>CM066571.1:2230000-4630000 GCA_033816785.1 Picus viridis
CCTCTCCTCTCCTCTCCTCTCCTCTCCTCTCCTCTCCTCTCCTCTCCTCTCCCTCTCTCCTCTCCTCTCCTCTCCTCTCCTCTCCTCTCCTCTCCTCTCCTCTCCTCTCCTCTCCTCTCCTCTCTCCTCTCCTCTCCTCTCCTCTCCTCTCCTCTCCTCTCCTCTCCTCTCCTCTCCTCTCCTCTCCTCTCCCTCCTCTCCTCTCCTCTCCTCTCCTCTCCTCTCCTCTCCTCTCCCTCAGCAAACCCCCCAGACCCTTGCAGTCTCAAGCCATCCAAACTCCTTGTAGGGATGCAGTCTGAAACGCTTGGGGCTCCACAAACACCATACCTCACCAGGCTTAGTTTTCTTCTCCTAGCTGAGCAGCAAATCCTTCCTCACAGGTGTCAGGCAGCTTGCTGCATAATGCCATCTGAAAGGGGATTATTTAAAGATGGCTTGTCAGCAACATTTGTGCTTGGTTTTGGCTCCCTTTTGGGACTCTTGGCACGAGGTGTGCTTTATTTTTAGCACCTCAAGCATTTTTCACCAGCTTATTGCTCAGACTTTCACTGCTAATGGGGAATGGCCTCAGCTCAGCTACAGAGGTTTGCTTCTGCCCATGTGAGATGTCATGTTTGCTCTTCCAGCACTCAAAGCTGCATTTCTTGTCCCTCTTCTTATCCCTGTCCTGAGAGCAGGGCTGGAGCTCCTCTGCTGTGAGGACACACTGAGAGAGTTGGGGTTGTGCAGGCTGGAGAGGAGAAGGCTCCAAGGAGACCTAATTGTGGCCTTCCAGGATCTGAAGGGGGGCTACAAGAATGCTGGGGAGGGACTATTGAGGGTGTCAGGGAGTGATAGGACTGGGGGAATGGACCCAAGGTAGAGGAGGAGAGATTTAGATTAGGCCTTAGGAAGAAGTTCTTCCCCATGAGGTTGCCCAGGGAGGTGGTGGCAGCCTCCTGCCTGGAGGTGTTTACAGCCAGGCTGGAGGTGGCTGTGAGCAACCTGCTGTGGTGTGAGGTGTCCCTGCCCATGGCAGGGGGTTGGGACTGGCTGAGCCTTGAGGTCCCTTCCAGCCCTGACAATTCTATGGTTTTATGTTTGCTGTGTCCAGTTCTGGAGACTCTGTTCAAGGCAGGACCTGGAGGTGCTGGAAGGTGTCCAGAGAAGGGCCACGAGGATGAGCAGAGGGCTGGAGCTGCTCTGCTATGAGACAGCCTGAGAGAGTTGGGGTTGTGCAGGCTGGAGAGGAGAAGGCTCCCAGGAGACCATCTTTTGTCTGCCCAGTATCTGAAGGGGGCTCCAAGAAAGCTGGGGAGGGACTTTTGAGGGTGTCAGGGAGTGATAGGCTTGTAGGTGGGAGTACAACTTCAGGGCCTAAGGAAAGGGTCACTGCCTGATAGCCATCTTGTGTCCCAACAGTGGAGTCATTTACCCAGTGTGCAATGGCCAATAGACACAGAATGACAGAGTGCAGGCTGGAAGGGACCCCAGGGAGCATTGGGCTGTGCTGCCCAGGGAGGTGGTGGAGTCACCATCCCTGGAGGTGTTTAGGAAGAGCCTGGATGAGGCACTTGGTGCCATGGTTGAGTTGATCAGATGGTGTTGGGTGATAGGTTGGACTTGATGATCTCTGAGGTCTTTTCCAACCTGGTCAATTCAACTCTACTCTACTCTACTCTACTCTACTCTACTCTACTCTACTCTACTCTACTCAACATGTTTCCTCACAGAATCCCACCTGCTCCAACCTCTGCAGCTAACAGCAGAGCTGAAAGGAGCTGCCCAGCCCCCTGCCAAGCTGAGCCTTCAGACTGCCCCATGGAGGGGACTCCACTGCTGCCCTTGGGAGATGATTCCACTCTCTGACTGTTCTCAGGGGCAAACATTTTCTCCTGCAGGCCCATGGGAACCTCCCCAGCAGTCCCTTGTCCCCATCCCCCCTTGTCTCTCCCATGGGGCTCCTTGGACACAGGCAGTCTCCATCCTCCTGGCAGCCTCCCTTTAGCTGCTGCTCCATGGGGATGAGGTCTGCCCTGAGCCTTCTCTTCTCCAGGCTGAACACACTCAGCTCTCAGCCTTCCCTCCCACAGCAGGGCTGCCAGGCCCCTGAGCACTCTCCTGGCCCTTCTCTGGACACTTTCCAGCCTGCCCACATCTATTCTGTACAGCAGGGACCAAACCTGCAGGCAGGGCTCCAGGTGTGGGCTGCCCAGCACTGAGCAGAGTGGGACAATGACTTTGGGATCCCTGCAGATGATGCCCTGGGTGATACAGCTCAGCATCCTGTTGGCTTTCTCTGCTGCTGCAGCACACTCTGCACTCATGCTGAGCTGCTTGTCCACCAAGACCCCCAGGTCGCTTTCCACAGGGCTGCTCTCCAGCCAGGTGGATCCCAGTCTGAGCTGCACTGCTGTGTTATGTATTCCTGGGTGCAAGCCCTGCCTCTTGTGCCTGCTGAACTTCCTGAGGCTCACACAGAGCAGGGTGTTTGTTTACTCCAGGTCTGTGCAGGACAGGCTGCTGGGTGGTAACCCCAGGAAGCTGACCCCAGCAGTTTGCAGAGTGTAGGAGTGGTTGTATGGTTTTACAGCACATCAGGCTTTGCACACAGGCTCCACCACTGCCCAAGCATTACCTGCTATCACCTAAACCACTGGACTGGCAGCTCATTCTTTACTCCTGGTATTCCAATATTTGCCTATTATAGGCCTGTCAGCCTGACCTCAGTGCCAGGCAAGGTTATGGAACAGGTCACCTTGAGTGCGATCACACAGCACTTACAGGATGGCCAGGGGCTCAGGCCCAGCCAGCATGGATTTAGGAGGGGCAGGTCCTGCCTGACCAACCTGATCTCCTTCTATGATCAGGTGACTGCCTGGTGGATGTGGGGCAGGCTGTGGATGTGGTCTGCCTGGACCTCAGCAAGGCCTTTCACACCATCCCCCACAGCAACCTCCTGGCCAAGCTGGCAGTCCCTGGCTGGGACAGCAGCACTCTGAGCTGGGTTAGGAACTGGCTGGAGGCTGAGCCCAGAGAGTGCTGGTGAATGGTGCCACAGCCAGCTGGCAGCCAGGCACCAGTGGTGTGCCCCAAGGATCAGTGCTGGGCCCCATGCTCTCAACATCTTCATTGATGATCTGGATGAGGGCTTTGAGTCCATCAGCAGTAAATTTGCGGATGACACCAAGCTGGGGGCAGGAGTTGATCTGCTGGAGGGCAGAGAGGCTCTGCAGAGGGACCTCGACAGGCTGGACAGATGGGCAGAGGCCAAGGGCAGGAGATTGAACACATCCAAGTGCCAGGTGCTGCACATTGGCCACAGCAACCCCAGGCAGTGCTACAGGCTGGGGGCAGAGTGGCTGAGAGCGGCCAGGCAGAGAGGGACCTGGGGGTGCTGGTTGATGGGAGGCTGAACATGAGCCAGCAGTGTGCCCAGGCAGCCAAGAAGGCCAATGGCATCCTGGCCTGCATCAGGAAGAGTGTGGCCAGCAGGAGCAGGGAGCTCATTGTGCCCTGTGCTCAGCACTGCTGAGGCCACACCTTGAGTCCTGTGTCCAGTTCTGGGCCACTCAGTTTAGGAAGGAGGTTGAGATGCTGGAAGGTGTCCAGAGAAGGGCAAGAAAGCTGGGGAGGGGTCTGGAGCACAGCCCTGTGAGGAGAGGCTGAGGGAGCTGGGGTTGCTTAGCCTGGAGAAGAGGAGGCTCAGGGGAGACCTCATTGCTCTCTGCAACTCCCTGAAGGGAGGCTGTAGCCAGGAAGGGGTTGGCCTCTTCTCCCTGGCAGCCAGCACCAGAACAAGAGGACACAGTCTCAAGCTGCACCAGGGGAAGTTGAGGCTCGAGATGAGGAGAAAGTTCTTCCCACAGAGAGTCATTCACCATTGGGATGTGCTGCCCAGGGAGGTGGTGGAGTCACCATCCCTGGAGGTGTTCAAGAGGGGACTGGATGTGGCACTTGGTGCCATGGTCTAGTCGTGAGGTTTGTGGTTACAGGTTGGACTCGATGATCTTTGAGGTCTCTTCCAACCTTGGTAATACTGTAAATTACCCTCCCAGAGGGGTGGGCTTTAGTACTGAACTCACCACAGGTCATGTAGGGGACCCCTGAGTGGTTTGATCTGTGTGCAGTGCTGTCTCTGGTTTCTGTCAAGCAGCCAGGAGGAGGCATTAGCCACAAAAGTGGTCAGAGCCTTGCTGTCTCGAGATGCTGCTCTTAACCCCTGTCTCTTGTGTCAGGTTATTTCAACCTCCATACCAGAGTCCTTAGCCCTTCCCTTCTTGTTACAAGCTGATTCACAAATTGCATCTGGTTGGAAGGGACCCTCCAAGGGCATCTTGTCCACCCCCTGCACTCAGCAGGGACACCTCCAGCCAGAGCAGGCTGCCCAGGGCCACAGCGAGTCTGATCCTGAATGTCCCCAGGGATGGAGCCTCAACCACCTCCCTGGGCAGCCTGTGCCAGTGTCTCACCTCCCACTGTGCAGATGTCCAACCTAACTCTGCCCTGCTCCAGTTTCCAACCATTGCCCTCATCCTGTCCCCACAGCCCCTCCTGACCAGTCCCTCCCCAGCCTGCCTGGAGGTCCCCTGCAGATACTGAAATGCAGCTCTAAGGTCTCCCTGGAGCCTTCTCTTCTCCAGGCTGCACAGCCCCAACTCTCCCAGCCTGTCCCCACTGGAGAGGTTCCCCAGCCCTCAGATCATCTTCCTGGCCTCCTCTGGGCCCACTCCATCAGGTCTATGTCCCTCTTGTGTTGGAGGTCCCATAGCTGGACACAGCACTGCAGGTGAGGTCTCCCCAGAGCAGAGGGGCAGGATCCTCTCTCTCCATCTCTGGCCACACTGCTTTGGCTGCAGCCCAGGCTGCCCTTGGCCTTCTGGGCTGCCAGTGCCCATTGCTGGCTCCTCTCTAGCTCCTCACCCACCAGCACCCCCAAAGTCCTTCTCTGCAGGGCTGCTCTCAATCTCATCCCCCCCAGCCTGGGTTGATATAGAGGATTGCTCTAACCTAGGTGCAGCTCCTTGCACTTTGCCTTGCTGAACTTCCTGAATTATTATTCAGCCTAGACTCCATCCTCTTGTGTGATAATTAGGAGATCCAAGCAAAACATTTTACTCATTAATCTCCAAAATCCCAGGCTCACAGGGTGTCAGGGGTGGAAGGGACCTCTGGAGATCTTTGGGTCCAACCCCCTGCCAGAGCAGGAGCATAGAACCCAGCACAGGTCACACAGGAACACATCCAGATGGGGCTGGAAAGGCTCCAGGGAAGGAGACTCCACAACCTCTCTGGGCAGCCTGCTCCAGGGCTCTGGGACCCTCACAGTCAAGAAGTTCCACCTCATGTTGAGCTGGAGCCTCCTGTGCTGCAGCTTACATCCATTGCCCCTTGTCCTATCCCAGGCTGCAGCTGAGCAGAGCCTGTCCCCTCCCTCCTGCCCCCCAGCCCTCAGCTATTGATAGACATTGATCAGATCCCCTCTCAGTCTTCTCCTCTCCAGACTGAACAGCCCCAGGGCTCTCAGCCTCTCCTCCCCAGGCAGTGCTGCAGTCCCTTCAGCATCCTTGTAGCCCTCCACTGGACTCCCTCCAGCAGATCCCTGTCCCTCCTGAGCTGGGGAGCCCAGACCTGGATGCAATACTCCAGGTGAGGTCTCAGCAGGGCTGAGCAGAGGGGGAGGAGAACCTCCCTGGCTCTGCTGGCCACACTCCTCTGATGCCCCCCAGGACCCCCTTGGCCTTCTTGGCCCCCAGGGCACATTGCTGTCCCATGCAGAGCTTGTTAGCCACCAGCACTCCCAGGTCCCTCTCCATGGGGCTGCTCTCTGGCAGATCACCTTCTCTTCTGGGAGTTCAGTCTGGCCCATGCTGCTCTGGTCTTTACAGCCCACTTGCCTGAGGCTTGCACACACGGGCACGGCAAGGGGCTTTGCAAAGCAGCCATATGATCTGCAGCACATGGCATGAGGCAGGGAAAAAGCCTAAAAACCATCTTGAGAGGCAGATGCTACCCAGATACCAGAGGGTTTATTTCTGGATACAGGCTTTGCATCTGTGAAGCTTTGGTCTGAACTCTCCAGCTGCTCACACTGCTTGTACAGTTTGAAGGAGCCATCTCATTAAGTGAGGAAAGCCACCACGGCTCCTGGGAGAAACCTGGAGTTTAAACCTTCTGTTCATGCTCAGACCTCCTATTAAGGCTGCACTCAGGCACCAGGGGGATTGATACACACTCAGGTTACAGCATGAGCTGCAGGGAACAGCGAAGTAGAGCCACGTGGTGAGACTCCACCTGGAGCTCTGGGTCCAGTTCTGGAGCCTCTGTCCCAGAAACGGGCTGGAGGGGCTGGAAGGTGTCCAGAGAAGGGCCACGAGGAGGAGCAGAGGGCTGGAGCTGCTCTGCTGTGAGGACAGAGTGAGGGAGTTGGAGTTGTGCAGTCTGGAGAGGAGAAGGCTCTGAGGAGACCTAATTGTGGCCTTCCAGTATCTGCAGGGGGCTACAGGAAGGCTGGGGAGGGACTTCTCAGGATCTCAGGTAGTGATAGGACTAGGGGGAATGGAATGAAGCTGGAGGTGGGGAGATTGAGATTGGATGTGAGGAAGAAGCTGTTCCCCGTGAGGGTGGTGAGAGCCTGGCACAGGTTGCCCAGGGAGGTGGTGGAAGCCTCCTGCCTGGAGGTGTTTGCAGCCAGGCTGGAGGTGGCTGTGAGCAGCCTGCTGTGGTGTGAGGTGTCCCTGCCCATGGCAGGGGTTGGGACTGGCTGAGCCTTGAGGTCCCTTCCAGCCCTGACAATTTCATGACTCTGTGAAATAACCTTCATCCTTCTTCTGAGCCTCACTTTGTGCTTCTGTAATCATAGTATCAGTCAGGGTTGGAAGGGACCACAAGGATCATCTAGCTCCACCCCCCTGCCATGGGCAGGGACACTCCACACTACATCAGCCTGGCCAGAGCCTCATCCAGCCTGGGCTTAAACACCTCCAGGGACGGGGCCTCAACCACCTCCCTGCACAACCCATTCCAGGGCTTCAGCACTCTCATGGGGAAGAACTTCCTCCTCCCCTCCAGCCTGAATCTCCCCACCTCCAGCTTCATTCCATTCCCCCTAGTCCTATCACTACCTGAGATCCTGAGCAGTCCCTCCCCAGCCTTCCTGTAGCCCCCTTCAGATCCTGGAAGGCCACAATGAGGTCACCTGGGAGCCTTCTCTTCTCCAGCCTGAACAGCCCCAACTCCTTCAGTCTGTCCTCACAGGAGAGCTGCTCCAGCCCTCTGCTCATCCTCGTAACCATTTCCATTGCTGTGTGACTATAAACAGACTCTGCTGTGAAGAGAGCTTGAGAGCCCTGGGGCTGTTAGGTCTGGAGAAGAGAAGGCTGAGAGGTTCCTTATCCATGTCCATAAATATCTGAGGGGTAGATGTCAGGCTGAAGGTGCCAGGTTCTTTTCAGTGGTCGCTTGTGATAGGACAAGGAACAACAGATACAAGCTGGAACCCAGCAGGTTCCACCTCTGCCTGAGGAGAAACTTCTTTACTGCGAGGGTGACAGAGCCCTGGAGCAGGCTGCCCAGAGAGGTTGTGGAGTCTCCTTCTCTGGGGACATTCAAACCCCACAGAATGTATCTGGTTGGAAAGAGAGCTCCAAGATCCTCCAGTCCCACCCTCCACCCAGCCCTGCAGGCTCAGCACCAAACCAGGTCCCTAAGCACCAGGGCCACAGCTGCTGGAACACCCCAGGGATGGGGACTGCAGCACTGCCCTGGGCAGCCTCTTCCAATGGCTGAGATCCCTTCCAGGGCAGAAATCTTTCCTGAGCTCCAGCCTGAGCCTCCCCTGGGGCAGCTTGGAGCCATTGCCTCTGCTCCTGTCCCTTGCCACCAAGGAGCAGAGGCTGCTCCCTCCTCACTCCAACCTCCCTGCAGGGAGCTGCAGAGATGTGTTCCTGTGTGACCTGCCCTGGGTGATCCTGCTCCAGCAGGGGGCTTGGACTGGCTGCTCTCCAGAGGTGCCTGCCAAGCCCTAGCAGTCAGTGGTGCAGTGGCTGATGGCCTGCCCCTGCCTGTGGGTGGAAAGCTCTGCACCTTTGGGTGTGCACCCCTGTGGATCAGACACAAAGAGCAGACATTGGTCCCTTGCTCAGATCCTTTCCTGCATCCAACATTTCATTGAAAGGAGAATTTGAGAGACTGGAAGCTGATGCTTGACCAACTGGATTGTGAGCTGGCAGCTCCCTATGGCACTGAGCAGACCCAGGAACGTTCTGTGGTCTCCTGGTGCTTGGTGGCATAAGCAGCTTGCAGCTGCCTGAGGTCCCAGGGCTCTATAAGTAGAATTCACTTTTGGCTCCCATCAGTTTTTCCCTCTCTTCCACTTACCCCTGGAAACTGAAGGAGTTGTCTGGAGTATCTCCTCTGGCCAAATGGGTTTATGAAGTGTTCCTAGTTGGGCACTGGCCCACGAGGAGGTGTGAATTGGGAGGCACTCTTCAGACTTTTTAAAGACTCTTAAGACTTTTGACACCATCCCCCACAGCAACCTCCTGGCCAAGCTGTCAGCCCCTGGCTTGGGCAGCAGCACTCTGAGCTGGGTTAGGAACTGGCTGGAGGCTGAGCCCAGAGAGTGCTGGTGAATGGTGCCACAGCCAGCTGGCAGCCAGGCACCAGTGGTGTGCCCCAGGGATCAGTGCTGGGCCCCATCCTCTTTAATATCTTCATTGATGATCTGGATGAGGGCATTGAGACAGTCATCAGCAAATGTGCAGCTGACACCAAGCTGAGAGCAGATGTTAGTCAGTCAGAGGGCAGAAGGGCTCTGCAGAGGGACCTCGACCGACTGGACAGATGGGCAGAGGCCAACAGGATGGCATTCAACAAGTCCAAGTGCCAGGTGCTGCACTTTGGCCACAGCAACCCCAGGCAGAGCTACAGGCTGGGGGCAGAGTGGATGAGAGCTGCCAAACAGAGAGGGACCTGGGGGTGCTGATTGACAGCTGCCTGAACATGAGCCAGCAGTGTGCCCAGGAGGCCAAGAAGGCCAATGGCATCCTGGCCTGCATCAGGAAGAGTGTGGCCAGCAGGAGCAGGGAGCTCATTGTGCCCTGTGCTCAGCACTGCTGAGGCCAAACCTGGAGTCCTGTGTCCAGTTCTGGGCTCCTCAGCTCAGTAAAGATACTGAGATGCTGGAAGGTGTCCAGAGAAGGGCAACAAGGCTGGGGAGGGGTCTGGAGCACAGCCCTGTGAGGAGAGGCTGAGGGAGCTGGGGTTGCTTAGCCTGGAGAAGAGGAGGCTCAGGGGAGACCTCATTGCTCTCTGCAACTCCCTGAAGGGAGGTTGTAGCCAGGTGGGGGTTGGTCTCTGCTCCCAGGCAACCAGCACCAGAACAAGAGGACACAGTCTCAAGCTGTGCCAGGGGAGGTTCAGGCTGGATGTTAGGAAGAAATTCTTCCCAGAGAGAGTCGTTTGCCATTGGGATGTGCTGCCCAGGGAGGTGGTGGAGTCCCCATCCCTGGAGGTGTTTAGGAAGAGCCTGGATGAGGCCCTTGGTGCCATGGTTGAGTTGATCAGATGGTGCTGAGTGATAGGT
This sequence comes from Picus viridis, assembly GCA_033816785.1. Lineage (NCBI taxonomy): Eukaryota > Metazoa > Chordata > Aves > Piciformes > Picidae > Picus > Picus viridis. The sequence goes on from CM066571.1 coordinate 2,239,569, forward strand.
TGGACTTGATGATCTCAAAGGTTTCTTCCAACCTGGTCTATTCTATTCTATTCTATTCTATTCTATTTCTATTCTATTCTATTCTATTCTATTCTATTCTATTCTATCCTATCCTATCCTATCCTATCCTATCCTATCCTATCCTATCCTATCCTATCCTATCCTGTCAGAGGGCTGCAGAACCTCCCCTGTGGGGACAAGCTGGGAGAGTTGGGGCTGTTCAGCCTGGAGAAGAGAAGGCTGAGGGGAGCCCTTGGAGCAGCCTTCCAGTACCTGAAGGGGCTCCAGGAGAGCTGGGGTGGGACTGGTGAGTTTCACCTGCACACAACCATTCTGTTTGCTGAAAACCAAGCAGGTCCACACAATGCTGAAGCTCCTGTGGGTCTCACATAAGAGAGGAGAAGTTCACCTGCCCAAGGGGCAAAGGCCTTAACATTTTTGCCTGGATTTGCTGGTGGAATGTGCTGCCACAAGCACAGCTGTGCCTGAAATGCAGATGCATGTGACAGCATTACAGGCTCCTTGGTGCCAGCCAGGGTTGGTTTGTGTCTGTGCAGGACAATCCCAAGCCCCTTCCCCTAGTTTCCATTAGCAACCCCCATGGGACACAGGAGGCATCACTTCACTGCCACAGAAAGGGCAGCAGAGGAGTCCCCTCCATGGGACACTGTGAAGGCTCAGCTTGAGTGCAGCTCAGTGCTGGGCAGCCCACACCTGGGGCACTGCCTGCAGGTTTGGTCCCTGCTGTACAGAACAGATGTGGGCAGGCTGGAAAGTGTCCAGAGAAGGGCCAGGAGAGTGCTCAGGGGCCTGGCAGCCCTGCTGTGGGAGGGAAGGCTGAGAGCTGAGTGTGTTCAGCCTGGAGAAGAGAAGGCTCAGGACAGACCTCATCCCCATGGAGCAGCAGCTAAAGGGAGGCTGCCAGGAGGATGGAGACTCCCAGTGTCCAAGGAGCCCCATGGGAGAGACAATGGGGGATGGGGACAAGGGACTGCTGGGGACATTCCCATGGGCCTGCAGGAGAAAATGTTTGCCCCTGAGAACAGTCAGAGAGTGGAATCATCTCCCAAGGGCAGCAGTGGAGTCCCCTCCATGGGGCAGTCTGAAGGCTCAGCTTGGCAGGGGGCTGGGCAGCTCCTTTCAGCTCTGCTGGTAGCTGCAGAGGTTGGGGCAGGGGGTCCCTGGGGTCCCTTCCCCCTGGCACTCTGGGACTCTGTGTGACCTTCCAGTCTGTCAGCAGCAGAATGAACAGAGAGAGTTAACTTCCTCTGGCTCTGTCACCACTTCTTTGGAGTCACCTGTGAGCCATTTCACTTTAGCTCCCCCTCCTGCTAGCAGCTTTGCCTCTTCTGGAGTCCTCTGTGAATTATTTGGGGGCTTTTTCCCTCCCCTCTGCTTCCTTTCTGCCCCTCAGCACACAGCCTGCAGCATCTGGTCTCACTGCAAAGGCTCTAAGTGCATTGTGGCCTTGTGGTGCCCTCCAGCCCTGCTGTTTGCCTCTTACCCTTCACTTTGTGGTTTCCTCCTCTAAAGAATCTTCTGCAGCTCTCCCTGCTGATGCAAGGAAATTCAGGGCACAGAGCTCCAGGCTTCTGCAAACCTCTCTGTTCCAAAAATGCTCTAAATGGATGTCCCTGGCAGAAGGAACCACTTCAGGTTAAAGGAGGCAGTGCCACAGCAGCGTCCTGGCTTCACTGAAGGCAGTCAGCCTGCAAGGCAGGAGCATGAACCTCCTTCGTCCTGGCCCAGACATCTCACAGCTAGCTGCCCAGGCTGGGCATTGCCAGAGCTGCAGTGGAGCTGCTCTGAGGAGGAAGAATTGCAAGTGAGCTGAAGCCCTGAGCCTGACCAATGTTCTCTGCCAGGTTTGGAGGCCCTCCCCAGCCATGAAGCCAGGCTGTGACCTCCTGTTCATACCATAAGGTGCCTGCTGGCTTGCAGCTGACAGAGTGCAAAGCCCTGGAACCACAGAATCAGCTGGACAGATGGGCAGAGGCCAACAGGATGGCATTCAACAAGTCCAAGTGCCAGGGGCTGCACTTTGGCCACAGCAACCCCAGGCAGAGCTACAGGCTGGGGGCAGAGTGGCTGAGAGCTGCCAAACAGAGAGGGGCCTGGGGGTGCTGGTTGATAGTAGGCTGAACAGGAGCCAGCAGTGTGCCCAGGCAGCCAAAAGGGCCAATGACATCCTGGTCTGCATCAGGAAGAGTGTGGCCAGCAGGAGCAGGGAGGTCATTCTGCCCCTGTATTCTGCTTTGGTTAGGCCACACCTTGAGTCCTGTGTCCAGTTCTGGGCCCCTCAGTTTAAGAAGGACATTGAGAGACTTGAAGGTGTCCAGAGAAGGGCAACAAGGCTGGGGAGAGGCCTTGAGCACAGCCCTGTGAGGAGAGGCTGAGGGAGCTGGGGTTGCTTAGCCTGGAGAAGAGGAGGCTCAGGGGAGACCTCATTGCTCTCTGCAACTCCCTGAAGGGAGGTTGTAGCCAGGAAGGGGTTGGTCTCTTCTCTCTAGCAACCAGCACCAGAACAAGGGGACACAGTCTCAAGCTGTGCCAGGGGAGGTTTAGGCTGGAGGTGAGGAGAAAGTTCTTCCCAGAGAGAGTTGTTGCCCATTGGGATGTGCTGCCCAGGGAGGTGGTGGAGTCACCATCCCTGGAGGTGCTCAAGAGGGGATTGGATGTGGCACTTGGTGCCATGGTCTAGTCATGGGGTCTGTGGTGCCAGGTTGGACTTGATGATCTTTGAGGTCTCTTCCAACCTTGGTGATACTGTGAAGAAGGTTGGAAAAGACCTCAGAGATCATCAAGTCCAACCTGTCACCCAGCACCTCCTGACAACCAAACCATGGCTCCAAGTGCCACATCCAATCCCCTCCTGAACACCTCCAGGGATGGTGACTCCACCACCTCCCTGGGCAGCACATCCCAGTGGCCAATCTCTCTTGCTGGGAAGAACTTTCTCCTCACCTCAAGCCATGGACTCACAGCTTTGTTTCAGCTGGAGAAGCCCTCCAAGCTCATCCAGTCCAACCAGCAACCCAACCCCACCTTGGCCATCAAACCACATCCCCAGGTGCCATGGCCACAGCTCTCTGGAACACCTCCAGGCATGGGGACTCCACCACCTCCCTGGGCAGCCTCTGCCAAGCCCTGACCACTCCGGCAGCAAAGACATTTTGCCTCATGCCCACCCTAACCCTCCCCTGGCACAATTTTAGGCCATTCCCTCTCTTTCTGTGACCTGATACTAGGGAGCAGAGCCCAACCCCCACCTCACTGCAGCCTCCTCTCAGGGAGCTGGCGAGAGCAAGGAGGTCTCCCTCAGCCTCCTCTGCTCCAGGCTAAACGACCCCAGCTCCCTCAGCTGCTCCTCCCCAGACAGCAGCACGGAGGGGCAGCTGCTCTTCCTGATCCAACCTGCCTCCATTTCATCAGGAAAAGGACAAGGCCTGTGCAGAAGTCTTTCTGCCTATGCTGATGACAAGCAAGTGCCTCTCTCTCTGAGGTTTTTATGTAACCAAATCCTGCTGAGCAGAGCTGAGAGGCTGCTGCTTATTCAGGCAAATCTTATCCCCCCCCACCACCCCAGAGGTAGAGGACTTAGCAGCCTGTAAAAAGCACAAAGGAGAAACCCCAGGAGAGGACACCCAGAGAGGAGGGCAGGGGGGATGCAGAGGGCAGGGGGGATGCAGAGGGCAGGGGGATGCAGAGGGCAGGGGGGATGCAGAGGGCAGGGTGGAAGGATGCAGAGGGCAGGGTGGAAGGATGCAGAGGGCAGGGTGGAAGGATGCAGAGGGCAGGGTGGAAGGATGCAGAGGGCAGGGTGGAAGGATGCAGAGGGCAGGGTGGAAGGATGCAGAGGGCAGGGTGGGGGCTGGAGGCAGGGGGGATGCAGGGGGCAGGGAGGGTGGATGGAGGCAGGGGCAGGGTGGGGGGAGGCAGAGGGCAGGGTGGGGGGAGGCAGAGGGCAGGGTGGGGGGAGGCAGAGGGCAGGGTGGGGGGAGGCAGGGGGCAGGGAGGAGGGATGCAAGAGGCAGGGAGGGTGGAGGCAGGGGGCAGGGGGGGAGGCAGGGGGCAGGGGGAGGCAGGGGGGAGGCAGGGGGCTGGGGGGAGGCAGGGGGAGGCAGGGGGCTGGGGGAGGCAGGGCACACTGCATGGCTTCGGCCCCAGAGCCGTAACAGAGTCCCAGAGTTTGACTCCTTCAAGTGCTTCAGACTGCATTTATCTCATGACTTACTGCTTGCTATTATTGTTTGCCCCCAGTGCTCAGGGCTGTCCCAGCATCACGCCACAAACCCCTAACCCCTCCATCTGGACTTGTATCCAATTCTCTGTCTCAGTGGATCCAATTGGCTTTCCCCATGAGCAGCGCTGAGGTCAGGTCTCCGGAATGAGGCCTCTGGGGTGACTCCAGCCCGTGCTGGGCTGGAGGAGGGCAGGATTGGGCCCAGCAGGGGCTGCACGCTGCCATTTCCTGCCCGGTGGGTTGCCTTGGAGAACCAGTCAGACGGGAGAGGGAGTCGGTCAGAGCAAAGGCTTTCCACCTGCTTTGGCTCCAGCCACAGCCCCGAGGCTGCGCTCGCCCGCCGGCTGGCTCGGCACGCAGCCCAGGGGCACCTGGGGTTCACCTCAGCAGCCCCCAGGGCAGTGTGTGGGCAAGCAAAGTCACTCTGCTGGGCACCCCTGCAGGCTCACTGCACCGTGAGCCTCCGAGACCCTCCGGGGGAGACGGCTCTGGCGTTGAGGTGGACGTCGCGAAGGCAGCCGGAGAAGGGACCTGGAGCTGCAGGCCAGAGGCTGTCCAGAGCTGCTGCAGAAAGCAAGGCAGAAGGCTCAGGAGAATCAAGGGAGAATCATTTGCAGAGCATTAATGGGTGCAAAAAACCCTATTGGACACTAGGTGGATACAGAACTGGCTTGATGGCTGCACCCAGAGAGTGGCTGTCAATGGTCCATGTCCCAGGGGAGGCCAGGGACAAGCAGAGTCCCTCAGGGATCAGGCCTGGGACCAGGTTTGTTCAACATCTCTGTGGGTGCCATGGACAGTGGCACTGAGTGCAGCCTCAGCAGGTTTGCTGATGACACCAAGCTGTGTGGTGCAGCAGACAGCTGGAGGGAAGGGATCCATCCAGAGGGACCTGGACAGGCTGGAGAGGTGGGCACAAGCCAAGCTCAGGAGCTTCAACAAGACCAAGGGCAGGCTCCTGCAGCTGGGTGGAGGCAATCCCAGGCACAAATCCAGGCTGGGCAGGGACTGGCTGGAGAGCAGCCCTGAGGAGAGAGACTTGGGGGTGCTGGGGGAGGAGAAGCTCAACAGGAGCTCTCAGTGTGCACTTGCAGCCCGGAAAGCCAATCAGAGCCTGGGCTGCAGCAGGAGAAGTGTGGCCAGCAGGGCAAGGGAGGGGATTCTGCCCCTCTGCTCAGCTCTGGTGAGACCCCACCTGGAGTACTGCCTCCAGTTCTGGAGCCCCTATGACAAGAGGGATCTGGAGGTGCTGGAAGGTGTCCAGAGCAGGGCCAGGAGGATGAGCAGAGGGCTGGAGCACCTCTCCTGTGAGGACAGACTGAAGGAGTTGGGGCTGTTCAGGCTGGAGAAGAGAAGGCTCCCAGGTGAGTGCTGAAGCCCTGGAATGGGTTGTCATTGGTGGCCTTCCAGGATCTGGAAGGGGGCTACAGGAAGGCTGGGGAGGGACTGCTCAGGATCTCAGGCAGTGATAGGATGGTGACTAGGGGGAATGGAATGAAGCTGGAGGTGGGGAGATTCAGGCTGTGGATGCAGGGAGGAGGAAGTTCTTCCCCATGAGAGTGGTGAAGCCCTGGAATGGGTGATGCTGCAGGGAGGTGGTTGAGGCCCCGTCCCTGGAGGTGTTTAAGCCCAGGCTGGATGAGGCTCTGGCCAGGCTGCTCTAGAAACATTTGTGGTGCTCATTCCAAGTCTTGTCCCTGTTCTTCCATGGCAATGTGAATGGATGGGGGTTGAGATTCAGGCTGAGGAGGGTTCTTGATCCTTGTGTGTTTCCCTTCCAACCCTGACTGACACTATGATGCTATGAAAGCTCTCAGAAGAAGGGGAATGACAGAACCACAGAACTGTTTGGCATGGAAAAGAACTTGGAGATCATTGAGCCCAACCCTTCTCTGCCAGTTTGGTGCTAAGCCATGAAGCCCAGCACCCCATCTCTTCATCTTCTGACCACTTCCAAGGATGAGGATTCAACCACCTCCCTGGGCAGCCTCCTGCATTGTTTGGGAAGCTGAAGTACATGCTCTAGGACTCCACACATGAGTGGGACCTTTGTTTGGGAAAGGAAGACAAGGCAGTGAGATACATGGGGACATAAGAAGTACTAAAGGGAGGCTGCCAGGAGGATGGAGACTCCCTGTGTCCAAGGAGCCCCATGGGAAAGACAAGGGGGGATGGAGACACTGTGAAGGCTCAGCATGAGTGCAGCTCAGTGCTGGGCAGCCCACACCTGGAGCCCTGCCTGCAGGTTTGGTCCCTGTTGTACAAAAAAGCTGTGGACAGGTTGGAAAGCATCCAGAGAAGGGCCAGGAGAGTGCTCAGGGGCCTGGCAGCCCTGCTGTGGGAGGGAAGGCTGAGAGCTGAGTGTGTTCAGCCTGGAGAAGAGAAGGCTCAGGGCAGACCTCATCCCCATGGAGCAGCAGCTAAAGGGAGGCTGCCAGGAGGATGGAGACTCCCTGTGTCCAAGGAGCCCCATGGGAGAGACAAGGGGGATGGGGACAAGGGACTGCTGGGACATTCCCATGGGCCTGCAGGAGAAAATGTTTGCCCCTGAGAACAGTCAGAGAGTGGAATCATCTCCCAAGGGCAGCAGTGGAGTCCCCTCCATGGGGCAGTCTGAAGGCTCAGCTTGGCAGGGGGCTGGGCAGCTCCTTTCAGCTCTGCTGGTAGCTGCAGAGGTTGGGGCAGGGGGTCCCTGGGGTCCCTTCCCCCTGGCACTCAGGGACTCTGTGGTTACCTGGGGTTTTGCCAAAGTAGAGAGGCTGCTGCACACTGGCAGGATGAGATGGTGGAGGCCCAGTGGTGGAGTTGCTCTGTGTGCCCACCTCCAGCTGCACCACATCCTCCTGCTGAGAGACTGCAAAGAGGCAGGAGAGTGAGTGCTGTGCCCCAGCCCCAGGGAGCCCCAGCTGCACATGGCTCTGGTTTCAAACAGCATCAGTCTTGAAAGTCAACTGGTGGGAAAAGGAGATTTCATGCAGATGGACACATCCAGGTCTCTCTGGGGCCCCCAAAAGCCCATCCTGTATAAACCCTGCCATGCAGATGAGACACCTGCTGGGCCTCAAGATTGCTCCCAGGATGAAGAGCAGGGAGGTGATTAATGAACCCCTGGAGCTGCAAAGCTGTGCCCATCATCCTTTCAGACCCTCCCAAGGCCTGGTAGGACACCACTTACCTGCAATAGGATGCCAGTGGCCATCAGTCAGAGGCTGCTCAGGTGTCACTGAGGTCTGGAATTCCCCAGCACCATAATTTCCAGCCACAGTGACCTAGGGAAAGAAGTTACCTTTCAATTTAAGGTGGCAAAAAGCCCCCAAGAGCAGCAGGAAATCACAGACCTGGAAGTAACTTACTGAGCTGGGGCTGGCTGAGCTTCACCCAGGGTAAGGGTGACACTCATGGGATATGGAACTCAGAGGTTATCCTCTCCAAGAGGGAGCTAAGTTTCCCTAATGGAACCCCAGGAGATGATACAGAATCATGGAACTGTTGCAGCTGGACAAGACCTCTATAAGCTTCAACCAGCAACCCAACCCCACCAGGGCCACCAAAGCCTGGCCCCAAGTGGCCACAGCTCTCTGGAACACCTCCAGGCATGGGGACTCCACCACCTCCCTGGGCAGCCTCTGCCAAGCCCTGACCACTCTGGCAGCAAAGACATTTTGCCTCATCTCCAACCTAACCCTCCCCTGGCACAACTCCAGGCCATTCCCTCTCCTTCTATCACTGAGACTAGGGAGCAGAGCCCAACCCCCACCTCACCACAGCCTCCTCTCAGGGAGCTGGAGAGAGCAAGGAGGTCTCCCTCAGCCTCCTCTTCTCCACACTCAACACCCCCAGCTCCCTCAGCTGCTCCTCCCCAGCCCTCTTCTCCAGACCTTTCCCCAGCTTGGTTGTCCTCTTGAGTTCATCTTGAGTGCAATCAAACTGCACTGACAGGATGGCCAAGGGCTCAGGCCCAGCCAGCATGGCTTTAGGAAGGGCAGGTCCTGCCTCAGCAACCTATGCCTCACAATCCTATGCCCAGGTGACTGCCTGGTGGATGTGGGGCAGGCTGTGGATGGAGTCTGCCTGGACCTCAGCAAGGCCTTTGACACCATCCCCCACAGCAAACTCCTGGCCAAGCTGTCAGCCCCTGGCTGGGACAGCAGCACTCTGAGCTGGGTTAGGAACTGGCTGGAGGCTGAGCCCAGAGAGTGGTGGTGAATGGTGCCACAGCCAGCTGGCAGCCAGGCACCAGTGGTGTGCCCCAGGGATCAGTGCTGGGCCCCATCCTCTTCAATATCTTTATTGATGATCTGGATGAGGGCATTGAGTCCATCAGCAGTGAATTTGCAGATGACACCAAGCTGGGGGCAGGAGTTGATCTGTTAGACGGTAGGAGAGCTCTGCAGAGGGACCTTGCCAGGCTGGACAGATGGGCAGAGGCCAAGGGCAGGAGATTGAACACATCCAAGTGCCAGGTGCTGCACATTGGCCACAGCAACCCCAGGCAGTGCTACAGGCTGGGGGCAGAGGGGCTGAGAGCAGCCAGGCAGAGAGGGACCTGGGGGTGCTGGGGGACAGCAGCTGAACAGGAGCCAGCAGTGTGCCCAGGGGGCCAAGAAGGCCAATGGCATCCTGGCCTGCATCAGGAAGAGTGTGGCCAGCAGGAGCAGGGAGGTCATTGTGCCCTGTGCTCAGCACTGCTGAGGCCACACCTTGAGTCCTGTGTCCAGTTCTGGGCTCCTCAGTTTAAGAAGGACATTGAGAGACTTGAAGGTGTCCAGAGAAGGGCAACGAGGCTGGGGAGAGGCCTTGAGCACAGCCCTGGGAGGAGAGGCTGAGGGAGCTGGGGTTGCTTAGCCTGGAGAAGAGGAGGCTCAGGGAGACCTCATTGCTCTCTCCAACTCCCTGAAGGGAGGTTGTAGCCAGGTGGGGGTTGGGCTCTTCTCCCAGGCAAGGAGCAGCAGAACAAGAGGACACAGTCTCCAGCTGTGCCAGGGGAGGTTCAGGCTGGAGGTGAGGAAGGAGTTCTTCCCAGCAAGAGAGACTGGCCCTTGGGATGTGCTGCCCAGGGAGGTGGTGGAGTCACCATCACTGGAGATGTTTAGGAGGAAACCTGATAGGGTGCTTGGTGCCGTGGGTTAGTTGATTAGATAGGGTTGGGTGACAGGTTGGACTTGATCTTGAAGGTCTTTTCCAACCTGGTCTGGTCTGGTCTGGTCTGGTCTGGTCTGGTCTGGTCTATTCTATTCTATTCTATTCTATTCTATTCTATTCTATTCTATTCTATTCTATTCTATTCTATTCTATTCTATTCTATTCTATTCTGTTCTCTGGACCTGCTCCAGCCTCTCAAGGTCCTTCTTGGAGTGAGAGGCCCAAAACTGACCCCAGCACTCAAGCTGTGGCCTCCCCAGTGCCCAGCACAGGAGGACAATCCCTGCCCTGCTCCTGCTGCCCACACCATTGCTGCTCCAGGCCAGGCTGCTGGTGGCCTTCTTGCCCACCTGGGCCCCCTGGCTCATCTTCAGCTGCTGCAACCCCCCAAATGCTTCTCTGCTGGGCAGTTTGCAGCCACTCTGCCCCAAGCCTGGAGCATTCCTGGGGTTGTTGTGACCCAAGTGCAAGACTCAGCACCAGGCCTCATACTATTGGCCTCATTCCATGGGTGCAGCCTGGCCAGGTCCCTCTGCAGAGCCTTCCAGCTCTCCAGCAGGTCTGCACTGCCTTCCAGCTCGGTGTCACCCCATCAGGACTATTCATGATGACCCTTAGAATGAGCCCTGCTTGGGCTCTCCCACATCTTTCTTCTCACTCCTGGGCAGTGTAATTTGATTTGGACTTTTATCCCCCAGCACCTTCCTTTCAAACCTCTGGTGTGATGGTTACAACCAACCTGCTCTTGGTCAGGTAACTGACAGCCCATCAGGCTGATAGATGATGTCTCATTGACCTTTCACCCCTTCCTGTTGCATCCTGCCCACAGTGAGAGCCAGCATGAATCTGAGCCACTGCTGGAAAGAAGTGGTCAGTGGAGAGATTGAGATTGGCTGTAAGGAAGAAGTTGTTGCCCATGAGGGTGGTGAGACCCTGGCACAGGTTGCCCAGGGAGGTGGTGGAAGCCTCCTGCCTGGAGGTGTTTGCAGCCAGGCTGGAGGTGGCTGTGAGCAACCTGCTGCAGTGTGAGGTGTCCCTGCCCATGGCAGGGGGTTGGAGCTGGCTGAGCCTTGAGGTCCCTTCCAGCCCTGACAGTTCTGTGATTCTATGCTTACAGCTGTTGATGCTCCTTGCTTCCATCTGCCAGTTATTGTCTGGGATGGGATGGGATGGGATGGGATGGGATGGGATGGGATGGGATGGGATGGGATGGGATGGGATGGGATGGGATGGGATGGGATGGGATGGGATGGGATGGGATGGGATGGGATGGGATGGGATGGGATGGAACGGACCAGACCAGGTTGGCAAAGACCTTCAAGATCTTCCAGTCCAACCTATCACCCAGCACCATCTGATCAACTAAGCCATGGCACCAAGTGCCTCATCCAGTCTCCTCCTAAACACTTCCAGGGATGGTGACTCCACCATGGATTCAGATTGGCTGTGAGGAAGTTGTTCCCCAGGAGGGTGGTGAGAGCCTGGCACAGGCTGCCCAGGGAGGTGTTTGCAGCCAGGCTGGATGTGGCTGTGAGCAACCTGCTGTGGTGTGAGGTGTCCCTGCCCATGGCAGGGGGTTGGGACTGGCTGAGCCTTGAGGTCCCTTCCAACCCTGACAGCTGTGTGATGCTCTGCCCACGCCCAGCCAGGGTGCTCAGGCTCTGTAACAGCCATGGGGATGGAGCTGCACCAGCACAGCCACGTGGTGACTGCTGCAGGAGTGGGAATGTGCCAGAGGCTTCTGCAGGCTCTGCCCAAAACCCAGTGGGATTTTGCAAAGGCTCAGAAGCTTGAGAAGCTTAAAACTGTGCTCTGCTGCTGGCCAGGGGGAGGAAAGCTGACAGGTGAGATCTTCACATATCCAGGAGATGGCTGTGAGCAGCTCCCAGGAAGGTGTCCAGCATGGGACCTCTAGACAAATGCTGTAACACTTGAGCCCAGAGCTCAGGGTCAGAACTCCCCTGGCTGAAGGAGGGCAATGCAGCAGGAAGGGAAGCACAGCCTGCTCTTACCTTTCCTCCTTCCATGTACACAGTCAGGTAGCTGCCTTGCTTGCTCCCAGCATGCAGGAGGGTCCCTGCTGCACTCCTTGGCCGAATGCTAAACACCACCCTGAAATCCAAGCCCAGGAGCAGATTGCCTGTGGAGAATGGGACAGTGGGTAGAGGAATGGTCATGGGAGAGCACAGAATCACAGTATCACCAAGGCTGGAAGAGACCTCAAAGATCATCCAGTCCAACCTGGCACCACAGACCTCATGACTAGACCGTGGCACCAAGTGCCACATCCAGTCCCCTCTTGAACACCTCCAGGGATGGGGACTCCACCACCTCCCTGGGCAGCACATCCCAATGGGCAACAACTCTCTCTGGGAAGAACTTTCTCCTCCCCTCCAGCCTAAACCTCCCCTGGTGCAGCTTGAGACTGTGTCCCCTTGTTCTGGTGCTGGTTGCTAGGGAGAAGAGACCAACCCCCACCTGGCTACAACCTCCCTTCAGGGAGTTGCAGAGAGCAATGAGGTCTCCCCTGAGCCTCCTCTTCTCCAGGCTAAGCAACCCCAGCTCCCTCAGCCTCTCCTCACAGGGCTGTGCTCAGGGCCTCTCCCCAGCCTTGTTGCCCTTCTCTGGACACCTTCAAGTGTCTCAATGTCCTTCTTAAACTGAGGGGCCCAGAACTGGACACAGGACTCCAGGTGTGGCCTAACCAGTGCTGAGCACAGGGCAGAATGACCTCCCTGCTCCTGCTGGCCACACTCTTCCTGATGCAGGCCAGGATGCCATTGGCCTTCTTGGCCCCCTGGGCACACTGCTGGCTCATGTTCAGGCAGCTGTCAATCAGTACCCCCAGGTCCCTCTCTGTTTGGCAGCTCTCAGCCCCTCTGCCCCCAGCCTGTAGCTCTGCCTGGGGTTGCTGTGGCCAAAGTGCAGCCCCTGGCACTTGGACTTGTTGAATGCCATCCTGTTGGCCTCTGCCCATCTGTCCAGTCGGTCAAGGTCCCTCTGCAGAGCCCTTCTGCCCTCTGACTGACCAACATCTGCTCCCAGCTTGGTGTCAGCTGCACATTTGCTGATGACTGTCTCAATCCCCTCCTCCAGATCATCAATGAAGACATTAAAGAGGCTGGGGCCCAGCACTGATCCCTGGGGGACACCACTGGTGCCTGGCCTCAAAGATAATAGGAACACCTACAATAAGACACTTGAGACACAATTCCACACCCCATCATCTCCACACCCCACCATCATCTCCACACAGCTTACCAAGGGTGATGTATCCTCCTTCATCAAAGAAATAAATCCCTGTGTCCATGGCAACATCCAGACATGGAAGGACATCCTGTTTTTGCTGGGGAGCCTTCAAGACTTCTCCATTCATCTTCAAATTCTTCAGGCAACCCTTGAAACTCTTTGTTGGTATGTTCTGGAAGCATATTTCAAGGCATGAACAGCACAGCAGCCATTATCTTGGCAAGGGTGTCCAGGGGTGCTTTGGGACTGCTGGGCTGCAGAAGGGCAGCTGGCTCTGGAGGCACCCCAACCCCACCCCTGATGCAGTGAAGAGCATGGAAGTGCCCACCCAGCAGCCTGTCCTGCACTGAGCTGGAGTAAACAAACACCCTGCTTGCCTGGGAGAAGACACCAAGCCCCAGCTGGCTACAACCTCCCTTCAGGGAGTTGGAGAGAGCAATGAGGTCTCCCCTGAGCCTCCTCTTCTCCAGGCTAAGCAACCCCAGCTCCCTCAGCCTCTCCTCACAGGGCTGTGCTCCAGACCCCTCCCCAGCTTTCTTGCCCTTCTCTGGACACCTTCCAGCATCTCAACATCTTTCCTGACCTGAGGAGCCCAGAACTGGACACAGGACTCAAGGTGTGGCCTGACCAGTGCTGAGCACAGGGCACAATGACCTCCCTGCTCCTGCTGGCCACACTGTTCCTGCTGCAGGCCAGGATGCCATTGGCCTTCTTGGCCCCCTGGGCACACCGCTGGCTCCTGTTGCTACCAGCAGTCACAGCTGGTGCTCACCCAGGGCTTGGGAACATCCTCAGAGCTGTTCAGCAGGGCAGGCCTGGCTCACCAAGTGCCCTGAGCACAGCATGGGGGGGGGGGGGATGTGTCACTCCTTTACCTGGTTCTGCAGCCATGGCAGCCCTCCCACGTAGACTGGGGGCTTCAGGCTGAGGGCAGGGCTTGCTGGCACGCTGCCCTGCTGGGCCCTCAGCCCGTCCACAGCCAGCCCAAGGCTCCTCCCGTCCAGGCTGAGCAGCACCTTGCAGGGGCAAACATCACAGAGTGCTTCTTGTAGGCAGGGGCACAGCTCAGGGCTGGGCAGGAAAGGGTGGGGGCAAGAGGATGGGGCCAGGCTCTTTTCACAGAGTCACAGAGTGTGAGGGGCTGGAAGGGACCTCCAAAGCTCACCCAGTCCACCCCCTGCCAGAGCAGAGTCACCCAGGGCAGGGTACACAGGAACACATCCAGGTGGGGTTTGAACATCTCCAGAGAGGGAGACTCCACAACCCCCCTGGGCAGCCTGCTCCAGGGCTCTGGCACCTCACAGGGGAAAAATCCTTCCTCCTGTTTCCATGGCACTTCCTCTGCCTCAGCTTCCACCCCTGCCCCTTGTGCTGGCATTGGGCATCCCCCAGCAGAGCCTGGCTCCAGCCTCTGGGCACTCCCCTGCACAGCTTTAGCAGCAGCAATAAGGTCACCCTCAGGCTCCTCCTCTCCAAGCTCCAGAGCCCTCAGCTCCCTCAGGCTCTCCTCATGAGGAAGATCTTCCACTGCCTGCAGCAGCTCTGTGGCTCTGTGCTGGACTCTCTCAAGCAGTTCCCTGAGGTCCTTCTCGAACTGAGGAGCTCAGAGCTGGACACAATATTGAGATATGGCCTCCCCAGGGCAGGGTAGAGGTGGAGGAGAACCTCTCTCAACCTACAAACCACAGCCCTTCTAATCCAGCCCAGGATGCCCTTGGCCTTGTTGGCCACAGGAGCACATTGCTGGCTCATAGTCAACCTCCCATCCACCAGGACCACCCAAGGCCCTTTTGCCCTTCACTGCTCTCCAAAGGGTGCCCAGTGGCAGGACAAGGGGCAGTGGTCACAAGCTGGAGCCCAGGAGGTTCCATCTGATCAGGAGGAGAAAGTGCTTTGGGGTGAGTGTTCTGGAGCTCTGGGGAGGTTGTGGAGCCTCCTTCTCTGGAGAGAGGTTCCAAACCCATCTGATGACCGTGATCCATGGCAGCCTGCTCTGGGTGCCCCTGCTTTGGCAGGGGAATTGGACTGGATGACCTCCAGAGGTCCTTCCAACCCTTCCATGCTCTGTGAACGCAAACCCCTAAGGCCAGCGAGAGCCCCTAGAGCTCTTGGGGTGGTGAAGCATTCAAACTGAAAACGCCATGCTGGGGGCTTGAGCTTCCCTAAGGCCTCTCAAAACAGACACCTGTGAAGCACATAAACTTGTAGGCATCAGAATGAACTGCAGGTGACCGAAAGCAAAGCTCTCGCGGCCGACACATCGGGTTTGCTGCCCCTGCTGGCTGCGGCCCCCTGCCACAGTACTCACAGTGTGCCAGCGCCCGTCGTTGTGCTTGGCGCTGCTCCTCATCTTCAGCTGCTTGCCTCCAGAGCCCAGGGAGAAGACAAAACGTCCTTTTGAGATGTAGAGAGCCAAGGGGGAGGCCTCAGCGCCCCCCTCCAGGAAAATGATTGCTCCCCTAGAGGATCGAGTCCGGACGTCGACGGAAAGGTGCAGCCTGAGGGGAAGCACGGAGCGCCTCAGCACGGCTGCTGCAGAGCAGGAGCACCCTGGCTGGGCGTGGGCAGAGCATCACACAGCTGTCAGGCCTGGAAGGCACCTCGAGGCTCAGCCAGTTCCAACCCCCTGCCATGGGCAGGGACACCTCACACTGCAGCAGGTTGCTCACAGCCACCTCCAGCCTGGCTGCAAACACCTCCAGCCAGGAGGCTTCCACCACCTCCCTGGGCAGCCTGTGCCAGGCTCTCACCACCCTCATGGGGAACAACTTCTTCCTCACAGCCAATCTCAACCTCCCCACTTCTAGTTTTGTTCCATTAGAACAGTCAGAGCCTGGGCTCTTAGCTGGATCCTTTCTGTTCTCCACTAAGGAGAAATCCATCCAGTCCTGCTGCCCCAGCACAAGGACATGGACCTGCTGGAGAGGGGCCAGAGATGGACACAAAGATGATCAGAGACTGCAGAACCTCCCCTGTGGGGACAAGCTGAGAGAGTTGGGGCTCTTCAGCCAGGGGAAGAGAAGGCTCCAGGGAGACCTTAGAGCAGCCTTCCAGTACCTGAAGGGGCTCCAGGAGAGCTGGGGAGGGACTTTTGACAAGGGCTGGGAGTGACAGGAGGAGGGACAATGGCTTTGAGCTGGGAGAGGGGAGATTGAGACTGGAGATGAGGATGAAATTCTTTGCAGTGAGGGTGGTGAGACTCTGGCACAGGCTGCCCAGGGAGGCTGTGGCTGCCTCCTCCCTGGAGGTGTTCCAGGCCAGGCTGGATGAGGCCTTGAGCAAGCTGTGCTGGTGGGAGGTGTTCCTGCCCATGGCAGGGGGTTGGAACTGGATGAGCTTTAAGGTCCCTTTCAACCCAAACCATTCTGTGGCACATGCAGTGAAACCCACTGTGAAACACAGAAGGCTTTTGGGTGCAGTGTGCCCCAGGGTCTGCAGTTGGGAATGTGGATGGCTGCTGACACAGCCAGGCTCAGCACCTGCCATCAGCATGCCCTGTCCTTGTCCAGCACAGCCAAACCAGTCAGGGAAATGTTAGGAGGGTACTCTGCCATGTGCCAAGCCATAAGCAGTAAGAAACACCTGAGCCTTAGCACCCAACCTCAAGCACCTTTGACACTTCAAGTATTAGCTGGAGAACAGAGAACAATGTTGGACTTCAGATGACCTTAAAGGTCCTTTTCCAACCACAGCAATGCTGATTCCATGAAGGTTTGCACTACCTGTCTGTAGCTGCAGCTGGAGCAAACATGTAGGCTATGGAGCTGTTGGGGCTGTTTCCAAAGAGCTGTGCTTCACTGCTGGTGTTGACCAGGGCTGGTGAAGAGGACCTTGGCTGGGGTTGCACATGAGCAGCTGTCAAATACCCAAGGGAGTTGTCATCCTGGAGGACAGAATGGAAACATTCACTGTGCAAGCACATGCAGGTGACCCCAAGCTGGGGGCAGGAGCTGATCTGTTAGAGGGCAGGAGGGCTCTGCAGAGGGACCTTGCCAGGCTGCACAGATGGGCAGAGGCCAACAGGATGGCATTCAACAAGTCCAAGTGTCGGGTGCTGCACTTTGGCCACAGCAACCCCAGGCAGAGCTACAGGCTGGGGGCAGAGGGGCTGAGAGCAGCCAGGCAGAGAGGGACCTGGGGGTGCTGATTGACAGCTGCCTGAACACGAGCCAGCAGTGTGCCCAGGGGGCCAAGAAGGCCAATGGCATCCTGGCCTGCATCAGGAAGAGTGTGGCCAGCAGGAGCAGGGAGGTCATTGTGCCCTGTGCTCAGCACTGCTGAGGCCACA
Source organism: Picus viridis (assembly GCA_033816785.1). Taxonomy (NCBI): domain Eukaryota; kingdom Metazoa; phylum Chordata; class Aves; order Piciformes; family Picidae; genus Picus; species Picus viridis. Next base: position 2,256,491 of record CM066571.1, read on the forward strand.
CCTTGAGTCCTGTGTCCAGTTCTGGGCTCCTCAGGTTAGGAAAGATGTTGAGCTGCTGGAAGGTGTCCAGAGAAGGGCAACAAGGCTGGGGAGGGGTCTGGAGCACAGCCCTGTGAGGAGAGGCTGAGGGAGCTGGGGTTGCTTAGCCTGGAGAAGAGGAGGCTCAGGGAAGACCTTCTTGCTCTCTCCAACTGCCTGAAGGGAGGTTGTAGCCAGCTGGGGGTTGGTCTCTTCTCCCAGGCAAGCAGCAGCAGAACAAGAGGACACAGTCTCAAGCTGTGCCAGGGGAGGTTTAGTCTGGAGGTGAGGAGAAAGTTTTTCCCAGCAAGAGAGCTTGGCCCTTGGGATGTGCTGCCCAGGGAGGTGGTGGAGTCACCATCCCTGGAGGTGTTCAAGAGGGGATTGGCTGTGGCACTTGGAGCCATGGTTTAGTTGTCAGGAGGTGTTGGGTGACAGGATGGACTGGATGACCTCTGAGGTCTTTTCCAACGTGGTTGATTCCATGATTCTGTGACCCCCCCAACATTTCAGTCTACACATTGATGAGTTCCTGCCTGAGGCAGGAACAGCCTTCTCCAAAGGGCAGAGAAGCTGTTCTCACCCTGGGCAGGTGTGGGTTTAGCATGGAACTTCAGCACAGAAGGAACTTGCTTCAGGTGGGAGAAGGAAGGAAAATAACTACTCCTGACTCTCAGTTCTACAGACACAGCCCTGGTGGCAGTTCCAAGGCTGAGCAGCTGAGGGAGCTGGGGGTGTGGAGTGTGGAGAAGAGGAGGCTGAGGGAGACCTCCTTGCTCTCTCCAGCTCCCTGAGAGGAGGCTGCAGTGAGGTGGGGGTTGGGCTCTGCTCCCTAGGCTCAGGTGATAGAAGGAGAGGGAATGGCCTGGAGTTGTGCCAGGGGAGGGTTAGGTTGGAGATGAGGCAAAATGTCTTTGCTGCCAGAGTGGTCAGGGCTTGGCAGAGGCTGCCCAGGGAGGTGGTGGAGTCCCCATGCCTGGAGGTGTTCCAGAGAGCTGTGGCCATGGCACCTGGGGGTCAGGGTTTGGTGGCCATGGTGGGGCTGGGTTGATGTTGGACTGGCTGATCTCAGAGGGCTTTCCCAACCAGACCAATTCTATGCTTCTATGGCAATATGGAGTGCAGATGACAGTAAGAAGCCTACCTTGAGCATCTTAACCCTGGGCTGAGGCCTGAAGTCCTTCAGCAGCGCTGGTGGCAGGCTCTCGGCTCGGCGGCAGGCTCCCAGGGACACCCTGGACTTGGCAGTGTAGTTCACAAGGTTCTGCACCTCAGGGAGCTGACCTGTCCTGGAGTGGTGAAGGCAGGAGCTGTCAACACACTGCAAACCTCTTCTGGACAAAATGGGTTTCCCAGTGCCCTGCTGCTCCAGTTTCTCAATGACAGACGTTGGCTCAACGCTCCGACGAGTGCCCACGGTTGCCCTGGTTCTGCCCCTTTCCTTTTGGCTCTGGAAGCCCCCTGCTCTTGGGTTCTCCTCACTTCTAATCAAAGTGGGTTTGCTAAGAGCTATGGATTTTCAAAGTAAACAGACAAATATTGCCAGTGTTGAAAGAAAAAGAGAGGGAAAATTGCCCCCAGGCTGAAGTGAAGCAGGGCTGTGGGTCAGAGCACAACACACTGCTGCTTAGCTGTGCATAACCAGGGGGGCTGCTCAGCCTGGAGAATGGAGAGCTTCAGCAGCCTTCCAACTCCTGCAGGGGGCTCCAGGAGAGCTGGGGAGGGACTTTTGACAAGGGCTGGGAGTGACAGGACGAGGGCTGAGGGCTTCAGACTGGAAGAAGCTTTAGATGAGACATTAGGAAGCAATTCCTGCCCCTGAGGGTGGTGAGGCACTGGAGCAGGTTGTCCAAAGGAGCCTTAGTGCCTCCAGTCCTGGAAGTGTTGAAAGGTTGGACAAGGCCTTGAACAAGCTGGGATAGTAGGAGGTGTCCCTGCCCACAGCAGGGGGTTGAACTAAATGATCTTTAAGGTCCTTTCCAACCCAAACCAGCCTGGGATTCTATGAAAAGCAGGCAAAACTGGCAGCATTAGGTCGTGCTAACTCAGGACCGAACTCAGTGCCAGGACTAAAATCCCATTACCACCTGACCAGCAACCTGATAGCAGTGTACAGTCTGCCTGGATCAAAGAATATTTTGGGTCAATGCACTCATGAAGGCTTCACAGAATCATAGAATAGTTTGGGTTGGAAGGGACCTCAAAGCTCATCCCAGTTCCAACCCCCTGCCATGGGCAGGGACACCTCCCACCAGCCCAGGTTGCTCAAGGCCTCATCCAGCCTGGCCTGGAACACCTCCAGGCAGGAGCATCCACAGCCTCCCTGGGCAACCTGTGCCAGTGTCTCCCCACCTGCACTCTAAAGATTATCCTCCTCATTTCCAGTCTAAATTTCCCCTCTTCCAGCTTCAGTGAGCTCCTTGTAGCACAAGCACACCCAACTCACCTGTTTCATCCAGCCTGGCCTTGAACACCTCTGGGGTGGTTTACAAAATTCCAGACTACACAATTAACCAGGTGGGAAAAGACCTCAAAGACCATCAGGTCCAACCTCTCACCCAGCACCATCTGATCAACTCAACCATGGCACCAAGGGCCTCAGCCAGGCTCTTCCTAAACACCTCCAGGGATGGTGACTCCACCACCTCCCTGGGCAGCACATCCCAAGGGCCAATCTCTCCTGCTGGGAAGAACTTCTTCCTCACCTGCAGCCTAAACCTTCCCTGGCACAGCTTGAGACTGTGTCCTAGAAGAGCAATTTAGCACAAAGTGATCTTAATGTGAGTGGAAGAGGCCAACATTTGCCAAGCTGAAATCTTCCTAGGCCAAGTACCTTTTTATGAAGATGTTTGAGATGCAGCCTTCAAACTCATCTCCACCAAATCTGAGAGGTTCAATCAGTGCCCTTGCTCTTGGAGAGTCAACTGCTGCTGCTGCTGCTGCTGCTTTGTCATCAACCAGCAGATGCACTCTGAGACAAAAGGACAAACAAGGGTGAGATCCAGACAGAGTCATGAACCAAAGTGAAACACAGACATCTACAAGGACCCACTTGCCAGAGCTGTGTTCTTGGTACAGAGTATCAGAGTGTCACAGTATCACCAAGGTTGAAAGAGACCTGAAGATCATCCAGTCCAACCTGGCACCACATTCCCCATGACTAGACCATGGCACCAAGTGCCACATCCAGTCCCCTCTTGAACACCTCCAGGGACGGTGACTCCACCACCTCCCTGGGCAGCACATCCCAATGGCAAATGACTCTCTCAGTGGAGAACTTTCTCCTCCCCTCCAGCCTAAACTTCCCCTGGTGCAGCTTGAGACTGTGTCCTCTTGTTCTGCTGCTGCTTGCCTGGGAAGAGCCCAACCCCCACCTGGCTACAACCTCCCTTCAGGGAGTTGTAGAGAGCAATGAGGTCTCCCCTGAGCCTCCTCTTCTCCAGGCTAAGCAACCCCAGCTCCCTCAGCCTCTCCTCACAGGGCTGTGCTCAAGGCCTCTCCCCAGCCTTGTTGCCCTTCTCTGGACACCTTCAAGTCTCTCAATGTCCTCCTTAAACGAAGGAGCCCAGAACTGGACACAGTACTCAAGGTGTGGCCTAACCAAAGCAGAGTGCAGGGGCACAATGATTTTCCTGCTCCTGCTGGCCACACTCTTCCTGATGCAGGCTCCTCTCACAGCTCACATCCCCTCCTCAAGCTCCTCTCCCAGCTCACACCCCCTTCTCAAGCTCCTCTCCCAGCTCAAACCCCCTCCCCAAGCTCCTCTCCCAGCTCACACCCCCTCCTCAAGCTCCTCTCCCAGCTCAAACCCCCTCCTCAAGCTCCTCTCCCAGCTCACACCCCCTCCTCAAGCTCCTCTCCCAGCTCAAACCCCCTCCCCAAGCTCCTCTCCCAGCTCACATCCCCTCCTCAAGCTCCTCTCCCAGCTCACACTCCCTCCTCAAGCTCCTCTCCCAGCTCAAACCCCCTCCCCAAGCTCCTCTCCCAGCTCAAACCCCCTCCCCAAGCTCCTCTCCCAGCTCACACTCCCTCCTCAAGCTCCTCTCCCAGCTCACATCCCCTCCTCAAGCTCCTCTCCCAGCTCAAACCCCCTCCTCCAGCTCCTCTCCCAGCTCAAACCCCCTCCTCCAGCTCCTCTCCCAGCTAACAACCCCTCCTCCAGCTCCTCTCCCAGCTCACAACCCCTCCTCATGCTCCTCTCCCAGCTCAAACCCCCTCCTCCAGCTCCTCTCCCAGCTCAAACCCCCTCCTCAAGCTCCTCTCCCAGCTCAAACCTCCTCCTCCAGCTCCTCTCCCAGCTCAAACCCCCTCCTCCAGCTCCTCTCCCAGCTCACAACCCCTCCTCATGCTCCTCTCCCAGCTCAAACCCCCTCCTCCAGCTCCTCTCCCAGCTCAAACCCCCTCCTCCAGCTCCTCTCCCAGCTCAAACCCCCTCCACCAGCTCCTCTCCCTGCTCAAACCCCCTCCTCCAGCTCCTCTCCCAGCTCACACCCCCTCCTCCAGCTCCTCTCCCAGCTCACAACCCCTCCTCAAGCTCCTCTCCCTGCTCAAACCCCCTCCTCCAGCTCCTCTCCCAGCTCAAACCCCCTCCTCAAACTCCTCTCCCAGCTCAAACCCCCTCCTCCAGCTCCTCTCCCAGCTCAAACCCCCTCCTCCAGCTCCTCTCCCAGCTCACAACCCCTCCTCATGCTCCTCTCCCAGCTCAAACCCCCTCCTCAAGCTCCTCTCCCAGCTCAAACCCCCTCCTCCAGCTCCTCTCCCAGCTCAAACCCCCTCCTCCAGCTCCTCTCCCAGCTCAAACCCCCTCCTCCAGCTCCTCTCCCAGCTCAAACCCCCTCCTCCAGCTCCTCTCCCAGCTCAAACCCCCTCCTCCAGCTCCTCTCCCAGCTCAAACCCCCTCCTCCAGCTCCTCTCCCAGCTCAAACCCCCTCCTCCAGCTCCTCTCCCAGCTCAAACCCCCTCCTCCAGCTCCTCTCCCAGCTCAAACCCCCTCCTCCAGCTCCTCTCCCAGCTCAAACCCCCTCCTCCAGCTCCTCTCCCAGCTCAAACCCCCTCCTCCAGCTCCTCTCCCAGCTCAAACCCCCTCCTCCAGCTCCTCTCCCAGCTCAAACCCCCTCCTCCAGCTCCTCTCCCAGCTCAAACCCCCTCCTCCAGCTCCTCTCCCAGCTCAAACCCCCTCCTCCAGCTCCTCTCCCAGCTCAAACCCCCTCCTCCAGCTCCTCTCCCAGCTCAAACCCCCTCCTCCAGCTCCTCTCCCAGCTCAAACCCCCTCCTCCAGCTCCTCTCCCAGCTCAAACCCCCTCCTCCAGCTCCTCTCCCAGCTCAAACCCCCTCCTCCAGCTCCTCTCCCAGCTCAAACCCCCTCCTCCAGCTCCTCTCCCAGCTCAAACCCCCTCCTCCAGCTCCTCTCCCAGCTCAAACCCCCTCCTCCAGCTCCTCTCCCAGCTCAAACCCCCTCCTCCAGCTCCTCTCCCAGCTCAAACCCCCTCCTCCAGCTCCTCTCCCAGCTCAAACCCCCTCCTCCAGCTCCTCTCCCAGCTCAAACCCCCTCCTCCAGCTCCTCTCCCAGCTCAAACCCCCTCCTCCAGCTCCTCTCCCAGCTCAAACCCCCTCCTCCAGCTCCTCTCCCAGCTCAAACCCCCTCCTCCAGCTCCTCTCCCAGCTCAAACCCCCTCCTCCAGCTCCTCTCCCAGCTCAAACCCCCTCCTCCAGCTCCTCTCCCAGCTCAAACCCCCTCCTCCAGCTCCTCTCCCAGCTCAAACCCCCTCCTCCAGCTCCTCTCCCAGCTCAAACCCCCTCCTCCAGCTCCTCTCCCAGCTCAAACCCCCTCCTCCAGCTCCTCTCCCAGCTCAAACCCCCTCCTCCAGCTCCTCTCCCAGCTCAAACCCCCTCCTCCAGCTCCTCTCCCAGCTCAAACCCCCTCCTCCAGCTCCTCTCCCAGCTCAAACCCCCTCCTCCAGCTCCTCTCCCAGCTCAAACCCCCTCCTCCAGCTCCTCTCCCAGCTCAAACCCCCTCCTCCAGCTCCTCTCCCAGCTCAAACCCCCTCCTCCAGCTCCTCTCCCAGCTCAAACCCCCTCCTCCAGCTCCTCTCCCAGCTCAAACCCCCTCCTCCAGCTCCTCTCCCAGCTCAAACCCCCTCCTCCAGCTCCTCTCCCAGCTCAAACCCCCTCCTCCAGCTCCTCTCCCAGCTCAAACCCCCTCCTCCAGCTCCTCTCCCAGCTCAAACCCCCTCCTCCAGCTCCTCTCCCAGCTCAAACAGCTCCTCTCCCAGCTCAAACCCCCTCCTCCAGCTCCTCTCCCAGCTCAAACCCCCTCCTCCAGCTCCTCTCCCAGCTCAAAACCCCTCCTCATGCTCCTCTCCCAGCTCAAACCCCCTCCTCCAGCTCCTCTCCCAGCTCAAACCCCCTCCTCCAGCTCCTCTCCCAGCTCAAACCCCCTCCTCCAGCTCCTCTCCCAGCTCAAACCCCCTCCTCCAGCTCCTCTCCCAGCTCAAACCCCCTCCTCCAGCTCCTCTCCCAGCTCAAACCCCCTCCTCAGCTCCTCTCCCAGCTCAAACCCCCTCCTCCAGCTCCTCTCCCAGCTCAAACCCCCTCCTCATGCTCCTCTCCCAGCTCAAACCCCCTCCTCCAGCTCCTCTCCCAGCTCAAACCCCCTCCTCCAGCTCCTCTCCCAGCTCAAACCCCCTCCTCCAGCTCCCAGCTCAAACCCCCTCCTCAGCTCCTCTCCCAGCTCAAACCCCCTCCTCAAACTCCTCTCCCAGCTCAAACCCCCTCCCTCCTCTCCCAGCTCAAAAAGCTCCTCTCCCAGCTCAAACCCCCTCCTCAAGCTCCTCTCCCAGCTCAAACCCCCTCCTCCAGCTCCTCTCCCAGCTCAAACCCCCTCCTCCAGCTCCTCTCCCAGCTCAAACCCCCTCCTCCAGCTCCTCTGCCAGCTCAAACCCCCTCCTCCAGCTCCTCTCCCAGCTCAAACCCCCTCCTCCAGCTCCTCTCCCAGCTCAAACCCCCTCCTCAAGCTCCTCTCCCAGCTCAAACCCCCTCCTCCAGCTCCTCTCCCAGCTCAAACCCCCTCCTCCAGCTCCTCTCCCAGCTCAAACCCCCTCCTCCAGCTCCTCTCCCAGCTCAAACCCCCTCCTCATGCTCCTCTCCCAGCTCAAACCCCTCCTCCAGCTCCTCTCCCAGCTCAAACCCCCTCCTCATGCTCCTCTCCCAGCTCAAACCCCCTCCTCCAGCTCCTCTCCCAGCTCAAACCCCCTCCTCATGCTCCTCTCCCAGCTCAAACCCCCTCCTCCAGCTCCTCTCCCAGCTCAAACCCCCTCCTCAAGCTCCTCTCCCAGCTCAAACCCCCTCCTCAAGCTCCTCTCCCAGCTCAAACCCCCTCCTCAAGCTCCTCTCCCAGCTCAAACCCCCGCCTCAAGCTCCTCTCCCAGCTCAAACCCCCTCCTCCAGCTCCTCTCCCAGCTCAAACCCCCTCCTCCAGCCCCCTCTCCCAGCTCACAACCCCTCCTCATGCTCCTCTCCCAGCTCAAACCCCCTCCTCCAGCTCCTCTCCCAGCTCAAACCCCCTCCTCCAGCTCCTCTCCCAGCTCAAACCCCCTCCTCCAGCTCCTCTCCCAGCTCAAACCCCCTCCTCCAGCTCCTCTCCCAGCTCACACCCCCTCCTCCAGCTCCTCTCCCAGCTCAAACCCCCTCCTCCAGCTCCTCTCCCAGCTCAAACCCCTCCTCCAGCTCCTCTCCCAGCTCAAACCCCCTCCTCATGCTCCTCTCCCAGCTCAAACCCCCTCCTCCAGCTCCTCTCCCAGCTCAAACCCCCTCCTCATGCTCCTCTCCCAGCTCAAACCCCCTCCTCCAGCTCCTCTCCCAGCTCAAACCCCCTCCTCCAGCTCCTCTCCCAGCTCAAACCCCCTCCTCCAGCTCCTCTGCCAGCTCAAACCCCCTCCTCAAGCTCCTCTCCCAGCTCAAACCCCCTCCTCAAGCTCCTCTCCCAGCTCAAACCCCCTCCTCAAGCTCCTCTCCCAGCTCAAACCCCCTCCTCAAGCTCCTCTCCCAGCTCAAACCCCCTCCTCAAGCTCCTCTCCCAGCTCAAACCCCCTCCTCCAGCTCCTCTCCCAGCTCAAACCCCCTCCTCCAGCTCCTCTCCCAGCTCAAACCCCCTCCTCCAGCTCCTCTCCCAGCTCAAACCCCCTCCTCCAGCTCCTCTCCCAGCTCAAACCCCCTCCTCCAGCTCCTCTCCCAGCTCAAACCCCCTCCTCCAGCTCCTCTCCCAGCTCAAACCCCCTCCTCCAGCTCCTCTCCCAGCTCAAACCCCCTCCTCCAGCTCCTCTCCCAGCTCAAACCCCCTCCCTCCAGCTCCTCCCTCCCAGCTCAAACCCCCTCCTCAAGCTCCTCTCCCAGCTCAAACCCCCTCCTCCAGCTCCTCTCCCAGCTCAAACCCCCTCCTCCAGCTCCTCTCCCAGCTCAAACCCCCTCCTCCAGCTCCTCTCCCAGCTCAAACCCCCTCCTCCAGCTCCTCTCCCAGCTCAAACCCCCTCCTCAAGCTCCTCTCCCAGCTCAAACCCCCTCCTCAAGCTCCTCTCCCAGCTCAAACCCCCTCCTCAAGCTCCTCTCCCAGCTCAAACCCCCTCCTCCAGCTCCTCTCCCAGCTCAAACCCCCTCCTCCAGCTCCTCTCCCAGCTCAAACCCCCTCCTCATGCTCCTCTCCCAGCTCAAACCCCCTCCTCCAGCTCCTCTCCCAGCTCAAACCCCCTCCTCCAGCTCCTCTCCCAGCTCAAACCCCCTCCTCCAGCTCCTCTCCCAGCTCAAACCCCCTCCTCCAGCTCCTCTCCCAGCTCAAACCCCCTCCTCCAGCTCCTCTCCCAGCTCAAACCCCCTCCTCCAGCTCCTCTCCCAGCTCAAACCCCCTCCTCCAGCTCCTCTCCCAGCTCAAACCCCCTCCTCCAGCTCCTCTCCCAGCTCAAACCCCCTCCTCCAGCTCCTCTCCCAGCTCAAACCCCCTCCTCCAGCTCCTCTCCCAGCTCAAACCCCCTCCTCCAGCTCCTCTCCCAGCTCAAACCCCCTCCTCCAGCTCCTCTCCCAGCTCAAACCCCCTCCTCATGCTCCTCTCCCAGCTCAAACCCCCTCCTCCAGCTCCTCTCCCAGCTCAAACCCCCTCCTCAAACTCCTCTCCCAGCTCACAAACCCCTCCTCATGCTCCTCTCCCAGCTCAAACCCCCTCCTCAAGCTCCTCTCCCAGCTCACACCCCCTCCTCCAGCTCCTCTCCCAGCTCAAACCCCCTCCTCATGCTCCTCTCCCAGCTCAAACCCCCTCCTCCAGCTCCTCTCCCAGCTCAAACCCCCTCCTCCAGCTCCTCTCCCAGCTCAAACCCCTCCTCCAGCTCCTCTCCCAGCTCAAACCCCCCTCCTCCAGCTCCTCTCCCAGCTCAAACCCCCTCCTCCAGCTCCTCTCCCAGCTCAAACCCCCTCCTCCAGCTCCTCTCCCAGCTCAAACCCCCTCCTCCAGCTCCTCTCCCAGCTCAAACCCCCTCCTCCAGCTCCTCTCCCAGCTCAAACCCCCTCCTCCAGCTCCTCTCCCAGCTCAAACCCCCTCCTCCAGCTCCTCTCCCAGCTCAAACCCCCTCCTCCAGCTCCTCTCCCAGCTCAAACCCCCTCCTCCAGCTCCTCTCCCAGCTCAAACCCCCTCCTCCAGCTCCTCTCCCAGCTCAAACCCCCTCCTCCAGCTCCTCTCCCAGCTCAAACCCCCTCCTCCAGCTCCTCTCCCAGCTCAAACCCCCTCCTCCAGCTCCTCTCCCAGCTCAAACCCCCTCCTCCAGCTCCTCTCCCAGCTCAAACCCCCTCCTCCAGCTCCTCTCCCAGCTCAAACCCCCTCCTCCAGCTCCTCTCCCTGCTCACACCCCCTCCTCCAGCTCCTCTCCCTGCTCACACCCCCTCTCCCAGCTCCTCTCCCAGCTCAAACCCCCTCCTCCAGCTCCTCTCCCAGCTCAAACCCCCTCCTCCAGCTCCTCTCTCAGCTCTAACCAGGCCAGCACCCAAAGAACAACTTACAGAGATTTTTACTCTCCTCCCTCCTTCCACAACACAAAAGAGTCAGCTGAAGGCCTGGACTCACCTGTTGTCTGCTTTTATGACTGTCACATAATGCAGTGACCCATCCTCATAGCTCTGCTCCAGGCTGATTTCCTTCTCCCCCACCTTTGCAGTTACAGAGCCAGGTCTCAGGTAGATGGTAAGGATGTTTGGCTGGAAGAGAATCCCACACAAGGATCAAGCACTTGCAGGTGTCTTTGGCTCTCCTTGGCATGGTCATGAATGCAGTTCCCAGGGCTCTTATGGGAAAGAATTTCCTTACAGCAGAAGATTTCCCACTCCTCCAGCACCAGGTAACATAGAATCACAGAATGGTTTGGGTTGGAAAGAGCCTCAAAGCTCATCCAGTTCCAAGCCCCTGCCATGGGCAGGGACAGCTCCCACCAGCCCAGCTTGCTCAAGGCCTCAGCCAACCTGGCTTTCAGCACTTCCAGGCTGGGAGCCTCCACGGCTTCTCTGGGCAGCCTGTTCCAGTGCCTCAGCACCCTCATGAGCAAGAATTGCTTCCTGATGGCCAAGCCCAGTCCAGCTTGTGCCAGTCTGAAGCCATTGCTCCTCACCCTGGCACTCCCATCCCCTCTCCAGCTCTCCTGGAGCCCCCTTCAGGTACTGGAATGCTGCTCTAAGGTCCCACTGGAGCCTTCTCTTCCACAGACTAAACAATCCCAGTTCCCTCAGCTTCTCCTCACCTGACCTGCTCCCCAAACCCCTCACCAGCTTCATTGCCCTTCTCTGTACCCACTCCAGCACCTCAGTGCCTGTTTCTACTGCAGAGCCCCAAACTGGACACAGTATCTGAGGTGCAGCCCCTCCAGTGCTGAGTCCAGGGGGACAATCCCTGCCCTGGCCTCTTCTCTGCCTGTCTGCTCATGATGACATTCCTGGGTGGGCAGCATGCCAGTCTCCCCTGAGAAAATCTCCAGGCAGCTGTAGCACTTAACCAGTCTCCTGTTAGGATGGTGGTGTCACCACCTGCAGAAGGCTCAAGTTCAAAGCTCAGTTCCTTGTCCAATTATTTGTTGCTTGAGTGAAGAAATTCCCAGGAGGAGCTCCCCTGGCCTATGCCAAGCAAGTTGCCATGCTGAAGAGATGACTGCAACAGCCATTTCCTGCCTGAAAGCACAGGAACCTGCAGGAGGCTTATGACACCAACTGCCCCCAAACTGTCATCCCCCAGCTGAGCCTGAGCCAGAGGGAAAAGCAGCCACAGGGTCTAACTTGAGCAGGTTTCATACCCAGAGGTTGTAATTGAAGAGTGTGCCAGTGGATGCCAGGGTCTGAAAGCCAAAGCCAACTTGGAAATCCTTGGGAAATGGGAATCCTGCTGCACTCAGGCTCAGGGTTCCCCTCCTGGAAAAAGCTGCAGACCTGATGAGCTGAAAGAGAGAATCATAGTATCAGTCAGGGTTGGAAGGGACCACAAGGATCAGCCAGTTCCAACCCCCTGCCATGGGCAGGGACACCCCACACTAGAGCAGCCTGCCCAGAGCCTCATCCAGCCTGGCCTTAAACACCTCCAGGGACGGGGCCTCAACCACCTCCCTGCACAACCCATTCCAGGGCTTCACCACTCTCATGGGGAAGAACTTCCTCCTCACCTCCAGCCTGAATCTCCCCACCTCCACCTTCATTCCATTCCCCCTAGTCCTATCACTGCCTGAGAGCCTGAGCAGTCCCTCCCCAGCCTTCCTGTAGCCCCCTGCAGATCCTGGAAGGCCACAATGAGGTCACCTGGGAGCCTTCTCTTCTCCAGCCTGCACAGCCCCAACTCCTTCAGTCTGTCCTCACAGGAGAGCTGCTCCAGCCCTCTGCTCATCCTCCTGGCCCTGCTCTGGACACCTTCCAGCACCTCCAGATCCCTCTTGCAATAGGGGCTCCAGAGCTGGAGGCAGTACTCCAGGTGGGGTCTCCCCAGGGCTGAGCAGAGGGGCAGAATCCCCTCCCTTGCCCTGCTGGCCACACTTCTCCTGCTGCAGCCCAGGAGCTGATTGGCTTTCCGGGCTGCAAGTGCACACTGAGAGCTCCTGTTGAGCTTCTCCTCCCCCAGCACCCCCAAGTCTCTCTCCTCAGGGCTGCTCTCCAGCCAGTCCCTGCCCAGCCTGCATTTGTGCCTGGGATTGCCTCCACCCAGCTGCAGGACCCTGCCCTTGGTCTTGTTGAAGCTCCTGAGCTTGGCTTGTGCCCACCTCTCCAGCCTGTCCAGGTCCCTCTGGATGGATCCTTCCCTCCAGCTGTCTGCTGCACCACACAGCTTGGTGTCATCAGCAAACCTGCTGAGGCTGCACTCAGTGCCACTGCCCATGGCACCCACAGAGATGTTGAACAAGCCTGGTCCCAGGCCTGATCCCTGAGGGACTCTGCTTGTCCCTGGCCTCCCCTGGGACATGGACCATTGACAGCCACTCTCTGGGTGCAGCCATCAAGCCAGTTCTGTATCCATCTAGTGGTCACCCATCACACCCATGTGTCACCAGCTTGGAGACCAGGAGGTGGTGGGGGACAGTGTCAAAGGCTTTGCTCAAGTCCAGGTAAACGACATCAGTTGCTCACCCTCAGCTATCAATGCTGTCACCTGCTCACAGAAGGCCACCAGAGAGAGGGAGAACTGTGCTTTCCAGCCACAACCCAGGCAAAGAGGAGGAAGAACTGTTTCAGTGCAGAGCAGAGGCCTGCAGTGGCTTCACCAGCACTGAGAATGATCTGGGAAACTCTAAAGGCAGATGAGGCTGGGTGGCTGGCACCAGCTGTTAGCCTCCAGCTGCTCTTGCCATCAACATGATGGCCTTGGAAGCTTTCACATCTGGGGACACAAAAGTGAGCAGCTGGAGCAGTGGTTCTTGAGCATAGAGCTGGGCAGATGAGCTGCATACCTGGGACTGTGTGAGTCAGAGCACAGAGCAGCCCTGGGCCTGTTGGCACCAAACAGGGGTTGGTACAGGGGAAGGAACACAGCTACAGACATTGCAGGGAGGGCAGATGCTCTGCACAGCACAATGGACTGCAAAGAAACTCAGAGACTCATGGGATGGTCTGGATTGGAAGGGACCTAAAAGATTGCCAGGAACACCTCCCAGAGCCCAGGCTGCTCAAGGCCTAAGCCAGCCTGGCCTTGGACACCCCCAGGGAGGAGGCAGCCACAGCCTCCCTGGGCAACCTGTGCCAGTGTCTCACCACCCTCACTCTTCCTACTCTCAGTCTCAAATCTCTCCTCTTCCAGCTCAAAGCCGTTGTCCCTCATCCTATCATTCCCAGCCCTTGTCAGAAGTCCCTCCCCAGCTCTCCTGGAGCCTTTCAGGCACTGGAAGGCTGCTCTAAGATCACAGAATCACAGTATACTAAGATCTCCTTGGAGTCTTCTCTTCTCCAGACTGAACAGCCCCAACTCCTTCAGCCTATCTCTACAGGAGAGGTTCCCCAGCCCTCTGATTATCTTCTGGCTCCTCCTCCAAACCTGCTCCAACACTTCCATGTCCTTCTTGTGTTTGGGGCTCCAGAGCTGGACACAGGCCTCCAGGTGGGGTCTCAGCAGAGTGCAGCAGGGAGGCAGAATCCCCTCCCTCAACCTGCTGGCCACACTGCTGGGGTTCAGCCCAGGACATGGCTGAGGTGAGGGCTGGCAGTGTATGTTGCCAGCTCATAGAATCATAGAATCAGTCAGGGTTGGAAGGGACCCCAAGGATCAGCCAGTTCCAACCCCCCTGCCATGGGCAGGGACACCCCACACTAGAGCAGCCTGCCCAGAGCCTCATCCAGCCTGGCCTTAAACACCTCCAGGGACGGGGCCTCAACCACCTCCCTGCACAACCCATTCCAGGGCTTCACCACTCTCATGGGGAAGAACTTCCTCCTCCCCTCCAGCCTGAATCTCCCCACCTCCAGCTTCATTCCATTCCCCCTAGTCCTATCACTGCCTGAGAGCCTGAGAAGTCACAGTATCACAGTATCACTGTATCACTAAGGTTGGAAGAGACCTCGAAGATCATTGAGTCCAACCTGTTAACCACAGACCTCATGACTAGACCATGGCACCAAGTGCCACATCCAGTCCCTCCCCAGCCTTCCTGTAGCCCCCTTCAGATCCTGGAAGGCCACAATGAGGTCACCTGGGAGCCTTCTCTTCTCCACACTGAACAGCCCCAACTCCTTCAGTCTGTCCTCACAGGAGAGCTGCTCCAGCCCTCTGCTCATCCTCCTGGCCCTGCTCTGGACACCTTCCAGCACCTCCAGATCCCTCTTGGAATAGGGGCTCCAGAACTGGAGGCAGTACTCCAGGTGGGGTCTCCCCAGGGCTGAGCAGAGGGGGAGAATCCCCTCCCTTGCCCTGCTGGCCACACTTCTCCTGCTGCAGCCCAGGCTCTGATTGGCTTTCCGGGCTGCAAGTGCACACTGAGAGCTCCTGTTGAGCTTCTCCTCCCCCAGCACCCCCAAGTCTCTCTCCTCAGGGCTGCTCTCCAGCCAGTCCCTGCCCAGCCTGGATTTGTGCCTGGGATTGCCTCCACCCAGATGTCCTTCTCCTCCAGACTGCTCTTGAGCCACTCCTCACCCTGCCTGGCTTTGTGCTTGACCCAGGTGCAGGACCTTGCACCTTTGCTTCTTTTAGAGCCACCACAGGTTAACCAAGCAGAACTTCTGACCTCAGCACAGCACAGTGGCCTACAATCTATAGACCAGCTGGAGCCTGGGAAGTCCAGCGGAAGCTTTTAAGGAACTCTGGTAGTTACCTTCCAGTCATCTGAGCACTTCTTGCTGACTCCAACAGTCTCCTCAAACACCACAGAGGCAGTGCTGGGGTTTTTCACGTTCTTCATGCAGCCCCGGAAGGGAGGGGTGGATATGTTGAAGCTGAGTGGCAGAGGAGAAGAACCAAGAGCTCATCAGCCTGGAATTTCACAGCACAGCCCAGGAGAGCAGCTTGAACAGGGTGAGAATGCAAGAACTGGGGAAGCAGGACTGGAGCAATCTTCCTTGCACACACACAGACTCATGGGAGGGTCACAGAATCAATAAGGCTGGAAAAGACCTCAGAGGTCATCGAGTCCAACCTGGCACCCAGCACCTCCTGACAACTAAACCACAGCTCCAAGTGCCACAGCCAATCCCCTCTGGAACACCTCCAGGGATGGTGACTCCACCACCTCCCTGGGCAGCACATCCCAAGGGCCAATCTCTCTTGCTGGGAAGAACTTTCTCCTCCCCTCCAGCCTAAACCTCCCCTGGCACAGCTTGAGACTGTGTCCTCTTGTTCTGCTGCTGCTTGCCTGGGAAGAGACCAACCCCCACCTGGCTACAACCTTCCTTCAGGGAGTTGCAGAGAGCAAGAAGGTCTCCCCTGAGCCTCCTCTTCTCCAGGCTAAGCAACCCCAGCTCCCTCAGCCTCTCCTCACAGGGCTGTGCTCCAGACCCCTCCCCAGCTTTCTTGCCCTTCTCTGGACACCTTCAAGTCTCTCAATGTCCTTCTTAAACTGAGGAGCCCAGAACTGGACACAGGACTCAAGGTGTGGCCTAACCAGTGCTGAGCACAGGCCACAATGTGGCCCTGCTCCTGCTGGCCACACTATTCCTGATGCAGGCCAGGATGCCATTGGCCTTCTTGGCCCCCTGGGCACACTGCTGGCTCATGTTCAGCTGCTGTCACCCAGTACCCCCAGGTCCCTTCCTGCCTGGCAGCTCTCAGCCACTCTGCCCCCAGCCTGTAGCACTGCCTGGGGTTGCTGTGGCCAAAGTGTAGCCCCTGGCACTTGGACTTGTTGAATGCCATCCTGTTGGCCTCTGCCCATCTGCCCAGCCTGGCAAGGTCCCTCTGCAGAGCTCACCAATCCTCTACAGAAGGTCTGGGTTGGAAGGGAGCTCCAAAGGTCATCCAGTCCAACCCCCTCTGCAGCAAGCAGGAGCATCCTCAACTGGATCAGGTTGCCCAGGGGTAACACACTTCATGCTGATCACAGCCAAGCTTCAGGATGCCCCCTCATGAAGATGCCACTCAGCCAAAGGTGCCAGGCTAGGATCATGTCAGAGCCCCTGGAGACTGGCATATCTCATGAGGTACCTGACCCAGAGCATGGAAGACATTGCTCAGGGCAAGAGTTCCCACACCCAGCTTGAGTTCTAGCCTGGAGTAGCTACTCACTGTTCCCTCAGAGCAGGTGGAATCCCACCCAGATAGTACTTGGTGAAGATGAAGACTGTGATGTTGGCTTTGATGTTGGGACTGACGTGAACAGTACTGCTGCTTCGGGCCAGCACCAAATGGATCTGAAAGAGGAAGGGAATGGCAGTGACCTCACTCAGCAGGAACAAAAAGTCATGGAGCAGATCAAAAGCAGTCCCACAGAGCTGGACACAAGGTTTGCTTGGTTGGGCTCCCCCTCTCCTTTTGTCTATTAGTGCCTCACAGAGTCACAGTATCACCAAGGTTGGAAGAGACCTCAAAGATCATCGAGTCCAACCTGGCACCACAGACCTCATGACTAAACCATGGCACCAAGTGCCACATCCAGTCCCCTCTTGAACACCTCCAGGGATGGTGACTCCACCACCTCCCTGGGCAGCACATTCCAATGGGCAACAACTCTCTCTGGGAAGAACTTTCTCCTCACCTCCAGCCTAAACCTCCCCTGGCACAGCTGGAGACTGTGTCCTCTTGTTCTGGTGCTGCTTGCCTGGGAGAAGACACCAGCCCCCACCTGGCTACAACCTCCCTTCAGGCAGCTGCAGAGAGCAATGAGGTCTCCCCTGAGCCTCCTCTTCTCCAGGCTAAGCAACCCCAGCTCCCTCAGCCTCTCCTCACAGGGCTGTGCTCCAGACCCCTCCCCAGCCTTGTTGCCCTTCTCTGGACACCTTCAAGTCTCTCAATGTCCTTCTTAAACTGAGGGGCCCAGAACTGGACACAGGACTCCAGGTGTGGCCTAACCAGTGCTGAGCACAGGGCACAATGACCTCCCTGCTCCTGCTGGCCACACTGTTCCTGATGCAGGCCAGGATGCCATTGGCCTTCTTGGCCCCCTGGGCACACTGCTGGCTCATGTTCAGGCAGCTGTCAATCAGCACCCCCAGGTCCCTCTCTGTTTGGCAGCTCTCAGCCACTCTGCCCCCAGCCTGTAGCTCTGCCTGGGGTTGCTGTGGCCAAAGTGCAGCCCCTGGCACTTGGACTTGTTGAATGCCATCCTGTTGGCCTCTGCCCATCTGTGCAGCCTGGCAAGGTCCCTCTGCAGAGCCCTTCTGCCCTCTGACTGACCAACATCTGCTCCCAGCTTGGTGTCATCTGCACATTTGCTGATGACTGTCTCAATCCCCTCATGCAGATCATCAATAAAGATATTAAAGAGGATGGGGCCCAGCACTGATCCCTGGGGCACACCACTGGTGCCTGGCTGCCAGCTGGCTGTGGCACCATTCACCAGCACTCTCTGGGCTCAGGATCAGAGAATGGGAGGAGTTGGAAGGGACCTCAGGAGATCAGTCCTAACATCCTTAACCTCCCCTGGCAAGCTTAGGTTTAGGCTATGCCTTTAAAACTTGTCACAGATTTCCAGCAGAGACGTAAAAGCATGGAAACAAACCACTGCTGGGTGTGGAAAGGAAAGCCAAAGACCATTCTAAACCATTTCAGTGGAGAGCTGTCTGCCATAAGACTGCCTGTGCCAAGGCATTCTGGGTACATCTCTTCTCTGCTTGGTCTGTGCTCTGAAGGGAGACAAAGCTGCTGCTGCCTGACCTTGGATGCATTGGTTCAACTGTGACTGCTGGTAGCAACATGAGCCAGCAGTGTGCCCAGGGGGCCAAGAAGGCCAAGGGCATCCTGGCCTGCAGCAGGAAGAGTGTGGCCAGCAGGAGCAGGGAGGTCATTGTGCCCCTGTGCTCAGCACTGCTGAGGCCACACCTTGAGTCCTGTGTCCAGTTCTGGGCTCCTCAGGTTAGGAAAGATGTTGAGAGACTTGAAGGTGTCCAGAGAAATGCAACAAGGCTGGGGAGGGGTCTGGAGCACAGCCCTGTGAGGAGAGGCTGAGGGAGCTGGGGTTGCTTAGCCTGGAGAAGAGGAGGCTCAGGGGAGACCTCATTGCTCTCTGCAACTCCCTGCAGGGAGGTTGTAGCCAGGTGGGGGTTGGTCTCTTCTCCCAGGCAAGCAGCACCAGAACAAGAGGACACAGTCTCAAGCTGTGCCAGGGGAGGTTTAGGCTGGAGATGAGGAGAAGGCTCTTCAAAGAGAGTTTAACCATTGCAATGTGCTGCCCAGGGAGGTGGTGGAGTCACCATCCCTGGAGGTGTTCCAGAGGGGATTGGCTGTGGCACTTGGTGCCATGGGTTAGTAGTCAGGAGGCGTTGGGTGACAAGTTGGACTTGGAGGTCTCTTCCAACCTGGTTGATTCTGTGATTCATCCCAGCTGTCTTGTTTTGGTGAAGTCTAACAGCAACTTTTTCTCTGCTCCTCTGTCCCTTTTGGACAGGGGAGGCAGTTCCCTTGGTCTTCCTGACCGGGGGGGGGGGGAGGGGGAATGTTCTCCTGTTGTTTATCAACTGTCAACCCCTGTAAATATTGTAAACCCTGTGCATGTGGTACACATTCATTGCAGTCCATCGAAGATTGTGGCTCTGCTTGTAAACACAGCTTCCAGCTGAGCTGCTCTGGCCAAGGTAATGCTGGGGGGAACATTGAAGCCACCCCCTGCTCCTGCCCACGTACCTGCTTGTAGCTTCCATCGCTCACTGTCACATTGCTTTCGATCTCCTTCGGAGGCTCAGAGCCGATTTTGTACCTGAAAACTGTGTGACCATCCTTGATGAGCACGCTGATGAACTGGTCCTGCAGGGAAAGACACACAACACTGCCACTGCCAGCACTTCACAGGCATCTCACTGTCATGGAGTGGTTTGAACGAAGGGAATTTGTCGCTTCCGTGAGGCCTTGAGGGGAAGAGGGAACACAAAGGGCCTGGGGGTGCTGCCTGACTGGGTGTGAAGACACAGAGAGAGCCCTGGGCCTACAAGAAAGCTGGGGAGGGACTTTTGAGGGGGTCAGGGAGGGATAGGACTAAGGGGAATGGAGCAAAAGTAGAAGGGGGAGATTGAGACTGGCTGTGAGGAAGAAGTTGTTCCCCATGAGGGCGGTGAGAGCCTGGCACAGGCTGCCCAGGGAGGTGGTGGAAGCCTCCTGCCTGGAGGTGTTTGCAGCCAGGCTGGAGGTGGCTGTGAGCAACCTGCTGTAGACTAGACTAGACTAGAACAGACCAAACCAGGTTGGAAAAGACCTTTGAGATCATCAAGTGCAACCTATCACCCAACACCATCTGATCAACTAAACCAGGTAGTGTGAGGTGTCCCTGCCCACGGCAGGGGAGTTGGAACTGGATGATCCTTGAAGTCCCTTCCAACCCTGACAGCTCTGTGATTCTATGATTCCATGACAGCAGCTGAAGCTGAGCCAGGGGGCCCAGGTGGGCAAGAAGGCCACCAGCAGCCTGGCCTGGAGCAGCAATGGTGTGGGCAGCAGGAGCAGGGCAGGGATTGTGCCCTTGGACTCAGCACTGCTGAGGCCACAGCTTGAGTCCTTGGGCCTCTCATTGCAAGAAGAACATTGAGGGTCTGGAATAGGTCCAGAGTAGGGCAACCAAGTTGGGGAAGGGGCTGGAGAAGAGGGCTGGGGAGGAGCAGCTGAGGGAGCTGGGGGTGTTGAGTGTGGAGAAGAGGAGGCTGAAGGAGACCTCCTTGCTCTCTGCAGCTCCCTGAGAGGAGGCTGCAGTGAGGTGTGGGTTGGGCTCTTCACCCATGAAACAAGGCACAGGATGAGAGGAAACGGTCTCAGGTTGTGGCAGGGGAGAGATTTAGGTTCAAAATTAGGGAAAATTCTTCAGTGAAAGAATGATTAAGGTTTGGCAGAGGCTGCCCAGGGAGGTGGTGGAGTCTCCATCCCTGGAGGTGTTCCAGAAACGCTTGGCCATGGCACCTGGGGCCGTGGTTTAGTGGCCATGGTGGGGTTGGGTTGAAGGTTGGACTCAATGTTAAAGGTCTCATCCTGCTGAAACAATTCTCTGATTCAATGAAAGCAGGCTGAAAGTGACAGTATTCCAGCATAATGATCTGCTGTAAACAGATCTGCTGTCAGCTCCAGATGGATTCTCCAAATCTCCAGAGGGCTTTTGGCCATTTCAAGAGGCCTCCTGACTCTTTGCAGCCCTGAGGACAGACCCAAACCACATCACAGTGACTGCAAACAAGGCTGCACCATGGTGAGCAGCATCACTGCCAGGAGGCTGCTGGAACACTGCAACAGGTTGCCCAGAGAGGTGGTTGAGAAGCAACCCTGGAAACATTCAAAGGAGGCTTGGCAAGGCTCTGGGCAACCTGATCTAGTGGAGGATGTGCCTGCTGGCTGCAGAGGGGGTTGGACTGGGTGACCTCTGGAGGTCCCTTCCTACCCAGGTCATTCTATGATCCCATGTTGGAGGGGACCCATCAGGAGCATCAAGTCCCACCCCTGCTCCTGGCAGGACTAAAAGTAAGCCTCGAACGCAGGGCAGCAGCTACTAGCCTGACCCAGGGGCAAAAAGAACACTCTGAAGGCAGCTCCTGACAGCTGTTACTAAATCTGGCACGTTCCTGAGTAAGCTCTCACCCAGTCCTTGGCCCCCAGAGAAGCCTTGCCCAGCTTACCCCCTCTGCTGCAAAGAACACGAGGCCTTCGTCTGCGGTGCTCTCGATGGTCTGCTCGTAGCGCACCGGGCTGTGGGTGTTGGGCTCCCTCACTGCCACACTGGCATAGCCACTGCCTTCAAAGTAGCTTTGGTCAGTCTCTTCTTTGTACCTGCAAGAAGCCAGGGTCACAGCTGTGAACACAGGAGAGCAAGAAGCCTGAGAGCCCAGGGGCTGTTCAGTCTGGAGAGGAGCAGGCTGAGCGGGGGTCTGATCAATGTCTATCAAGAGCTGAGGGCTGGGGGTCAGGAAGGGGCCAGGCTCAGTTCTGTCAGGTCCTGTGACAGGACAAGGAGCCATGGATGCATGTTGAGTTCCACCTCAGCATGGGGGAACAGTTCTTTGCTGTGAGGGTGCTGGAGCCCTGGAGCAGGCTGCCCAGAGAGGTTGGGGAGTCTCCTTCTCTGGAGGCTTTCAAGCCCCACCTGGATGTGTTCCTGTGTGGCCTGCCCTGGGTGACCCTGCCCTGGCAGGGGGGTTGGACTGGGTGATCTCCAGAGGTCCCTCCCAACCCTAACCACTCTGTGATTCTGTGACTTGTCTCATCAGAGGGTTTGAAAGGCCCTGGTTGAAGCCTGTGGTGCAGGGGCACTAACAGTGCCCAACTTTGATCTAGCCCAAGGAGAGAGAAAGCCTTCCCCTGGCTGATGGTCTGGGGAGGAAATCATCAGTGACTGACTGCTCTGCACTGCATGGGCTCTTCACAGAGGAGCTGAATCCATCAGGCCATGAAGTTTTGTGGCTGTTAGGAGATTTGAATTGCTGGCCAGTGGACAGAGGTTGCCATGGGTGTGAGGTGTGCCAACCCTCAGAACTGAAGCAATGGCCAAGAGCTAGAAGCCAATCACCAGGCCACCCTCAGTGGCTGTTCCCCTGGCTGTGGAAAGACAAGAATTCCTCACAAGAGAATCCCAGGGCTGGGATTCACTTCTGCCTTTATCTCATACCTCCTGCAGGGCTGCACTTCAGTGGTGTTGAGGTTGAAAGTCCTCTTGAAGTTGTAGAGGCTGACAATGTGCTCGTTCAGGCTGTCCAGTTCAATGCAGCCTTCATAGTGAGGATAGTCCAGCTTGGCTGGGGGCTGCAGAAGAGGGTCACCAAAAGCATTCCATCAGCACCAGCTGACCAAATCTGCCATGGCCCTGCAGCTCCTAACACCTACTGCAAATATCAGTAGGAGACAGGAAGTGACATTCTACAGATCTCCAAATGCTTCTATCTCCCCAGTTCAGGAGGGACAGGGATCTGCTGGAGAGCCCAACAGAGGGCCACAAGGATGCTGAAGGGACTGCAGCACTGCCTGGGGAGGAGAGGCTGAGAGCCCTGGGGCTATTTAGATTGAGGGGATCTGATCTGGAATGTGCTGCCCAGGGAGGTGGTGGAGTCACCATCCCTGGATGTGTTCAAGAGGGGACTGGATGTGGCACTTGGTGCCATGGTCTAGTCATGAGGTCTGTGGTGCCAGGTTGGACTCGATGATCTTTGAGGTCTCTTCCAACCCTGGTGATACTGTGATCCATGTCTATAAATACCTGAGGACTGGGAGTCAGGGGGAAGGGGACAGGGACAGGCTCTGCTCACTTGTGGCCTGTGACAGAACAAGGGGCAATGGATGTAAGCTGCAGCACAGCAGGTTCCACCTCAACATGAGGAGGAACTTCTTGACTGTGAGGGTCCCAGAGCCCTGGAGCAGGCTGCCCAGAGAGGTTGTGGAGTCTCTTTCTCTGGAGCCTTTCCAGCCCCATCTGGATGTGTTCCTGTGTGACCTGTGCTGGATCCTATGGTCCTGCTCTGGCAGGGGTTGGACTGGATGATCTCCAGAGGTCCCTTCCAACCCCTAACACCCTGTAAGCTGTGGTTCTGTGCTCCTGTGATGGCATCTCAGGAGTACTGCAGCACACTTCAGAGCAGACTCAGAGGGATGGAGTAGGAATAATACTGAGCAGGGCAGGACAGGTTTGATTCTGTCCTTGGCAGATGAAATACCATCACCCTCCCCTTGTTGAGTTTCAGCATACTGCAGGCCAGCTTCTGCAGGGAGCAGCACCTCCTTGCATCCTCTCTGCTGCTTCTACACAGCCTTTGCAAGCTGGCTGGTTCCCACCTCTGCTTGTAAGAACAACAGGATCACAGAATCACAGCATGGCAGGGGTTGGAAGGGACCTCTGGAGATCACCCAGTCCAACCCCCCTGCCAAGGCAGGCTCACCCAGGGCAGGTCACCCAGGAGCACATCCAGGTGGGTTTGGGATGTCTCCAGAAATGGATCTCCAGCAGCTCTCTGGGCAGCCTGCTCCAGGCCTCCAGCAGCCTTAAATTAGAGAAGTTCCTCCTTGTGTCTAGATGAAACTTGTGATGTTCCAGCTGGTGCCTGCTGCCCCTTGGCTGTCACTGGGCACCGCTGAACAAAGGCTGGTCCCATCCTCCTGACCCCCACCCTTGAAGTATTGATCAGCACTGATGAGATCCCCTCAGGCTGCTCTTCTCCAGACTAAGAAGCCCAAATTCTCCCAGTCTCTTCTCACCAGAGATGTTCCAGTGCCCTCAGCCTCCTTGTAGCCCTTTGCTGTAGCCTCTGCATCAGATCCTTGTCCTTGAACCAGGGAGCCCAGAACTGGGCATAGTCCTCCAGATGTAGCCTCAAAGGGCAGAGCAGAAGGTGATTCACATGGACCTCTCTTTGGAAGACTAAAGAAACCTTCTTACCCTGAAGCCTGGTGGGTAGCCTCCAACATAAAAAACAACAGTGCTGGGATCAAGATTCAGGAGAGTGTCACTGCCTGCACTGCTGGCAGTCAAAGTTCTTTCATGGACTGGAGAAGTTGATGTTGCTGCTTTGATGTAGTTGAGCTTGACATACTGGTAAATCCTGCAAGCAACCCAGACAGGCCAAAGTCACATCCCAGTGATAGAAGAAGTGCTTAACAGGGCTGGGCAAAGACTCTGTGGATCTGGCAGATCAGAGGGTGTCAGGGGTTGGAAGGGACCTCCAGAGATCATCCAGTCCAACCCCCTGCCAGAGCAGGACCATAGAATCCAGCACAGGTCACACAGGAACACATCCAGATGGGGCTGGAAAGGCTCCAGAGAAGGAGACTCCACAACCTCTCTGGGCAGCCTGCTCCAGGGCTCTGGGACACTCACAGTGAAGAAGTTCCTCCTCATGTTGAGGTGGAACCTCCTGTGCTGCAGCTTACATCCATTGCCCCTTGTCCTATCCCAGGGTGCAACTGAGCAGAGCCTGTGCCCTCCCTCCTGACCCCCAGCCCTCAGCTATTGATAGACATTGATCAGATCCCTTTCAGTCTTCTCCTCTCCAGACTGAACAGCCTCAAGGCTCTCAGCCTCTCCTCCCCAGGCAGTGCTCAGTCCCCTCATCATCTTGGTAGCTCTCCACTGGACCCTCTCCAGCAGATCCCTGTCCCTCCTGAACTGGGGAGCCCAGAACTGAACACAGTGCTCAAGATGAGGTCTCAGCAGGGCTGAGCAGAGGGGGAGGAGAACCTCCCTGGCTCTGCTGGCCACACTCCTCTGATGCCCCCCAGGCCCCCTTGGCCTTCTTGGCCCCCAGGGCACATTGCTGCCCCATGCAGAGCTTGTTAGCCACCAGCACTCCCAGGTCCCTCTCCATAGTGCTGATCCCCTCCCAGCCTGTGCTGCTGCAGTTTATTCTTCCTCCCCAGCTGCAGGACTCTGCACTTGTCCTTGTTGAACCTCCTTAGGTTCCTCTGTGCCCAGCTCTCAGTCTGCCCAAGTCTCACTGGGTGGCTGCAGAGCCTTCATCTGCCTCAGCCAAGCTTCCCAGCTTGGTGTCATCAGCAAACTTGCTGAGCAGGCTCTGTCTGTCCCCTCATCAGTGTCACTGATGAAGATGTTGAACAGCACTGCTCCCAGCACTGATCCCTGGGGGTCTCCACTAGTTACAGCTCTCCAGCTGGACCTGGCACCACTGATCACCACTCTTTGGACTCTACCTTGTAACCAGGTCCTAATCCACCTCTCTCTCTGCTCTTCCATCCCACACTTCCTGAGCTTGCTCACTGGGATGTCATGGGAGATGGTGTCAAAGGCCTTGCTAAGGTCAAGGTGGACCACATCCACTGCTCTCCCTGCATCTACCCATTCAGTTATGGCATCAGGTGAGTCAAGCAAGATTTCCCCTTGGTGAATCCATGCTGACTACTCCTGATAACCTTCCCCTCTTGCAAGTGCCTTGAGATGCCCTCCAGAAGGAGCTGCTCCATCATTTCTCCAGGGATGGAGCTGAGGCTGACTCATACCTTTCAAACTTGACCTGGTCCATAATGGCCTCCTCAGTTTCACTCTCAGTCACAAGGGGCTGCACATCCACCTCCACATCGCCTTCCCCCAGGCTGCAGACACAGGTGAGGCGTCCTCCTTTCACAGCCATCCCAATGTAGCCCTTGGAAGCCTGAGAACAGCAAAGGGAAGTGCCATTAGCAAATGATTCATCTTGAGGAGGGTAAAATGCAGCAGCACTTCCTCAGAGCCCTCAGCACACTCTGCATGAGTCAGAAGTTGTCCACCCAGCCTCTGCTGAGAATGGTCATTAAGTCCATCAGCTCTGGGAAGAAGAGCCTGGAGCCTGCTCTGCTGCCCCTGAGTCACTGACTGCAGCTAGCAACTAACTGAAGGGTCAGCTGTGGCTTTGTGCAGCAACAGGGGCTCAGCTCATGGCCACTTCTGTAACACCTGCCTGCTAAAGCCATGACACCATGGCAGCTGCACTGAAAAGGAGGCTGTGTCTGTCTGTCTGTGACACTCAGAGAGATGTTTGGGATGACACTCCCACCGGCACCATGGCTCCTGAGGAGGTGACTGGGAACACAGAAACAGGGGATGGTAGGGCTTGGAAGGGACCCAAAGAGATCATTGACTCAAAAACCCCCTGCCAAAGCAGGATCACCCAGGGCAAGCCACACAGAAACACTTCCAGATGGGGCTGGAAAGTCTCCAGAGAAGGAGACTCCACAACCTCTCTGGGCAGCCTGCTCCAGGGCTCTGGGACGCTCACAGTCAAGTTTCTCCTCATGTTGAGGTGGAACCTCCTGTGCTGCAGTTTCCATCCATTGCCCCTTGTCCCATCCCTAAGCCTTGTCCTATCACAGAGCACAAGTGAGCAGAGGCTGTCCCTGTCCCTTCCTTCCTGACCCCAGCCCTGACATGTTCAGTGACACACTGGCTTACCAAAGCACCCTGAAGGAGACCCCTGCCACAATTCCAGGACATCATCTCTCCTTCTGTCACCTGAGCCTAGGGAGCAGAGCCCAGCCCCTACCTCCCTGCAGCCTCCTCTCAGGGAGCTGGAGAGAGCAAGGAGGTCTCCCTCAGCCTCCTCTTCTCCACACTCAACACCCCCAGCTCCCTCAGCTGCTCCTCCCCAGCCCTCTTCTCCAGACCCTGCCCCAGCTTGGTTGCCCTTCTTGGGACCTGCTCCAGCCTCAATGTCCTTCTTAGAGTGAAAACTGCACCCAGCACTCAAGCTGTGGCCTCAGCAGTGCTGAGTGCAGGGCACAATCCCTGCCCTGCTCCTGCTGCCCACACCATTGCTGCTCCAGGCCAGGCTGCTGGTGGCCTTCTTGCCCACCTGGGCACCCCCTGGCTCATCTTCAGCTGCTGTCAACCACTATTTGCATATCCAGGAGAGAAAAGCACTAAGAGCTGAGGGAACACTTTTTAAGATGGAGATGCAGAGCAGCTGCAGAGTTACAGTGTGAAGAGAGTCAAAGCTCTGGGGCAGGAGCTGGGCTGAGTTTGTGCTGACTGCTGCAGAACCTGCCCCTGCCGTGGTGGTGTCTGTGACTGAGAAGCAACCCCAAAGGAGCACAAAGCACAGGGCACAGCAATCAGTCAGCCAAGAAGGTGCTTTGCTGGAGGAGCAGTGCTCTGTTTTCACAGGACACTTGTGCCAGCACAGAGTGGCAGTGACAGAGGGATGGGCCATGGGGAGCTGTGGCCTTCAGCTAACAGCAATCATCCCCCAGCTGCTTCTCAAAGCATGGCTGTTACCAGAGCAGATGAAATCTCATCTCAACCTACATCTTTATCACCCAGGTACAGCACAAACTTGTTGGATGCCCTCTGGGGGGTGTCTGCTCTTGGCTTAGGTCTTTGGAGGAAGAGAGACAGGGAAGTGTAGCCTTTCAGATCTTCAAGGTTGCTTGGAGGCCGAACCTCTACCCCAGAGCTGCCGTTGAACCTCATGGGAATAGCAACCTGTGAAGAAAAACAAGATCCAGGATGTTACAGTGGGCTGCTGCTCCTCCTCCCAGGGCCCAGAGGCTGGAGCCAGGCTCTGCTGGGGGATGCCCAGTGCCAGCACAAAGGGGCAGGGGTGGAAGCTGAGGCAGAGGAAGTGCCATGGAAACAGGAGGAAGGATTTTTTTTCCCTGCAAGAGGCTGCCCAGGGGGGTTGTGGAGTCTCTCTCACTGGAGATATTCCAACCCCACCTGGCTGTGTTCCTGTGTGCCCTGCCCTGGGTGATGCTGCTCTGGCAGGGGTTGGACTGGGTGAGCTTTACAATAATACAATACACCAGGTTGGAAGAGACCTTCAAGATCATCATGTCCAACCCATCAGCCAATCCAACCCACCTAAACAACTAAACCATGCAGCCAAGCACCCATCAAGTCTCCTCCTGAACACCTCCAATGAAGGTGACTCCACCACCTCCACGGGCAGCCGATTCCAATGGGCAATCACTCTCTCTGTGTAGAACTTCTTCCTAACATCCAGCCTAAACCTGCCCTGGCGCAGCCTGAGACTGTGTCCTCTTGTTCTGGTGCTGGCTGCCTGGGAGAAGAGACCAACCTCTGCCTGGCTACAACCTCTCTTCAGGTAGTTGTAGAGAGCAATGAGGTCTCCCCTCAGTCTCCTCTTCTCCAGGCTAAGCAACCCCAGCTCCCTCAGCCTCTCCTCATAGGGCTTGTGTTCCAAACCCTTCACCAGCTTTGTTGCCCTTCTCTGGACACCTTCCAGCAAGTCAACATCCTTCCTAACCTGAGGGGCCCAGAACTGGACACAGGACTCAAGGTGTGGCCTAACCAGTGCAGTGTACAGGGGCAGAATGACCTCCCTGCTCCTGCTGGCCACACTCTTCCTGATGCAGGCCAGGATGCCATTGGCCTTCCTGGCTGCCTGGGCACACTGCTGGCTCATGTTCAGCCTCCCATCAACCAGCACCCCCAGGTCCCTCTCTGCCTGGCCACTCTCCAGCCACTCTGCCCCCAGCCTGTAGCACTGCCTGGGGTTGCTGTGGCCAATGTGCAGCACCTGGCACTTGGATGTGTTCAATCTCCTGCCCTTGGCCTCTGCCCATCTGTCCAGCCTGTCGAGGTCCCTCTGCAGAGCCTCTCTGCCCTCCAGCAGATCAACTCCTGCCCCCAGCTTGGTGTCATCTGCAAATTTACTGCTGATGGACTCAATGCCCTCATCCAGATCATCAATAAAGATGTTGAAGAGCATTGGGCCCAGCACTGATCCTTGGGGCACACCAGTGGTGCCTGGCTGCCAGCTGGCTGTGGCACCTTTCACCAGCACTCTCTGGGCTCAGCCTCCAGCCAGTTCCTAACCCAACACAGTGTGATCCTGTCCAAGCCAGGGGCTGCCAGCTTGTCCAGGAGTTTGCTGGAAACCTTTGGAGGTCCCTTCCAGCCCCTCACACTCTGTGATTATTTGCCTGCTGTATCTGATTGCTAAGTAACCTCTTGCACATTCCAACCACTAATTAGAGCAGACTGGGACTCCAGTGCCACCAAACAATGCTAGCAGGAAGCAGTCTGGCTGATACAGTGCTCTGTGTGGTCAGCATTTAGCTCTTCACACAGCACTTTGTCACTCCAGACAGCCTCACCCTGCCTGGGCCAAGTAACTGCTGCCTGCAGTACAAGGAGAGAAGCTCAGGTGCCTGGCAAGGCTCAGCTGTGGGGCTCCAAAGTGGCCTTGCAATGAGTGGAGAGTACCTGGCAGCCCTGACCTCAGGGCTTGCTGAGTAACCTTCACATAGGAAAAGGTGTCCAGCTGGGTTTGCAATTTCATTCTGCTACAAGACATCAATCTTGGGGGCAGGCCAATGTGAAAAGCCTTCTCAGAAGATGGGGGAAGTTCAGGGGCCTGGAGAGGCACAACTGTGGGGCTCCCAAGTGGCCTTTCAGTGAGTGTATAGCAGAAGTCACCAAGGCACAGGGATGATAAGCTGCCCCCATCACAGCCCCTGCCAAACACACTTCAGGGCAGAGCAGCACAGAGAACTGCAGATCCCAGATCAGCTCTGGCTGCTCCAGCACCCTGCAGCAGCAGCAGCCACACCAAGCCTGTCAGTGATGCAGATGTCTGCATGCACAGCCTGCTGCTGGC
Organism: Picus viridis; assembly: GCA_033816785.1. Classification (NCBI taxonomy): domain Eukaryota; kingdom Metazoa; phylum Chordata; class Aves; order Piciformes; family Picidae; genus Picus; species Picus viridis. The sequence continues at coordinate 2,285,651 of CM066571.1, forward strand.
CTCTGCTGTCTGTGGGAACTCCCAGAGCACCTCTGGCACTGGACACATCCTGCTGGAGCTCCTTGCACCATGCTCTCCCTGCCCCTCTCCTCACTGGACCTGCAGCTGATTTGTGGTGGCCTCAAGGGCCTGAGAGCACTGTGTGGGGCAGCTGCTTCTGAGGGGAAAGGAGAAGCAGAGAATGCTGAAATGCTTTGGGCTGGAAGGGACCTCCAAGATTTCCTGAAGGAAAGGACTGCTTCATTGCTCTGAGTGACTTCAGAGCAGGATTTCATGTCACAGACTTCCTCCCGTGGCATTTCACACATTCATGGAATGCTTTGGGTTGGAAGGGACTTTAAAGCTCACCCAGTTCCAACCCCTTGCCATGGGCAGGGACACCTCCCACCAGCACAGCTTGCTCAAGGCTCTAATCAACACCTCCAGGGGGAGGCAGCCACAGCCTCCCTGGGCAGCCTGTGCCAGAGTCTCACCACCCTCACTGCAAAGAATTTCTTCCTCATCTCCAGTCTCAATCTCCCCTCTTCCAGCTCAAAGCCATTGTCCCTTGTCCTGTTATTCCCAGCCCTTGTCAAAAGTCACTCCCCAGCTCTCCTGGTGCCCTTCAGGTCCTGGAAGGCTGCTCTAAGGTCTGCCTGCAGCCTTATCTTCTCCAGGCTGAGCAGCCCCAACTCCCTCAGCCTGTCCCCACAGGGGAGGTTCATCAACCCTTGATCAGTTTTGTGGCCTCCTCTGGACCTACTCCAAACGTGGAGGAGCAGCTGGAAGCAGGAGAGCAGAGGGCAGCACAACTCTTTTGGCAGTGCCAGCCTCTGAGCTTGCAGAGCCAGCTCTCCCCCTGCTGCCCAAGCCAACACAGCACCCCTTGGAAGCAAAGAGGCTGTTGGACAAGTAAGTGTTACAGAGATGAGCTGGGGAAAGCCCTTCTGGAGAAGGACAGAGCAGGATGCTCCTGCCCCTGCTCATCTGGGCACAAATCACAGCCACTCCAAGTGCTGGGTGCTGCTTTGGAACTAAATTTGTGTCTGCCACACATGGCAAGAACATTCTGCCCCTGTGCTCAGCACTGCTGAGGCCACACCTTGAGTCCTGTGGCCAGTTCTGGGCTCCTCAGTTTAAGAAGGACATCGAGACACTTGAAGGTGTCCAGAGAAGGGCAACAAGGCTGGGGAGGGGTCTGGAGCACAGCCCTGTGAGGAGAGGCTGAGGGAGCTGGGGTTGCTTAGCCTGGAGAAGAGGAGGCTCAGGGGAGACCTCATTGCTCTCTGCAACTCCCTGAAGGGAGGTTGTAGCCAGGTGGGGGTTGGTCTCTTCTCCCAGGCAAGCAGCAGCAGAACAAGAGGACACAGTAACAAGCTGCACCAGGGGAGGTTTAGGCTGGAGGTGAGGAAGAATTTTTCCCAGAGAGATTGGCCCTTGGGATGTGCTGCCCAGGGAGGTGGTGGAGTCACCATCCCTGGAGCTGTTTAGCAAGAGCCTGGATGAGATACTTGGTGCCATAGTTTAGTTGATCAGATGGTGTTGGGTGATAGGTTGAGACTTGATGATCTCTGAGGTCTTTTCCCACCTGGTTAATTCTATTCTATTCTATTCTATTCTATTCTATTCTATTCTATTCTATTCTATTCTATTCTATTCTATTCTATTCTATTCTATCCTATCCTATCCTATCCTATCCTATCCTATTTCCTATCATGTTTCCTCACAGAGTCCCAGAGTGCCAGGGGGAAGGACCCCAGGGACTCCCTGCTCCAACCTCTCCAGCTACCAGCAGAGCTGAAAGGAGCTGCCCAGCCCCCTGCCAAGCTGAGCCTTCAGACTGCCCCATGGAGGGGACTCCACTGCTGCCCTTGGGAGATGATTCCACTCTCTGACTGTTCTCAGGGGCAAACATTTTCTCCTGCAGGCCCATGGGAACCTCCCCAGCAGTCCCTTGTCCCCATCCCCCCTTGTCTTTCCCATGGGGCCCCTTGGACACAGGGAGTCACTTCTCAGCCTTTTGGCTATGGTCTCAAGCAGTAAAATGATTTAGAAGGAGGAGCCACAGTTTGGCTGCAAAGCCCTGAGGGGAAGCAGGACTGCAGGGGCCAGGACTGACCTTGTTTGCAGCATCTCTTGCCTGCTGGATCAGCTCCCTGATGCGGTTCAGGTTCTCAGAGATGTTGCTGATTGGCAGCAGCTGCTGGTTGATGCTCTCAATCTTGCTGAACAGGTCTGGAAGTTTGTTTGTCAGTTTTTTCACTGCAACAAAAGAGAGAGAGTCAGGGGTGACAGAAAGGAGGAGGAAAACAGTTGGGAAAAAGATGTATCAGAGCTTGGGTGTCAGAGAAGCAGTGAGCTGGGTGGGGACAGGACTGCCTGCCTTGGTCCTGCACTGGTAGGAAGCCCTTACTGGAACTAGAGGCTTCTCCAGAGGTTATTGGACACTTGCAGTTTGTAGGCAAAGCTATTTGTGGGAGCAGACAGAATCAGCACTTCCAGAAAACCCTGCACTTGGCTCACAACACCCCCAGGAATGCTCCAGGCTTGGGGCAGAGTGGCTGCAAACTGCCCAGCAGAGAAACACCTGGGGGTGCTGGTCCACAGCTGGCTGAAGATGAGCCAGGGGGTGCCCAGGTGGGCAAGGAGGCCAGCAGCAGCCTGGCCTGGAGCAGCAATGGTGTGGGCAGCAGGAGCAGCAGCAATGGTGTGGGCAGCGGCAGCAGCAATGGTGCGGGCAGCAGGAGCAGCAGCAATGGTGAGGGCAGCGGCAGCAGCAATGGTGCGGGCAGCGGCAGCAGCAATGGTGCGGGCAGCGGCAGCAGCAATGGTGAGGGCAGCAGGAGCAGCAGCAATGGTGTGGGCAGTGGCAGCAGCAATGGTGCGGGCAGCGGCAGCAGCAATGGTGCGGGCAGCGGCAGCAGCAATGGTGCGGGCAGCGGCAGCAGCAATGGTGCGGGCAGTGGCAGCAGCAATGGTGCGGGCAGCGGCAGCAGCAATGGTGCGGGCAGCGGCAGCAGCAATGGTGCGGGCAGCAGGAGCAGCAGCAATGGTGCGGGCAGTGGCAGCAGCAATGGTGCGGGCAGCAGGAGCAGCAGCAATGGTGCGGGCAGCGGCAGCAGCAATGGTGCGGGCAGCAGGAGCAGCAGCAATGGTGCGGGCAGTGGCAGCAGCAATGGTGCGGGCAGCAGGAGCAGCAGCAATGGTGCGGGCAGCAGGAGCAGCAGCAATGGTGTGGGCAGCAGGAGCAGCAGCAATGGTGTGGGCAGCAGGAGCAGCAATGGTGAGGGCAGCAGGAGCAGCAGCAATGGTGTGGGCAGTGGCAGCAGCAATGGTGCGGGCAGCGGCAGCAGCAATGGTGCGGGCAGCGGCAGCAGCAATGGTGCGGGCAGCGGCAGCAGCAATGGTGCGGGCAGCGGCAGCAGCAATGGTGCGGGCAGCGGCAGCAGCAATGGTGCGGGCAGCGGCAGCAGCAATGGTGCGGGCAGCGGCAGCAGCAATGGTGCGGGCAGCAGGAGCAGCAGCAATGGTGCGGGCAGTGGCAGCAGCAATGGTGCGGGCAGCAGGAGCAGCAGCAATGGTGCGGGCAGTGGCAGCAGCAATGGTGCGGGCAGCGGCAGCAGCAATGGTGCGGGCAGCGGCAGCAGCAATGGTGTGGGCAGCAGGAGCAGCAGCAATGGTGCGGGCAGCGGCAGCAGCAATGGTGCGGGCAGCAGGAGCAGCAGCAATGGTGCGGGCAGCGGCAGCAGCAATGGTGCGGGCAGCAGGAGCAGCAGCAATGGTGTGGGCAGCAGGAGCAGCAGCAATGGTGCGGGCAGCGGCGGCAGCAATGGTGCGGGCAGCGGCGGCAGCAATGGTGCGGGCAGCGGCGGCAGCAATGGTGTGGGCAGCGGCGGCAGCAATGGTGTGGGCAGCGGCAGCAGCAGCAATGGTGTGGGCAGCAGGAGCAGCAGCAATGGTGTGGGCAGCAGGAGCAGCAATGGTGCGGGCAGCAGGAGCAGCAGCAATGGTGTGGGCAGCGGCGGCAGCAATGGTGTGGGCAGCAGGAGCAGCAGCAATGGTGAGGGCAGCAGGAGCAGCAGCAATGGTGTGGGCAGCAGGAGCAGCAGCAATGGTGCGGGCAGCAGGAGCAGCAGCAATGGTGCGGGCAGCAGGAGCAGCAGCAATGGTGCGGGCAGCAGGAGCAGCAATGGTGCGGGCAGCAGGAGCAGCAATGGTGTGGGCAGCAGGAGCAGCAGCAATGGTGTGGGCAGCAGGAGCAGCAGCAATGGTGAGGGCAGCAGGAGCAGCAGCAATGGTGTGGGCAGCAGGAGCAGCAGCAATGGTGTGGGCAGCAGGAGCAGCAGCAATGGTGTGGGCAGCAGGAGCAGCAGCAATGGTGTGGGCAGCGGCAGCAGCAATGGTGTGGGCAGCAGGAGCAGCAATCGTGAGGGCAGCGGCGGCAGCAATGGTGTGGGCAGCGGCGGCAGCAATCGTGCGGGCAGCGGCGGCAGCAGCAATGGTGTGGGCAGCAGGAGCAGCAATGGTGTGGGCAGCAGGAGCAGCAATGGTGTGGGCAGCAGGAGCAGCAATGGTGCGGGCAGCAGCAGCAGCAATGGTGCGGGCAGCGGCAGCAGCAATGGTGCGGGCAGCGGCAGCAGCAATGGTGCGGGCAGCGGCAGCAGCAATGGTGCGGGCAGCGGCAGCAGCAATGGTGCGGGCAGCGGCAGCAGCAATGGTGCGGGCAGCGGCAGCAGCAATGGTGCGGGCAGCAGGAGCAGCAGCAATGGTGTGGGCAGCGGCACCAGCAATGGTGTGGGCAGCAGGAGCAGCAGCAATGGTGTGGGCAGCAGGAGCAGCAGCAATGGTGTGGGCAGCGGCAGCAGCAATGGTGTGGGCAGCGGCATCAGCAGCAATGGTGTGGGCAGCAGGAGCAGCAGCAATGGTGTGGGCAGCGGCAGCAGCAATGGTGTGGGCAGCAGGAGCAGCAGCAATGGTGTGGGCAGCAGGAGCAGCAGCAATGGTGTGGGCAGCGGCAGCAGCAATGGTGTGGGCAGCGGCATCAGCAGCAATGGTGTGGGCAGCAGGAGCAGCAATGGTGCGGGCAGCAGGAGCAGCAGCGATGGTGCGGGCAGCAGGAGCAGCAGCAATGGTGTGGGCAGCAGGAGCAGCAATGGTGCGGGCAGCGGCAGCAGCAATGGTGCGGGCAGCCGCAGCAGCAATGGTGCGGGCAACAGGAGCAGCAGCAATGGTGCGGGCAACAGGAGCAGCAGCAATGGTGTGGGCAGCAGGAACAGCAATCGTGCGGGCAGCGGCAGCAGCAGCAATGGTGTGGGCAGCAGGAGCAGCAATGGTGCGGGCAGCAGGAGCAGCAGCAATGGTGTGGGCAGCGGCAGCAGCAATGGTGTGGGCAGCGGCAGCAGCAATGGTGCGGGCAGCGGCAGCAGCAATGGTGTGGGCAGCAGGAGCAGCAATGGTGCGGGCAGCAGGAGCAGCAGCAATGGTGTGGGCAGGAGCAGCAGCAATGGTGTGGGCAGCGGCAGCAGCAGCAATGGTGTGGGCAGGAGCAGCAGCAATGGTGTGGGCAGCGGCAGCAGCAATGGTGCGGGCAGCGGCAGCAGCAATGGTGTGCGCAGCAGGAGCAGCAATGGTGCGGGCAGCAGGAGCAGCAGCAATGGTGTGGGCAGCGGCACCAGCAATGGTGTGGGCAGCAGGAGCAGCAGCAATGGTGTGGGCAGCAGGAGCAGCAGCAATGGTGTGGGCAGCAGGAGCAGCAGCAATGGTGTGGGCAGCAGGAACAGCAATCGTGCGGGCAGCGGCAGCAGCAGCAATGGTGTGGGCAGCAGGAGCAGCAATGGTGCGGGCAGCAGGAGCAGCAGCAATGGTGTGGGCAGGAGCAGCAGCAATGGTGTGGGCAGCGGCAGCAGCAGCAATGGTGTGGGCAGGAGCAGCAGCAATGGTGTGGGCAGCGGCAGCAGCAGCAATGGTGTGGGCAGCAGGAGCAGCAATGGTGCGGGCAGCGGCAGCAGCAATGGTGCGGGCAGCAGGAGCAGCAGCAATGGTGTGGGCAGGAGCAGCAGCAATGGTGTGGGCAGCGGCAGCAGCAATGGTGTGGGCAGCGGCATCAGCAGCAATGGTGTGGGCAGCAGGAGCAGCAATGGTGCGGGCAGCAGGAGCAGCAATGGTGCGGGCAGCAGGAGCAGCAGCGATGGTGCGGGCAGCGGCAGCAGCAGCGATGGTGCGGGCAGCGGCAGCAGCAGCGATGGTGCGGGCAGCGGCAGCAGCAGCGATGGTGCGGGCAGCGGCAGCAGCAATGGTGCGGGCAGCGGCAGCAGCAATGGTGCGGGCAGCGGCAGGAGCAGCAATGGTGCGGGCAGCGGCAGGAGCAGCAATGGTGCGGGCAGCGGCAGGAGCAGCAATGGTGCGGGCAGCGGCAGCAGCAGCAATGGTGCGGGCAGCGGCAGCAGCAATGGTGCGGGCAGCGGCAGCAGCAATGGTGCGGGCAGCGGCAGCAGCAATGGTGCGGGCAGCGGCAGCAGCAATGGTGCGGGCAGCGGCAATGGTGTGGGCAGCGGCAGCAGCAATGGTGTGGGCAGCAGGAGCAGCAATGGTGTGGGCAGCGGCAGCAGCAGCAGCAATGGTGTGGGCAGCAGTAGCAGCAATGGTGCGGGCAGCAGCAGCAGCAGCAACGGTGCGGGCAACGGCGGCAGCAACGGTGCGGGCAGCGGTGGCAGCAACGGTGCGGGCAGCGGCGGCGGCAGCAACGGTGCGGGCAGCGGCAGCGGCAGCAACGGTGCGGGCAGCGGCGGCAGCAGCAACGGTGCGGGCAGCGGCGGCAGCAGCAACGCAGCACTGGTGAGGCCACAGCTTGAGTGCTGGGTCCAGTTTTGGGCTCCTCACTCCGAGAAGGACAGTGGGGGAGAGAGAGAGTCCAAGAAGGACATTGAGAGGCTGGAGCAGGTCCAGAGAAGGGCAACCCAGCTGGGGAAGGGTCTGGAGAAGAGGGCTGGGGAGGAGCAGCTGAGGGAGCTGGGGGTGTTGAGTGTGGAGGAGAGGAGGCTGAGGGAGACCTCCTTGCTCTCTACAGCTCCCTGAGAGGAGGCTGCAGGGAGGTGGGGGCTGGGCTCTGCTCCCTAGTACCAAGTGGCAGGATGAGAGGAGATGGCCTCAAGCTGCCCCAGGGGTGGGTTAGGTTGGACATTAGAAGGAAACTCTTCCCTTCCATGCCTTGGCAGGCCTCAGCACCTGCAGTACCTGAGTTGTTGGCCTCCATCAGTGCTTTACTGAAGCCAGCACTCTGTGTGCTCCCATAGGTGCTCTTCATTTCTTCCACATCCTCCTGAATTGGGAGCAGCTCATCCAGGACATTAGTTGTGACATCCTTGGCACTTTCTACCGTGTTCTTGGCACTGGTGATGATGTTGTTGATGTCATCTGAAACACACAAATGCACAGCCAGAGCCTTATAGCAACAGATGGAAGAGGCAAGCCAGGACTGAGCAGCCACTGACCTCTGTTTATGCCATTGAGGTTGTTCTGAAGAGTCACAAGATCAACTTGCAGAGAATTCTTCTTCCCATCAGCAACTCCAAGTCTTTGCTTCATGTCTTCAAGATTTGGACCAAGAGCTGCAAAAGAGTGAATGCCCTGGGGGAGCTGGAAGCAGAAATGCCACCTCTCTGCTGGACAGGAGGTGTGCTGGCACCTCCTGCACTCTCACACGGCTCCTGCTGCCCCTGAGCTCTCCCAAGCCAACACAGAGCTAAGGATGTGCTGGAGAGGAGCGCTGCAGGGGAGGCACTCAGCACACCATGCCCCGCTGCACTGAGATTAGCCGCTCCTGCTCAGGTCTGTGCTGCAGAGCTTTGCCCAGCTGGGAGAGCTCCTGCTCCAGTGAAAGCTTGGGCCAGCCCTTCTGCCACCACTTTCTCCCTCAGTACCTTTCAATGTCCTTTCAGTCTCCTGTGCTTGATCCAGCAGTGCACTGCTCTCAGTTTTTAACTTGGCAGCTTTTCCTGAGAGGTCTTCTCTCTTCACTGTCTGGGGGAGAAGTGCCAGGCTGCTTTAGTCATAGAATCATGGAATCATAGAATCATGGAATCAATCAGGTTGGAAAAGACCTCAGAGCTCATCAACTCCAACCTGTCACCCAACACCTCCTGACAACTAAACCATGGCTCCAAGTGCCACATCCAAGCTCTCCCTAAACACCTCCAGGAACAGTGACTCCACCACCTCCCTGGGCAGCACATCCCAAGGGCCAATCTCTCTTGCTGGGAAGAACTTTCTCCTCACCTCCAGCCTAAACCTCCCCTGGCACAGCTTGAGACTGTGTCCTCTTGTTCTGCTGCTGCTTGCCTGGGAGAAGAGACCAACCCCCAGCTAGCTACAACCTCCCTTCAGGGAGTTGGAGAGAGCAAGAAGGTCTCCCTGAGCCTCCTCTTCTCCAGGCTAAGCAACCCCAGCTCCCTCAGCCTCTCCTCACAGGGCTGTGCTCCAGACCCCTCCCCAGCTTTCTTGCCCTTCTCTGGACACCTTCCAGCATCTCAACATCTTTCCTGACCTGAGGAGCCCAGAACTGGACACAGGACTCAAGGTGTGGCCTCAGCAGTGCTGAGCACAGGGCAGAATGACTTCCCTGCTCCTGCTGGCCACACTATTGCTGATGCAGGCCAGGATGCCATTGGCCTTCTTGGCCCCCTGGGCACACTGCTGGCTCATGTTCAGCTGGCTGCCAGTCAGTACCCCCAGGTCTCTTTCTGCCTGGCTGCTCTTACATTCCCAGAGTAAAAGAGATAGTTCAATCTAGTTTAAAACCCCAACTGCACAGCAGGAAGATTTCACATGAAGAATATCAAGGTGAATTTCAACAGAACACAGCCTTGGCCTTTGGCAAACTTCTGGCAGCATTTTAGGGCATTCAGAAGACATTTGCAGCAGCAGGCTGTGGATACCAGAGCCCTGCTGCAGATCAGGTGTGCAGTGCTAGTGCAAGGTGAAAGAGAAAGCCTGAACTCACAGATGCAAAGAACTGATTTTGTTGGAAAAGCCTCGAGGATCATCCAGTCCAACATCAAACCAACCCCACTATGACCACTGAGCCCTGGCCTCAGGTGCCATGGCCACAGCTCTCTGGAACACCTCCAGGGATGGGGACTCCACCACCTCCCTGGGCAGCCTCTGCCAAGCCCTGACCACTCTGGCAGCAAAGACATTTTTGCCTCCTCTCCAACCCAACCCTCCCCTGGCACAGTTCCAGGCCATTTCTCCTTCCTTCACCTGATACTAGAATTCCCTTCAGTGCTTACCAGGCTCTTATGCAGCTGTCTTTGCTTGGATGACCACTCACAGGGACAGCCTCATCAGAAAGGCAGCAGCTACCCTGTTTACTCCTGAACCAAGACTACAGGCTCACAGGATGTCAGGGCTTGGAAGGGACCTCTGGAGATCATCCAGTCCAACCCCCTGCCAGAGCAGCACCATAGAATCCAGCACAGGTCACACAGAAACACATCCAGATGGGGCTGGAAAGGCTCCAGGGAAGGAGACTCCACAACCTCTCTGGGCAGCCTGCTCCAGGGCTCTGGGACCCTCACAGTCAAGAAGTTCCTCCTCATGTTGAGGTGGAACCTCCTGTGCTGCAGCTTACATCCATTGCCCCTTGTCCTATCCCAGGGAGCAACTGAGCAGAGCCTGTCCCTGTCCCCTTCCCCCTGACTCCCAGTCCTCAGGTATTTAGAAACATTTATTAAATCCCATCTCAATCTCCTCTCCAGACTGAACAGCCCCAGGGCTCTCAGCCTCTCCTTCCCAGGCAGTGCTCAGTCCCCTCATCATCTTGGTAGCTCTCCATTGGACCCTTTCCAGCAGATCCCTGTCCCTCCTGAACTGGGGAGCCCAGAACTGAACACAGTACTCAAGATGAGGTCTCAGCAGGGCAGAATAGAGGGGGAGGAGAACCTCCCTGGCTCTGCTGGCCACACTCCTCTGATGCCCCCCAGGACCCCCTTGGCCTTCTTGGCCCCCAGGGCACATTGCTGTCCCATGCAGAACTTGTTAGCCACCAGCACTCCCAGGTCCCTCTCCCCAGGGCTGCTCTCTAGATCATGAGCAAGCCAGACAGCAGCTCACACAATTGCCACAGCCAAATGAGATGAGCCAGGACACCTGGCTCTGGCTCTGGCAGTTACAAACCCAACCCAGCTGGAGCAGCTTCCCCATCAGTGAACTCCTCCTGGGTACTTACCAATAAAGCTGAGTCAGCTGCATTCCCAGCTTTGCTGGCTGCTTCCTCTGCTGCTTTGATGGCATTGATAATATTGTCATAGGCAGTGGAAGCCTCCACAGCACAGCCCACCAGCTCATCCTTCCTGTAGCTGTTCTTGATTCTGTTGGGAAGAGGGGGAAATGCAGCCTCCTGCAGGCAGAGTACCTGGCAGCCCTGACCTCAGGGTTTGCTGAGTAATCTTCACACAGGAAAAGGTTTCCAGCTGGGTTTGCAATTTCATTCTGCTAAAAAACATCAATCTTGGGGGCAAGCCAATGTGAAAAGCCTCTTCAGAAGATGAGGGAAGCTCAGGTGTCAGCAGGAAGCAGTCTGGCTGATACAGTGCTCTGTGTGGTCAAAACTTAGCTCTTCACACAGCACTTTGTCACTCCAGACAGCCTCACCCTGCCTGGGCCAAGTAACTGCTGCCTGCAGTACAAGGAGAGAAGCTCAGGTGCCTGGCAAGGCTCAGCTGTGGGGTTCCAAAGTGGCCTTGAAATGAGTGGAGAGTACCTGGCAGCCCTGACCTCAGGGCTTGCTGAGTAACCTTCACACAGGAAAAGGTTTCCAGCTGGATTTGCAATTCCCTGGCACAGCTTGAGACTGTGTCCTCTTGTTCTGCTGCTGCTTGCCTGGGAGAAGAGACCAACCCCCACCTGGCTACAACCTCCCTTCAGGGAGTTGGAGAGAGCAATGAGGTCTCCCCTGAGCCTCCTCTTCTCCAGGCTAAGCAACCCCAGCTCCCTCAGCCTCTCCTCACAGGGCTGTGCTCCAGACCCCTCCCCAGCCTTGTTGCCCTTCTCTGGACACCTTCAAGTGTCTCGACGTCCTTCTTAAACTGAGGGGCCCAGAACTGGCCACAGGACTCCAGGTGTGGCCTAACCAGTGAAAGGACAAGCAATAGAGAGAGAAACAGGTGATCCATATCAAGTTCATCACATCTTTGCCTATCTAGAAGATTCCTGAAAGGATGAGAATACTATAGGAGGTCTTTTCCTCACTAAAGGAGTGTCTGAGGACTGCCAGGACAGGACTGCTTCCCATCATTTGCCCCAATGCATTGGTAGCATAGCAGTGTCCCTGAGCACAAGGGGAGGAAACAACACTACAAAGAAATGGAGACTGTGAGCCTCTCCCCCCTCTCTGCATGAGGATTCTCTCTCAGAAGCACAGAAGCATTTTGGGAGGAAAAGAGCAATGAGAACATTGAATCCCTTCTCTAACCCTGCCAAGGCTGGGGCTACACCATGGCCCTCAGCACCACACCTCTGTCTCTTTGAAACATCTCCAGGCTTGGAGCCTCAACAACTTCTCTGGGCAACCAGTGCCTCACCACCCCCATGGGGAAGACTTGCTTCCTGGTGGCTCATCTCAGTGCAGTCTGAAGCCATTGCCTCTCATCCTTTCCCTCCAGGCCTTTGTCAGAAGTCCCTCTCCAGCTCTCCTCTAGTTCTCCAGTTCATATAACACAGAATCATGTAGGGCTGAAAAGCCCTTTAAGGTCATTGGCTCCAACCATCCTCTAACTGCACCAAGCCTGGTGCTAAACATCTCTGCCTCCTTAAGCACCTCCAGGGATGGGGATTCAAGCACCTCCCTGGGCAGTTCCCTTTCAGTCAAGAAGTTCCTTGTAATGTCCAACCTAAATCTCCTCTGGTGCTGCTTGAGGCCATTTAGAGTCATCCTGCCACTTCCTTCTAAGGAGCAGAGCCCAGCCCCAGTCTGGCTTCAACCTCCTCTCAGGGAGCTGTAGAGAGCAAGGAGGTCTCCCTCAGCCTCCTCTTCTCCACACTCAACACCCTCAGCTCCCTCAGCTGCTCCTCCCCAGCCCTCTTCTCCAGACCCTTCCCCAGCTTGGTTGCCCTTCTCTGGACCTGCTCCAGCCTCTCAATGTCCTTCTTGGAGTGAGAGGCCCAAAACTGCACCCAGCACTCAAGCTGTGGCCGCACCAGTGCTGAGTCCAGAGGGAAAATCCCTGCCCTGCTCCTGCTGGCCACACCATTGCTGCTCCAGGCCAGGCTGCTGGTGGCCTTCTTGGCCACCTTGACACTGCTGGCTCATGGTCAGCTGCTGTCAACCAGCACCCCCAGGTCCTTTCTCTGCTGGGCAGTTTGTAGCCACTCTGCCCCAAGCCTGGAGCATTCATAGGGTTGGTGTGACCCAAGTGCAGGACCTACAACTTGGCCTCATACCATTGGCCTCATTCCATGGATCCAGCCAGTGCAGGTCCCTCTGTAGAGTGTCCCTCCCCAGCCCCATCCCCCAGCCCCTTCCCCATTTTAGTTAGGTCTTGTTAGTAGGAAGCTATGGAAGTGGTACTGCAGTGCTGTCAAATTGCACTGTGGGGGAAGCTCTTCTAGGGAGGAGAAAAAATGACCAGGAACAATACAAGAAGCCCTGATTTGGGGTGGGGGGAAGAAAAGAAAGGCTTTGTACCTCATGAAGAAGCAGAGGAGGGCAACCCACATTTCAGTCTGACTCTACAAATGGTCTCTACAGCAGGTGAAGGCACAGGCAGAGCCATGCAGCCCTGGGTGCTGCACACCACAGCTGCTCCTCTACAGGAGTGGCAACCTACTTTTCCAGTTGCTTTGCCAGGTCTTCCAAAGCTGTGGCATGCTCCTCAGCCCTCACCACCAGTGGTTCTTTGCTTGCTGAGAGGGAGTGGTTTGTCAGCTTGGCATTCATGTCCTTCCTTGCTCCATCCAGCTGGGCAGCCAGGCTTTCATATTCCTGAGGGGTCAGCAAGGTGATGGTTTATTTGTGCTCCACGGGGCTGGGTTCTGTCCTCCTCTCTCTCCTTCACTGTTACAAACTCCTGGCACTTGAGGACACCAAGGGGACTTGCAACTTACTCTGCAGGTTCCTGGGAGCAACCTCTACTCATTACATGATGCTTCTAGACCCATTATGTAAAAGCTGAGGCAGGCTGAAAACCTTTCCACAGCCCCCAGGAAAGAAGCCTCCCGCGGCCCCCGGGGAAGGAGCCTTCCACAGCCCCCGGGGAGGGAGCCTTCCCGCTGCCCCCCGGGGAGGGAGCCTTCCCGCTGCCCCCCGGGGAGGGAGCCTTCCACAGCCCCCGGGGAGGGAGCCTTCCCGCGGCCCCCGGGAAAGGAGCCTCCCGCGGCCCCCCGGGAAAGGAGCCTCCCGCGGCCCCCCGGGAAAGGAGCCTCCCGCGGCCCCCCGGGGAAGGAGCCTCCTGCAGCCCCCCGGGAAGGAGCCTTCCCCAGCCCAGTATGACCTCTCTGGCAGTGGCTGAAGGCAATTGCCCAAAGAGACATACAGGAAGAGCACCATCACTGATGCTATTTCTCACAGTTATTCTCCCCAATTCAGGCAGAATCATTTAAGTTGGAGCTCACTGAGTCCAACCATTACCTAACACTGCCAAGTCGACCTCTAAACCACGTCCCTAAATGCCACAGCTACACAGCTTTGGGATACCTCTAAGGATGGTGACTCAATCGCCTCCCTGTTCCAGTGCTTGACAACCCTTTTGGTGAAGCAATGTTGCCAATACACACTCCAGAGCTCCCCTGGCACAACTGCAGGCTGTTTCACAGTATCACAGTATAACCAAGGTTGGAAGAGACCCCAAGGATCATCAAGTCCAACCTGTCCCAACAGACCTCACAACTAGACCATGGCACCAAGTGCCACGTCCAATCTCCCCTTGTACACCTCCAGGGACGGCGACTCCACCACCTCCCTGGGATTCCTCTTGCCCTAGAGAGCTGCAGCTCAGTGTCTTCCTCAGGCACATCCTCAACAAGCTTGGAAACCTGGGCAGGCAGGAGCCTCTTGCACCCAGGATGGGCTGCGTGATCCTTCCCTTTTTGTGTGCTAGCCACTGAGTCCTGCTGCCCATTAGAGTGACACCAAGATACTTAACCTCAGCTCGGGAGGGTTAACTGTACCTCTTTGCTCCTCTGCAGCAGCCCCAGCACGCTGGTAGCTTGTGTGAGGGAGGAGCGTGCGGAGCTCAGGATGGCCAGGATCCCACTCTGCTGCACGTTGGCCTCCTCAAGTCGTTTCTGAGAAGAAATGAAAGGTTAGAGAAGATGTGAGAGGTGACCTCACTGCTGGTGCTAAAGCTGTGCAGGGGGAGTGCCCAGAGGCTGGAGCCAGGCTCTGCTGGGGGATGCCCAATGCCAGCACAAGGGGCAGGGGTGGAAGCTGAGGCAGAGGAAGTGCCATGCAAACACGAGGAAGGATTTTTCCCCTGTGAGGTGCCAGAGCCCTGGAGCAGGCTGCCCAGGGGGGTTGTGGAGTCTCCTCTCTGGAGATGTTCAAACCCCACCTGGATGTGTTCCTGTGTACCCTGCCCTGGGTGACTCTGCTCTGGCAGGGGGTGGACTGGGTGAGCTTTGGAGGTCCCTTCCAGCCCCTCACACTCTGTGACTCTCTGATTATTTGCCTGCTGTATCTGATTGCTAAGTAATCTCTTGCACATTCTAACCACCAATTAGAGCAGATTTGGACTCCAGTGCCACCAAACACTGTCATAATGAAGGCAAGGAAAAGCACACCTAGCTTGCAGTGGGATTTACTGCTGTGTTAAGCAGATGCCTACAGTGTCTGGGGACTAATCTGATCCTACTGCTGAGAAGAGAGAGAAAACTCAGGAGTCTGCAGTGGTGCGATGTACAGCTGGGCTGCAGGCTCCAGCAGTTCAGTTATCAGCACTCAAAAGCAGTGCAGGGCAGCTGAGGTGAACTGTCAGGACACAACATCTGAGTGTCATAGAACCACAGAATTGTTTGGGTTGGAAAAGCCCTCTGAGATCCTCCAGTCCGACATCAACCCAGCCCCACCATGGCCACCAAACCCTGCCCCCAAGGGCCATGGCCACAGCTCTCTGGAACACCTCCAGGCATGGGGACTCCACCACCTCCCTGGGCAGCCTCTGCCAAGCCCTGACCACTCTTGCAGCAAAGACATTTTTCCTCCTCTCCAACCTAACCCTCCCCTGGCACAATTGCAGGCCATTTCCTCTGGTTCTGTCACCTGATGCTAGGGAGAAGAGCCCAACCCCCACCTTACTCCAAATTTTGGGTGTCTCAAACCTGGAATCTTGAAAGGCAGCTCCCTGGTGATTTGCCTGATCCTTTCTGTTCTTCCAAAGGCAGAAATAA
This sequence comes from Picus viridis, assembly GCA_033816785.1. Taxonomy (NCBI): domain Eukaryota; kingdom Metazoa; phylum Chordata; class Aves; order Piciformes; family Picidae; genus Picus; species Picus viridis. Next base: position 2,301,011 of record CM066571.1, read on the forward strand.
AATGACTGCCCTACCCCTTCATCTGGAGATCTTACCAGAAAAGAGGAATGAAACCCCCCACCTTATCCTCTTGAGAGCTCTGAGGGGAATGAAGCTGCTTGGTCCAGAGCAGCCCTGTGGCAATCCACAGTGTAGCTCCAGGGCAGAGTCACACCGCACAGAGCCAGCCTGTGGCTTAGCAGACTGGGTGGGGAGCAGCACTGTGCTAAGCAGTGACAGCAGAGTGGAGGGACAGCAGTGACAGCAGAGTGGAGGGACAGCAGGGTGCTAAGCAGTATTTCAGGCCCAAGGCAGTGGATCACAGAATGGGTCCTGCAGCACAGCCTTATTTCTTGTCCTGTTCCCCCAGCTCTATCACCAAGCAGTGCTGAGCAGTGACAGCTGCTTCTTGTCACCTCTGTGATGAGAGCTCAGAAGCAGGTCTCTAGAACATAAATCCCAGATAGAATCATAGAATCAACAAGGTTGGAAAAGACCTCAGAGGTCATCAAGTCCAAGCTGTCACCCAACACCTCCTGACAACTAAACCATGGCTCCAAGTGCCACATCCAATCCCCTCTTGAACCCCTCCCCGCACCACCTCCTGGTCTCCAAGCTGGTGACACATGGGTTTGATGGGTGACCACCAGATGGATACAGAACTGGCTTGATGGCTGCACCCAAAGAGTGGCTGTCAACGGGTCCATGTCCCAATGGAGGCCAGGGACAAGCAGAGTCCCTCAGGGATCAGGCCTGGGACCAGGCTTGTTCAACATCTCTGTGGGTGCCATGGACAGTGGCACTGAGTGCAGCCTCAGCAGGTTTGCTGATGACACCAAGCTGTGTGGTGCAGCAGACAGCTGGAGGGAAGGGATCCATCCAGAGGGACCTGGACAGGCTGGAGAGGTGGGCACAAGCCAACCTCAGGAGCTTCAACAAGACCAAGGGCAGGGTCCTGCAGCTGGGTGGAGGCAATCCCAGGCACAAATCCAGGCTGGGCAGGGACTGGCTGGAGAGCAGCCCTGAGGAGAGAGACTTGGGGGTGCTGGGGGAGGAGAAGCTCAACAGGAGCTCTCAGTGTGCACTTGCAGCCCGGAAAGCCAATCAGAGCCTGGGCTGCAGCAGGAGAAGTGTGGCCAGCAGGGCAAGGGAGGGGATTCTTCCCTCCTACTCAGCTCTGGTGAGACCCCACCTGGAGTACTGCCTCCAGTTCTGGAGCCACTATTACAGGAGGGATGTGGACGTGCTGGAGCGTGTCCAGAGCAGGGCCAGGAGGATGAGCAGAGGGCTGGAGCAGCTCTCCTGTGAGGACAGACTGAAAGAGTTGGGGCTGTTCAGTCTGGAGAAGAGAAGGCTCCCAGGTGACCTCATTGTGGCCTTCCAGTATCTGAAGGGGACTCCAAGAAGGCTGGGGAGGGACTGCTCATGATCTCAGGTAGTGATAGGACTAGGGGGAATGGAATGAAGCTGGAGGTGGGGAGATTCAGGCTGGAGGGGAGGAGGAAGTTCTTCCCCATGAGAGTGGTGAAGCCCTGGAATGGGTTGTGCAGGGAGGTGGTTGAGGCCCCGTCCCTGGAGGTGTTTAAGCCCAGGCTGGATGAGGCTCTGGCCAGGCTGATCTAGTGTGGGGTGTCCCTGCCCATGGCAGGGGGTTGGAACTGGCTGATCCTTGTGGTCCCTTCCAACCCCGAATGATACTATGATGCTATGACCTCCAGGGATGGTGACTCCATCACCTCCCTGGGCAGCACATTCCAATGGCCAACTACCCTTTCAGGGAAGAACTTTCTCCTCACCTCCACCCTCCCCTGGTGCAGCTTGAGCCTGTGTCCTCTTAATTAATAATTTCACATCACTGCTCCCTCCTTTCCTGCCTGGGGAAGCCAAGCACTTCAAGGAACTTGCCATGAAAAGCACCTCAGCAGCAGGGATTTGGTCTAGACTAGGAATCAAACAGATGAGTGACATCTGAAGAGAAGGGCTCAGTACAGACCCTGCTTCCCTACTCTCATCAAAGCTCTACCTTGGTCAAGCTGTCCTGGTCACCTAGAAAGGCCATGAGCAGGAGCATTGTCATTTGTGCCTTAAGAAATGGAAAGAGACCTTGGACCTTCCTCCAGTCCTGGCTCACCAGAGAGGTCCCAGATGACTGGAAACTGGCCAGTGCGGTCCCCATCCACAGGAAGGGTCAGATGGAGGAACCTGGAAGCTCCAGGCCTGGCAGCCTGACCTCAGTGCCAGGGAAAATGATGGAGCAGATCATCCTGGGGGCAATAACTGCACACCTGCAGGATGGCCAAGGGCTCAGGTCCAGCCAGCATGGATTCAGGAAGGGCAGGTCCTGCCTCTCCAACCTGATCTCCTTCTATGATCAGGTGACTGCCTGATGGATGTGGAGCAGGCTGTGGATGGGGTCTGCCTGGACTTCAGCAAGGCCTTTGACACCATCCCCCACAGCAAGCTCCTGGCCAAGCTGTCAGCCCCTGGCTGGGACAGCAGCACTCTGAGCTGGGTTAGGAACTGGCTGGAGGCTGAGCTCAGAGAGTGCTGGTGAATGGTGCCACAGCCAGCTGGCAGCCAGGCACCAGTGGTGTGCCCCAGGGATCAGTGCTGGGCCCCATCCTCTTCAATGTCTTCATTGACGATCTGGATGAGGGGATTGAGACAGTCATCAGCAAATGTGCAGATGACACCAAGCTGGGAGCAGATGTTGGTCAGTCAGAGGGCTGAAGGGCTCTGCAGAGGGACCTCGACCAACTGGACAGATGGGCAGAGGCCAACAGGATGGCATTCAACAAGTCCAAGTGCCAGGGGCTGCACTTTGGCCACAGCAACCCCAGGCAGAGCTACAGGCTGGGGGCACAGTGGCTGAGAGCAGCCAGGCAGAGAGGGACCTGGGGGTGCTGATTGACAGCTGCCTGAACATGAGCCAGCAGTGTGCCCAGGGGGCCAAGAAGGCCAATGGCATCCTGGCCTGCATCAAGAATAGTGTGGCCATCAGGAGCAGAGAGGTCATTGTGCCCTGTGCTCAGCACTGGTTAGTTAGGTTACTGGTTAGCACTGGACCTTGAGTCCTGTGTCCAGTTCTGGGCTCCTCAGTTTAAGAAGGACATTGAGAGACTTGAAGGTGTCCAGAGAAGGGCAACAAGGCTGGGGAGAGGCCTTGAGCACAGCCCTGTGAGGAGAGGCTGAAGGAGCTGGGGTTGCTTAGCCTGGAGAAGAGGAGGCTCAGGGGAGACCTCATTGCTCTCTACAACTACCTGAAGGGAGGTTGTAGCCAGGAAGGGGTTGGCCTCTTCTCCCTAGCAACCAGCACCAGAACAAGAGGACACAGTCTCAAGCTGCACCAGGGGAGGTTTAGGCTGGAGGTGAGGAGAAAGTTCTTCACCGAGAGAGTCATTGGCCATTGGGATGTGCTGCCCGGGGAGGTGGTGGAGTCACCGTCCCTGGAGGTGTTCAAGAGGGGATTGGATGTGGCACTTGGTGCCATGGTCTAGTCATGAGGTCTGTGGTGACAGGTTGGACTCGATGATCTTTGAGGTCTCTTCCAACCTTGATGATACTGTGAGACTGTGCAAGGGTAAGGAATTAGTGCTCCCTGACTTTGCAAGGCCAAAAGCAGTCACTGAAAGCTCTTAGTCCTTGAGCTTTAGCTTTCTCCTCCCAAACCCTGGCTTTACCTTGATGTCTTCCAAGAGAACTCCATTGTCTCTGTTTAAGTTTTCAGCCTGCTTGATCTGTCCTGTGGCCTGGTTCAGAGCTTCCTGGAGGTCGCTGATCTTGGACTCATAGCCAGCCAGTGAATCTCTCACCATTTTAATCAGCCCCTGGTTTTCTTGGTGGTACTTTTGCAGCTGGTTCTTGACACGTGCCAGCACTGCAGGGTCAGAAGAGGAAAGAAAAGGTTTGCTCAGAGAAGGGAAGCAGAGCAAACTTCCTTCCAAAGGGGTTGGCACTGGGCTGGTGAAGCTGGGGTGGTGTGAAATACTCAGCATCCTTTGCAGCAGTGATTTCAGTGCCACCACAGCAGAGCTGCTGTTCAGTCTCTCACAGGATCAGGTCTGCTCACAAGTTTGCTGCTGCAGACACAGAGCACAGATAAACATCTACTTGGCTGCCTCCACGCTGAGGAGGGATGAAGGTGATCTGCAACCACTGAAGTGTTTGCTTTTGTTATATGGAGCTAACAAAAGGTCAGCAGCAATTCCATCTGCAACACAGACATCGAGGGTCACACTAATCATCAGAGCCTCCTCTGCGATCGATGGAGACACAGAGAATTCATTCATAGAGTGGGTTGGCTTGGAAGGGACCTTAAAGATCATCCAGTTCCAACCCCCTGCCATGGGCAGGAACACCTCCCACCAGCCCAGCTTGCTCAAAGTCTCATTCAACCTGGCCTTGAACACCTCCAGGGAAGGGACAACCATGACCTCCCTGGGCAACCTGTGCCAGTGTTTCACCACCCTCACTGCAAAGAAGTTGCTCCTAATCTCCCCTCTTCCAGCTCAAATCCATTCCCCCTTGTTATATCACTCCCAGCCCTTGTCACCAGTCCCTCCCCAGCTCTCCTAGAGCTTCCTTCAGGTACTGGAAGGCTGCTCTAAGGCTTCCCTGGAGCCTTCTCTTCACCAGGCTGAACAGCCCCAACTCTCCCAGCCTGTCCCCACGGGGGAGGTTCTCCAACCTCTGATCATCTTCATGGCCTCCCCTGGACCCTCTCCAGCAGCTCCAGGTCCTTCTTTCTCTCCTATTGACTAACACCTGCGACACATCCCAGGGACACATTGCACAGTGCCTCTCCCTGTGCTGCATCCCACACAGCCCCTGGAGATTGAGATGATGCTAGGGAGGCAGGAGCTGAGAGAGCAGAGTCCTTACGCCGCTGCGCTTCCGCTCGTTCCTTCTCCGCCTGGGCCTGCGCCTGGCCGAAGCTGCGGCTCCGCATCTCCCTCAGCAGCTGCTGGGCTTCAGCCAGCCTCAGGGCAGCGTCTCCCAAGGGCAAGCTGTTACCTTCTGGGCTGGCACCAGCTGCTTGCTCCAACAGCACTGAAAAAAAGCATTGTCAGGGAGAGGATGAGCTTAGGCCTATGGGAAGGGCACAAGTGACAGAGTTTGCTGAGAAAGACCTCTGCTGCTGACATTCATACAATACAATACAATGCAATGCAATGCAATACAATACAATACACCAGGTTGGAAGAGACCTTCAAGATCACCATGTCCAACCCATCAACCAATCCAACCCACCCAAACAACTAACCCATGGCACCAAGCACCCCAGCAAGCCTCCTCCTGAACACCTCCAATGATGGTGACTCCACCACCTCCCCGGGCAGCCCATTCCAATGGGCAAATTCAGAGAGACACAGGATGGGTTGGGCTGGAAGGGACCTTAATGATCCTCCAGTTCAAATGCCCTGCCATGGGCAGGGACACCTTGTACTACACCAGCATGCTCAAGGCCCTAGCCAACCTGGCTTTCAACACTTCCAGGCTTGAATTCTCCATCACTTCCCGGGCAACCAGTGCCTCACCACCCCCATGGGGAAGAATTGCTTCCTGGTGGCTCATCTCAATGCAGTCTGAAGCCATTGCCTCTCATCCTTTCCCTCCAGGCCTTTGTCAGAAGTCCCTCTCCAGCTCTCCTCTAGTTCTCCAATTCATATAATCCTAGAATCATGTAGGCCTGAAAAGCCCTTTAAGATCATTGGCTCCAACCATCCTCTAAGTGCACCAAGCTTGGTGCTAAACCACGTTCACATTGCTGCCTCCTTAAGCACCTCCAGGGATGGGGATTCAAGCACCTCCCTGGGCAGTTCCCTTGCAGTCAAGAAGTTTCTCCTAAGGTCCTGGAGCATTCCTGGGGTTGTTGTGGCCCAAGTGCAGGACTTTCTGGAAGTGCTGATTCTGTCTGCTCCCACAAATAACTTTGCCTACAAACTGCAAGTGTCCAATAACCTCTGGAGAAGCCAGTGAGGACTTCCTACCAGTGCAGGACCAATGAAGACAGTCCTGTCCCCACCCAGCTCACTAGCCACCTGGGCACACCTTGGCTCATCTTCAGGCAGCTGCTGACCAGCACCCCAGGTGATATCTGCTGGGCAGCTTTCCAGATCCATTTGCTATGAACTGTACCCCACGTCACATGGCCAAAGCTATTCAGATGGCATCAGGCCTGACATTTGCACTCACAGAATCATGGAATCAGAGAATTGTCAGGGCTGGAAGGGACCTCAAGGATCATCCAGTCCAACCCCCTGCCATGGGCAGGGACACCTCACCCCACAGCAGGTTGCTCACAGCCACATCCAGCCTGGCAGCAAACACCTCCAGGCAGGAGGCTTCCACCACCTCCCTGGGCAGCCTGTGCCAGGCTCTCACCACCCTCATGGGCAACAACTTCTTCCTCACATCCAATCTCAATCTCCCCACTTCTACTTTTGTTCCATTCCCCCCCAGTCCTATCACTCCCTGACACCCTCAAAACTGCCACCCCAGCTTTCTTGGAGCCCTCTTCAGATACAGGAAGGCCACAATTAGGTCTCCTTAGAGGCTTCTCTTCTTCAGACTGCACAACCCCAACTCCCTCAGTCTGTCCTCACAGGAGAGGTGCTCCAGCCCTCTCTTGTGTGACCAAGCTCACAGCAATCTAACTCCAGAGCCTATGACAGCAAGCCAGACTGAAGTCAAGAAAGTCAGGTTGCAGCCTGTGCTAAAGCTCCTCTGTCCCTGTTCCCTGCAGGCTCCTAACCTACCATCAGAGCCTAGATTCCTCACAGGAGAAGTAAATTCCACAGCTCTAAATCCTGACTGATGAAGGTATTTTCTCAGAACCCCCTGAGGCTTCATTGAGACTGTTGGAGGGAAACTGAGAAGTATCCACAAACCAAAACTGGCTCTGGAATGAGAACCTCTTTTCACCTTGTATATTCTTGACAAGGATTTGTATTCTGGAAACCAAATCCTTCCCCTTCTGATGAGTTTGGCCAAAGCTGTTGAACAACATCTCAGCTGCTTTGTAGTTCCCCTCAGCCTGGGAAGGGAAAGGCATAGATCAAAAGTGTCAGGACACTGTGATGATATTAATGACAATATTTAGCCAAGAGGTGTGCAGTCTGAGACTGAGTTGGTCAAGTCACCTTTTCCTGGAGAGCATTTACATCATGGTTTAGGTTGCTGAATTCTGCCTCCAGCTCGTCCACCTTGGAGCCCTGATTCCGAACCCCAGAGCGGAAGCTGTCCAGGGACACCTGGAAGGGAAGAACAAACACACACACACACACCTCACCCCCACGTGGCAGATGCTGGAGTGCCACCACACTGCACTTCCAGGATGGCCAAGGCACCAGGCCCAGCCAGCAGGAAGGGCAGGTCCTGCCTGAGCAACCTGATCTCCTTCCATGCCCAGGTGACTGCCTGGTGGCTCAGGGGCAGGCTGTGGATGGAGTCTGCCTGGGGACACAGGCTCAAGTGTGCCAAGGGAGATTTAGGCTGGAGGGGAGGAGAAAGTTCTCCCCAAAGAGAGTAATTTGCCATTGGGATGTGCTGCCCAGGGAGGTGGTGGAGCCACCATCACTGGAGGTGTTCAAGAGGGGACTGGATGAGGCACTTGGAGCCATGGTTTAGTAGTCAGGAGGTGTTGGGTGACAGGCTGGACTTGATGATCTCTGAGGTCTTTTCCAACCTTATCGATTCTATGATTCTATGACTTCAGCAAGGCCTTTGACACCGTCCCCCACAGCAAACTCCTGGCCAAGCTGTCAGCCCCTGGCTGGGACAGCAGCACTCTGAGCCGGGTTAGGAACTGGCTGGAGGGCCGAGCCCAGAGAGTGCTGGTGAATGGTGCCACAGCCAGCTGGCAGCCAGGCACCAGTGGTGGCCCCCAGGGATCAGTGCTGGGCCCCAGCCTGTTCAATATCTTTATTGATGATCTGGAGGAGGGGATTGAGTCCATCAGCAGTGAATTTGCAGATGACACCAAGCTGGGGGCAGGAGTTATTCTGTTAGAGGGTAGGAGAGCTCTGCAGAGGGACCTTGCCAGGCTGGACAGATGGGCAGAGGCCAAGGGCAGGAGACTGAACACATCCGAGTGCCGGGTGCTGCACATTGGCCACAGCAACCCCAGGCAGTGCTACAGGCTGGGGGCAGAGTGGCTGAGAGCAGCCAGGCAGAGAGGGACCTGGGGGTGCTGGTTGATAGTAGGCTGAACAGGAGCCAGCAGTGTGCCCAGGTGGCCAAGAAGGCCAATGGCATCCTGGCCTGCATCAGGAAGAGTGTGGCCATCAGGAGCAGGGAGGTCATTGTGCCCTGTGCTCAGCACTGGTTAGGCCACAACCTCCTCTCAGGGAGATGTAGAGAGCCAGGAGGTCTCCCCTCAGCCTCCTCTCTTTCACACTAACCCTCCCCAGCTCCTTCAGTTGCTCTCCATCAGTTTTATTCTCCAGGCCCTTCCCAGCTTCCTTGCCCTCCTCTGCCCTGGCTCCAGTACCTCCACATCTCTCTTGTGTTGAGGTGCCCAGAACTGGACACAGCACTCCAGGTGTGGCCTCCCCAGAGCTGATGTGAGCTAAACTTGCTGTATGCTCCCTTGCAAGCTGACAAGAGATCGCCTAGGTTAGGATAGGATAGGGTAGGGTAGGGTAGGGTAGGGTAGGGTAGGGTAGGGTAGGGTAGGGTAGGGTAGGGTAGGGTAGGGTAGGGTAGACCAGACCAGACCAGACCAGACCAGACCAGACCAGACCAGACCAGACCAGCCAGGTTGGAAGAGACCTTCAGGATCATCGCATCCAACCTCTCACCCAACACCATCTAATCAACTAAACCCTGGCACCAAGGGCCTCATCCAGGCTCTTCCTAATCACCTCCAGGGATGGAGACTCCACCACCTCCCTGGGCAGCACATCCCAAGGGCCAATCTCTCTCTCTGTGAAGAATTTCTTCCTCACCTCCAGCCTAAACCTCCCCTGGCACAGCTTGAGACTGTGTCCTCTTGTTCTGGTGCTGCTTGCCTAGGAGAGGAGACCAACCCCCACCTGGCTACAACCTCCCTTCAGGGAGTTGGAGAGAGCAAGAAGGTCTCCCCTGAGCCTCCTCTTCTCCAGGCTAAGCAACCCCAGCTCCCTCAGCCTCTCCTCACAGGGCTGTGCTCCAGACCCCTCCCCAGCTTTCTTGCCCTTCTCTGGACAGCATCTCAACACGTTTCCTAACCTGAGGAGCCCAGAGCTGGACCCAGGGCTCCAGGTGTGGCCCTGAAGCTGCAGTGGATGCCTACCTTCAGGTCCTGGATGTGTGTTTCCAGCCGCCTCATCTGCTCCAGCGCCTGGCTGCTCCTCTGCACGTTCTGTAGCTGAGACTTGATCAGCTGCAGCTCATCCCCCATTGTGCTCAGGTCCTTCAGCAGTGTCATCACACAGCTGTCACAAGCTGGAGGGAGAAGGAGCAGAGGAACACAGCACACAGAGGGAACATTCCACTGAGGACATGAGTAAATGAGCTGCAATGGAAACCCCTTTGAGGCTTGGCCTTCATGCAGCCCCAGGTGACAAAGGCAACAGCAGAGCCCACAGTGGGGAGGAAAGGGACCAGAGCCAGAAACAAGGAGGCCCCATTTGTATCTAGCCAGCTGACCACTGCTGTTAGCATGTTCCCAGGGGTCTGGCTGCAGGTTTGGTTTTCAGCGATGGGGGTGGATTGAAATTCCCTCCCCCACCCCAGCATCCAATTGCTTAGAGCTGAAAGCAACAGCAGCTGGATTTACAGGCACAGCTACAGCCTAGAAATGGGGACTGCAATGAATCTATACAAAATAGGTAATGCTTACACACAGATAGCTACAAACAACAGCTTCCCCCTGCCTGCTCCCTTCCCTCCCCCTCCACACAGGGCAAGAGAAAAGAGGAGCAAAGCAGAGGGAAGGCTTATTCATCCTTAGCCACAGCAAAGCAATGCAGCCAAGGCCAGCAAGCCAGCAGAGAGCCAGAAGCTAGAGTGAAGGAGTTGAAAAGAGAGAGGAGTTAGCTGACCCAACTGACTTAGCCTGGGCTTTCAGGCCAAAGGGATGGTTTACACCCTCTCATTCTTTTCCTTTTGCATCCTGAGGTGATTTATTTGCATTTTACTACTTTCCACTCAAGATCTGTGGGAAAATTTCTAGGAACAGGCTTCAACTACCACAGGGATCCACAGCAGGAGACCTCCAGCCCTTCCTGAGCTTCCCCAGCCCTGGGAGAGCCAGCAGGCTGCAGCCCAGGGCAGCAGCAGGCCGTGCCAGGGAGGGGCCCTCACTTACGGTCACAGTCTTCGTTGGGATCCACATCCTTCGGGTCCTGGTTGAAGCACTCTGAAACCACAAGAGAGTCATCAGCGACCAGAGCTCTCTGCTGCACAGGCCACTGCTGCACCCTTGCCCTCACTTTGCTGGTTGGCACCCACTAAACACAGTGCTGCCCTTTCACAGCTCCATACCCACTGCGAACGAGCTGCGTGCCCAGAGGGCTTGAGCCTGCCAAAACAGGCAGAGAATCAGAGCACTGCCTAGGCTGGAAAAGCCCTCTGAGATCATCCAGTCCAGCCAGCAACCCAACCCCACCATGGCCACTGTCTCCAAGTTTTAGTCTCTCACAGCCACTAAACCATGTGCCCAGGTGCCATGGCCACAGCTCTCTGGAACACCTCCAGGCATGGGGACTCCACCACCTCCCTGGGCAGCCTCTGCCAAGCCCTGACCACTCTGGCAGCAAACAAATTTGTCCTCATCTCCAACTTAACCCTTCTCTGGCACAACTCCAGGCCATTCCCTCTCCTTCTACCACCTGAGCCTAGGGAGCAGAGCCCAACCCCCACCTCACTGCAGCCTCCTCTCAGGGAGCTGGAGAGAGCAAGGAGGTCTCCCTCAGCCTCCTCTTCTCCACACTCCACACCCCCAGCTCCCTCAGCTGCTCCTCCCCAGCCCTCTTCTCCAGACCCTTCCCCAGCTTGGTTGCCCTTCTCTGGACCTGCTGCAGTCCCTCAATGTCCTCCTGGGAGTGAAAACTGACCCCAGCACTCAAGGTGTCTGTCAAGAAGTTTCTTCTAATGTCCAACCTACATCTGGTGCTGCCTGTGCCAAGCCCTGACCACTCTTGCAGCAAAGACATTTTGCCCCATCTCCAACCTAAGCCTCCCCTGGCACAATTCCAGGCCATTTCCTCTCCTTCTACCACCTGAGACTTGCCTGACTCTTCTTAGTGGACAAAATGAGAGCAATACAAATTGCTTCCATTCTGCTGGGAGTCATTTGTTGAGGCATTTCAGAACTTGCATACTGCCAGCCCAGAAGGCCAAGGGCAGCCTGGGCTGCAGCCAAAGCAGTGTGGCCAGAGATGGAGAGAGGGGATCCTGCCCCTCTGCTCTGCTCTGCTCTGGGGAGACCTCACCTGGAGTGCTGTGCCCAGCCGTGAGACCTCCAACACAAGAGAGACATGGACCTGATGGAGTGGGCCCAGAGGAGGTCACAAAGATGATCAGAGGGGTTGGAACTGGATGATCTTTAAGGTCCCTTCCAACCCAAACCATTCTCTGAATCTGTGAGTCTATCAAATTCCAATCCTGGTGGAATTCTGCTGCAGAGCTCAGCTAAGAGCAGGCAGATTTCAGCTGCCACTGAATTAAGCACAACCAGTTATTGCAGCTCGTGCTCAAACAGCACCAGCCAAGAGCCGGGGAAATGGGAGAGCCTGGCCCAGTGCCCAGCATCACACAGAAGGAACCTGCTGGAACATGCTGTGCTGATGATCACAGGGAGTTTAATTCCTCCTGCAGAGCAAGAGAGATGGCTGAGGAGGATACAGAGCTGGAGACAAGCTGAAAACAAAGAGGCCTGTGGAATTTTGCCCTACGGATGAGTTTGTCCCAACAAACTCCTGCCCCAGAGGAAAGAAAGGAGTGACAAAACATCACACATTGCTTGGCTCTGGTCCACACAGCCATGGACAGAATAAAGGTGCATTACTGCAGTGAGGAAACATGAAATGAGAGCAAGGGGTGATGGCTTCAGACTGGAAGAACCTGGGTTTAGATTGGCCACTGGGAAGCAATTCTTCCCCATGGTGGTGGCGAGGTTGCCCGGAGAAGTTGTGAAGGCACCAAGCCTGGAAGTGGTGAAAGCCAGGTTGGACAGGGCCTTGAGCAAGCTGGGCTGGAAGGAGGTGTCCCTGCCCATGGCAGAGGGCTGGAATATTAGATCATCTTCAAGGTCTCTTCCAAGCCAACCCATTCTATGATTGTATGAACCAGCTGCTGAGAAGTTACTCCAGCAGTTCACATCACTTGCTGGTTTCTGCGAGCAAGGAAAGAGGTGGTGAGCCCTGGCAGGTATGTGAAGGCAGGAGGGAGAGCAGTGCAGGGAGCTGAAGAGCACTGGAGGCATTAGGAAGTATTCTTTGGAGACAGGAGGAGGAAAAGCTGCCTTCAGGGAAAGAAGAATCTCATTTGATTGGGGAGTGAAAAGATGGGGTAATAAAGGTCCTCCTCAGACACAGTGGCCTTGGTGCTTCTGAATAGGACCGAAATGAGCTGAGCCAAAGACAGTGTGAGGCCATGTCAGGCCCTTCAGACATACAACAGAATGCTTTGGCTTGGCAGGGAACCTGCTCCAGTCTCTCACTACCCTTGTGGGGAAGAAGTTCTTCCTAACCTGCAGTCTCAATCTCCCTTCTTCCAGCTCAAAGGCATTGCCCCTCATCCTGCCACTGAATGTGGTCTAGTGGAAGGTGCAAGGAGCAATGGAGCAAGGAGCAGTGGATGTAAGCTGCAGCACAGGAGCCTCCACCTCAACACAAGGGGGAACTTCTTTACTGTAAGGATGACAGAGCACTGGAGCAGGCTGCCCAGAGGGGCTGTGGAGTCTCCTTCTGTGGAGACTGTCAAAGCCTGGGCTCCCCAGGTCAGGAGAGAGTGGGATCTGCTGGAGGGAGTCCAGTGGAGGGCAATGAGGATGATGATGAGGGGACTGGAGCACTGCCTGGTGAGAAGAGGCTGAGGGACCTGGGGCTGTTTGGTCTGGTGAGGAGAAGGCTGAGAGGGGATTTAATCAATGTCTATAAATACCTGAGGGCTGAGTATCAAAAGGGAGGGGACAGGGACAGGCTGGGATAGGACAAGGGACAATGGATGTAAGCTGCAGCACAGGAGGTTCCACCTCAACATGAGGAGGAACTTCTTCACTGTGAGGCTCCCAGAGGCCTGGAGCAGGCTGCCCAGAGAGGTTGTGGAGTCTCCTTCTCTGGAGCCTATCAAAGCCTGTCTGGATGTGTTCCTGTGTGACCTGTGCTGGATCCTATGGTCCTGCCCTGGCAGGGGGCTTGGACTGGATGATCTCCTGAGGTCCCTTCCAACCCCTGACATCCTGTGAGCTGTCATCCTGTGTCCCTGCAGGGGGCTGGAACTGGATGAGCTTTAAGGTCCCTTCCAACCCAAACCATCCTAGGATTCTACTTCTGAAGGGAAACTGAGGATAAAATGGCTCAGAAGGGTGAAGCTGATGGCTCAGAACAGCCCTTGTGCTCCCATGGTGTTATGCTGTGAGATACTTTGCAGATGCTCTGCATTTCCTACAGGTCTACATCTGTCCTTCAGTTCAGTGCTCTGAAAGCCTCCTTCCCTGCTTCCCAGAGAGCAAGCTCTGCTGCCTGCCCTGTCCACAGCCCCTCCTCACCTACCTCCAGTCAAGTGGTCACAGCTGGCCAGCTGCCCATTGCCATCACAGTTACATTTCTGACAGTGGCCTCCATATTTCTGTGGAGTTCCAAAATATCCTGGAGCACAGCTAGAGAAAGGAGACAGAAAGCATCTTGCATGAAACATTTGAAGCCACTTTTGTGACATAAGCTTTCCCTTGAGCAAAAATACTTAAACAAATCAAAACCAGAAGACCCAAAATACCAAAGAAAGAGAAAACAACCAAAAGAGGAACCAAAAACCAAAACCAAAGCACCACCAACAAAACCAAGCAACCAAAACACCAACCAACCAACCAACCCACCCCAAACCAAACCCTCCACAGCTGTTCTCCTGAAGGAACTCTGAACAACTTGAGACATGGAATGGAATAGGAGTAGGAACAGAATTAACCAGATTGGAAAAGACCTCAGAGATCATCAAGTCCAACCTATCACCCAGCACCAGCTGATCAACTCAACCATGGCACCAAGGGCCTCAGCCAGGCTCTTCCTAAACACCTCCAGGGATGGGGACTCCACCACCTCCCTGGGCAGCACATCCCAAGGGCCAATCTCTCTTGCTGGGAAGAACTTTCTCCTCACCTCAAGCCTAAACGTCCCCTGGCACAGCTTGAGACTGTGTCCTCTTGTTCTGCTGCTGCTTGCCTGGGAGAAGAGACCAACCCCCACCTGGCTACAACCTCCCTTCAGGGAGCTGCAGAGAGCAATGAGGTCTCCCCTGAGCCTCCTCTTCTCCAGGCTAAGCAACCCCAGCTCCCTCAGCCTCTCCTCACAGGGCTGTGCTCCAGACCCCTCCCCAGCCTTGTTGCCCTTCTCTGGACACCTTCCAGCAGCTCAACATCTTTCCTAACCTGAGGGGCCCAGAACTGGAGACAGGACTCCAGGTGTGGCCTCAGCAGTGCTGAGCACAGGGCACAATGACCTCCCTGCTCCTGCTGGCCACACTCTTCCTGATGCAGGCCAGGATGCCATTGGCCTTCTTGGCCCCCTGGGCACACTGCTGGCTCATGTTCAGCTGCTGTCACCCAGTCCCCCCAGGTCCCTCTCTGTTTGGCAGCTCTCAGCCACTCTGTCCCCAGCCTGTAGCACTGCCTGGAGTTGCTGTGGCCAATGTGCAGAACCCGGCACTTGGATGTCTTCAATCTCATGCCCTTGGCTTCTGCCTATCTGTCCAGCCTGGCAAGGTCCCTCTACAGAGCCCTTCTGCCCTCTAACAGATCAACTCCTGCTCCCAACTTGGTGTCATCTGCACATTTACTGATTTTGGACTCAATGCCCTCCTCCAGACCATCAATAAAGATATTGAACAGGATTGGGCCCAGCACAGATGAGGCCTTGAGCAAGCTGTGCTGGTGGGAGGTGTCCCTGCCCATGGCAGGGGGTTGGAACTGGATGAGCTTTGAGGTCCCTTCCAGCCAAACCATTCCATGAACCTGTGAGTCTGAGAGCAGAGTCACTCACCGCTCGCAGCGGGCTCCGGCGTAGCCTTCTTTGCAGAGGCACTGAATTTCTTCACCACTTACCACACAGCCAGTTGCAAACCTTGGAGAAGCAGAAACATGACTGTGAGCACATCATCAAACAGGTTTGACCCTCCAGAGGCTAAGCTCAGTGAAATGACTTGCAGATTAAAAAGTTGTTACACTCCTTTCTCAGCTGATTTCATTGCTCCTGCACTAATTGCTGGGACTAATTCCATTTCTCCTCTAAGCTCTTTCCTTAGACTAAAACCAAACCCCCAAACACTCATTTCCTGGCCCTCAGGATTGAGGATGACAGTTCACTACCCAAAGGAATGCCTAAAATAAACCCTGACTTGACAGGCTGGAGAGGTGGGCACAAGCCAACCTCAGGAGCTTCAACAAGACCAAGGGCAGGCTCCTGCAGCTGGGTGGAGGCAATCCCAGGCACAAATCCAGGCTGGGCAGGGACTGGCTGGAGAGCAGCCCTGAGGAGAGAGACTTGGGGGTGCTGGGGGAGGAGAAGCTCAACAGGAGCTCTCAGTGTGCACTTGCAGCCCGGAAAGCCAATCAGAGCCTGGGCTGCAGCAGGAGAAGTGTGGCCAGCAGGGCAAGGGAGGGGATTCTCCCCCTCTGCTCAGGCCTGGGGAGACCCCACCTGGAGTACTGCCTCCAGTTCTGGAGCCCCTATTCCAAGAGGGATCTGGAGGTGCTGGAAGGTGTCCAGAGCAGGGCCAGGAGGATGAGCAGAGGGCTGGAGCAGCTCTCCTGTGAGGACAGACTGAAGGAGTTGGGGCTGTTCAGTGTGGAGAAGAGAAGGCTCCCAGGAGTCCTTCTTGTGGCCTTGCAGGATCTGCAGGGGGCTCCAAGCAAGCTTGGGAGGAACTTTTGAGGGTGTCAGGGAGTGATAGGACTGGGGGGAATGGAACAAAACTAGAAGTGTGGAGATTGAGATTGGATGTGAGGAAGAAGCTGTTCCCCGTGAGGGTGGTGAGAGCCTGGCACAGGCTGCCCAGGGAGGTGGTGGAAGCCTCCTGCCCGGAGGTGTTTGCAGCCAGGCTGGAGGTGGCTGTGAGCAAGAAGGCTGGGGAGGGACTTCTCAGGATCTCAGGGAGTGATAGGACTAGGGGGAATGGAATGAAGCTGGAGGTGGGGAGATTCAGGCTGGAGGGGAGGAGGAAGTTCTTCCCCATGAGAGTGCTGAAGCCCTGGAATGGGTTGTGCAGGGAGGTGGTTGAGGCCCCGTCCCTGGAGGTGTTTAAGGCCAGGCTGGATGAGGCTCTGGCCAGGCTGCTCTAGTGTGGGGTGTCCCTGCCCATGGCAGGGGGTTGGAACTGGCTGATCCTTGTGGTCCCTTCCCACCCTGACTGATGCTATGAGAGTGATGTCCTGTAATACACCAAGCCTGAGGAGCTGTGTTCTCCTTCCAGGCAAGAATCAACAGCCTGTGCTAGGCAACACTTCCTCCTCCTTGGGCAGCCTGGTTTCCCTTTTCTGTGGCTGGAAACCTTAGAGGATATTTTTCTGTAGCTAATATTTTTGGGGTTTGTGGCTTTTTTGTTGGTTTTGTCTTTTTTAACCCAGGCAGAAGAGAGCTGTGTCCCACTTCAGAGAGCCCCAGGCTTCAGCTGGGGAACACCAGGAGCAGTTTTTTGTGTGCTCTTTCTCAGCAGGCTCACCCAGAGGCAGAGTTCTCAGAGAGGAAAACCATTTGGGGGGTCAGCATTTGGGAAGGAGAAGGCAGGAGGTGAAGCAGGGAGAGCTCATGTTTGCTACTTCCACTTTTTAACCTGGGAACACTTGGATAAAGCAAGTCACAGGATCACAGAAGGCAGAGGGTGTAAGGGGCTGGAAGGCACCTCAGGAGATCATTGAGTCCAAGCCCCCTGCCAGGGCAGGAGCATAGAATCCAGCACAGGTCACACAAGAACACATCCAGACAGGGCTGGAAAGGCTCCAGAGAAGGAGACTCCACAACCTCTCTGGGCAGCCTGCTCCAGGGCTCTGGGACCTCAAAGTATCTCACAGCATAACACCATGGGAGCTCAAGGGCTGTTCTGAGCCATCAGTTTCACCCTTCTGAGCCATTTTATCCTCAGTTTCCCTTCAGAAGTAGAATCCTAGGATGGTTTGGGTTGGAAGGGACCTTAAAGCTCATCCAGTTCCAGCCCCCTGCAGGGAAACAGGATCACAGCTCACAGGATGTCTGGGGCTGGAAGGGACCTCAGGAGATCATTGAGTCCAAGCCCCCTGCCAGGGCAGTGACCATAGAATCCAGCACAGGTCACACAGGAACACATCCAGACAGGGCTGGAAAGGCTCCAGAGAAGGAGACTCCACAACCTCTCTGGGCAGCCTGCTCCAGGCCTCTGGGAGCCTCACAGTGAAGAAGTTCCTCCTCATGTTGAGGTGGAACCTCCTGTGCTGCAGCTTACATCCATTGTCCCTTGTCCTATCCCAGCCTGTCCCTGTCCCCTCCCTTTTGATACTCAGCCCTCAGGTATTTATAGACATTTATTAAATCCCCTCTCAGCCTTCTCCTCACCAGACCAAACAGCCCCAGGTCCCTCAGCCTCTCCTCACCAGACCAAACAGCCCCAGGTCCCTCAGCCTCTCCTCACCAGACCAAACAGCCCCAGGTCCCTCAGCCTCTCCTCACCAGGCAGTGCTCCAATCCCCTCATCATCATCCTCATTGCCCTCCACTGGACTCCCTCCAGCAGATCCCTGTCCCTCCTGACCTGGGGAGCCCAGAGCTGGATGCAATACTCCAGGTGAGGTCTCCCCAGGGCAGAGCAGAGGGGAGGAGAACCTCCCTGGCTCAGCTGGCCACACTCCTCTGATGCAGCCCAAGTCTGTGAGTCCAAGATGTGTCTGCACTGATAATCTGACAAGGTGGGGAAGTGTGTCCCCCCCAGCCATGCAGGTGGGGATGCACTTCCATGGCAGGACTGGTTTGTGCCACCCTAATGTGCAGCCATGAGGCTGCAGAGGCTTATGGCCTCCTTGGAGATTTCAGCACTTTGAAAGCAAGAGATGACTAAGAATCGGTTCAGTCAGCCCCAGGCAAGCACCTGCAGAACCACAGTGAGAAGCCAGAGCTGTCAAAACCAGACCCATCGGAGACTTCTCTGATCAATGGAAAGCCTGCCCCATTGTCTGCTCCTGTAAACCTCCTCCTGAAGGCTTCCTACTGCTTGCCAGTGCACCTGGCAGAGGCCACCTGGTGCCTTTAGCAATTCATGAGGCTGATTTTAAATGAATTATCTGGGTTTACTTCACACAGAATCACAGAATGGCTCAGGTTGGAAGGGGCCTCAGAGAGCATCTACTCCAACCCCCTGCCATGGGCAGAGATGCCTCTCAACTAGCCCAGCTTGCTCAAGGCCTCATCCAGCCTGGCCTTGAACACCCCCAGGGAGGAGGCAGCCACAGCCTCCCTGGGCAGCCTGTGCCAGAGCCTCACCAGCCTCACACAGAAGAATTTCTCCCTCAGCTCCAGTCTCACCCTGCTCTCCCTCACCTTCAAACCATTCCCCCTTGCCCTGTCTCCAGACACCCTCAGGAAAAATCCCTCTGCAGCCTTCCTGCAGGATTCCTTCAGGTCCTTGCAGGCAGCACTGAAGTCCCCCTGGAGTCTTCTCCTCTCCAGGCTGAACACCCCCAGCTCCCTCAGCCTGTGCTCACAGCAGAGCTGCTCCAGCCCTTGGATCATCCTTGTGGCCTCCTC
Organism: Picus viridis; assembly: GCA_033816785.1. Lineage (NCBI taxonomy): Eukaryota > Metazoa > Chordata > Aves > Piciformes > Picidae > Picus > Picus viridis. The sequence goes on from CM066571.1 coordinate 2,319,900, forward strand.
TGCACTCACTCCAGCAGCTCTGTGTCCTTCCCATGCTGGGGACACCTGAGCTGGAGGCAGGATTGGAGATGAGGTCTCAGCAGAGCAGAGCCAAGGAGCAGAATCCCCTCTCCTGCCCTGCTGCCCACCCTGCTCTGGCTGCAGCCCAGCACACAGCTGCCTGCAGGGCTGCAGGAGGGCACTGCTGGCTCCTGGGGAGTGCTCAGCAACCAACATTGTGGATACCTTATCCCTGGAGGTGTTAAGGGTCAGGCTGGGTGAGGCTTTAAGCAACCTGGTCTGGTGTGAGGTGTCCCTGTGCATGGCAGGGGACATGGAACTGGATGATCTTTGGGGCCCCTTCCATCTCAAGCCATTCTCTGAGTCAGAATGTGCACAAAGGGCACAGTCCATCAGCACTCTCTGCTAGCCAGAGGACAGACTGAAGGAGTTGGGGCTGTGCAGTCTGGAGAAGGCTCCCAGGTGACCTCATTGTGGCCTTCCAGGATCTGAAGGGGGCTACAGGAAGGCTGGGGAGGGACTGCTCAGGCTCTCAGGCAGTGATAGGACTAGGGGGAATGGAATGAAGCTGGAGGTGGGGAGATTCAGGCTGGAGGGGAGGAGGAAGTTCTTCCCCATGAGAGTGGTGAAGCCCTGGAATGGGTTGTGCAGGGAGGTGGTTGAGGCCCCGTCCCTGGAGGTGTTTAAGGCCAGGCTGGATGAGGCTCTGGCCAGGCTGCTCTAGTGTGGGGTGTCCCTGCCCATGGCAGGGGGGTTGGAACTGGCTGATCCTTGTGGTCCCTTCCAACCCTGACTGATACTATGATGCTATGATAATGCTGCTAAACACAACACTAAAGTTCCTTGACATCTTGCAGTGCAGTGAAACACAAGGGCTCTGAACATGTGCAGTAATGGAAAGACCTTCATCTTATCTTCCTCACTGTGGAGCCCCTGGTAGGTTTGTACAGAAGCCCAATACAGCTGCATGGGGCTCCCCAAGGCAGTGAGCAGTGTGGTGCAGGAGCTGAGGGGCTATGGGAACACTGAAAAAGGCAAGGCTGGGAGACAGAGCATGACGTTCCTGCTGGTCTAACGTGCCTCATGTGGGTCTGATGTGTGGCCAGCAGAAGCAGGGCAGGGATTGGGCCCCTCTGCTGGGCACTGCTGAGGCTACACCTTGAGAATTGTGTCCAGTTTTGGGGTCCTCACTCCAAGAAGGACATTGAGAGGTTGGAGCAGGTCCAGAGAAGGGTAACAGAGCTGGGGAAGGGTCTGGAGAAGAGGGCTGGGGAGGAGCAGCTGAGGGAGCTGGGGGTGTTGAGTGTGGAGAAGAGGAGGCTGAAGGAGACCTCCTTGCTCTCTACAGCTCCCTGAGAGGAGGCTGCAGTGAGGTGGGGGCTGGGCTCTGCTCCCATGCAGCTAATGACAGGACAAGAGGAAATGGCCTGGAACTGTGCCAGGGGAGGGCTAGGATGGAGTTGAGGAAAAATTTGTTTGCTGCAAGAATGGTCAGGGCTTGGAATGTGCTGCCCAGGGAGGTGGAGTCCCCATCCCTGGAGGTGTTCCAGAAACCTGTGGCCATGGCAACCTGTGACAGAAGGAGAGGACACAGTCTCAAGCTGTGCCAGGGGAGGTTTGGTTCGGAGGTGAGGAAGAAGTTCTTCCCAGCAGGAGAGATTGGCCCTTGGGATGTGCTGCCCAGGGAGGTGCTGGAGGCACCATCCCTGGAGGTGTTTAGGAAGAGCCTGGCTGAGGCACTTGGTGCCATGGTTTAGTTGATCAGATGGTGCTGGGTGAGAGGTTGGACTGGATGATCTCTGAGGTCTCTTCCAACCTGGCTGATTCTGTGCCCTGCATCCAGAGAGCTCTTCCGGCCCAAACAATTCTGTGATTGTGTGTTGGGTGATCTGAGACTACAGGATAAAATCATCCTCCTGCTGTGGTGCCAGGGCTGTTGGGGGTCTGGGGTTTGCTTTGTTGTTTGGCTGGGGTTGTCTTTTGCCCCTTTCCCCTCTGGCTGACCTGCTGATGGCCTCTTGCCGTACCTGTTTGTGTGGGGGCAGGGACACACGCGGCAGGAGCCCCGAGCGGCATCTCCGAAGTAGCCTTCCTTGCAGCGCTCGCACCGCTCCCCTGCTGTGTGGTGCTGGCAGCCCTTCAAACGGGAACAAGCAAGACAGTTAGCAGTGCTCCACCACCCAGTGTGGCTTCAGGATGCTTTCCAAACACATCACACACACAGACTGCTCACAGGAGAACTTATTTCCCTCCCGCGTGTGGCTCTGAGCAACCTCAGAGATCATCAGGTCCAACCTATGACCTAAACCCTAACACCTCCTGACAACTCAACCATGGCTCCGAGGGCCTCAGCCAGGCTCTTCCTAAACACCTCCAGGGATGGGGACTCCACCACCTCCCTGGGCAGCACATCCCAAGGGCCAATCTCTCTTGCTGGGAACTTTCTCCTCACTTCCAGCCTAAACCTCCCCTGGCACAGCTTGAGACTGTGTCCTCTTGTTCTGCTGCTGCTTGCCTGGGAGAAGAGACCAACCCCCACCTGGCTACAACCTCCCTTCAGGGAGTTGCAGAGAGCAATGAGGTCTCCCCTGAGCCTCCTCTTCTCCAGGCTAAGCAACCCCAGCTCCCTCAGCCTCTCCTCACAGGGCTGTGCTCAAGGCCTCTCCCCAGCCTTGTTGCCCTTCTCTGGACACCTTCAAGTCTCTCAATGTCCTTCTTAAACTGAGGAGCCCAGAACTGGGCACAGGACTCAAGGTGTGGCCTCAGCAGTGCTGAGCACAGGGCACAATGACTTCCCTGCTCCTGCTGGCCACACTGTTCCTGACTCTTCACTTGGCCTCCTCCTTGCTTCTCTCCCGGAGCACTGGACCCTGGTACCTTCCCATGTAAGCACCTCTCCAGGGCAGGCTTTGGGAGGCTAAGCCCAGGCTGCCTCTTCCCTCACAGCAGCAGTGCTGTTCCCCCCAGCTCAGGACACAGCTATCCCACTGCCTGCTGGTGGAAGAAGAGGGGTGCAGAGCTGTGCTGCTGCAAGTGGAGCAGAGCAGAGTGCAGAGAGAGAACTGCTTCTGGTGTGTGGGGAAGGCCTTTCATCAGGCTTTGTGTCCTCGTGGTCCCAGACAGGGGGCAATGGGCACAAACTGGAAGCCAGGAAGTTCCACCTCAACAGGAGCAAAACCTGAGGATCTCAGAGCACTGGAGCAGGCTGTGGAGTCTCCTCTGGAGAGAGCCAAACCCAGTCTGGACACATTCTTGTGCAAACCTGTTCCAGCAGAGGGTCAGACTGGAAGTTTCTTCCAGCCCCCACTTGCTGTGACTCCATCTGCACCCATAAGGTACAAGGAAGCCAGAGTGCAGTGCCAGAGCCACACCACAAATACCTACCATGGTAGGTACCACAGGACATGCACCAGCTTGTCCTGGGCTGGGCAAGTCTCATCACCATGCTGCTGAGGGAATGTGGCTTTCAGGAGGCAGGGACCACGAGGACACAAAGCCTGATGAAAGGCTTTCCCTACACACCAGGAGCAGTTCTCTCTTCTCCACCTCCTCCTGCACTCTGCTCTGCTCCACTTGCAGCAGCACAGCTCTGCACCCTCTTCTTCCACCAGCAGGCAGTGGGATAGCTGTGTCCTGAGCTGGGGGGGGAACAGCACTGTTGCTGTGAGGGAAGAGGCAGCCTGGGCTTAGCCTCCCAAAGCCTGCCCTGAAGAGGTGCTGACAGGGGAAGGTACCAGGGTCTGGAGAGATGCTGACAGGGGAAGGTACCAGGGTCCGGAGAGATGCTGACAGGGGAAGGTACCAGGGTCTGGAGAGATGCTGACAGGGGAAGGTACCAGGGTCCGGAGAGATGCTGACAGGGGAAGGTACCAGGGTCCGGAGAGATGCTGACAGGGGAAGGTACCAGGGTCCGGAGAGATGCTGACAGGGGAAGGTACCAGGGTCCGGAGAGATGCTGACAGGGGAAGGTACCAGGGTCCAGTGCTCCAGGAGAGAAGCAAGGAGGAGGCCAAGTGAGCAAGCTTTGCACTTTGGATATGACACTTGATGAAGCCACATTGCAGCCTCCCGTCTTCTCTGCACCACTACAGGTCTTTGTCCCAGAGCTCCTCTCCATGGAGTCAAACTTGCTCCACAGCAGGTGGAGGCTCCTGAGGGGAGTACCTGAGCCCTCTGGGCACACATTTGGCTCCCTGTTATCCTGGATGACTTTGCCTGCCCTAAATTTTGTCCCAGGGCCAAGTGTTGCTTTAGCTCTATCTGAAAGTCAATCCAGCTGTGAGAAGGAAAAGGCCAAAGAGAGACCTAAATCATGTTCTTCATGAGGCAAAGGTGAAATTCACTTTTCTCACCCGCTTTGTAATTTTTGGCTGAAGTAAAACTTCCTCATCTTTAGAGCTCTGCTGCAGCACTTTCCTGTCATGGCCTGCCCTGCCCCTCCAAGGCTGCAGCTTCTGAGTTCTCCCCCAGAATGTGCTGAATTGGTTTCTAGTTTTGGCTGGGCAGGAGCTGGGGGGATGACAGAGCACACAGGAATGCACCGCAGGCAGAAAGGACCCAGCACCAGCAAGGGAGGATTAAGAGAGAAGACAGACCATGAAAGGTGCTGGCAGGGCTCCTGTCTACACAGGGAGGGAAGAAGCAGTGACAAGGGTTTAAAGTGAGCCTTTTTCAGAGCAAACTGCTCCAACACATGCCATGGATATCAGCTGGAGGAGATCACATCTGCTCTGCTGAGACCCAGCCCGCAGCACTGTGTCCTGCTGGGGGGCCCCCAGCACAAGAAGGACCTGGGAATGTTGGAGAGGACTGAGAGGAGGCCACCAAGATGATCAGAGGGCTGAGGAGCCTCCCTGTGGGGACAGGCTAAGAGCTGGGGATGGTCAGCCTGGAGAAGAGAAGGCTCAGGGAGACCTTAGAGAAGCCTTCCAGTACCTCACAAGGGGGCTCCAGGAGAGCTGGGGAGGGACTCTTGACAAGGGCTGGAAGTGATATAACAAGGGGGAATGGATTGGAGGTGGCAGAGGGGGATTGAGAGTGGAGATTAGGAAGAAGTTCTTTGCAGTGAGGGTGGGGAGACACTGGCACAGGCTGCCCAGGGAGGCTGGGTGGATGTCCCCTCCCTGGAGGTGTTCAGGGCCAGGTTGGTTGAGGCCTGGAGCAAGCTGGGCAGGTGGGAGGTGTCCCTGCCCATGGCAGGGGGTTGGACCTTAGATGATCTTTAAGGCCCCTTCCGACCCAACCCATTCTATGAGTCTATGACTTTCAGCTGCTTGAACCGTACCAGCACTGCACAGCCTGTGCTGCAGTAAGGCTAAGGGGTTGGTCCCCTTTTGCTCCACCTCATTTCCTGCCTGCCAGCAGCTACTTACAATGCATTTCCCAGTGCCATCCTGGCACCTGTCGGAGTTGCCGTTGCAGCTGCAGGGGACACAGCGCCCAGCCGCCGATCCTGCGCGATAGAACCCGGGGCCACAGTCCTAGAGAGGGAGCAGAGAGAGAGAGAGAACACACACCTGAGTGCTGGCAGGAAGCAAGTGCCAGGCTCTGGGAAGTGGATTCTGAAATCACTTGCCCTTCCCCAGGCAGCAGTGGAGGAGCACATGTCCTTGCAAGCTCTTCCAAGCCCCTGCTGCTCTTGAGCCTCAAATTGTTTCGACACATCAGTGAAGGGAGCTGAAGCAACTGCACCTGAACTCTGAGCCCTGCACCTTGTGGCAGTTGGGGATGTCATCATCTTGACTCCAACCTCTGACAAAAACTCATCTCCTGTGGCTGTGTCCAAAGGTGTAGACTCCCTCTGAACCCACAGGAAAAGGCTTGGGAGATAGCTTCACACTGCAGTGCTCTCCAAGAGCAGCAGATGGGAGGGGATTCTGCCCCTCTGCTCAGCTCTGCTCTGCTCAGACCCCACCTGCACTTTGTGGCAGTTGGGGATTTCATCATCCTGACTCCAGCCTCTGACAAAAACTCATCTCCTGTGGCTGTGTCCAAAGGTGTAGACTTCCGCTGAACCCACAGGAAAAGGCTAGGAGATAGCTTCACACTGCAGTGCTCTCCAAGAGCAGCAGATGGGAATCTCACAGATGAGCCAGAATATGAAACTTGGATATGAAATTAGCCCTGGTGAATGCCTTGGAAAAGGCTTCTAATGATTGCTCTTTTACATGGATTCATCTTTGCTTCCACAGTCAGTCTACCTAGAGCTACACAAAGCAACACTTAGGCAGAGTGAGGGGACAGAAGGCAACATCCTGTGGTACTGATATCGAAGGCCAGGCTTGCCCAGAAGACCCAGAAAGCATGAGGAGAAACAAACCCGGGCTGGGTGAGGAGTGCCTCAAGAGCAGCCTGCAGGAGAAGGCCTTGGGGGTGTCAGGTGGTGACAAACTCCCCAGGAGCCAGCACTGGTCCCTGGCAGCCCAGAGCCAGCTGAGTGCTGAGCTGCAGCCAGAGCAGGGAGAGCAGCAGCACAGGGAGGGGATTCTGCCCCTCTGCTCTGCTCAGACCCCACCTGCAGCACTGCCTCCAGCTCTGGGGCCCCCAGCACAAGAAGGACCTGGAGCTGCTGGGGAGGCTCTAGAGGAGGCCATGAACATGGTCAGAGGCTGCAGAGCCTCCCTGTGGGGACAGGCTGAGAGAGTTGGGGCTGTTCAGCATGGAGAAGAGAAGGCTGCAGGGAGACCTCAGAGCAGCCTTCCAGTACCTGAAGGGGCTCCAGGACAGATGGGGAGGGACTTTGGACAAGGGCTGGGAGTGACAGGATGAGGGACAATGGCTTTGAGATGGAAGAGGGGAGATTGAGACTGGAGATGCGGAAGAAATTCTTTGCAGTGAGGGTGGGGAGAGACTGGCACAGGCTGCCCAGGGAGGCTGTGGCTGCCTCCTGCCTGGAGGTGTTCAAGGCCAGGCTGGATGAGGCCTTGAGAAAGCTGTGCTGGTGGGAGGTGTCCCTGCCCATGGCAGGAGGCTGGAACTGGATGATCTTTAAGGTCCTTTCCAACCCAAACCACTCTGTGAACCTATGAGTGTTCAGCTGTTGGGGGCACAGGAACAGGAGCACTCTGTCTGGTCCAAGCTGGGTTTAACCAGGGAGCTGAGGGGCAGCATCATTATGACTGAAGTTTGTTAGCCCACACCAGAAAGGTAGCAACTGATGTGTTAAAATCTGGTTCTGGCTTGGCATGGGCAAGGAAAGCACAATGGTAGGGAAAGCACCCAGAATTCCTCCTGGGCATGGAGCCTCCTGTGTACAGACCAACCCTGCAAAAACCTTCTCTGTTCAGCATCCTCCTGGCACACCAAAAATGACCAGACAGGAGAGGATCCCTTCTCTTCCCTGGCTCTTTTTCCCAGAATCACAGTGGGACCTCTGGAGATCTAGCCCAACCTCCCTGCCAGAGCAGGATCACCCAGGAACACATCCAGATGAGGCTTGAAAGTCTCCAGAGGAGACTCCACAACCTCTCCGGGCAACTGCTCCAGGGCTCCAGCAGCCTCACAAGACATAAGTTTTTCCTCATATTGAGGTGGAACTTCCTGGGTTCCAGTTTGTGTCCATTGCTCCTTGTCCTATCACAGGGCACCACTGCAAAGAGCCTGGAACCTTCCTGCTGCCCACCACCCTTCAGACATTTGTAGACATTGATCAGCTCCCCTCTCAGGCTTCTCCTCTCCAGACTAACAGCCCCAGGGCTCTCAGCCTTTCCTCACCACACAGCGGTTCCAGACCCTCCAGCATCCTCACAGCCTCCCTTGGACTCTCTCCAGTAGTTCCCTCTTGACCTGGACACAATACTGCAGGTGTGGTCTCACCAGGGCAGAGCAGAGGGGGAGGAGTAACTAAGCTGCTGTGGTGCAAGGGAGAGCAGAGGCTGCACGGAAGCGAGGAGCAAACTGTGCTCCCAAGCTGTGCTCCCCACGAAGCCAGCACCTCCCAGGTTCCTGCCCCTGGCCACGCAGTTCTGCACCTCACCTCCGCCTCAGGGCAGGGGCTGGCCTCAGCTACACTCAGAACACAGGCAGCAGTTGAACTGGAAAGCCATAAATCTCCTCTCACAGCAATTGCTCCCCCGAGACTGATGGGGCTAAGCTGAAAGCAAGCCCCCAGGGAATGGTGTCTCGGGTCATGCTGCCGCGGTGTGAGGTGTGAGGATTTATGCAGGGGCAGGGTTAATCAGAGCATTTATCAGCCATGTCACTACCAGAGGAACAAAATGAATCACCTCTCTCCGAGGCAGATCCCCTAAGGAATATTGAGTTACTGCTGTTTAAACAGCAGCTGCTGGGGGCACCTTTGCCTGCTTGACATCTGGGGTACGTTTGGAAAAGGTTAAGAAAAAGAAAGTCATGAAGAACGGCAGCAGCAGCAACAGCCTTGAACACTGACTTCAGTGTGAGCAAGGCCTGAATTCAGTGACTGTTGTAGTGGGAGGTGTCCCTGCCCACGGCAGGGAGGGTGGAAGGAGATGATCTTCAAAGCCCCTTCCAACTCAAACCATTCTGTGAATCCGTGAAACATTTCAGATGCATTTGTAAAAGGCTGAAGGTGCTCCCTGAGCACCAGGGAGCCAGCACACACAGCCTCTGACAGCAGGGGCTGAAATACAGAGCCACAGAAACATTCAGGTTGGAACAGACCCTCAGGATCCCCAAGCCCAACCATTAACCCTGCTCTGCAAGGGTCACCCCTATACCAGAGCCCCAAGCACCACATCCAAACCACCTTGAAACACCTCCAGGCTTGAGGACTCCACCACCTCCCCGGGCAGCACATTCCACTGCCTGACCACTCTTTTTCCTAATGGCCATTCTAAAGCTGCCCAGTGGCAGCTTGAGGCTGTTCCCTCTTGTTCTGTCACTAATTACCTGAGAGAAGAGACCAGCACCAACCTCTCCACAACCTCCTTTCAGGTAGTTGCAGAGAGCCAGGAGGTCTCCCCTCAGCCTCCTCTGTTTCACACTAACCAGCTCCTTCAGTTGCTCTCCATCAGATTTATTCTCCAGGCCCTTCCCAGCTTCCTTGCCCTGCTCTGCCCTGGCTCCAGTGAGTGATATCGTGTGCTACCTTATGATAACAGATGCACAGAATCACAGAATACATCTGATTGGAAGAGACCTCCAAGCTCACCTAGTCCAACCTTCCACCCAGCACTGAAGAGTCAACACTAACCCATAGAATGGTTTGGGTTGGAAGGGACCTCAGGGACCATCCAGCTCCAACCCCCTGCCATGAGGCGGCACAACTCAGTCAGAGACTAACACAGAGAAAGTTTGTTTACTGGAAGTCTCCTTTTGGGGAGCAAAATGAATCATTCAGTTCAAAAGCAGAGCCAAATGCCTTTGGAGAAAGGAATCCACACAGGTTTTCTCTGGTTTGTGTCGAGCTCTGCTGGCTTCAGAAGAAGCCTTTTGGAGACAGGAGGGCACTCGGGGTTTGCAGCAGCCTCGGTGCTGCTGAGGAAGCGATTCCCCCTGCAAAGACACAGCTCTAGGCACTCTGAAGGGCTCAGGAGTTGCAAGAAGCAATTGAAAGTGAAACTTCTTGCACAGGCTTTGCCAGCAAAGCACTTTGAGCCCCGTGAACATCAGCCCTGTTGGTCCCTGTCTGCTCAGCAATGTGCAAGTTGCTCCCCAAAATGCACTTAAGAACAGAAAAGGAGGAAGCAAGAGGGAAGGCAAAGCGAGCACATTACCTGTCTGGGGTAAAAATCCCTCTGAACTTGCTGCTGCTGACTCCCCTGCTGAAGGTGAGGGTACCACAGCCTCTGTTGCATACCTTGGGCTAAGCAACACCCCAGGGCTGCCAAGGTGGCAGCCACCCATCCTACGTTCCTCCCTCTCGGCGCTGGGACCATCGCTGCCGCTCAGCTCCGCCGCCTGCGCAGGCTGCTGTCCTCCCGCCGCTCTCTTCTGCTTCCCCTTCTCCTCCAGCTTCTGACTCAGATTAATGAGGCTCTGTGCCGCGATGGGCCCCACCTTTAAACTTCCTAGGTGAGTCAAGCAGCGCAGCACAGCACTGCTCCTGGGGTTAACGTGTAACCCTGCGCAGCTCCGGCAGCTCCCTATCTACCGCAGCCGGGGTGGGGCAGGCATCACCTCCTCCCCACCTCAGGCAGCCAGAGCCAGGTGACTGCAGCAGTAAATCATTGCCTGAGTAATGCTGCACAAACACACGGGGCTCACCAACTCCCCAGGTGAGTGTCCTCACCGCTTCCCGGGCTCTGCACTTCCAGCAGCTCACAGGAAGCAGCCCGGCGGCTTGGGTTAGGGAGGCAGTGTGCTGAAAGCAATGGGATGGCAGCAGGAATGTCAGCCCTGAATAGCTGCCCTGAGGAGTGGAGGCACACGCCAGGCATGCCAGCCACGGATGCTGGCTTGTTCAGGCTCTCTGCAGCTACTCCACTCTGGATATTACTCTGTCACTCCCCTTGCAAGGTGAGTTCTGCGACTGCTGCCTCACAGCAAGCCTCAGCTCTTCTGCTGAGGGAGTAACTCCCCAGATTCAGGCACTTTGGACACTGCTTATCTCTCCAGCACTTTATTCTGCTGCCTTGGCTCCTCACATGTGAGAGCAGTCAAGTTCTAAGCTCAGAGCAGCGACAGCCAAGAAGTATCACAGCCACAGGGACGGCACCAGGGACAGGATGTACAACTGCAGCTAGGATTTCACCACTCTTCAGCGAGCAGCATTCCTTCCTCTGGCAGTAAAACAGCTCCACAGGTTAGTTAGCTAGCTAGTTAGTTAGTTAGTTAGTTAGTTCAAACCTGTTAACTTCAGCTTTCAAACATTTTCCTATCAAACCAGGAAAGCAGCCAGGATGATCTGGGTCAGGTTATTCCCCTTGAGCCCTGCTAAAAATCATAGACTGGTTTGGGTTGGAATAGACTTTGTCTGGGTTTGGGGGTCAGAGTGGCCGGAGAGTCCAAGTGCCAGGTGGCCACAGCAACCCCAGGCAGAGCTAAAGCCTGGGGGCAGAGTGGCTGAGAGCAGCCAGGCACAAAGGGACCTGGGGGTACTGGGTGACAGCAACTGAACAGGAGCCAGCAGTTGCCCAGGGGGACAAGAAGGCCAATGGCATCCTGGCCTGCATCAGGAAGAGTGTGGCCAGCAGGAGCAGGGAGGTCATTGTGCCCTGTGCTCAGCACTGGTTAGGCCACCCCTTGAGTCCTGTGTCCAGTTCTGGGCTCCTCAGGTTAGGAAAGATGTTGAGATGCTGGAAGGTGTCCAGAGAAGGGCAAGAAAGCTGGGGAGGGGTCTGGAGCACAGCCCTGTGAGGAGAGGCTGAGGGAGCTGGGGTTGCTTAGCCTGGAGAAGAGGAGGCTCAGGGGAGACCTCATTGCTCTCTGCAACTCCCTGAAGGGAGGTTGTAGCCAGGTGGGGGTTGGTCTCTTCTCCCAGGCAAGCAGCAGCAGAACAAGGGGACACAGTCTCAAGCTGTGCCAGGGGAGGTTTAGGCTGGAGGTGAGGAGAAAGTTTTTCCCAGCAAGAGAGATTGTCCATTGGGATGTGCTGCCCAGGGAGGTGGTGGAGTCAACCTCACTGGAGGTGTTTAGGAAGAGCCTGGCTGAGGCCCTTGGTGCCATGGTTGAGTTGATCAGATGGTGCTGGGTGATAGGTTGGACTTGATGATCTGAAAGGTCTTTTCCAACCTGGTTCATTCCATTCCATTCCATTCCATTCCATTCCATTCCATTCCATTCCATTCCATTCCATTCCATTCCATTCCATTCCATTCCATTCCATTCCATTCCATTCCATGATCTCATTTTGTTCACGTCAAATGCTCCCTGATGCCAGTGCTCAGAGACTGGAAGGGACCTGTAAAGGTCATCTAGTGAAAGCCCCCTGCACTCAGCAGGGACACCTGCAAACTAGATCAAGTTATTCAGAGCCCCCCTCCAAAGTGGCTTAGAGTAATTCCAAGAATGGGGCATGCTCCATCTCTCTGGGAATCCTGGGCCAGTGTTTCAGCACCCTCACTGTGAAACTTCGTTGTGTTGGTCTCTCAAAGTTTGATCAAAGTCAGGGCTGACCTTCCCTCCACTGAAGCATCAATGAGATTGTTCAGCCTCTCAGAGAGCATCACAGAAGAACCCCTCAGTGGAGTATCTTACACACAGGAAACGACATCCCCAGCTGCACTCAAGTGCCTTGCACACACCCAGTGCCATCCCCAGCTGCACTACAGTGCCTTGCACACACCCAGTGCCATCCCCAGCTGCACTACAGTGCCTTGCACACACCCAGTGCCATCCCCAGCTGCACTCAAGTGCCTTGCACACACCCAGTGCCATCCCCAGCTGCACTCAAGTGCCTTGCACACACCCAGTGCCATCCCCAGCTGCACTCAAGTGCCTTGCACACATCCAGTGCCATCCCCAGCTGCACTCAAGTGCCTTGCACACACCCAGTGCCATCCCCAGCTGCACTCAAGTGCCTTGCACACACCCAGTGCCATCCCCAGCTGCACTCAAGTGCCTTGCACACACCCAGTGCCATCCCCAGCTGCACTCAAGTGCCTTGCACACATCCAGTGCCATCCCCAGCTGCACTCAAGTGCCTTGCACACACCCAGTGCCATCCCCAGCTGCACTCAAGTGCCTTGCACACACCCAGTGCCATCCCCAGCTGCACTCAAGTGCCTTGCACACATTCAGTGCCATCCCCAGCTGCACTCAAGTGCCTTGCACACATTCAGTGCCATCCCCAGCTGCACTCAAGTGCCTTGCACACATCCAGTACCATCCCCAGCTGCATTCAAGTGCCTTGCACACATCCAGTGCCATCCCCAGCTGCACTCAAGTGCCTTGCACACATCCAGTGCCATCCCCAGCTCCACAGAAGCAACCATGAGCCGTTGGCCCTACCTTGCTCAGGCAGCTCAAGTCTCAGAGCCATGCCCACAAGAGGCACACCTAATTACTTCCATAAGCAGGCCCTTTCTCTGACTGAAGCAGTATGCATAGCTGTAGGCAAGGCAGAAGATGATTGTAGAGCATGAGGCAGAGCTTCCTACCTGACATGAGTCACCAGAGTAGCCTGGAGGGCAGGAGCAGCTCTCCACCCCGTAGGCCAGGCTGCCGCTTCCTGTGCTGCTGGCTTCTTCCAGCCCCACCTCAGCCAGGCTTAAGCGCTGAGTCTCGCTGAAGTAGAGGCCTCTGATGTGCAACCCTTCCAGTCTGGAGAGGATTAGCATCAGCTCTTCTCTGGATACCAGCTGATTGCTGCTGGCATGCCTGAAGTTTCCCTGCGCATTAAGGGTACAAAATGAGCACAGCACAGACCTGGAGCTTCTTAGAAAGGCAAGAGAAGCAGCAAAGGAGGTGGGATGGGAAGAGAGGCAAAACCATGGGGCAGACAAATTCACACAGTCACAGAGTGGGTTGGGTTGGAAGGCACCTCAAAGATCATCCAGTTCCAGCCCCCTGCCATGGGCAGGGACACCTCTCATTAGCCCAGGTCGCTCAAGGCCCCATTTAACCTGGCCTTGAACATGTCCAGGGAGGGAACAACCACAAACTCCCCGGACAACCTCCTTTAGTGTCTCACTACCCTCACTGTGAAGAGTTTCTTCCTAACCTGAGAGTGGTGGTGAATGGTGCTACAGCCAGCTGGAGGCCAGTCACCAGTGGCACCCCCAGGGATCAGTGCTTGGCCCCAGCCTCTTCAATGTCTTTACTGATGATCTGGATGAGGGGATGGAGACAGTCAGCAGCAAATGTGCAGATGACACCAAGCTGGGAGCAGATGTTGGTCAGTTAGAGGACTGAAAGGCTCTGCAGAGGGACCTTGATCGGCTGCACAGATGGGCAGAGGCCAACAGGATGGCATTCAACAAGTCCAAGTACCAGGGGCTGCACTTTGGCCACAGCAACCCCAGGCAGAGCTACAGGCTGGGGGCAGAGTGGCTGAGAGCGGCCAGACAGAGAGGGACCTGGGGGTGATGGGGGACAGCAACTGAACATGAGCCAGCAGTGTGCCCAGGGGGCCAAGAAGGCCAATGGCATCCTGGCCTGCATCAGGAACAGTGTGGCCAGCAGGAGCAGGGAGGTCATTGTGCCCTGTGCTCTGCTTTGGTTAGGCCACACCTTGAGTCCTATGTCCAGTTCTGGGCTCCTCAGTTTAAGAAGGACACTGAGAGACTTGAAGGTGTCCAGAGAAGGGCAACAAGGCTGGGGAGGGGTCTGGAGCACAGCCCTGTGAGGAGAGGCTGAGGGAGCTGGGGTTGCTTAGCCTGGAGAAGAGGAGGCTCAGGGGAGACCTCATTGCTCTCTACAACTCCCTGAAAGGTGGTTGTAGCCAGGAAGGGGTTGGCCTCTTCTCTCTAGCAACCAGCACCAGAACAAGAGGACACAGTCTCAAGCTGCACCAGGGGAGGTTTAGGCTGGAGGTGAGGAGAAAGTTCTTCACGGAGAGAGTCATTCGCCATTGGAATGTGCTGCCCAGGGAGGTGGTGGAGTCACCGTCCCTGGAGGTGTTCAAGAGGGGACTGGATGTGGCACTTGGTGCCATGGTCTACTCATGAGGTCTGTGGTGACAGGTTGGACTTGATGATCTTCGAGGTCTCTTCCAACCTTGGTGATACTGTGATACTGTGAACCTCCACTCTACATCTCCCCTCTGCAGCTCAAAGCCCTTGGCCCTCATCCTGTCACTCCCAGCCCTTGTCAGAAGGCCCTCCCCAGCTCTTCTGGTACCCTTCAGGTACTGGAAGGCTGCTCAAAGGTCTCCCTGGAGCCTTCTCTTCTCCAGGCCTGTGGTACTTTTAGGCTATGCCTTTAAAATTTTTCACAGACCTTGAACTAAAAAGGAGCAGAATGTAAACAAATCACTCTTGGGTGTGCAAAGGAAAACAAAGATCATTCTAATCAATCCCTTTGGAGAGATCTCTACCGTGAGCCAGTCTCAAGCTGTGCCGGGAGGTTTGGGCTGGAGGTGAGGAGAAAGTTCTTCCCAGCAAGAGAGATTGGCCCTTGGGATGTGCTGCCCAGGGAGGTGGTGGAGTCCCCATCCCTGGAGGTGTTTAGGAAGAGCCTGGATGAGGCCCTTGGTGCCATGGTTTAGTTGATCAGATGGTGCTGGGTGAGAGGTTGGACTTGATGATCTTTTCCAACCTGGCTTTATCCTCTCCCTCCTCTCCTCTCCTCTCCTCTCCTCTCCTCTCCTCTCCCTCCCTCTCCTCTCCTCTCTCTCTCCTCTCCTCTCCTCTCCTCTCCTCTCCTCTCCTCTCCTCTCCTCTCCTCTCTCCTCTCCTCTCCTCTCCTCTCCTCTCCCTCTCCTCTCCTCTCCTCTCCTCCCTCTCCTCTCCTCCTCTCCTCTCCTCTCCTCTCCTCTCCTCTCCTCTCCTCTCCTCTCCCTCTCCTCTCCTCTCCCTCTCCTCTCCTCTCCTCTCCTCTCCTCTCCTCTCCTCTCCTCTCCTCTCCCTCCTCTCCTCCTCTCCTCTCCTCTCCTCTCCTCTCCTCTCCCTCCTCCTCTCCTCTCCTCTCCTCTCCTCTCCTCTCCTCTCCTCTCCTCTCCTCTCCTCTCTCTCCTCTCCTCTCCTCTCCTCTCCTCTCCCTCCTCTCCTCTCCTCTCCTCTCCTCTCCTCTCCTCTCTCCTCTCCTCTCCTCTCCTCTCCTCTCCTCTCCTCTCCTCTCCTCTCCCTCTCCTCTCCTCTCCTCTCCTCTCCTCTCCTCTCCTCTCCTCTCTCCCATTCCATCTCTGAAGTCTTTTCCAACCTTATTGATTCTCTCCCATGATTCTGTGATTCATTCCATTGTAGACTGTAGTTTGCCTGTGAATGCAGCTCCCAGCTGCTTCCAGCTGGGCTGGCAGAGTTAATGCTGGGGGGAAATGTCAACCCACCACAAGGCTGAACAGCCCAAGCCTGTCCCCAGAGGGGGGCAGGGCTCCTGCCCTTTGAGCATCTTTGTGGCACATCTGCAGTGCCAGTGGGGTGGGGTGAATCAGAGGTCAAGAGCATAGATAAAAAAGAGTAACGATAAAGGTGGAAGAAGGAACAATGAGCATAGGAAGGGAAGTACCCTATACTTTTCAAGGCCTTTGAGGCAGCATGCAAGTTCTTCTGTCCTCCACACTTCTCTGAGGTCTCAGCCATCACACCACAAAAGGGTGTGTGGGGGGGGAAATGCTTTTGTTTTTAAAAGTAAGCAAAGTGTCAGAAATTCAGCCTTTGAGGGCTGCCCTCACGTGCCTCCGTGCTGCAAACAGCCCCAGCACTGCTGAACATGGAATCTGCCCTGAAGAAACCTCTTTTCTGCCTGTGGGTGAGGCAGGAATAAATCCCAGACTCATAGCATCATAGATTTGTTCAGGGTTGGAAGGGACCTCATGGCTCAGCCAGCTCCAACCCCCTGCCATGGGCAGGGACACCTCACACTACAACAGGCTGTTCACAGCCACATCCAGCCTGGCCTTCAGAACCTCCAGGGATGAGGCTTCCACCACCTCCCTGGGCAACCTGTGCCACCCAGCTTGACATCCTGAGCACAGGTTTAAGGGGGAATAACCCCTGCCGAATTCCCCTGCCTGAATTTCTGACACCCAGTCTAAGCTGGGCAGCTAGACAGCAAGAAAAACAGATACCAGTTCATTCCTGCCCTATTAAGCACAGTCTGGAGCTTTGATGAATCATCTCTCATTGATGACTGGTTCAGGATGACTCCACTGGCCCTGAAGGAGGGAGTGCTCAGGGCTCAAAGTACCCATCCTAGGGTGCTGAGAGAGCTGGCAGAGGAGCTGCCAAGCCGCTCTCCATCATTTTCCTCCAGTCCTGGCTCACCAGTGAGGTCCCAGATGGCTGGAAACTGGCCAAGGTGGTCCCCATCCACAAGAAGGGTCGGATGGAGGAGCCTGGAAGCTCCAGGCCTGGCAGTCTGACCTCAGTGCCAGGGAAAATGATGGAGCAGATCATCCTGGGGGCAATAACTGCACACCTGCAGGATGGCCAAGGGCTCAGGTCCAGCCAGCATGGATTCAGGAAGGGCAGGTCCTGCCTCTCCACCCTGATCTCCTTCTATGATCAGGTGACTGCCTGGTGGATGTGGGGAGGGTTGTGGATGGAGTCTGCCTGGACTGCAGCAAGGCCTTTGACACCGTCCCCCACAGCAAACTCCTGGCCAAGCTGCCAGCCCCTGGCTGGGACAGCAGCACTCTGAGCTGGGTTAGGAACTGGCTGGAGGCTGAGCCCAGAGAGTGCTGGTGAATGGTGCCACAGCCAGCTGGCAGCCAGGCACCAGTGGTGTGCCCCAGGGATCAGTGCTGGGCCCCATCCTCTTCAATATCTTTACTGATGTTCTGGAGGAGGGGACTGAGACAGTCATCAGCAAATGTGCAGATGACACCAAGCTGGGAGCAGCTGTTGGTCAGTCAGAGGGCAGAAGGGCTCTGCAGAGGGACCTAAACCGACTGGACAGATGGGCAGAGGCCAACAGGATGGCATTCAACAAGTCCAAGTGCCAGGGGCTGCACTTTGGCCACAGCAACCCCAGGCAGAGCTACAGGATGGGGGCAGAGTGGCTGAGAGCTGCCAAACAGAGAGGGACCTGGGGGTGCTGATTGACAGCTGCCTGAACATGAGCCAGCAGTGTGCCCAGGGGGCCAAGAAGGCCAATGGCATCCTGGCCTGCATTAGGAAGAGTGTGGCCATCAGGAGCAGGGAGGTCATTGTGCCCCTGTACTCTGCATTGCTTAGGCCACACCTTGAGTCCTGTGTCCAGTTCTGGGCCCCTCAGTTTAAGAAGGACATTGAGAGACTTGAAGGTGTCCAGAGAAGGCCAACAAGGCTGGGGAGAGGCCTTGAGCACAGCCCTGTGAGGAGAGGCTGAGGGAGCTGGGGTTGCTTAGCCTGGAGAAGAGGAGGCTCAGGGGAGACCTCATTGCTCTCCCCAACTCCCTGAAGGGAGGTTGTAGCCAGGAAGAGGTTGGTCTCTTCTCCCTAGCAACCAGCAGCAGAACAAGAGGACACAGTCTCAAGCTGTGCCAGGGGAAGTTTAGGCTGGAGGTGAGGAGAAAGTTCTTCACTGAGAGAGTGATTGGCCATTGGGATGTGCTGCCCAGGGAGGTGATGGAGTCACCATCCCTGGAGGTGTTCCAGAGGGGACTGGATGTGGCACTTGGTGCCATGGTCTAGTCATGGGGTCTGTGGTGACAGCTTGGACTTGATGATCTTTGAGGTCTCTTCCAACCTTAGTGATAATGTGAGACTGGTTGAGATGACTAAATTGGAGGTCCTAGAGTCAAAGGTAGGCTCAGTGTGGCAGTGAAGAGAGAAAGAAAGGTTTCTCTTTCAGGTGTGTGATACTCTGTATTGACTCTCAAGGTTTGGGTATCCCTGCACACTCCAGCAGGGTGTTTCCAGGTGCTGTGGGAGGGGAGGGCAGGGCACTGCTCACTCAGCTCTTACCTCTACCAGCTGCACACGGCCGTGGTACTGACGGTCAGGCTGGGGGTTGTTGGGGTCCACATAGACAACCTTCATTTGCTGTCCCTGTGTGAGGAGGAGGAGAGAACATTGCTGCTTGGCTGCTTCTTATGGTAGTGAGTTCAGGTGCAATAACCTCTGATGGAGGGCATTAATCCTCTTCTTTCATGGAATCATAGAATCACAGAGTGGGTTGGGTTGGAAGGGACCTTAGAGCTCATCCAGTTCCACCCCCTGCCACGGGCAGGGACACCTCCCTCCAGCCCAGGCTGCTCAAGGCAATGCAAGTGTGCAAGGAATTAGTAGTAGTTTGGAGGTTTCTCCACAAGCACTCTTTCCAGAGATAATTCTGGTTTATATTTCTAAGGCCAGTGGCAGGGTCATGCATTAGGGTTGGGGCAGTCCCAAGCACAAATCCAGGCCAGGTGAGCAGTGGCTCCAGAGCAGGCTGGGGGAGATGGCCTTGTGTTAGTTGGTGACAAAGTCCCCAGGAGCCAGCACCGGTCCCTGGCAGCCCAGAGCCAGCTGAGTGCTGAGCTGCAGCCAGAGCAGGGAGAGCAGCAGCACAGGGAGGGGATTCTGCCCCTCTGCTCTGCTCTGCTCAGACCCCACCTGCCTCCAGTTCTGGTGTTCCCAGCACAAGAAGGACCTGGAGCTGCTGGAGAGGCTCCAGAGGAGACCACCAAGATGATCAGAGTTTAGAGAACCTCCTCTATGGGGACAAGCTGGGAGGGTTGGGGCTGCTCAGCCTGGAGAAGAGAAGGTTCTAGGGAGACCTTAGAGCAGCCTTCCAGTACCTGAAGGGCTCCAGGAGAGCTGGGGAGGGAGTTTTGACAAGGGCTGGGAGTGACAGGAAGAGGGACAATGGGTTGAAGCTGGAAGAGGGGAGATTGAGACTGGAGATGAGGAAGAAATTATTTGCAGTGAGGGTGGTGAGAGACTGGCACAGGCTGCCCAGGGAGGCTGTGGCTGCCCCTGAGCTGAGGCCTTGAGCAACCTGGGCTCGTGGGAGGTGTCCCTGCCCACGGGAGAGGGTTGGAACTGGATGGTCTGGGAGGCCCCTTCCAACCCAAACCATTCCAGGATTCTGCTTGCTCACGAGTCAGATTTGCTCAGCAGTTTGTTACTTCGGCAGGAGACAGAGGTGTGGATCGTCCTGAGTGCAATGCAAAAACTGCTGTAAGGTTTAAGGAGGCTACAGGTAACAGGGAGGGCAAGGAGATTACAGGTAACAGGGCAAGGCAGCTACAGGTAACAGGGCAAGGAGACTACAGGTAACAGGCAGGGCAAGGAGGCTACAGGTAACAGGCAGGGCAAGGAGGCTACAGGTAACAGGGCAAGGAGGCTACAGGTAACAGGGCAAGGAGGCTACAGGTAACAGGGCAAGGAGGCTACAGGTAACAGGGCAAGGAAGCTACAGGTAACAGGGCAAGGAGGCTACAGGTAACAGGGCAAGGAGGCTACAGGTAACAGGGAGGGCAAGCAGGCTACAGGTAACAGGGCAAGGAGGCTACAGGTAACAGGGCAAGGAGGCTACAGGTAACAGGCAGGGCAAGGAGGCTACAGGTAACAGGGCAAGGAGGCTACAGGTAACAGGGAGGGCAAGGAGGCTACAGGTAACAGGGAGGGCAAGGAGGCTACAGGTAACAGGGCAAGGAGGCTACAGGTAACAGGGAGGGCAAGGAGGCTACAGGTAACAGGGAGGGCAAGGAGGCTACAGGTAACAGGGCAAGCAGGCTACAGGTAACAGGGAGGGCAAGGAGGCTACAGGTAACAGGGAGGGCAAGGAGGCTACAGGTAACAGGGCAAGGAGGCTACAGGTAACAGGGCAAGGAGGCTACAGGTAACAGGCAGGGCAAGGAGGCTACAGGTAACAGGGCAAGGAGGCTACAGGTAACAGGGAGGGCAAGGAGGCTACAGGTAACAGGGAGGGCAAGGAGGCTACAGGTAACAGGGAGGGCAAGGAGACTACAGGTAACAGGCAGGGCAAGGAGGCTATAGGTAACAGGGCAAGGAAGCTACAGGTAACAGGGAGGGCAAGGAGGCTACAGGTAACAGGGCAAGGAGACTACAGGTAACAGGGCAAGGAGACTACAGGTAACAGGCAGGGCAAGGAGGCTACAGGTAACAGGGCAAGGAAGCTAGAGTTAACAGGGCAAGGAAGCCACAGGTAACAGGCAGGGCAAGGAGGCTACAGGTAACAGGGCAAGGAGACTACAGGTAACAGGCAGGGCAAGGAGGCTACAGGTAACAGGGAGGGCAAGGAAACTACAGGTAACAGGGCAAGGAGACTACAGGTAACAGGCAGGGCAAGGAGGCTACAGGTAACAGGGCAAGGAGGCTACAGGTAACAGGGCAAGGAAGCTACAGGTAACAGGGCAAGGAGGCAGGTAACAGGGCAAGGAGGCTACAGGTAACAGGGAGGGCAAGCAGGCTACAGGTAACAGGGCAAGGAGGCTACAGGTAACAGGGCAAGGAGGCTACAGGTAACAGGCAGGGCAAGGAGGCTACAGGTAACAGGGCAAGGAGGCTACAGGTAACAGGGCAAGGAGGCTACAGGTAACAGGGAGGGCAAGGAGGCTACAGGTAACAGGGCAAGGAGGCTACAGGTAACAGGGAGGGCAAGGAGGCTACAGGTAACAGGGAGGGCAAGGAGGCTACAGGTAACAGGGCAAGCAGGCTACAGGTAACAGGGAGGGCAAGGAGGCTACAGGTAACAGGGAGGGCAAGGAGGCTACAGGTAACAGGGCAAGGAGGCTACAGGTAACAGGGCAAGGAGGCTACAGGTAACAGGCAGGGCAAGGAGGCTACAGGTAACAGGGCAAGGAATCTACAGGTAACAGGGCAAGGAGACTACAGGTAACAGGCAGGGCAAGGAGGCTACAGGTAACAGGGCAAGGAAGCTAGAGTTAACAGGGCAAGGAAGCTACAGGTAATAGGGCAAGGAAGCCACAGGTAACAGGCAGGGCAAGGAGGCTACAGGTAACAGGGCAAGGAGACTACAGGTAACAGGCAGGGCGAGGAGGCTACAGGTAACAGGGCAAAGAAGCTACAGGTAACAGGGAGGGCAAGGAGGCTACAGGTAACAGGGCAAGGAGGCTACAGGTAACAGGGCAAGGAAGCTACAGGTAACAGGGCAAGGAAGCTACAGGTAACAGGGCAAGGAGGCTACAGGTAACAGGACAAGGAAGCTACAGGTAACAGGGCAAGGAGGCTACAGGTAACAGGGCAAGGAGGCTACAGGTAACAGGCAGGGCAAGGAGGCTACAGGTAACAGGGCAAGGAGGCTACAGGTAACAGGGAGGGCAAGGAGGCTACAGGTAACAGGGAGGGCAAGGAGGCTACAGGTAACAGGGAGGGCAAGGAGACTACAGGTAACAGGCAGGGCAAGGAGGCTATAGGTAACAGGGCAAGGAAGCTACAGGTAACAGGGAGGGCAAGGAGGCTACAGGTAACAGGGCAAGGAGACTACAGGTAACAGGGCAAGGAGACTACAGGTAACAGGCAGGGCAAGGAGGCTACAGGTAACAGGGCAAGGAAGCTAGAGTTAACAGGGCAAGGAAGCCACAGGTAACAGGCAGGGCAAGGAGGCTACAGGTAACAGGGCAAGGAGACTACAGGTAACAGGCAGGGCAAGGAGGCTACAGGTAACAGGGAGGGCAAGGAAACTACAGGTAACAGGCAGGGCAAGGAGGCTACAGGTAACAGGGCAAGGAGGCTACAGGTAACAGGGCAAGGAAGCTACAGGTAACAGGGCAAGGAGGCTACAGGTAACAGGGCAAGGAGGCTACAGGTAACAGGGAGGGCAAGCAGGCTACAGGTAACAGGGCAAGGAGGCTACAGGTAACAGGGCAAGGAGGCTACAGGTAACAGGCAGGGCAAGGAGGCTACAGGTAACAGGGCAAGGAGGCTACAGGTAACAGGGAGGGCAAGGAGGCTACAGGTAACAGGGAGGGCAAGGAGGCTACAGGTAACAGGGAGGGCAAGGAGGCTACAGGTAACAGGGCAAGGAGGCTACAGGTAACAGGGAGGGCAAGGAGGCTACAGGTAACAGGGAGGGCAAGGAGGCTACAGGTAACAGGGCAAGCAGGCTACAGGTAACAGGGAGGGCAAGGAGGCTACAGGTAACAGGGAGGGCAAGGAGGCTACAGGTAACAGGGCAAGGAGGCTACAGGTAACAGGGCAAGGAGGCTACAGGTAACAGGGCAAGGAGGCTACAGGTAACAGGCAGGGCAAGGAGGCTACAGGTAACAGGGCAAGGAGGCTACAGGTAACAGGGCAAGGAAGCTACAGGTAACAGGGCAAGGAGGCTACAGGTAACAGGGCAAGGAGGCTACAGGTAACAGGGCAAGGAAGCTACAGGTAACAGGGCAAGGAGGCTACAGGTAACAGGGCAAGGAGGCTACAGGTAACAGGGCAAGGAAGCTACAGGTAACAGGGCAAGGAGGCTACAGGTAACAGGGCAAGGAGGCTACAGGTAACAGGGAGGGCAAGCAGGCTACAGGTAACAGGGAGGGCAAGGAGGCTACAGGTAACAGGGCAAGGAGGCTACAGGTAACAGGGCAAGGAGGCTACAGGTAACAGGGCAAGGAGGCTACAGGTAACAGGCAGGGCAAGGAGGCTACAGGTAACAGGGCAAGGAAGCTACAGGTAACAGGGCAAGGAGGCTACAGGTAACAGGGCAAGGAAGCTAGAGTTAACAGGGCAAGGAAGCCACAGGTAACAGGCAGGGCAAGGAGGCTACAGGTAACAGGGCAAGGAAGCTACAGGTAACAGGGCAAGGGCACAGGTAACAGGGCTAACAGGGCAGGTAACAGGGCAAGGAAGCTACAGGTAACAGGGCAAGGAGGCTACAGGTAACAGGGCAAGGAGGCTACAGGTAACAGGCAGGGCAAGGAGGCTACAGGTAACAGGGAGGGCAAGGAAGCTACAGGTAACAGGGCAAGGAGGCTACAGGTAACAGGGCAAGGAAGCTACAGGTAACAGGGCAAGGAGGCTACAGGTAACAGGGAGGGCAAGGAAGCTACAGGTAACAGGGCAAGGAGGCTACAGGTAACAGGCAGGGCAAGGAGGCTACAGGTAACATGGCAAGGAAGCTACAGGTAACAGGGCAAGGAGGCTACAGGTAACAGGCAGGGCAAGGAGGCTACAGGTAACAGGGAGGGCAAGGAGGCTACAGGTAACAGGGAGGGCAAGAAAGCTACATGTAACAGGGCAAGGAGACTACAGGTACACAGGCAGGGCAAGGAGGCTACAGGTAACAGGGCAAGGAGACTACAGGTAACAGGGAGGGCAAGGAGACTACAGGTAACAGGGCAAGGAGACTACAGGTAACAGGGAGGGCAAGGAGGCTACAGGTAACAGGGCAAGGAAGCTACAGGTAACAGGCAGGGCAAGGAGGCTACAGGTAACAGGGAGGGCAAGGAGGCTACAGGTAACAGGGAGGGCAAGGAAGCTACAGGTAACAGGGCAAGGAGATTACAGGTAACAGGGCAAGGAGGCTACAGGTAACAGGGCAAGGAATCTACAGGTAACAGGGCAAGGAGACTACAGGTAACAGGGCAAGGAATCTACAGGTAACAGGGCAAGGAGACTACAGATAACGGTGCAAGGAGGCTACAGGTAACAGGGCAAGGAGGCTACAGGTAACAGGGAGGGCAAGGAGGCTACAGGTAACAGGGAGGGCAAGGAGGCTACAGGTAACAGGGCAAGGAAGCTACAGGTAACAGGCAGGGCAAGGAGGCTACAGGTAACAGGGAGGGCAAGGAGGCTACAGGTAACAGGGCAAGGAGACTACAGGTAACAGGGCAAGGAGACTACAGGTAACAGGCAGGGCAAGGAGGCTACAGGTAACAGGGCAAGGAAGTTACAGGTAACAGGGAGGGCAAGGAGGCTACAGGTAACAGGGAGGGCAAGGAAACTACAGGTAACAGGGCAAGGAGACTAGAGGTAACAGGGCAAGGAGGCTACAGGTAACAGGGCAAGGAGATTACAGGTAACAGGGCAAGGAGGCTACAGGTAACAGGGCAAGGAATCTACAGGTAACAGGGCAAGGAGGCTACAGGTAACAGGGCAAGGAGGCTACAGGTAACAGGGCAAGGAGGCTACAGGTAACAGGGAGGGCAAGGAGACTACAGGTAACAGGCAGGGCAAGGAGGCTACAGGTAACAGGGCAAGGAAGCTACAGGTAACAGGCAGGGCAAGGAGGCTACAGGTAACAGGGAGGGCAAGGAGGCTACAGGTAACAGGGCAAGGAGACTACAGGTAACAGGCAGGGCAAGGAGGCTACAGGTAACAGGGCAAGGAAGTTACAGGTAACAGGGAGGGCAAGGAGGCTACAGGTAACAGGGAGGGCAAGGAAACTACAGGTAACAGGGCAAGGAGACTAGAGGTAACAGGGCAAGGAAGCTACAGGTAACAGGGCAAGGAAGCTACAGGTAACAGGGCAAGGAGACTACAGGTAACAGGGCAAGGAGACTAGAGGTAACAGGGCAAGGAAGCTACAGGTAACAGGGCAAGGAGACTACAGGTAACAGGGCAAGGAGGCTACAGGTAACAGGGCAAGGAGGCTACAGGTAACAGGCAGGGTAAGGAGGCTACAGGTAACAGGGCAAGGAGGCTACAGGTAACAGGGAGGGCAAGGAGGCTACAGGTAACAGGGCAAGGAGACTACAGGTAACAGGCAGGGCAAGGAGGCTACAGGTAACAGGGCAAGGAAGCTACAGGTAACAGGGAGGGCAAGGAGGCTACAGGTAACAGGGCAAGGAGACTACAGGTAACAGGCAGGGCAAGGAGGCTACAGGTAACAGGGAGGGCAAGGAAACTACAGGTAACAGGGCAAGGAGACTACAGGTAACAGGCAGGGCAAGGAGGCTACAGGTAACAGGGCAAGGAAGCTACAGGTAACAGGGAGGGCAAGGAGGCTACAGGTAACAGGGAGGGCAAGGAGGCTACAGGTAACAGGGCAAGGAGACTACAGGTAACAGGCAGGGCAAGGAGGCTACAGGTAACAGGGCAAGGAAGCTAGAGTTAACAGGGCAAGGAAGCTACAGGTAATAGGGCAAGGAAGCCACAGGTAACAGGCAGGGCAAGGAGGCTACAGGTAACAGGGCAAGGAGACTACAGGTAACAGGCAGGGCGAGGAGGCTACAGGTAACAGGGCAAAGAAGCTACAGGTAACAGGGAGGGCAAGGAGGCTACAGGTAACAGGGCAAGGAGGCTACAGGTAACAGGGCAAGGAAGCTACAGGTAACAGGGCAAGGAAGCTACAGGTAACAGGGCAAGGAGGCTACAGGTAACAGGACAAGGAAGCTACAGGTAACAGGGCAAGGAGGCTACAGGTAACAGGGCAAGGAAGCTACAGGTAACAGGCAGGGCAAGGAGGCTACAGGTAACAGGGCAAGGAGGCTACAGGTAACAGGGAGGGCAAGGAGGCTACAGGTAACAGGGAGGGCAAGGAGGCTACAGGTAACAGGGAGGGCAAGGAGACTACAGGTAACAGGCAGGGCAAGGAGGCTATAGGTAACAGGGCAAGGAAGCTACAGGTAACAGGGAGGGCAAGGAGGCTACAGGTAACAGGGCAAGGAGACTACAGGTAACAGGGCAAGGAGACTACAGGTAACAGGCAGGGCAAGGAGGCTACAGGTAACAGGGCAAGGAAGCTAGAGTTAACAGGGCAAGGAAGCCACAGGTAACAGGCAGGGCAAGGAGGCTACAGGTAACAGGGCAAGGAGACTACAGGTAACAGGCAGGGCAGGAGGCAGGTAACAGGGCAAGGAGACTACAGGTAACAGGCAGGGCAAGGAGGCTACAGGTAACAGGGAGGGCAAGGAAACTACAGGTAACAGGGCAAGGAGACTACAGGTAACAGGCAGGGCAAGGAGGCTACAGGTAACAGGGCAAGGAAGCTACAGGTAACAGGGAGGGCAAGGAGGCTACAGGTAACAGGGCAAGGAGACTACAGGTAACAGGGCAAGGAGACTACAGGTAACAGGCAGGGCAAGGAGGCTACAGGTAACAGGGCAAGGAAGCTAGAGTTAACAGGGCAAGGAAGCCACAGGTAACAGGCAGGGCAAGGAGGCTACAGGTAACAGGGCAAGGAGACTACAGGTAACAGGCAGGGCGAGGAGGCTACAGGTAACAGGGCAAGGAAGCTACAGGTAACAGGGAGGGCAAGGAGGCTACAGGTAACAGGGAGGGCAAGGAAGCTACAGGTAACAGGGCAAGGAGACTACAGGTAACAGGCAGGGCAAGGAGGCTACAGGTAACAGGGCAAGGAAGCTACAGGTAACAGGGCAAGGAGGCTACAGGTAACAGGGCAAGGAGGCTACAGGTAACAGGGCAAGGAGGCTACAGGTAACAGGGCAAGGAGACTACAGGTAACAGGGCAAGGAGGCTACAGGTAACAGGGCAAGGAGACTACAGGTAACAGGGCAAGGAGGCTACAGGTAACAGGGCAAGGAAGCCACAGGTAATAGGCAGGGCAAGGAGGCTACAGGTAACAGGGCAAGGAGACTACAGGTAACAGGGAGGGCAAGGAGGCTACAGGTAACAGGGAGGGCAAGGAGGCTACAGGTAACAGGGCAAGGAGACAACAGGTAACAGGGCAAGGAGACTACAGGTAACAGGGCAAGGAAGCTACAGGTAACAGGGAGGGCAAGGAGGCTACAGGTAACAGGGCAAGGAGGCTACAGGTAACAGGGCAAGGAGGCTACAGGTAACATGGCAAGGAAGCTACAGGTAACAGGGCAAGGAAGCTACAGGTAACAGGGCAAGGAAGCCACAGGTAACAGGCAGGGCAAGGAGGCTACAGGTAACAGGGCAAGGAGACTACAGGTAACAGGCAGGGCAAGGAGGCTATAGGTAACAGGGCAAGGAAGCTACAGGTAACAGGGAGGGCAAGGAGGCTACAGGTAACAGGGCAAGGAGACTACAGGTAACAGGGAGGGCAAGGAGGCTACAGGTAACAGGGAGGGCAAGGAAACTACAGGTAACAGGGCAAGGAGACTACAGGTAACAGGCAGGGCAAGGAGGCTACAGGTAACAGGGCAAGGAAGCTACAGGTAACAGGGAGGGCAAGGAGGCTACAGGTAACAGGGCAAGGAGACTACAGGTAACAGGGCAAGGAGACTACAGGTAACAGGCAGGGCAAGGAGGCTACAGGTAACAGGGCAAGGAAGCTAGAGTTAACAGGGCAAGGAAGCCACAGGTAACAGGCAGGGCAAGGAGGCTACAGGTAACAGGGCAAGGAGACTACAGGTAACAGGCAGGGCGAGGAGGCTACAGGTAACAGGGCAAGGAAGCTACAGGTAACAGGGAGGGCAAGGAGGCTACAGGTAACAGGGAGGGCAAGGAAGCTACAGGTAACAGGGCAAGGAGACTACAGGTAACAGGCAGGGCAAGGAGGCTACAGGTAACAGGGCAAGGAAGCTACAGGTAACAGGGCAAGGAGGCTACAGGTAACAGGGCAAGGAGGCTACAGGTAACAGGGCAAGGAAGCTACAGGTAACAGGCAGGGCAAGGAGGCTACAGGTAACAGGGCAAGGAGACTACAGGTAACAGGGCAAGGAGGCTACAGGTAACAGGGCATGGAGACTACAGGTAACAGGGCAAGGAGGCTACAGGTAACAGGGCAAGGAAGCCACAGGTAATAGGCAGGGCAAGGAGGCTACAGGTAACAGGGCAAGGAGGCTACAGGTAACAGGGAGGGCAAGGAGGCTACAGGTAACAGGGAGGGCAAGGAGGCTACAGGTAACAGGGCAAGGAGACTACAGGTAACAGGGCAAAGGAAGCTACAGGTAACAGGGCAAGGAAGCCACAGGTAACAGGCAGGGCAAGGAGGCTACAGGTAACAGGGCAAGGAGACTACAGGTAACAGGCAGGGCAAGGAGGCTATAGGTAACAGGGCAAGGAAGCTACAGGTAACAGGGAGGGCAAGGAAACTACAGGTAACAGGGCAAGGAGACTACAGGTAACAGGCAGGGCAAGGAGGCTACAGGTAACAGGGCAAGGAAGCTACAGGTAACAGGGAGGGCAAGGAGGCTACAGGTAACAGGGAGGGCAAGGAAACTACAGGTAACAGGGCAAGGAGACTACAGGTAACAGGCAGGGCAAGGAGGCTACAGGTAACAGGGCAAGGAAGCTACAGGTAACAGGGAGGGCAAGGAGGCTACAGGTAACAGGGAGGGCAAGGAAGCTAGAGTTAACAGGGCAAGGAGACTACAGGTAACAGGCAGGGCAAGGAGGCTACAGGTAACAGGGCAAGGAGACTACAGGTAACAGGCAGGGCAAGGAGGCTACAGGTAACAGGGCAAGGAAGCTACAGGTAACAGGGAGGGCAAGGAGGCTACAGGTAACAGGGAGGGCAAGGAGGCTACAGGTAACAGGGCAAGGAGACTACAGGTAACAGGCAGGGCAAGGAGGCTACAGGTAACAGGGCAAGGAAGCTACAGGTAACAGGGCAAGGAGGCTACAGGTAACAGGGCAAGGAAGCTACAGGTAACAGGCAGGGCAAAGGAGGCTACAGGTAACAGGGCAAGGAGACTACAGGTAACAGGGCAAGGAGGCTACAGGTAACAGGGCAAGGAGACTACAGGTAACAGGGCAAGGAGACTACAGGTAACAGGGCAAGGAGACTACAGGTAACAGGGCAAGGAAGCCACAGGTAATAGGCAGGGCAAGGAGGCTACAGGTAACAGGGCAAGGAGACTACAGGTAACAGGGAGGGCAAGGAGGCTACAGGTAACAGGGAGGGCAAGGAGGCTACAGGTAACAGGGCAAGGAGACTACAGGTAACAGGACAAGGAAGCTACAGGTAACAGGGCAAGGAGGCTACAGGTAACAGGGCAAGGAGGCTACAGGTAAACATGGTAACAAGGAAGCTACAGGTAACAGGGCAAGGAAGCTACAGGTAACAGGGCAAGGAAGCCACAGGTAACAGGCAGGGCAAGGAGGCTACAGGTAACAGGGCAAGGAGACTACAGGTAACAGGCAGGGCAAGGAGGCTACAGGTAACAGGGAGGGCAAGGAAGCTACAGGTAACAGGGAGGGCAAGGAAGCTACAGGTAACAGGGCAAGGAGACTACAGGTAACAGGCAGGGCAAGGAGGCTACAGGTAACAGGGCAAGGAAGCTACAGGTAACAGGGAGGGCAAGGAGGCTACAGGTAACAGGGCAAGGAGACTACAGGTAACAGGCAGGGCAAGGAGGCTTCAGGTAACAGGGCAAGGAGGCTACAGGTAACAGGGAGGGCAAGGAGGCTACAGATAGCAGGGAGGGCAAGGAGATTACAGGTAACAGGCAGGGCAAGGAGGCTACAGGTAACAGGGAGGGCAAGGAGGCTACAGATAGCAGGGAGGGCAGGGAGACTCTAGGTTGGAGGTAACAGAAAACATCACAGTAGTGCTATTGCTTGACAGAAAAAGTGAGATTTCCAAACTTACCGTCAGCTGCACATCAGGTCTCTTGTCCAGCAGCACCATGCCCTCACTAGGTAGGCCAAAAGACTTCACCTGGTAGCTCAGGAAGCCACCGTAGGAAGAAAGCTGTAACAAAATGCACAAGAGCAGAGATACTTCACTGCATTCCTGCTTCATGTTAAGTTCATGCAATCAATAAGGTTGGAATAGACCTCAGAGATCAACAAGTCCAACCTCTCACCCAACACCTCCTGACAGCTAAACCATGGCACCAAGTGCCACATCCAATCCCCTCTTGAACACCTCCAGGGGTGGTGACTCCACCACCTCCCTGGGCAGCACATCCCATTGGCAAATTTCTCTCTAGGAAGAATTTCTTCCTAACATCCAGCCCGAACCTCCCCTGGCACAGCTTGAGACTGTGTCCTCCTGTTCTGGTGCTGCTTGCCTGGGAGAAGAGACCAACCCCCACTTGGAGTCCATCTCATTTCTTGTCACTTGTGTGACAGAAGGATTGCAGTTGGGAATCCTGTGTGTTCTACAGCTGGCCAGCAACTACCAACACTGTCAGAGGTCCAAAGAGGGAGAACCTGAGGCTTTGGGCTTGCAAGCCAGCAGCAGCAAAGTCCCTGTGGTTAGTGTGACCAGGCTGGAATGCTCACAGGCATTAGCTGCCTGCTCCTTTGCCTGAGTAGCAAGAGCAGGAAGCAGCTGCAAGAGCACAAAGGTTAGAGCAATAGGCGTTGCCCTCCTGGAGCAAGAGACCAAAAGCAAAAGGCTGGGGTTTTTCCATACCACTGGGCATGGAATCACCTTTTCTTCTTTGGAAACCTGCCCAGCAGGAGGCTAGGGAGTGCAAAAGATACTCAGGCACACCGGCAAGCTCAACATGTGCTGGGTACCACAAAAGCAGCTGCAGGTAGCAGCTCGCTGCACCATGGCTCCTGAGCAAGCTGCTCCCAGGAAGAGCTTCCTGGCACCCAGCAGGATCATAGAATCATAGAATCAGTCAGGGCTGGAAGGGACCACAAGGATCAGCTAGTTCCAACCCCCTGCCATGGGCAGGGACACCCTACACTAGATCACGCTGGCCAGAGCCTCGTCCAGCCTGGGCTTAAACACCTCCAGGGACGGGGCCTCAACCACCTCCCTGGATAACCCATTCCAGGGCTTCACCACTCTCATGGTGAAGAACTTCTTCCTCACATCCAGCCTGAATCTCCCCATTTCCAGCTTCAATCCGTTCCCCCTAGTCCTATCACTACCTGACATCCTGAGAAGTCCCTCCCCAGCCTTTCTGTAGGCCCCCTTCAGATACTGGAAGGCCACAATGAGGTCACCTCGGAGCCGCCTGTGTCACTGCTCAGAACCCCAACACTGAACTGAGAAACAAAATCTAATGCCTGGCATGACAAAGTAAGACAAGAATCTTTATGAGGGAGGAGAGGGAAACCTATCCAAGAAAACCAAGGAGCCGCTTTACCAAGAGTGCTGGCAAAAGGAAAGCAAAGGAGTTGCTGAAAGAATGAATCAGAGAATCACAGAACTGGCAGGGCTGGAAGGGACCTCAAGGCTCAGCCAGTTCCAGGCCCCTGCCATGGGCAGGGACACCTCACACCACAGCAGGTTGCTCACAGCCACCTCCAGCCTGGCTTGAAAAACCTGCAGGCAGGAGGCTTCCACCACCTCCCTGGGCAACCTGTGCCAGGCTCTCACCACCCTCATGGAAACACTTGAAGGTGTCCAGAAACGGGCAAGAAAGCTGGGGAGGGGTCTGGAGCACAGCCCTGTGAGGAGAGGCTGAGGGAGCTGGGGTTGCTTAGCCTGGAGAAGAGGAGGCTCAGGGGAGACCTTCTTGCTCTCTCCAACTCCCTGAAGGGAGGTTGTAGCCAGGTGGGGGTTGGTCTCTTCTCCCAGGCAATCAGCACCAGAACAAGAGGACACAGTCTCAAGCTGTGCCAGGGGAGGTTTAGGCTGGAGGTGAGGAGAAAGTTCTTCCCAGAAAGAGTAATTGGCCATTGGGATGTGCTGCCCAGGGAGGTGGTGGAGTCACCATCCCTGGAGGTGTTCAAGAGGGGACTGGATGTGGCACTTGGAGCCGTGGTTTAGTTAGTCATGAGGTGTTGGGTGACAGGATGGACTGGATGATATCTGAGGTCTTTTCCAACCTTATTGATTCTATGATTCTATGGGGAACAACTTCTTCCTCACATCCAATCTCAATCTCCCCATTTCTAGTTTTGCTCCATCCCCCCCCAGTCCTATCCCTCCCTGACACCCTCAAAAGTCCCTCCCCAGCTTGCTTGGAGCCCCGTGCAGATCCTGGAAGGCCACAATTAGGTCTCCTCAGAGCCTTCTCTTCTCCAGACTGCACAACCCCAACTCTCTCAGGCTGTCCTCATAGCAGAGCAGCTCCAGCCCTCTGCTCATCCTCGTGGCCCTTCCCTGGACACCTTCCAGCCCCTCCAGATCCTTCCTGGCACAGAGACTCCAGAACTGGACCCAGAGCTCCAGGAGTGGTCTCGGGAGAGTGGAGCAGAGGTGGGGAATCCCCTCCCTGGCCCTGCTGGCTATGCAATGAGTTGGGTGCCCTTTACCTTCTGTCCCAGGTAAGAAGGTGGTGCCCTCCAGTACAAGCTGTGCACTGAAGCAGGCAGCTCTTGGACATCAGCCACCACACTGTTGCTGACTGGGTTGAAACTGACAGGAACGTCCAGCTGCTCCTCCACCGCCTCCAAGCGCCAGCCCCTCATGTCCACAAACTGTTGGGAAGACACAAAGGGGATCAACTTCTATTAAACTTTACCAGCACAAAGGAAGGAGAAATTGTTTAGCCTCTACAGATCCCTCAGAATGAAATTCAACCCCTTCAAAGCCAGCCTAAAGCCTCTGAGCAATGGATGCTGAAAGGACCTCGAAGGAGGGAGTGCTGTGGGTTTAAGACCTGGTGTCTTGGCCCTAGAGTACAGTCGTCCAGGGACTGGATAGTGCAGGGGTGTGCACAGGGAAGTGAAATCTTTGTTATTCATCACCATCCTGCTGCATCTTCCCTATCTGAAGTGGGCTACATGAAAGGCGGGGAGGGCCAGCGGCATCCTGGCCTGCATTAGGAATGGTGTGGCCAGCAGGAGCAGGGAGGTCATTGTGCCCTGTACTCTGCATTGCTTAGGCCACACCTTGAGTCCTGTGTCCAGTTCTGGGCCCCTCAGTTTAAGAAGGACATTGAGAGACTTGAAGGTGTCCAGAGAAGGGCAACAAGGCTGGGGAGAGGCCTTGAGCACAGCCCTGTGAGGAGAGGCTGAGGGAGCTGAGGTTGCTTAGCCTGGAGAAGAGGAGGCTCAGGGGAGACCTCATTGCTCTCTCCAGCTCCCTGAAGGGAGGTTGTAGCCAGGAAGGGGTTGGCCTCTTCTCTCTAGCAACCAGCACCAGAACAAGGGGACACAGTCTCAAGCTGTGCCAGGGGAGGTTTAGGCTGGAGGTGAGGAGAAAGTTCTTCCCTGAGAGAGTGATTCGCCATTGGGATGTGCTGCCCAGGGAGGTGGTGGAGTCACCATCCCTGGAGGTGTTCAAGAGGGGACTGGATGTGGCACTTGGTCATGAGGTTTGTGGTGACAGGCTGGACTCAATGATTTTTGAGGTCTCTTCCAACCTGTGACCGGTTTAGGCTGTGCCTTTAAGAAAGGGACACTTTCTGAACACTCTGGGCGAATGTTTTGATATTAGAATGAAAACAATGATATGCTAATTCAATTTCATTGGTGGGACCCGGTTGTAGTTTTTTTGTCTAGTCTTTCAGTCGGGGGGAGTCAGTCTGCAGTTGTTTTCTTCTTCCCCCTGTGCTGTGAGCTGGCTCGTTTCTCTCTACGATTCCTTCTAACCAGATAAGAAAACTAACTTTTTGCATTCGCTTTGAGCTTTAACAAAGTTTTCCCTTTTAATTACCTTCCTTTCTCTCTCTCTCTCTAACCCTTTTGGGAAAAAGGGGAGGTAGGGAGGGAGAAGGGAGGGAAAAGGCCGAACCCCCCTGGCCGCAGGGGGGTTGGGGAAAGGTTTCCTGTATTACATACATTGCTGTATACTTCTGTATATATTGTAAATATTGTATGTTTTGGTACACATTCATTGCATTCCATATCTGCTTGTAAAATACAGCTTTCATCTGCTTCTCCGGCCGAGTTAGCTGTGGAATTCTTTTGTGTGTGGGGGGAACCTTCCTACTCCACCACACAACCTTAGCGATACTGTGAGACTGTGATCCAATTCCCTCTTGAACCCCTCCAGGGATGGTGACTCCACCACCTCCCTGGGCAGCACATCCCAATGGCGAATGACTCTTGCTGGGAAGAACGTACTCCTCACCTCCAGCCTGAACCTCCCCTGGCACAGCCTGAGACTGTGTCCTCTTGTTCTGGTGCTGCTTGCCTGGGAGAAGAGACCAAACCCCTCCTGGCTACAATCCCCCTTCAGGTAGTTGTAGAGAGCAATGAGGTCTCCCCTGAGCCTCCTCTTCTCCAGGCTAAGCAACCCCAGCTCCTTCAGCCTCTCCTCACAGGGCTGTGCTCAAGGCCTCTCCCCAGCCTTGTTGCCCTTCTCTGGACACCTTCAAGTCTCTCAATGTCTTTCTTCAACTGAGGGGCCCAGAACTGGACACAAGACTCAAGGTGTGGCCTAAGCAATGCAGAGCACAGGGGTACAATGACTTCCCTGCTCCTGCTGGCCACACTCATCCTGCTGCAGGCCAGGATGCCATTGGCCTTCTTGGCCCCCTGGGCACACTGCTGGCTCATGTTCTGGCAGCTGTCAATCAGCACCCCCAGGTCCCTCTCTGTTTGGCAGCTCTCAGCCCCTCTGCCCCCAGCCTGTAGCTCTGCCTGGGGTTGCTGTGGCCAAAGTGCAGCACCTGGCACTTTCAGTGGTGGAAGGAACGAGACATTTGCTTCATGGACCAAAGGCAGATCGCTGTTGGTAAAGGAGAGAGACTGCAGACACACCTTGGCTCTGCGCCGAGTGCTGCTGCGGCACTTGCTGGTTGCCCCGAAGCAAAAGCAAGAGCTGCATCCCTTGGGGTTAGAAGGGTCCAAGAAAAAGGATCCTGGTCTGCAGGTGTCACATTCTGCACCTTCAACATTCTCCTGTGAAGACACAGTTGAAAGAAACCTCAGCTCTTTCCTTCTGGTTTTCATGAGGCCCTTCCAAAACCTCCTGTGCACAAACCAAATCCTCTGAAAGAATACAGAATGAACCAGGGAGGAAAAGCCCTCAGAGATCACCCAGTCCAACCCAGCACCCAGCACCATCTGATCAACTAAACCACGGCACCAAGGGCCTCATCCAGGCTCTTCCTAAACACCCCCAGGGATGGGGACTCCACCACCTCCCTGGGCAGCACATCCCAAGGGCCAATCTCTCTTGCTGGGAAGAATTTCTTCCTCACCTCCAGCCTGAACCTCCCCTGGCACAGCTTGAGACTGTGTCCTCTTGTTCTGGTGCTGTTCGCCTGGGAGCAGAGACCAACCCCCACCTGGCTACAACCTCCCTTCAGGGAGTTGTAGATGGCAACAAGATCCTCCCTGAGCCTCCTGGAAGCATGGATGAGAATGTGTGGTGGGCTGGATACACCAGAGTGCAAAGCACAGAATGGGAACTGTTGGAAGGGGCCTCTGGAGAGCACCCAGTCCAACCCCCTGTAGAAGGTCACACAGGAACACATCCAGGCAGGCCAGGACAGTCTCCAGAGATGGATCTCCAGCACCTCTCTGGGCAGCCTGCTCCAGGCCTCCAGCACCCTTAAATTAGAGAATTTTCTCCTCATGTTTAGATGAAACTTCTGATCTTTCAGTTTGTGCCTGCTGCCCCTTGTCCTGTCACTGGGCACCACTGAAAAAAGCCTGGTCCCATCCTCCTGACCCCCACCCTTGAAGTATTGATCAGCATTGATGAGATCCCCTTCAGGCTGCTCTTCTCCAGGCTAAAGAGCCCCAGCTCCCTCAGCTTTTCCTCACAGGAGATGTTCCACGGCCATCAGCATCCTTGCAGCACTGTGCTGGACTCTTTCAAGCAGTTCCCCGAGGTCCTTCTTGAACTGGGGAGCCCAGAATGTGCCCAGAATGGAGCCCAGGCACAATATTCCAGGTGTGGCCTCACCAGGGCAGAGTAGAGGGGCAGGAGAACCTCTCCCTCCACTTGCTGTCCACAATCCTCTTGATGCCCCCGAGGCTGCCATTGGCCACAAGGGCACATTGCTGCCTCACGGCCATCCTGTTGTATCACAGTATCACCAAGGCTGGAAGAGACCTCGAAGATCATCAAGTCCAACCTTTCACTCAACACCTCATGACAACTAAACCATGGCACCAAGTGCCACATCCAATCTCCTCTTGAACACCTGCAGGGATGGTGACTCCACCACCTCCCTGGGCAGCACATCCCAATGGCCAATGACTCTCTCTGGGAAGAACTTTCTCCTCACCTCCAGCCCAAATCTCCCCTGGCTCAGCCTGAGACTGTGTCCTCTTGTTCTGGTGCTGCTTGCCTGGGAGAAGAGACCCCTCCCTGGCCACAAACACCTTTCAGGTAGTTGTAGAGAGCAATGAGGTCGCCCCTGAGCCTCCTCTTCTCCAGGCTAAGCAACCCCAGCTCCCTCAGCCTCTCCTCACAGGGCTGTGCTCCAGACCCCTCCCCAGCCTTGTTGCCCTTCTCTGGACACCTTCAAGTGTCTCAATGTCCTTCTTAAACTGAGGGGCCCAGAACTGGACACAGGACTCAAGGTGTGGCCTCAGCAGTGCTGAGCACAGAGCACAATGACTTCCCTGCTCCTGCTGGCCACACTGTTCCTGATGCAGGCCAGGATGCCATTGGCCTTCTTGGCCCCCTGGGCACACTGCTGGCTCATATTCAGGCAGCTGTCAATCAGCACCCCCAGGTCCCTCTCTGTTTGGCAGCTCTCAGCCACTCTGCCCCCAGCCTGTAGCTCTGCCTGGGGTTGCTGTGGCCAAAGTGCAGCACCTGGCACTTGGATTTGTTGTCCACCAGGACTTCCAGGTCCTTGTCCCCAGAGCTGCTCTGCAACAGCTCAACCCCAACCTGTGCTGCTCCATGGGGTTGTTCTCCCCCAGGTGCAGGACTTCACACTTCCAAACATAACAAGTGCAAAGACAGCTGACTTCTTGGAGAACCTCCTAGCTGTGAGCTGTCTTTCTGGTTTGTAGAGTGCACCACAGAGCAATAAATACTAGTCAGAGGCAGCTGGTGGTGTCCCTGCCAAAGCCCTCCTGCTGGCTTTTCCAAGCCTACAATAGAAAAGGTCACTTGTGAAAGTTCCCATTTCTCACATTCAATGATGCAGAGAAGCACAAAAGAAGATTTCCTGGCTGCAATCACGGGGTGAAAATGCCAACTGAGAGGACATGGCTAAAAGCAGCACGGGAGCTGGCTGCCATCCAAACCCAGAGCTGCAGATGCAGGAAGCAGCTCTGTGCAGGGCACAGGCTGCTGCAGAGAGCCAATGGCCACCTCCTCTGCAGCTCTGAAACGTCCTGCAAAGCCCAAGACTGCTTGGACAGCTGCCCCTGGACTGCTCACACAGTGGCATTTGACTGCCCCCAGGGTGATCTGTGCACACACTGCAAGGTGAGAGGGTTCTGTGCAGCTGCACTGAGCTTCCACTGAAAACCCAGAGTGTTCTGGAAGGGGTTGGGTTCACACTGCCCACATGGGGGTCCCACAAGGAAGGGACTTCAAACAACATCCAGTTCCAACCCCTGCCATGGGCAGGGACACCTCCCACCAGCACAGCTTGCTCCAGGCCTCATCCAGCCTGGCCTGTAACACCTCCAGGTAGAGGACATCCGCAGCCTCCCCGGGCAGCCTGCGCCAGTGCCTCACCACCCTCACTGCAAAGAATTTCTTCCTCATCTCCAGTCTCAATCCCCTCTGCCACCTTCAATCCATTCCCCCTCATCCTGTCTCTACATGCCTTTGTCTAATGTCCCTCCCCAGCCCTTCTGTTAGCTACCTTCAGGTACTGGAAGGCTGCTCTAAGGTCTCCCTGGAGCCTTATACCCCCCAGCCCAAACTCTCCCAGCCTGTCCCTGTAGCAGAGGTGCTCCAGCCCTGATGATAAATGCCTTTCATTCACCCCATGAGACACAAACAAGTCACTGATGTGCAAACAATGCTTGGGAATGCAGAAGTAATTTGATTTAGCTGACCTTGCAGAGACAAATTCCTGTCTGGGGATCACAAACATCTGGTTCTGTTCCATCTCTGTTGCAGCTACAGGGCCTGCAGCTGGGGAAGCCATAAGTGCCAGGAGCACACTGGTCACACTGCCGGCCTTTTACCCCTGGTTTGCATCTGGATCAACAGGGAAGAGGGAGTCAAGACACTGAGTTGTAGGAGCAGGTCCAGAGAAGGACAACAAAGGTGGGGAAGGGTCTGAAGAACAGGGCTGGGGAGCTGGAGGTGTTTAGAATAGAATTTTATAGCATTTATAGAATAAACCAGGTTGGAAGAGGCCTTCAAGATCATCAAGTCCAACCTATCACCCAACACCACCTAAACAACTAACCCATGGCACCAAGCACCCCATCAAGTCTCCTCCTGAACACCTCCAGTGATGGGGACTCCACCACCTCCCTGGGCAGCACATCCCAATGGCCAATCACTCTCTCTGTGTAGAACTTCCTCCTCACCTCCAGCCTAAACCTCCCCTGGCACAGCTTGAGACTGTGTCCTCTTGTTCTGGTGCTGCTTGCCTGGCAGAAGAGACCAACCCCCACCTGGCTACAGCCTCCCTTCAGGGAGTTGCAGAGAGCAAGAAGTTCTCCCCTGAGCCTCCTCTTCTCCAGGCTAAGCAACCCCAGCTCCCTCAGCCTCTCCTCCCAGGGCTGTGCTCCAAGCCCCTCACAAACTTTCTTGCCCTTCTCTGGACACCTTCCAGCAGCTCAACCTCCTTCCTAAACTGAAGGGCCCAGAACTGGACACAGGACTCAAGGTGTGGCCTAACCAGTGCAGTGTACAGGGGCAGAATCACCTCCCTGCTCCTGCTGGCCACACTGTTCCTGATGCAGGCCAGGATGCCATTGGCCCTCTTGGCTCCCTGGGCACACTGCTGGCTCATGTTCAGCCTCCCATCAACCAGCACCCCCAGGTCCCTCTCTGCCTGGCTGCTCTCAGCCACTCTGCCCCCAGCCTGTAGCACTGTTGCTGTGGCCAATGTGCAGCACCTGGCACTTGGATGTGTTCAATCTCCTGCCCTTGGCCTCTGCCCATCTGTCCAGCCTGTCGAGGTCCCTCTGCAGAGCCTCTCTGCCCTCCAGCAGATCAACTCCTGCCCCCAGCTTGGTGTCATCTGCAAATTTACTGCTGATGGACTCAATGAATTTAGTGTGGAGGAGGCTGAGGGGAGACCTCATTGCTCTCATTGCTCAAATTGCACCAGGGGAGGTTTAGGTTGAACATTAGAAGAAACTTCTTCCTTGAAAGGGTTCTCAAGCCCTGTAAGAGGCTGCCCATGGAGGTGGTTGAATGCCCATCCCTGGAGGTGTTTCAAAGAGGCAGAGATGTGGTGCTGAGGGCCGTGGCTCAGCCCCAGCCTTGGCAGAGCTAGGGAATGGTTGGACTCAATGATCTTAAAGGGCTTTCCCAACCAAAACAATTCCAACTTTTCCAACCTAATTCTGGCCTTACACAACCTACATGGCTCTCAGGTATTGCTGTGTAAGGATTCTGACACCTTCATCTTGTTCCCCACCCCTCAGCTATTGATAGACATTGATCAGCTTCCTCTCAGCCTTCTCTTCTCCAGACTAAACAGCCCCAGAGCTCTCAGCCCTTCTTCACAGCAGAGATATTTCAGTCCCCTCCTCATCCTCATAGCCTTCCATTGAACTGTGTCCAGCAGATCCCTGTCCCTCTTGAACTGGGGGACCCAAAACTGGACAGAGTAGTCCAGGTTTGGTCTCAGCAGGGCAGAGTAGAACGGAAAAAGACCCTCCCTAGGCCTGCTGGATATTTTCTTCATGCACCCCAGGAGACCCTTTTGACACCCAAACTCACCTGCATTGCCCACTGGTTTTGTCACACTGTGGGCCTGCCACGTTGAGAACTCCTCTTTCTGAGCAGTTGCAGCTCTGGCAGCCAGTAACAGGGTGATAGCTGAAGGAATGTTGCTCACACACCTCACATCTGGGTCTCACAGTTCGTGGAGGGCAGATGCATTCACCAGTCACAGCATCACAGAGGTGCTGCCCACACTTGCAGGCTAGGTCAAAGAAAAGGTTCCAGAACTCAAAACCCAGCCTGGCACTGAACTTGCCCAAGAAACAAACACACACAACCTTTGGAGTACAGAGAGCACAGGTCTTTGCTCTTGTTCAGTAGTTTTAGAGCTCAGGGTCATGAAAACATCAACACTGAAGGACATGGAACTGCTGGAGCAGGTCCAGAGGAGGCCATGAAGATGCTCAGAGGGCTGGAGAAGCTCCCCTATGGGGACAGGCTGGGAGAGTTGGAGCTGTTCAGCCTGGGGAAGAGAAGGCTCCAGGGAGACCTCAGAGCAGCCTTCCAGTACCTGAAGGGGCTCCAGGAGAGCTGGGGAGGGACTGGTGACAAGGGCTGGGAGTGACAGGATGAGGGACAATGGCTTTGAGCTGGGAGAGGGGAGACTGACACTGGAGATGAGGAAGAAATTCTTTGCAGTGAGGATGGTGAGAGACTGGCACAGGCTGCCCAGGGAGGGTGCCCCTTCCCTGGGGGTGTTCAAGGCCAGGCTGGATGAGGCCTCGAGCAGCCTGGGCTGGTGGAAGCCCATGGCAAAGTGTTGGAACAGATGATCTCTGAGGTCTTTTCCAGCCTAGGCTATTCTAGGAGTCTATGAGCCAGCAGTCAGTGCAGAGCAATGCTCTTGGCCATCAGTGTGGCAATCTGGACTGCAACCAGCTGAACAGCAGCCTGCTACACCTGACCAGGGAGCACATGCAAAGGCACATCCCATGGTGAACTAGGTGTGCTTGAAGAGAAGGGGGTGACATGTGCCTGCAGCTGAAAGCTCTGCTACACTGCATCTATCACAGTATCACAGTATCACCAAGGTTGGAAGAGACCTCGAAGATCATCCAGTCCAACCTGTCACCACAGACCCCATGACTAGACCATGGCACCAAGTCCAATCCCCTCTTGAGGAGGGAGGACATTGCTGCCCAGAGAGAACTCTCCTGCCCACTGCAGGCTTGAACTCACGACCTTCCCAGTAAGAGTCTTACATGCTACCAACTTAGCCACATGGTCCCCGAATCTAACACAGCTCAAGCAGCCTCTGCCAGGATCAAGCCCTGCAGAGAAAAGGGAGGCTGGTACCTGCTGTTGGAAAGGCTGCCCAGGGAGGTGGTTGAATCCCCATCCCTGGAGGTGTTTCAGAGAGGCAGAGCTGTGGTGCTGAGGGCCATGGCTTAGCCCCAGCCTTGGCAGAGGTAGAGAATGGTTGGACTCAGTGATCTTAAAGGGCTTTCCCAACCATAACAGTTCCAACTTTTCCACCCTTATCCTGGCCTTACACAACCTACTGGCTCTCAGGTATTGCTATGTAAGGATTTGATCCCCATAAGGCAAAAACAATGTTTAACCACACTAATGTGCCAGCAGCTGACTTCAAGGCCTTTGCCAATGGCTGTGGCTGTCTGCTGGACCTACTTTAGAGGCTGTAAATAAGGCCATAAAAGTAAAGACTTTATCCTCATCTCAGCATGCTGGGTTGAGAAAACAGGCAAATATCACAGTATCACAGTATCACACAGTATTACTAAGGTTGGAAGAGACCTCAAAGATCATCCAGTCCAACCTGGCACCACAGACCTCATGACTAGACCATGGCACCAAGTACCACATCCAGTCCCCTCTTGAACACCTCCAGGGATGGTGACTCCACCACCTCCCTGGGCAGCACATCCCAATGGTGAATGACTCTCTCAGTGAAGAACTTTCTCCTCACCTCCAGCCTAAACTTTCCCTGTTGTCCCCTTGGTCTGGTGCTGGTTGCTAGGGAGAAGAGGCCAACCCCTTCCTGGCTACAACC
Organism: Picus viridis; assembly: GCA_033816785.1. Taxonomy (NCBI): domain Eukaryota; kingdom Metazoa; phylum Chordata; class Aves; order Piciformes; family Picidae; genus Picus; species Picus viridis. Next base: position 2,361,814 of record CM066571.1, read on the forward strand.
ACCCTTCAGGTAATTGTAGAGAGCAATGAGGTCTCCCCTGAGCCTCCTCTTCTCCAGGCTAAGCAACCCCAGCTCCGTCAGCCTCTCCTCACAGGGCTGTGCTCCAGACCCCTCCCCAGCCTTGTTGCCCTTCTCTGGACACCTTCAAGTCTCTCAATGTCCTTCTTAAACTGGGGAGCCCAGAACTGGACACAGGACTCAAGGTGTGGCCTAACCAAAGCAGAGTACAGGGGCACAATGACCTCCCTGCTCCTGCTGGCCACACGCTTCCTGCTGCAGGCCAGGATGCCATTGGCCCTCCTGGCCCCCTGGGCACACTGCTGGCTCATGTTCAGGCGGCTGTCAATCAGCACCCCCAGGTCCCTCTCTGTTTGGCAGCTCTCAGCCACTCTGCCCCCAGCCTGTAGCTCTGCCTGGGGTTGCTGTGGCCAAAGTGCAGCCCCTGGCACTTGGATTTGTTGAATGCCATCCTGTTGGCCTCTGCCCATCTGTCCAGTTGGTCGAGGTCCCTCTGCAGAGGCCTTCTGCCCTCTGACTGACCAACATCTGCTCCCAACTTGGTGTCATCTGCACATTTGCTGATGTCTGTCTCAATGCCCTCATCCAGATCATCAATGAAGACATTGAAGAGCATGGGGCCCAGCACTGATCCCTGGGGGATGCCACTGGTGCCTGGCTGCCAGCTGGCTGTAGCACCATTCACCAGCACTCTCTGGGCTCAGCCTCTAGCCAGTTCCTAACCCAGCTCAGAGTGCTGCTGCCCAAGCCACGGGCTGACAGCTTAGCCAGCAGTTTGCTGTGGGGGATGGTGTCAAAGGCCTCGCTGAAGTCCAGGCAGACCACATCCACAGGCCTCCCCACATCCACCAGGCGGGTCACCTGATCATAGAAGGAGAGGCAGAAGGCACAGAAGGCATCACTGCAAGGGCAGTTATCGCTTTTCATGCCCCCAGCACTCAGCTGCCCTGAGCATGCCCTTACCCTTGCAGAAGGGGAATCCGTAGTAGCCGGTCCGGCATCGGCTGCACCGCCGCCCGATGACGTTGGCTCTGCACAGGCACTGCCCTCCCAGGGGGCTGCAAGTAGGGCTCACGGCACCTGAGCCGTGGCAATTACAGGGCAGGGCTCCGTTGTTGTAGAAAGCCACTAGGGACTTGACAGAGTCCCTGCAGAAGGCTGATGATCCTTCTGGGCTGGTGAGGCTGGAATATAAACCATGCAAGCATCAGCACTTGGGAACTGTCATGAGCAGGCTTTGCAGGGGGCAGGAAATCAGGGCCCTGTCTTTCAGGGAGTTCTTTGACACAAGGATGGCATCAGTGCACATGCAAGGTGTACTGTGATTGAAGTTAGTGGTGAATGGTTTCAACATGCAGGCAAGATCTTTGTCCAAGGAAAGAGTGTGCATTAGTGACACCAGTTCAGCCACTCCAAGCGAAGCCCCAAGTACGGACACGCCAGAGACGGAGAAAGGAGGGCTTGCCCTCCTCTGGACTGGGAGCAAGAAGGCCCTGCCTTTGCATTTCATTTCCAGCAGAAAGTCCTGGCCAAATGACTCATGGAAATGCAGTGGGCCAGCAGAAGCCAGGGATAGCACTTGAGTGCAGCCCAAAGATGGGGATGGCACATAGAAGTCTTTAACAGAGAGCGAGAGTTATTCACAGGGATTCCCAGCTTGCTGGCACAGCCCAGTGGCCTAGCAAGCAATGCTTACTCAATAGCAAAACTGTTTCCTCCACACTGGCTGATAAAATCAAGTGACTTGTCCACTGCCTTTGTGTGAAGAATTTTGTAACTGTAGGTGTCTGCTGGAACAGCCAAGAGCTTTTCCTTTAAACGACAAGAGAGCAGAGTTGGACATCTCAGAGAAAGCCAAAGACACAAAGCTAAGGGAATTCAGCTGTTGAAAGGTTGCTTCACCATTACATGCTCTGGACTTCCCTTAATCACACAGCACTTGACTAAACAGAGTAGGAAAATACCCTTCTCATCTTTGGGGTGAGAGGAAGTGGCTGCACCGAGGCAGGTTTCGGTTGGACATTAGGAGAAACTCTTTCCCTGCAAGGGTTCTCCAAGCCTGGCACAGGCTGCCCAGGGAGGTGCCTGAATCCCATCCCTGGAGGTGCTGCAAAGAAGCAGAGATGTGGTGCTGAGGGCCATGGTTTAGCCCCAGCCTTGGTAGAGGAGGCTCAGGGGAGACCTTATTGCTATCTGCAACTCCCTGAAGGGAGGTTGTAGCCAGGTGGGGGTTGGTCTCTTCTGCCAGGCAAGCAGCACTGGAACAAGAGGACACAGTCTCAAGCTGTGCCAGGGGAGGTTTAGGCTGGAGGTGAGGAAGAAATTCTTCCCAGAGAGATTGGCCCTTGGGATGTGCTGCCCAGGGAGGTGGTGGAGTCACCATCCCTGGAGGTGTTTAGGAAGAGACTGGATGGGGTGCTTGGTGCCATGGGTTAGTTGTTTGGGTGGTGTTGGGTGATAGGTTGGACTTGATGATCTCAAAGGTCTCTTCCAAACCTCTTCTCTTCTCTTCTCTTCTCTTCTCTTCTCTTCTCTTCTCTTCTCTTCTCTTCTCTTCTCTTCTCTTCTCTCTCTCTTCTCTTCTCTTCTCTTCTCTTCTCTTCTCTTCTCTTCTCTTCTCTTCTCTTCTCTTCTCTTCTCTTCTCTTCTCTTCTCTTCTCTTCTCTCTCTCTCTCTCTCTTCTCTCTCTCTCTCTCCTCTCCTCTCCGAACCTCTCCTCTCCGAACCTCTCCTCTCCGAACCTCTCCTCTCCGAACCTCCTCTCCGAACCTCTCCTCTCCTCTCCGAACCTCTCCTCTCCGAACCTCTCCTCTCTGAACCTCTTCTCTCCGAACCTCTCCGAAACCTCTCTGAACCTCTTCTCTCCTCTCCGAACCTCTCTGAACCTCTGAACCTCTCTCCTAATGGGTGGACTGGATGATCTTCAAGAGCTTTTCCAACCAAAGTGGCTCTGATTCTATGATTCCTCCCCCCAGAGTTGTGATGCTACAATTCACAGAATCCATCCTGATGGGAAAGACCTCAAAGGTCATCCAGTCCAGCCTTGGACCCTCCAGTGTACAACAAAAACAATGCAGAGCATTTGAATACTTCCAAATAAACCAGGAGCAGTGCAAAAGAGCCTAAAAACCTGAAACACAGCTTTAAAAGACACATTTTTCCTGACATTCACCTCTGCATGCATCTCTAAATGAATGGTGATGCTGAGAGGAACATGAAGTCCATTCAGGTAACAAACCTACCAGGACCAGCATCCTGCCATCAGGAATCAGCACTGTAACAGAGACCTCAGGTTCAGAAATGTCAAACTCAATTTGGTTGTCTGCAATCACCTGATCCCGACAGCCAGAGGCATGAGGGCAGAAGGAAGCATTGAAGGAACCTAGGAAAAGAAACATCATGACCAAAACAAGTCCAGCCAGCATGGAGTTAGGAAGGGAAGGTCCTGTCTGACCAACCTGATCTCCTTCTAAGCCCAGGGGACTGCCTGGTGGATGTGGGGCAGGCTGTGGATGGAGTCTGCCTGGACCTCAGCAAGGCCTTTGACACCATCCCCCACAGCAAACTGCTGGCCAAGCTGGCAGCCCCTGGCTTGGACAGCAGCACTCTGAGCTGGGTTAGGAACTGGTTGGAGGCTGAGCCCAGAGAGTGCTGGTGAATGGTGCCACAGCCAGCTAGCAGCCAGGCACCAGTGGTGTGCCCCAGGGACCAGTGCTGGGCCACATCCTGTTCAATATCTTTATTGACGATCTGGATGAGGGGATTGAGTCCATCATCAGTAAATTTGCAGATGACACCAAGCTGGGGGCAGGAGTTGATCTGCTGGAGGGTAGGAGAGCTCTGCAGAGGGACCTTGCCAGGCTGGACAGATGGGCAGAGGCCAACAGGATGGCATTCAACAAGTCCAAGTGCCAGGGGCTGCACTTTGGCCACAGCAACCCCAGGCAGAGCTACAGGCTGGGGGCAGAGTGGCTGAGAGCTGCCAAACAGAGAGGGACCTGGGGGTGCTGATTGACAGCAGCTGAACAGGAGCCAGCAGTGTGCCCAGGGGGACAAGAAGGCCAATGGCATCCTGGCCTGCATCAGGAACAGTGTGGCCAGCAGGAGCAGGGAGGTCATTGTGCCCCTGTACTCTGCACTGCTGAGGCCACACCTTGAGTCCTGTGTCCAGTTCTGGGCCCCTCAGTTTAAGAAGGACATTGAGAGACTTGAAGGTGTCCAGAGAAGGGCAACAAGGCTGGGGAGAGGCCTTGAGCACAGCCCTGTGAGGAGAGACTGAGGGAGCTGGGGTTGCTTAGCCTGGAGAAGAGGAGGCTCAGGGGAGACCTCATTGCTCTCTACAATTACCTGAAGGGAGGTTGTAGCCAGGAAGGGGTTGGCCTCTTCTCTCTAGCAAGCAGCACCAGAACAAGGGGACACAGTCTCAAACTGTGCCAGGGGAGGTTTAGGCTGGAGGTGAGGAGAAAGTTCTTCCCAGAGAGAGTCATTCACCATTGGGATGTGCTGCCCAGGGAGGTGATGGAGTTACCATCCCTGGAGGTGTTCAAGAGGGGATTGGACATGGCACTAGATGCTATGGTCTAGCAGTCATGAGGTGTTGGGGGACAGGTTGGACTTGATGATCTCTGAGGTCTTTTCCAACCTGGTTGGTTCTGTGATTCTAAAGGGTGAGAAAGGAAAGGGCTGAGCTCGGATCCAGCTGCTTACCTGTCCGCACACCTCCCCCTCCACACGCACTTGCACAGGGAAGGTTGGGTGTGCAGGCTGGGAGAAATGCACCACAAAAACATATCTGCCCAAGAGGGGCACTCTGCCATGCCAGGCCAGCTGCTCCTGCAGAAACAACAGCACCTCTGCTAGTAACTGCATGGCGTGAAACGTTCTTGGCTTCACCAGCTGTGCTCTCTGCTACCTACCTGCAACAAAAGAGAGGCCTGAGCATCTCTCAGCCAGTTAAACAGCTTCAACATATCACAGGATGGGTTGGGTTGAAAGGGACCTTCAAGATCATCCAGTTCCAACCCCCTGCCATGGGCAGGGACACCTCCCACCAGCCCAGCTTGGTCAAAGCCTCATCCAGCCTGGCCTCAAACATTACCAGGGAGGAGGCAGCCACAGCCTCCCTGGGCAACCTGTGCCAGTGTCTCACCACCCTCACTAAGGGCAGCAACAGAACAAGAGGACACAGTCTCAAGCTGTGCCAGGGGAAGTTTAGGCTGGAGGTGAGGAGAAAGTTCTTCCCAGAGAGATTGGCCACTGGAATGTGCTGCCCAGGGAGGAGGTGGAGTCACCATCCCTGGAGGTGTTCAAGAAAGGCTTGGCTGTGGCACTTGGAGCCATGGTTTAGCTGTCAGGAGGTGTTAGGGATTAGGTCATAGGTTGGACTTGATGATCTCTGAGGTCTTTTCCACCCTGCTTGATTCTGTGATTCCCTTGCAGCACATGAGACTGCTGCATTTAGCAAGGAGCTGGCTTCTGTGTTTCTCTTTCTGTAGCTTTCTCTGTAGCTTACTCAGTCTGCAAAGTTTTGACTGATGGATTCAGCTCCTCTGTGAAGAGCCCATGCAGTGCAGAGCAGTCAGTCACTGATGATTTCCTCCCCAGACCATCAGCCAGGGAAGGCTTTCTCTCTCCTTGGGCTAGATCAAAGTTGGGCACTGTTAGTGCCCCTGCACCACAGGCTTCAACCAGGGCCTTTCAAACCCTCTGATGAGACAAGTCACAGAATCACAGAGTGGTTAGGGTTGGGAGGGACCTCTGGAGATCACCCAGTCCAACCCCCTGCCAGGGCAGGGTCACCCAGGGCAGGCCACACAGGAACACATCCAGGTGGGGCTTGAAAGCCTCCAGAGAAGGAGACTCCCCAACCTCTCTGGGCAGCCTGCTCCAGGGCTCCAGCACCCTCACAGCAAAGAACTGTTCCCCCATGCTGAGGTGGAACTCAACATGCATCCATGGCTCCTTGTCCTGTCACAGGACCTGACAGAACTGAGCCTGGCCCCTTCCTGACCCCCAGCCCTCAGCTCTTGATAGACATTGATCAGACCCCCGCTCAGCCTGCTCCTCTCCAGACTGAACAGCCCCTGGGCTCTCAGGCTTCTTGCTCTCCTGTGTTCACAGCTGTGACCCTGGCTTCTTGCAGGTACAAAGAAGAGACTGACCAAAGCTACTTTGAAGGCAGTGGCTATGCCAGTGTGGCAGTGAGGGAGCCCAACACCCACAGCCCGGTGCGCTACGAGCAGACCATCGAGAGCACCGCAGACGAAGGCCTCGTGTTCTTTGCAGCAGAGGGGGTAAGCTGGGCAAGGCTTCTCTGGGGGGCCAAGGACTGGGTGAGAGCTTACTCAGGAACGTGCCAGATTTAGTAACAGCTGTCAGGAGCTGCCTTCAGAGTGTTCTTTTTGCCCCTGGGTCAGGCTAGTAGCTGCTGCCCTGCGTTCGAGGCTTACTTTTAGTCCTGCCAGGAGCAGGGGTGGGACTTGATGCTCCTGATGGGTCCCCTCCAACATGGGATCATAGAATGACCTGGGTAGGAAGGGACCTCCAGAGGTCACCCAGTCCAACCCCCTCTGCAGCCAGCAGGCACATCCTCCACTAGATCAGGTTGCCCAGAGCCTTGCCAAGCCTCCTTTGAATGTTTCCAGGGTTGCTTCTCAACCACCTCTCTGGGCAACCTGTTGCAGTGTTCCAGCAGCCTCCTGGCAGTGATGCTGCTCACCATGGTGCAGCCTTGTTTGCAGTCACTGTGATGTGGTTTGGGTCTGTCCTCAGGGCTGCAAAGAGTCAGGAGGCCTCTTGAAATGGCCAAAAGCCCTCTTTTTGTCCCTGGGTCAGGTTAGTAGCTGCTGCCTTGTGTTCAAGGTTTAGTTTTAGTCCTGCCAGGAGCAGGGGTGGGACTTGATGCTGCTGATGGGCCCCTTCCAACATGAGATATTCTGTGATTCTGTGATCATGTCACCTCCTGCAGCTTTGATTCTCAAATGTTTACTCTTTTTACCTCCCCTAAGGACACACCTGGTGACTTAAGAAACAGTTTTCCAAAGGTGAGATACCTGTAATGGTGCCAAGGTGACTCCATGGAGTGAGCCAGAAGGTAAGGAGGCACTCTGTGGACCATAGAGTGTATTTCTCTGTGCTTCAGAAATCCTCCCATCTTTGAAGGCATCCAAAACCAAGGCTGCTGCTGGAGTTTCATACACTGAGGGGATGCATGCTGCACTAAATACAGAATGAGAATAAGCACATAGGGGTCAGGAAAATGTCTTCATCATCATTAAAGGCAAAGCAGCTGACTCACACAAGTCCCTGCATTGCATGGCCCTGCAGGGAACAATGCCACAGGGACCCCTCTGACTCTCTGGATTGTAAGCAAACCATCAGGGAAACAAAATGAAGATGAGGTACAGATTTAAGTCCAAAAGGGAAAATGTACAGTAGCAGATTTTGTTCAGTCCAAACCCTATAGAATCCCAGAATTGTTTGGGTTGAAAAAGCCCTCTAAGATCCTCCAGTCCAACCAGCAACCCAACCCCACCATGGCCACCAAACCATGGCCCCAAGGGCCATGGCCACAGCTCGCTGGCTGTGGCACCATTCACCAGCACTCTCTGGGCTCAGCCTCCAGCCAGTTCCTAACCCAGCTCAGAGTGCTGCTGTCCAAGCCAGGGGCTGACAGCTTGGCCAGGAGTGTGCTGTGGGGGATGGTGTCAAAGGCTTTGCTGAAGTCCTGGCAGACTCCATCCACAGCCTGCCCCACATCCACCAGGCAGTCCCCTGGGCATAGAAGGAGATCAGGTTGGTCAGGCAGGATCTGCCCTTCCTAAATCCATGCTGGCTGGACCTGAATAGGAGGAATAGTATCTGAAGGGACATTCTGGGCAGTGCAACAGGAAGGGAAATGGGGAACTCCCCAAGTTGGAAGCTACAGCATTAGTTCCTCTCTGGAGAGGGCAAAAGCTCCAGCAAGACAGAGCAAGTGCTCTACAGAACCCAGACTTGACCCCTGGGGAAGTGAAAGTCCAGAGGCAAGAGATGAGCCATCAGCCTGGGTGGACCAAGCTGTATTTGAGTGCTGTAATCACTGGTCCTACTCAAGTGTAATGGAGGAGAAGGATCACCTGCCACAGCTGTGCAGGGGGAATGCTGAGGGCACATCTATCACACAGGCCCCATGAGGAGATGGGCAGGGCAAGGACTTAGTTGTGAAGTTGGGGTTTACATGTGGAGTAGTTTGGTGCTGCCAAGCTGGGCAGCTGGATTTGTGCCTGGAAGGGCCTGGAAGGGCACTCACATCCTCCACCTCAGGACAATCAAAGCCATTTGGGAACAGCTGAAGCAGTACCAAGCAGAATGAACTCCAGATGGAGCAGTAAGCACTTCAGGCCTCTGAAGTAACATTTCTCCAACTTCAACACCCATGATCCTGCAGCTCCAGAGAGGTGATTCTGCCACTGCCCTCTGCTCTGTGTACTGTGTGCAGGGCTGGAGCCCTCAATATAGGAAGGCCATGGACCTGATGGAGAAGGTCCAGAGGATGCCAAAAAAAATGCTCAGGGGTTTGGAGCAGCTCTGCTATGAGGACAGGCTGAGGGAGCCTGGGGTGTTCAGCCTGGAGAGGAGAAGGCTCTGGGGAGACCTAACAGCAGCCTGCCAGGACCTGAAGGGGCTACAAGAAGGCTGCAGAGAGACTGTTTGCAAAGGCCTGCAGGGACAGGACCAGGGGAAATGGCTTCAAAGTAGAGCAGAGCAGATTGAGATTGGATGTGAGGAACAAGTTCTGCACCAGGAGGCTGCTGGAACACTGGAACAGGGTGCCCAGGGAGGTGGTTGAGGCCTCATCCCAGGAGATATTCCAGGTGAGGCTGGACAGGGCTCTGGGCAACCTGATCCAGTTGGGGATGTCCCTGCTGAGTGCAGGGGGTTGGACTGGATGAGCTTTGGAGCTCCCTTCAGGCCTGAACCATTCTATGATTCTATGATGCTGGATGGCCAGGGCAAGATGAGTGTTTTCTAGCACATCAGTGCTCAGTTGTCCAGATGGGTGAGGAAGAGACTAATCCCAACCAAATCCTGTGCAAGGCTGTCTAGATCAACCTAAGACTTCAGCTTGTTTACAAGTACTACTTGGCAAAAGCGGCCTACAGATCACCTGTGGGTCACTGAGCATTCAGCAGACCTCAAATCCCATTTGGTCTGCCTTGCAAGGCCTTCTTCTGGCAATACAAAGGATAAAAGCAAGCAAGTTACCTGCCAGCATGGGTCCTGCTGTAGGCAGCTATGCACTGCACTCTAGGAGCCACATACTCTGGAGAAAACTCTTCAGCTGGTACAATACAAACCTTGTGCTGAAAAAGAAGGACAAGGCACAATTAACAATGAGGAACTCTGCTCCCTAGTCTCAGGTGATAGAAGGAGAGGGAATGGCCTGAAACTGTGCCAGGGGAGGGTTAGGCTGGAGATGAGGAAGAATTTCTTGGCTGCAAGAGTGGTCAGGGCTTGGCAGAGGCTGCCCAGGGAAGTGGTGGAGTCCCCATCCCTGGAGCTGGTTCAAGAAACCTGTGGCCATGGCACTTTTCAGAGCCTGTCTTGAGCCCACAACAAAAAGGATATGGATCTGTTGGAGAGGTTCCAGACAGGGGCCACAAAGATGATCAGAGGCCTGGAGAACTTCTCCTGTGGGCACAGGCTGAGAGAGTTGAGGCTGTTCAGCCTGGAGGAGAGATGGCTCCAGGGAGACCTCAGAGCAGCCTTCCAGTACCTGAAGGGGCTCCAGGAGAGCTGGGGAGGGACTGGTGACAGGGGCTGGGAGTGACAAGACAAGGGGCAATGGCTTTAAAGTACAGCAGGGTTGGTTCAGATTGGACATTAAGAAGTTCTTTACCATGAGAGTGGTGAGACACTGGAATGGGTTGCCTAGAGAACTTCTTGACACCTCATCCCTGCAAGTGTTCAAGGGCAGGTGGGATGAGGGCTTGAGCTCACCTGGGCTGCTGGGAGGTGTCCCTGCCCATGGCAGGGGGTTGCAACTAGATGATCATTAAGGTCCCTTCCAACTCAAAGCCATTCTATGACAGCTGACCTCAAGAACCCCTTCCCCCTTTATTTAGACCAGACTTCTGAACTCCACCTTTGGAGGTGCTTCAGATTTAGCAGAGTCCATAGAATCACAGAACTGACAGGCTTGGAAGGGACCTCAAGGATCAGCCAGTTCCAACCCCCTGCCATGGGCAGGGACACCTCACACTGCAGCAGGTTGCTCACAGCCACCTCCAGCCTGGCTGCAAACACCTCCAGGCAGGAGGCTTCCACCACCTCCCTGGGCAACCTGTGCCAGGCTCTCACCACCCTCAGGGGCAACAACTTCTTCCTCATATCCAACCTCAATCTCCCCACTTCTAGTTTTGCCCCATTCCCCTCAGTCCTATCCCTCCCTGACACCCTCAAAAGTCCCTCCCCAGCTTTCTTGTAGCCCCCTGCAGATCCTGGAAGGCCACAATTAGGTCTTCTCAGAGCCTTCTCCTCTCCAGACTGAACAACCCCAACCCCATCAGTCTGTCTGTTAATAGTCCCAAGGAACCACTCTGTGTTGATAGCTGAGTTTCAGCTCTGGATTTAACCAGCTGTGTTTCTAAAGTGGAGAACAGACACAACAGGAGAGAAATCACTGCGCAGAAAACTGTGTTCCTGGTGTGGCCAATAGAGGGCAGTGAAGTCTTGGAATTCAAAGCACTTCCAACTGATACTCAATGCATTGATCCCCTGAATTTTGTAAGAGACCCAGGAAAACTCCCACATGGGTTTGAAGATTTCAATCAAAAGTGAAAGGTAGGGAGAAAATGGAGAGGAAGAATAAAGTGCAGCAGCACAGGCTGGGAGGGGATCTGCGGGAGAGCAGCCCCATGGAGAGGGACCTGGGAGTGCTGGTGGCTAACAAGTTCTGCATGGGACAGCAATGTGCCCTGGGGGCCAAGAAGGCCAAGGGGGTCCTGGGGGGCATCAGAGGAGTGTGGCCAGCAGAGCCAGGGAGGTTCTCCTCCCCCTCTGCTCTGCCCTGGGGAGACCTCACCTGCAATATTGCATCCAGGTCTGGGCTCCCCAGTGCAGGAGCGACAGGGATCTGCTGGAGGGAGTCCCGTGGAGGGCTACAAGGATGCTGAAGGGACTGCAGCACTGCCTGGGGAGGAGAGGCTGAGCCCTGGGGGTGTTCAGTCTGGAGAGGAGAAGACTGAGAGGGATCTGATCAATGTCTATCAATAGCTGAGGGCTGGGGGTCAGGAGGGAGGGGACAGGGACAGGCTCTGCTCACTTGTGCCCTGGAATAGGACAAGGGACAATGGATGTAAGCTGCAGCACAGGAGGTTCCACCTCAACATGAGGAGGAACTTCTTGACTGTGAGGGTCCCAGAGCCCTGGAGCAGGCTGCCCAGAGAGGTTGTGGAGTCTCCTCTGGAGACTTTCCAGCTCCATCTGGATGTGTTCCTGTGTGCCCTGTGCTGGATTCTATGCTCCTGCTCTGGCAGGGGGTGGACTCCATGTTCTCTGGAGGTCCCTTCCAAGCCCTGTGAGCCTGTGAAATCTACCATTTAAGGTAGAAGAGAGAGGGGAACCGAAAATCCCTTGCCAAGAAAGGCCAATTGCAGCTTGTCTCTGCAACTGACGGAGTTTGCCTCAGGACCATACAGCACCGTCTTCAAGCGCCGGACACACAACCCTCCACACACCACCACGCTGCATGGGAGAGTGCATCTCTCTTCACCCACTCAAGCACTCCAACAGGGAGAGGCAAATGGAAGCTTACCAGGAGCAGGTGCAGTGCTGCTGCTGTGAGCTGTACGGTGGCTGTGCCTGCCAGGAGGTCGTAGGCTGCGACGCGGTTCCCGGCGTCCACCGCAACGCTGCGGCAAAGGAAGCTGACACGCAGCCCGGGTTACAGGGGAGCCTGCTGCCACTGCCATGCTCTCCAGCCCACTAGCTCAGCTGCCTGCCTTTGCCAGCCCCACTGCTGGTGCCCAGTCGTCCTGCTGGGTGGCAGGTGACCTTTGGAAACTGGTGAGCAGGCAGCACCCTGGGCCAGGGAGACGAAGGATCTCCCACGTACAAAACACTGCTTGTCCCTTGCGGCTTGACCTACGCAGAGCCCAGGGCTGCAGCCCTCAGAGCAGACCTCCGTTGGAGCTACTGCTTTAAGAAGGATCATAGAGCCACAGAACATTAGAGGCTGGAAGGGACCTCCAGAGCTCATCCAGTCCAACCCCCTGCCAGAGCAGCGTCACCCAGGGCAGGCTGCACAGGAAGGCATCCAGGTGGCTGTGGAAAGGCTCCAGAGAAGACTCCACAACCTCTCTGGGCAGCCTGCTCCAGAGCTCTGCCACTGTACAGAAGTTTCTCCTCCTGTTCAGCTGCAACCTTCTCTGTTCAAGTTTGTCTCCACTGCTCCTTGGCTTATTGCTGTGCACCACTCACAAGAGCTTGGCCCCCTCCACTTGCCCCCCACCCCGCAGCTATTGAGAGACATTGATCAGATCCCCTCTCAGTCTTCTCCAGACTAAACAGCCCCAGGGCTCTCAGCCTGCCTACACAGCAGAGATGTTCCAGTCCCTTCATCATCCTCATATCCTCTGTTGAACTCTCTCCAGCAGGTCTCTGTCTCTCTGGAGCTGGGGAGCCCAGAACTGGAGACAGTGCTGCAGGTGTGGCCTGAGCAGGGCAGAGCAGAGGGGGAGCAGAACCTCCCCAGCCCTGCTGGCCACACTTTGCTTGCTGCACCCCAGGACCCATTGGCTCTCCTGGCCACCAGGGCACATTGCTGTGCCATGCAGAACTTGCTGCCCACCAGCACTCCAAGGTCTTTCTTCATGGAGCTGCTCTCCAGCAGGGCAGCCTCTAACCTGTCCTGGTGCCTGCTGCTGCTCCTCCCCAGCTGCAGGACTCTGCACTTGTCCTTGCTAAACTTCATGAGGTTTGCCTGCACCCAGCTCTCAGCCTGTCCAGATCTCACTGGATGGCTGCACAGCCTGGCAGGGCGTGGAGGATGTGAACAGACAGATACACAGACATGCTACCTGCAGAGGTCCACAAGCTGTGTAACACAGGAGCTACACACAGCACCTGCCAGGGAGGTGGTGGAGTCCCCATCCCTGGAGGTGTTCAAGAAACGTGTGGCCATGGCACTTGGGGCCATGGTTTGGTGGCCATGGTGGGGTTGGGTTGATGGCCTTGGAGGTCTTTGATTCTATAGTTCTGTGATTCTTTGACTCCACTGCTCTGTGCCTGGGCTGTGCTCCCTTTGGTGCCAGCACTCAGCAGCTGCTGCTTTCCGCCGGTGACGTGGGTCAGCAGCTCTCAGCCACAGAGGGCAGCTGCACCAGCCTGGAGTTTAGGGAGCTCTTCTCTACACTGAGATATTGCCCAGTACAAGTGAAAAACCACAGATTTGCCTCTCAGTGAGCACCTCCCTTTGGCTGTGCTTCTCTGGCAAAGACAAACACATGCCAAGAGGAAGAGCCTTGCTAATGCCTTTGGACTTTGCCTCCTTCAGGGAACAGGACCCCAGAAACTTGCCCCAAATAGCAACACTTCCCTTTTGCTAAGGAGAAGTCATTTAAGGCTCTGATCACTTCTGCACTTCTGCTCAGCTAGGCCAGCCAGCATGCCATGGGTAAGAAGCTGGAACCACCACCACAACTGCTTCTCTATTTCTCCTCCCTGAATAAGACATTGGGGAACTTTCACTCTTGTTTAGAGCACAGCTCAGGAACAAGGTCAGCTCAGGACTAAGGACATCAGGGCCAAAGAAATGTATGTTCCTTATTTGCAATTCACTGGAAGCTTGCAACACTCAGCAGGCACCAGCACAGGTTAAAGGTTACCCTGCTGGAGAGCAGCTCCATGGAGCAAGGCCTTGGAGTGCTGGTGGGCAGCAAGTTCTGCATGGGACAGCAATGTGCCCTGGGGGCCAAGGGAGCCTATGGGTCCTGGGGTGCAGCAAGCAAAGTGTGGCCAGCAGGGCTGGGGAGGTTCTGCTCCCCCTCTGCTCTGCCCTGCTCAGGCCACACCTGCAGCACTGTCTCCAGCTCTGGGCTCCCCAGTTCCAGAGAGACAGAGACCTGCTGGAGAGAGGCCAAGGGAGAGCCAGGAGGATGCTGAGGGGACTTGAGCATCTCCCCTGTGAAGAGAGACTGAGAGCCCTGGGGCTGGTTAGTCTGGAGAGGAGAAGGCTGAGAGGGATCTGATCCATGTCTGTCAATAGCTGAGGGGCAGGGTGCAAGTGGAGGGGGCCAAGCTCTTGTGAGTGGTGCTCAGCAATAAGCCAAGGAGCAGTGGAGACAAACTGGAACAGAGAAGGTTTCAGCTGAACACGAGGAGAAACTTCTGTATAGTGCCAGAGCCTTGAGCAGGCTGCCCAGAGAGGTTGTGGAGTCTCCTTCTCTGGAGCCTTTCCACAGCCACCTGGATGCCTTCCTGTGCAGCCTGTCCTGGGTGATGCTGCTCTGGCAGGGGGGATGGACTGGATGAGCTCTGGAGGTCCCTTCCAACCTCTACCATTCTGTGATCCTGTGATATGATGAACTTTTATGGGGAATAACCAAGCTCACCGAGCTGTGAGCAGGCCTGGCACAGCCTGTCCCTTAATCTTCTCTCTCTGTGCCTCACTATGTCATGTCTGGATCTATTTTTCAACTGAAGAGACTTGGAGCTCCTGCTTAGGAAAGATGACCCAGGAGCCCCCTTGCCACGAGACCATCAGCTTCATGCAGAATGGCTGCAGGAGGGATTTACTGCATTGCTGCACAAGAGAGGCAAGGGCTTGCTTTGTGCTTTTGTCAGCAGGGTCTGAATGCATCATATCACAGAACACAGAATGAACCAGGGTGGAAGAGACCTTTGAGATCACCAAGTCCAACTTATCACCCAGCACCATCTGATCAACTCAACCATGGCACCAAGTGCCTCAGCCAGGCTCTTGCTAAACACCTCCAGGGATGGTGACTCCACCACCTCCCTGGGCAGCACATCCCAAGAGCCAATCTGTCTGGGAAGAATTTGCTCCTCACCTCCAGCCTGAACCTCCCCTGGCACAGCTTGAGACTGTGTCCTCTTGTTCTGCTGCTGGGTGCCTGGGAGAAGAGACCAACCCCCACCTGGCTGCAACCTCCCTTCAGGGAGTTGCAGAGAGCAATGAGGTCTCCCCTGAGCCTCCTCTTCTCCAGGCTAAGCAACCCCAGCTCCCTCAGCCTCTCCTCACAGGGCTGTGCTCCAGACCCCTCCCCAGCCTTGTTGCCCTTCTCTGGACACCTTCCAGCATCTCAACATCTTTCCTAAGCTGAGGAGCCCAGAACTGGACACAGGACTCAAGGTGTGGCCTCAGCAGTGCTGAGCACAGGGGCACCAAACAACTATGTTCAAAGCTAGACCATGAAATGTGTTGGGGCTGGGGGGAACTAAAGCAATAAAATGGAAGATTTATAGCAAGTAGTTTGGGCTCAGGGTGTTGCATAAGAGGGCAAAATAAAAGCTTTCTCCAGCAACAGCCTGACAAGGTCACTGTTCCACATAGCTCTGCATCTCAAAGATGCTGATGAAGAGGATTTTTCTTACTGGGCAATTTCATCCTGAATGCTCCTAAAGTGCCAACTGCCAAACACTTGGCTCACAGGAAAAACAGATGCATGTCTGTAGAGCCCTGGACCTGGCTGGGCTCTCCCAGGGGTGCTTAACGAGGTCCAACAAGGACAAGAGCAGGATCCTGCATCTGGGGAGGAAGAATAAACTGTAGCAGCACAGGCTGGGAGGGGATCTGCTGGAGAGCAGCCCTGGGGAGAAGGACCTGGGAGTGCTGGTGGCTAACAAGCTCTGCATGGGACAGCAATGTGCCCTGGGGGCCAAGAAGGCCAAGGGGGTCCTGGGGGCATCAGAGGAGTGTGGCCAGCAGAGCCAGGGAGGTTCTCCTCCCCCTCTGCTCTGCCCTGCTGAGACCTCACCTGCAATATTGCATCCAGGTCTGGGCTCCCCAGTTCAGGAGGGACAGGGATCTGCTGGAGGGAGTCCAGTGGAGGGCTACAAGGATGCTGAAGGGACTGCAGCACTGCCTGGGGAGGAGAGGCTGAGCCCGGGGGCTGTTCAGTCTGGAGAGGAGAAGACTGAGAGGGGATCTGATCAATGTCTATCAATAGCTGAGGGCTGGGGGTCAGGAGGGAGGGCACAGGCTCTGCTCAGCTGCACCCTGGGATAGGACAAGGGGCAATGGATGTAAGCTGCAGCACAGGAGGTTCCACCTCAACATGAGGAGGAACTTCTTGACTGTGAGTGCCCCAGAGCCCTGGAGCAGGCTGCCCAGAGAGGTTGTGGAGTCTCCTTCTCTGGAGCCTTTTCAGCCCCATCTGGATGTGTTCCTGTGTGCCCTGTGCTGGATTCCATGCTCCTGTATTGGCAGGGGGCTTGGACTGGATGATCTCTTTGGGTCCCTTCCAACCCCTGACACCCTGTGAGCTGTGATCCTAATTTGTGTTATAAACTGAGATACTCAAGTGTTAGAAACAATCTCACTCAGGACAGACAAAACCTCTGGTGCACAAACACCTGCACTAACCTCAGTAGCCAGCAAGGATAAGGAAACATTTGGCTGAAGGCCTTGCCTACAGCCTAGCAGCCAGAGCACAGCTACCCTCAGAACTTCCCAGACCTTTATACTTCTACAGCAGCTCTGGTTAGCAATGGTGGCAATGCTCTTGCATGACTGGCAGCTATGGTTCTCACAGCCAAAGCCCTTGGACATGCTTTTAACTAAATAAGAGCAGTGCAGGCATCTGCAGCAACAGCATTGCTCTTCCACTGCACTCAGAGGTTCATAGTTTAGAAGGATAAACTGCTGGAGAGAGTCCAACAGAGCTTCAAAGGTGCTGAGAAAAATGCAGCATCTTTGAGGAGCAAAGGCTGAGAGCCCTGGGGCTGTGGAGCCTGGAGAAAAGCAGCCTGAGAGGGGATCTGAGCAATGATCAATACCAACTACAGCCTGGGGGCAAGAGGCTGGGGCCAGACTCTTGTCAGTGGTGCCCAGGGACAGGACAGGGGCAATGAGCACAAACTGGAACCCAGGAAGTTCCACCTCAACACAAGGAACAAATTTTGGCTGTAAGCCCTGGAGCAGGCTGCCAGAGGGGTTGTGGAGTCTCCTCCCCTGCAGGGATTCCAAACCCAGCTGGGCAGACTGCTGTGGGTGACCTTGCTGCAAGCAGAAGGGTTGGACTGGAGGATCTCCAGAGCTCCCTTCCACCCCCACCTTGCTGGCATGCTGTGTGCTATTTGGAAGCATATATCAAACCTAACCCTTTGGGCAGGAAAACTTCACTTCTCCTGTAGTGAAACCTGGGAACTGCAGTGAACTTCCAGAGGCCCTGAAGCAGTATCAGTATTTAAGGAGCTGATTGCACAGAGAGAGGGAAAACCCTGCCCAGCACCCCCCAGAACCACCTCCTTGCTTATAAATCACCCTAAAACTTGACCTATCGACATAGTCCAGTGGATGCCCATATAGAAGATGAGAATGATAGCCCAACTGCTTGTGCAATTCTTCAGTGGTTCCATCAGACATTCCCACCTGTATTTACAGCTGTATATTCTCACTCTGCCTCGAGTGGCAGGCCCAGGGCTCTGGACTTCTAGCTGGGCAGTGTGTAGCTGATCCTCCTCGTTGGCGTACTCAAACACCAGCACGTAGCGACCCACCTGAGGAACCTTGAGGGTCATCTCCACATGGACCTAGGGCAAGAACATTGAGCAAGTTAAAACCATTAGGCCAGGGCCAGCCCTCACAGAGTCACAGATTGCACTGGGTTGGAAGGGACCCTCCAAGCTCATCTTGTCCAACCCCCAGCAGCTCAGCTGGCAGCCGGTCACCGGTGGCATCCCCCAGGGATCAGTGCTGGGCCACATCCTCCTTAATATCTTCACTGATGATCTGGATGAGGGGTTTGAGTCCATCATCAGCAAATTTGCAGGTGACACCAAGCTGGGGGCAGGAGTTGATCTGTTAGAGGGCAGAAGGGCTCTGCAGAGGGACCTTGCCAGGCTGGACAGATGGGCAGAGTCCAAGGGCATGAGATTGAACACATCCAAGTCCAGCAGGATGGCATTCAACAAGTCCAAGTGCCAGGTGCTGCACTTTGGCCACAACTACCCCAGACAGTGCTACAGGCTGGGGTCAGAGTGGCTGAGAGCTGCCAAACAGAGAGGGAACTGGGGGTGCTGGTTGGCAGCTGCCTGAACATGAGCCAGCAGTGTGCCCAGGGGGCCAGGAAGGCCAATGGCATCCTGGCCTGCATCAGGAATAATGTGGCCAGCAGGAGCAGGGAGGTGATTCTCCCCCTGTACACTGCACTGGTTAGGCCACACCTTAAGTCCTGTGTCCAGTTCTGGGCTCCTCAGTTTAAGAAGGACATTAAGAGACTTGAAGGTGTCCAGAGAAGGGCAACAAGGCTGGGGAGGGGTCTGGAGCACAGCCCTGTGAGGAGAGGCTGAGGGAGCTGGGGTTGCTTAGCCTGCAGGAGAGGAGGCTCAGGGAGACCTTCTTGCTCTCTCCAACTCCCTGAAGGGAGGTTGTAGCCAGGTGGGGGTTGGTCTCTTCTCCCAGGCAAGCAGCACCAGAACAAGGGGACACAGTCTCAAGCTGCGCCAGGAGGTTTAGGCTGGAGGTGAGGAGAAAGTTCTTCCCAGAGAGAGTCATTGGCCATTGGGATGAGCTGCCCAGGGAGGTGGTGGAGTCACCATCCCTGGAGGTGTTCCAGAAACCTGTAGCCATGGCACTTAGGGTGGTTAAGAGGCCATGGTGGTGTTGGGTTGCTGGTTGGACTGGATGACCTTGGAGGGCTTTTCCAACCCAAACAGTTCTGTGATTCCATTAATGACAGTGCTGCAGGGCTTGGCACAGAGCCTCTTTCAGGCATGCCTTACAGATCTGCAAACCCTCAGCTGGAAATCTGCAAGCAGTTCAGTGCAGCAGATTCACAGCCAGCAATGCAGGTGGGGCTGCAAGTAGCAGGCAGGATCCTGACCTCTCTTCCACTGATGTGGGCCAGCACTGGTTGCTCAGGAGTTGGCTGTCGCAGAGGTATTCTTCTGATGTCTCCCCCACGTCTGACATATGCTGCCTCTGACCCCAGGACACAGGAAAAGCTGCCCAGGGGCAAATGCTGGTAGAGCAAACAGCTTAGAGGAAGACAAAAAACAGCAAACAAGACAGAGGATTAGTGATGCCTGCAAGGGCAGCAGGAGACTTAACAAAGTAATGCCAGGCAGTGGTTTCCCTGGAGCACATATACTGACTGCTCTGTGGAAGTGTCCCCTGAAGGGCTGCAAGGCTCTGTCACTTGGACCTGCAGGATGGATGCTTCGTAGTAATCACTGGGTAAGAGCACCAGATAATCCTGGGAACAAAGGGCACAGCAGCAAGTTAGGAGAGGGACATCTCAGAGCTGTCACAGTGCAGCCCTGGGCAAAACCAACCCCACGAGTGAGTGTGACAGAGGGGATCTGCAAGAGCTGGATTGATTTTGCTGCCACACAGGCCAACGACAGCAGAATTTGCCTCCCTAACTCTATACAGTCTCACAGTATCACCAAGGTTGGAAGAGACCTCGAAGATCATCGAGTCCAACCTGGCACCACAAACCTCACGACTAGACCATGGCACCAAGTGCCACATCCAGTCCCCTCTTGAACACCTCCAGGGATGGGGACTCCACCACCTCCCTGGGCAGCACATCCCAATGGTGAATGACTCTCTCAGTGAAGAACTTTCTCCTCACCTCCAGCCTAAACTTCCCCTGGCGCAGCTTGAGACTGTGTCCTCTTGTTCTGGTGCTGGTTGCTAGGGAGAAGAGGCCAACCCCTTCCTGGCTACAACCACCTTTCAGGTAGTTGTAGAGAGCAATGAGGTCTCCCTGAGCCTCCTCTTCTCCAGGCTAAGCAACCCCAGCTCCCTCAGCCTCTCCTCACAGGGCTGTGCTCAAGGCCTCTCCCCAGCCTTGTTTCCCTTCTCTGGACACCTCCAAGTGTCTCGATGTCCCTCTTAAACTGAGGGGCCCAGAACTGGACACAGTACCTCACAGGGATCATAGATCACAGCATTGTCAGGGTTGGAAGGGACCTCAAGGATCAGCCAGTTCCAACCCCCTGCCATGGCCAGGGACACTACATCCAGTTGCTCAGAGCCACATCCAGCCTGGCCTTAGAAGCCTCCAGGGATGGGACAAAGGCAGCTGCCCTGTGAGCAGGGAAAGCCTGAAGCCACTCTCCCCTCATGTGCTGTACAAGGCTCACAAAGGAGCCTCCCCAGGTGTGGTAAGACACAGCCAGCTGCTTGCAGTTGAAGCCAGCAGTGCCATCCAGCTGCACACAGCTCAGCCGTGGCTGACTCCCACAGGGTAGAGTCACACAGCCCAGGGGACTTCATTCCAAGCTGTGCTTCAAAAGCTGCTCTGGTTTAGCCCTCCTGTACCCACTTAAATAAGAGCTGATTTATCAAACCTGCCACTGTAAGAGTTTGCTGAGCTAAGAGCATTAAGAAATCACTTCTCAAAGCTAGTGGTAAAAAAACCACCAGGCACAATCAAGATGAACTGACTCTTTCTGCAAGAAACACCTCTGCAGGCACCTTTGCACTTCAGGAATGATTGTCCCCTGGACTCAGCACTGCTGACAGTACAGCATCAGTGCTGTGCCCAGTTTGGGGCACTACAGTATAAGAAGGACATTGAGGTGCTGGAGCAGGGACAGAGAAGGGCAATGAAGCTGGTGAGGGGTTTGGAGAGCAGGTCAGGTGAGAAGGGGCTGAGGGAATTGGGATTGTTTAGCCTGAAGAGGAAGAGGCTGAGAGAAGACCTCATTGCTCTCTACAGCTCCCTGAAAGGACAGCAAAAGAGGAAATGGCCTCAGGCTGTGCCAGGGGAGGTTTAGGCTGGAGGTGAGGAGAAAGTTCTTCCCAACAAGAGAGATTGGCCCTTGGGATGTGCTGCCCAGGGAGGTGGTGGAGTCACCATCACTGGAGGTGTTTAAGAAGAGCCTGGCTGAGGCCCTTGGTGCCATGGTTTAGTTGATCAGATGGTGCTGGGTGATAGGTTGGACCTGATGATCTTGAAGGTCTTTTCCAACCTGGTTAATTCAATTCAATTCAATTCAATTCAATTCAATTCAATTCAATTCAATTCAATTCAATTCAATTCAATTCAATTCAATTCAATTCAATTCAATTCAATTCAGTTCAGTTCAGTTCAGTTCAGTTCAGTTCAGTTCAGTTCAGTTCAGTTCAGTTCAGTTCAGTTCAGTTCAGTTCAGTTCAGTTCTATTCTATTCTATTCTATTCTGTTCTGTTCTGTTCTGTTCTGTCCTGTCTCGGTCACCTGTGGCTGAGGCTAACTTTAGACACAACATGTGATGTGCAGGAAGGGTGAATCTCTGTCAGCATGCATGCCCAGCCCATTGTGCTGTGTTGTAGTACTCTTTCATCCTTTCAAAGTACAGATTCCAGACAGCCTTGAGGTCTGTAAGCCCGAGAGAAACTGGAGCAGGTGAAAGGCAGAGGTGAAGAAAGGGAATTAAGAGAGACAGAACTGTGAGTGGGACTCTCCTCACTACTGCTGAATTTCAGCTGCTTGCAGGGTGCTCCCTGGCAAGGAACTGCAGAGCAACACTGCCATGACAGCCCTCAAACACTTGCTCTCCTCAATGGCTTTCTTACCAAGAGGACTTCCTCTGCCATTATGCTGACATTCCACCTGCCTGGAGGCAGAGAGAAAGGTTCTGCAGAGCTTTTTCCTGGGATTGTGACAAAAGCTGGCTCCTTGCTGGGTGGGAAGACAAACTCCTTGCTCTGAGCAGCCCCTGCCAGCAAAAGAAAGAAGACAAATCAAGTCAAAACTAAATCAGGGACTGTGTAAACTGCCTGTGCTGGCCTGGTGAGCTGGGCTGAGGAATTCATCCATTGCACTTGGCCTAACAGCAGGTGGTCACTGCCCTGCTCTCAATGTGTATTAGCAGTCCATCCAAGTACACACAGCAAGAGCTAGGCAGGGGTTGGGTTTGTTCTTATCAGACTTGAGCAAAGTGGTTCAGGAAAGCAGAGCTCTGCCCCTGTGGGGGCCAGGATCTGCAGAACTCTGAACTGCTCACTTCCTCCCTGCCCCTTCCATTCTTTTCACAGGATCACAGTACATTAGAGCCTGGAAGGGACCTCAAGAGCTCAGCCAGTCCAAGCCCCTGCCAAAAGCAGCATCACCTAGAGCAGTCTGCATAGGAATACATCCAGACAGGCTTTCAGTGTGTCCAGAGCAGGAGACTCCACAACCTCTCTGGGCAGCCTGCTCCAGAGCTCTGCCACTGTACAGAAGTTTCTCCTCCTGGTCAGCTGAAACCTTCTCTGTTCCAGTTTGTCTCCACTGCTCCTTGGCTTATTGCTGTGCACCACCCACAAGAGCTTGGCCCCCTCCACTTGCCCCCCACCCCTCAGCTATTGATAGGCATTGATCAGATCCCTCTCAGCCTTCTCCTCTCCAGACTAACCAGCCCCAGGGCTCTCAGTCTCTCTTCACAGGGGAGATGCTCTAGTCCCCAAATCATCCTCAGGGATCTCCCTTGGACTCTCTCCAGCAGGTCTCTGTCTCTCTGGAACTGGAGACAGTGCTGCAGGTGTGGTCTGAGCAGGGCAGAGTGGAGGGGGACAAGATCCTCCCCAGCCCTGCTGGCCACAATTTTCTTGCTGCACCCCAGGACCCCCTTGGCTCTCTTGGCCCCCAGGGCACATTGCTGTCCCATGCAGCCCTTGCTGCCCATCAGCACTCCAAGGTCTTGCTCCATGGAGCTGCTTTTTCCCCACCCAGCCTGCCTCTGCACTGCCTCACAACAGGTTCAGCTGACACAATGCCTGTTCCCATGCAACTCTCTGCCAAACATTTCAGACACTGGAAGTTCTCAGTAGCACTTCAAGTGTTTAGGTACAGAGAGTACCTGAAGGTAACTTCTGGGCTGGATGATGTACAAGGGGAAGGCAGCTGTGGTGTGCTTTAGCAAAGAGAAGCCTTCTTATCAATATCAAAGGTTTCCTCTTTGAAGTCCCAGGGGCACAGACCAAAGCTGTGTCCCAGGCAATATAAGCCAGACATGCCCATGAACTGCTGCTACTCTGCCAAGTGATATCTGTATGGTCTAGTTTTGTCTCCTCTGAAAGGAGGACTAAAAGGATCTGTGACTAAAATCCCATCAGTATGCTGAAGTTAGGCACAGCAAGAAATAACTGTATACAGGCTTGATATGCCTCTAGTATGCCAAGGGTGTGGAGTACTTCCCTTTTACCAGGGCCCAAAAGGCATCACATGCTGCTGAGGTCTGTATCAGACCTAACCTCCTATGAGGACAAACGTCATGGCTGCAGGAGTGGTCAGGGCCTGGCAGAGGCTGCCCAGGGAGGTGGTGGAGTCCCCACCCCTGGAGGTCTTCAAGAAACCCGTGGCCATGGCACTTGGGGCCATGGTTCAGTGGCCATGGTGAGGTTGGGTTGGTGATGGGACTGGATGATCTCAGAGGGCTTTCCCAACCCAAACAATTCCATGATTCTATAACTTGGCAGAGTGGACTCATCCTTAAGGAAATGCAATTCATAGGCTGAAGGCTCCTTTAAACTGAAACACTGAAGGCAACTCCACCAAGTTCTTTCTATGCTGCCATCCCTTCCTTAAAAAGCTTCATAAAACACAAGTTTCAGGGCTTCCAAGTGCAGCAAGCACTGAGGGGGCAAACACCTGACAAACAAGAGCTGATTGCTGCCACAAGCAGAGGCCTGACGCAAGCAGAGCCACAGCAGTTACACAGCAAAAAGTACATCAGCAGAAGCACAAAAGCATCAGGGCTGCTGGGAGTGACTCATTTCAAGGGACATTGCAACTCTGTCCTAGGAGCAGCTTGAAGAGGCTCCTGTGGTCTGCCAGAGCTCAGCTCTGTTGTGCCATTGAGCTGCACCTACCTGTTCCAGGCTGAGCCTGGCAAGCAGACAAGCGCCCCGGCACGGCCTCGCCTCCGGGGTTGAGGTACCTCAGGACAAGGTGGAAGGAGGAGAGCCTGGAGTGTCCCACATGCACACTTAGCCTCACTGCATCCTGAAAAAGGGAACATAAGGAACTGTGCTGGCTTGAAATTACCCCCAAATCAAATTGCCAGACCAGCTCAGCTGAAAGCGAATCCTACAATCATAGCATCATAGAACCCTAGAACCAAGCAGGTTGGAAGAGACCTCAGAGATCATCAGGTCCAGCCTATGACCTAACACCTCCTGACAACTAAACCATGGCTCCCAGTGCCACAGCCAATCCCCTCCTCTGCCCAGGGGAGGCCACTAAACCCTGCCCCCAAGTGCCATGGCCACACATTTCTTGAACACCTCCAGGGACTGTGACTCCACCACCTCTCTGGGCAGCACATCCCAAGGGCCAATCTCTCTTGCTGGGAAAAACTTTCTCCTCCCCTCCAGCCTAAACCTCCCCTGGCACAGCTTGAGACTGTGTCCCCTTGTTCTGCTGCTGCTTGCCTGGGAGAAAAGACCAACCCCCACCTGGCTACAACCTCCCTTCAGGGAGTTGGAGAGAGCAATGAGGTCTCCCCTGAGCCTCCTCTTCTCCAGGCTAAGCAACCCCAGCTCCCTCAGCCTCTCCTCACAGGGCTGTGCTCCAGACCCCTCCCCAGCCTTGTTGCCCTTCTCTGGACACCTTCAAGTCTCTCAATGTCCTTCTTAAACTGAGGGCCCCAGAACTGGACACAGGACTCAGGGTGTGGCCTCAGCAGTGCTGAGCACAGGGCACAATGACTTCCCTGCTCCTGCTGGCCACACTCTTCCTGATGCAGGTCAGGATGCGGTTGGCCTTCTTGGCCCCTGGGTACACTGCTGGCTCATGTTCAGCCTACTGTCAATCAGTACCCCCAGGTCCCTTTGGATTACAGAATACAAAAATTAAGCAGGTTGGAAAAGACCTTTGAGATCATCAAGTCCAACCTCTCACCCAGCACCATCTGATCAACTAAACCATGGCACCAAGTGCCTCATCCAGGCTCTTCCTAAACACCTCCAGGGATGGGGACTCCACCACCTCCCTGGGCAGCACATCCCAAGGGCCAATCTCTCTTGCTGGGAAGAATTTCTTCCTAACATCCAGCCTGAACCTCCCCTGGCACAGCTTGAGATTAGTGAGATCCTCTCCTTCATTCTGATCCTCTCCTTGGTTCTGCTCCCTGACCCTGCACACACACAGCAGTACCCTAGAGACACACACATCATCAGATCATAGTATCAGGGTTGGAAGGGACCACAAGGATCATTTAGTTCCAACCCCCCTGCCATGGGCAGGGACACCCCACACTAGATCAGCCTGGCCAGAGCCTCATCCAGCCTGATCTATGCTTTCAGCCCCAGAGCCTTGGCTGAACTGGCAGCTTACTTGTATGGAGGACATCTGGGCATATCCTCTCCAACTGAACCCTGGAAACTCCTGAGGATCATAGCCGAAGCGAATTTCCATGCCCTGGGCAGTGGTACCATCTTCAACCTCATACTTCATGTGGTGCAGATCAGGGAAGAAGTAGTTTTTTTCAGGCCTGTCAAAGAGATAAAGAAAGAACAAAGCATCACCAGCTGCCATGTGGTCTACACCTAGCAGCATAAAGCAGTGGGCATGAGCATAGCCAGCAGGGCCAGGGAGGGGATTCTCCCCTCTGCTCCACACTGCTGAGACGACAGCTGCAGCTCTGGGTCCAGGCCTGGAGCCTCTGTGCCAGGAAGGATCTGGAGGGGCTGGAAGGTGTCCAGAGAAGGGCCACGAGGAGGAGCAGAGGGCTGGAGCTGCTCTGCTGTGGGGACAGCCTGAGAGAGTTGGGGTTGTGCAGTCTGCAGAGGAGAAGGCTCCCAGGAGACCTAATTATGGCCTTCCAGGATCTGCAGGGGGCTGCAAGAAAACTGGGGAGGGACTTTTGAGGGTGTCAGGGAGTGATAGGACTGAGGCGAATGGGGCAAAACTAGAAGTGGGGAGATTGAGATTGGCTGTGAGGAAGAAGTTGCTCCCCATGAGGGTGGTGAGAGCCTGGCACAGGCTGCCCAGGGAGGTGGTGGCAGCCTCCTGGCTGGAGGTGTTTGCAGCCAGGCTGGAGGTGGCTGTGAGCAACCTGCTGTGGTGTGAGGTGTCCCTGCCCATGGCAGGGGGTTGGGACTGGCTGAGCCTTGAGGTCCCTTCCAGCCCTGACAGTTCTGTGATTCTGTGAGGTGACCTACTGATGGCTGAGGAATCCTGACAGCAGCTCAGAAATTCAAGACAGCTGAAAAGAAGGATGCAATCAGTTCTGGGATTCTGTTGGTCAGGGCCTGGCAGAGGCTGCCCAAGGAGGTGGTGGAGTCCCCAGCCCTGGAGGTGTTCAAGAAATGTGTGGCCATGGCACTTGGGGGCAGGGTTTAGTGGCCATGGTGGGGTTGGGTTGATGGTTGGCCTGGGTGCTCTCAGAGGGCTTTCCCAACCCAAACAATTCTATGGTTCTATGGTTCCAGTGAGAATTCTCTTTCCAAAAGCTTTCACAGCTTGCACACTTCTGCTGCATGACTCTTGGCAGACACAGAGCTACAGAGGCAACAACACTGCTGCAGTCCAGGGGCTGGGGATTTGAAGGAACAAGGTTAATAAAATCACAGAAGGAAACTGCCCAGCAAAACTGATATCAATAACATAACAAGAAGGAGCAGGGCAGGGATTGTCCTCCTGTACTCAGCCCTGGGGAGGCCACAGCTTGAGGCCTGGGGTCAGTTTTGGGACCCTCACTCCAAGGGCATTAATAGGCTGGAGCAGGTCCAGAGAAGGGCAACAAAGCTGGGGAAGGGTCTGGAGAAGAGGGCTGGGGAGGAGCAGCTGAGGGAGCTGGGGGTGTGGAGTGTGGAGAAGAGGAGGCTGGGGGAGACCTCCTTGCTCTCTGCAGCTCCCTGAGAGGAGGTTGCAGTGAGGTGGGGCTTGGGCTCTGCTCTCAAGGAGCAAGTGACAGGATGAGAGGAAACTGCCTCAAGTTGTACCAGGGGAGGGTTAGGTTGGACATCAGAAGAAACTTCTTCCCTGAAAGAGTTCTCCAAGCCTGGCACAGGCTGCCCAGGGAGGTGGTTGTATCCCCATCCCTGGAGGTGTTTCCAAGAGGCAGAGCTGTGGTGCTGAGGGCCATGGCTTAGCCCAGCCCTGGCAGAGCTAGGGAGTGGTTGGACTGGATGAGCTGAGAGGGCTGTCCCAAGAAAACCATTCCATTTATCAGTTCATTTATGACCAAATCCAGAACCTCACAGGAAAGACAGCAAGGGGCCTGTGGGCAGTATCAAAAGCACTGTGCTGAGGCTACGAGGAGCTGCAGCCAGACTCACTCCTGACAGGAGGTGCCCACGACGTGCGCCCGGCACCGGCAGCCACCCCAGGGTGCAGCACACAGCGGGCTGAGAGCTCCTCCAACGTCACACCTGCAGCCTGGCAGGCAAAGACCAAAGGCCAAAGGTCAGAGAACAAACTGATAACAGTTATCACAACCCCACCCCCACCCCCTCCACCTTGCCTGCACAAGGTAAACCTCAGTAAGGGTTCATTTCCTATTTGTAGGGCCCCTGGAAGAGACTACACCTTGTCTCTCTTGGTGTGAATCCACAGAGATCAAATCACCTTTGCTCCTCACCCAGACAACAGCTGCCAAGGGAGGGGTGGTGAGCAGATGCCACTGGGTGAGGACTCCCTGGAATGTGCACAGACAGGATCATCTCTACCCATCAGCTACCCAGGACAGGGAGGATGGTGGGAAGGATGCAAAGGATTCACCACCTGGACACACATCTGAAAACACCTGGGACTGAGAAACTGTATCAAAGACCTGAGCAGTGCCTGCTCAGGAGAAGACCAAGGGAGAAGCAAATACAAGGAGAGAAAAGGACAGGCAGGAGAAAAGGCATCACCATGGAGCCTGGAGGCAGCAGACCAGGAGGAACCCTCTCTCCATGTCCTAAGTACTGCCTGCTGCAACTCATGGAGCCGAAGAGGCTGCTCAGAGGAGGACTTGGGCTTGGACTTTGGGATCTCTCCCTCCCCTCCTGCAGCAGAGGACAGCACAGCCAACACGGATGACCTCCTCCACGCCAAAGCAGCAGCAGCCTTCCCCCATAGACCCAAACTGGCTTGGGAGGTGGTAATAGAATTCCTTTCCTCTTCTCTCTTCCTCTTCTCCCTCTCTCTCTCCCTTCTTCTGTCAATATAACTCCTTTCCTCTTCTCTCTCCCTCTTCTCCCTCTCTCTCTCCCTTCTTCTGTCAATATAACTCCTTTCCTCTTCTCCCTCTCTCTCTCCCTTCTTCTGTCAATATAACTCCTTTCCTCTTCTCCCTCTCTCTCTCCCTTCTTCTGTCAATATAACTCCTTTCCTCTTCTCTCTCCCTCTTCTCCCTCTCTCTGTTTTCCCCCCCTCTCTCTCCCTTCTTCTGTTCTATCCACTCTATTCTGTTAATAAATAGCCTCCAGGGCTGTTGATATTTGGGCCTCATTTGTGCCTCTGATTTCATGGCAGGGGAATGGTCCAAAGAACTGAGGCTCTTTCCCTCTCTGGACCAGGACAGTCCCTCAGCCTCTTCCCCACACATGGAGAAGCTGCACTGCTTCTGCCTTCCCACCTTTGTGGTTGTTTTCTTTATTCCTCCCTGGAAGGTGACAGGAGGCAGTGTTTTCCCAAACCCACAAGCCCTGAGCCATGCCACATTGCTACAGATGTGCAGAAGAGCCCTTCAGAGATGGAGCCAACTGGCTTGATGGCTGCACCCAAAGAGTGGCTGTCAATGGGTCCATGTCCAAGTGGAGGCCAGGGACAAGCAGAGTCCCTCAGGGATCAGGCCTGGGACCAGGCTTGTTCAACATCTCTGTGGGTGCCATGGAGAGTGGCATTGAGTGCAGCCTCAGCAGGTTTGCTGATGACACCAAGCTGTGTGGTGCTGCAGACAGCTGGAGGGAAGGATCCATCCAGAGGGACCTGCACAGGCTGCAGAGCTGGGCCCAGGACAACCTCAGGAGGTTCAACAAGACCAAGGGCAAGGTCCTGCAGCTGGGTTGGGGCAATCCCAAACTTGAGAACAGCCCTGGAGAGAGGGTCTTGGGGGTGCTGGGGGAGGAGAAGCTCCACAGGAGCCAGCAGTGAGCACTTGCAGCCCAGAGCTGCAGAGCCTGGGCTGCAGCAGGAGAAGTGTGGCCAGCAGGACAAGGGAGGGGATTCTCCCCTCTGCTCAGGCCTGGGGAGACCCCACCTGGAGTACTGCCTCCAGTTCTGGAGCCCCTATTCCAAGAGGGATCTGGAGGGGCTGGAAGGTGTCCAGAGAAGGGCCAGGAGGAGGAGCAGAGGGCTGGAGCAGCTCTCCTGTGAGGACAGACTGAAGGAGTTGGGGCTGTTCAGGCTGGAGAAGAGAAGGCTCCCAGGTGACCTCATTGTGGCCTTCCAGTATCTGAAGGGGGCTACAGGAAGGCTGGGGAGGGACTGCTCAGGCTCTCAGGCAGTGATAGGACTAGGGGGAATGGAATGAAGCTGGAGGTGGGGAGATTCAGGCTGGAGGGGAGGAGGAAGTTCTTCCCCATGAGAGTGGTGAAGCCCTGGAATGGGTTGTGCAGGGAGGTGGTTGAGGCCCCGTCCCTGGAGGTGTTTAAGCCCAGGCTGGATGAGGCTCTGGCCAGGCTGATGTAGTGTGGGGTGTCCCTGCCCATGGCAGGGGGATTGGAACTAGCTGATCCTTGTGGTCCCTTCCAACCCTGACTGATACTATGATAAGGTGGAATTTCTACCACAATACCACAATGAACAATTGCAAACAGCCCAGCCCCCAACATCTGCCTTAGGAAAATGACAAGGTGTGACCCTTGCAGCCTCTGCTGCTTCTCCCATACTTAATTTATCCTAGAAACCTGGCTCCCAAGAACACAAGTGCTCACACAATAGCACATGCAAACTTTTAACCATGCTGGACAACAACACTGAGTGAACTTCTGGAGGACACAGGACTTGGGGCAGACACTGAAGGGCACTCCTAGTATCAAGGTCTAAGGCAGGAAGCAAAATGGCTGCTGAGCCAACACTTGGGTTTTATCTCCCTTAGCAAACTCTTTCCACTGAAACTGTTCTCCTGCCCCTGTGCTGGCCACTGGGGAGGCCACAGCTTGAGTCTTGGGTTCAGCTTTGGGCCTCTCACTCCAAGAAGGACATTGAGAGGCTGGAGCAGGTCCAGAGAAGGGCAACCAAGCTGGGGAAGGGGCTGGAGAAGAGGGCTGGGGAGGAGCAGCTGAGGGAGCTGGGGGTGTTGAGCCTGGAGAAGAGGAGGCTGAGGGGAGACCTCATTGCTCTCTACAGCTCCCTGAGAGGAGCTGGAGCCAGGTGGTTGGGGGGTCAGTCTCTTCTCACAGGTCACAAGCAATAAGGATGAAAGAAAAAAAGCCTCAAGTTTAGGTTGGCTATTAGGGAAAACTTCTTCCTTGCAAGAGTGGTCAGGCCCTGGAAGAGGCTGCCCAGGGAGGTGCTGGAGTCACCATCCCTGCAAGCATTCAAAACCAAAGTGTAGCTGTGGCTTTAGCAGCAGCCTTGCTAGTGTTGGGGCAATGACTCCATGAGCTCAAAGGCCCCTTTCCAAGCTCAGTGATTCTCTGATTCCCTACTAAGGAGCCCCAGCACATTACCTTGGCAGCCAAAATAATTCTTGTCTTGCAGAGCATGAAACCCAGCTTGGCAAGTGTCACAGGAGCCCCCACAAACATTGGCTTTGCAGTGGCAATGTCCATTTGCCTGGCAAGAAAGGAAGCTCATCAGACAGGTCCCAGCACCTTCTGCAGAACCTGAATCTTTCGATCCCCTCTCAGTCTAAAGAGGGAAAACATTCAAATCTTGACACAAAAGAGCAACAGGTTGCCCAGAGAAGTGGTGGAGGCTCCAAGCCTGGCAGTGTTGAAGGCCAGGGTGGATGTAGCCTTGAGCAGGCTGGGCTGGGAGGAGGCATCCCTGCACAGGGCAGGTGGTTGGAACTGGATGATCCTTGAGGTCCTTTCCAACCCTGACAGCTCTGTGATTGTGATCTAGTGGGAGTGGGGGCACATGGCAGGTGGTTGGAACTGGATGATCCTTGAGGTCCTTTCCAACCCTGACAGCTCTGTGATTGTGATCTAGTGGGAGGGCACATGGCAGGTGGGTTGGAACTGGATGATCCTTGAGGTCCTTTCCAACCCCAACAATTCTATGGTTCTATGATTCTATGAGGCCTTGAGCAAGCTGGGCTGGGAGGAGGCATCCCTGCACTGGCCAAGGGGGTGGAACTGGATGATCCTTGAGGTCCTTTCCAACCCTGACAGCTCTGTGATTCTAATCTAGTGTGAGGGCACATGGCAGGGGGTTGAAACTGGATGATCCTCAAGGTCCCTTCCAACCCCAACAATTCTGTGGCTCTATGAGGCCTTGAGCAAGCTGGGCTGGGAGGAGGCATCCCTGCATAGGGCAGGGGGTTGGAACTGGATGATCCTTGAGGTCTCTTCCAACCCTGACAGCTCTGTGATTCTGATCTAGTGTGAGGGCACATGGCAGGGGGTTGAAACTGGATGATCCTTGAGGTCTCTTCCAACCCCAACAATTCTATGGCTCTATGATTCTGATCTAGTGTGAGGCATCAGGTTGGACTCGATGATCTTTGAGGTCTCTTTCAACCTTGGTGATACTGTGATCCCTGCCCATGGCAGGGTAGGAACTGGATGATCCTTGAGGTCCCTTCCAACCCCAACAATTCTATGACTCTATGAGGCATTGAGCAAGCTGAGCTGGGAGGAGACATCCCTGCACAAGGCAGGGGGGTTGGATCTGGATGATCCTTGAGGTCCCTTCCAACCCCAACAATTCTATGACTCTATGAGGCCTTGAGCAAGCTGGGCTGGGAGGAGACATCCCTGAACAGGGCAGGGGGGTGGAACTGGATGATCCTTGAGGTCCCTTCCAACCCTGACAATTCTATGGCTCTATGAGGCCTTGAGCAAGCTGGGCTGGGAGGAGGCATCCCTGCACGGGGCAGGGAGTTGGAACTGGATGATCCTCGAAGTCCCTTCCAACCCCAACAATTCTGTGATTCTGATCTAATGTGAGGTGTCCCTGCCCATGGCAGGGGGTTGGAACTGGATGATCCTTGAGGTCCCTTCCAACCCCAACAATTCTATGGTTCTATGAGGCCTTGAGCAAGCTGGGCTGGGAGGAGGCATCCCTGCACAGGGCAGGGGGTTGGAACTGGATGATCCTTGAGGTCTCTTCAACCCCAACAATTCTATGGTCCTATGATTCTGATCTAGTATGAGGCATCCCTGCCCATGGCAGGGGGTTGGAACTGGATGATCCTTGAGGTCTCTTCCAACCCCAAAGCATTCTGTAGTCCCTGGACACCTGCCATCTACCATCTGGAAGGAGCAGACTGGAAACCCATGAACTCAGAATGAGGACAAATGGTCAGAACTTCTGCACATCTCCAGGATAGCCAAAAATCCTGCACAGAACCTTTCCCTTGCTGTAGAAACCCAGCCAAGGTATGTGGAAAAGAATTAGTCAGTACCAGGATTTCTACCTTAACCAACTGCTCCCACAGTTTGCCCCACAACAATCCATTTGATTCATGTCTGACCTTACCTGCTGGCACTCTCCAACTCCACTTAGTGTTCCTCTCACATCACACTGGCAGGCTGCACAGATAAAAACCAAAGATGAGATGCATTTTGCCTTTCCCAAACACCTTGCAGGAAAACCAACCCACCCTCAGCCTGCAGCTTTGAACCACTGTACAAGCAGCTGGGGGGTTACTGCTGGGAGGGGCAGATAAGCAGGAGGATACTGCCACGAGCTGGAAGAGGGGAGATTGAGACTGGAGATGGGGAAGAACTTGTTTGCAGTGAGGGTGGTGAGAGCCTGGCACAGGTTGCCCAGGGAGGTGGTGGAAGCCTCCTGCCTGGAGGTGTTTGCAGCCAGGCTGGATGTGGCTGTGAGCAACCTGCTGTGGTGTGAGGTGTCCCTGCCCATGGCAGGGGTTGGGACTGGCTGAGCCTTGAGGTCCCTTCCAGCCCTGACAATCCTGTGGTTCTATGAAATGCAAGCACAGCTCTTTGGCAACACAGTATGGCAGGTCCTGGGTCCAGTGTTAAAGGCAGCAATCCTGTCTCACTTCAGTGAAACCCTCACAGGGCTCTATGAGGTACACACCACTGTAACCCAGAGCACACCTCGGGCCAGCACTGCCCATGGTTTTCACTTCTAAAAGTAACTGCTGGGATCACAGAAGCACAGAGTGTGACCTCTGGAGATCAGCCAGTCCAACCCCTGCCAGGGCAGGGTCACCCAGGGCAGCTCACACAGAACACATCCAGGTGGGGCTGGAAAGGCTCCAGAGGAGACTCCACAACCCCCCTGGGCAGCCTGCTCCAGGGCTCAGCACCCTCACAGGGACAAAGTTTTCCCTCCTGTTCCCCTGGCACCTCCTCTGCCCCAGCTTGCCCCCAGTGCCCCTTGTGCTGTCCCTGGGCATCCCTGAGCAGAGCCTGGCTCCAGCCCTGCACATCTTTAGCCCCAGCAATGAGGGCAGCCCTCAGGCTCCTCTGCTCCAAGCTCCAAGCCCCAGCTCCCTCAGCCTGGGCTCACAGGGAGATGTTCCACTGCCTGCAGCAGCTCTGTGCCTCTGTGCTGGACTCTCTCAAGCAGTTCCCTGAGGTCCTTCTTGAAGAGAGGGGCCCAGAACTGGAGACAGTATTCCAGATGTGGCCTCACCAGGGCAGAGTAGAGGGGAGGAGAACCTCTCTTGATCTACTCCCCACAGCCCTTCTAATCCACCCCAGGAGGCCCTTGGCTTTCCAATGGGTCATTTGTTGCTACAATTCAGTAGCACAACCCCCAGGCTGTTACCAAGAGCTGTGAAACTCACTGAGCCCCAGAGATGGGGCACTGAAGCTTTCCTTCCACAGAAATGAACACATTCCATAAGGCAAAGAATTATGCCATGAAGAAGCTGTACCTGTGCATCCCTCGGGGTTTTCTTTGGCCAGGTTCCAGTACAAGGGCTTGCATTTACTACAGGTGGGCCCTTCAACGTGCTGAAGACATTGACAGAAGCCCTAGTGACAGAAAGCAGTTAAATTAGGTTCATTTGTTCCATGAAAACACACTGCTGAGAAGGCCCTGAACCAGTGAACAGCTGAGGCAGCTTAC
Source organism: Picus viridis (assembly GCA_033816785.1). NCBI lineage: Eukaryota > Metazoa > Chordata > Aves > Piciformes > Picidae > Picus > Picus viridis. The sequence continues at coordinate 2,396,115 of CM066571.1, forward strand.
TGCCTCACACAGCTGCAGGGAGGCTGAGGCTGCTGGAACAGACTTGTCTGTCTCACACGACCAGCAGAGGATTGTTGCACCTTGCATTTGCTCTCCATGTCTGGCTTACTCTCTCTGTGCCAACTTCCACCCCTTCCAGTTCTCTTACAGCCTTTTTGAGAGCTGCTTTTAGGTATTAACTGCATTGAACAAGGTTTAAAAGCAACTTCCCTTAAATATAATCGTTCCTTCTGATAGTTGCTCCTTCCTTTGCTGGTGGGAGATTCACATGACCCTACAGAGATGCTTCTTCCACTGCTCAGATTTACTCCTGTTCATAATTACTCCTTGCTTTGTGGGTGGAAGACACACATAGCTGGACACATGAGCCTACAGAGGTGCTCCTTCCACTGCTCAGATTTACTCCTTCTCATATTTACTCCTCCCTTTAATGGTAGAAGACACACACAGCTGGACACCTGAGCCTACAGAGGTGCTCCTTCCACTGCTCAGACTGATTCCTTCTCATATTTACTCCTTCCTTTAATGGTAGAAGGCTCACATAGCTGGACACCTGAGCCTACAGAGGTGCTCCTTCCACTGCTCAGACTGATTCCTTCTCATGTTTAGCCTTCCTCTGTTGGTAGAAGACACACACAGCTGGACACCTGAGCCTACAGAGGTGCTCCTTCCACTGCTCAGACTGATTCCTTCTCATATTTACTCCTTCCTTTAATGGTAGAAGGCTCACATAGCTGGACACCTGAGCCTACAGAGATGCTGCTTCTACTGCTCAGACTGATTCCTTCTCATGTTTAGCCTTCCTCTGTTGGTGGAAGACACACACAGCTGGACACCTGAGCCTACAGAGGTGCTCCTTCCACTGCTCAGACTGATTCCTTCTCATGTTTAGCCTTCCTCTGTTTTACTCCATCCTTTACAGGGTGGAAGACACTCCACAGCTGGACACATGAGCCTACAGTGGTGCTCTTTCCACTGCTCAGATTTACTCCTTTTCATATTTACTCCTTCCTTTAATGGTGGAAGACACACACAGCTGGACACATGAGCCTACAGTGGTGCTCTTTCCACTGCTCAGATTTACTCCTTTTCATATTTACTCCTTCCTTTAATGGTGGAAGACACACACAGCTGGACACCTGAGCCTACAGAGGTGCTCCTTCCACTGCTCAGACTGATTCCTTCTCATATTTACTCCTTCCTTTGTTGGTGGAAGATGGACATAGCTGTATACCAGAGCCTAAGGAGATGCTCCTTCTACTGCTCAGACTTATTCCTTCTCATGTTTACTCCCTCCTCTGTTGGTGGAAGACACACACAGCTGTACACCTGAGCCTACACAGACACTTCTTCCACTGCTCAGACTTATTCCTTCTCATATTGACTCCTTCCATTGCTGGTATAAGATACACACAGCTGTATACCAGAGCCTGCAGAGATTCTTCTTCCACTGCTCAGACTTATCATTCCTTTTGATATTTACTCCTTCCTCTGTTGGTGGAAGACACACACAGCTGTATGCCAGAGCCTACAGAGGTGCTTCATCCACTGCTCAGGCTTACCCTCTAGATCTTCTTCACTACACACTGAGCAATGAGTGTGGTTTCTGTGCTGTATTACAGCCAAGAGCAGTGAAAGAGGAACAGTCACACAGAGGGAATTCCTGTGTGCAGGATAAATTGAGGCTGAGCTGGCCTGTTGGAATGTGCTGCCCAGGGAGCTGGTGCAGTCACCATCCCTGGAGGTGTTCAAGAGGGGATTGGATGTGGCACTTGGTGCCATGGTTAAGTCATGAGGTGTGTGGTGACAGGTTGGACTCGATGATCTTTGAGGTCTCTTCCAACCTTGCTGATTCTGTGTGTGTGTGATTCTGTGTGAAACTAGAAGCAGAAGACCTCTGAGCCATGCAGAGGCTTCCATGCACATCTCATGCCTAGATTAGTGTCCTAGCACACCAAGGAGACACCAACAGGATGCATACTCTCTACACAGAAGGTAAACCCTCAACCCCACCTGCTAATTGCTCTGGTACAAGCAAACAGCAAACCCCAAAGTTTCTTTCTCTGCTTAACTTCACTCCTTTACTTATTTGCATGAGTAAATAACCCCCTGCAATGCTTTCAGACTCCAGGCCTTGGGCAGTGGACTGAATGTGCTGAGCAAAGACACAGGAATCATCAAGTAGTGAGCTGCCATGGGAGGATACTTACAGAAGGAGAAGCAAGGCTCCCTGAGGGGTCACACTCACTGCTGACACCTGGATGGCATTGGAAGAAAAAGAACAACAGAGCAATGATCACAGGATCACAGGATCACCAAGGTTGGAAGAGACCTCAAAGATCATCGAGTCCAACCTGTCACCACAGACCTCATGACTAGACCATGGCACCAAGTGCCACATCCAGTCCCCTCTTGAACACCTCCAGGGATGATGACTCCACCACCTCCCTGGGCAGCACATTCCAATGGCAAATGACTCTCTCAGTGAAGAACTTTCTCCTCACCTCCAGCCTAAACCTCCCCTGGCACAGCTTGAGACTGTGTCCTCTTGTTCTGGTGCTGCTTGCCTGGGAGAAGAGACCAACCCCACCTGGCTACAACCTCCCTGCAGGTAGTTGTAGAGAGCAATGAGGTCTCCCTGAGCCTCCTCTTCTCCAGGCTAAGCAACCCCAGCTCCCTCAGCCTCTCCTCACAGGGCTGTGCTCAAGGCCTCTCCCCAGCCTTGTTGCCCTTCTCTGGACACCTTCAAGTGTCTCAATGTCCTTCTTAAACTGAGGGGCCCAGAACTGGACACAGGATTCAAGGTGTGGCCTCAGCAGTGCTGAGCACAGGGCACAATGACCTCCCTGCTCCTGCTGGCCACCCTGTTCCTGATGCAGGCCAGGATGCCATTGGCGCTCTTGGCCCCCTGGGCACACTGCTGGCTCATGTTCAGGCAGCTGTCAATCAGCACCCCCAGGTCCCTCTCTGTTTGGCAGCTCTCAGCCACTCTGCCCCCAGCCTGTAGCTCTGCCTGGGGTTGCTGTGGCCAAAGTGCAGCCCTGGCACTTGGACTTGTTGAATGCCAGCCTGTTGGCCTCTGCCCATCTGTGCAGCCTGGCAAGGTCCCTCTGCAGAGCCCTTCTGCCCTCTGACTGACCAACCTCTGCTCCCAGCTTGGTGTCATCTGCACATTTGCTGATGACTGTCTCAATCCCCTCCTCCAGATCATCAATGAAGACATTAAAGATGACCTTTGAGGATCCTTTCCAGCAAGTTGTGAATCTTAATTCCACAAGCTGGCATCAGTGGCCTGCAGCCATCAGCACATCACACACACAGCTGAAGGGTGTGAGTCTAAAAGTCCAGCCAGACTGGAGCACCTCCTGCAGACTGGAGCTTCTCCTGCAGTTACCACTACACTGGGCCAACAGCTGCAGCACAGACATGCCACTGCACTGAAATGATGCTGGATGTCACACAGGGTCACTCTTTCCAGGTACATGAGTGGGAGCCCACCTGGGACTCTCAGCTGCTGCAGGTACAGCCCAAGTGTTGCAGTGGATCACTTGGATTTGATACTGACAGAGAGAGGAATGCCAAACAGGCTCTGTCCTGCCTTCCCACTCCCATGTTCCTGCTTCCCCCTTGGGTTCCCCCTTCTGCCTCAGCCAAGGCCTTCTGCCTTTGTTGTGTTTATTTCAAAGATGCCTGGAAAAAATGTGGAGCTGGCTAGGAAGTCAAGTGTCAGAGAAAGATAAACACTGGAGCTTCCAAACCCATCCTCTACCAGCAGGAGCCACCTCCTGCTGCTGCATTCTGTCCCCACCTCACTGCACTGGTTTGTTTACAGGCTTTGATGCCACCCCTGGGGAACTGTGGTAGCCTCAGGCTGTGCCTAGGAAAAAATTTCCACAGATCTTGAGCAGAAAGTGATAGAATGTAAATAAATCAGCACTGGGTGCAAAAGGGAAAGTCATGGTAAGCTCTGAGTCACAGAATCAACCAGCTTGGAAGAGACCTCAGAGATCATCCAGTCCAACCTATGGCCTATTACCTAACACCTCCTGACAACTAAACCATGGCTCCAAGTGCCACAGCCAAGCCCCTCTTGAACACCTCCAGGGATGGGGACTCCACCACCTCCCTGGGCAGCACATCCCAATGGCCAATCTCTCTTGCTGGGAAGAACTTTCTCCTCACCTCCAGCCTAAACCTCCCTGGCACAGCTTGACACTGTCCTCTTGTTCTGGTGCTGGGTGCCTGGGAGCAGAGACCAACCCCCACCTGGCTACAACCTCCCTTCAGGGAGCTGTAGAGAGCAAGAAGGTCTCCCCTGAGCCTCCTCTTCTCCAGGCTAAGCAACCCCAGCTCCCTCAGCCTCTCCTCACAGGGCTGTGCTTGTGATGAGACACTGGAACAGGTTGCCAGGGAGGTCATGGGTGTCCCCTTCCTGGAGCTGTTAGTGCCAGGTGGGATGAGGCCTTGAGCAAGCTGTGCTGGTGGAAGGTGCCCCTGCCCATGGCAGGGGGTTGGAACATAATGATCTTTAAGGTCCCTTCCAATCCAAATCATTCTGTGATTCTAACTCTTTCTCTCTTCCTTTGCTCTGCTGGCTCTGGTGCTTCTGCTGGCTTTGCTGACCTTGGCTGTGATCTTGTTGTGGCTAAGTACTAAGAGCCTGTTCTCTACTCTCCTCTCTCCTTTGCCTTGCACAGGGGGGAAAGGAGCAGGGAGGGGAAGCTATTAGTAGCCCCCTGCTTTTGCCCTGGGGGGTTCTTGTGCTGGTTATAAATGGGATCTATATGTAAATCTTGTCTATTTTGTACATGCTCATTGCATTCCACATTTCAGATTGCAGTTGTGCTTGCAAATCCAGCTGCAGTTGCTTTCAGCTGAGCTGCTCTGGCAGTTTTATGCTGGGGGGGGGCCCACCACAGGAATCAAGCTTCTCTTCAGTTCTAAAAGGCAGGAGCAGAGAGAGCAGCCCTGCCTGCAGCAGCAGCAGCAGCAAATGAGTTTCAGATCTGCCTCCCTTCTGCAGATGATGACTCCAAAGAGCAGCAGCAGGCTGGGCTGCTCCCTTCCCACCACAGCATGCAGAAGGGCAACAAAGCTGGGGAGGGGTCTGGGGCACAGCCCTGTGAGGAGAGGCTGAGGGAGCTGGGGTTGCTTAGCCTGGAGAAGAGGAGGCTCAGGGGAGACCTCATTGCTCTCTGCAACTCCCTGAAGGGAGGTTGTAGCCAGGTGGGGGTTGGTCTCTTCTCCCAGGCACCCAGCACCAGAACACGAGGACACAGTCTCCAGCTGTGGCAGGGGAGGTTTAGGCTGGAGGTGAGGAAGAAGTTCTTCATAGAAAGAGAGATTGGCCCTTGGGATGTGCTGCCCAGGGAGGTGGTGGAGTCCCTTCTCTTGGTCTCTTCTCCCAAGCAACTAATGGGAGGGTGAGATGAAATAGGCTTCAGTTGTGCCAGGGATGGTTTAACTGGGAGATGAGGAACAATTTCTTTGCTGCAAGAGCAGTCAGGGCGTGGAAGAGGCTGCACAGGGAGGGGGTGGAGTCCCCATCCCTGGAGGTGTTCCAGGGGTGTGCAGATGTGGTACCAGGAGAAGTTCAGGCTGGAGGTGAGGAGAAAGTTCTCCACTGAGAGAGTTGTTGGCCATTGGGATGTGCTGCCCAGGGAGGTGGTGGAGTCCCCATCCCTGGAGGTGTTCAAGAGGGGATTGGATGTGGCACTTGGAGCCATGGTTTAGTTGTCAGGAGGTGTTGGGTCATAGGTTGGACTTGATGATCTCTGAGGTCTTTTCCAGCCTGGTTGATTCTGTGATTCTATGCTGCACTGGTTCACATTTCAAGAGCAGCTGCTTAACAGAACAAGCTGTGAGCTTCAGCAGCTTTCAGCACTGCCACTGCCTGTCTCTGATTACTTTCATCTGTCTCTAACCACTCTCTGTCGTTTGCAATTTGTTTTTCCATGCTCTGTTAAGCTTCTGTGTCACTCTTGAGCCTTTGATGGTAGAAGTTCAAACATATTCAGCACAGGTTTGATCTGCTTCAGTTTGCTACCTGATTCAGTCCCACACACACAAATATAATGGTTAGAGTTCTGTGCTGGGGCAGCCCAGAGTGCAAAGCAGAGCCTGGGCTGCTGCCAGAGCAGTGTGAGCAGCAGGGCAGGAGAGGGGATTCTGCCCCATGACTCTGCTCTGCTCAGACCTCACCTCCAATCCTGCCTCCAGCTCTGGTGTCCCCAGCATGGGAAGGACACAGAGCTGCTGGAGTGAGTGCAGAGGAGGCCACAAAGGTGATCCAAGGGCTGGAGCAGCTCTGCTGTGAGCACAGGCTGAGGGAGCTGGGGGTGTGCAGCCTGGAGAAGAGACTCCAGGGGGACCTCGGAGCTGCCTGCCAGGACCTGAAGGGATCCTGCAGGAAGGCTGCAGAGGGGTTTTTCCTGAAGGTGTCTAGCAACAGGCCAAGGGGGAATGGTTTGAAGGTGAGGGAGAGCAGGGTTAGACTGGAGCTGAGGAAGTTGCTCTTCAGTGTGAGGGTGATGAGGCTCTGGAATTAGGCTGCCCAGGGAGGCTGTGGCTGCCTCCTACCTGGAGGTGTTCATGGCCAGGTTGGATGAGGCCTTGAGGCCCATGAGGGTGGTGAGACATGGGATCAGGTGTCCCAGGAAAGCTCTGGAGGCTCCAAGCCTGGAAGTGTTGAAATCAAGGCTGGCTGAGGCCTTGAGCAAGCTGCTGCAGTAAGAGGCATCCCTGCCCATGGCAGGGAGATTGGATCTAGATGACCTCCAAGGTCCATGTTCTGACTCTGTGATTTCACTGTAGAGCACAGGAGTCCCTTGCCATCTAAGTGCTGTGAGCATTGCTTTGGCCACTGCAAAACCAGCACCTGGAAAGCTGCCCTGGCTCTGGGGGCCTGTTTGGTCCTGTAGATGCAGAGGGCAGACTCACCTGGACAGGCAGGGAAGGAGTGGTGGCCAGGCTGGCATCTGTCACACTGATCTCCAGCTACTCCAGAGCGACAAAGACACCTCCCAGAAACATCACAGACTTCAGGCTGGGATCCCAACAGGTTACATTCACAGGCTGGAAGTGAGGAGAGAGATTTCAGGGGAGGAGAAGAGGTGGGGGGGAAAGGGGAAGGGTAACAGGGAGAGGGAAAGGGAGGTGGGGGAAAGGCTGCACAGGAACACATCCAGACAGGGCTGGAAAGGCTCCAGGGAAGGAGACTCCACAACCTCTCTGGGCAGCCTGCTCCAGGGCTCTGTAACCTCATAGTAAAGAAGTTCCTCCTCATGTTGAGGTGGAACCTCCTGTGCTGCAGCTTACATCCATTGCCCCTTGTCCTATCCCAGGGTGCAGCTGAGCAGAGCCTGTCCCCTCCCTCCTGACCCCCAGCCCTCAGCTATTGATAGACATTGATCAGATCCCCTCTCAGTCTTCTCCTCTCCAGACTAAACAGCCCCAGAGCTCTCAGCCTCTCCTCCCCAGGCAGTGCTGCAGTCCCTTCAGCATCCTGGTAGCCCTCCTTTGGACTCTCTCCAGCAGATCCCTGTCCCTCCTGACCTGGGGAGCCCAGACCTGGATGCAGTACTCCAGATGAGGTCTCCCCAGGGCAGAGCAGAGGGGGAGGAGAACCTCCCTGGCTCAGCTGGCCACACTCCTCTGAATGCCCCCAGGACCCCACTGGCCTTCTTGGCCCCCGGGGCACACTGCTGTGCCATGTTGCAGTGTTGGCAGGGTTGCAGCCTGGAGCTGCTCTTTCAGCTGGAGGCCAAGGCTGGCCCTGCCTGCAGAGCCCAGCCCTGAGCAGCCAAGGCACGATGGCACTTACGCAGGCAGCGGGGGCCGAAACGTCCTGGTCTGCAGCCACCTGCTGGGTGCAAGAGGAAAGGAAGTGAAAAGAAAGGAACGAAACGGGTGCATAAAGATCAGGCAGCTCCTCGGGGCTCTTTTTTTTGCAGGGAGAAACAGAGCAGTGCTGGCTAAGGACTGCCCTTGAAGCCCCAAAACTCTGCCTGTGTTCCTCCCACACACGAACCTCATCAATCAAACTACAATAACCTGTGATTCAGTTTACACCTCCTGGTGACACAGGAACTCCCAGCTGCCCTTCCTGTGCCTTCAGACCCCAATGGGACTCACTGACAATGTAAACAGCTCCAGGTCTGTCTTCTCCTGGGTTTATTTATTTGTCTTTGATTGGATTTTTCTTCTTTCCCCCACCTTGAGGTGAGAGAAGAAGATGTGGGACAGAGCACACCCAGGCACCGGTGCTGGATGCTGGGGGAAGGAGAGAAGTGGCACAGGAGACCAAGGCTATGTGGGCTGTGGGGGCAGCTCCAGGAAAGCAGCTGGGACAGGTGAACACACACAGGGGTTTGCTCTCTCTGCTGGTGTCTGAGTGTCTGCTGCATCCACTGAGGAAAAGACTTCAACTGTCCACTGGCTAGATGATTAAACTGGAGGTGTTTAGGAAGAGCCTGGATGGGGTACTCGGTGCCATGGTTCAGTTGATCAGATGGTGTTGGGTGATAGGTTGGACTTGGTGACCTCCAAGGGCTCTTCCAACCTGGTTAATTCTACTCTATTCTAGTGAACGACTTGGGTTGGAAGGAACCTCTGAGATCATCTACTCCATCCTCCTGCCATGGGCAGGGACACCTCTCAACTAGACTCAGCTGCTCAAGGCCTCATCCAGCCTGGCCTTAAACACCCCCAGGGAGGAGGCAGCCACAGCCTCCCTGGGCAGCCTATTCCAGAGTCTCACCACCCTCATACTCAAGCTCTTCCTCAGCTCCAGTCTAACCCTGCTCTCCCTCAGCTTCAAAACACTTGTGCCCCTGTATTCTGCACTGGTTAGGCCACACCTTGAGTGCTGTGGCTAGTTCTGGGCTCCTCAGTTAAAGAAGGACATTGAGAGACTTGAAGGTGTCCAGAGAAGGGCAAGAAAGCTGGGGAGGGGTCTGGAGCACAGCCCTGTGAGGAGAGGCTGAGGGAGCTGGGGTTGCTTAGCCTGGAGAAGAGGAGGCTCAGGGGAGACCTCATTGCTCTCTCCAGCTCCCTGAAGGGAGTTTGTAGCCAGGTGGTGGTTGGTCTCTTCTCCTAGGCACCCAGCACCAGAACAAGAGGACACAGTCTCAAGCTGTGCCAGGGGAGGTTTAGGCTGGAGGTGAGGAGAAAGTTCTTCACGGAGAGAGTCGTTTGCCATTGGGATGTGCTGCCCAGGGAGGTGGTGGAGTCACCATCCCTGGAGGTGTTCCAGAGGGGACTGGATGTGGCACTTGGTGCCATGGTCTAGTCATGGGGTCTGTGGTGACAGGTTGGACTCGATGATCTTTGAGGTCTCTTCCAACCTCGGCCATCCTGTGATTCTGTGATTCACTTGCCAGCACAAACTGCAGCTCTCCTAAAGCTAAAGGGCAGGAATGTTGCTGTCTGGACAGGAGGAATGCCTCAAGGGTTTTTATAAAGCCCTTGATCCTGAAGCCTGCTACAAGTGATGAAGCACAGGCTGTGATGGTGTCTCCATTCTGAAGGATAACAACAGCTACTACGAAGTACAAGCCCACTGAAGGAAAGCTTTGTGTGGATTTCAGGCAGCTGTGTAGAGGGCCAAAGAAGAAATGTGGAGTTCTCTTAGACCTCAAAGCCCTTCACTGCCAAGGGCAATGCACAATTTAAACAGCTCCAGGGATACCACCTCCTTGGGCAGCCTGTTCCAATGAAACAATTAATCCCCATGTCCAGCCTAGATCTCCCCTGGTGCAGCTTGAGGCCATTCCCTCAAGTTCTATCACTAATAACCAGTGAGAAAAGCCCAGCACCTACCTCTCTCTGTTGTCCTTTCAGGTAGGTGTAGAGGACAGTAAGCTCTCCCCTCAGCCTCCTCTTCCTCAAACTAATCAGTCCCAGTTCCCTCAGCTGCTCTTTGTTAGGCCTTACTCCCTAAGGCTTCCTCAGCTCAGCTGCTCTTCCCTGCCCCTTCTCCGGCACCCTATGTCCTCCTCGCAGGGAGGTGCCCACAGCTCAACAGAATCACATTCAGCTTGGAAAAGCTCCTCAGGATCACCAGCTCCAACCATTAACCCTACTCTCCAAGGGTCACCCCCAAACCATATCCCCAAGCACCACATCCAAACCACCTTGAAACACCTCCAGGGCAGCACATTCCAGTGCCTGACCACTCTTGCCAGGTGCAAGAGGCCAGTCCTGAAGCAGGGGCCAGTGAGGCTTTAGAAAGAGATTTCCAGAGCAAAGCAGCTGAGAAGCTGTGCATGTCAGCCTGGATGGATCTGCTCACAAGAGCACCACACAAGCTGGTCAGGCTCTGCTGCAGATGTTAGCCAGGGGCTGCCTGAGCTCGTTTTGATCCACAAGTCTTCCCCAGATCAGTCCCACTGAAGTGTCTCATAGAAACATGGCAATATCAGAGAATCAACCAGGTTGGAAAAGACCTCAGAGGTCATCAAGTCCAACCTGTCATCCAGCACCATCTAATCATATAAACCACGGCTCCAAGTGCCACATCCAATCCCATTTTGAACACCTCCAGGGACAGGGAATCCACCACCTCCCTGGGCAGCACATCCCAATGGCTAACAACTCTCTCTCTGAAGAACTTCCTCCTCACCTCCAGCCTAAACCTCCCCTGCCACAGCTGGAGACTGTGTCCTCTTGTTCTGGTGCTGGGTGCCTGGGAGAAGAGACCAACCCCCACCTGGCTACAACCTCCCTTCAGGGAGTTGGAGAGAGCAATGAGGTCTCCCCTGAGCCTCCTCTTCTCCAGGCTAAGCAACCCCAGCTCCCTCAGCCTCTCCTCACAGGGCTGTGCTCCAGACCCCTCCCCAGCTTTCTTGCCCTTCTCTGGACACCTTCCAGCATCTCAACATCTTTCCTAACCTGAGGAGCTCAGAACTGGACACAGGACTCAAGGTGTGGCCTCAGCAGTGCTGAGCACAGGGCAGAATGACCTCCTGGGAAGAGCAAAGGCTCTCTGCAAGGGAAATACCAAGAGGGGCAAAATTGCCACAGAAATCCCCAGGGAAGAGTAGGCAGCACTGACAACATGGGGAAAACAGTGACAGGAGGGGAAAAGCACACCAAGAACTTGCCTATTATGTCTCCAGCCATGGCATCTGGTGGGTTTGGAGAAGTGAAAGGACGTGCAGCAATGTCTTTGAAAGAAGAGAAGCAATGAGGTGTGTGTGAAACAGACACCTTCAATTCATCAACAGTCCTGACGAACAACAGTACAGCAAGGGTGGCACTGGTGTGGCTGGAGCAAGCAGCTTCACCTGCACCTTATTCCACTGAGAACCATAGAACCATGGAATGGCTTAGGTAGGAAGAGACCTCAGAGGTCATCTACTCCAACCTCCCTGCCGGGTTGGGACACACACCTCTCCACTCAGCAACTCTCAGGTTGCTCAAGGCCTCATCCAGCCTGGCCTTGAACACCCCCAAGGAGGAGGCAGCCACAACCTCCCCCAGGCAGCCTATGCCACAGTCTCATCACTCTCTATTGAGGAACTTCTTCCTCAGCTCCAGTCTCACCCTGCTCTCTGTCAGTGGTGGAGTCTCCATCCCTGGAGCTGTTCAAGAAACCTGTGGCCATGGTGGTGCTGGGTTGATGTTGGACTGGATGATCTTAGAGGGCTTTCCCAACCCCAACAACTCTGTGATTCCATGATTGTACGTTCCACTTCCCAGTCCAAGTGGTCTTTGTACCTAAATAACCCAAGACCTTGTTAAACCATTTGTCTTTAGGACTTTAGGACTGGAGCTCATGAGTTACTGAGAGACAGGCTGTAGCCTCCACGTCTTAGATGAGCCCAGAGCTGTGAGGCTGCAGCAGTGTCTCTGATTTCCAAGTAGCCATTGTTCTGTAGAACAAACCAGGCTGCCTTCAGGGCTGTGACCATTTACCAGCCTGTGGAAACCAGATTTACCAGCTGCAGGACCAGATGTTGCACCCAAGGCAAGGGGAAGGGACGCTGCTAATTCTTTAATGCACACTTAAAACATGGGGAAAGAGGCATTTGGACTGGAGTACTTACTGACACAGAATGGGTAAGCATAGAATCCATCAGCACAACCTTCACACTCTTCTCCCTGGAAGTTCAGCTTACACAAGCAGCGGCCAGAGCCTTCCTCGCAGCCCTCTGCACGCTCCCAGGGGCAGCTGCAGGCTGAGGAAGGATCAGCAGTTAGCACTCCTTGGATAAAGAAGTAATCTGCCTTTCCCAGCAGAGCACAAGAGCACTCTGACAGCAAATCTGCACTGGTGAGCATCTCATTGTTTCAAGAATCAGGGGGCTCATTTTTTCTCCTCTGCCCACGGCAGGGGGGTTGGAACTAGCTGAGTGATCTTCATGGCCTTTGGAGTGATAGAACAAAGCTTTCAAGTGACCAAGAGCCAAAGGATACCTCACATGTGCATCAGAGAGCTCAGAGATGCAAGGTCATGAGGGTGGGAGGTGAGAGTGGCTGCCCAGGGGCTGTGCCTCCTCCCTGTGCAGCAGCACATCTGATCCCAGCTCCTCAGCAGCCTTTCCTGGCTTACTTCTTCTTGGTGTCCATGCTGCTGGTCTGGACCTTTAGGCCCACATGACACAAAAGCTGAGGAGAATATCATTAGAAGGGCCTAAAGCAACACAGGAAGTCAAGACCTCCAAGATCTTTTGGCCTCTCTTTTCATTTTGCCTCCCCCAAAGATCATAGACTGATAGAATGGTAGGGGCTGGAAGGGACCTCTGCAGAGCACCCAGTCCAACCCCTTGCCAAAGAGGCAGCCCCTAGGACAGGTCACACAGGAACACGTCCAGACAGGTGTTGAAAGTCTCCTTAGAGGGAGACTCCACAAACTCTGGGCAGCCTCAGGGCTCCAGCACCCTCACAGCACCTAAGTTTTCCTTGGTGTTGAGGTTTCCCTGGGCTCCAGTTTGTATCCATTGCCTCTTGTCCTATCACAGGACAGCAATGAAAAGAGCCTGGCCCCTTCTTCCTGACACCCACCAAGAAGGGGGTGCAGAAGATGCATCCCATGCCTTGCTTACAGCCAGCAGCCCCTGTGAGCCCAGGCAGCAGCAGGAGGAGTTGCTCCCCAGAGAGGGACTCACGTCTGCAGCCGTCGGGAGCAGTGGCTGGGACCCCGTGAGGCCGATAGTAACCTTCTGCACACTTCTCACAGTTCACACCAGCTGTGTTGTGCTGTGTGAAATAAAACAGAAGGAGAAAAATGAGCTAAAAAGGGGAAGTGGGATGAGTCAAGAAATGGCAACAGCCTTTGCCCTGCTTCTGTGTCCAGCTGAGTAAGGATCAGCGCAGGAAACAAGTGGCACACGACTGCAGCAAAGGCAGCGCTCATCTGCTGCTGCTCTTTAGCCACCTGCTCTCTCCAGAGGACAGCCAGGGAGCTCTCACACAAAGCAACTGAGCTTCATCTTTAAAGCATTACTGAAAAGAGGCTTTTTACAGTGAAATCCTGGGGGAACCTCCCCTCTTTCCCCTATCACATGGTGTCTCACAGGGGCTCAGATCACAGTCTCACAGTATCGCTAAGGTTGGAAGAGACGTCGAAGATCATCGAGTCCAACCTGGCACCACAGACCCCATGACTAGACCATGGCACCAAGTGTCATGGGAGAAGAGGCCCACCCCCACCTGGTTACAACCTCCCTTCAGGTAGCTGGAGAGAGCAAGAAGGTCTCCCCTGAGCCTCCTCTTCACCAGGCTAAGCAACCCCAGCTCCCTCAGCCTCTCCTCACAGGGCTTGTGCTAATTCAGGAGGCCTCCTTCACAGGTGATTTACTTAAATGGACCAAAATGACCTTTTTTTACCTGGCAGTTGATGCAGACTCCTCCACCTTCATACTGCCCGTGGATGTTTAAGCTCTCTCCACGCCGATCAACTTCAGCGTCATAGTAGCAATCGGTGGCGTGTCCATGGCAGTTGCAGGCTGGAAAAGCAATGTTCCAAGTCAGCTTCTCACCTAATGCTGGATGTCAGTTATGTAGCAGAGGTGGAAAAGCAGCTTAGGTTGTGGTGTGAGGTCTGCTGGAGTGTGCTCAGCTGCACTGAGTAACTCTCAGCTGCTGTGTTCTCATAGAACCACAGAGTGGCTCAGGTTGGAATGGACTTCAGAGATCATCTACTCCACCCTCCTGCCATGGGCAGGGACACCTCTCAACTAGACTCAGCTGCTCAAGGCCTTATCCAACCTGGCCTTAAACACCCCCAGGGAAGGGACATCCACAGCCTCTCTGAGCAGCCTATTCCAGAGCATCACCAGCCTCACACAGAAGAATTTCTCCCTCAGCTCCAGTCTCACCCTGCTCTCCCTCACCTTCAAACCATTCCCCCTTGCCCTGTCTCCAGACACCCTCAGGAAAAGTTCTTCTGCAGCCTTCCTGCAGGATCCCTTCAGGTCCTGGAAGGCAGCACTAAAGTCCCCTGGAGTCTTCTCTCCTGCAGGCTGCACAGCCCCAGCTCCCTCAGCCTGTGCTCACAGCAGAGCTGCTCCAGCCCTTGGATCATCTTTGTGGCCTCCTCTGCACTCACTCCAGCAGCTCTGTGTCCTTCTCCTGCTGGGGACACCAGAGCTGGAGGCAGGATTGGAGGTAGGATTGGAGGTAAGGTCTCAGCAGAGCAGAGCCAAGGAGCAGAATCCCCTCTCCTGCCCTGCTGCCCACCCTGCTCTGGCTGCAGCCCAGCACACAGCTGCCTGCAGGGCTGCAGGAGGGCACTGCTGGCTCCTGGGGAGTGCTCAGCAACCAACATTCTTTCTACTTTGCTTTTTCTTCTCACCTTGTGGCTCATAGACAGGTTTGGGTTGGAAGGGACCTCCAAAGCTCATGCAGTCCAACCCCTTGCAGTCAGCAGGGACATCCTCCACTAGATCAGGCTGCTCAGAACCTTGCTGAGCCTGACCCTGAGTATCTTCAGGGATGGGACCTAAACTACCTCTCTGGGCAGCCTGCTCCAGTGTCTCACCACCATCAGTGGAAAGACTTTCTTCCCCATCTCCAGTGTCAATCTCCCCTCTTCCATCTCAAAGCCATTTCCTCTCAGCCTGTCACTCCCAGCCCTTGTGAAAAGTCCCTCCCCAGCTCTTCTGGAACCCCTTCAGGTACTGGAAGACAGCTCTAAGGTCTCCCTGGAGCCTTTTCTTTTCAGGCTGAACAACCCCAGCTGCCTCAGCCCCTCCTCATAGGAGCTTCTCATCCATCAACACCAAGTCTTTCATGTCCCCTATGCTGTTTTCCATTTTCATACCAGAACTGTGGTGAGAACACATGGCTGTGAAGCAAACATGCTGCTGGGCTCTCAGAGCAGGCACCAGCTGCACCCTCTCAAACTACAGACCTGTACAGAGCCAGGGAGATGCAGAAGAAAGGTCTCAGCAGTTTGTGACAATTGCCACAAACAGGCTGAAATGGTGATCCTGGTTTGCCATGCCTAAACCACCTCCCCTGGGCTGAAGCTGCATGCATTACATCTTGGTTTGAAACAAGCAGTTGGAGATGTAATGCTCAGAGAGATCTACAGCACAGAACTCTCAGACTCAGCTCCAGACAGACACAGTATCACAGAATCACCAAGGTTGGAAGAGACCTCAAAGATCATCAAGTCCAACCTGTAATCACAAACCTCACGACTAGACCATGGCACCAAGTGCCACATCCAGTCCCCTCTTGAACACCTCCAGGGATGGTGACTCCACCACCTCCCTGGGCAGCACATCCCAAGGGCCAATTCCTCTTGCTGAGAAGAACTTTCTCTTCTCTTCCAGGCTACACCTCCCCTGGCACAGCTTGAGACTGTGTCCTCTTGTTCTGGTGCTGGCTGCCTGGGAGAAGAGACCAACCTCTGCCTGGCTACAACCTCCCTTCAGGGAGTTGGAGAGGGCAAGAAGGTCTCCTGTGAGCCTCCTCTTCTCCAGGCTAAGCAACCCCAGCTCCCTCAGCCTCTCCTCACAGGGCTGTGCTCAAGGCCTCTCCCCAGCCTTGTTGCCCTTCTCTGGACACCTTCAAGTCTCTCAATGTCCTTCTTAAACTGAGGAGCCCAGAACTGGACACAGGACTCAAGGTGTGGCCTCAGCAGTGCTGAGCACAGGCCACAATGACCTCCCTGCTCCTGCTGGCCACACTGTTCCTGCTGCAGGCCAGGATGCCATTGGCCTTCTTGGCCCCCTGGGCACACTGCTTGCTCGTGTTCAGGCAGCTGTCAATCAGCACTCCCAGGTCCCTCTCTGCCTGGCTGCTCTCAGCCACTCTGACCCCAGCCTGTAGCTCTGCCTGGGGTTGCTGTGGCCAAAGTGCAGCCCCTGGCACTTGGACTTGTTGAATGCCATCCTGTTGGCCTCTGCCCATCTGTCCAGCCTGGCAAGGTCCCTCTGCAGAGCCCTTCTGCCCTCTAACGGATCAACTCCTGCCCCCAGCTTGGTGTCATCTGCACATTTGCTGATGACTGACTCAATCCCCTCATCCAGACACCCAGCAACCTTGGCTCTCTATTTACTCAGCTGCTCTCTTCTGGATGGAGAATGCTCAAGCATGAGGTCATTAATGCAATAATTATGGATTAATTACTTGCAGGAAGAGTTTTGATTTCTGTTGTCAGGAATTTGTATAGCCAGTGAGGATTTTGTGCATTCTGCTGTGAGGGCATCTTCTGGAGAGGGTCCAGAGGAGATGATCAAAGGGCTGGAGCACCTCTCCTACAAGAACAGGCAGAGAGAGTTGGGGCTGTTCAGCCTGGAGAAGAGAAGGCTCCAGGGAGACCTTTGAGCAGCTTTCCAGTACCTGAAGGGGCTCCAGGAGAGCTGGGGAGGGACTTTGGAGAGGGGCTGGGAGTGACAAGACAAGGGGCAATGGCTTTGAGCTGGAAGAGGGAGCTGGAGATTCTGCCCCTCTGCTCTGCTCAGACCCCACCTGCAGCACCGCCTCCAATTCTGGGCCCCCCAGCTTAAGAAGGACCTGGAGCTGCTGGAGAGGGTCCAGAGGATGCCACCAAGATGATCAGAGGCTGGAGAGAACCTCCCCTGTGGGGACAGGCTGGGAGAGTTGGGGCTGTTCAGCCTGCAGAAGAGAAGGCTCCAGGGAGACCTCAGAGCAGCCTTCCAGTACCTGAAGGGGCTCCAGGAGAGCTGGGGAGGGACTGGTGACAAGGGCTGGGAGTGACAGGAGGAGGGACAATGGCTTTGAGCTGGGAGAGGAGAGACTGAGACTGGAGATGAGGATGAAATTCTTTGCAGTGAGAGTGGTGAGACACTGGCACAGGCTGCCCAGGGAGGCTGTGGCTGTCTCCTGCCTGGAGGTGTTCCAGGCCAGGCTGGATGAGGCCTTGAGCAAGCTGTGCTGGTGGGAGGTGTCCCTGCCCATGGCAGGGGTTGGAGCTGGATGAGCTTAAGGTCCCTTCCACCCCAAAGCCCTCTGTGGCTCCATGAGAAATGTTCATAGGTGCTGTGAACTACATCCATGGGGATGTTTGGTTCATCCCTACAGGTTCCCACCAACCACTCCCAGTCAGCTTCTCCTCAGGGAAGCTCAGTGAAGTTCCTTTCATTCCTTCGCTGCTGGCTGCCAGGAACAGAGGTCTGCACCTGGGAAATGCTCCCCACAGGTCCCCTCAAACTGCTGGGAGCAATCCATACTACAAAGGGCATTTTCATTTCAGAAGCAGCTGGAAGCAAAGCTGTTTTGGCTCAGGACCCTGCAGATGATCTTTTATAGCCTCATCCTTTCAAAGCCCATCACATTATTCATGCTCTTTGTCTCCCTCTTGCCTGGCAGACAACATTCCCCTTTCAAAGAGGGGAATTTCTGTGAGGCTTCAAGCACTGTCCAAAAACTTGTGTCCCAACATGCCTGGCTCCTGTCAAATGTTTGCATCACCTCCCAGCCCAACAGGCAGGCTCAGGACTGCAGGTTTTGTTAACAGAGGTCGTCTCTCCATTCCTCACGCTCCTTCTAGAGGCACAGCTCTGTGCCTTGCGACTCAGGCTCCCCTGGGAAGGGTTTGCACCCCCTGGGAAGGGTTTGCACCCCCTGGCCACACTATGGAGAGGAGAACAACCAACTAGGCCAGACACAAAGGAAAGTGCTCAATATGGGATGTGGATGGAGGTGGGGACAGTGTCTGCACCACACTCAACAGGTACCTGGCCAGAAGGATGCAAAACTGGATCAAGTTAACACCCAGCCACCTGAACCCAAGGATATGAGGTGTCTGCTCCACACAAACCATAGTTTTGCAATCCCAGTATTCAGCCCTGGTCTTTGCAAAGGTAGCACCCAGAAACTCAGAGCATTTTATTGTGTCCTGCAGCATTTAGAGACTGCTGTAGTCCCTGGGGTGATAGAGAACTGTGTGTTCCAACCAGTCCAAGCATGGATCTTTCATCACTGTAGAGGTGCAGGTGGCAAAAAGGGGAATCAGTATAGTATAGTATAGTATAGTATAGTATAGTATAGTATAGTATAGTATAGTATAGTATAGTATTACCAGGTTGGAAGAGACCTCGAAGATCATCAAGTCCAACCTGTAACCACAGACCCCACGACTAGACCATGGCACCAAGTGCCACATCCAGTCCCCTCTTGAACACCTCCAGGGACGGTGACTCCACCACCTCCCTGGGCAGCACATCCCAATGGCGAATCACTCTCTCGGTGAAGAACTTTCTCCTCACCTCCAGCCTAAACTTCCCCTGGTGCAGCTTGAGACTGTGTCCTCTTGTTCTGGTGCTGGCTGCCAGGGAGAAGAGGCCAACCCCTTCCTGGCTACAACCACCTTTCAGGTAGTTGTAGAGAGCAATGAGGTCTCCCTGAGCCTCCTCTTCTCCAGGCTAAGCAACCCCAGCTCCCTCAGCCTCTCCTCACAGGGCTGTGCTCAAGGCCTCTCCCCAGCCTTGTTGCCCTTCTCTGGACACCTTCAAGTCTCTCAATGTCCTTCTTAAACTGAGGGGCCCAGAACTGGACACAGGACTCAAGGTGTGGCCTAACCAAAGCAGAGTACAGGGGCACAATGACCTCCCTGCTCCTGCTGGCCACACTCTTCCTGATGCAGGCCAGGATGCCATTGGCCTTCGTGGCCCCCTGGGCACACTGCAGGCTCATGTTCAGCCTCCCATCAACCAGCACCCCCAGGTCCCTCTCTGCCTGGCTGCTCTCAGCCACTCTGCCCCAGCCTGTAGCACTGCCTGGGGTTGCTGTGGCCAATGTGCAGCACCTGGCACTTGGATGTGTTCAATCTCCTGCCCTTGGCCTCTGCCCATCTGTCCAGCCTGTCGAGGTCCCTCTGCAGAGCCTCTCTGCCCTCCAGCAGATCAACTCCTGCCCCCAGCTTGGTGTCATCTGCAAATTTACTGCTGATGGACTCAATGTCCTCATCCAGATCATCAATAAAGATGTTGAAGAGCATTGGGCCCAGCACTGATCCCTGGGGCACACCACTGGTGCCTGGCTGCCAGCTGGATGTGGCACCATTCACCACCAGGTGCTAGAAAGAGAGGAAATGGTCTGGAATTGTGCCAGGGGAGGCTCAGGTTGGAGATGAGGAAAAATGTCTTTGCTGCCAGAGTGGTCAGGGCTTGGTAGAGGCTGCCCAGGGAGGTGATGGAGTCCCCATCCCTGGAGGTGTTCCAGAGACCTGTGGCCATGGCACCTGGGGATATGGTTCAGGGGCCATGGTTGGGTTGCTGATTGGACTCAATGATCTTAGAGGGCTTCTCCAACCCAAACAATTCTATGATTCTATGGTTCTAAACCAGCCATGTGTGATAGTACATCAAGGGAGAAGATTCTCCCCTGCTGTTGTGAGATCCCATCTTGAGTACTGTGTACAGCTCTGGAGCCACCAACACAAGAAGGACATGGAACTGTTGAAGCAGGTCAGGAGAGGACCACAGAGATGATCAGAGGGCTGGAGCTCCTCTGTTATGAAGACAGGCTGAGAGAGTTGTGGCTGCTCAGTCTGGAGGAGAGATGGCTCCAGGGAGACCTTGGAGCAGCCTTCCAGTAGCTGAAGGGGCTCCAGGGGAGCTGGAGAGGGAATTTTGAAAGCACAGAATGACAGGAGGAGAGGTGATGGCTTCAAACTGGAAGAAGCTCAACTGAGAATAACCATCATCAGGAAGCAATTCTTCCCCTTGTGCACTGGAACAGGCTGCCCAGAGAAGCTGTGGAGGCTCCAAGCCTGGAAGCTGAAAGCCAGGCTGGCTGAGGCCTTGAGCAAGCTGGGCTGGAAGGAGATGTCCCTGCCCGTGGCAGGGGCTTGGAACTGGATGAGCTTTAAGGTCTCTTCCAACCAACCCAAACCATTCTGTGAACCTATGAGAGAATTTTCTCAGTAAAGATCAAAGTGTTAACACATGCAGAGTGCAGCTCTGCTCCACAGACAGGACTGCTGTGGCTGCTTCCCTCCCACTGTCATTGTCCCTTCTAAGCCAGCACCTTTGAGGCTACTCACGCTCACAGATGTTTGTGCTGCCAGCTGCCGCGGGTCGCCACTGCCTCTGATGGTATCCAGGGCAGCACTGCTCACAGCTCTGCCCACAGGTGTGGTGCTGACATTCACACTGAAACCTGCACAAAGCAAAGCTTTCATCCCACTGAAACCTGCCCGGGGAGGTGGTGGAGTCGCCGTCCCTGGAGGTGTTCAAGAGGGGACTGGATGTGGCACTTGGAGCCATGGTCTAGTCGTGAGGTCTGTGGTGCCAGGTTGGACTCGATGATCTTCGAGGTCTCTTCCAACCTTGTGATACTGTGAGACTGTGAGACTGTGATACTGTGATCACAGAACCCCAGAATTCTCAGGGTTGGAAGGGACCTCAAGGCTCAGCCAGTCCCAACCCCCTGCCATGGGCAGGGACACCTCACACCACAGCAGGTTGCTCACAGCCACCTCCAGCCTGGCTGCAAACACCTCCAGGCAGGAGGCTTCCACCACCTCCCTGGGCAGCCTGTGCCAGGCTCTCACCGCCCTCCTGGGCAACAACTTCTTCCTCGCATCCAATCTCAATCTCCCCACTTCTAGTTTTGCTCCATCCCCCCCCCGAGTCCTATCACTCCCTGACACCCTCAAAACTCTCTCCCCAGCTTTCTTGCAGCCCCCTGCAGATCCTGGAAGGCCACAATTAGGTCTCCTGGGAGCCTTCTCCTCTGCAGACTGCACAACCCCAACTCTCTCAGGCTGTCTCCACAGCAGAGCAGCTCCAGCCCTCTGCTCCTCCTTGTGGCCCTGCTCTGGACACCTTCCAGCCCCTCCAGATCCTTCCTGGCACAGAGGCTCCAGACCTGGACCCAGAGCTGCAGCTGTGGTCTCAGCAGAGTGGAGCAGAGGGGCAGAATCCCCTCCCTGGCCCTGCTGGCCACACTTCTCTTGCTGCAGCCCAGGCTCTGCTTGGCTCTCTGGGCTGCAAGTGCTCCCTGCTGGCTCCTGGCGGCTCATGGATGATTCCTAAGGCTTTATTGTTCAGCTGAGCTTTCAATCCCTCCTTGTGGAAGGTGAGATCTTTTCCATAAAGAGCTAGGGGTTTCTAAGTCATTTTTCAATCTGCCAAACATCTCACTTCATCCAAAAACCAAACCAAATCTAAATAAAGACTTTTGATTACTATATTCACAGGCAGCACTCAGGTGTCAATCATTTGCAGTCTATTTTGGCTTCAATGTCACGGAAATTCCTCTAAGACTACAACTCTGTAACAAAAAAAGCCCCTCTGAAAGCATTCCTGTGCTGTTTCTCAGACTGATGCCATGCTCAGTGTACTTACTGGTACTGGTTTTCAGCACTCCTTGCACTGCATGCTTCAGCATGGCCATGGCAAACACACCGACCTCCAATGCTGATGTCCTTGATGCTGTAGTAGTACTGGGGAGCAAGCACAAGAGATGCTCAAAGGTCTTTCTTTACATAAACAGAATAGAATAGAATTAACCAGGTTGGAAAAGACCTCAAAGATCAAGTCCAACCTATCACCCAACACCATCTGATCAACTAAACCATGGCATCAAGGGCCTCAGCCAGGCTCTTGCTAAACAGCTCCAGGGATGGAGACTCCACCACCTCCCTGGGCAGCACATCCCAAGGGCCAAGCTCTCTTGCTGGGAAGAACTTTCTCCTCACCTCCAGCCTAAACCTCCCCTGCCACAGCTGGAGACTGTGTCCTCTTGTTCTGGTGCTGCTTGCCTGGGAGAAAAGACCAACCCCCACCTGGCTACAACCTCCCTTCAGGTAGTTGTAGAGAGCAATGAGGTCTCCCCTGAGCCTCCTCTTCTCCAGGCTAAGCAACCCCAGCTCCCTCAGCCTCTCCTCACAGGGCTGTGCTCCAGACCCCTCCCCAGCTTTCTTGCCCTTCTCTGGACACCTTCATAGTATCACATAGTATCACAGTATCAGTCAGAGTTGGAAGGGACCACAAGAATCACCTAGTTTCAACCCCCGTGCCATGGACACCCCACACTAGATCAGGCTGGCCAGAGCCTCATCCAGCAGCTCAACATCTTTCCTAAACTGAGGAGCCCAGAACTGGACACAGGACTCAAGGTGTGGCCTCAGCAGTGCTTTCCTTGCATTGTGTGAGAAATACCAGCACCAGACTGGTAAAGCTTCTTCAGCAGACTTCTAAAGGGGTGGCTTTACACAAGGGCAAAGTCAGTCAGACAGTGGTCAGACCTCTGCTAATGTCTGTAGAATCATAGGATTGTTTCAGTTGGGTAAGCATCAACCCAGCCCCACCATGGCCACCAAATCCTGTCCCTATGTGCCATGGCCACAGCTCTCTGGAACACCTCCAGGGATGGGGACTCCACCACCTGCCTGGGCAGCCTCTGTCAAGCCCTGACCACTCTTGCAGCAAAGAATTCTTTCCTAATCTCCAACCTAACCCTCCCCTGGCACAATTTCAGGGCATTTCCTCTTGTCCTGTCATTAGGCTACTTGGGAGAAGCCAACAGCAGCCTTGCTCCAGCCCCTTTTCAGTTAGTGGTAGAGAGCAATGAGGTCTCCTCTCAGCCTCCTCTTCTTCAGGCTAAACAACCCCAGTTCCCTCAGCCTCGCTGCCTCCCTGTGCTGCATTCTATGGTCCTGCTCTGGCAGGGGGCTTGGACTTGATGATCTCCTAAGGTCCCTTCCAACCCCTAACATCCTCTGATCCTGTGATCTAATGATCCTAATGTGCTTCATGCTATCAAGCACAGCTCACCAAGCCTCTGTGGTAGGGAATACTGAAGTGAGCCTTGGGAGCTGTGGATTAGGAGCTTGGCTTGTGTGGAGTTGAGGATCTGCAGCTACTGTGAACTCTCCCTGCATGCAAACCAAACCAGCACAGGGCTGGGGCTGTGCACCCTGGAAATGCAGCAAGGAGCAGAGAGAGATAAGCCCTCTGCAATCAGCAGCTGCTTCCTGGGGTGATCTCATCCTCTGAGTCCCTCTGCTGTGTGCAGTTACCTTTCTGTGTGGCTTTGAGGAGCTCTGATGAATGAATGGCCCTTTCTGACATGCATGAGGAAGGAGATGAGGGTGGTGAGAGCCTGGCACAGGTTGCCCAGGGAGGTGGTGGAAGCCTCGTGCCTGGAGGTGTTTGCAGCCAGGCTGGATGTGGCTGTGAGCAACCTGCTGTGGTGTGAGGTGTCCCTGCCCATGGCAGGGGGGTTGGGACTGGCTGATCCTTGAGGTCCCTTCCAACCCTGACAGTTCTGTGATTCTAACCATCAGCCCAGTGTCCCATGGCTACAATACCATCAGATATTCCTTACACTCAAGCTGTGCTCCTTGCCAAGTCAATTCATGCTCCATTTCCATCTGCCTGTGAGCAACAGCTTCAAAGTTACTCAAGGCACCAAAGGTACATAATGGGAGTGCTGTCAAGTGACTGTTTGCAGTGCAGAAACCCTCACACACAGTATCACAGTCTCACAGTATTACCAAGGTTGAAAGAGACCTTGAAGATCATCAAGTCCAACCTGTCACCACCAACCTCACAACTAGACCATGGCACCAAGTGCCACATCCAGTCCCCTCTTGAACACCTCCAGGGACGGGGACTCCACCACCTCCCTGGGCAGCACATCCCAATGGCGAATGACTCTCTCAGTGAAGAACTTTCTCCTCACCTCCAGCCTAAACCTCCCCTGGTGCAGCTTGAGACTGTGTCCTCTTGTTCTGGTGCTGCTTGCTAGAGAGAAGAGGCCAACCCCTTCCTGGCTACAACCACCTTTCAGGGAGTTGTAGAGAGCAATGAGGTCTCCCCTGAGCCTCCTCTTCTCCAGGCTAAGCAACCCCAGCTCCCTCAGCCTCTCCTCACAGGGCTGTGCTCAAGGCCCCTCCCCAGCCTTGTTGCCCTTCTCTGGACACATTCAAGTGTCTCGATGTCCTCCTTAAACTGAGGGGCCCAGAACTGGACACAGGACTCCAGGTGCAGCCTAACCAAAGCAGAGTGCAGGGGCACAATGACCTCCCTGCTCCTGCTGGCCACACTCTTCCTGATGCAGGCCAGGACATTTGTGCAGTGCCTCACCCCAGGGCTTCCTCCAATTGTTCCCAGCTCTGCATTGTAAATGAAAAGGTTCAAACCAACAGTTACAACATGAAACCTGCAGTCTCTCTAAGGGTATGGATTTCTGTGTGCTGCTGCCTTGAGGAAGCTGAATTTCCTTACATATCCCCACTGGAGGGGAGTGGAACTTCAGCATTCAAGCCTTTGGATAGCCCCAAAATCTACTGAAAACCCCTAGGGGCTGTGGAGAGGTCGGAACTTTGGAGTAACCTCTCTGATTGCTGCTCCTTCAGAACCTCAGCTACTATGTCCTGAACCTCAGGCACTGCTTCCTGAAACTTTCCTTGCATTAATAAAGGGAAACTAGTGTCAAAAAAGGCTGAAGACAGAGATTGAGTTGCTCAGTTCTGTGTGAGAGAGTTAGGAAGCTGCCACTCAGTGAGGGACCTTGGGGATGCTGGTTGACAGTCAATGAAATGTGAGCCAGCAGTGCCCAGGTGGCCAAGGAAGCCACTGGCAGCCTGGCTTGGGTCAGAAGCAGGGTGGGCAGCAGGGACAGGAGGTGACCAGCCCCCTGTGCTCAGCACTGGGGAGGCCACACCTCGAGTGCTGTGCTCAGCTCTGGGCCCTCACTCCAGGAAGGACATTGAGGGGCTGGAGCCTGTCCAGAGCAGGGCAGCAAGGCTGGAGAAGGGCCTGGAGCCCCTGGGCTAGAGGAGGGCTGAGGGAGTTGGGGGTGTTCAGGCTGGAAAAGAGAAGGCTGAGGGAGACCTCCTTGCTCTCTGCAGCTCCCTGCAGGGAGGTTGGAGTGAGGAGGGAGCAGCCTCTGCTGCTTGGTGGCAAGGGACAGGAGCAGAGGAGATGGCTCCAAGCTGCCCCAGGGGAGGCTCAGGCTGGAGCTCAGGAAAGATTTCTGCCCTGGAAGGGATCTCAGCCATTGGAAGAGGCTGCCCAGGGCAGTGCTGGAGTCCCCATCATTGGGGGTGTTCAAGCAGCTGTGGCCCTGCTGCTTAGGGACCTGGTTTGGTGTTGACCCTGCAGGGCTGGGTGGAGGGTGGGACTGGCTGAGCTGGGAAGTCTCTTCCAACTGAATGTGTTGTGTGATTGTGTGAAGCTTTCCACATTGGCTCCTTGCAGTTGCCACGATGCACCCAACCTCCTTCCACGTTCAGAAACACAGGAGGGGGACGTTCAGTTACAAAACCAGGAACCCCTGCTCCCCCTCTGGAGCTGCCCCAGCCACTCTCTTGCCTCAAGTTCCCTGGGGAAAGGGATCTAAAGGGGAGTGTGGTAGTCTGGGGCTAGGCCTTGACATTTTTGTCACAGATTTCAAGCAGAAAAGTAGAAAAAAATAGAAACAAATCACTGCTGGGTGTGAAAAGGAAAACCAGAGATCACTCTAAACAGTTTCATTGGAGGAATATCTGCTATAAGACTGCCTGTGCCCAAAGAATCTTTCCTCTTCTGATCTCCTCCCTGCTTGCTCTGTGCTCTGAAGGGAGACAAAGCTGCTTCTGCTCAGCCTTGGCTGCATTGTTTTGGGGAAGCCTAGCAGCAACTCTTTCTCTGCTCCTTTCTCCCTTTGGGACAGGGGGTGGGGGGACAGAGAGACAACTCACCTGGTCGCTGACAGGGGTGGGGGTTCTCCTCTTGTTTGTTAATTGTAAATCCCTGCAAATATTGCAAATCCTCTGTATTTGGTACACATTCATTGCAGATCATTGCAGGTTGTAGCTCTGCTTGTAAACACAGCTGCCATTTGCTTCCAAATGAGCTGCTCTAGGAAAGTTATTTGGTGGGGGGCTTCAACCCAGCACAGTGAGTGGCTCACCTTTAAAATACTCAGATCATTATTCTTCAGGTCAGAGTGGCTGAGAGCAGCCAGGCAGAAAAGGACCTGAGGGACCTGGGTGCCAGCAGTGTGCCCAGGGGGACAAGAAGGCCAATGGCATCCTGGCCTGCAGCAGGAACAGTGTGGCCAGCAGGAGCAGGGAGGTCATTGTGCCCTGTGCTCAGCACTGCTGAGGCCACACCTGGAGTCCTGTGTCCAGTTCTGGGCTCCTCAGTGTAGGAAAGCTGTTGAGCTGCTGGAAGGTGTCCAGAGAAGGGCAAGAAAGCTGGGGAGGGGTCTGGAGCACAGCCCTGTGAGGAGAGGCTGAGGGAGCTGGGGTTGCTTAGCCTGCAGAAGAGGAGGCTCAGGGGAGACCTCATTGCTCTCTCCAACTCCCTGAAGGGAGGTTGCAGCCAGGTGGGGGTTGGTCACTTCTCCCAGGCACCCAGCAGCAGAACAAGAGGACACAGTCTCAAGCTGTGCCAGGGGAGGTTCAGGCTGGATGTTAGGAAGAAATTCTTCCCAGCAAGAGAGCTTGGCCCTTGGGATGTGCTGCCCAGGGAGGTGGTGGAGTCACCATCCCTGGAGCTGTTTAGCAAGAGCCTGGCTGAGGCACTTGGTGCCATGGTTGAGTTGATCAGATGGTGCTGGCTGATAGGTTGGACTTGATGATCTTTGAGGTCTTTTCCAACCTGGTTAATTCTATTCTATCCTATTCCATTCTATTCCATTCTATCCTATTCCATTCTATCCTATCCTATTCCGCTCTATCCTGTCCTGTTCCATTCCATCCTATCCTATTCCATTCCATCCTATCCTGTCCTATCCTGTCATGTCCTATTCCATTCTACCCTATCCTATTCCATTCTATCCTATCCTATCATGTCCTATTCCATTCCATTCCATTCTATCCTATCCTATCCTATCCTATCCTATTCCATTCTATCCTACCCTATCCTATCCTATCCTATCCTATCCTATCCTATCCTATCCTATCCTATCCTATCCTATTCTATTCCATTCTATCCTACTCTATTCTATCCCATTCCATTCTATTCCATTCCATTCTATTCTATCCTATCCCATTCCATTCTATCCTATCCTATCCTGTCCTATCCTATTCCATTCTATCCTACTCTATTCTATCCCATTCCATTCTATTCCATTCCATTCTATTCTATCCTATCCCATTCCATTCTATCCTATCCTATCCTGTCCTATCCTATTCCATTCTATCCTACTCTATTCTATCCCATTCCATTCCATCTTATCCTATCCTATCCTATCCTATCCTATCCTATCCTATCCTATCCTATCCTATCCTATCCCATTCTATCCTATCCTATTCCATTCTATCCTACTCTATCCCATCCCATTCCATTCTATCCCATTCCATTCCATTCCATTCCATTCCATTCCATTCCATTCCATTCCATTCCATTCCATTCTGTCCTATCCTGTCCTATCCTATTCCATTCTATCCTACTCTATTCTATCCCATTCCATTCCATTCCATCCTATCCTATCCTATCCTATCCTATCCTATCCTATCCTATCCTATCCTATCCAATTCTAAGGTGCTGAGTGCAAGCAGGGAGCGGCTGTGGGAGCAGTCAGGCCTCACCCTGCGGGTCACGCTGGGGTCCCGTTGGGCTTTGGAGATGAGGTGTGCCAGGAGGGTGCTGGTGCGGAGGAGGCGCAGGCGGATGCTGCTGGCTGTGGTGAACTCCCGCAGCGGAAGGGAAGCAGTGAAGTTCTTAGCCCCTGGGCGGCCATTTACCAAAGACACCACGATCTGACACGGGGGGGGAAAACAGGCACATGTCTGTTAAAATCCATCAGCTGCCAGTAACAGCACAGAGCAAAACGAATCACAGAACTGTCAGGGCTGGAAGGGGCCTCAAGGCTCAGCCAGTCCCAACCCCCTGCCACGGGCAGGGACACCTCACACCGCTGCAGGTTGCTCACAGCCACCTCCAGCCTGGCTGCAAACACCTCCAGCCAGGAGGCTTCCACCACCTCCCTGGGCAGCCTGTGCCAGGCTCTCACCACCCTCATGGGGAACAACTTCTTCCTCACAGCCAATCTCAATCTCCCCCCTTCTGGTTTTGCTCCATCCCCCCAGTCCTATCCCTCCCTGACACCCTCAAAAGCCCCTCCCCAGCCTTCTTGGATCCCCCTGCAGATCCTGGAAGGCCACTATTAGGTCTCCTCGGAGCCTTCTCTTCTCCAGCCTGCACAACCTCAACTCCCTCAGTCTATCCTCATAGCAGAGCAGCTCCAGCCCTCTGCTTATCCTCTGATCATCAGTACTCCAGGTGTGGTCTCACCAGAGTGGAGCAGAGGGAGAGAACCACCTCCCTCAACCTGCTGGCTATACTTCTCTTGCTGCAGCCCAGGCTCTGCAGCTCTGGGCTGCAAGTGCTCACTGCTGGCTCCTGTGGAGCTTCTCCTCCCCCAGCACCCCCAAGACCCTCTCTCCAGGGCTGTTCTCAAGTTTGGGATTGCCCCAACCCAGCTGCAGGACCTTGCCCTTGGTCTTGTTGAACCTCCTGAGGTTGTCCTGGGCCCAGCTCTGCAGCCTGTGCAGGTCCCTCTGGATGGATCCTTCCCTCCAGCTGTCTGCAGCACCACACAGCTTGGTGTCATCAGCAAACCTGCTGAGGCTGCACTCAATGCCACTCTCCATGGCACCCACAGAGATGTTGAACAAGCCTGGTCCCAGGCCTGATCCCTGAGGGACTCTGCTTGTCCCTGGCCTCCACTTGGCCATGGATCATTGACAGCCACCCTTTAGGTGCAGCCATCAGGCCAGTTCTCATTCTAATGAAAGAATCCAAACATTTACCATTGTTTCTGAGGGGGTCAGGTAGAGACAGGACTTGGGGGAAATGGAGCAAAACTAGAAGTGGGGAGATTGAGACTGGATGTGAGGAAGAAGTTGTTTCCCGTGAGGGTGGTGAGAGCCTGGCACAGGTTGCCCAGGGAGGTGGTGGAAGGACATTGTAGAGAGGTTGGTGCTGGTCTCTTCTCACAGGCAATTAGCCACAGAACAAGAGGGAAGGGCCTCAAGCTGCACCAGGGCAGGCTCAGACTGGACATAGGAAACATCTTTCCCATCCAGAGTGGTCAGGCACTGGAAGTGCTGCCCAGGGAGGTGGTGGAGTCACAACCCTGGAGGTGTTTCAAGGTGGTTTGGATGTGGTGCCTGGGGCTCTGGTTTAGGGGTGACCCTTGCAGAGCAGGGTTAATGGTTGGGCTTGGAGATCCTGAGGGTCTCTTCCAACCTGAATGCTTCTGTGGTTCTATTTGCAGCAGCAAGCCCACATGGATTCGTGGTTTGATAGGATCACAGAGTCATAGAAACATGGAATGGTAGGGGCTGGAAGGGAGCTCCAGAGGTCATTGAGGCCAGCAAAAGGGAATGAATTTAACCTGGAGGAGGGAGATTGAGACTGGATATTAGAAAGAGTTTTTTCCCGGTGAGGGTGGTGAGACACTGGCACAGGTTGCCCAGGGAGGCTGTGGATGTCCCCTCCCTGGAGGTGTTCAAGGCCAAGTTGGAGGAGGCCTTGAGCAACCTGGGCTGGTGGGAAGTGCCCCTGCCAGTACCAGGGCAGGTGGAACTAGATGATCTCCAAGGTCCCTTCCAATCCCAGCCACTCTATGAATCTATGAACTTCCCTGCCAGAGAAGCATCACCCAGGGCAGGTCACACAGAAACACATCCAGATGGGTCTTGAATGTCTCCACAGAAGGAGACTCCACAACCTCTCTGAACAGCCTGCTCAGGGCTCCAGCACCCTCACAGCAAGGAAGTTTCTCCTCCTGTTGAGGTGGAACACCTCCTGTGTTCCAGTTTGTATCCACTATCCCCTGTCCTAAGGGGACAACATCTTTAAAGGGACAGTTCATACCAAAGCCAGGACTGTGGGAAAAATGGTGTTGTTGGTCTTGGACCTTCCTGGATTCTCATTACTCTTTGGAGCACGTTGAGGGGGGTGGAAAGTGCCCCTGTTTGGAAATAGAGTAGGGATAAGCCACCAAAAAGACCATGTCTGACTAGGAAAAAACAACAGGAGCAGTCACAAAGAGTTGCATTAAAGAGCTGAGGGTGACAATGGGAGGTTTGCCTGAGTGAAAACATCAGCTTCTGGCCCTTTCCCAGAGTACATTTATTTTTGGGTTCAGGCACAAACATTCCTGGAAAAATATTATTGTTACCAGGTCCAGTGCCTGGGAGCACACGGATGGAGGAAAGCACAGAGTGCTGCCGCAGAAAATCCCCTTCAGCTGCAGCTGCCTTCCCAAACAACAGCTCTGGGACCTCTTTGCCGTCGAAGGAAAGAGATGCCAGCAGCAATCAGCAGCCTCTGGTACAGGAACAATCCAGGGCTGGGCAAGAGGCTTTATTTACAACTGGCCAACTACCAGATTGCTGGTCTCAGGTGGCCCCTGGACACCGAAGCACAAGGCCAGGCAACGGTGCTCTTGGCTGCAGCAGAGTTGCTTCAGCAGAGGTCACAGAGCACACAAGAGCCCAGCAGTGGAAACTGTTCTTTGCACTATTTTATTACAAATAATTGCCCAGCTAGGTTACTAAACAAATTCTGCTTTAATAGGGAGTCACAGAGCTGTGGCACTTGGAGAAGGTACCTTTAAGATCACTCCATCCCCTCTATCTCTGCCAAGCCTGCTGCTAAACCATGGCCCTCAGCACCTCAGCGCTGCCTCTTTGAAACTCCTCCAGGGATGGGATTCAACCAGCTCCCTGGGCAGCCTGTGCCAGGCTTGGAGAACCCTCTCAGGCAAGAAGTTTCTTCTAATATCCAACCTAAACCTCCCCTGGGGCAACTTGAGGCCATTTCACAGAATCACAGAGTTGTCAGGGTGGGAAGGGACCTCAAGGAGCAGCCAGTTCCATGGGCAGGGACACCTCACACCGCAGCAGGTTGCTCACAGCCACATCCAGCCTGGCTGCACTCAAGGATCATCCAGTTCCACGGGCAGGGACACCTCACACCGCAGCAGGTTGCTCACAGCCACATCCAGCCTGGCTGTACTCAAGGATCATCCAGTTCCACGGGCAGGGACACCTCACACTGCAGCAGGTTGCTCACAGCCACCTCCAGCCTGGCTGCAAACACCTCCAGGCAGGAGGCTTCCACCACCTCCCTGGGCAACCTGTGCCAGGCTCTCACCACCCTCATGGGAAGCAACTTCTTCCTCACATCCAATCTGAATCTACCCAATTCTGGTTTTGCTCCATCCCCCCGAGTCCTATCCCTCCCTGACACCCTCAAAAGTCCCTCCCCAGCTTTCTTGGAGCCCCCTTCAGACCCTGCAAGGCCACAATTAGGTCTCCTCGGAGCCTTCTCCTCTCCAGACTGCATAACCCCAACTCTCTCAGTCTGTCTCTGCCTAGCAAGAAACAACAGCTAAAGCCAGAGGAAGCTTTTCCAAACACATGGGTTGTATTATAAACTTGGAGCATTTGGTATATTCTTCTCAAACATCTATTTTATTCCTGAGTGGTAAATATCTGCTCCTCCAGCTTGCCCTCCCAGGGGCAGCTCTGAGGCAGGAGGAGCTGCAAGGGTCAGAGAACACGGTCAGCACCTTCAGAGGCACATGGCTCAAAGGCAGGCACCTACATCGTGGTACAAATCAACTCAGGTGGCTCTGAGCAGCCCCCCAGCCCCACAGGGAACGTTAGGAGGAACCAGCTCACCCTCCAAACATCTCACCAGCTGCTTACATCCTTGCTTGGGACTTCTGAACAGAGATTCAAGCAGTCAGAGCCAGGAAATAACTCCCAGTTCTAGGGCTCTATTGAAAGGCAAACTTCTGAAAGAGATGCTCACACCTTGGCCCCCTCACAGCTCCCAGAGATGCTCTTTGCTTCAGTTCCACACCTTGGCCCCCTCACAGCACTTATTGATGCTCTTTGCCTCCAGCCCCACAGCTTGGACCCCTCACACCACTTATTGATGCTCTTTGCCTCCAGCCCGACACCTTGGCCCCCTCACAGCACTTATTGATGCTCTTTGCCTCCAGCCCCACAGCTTGGACCCCTCACACCACTTATTGATGCTCTTTGCCTCCAGCCCGACACCTTGGCCCCCTCACAGCACTTATTGATGCTCTTTGCCTCCAGCCCGACACCTTGGCCCCCTCACAGCACTTATTGATGCTCTTTGCCTCCAGCCCGACACCTTGGCCCCCTCACAGCACTTATTGATGCTCTTTGCCTCCAGCCCCACACCTTGGCCCCCTCACAGCACTTATTGATGCTCTTTGCCTCCAGCCCCACAGCTTGGACCCCTCACACCACTTATTGATGCTCTTTGCCTCCAGCCCGACACCTTGGCCCCCTCACAGCACTTATTGATGCTCTTTGCTTCCAGCCCCACACCTTGGCCCCCTCACAGCACTTATTGATGCTCTTTGCTTCAGTCCCACACCTAGGCCCCCTCACAGCACTTATTGATGCTCCTTGCCTCCAGCCCCACACCTTGGCCCCCTCACACCACTTATTGATGCTCCTTGCCTCCAGCCCCACACCCTGGCCCCCTCACAGCACTTATTGATGCTCTTTGCCTCCAGCCCCACACCTTGGCCCCCTCTCAGCACTTATTGATGCTCTTTGCCTCCAGCCCCACACCTTGGCCCCCTCTCAGCACTTATTGATGCTCTTTGCTTCCAGTCCCACACCTTGGCCCCCTCACAGCACTTATTGATGCTCTTTGCCTCCAGCCCCACACCTTGGCCCCCTCACAGCACTTATTGATGCTCTTTGCTTCCAGCCCCACACCCTGGCCCCCTCACCCCACTTATTGATGCTCTTTGCTTCCAGCCCCACACCCTGGCCCCCTCACCCCACTTATTGATGCTCTTTGCCTCCAGCCCCACACCCTGGCCCCCTCACAGCACTTATTGATGCTGTTTCCCAGCCCCACACCTTGGATGCACAGCTCCCAGAGATGCTCTTTGCCTCCAGCCCCACACCTTGCCTCCCTCACAGCACTTATTGATGCTCTTTGCTTCCAGCCCCACTCCTTGGCTCCCTCACAGCACTTATTGATGCTCTTTGCCTCCAGCCCCACACCTTGGCTCCCTCACAGCTCCCAGAGATGCTCTTTGCTTCCAGCCCCACACCTTGGCTCCCTCACAGCTCCCAGAGATGCTCTTTGCTTCCAGCCCCACACCTTGGCCCCCTCACAGCACTTATTGATGCTCTTTGCTTCCAGCCCCACACCTTGGCTCCCTCACAGCTCCCAGAGATGCTCTTTGCTTCCAGCCCCACACCTTGGCCCCCTCACACCACTTATTGATGCTCTTTGCTTCCAGCCCCACACCTTGGCCCCCTCACAGCACTTATTGATGCTCTTTGCTTCCAGCCCCACACCTTGGCCCCCTCACAGCTCCCAGAGATGCTCTTTGCTTCCAGCCCCAGACCTTGGCCCCCTCACAGCACTTATTGATGCTCTTTGCTCCCAGCCCCACACCTTGGCCCCCTCACAGCACTTACCTCTCCATTCTCCAGAGGCAGAATGCGAGAGTACTCCGTGGTGCAAAGGACATCATTGTCCCTCCTCACTGGCAGATTTGCCTCCTTCCCAAAGAGCTCCAAGCAATCTGCCTTGGAGTCTGGCCAAAAGAGAACAAAATCATTCTTCTACATGAAAAGAAACATCATCATCACTATCATCATCAGCTCCATCACCATTATTACTATTAGTATCATTAAAATGAATGCAGAAGTGTCTCCTGTGCTCCCAGGTAAATTCTGCCCTCCCATTGAGCACTGGCAGTGACTGGGGCACTTACTGCAGAAAAATGGACATCCCTAGATTCATAACATGGTTTGGAATGGAAGGGACCTCAAAGCTCATCCAGTTGCAACCCCTGCCTTGGGCAGGGACACCTCCCACCAGCCCAGGCTGCTGAAGGCCTCATCCAACCTGGCTTTCAGCACTTCCAGGCTTAGAACCCCCAGGACTTCTCTGGGCAACCTGTTCCAGTGCTTCAACACCCTCATGGGGAAGAATTGCTTCCTCATGTCTCACCTAAACCCAGTTTCTTCCAGTCTAAAGCCACCAATCCTCATCCTGTCACTCCAAACCTTTGTCAAAAGTCCCTCCCCAGCTCTCCTGCAGCCCCCTCAAGTAGTAGAAAGCTGCTCCAAGGTCTCCCCAGAGCCATCTCTTCTTCCTGCTGCACAGCCTGTCTTCATAGCTGACCTGCTCCATCCCTAAAGCAAAGCATTTCTCATCCTGACCAGTTCAGTGATGCCTGCCAGACATTTCCCTCTGTATGCACTCCAAGATACTGCATTTGTATTCCACTTGGACTTGTGGCAAGGAACAGCAGAATGCCATGGGATGAGGCACACTGCAGCTCTGACATCACAGAATCACTCAATGTTAGGGGCTGGAAGGGACCTCAAAAGATCCTCTAGTCCAACCCCCCTGCCAGAGCAGGGTCACCCAGAGTGGAACATACCCCAGAGACAAGGCAACCAAACCACACATCCCCAACAGGCTGAAAAATGATCACTTCCAACACATCCTGCTCATTTTCAGCTGCATTCTTGTCACTGATTTATCGTGGAAAGCTGAGGCAGGAGCAGTGTGTTTGAGGATCACTCCCTCCACTGCAGCTGGGAGCCTCACCAAGCACCGTGGTTTGGCTCCCCTGCTGCTGGGCAAAGGATTAAAGAAACCTGCCAACGAGAGAGCAGGGCCACAAGGCTTGGTACTCACGGGCAAAGTACTGCCAGGGAGTGTAGCTCCTTCCAAAGTCCACTGATCTCTCTAAGATCCAGAGGTCTGGCCGAGGAGAGTTTGCAAACTTGATGAGGATGTAGGCAACGTGGAAGAGCTGGCAAGAGAGCACACAGGGACCTCAGCAGGAGCGGCTGCAGCTCGGCAGAAAAGCACGAGGCAGAAGCTAACTCACAGACCCACAGGCTGGAAGGGACCCTCAGAGCTCCTCTTGTCCAACCCCCTGCACTCAGCAGGGACGCCTCCAGCCAGAGCGGGCTGCCCAGGGCCACAGCAAGTCTGATCTTCAACGTCCCCAGGGATGGAGCCTCGACCACATCCCTGTGTGACCTGTGCCAGTGTCTCACCTCCCACTGTGCAGATGTCCAACCTACCTCTGCCCTGCTCCGGTTTCAGACCATTGCCCTCAGCCTCTCCCCACAGCCCTTCTGACCTCCCCAGCCTGCCTGGAGGTCCCCTGCAGGTACTGAGATGCAGCTCTAAGGCCTCCCTGCAGCCTTCTCTTCTCCAGGCTGAACATAGTATCATAGTATCAGTCAGGGTTGGAAGGGACCACAAGGATCAGCCAGTTCCAACCCCCTGCCATGGGCAGGGACACCCCACACTAGAGCAGCCTGGCCAGAGCCTCATCCAGCCTGGGCTTAAACACCTCCAGGGACGGGGCCTCAACCACCTCCCTGCACAACCCATTCCAGGGCTTCACCACTCTCATGGGGAAGAACTTCCTCCTCCCCTCCAGCCTCAATCTCCCCATTTCCAGCTTCATTCCATTCCCCCTAGTCCTATCACTACCTGAGATCCTGAGCAGTCCCTCCCCAGCCTTCCTGTAGCCCCCTTCAGATCCTGGAAGGCCACAATGAGGTCACCTGGGAGCCTTCTCTTCTCCAGACTGAACAGCCCCAAGTCCTTCAGTCTGTCCCCATAGCAGAGGTTCTCCAGCCCTCAGCTCATCTTCGTGGGCTCCTCTGGACCCACTCCAGGTGGGGTCCATGCCTCTGTCGTGCTGGGGGTCCCATAGTACTCCAGATGAGGTCCCAGCAGAGCAGAGGGGCACAATCACCTCTCTCCATCTGCTGGCCACACTCCTTTCAGTGCAGCCCAGGCTGCCATTGGCCTCCTGGGCTGCAAGTGCCCATTGCTGGCTCATTACCAATAACCAACTCTTCTTTTGTGCACAGTGAGGTTGTGCTCTGCACTTTCATCCAATCCCCATCAAATCCTCAGCTGGTCACCTCACCTGGCCAATGTGCTCCACCACATTAAGATTGTGCTAGATGCCACCTCCCATATCTCAGACAGCTCTGGAGTGCACACATCTGACTGCCTGGATGTGTGAAGGGTATAATAATTGACCTTGAAAAGTTAGCAGCTCAACATCATTGAACCAAGACCCTTCTGGAGCATCCTGGTACATCTGTGCTGCGTTCCAATCATCTCACTGAAGGAAAGTCACAGTGATGGAAGAGAAAATGCTCACACCCCTGACACTGGGACCCCTCTGGTTGTGGGTGGGAGCAATCTCAGCCATCTGTCCCCTCACCTCAATGCATTCATAGAACCCCAGAACAGTTTGGGATGGAAGGGACCTCAAAGATCATCCAGTTCCAACCCCCTGCCTTGGGCAGGGACACCTCCCACCAGCCCATGTTGCTCATGGCCTTGTCCAACCTGGCTTTCAGCACTTCCAGGCTTGGAACCCCCAGGACTTCTCTGGGCAACCTGTTCTAGTGCTCCAACACCCTCATGGGGAAGAATTGCTTCCTCATGTCTCATCTATGGCCAGTTTCTTTCAGGCTGAAGCCATCATCCCCCATCCTGTCACTCCAAACCTTAGCCAAATGTCCTTCCCCAGCTCTCCTGTAGCCCCCTCAAACACTAGAAAGCTGCTCTAAGGTCTCCCCAGAGCCAGTTCTGGGCTCCTCAGGTTAGGAAAGATGTTGAGATGCTGGAAGGTGTCCAGAGAAGGGCAACAAGGCTGGGGAGGGGTCTGGAGCACAGCCCTGGGAGGAGAGGCTGAGGGAGCTGGGGTTGCTTAGCCTGGAGAAGAGGAGGCTCAGGGGAGTCCTTCTTGCTCTCTGCAACTCCCTGAAGGGAGGTTGTAGCCAGGTGGGGGTTGGTCTCTTCTCCCAGGCAAGCAGCAGCAGAACAAGAGGACACAGTCTCAAGCTGTGCCAGGGGAGGTTTAGGTTGGATGTTAGGAAGAAATTCTTCCCAGCAAGAGAGATTGGCCCTTGGGATGTGCTGCCCAGGAGGTGGTGGAGTCCCCATCCCTGGAGGTGTTTAGGAAGAGCCTGGATGAGGCCCTTGGTGCCATGGTTGAGTTGATCAGATGGTGCTGGGTGACAGGTTGGACTTGATGACCTCAAAGGCCTTTTCCAACCTGGTTAATTCTATATCCTGAAATCAGTAAAACTACCTCCACACTGCTTGAGGCTAAGGGTTGTTTAGAAGTTAGACAGCACCACCACCATGGATATGAGCTGCCAAGAAAGTGATAGTGAGGTACAGCCTCAAGAGATGCTGCACTGCAGTCTCCCACCCAACAACCTCAGCTCAGAGTCATCTCCTTGCAAGAGATTCTTCTTATGCTGGGGCAGGCAGGACAGGCTTCTGAATGGTTCTGCCAAGTGACTGCTGCCAGAGCACTCACACCAAACACAGGCATGCAGCTGAGCTTGCCTCAGGCATCACCCATGTCAGCAGCCCTCAGCTCACACCTTGCACAGCCTCTTGGGCTCCAAACCACGAGTGCGTAAAAGCTTCCAACCACAACCTGGGAGCAGCATCTACTGCCCTGCTTGGCCCCCTCAGCTTGCCAGTTACACTCAATTCAATGGCTCTAGAGCCAGCTGGGGCCACCAAGCACCAGATGCAAAGGGTGAGCAACACAGTGGAGCAGATACCTGAAATGCTGGTCCCTAACCAGTGCTGCAGGTGCCAGACCCATGGCTGCAGGCACACTGCAGCCTCAATCTCCACACATCTGCTTCAGACATCAGCTTCTGAGCATCAAAAGCATTCACAGAAGAAAGTAAAACCTGCTCACAGAATTAGAGAATTGGTTTGGTTGGAAAAGACTTCCAAGATCATTAGGTACAGCTGTCAGTAAGACCACCATGGCCACTAAACCATGTGCCCAGGTGCCATGGCCACAGCTCTCTGGAACACCTCCAGGGGTGGGGACTCCACCACCTCCCTGGGCAGCCTCTGCCAAGCCCTGACCACTCTGGCAGCAAAGACATTTTGCCTCCTCTCCAACCTAGGCCTCCCTGGCACAATTCCAGGCCATTCCCTCTCCTTCTGTCACCTGAGACTAGGCAGCAGAGCCCAACCCCCAGCTCACTGCAGCCTCCTCTCAGGGAGCTGGAGAGAGCAAGGAGGTCTCCCTCAGCCTCCTCTTCTCCACACTCAACACCCCCAGCTCCCTCAGCTGCTCCTCACCAGCCCTCTTCTCCAGACCCTTCCCCAGCTTGGTTGCCCTTCTCTGGACCTGCTCCAGCCTCTCAGTGTCCTTCTTGGAGTGAGGACCCAAAACTGACCCCAGCACTCAAGCTGTGGCCTCCCCAGTGCCCAGCACAGGAGGATAATCCCTGCCCTGCTCCTGCTGCCCACACCATTGCTGCTCCAGGCCAGGCTGCTGGTGGCCTTCTTGCCCACCTGGGCACCCCCTGGCTCATCTTCAGCTGCTGCCAACCAGCACCTCCAGGTCCTTCCCCTGCTGGGCAGTTTGCAGCCACTCTGCCCCACGCCTGCAGCACTCCTGGGGTGGTTGTGACCCAAGTTCAGGACCCAGCACTTGGCTTTGTTAAACCTTATGCAATCATCTCAGTCCCATCAGTCCAGCTTGGCTAGCTCCCACTGCAGAGCCTTCCTACCCTCCAGCAGATGAACACTCCCACCCAAGTCAGTGTCCTCTGTGAACTTACTGAGGGTGTGCTCAGTTCCCTCAACCAGACCATTAACAAGAGACCATCAAAGAGAACTGGCTCCAGCACTGAGTCCTTGGGAACACCACTGGTACCCACTCCCCACCACTCTTTGGCCTCAGCCATCCAGCTTTTAACTCAGTGAATCACCCACCCAGCCAAGCCAGGAGCAGGCATTTTCTCCAGGAAGATGCTGTGGGAAACGGTGCTAAAAGCTTTACTGAAGTCCAGGCAAACAACACCCACAGCCTTTCCCTCACCCACTAAGCAGCCCACCTTGTCACAGAAGGCTGTCCTTGCTTGCCAGCTTAGCAGAAGCCAAGAATCACAGCAGGACTTCCAACCACTGCTCACTCAGCAGATGTTGTACAGGGTGGTGTGTCTCATTTAACCAGGCACTGGGGCTAGAAAGCTGCACTTAGTTCAGTCAGTGCCTGCCACCATGGCTCACACACACCTGGAGCTGGCCATTCTTCTGTCCATCACAGTACCACAGTCTCACAGTATTACCAAGGCTGGAAGAGACCTCGAAGATCATCGAGTCCAACCTGGCACCACAGACCCCATGACTAGACCATGGCACCAAGTGCCACATCCAGTCCCCTCTTGAACACCTCCAGGGATGAGGACTCCACCACCTCCCTGGGCAGCACATCCCAAGGGCGAATCACTCTCTCTGGGAAGAACTTTCTCCTCACCTCCAGCCTAAACTTCCCCTGGTGCAGCTTGAGACTGTGTCCTCTTGTTCTGGTGCTGCTTGCCTGGGAGAAGAGGCCAACCCCTTCCTGGCTACAACCACCTTTCAGGTAGTTGTAGAGAGCAATGAGGTCTCCCTGAGCCTCCTCTTCTCCAGGCTAAGCAACCCCAGCTCCCTCAGCCTCTCCTCACAGGGCTGTGCTCAAGGCCTCTCCCCAGCCTTGTTGCCCTTCTCTGGACACCTTCCAGCATCTCAATGTCCTTCTTAACCTGAGGAGCCCAGAACTGGGCACAGCACTCAAGGTGTGGCCTCAGCAGTGCTGAGCACAGGGCACAATGACCTCCCTGCTCCTGCTGGCCACACCATTCCTGATGCAGGCCAGGATGCCCTTGGCCTTCTTGGCCCCCTGGGCACACTGCTGGCTCATGTTTGTGCAGCTGTCAACCAGCACCCCCAGGGCCCTCTCTGTTTGGCAGCTCTCAGCCACTCTGCCCCCAGCCTGTAGCTCTGCCTGGGGTTGCTGTGGCCAAAGTGCAGCCCCTGGCACTTGGACTTGTTGAATGCCATCCTGTTGGCCTCTGCCCATCTGTCCAGTCGGTCGAGGTCCCTCTGCAGAGCCCTTCTGCCCTCTAACTGACCAACATCTGCTCCCAATTTGGTGTCATCTGCACATTTGCTGATGACTGTCTCAATCCCCTCATCCAGATCATCAGTGAAGACATTGAAGAGGATGGGGCCCAGCACTGATCCCTGGGGGACGCCACTGGTGCCTGGCCTCCAGCTGGAGGTGGCACCATTGACCACCACTCTCTGGGCCCAGCCCTCCAGCCTGTTCCCAACCCAACTCACAGCCAGTGAGCAGGACTAGAAGGGAGAAGCTCCCCACAGTTCCTAGGCAGTGATTTGAAAGAAGGAACACTCCCAGAAACGGAAGGGGTTTCCACTGCCCAGCTTCAATCAGTCCTCAGCCTGGTTGCCAAGGCTGCAGGCAAATCCATCACCCATTGTCAGCTCCTACCCTGAGATGTCTTATGAGGCCACTTTTCCATTGGGATCTGGACACAGGCCAACTCCATGCTCACACTCACTTCTTACAGAGGGCCCTAGTGCTTCAAGGAAGACTGAAGCCATTCACAGGGGAAAGGGTTTGTACAGCACACACCTCAGCTACCCAGGAGATAAACATCCCCCTCTGAGGGCTGTGGTCCAAAGTAAAAAGAATAGAGCAGCACTGGAAGGAAACACAGAGGTGTGCAGAGGGCTGGAGGCTATCAGCAGAGGATCTACATTTCCCACACTGAGTTCAAAGTGAGGTATTTAGGACAATATATCACAAAATGAAAGCAACTCATAGCAATGAGCATGGGATGGGAGGTGGAAGAAGGAGAAATACAGGTGTGGAGGAAAGGGAGATCAATGGATGGGAACAAAGACCTTCCCCAAGGAATGCTGAAGAAGCATAAAGTTGTTTGGGTTGAAAAGTCCTCTGAGATCAGCCAGTCCAACATCAGCCCAGCCCCACCATGGCCACCAAACCCTGGCCCCAAGGGCCATGGCCACAGCTCTCTGGATCACCTCCAGGGATGGGGACTCCACCACCTCCCTGGGCAGCCTCTGCCAAGCCCTGACCACTCTGGCAGCAAAGACATTTTTCCTCCTCTCCACCCTAAGTCTCCCCTGGCACAATTGCAGGCTATTTCCTCTCCTTCTATCACCTGAGACAAGGGAGCAGAGCCCAGCCCCCACCTCACTGCAGCCTCCTCTCAGGTGGTTGTAGAGACATGGTTGATTTTCCTTCCCTCCCAAATAGAAGCCCACACCTGCACATTATATTGCCTTCAGCTTACAACAGTGACTAATAATAGCAGCCCCCAAAACCTGTTTAACACATTAGTGCCAAGACTTCCCCAAGCCTGAGCCTTTCAGTGCTCCACTTCTGTTATGGCCCCAAAAGCACAGTTATAGATTCATGGAATCAATAAGGTTGGAAAAGACCTCGAAGATCAACAAGTCCAACCTGGCACCCAACACCTCATGACTACTAAACCATGGCTCCAAGTGCCACATCCAGGCTCTTCCTAAACACCTCCAGGGATGGGGACTCCACCACCGCCCTGGGCAGCACATCCCAAGGGCCAATCTCTCTTGCTGGGAAGAATTTCTTCCTCACCTCCAGCCTAAACCTCCCCTGGCACAGCTTGAGACTGTGTCCTCTTGTTCTGGTGCTGGCTGCCTGGGAGAAGAGACCAACCCCCACCTGGCTACAACCTCCCTTCAGGGAGCTGGGGAGAGCAATGAGGTCTCCCCTGAGCCTCCTCTTCTCCAGGCTAAGCAACCCCAGCTCCCTCAGCCTCTCCTCACAGGGCTGTGCTCAAGGCCTCTCCCCAGCCTTGTTGCCCTTCTCTGGACACCTTCCAGCATCTCAATGTCCTTCTTAACCTGAGGAGCCCAGAACTGGGCACAGCACTCAAGGTGTGGCCTCAGCAGTGCTGAGCACAGGGCACAATGACCTCCCTGCTCCTGCTGGCCACACCATTCCTGATGCAGGCCAGGATGCCATTGGCCTTCTTGTCCCCTGGGCACACTGCTGGCTCATGTTTGTGCAGCTGTCAACCAGCACCCCCAGGGCCCTCTCTGTTTGGCAGCTCTCAGCCACTCTGCCCCCAGCCTGTAGCTCTGCCTGGGGTTGCTGTGGCCAAAGTGCAGCCCCTGGCACTTGGACTTGTTGAATGCCAGCCTGTTGGCCTCTGCCCATCTGTCCAGCCTGGCAAGGTCCCTCTGCAGAGCTCTCCTACCCTCTAACAGATCAACTCCTGCTCTCAGCTTGGTGTCATCTGCAAATTTACTGCTGATGGACTCAATGCCCTCATCCAGATCATCCATAAAGATATTGAACAGGATGGGGCCCAGCACTGATCCCTGGGGGCACCACTGGTGCCTGGCCTCCAATTGAACACAGCCCAACTGCAAGCAGCAGTAAGATTTGTGGA
The DNA here is from genome assembly GCA_033816785.1 of Picus viridis. Classification (NCBI taxonomy): domain Eukaryota; kingdom Metazoa; phylum Chordata; class Aves; order Piciformes; family Picidae; genus Picus; species Picus viridis. The sequence goes on from CM066571.1 coordinate 2,438,836, forward strand.
CTCCTCTTTTTGAACTGTAGCAGTCAGATGTCTGCTTTTCATCACACACTTCATCACTGCTTCACCTTCTTCTGAAGACAGAGCTCAGAAAACTACCTGAGGGGTTATCACTGATACCTGCTGAGCATCAAGCAAGCCAAGGACGAGGCCACACCTGCTGAAATTAGGCAATCCAGAGAGTCACGGGAAGGGCAATGAACTGCAGCCAGAAGTTCTGGTGTCAGGAGTTTCCAATCTGTTGAAAACTACAGTGGGGGAAATCCATCCAAGACAGTGCAAGAAGTGGAAGAAATGATCCAACAGCTTACCTGTCCCAGATCCAGGGTGACATTGACTTCATTGTACCTCAGGCCCCGAGACAGAGGGGGCTCTGCCACCAGCTCTCGGTGCCGTCGATGGCGTTGGTCACCGGGTGAGCTCTGCCGGGCTCAGCAGCGTCGCAGTAGTCACAGAACTGTCCCTGCAACACAACACAGGCACAGAGGTGGGCTGAGCTGCAAGCTGGGCACTGCAGGAGCATGCTGCTGTACACTGAGGTGCTGAGCTAGAGTGCTGACAAAACAATCGAGCAGGATTGTGTTTCTCTCTTCATACACAGTTGAATTTTCAAGGTCGAAATTATTCCTCTTTTTAACAATCACAGAGTCACAGAACTGTCAGGGCTGGAAGGGAGCTCAAGGCTCAGCCAGTCCCAACCCCCCTGCCATGGGCAGGGACACCTCACACTGCAGCAGGTTGCTCACAGCCACATCCAGCCTGGCTGCAAACACCTCCAGGCAGGAGGCTTCCACCACCTCCCTGGGCAGCCTGTGCCAGGCTCTCACCACCCTCCTGGGGAACAACTTCTTCCTCACAGCCAATTTCAATCTAAAGTAAGGCAGGGACTCGCTGGAGAGGGTACAGCAAAGGGCCCCAAAGATGCTGAGGGCACTGATTGATCTCTTCTCGCAGGCAACCACTAACAGAACAAGAGGACACAGTCTCAAGCTGTGCCAGGGGAGGATTAGGCTGGAGGTGAGGAAGAAATTCTTCTCAGAAAGAGAGACTCACCATTGGGATGTGCTGCCCAGGGAGGTGGTGGAGTCCCCATCCCTGGAGGTGTTTAGGAAGAGCCTGGATGAGGCACTTGGTGCCATGGTTGAGTTGATCAGATGGTGCTGGGTGAGAGGTTGGACCTGATGATCTCAAAGGTCTTTTCCAAACTGGTTAATTTAATTCCATTCCATTCCATTCCATTCCATTCCATTCCATTCCATTCCATTCCATTCCATTCCATTCTATTCTATTCTATTCTATTCTATTCTATTCTATTCTATCCTATCCTATCCTATTCCATTCCATTCTATTCCATTCCATTCTCCATTCCACATTCCATTCCATTCCATTCCATTCCATTCCATTCCATTCCATTCTCTCTTGTGAGTAAAGACTGAGAGGCCTGGGGCTTTTTATCCTGGAGACCGGCAGCCTGATGGGGGATCTCATCAATGGTGATCAGGTGTCAGAAGGATGGGACCAGGCTTTTTTCAGTGGTGCTCTGTGACAGGACAAGGGGTGACAGGCCTGAACTTGAACATGAGAAGCTCCATCTAAACCTGAGGAAGAACTTTAATCTAAGAGTGACAGGGGAATGGATAGCTGGGGAGGGATTTTTTTTTGCAAGGCCTTGTAGTGATAGGGCAATGGAAATGGATGTGAACTGGAAGAGGGCAGATTGGGATTGGAGATGAGGAAGAAATTCTTTGCAGTGAGGGTGGTGAGACCCTGGCACAGGCTGCCCAGGGAGGCTGTGGATGTCCCCTCCCTGGAGGTGTTCCAGGCCAGGCTGGATGAGGCCTTGAGCAAGCTGTGCTGGTGGGAGGTGTCCCTGTCCATGGCAGGGGCTTGGATCTGGATGATCTTTAAGGTCCCATCCAACCCAAACCATTCTATGATTCTATGCCAGGATGCTGCTGGATTCAGAGACACTTTGCTGCAGCAGAAGCCACAGCAGCTCCTGCTAGCTACAGGCAGCACTGCCAGCTTCTGCAGTGAGGACAAAGAGCATCACCTCACTGCCTGCAAAATCAATACACTGAGAAATCAACCTCTGAACCAAGCACCACAGTCACAGGACATCAGAGCATCTTCTCAGCTCAGACTGCCCTGACAAATCAATCCATACCCAGAGTTCTGCTGTGGTCATTACAACAGCACAAACCTCCCTGCAGAGTTGGGCAACGTGCGTGGCAAAGTCTTTAGATCCAAATTCATGTTCACAATGATCAGGATGGAAATGCACAGGGGGACACAGCTGTTGCTACAGCAGCTCCAGCTCTGCTCTGGCAGCAGCCTGGAAGAAAAGCTGAATGAACAGCAAACGAATCACAGAGCTGTCAGGGCTGGAAGGAACCTCAAGACTCAGCCAGTTCCAAACCCCCTGCCATGGGCAGGGACACCTCACACTGCAGCAGGTTGCTCACAGCCACCTCCAGCCTGGCTGCAAACACCTCCAGGCAGGAGGCTTCCACCACCTCCCTGGGCAACCTGTGCCAGGCTCTCACCACCCTCATGGGCAACAACTTCTTCCTCACAGCCAATCTCAAACTCTCCACTTCTAGTTTTGCTCCATCCCCCCAGTTCTATCCCTCCCTGACACCCTCAAAAGTCCCTCCCCAGCTTTCTTGGAGCCCCCTGCAGATCCTGGAAGGCCACAATGAGGTCTCCTGGGAGCCTTCTCCTCTCCAGCCTGCACAACCCCAACTCTCTCAGGCTGTCTCCAGAGCAGAGCAGCTCCAGCCCTCTGCTCCTCCTCGTGGCCCTTCTCTGGACACCTTCCAGCACCTCCAGGTCCTTGTTGTAATAGGGGAAGAAAGACAGGGGGAGTCTTAAACACAGGCACCACACTGACACCCACCTCTGCGGCTCCGGCGCAGAGCGCACTGGAGCTGAACTCCAGATACCATCTCTTTCTGCTTTGGGCACATAAATCAAAGGACTTCAGGGCAGCAGCTGGAATTTCAGTTACTTAAAGTACATTCCAGCAACCTTGCCAAGGAGGCAGCAGAACAACATAAAATGAAAGGCAGGCAATCCTTGGCCCAGAGCTGCCCCCCCCTGCTCCCCGCTGGCAGGCTCTGAGGCACACCGTGATCGGCAAGTCCGCTCCAGCACACGTCTCCAGGCCTGGAGAGTGCCCAGCCCTTGGGACTTGGCGTGGTGGTGGCTGCATTCGTCAGGCAGGAAGGTGTGCCCTTGCTGGTGACCTCATCACCCTCCTTTCCCACTGCTGACGTACAAATAACATTCCTGGGGGGCACAGTCACAGGAGCGCAGAATGGTCAGGGGCGGAAGGGACCTGCAGAGATCATCGAGTCCAACCCCCTGCCCAGGCAGCCTCACCTAAGGAAGGGTTTCTCTTCTCCAGACTAAAAAGCCCCAGTTCTCTCAGTCTTTCCTCACAAGAGAGATGGCCCAGTCCCCTCATCATCTTTGGAGCCCTTTGCTGTGCCCTTGCCAGCAGGTCCCTGTCCTTCTTGAACTGGGGAGCCCAGAACTGGACACAATATTCCAAGTATGGCTTCACCAGGGCAGAGAAGACAGAGAGGAGAACCTCCCTCAGCCTGCTGGCCACACTCTTCTTGATGCCCCCCAGGATTCCTGGAGAGGTGGGCACAAGCCAAGCTCAGGAGCTTCAACAAGACCAAGGGCAGGCTCCTGCATCTGGGTCGAGGCAATCCCAGGCACAAATCCAGGCTGGGCAGGGACTGGCTGGAGAGCAGCCCTGAGGAGAGAGACTTGGGGGTGCTGGGGAGGAGAAGCTCAACAGGAGCTCTCAGTGTGCACTTGCAGCCCGGAAAGCCAATCAGAGCCTGGGCTGCAGCAGGAGAAGTGTGGCCAGCAGGGCAAGGGAGGGGATTCTGCCCCTCTGCTCAGCCCTGCTGAGACCCCACCTGGAGTACTGCCTCCAGTTCTGGAGCCACTATTACAGGAGGGATGTGGACGTGCTGGAAGGTGTCCAGAGCAGGGCCAGGAGGATGATCAGAGGGCTGGAGCACCTCTCCTGTGAGGACAGACTGAAGGAGTTGGGGCTGTTCAGTCTGGAGAAGAGAAGGCTCTCAGGTGACCTCATTGTGGCCTTCCAGGATCTGAAGGGGACTACAGGAAGGCTGGGGAGGGACTGCTCAGGATCTCAGGCAGTGATAGGACTAGGGGGAATGGAATGAAGCTGGAGGTGGGGAGATTCAGGCTGGAGGGGAGGAGGAAGTTCTTCCCCATGAGAGTGGTGAAGCCCTGGAATGGGTTGTGCAGGGAGGTGGTTGAGGCCCCGTCCCTGGAGGTGTTTAAGCCCAGGCTGGACGAGGCTCTGGCCAGGCTGCTCTAGTGTGGGGTGTCCCTGCCCATGGCAGGGGGGTTGGAACTGGCTGATCCTTGTGGTCCCTTCCAACCCTGACTGATTCTATGATTCTATGATTCTATGATTCCATCGCCCTTCTGGGCCACAAGGACACATTGGTGGCTCATGGGCATCCTGTTGTGCACCAGCATTCCCAGGTCCTTGTCCCCAGAGCTGCCCTCCAACAGCTCAGCCCCCAGCCTGTGCTGATCCATGGGGTTGCTCTTCCCCTGATGCAGGACTCTACCCTTGCTCCTCTTGGATTCCATTTGCCTTCTTGGCCACAAGGACACATTGCTGGCTCACGGTCATCCTCTTGTCCCCCAGGACTCCCAGGTCCTTTTGCCTGGAGCTGCTTCAGTCTTGCCTGAAGGAGCTCACTGAAATCCCCCAGTGTGGACCAGAGACAGGCAGGATGAAAATGTCTGGGCCCTGTGTTACAGAAAGTGACAACAATGAAGGATTTGTTCAGCAGCCAGCAGCCCTGCAGCCCCTAGCAGGGCAGGACAGGCATGCAGCTAAACTTTAATTTGTACCCCCACAGGCTGGCAGACAGAGCCAGGCATGCCAGCTATCTGCCACTGCTGAACTGCTTCACAGTGCAGAGCATCTCCTCACTCAGCAGTCTTCTTATTAATGATAACAACGGAGACATGCAGAGCTCCTCAGCACAAGAGCCTTGCCTGAGCTGCCCATGGAGGGACTGTCCACCCCACCCATCACCTCGTGGGAGAGCTTGAAATCACAGTATCATAGTATCAGTCAGGGTTGGAAGGGACCACAAGGATCAGCTAGTTCCAACCCCCTGCCATGGGCAGGGACACCCCACACTAGAGCAGCCTGGCCAGAGCCTCATCCAGCCTGGCCTTAAACACCTCCAAATGCTCTGTCTGGGTTTCACAGAATCACAGCATGGCAGGGCTTGGAAAGGGACCTCTGGAGACCCTCAAGTCCAAGGTAGGGTCACCTAAAGGAGGTCCCACAGGAACACATCTGGGTGGGTTTTGAAAGTTTCTAGAGATGGAGACTCCACCACCTCTGCCACCCTTACATTACAGAAGTTCCTCCTCATGGTCAGATGGAGCTGCTTGTGTTCAAGTTTGTGCCCCTTACCTCTTGTCCTGCCACTGAGCACCACTGAGCCTGGTCCCATCCTCCTGTGGGTATTGATCACCACTGATAAGATCCCCTCTCACTTGTCTCTTCTCCAGACTAAAAAGCCCCAGTTCTCTCAGCCTTTCCTCACAGGACAGATGGCTCAGTCCCCTCATCATCTTTGGAGCCCTTTGCTGTGCCCTCTCCAGCAAGTCCCTTCTGGAAATGGGGACCCAGAACCGGACACAACAGTACAGGTGAGGCCACACCGGGGCAGAGAAGACAGAGAGCAGAACCTCCCTCAGCCTGCTGGCCACACTCCTCTAGATGCCCCCCAGGATGCCCTTGGCCTTCTTGGCCACAAGGACACATTGCTGTCTCATGGGCATCCTGTTGTGCACCAGGACTCCCAGGTCCTTGTCCCCAGAGCTGCTCTCCAACAGCTCAACCCCAACCTGTACTGATCCATGGGGTTGCTCTTCCCCAGATGCAGGACTCTACCTTTGCCTCTCTTGAATTCCACTGGGTTTCTCCCTGCCCAGCTCTCCAGCCAGTCCAGGAGGTGCTGGGTGGCAGCCTGGATTGGCTGGGTACTACAGGCTTCAGGAGAAGACATCTCCAAATGACCAGCTGAACGAGAGAGGCTGATGGCAGAGCAGTGGAAATGAACCTGGGGCTGCTTTCCCCTTTCCCCTGCTTTCAGTGCTGGGGATAGCACTGGGAACAGAGCTGTCTGCTCTTTCCATCAGGATGAGGATCACCCTCTGCACTTCCTTCCTTTGTCCCCATTTGTAGAGCAACAGCCACAACCCAGGCTTGCAGAGACCCAAGTGAGGGACTCGAGGTTGAGGAGGCTGGGCCAGGCACCGTGGCTGTTACACCTGTCCCAGTGCACATCCCCTCCCCTCAGGCTCTTCAGAGGCACATCAATACTTCCACTGATTTGAAACCCTCCTGTGTAAGCTCAACTCCTGGGAGACTTCCATGACTTTCCATGGAAGGAGAGATTCTCTTTAGTGTCTTTCAACCTGGGGGCTGCAGGTGGCTTCATCATGCCAACACTGTGCTGTTAGCAACTTTGCCATGGCTGGAGTGCCCTGGCCTTCTGAAAGGCTTTCCAACCCTTCCTGAACTCCAACAACTACTGGAAACCCACAGCAGTATCCATGTTTTATCTCTCAGGAAGGCTTTGTTGAAGCAGGAGAGGGATGCTGCTGTATCTGAGCATACTCAGATGCTGTGAGGGGCACACTCCCTGCACCAAGGCTGAGCCATCAGAAGACCTTCTGGGAACTTGAATCAGGCATGAACCATGACTGCCCTCTAACCTAGGACCTGCAAGGCAAATATTAAACAAGAGGAATTCTCCCTTCCTAGTCTCTTCCAGGTAGTGGAGAGCATCATTTCCAGTTGGGTGTTAATACATAAAGGGAATGATGACAAAAGCCATCGATGGCAATGCACATAGAAACATGGAGTGGGTTGGGTTGGGTTGGGTTGGAGGGGACTTTAAAGACCATCTAGTCCAAGAGTGTGGCCAGCAGGTCAAGGGAGGTTCTCCTCCCCTCTATTCTGCCCTAGTCAGACCACATCTGCAGTGCTGTGTCCAGTTCTGGGCTCCCCAGTTCGAGAGGGACTAGAGAGTGCCCAACAGAGGCCATGAGGATGATGAAGGGACAGGAACATCTCTGTGATGGGGAAAGGCTGAGAGCCCTGGGGTTGTTTACTCTGGAGAAGAGCAGTCTGAGAGGAGATCTGATCAATGGTTGCAAGTATCTGAGGGGTGGGTGTCAAGAGGCAGGGGCCAGGCTCTGTCCAGGGGTGTCCTGTGATAGGACAAGGGGAAATGGACACAAACTGGAGCCCAGGAAGTTCCACCTCAACATGAGGAGAAAACTATCTGCTGTGAGGGTGCTGAAGGCCTGGAGCAGGCTGCACTGAGAGGTTGTGGAGTCTCCTTCTCTGGAGACTTTCAAGCCCCACCTGGATGTGTTCCTATGTGGCCTGCCCTGGGTGACCCTGCCCTGGCAAGCTGGTTGGACTCAATGATCTGAGGAGGCCCCTTCCAACCCCTACCATTCACTGAGCACCCAACCCCACCCAGCATGCTTCGTTCTGCTTGCTGAGATGTTCAGCTGATGTTTCCTTTGGCTGATGTTTGTTGTACTGGGATTGCTGACACCCCAAGGCATGCCAGCAGGAGAGATTTCCCTCCAGCATGCTGCTGAGAGATCCTTTGGCTTGCTGCTCACCTGGTGGCATGGTCCTTTCAGGCAACTTTAAACACAAGTGCTGTGTTCAGTATGGAAGGATGGATCCCTAAACCTCAGAGGTGCATTAGAAACAGAGGAGCAAGCAGCTCCCTCCTCATCACAACCTTTCTATGTAACCTCAGTTCAAGCACACCTGTGACCCAGCTTTTTAGTGAAGTTGTAAGCAAGCCAAACCCATCCTCTACTCACCCCCAAAAGCTCTCTGAGGTTATTAGGACGGGGCACCACGCAGCTCTAAGGTCATCCCAGGCTTGATGGGGAGGCAGGAAGGCATGGCAAGGACAAGTCCAGGGCACAGCACACTGCTGGCTGTGGCTGCCCAACAAGCTGAGGGCAAGGCTGTGTGTTGGGGATGTTTTCCCTTCTGGCACATGACAAGGAGTATCTAAGCTGCACCTTTTTGCTCCTCTCTCAAGCATCTGTCCCCATTAAACACTGAGAAGAAAACTCTTAGCCACTGCAACCTCTTCTGCATGGCCAGCAGATCCAGAGAGGCCATTCTGCCTCTTTGCTCTGATGAGAAAGTATTACAGTATTACCAAGGTTGGAAGAGACCTCGAAGATCATCGAGTCCAACCTGTAACCACAAACCTCACAACTAGACCATGGCACCAAGTGCCACATCCAGTCCCCTCTTGAACACCTCCAGGGATGGTGACTCCACCACCTCCCTGGGCAGCACATTCCAATGATGAATGACTCTCTCAGTGAAGAACTTTCTCCTCACCTCGAGCCTAAACTTCCCCTCTTGCAGCTTGAGACCTCACCTGGAGTGCTGTGTGCAGGTCTGGAGCCCTCAATATAGGAAGGCCATGGACCTGATGGAGCAGGTCCAGAGGAGGCCATGAAAGTGATCAGGAGGTTGGAGCAGCTCTGCTACAAGAACAGGCTGAGGGAGCTGGGGGTGTTCAGCCTGATGGTCAAGGCTCAAGGGAGACCTAATAACAGCCTTCCAGTACCTGAAGGGGGCTACAAGAAAGCTGCAGAGAGACTGTTCCCAAAAGCCTGCAGGGACAGGACCAGGGGCAATGCCTTCAGACTAGGACAGAGCAGATTGAGATTGGCTGTGAGGAACAAGTTCTGCACCAGGAGGGTGGTGGAACACTGGAACAGGTTGCCCAGGGAGGTGGTTGAGGCTCCATCCCTGGAGATCTTCAAGGTGAGGCTGGACAGGGCTCTGGGCAACCTGATGCTGTTGGGGATGTCCCTGCTGAGTGCATTGGGGTCGGACTGGATGAGCTTTGGAGCTCCCTTCCAGCCCAAACCATTCTCTGATACCAGATATTGAGGGTTCTTTCCCTATCAAAACACACAAACACAAGGTCCTGAGACCCTGAAACACTAAACTCTTCTCCCAAGATGCAGAACTACCTACCTGAATAAAATCCACATGCGTTCATTCCGTCTCACCCAGCGCCAGGCAGCGAACCTTAGAGCTTCTGAAACCCCTTGCAAACTGCAGTTTCACTCTGATTCTTCTCCCCCACCCCCCACCAAGATAAAATACATCTACAATAACTTTGGAAGGTCTGAGGCTTGAGGAAAGTCGTTCCCCGCCCCTCCCCCCCCCCACCCCCCCCCCTTTAACAAAGCTCTGGTGCAGCTGCTAAGGAAGAAGCATGGCAGCGTTCGGTGCCGCGGCTGCTCCGTGCCTGCCCTCTCCCAGCCGTGCTCATACACGTTTCTACCAAGGGGAAAAAAAAAACACAATAGCTTTCCATTAACTCCTGCCAGGAGTTCTGCTGTTTATTGTTCTGGCAGCCCAGACAGCCAATCACATCCTGGGCTGCAACAAGAGAAGTGTGGCCAGCAGGGCCAGGGAGGGGATTCTCCCCTCTGCTCCACACTGCTGAGACCACTCTTGGAGCTCTGGGTCCAGTTCTGGAGCCTCTGTGCCAGGAAGGATCTGGAGGGGCTGGAAGGTGTCCAGAGAAGGGCCACGAGGAGGAGCAGAGGGCTGGAGCTGCTGTGCTCTGGAGACAGCCTGAGAGAGTTGGGGTTGTGCGGGCTGGAGAGGAGAAGGCTCTGAGGAGACCTAATTGTGGCCTTCCAGGATCTGAAGGGGGCTACAGGAAAGCTGGGGAGGGACTTTTGAGGGTGTCAGGGAGTGATAGGACTGGGGGGGGATGGAGCAAAACTAGAAGTGGAGAGATTGAGATTGGATGTAAGGAAGAAGTTGTTCCCCATGAGGGTGGTGAGAGCCTGGCACAGGTTGCCCAGGGAGGTGGTGGAAGCCTCCTGCCTGGAGGTGTTTGCAGCCAGGCTGGATGTGGCTGTGACCAACCTGCTGTAGTGTGAGGTGTCCCTGCCCATGGCAGGGGGTTGGAGCTGGCTGAGTCTTGAGGTCCCTTCCAGCCCTGACAATTCTGATTCCTTCTTGTGACTGGCACAAAATGTGTAATAATCTTACGGTATGCTGGGGGACAACATCATCTCCCTCACTGCCCTGTGTGCCTATATTCCCTGTCAGAGTCTTGTCCCAGTTTTGCTGGGACAGAATCCCAAGCCAGCCACGGGCTGCATGCCTTGAGCAGTTGGGAGTCAGCTGGCTACAGGTCTGTCCCAGACCATGAGCATCACATTCAGTGTAAAGAGGGAAGTTTGAGGAGAGAGGAAGCCTCCTGTCTAGGCTTTCTCCTTGGGCTCTTCCTTCTCCTGCTCCCCAAGACTGCCTTCCCTTTTCCTGTGCCTGCTGTACCTTTGCTGGCCCGAGTACAAATTTCTCTACTTTGTATTGACATTGGGATCTGTTTGACTGTTTCATTCAATCCATTTTCATTTCAACCCGTGGGTCGCTTCTCCTTGTCCTGATCCCCTTTCCTGGCCATCAGGTGACAGAGCAGCTGCTGGAGTTCAGCCCCAGATACAGGCTAAAGGTAGCCAAGTCCCAGCCAACCTCTGGCTCCCTCCCACTCGCAATGCAAGGCACAGACCACGAGCCTCACATTTACTGCTTCTAACACCCCACCGAGCCACCTGTCTAACACCAGACCTTTTCCTACCGCTTCCCGGGAAAATCCTCGCTCCAGCAAGAGGTTGCCGGTGCGGTACGTCCCCATCCATTGCCCAGTCCCCCTTCCTTATCCCCTACGCTCACTCCTTTTCCCCCAGCAGCATCTCGCTGCTCTCCGCAGACCACAGCCAAGCGCCGAGGCCACCGAACACCTCTTGGGGACTCCCTAAGCAACCCCTGGGAGCCCCAGCGCCCGCCGGGACGAGGGTCCCGGGCAGTCCCGGCAGCAGGCGCAGCCCCGCGGGCGGCACCGTCCGGGTCGCGGCGTGCCGGGGTCTCCAGAATGGGTCGGGATACCTCCACCCTGCCCAGCGCTTCCCTGCCTGGAGTCCCGCTGGCCCAAGCTGCCCGCCGCTGCCGGTGGCACAGCCCAGCCAGAAGCAAGCGCTGGAGGAAACGGGGCTGCGCCCCCAGGGCATCCCCGGAGGGGCATCCCCGGAGGGGCATCCCGCCGCCGGCTGCCAGAGAAAGCGGGCGCTGGCCCCCGGCTGCCCCCCACCGCCGGTCCCCTTACCTGGATGGCGCGGCCCAGGGGGCTGCGGCCGGGCCCCCCACCAGCTTGCAGTACAGCTCCGGCCGCCCGCCGCCCTCCGCCGCCTCCCCGCAGGTGGCCGTGGCGGAGATGCTGGCCGCCGCCGCCAGGTTGAAGTAGGGCGGGTGGAGGCTGAGCCCCACGCCGCGGGAGCCGGCGGGGCAGAGGCTGAGGAGAGGCGAGAGCAGCGCCCAGAGCAGCCGGGAGCCCGGCGCCGCGGCCATCCTGCGCCGGGCTCTGCCTTCGCCCGCCCGGGGCCGCCCTATAGCCGCGGCGGGCGGGCGGGGCCGGGAGGAGGCAGGGGGCCGGCAGGGAGCTGCCTACGGGGCCGGGCCGGGGCGAGGCAGGATGAGCCACGGCGCGGGTCCGCTGCACTCGGGGCAGGGGCGCCAGGATGGGGGAGGTGCCCCAGGTGTGTGCCCTCAGCTCTGCGGGACTGCTGGCAGGTGACAGCTCCCCCTGCCACCCCACGGCTCGGCCGCGGCTTTCGGAGACCCTCCTCCCTTGATGTCCTCTACGGACAAGCAGGCGCAGAAACGCTGGGGTTGGAAAAGCCCTTTAAGCTCAGCCAGTCCAACCATTCCCTAACTCTACCAAGGCTGGAGCTAAACCAGGTCCCTCAGCGCCACATCTCTGCCTCTTCTAAACACCTCCAGGGATGGGCATTCAACCACCACCCTGGGCAGCCAGTGCCAGCCTTTGAGAACCCTTTCAGGGAAGTAGTTTCATCACACAGGGGCAGCAAAATTAAGCCTTCCCAGCTTTTTCCACACGAGGCAGAGCCTGCTTGTATGTGCAGGTCCTCGGGAAGACGCTCTGCAGAACAGCGCTGCAGAGCTCACAGCATCTTTGGCCACCTTCCATGCTCTGAGGCTGAGGGAACCCCTGCAGCCAGGGCCACCCCTCTGCAACGCCCAGCCAGTGCTCTGGGCTCCTTGTGTGAGGAGTGCTCCTGCTCATCCAGGGCAGACAATGAACCTCCTGTCTTTGTGAAGCTCTTTGGCACAGGCTTTGGGTAACACAGAAGCTGGAGGGGAGGTTAGGGAGGGAGAAGGAGGCTTAAGAACCTATCAGGCATCTCTATCAGGGGTCGCAGTGCTTAATGACATTGCTACCAGAAGTTTCATTCCCATTTCCAGCCCCACACAGGCTCACACATCCAGTGCTCAGTGCTCCTGATACAGTGGGCCAGATCCAGGCACAAAGACATGGTTAGATCCACATACCTCTAATATTTTGATCGTGATTCATGTGAGCAGCAAAGTGTTTCATAACTTTGTGAGGGCTTTGCTACAGCCACACAGCAGCACTAAGATCCCTGACATGCTGTTCTGGGAAGCACCAGCCACAAGCTAGTACCATAGTATCAGTCAAGGTTGGAAGGGACCACAAGGATCAGCCAGTTCCAAGCCCCCTGCCATGGGCAGGGACACCCCACACTAGAGCAGCCTGGCCAGAGCCTCATCCAGCCTGGGCTTAAACACCTCCAGGGACGGGGCCTCAACCACCTCCCTGCACAACCCATTCCAGGGCTTCACCACTCTCATGGGGAAGAACTTCCTCCTCCCCTCCAGCCTGAATCTCCCCACCTCCAGCTTCATTCCATTGGTTCTGTCTGCAAGGAGACATCACCACCCTTGGTTTTGTGCCACTGGGGCTTTAGCACATCAGAGATACCTGTAGCAAGCAATTTTTGTGTCACAGGGTCACAGCTCACAGGATGTTAGGGGTTGGAAGGGGCCTCTGGACATCGAGTCCAACCCCCTGCCAGAGCAGGACCATAGGATCCAGCACAGGTCACACAGGAACACGTCCAGATGGGGATGGAAAGGCTCCAGAGAAGGAGACTCCACAACCTCTCTGGGCAGCCTGCTCCAGGGCTCTGGGACCCTCACAGTCAAGAAGTTCCTCCTCGTGTTGAGGTGGAACCTCCTGTGCTGTAGGTTATATCCATTGCCCCTTGTCCCCCCTAGAAAGCTTGGCTTTCATAAATGTAGCATGCTGCCAGTTTAAATATCTCAGATTTGACTATTCCATCCATGAGTTCTTTCAATTCCTAGAGCAGCTTAAAAATATTCCCTTTTGCCAGCTGTGGCATTCTGGAAAGGAACTTACTGCACATCATGCCACTTCCTACAACAGTGTGTACTTCATAAAAGCTATGAGAGGGACAGGGATCTGCTGGAGAGAGTCCAAGGGAGGCTGCAAGGATGCTGAAGGGACTGCAGCACTGCCCTGGGAGGAGAGGCTGAGCCCTGGGGCTGTTTAGTCTGGAGAGGAGAAGATTGAGAGGGATCTGATCAATGTCTGTCAATATCTGAGGGCTGGGGGTCAGGAGGGAGGGGACAGGCTCTGTTCACTTGTGCCTTGGGATAGGACAAAGGACAATGGACATAACCTACAGCACAGGAGGCTCCACCTCAACATGAGGAGGAACTTCTTGACTGTGAGGGTCCCAGAGCCCTGGAGCAGGCTGCCCAGAGAGGTTGTGGAGTCTCCTTCTCTGGAGCCTTTCCAGCCCTGTCTGGATGTGTTCCTGTGTGACCTGTGCTGGATTCTATGGTCCTGCTCTGGCAGGGGTTGGACTTGAAGACCTTCAAAGGTCCTTTCCAACCTGTTTCTTGGAAGCCCAAGAATATCCTGGAGTTTACCAGTTTTAACAAGTGGGGATCTGAAAGTATCTGATGAAACTCTAGTTCAGAGCAATCAAGCCCTTACAAAACCTACCCCCACTAACCTCCCGAGCATCCTTGGCCTCTTTATTGGCAGAAGCATTAAACCAAACTGAATAAAAGCTGAGCAGGGCGTGTTCCTGGTAGAAATGTTTGAGCATGTTAAGGGAAATCATAGAATCACAGAATGGTTTGGGTTAGAAGGGACCTTAAAGATCATCCAGCTCCAAAACCCTGCCATGGGCAGGGATCCCTTCCACCAGCCCAGGCTGCTCAAGGCCTCATCCAACCTGGCTTTCAACTCTTCCAGGCTTGGAACCTCCACAGCTTCTCTGGGCAACCTGTTCCAGTTCCTCACCACCCTCATGAGGAAGAATGGCTTCCTAATGTCTCATCTCAATCCAGCTCCTTCCAGTATGAAGCCATAAGCCCTCATTCTGTCACTACATGCCTTTGCCAAAAGTCCCTCTGCAGCTTTTGTGCAGGACCCTTCAAATACTGCAAGGCTCCTTTGAAGTCTCCCCAGAGAATCCTTCAGGCTGAACAGCCCCAATTCCCCCAGCCTGTCCCCACAGGGGAGGTGCTCCAGCCCTCAAAGCATATTCGTGGCCCTCCTTTGGATCACCCCCAGTAGCATTGATGAAGATATTGAACAGCACTGGTCCCAGTAGGGAGCCCTGAACATATGCAGAGTGCAGGCAGGAAAGAGAAAGGAAATGACCTATGAAAAAACCCACAGGATCAGCACATGCTCACTCTCCCCGTCACATTCTCACTGCTAGCAGCAGCCCCTGGCTGTGCAAACCTGCCCTGAGCTGCACACAGTGCTGGCCCTGAGCACTGACTGAGCTGGGAAGGGACAGCAGCGAGCTCCAGCTCACACCAGGACAACTGTGCAAGTGGATCAGAGCAGGGATGACTCTCAGCTGTGGAACTGACTCAGTATGTCTAAGGAGAAAAACAGGATGATCCTCTGTGTTGGTCTGATCTCAGTAATTCAGGTGAGGTTCACACCAGGCCACACATTCTGGGATGTTCTTATGCTCTTGGCAGCTCTTCATCTGCTTGCTTCCAGTTTGCTTTGCTGCATGCACAGAGGAACACAGCCTGGGGAAAAAGATCTGCAGGAAACCCTCCACTTGCAGATGTGCAGAACAAACCCTCCTGGCTCTTGGTGCAAGCCATTTTCTCTCCCTGCACAGCCATAATCTCCTTGTGAACCAGATTTATGTGTGAACATCAAAAGGAAAACCAACCCTGAGGGCTCAGGTGAAGCCAACAATAGCAAAGCAAAGCAGGAGTCTCCCAGCAGAGCATGCCCTGCTTTGCCTGCTCTCTAGCACCCAGGCTCTGAATGAGACCTGCAGCAGCCAGGCAAAGCAGGACACGCACTGGCTTTGTGGTTGCTCTTCTTTAAAGGTTTAAAATCAAGCCCTTAACAGCTCACTGCCTTCCTTCCCCCGTGGGAGATAGTGTTACACAGAGTCACAGCTTGCCAGGAGTTAGGAAGGACCTCTGGGGATCCTCTGATTCAACCCCTCCCCCAGCTAAAGCAGGGTGCCCCCCAGCAGGTTGCCCAGGATCACAACGGCCAGGTAGGTTTTGGAAGCTTCCAGAGGAGGAGGCTCCACAACCCCATCCAGGCAGCCCGCTCCAGGCTCCAGCAGCCTCACAGTAAAGAAGTTTTTCTTTCAGTTCAGGTGAAACCTGTTGGCTTCTAGTTTGTTCCTGTTGCCCCTTGTCCTGTCACTGGGCACCACTGAAGAGTCCAAACCCACGTTCTCAACCTCCACCCTTTACATATTCATGTGCCTTGCAAGATCACAGCTCACAGATCCCAGGATGTTAGGGGATGGAAGGGACTGCAGGAAATCATTGAGTCCAACCCCCTGCCAGAGCAGGACCATAGGATCCAGCACAGGTCACACAGGAACACATCCAGATGGGGATGGAAAGGCTCCAGAGAAGGAGACTCCACAACCTCTCTGGGCAGCCTGCTCCAGGGCTCTGGGACCCTCACAGTCAAGAAGTTCCTCCTCGTGTTGAGGTGGAACCTCCTGTGCTGCAGCTTACATCCATTGCCTCTTGCCCTGTCCAAGGGTACAACTGAGCAGAGCCTGTCCCCTCCCTCCTGACCCCCAGCCCTCAGCTATTGATAGACATTGATCAGATCCCCTCTCAGTCTTCTCCTCTCCAGACTAAACAGCCCCAGGGCTCTCAGCCTCTCCTCCTCATGGAGAGGTTCCAGGCCCCTTAGCATCTTTGTAGCCTCCATTGGACGCTGTCCAGCAGATCCCTGTCCCTCCTGAACTGGGGAGCCCAGATTGGATGTTAGGAAGAAGTTGTTCCCCATGAGGGTGGTGAGAGCCTGGCACAGGCTGCCCAGGGAGGTGGTGGAAGCCTCCTGCCTGGAGGCTTTTTCAGCCAGGCTGGATGTGGCTGTGAGCAACCTGCTGCAGTGTGAGGTGTCCCTGCCCGTGGCAGGGGGTTGGGACTGGCTGATCCTTGAGGTCCCTTCCAGCCCTGACAATTCTGTGACTCTGTGAAGTGGAACAGTGATCCAGATGTGGCCTCACCAGGGCAGAGCAGGAGGAGAATGTCCCTTGAGCTGCTGACAGGTCCTTATGACAGTTTTTTCCTAGATATGAAGGGAAAACTGTGTGAAATACAAAAAAGGTGCCATGGAGGAAGCATCAGCACTGTGATGAGAGCTCAGGGTGCAGGTGTCTGGACCTTGGGCTGTTTCAGTGCTGTTTCTGAGCAGGGGAAGCCTGATTTATAGGTTTGAGGCAATGACTGAGAGGTGTGGGTCCCTGCTGTGCTTTCTTGCTTCTCAGGCTGCTGCTGCTGCTGGAGCAGGGGGTGGCTGTGGGGGAGCTGTGTCCACATAATTACAGTAACAAAACCAATCATAGAATCGTTTGGGTTGAAAAAGCCTTCTAAGATCCTCCAGTCCACCATCAACCCAGCCCCACCATGGCCACCAAACCACGGCCCCAGGTGCCATGGCCACAGCTCTCTGGAACCCCTCCAGGCATGGGGACTCCACCACCTCCCTGGGCAGCCTCTGCCAAGCCCTGACCACTCTGGCAGCAAAGACAGTTTTCATCTCCACCCCATCCCTCCCCTGGCACAACTCCAGGCCGTTTCCTCTCCTTCTATCATCTGAGACTAGGGAGCAGACCCCAACCCCCACCTCACTGCAGCCTCCTCTCAGGGAGCTGCAGAGAGCAAGGAGGTCTCCCTCAGCCTCCTCTTCTCCACACTCAACACCCCCAGCTCCCTCAGTTGCTCCTCCCCAGCCCTCTTCTCCAGACCCTTCCCCAGCTTGGTTGCCCTTCTCTGGGCCTGCTCCAGCCTCTCAATGTCCTTGGAGTGAGAGGCCAAAACTGACCCCAGCACTCAAGCTGTGGCCTCGCCAGTGCTGAGTCCAGAGGGACAATCCCTGCCCTGCTCCTGCTGGCCACACCATTGCTGCTCCAGGCCAGGCTGCTGGTGGCTTTTTTGGCCACCTACCGCAAATTACCGACGCTCTTCTACTCCGCGACCCCCAGCTGCCCCCTAGGCTTTCAGAGCTGCCCAGACCCCCTGAGCACAGAGCCGGGCGGGGGGAGGTGCCCGTCCCTCGCCCCGCCCCAGCCCCGGCTCCGGCGCCAGCGCCGGCCCCGGCCCCGCTCAGCCCCCGGGCGCGGAGCTGCGCAGCCCCCGGCGCGGAGCGGTGCGGAGCGGAGGCAGCGGCGCGGGGGCGGAGCGCTGCGATGTGCAGGATGTCGTTCAAGGTGAGGCGGGCGGCGCGGGGATGCTCCGGGATCCGCTTGGATGGGTTTGGGGACTGCTTTAGTTTTCATTGGTTTGCTTTTGGGTTTTTTGGGGTTTGGGGGTTTTGGGGGTTTTCTTTAGGCTAATCGAAGGGATTCTGGGGGCGGGGAGGGAACAGATTCGGCCATCCCGGGCTGGGGGTGTCCCGGGGGTGCTTCAGCGGCAGCTGATGATGGAGCGGCTGGAGCGGCTGGAGCGGCTGGAGCGGCTGGAGCTGCGGCTCTCCCCCGCCGGCTGCCCGGAGGATGCCGCTCTCAGCGTTACATAAACCGCTGGGCTCCGGGAAGCTTCGTGGTGGCCTTTGGGTGGCCCCATGCTCGGAGCCGGGGGTATGATGCAGTCAGGAGCCTCCCTTTTCACTTTCCTGATGGCTTCTCTGCCGGCGCCGGTTGTGTAATGATTAGGAAGCAGAGCTTCTCCCTGCTCCTCAGGCTGTGGTGGCCGCTGGAGCCAGGCTGCTTCCTTCCTTTAGCTGCGTGGCATTCCTGTCACTTCTTCTTCTGATTCACCCCAAAGCATGCGAGATCCCCTGCAATGCATTTCTGAGCAGGCCGGGACAGGGTTAATAACTGTTGTTGCTGCTGCTCATCGCTATTCACAGTTGCATACCGACGGTGGGCTGGAGGAGAGGAGAGCTTTTGTAGTGAGGGTAATCAAAGGGACAGAGCAAAGACAGGACAAACAGAGTAATAATGATGGTTGGGCTCCATGATGCAAAAGGTCTTTTCCATCCAAAATGATTCTGTGATTCTAACACCACTTTGCACGCAGGGGAGCAGGCAGCAATTTCTTGATGCTCACAGCTAATGTTTGTACCCGATGGACATCTGCCCCTTGGTGAGGCACTTTCTGGGTGCTGTGCTTCCTTCTCTCTTATTGATCACCAGCCCTGTGCCAGTCCTTTGCTCTGCAGAGTGACCTGGCCAGGCTGGATCCATGGCTGATGTCAGCTGTATGAGATCTAACAAGGCCAAGTGCTGAGTCCTACACTTGGGTCACAATAACCTCATGAACACCCCAGGCTGCAAACTGCCCAGCAGAGAAGGACCTGGGGGTGCTGGGTGGCAGCAGCTGAAGAGGAGCCAGGGGGGGGCAGGTGGGCAAGAAGGCCACCAGCAGCCTGGCCTGGAGCAGCAATGGTGTGGGCAGCAGGAACAGGGCAGGGATTGTCCTCCTGTGCTGGGCACTGGGGAGGCCACAGCTTGAGTCCTGGGTTCAGTTATGGGTCCCTCACTCCCAGAAGGACATTGAGAGGCTGGAGCAGGTCCAGAGAAGGGCAACCAAGTTGGGGAAGGGTCTGGAGAAGAGGGCTGGGGAGGAGCAGCTGAGGGAGCTGGGGGTGTGGAGTGTGGAGAAGAGGAGGCTGAGGGAGACCTCCTTGCTCTCTCCAGCTCCCTGAGAGGAGGCTGCAGTGAGCTGGGGGTTGGGCTCTGCTCCCTAGGCTCAGGTGATAGGAGAGGGAATGGCCTGAAATTGTGCCAGGGGAGGGATGGGTTGGAGATGAAAACTGTCTTTGCTGCAGGAGTGGTCAGGGCTTGGCAGAGGCTGCCCAGGGAGGTGGTGGAGTCCCCATGCCTGGAGGGGTTCCAGAGAGCTGTGGCCATGGCACTGGGCCATGGTTTGGTGGCCATGGTGGGGCTGGGTTGATGTTGGGCTGGAGGATCTCAGAGGCTTTTCCTACTGAAACAGTTCTGTGATTCAGTTCCATGATTCATCCTGTTCATGGTGCATGGCTGCTTTGGCCGTTTGTTCCCTGTCCTTGCCTCTCACTCCTGCCTGGGTGTCTCTCCACCAGCACTGTGGGTGCCACGGTGGCAGCGTGTCTGATGGTCCCATGGGTGGTTTCCAGCTGCAGTTGAAGCCCTGGGGTGGCAGGGAGCAGGGTACCCTTGCTCACAATGCAGCTCAGCCTTACACAGGGTAGTGAAATCTCTGTGCTCATCCTCCTTCTGGTCCTGCACCAGTCTCACATCTGCTCTTTTTATCTTACTCTTGGCCTCTACTGTCCCTCCATTCCCTCTCTGAGAGCACCATTCCCTCTCCCACAAGCACCCACCCTAAGTGATGCCATGCTCATGGCTGCGCCAACCACTTCTTGCCACCTCCCTCTCTCTAGGCCTCCTTTGTGTTTTGCCTTGTCCTTCGGCTCCTGTTTTCTGTTCTGGCCCTATCAGCTCCTTTTCTGTGCCCTGTTGCTCTCTTTCTGTTTCCCCAGGCCCTGCAGCCCCTGCCTCCCCCTGCTTTCTCTCTCTTTTCTGTGTCTTTTTTACTTGGCAGTTTTCTCTCTCTCTCAGAAGTTTGTGGACTTCCCCTGGACTGCAGTTGTCTCTCTTTGCTGTGTGTCTTCATGCTTTCCATCTTGTTCTCCCACCTACCCATGGGTTGTTGTTTACCTTTCTCACTGACATGAGTATCTTCTCTTCCTCTGCCAGCTTCTGCCTGCCTAAACTTGCATTTATATCTTGAACTACCCTTTCTTTCTTCTTCAGTCAAGATCCTTTAGGGAGGATGTGTTGCTGTCTAATGAAGTCCTCTCACTCCCCTCCCAGGTGCCACTAACATTCTCTATCGTGCTTCATCCTGATTTCCAGTTCTTAGCCCTTTGAATCCTTTCCCCCTTTCCCTTAGGCCTGGTTTGGAACCTGAGAAAGAGAAGTGTATTTGCTTGGGGTTCAACAGGACAAGGAGCAAGCCACCAGGCCAGTGGGCTCTTTCTCCCCTCTTTTCTTTCTCTTTGCCTATTGCCTCTTTCCTTTCATCTTACCATAGAATCACACATTCATAGAATGGGTTGGAAGGACCTTAAAGGTCATCCAGTTCCAGCCCCCTGCCATGGGCAGGGACACCTCCCACCAGCCCAGCTTGCTCAAGGCCTCATCCAGCCTGGCCTGGAACACCTCCAGGGAGGGGACATCTACAAGTGGAACACTGGAACAGGTCGCTCAGGGAGGTGGTTGGGGCCACATCCCAGGAGATATTCAATGTGAGGCTGGACAGGCCCCTGGGCAACCTGATCTAGTTGGGGACATCCCAGCTGACTGCAGAGGGGTTGGACTGGATGAGCTTTGGAGGTTCCTTCCAACCCAAACCATTCTATGAGTCTATGGACAACCAGCTGCAGTGATGTTCAAGATGACTGTTTAAGAGCCTCACTCTTCCTCCTCAGTGGTTACCCAGCTGTGACCTGCCTCCTCCTTGCAGATGAGAAGTCAAAGGTAGGGCAGGCAGTGAGAGCTGCTGATCACAGCATTCAGAGGGTACTTTACCCCTGGATATTTCTAGGATGACACATTCAGGCAGCTGCTCAGCTTTTATTTTCTCCTGTGTCCCTGCAGGGGAGTGGCCACGCTGTGTTCAGAGCAACTCTTATCCTCTGGGCCACTTTGGAGGGCATGGACATCCATACAGCCTTAAATCCAACGGCAGCTGCTCATCTTTGGGCTCTCCTGTAAAAGCAAATCACCAGCTGAAATGAACAGCACAGCCAGGATGTGAAATAATGCTTCAGAGTTCTGGATCAAGTGGAGGAAATTGGATCCTGCAAGTTGCTGACGCTGGAGCAAATGGCAGAGTGAAATGTTCCATCTCCAGCAAAGCCATTAGCTAATCACTCTTCCAAGCAGTGATTCTGTCCTGTTCCCAGACTGCCAGTGCTGAGGATCAGCTGTTTAGCTCAAGGAGGCTTTAGGGGCAGACCAGCTTTAGAATAAGAATTGCATGGAAGTGGTATCCTATTAATCTCTTCAAGTTCAAGATTACCTCTCCCTAAGAATCATCTGATGAGCCAGGACTGAATTCACAACAAGAGCAGTCAAGGCTTATGTCACATCCTGCAGGTTAAAACCCATTTGTTGCTCACAAAATAATTCAATTGGCCATATTATTAATCCCAAAGTAGTGTCTTACATTTCCCTTAGCAGTGATGTCAGCACTGCTGCACTGCTGGCACACTGCATTGGGTTAGGAACTGGCTGGAGGCTGAGCCCAGAGAGTGGTGGTGAATGGTGCCACAGCCAGCTGGTGGCCAGGCACCAGTGGTGTGCCCCAGGGATCAGTGCTGGGCCCCATCCTCTTCAACATCTTCATTGATGATCTGGATGAGGGCATTGAGTCCATCAGCAGTGAATTTGCAGATGACACCAAGCTGGGGGCAGGAGTTGATCTGCTGGAGGGCAGAGAGGCTTTGCAGAGGGACCTCGAGAGGCTGGACAGATGGGCAGAGGCCAAGGGCAGGAGATTTAACACATCCAAGTGCCAGGTGCTGCACATTGGCCACAGCAACCCCAGGCAGTGCTACAGGCTGGGGGCAGAGGGGCTGAGAGCAGCCAGGCAGAGAGGGACCTGGGGGTGCTGGTTGATGGGAGGCTGAACATGAGGCTGCAGTGTGCCCAGGCAGCCAAGAAGGCCAATGGCATCCTGGCCTGCATCAGGAACAGTGTGGCCAGCAGGAGCAGGGAGGTCATTGTGCCCCTGTACACTGCACTGGTTAGGCCACACCTGGAGTCCTGTGTCCAGTTCTGGGCCCCTCAGTTTAGGAAGGAGGTTGACTTGCTGGAAGGTGTCCAGAGAAGGGCAACAAAGTTGGTGAGGGGCTTGGAGCACAGCCCTGTGAGGAGAGGCTGAGGGAGCTGGGGTTGCTTAGCCTGCAGAAGAGGAGGCTCAGGGGTGACCTTCTTGCTCTCTGCAACTCCCTGAAGGGAGGTTGTAGCCAGGCAGAGGTTGGTCTCTTCTCCCAGGCAGCCAGCACCAGAATGAGAGGACACAGTCTCAAGCTGCACCAGGGGAGGTTCAGACTGGATGTTAGGAAGAAATTCTACACAGAGAGAGTGATTGCCCATTGGGATGTGCTGCCCAGGGAGGTGGTGGGGTCACTGTCATTGGAGGTGTTCAGGAGGAGGCTTGATGGGGTGCTTGGTGCCATGGGTTAGTTGATTAGGTGGTGTTGGATGATAGGTTGGACTCAATGATCTTGAAGGTCTCTTCCAACATGGTCTGGTCTATTCTATTCTATTCTATTCTATTCTATTCTATTCTATTCTATTCTATTCTATTCCATTCCATTCCATTCCATTCCATTCCATTCCATTCCATTCCATTCCATTCCATCCCATCCTATCCCATGCCATCCCCTGAGAAAAAAAGAGTTTGTATAAAGCCTTGGTTTGAAAGCAGGAGAGGAACTGCCACATGGCCTCAGTGAGGCTGTCCTTGTGGGGACATTGTAGGGATGACTCTGCACATTCCATTAATCTCAGACAAAACAATTCAGATCTGTGTTTGCTGTTGGTATCTAATCAGCACCTGGCTGATGGGCTGAGTGTGCTGTAAGCTTGGGTACAAGGAATCCCCAGCACGTGAGGGGAAGTACTGATAGCAGTCATTCCAAACTGGGTCAAAAGCACCACTGGGGAAAACCTGACTTCAAGTCACACAGTCACACAGCCACAGCATGGGAGGGGCTGGAAGGGACCTCTGAAGATCATCCAGTCCAACCCCCCTGCCAGAGCAGGGTCACCCAGGGCAGGTCACACAGGAACACATCCAGGTGGGCCTTGAAAGTCACCAGAGAAGGAGACTCCACCACCTCTTTGGGCAGCCTGCTCCAGGGCTCTGCCACCCCCACAGTCAAGAAGTTCCTCCTCATGTTAGATGGAACTTCCTAAGGTCAAGTTTATGTCCATGCCCTCTTGTCCTGTCACTGGGCACCACTGAGAGGAGGCTCAGTGTCCCTGCATCAGGTGTCCTTGCATCATGTGTCCCTGCATCAGGTGTCCTTGCATCATGTGTCCCTGCATCAGGTGTCTATACAATACAATACAATACACCAGGTTGGAAGAGACCTTCAAGATCATCGCGTCCAACCCATCAACCAACTCGATCATGGCACCAAGCACCCCATCAGGTCTCCTCCTGAACACCTCCAATGACAGTGACCCCACCACCTCCCCAGGCAGCCCATTCCAATGGGCAATCACTCTCTCTGTATAGAACTTCCTCCTAATGGCCAGTCCAAACCTGCCCTGGCGCAGCTTGAGACTGTGTCCTCTTGTTCTGGTGCTGGCTGCCTGGGAAAAGAGACCAACCTCTGCCTGGCTACAACCTCCCTTCAGGGAGCTGTAGAGAGCAATAAGGTCACCCCTCAGTCTCCTCTTCTGCAGGCTAAGCAACCCCAGCTCCCTCAGCCTCTCCTCACAGGGCTGTGCTCCAAACCCCTCACCAACTTCGTTGCCTTCTCTGGACACCTTCCAGCAAGTCAACCTCCTTCCTGAACTGAGGAGCCCAGAACTGGACACAGGACTCAAGGTGTGGCCTCACCAGTGCAGTGCACAGGGGCACAATGACCTCCCTGCTCCTGCTGGCCACACTCTTCCTGATGCAGGCCAGGATGCCATTGGCCTTCTTGGCTGCCTGGGCACACTGCAGCCTCATGTTCAGCCTCCCATCAACCAGCACCCCCAGGTCCCTCTGCCTGGCTGCTCTCCAGCCACTCTGCCCCCAGCCTGTAGCACTGCCTGGGGTTGCTGTGGCCAATGTGCAGCACCTGGCACTTGGATGTGTTCAATCTCCTGCCCTTGGTCTCTGCCCATCTGTCCAGGTGTCCCTGATGCACTGGACAATTCTCCCATTCCTTGGGTCTGATTCAGAGTATGAGGACAACTTTGCTGGAGAGCTGCTGCAGGAACTGCCAGTGGGGGAAAAAATCAAGGTAGGACCTTCTGAGGCTTTGGACCTTTACTTCCAGACTAGGGTAATGCTGGCAACTTAGTTCTCTCCTCATGTAAACAGCTGAAAGCAGGTAAAGAGCTCCTGCATCTTGATTGCAGCTCCTGCATCTTGATTGCAGCTCCTGCCTGCCTGATCAATAAAGGTGTTGGTTTATGGTAGGCATAATAAAATGCAGTCACGTTGCTGCTGTGCCCTCATGGTGCAAACCAGGCTGGATGGAAGAAATCTTTCCCTCTATGGGCATCTTGTCACAGCCTAAGGCTGCCTAGAGCTCTAAGTGAGAGACTGAAAGGTAGGAAAATTGATGTCCCATTCTGTGGGGTGCCTTTTGCAGTAGCTTTCCCCTGGATAGCATAATAGCAAAGGCCACAAAGACAACAATGGTGACAGCATTGATAGCTGAGGGGAGAGCAACTGATGTCATTTCCCTGGCCCTGAGCAAAGCCTTTGACACTGTCCCACA
Organism: Picus viridis; assembly: GCA_033816785.1. Lineage (NCBI taxonomy): Eukaryota > Metazoa > Chordata > Aves > Piciformes > Picidae > Picus > Picus viridis. The sequence continues at coordinate 2,463,804 of CM066571.1, forward strand.
CCACCTCCTGGTCTCCAGGCTGGTGACACATGGGTTTGATGGGTGACCACCAGATGGATACAGAACTGGCTTGATGGCTGCACCCAGAGAGTGGCTGTCAATGGGTCCATGGCCCAGGGGAGGCCAGGGACAAGCAGAGTCCCTCAGGGATCAGGCCTGGGACCAGGCTTGTTCAACATCTCTGTGGGTGCCATGGACAGTGGCACTGAGTGCAGCCTCAGCAGGTTTGCTGATGACACCAAGCTGTGTGGTGCAGCAGACAGCTGGAGGGAAGGGATCCATCCAGAGGGACCTGGACAGGCTGGAGAGGTGGGCACAAGCCAAGCTCAGGAGCTTCAACAAGACCAAGGGCAGGCTCCTGCAGCTGGGTGGAGGCAATCCCAGGCACAAATCCAGGCTGGGCAGGGACTGGCTGGAGAGCAGCCCTGAGGAGAGAGACTTGGGGGTGCTGGGGGAGGAGAAGCTCAACAGGAGCTCTCAGTGTGCACTTGCAGCCCGGAAAGCCAATCAGAGCCTGGGCTGCAGCAGGAGAAGTGTGGCCAGCAGGGCAAGGGAGGGGGATTCTCCCCTCTGCTCAGCCCTGCTGAGACCCCACCTGGAGTACTGCCTCCAGTTCTGGAGCCACTATTCCAAGAGGGATCTGGAGGTGCTGGAAGGTGTCCAGAGCAGGGCCAGGAGGATGATCAGAGGGCTGGAGCACCTCTCCTGTGAGGACAGACTGAAGGAGTTGGGGCTGTGCAGTCTGGAGAAGAGAAGGCTCCCAGGTGACCTCATTGTGGCCTTCCAGGATCTGAAGGGGCTACAGGAAGGCTGGGGAGGGACTTCTCAGGCTCTCAGGGAGTGATAGGACTAGGGGGAATGGAATGAAGCTGGAGGTGGGGAGATTCAGGCTGGAGGTGAGGAGGAAGTTCTTCCCCATGAGAGTGGTGAAGCCCTGGAATGGGTTGTGCAGGGAGGTGGTTGAGGCCCCGTCCCTGGAGGTGTTTGAGCCCAGGCTGGATGAGGCTCTGGCCAGGCTGCTCTAGTGTGGGGTGTCCCTGCCCATGGCAGGGGGGTTGGAACTGGCTGATCCTTGTGGTCCCTTCCAACCCTGACTGACACTGTGATACTACTATGAATAACTCCCAGCTCTGTGACAAAATACCTGCCTAATGAATCAGAGCTAAGAGGGCAGCAGTGAGCCAGGTGTGCTTAGGGCAGCTGTTTGCTGTGGTTGTGAGGGGAAGGAGAGGAAAATATGCCTGGGTGAGCAGCAAGGAGGTGTAAGCTGCTGCATGGAGTTTGATGGACAGCATAGAACCATAGAATTGTTTGGGCTGGAAAAGTCCTCTGAGTGGTTGGCACGACCATGAGCATGGGACTAGCGTCACGTAGGGTGGGTGCTTGTGGGAGAGGGAATGGTGCTCTCAGAGAGGGAATGGAGGGACAGTAGAGGCCAAGAGTAAGATAAAAAGAGCAGATGTGAGACTGGTGCAGGACCAGAAGGAGGATGAGCACAGAGATTTCACTACCCTGTGTAAGGCTGAGCTGCATTGTGAGCAAGGGTACCCTGCTCCCTGCCACCCCAGGGCTTCAACTGCAGCTGGAAACCACCCATGGGACCATCAGACACGCTGCCACCGTGGCACCCACAGTGCTGGTGGAGAGACACCCAGGCAGGAGTGAGAGGCAAGGACAGGGAACAAACGGCCAAAGCAGCCATGCACCATGAACAGGATGAATCATGGAACTGAATCACAGAACTGTTTCAGTAGGAAAAGCCTCTGAGATCCTCCAGTCCAACATCAACCCAGCCCCACCATGGCCCCCAAACCATGGCCCCAAGTGCCATGGCCACAGCTCTCTGGAACCCCTCCAGGGATAGGGACTCCACCACCTCCCTGGGCAGCCTCTGCCAAGCCCTGACCACTCCTGCAGCAAAGACAGTTTTCATCTCCAACCCATCCCTCCCCTGGCACAACTCCAGGCCATTTCCTCTCCTCCTATCACCTGAGATTGAGAAGCAGAGCCCAACCCCCACCTCCCTGCAGCCTCCTCTCAGGGAGCTGGAGAGAGCAAGGAGGTCTCCCTCAGCCTCCTCTGCTCCACACTCAACACCCCCAGCTCCCTCAGCTGCTCCTCCCCAGCCCTCTTCTCCAGACCCTGCCCCAGCTTGGTTGCTCTTCTCTGGACCTGCTCCAGCCTCTCAATGTCCTGCTTGGAGTGAGAGGCCCAAAACTGACCCCAGGAGTCAAGCTGTGGCCTCCCCAGTGCAGACTGGCCAGGGGAAATGTATCAGCTGGGAAAGGCAGAGCAGAACTTCCCCTGCTGTGCTTGCTGAATTCCTCAGAGCCCTGCTCCTCTGCTCCTGCTGGTGTTGCAAACATCCCTCCCCACTCCCAGGCAGTGTCTCATCCTTCATCAAGCATTTGGAGTTCTCTCATCTCAACCAGCTGACAAGTTTTCAAACCACCACTATTGAACACGCAGGCCGTGGGGAGGGCTCAGTGCAGGGGGCCTGGGCTGGGTTCACAGAGGATGTGGTTTCTGGGAGGTTTATCACCACCCTGGCAGGGGAGGAAGCACTGCTCTCTAGGTGCACTTCAAAGCATTCAGCCCTGATTCTGGGCCACAGCACCCATGCACACTGACATTTAGCCATGGAGAAGCAGAGACTGCATTTCCTGAAGCAGAAGGATTGACATTTCCCTCCCCTCTGCACTCCCCTTGCACTCTGCATCCCTCAGGGGTTGGCTGGCAGTGGCACCAGTGCTGTTCAATATCTTTGTAGGTGACCTGGGCAGTGGGATCCAGGCACCCTCAGCAAGCCTGCAGATGGCACCAAGCTGTGTGTCCCAGCTGACATAGTGGAGGGAAGGGATCCATCCAGAGGGATGTGGACAGGCTGCAGAGGGGGGTCCCCAGCTGACCTCATGAAGCCAGGGGTTTGCTTTCCAGTAAATCCTGCCTGGGGCACAGAATCAGAGTCATAGAATCATAGAATGGGTTGGGTTGGAAGGGACCTTAAAGATCATCCAGTTCCAGCCTCCTGCCATGGGCAGGGACACCTCCCACCAGCACAGCTTGCTCAAGGCCTCATCCAGCCTGGCCTGGAACACCTCCAGGCAGGAGGCAGCCACAGCCTCCTGGGCAGCCTGTGCCAGTGTCTCACCACCCTCACTGCAAAGAATTTCTTCCTCATCTCCAGTCTCAATCTCCCCTCTCCAAGTTCAAAGCCATTGTCCTCATCCTGTCACCACAAGCTCTTGTCCAGAGTCCCTCCCCAGCTCTCCTGGAGCCCCTTCAGGTACTGGAAGGCTGCTCTGAGGTCTCTCTGGAGCCTTCTCTTCTCCAGGCTGAACAGCCCCAACTCTCTCAGCCTGTCCCCACAGGGAGGTCCTCCAGTCTCTGATCATCTTGGTGGCCTCCTCTGGAGCCTGCCCAGCAGTTCCAGGTCCCTGCTGTGCTGGGGGCCCCAGAGCTGGAGGCAGTGCTGCAGGTGGGGTCTGAGCAGAGCAGAGGGGCAGAATCCCCTCCCTGTGCTGCTGCTCTCCCTGCTCTGGCTGCAGCTCAGCACTCAGCTGGCTCTGGGCTGCCAGGGACCAGTGCTGGCTCCTGGGGAGTTTGTCACCAGCTGACACCCCTAAGGCCTTCTCTGCCAAACTGCTCTTGAGTCACTCCTTACCCAGCCTGGATTTGTGCTTGGGATTGCCCTGACCCAGGTGCAGGACCTTGCCCTCAGCCTTGCTGAACTTCATGAGGTTGGCCTGGGCTCACCTCTCCAGCCTGTCACGAGGCAGCAGAGGCAGACTGTTCCCCTTAGTTGCACAAAGAGGTTTTTCAGCTTCCCTTCCCTGCTCTGGTTTGGAAAGAGCAGCAGCCTAGGCTGAAACCTGCCTGGCCTGACTGCAGAGCGTGCATCGATAGAATCCATCACAGAACCATTTCAGCTGGAAGAGACCTCCGAGACCAGGGAGTCCAACCTGCAACCCGAGAGCAGCCTGTCGCCAGGTGCTCTGTGTGTGTCTGTGCAGTGTGCCTGAGAAAGTGTGTGATTTGTGCTCTTGTCTTTTGTGCTCCCCAGAAGGAAACCCCTCTGGCCAACGCTGCCTTTTGGGCTGCAAGGAAAGGAAACCTGGCGCTCCTGCAGCTGCTGCTGAACAGCGGGCGAGTAGATGTGGACTGCAAGGACAGCGTATGCACAGCACTGCCTCTGCACCCCTCCCCGCAGCCTGCTCACCCTGGGGGTGCCTGGGACCTGGCACAAGGCAGCTGAGAGCCTTATGGCACTGAGGGCTGATTTCAAACCTCCTCCTGTCAGGAAGCAAGTTAGGAACCCGAGAGAGAATCGTTGAGGTCGGCGGCAAGGGGATAGGGATTCGCCAGCGCTCTGAAGTGTGTCTGACAGAGGGGTGGCTGGCTCTGACATCAACAACACAGATCCCAGCCCCTCAGGCTTCCCTTTGCAAGGCAGTGTCAATGTAGCAATAGATCATGGGGAAGAGCTGACTCAGCAAAGGCCAGGTAGCAATGAGTCTGCCAGCTAGCAGACCTCCTGCAAGAGAGCGAGCTGCTAGCCTCCCAACTCCTGCCTCCCCCAGCCCAGTGCCTCCTGCCCTTGGCACACACAAGGGGAGGCTCAGCCAGAATGCCAAGCAAGGAGAAGTCCAGAGGTGTGGCAGATGGATCCCATGGGCATTTCCTCACTGCACCTGACATGGGGGGAAGATAGGAGAGATTATAGATATGGGGGGGAAGTCAGGTGTGGCTTTAGACATGGGGGAAGTCAGGTGTGAGTTCAGACATGGGGGAAGTCAGGTGTGGGTTCTGACATGGGGGAAGTCAGGTGTGGGTTTAGCATGGGGGAAGTCAGGTGTGGGTTCTGACATGGGGGAAGTCAGGTGTGGGTTCTGACATGGGGGAAGTCAGGAAGTGGGTTCAGACATGGGGGAAGTCAGGTGTGGGTTCTGACATGGGGGAAGTCAGGTGTGAGTTCAGACATGGAGGAAGTCAGGTGTGAGTTTAGACATGGGGGAAGTCAGGTGTGAGTTTAGACATGGAGGAAGTCAGGTGTAGGTTCTGACATGGAGGAAGTCAGGTGTGAGTTTAGCATGGGGGAAGTCAGGTGTGGGTTCAGACATGGAGGAAGTCAGGTGTGGGTTCAGACATGGAGGAAGTCAGGTGTGAGTTTAGCATGGGGGAAGTCAGGTGTGAGCTCAGACATGGGGGAAGTCAGGTGTGGGTTCAGACATGGAGGAAGTCAGGTGTGGGTTCAGACATGGAGGAAGTCAGGTGTGAGTTTAGCATGGGGGAAGTCAGGTGTGGGTTCAGACATGGGGGAAGTCAGGTGTGGGTTCAGACATGGAGGAAGTCAGGTGTGGGTTCTGACATGGAGGAAGTCAGGTGTGGGTTCAGACATGGAGGAAGTCAGGTGTGAGTTTAGCATGGGGGAAGTCAGGTGTGAGTTCAGACATGGGGGAAGTCAGGTGTGGGTTCAGACATGGAGGAAGTCAGGTGTGGGTTCTGACATGGAGGAAGTCAGGTGTGGGTTCAGACATGGAGGAAGTCAGGTGTGGGTTTAGCATGGGGGAAGTCAGGTGTGGGTTCTGACATGGGGAAGTCAGGTGTGGGTTCTGACATGGGGGAAGTCAGGTGTGGGTTCTGACATGGGGGAAGTCAGGTGTGGGTTCAGACATGGGGGAAGTCAGGTGTGAGTTTAGACATGGGGGAAGTCAGGTGTGAGTTTAGACATGGGGGAAGTCAGGTGTGAGTTTAGACATGGAGGAAGTCAGGTGTGGGTTCTGACATGGAGGAAGTCAGGTGTGAGTTCAGACATGGGGGAAGTCAGGTGTGAGTTTAGACATGGAGGAAGTCAGGTGTGGGTTCTGACATGGAGGAAGTCAGGTGTGAGTTCAGACATGGGGGAAGTCAGGTGTGGGTTCAGACATGGGGGAAGTCAGGTGTGGGTTCAGACATGGAGGAAGTCAGGTGTGGGTTTAGACATGGAGGACATCAGGTGTGGGTTCAGACATGGGGGAAGTCAGGTGTGGGTTCAGACATGGAGGAAGTCAGGTGTGGGTTCTGACATGGGGGAAGTCAGGTGTGAGTTCAGACATGGAGGAAATCAGGTGTGGGTTCAGACATGGGGGAAGTCAGGTGTGGGTTCAGACATGGAGGAAGTCAGGTGTGGGTTCAGACATGGGGGAAGTCAGGTGTGGGTTCAGACATGGAGGAAGTCAGGTGTGGGTTCTGACATGGGGGAAGTCAGGTGTGGGTTCTGACATGGGGGAAGTCAGGTGTGGGTTCAGACATGGGGGAAGTCAGGTGTGAGTTTAGACATGGGGGAAGTCAGGTGTGAGTTTAGACATGGAGGAAGTCAGGTGTGAGTTTAGCATGGGGGAAGTCAGGTGTGAGTTCAGACATGGGGGAAGTCAGGTGTGGGTTCAGACATGGAGGAAGTCAGGTGTGGGTTCTGACATGTTCAGAGGAAGTCAGGTGTGGGTTCAGACATGGAGGAAGTCAGGTGTGAGTTTAGCATGGGGGAAGTCAGGTGTGGGTTCTGACATGGGGGAAGTCAGGTGTGGGTTCTGACATGGGGGAAGTCAGGTGTGGGTTCTGACATGGGGGAAGTCAGGTGTGAGTTTAGACATGGAGGAAGTCAGGTGTGGGTTCTGACATGGAGGAAATCAGGTGTGGGTTCAGACATGGGGGAAGTCAGGTGTGAGTTTAGACATGGGGGAAGTCAGGTGTGAGTTTAGACATGGAGGAAGTCAGGTGTGGGTTCTGACATGGAGGAAATCAGGTGTGAGTTCAGACATGGGGGAAGTCAGGTGTGAGTTTAGACATGGAGGAAGTCAGGTGTGGGTTCTGACAAGGAGGAAGTCAGGTGTGAGTTTAGACATGGAGGAAATCAGGTGTGGGTTCAGACATGGGGGAAGTCAGGTGTGAGTTCAGACATGGAGGAAATCAGGGTGTGGGGACATGGGGGAAATCAGGTGTGGGTTCAGACATGGGGGAAGTCAGGTGTGGGTTCAGACATGGAGGAAGTCAGGTGTGGGTTCAGACATGGGGGAAGTCAGGTGTGGGTTCAGACATGGGGGAAGTCAGGTGTGGGTTCAGACATGGGGGAAGTCAGGTGTGAGTTCAGACATGGGGGAAGTCAGGTGTGGGTTCAGACATGGGGGAAGTCAGGTGTGGGTTCAGACATGGAGGAAGTCAGGTGTGAGTTCAGACATGGGGGAAGTCAGGTGTGAGTTTAGACATGGAGGAAGTCAGGTGTGAGTTTAGACATGGAGGAAGTCAGGTGTGAGTTTAGACATGGGGGAAGTCAGGTGTGGGTTCAGACATGGGGGAAGTCAGGTGTGGGTTCAGACATGGAGGAAGTCAGGTGTGGGTTCTGACATGGAGGAAGTCAGGTGTGGGTTCAGACATGGAGGAAGTCAGGTGTGAGTTTAGACATGGGGGAAGTCAGGTGTGGGTTCTGACATGGGGGAAGTCAGGTGTGGGTTCTGACATGGGGGAAGTCAGGTGTGGGTTCTGACATGGGGGAAGTCAGGTGTGAGTTTAGACATGGAGGAAGTCAGGTGTGGGTTCTGAGTTTAGACATGGAGGAAATCAGGTGTGGGTTCAGACATCAGACATGGGGGAAGTCAGGTGTGAGTTTAGACATGGGGGAAGTCAGGTGTGAGTTTAGACATGGAGGAAGTCAGGTGTGGGTTCTGACATGGAGGAAGTCAGGTGTGAGTTCAGACATGGGGGAAGTCAGGTGTGAGTTTAGACATGGAGGAAGTCAGGTGTGGGTTCTGACAAGGAGGAAGTCAGGTGTGAGTTTAGACATGGAGGAAATCAGGTGTGGGTTCAGACATGGGGGAAGTCAGGTGTGAGTTCAGACATGGAGGAAATCAGGTGTGGGTTCAGACATGGGGGAAGTCAGGTGTGAGTTCAGACATGGAGGAAAGTCAGGTGTGGGTTCAGACATGGGGGAAGTCAGGTGTGGGTTCAGACATGGGGGAAGTCAGGTGTGGGTTCAGACATGGGGGAAGTCAGGTGTGGGTTCAGACATGGGGGAAGTCAGGTGTGGGTTCAGACATGGAGGAAGTCAGGTGTGGGTTCAGACATGGGGGGAGGTGTGGGGAAGTCAGGTGTGGGTTCAGACATGGAGGAAGTCAGGTGTGAGTTTAGACATGGGGGAAGTCAGGTGTGGGTTCTGACATGGGGGAAGTCAGGTGTGGGTTCTGACATGGGGGAAGTCAGGTGTGGGTTCAGACATGGGGGAAGTCAGGTGTGAGTTTAGACATGGGGGAAGTCAGGTGTGAGTTTAGACATGGAGGAAGTCAGGTGTGGGTTCTGACATGGAGGAAGTCAGGTGTGAGTTCAGACATGGGGGAAGTCAGGTGTGAGTTTAGACATGGAGGAAGTCAGGTGTGGGTTCTGACAAGGGGGAAGTCAGGTGTGAGTTTAGACATGGAGGAAGTCAGGTGTGGGTTCAGACATGGGGGAAGTCAGGTGTGGGTTCAGACATGGGGGAAGTCAGGTGTGGGTTCAGACATGGAGGAAGTCAGGTGTGAGTTTAGACATGGGGAAGTCAGGTGTGGGTTCAGACATGGGGGAAGTCAGGTGTGGGTTCAGACATGGAGGAAGTCAGGTGTGGGTTCAGACATGGGGGAAGTCAGGTGTGGGTTCAGACATGGGGGAAGTCAGGTGTGGGTTCTGGGGGACATGGGGAAGTCAGGTGTGGGTTCTGACATGGGGGAGGTCAGGTGTGGGTTCAGACATGGGGGAAGTCAGGTGTGGGTTCTGACATGGGGGAAGTCAGGTGTGGGTTCAGACATGGGGGAAGTCAGGTGTGGGTTCAGACATGGGGGAAGTCAGGTGTGAGTTTAGACATGGGGGAAGTCAGGTGTGAGTTTAGACATGGAGGAAGTCAGGTGTGGGTTCAGGTGTGGGTTCAGACATGGAGGAAATCAGGTGTGAGTTCAGACATGGGGGAAGTCAGGTGTGAGTTTAGACATGGGGGAAGTCAGGTGTGAGTTTAGACATGGAGGAAGTCAGGTGTGGGTTCAGACATGGGGGAAGTCAGGTGTGGGTTCAGACATGGGGGAAGTCAGGTGTGGGTTCAGACATGGGGGAAGTCAGGTGTGGGTTCAGACATGGGGGAAGTCAGGTGTGAGTTTAGACATGGAGGAAGTCAGGTGTGAGTTTAGACATGGGGGAAGTCAGGTGTGGGTTCTGACATGGAGGAAGTCAGGTGTGGTTTGACATGGGGGAAGTCAGGTGTGAGTTCAGACATGGGGGAAGTCAGGTGTGGGTTCAGACATGGGGGAAGTCAGGTGTGGGTTCAGACATGGAGGAAGTCAGGTGTGGGTTCAGACATGGAGGAAGTCAGGTGTGAGTTTAGACATGGGGGAAGTCAGGTGTGGGTTCTGACATGGAGGAAGTCAGGTGTGGGTTCAGACATGGGGGAAGTCAGGTGTGGGTTCAGACATGGGGGAAGTCAGGTGTGAGTTTAGACATGGGGGAAGTCAGGTGTGAGTTTAGACATGGAGGAAGTCAGGTGTGGGTTTAGACATGGAGGAAGTCAGGTGTGAGTTTAGACATGGAGGAAGTCAGGTGTGGGTTCAGACATGGGGGAAGTCAGGTGTGGGTTCTGACATGGGGGAAGTCAGGTGTGGGTTCTGACATGGGGGAAGTCAGGTGTGGGTTCAGACATGGGGGAAGTCAGGTGTGGGTTCTGACATGGGGGAAGTCAGGTGTGAGTTCAGACATGGAGGAAATCAGGTGTGGGTTCAGACATGGGGGAAGTCAGGTGTGAGTTCAGACATGGAGGAAGTCAGGTGTGGGTTCTGACATGGGGGAAGTCAGGTGTGGGTTCAGACATGGAGGAAGTCAGGTGTGGGTTCAGACATGGGGGAAGTCAGGTGTGAGTTTAGACATGGAGGAAGTCAGGTGTGGGTTCTGACAAGGAGGAAGTCAGGTGTGAGTTTAGACATGGAGGAAATCAGGTGTGGGTTCAGACATGGGGGAAGTCAGGTGTGGGTTCAGACATGGAGGAAGTCAGGTGTGGGTTCTGACATGGGGGAAGGGTGTGAGTTTAGACATGGAGGAAATCAGGTGTGGGTTCAGACATGGGGGAAGTCAGGTGTGGGTTCAGACATGGAGGAAATCAGGTGTGGGTTCAGACATGGGGGAAGTCAGGTGTGAGTTCAGACAGGTGTGGGTTCTGACATGGGGGAAGTCAGGTGTGGGTTCAGACATGGAGGAAGTCAGGTGTGGGTTCTGACATGGGGGAAGTCAGGTGTGGGTTCAGACATGGGGGAAGTCAGGTGTGGGTTCAGACATGGGGGAAGTCAGGTGTGGGTTCAGACATGGGGGAAGTCAGGTGTGGGTTCAGACATGGGGGAAGTCAGGTGTGGGTTCTGACAGAAGTCATGGGGGAAGTCAGGTGTGAGTTCAGACATGGGGGAAGTCAGGTGTGGGTTCAGACATGGAGGAAGTCAGGTGTGGGTTCAGACATGGAGGAAGTCAGGTGTGGGTTCAGACATGGGGGAAGTCAGGTGTGGGTTCTGACATGGGGGAAGTCAGGTGTGGGTTCAGACATGGAGGAAGTCAGGTGTGGGTTCTGACATGGGGGAAGTCAGGTGTGGGTTCAGACATGGAGGAAATCAGGTGTGGGTTCAGACATGGGGGAAGTCAGGTGTGGGTTCTGACATGGGGGAAGTCAGGTGTGGGTTCAGACATGGGGGAAGTCAGGTGTGGGTTCTGACATGGGGGAAGTCAGGTGTGGGTTCAGACATGGGGGAAGTCAGGTGTGGGTTCTGACATGGGGGAAGTCAGGTGTGGGTTCTGACATGGGGGAAGTCAGGTGTGGGTTCAGACATGGAGGAAGTCAGGTGTGGGTTCTGACATGGGGGAAGTCAGGTGTGGGTTCAGACATGGGGGAAATCAGGTGTGGGTTCTGACATGGGGGAAGTCAGGTGTGGGTTCAGACATGGGGGAAGTCAGGTGTGGGTTCTGACATGGGGGAAGTCAGGTGTGGGTTTAGCATGGGGGAAGTCAGGTGTGAGTTCAGACATGGGGGAAGTCAGGTGTGGGTTCTGACATGGGGGAAGTCAGGTGTGGGTTCAGACATGGGGGAAGTCAGGTGTGGGTTCTGACATGGGGGAAGTCAGGTGTGGGTTCTGACATGGGGGAAGTCAGGTGTGAGTTCTGACATGGGGGAAGTCAGGTGTGGGTTCAGACATGGGGGAAGTCAGGTGTGGGTTCTGACATGGGGGAAGTCAGGTGTGAGTTCAGACATGGGGGAAGTCAGGTGTGGGTTCTGACATGGAGGAAGTCAGGTGTGGGTTCAGACATGGAGGAAATCAGGTGCGGGTTCAGACATGGGGGAAGTCAGGTGTGGGTTCTGACATGGGGGAAGTCAGGTGTGGGTTCTGACATGGGGGAAGTCAGGTGTGGGTTCAGACATGGAGGAAGTCAGGTGTGGGTTCTGACATGGGGGAAGTCAGGTGTGGGTTCAGACATGGAGGAAATCAGGTGTGGGTTCTGACATGGGGGAAGTCAGGTGTGGGTTCTCACATGGGCTGAAAGCACAGACAGAGGATGTATCTTGGTGTTCTGCCCACAGCTTGTGGAGAGATGTTTGAGTGCAGCAGGTTATGGCACAGAGGAGGGGAATCAAGGCTGAGAAGTGATTCTGCTGCTTTGCTCTGGTGAGGCCTCACCTGCAGTACTGTGCTCAGGCCTAAAGCCCTCAATATAGGAAGGCCATGGACCTGATGGAGAAGGTCCAGAGGAGGCCACAAAAATGCTCAGAGGGTTGGAGCAGCTCTGCTATGAGTACAGGCTGAGGGAGCCTGGGGTGTTCAGCCTGGAGAAGGGAAGGCTCTGGGGAGACCTAATAGCAGCCTGCCAGGACCTGAAGGGGCTACTAGCAGGATGGGGATAGAGTTTCCAAAGGCCTCAGGGGCAATAGCTTCAAACTGGAGCAGAGCAGATTGAGATTGGATGTGAGGAACAAGTTCTGCACCAGGAGGGTGGTGGAGCACAGGAACAGGCTGCCCAGGGAGGTGGCTGAGGCTCCATCCCTGCAGACATTCCAGGTGAGGCTGGACAGGGCTCTGGGCAACCTGATCCAGTGGAGGATGTCCCTGCTGCCTGCATTGGGGTTGGACTGGATGAGCTTTGGAGGACCCAAGGATCCTGGGCAGTGAGCTTGAAATGCTGAGAAGTTTTCCAATGACCCCAAGCTTCCTTTCAGCTTCCCAGGAGAGCTGCTGCCTCTCCCAGGCAGCTGGAGCTGTCTGCTGAAGGTACTGACTTGTTTTTCCTTGCTCCCAGCTTGGCACAACAGCTCTGATGGTTGCCTCTTACTATGGCCACACAGACTGTGTTCGAGAATTGGTCTTGCAAGGAGCAGACATCAATCTGCAGAGAGAGGTAGGAGAGGTTCTGCCTTCACCCAGGCATTGAGGCAGTGTCTGTGGGTTTCTTACCTCTGGCAAGTGCTGTCTGTTGCTCTTTGCCAGTTGCTCCTTTGCTGCTGGCTGTGCAGTGTGTGTGTACACGCAGGGTCTGCTCTCCTGAGTCAAGGAATCAGGTGCCTGGAGCTGGTCACAGAACATGAGATGCCAGAGGGGCACTAAGAACACTGCATCCATCATTGCCAGCACACCTGGCTGGTGAGGGGCAGTCATGGCTGAGATGCAGCTCCTAAGGTGACAGCATTTATGCATCTGTGGTTTCCCTCCTTGGCACTGTAGTTTACAGCTCCCTGGATGGGAGCAGTGCTAAGGGAAGGAATTTACCTTTTGATTTGCAGAGCCTGGTCATACAAAAACCCTGGAATGGATGCCATGGCTAGCCTGGAGATTATTCTGTCTGGAGAAGCTTTGGAGTTGCTGCCTCTTTAGTCTGAGCCAACTGCTCTCTACCAATCCCCTGCACCCCTCCTGCATCTCTGCTCTGCGTTCAAGCCAGCCCTTGCACCATCACACCCTGGCTTGTGGAAGAGAAACCAGTGGCTGGGTTTGGGGTGTCTCAGAGTGGGACAGATTTGCTCTTTCACCTCTTCCAAAAGGGGCAAAAGGAAAACTCTCACACAAAGGGCCTGGGTAGGATGGGAAAGTTGAAATGGAAAAGTATTCACAATGACACAAAACAGAACCAAGCAGATAAAACACACACAAAATCCACAGCCTGGGCTGCACACAGACCCCCACTGAGCCAAAGTTTCACAGACCTCCCTCTAAACCAGGCCAACAAAGCCAAGCCTTCAGCACTGCCCCCTCCCACCAAGCCTCTCGACCCTCCACACCACACCCTTGTGGTGCAGCTAAAACTCGGCTTGGCAGCCCCAGGCCCCCATTAGGCAGCTCCAGGCCCCCATTAGGCAGCTCCAGGCCCCCATTAGGCAGCTCCAGGCCCCAATTAGGCAGCTCCAGGTCTCCATTAGGCAGCTCCAGGCCCAACTGGCAGCATTGCCAAGGCTGACACTTGGTTTTCCCCACAAGTGAGAAGAGCCTGTGCATCCTCCTGGGAGGAGAGGAGGAGGGAGAGGGAAGGAAACTGAACCTGCAGCCAGTTTGATAGGGGTGCAGGACTCATGGGAATGAAATACACTTCCCAGGCCACCTGCTGGACACTCTGCACCTCCTGGAGGTCTGTAACTTTGTGGCTCTCACAGACACTGTGGTGGGTTGCAATTCCAACCCCCACCCCCCAGCATTAACTCTGGCAGGGCAGCTCAGCTGGAAGCAAATGGAAGCTGCATGTACAAGCAAAAGCTACACTCTGCAATGGACTGCAGGGCAGATGTACACAGTATCCAGGAGCTGCAACATCTGCAGGGGTTTACAAACAGCACAAGGACCCCTCCTGGCCAAAGACCAGGGGAAGCTACTAGCTTCTCCCTCCTTGCCTCCCCCTGACCCCTCTGTGCAAAAGGGAGAAGAGGCAGAAGCAGAGAAGTTAATCCCAGTCAGAATGCAGAATTAACCAGGTTGGAAAAGACCTTTGGGATCATCAGGTCCAACTTCTCAGCCAGCACCATCTGATCAACTCAACCATGGCACCAAGTGCCTCAGCCAGGCTCTTCCTACACACCTCCAGGGATGGGGACTCCACCACCAGTCACAACAGAAGCAGTGTGGTCAAGCAGAAACAAGTTAGTATCTCTCCCAGAGAAGCAAGAGGAGAGAGGAGCTGGTTTGGTACAGGCAGTTTCAGTCCCCTGCCTCTTCCCATGGGCTTGTTCAGAACGATCTCTGTTTCCCTTTTCACACCCAGCAGTCATTTATTTACATTTTGCTGCTTTTCTGCTCCAGAGCTGTGAAGGGTTTGAAAGGAATGTGCTGCCCAGGGAGGTGGTGGAGTCACCATCCCTGGAGGTGTTCAGGAGGAGGCTTGATGGGGTGCTTGGTGCCATGGGTTAGTTGTTTGGGTGGGTTGGATTGGTTGATGGGTTGGACATGATGATCTTCACAGTATCACAGTATAACCAAGGTTGGAAGAGACCCCAAGGACCATCAAGTCCAACCTGTCCCAACAGACCTCACAACTAGACCATGGCACCAAGTGCCATGTCCAATCTCCCCTTGAACACCTCCAGGGACGGTGACTCCACCACCTCCCTGGGCAGCACATCCCAATGGCGAATCACTCTCTCGGTGAAGAACTTTTCCTCACCTCGAGTCTGAACCTCCCCTGGCACAGCTGGAGACTGTGTCCCCTTGTTCTGGTGCTGGTTGCCTGGGAGAAGAGACCAACCCCTTCCTGTCTACAACCACCTTTCAGGTAGTTGTAGAGGGCAATGAGGTCACCCCTGATCCTTCTCTTCTCCAGGCTAAGCAACCCCAGCTCCCTCAGCCTCTCCTCACAGGGCTGTGTTCCAAACCCCTCACCAAATTCGTTGCCTTTCTCTGGACACCTTCCAGCAGCTCAAACTCCTTCCTGAACTGAGGAGCCCAGAACTGGACACAGGACTCAAGGTGTGGCCTAACCAAAGCAGAGCACAGGGCAGAATGACCTCCCTGCTCCTGCTGGCCACACTATTCCTAATACAGGCCAGGATGCCATTGGTCCTCTTGGCCCCCTGGGCACACTGCAGGCTCATGTTCAGCCTACAATCAACCAGTACCCCCAGGTCCCTCTCTGCCTGGCTGCTCTCAGCCACTCTGCCCCCAGCCTGTAGCTCTGCATGGGGTTGCCGTGGCCATCTTGAAGGTCTCTTCCAACCTGGTGTATTGTATTGTATTGTAGTGTATTGTATTGTATTGGCACAGCCTAAAACTCCCACAGCCTCTAAACCATCACATTGGGAAGTTGCCTCCCCTCACACTCCACACACATGAGAATCCAGTGTCCCCCCCAGCCTGTGTGCTGGGCACAGAGAGGGCAGAGCTGCTGTGGGGCAGGGGCAGGGGTAGAGGAGAGGTTGAGACAGGCTGGCAGCAGGCTGGGTGCTCAAACACCACCAGGCAACGTTGCTCACTCCCCTTGCTTACCTGCAGCTCCAGCACCAATCTGGTGCTGACATCTGTAAGGTCCTGAGTCAGTGCATGCTGGATGATACAAATGGCTTTGCACTTACTGGCCTAAACTTGCTCTAATTATGACTGTCAGTGTCTTCCAGTGGGGTCCTGTTCCAAACCTGTGCTTAACGTCTCCCTTCCCTCAGGTAACCATTGCTAGGGAAGCAGCAAGAAAAGCAAAAGCTGAGAACAGCTTTAGGGAGCTGCTCCTCAGCATCACTCAGGACGCTGAGATTCAGCAAGCCAAGGAAAGGAGAGGCTCTGGAATCCTCCACAACCACTCTGTTGCACAGGGAAAGCAGAGCACGTTAAGTTTAAGCCCCAAAGGCCAATGGAACTCCCCTGAAACGAAGTGCCCACACTCAAAGCTGTGCCCTGCAGTGCGGTGAAGCCTGGGGAAGGGAGAGCCCCAGCGATGCAGCCGGGAGAGGGGGCTCTGAAATGCTCTCAAGGGGCCACCTGCTTGGGGCATTGGAGTTGCAGATGTAGCTCCCTCTTCCTGCACCTTGGACGTGGGCTGAGAGAGCCCAAAGCCAGGAAAGTCTCATTGGCCTTTTCTGTTTTCTTTTCCCCTTTTTTCTTTTCTCCCTATTCCCCTTCCCCTTCCCCTTCTCCTCTCCGAACCTCTCCTCTCTGAACCTCTCTGAACCTCTCCTCTCTGAACCTCTCTGAACCTCTCCTCTCTGAACCTCCCTCTCCTCTCCTCTCCTCTCCTCTCCTCTCCGAACCCCTCCCCTCCTCACCCTCACCTCTCCCCTCCCTTTTTCATGTTCCTTTTATTTCTCCTCTCATTTCCCTTTTTCTCCCTTTTTTCCCCTTGCCCCACCTTTCCCCCCCCGTTTTCCTCTTCTTTCCTTTTTCCCCTTTCTCCTTTTCCTTCCCTTCCCCTTCCCTGCTGTCCAGCCATTTCAGTCTCACACCCTGTGGTTTTGATCCCAGACTACTCCCATCTTCCTGACAGTATTTGGTGCAAGCAGTATACACCGTGGGGAGGCCAAGGTGAAGCAGGGCTGGTGGCACTTGCCTGAAGGCTGCTTGGCTGTGGAGCTACTGCTGCAAGGGACAAGGGTGACTTATGCCACCTGCAGTCACCTTCTGCCAGCAGAAAGCCAAGGAAGGTGCAGCTCTGCTGGACCAAATCTCTCCCTGCTCTGTCCACACCCAGATCCATCCCATGCTCCTGTTTGTGCCAGAGTGTCGAGGCAGGTGGAGCAGGCCTTGGGTTCCTTCTGGCTGTTCCTCCATTATGCAGCACTCTTCAGGAGGACACAGTCTCAAGCTGTGCCAGGGAGGTTTAGGCTGGAGGGCAGGAGAAAGTTCTTCCCAGCAAGAGAGATTGGCCATTGGGATGTGCTGCCCAGGGAGGTGGTGGAGTCACCGTCCCTGGAGGTGTTCACAGAAGTCTCAGATGGGGCACTTGGAGCCATGGTTGAGTTGTCAGGAGGTGTTAGGGATTAGGTCACAGGTTGGACTGGATGATCTCTGAGGTCTTTTCCAACCTGCTTGATTCTGTGATTTCTCACTCTGGTGACCAGGCTGAAGTGAGTCCTGAGAGCTGTGGTGGAAACTCTGTGCAGAAGCCCCCTCTGAAACTCGGCTCTGACTCAGCCCTATGATGCTGGACCGATTTCTCAGTGCAGTGGGAAGAAAACCTGATCTGACACAGCTGGTGTCCTCTGGAGGCCTCACAGTCGGCCTGTCCTCCCAGCTGATCATGATGGGAGCTGTGTAAGCCTCTGTCAGGTGCCTGGGGTGTTTGGGGGGGTAACCTGTTTGGTTTTTCCCTTCCAGTCAGGTGCGACTCCTCTCTTCTTTGCCGCACAGCAAGGCCACAACGATGTAGTGAAGTTTCTCTTTCAGTTTGGAGCCTCCACTGAATATAAGAACAAAGTAAGTAAGAGGGTGGCTCTGGTTTTGCATGCTGAGGAGCTCTGGGGATCATGGCCCTTGACCCTGCTCCCATGGCAGCAGGAGGGGGATGCAAGCATTGCCTCACTTGAACCTTCTCTGTGAAAACATTAACTTGGGCCTGGCTTTCCCTGCCCAGGCTCAGTGACAGAAGTTAATCAGAGGTAGAATCACAGAACTCTCAGGGTTGGAAGGGACCTCAAGGGTCAGCCAGTTCCAACCCCCCTGCCATGGGCAGGGACACCTCACATTACAGCAGGTTGAGAGCCTGGCACAGGTTGCCCAGGGAGGTGGTGGCAGCCTCCTGCCTGGAGGTGTTTGCAGCCAGGCTGGATGTGGCTGTGAGCAACCTGCTGCAGTGTGAGGTGTCCCTGCCCATGGCAGGGGGGTTGGAGCTGGCTGAGCCTTGAGGTCCCTTCCAGCCCTGACAGTTCTGTGATTCTAAGATTCTATGCTTCTATGCTCAGAGCCACATCCAGTCTTCGAAGTTGTCTGCTTGCTGCTTGTAGCCCTTTGAGCAGGTAGCTCACTCCTGGAGCAGGAGGGCTGTCAGCTGGTTGGAGGCAGGAAGCAGGTTTGCTGCTGTTAGCTTGTGCCATTGTCTGTGAAGTGTGTGTAAGGTGGTGTTTGTGATTGCCTTTGGGTCCTGTTCCAGCATTCCTACTAAATTAGGGGAGGCTAATTGCACAGGAAGGTCTCATGACTCACTGCAGCTATAGAGGAGCTGAATTCCCTTGCCCTGATTACCCACTGCCCTGACACAAATAACTCAGGCCTAACGTGCAGATCTTAGGCTGTCACCCAACAGCTTCACCTCTGCTGACTCTCAGCCTGGGCTGGTGGGAGGTGTCCCTGCCCATGGCAGGAGGGCTGGAGCCAGCTGATCTTCAAGCTGCTTTCCAACCTAAACCATTCTGTGGATCTATGGATCTATGAATTTATGGATCTATATATCTATGAACCTATAAATCTATGAACCTATAAATCTATGAACCTATAAATCTCCAGATCTATGAATCTATAAGTCTGTGAATCTGGATCTATGAATCTCTGGGTCTATGAATCTGTAAGTGTATGAATCTATAAATCTATGATTCTATAGGTCTATGAATCTCTGAATCTATCAGTCTATGGATCTCTGAATCTCTGGATCTCTGAATCTCTGGATCTGTGAATCTCTGGATCTATGGATCTCTGAATCTATGAGTCTATGGATCTATGAATCTCTGGATCTATACTCTATAGATCTATGATTCTATAGATCTATGAATCTATGAATCTGGATCTCTGGATCTATAAGTCTATGATTCTATAGAACTATGAATCTCTGAATCTCTGTATCTCTGAACCTGTGAATCTCTGGATCAGTGAATCTGAGTCTATGGATCTATGATTCTATAGATCTATGAATCTCTGAATCTCTGGATCTCTGAATCTGTGAATCTCTGGATCTGTGAATCTGTGAGTCTCTGGATCTATGAATCTACAAATCTATGATTCTATAGATCTATGAATCTCTAAAGCTCTGGATCTATTCATCTCTGAATCTATGGATCTATGAATCTATGGATCTGGATCTCTGGATCTCTGAATCTGAATCTCTGGATCTGGATCTCTGGATCTATGAATCTCTGGACCTCGGGACCTCTGGACCTTTGAGTCTCTGGATCTATGAATCTATAAATCTATGATTCTACAGATCTCTGAATCTCTGAACCTCTGGATTTATTAATCTCTGAATCTCCGGATCTGGATCTCTGGATCTCTGGATCTCTGGATCTACGAATCTCTGGATCTATGAATCTATAAATCTATGATTGTATAGATCTATGAATCTCTGAACTTCTAGATCTATTAATCTCTGAATCTCTGGATCTATGAATATCTGGATCTATTAATCTATGGATCTGGATTTCCAGATCTCTGAATCTCTGGATCTATTAATATCTGGATCTAGATCTCTGACTCTCTGGATCTATGAATCTATGGCTCTATGATTTTATAGATCTCTGAATCTCTGGATCCATGGATCTATGGATCTCTGAATCTATTAATCTCTGGATCTCTGAATCTTTGAATCTGGATCTCTGGATCTCTGAATCTCTGGATCTCTGAATCTATAACTCTGTGATTCTATAGATCTATGAATCTCAATCTCTGTATCTCTGAATCTCTGGACCTCTGAATCTCTGGATCTATTAATCTCTGGATCTCTGAATCTGTGAGTCTGGATCTGTGGATCTCTGAATCTCTGGATCTTTGGATCTCTGAATCTCTGGATCTATTAATCTCTGGATCTCTGAATCTTTGAATCTGGATCTCTGAATCTCTGGATCTCTGAATCTATAACTCTATGATTCTATAGATCTATGAATCTCAATCTCTGCATCTCTGAATCTCCGGATCTATTAATCTCTGGATCTCTGAATCTATGAGTCTGGATCTGTGGATCTCTGGATCTCTGAATCTCTGGATCTCTGAATCTCTAAGTCTCTGAATCTCTGCATCTGGATGTCTGGATGTGGATCCCTGGATCTCTGAATCCAGCCACGCTTGCATTTCAGTGCCACAGGGAGGCAGGCTGGAGGCTCTGACCTCCGGGGAGTCGCTCCGGAGAAGCTGTGTGGGTTGGCTCAGCCATGCCAGAGCCTGAGTTTTCCTGAGGTTCCTGTGCTAATCACAGCAGCTCACACAAGAGCCAGGTGGCCCTGCCAGCCACAGCTGCCCTCGGGGAGGTCTGTCTGCCTGCAGCATTGCACGCACAGCTTTGGAGCTGCTTCAGAGAGCAAGGCTGAGGGCGAGCACAGTTCTTTGCCCATGGCAATGCCAGCTCTAGAAACCCTATGCCTGACATCTTATCTTGTGGAGGATGGGCTTGAGACTGGGAGAAGTCAGAGATGGAGGGAAGACCTCTGGTGTGGCTGACCTTGTTTCATGCCTGCACGGTGCTGCTCCAGGCAGCAGATAAGGACTTCCCCT
Organism: Picus viridis; assembly: GCA_033816785.1. Lineage (NCBI taxonomy): Eukaryota > Metazoa > Chordata > Aves > Piciformes > Picidae > Picus > Picus viridis. Next base: position 2,484,197 of record CM066571.1, read on the forward strand.
GCTCATCAGTGTCAGAAGTAATGGAAACTGTGAGTGGGGCTCAGTGCACTCCGGGGGGCAAGGCCCACATTTGCTATCTCCCTTGTTTCAGCTGACTCCAGAGTCAACTGGCAGTGGCACTGAGGTGTTTCCCTTCTCAGGTGGCTCCCAAGGGAGCACCTCCACAAGCAGGGGCTGATGCATGTGCCTAGGTCTCCCTTTAGTGGTGATATGCAGCAACTATAGCTGCCTGGGGTTACTCCTGCCTGCAGGGATCACTTCTTCAGCAGAAGCCATGGGCCTGTCAGTGATGGCCATGGGTTTGGTCTGATTCACACTTCCACAGCTACCTAACAGCTCTGAAAATGCATTCTCCCTACCCTTCTTTAGACAGCAATCAACAGGGCAGAGGCAGAATGCAGCAGGCCATGTGGTTCTGGCCAGAGAAGTGTAGATGAGGGAGCTGGGGTTGCTTACCCTGGAGAAGAGGAGGCTCAGGGGAGACCTCATTGCTCTCACCAACTCCATGAAGGGAGGTTGTAGCCAGGTGGGGGTTGGTCTCTTCTCCCAGGCAAGCAGCACCAGAACAAGAGGACACAGTCTCAAGCTGTGCAGGGGGAAGTTTAGCCTTAATCTTAGCAAGAAGTTCTTCCCACAAGGAGAAATTGGCCTTGGGATATGCTGCCCAGGGAGGGGGTGAGGTCAGTGTCCCTGGAGGTGTTTAGGAAGGGCCTGGATGAGGCACTTGGTGCCATGCTCTGGTTGATTAGATAGGGCTGGGTGATTGGTTGGACTTGATCTTGGAGGTCTCTTCCAGCCTGGTTGATTCTGTGATTGGTACTTTGGTTGGAAGCCAGCACCCCAGTCACTTCTGCTTGCACATGAACTAGGTTGTCTCTGGAAGAAGTGGAGCTGGAAGCTCTGTTCTAGGTCTGCAGCAGCCATGCTCACAGCCTGCAGCAGCTGCAGTTGCTGAATGACTCTCTGAGCTGGTGGGAGCCACACAGCTGAATGCCCAGGAGCCTTGCAGCTGGCTGTGGTGTTGGTGTGAGCTGCCTGGGGTTGCTCCTGCCTGCAGGGATCACTTCTTCAGCAGAAGCCATGGGCCTGTCAGTGATGGCCATGGGTTTGGTCTGATTCACACTTCCACAGCTACCTAACAGCTTTGAAAATGCTTCTCCCTACCCTTCTTTAGACAGCAATCAACAGGGCAGAGGCAGAATGCAGCAGGCCGTGAGGTTCTGGCCAGAGAAGAGTAGATGATCTGATCAGATGGTCAGGAGAGAGGTGTGAGATCCTTCAGCAGATGGAAGAGCTTGTCAGGGACTGGGGGTTTGGCTCTAAAAGGAAGAGCCATGGAGGAGCTTGGAGTTGTGAAAGGCACAAAGCTTCTCCTGGGGATGCAGGAGATGAGGACCAAAAAGCAGAATGTACTTTGTTCCTGTCCCTCAGTGAGAAATACTCAGGAGAAAAATGTTTGTAGTGGCAGAGCCAAGTTTCGAGACCTGGCACCAAAGCCATGGAAGCTTCAGCAGGTAGTCACTACAGAGCTGCTTGCTGTGGGCCTTAGAACCAGCTTGGTATTCACTGGTGCTGTTGAGTGCAGCCCCTGCCCTCTCACCTGCCTTTGCTCTTCCACAGGATGGAGGCACTGCTCTGCTGGCTGCCTGCCAGTATGGGCATGCCAAGGTGGTGGAGACCCTCCTGAAGCACGGTGCCAACATCCACGACCAGCTTTATGTGAGTCCTCTGACACAGAGCATGCTGCCAGCACTGCTGCTGGAACACAAGTGCTGCTGGCTGGCTGTGGCTCCAGCACACACAGGCACCTGCCAGGCCCTGTGGCTTGGTAGCACTCTGCTTTCTGAGATGAGAACTTTGTTAACCCTCTGCTTGTTGGGAGGAGTAGCACAAAATCAGAGATGATTTGGCTGCCTTTTGGCCCTGTGTGAGGGATATGGACCAAATCTGGGTCGGATTTGTGCTACCCATCAGCCTGCAACCAAAGACTACTGCCAGCTCTTGTGGCTGAGCAGCCCCTCAGGAGCCAGCAGTGCCCTCCTGCAGCCCAGCAGGCAGCTGTGTGCTGGGCTGCAGCCAGAGCAGGGTGGGCAGCAGGGCAGGAGAGGGGATTCTGCTCCTTGGCTCTGCTCTGCTGAGACCTCACCTCCAATCCTGCCTCCAGTTCTGGTGTCCCCAGCATGGGAAGGACACAGAGCTGCTGGAGTAAGTGCAGAGGAGGCCACAAGGATGATCCAAGGGCTGGAGCAGCTCTGCTGTGAGCACAGGCTGAGGGAGCTGGGGGGTTCAGCCTGGAGAAGAGAAGACTCCAGGGGGACTTCAGTGCTGCCTGCAAGGACTTGAAGGAATCCTGCAGGAAGGCTCCAGAGGGACTTCTCCTGAGGGTGTCTGGAGACAGGCCAAGGGGGAATGGTTTGAAGCTGATGGAGAGCAGGGTGAGACTGGAGCTGTAAACATCTTTTTGTTTGTTGGTTGTTCTTTTTTACTGTCAGTCAAAATGCTGTTGCTTGGCATTTGTGCATCTCAACTTGTCAGTGTTTTGGGCAGGGGATGGTTAAAAAGGCTGAGGAGCTGGTGTTGTTTAGTTGGCTCTTCAGAAAGCTGGCCCCAGCCACTGCAGCACTGGTTCTGATTTACTTCAGCAGAGAGGCAGATCAGCTGAACCGTTCAGCGTTCACCAGGAGTGGGAGGCAGACTTTCCCTCCAGGCCCCACCACTCTTTCCCCACAGCAGAGAGCTTAACACTGACAAAGTGGAGGTTGTTCCCCAAGGGATTTAGGAGTTTTTTCAGCCATCTCCAAGGGCTTTGGATCTGCAGGATGCTGCTGCACCCTCAGCATGCATGGGGACCAAGGGCTGGTGACTACAGAAGCCACCAGCACTGGGGGCTGTGCACCGGGGAGGCCACAGCTTGAGTGCTGGGGTCAGTTTTGGGCCTCTCACTCCAATCAGGACATTGAGAGGCTGAAGCAGGTCCAGAGAAGGGCAACCAAGTTGGGGAAGGGTCTGGAGAAGAGGGCTGGGGAGGAGCAGCTGAGGGAGCTGGGGGTGTTGAGTGTGGAGAAGAGGAGGCTGAGGGAGACCTCCTTGCTCTCTGCAGCTCCCTGAGAGGAGGCTGCAGGGAGGTGGGGGTTGGGCTCTGCTCCCTAGTCTCAGTGATAGAAGGAGAGGGAATGGCCTGGAGCTGTGCCAGGGGAGGCTTAGGTTGGAGATGAGGCAAAATGTCTTTGCTGCAGGAGTGGTCAGAGCTTGGCAGAGGCTGCCCAGGGAGGTGGTGGAGTCCCCAGCCCTGGAGGTATTCCAGAGAGCTATGGCCATGGCTCTTGGGGCCAGGGTTTGGTGGCCATGGTGGGGCTGGGTTGCTGGTTGGACTGGAGATCTCAGAGGGCTTTCCCAACAAAACAATTCTATGGTTTATGGAGGTCTCCACCTCAGTGCTGTCCTCAGCCTGCATTTATCTGGCAGGGTGTCCCACCCTGGCTGCTGTGCAAGCAGCCTTGGCCCCTCTGACCTGCAGGCAGTGACTCATCCCCTGCAGGCTCATCCCAGGTCTTAGCAGCCTTGCTGCACACCTACAGGCATCCACCTGCAGCTGAAGGCAGCACAAGCACTTCCCTGTGGTGACCCCTGGAAATGAGCAATGTTTGCAGTGGGATTTAGAGAAGCACTTTTCTTGCTCACAGCCATAAAGCAAAGCTAGCCAGCAGCAAGTGCTGAATGGAAAGAGAAGAGGGGCCACTGGAGAAACTAACCTTGGCTCAGCTCCTTTCCTGAGGCATCACCAAGCTGGGCTTGCAAAGTGCTGGCTGGAGTCTCACTGGCAGGAGGCCAAGCAAGAGAGGTTTCATAGAATCACAGAGCTGTCAGGGTTGGAAGGGACCTCAAGGATCATCCATCTCCAACCCCTGCCATGGGCAGGGACACCTCACACTGCAGCAGGTTGCTCACAGCCACATCCAGCCTGGCTGCAAACACCTCCAGGCAGGAGGCTTCCACCACCTCCCTGGGCAACCTGTGCCAGGCTCTCACCACCCTCATGGGGAACAACTTCTTCCTCACATCCAATCTCAGTCTCCCCACTTCTAGTTTTGCTCCATCCCCCGAAGTCCTCTCACTCCCTGACACCCTCCAAAGTCCCTCCCCAGCTTTCTTGGAGCCCCCTGCAGATCCTGGAAGGCCACAATGAGGTCTCCTGGGAGCCTTCTCCTCTCCAGCCTGCACAACCCCAACTCTCTCAGGCTGTCCCCACAGCAGAGCAGCTCCAGCCCTCTGCTCCTCCTCATGGCCCTGCTCTGGACACCTTCCAGCCCCTCCAGATCCTTCCTGGCACAGAGGCTCCAGAACTGGACCCAGAGCTCCAGCTGTGGTCTCAGCAGAGTGGAGCAGAGGGGGAGAATCCCCTCCCTGGCCCTGCTGGCCACACTTCTCTTGCTGTATAGTACTCCCTGAATCATCAAAACAGATGTTCTGATCCTGAAGTGACTCTTTCTGGGAAGAACTTTCTCCTCACCTCCAGCCTAAACTTCCCCTGGCACAGCTTGAGACTGTGTCCTCTTGTTCTGGTGCTGGGTGCCTGGGAGAAGTGACCAACCCCCACCTGGCTACAACCTCCCTTCAGGGAGTTGCAGAGAGCAAGAAGGTCTCCCCTGAGCCTCCTCTTCTCCAGGCTAAGCAACCCCAGCTCCCTCAGCCTCTCCTCACAGGGCTGTGCTCCAGACCCCTCCCCAGCTTTCTTGCTCTTCTCTGGACACCTTCCAGCAGCTCAACATCTTTCCTAACCTGAGGAGCCCAGAACTGGACACAGGACTCCAGGTGTGGCCTCAGCAGTGCTGAGCACAGGGTCTATAAGCTAAATGAAGCCAGACTGCTGTTCAGGAGTGAATTCCTGGTGATGCAGGACAAAGCTTCACAGACCCAGCCCCTCCACAGTGCAGAGCCAGGCTGAAGTGCTTGCTGTGATGTGTGCTGGTGGCCAGTGGCTGTGCCTGCTGAGAGAGAGCCCTTCCCATCCCCCGGTCGGAAGCGGACTTTGGATGTGGGGAATTCTGCCTGGAGCAGGGCTGGGTAGCTGCTGCCACACTGCATGAATAGCTCCAGCAGCAGAGCAGGAGGAGTCTGTTGGGTTTGGTTCTGTGTTGGAAAACGGCCTCACTGGCAGAGGGTGTGAGTTGGGTGTGTTTGTTCCCAGGATGGAGCCTCGGCGATCTTCCTGGCGGCGCAGGGAGGCTACCCGGACGTGATCCGCCTGCTGCTGTCCTCGGGAGCCAAGGTGAACCAGCCCCGGCAGGTGAGCTCAGCGCGGCACAGCTGCCCTCCGGCTCCGCACAGCGCCCTGAAGGCAGCACTGCCACTCTCCCTGGGCATCACATTCCCATGGCGATGTTCCCCTGGAGGGCAGCTTGTGGCTCTGCACTACAGGCTGGGGGCAGAGTGGCTGAGAGCAGCCAGGCAGAAAGGGACCTGGGGGTACTGGGTGACAGCAGCTGAACTGAAGTGTGCCCAGGAGGCCAAGAAGGCCAATGGCATCCTGGCCTGCATCAGGAGCAGTGTGGCCAGCAGGAGCAGGAAGTCATTCTGCCCTGTGCTCAGCACTGCTGAGGCCACACCTTGAGTCCTGTGTCCAGTTCTGGGCTCCTCAGTTTAGGAAAGATGTTGAGCTGCTGGAAGGTGTCCAGAGAAGGGCAAGAAAGCTGGGGAGGGTCTGGAGCACAGCCCTGTGAGGAGAGGCTGAGGGAGCTGGGGTTGCTTAGCCTTCTTGCCCACCTGGGCCCCCCGTGGCTCATCTTCAGCTGCTATCAATCAACACCCCCAGGTCCTTTGACCATCCTTTGACTGCATCTAATGGTTAAGAAAAAACCAAAGAACAGAGGAAAAGGTGTGGCTGCAGAGGCAGAACTTTGATCCCAGCAGAAGCATTTCAGGCTCCATTTGTGGCATCCCAAGTTCACCAAGTGCTTTGCTATTTTCCTTTCAATTCACAGGTCATCACTGCTGCCTTCTCACCCTTCTCATGTTTGGACTGCTCTAAGTGATGTGCTTTTGTTTGATCTTTATTGTGAAGCTGCTACCCCTGACTGTAGCCAAAGTGTGGTGAACTCTGTGTAAAGTCAACAATGCTGCTGAGACCCTGAGGGATGGCCTGAACTGGCTCAGCAAGCATCTGAGATCAGTCCACCTCACAGGGAGGCTGAGTCCTTGTGGAAAGAAACACACAAATGGGTAGCAGTTGTTTGAAGCAGGACAAGGGTAGAGAGTCCAACAGGATGGCATTCAACAAGTCCAAGTGCCAGGGGCTGCACTTTGGCCACAGCAACCCCAGGCAGAGCTACAGGCTGGGGGCAGAGGGGCTGAGAGCTGCCAGGCAGAGAGGGACCTGGGGGTGCTGGTTGACAGCTGCCTGAACATGAGCCAGCAGTGTGCCCAGGTGGCCAAGAAGGCCAATGGCATTCTGGCCTGCATCAGGAACAGTGTGGCCAGCAGGAGCAGGGAGGTCATTGTGCCCTGTGCTCAGCACTGGTCAGGCCACACCTTGAGTCCTGTGTCCAGTTCTGGGCCCCTCAGTTTAAGAAGGACATTGAGAGATTTGAAGGTGTCCAGAGAAGGGCAACAAGGCTGGGGAGAGGCCTTGAGCACAGCCCTGTGAGGAGAGGCTGAGGGAGCTGGGGTTGCTTAGCCTGGAGAAGAGGAGGCTCAGGGGAGACCTCATTGCTCTCTCCAACTCCCTGAAGGGAGGTTGTAGCCAGGTGGGGGTTGGTCTCTGCTCCCAGGCAAGCAGCAGCAGAACAAGAGGACACAGTCTCAAACTGTGCCAGGGGAGGTTTAGGCTGGAGGGGAGGAGAAAGTTCTTCCCAGCAAGAGAGATTGGCCATTGGGATGTGCTGCCCAGGGAGATGGTGGAGTCACCATCCCTGGAGGTGTTCAAGAGGGGACTGGATGTGGCACTTGGTGCCATGGTCTAGTCATGAGGTCTGTGGTGACAGGTTGGACTTGATGATATTTGAGGCCTCTTCCAACCGTGGTGAAACTGTGATACTGTGAAAGAGATATTGGCCCTTGGGATGTGCTGCCCAGGGAGGTGGTGGAGTCCCCATCCCTGGAGGTGTTTAGGAAGAGCCTGGATGAGGCACTTGGTGCCATGCTCTGGTTGATTAGATAGGGCTGGGTGATTGGTTGGACTTGGTGATCCTGGAGGTCTCTTCCAGCCTGGTTGATTCTGTGATTGGTACTTTGGTTGGAAGCCAGCACCCCAGTCACTTCTGCTTGCACATGAACTAGGTTGTCTCTGGAAGAAGTGGAGCTGGAAGCTCTGTTCTAGGCCTGCAGCAGCCATGCTCACAGCCTGCAGCAGCTGCAGAGAGAGCCTCTGAGCTGGTGGGAGCCACACAGCTGAATGCCCAGGGAGCCTTGCAGCTGGCTGTGGTGTTGGTGTAAGAGCAACCACAGGATCACAGGATGTTGGGGGCTGGAGATCATTGAGTCCAAGCCCCCTGCCAGAGCAGGTTGATAGAATCCAACACAGGAACACATCCAGATGGGGCTGGAAAGGCTCCAGGGAAGGAGACTCCACAACCTCTCTGGGCAGCCTGCTCCCAGGCTCTGGGACACTCACAGTCAAGAAGTTCCTCCTCATGTTGAGCTGGAGCCTCCTGTACTGCAGCTTACATCCATTGCCCCTTGTCCTATCCCAGGGTGCAGCTGAGCAGAGCCTGTCCCCTCCCTCCTGACCCCCAGCCCTCAGCTATTGATAGACATTGATCAGATCCCGCTCAGTCTTCTCCTCTCCAGACCAAACAGCCCCAGGGCTCTCAGCCTCTCCTCCCCAGGCAGTGCTGCAGTCCCTTCAGCATCCTTGTAGCCTCCCTTGGACTCTCTCCAGCAGATCCCTGTCCCTCCTGAACTGGGGAGCCCAGACCTGGATGCAATACTCCAGGTGAGGTCTCCCCAGGGCAGAGCAGAGGGGGAGGAGAACCTCCCTGGCTCTGCTGGCCACACTCCTCTGATGCCCCCCAGGCCCCCCTTGGCCTTCTTGGCCCCCAGGGCACATTGCTGCCCCATGCAGAGCTTGTTAGCCACCAGCACTCCCAGGTCCCTCTCCATGGGGCAGCTCTCCAGCAGATCCCCTCCCAGCCTGTGCTGCTGCAGCTTATTCTTCCTCCCCAGCTGCAGGACTCTGCACTTGTCCTTGTTGGACCTCCTTAGGTTCCTCTGTGCCCAGCTCTCAGTCTGCCCAAGTCTCACTGATCTGCTTCTGTTGCACCAAGTTACTTGTGACGGTCTACACAGCATGCAGCAGCCCTGCATTCCCTGGGACATCCTTGGCAAGGCTTTGGAAAGCTGGGAGCCCCCGTGGTGGACAGCGCTGGGTGTGGTGTACTGCAGTCACCAAGCCCTCAGTGCTGTGGCTTCAGCCTCCGAGACAAAAGCCTTCAGTTTAGTTTTCTTTGTGTCCCCCTGGGCACTCTGAATCTCAAGTGGGAGTGTTTGGTCCGTCTCTGGAGGTCCTTGATGCATGTGGGAAGCCTTGCAGTGCCCATTTCCAGCTATTAACTCCAGTGGGCCTGATCCTGCCAACACAGGCAGCCAGGAGCAACCATAAGCATGAAGTCAGCTCCTCTGTAGGCAGTGAGGTTGCTGCTTGGTCATTAAGTGATAGCTATGAGCTAGATGTGTGGCTGGCCCAGGGGTCCCTGCTAGGGGACTAAGGGCTGTGCTGGGCACTGGTGAGGCCACAGATTGAGTCCTGAGGTCAGTTTTGGGCCTCTCACCCCAAAAAGGACATTGAGAGGCTGGAGCAGGTCCAGAGAAGGGCAACCAAGCTGGGGAAGGGTCTGGAGAAGAGGGCTGGGGAGGAGCAGCTGAGGCAGCTGGGGGTGTGGAGTGTGGAGAAGAGGAGGCTGAGGGAGACCTCCTTGCTCTCTGCAGCTCCCTGAGAGGAGGCTGCAGGGAGGTGGGGGGTTGGGCTCTGCTCCCTAGGCTCAGGTGATAGAAGGAGAGGGAATGGCCTGGAGTTGTGCCAGGGGAGGGTTAGGTTGGAGATGAGGCAAAATGTCTTTGCTGCCAGAGTGGTCAGGGCTTGGCAGAGGCTGCCCAGGGAGGTGGTGGAGTCCCCATGCCTGGAGGAGTTCCAGAGAGCTGTGGCCATGGCACCTGGGGCCGTGGTTTGGTGGCCATGGTGGGGCTGGGTTGATGTTGGGCTGGCTGATCTCAGAGGGCTTTTCCAACCCAAACAATTCTGTGACTCTATAAGAAATATTAAATGCTATAAATCAGCGCAGTCTAAGAGATCAGTGGAGCAGGCCAGGCCAGGGTGTGCACTGCTGCCTCTTGAGTCAGCCCAGATGAAGTCAGGAAGCCTTAGGTTCAGCTGCCCCTTGGTGCATCCTGCAAGCCTTTGTTGCAGCACCCCAGCTAATTATTGCTGGCAGTGCTTTTGTAGCTCTTGGATCCAGTTCCCACAACACAATGTTCCAGGGGACAGCTTTTAATCTGTGCTGAGGCAAAGTCCTGACTGTGTGAATGCTCCTCCTGGCATGGGGATGGGGCTCCCTTTGCTGCAGGGCACCTCTGATCCCTGCTAAGCCCCTGCCTGGCTAAGTCTGTGGCATTTGTGTTTGGGCCCCTGCAACCTGAGACGTTCCCTTAACAAATGGAACACTTCTACTGATTAATTGGCACAGGAATGGTTGGGTGGACTTCAGTCCCTTCCCTGCTAACAAACCACTCTGGACTTTGCTGGAAGGCAGTGTGCTGGTCATGAGGAATGAGGGCAGTGTCCATGCCAGGTGACTGTCTCACACCACACTGCCCTCACTGCTGCAGGCAACTTTTCTAAGCAGCATCACAGTGAGTGCAGGGCTGCAGAGTGCCAGCCTTTGAGTTCATGCTTCTCCTTCCTCTTGGTGTCCAGGTTTCCCTCTCTGCCTAGTGAATCTGGGGGCTTAAGCATATGGACCCCACCTTGTATGCCTCCTCCTGCTGCTGCAGTGAGTGCTGCTTCCCCTTTGGTCTCAGGCCCCACCTGCCAGTCCCACAGGAGTGCTTCTCACACCACACAGCATCTCAGATGGTGCTGGCTGTCCACAGGATCAGAGAATCAGAGAACCACAGAATGGTCTGGCTTGGAAGGGACCCCCAAACGTCATCCAGTCCAACCCCTGCAGTCAGCAGGGACATGCCCAGCTGGATCAGGTTGCCCAAGCAGCTCTCCTACACCAGCAGCAGAAAGCAGCAGCACACAACAACAAGGCAGGGCTGGAGTGGAAGGTGGCAAGCAGTCACAGGCTCACAGCACGGGCTGGGCCAGAAGGGACCTCCAAAGCTCACCCAGTCCAACCCCAATGCACTCAGCAGGGACATCCCCAACTAGATCAGGTTGCCCAGAGCCCTGTCCAGCCTCACCTTAAATATCTCCAGGGATGGGGCCTCAACCACCTCCCTGGGCAACCTCTTCCAGTGTTCCACTACCCTCCTGGTGCAGAACTTGTTCCTCACAGCCAATCTCAATGTGCTCTGCTCCAGTTTGAAGCCAGTGCCCCTGGTCCTGTCCCTGCAGGCCTTTGGGAACAGTCTTTCTGCAGCCTTCCTGTAGCCCCTTCAGGTAATGGCAGGCTGCTCTTAGGTCTCCCCAGAGCCTTTTCTTCTCCATGTGAGGCCCTTCAGCTCAGCTGACTGAACAGCAAAGCTTCCTGGCGTGTTTCTTCCCTGGCAGTGTCATTTCTCTTGGACCTTAGCTCACTTCTTTCCTCTCTGACATTGTGGAGCCAAGCAAATGTTTTTCCTCCTCTTTTTGTCTAGACAGAGCTGGGGGCAGTGTCTGAGGCATGGTGCAAGAAGCCATTTCTTTGCTTCTATAACTCAAAACCAAAGCAAGAAGATAATTTGCCAGTGAATTTTACACCCTGTTTGGGCAGGTTGTGTCCCAGCAGGCTTTAGTCTGACTGGCTGAACAGACTCCAAATGCTCTCCAGATTGCAGTGTTTTACCTAACACATGGTATAGAGTCATAGAATCAATAAGGTTGGAAGAGACCTCAAAGATCATCAAGTCCATCCTCTGAGGAGGTTCCTTCCAACCCCTACCATTCTGAGATGTCTAAGAGCAGTGCTATGAAGGACAGTAAATGGTAACAGTGGTGTCAGCCAACACTTGTCCTGCCCTCTGCTCCTTTTCATTTATACCTGAAAATACCTTCAGTGCTGGGCTGAGGTTTGGGGCCTCACTCCAAGAAGGATATTGAGGTGCTGGAGTGAGCTGGGGGTGTTGAGTGTGGAGAAGAGGGGAGACCTCATTGCTCTCTACAGCTCCCTGAGAGGAGGCTGCAGTGAGGTGGGGGTTGGGCACTTCACACAAGTAAAAAGTGAGGAAAGGATATGGCCTCAAGCTGCACCAGGGGAGGTTTAGGTTGGATGTTAGAAGAAGATTCTTCCCTCAAAGGGTTCTCAAACACTGGCAAAGGCTGCCCAGGGAGGTGGTTGGTCCCCATCTCTGGGGCTGTCTAAAAGGTACCGAGATGTGGTGCTGAGGGCCATGGTTTGGCACCAGGCTTAGCAGAGTTAGTGGTTGGACTCCATGATCTTCGAGGTCTTTCCCAACCAAAAGCCTTCTCTGGTCTACAGGAGTGGTTCTTACAAACTTCACTGTGAGTGAGGGGAAGCTGCGGTGCTCCCTGTGCTGCGCTCCCAGTGCTCCCTGTGCTGTGCTCCCTGTGCTGCCCTGTGCTGCGCTCCCTGTGCTGCGCTCCCTGTGCTGCCCTGTGCTGCGCTCCCAGTGCTCCCTGTGCTGTGCTCCCTGTGCTGCCCTGTGCTGTGCTCCCTGTGCTGCCCTGTGCTGTGCTCCCTGTGCTCCCTGTGCTGCGCTCCCTGTGCTCCCTGTGCTGCGCTCCCTGTGCTGCCCTGTGCTGCGCTCCCTGTGCTGCGCTCCCTGTGCTGCCCTGTGCTGCGCTCCCAGTGCTCCCTGTGCTGTGCTCCCTGTGCTGCCCTGTGCTGTGCTCCCTGTGCTGCCCTGTGCTGTGCTCCCTGTGCTCCCTGTGCTGCGCTCCCTGTGCTCCCTGTGCTGCGCTCCCTGTGCTGCCCTGTGCTGCGCTCCCTGTGCTGCGCTCCCTGTGCTGCCCTGTGCTGCGCTCCCTGTGCTGCGCTCCCTGTGCTGCCCTGTGCTGTGCTCCCTGTGCTGCCCTGTGCTGCGCTGTGCTGCACTCCCTGTGCTGCGCTCCCTGTGCTGCCCTGTGCTGCACTCCCTGTGCTGCGCTCCCTGTGCTGCCCTGTGCTGCGCTCCCTGTGCTGCGCTGCCCTGTGCTGCCCTGTGCTGCACTCCCTGCGCTGCGCTGCCCTGTGCTGCCCTGTGCTGCGCTCCCTGTGCTGCCCTGTGCTGCGCTCCCTGTGCTGCCCTGTGCTGCGCTCCCTGTGCTGCACTCCCTGTGCTGCACTCCCTGTGCTGCGCTCCCTGTGCTGCCCTGTGCTGCACTCCCTGTGCTGCGCTCCCTGTGCTGCTCTCCCTGTGCTGCGCTCCCTGTGCTGCCCTGTGCTGCGCTCCCTGTGCTGCACTCCCTGTGCTGCACTCCCTGTGCTGCGCTCCCTGTGCTGCCCTGTGCTGCACTCCCTGTGCTGCGCTCCCTGTGCTGCTCTCCCTGTGCTGCGCTCCCTGTGCTGCCCTGTGCTGCGCTCCCTGTGCTGCGCTCCCTGTGCTGTGCTCCCTGTGCTGCTCTCCCTGTGCTGCCCTGTGCTGTGCTCCCTGTGCTGCGCTCCCTGTGCTGCCCTGTGCTGCGCTCCCTGTGCTGTGCTCCCTGTGCTGCTCTCCCTGTGCTGCGCTATGCTGTGCTCCCTGTGCTGCCCTGTGCTGCGCTCCCTGTGCTGCACTCCCTGTGCTGCGCTCCCTGTGCTGCCCTGTGCTGTGCTCCCTGTGCTGCGCTCCCTGTGCTGCCCTGTGCTGCGCTCTCCTGTGCTGCGCTCCCTGTGCTGCCCTGTGCTGTGCTCCCTGTGCTGCCCTGTGCTGCGCTCCCTGTGCTGCCCTGTGCTGCGCTCCCTGTGCTGCACTCCCTGTGCTGCCCTGTGCTGCGCTCCCTGTGCTGTGCTCCCTGTGCTGCGCTCCCTGTGCTGCCCTGTGCTGTGCTCCCTGTGCTGCCCTGTGCTGCGCTCCCTGTGCTGCCCTGTGCTGCGCTCCCTGTGCTGCGCTCCCTGTGCTGCCCTGTGCTGTGCTCCCTGTGCTGCGCTCCCTGCGCTGCGCTCCCTGTGCTGCACTCCCTGTGCTGCGCTCCCTGTGCTGCCCTGTGCTGCGCTCCCTGTGTTGCGCTCCCTGTGCTGCCCTGTGCTGCGCTCCCTGCGCTGCGCTCCCTGTGCTGCGCTCCCTGTGCTGCCCTGTGCTGCGCTCCCTGTGCTGTGCTCCCTGTGCTGCGCTCCCTGTGCTGCTCTCCCTGTGCTGCGCTGTGCTGTGCTCCCTGTGCTGCGCTCCGTGCTGCGCTCCCTGTGCTGCGCTCCCTGTGCTGCGCTCCCTGTGCTGCCCTGTGCTGTGCTCCCTGCACTGCGCTCCCTGTGCTGCACTCCCTGTGCTGTGCTCCCTGCGCTGCGCTCCCTGCGCTGCGCTCCCTGTGCTGCGCTCCCTGTGCTGCGCTCCCTGTGCTGCCCTGTGCTGCGCTCCCTGTGCTGTGCTCCCTGTGCTGCGCTCCCTGTGCTGCTCTCCCTGTGCTGCGCTGTGCTGTGCTCCCTGCGCTGCGCTCCCTGTGCTGCGCTCCCTGTGCTGTGCTCCCTGTGCTGCGCTCCTGTGCTGCGCTCCCTGTGCTGCGCTCCCTGTGCTGTGCTCCCTGTGCTGCGCTCCCTGTGCTGCTCTCCCTGTGCTGCGCTGTGCTGTGCTCCCTGCGCTGCGCTCCCTGTGCTGCGCTCCCTGTGCTGTGCTCCCTGTGCTGCGCTCCCTGTGCTGCGCTCCCTGTGCTGCGCTCCCTGTGCTGTGCTCCCTGCGCTGCGCTCCCTGTGCTGTGCTCCCTGTGCTGCGCTCCCTGTGCTGCTCTCCCTGTGCTGTGCTCCCTGTGCTGCGCTCCCTGTGCTGTGCTCCCTGCGCTGCGCTCCCTGTGCTGTGCTCCCTGTGCTGCGCTCCCTGTGCTGCGCTCCCTGTGCTGTGCTCCCTGTGCTGCGCTCCCTGTGCTGTGCTCCCTGTGCTGCGCTCCCTGTGCTGCTCTCCCTGTGCTGCGCTGTGCTGTGCTCCCTGCGCTGCGCTCCCTGTGCTGCGCTCCCTGTGCTGTGCTCCCTGTGCTGCGCTCCCTGTGCTGCGCTCCCTGTGCTGCGCTCCTGTGCTGTGCTCCCTGCGCTGCGCTCCCTGTGCTGTGCTCCCTGTGCTGCGCTCCCTGTGCTGCTCTCCCTGTGCTGCGCTGTGCTGTGCTCCCTGCGCTGCGCTCCCTGTGCTGTGCTCCCTGTGCTGTGCTCCCTGCGCTGCGCTCCCTGTGCTGCGCTCCCTGTGCTGTGCTCCCTGTGCTGCGCTCCCTGTGCTGCTCTCCCTGTGCTGCGCTCCTGTGCTGCGCTCCCTGTGCTGTGCTCCCTGTGCTGCGCTCCCTGTGCTGCGCTCCCTGTGCTGTGCTCCCTGTGCTGCGCTCCCTGTGCTGCGCTCCCTGTGCTGCGCTGTGCTGTGCTCCCTGTGCTGCGCTCCCTGTGCTGCGCTGTGCTGTGCTCCCTGTGCTGTGCTCCCTGTGCTGCCCTGTGCTGCGCTCCCTGTGCTGTGCTCCCTGTGCTGTGCTCCCTGTGCTGCCCTGTGCTGCGCTCCCTGTGCTGTGCTCCCTGTGCTGCGCTCCCTGTGCTGCCCTGTGCTGCGCTCCCTGTGCTGTGCTCCCTGTGCTGCGCTCCCTGTGCTGCTCTCCCTGTGCTGCGCTGTGCTGTGCTCCCTGTGCTGCGCTCCCTGTGCTGCGCTCCCTGTGCTGTGCTCCTGTGCTGCGCTCCCTGTGCTGCGCTCCCTGTGCTGCCCTGTGCTGCGCTCCCTGTGCTGCACTCCCTGTGCTGCACTCCCTGTGCTGCCCTGTGCTGTGCTCCCTGTGCTGCGCTCCCTGTGCTGCCCTGTGCTGCGCTCCTGTGCTGCGCTCCCTGTGCTGCCCTGTGCTGTGCTCCCTGTGCTGCCCTGTGCTGCGCTCCCTGTGCTGCCCTGTGCTGCGCTCCCTGTGCTGCGCTCCCTGTGCTGCACTCCCTGTGCTGCGCTCCCTGTGCTGCCCTGTGCTGTGCTCCCTGTGCTGCGCTCCCTGTGCTGCCCTGTGCTGCGCTCCCTGTGCTGCGCTCCCTGTGCTGCCCTGTGCTGTGCTCCCTGTGCTGCCCTGTGCTGCGCTCCCTGTGCTGCCCTGTGCTGCGCTCCCTGTGCTGCGCTCCCTGTGCTGCCCTGTGCTGCGCTCCTGTGCTGTGCTCCTGTGCTGCGCTCCCTGTGCTGCCCTGTGCTGTGCTCCCTGTGCTGCCCTGTGCTGCGCTCCCTGTGCTGCCCTGTGCTGTGCTCCCTGTGCTGCCCTGTGCTGCGCTCCTGTGCTGCCCTGTGCTGCACTCCCTGTGCTGCGCTCCCTGTGCTGCCCTGTGCTGTGCTCCCTGTGCTGCGCTCCCTGCGCTGCGCTCCCTGCGCTGCGCTCCCTGTGCTGCGCTCCCTGTGCTGCCCTGTGCTGCGCTCCCTGTGTTGCGCTCCCTGTGCTGCCCTGTGCTGCGCTCCCTGCGCTGCGCTCCCTGTGCTGCGCTCCTGTGCTGCCCTGTGCTGCGCTCCCTGTGCTGTGCTCCTGTGCTGCCCTGTGCTGCGCTCCCTGTGCTGCGCTCCCTGTGCTGCTCTCCCTGTGCTGCGCTGCGCTGCGCTCCCTGTGCTGCGCTCCCTGTGCTGCGCTCCCTGTGCTGCGCTCCCTGTGCTGCCCTGTGCTGTGCTCCCTGTGCTGCCCTGTGCTGCGCTCCCTGCGCTGCCCTGTGCTGCCCTGTGCTGCGCTCCCTGTGCTGCGCTCCTGTGCTGCCCTGTGCTGCCCTGTGCTGCGCTCCCTGTGCTGCGCTCCCTGTGCTGCCCTGTGCTGTGCTCCCTGCGCTGCGCTCCCTGTGCTGCACTCCCTGTGCTGCGCTCCCTGTGCTGCGCTCCCTGCGCTGCGCTCCCTGTGCTGCGCTCCCTGTGCTGCGCTCCCTGTGCTACCCTGTGCTGCGCTCCCTGTGCTGTGCTACCTGTGCTGCGCTCCCTGTGCTGCTGTCCCTGTGCTGCGCTGCGCTGCGCTCCCTGTGCTGCGCTCCCTGTGCTGCGCTCCCTGTGCTGCGCTCCCTGTGCTGCCCTGTGCTGTGCTCCCTGTGCTGCCCTGTGCTGCGCTCCCTGCGCTGCCCTGTGCTGCCCTGTGCTGCGCTCCCTGTGCTGCGCTCCCTGTGCTGCCCTGTGCTGCCCTGTGCTGCGCTCCTGTGCTGCGCTCCCTGTGCTGCCCTGTGCTGTGCTCCCTGCGCTGCGCTCCCTGTGCTGCACTCCCTGTGCTGCGCTCCCTGTGCTGCGCTCCCTGCGCTGCGCTCCCCTGTGCTGTGCTGCCCTGTGCTGCGCTCCCTGTGCTGCCCTGTGCTGCGCTCCCTGTGCTGTGCTCCCTGTGCTGCGCTCCCTGTGCTGCTCTCCCTGTGCTGCGCTGTGCTGTGCTCCCTGCGCTGCGCTCCCTGTGCTGCGCTCCCTGTGCTGTGCTCCCTGTGCTGCGCTCCCTGTGCTGCTCTCCCTGTGCTGCGCTCCCTGTGCTGCGCTCCCTGTGCTGTGCTCCCTGTGCTGCGCTCCCTGTGCTGCGCTCCCTGTGCTGCGCTCCCTGTGCTGCCCTGTGCTGCCCTGTGCTGCCCTGTGCTACGCTCCCTGCGCTGCGCTCCTTGCGCTGCGCTCCCTGTGCTGCCCTGTGCTGCGCTCCCTGTGCTGTGCTCCTTTTGCTGCCCTGTGCTGCGCTCCCTGTGCTGTGCTCCTTTTGCTGCCCTGTGCTGTGCTCCCCGTGCTGCTCTCCCCGTGCTGCTCTCCCCGTGCTGCCCTCCTTTTGCTGCGCTCCCTTTGCTGTGCTCCTTTTGCTGCTCTCCTTTTGCTGCGCTCCTTTTGCTGCGCTCCTTTTGCTGCGCTCCTTTTGCTGCGCTCCTTTTGCTGCCCTGTGCTGTGCTCCCCGTGCTGCTCTCCCCGTGCTGCTCTCCCCGTGCTGCCCTCCTTTTGCTGCGCTCCCTTTGCTGTGCTCCTTTTGCTGCTCTCCTTTTGCTGCGCTCCTTTTGCTGCGCTCCTTTTGCTGCGCTCCTTTTGCTGCGCTCCTTTTGCTGCCCTGTGCTGTGCTCCCCGTGCTGCTCTCCCCGTGCTGCTCTCCCCGTGCTGCCCTCCTTTTGCTGTGCTCCCTTTGCTGTGCTCCTTTTGCTGCTCTCCTTTTGCTGCGCTCCTTTTGCTGCGCTCCTTTTGCTGCCCTGTGCTGTTCTCCCTGTGCTGCGCTCCCTGTGCTGCGCTCCTTTTGCTGCGCTCCTTTTGCTGCGCTCCTTTTGCTGCCCTGTGCTGTTCTCCCGGGGCTGCGCTCCCTGTGCTGCGCTCCTTTTGCTGCGCTCCTTTTGCTGCGCTCCTTTTGCTGCCCTGTGCTGTTCTCCCGGGGCTGCGCTCCCTGTGCTGCGCTCCTTTTGCTGCGCTCCTTTTGCTGCGCTCCTTTTGCTGCGCTCCCTTTGCTGCGCTCCCTTTGCTGCGCTCCTTTTGCTGCGCTCCTTTTGCTGCGCTCCTTTTGCTGCCCTGTGCTGTTCTCCCGGGGCTGCGCTCCCTGTGCTGCGCTCCTTTTTGCTGTGCTCCTTTTGCTGCGCTCCTTTTGCTGCGCTCCCTTTGCTGCGCTCCCTTTGCTGCGCTCCTTTTGCTGCGCTCCCTGTGCTGCGCTCCTTTTGCTGCGCTCCTTTTGCTGCGCTCCTTTTGCTGCGCTCCCTTTGCTGCGCTCCCTTTGCTGCGCTCCTTTTGCTGCGCTCCTTTTGCTGCGCTCCTTTTGCTGCCCTGTGCTGTTCTCCCTTTGCTGCGCTCCCTTTGCTGCGCTCCTTTTGCTGTGCTCCTTTTGCTGCGCTCCTTTTGCTGCCCTGTGCTGTTCTCCCGGGGCTGCGCTCCTTTTGCTGCGCTCCTTTTGCTGCGCTCCTTTTGCTGCCCTGTGCTGTTCTCCCGGGGCTGCGCTCCTTTTGCTGTGCTCCTTTTGCTGCGCTCCTTTTGCTGCGCTCCTTTTGCTGCCCTGTGCTGTTCTCCCGGGGCTGCGCTCCTTTTGCTGCGCTCCTTTTGCTGCGCTCCTTTTGCTGCCCTGTGCTGTTCTCCCGGGGCTGCGCTCCCTGTGCTGCGCTCCTTTTGCTGTGCTCCTTTTGCTGCGCTCCTTTTGCTGCGCTCCTTTTGCTGCGCTCCCTTTGCTGCGCTCCCTTTGCTGTGCTCCTTTTGCTGCGCTCCCTGTGCTGCGCTCCTTTTGCTGCGCTCCTTTTGCTGCGCTCCCTTTGCTGCGCTCCCTTTGCTGCGCTCCTTTTGCTGCGCTCCCTGTGCTGCGCTGCCTGTGCTGCGCTCCTTTTGCTGCGCTCCTTTTGCTGCGCTCCTTTTGCTGCGCTCCCTTTGCTGCGCTCCTTTTGCTGCGCTCCCTGTGCTGCGCTCCTTTTGCTGTGCTCCTTTTGCTGCGCTCCTTTTGCTGCGCTCCCTTTGCTGCGCTCCCTTTGCTGCGCTCCTTTTGCTGCGCTCCCTGTGCTGCGCTCCTTTTGCTGCGCTCCTTTTGCTGCGCTCCCTTTGCTGCGCTCCTTTTGCTGCGCTCCTTTTGCTGCGCTCCCTGTGCTGCGCTCCCTGTGCTGCGCTCCTTTTGCTGCGCTCCTTTTGCTGCGCTCCTTTTGCTGCGCTCCCTTTGCTGCGCTCCTTTTGCTGTGCTCCCTGTGCTGCGCTCCCTGTGCTGCGCTCCTTTTGCTGCGCTCCTTTTGCTGCGCTCCTTTTGCTGCGCTCCTTTTGCTGCGCTCCCTTTGCTGCGCTCCCTTTGCTGCGCTCCTTTTGCTGCGCTCCTTTTGCTGCCCTGTGCTGTTCTCCCGGGGCTGCGCTCCCTGTGCTGCGCTCCTTTTGCTGCGCTCCTTTTGCTGCACTCCTTTTGCTGCGCTCCCTTTGCTGCGCTCCCTTTGCTGCGCTCCTTTTGCTGCGCTCCTTTTGCTGCGCTCCTTTTGCTGCCCTGTGCTGTTCTCCCGGGGCTGCGCTCCCTGTGCTGCGCTCCTTTTGCTGCGCTCCTTTTGCTGCGCTCCTTTTGCTGCGCTCCCTTTGCTGCGCTCTCTTTGCTGCGCTCCTTTTGCTGCGCTCCTTTTGCTGCGCTCCTTTTGCTGCCCTGTGCTGTTCTCCCGGGGCTGCGCTCCCGGGGCTGCGCTCCTTTTTGCTGTGCTCCTTTTGCTGCCCTGCGCTCTGCTCCCTGCGCTGTGCTCCCGTTTCACAGCTCGGGGGCTTGCTGTAGATTCCATGCTGTGGGCTGCTCTCGGCTTTCTCGAGCTGTTGAGTCCTTCAGCTGCTCTGCTGCTATCTCCTAGAGCCCTCTAGTGGGAGGAAAATCAGATAAAGATGGAGGGTCAGCTTCCTGGGAGGGAAAGCAGCACAGACTGGAGGGGGACACAAACATAGAATAGAATAGAATAGAATAGAATAGAATAGAATAGAATAGAATAGAATAGAATAGAATAGAATAGAATAGAATAGAATAGAATAGAATAGAATAGAATAGAACCAGACCAGGTTGGAAAAGACCTTTGAGATCATGAAGTCCAACCTATCACCCAGCACCATCTAATCAACTAAACCATGGCACCAAGTGCCTCAGCCAGGCTCTTCCTAAACACCTCCAGGGATGGAGACTCCACCACTTCCCTGAGCAGTACATCCCAATGGCCAATCTCTCTGGGAAGAATTTCTTCTCACCTCCAGCCTAAACCTCCCCTGGCACAGCTTGAGACTGTGTCCTCTTGTTCTGGTGCTGGGTGCCTGGGAGAAGAGACCAACCCCCACCTGGCTACAACCTCCCTTCAGGGAGTTGTAGAGAGCAATGAGGTCTCCCCTGAGCCTCCTCTTCTCCAGGCTAAGCAACCCCAGCTCCCTCAGCCTCTCCACCCAGGGCTGTGCTCCAGACCCCTCCCCAGCTTTGTTGCCCTTCTCTGGACACCTTCCAGCAGCTCAACATCTTTCCTGACCTGAGGAGCCCAGAACTGGACACAGGACTCAAGGTGTGGCCTCAGCAGTGCTGAGCACAGGGCACAATGACCTCCCTGCTCCTGCTGGCCACACTGTTCCTGATGCAGGCCAGGATGCCATTGGCCTTCTTGGCCCCCTGGGCACACTGCTAGCTCATGTTCAGCCTACTATCAACCAGCAGCCCCAGGTCCCTTTCTGCCTGCATGCCAGAGTTCCTTGGTTCATTTCAAAGCACCAAGAACAGTCAGTTTATTAGCAGGACACACACTGGAGTGAGGCCAGTCCCTGATTTCAGTGAGGTAATTTCTGGAGAAATGATACAGGAGAGGACAAAGATCCTGTTCCTCACCATGTGAGACTGAAGGTCTCAGGATGTGCCTTTCTCAGAGTCAGAAAAAGGGAAGCCTAGGACATTATATCAAAGGCAGAAGGAACTTCTCTGTGTCTTCTGAAGGGTTAAGTCAGTGGCCCAGAGGAAGCAGAGAAGTGCTTCCTCAGTGGCTTTTTGGATTGCATCAGCAGGTCATGAGTCTGCAGCTGGCACCAGGGAGCTGCTTTGATCAAGGTGGAAATGTCTTATTTAGAGTTGGAAGTAGTTTTCTCCTGGAACTCCTCATTAAGGCTCTTTTGGAAGCCCCAGCACATTTTGTGTCCCTTTGTCCTGCCAGCTCCTCATGCTGCTGAGGATGGGGAGGGGAACTGACCAGCACTGCAGGCACCCTGCTAGGTGAGCTCTCACTGCTGTGTTAAAGCCCATCCAGGCAAAGCCTTTTGTTCAGGGTCCACAAGAAGCAGTTTGGCACCACACAACTGCTGGAGTCCTCTGCAGTCTGCAGATTCAGGCAGGTTAGGAGCCGAAAGGAAAAAAGACACAGAAGTGAATTCTGAGTGGAGTGAGAAATAGCTGCAGTGCTTCACCTCACCTGTGCCTTTGGGAGGGAAATCCATCACACATCACAGAATCATAGAATGGGCTGGTTGGAAGGAACCTCAAAGCTCACCCAGTTCCAACCCTCTGCCATGGGCTCCCACCAGCACAGGCTGCTCAAGGCCTCATCCAGCCTGGCCTGGAACACCTCCAGGGAGAAATCCACAGCCTCCCTGGGCAGCCTGTGCCAGTGTCTCACCACCCTCACTGCAAAGAATTGCTTCCTCATCTCCAGTCTCAATCTCCTCTCTTCCAGCTTCACTCCATTCCCCCTCCTCCTGTCACTCCCAGCCCTTCTCTAAAGTCCCTCCCCAGCTCTTCTGGAACCCCTTCAGGTACTGGAAGGCTGCTCTAAGGTCTCCCTGGAGCCTTCTCTTCTCCATGCTTAGCTGATTCTGAATCTGCCTTTTCTTCCCTGGCTTTTCTGCTGAAATAATACTTCCACAGGAAAATTTCCCAGAGCAGACTGTTTCATGCCAAATTCCTTGATCATTGCCTTGTTTTCTGGGGGAGTTCTTGAAGAGAAGATTTGTGAAGTACCATCACTGAGGGCAGGGCCATTTTTCTATAGCTGCAGAGGGTGGGCAGTGTAACTTCATATTGAAAGCTGATGATCAGCTTGCACTGCTCCTTAGCTTCTCTAAACAGTCCCCACTCCAAATGTGGAGACTCAGCTGCAGAACCTGCCCTTGCCTGCTGAGGTTTGCCTGGATCTTCACAGAGACCCAGAGTGCAGGCTGGAAGGGACCCCAGGGACCCCCTACCCCAACCTCTGCAGCTAACAGCAGAGCTGAAAGGAGCTGCCCAGCCCCCTGCCAAGCTGAGCCTTCAGACTGCCCCATGGAGGGGACTCCACTGCTGCCCTTGGGAGATGATTCCACTCTCTGACTGTTCTCAGGGGCAAACATTTTCTCCTGCAGGCCCATGGGAATGTCCCCAGCAGTCCCTTGTCCCCATCCCCCCTTGTCTCTCCCATGGGGCTCCTTGGACACAGGGAGTCTCCATCCTCCTGGCAGCCTCCCTTTAGCTGCTGCTCCATGGGGATGAGGTCTGCCCTGAGCCTTCTCTTCTCCAGGCTGAACACACTCAGCTCTCAGCCTTCCCTCACACAGCAGGGCTGCCAGGCCTCTGAGCATTCATCTTCTGTCACCTCCAGCCACACAGGGACCAATGTACACAAGATACCTTTGGCCTCCTCAGTGTATTTTAGGCCCAACTTGTAAGTCAAAGATGGCTTTAACTGGTCACACAGCAATGCACATTTCAGGCCACCTATGCAAGAGAAAGCAGCTAAAAGTGGCTCTAGAAATGAGAGGAAGTGGCTTCAAGTTGTGCCAGGAGCGGTTTGAGTTGGACATGAGGCAAAATTTCTTCACTGAAAGGGCTGTCAAGGCCTGGAACAGGCTGCCCAGGGAATGGTTGAATCATCATGGCAGGAGGTGTGTATAAAGCTGTGTAGATGTGGTGCTGAGTGGCATGGTTTAGCAGGGGACTTGGTAGTGGCTGTGCTTGATGACCTTAAGAGCTCCTTCCCAGGCTAACCATTCTATGATTCTGTGACTCCATGATTCACAGTATCACAGAATCACCAAGGTTGGAAGAGACCTCAAAGATCATGGAGTCCAACCTGGCACCACAGACCTCATGACTAGACCATGGCACCAAGTGCCACATCCAGTCCCCTCTTGAACACCTCCAGGGATGGTGACTCCACCACCTCCTTGGTCAGCACATGCCAATGGCTAACAACTCTCTCTGGGAAGAACTTTCTCCTCACCTCCAGCCTAAACCTCCCCTGGCACAGCTTGAGACTGTGTCCTCTTGTTCTGCTGCTGGTTGCTAGGGAGAAGAGACCAACCCCTTCCTGGCTACAACCTCCCTTCAGGGAGCTGGGGAGAGCAATGAGGTCTCCCCTGAGCCTCCTCTTCTCCAGGCTAAGCAACCCCAGCTCCCTCAGCCTCTCCTCACAGGGCTGTGCTCAAGGCCTCTCCCCAGCCTTGTTGCCCTTCTCTGGACACCTTCAAGTCTCTCAATGTCCTTCTTCAACTGAGGAGCCCAGAACTGGACACAGGACTCAAGGTGTGGCCTCAGCAGTGCTGAGCACAGGGCACAATGACCTCCCTGCTCCTGCTGGCCACACCATTCCTGATACAGGCCAGGATGCCATTGGCCTTCTTGGCCCCCTGGGCACACTGCTGGCTCATGTTCAGGCAGCTGTCAATCAGCACCCCCAGGTCCCTCTCTGTTTGGCAGCTCTCAGCCACTCTGCCCCCAGCCTGTAGCTCTGCCTGGGGTTGCTGTGGCCAAAGTGCAGCCCCTGGCACTTGGACTTGTTGAATGCCATCCTGTTGGCCTCTGCCCATCTGTCCAGTCGGTCGAGGTCCCTCTGCAGAGGCCTTCTGCCCTCTAACAGATCAACATCTGCTCCCAACTTGGTGTCATCTGCAAATTCTATGACTCTGCTTCCACAGCTGGAGTGGTTCTAACTGGATACACCAAGTTTCCACAAGCTTTTGGAAGCACCTTTCCATATTCTCAGCTTGCATTGGGTTGGAAGGGATCCTCCCAGGGCATCTTGTCCAACCCCCTGCACTCAGCAGGGACACCTCCAGCTAGAGCAGACACATCAAGTCTGAGCTTGAATGTCTCCAGGGATGGAGCCTCAACCTGTTCCAGTATTGCACCACC
The DNA here is from genome assembly GCA_033816785.1 of Picus viridis. Classification (NCBI taxonomy): domain Eukaryota; kingdom Metazoa; phylum Chordata; class Aves; order Piciformes; family Picidae; genus Picus; species Picus viridis. The sequence goes on from CM066571.1 coordinate 2,507,922, forward strand.
CTCACTGTGCAGAACTTCCTCCTGGTGTCCAACCTAACTCTGCCCTGCTCCAGGCTCCGACCATTGCCCCTGGATGCTGTAAATTTCTCTGTCTGCGATGCAGTATTTAACTGGGGAATTGCAGAGTGTCTGTGGCGCTGGTTGGGTGGTAAGACAGCAGGGAGCACAGGACCTCACAGTGAAACCGTCAGCAGTGTTCCTCTGCCTGCAGGATGGGACAGCTCCCCTGTGGATTGCCTCCCAGATGGGCCACAGCGAGGTGGTTCGAGTGATGCTGCTCCGGGGAGCCGAGCGCGACGCCGCCCGTGACGTGAGTAGCCCTTCCTCCTCTGCCTGCCTGCAGCTCCCTGCCTCCTGCCTGCTCTGCCCCTGCAGCTCTGCTCAGATGGAGCCCTGGTCCCCCAGAGTCTGTCCTCTTTGATGGGTGGCTGGTGAAGTCCCTTTTCCTCTTGTATCTGGGCCAGCTTCCTGGAGGGACCATCTTGCAGGGGGCCTGCGAGAGGGCTGCAGAGGGACTGTCGGCAGAGGCCTGCAGGGACAGGACAAGGGGCAGTGGTTTGAGCAGATTGAGATTGGATGTGAGGAACAAGCTCTGCACCAGGAGGGTGGTGGAACACTGCAACAGGTTGCCCAGGGAGGTGGCTGAGGCCTCAACCTTGGAGATATCAGTAGGGCTCTGGGTGACCTGATCTGGTTGAGGATGTCCCTGCTGACTGCATTGGGGTTGGACTGGATGAGTTTCGGAGGTCACTCCCAAGCCAGGTGATTCCATGGCTCTGTGATCCTGTGAGTCTCTGTGAATTAGGCCATGTAAAGGAGAAACAAAGATTACAGGTGGTGTGTATTTTATCCTCAAGTTTTCACCTGCCAAGGAACAATCCTCCAGATGCCCTAAAACTAGTCTCCATCTCTGGAGTCATGCAAACCCATCTCCAGGTGACCCTGCCTTGGCAGGGGTTGGATTCCATGATCTCCAGAGGTCCCTTCCAGTCCCTACCATGCTGTGATTAGTCTCCATCTCTGGAGTCATGCAAACCCATCTCCAGGTGACCCTGCCTTGGCAGGGGTTGGATTCCATGATCTCCAGAGGTCCCTTCCAGCCCCTACCATGCTGTGATTAGTCTCCATCTCTGGAGTCATGCAAAACCCTTCCCCAGGTGACCCTGCCTTGGCAGGGGGTTGGACTCCATGATCTCCAGAGGTCCCCTCCAGCCCCTACCATGCTGTGATTAGTCTCCATCTCTGGAGTCATGCAAAACCCTTCTCCAGGTGACCCTGCCTTGGCAGGGGTTGGACTCCATGATCTCCAGAGGTCTCCTCCAGCCCCTACCATGCTGTGATTCTGTGATATGCTGTGGAGCTGCCTCCACCAAGACAATGAGCAGAGGAGAGCCTCCTCTCAGAGGTGTGGGGGGAGAGCTGGTGTGGCCCTGCAGCCAAGGGGACTGCAGGCAAGGCACTGCTCAGAAGGGCCCTGACCTTCCTCTCTTCTGAAGGATGGAACCACTGCCTTGCTGAAGGCTGCCATTAAAGGCTACAACAATGTGATAGAAGAGCTGCTGAAATTCTCTCCCACGCTTGGCCTGCTGAAGGTGAGTAGCAAAACACTCAGGTTTTGGGGCAGAAACTCAGGAAAGCAAAGGGTCTGATGAGAGGCCTGAGGTTTAGGACCATGCCAGTGGAAGAGGATGAGGAGCTGGAGCCCAAAAAAATCATGAGAAGAGTGGAAATGCCCCATTTAGGCTTTAACAGCACACACTAATCAATCTTGGCAAAGGAAACCATGGATTTGTGTTTGGAAGGAGGAAGCACATGGTGTCCCTGAAGGCATTCTGCTGCTTTGCAGCAGCTGATTTCAGTTCCACTGGGAATGGATTGCTCTCAGCAGTGCAGTGTCTGCCATTCTGCCCTGGCCCTCTCTTGCACTTAGTTAGCAAAGCAGCAGCACAGGGAGGGGATTCTGCCTCCCTGCTCTGCTCAGACCCCACCTGCAGCACTGCCTCCAGCTCTGGGCCCCCCAACACAAGAAGGACCTGGAGTTGCTGGAGCAGGTTCAGAGGAGGACACAAAGATGATCAGAGGCTGGAGAAACTCCCCCATGGGGACAGGCTGAGAGAGTTGGGGCTGTTCAGCCTGGAGAAGAGAAGGCTCTGGGGAGACCTTAGAGCAGCCTTCTAGTACCTGAAGGGGCTCCAGGAGAGCTGGGGAGGGACTTGTGACAAGGGCTGGGAGTGCCAGGATGAGGGACAATGGCTTTGAGCTGGGAGAGGAGAGACTGAGACTGGAGGTTAGGAAGAAATTCTTTGCAGTGAGGGTGGGGAGACACTGGCACAGGCTGCCCAGGGAGGCTGTGGCTGCCTCCTCCCTGGAGGTGTTCCAGGCCAGGCTGGATGAGGCCTTGAGCAAGCTGTGCTGGTGGGAGGTGTCCCTGCCCATGGCAGGGGGTTGGAACTGGGTGAGCTTTGAGATTCCCTTCCAACCCAACCCATTCTGTGACTCTGTGACCTGTTGTGAGCAGATTCTCTGCTTGATTTTGGTTTCCTCTGAATTCAAAAAGCCACTTGAAAAATAACAGATCCTTGGAAGCTGCTTTTTAACAGCTGAGCTGAGTTTGCATGCCCATCAATCCCACACTTGGACAGCCTCTGTGCATGCAACCAGCTGGGAATATGGAGGTACTTGAAAGTCCTGTGTGACCTGCTCCAAGTGCTCCTGCTCTGGCAGGGGGGTTGGACTGGATGAGCTTTGCAGGTCCCTTCCAATCACATCCTGTGATCCTGTGAAGTCCAGGAGGTATTAACTCAGCTGTTAAGTGGTGTCCACACTTACCTCAACCACAAACAGAAGGTCAGCCATGAAAAAGTCACCATTCAGCTGTCTGCCACTGAGAGCATTAATCATCAGAGGGAGAAGATCAAATGCACAGATGGTTCCCATTACTGCCTGAGCTTCTGTTTCTCCTGCTCATGGCTGCTTTTGCCAGGCAACGTGAGAAGTGCTCTTTTCACCTCCAATCTAGGGACAAGGGCAATTGTTAGGAGGAATAGCTGCTGTGCTGGAGTGAGCCTGGCTCTCTCTGCTAGCAAAGCACTTGAAATCCCCTCCTTCACTCATCACCCACCAGCCTGCAGCACCCTGTCCAAAGCACATCCTGTACCTCTGAGGGCCTAATCTCCTCCCTGTTACTCACAGAACCACAGAAACACTCAGGTTGGAAGAGACCCTCAGGGTCACCAAGTCCAACCCAGAACCCTGCTCTGCAAGGCTCACCCCTAAACCAGAGCCCCAAGCACCACATCCAGACCACCTTTCATCACCTCCAGGGCTGTGACTCCACCACCTCCCTGGGCAGCACTTACAGTGCCTGACCACTCTGGATGGGAAAAATGTTTCCTATGTCCAGTCTGAGCCTGCCCTGGTGCAGCTTGAGTCCCTTCCCTCTTGTTCTGTCACTAATTGCCTGCGAGAAGAGAGCAGCACCAACCTCTGCACAGCCTCCTCTCAGGGAGCTGTAGAGAGCCAGGAGGTCTCCCCTCAGCCTCCTCTCTTTCACACTAACCCTCCCCATCTCCTTCAGTTGCTCTCCATCAGATTTCTTCTCCAGGCCCTTCCCAGCTTCCTTGCCCTGCTCTGCCCTGGCTCCAGCACCTCCACAGCTCTCTTGGACTGAGGTGCCCAGACCTGGACACAACACTCCAGGTGTAGCCTCCCCAGAGCTGAGTCCCAGGGGACAATCCCCTCCCTGCTCCTGCTGGACACAGCATTGCTGATCCCAGCCAGGAGGCCTTTGGCTCTCTTGGCCCCCTGGGCACACTGCTGGCTCCTGTTCAGCTGCCTGTCCATCAGCACCCCCAGGTCCCTTCCTGCCAGCAGCTTTCCAGCCACACTGCCCCAGGCCTGGAGCCTTGCTTGGGGGTGTTGTGCCCCAAGGGCAGGCCCTGGCACTTGGCCTGGTTGAAGCTCATCTTTCTTGAGAGGTTTGCTCTTTGCAAACGTTTGGGTCCCGGTGCCTCAGGCTTTCTTCCCCTGCCTGCTACAACGCTCTCCCCTGGTGTTTTGCAGAACGGGACCTCTGCTCTGCACGCGGCCGTCCTCAGCGGCAACGCCCGCACCGTGGCGCTGCTCCTGGAAGCGGGAGCAGACCCCTGCCTGAGGAACAAGGTATGTCCTGGCACCCCTGACAATCGTTTGGCTTGGAAGAGACCTCTAAGATCAGGGAGTCCGACTGTCAGCCTCAGACCACCGTGTCCCCAAGTGCCATGGCCACGTGTTCCTCGAGCACCTCCCGGGACGGCGACTCCACCAGCTCCCTGGGCAGTCTGCTCTCTCGTCCCAGGAGAGAGGCAGGTGGGGAGCACAGAGCAGAGCACAGAGCCTTGTGTGCCATGGAGGTGGTGGCAGACCACATCCCTGTGTTGGTCCAGTGTTGCCTCTTGATGCTCCTCAAACACCACAGCCTCGTCCATGTCTTTCTGTGTGTAAGCATCCCTAGGGTGCTAGGCAGTGCCACTGGTGCTGCTGCTTCTGGTGAGGTTACTTCAGTCTGAGAATAACCAAACCATGCTCAAGCAAGACAGAGTCAGTTGTTAACTAGGACTGGCTGTCAGGGGGCAGGGCTGGGCTGACAACTAAACGAGTGCCAGAGGCTCTCCAGGAAGCCCTCTGCCTTCCCAAAGGGAAGAGAAAGGGAACGAGGGGGACAGCCTGGTGGGGTGGGAGAGAAACTGAACCAGCTGGGATGGAGATGATAATAAAATGAAACAGACACAAGTGGATACAAAACTCACACTGAACCCAGCCCCTGGTGGCAATGATGACACTGTCACCACTGGTGCTGGCTCTAAAGGCCCACAGTGGACTCAGAAACACATTCAGCAGCTGGATTCTGGAGCTGCATTCAGGATCACACAGGCTGGGGACAAAGGCAGCATGGACACAGTCCTGCTCAGGCAGTAGCCACTGAAGAGGAAGCCTGGCCCTGGGGATCCCTCAGCTTTATAAGGAACAAGACATCCATGGGCTGCAATCCCTTGGTGGTCAGTTTAGGGTCACCTGCCCTGCCTGCTCCTCCCCACAGCTGCCACCTCTGACTCCCTGCAGCCCAGGGTGGCACACGAGATGTGGCAGTGCCCTTGGTGTGCAGCCCAGCCCTTGGGGCTCACTCTCCCCATCATGTTCTCCCTGCTGGCAGCAGCCCCTGGCTGTGCAAACCTGAACTGAGCTGCAGAAGGTGCTGGCCCTGAGCAGAGACTGAGCTGGGAAGGGACAGCAGTGAGCAGCAGCAGCTCTGGTGCAGCCAGAACACACTGGCACAGGGTCCTTGCATCTCTTTAGCCTGTGGCTATGCAAGCACTGAGCAGAGCCAGCGCTGCTCTAGCTCACACCTGGCACTTACTGGTGGAAGGACACGGAGGGGCTGGAGCAGGTCCAGAGAAGGACAACCAAGCTGGGGAAGGGTCTGGAGAAGAGGGCTGGGGAGGAGCAGCTGAGGGAGCTGGGGGTGTTGAGTGTGGAGCAGAGGAGGCTGAGGGAGACCTCCTTGCTCTCTCCAGCTCCCTGAGAGGAGGCTGCAGTGAGGTGGGGGTTGGGCTCTGCTCCCTAGTAACAAGTGACAGAATGAGATGAAACAGCCTCAAGTTGTGCCAGGGGAGATTAAAGTTGAACATTAGGGAAAATTTCTTCGCTGAAGGAGGGATTAAGCATTGGAACAGGCTGGCTGTGTGGTGCTGGAGTCACCATCCCTGGAGGTGTTCCAGAAGCCTGTAGCTGTGGCACTTCATGATACAGTTTAGTGCTCATGGCAGTTGGGTCATGGTTGGACTTGATGATCTTAGAGGTCTTTTCCAACCTTGATGATTCACAGAATCACAGAAGCATTCAGGTTGCAAAAGCTCCTCAGGATCTCCAAGCCCAACCATTAACCCTGCTCCTCAAGGCTCACCCCTAAACCAGAGCCCCAAGCACTACATCCAAACCACCTTGAAACACCTCCAGGGTTGGTGACTCCACCACCTCCCTGGGCAGCGGTTCCAGTGCCTGACCACTCTTTCCCTGATCCCCACACAAACCCTGTCCCTGTGAGTTTTGCATCAGCCCACACGATGGCAGCAGAGTTGGTGCCTGTGGCACAGCATCCCCCACAGGCTCCTCTGGTGGGGACTGCAGCAGGAGGCTGAGCAGTGGGACAGCCTGTGACTGGAACCTCTCCTACTGATGAGTATGTGTTCAAATACCATGCAGCTGAGCACACCATGGTGCATGTGCTGGGCAGAATCACTGACCTCCACAAGCAGCTTCATTGTCAATCCTTCATGTTACAGTCTCACAGTATCACCAAGGTTGGAAGAGACCTCAAAGATCATCAAGTCCAACCTGGCACCACAGACCTCGTGACTAGACCATGGCACCAAGTGCCACATCCAGTCCCCTCTTGAACCCCTCCAGGGATGGTGACTCCACCACCTCCCTGGGCAGCACATCCCAATGGCTAACAACTCTCTCTGGGAAGAACTTTCTCCTCACCTCCAGCCTAAACCTCCCCTGGCACAGCTTGAGACTCTGTCCTCTTGTTCTGGTGCTGGCTGCCTGGGAGAAGAGACCAACCCCCACCTGGCTACAACCTCCCTTCAGGGAGTTGCAGAGAGCAATGAGGTCTCCCCTGAGCCTCCTCTTCTCCAGGCTAAGCAACCCCAGCTCCCTCAGCCTCTCCTCACAGGGCTGTGCTCCAGACCCCTCCCCAGCCTTGTTGCCCTTCTCTGGCAATGTTCAAGTCTCTCAATGTCCTTCTTGAACTGAGGAGCCCAGAACTGGACACAGGACTCCAGGTGTGGCCTCAGCAGTGCTGAGCACAGGGCACAATGACCTCCCTGCTCCTGCTGGCCACACCGTTCCTGCTGCAGGCCAGGATGCCATTGGCCTTCTTGGCCCCCTGGGCACACTGCTGGCTCATGTTCAGGCAGCTGTCAATCAGCACCCCCAGGTCCCTCTCTGTTTGGCAGCTCTCAGCCCCTCTGCCCCCAGCCTGTAGCTCTGCCTGGGGTTGCTGTGGCCAAAGTGCAGCCCCTGGTACTTGGACTTGTTGAATGCCATCCTGTTGGCCTCTGCCCATCTGTCTTTGAGGTCTCTTCCAACCTTAGTGATACTGTGAGACTGCACCATGAAGGATTTATAATGAAGCTGCTTCTGTTACCAAACTTGCATTTAGTAAACACAGAAGGGCAAACTCTGATGCTCTCTCACCAGTCCTACAGAACAGCACTGGCTGCTTCAGAGCAATTAAAATCTTCCCTTGGATCTTCATGGCCTTGGTGCTTTGCCAGCTAAACATGAGCCAGGGGGTGCCCAGGTGGCCAAGAAGGCCACCAGCAGCCTGGCCTGGAGCAGCAATGGTGTGACCAGCAGGAGCAGGGCAGGGATTGTGCCCTTGGACTCAGCACTGGGGAGGCCACAGCTTGAGTGCTGGGTTCAGTTTTGGGTCCCTCACTCCAAAAAGGACATTGAGAGGCTGGAGCAGGCCCAGAGAAGGGCAACCAAGCTGGGGAAGGGTCAGGAGAAGAGGGCTGGGGAGGAGCAGCTGAGGGAGCTGGGGGTGTTGAGTGTCATAGTATCATAGCATCATAGTATCAGTCAGGGTTGGGAGGGATCCCAAGGATCAGCCAGTTCCAACCCCCCTGCCATGGGCAGGGACACCCCACACTAGAGCAGCCTGGCCAGAGCCTCATCCAGCCTGGGCTTAAACACCTCCAGGGACAGGGCCTCAACCACCTCCCTGCACAACCCATTCCAGGGCTTCACCACTCTCATAGTGGAGAAGAGGAGACTGAGGGTAAAACCTCATTGCTCTCTGCAGCTCCCTGAGAGGAGGTTGGGAAAAGGTCAGAGTCAGTCTCTTCTTCCTTGTATACAAGTGACAGGATGAGAGGAAATGAATTCAGCTTGCAGCAGGGGAGTTTAGGTTGGACATTAGAAGAAACTTTTTCCCTGTAAGGGTTCTCCAAGCCTGGCACAGGCTGCCCAGGGAGGTGGTTGAATCCTCATCCCTTGAGGTGTTTCACAGAGGCAGAGCTGTGGTGCTGAGGGCCGTGGCTTAGCCCCAGCCTTGGCAGAGGTAGAGAATGGTTGGACTCAGTGATCTTAAAGAGCTTTTCCAGCAAAACAATTCTGTGATTCTACGATTCAAGACCTTCCTCCTCTCCCTCAGAAACACAGCAGCTACACTCTCTGATGCTTCTGTGACCATAGTGTGGGGAGCCCAGGAGATTCCCTCTGGCCTGGACAGTCAGTGCAGAGCAGAGTTGATCTGCTGGAGGGCAGAGAGGCTCTGCAGAGGGATCTTGACAGGCTGGGCAGATGGGCAGAGGCCAAGGGCAGGAGATTGAACACATCCAAGTGCCAGGTGCTGCACATTGGCCACAGCAACCCCAGGCAGTGCTACAGGCTGGGGGCAGAGGGGCTGAGAGCAGCCAGGCAGAGAGGGACCTGGGGGTGCTGATTGACAGCTGCCTGAACATGAGCCAGCAGTGTGCCCAGGGGGCCAAGAAGGCCAATGGCATCCTGGCCTGCAGCAGGAACGGTGTGGCCAGCAGGAGCAGGGAGGTCATTGTGCCCTGTGCTCAGCACTGCTGAGGCCACACCTTGAGTCCTGTGTCCAGTTCTGGGCCCCTCAGTTTAGGAAGGAGGTTGACTTGCTGGAAGGTGTCCAGAGAAGGGCAACAAAGCTGGTGAGGGGTTTGGAACACAGCCCTGTGAGGAGAGGCTGAGGGAGCTGGGGTTGCTTAGCCTGGAGAAGAGGAGGCTCAGGGGAGACCTTATTGCTCTCTGCAACTACCTGAAGGGAGGTTGTAGCCAGGCAGAGGTTGGTCTCTTCTCCCAGGCAGCCAGCACCAGAACAAGAGGACACAGTCTCAGGCTGCGCCAGGACAGGTTTGGACTGGCCATTAGGAGGAAGTTCTATACAGAGAGAGTGATTGCCCATTGGAATGGGCTGCCTGGGGAGGTGGTGGGGTCACTGTCATTGGAGGTGTTCAGGAGGAGACTTGATGGGGTGCTTGGTGCCATGATCGAGTTGGTTGATGGGTTGGACGCGATGATCTTGAAGGTCTCTTCCAACCTGGTGTATTGGTTGGTTTATTTCTGTTTGTGTGAAGACTTAAGTGAGACTTGCACACCGAAAGGTGATTTCTTAAGGTATCTCCAACAGTAGTGATGACCATGCCCAGTACCATCCTTAGAGCTGACTGCTGGTAAGCCATGGTTTGGGCTTGCTTGCTCGTGTCTGCTAACCTCCAGGCCGTTCTGTTGCAGGCAAACGAGCTGCCGGAAGAGCTAACCAAAAACGAACGCATCCTGCGCCTCCTCCGCATGAAGGAGAAGCAAAGGAGAAGTTAATGCGGCCCTGCAGCCGCTGCAGCTTGACAGAGATGCACCCTGCCCGCAGTAGTGTGCCAGCAACCCTTGCTCGCCCACCAAGGGCTGGCTGGACCAGTTAGCAGAACTGATAGCCCCCCCCCAGTACCCCCCGAACGCACCAGGCCCTCCCCACGGGGCACGGCAGCCACGGGACTGCGACAGCGGGGCTGGCCTGGGAGCTGCTCTGCACTGCAGCCAGGCCCGCGCTCCAGCACCCAAGGCACCACAGCGGCTCCTCCACGCCTGCAGTGTACCCCTGCCCGTGGTCCCGCCCTCAGACAGGCGTCCCCGTGCTGGCATGGCTGCACGCCCTGACGGGTGCCGTGGCGCACGGCTGGTGCGGGAGCGCGCGGCCCTTGTGCCAAAAGGACGCCCAGACCTCACGGCTGCTTGGACGGAGCTGGTCCTGGAGCAGCCCTGCCACTGCCCTCCCTTTGCTGGCACTGCTAGCTCAGACCATTCCTCTCCACCTCCAGTGCCACATGGGGCTAGAGGTGAGATCCCACCCGTGACATCCCAACAGGACAATTCCTCCTGCCGGCCCAGGGCTGTGGTAATGTTTTGGCCACTACGTGGAGCTCCATAAAACTGATCCAAAGCATCACAAATTGTGCCAAAAGCTACCAACCAAACCATAAGGAAGGAGGTGTCCTCCTCAGCTGGAGCATCTTGGCCTTGAATCTACCCAGCAGCAGGAAGACAGCAGAGCAGCTGACAACGGCAAAGGAGGATCCACCTCCAACCCTCCAGTCTGAGCTCGTGCATGGCTGTGGGCAGGGGAGGACCAGCTGCTGAGCAAACCACCCAGGGCATATCATTCACTGGTGCAAGCAGATCCAAAGTTTAGCTGCTGGGTGCCACAGCAGAGGTGCTGCACAGGTGCTCAGTGTCTGTTCTGCACTCCTCTGGGACACTACAGTTATGGTTTGGTACCCACAGCTACTATGCAACCCACTTGTTCCTCAGGTCTGCAACAGGGTCAAGGGAGAAGTGCTCCAAGGGTTTCAACAGCTGCTGAGGGAGTTACGTGGAGCCACACTCCAACAGGCCCACCAATTAATGCAGGCATGGAAAATGAACTGATTTTGGCTTTGGTTGTGGTTGAGATGCTTAGAACAGGCTGCTGGTGTCCGTGAGGGAAGGCAGTGCCAGCTGCAGATGGTGTGTGAAGAGCTGTGCCGTAGCCATGTTGCTGTAGGACACCCCCTTAAAGCCCAGGGTGTGTGGTGGTAGCTTTAGGCTCTGCCTTTAAAACTCTGTCACAGATTTCCAGCAGAAAAGTAAAAGAATGCCAATAAATCACTACTGGGTGTGAAAAGGAAAACCAAAGGTCATTCTAAACAGTTTCATTGGAGAGATATCTGCCAGAAGGCTGCTTGTACCAGAACGTTCTGGGGGCTTCTCTTCCCTGCATGAGCTCAGTGCACCAGAACACCATCAAGTTCATAGTGTCAGTCAGGGTTGGAAGGGACCACAAGGATCAGCCAGTTCCAACCCCCCTGCCATGGGCAGGGACACCCCACACTAGATCAGCCTGGCCAGAGCCTCATCCAGCCTGGGCTTAAACACCTCCAGGGACGGGGCCTCAACCACCTCCCTGCACAACCCATTCCAGGGCTTCACCACTCTCATGGGGAAGAACTTCCTCCTCCCCTCCAGCCTGAATCTCCCCAGCTCCAGCTTCATTCCATTCCCCCTAGTCCTATCACTGCCTGAGAGCCTGAGCAGTCCCTCCCCAGCCTTCTTGTAGCCCCCTTCAGATCCTGGAAGGCCACAATGAGGTCACCTGGGAGCCTTCTCTTCTCCAGCCTGAACAGCCCCAACTCCTTCAGTCTGCCCTCACAGGAGAGGTGCTCCAGCCCTCTGATCATCCTCCTGGCCCTGCTCTGGACACCTTCCAGCACCTCCAGATCCCTCTTGTCATAGGGGCTCCAGAACTGGAGGCAGTACTCCAGGTGGGGTCTCCCCAGGGCTGAGCAGAGGGGAGAATCACCTCCCTTGCCCTGCTGGCCACAACTTATCAAGGGTCAGAGCCTATAACCATTCTGGGAGTCACTGGTGGATCACAAGAGTTGACTAAGATACAAGTTGACATAGGTTTAACTGGGAAAGAGTGGAAGAAACATACTATTACAGGAAGGATCTGGAGGTGCTGGGAGGTGTTGTGAGATAGCTGTTCTAATCACCCAGAGCAGTGCTTTCAGGACCAGATGTAAACAGGCTGATGTTTATTACATTATACAGCAAGGTTCTCCAGTCTATCAGCAGGCACATGTGTCACAGGAAGGCCAACGGCATCCTGGCCTGCATCAAGAACAGTGTGGCCAGCAGGAGGAGGGAAGTCATTGTGCCCCTGTACTCTGCACTGCTGAGGCCACACCTTGAGTCCTGTGTCCAGTTCTGGGCTCCTCAGTTTAAGAAGGACATTGAGAGACTTGAAGGTGTCCAGAAAAGGGCAACAAGGCTGGGGAGGGGTCTGGAGCACAGCCCTGTGAGGAGAGGCTGAGGGAGCTGGGGTTGCTTAGCCTGGAGAAGAGGAGGCTCAGGGAGACCTCATTGCTCTCTACAACTACCTGAAGGGAGGTTGTAGCCAGGAAGGGGTTGGTCTCATCTCTCTAGCAACCAGCACCAGAACAAGGGGACACAGTCTCAAGCTGTGCCAGGGGAGGTTTAGGCTGGAGGTGAGGAGAAATTTCTTCACCGAGAGAGTCATTCGCCATTGGGATGTGCTGCCCAGGGAGGTGGTGGAGTCACCGTCCCTGGAGGTGTTCAAGAGGGGATTGGATGTGGCACTTGGTGCCATGGTCTAGTCATGGGGTCTGTGGTGACAGGTTGGACTCGATCTTTGAGGTCTCTTCCAACCTTGGTGATACTCTGAGACTGTGAAGATGGGATAGAAAAAAAATTAATTCCCTGCTTTAGGAATGTTAATATAATATATTTTATTGTGAAGTTTGGAAGGGACCTCAAGACTCAGCCAGCCCCAACCCCCCTGCCATGGGCAGGGACACCTCGCACTGCAGCAGGCTGCTCACAGCCACCTCCAGCCTGGCTGCAAACACCTCCAGGCAGGAGGCTTCCACCACCTCCCTGGGCAGCCTGTGCCAGGCTCTCACCACCCTCATGGGCAACAACTTCTTCCTCACAGCCAATCTCAACCTCCCCACTTCTAGTTTTGCTCCATCCCCCCAGCCCTATCACTCCCTGCCAAGGATTCAGCTTCTGTGTTGCACTTGGGCTTCAGTGAGTTACAGCTCCCCCTTTCAGTGAGCTGCCACAAATGCCTGCAGTTCATGTAGTGCAAATGAATTAAGGTGTCTATTGCCAAATTAAGGTATGTATTGTCAGATCATTAGGAAGAAATTCTTCCCCATGAGGTGAGCAAAGACACTGCTCAGCCAGCATGGGAATTTTGGGCATGGAAACCTTCCCATTGGGAACATCCATTTCATCTTGGAGCCTCTGGAGAGAGGGCTGAATCATAGAATCAACAAGGTTGGAAAACACCTCAGAGATCAGCAAGTCCAACCTGTCACCCAACACCTCCTGGCAACTAAACCATGGCTCCAAGTGCCACAGCCAACCCTTTTGTGAACACAAGCCTTTTGTGAACACAAGCCTTTTGTGGGTGACTTCAACCTGCCAGATATCTGCTGGGAACTTAATTCAGCAGAGAGAAGGCAGTCCAGAAGATTCCTGGAGCGAATAGAGGACTGCTTCCCGCTGCAGCTGTTAAGCGAGCCTACCAGGGGACAGGCTCTGCTTGACCTGCTGCTCTCCAATAGGGAAGGGCTGGTGGGAGATGTGACCGTGGGAGGCTGCCTAGGGTGCAGTGACCACGAGATAGTGAAGTTTTCAATATGCAGGGAGATAGGGAGGAGCACCAACAGAACCTTCACCTTGGACTTCCGGAGGGCAAACTTCGGCCTCTTTAAGAAACTTATTTGTAAAGTTCCCTGGGTACCAACCCTCATGAACCGAGGGGTCCAGGAGGGTTGGACCTACTTCAAAAAGGAGCTCTTGAAGGCACAGGAACTGGCGGTTCCCATCTGCCGAAAGATGAGCCGGCGGGGAAGGCGACCGGCCTGGATGAGCAAGCAGCTCCTGGAGGAGCTAAGGGAAAAAAAAGAGGCTGTATCACCTTTGGAAGGAGGGGAAGGCTTCTCGAGGTATGTTCAAGGAAGTGGTTAGATTATGTAGGAATAAAATTAGAGAAGCAAAGGCCCAGTTGGAACTGAAACTGGCCACCTCTGTGAAAGAAAATAAAAAGCAATTTTACAAATATATCAATGCTAAAAAGAAGGGCAGGAAGAATCTCCACTCCTTACTGGACCTGGAGGGGAACACGGTGACCGAAGATCAGGAAAAGGCTGAGGTCCTGAACGCCTTCTTTGCCTCGATGTTTAACAGCAAGGTAGGAGTCCAGGATGAGTGGCCTCCTGAGCTGGGTAGTGGGGTTGGGGAGCAGTGTAGTACCCCAGAAATCCATGAGGAATTAGTTCGGGACCTGCTGAGCCACTTGGACATCCACAAGTCCATGGGACCGGATGGGATCCATCCTAGGGTGTTGAGAGAGCTGGCAGATGAGCTGGCCAAGCCGCTCTCCATCATTTTCCTCCAGTCCTGGCTCACTGGAGAGGTCCCAGATGACTGGAAACTGGCCAATGTGGTCCCCATCCACAAGAAGGGACGGATGGAGGAACCCGGAAACTACAGGCCAGCCAGCCTGACCTCAGTGCCAGGGAAAGTGATGGAACAGATTATCCTGGCGGCAATAACTGCACACCTGCAGGATGGCCAAGGGCTCAGGTCCAGCCAACATGGATTTAGGAGGGGCAGGTCCTGCCTCTCCAACCTGATCTCCTTCTATGATCAGGTGACCCGTCTGGTGGACGTGGGGAGGCCTGTGGATGTGGTCTACCTGGACTTCACCAAGGCCTTTGACACCGTCCCCCACAGCAAACTGCTGGCTAAGTTGTCAGCTCATGGTTTGGACAGTAACACTCTGCGCTGGGTTAGGAACTGGCTGGAGGGCCGAGCCCAGAGAGTGGTGGTGAATGGTGCCACATCCAGCTGGCGGCCAGTCACCAGTGGTGTCCCCCAGGGATCAGTGCTGGGCCCCATCCTCTTTAACATCTTCATTGATGATATGGATGAGGGAATTGAGTCAGTCATCAGCAAGTTTGCAGATGACACCAAGTTGGGAATAGATGTTAGTCAGTTAGAGGGCAGAAGGGCTCTGCAGAGGGACCTCGACCGACTGGACAGATGGGCGGAGTCCAATGGGATGACATTCAACAAGTCCAAGTGCCAGGGGCTGCACTTTGGCCACAGCAACCCCAGGCAGAGCTACAGGCTGGGGGCAGAGTGGCTGAGAGCTGCCAAACAGAGAGGGACCTGGGGGTGCTGATCGACACCCGCCTGAACATGAGCCAGCAGTGTGCCCAGGTGGCCAAGAGGGCCAATGGCATCCTGGCCTGTATTAGGAATAGTGTGGCCAGCAGGAGCAGGGAGGTCATTGTGCCCCTGTACTCTGCATTGGTTAGGCCACACCTTGAGTCCTGTGTCCAGTTCTGGGCCCCTCAGTTTAAGAAGGACATCGAGACACTTGAAGGTGTCCAGAGGAGGGCAACAAGGCTGGTGAGAGGCCTTGAGCACAAGCCCTATGAGAGGCTGAGGGAGCTGGGGTTGTTTAGCCTGGAGAAGAGAAGGACCAGGGGTGACCTCATTGCCCTCTACAACTACCTGAAGGGTGGTTGTGGACAGGAGGGGGTTGGTCTCTTCTCCCAGGCAACCAGCACCAGAACAAGGGGACACAGTCTCAAGCTGTGCCAGGGGAGGTTTAGACTCGAGGTGAGGAGGAAGTTCTTCACTGAGCGAGTCATTTGTCATTGGAATGTGCTGCCCGGGGAGGTGGTGGAGTCGCCGTCCCTGGAGGTGTGCAAGAGGAGACTGGACATGGCACTTGGTGCCATGGTCTAGTTGTGAGGTCTGTTGGGACGGGTTGGACTTGATGATCCTTGGGGTCTCTTCCAACCTTGGTTATACTGTGATACTGATACTGTGATACCTCCAGGGTGGTGACTCCAGCACCTCCCTGGGCAGCACATCCCAATGGCAAATTACTCCTTCTGGGAAGAACTTTCTCCTCACCTCCAGCCTAAACCTCCCCTGGCACAGCCTGAGACTGCGTCCTCTTGTTCTGGTGCTCATTGCCTGGGAGAAGAGGCCAACCCCCACCTGGCTACAGCCTCTCTTCAGGGAGTTGTAGAGAGCAATGAGGTCTCCCCTGAGCCTCCTCTTCTCCAGGCTAAGCAACCCCAGCTCCCTCAGCCTCTCCTCACAGGGCTGTGCTCCAGACCCCTCCCCAGCCTGGTTGCCCTTCTCTGGACACCTTCAAGTCTCTCAACGTCCTTCTTAAGCTGAGGGGCCCAGAACTGGACACAGGACTCAAGGGCTTCGCTGTGTGTTGCCTGCAACCAGCAGGTGCTTATTCAGCCTGTAGCTGGGCTGGAAAGTCGCAGTACCATCTCTCCCCATGCAGTTAACCTTTCCACCAAGAACCCTTAACAAAGGCTCAGTGTTGATGTAGCTGCTGCTGTCTGTACAGCACAGGGTAAACGCTGCTGCGGTGCGCGTGTTGTTCCGAAGCGGAAGCCTGCTCTCCCCTGTGGCTGGAGTGAGTCACTGAATACTGACAGCAGCTCTTGGCACAGCTCTGTGCCTGCTCTGCAAGGCTTCCCACCTGCTCTGCAGACACTCTGGCCTTTGGAAGCTCCAAAATGCCTTGCAGGAGGAGGCAATGGATGGTTTCAGACTACAGACTACAGAATGAACCAGGTTGGAAAAGACCTCAAAGATCATCAAGTCCAACCTGTCACCACAGACCTCATGATTAAGTAAACCATGGCTCCAAGAGCCCCATCCAATCCCCTCTTGAACACCTCCAAGGATGGTGACTCCACCACCTCCCTGGGCAGCACATCCCAGTGGCGAATCACTCTCTCTGTGAAGAACTTTCTCCTCACCTCCAGCCTAAACTTCCCCTGGCACAGCTTGAGACTGTGTCCTCTTGTTCTGGGGAAGAAGAGAATCATAGAATCGGTAAGGTTGGAAAAGACCTCAAGGATCATCAAGTCCAACCTGTCACCCAACACCTCATGACTAACTAAACCATGGCTCCAAACACCACGTCCAATGCCCTCTTGAACACCTCCAGGGATGGCGAGACCAACCCCTCCTGGCTACAGCCTCCCTTCAGGTAGCTGTAGACAGCAAGAAGGTCTCCCCTGAGCCTCCTCTTCTCCAGGCTGAAAGGCTTCATGCCCTGCTCTCAGTGTCAAGCTGGCTGGTTCAGAGCTGGCACAAGGGCTGTGCAGTGCTGCACCATGCCAGGGAGCAGGGATCAGCAGAGCAGCCTGGGGGTGGTGCTGGGAATCCAGGGAGGTCAGGAAGGAGCAAGGGAGGCAGTGTTTTGCTGTGGGAAAAGTTTCAGTGGCTAGGGTGCACGGGTGGAGCATGGCCCCAACCCTAACGGTTGGACTTGGGCATCTCAAAGGTCTTGTCCATCTGAACTGATTCTCTGATTCTGCAGCACAGAGCTGGGACAGGCTGCAGTTGTCTGTGCACTGCACAGATGGGTGGTGGATAGGTGCACACCTAGGCACAGATGCTTTGCATCCAGCATGGGGGTATGGGGTCCTCTAATCCTCTTGGAAAGGTGGTGCAAGAAGCTCCTGGTCTGCTTGTCCAGACTGCATTGCATGAAGAGGCAGAAGATCATAGAATCATGGAATTGTCTCAGCTGGAGCAGAGCTCTAAGCTCACCCAGGCCAACATCAACCCAACCCCACCATGGCCACCAAACCCTGGCCCCAAGGGCCATGGCCACAGCTCTCTGGAACACCTCCAGGGGTGGGGACTCCACCACCTCCCTGGGCAGCCTCTGCCAAGCCCTGACCACTCTTGCAGCTAAGAAGTTTTTCCTCCTCTCCAACCTAAGCCTCCCTGGCACAATTTCAGGCCATTCCCTCTCCTTCTGTCACCTGAGACTAGGCAGCAGAGCCCAACCCCCACCTCCCTGCAGCCTCCTCTCGGGAGCTGGAGAGAGCAAGGAGGTCTCCCTCAGCCTCCTCTTCTCCACATTCCACACCCCCAGCTCCCTCAGCTGCTCCTCCCCAGCCCTCTTCTCCAGACCCTTCTCCAGCTTGGTTGCCCTTCTCTGGACCTGCTCCAGCCTCTAAATGTCCTTCTGGGAGTGAGAGGCCCAAAACTGACCCCAGGACTCAAGCTGTGGCCTCCCCAGTGCCCAGCACAGGAGGACAATCCTTGCCCTGCTCCTGCTGCCCACACCATTGCTGCTCCAGGCCAGGCTGCTGGTGGCCTTCTTGCCCACCTGGGCCCCCCCCTGGCTCATCTTCAGCTGCTATCAAACACCCCCAGGCTCTTTCTCTGCTGGGCAGTTTCCAACCACTCTGCCTCAAGCCTAGAGCATTCCTGGGACTGTTGTGACCCAAGCACATGACCTGACACTTGGCTTCATTAAACCTCAGTTGACCTCAGCCCATCAATCCAGTCTGGCCAGGTCTCTTTGCAGAGCCTTCTTACCATGCAGCAGATCAAGATTCCCTCCCAGCTCACTGTCATCTGCAAACTTCCTGAGGGAGCACTCAACTCCCTCATCCAGCTCATTGATAAAGATAACAAAAAACACTGGCCCCAAAACTGAGCCCTGGGCAACACCACGAGTGACCACTGCTGCTCCTTCTGAAGCCTCCAGGAACAGTCTGCAGGCACTCCCTTGGCCATGCTGCTGCACTGGGACAGACTCCTACAAACCTGACAAACCATCCTCAAGCCCAGACAGGCACAGGCTGCTCCTCAGCTGCTGCCTCCTGCTCCTCCTGCCAAGCCAGGTTTTGGCAGTGCCCTCAGGGAGTCCCCGTGCCAGTTCTGCCACGGGTCTCCATTTCACATCCCAAGGTGCCAAGTGGCAGCACAGTGCCCACTGGGACTCGGTCAACCACTGGAACCTCAAAGCAGGAGCCCTGACCAGGCCAAAGCTGGAAGTTGTTCGCATTCAGTGCTCCTGCCCAGGGCCTGGCACGACGCAGACTGCACCCATTTGCTCACAGCCACACGTGCAGCATGTCTCCATGCTCTGCTCCAACCACAAGCTGCATTTCTCCAGGCTCAGGGGTGACCTCATTGCTCTCTACAACTACCTGAAGGGAGGTTGTAGCCAGGAAGGGGTTGGCCTCATCTCTCTAGCAAGCAGCACCAGAACAAGGGGACACAGTCTCAAGCTGTGCCAGGGGAGGTTTATGCTGGAGGTGAGGAGAAAGTTCTTCACTGAGAGAGTCATTCGCCATTGGGATGTGCTGCCCAGGGAGGTGGTGGAGTCACCGTCCCTGGAGGTGTTCAGGAGGGGACTGGATGTGGCACTTGGTGCCATGGTCTAGTCATGGGATCTGTGGTGACAGGTTGGACTCGATGATCTTCGAGGTCTCTTCCAACTTTGGCCATACTGTGATACTGTTTTCCTGCAGACAGCTCACTGATGGGCATCTGGCTGTGCAGCTCTTGGGTCACACATTGCCACCAAACTGGCACCACCTGACACAAGAAGAAATTGCACTGGAGAGGTTGGGACCTGCCCAGATGAGAGCACCCTAGAATGGTTTGGGTTGGAAGGGACCTTAAAGATCATCCAGTTCCAATCCCCTGCCATGGGCAGGGACACCTCCCACCAACACAGCTTGCTCAAGGCCTCATCCAGCCTGGCCTGGAACACCCCCAGGGAGGAGGAATCCACAGCCTCCCTGGACAACCTGTGCCACTGTCTCACCACCCTCACTGCAAAGAATTTCTTCCTCATCTCCAGTGTCAATCTCCCCTCTTCCAGCTTCAATCCATTCCCCCTCATCTTATCACTGCAAGCCCTTGTAAAAAGGTTGCTGTCAGCCTCCTTGCTCTGATCTGATCCCACATTCTGAGCCTGAAGCCAAGAGCATCTGACCACAGCAATAAGGTACAATTAAGAGGTGAGCAGGCCTCCACAGGTGAGGAAGTCTGGCAAATGGGAGCTGATCAGAAGAGCAGGATTTGCTTACACCACCAAACAGGAAACACCACCTTTGGTTAGTAGGAGCAGTGCTCTGGTTTAGCTGGACAAACAGTCTGGGAATCATAGAATCACAGAACTGTCAGGGTTGGAAGGCACCTCAAGGATCAGCCAGTTCCAACCCCCTGCCATGGGCAGGGACACCTCACACTGCAGCAGGTTGCTCACAGCCACATCCAGCCTGGCTGCAAACACCTCCAGCCAGGAGGCTTCCACCACCTCCCTGGGCAGCCTGTGCCAGGCTCTCACCACCCTCACGGGGAACAGCTTCTTCCTCACATCCAATCTCAATCTCCCCATTTCTAGTGTTGCTCCATCCCCCCAGTCCTATCCCTCCCTGACACCCTCAAAAGTCCCTCCCCAGCTTTCTTGGAGCCCCCTGCAGATCCTGCAAGGCCACAAGAAGGACTCCTGGGAGCCTTCTCCTCTCCAGACTGCACAACCCCAACTCTCTCAGTCTGTCCTCACAGCAGAGCAGCTCCAGCCCTCTGCTCCTCCTCGTGGCCCTTCTCTGGTCACCTTCCAGCACCTCCAGATCCTGCCTGGCACAGAGGCTCCAGACCTGGACCCAGAGCTCCAGCTGTGCTCTCAGCAGAGTGGAGCAGAGGGGCAGAATCCCCTCCCTGGCCCTGCTGGCCACACTTCTCTTGCTGCAGCCCAGGCTCTGCTTGGCTCTCTGGGCAATGGTGCAAGAGTGGTTTGTAGGCGCTCTACAGAAAAAAAAACCCAAAACAACAAACCACAGAGGTGTCAGAAGCTTCTCCCTCACCTGTTGGAGCTTGTCTTACACAGATTGCAAGATGTCCAAGAGGAACACCCCAATGTACCATGGGCTTGTGCAGGGTGTGGCTTAACACAGCTCCCACTTCTTCCAAGTGCCTCTGGGTGCTGCTGCAATGGGAACAACAAAGGCTGTGAGAAATGAGGGAGAACAAACAGCAAGGGGCATCTGAGCTGATGTTGCTGCAAAGGGATCACATGCTGCATTCCACTGGGGTGTGCAAGGAGTGGAGCCACTGTGTGTTCAGGTGGCCAAGCAGCCACCAGCAGCCTGGCCTGGAGCAGCAATAGTGTGGCCAGCAGGAGCAGGGCAGGGATTGTGCCCTGTACTCAGCACTGGTCAGGTTACACCTCAAATACTGGGTTCAGTTCTGGGTCCCTCACTACAGGGAAGACAGTGGGGTGCAGGAGAGTGTTCAGAGAAGGGCAACCAAGCTGGGGAAGGGTCTGGAGAGCAGAGCAGGGGAGGAGCAGCTGAGGGAGCTGGGGGTGTTGAGTGTGGAGGAGGCTGAGGGAGACCTCCTTGCTCTCTCCAGCTCCCTGAGAGGAGGCTGCAGTGAGGTGGGGGCTGGGCTCTGCTCCCTCGGCTCAGGTGATAGAAGGAGAAAAAATGGCCTGAAATTGTGCCAGTAGAGGGTTAGGTTGGGGATGAGGAACAATTTATTTGCTGGAAGAGTGGTCAGGGCTTGGCAGAGGCTGCCCAGGGAGGTGGTGGAGTCCCCATCCCTGGAGGTGTTCCAGAGAGCTGTGGCCATGGCACTTGGGGCCAGGGTTTAGTGGCCATGGTGGGCTTGGGTTGCTGTCTGGGCTTGATAATCTCAGAGGGCTTTTCCATCCCAAACAGTTCCCTGATTCTGATTCTTCCCCCAGCTTGCCATCTAGACCTCCCCAGGTCAGTACCCCTAGGTGCTTCAGTTTCTAGTGCAAGCAGCAGTTTCATTTCTGCACTGAGCAAAGTGATGGAAGCAGCGTGAGGCCTGCACCTGTGAAAGCAATGCCCAGGGCTTTCCACCAAAGACAAGAACAGAACAAAGCAGGTCCCTATTTCACACAAGCTTCCTGGCAGGCACCTTTACACCATCCAGGCTGTCCAGTGAGGGAAAGAGCTTATCTGATCCTAAGGGACAGTTGCAGGACTTGTTTGGTGTGATGGAGGCACCAAGTGACACCTTACACTGGGAATTAATTACTATTGGCTTTTCTTCCAGGCAGCAACACTCAGGTTTGTGCAGGCTGCTGAGAAGCAGAAGGAGTATTCCCTGTAGGCTTTCCAAGCAGACAGCCCCTGACAGCTATGCACAGCCCTGGGTTTAAAAGGCAACCTTGTAAGACTTACCTTGATAGAAGCCCTTCAACGAGAGCAGCCAGGAGTGGGGACAATCTCTCTGGAGCCATCTGTACCACAGACAAGGCAAGGAGCTGGGTTAACTATTCAGGACTCCTTCTTCCCTGCCTGGAAGGAAAGAGGTAACTTTAAGATGCCACACTCAGTGGTGCCAACTTTCCCATCAATGGCACTCCTGCACCTACACTGAAATGTCCAGGAGCTGCTGGAGACAGCTGTGCACCCTCACCCCTGCATATCCCATGCAGCACAACAGAGAGCAGGACTGAAGGTCCTCCAGTACCTAAAGGTGCCTACAAGAAAGGTGGGCAGGGACTGGGCAGGGACAAGGGCCTGTAGTGATAGGACGAGGGACAAGGGCTCTGAGCTGGGAGAGGGGAGATTGAGACTGGAGATGAGGAAGAAATTCTTTGCAGTGAGGCTGGGGAGACACTGGCATAGGCTGCCCAGGGAGGCTGTGGCTGCCTCCTCCCTGGAGGTGTTCAAGGCCAGCTTGGATGAGGCCTTGAGCAAGCTGTGCTGGTGGGAGGTGTCCCTGCCCATTGCAGGGGCTTGGAACTGGATGCTCTCCCTTCCAACCCAAACCATTCCATGAATCAATGAATCCACGAATGCCCTGCTCTGCTCTGCTGGCTGCCAGTGCACAGAGGTGGCATCAAAAGAGACATGTCTCAGTTTCTGCCTCTGCCATTATGTGAGATTTCAGAAGTCCCTATGAACAAAGGCAGACTTAGTCTAATTAGTGTCTGGTAATCACTCTTCACATCTATACCACTTCAGGTTGCGAGAGCAAAAGGGCAGCGTTCCCTGAGGGACTGCACTGGAGCCACAGGGTGGCTTTGGTCAGCCATCTAAATATAGATCTGTCCAGCAGAGACTGAAACACCAAACTCCTACCTCTCCTCACTGCTTCTGCTGCAGGTGGTACAGGTGTGATGACATGGACTGCATCAGCTTGTGGTGGAAGCTGTCACTGGGAGCGATTCCCTTTGGCTTCTTTTGCAGCATTATAAATGGTTTCTCTCTCAGCTGTGATTGTTACAGCACTTCTCTGGGTAACTCATTCAGAAAGGACATGCCAGCTCTGTGCAGCCAGGTTCGCTGTCCTTCACCTTTTCACAAGCACTGGGGCAAGGAGCAGGGCTGGGCTGACAACTAAATGAGTGCCAGAGGCTCTCCAGGAAGCCCTCTGCCTTCCCAAAGGGAAGAGAAAGGGAACGAGGGGGACAGCCTGGTGGGGTGGGAGAGAAACTGAACCAGCTGGGATGGAGATGATAATAAAATGAAACAGACACAAGTGGATACAAAACTCACACTGAACCCAGCCCCTGGTGGCAATGATGACACTGTCACCACTGGTGCTGGCTCTAAAGGCCCACAGTGGACTCAGAAACACATTCAGCAGCTGGATTCTGGAGCTGCATTCAGGATCACACAGGCTGGGGACAAAGGCAGCATGGACACAGTCCTGCTCAGGCAGCAGCCACTGAAGAGGAGGCCTGGCCCTGGGGATCCCTCAGCTTTATAAGGAACAAGACATCCATGGGCTGCAATCCCTTGGTGGTCAGTTTAGGGTCACCTGCCCTGCCTGCTCCTCCCCACAGCTGCCACCTCTGACTCCCTGCAGCCCAGGGTGGCACACGAGATGTGGCAGTGCCCTTGGTGTGCAGCCCAGCCCTTGGGGCTCACTCTCCCCATCATGTTCTCCCTGCTGGCAGCAGCCCCTGGCTGTGCAAACCTGAACTGAGCTGCAGAAGGTGCTGGCCCTGAGCAGAGACTGAGCTGGGAAGGGACAGCAGTGAGCAGCAGCAGCTCTGGTGCAGCCAGAACACACTGGCACAGGGTCCTTGCATCTCTTTAGCTCGTACCTCTGCAAGCAATGCCCACAGCACCCTGTGCTGATGTGGAGTGCTAGGAAATGTGGCAACTCAGTCCCCTGCTTTCAAATGACTGCTTAGTGCTGAACAGGTTTAATTATGACATGAAAATTAAAACACAGGATGAAGTTAACTGCTCTGGCTTTGTCTAGCACTTGCCAGATGCCGAGTCCTGCAGCTGGGATGGAACAATCCTATGGGAAAGTAGAAGCTGGGCAGCAAGTAGATGGAAAGTAGTTTGGCAGGAAAGGAGAGAGTGGCTGGGCTGAGCAAGGTGCTGAACCTTGAGTCTGCAGGCTGGACCAGCAAGGCAGCAGCCCATAGGTCAAGGGTTGGTGCTGCTCCACCCTCTTTGGGACTTGCAAGACCACACCTGGCATACTGTGTCCAGGTTTGGGCTCCCCAGAACAAAAAGCCAGACTCTGAGACACAGTGCAAGTACAATTTGCTGCCACCACGGTGCCCGGGGCTGCTGGAGCACAGGAGCTGTGCTTAGAAGCGTGGATTCCAAAGCAAGTCTCCACCAAGCCTGGTGCTAAACCATAACCCTCAGCACCACATCTATTCATCTTTAAACACCCCCAGGGATGGGGAGCCTATCCCCGTGTGTGAGAACCCTTTCAGGGAAGAAGGTTCTTCTGATATCCAACCTAAACCTCCCCTGGTGCAACTTGAGGCCATTTCCTCTTGTGCTAGCACTTGGGGAAAGAGCCCAACCCCCACCTCACTGCAGCCTCCTCTCAGGGAGCTGGAGAGAGCAAGGAGGTCTCCCTCAGCCTCCTCTTCTCCACACTCAACACCCCCAGCTCCCTCAGCTGCTCCTCCCCATCTCTGTTCTCCAGACCCTTCCCCAGCTTGGTTGCCCTTCTCTGGACCTGCTCCAGCCTCTCAATGTCCTTCTTGGTTTGAGAACCCCAAAACTGAACCCAGCACTCAAGCTGTGGCCTCCCCAGTGCGCAGCACAGGGGGACAATCCCTGCCCTGCTCCTGCTGCCCACACCATTGCTGCTCCAGGCCAGGCTGCTGGTGGCCTTCTTGCCCACCTGGGCACTGCTGTCAGCCAGGACCCCAGATCCTTTTGTGCTGAGCAGTTTGCAGCCACTCTGCCCCAAGCCTGGAGCATTCCTGGGGTTGTTGTGACCCAAGTGCAGGACTCAGCACTTGGCCTCATACCATTGGCCTCAGGCTTCCAATCCAGCCTGTGCAGGTCCCTGTGTAGCCTTCCTACTTTCAAGCAGATCAACACTCTCACCCAACTTTGTGTCATCTGCAGACTCACTGAGGGTGCATTGATCCCTTCATCCAGATCATTGGTAAAGATATTAAAGACTATTGGGCCTGAAGCAGAAAGCTGGCCCTGGGCACATCTTCTCCAGAGCTACCAAATGAATGCAGGGGGTTTGGAGAAGGGAGAGTCACACTTTTCTCAGTCAGATACAATGACAGCACAAAAGGCAACAGATTCAAGCTGGAGCATGGGGAAATCTCCTTAGACAGAGGAAAACAGCATTTTCCTGTAAGTGGAGAGAGTGGAACACGACCAGAGAGCTCTCTGAGCCCCACTGATCCATCTGGATTCTGCTTTCAGGAGAACATCAGATGTGCCCCTCTGGAGGTGCGTGGCCGAGCAGTGGCAGCAAGACCAGTCCCCGTGTTTGTCAGCAGATGGCAATGACAGCCGAACGACACACTTCATCCTGGTGCCTAATGGGAGCTGTTGTCCCGCAATGCAGCTGTGGGGAAACACAGAGAGGCTGCATGGGAGCGAGTCGCACCCTGCTCTTCGAGTGCCTCCTCCCAGCCAGCTCCCACACGAACTGATCCCAAGCAGACAGATCCCAGCTGGAGCAGCAGAGTGCAACCAGCACTTCCAAAACTGCCGATTGGAGCATGGGGCAGGCCATCCAGTGCCAGCCTGGCAAGAGCACCTCTGCTGGCACAGCTCACCTGTCCCAACACACAGGATCCCGGCGTGGTGGGGCTGCGAGAGGGACACCTCCAGATGTCCCTCTGCAGACCCTCCAGTCCAACCCCTGCCAAAGCAGATCACTCACAGCAGCTTGCCCAGGATCACAAAGTCCAGGTGGGTTTGAAATCTCTCCAGACAAGGAGACTCCACAACCTCTCTGGGCAGCCTGCTCCAGGGCTCCAGCACTCTCACACCAAGGAAGTTTCTCCTCCTGTTCAGGTGGCAGCGGGGCTCCAGTCTGTGCATGCTGCCTCTTGTCCTGTCACCGGGCACCGCTGGCAAGACTCTGGCCCCAGATCCTTGCCTTTGCCTCTTGCTGGGCATTGATCAGATGCCCTCTCAGGCTGCTCCTCGGAGACCCCGGGAGAGCCGTTCCTGCCGGGCAGCCCAGCCCAGGCTGCGGTTCCTTGCAGCCGCTCGGATTGCCCGGGTCACGCTGGGGATCCGCCAGTAAGGAGCTTTGAAGGGAAAACTAAGGCGTTTTGGTCAAAGCCGGGATTTGAGCAGTGACTTTGATACTTAGAAACTGCTCTCTTATCGCGGCCGAGGCCGCACACGGCCGCCGGGACTCCGCCTCCGCCCGGGGCACAATTTGGCTCTAGCACCGTCCCGCCCGCCCCGTCCCGGCCGCCACCGCCCCCCCGGCTCCACGCCCGCCGCCCCTGAGCCGCGGCCCGCCCGTGGCGTGAGGCGCGGCCCCGCCCCGCTGCGGAGGGAGGCGGCGCCCGGGGCGGGCGGCGGTGGCGGTTGGCGGCGCACGGGCGGGGCCCCCGCCGCTGCTGGAAGGGGCGGGCGGCGGAGCCGCTGGCGGCGTCTGGGCGGAGCGTCTCTTCCGGACCTGCGCGGCCGCCGCTGCTCGGCCGCCTCGGCTTTGCTCCTGCTGCTGCTGTCCTTTCACCGCCTCTCGGTGTCTGCGGCCGAGAGCTCAGCGCTCTCCGCGCCCCTGCCCGTGCCGCCATGGGGAGCCTGCAAGGCAGACCCGGGCAGGGCGGCCTCGGCCTGCTCGTTCTCTTTCTCCTCCTGCTGCTTCTGTCGCCAGCGCGGGTGAGTCCCTCTCGGCGAGCGCTGCGCGGTGGCTGTGCCTGAGCGGGGCAGACCGAGCCCCGGCGCTGGCGGGACGGGAGGGAGCGGCGGGTGGCCGCCGTGGGGAGGGGATCCCGCAGGTGCTGCCCCAGGGCTCGGCGCGGCTGGGGAGGCGCTGCCCGGGCCGGTGGTCTCCCGGCGGGGTCTGGCTGTGAGGGAGGCGGTGGCGGGACGGGGACGGGTCGGCTCAGGCCGCTGAGCTCGGGGCAGCGCGAAGCCCAAGCGGGGCCCCGCGATGTCCTCCCCTTGTCCCCGGCGGGGCTCTCGCCAGCCGTGCCCGCATTCCCTGGAGTAGGTGCCGGGCGGGACGGCTGGGGGCCGGAGGGAGGCAGGTGTGCGGCACAGCCCTTGTGACACGGCGAGCCCGGCCCCGAGCACCTGCGGCCGTGCCGGGGTCAGCTGCCCGCAGCCTCTGCCCGGTCCCGTGCTGTGCCCGCTTATGCAATGCCCCTCGCATGTGAGCGGCCCCCGGTCACATGCTCGGCCGGAGGCTTGTGTGTCTCTGGTGCTGGGTGACAGCTGCCTGAGGCAGTAGTGTGTGCGTGGTGAAGTCTGCTGCTCACTGATGTGCCCCTGTTAAGAGTGCAGGTTTCTTTTAAAGGCTACAGTAAGTTGGACTGTTCGAAACTTCGGGGGGGGGGGGGGGGGGGGGGGGGAGTATAACCTTCTGTTTTGTTTGTGCTGTAGTCCATGATCACAGGGTCCTGTTTAGTTTATGCTATAGTCCATGATCACAGAGCCACAGAGTGGTAGGGCTTGGAAGGGACCTCTGAAGGGTTTAGTCCTACCACCTGCCAGATCACCTAGGGCAGGTCACACAGGAACACATCCAGATGGGGCTTGAAAGTCTCCAGAGAAGGAGACTCCCCAACCTCTCTGGGCAGCCTGCTCCAGCACCCTTGCACCAGAGAAGCTTCTCCTTGTGTTCAGGTGGAGCTGCCTGAGTTCCAGTTTGTGCCCATTGCCCTGTGTCTGACCACAGGACACCGCTGAGAAGAGCCTGGCCCCTTCTTGCCACCCACCCTTCAGATATTTATAAACATTGATCAGATGTCCTCTCAGTCTTCTCTTCTCCAGACTAAACAGCCCCAGTCTCCCAGCCTTAAGATAGCAGTGAGATATTCCACATTCCTCCAGAGAAACAAGAAGTGTTTTGTAAGCCTTGGTGCTGGGGCTCTTTCCCTTTCTAACCGACTTGGAAACATACTTTGTAGGTCAAGTTTTATGCTTGGCGCTTTTAAACTCAAGTCTGTCGTGTGTGTGTGTGCTGTGGTTCTCCTCCTGTCCTCTTCAAACAACATTTAAAGAGCTTCAAGAGAACCAGAAATTCATTCCTCTATTGCCACTGGGGAAGCTGGTGGCTTAGCAGTGACTCATGATCTCCAGGTGGGTAGGTAGTGGATGTCACACCTTACCAACACTCCTCCTTTATGTAATGCTTGTGGAGGGACACACTCTCTTGTAGCAAGGAGCTATGTCCTAGGCTGGCAAGGAAAAGGCAGGATGCTGTCCTTTAGGTGACAGGAGGACATTGAGCTAGAGGAGCTTGAAACAAGTTCCCTTAAGATTTAGTGGCTTTGTGGCCCATGAATGGTCAACAGGGCAAAAAATGACTTTAACTGCACGTTTCAGTTTTGTAATGTAAGCAGGCAAAATGTGATTGTTTTGGCCGTTAAGGCCTCTCTACAGCCGAACACTCCCCCAGGTGAGCCCTGCTGGCTTTGAAAGAGGAGCTGGTCCTGCGGTTAGACTGAGCCTGTGCAGCGTTGGATGTTTGTGGAAGAGAAGCACTGTGGAGCTGGGGCTGCTCTTCCCCTCAAGGACACTGGCAGTGGGATGTGTTCCTGGCTGTGCTGTGTATAAACCAAAGTGCTGTATCTTGTCTGTCTTCAGTGGAAAGAAGTCAGTGGGCTGGGGTGGCTTTTCAGTGTGATATCCTTCCACTTTCACATTAAACTTGAAGAGTTCAGCCCATAGAAGATGTATCTTTCGCTCTGGTGCACAGTATAAGACTTGTGCCAGCTAACTAATGATAATTAACTACCCATTAATACCATCTAAGACCCACATGGGAAGTCCTGGCTGCTTTAGTCCCATCTCTGGATGTGGCCTGACAGGAAGATGAAGTCTTGGAACTTTTTATTCTCTTATGGTCATCCTAATCTATTGGATGGCCTCTTGTGTGCTTAAGGGCACACAAGGTGTCACACTGGTGGCTAAGCAAGGCTGGACATAGGGTTCCTATCAGCAGCTGGGATCCCAAGCTGTGGGATGTTTGGTTTCTGAGATCCTGTGGGAAGGTGGTGACGGCAGGAGCTGCTCAGCCTTAGACTTGCCAGGCTGCCTGCAGCTTGGTGCTACCTGACCTTGAGCACCAGGTTCTGAAATGCCTGTGGAGCAGCTGGTTTGGCAAGGATGGCAGCATAGCTTCAGAACGAGACAGGAACCACTGAAGCTGCTTCCTGGAAAATCAGGAGTGACTTGTTCATAGCCTTTCTGGATGGAAAGGGAGGAAGCCCTGTCAGGATGGGAGAGATGACTGAAGGGAAGGGTTGGTGGAACTGAGCAGTGCTTTGCCTACTGCCTAGTAGTGTTATTCCCAATCCTTTGCAGGTGATCAGAAGCCTTTGGGTGCAGATGGCCTAAGCTGCTGGCAGCTGGGGCCCTGTCCTTCCTGGCACAGCATGCAGTAAGTGTCTGGTTGTCAGCTGTCACCCTCAGACACTGAACCATTACCATCATGGCAACTTTCTCTTGCTGCTTGAGCTTGACTTCCCTGTCACACACAAAATGTGCTTGGGTAACTCCAGAGCTGGAGCTTGTTTTGCCCCACCCAGAGTAGCTGATGACTTTTCTGCCTGAAAGGGAACAGTCCCTTACCTATGAGCAACAGGGGCTTGGCAGCTTGTCTCTGAACTAGCTGTCTCCAAAGAAGTTACTAGAAGAGGCAAAGTAAGAATTAAACCTTCAGTTCATGGACCTTCTTCTCTCCCTGGCAGGGCTGTGGGGTGATGTGCAACTTCTGTGCAGCTCTGCAACCTTGGCCTGGTCAGCTGTTCCCATAAACCAGTCCTGCCACTTACTGAGGGCAAGGTGGAAATGGGTTTCCCTAGAACTCCCTTTCTCAGCCTTCTGGGCAGCATCAGCTCTGAAGTGCCAGGTGGACTGCACATGAAGGGAGTGGAGGGAAAGTGTGCTGCTTGCTTGCCCTGCAAGATCCCAGATGTCCCATCCTCGATGAAGGAAGGGGAAGTGGCTGTGTCTGATGCCTTTTCCATGCATTGGTAGTCTTAATTTGGAGAGCCAAACAATGCCCACTTGTCATCTGGTATTTGCAAGGCTACAAATGGTTGCTGTGTCTGTGCACAGTGTCATCATTGTTTGCTTCACAGCTCCATGCTCATTGTTGGCGATGGCTGACGTTGCTGGAAGCGCTGAGGGGAGCTGGTCTGTTTCCATGTGCTGTTGGGGAAACGTGGGCTGCAGTACAGGTGTTTGCTGGGTCATTGGTTTTATCCCAAGTGATGGTGCCTGGGAGCCACAAAGCTGTAAGAGAGCCTTTGCAGCATGTTAATGGTAGTGAAGTACTTGATCATGTTCTTTAAGGGCTCCTGGAGTCCTGAGCTGAGATTCCTCCTCCAGGTCCAAACTCTGGGGATGGTCTGAAGGTTGCTGTTAGGTACTTCCAGTTGGTTTCTAAACCATGGTGGGGGCAGGAGGGAACAGCCTTAACCTAAGGTGATGTTGCAGTTGCTTTGTAAAGCTCTTTAGGAGAGGCCCATTTTAAAATCACTTCAAGAGCTCCATGTTTTATGTTTAAACCCTACCAGAGCTCCAACCCCATAAGGTCTGGAGCACATTGCCTTGTTGGGTTCAGTAGAGCTTTTCTCTGCTAGGTGGGGCTGGGAGGGCTTTCACCCATCTGAGAAGGGTGAGTGCTCACCCAGATCATAGGCGACTTGAAAGTCTGACTCTGCAAGCAGTGGCTTTGTTCACTGACCTATTTGCAACCACACTTACTCATCCCTATCTCTTCCTACCAGGGCAGGAATGTGGTTAAAGAATGGAAAGAGCAAAGTACTCATCTTGCTCTAACTTAATCTGGCTTTTACTGGAGGGGGTTTTGGGGAAGAGCCTCCTGCTAGGTCTTATCAGTGGTAAAGGAGTAGTTACTCAGTTACTGGTGGTATCCCTGGGTGCTGCCTGAACCTGAGGAGTCCAGCACCCCTCCCATGGCTTGTGGCTGACTCAGTGAGGAGCATGGTGTAGACTTGTTAATGGCTGAGAGCTGTGCTGGTGACTTTAACCTGCTGACTTCAACTAACTTGGTGGTTTTGGTTCAACCACTGTAAATCAAGGATCAGGTTCAGGGAGCACAGTCAGGCTTCTGTTACTGAGACCCTGGTAGGCTATGGCATAAACATCCAATCTTAGATTGTCTTCTGAAGGTGCAGTGTTACTACTGAAGCAGTACTGAGACCTGAAGTTCTAGCTCCAAGTGCCCTGCCGGGAAGGAGTGCGGGGCCGGCTGCCCTGCCTCTGCCGGGAGGGAGTGTGCGGCCACTGCCCTGTCCACAGGGGCAGTGAAGCTGGTGAGGGGTTTGGAGAACAGGGCTGGTGAGGAGAGCCTGAGTGAGCTGGGATTGTTTAGCCTGAAGAAGAGGCTGGGAGGAGACCTCCATTGCTTTCTACAGCTACCTGAAAGGAGGTTGCAGTGAGGCTGCTGGTGGCATCTTCACTCAAGTAACGACAACACAAGAGGAAATTGCTTCAAGTTTCACAAGGGAGGTTTAGGTTGAGATGAGGGAAAATATCTTTGCTGCAGGAGTGGTCAGGGGGCTGCCCAGGGAGGTGGTGGAGTCCCCATCCTTGGAGGTGTTCAAAAACTGAGTAACTGTGGCACTCTGGATCATAGTGTTTGGCAGAAGGTTGGCCTTGATGCTCTTGGAGGTCCTTTGCAACCTCAATGATTCTGTGGTGCTATGTGGGTTTTGTTGGGGGAACTTCAGCAGTATGGTCCTGACTTCTTTATCCAGGTTAGGAGTGTAAGCTAGCTCCTCATCTTGCCTTTTCTTGTGTGGCCAGGGGAAATTTTTTGATGCATGACCAGGCAAAAGGCCTTGCAGGTGAATTTATAGACATAATACAGCTTGTATTTTGTGTCTGTGGGCATAAGCAGGGATGTGTTGCCTTGAGGTACAGACTACACTCTTAAAACAAGAGCACTGTCAGTCACCCTGGTGTGGTAACTCAGTGAGCTTGGGGGTTCTATGTAAGAAGTGTCTTCAAGTGTTTTGTGACCACATTTTCCAGTCTGGAAGAAGCTATCATAGTATCAGTCAGGGTTGGAAGGGACCACAAGGATCATCTAGTTCCAACCCCCTGCCATGGGCAGGGACACCTCACACTAGGTCAGGCTGGCCAGAGCCTCATCCAGCCTGGGCTTAAACACCTCCAGGGACGGGGCCTCAACCACCTCCCTGCACAACCCATTCCAGGGCTTCACCACTCTCATGGGGAAGAACTTCCTCCTCCCCTCCAGCCTGAATCTCCCCACCTCCAGCTTCATTCCATTTCCCCCTAGTCCTATCACTGCCTGAGATCCTGAGAAGTCCCTCCCCAGCCTTCCTGTAGCCCCCTTCAGATCCTGGAAGGCCACAGAGCCTGGATTGGGTTGGAAGGGACCTCAAAGCTCATCCCAGCCCCCTGCCATGGGCAGGGACACCTCCCACCAGCCCAGCTTGCTCAAGGCCTCATCCAGCCTGGCCTGGAACACCTCCAGGGAGGAGGCAGCCACAGCCTCCCTGGGCAGCCTGTGCCAGTGTCTCCCCAGCCTCACTGCAAAGAATTTCTTCCTCATCTCCAGTCTCAATCTCCCTCTTCCAGCTTCAATGTACGTTCCTCATCCTATCACTACAAGCCCAGAAGTGCCTCCCTAACTCTCCTGTAGCCTTCAGGTACTGGAGGGCTGCTCTAAGGCCTCCCTGCAGCCTTCTCTTCTGCAGGCTGAACAGCCCCAACTCTCTCAGCCTGTGCCCACAGGGGAGGTTCTCCAGCCCTCACCACCCTCACTGTCAACAATTTCTTCCTAATCTCCAGTCTCAGTTTCCCTTCTTCCAGCTCAAAGCCGTTGCCCTTCATCCTATCCCTCCAAGCCCTTGTCAGAAGTGCCCTGGGCCATGTCCCCTGGGTTGAGTTGAAGGGAAGAGGGGGAAAATGGTTATTGCCCCTGGTTTAAAAAACAAACAACAACTGCTGATACCCCTCTCAGTGGTGTTCAGCACAGGGGTGGCTGTTGTGGAGGCATTCTCATTCTGGGCAGCTCTTGGGCACTCTGAATGCAGCCTTTCAGGGGCCTCTCTGGTCTGTAAACAACATTATTCACGGTCAAGCACAAAGCACAGCAGTTTGTCTGGGCAGGGTAAGCATATGGTGTTCCTACAAAGGCTAGGTCAAGGTTGTTGAGGAGATAAACGTGGGTCAGTTATCTCCCCAGCTGTACCAGGCAAAGCCCTGCTCAGAGCTGGCAGGGGGCAGGCAGTGTTTGTGCAGTCTGCTTTCTGCTGGCAGGCCAGCTGCAGAGGAGTACCTTGGAGGTGTCTCAAAGCTTTTGCTGTGAGTGACTTACTGCAGGAAAGGTTTGAATCTTGCAGGGTAAATGTTTTGGTTCAGCAGTTCAGATGGCTCAGTGTTGCTGCCACCAAACAAAAACACAAGGCTTGCAAGGTGCCACTGGCCTTCTGCACTTGCCTGCCTTTTACTGGTTGATAGGAGGCTGAACAGGAGCCAGCAGTGTGCCCAGGGGGCCAAGAAAGCCAGTGGCATCCTTGCCTGCATCAGGAGCAGTGTGGCCAGCAGGAGCAGGGATGGGGAGCAGAATGAAGCCCCCATGCTCCAAGAGAAGTCATTCTGCCCTGTGCTCAGCACTGGTTAGGCCACACCTTGAGTCCTGTGTCCAGTTCTGGGATCTTCAGGTTAGGCAAGATGTTGAGCTGCTGGAAGGTGTCCAGAGAAGGGCAACAAAGCTGGGGAGGGGTCTGGAGCACAGCCCTGTGAGGAGAGGCTGAGGGAGCTGGGGTTGCTTGGCCTGGAGAAGAGGAGGCTCAGGGGAGACCTCATTGCTCTCTCCAACTCCCTGAAAGGAGGTTGTAGCCAGGTGGGGGTTGGTCTCTTCTCCCAGGCAAGAGCACCAGAACAAGAGGACACAGTCTCAAGCTGTGCCAGGGGAGGTTCAGGCTGAATGTTAGGAAGAAATTCTTCCCAGCAAGAGAGATTGGCCCTTGGGATGTGCTGCCCAGGGAGGTGGTGGAGTCACCCTCCCTGGAGGCGTTCAGGAAGAGCCTGGCTGAGGCACTTGGTGCCATGGTTGAGTTGATCAGATGGTGTTGGGTGATAGGTTGGACCTGATGATCTCAAAGGTCTTTTCCCACCTGGTTAATTCTATTCTATTCCTCTCTGTGCGTAACAAAGCACTGATTTATGACTTTTCCGTAGTCCTTAAATCAAAATATCTTTAAAATGAGACTTTAAGGTTGTTCTATTTTTCTCCAGCACCCTAAGCACAGCTAGGCTTGAAAATGTTGATGGAGAGCATCCTCTGAGGTTGTGACAATCCATGGTGTCCTGTGGCAGGTGCAAAGCTGTGCAGTGCTGTTTCAGAATCCTCTTTATGCTGTTGCTTTCAGTCTGTCACTAGGTTTGTAAGGAGGATTAAAAGGTGGCAGGAGGAACTGAAATAGTGCCTGGAAGCAGTGCACTGCTGGGCATGCACAGGGACTGGGGTGCTGTGAGGTAACAGTTTAACCTACTGATCATGGAATGGGTTGGGTTGGAAGGGAGTCTCAAAGCTCACCCAGTTCCAACCCCCTGCCATGGGCAGGGACACCTCCCACCAGCCCAGCTTGCTCAGGGCCTCATCCAGCCTGGCCTTGAACACTTCCAGGCAGGAGGCAGCCACAGCCTCCCTGGGTAGCCTGTGCCAGTGTCTCATCACCCTCACTGCAAAGAATTTCTTCCTCATCTCCAGTCTCAATCTCCCCTCTGCCACCTTCAATCTGTTGCCCCTCATCCTGTCACTCCCAGCCCTTGTCAGAAGTCCCTCCCCAGCTCTCCTGGAGCCCCTTCAGGTACTGGAAGACTGCTCTGAGGTCTCTCTAGAGCCTTCCCTTCTCCAGGCTGAAGAGCCCCAACTCTCCCAGCCTGTCCCTACAGGGGAGGTTCTCCATCCTCTGATCATCTTTGTGGCCTCCTCAGGAGCCTCCCCAGCAGCTCCAGGTCCTTCTTGTGCTGGGGACACCAGAGCTGGAGGCAGTGCTGCAGGTGGGGTCTGAGCAGAGCAGAGGGGCAGAATCCTCTCCCTGTGCTGCTGCTCTCCCTGCTCTGGCTGCAGCTCAGCACTCAGCTGGCTCTGGGCTGCCAGGGACCAGTGCTGGCTCCTGGGGACTCCCGAGTCCTCCTCCTCCAGGCTGCTCTCCGGCCACTCCTGTGTGCATTGTCTTGCATGCTCACCTGTTCTACATCACCTTACATTTGGAGATGCTTTTCAAGTATTGATTCAGGTTTTTCTTAAGTAATAGTCTGTGTTAAGTACAGGCAGTGCACTTCCTCCTGCTAGGCTGGGCATGGAGGGTGAGCTGAGCTGGAGGCCAGTGGTGGCCTGCAGGCTCAAAGCAATATGTTGCTGTTAGCAGGTGCTTGGTGGAGTACATGGTGGTGCTCAAAGCAGCAGGAAGCTACCCCTTCTGGGTGGTAAATGACTTTTGGAATGATGGCACACACACTCCAGAGTAGCTGAGGGATTTGCCAATTAGGCCTTGCAGTTAATTGGTTGTCTCCTCTTGATTAGGTGCTTTCACAGACATGTGTTTGGTATGGGGAATGTGGAGTTGCTTCTGGAGACAAGAGATACAACTGTGCTTATGATGGACCACCAGTGGCACTGCCAGAGGCTGGCTATGACTTAATACAGGTGAGCTGCTTTTGGGGGTCTGCTGCTAAGGAATCATTTCCCTGCACTGTGGAGTTCTGTTGGACCTTCACTGTGACCTTTAGCTTTCTCATCCTAACTTGATGTGAAAGAGAGAGTGAAGAGATCACCTCTCATTTCTCAGGTATGGCCCCAGCTGTGATAATACACCTCAGGTTTTGCTCAGATCTGAGAAGTCTCAAATGATCACAAGCTCTGACAAACAACATAGAATTGATTTGTCTTCCTGCATGTTTTCCTCACTGGTCTGACCTCTCTTTAGTCTGATGTTTTTAGGACCTTTCCAAACTGCAGAGCATTCCATATTATCCCAGAAGAGTTTAGGCTGGAAGGGACCTTGAGCAACAGCTGGGTCCAAACTCCCTGCCATGGGCAGGGGCATCTACTAGATCAGACTGCCCAAAGCCTCATCCAGCCTGGCTTTGAATACTTCCAGGCTGGGAGCCTCCACAGCTTCTCTGGGCAACCTGTTCCAGTGCCTCACCACCCTCATGGGGAAGAACTGCTTCCTAATGTCTCATCTAAATCCAGCTTCATCCAGTCTGAAGCCATCCCCCTTGTCCTGTCACTGCATGCCTTTGTCAAAAGTCCCTCTCCAGCTCTCCTGTAGCCCCCTTCAAATACTGGAAGGCTGCTCCTTGGGCCTTTCTGATCTCTAAAGGATGAGACCAAGGTGTGTTTTCCATCAGATGATCATTCCTGATCCCTTCCTGAAATAGGAGGGCAGGAACTGACACATTTAAATGGAGCAAACTTGGACAGAGGTCAGTCTCTGACCATGCCCAGTGTGAGGCCATATTTCCTTATCTGGGCTTGGGTGTCAGTGAGCTAAACTGCAGTCAGAACAATGTGCATCTGCTACAGGCTGCTGCTGCCAGATGTGCCCTCTAGCAGGTGAGAGCTGAAAGCCCACAAGTGTGGAATAGTTGTGGAGTTAACCAGTGGCTTGGGTGGTGGCAGGGATGACTGCAGTATGTAGCTCAGCAGCTCCTGCTTTGTACCTTTTCCAAGCCTCACTGTCCACTTCTGGTGTGCTGCTCTCAGCTGCATTAAATGCATCTCTCTCCCCTATGAACTGAGAGTGAAATGGCTCTGCCAGGCCATCAGTGATTTTTAGTGGTCAGTACCTTGCCTTCTGAGCCTTTAGAGTTGCTGTCCAGAAGGTATCCCAGAGGGTAAGCTGCAGGAATGCTTTCACCTTGGATGAATGTGTTGGCCTCTCTAGTACCATGCTCAGGCTATATATAGACCCTGGTGACTAAAGATCATCTGAAGGAGCTTTTGAGAAGGAAGTGATGCCTTGAATAGAAGAAGTAATTCTTCTCCCTGTCTCTAAAGAGTCTCACTGGGTGTTTTCCTGTGCATCTCCCACAGCAACAGCTCCTGTCCCCTGAAACATGCTGCAGCAGAACCCTTGACTACAGAGAGTTCTTGAGCAAGCTTTTCCTTCCTGCCCTCCCTCATCTCAATGCTGTTGTTTTGTCTTCAAGGAACTCTGCCCAGGTTTGTTCTTTGGCAACGTTAGCACTTGCTGTGATGTTCATCAGCTTCAGACTCTGAAGAACAACTTGCAGCTGCCTCTGCAGTTTCTCTCCAGGTATGCTGATGAGTGGCAAAGCCACCAGAGCCTTGTTACCTCTTGAAACAGCCCCGTGAGACGAGACTTGAAGCAGGCTGCAGAAGAGGTGGTAACTTCACTTCAAGGCTTATTGGAGCAGGCTTTTGGACAGGTTTCCTTGGCCATGTCAGGAGGCTTTAATTTCATGAAACAGCTACTTGCAGTCTGGACTGAGTTAGAATAAATATTAGCAGAGCTGGTCTTAAGCCTGCTGTGTCTGTAGTGAAGCCTCCAGAAGAGGGTGATGTGAAGTGCTCCTCAGCCTTGTTTTGAACAGCTCTTCCTGCCAGCAGCAGTTTTCCTTCAGCTTCTGGTGAAATTCTTCTTGTACCTGCTGTTGGAGGTAGGTAGTCCTGCCAGTGAGTGATGGTGATGCTGCTGTTGGAGTAGGAAGCCATTTGAAGCACCAGCTGAAGTTGCACAGCTGACTTGAAGGCTGGCAGAACTTCAGCGTGGTGTTCTCCTGCTGGGAGCAGAGCGTTCCCCGCTTGCTGTGATGAGGTGTGCCTCACATCTTTGCCTCAACCTGATTGCTCTTCGTGGCCCTTCCTCCCCAGGTGCCCATCCTGCTTTTACAACTTGGTAAACCTCTTCTGTGAACTGACCTGCAGTCCTAACCAGTCTGACTTCTTGAATGTCACCAGCACCATCCCTTACTACGATCCAGTTTCAAAAGAGAACAGAAGCAGCATTACAGAGCTGCAGTACTTCGTTGGGGAGCGCTTTGCCCACGGTGAGTACAGCCTGGGGGCTTGCCTGGCCTTTTGGCAGGGTAACCAGAGCAGTGCTCTCGGAAAGAGCTGGGGGGAGGAAACATCTTGGGCTTTCTGAGGCATCAAATGGGTACCACTAAGTCACAGATCCATGCAGTAGTTTAGGTTGGAAGGGACCTTAAAAATGGTCTAGTTCCGAGCCCCCTGCCATGGGCCCTGCTCAAGGCCTCACCCAGCCTGGCTTTGAACACCTCCAGGGAGGGGCAGTCACAATTTCCCTGGGCAACCTGTGCCAGCATCTCCCCACCCTCACACCAAACAATTTCTTCCTCAATCTCCCCTCTTCCAGCTTCAATGTATTGCCCCTCATCCTATCACTACAAGCCCAAAAGTGCCTCCCTAACTGCCCTGTAGCCTTCAGGTACTGGAAGACTGCTCTAAGGTCTCCTTTGAAGCTCTTCTCCAGGCTGAAGAGCCCCAACTCTCTCAGCCTGTGCCCATAGGGGAGGTTCTCCAGCCCTCTGATCATCTTCATGGCCTCCTCTGGACCTGCTCTAGCAGGTCCCTGCTTTTGTTTCCCACTGCCCATTCTCCCAAACAGATGAAGCCAAGTGCATGTTAGCTGTGCAGAAAGACACACAAATCAGGGTGGTTTGGGGGTTTTTTGCCCCCACAACAAAATTAAATCTACCTTCTGAAGCTGAAGTCCTTTTTGAAGCTGCTGGAGTGCTGATTTCTTCTTGGGTAGGAGACATCCCACTGACACTAACAGTTGTTCTGAGGACTCATCTGAGACAGGGCATCTGTCCAGGTGGCTGGGAGCTGCTAACCCTGACACATTTAACAGCAGAAAAACAAAGCTTGTGCCAAATACTGAAAGCCCAAAGCCTACCTGGTAGGGAAACTGTCTGGCAACTACAATGGCCAAGTTTGTACACAGTGTACTACAGAGGTTCTTCAAGAGGTACTCGCTGCCCTTGAGAAGGGACTGGGTTTGTACTTGACAAAGGGCTCAGAGCTCTCCTGTTTTAAAGACCAAACCCATTTGGGGTTGTGTTTTGGTTTTACAGCCAACCTGAAGCATTAATTTAGCCTCTGTACACTTTGTGCAGTAATCTTTAATCAAGTTATGAGACACTTGACAGTCATATGGCTTGCAGGTCAAAAGTGCCTTGAATGTTTGGCATAACCCTCCCTGAAAGGAACTTTATGTTGAGCACTGTTCCCTCTCAAGCAGTGAAGTAGGTTCTAGTGTGCAGATTCAGGTGGCCTGCTCATGGAATGGGATGGGTTGGAAGGGAATCTCAAAGCTCATCCAGTTCCAACCCCCTGCCATGGGCAGGGACACCTCCCACCAGCCCAGCTTGCTCAAGGCCTCATCCAGCCTGGCCTTGAACACCTCCAGGCAGGAGGCAGCCCCAGCCTCCCTGGGCAGCCTGTGCCAGGGTCTTGCCACCTCCACTGCAAAGAATTTCTTCCTCATCTCCAGTTTCAATCTTCCCTCTTCCACCTTCAATCTGTTGCCCCTCATCCTGTCACTCCCAGCCCTTGTCAGAAGTCCCTCCCCAGCTCTCCTGGAGCCCCTTCAGGTACTGGAAAGCTGCTCTAAGGTCTCCCTGGAGCCTTCTCTTCTGCAGGCTGAAGAGCCCCAACTCTCTCAGCCTGTCCCCACAGGGGAGGTCCTCAGGCCTCTGGTCATCTTTGTGGCCTCCTCTGGAGCCTCTCCAGCAGCTCCAGGTCCTTCTTGTGCTGAGGGCCCCAGAGCTGGAGGCAGTTCTACAGGTGGGGTCTGAGCAGAGCAGAGCGGCAGAATCCCCTCATTGTGCTGCTGCTCTCCCTGCTCTGGCTGCAGCTCAGCACACAGCTGGCTCTGGGCTGCCAGTGACCATTATCATAACCCTCCCTGAAATGAACTTTGTTAAGCACTGTTCCCTCTCAAGCAGTAAAGTAGGTTCTAGTGTGCAGATTCAGGTGGCCTGCTCAGAGGAAGGTAGCTGTGACAAAGCACTGCCACCCCTAATGCTGTCAGTGGTGAAATAATGCTTCCAGTTGTATCTTAGGTGGTTCCTCCTGACAGCTATAAGCCTCTTGTTGAGCTTGGTGAGTCTGTCATTAGTGGAAATACTTGGAATGCTCATTCATTAACTCTGGTTTGATGTCTCCTGTCTTCTAGCAATGTACAATGCCTGCAAAGATGTGGAGGCTCCATCAAGTAATGTCAAAGCACTGGGCCTGCTGTGTGGGAAGGATGCCAAGGACTGCAATGCAACCAACTGGATTGAGTACATGTTCAGCAAAGACAATGGGCAAACTCCTTTCAGCATTATTCCCATCTTCTCAGGTGAGAAACTGAAGCTTCAAAGTCTGTTGAATGTTTAATGGAGCAAAGCTAGAAGTGGGGAAATTGAGATTGGATGTTAGGAAGAAGTTGTTGCCCATGGGGGTGGTGAGAGCCTGGCACAGGCTGCCCAGGGAGGTGGTGGAAGCCTCCTGCCTGGAGGTGTTTGCAGCCAGGCTGGATGTGGCTGTGAGCAACCTGCTGCAGTGTGAGGTGTCCCTGCCCATGGCAGGGGGTTGGAACTGGCTGCTCCTTGAGGTCCCTGACAATTCTATGAAAGGCAGTGTGCTGTAGCTGGTGTGCCAGCAATGAATGTCTGCATTCAGAGGCCCTCACAGCAATAGAAGACAAACTAATTATCCTTTTCTACTGTATCTGCTTGCAAGCAGTGAGGCTGCTGGAGCAGGCTGCCCAGAGAGGTTGTTGGAGTCTCCTTCTCTGGACACCTTAACCTGTCTGGATGTATTCCTCTACTGTTTACCCTGGGTAATCCTGCTTTGGCAGGGATGTTGGACTTGATGATCTCTTGAGCTCCCTTCCAACCTCTAATGTTTTGTGATACTGTGAAGTCTTGCTTAGAACCTGCTTTGTGTGCAGTTTCTTGCTGTGAACCTCCCTGAGGGATAGCCTGAGCTTAAGTACCTGGATGGTGCTTACCCTTGGGGAACCAGGGCAGTGCCCTTGACCCTTCAGGAGGCTTTGTAAAGGAATTGTTACACATCCCACAGTCTGAACAGATGGAGAGGGTGACAAGCCCTCAGTGGGGTGATAGATGTGTGGGCTTGTTAGCTTCAGACAGCAGTAGTATGAAACATGACAGGTGGTTGGGGGCCCCAGCTGGAGGTGGGGCTTCATCAGATGGAAGAGCAAGAACCAGCTGCTCTGCCTAGAGGCTTTGCTAGAAGGGCTTAGCTCACCTGACTGGGAAGCTTGTGAAGGTCTGAACTCTTACCTGGTAGTAAAGTGGCTCTGCCACTTGTGATTTGTCCCAGATGTTCCTGTCCATGGAATGAGTCCTATGAACAATGCTACCAAAGGTTGCAACGAGTCTGCAGATGATTCCACAGGACCATGCAGCTGCCAGGACTGCTCCATTGTCTGTGGTCCAAAACCTCAGCCCCCTCCACTGCCTGCTCCTTGGCTTTTGTTTGGTTTGGATGCAGTCTATGTCATCATGTGGCTCTCCTACATGGGGTTTCTGCTCCTATTCTTTGCACTGGTGTTTGGAGTCTGGTGTTACAGGTAAAGCACTGGGAACGATCAGCTCTCAAAGCCTTGACCCTGAGAGCTTCCTTTGCTCAGGGCTGAATGGTTCTCTCTGCTCAGCTCGAAGTTGTGTTCTGTGGCAGATGCTCAAAGCCTCATTTCCAAGATACTTTGATTTAAGGGACTGTTGGGAAATTCAGAAACCAGTTCTTTGTGTGTGTAAAGGAAGGAAAGTGAAGAGGGCAAGTGGCACCCTGCAGGCCTTGTGTTTCTGTGCAGTGGAGTGTTCTGACACCTAAAAGCATGCAGTGGAGAGTAAGTGTGGAAGCCAGTTCAGGCACAGCTCAGCATCCCTAGCTGCAGGATCAAATACATCCTCCACTTCTGTAGGAAAGAGCTTGAGAGGCTTCATCTGGTAGAGAGGCTTCAGTTGAAAGGTTTGCTGGAGGGTGTCAGAGAAGGGCAACAAAGCTGGGGAGGGGTTTGGAGTACGAGCCCTGTGAGGAGAGGCTGAGGGAGCTGGGGTTGCTTAGCCTGGAGAAGAGGAGGCTCAGGGGAGACCTCATTGCTCTCTACAACTCCCTGAAGGGAGGTTGTAGCCAGGTGGGGCCTAGTCTCTTCTCCCAGGCAGCCAGCACCAGAACAAGAAGACACAGTCTCAGGCTGCACCTGGGCAGGTTTAGGCTGGATGTTAGGAAGAAGTTCTACACAGAGAGAGTGATTGCCCATTGGAATGGGCTGCCTGGGGAGGTGGTGTAGTCACCATCACTGGAGGTGTTCAGGAGGAGACTTGATGGGGTGCTTGGTGCCATGGGTTAGTTGATTAGGTGGTGTTGGGTGATGGGTTGGATGTGATGATCTTGAAGGTCTTTTCCAACCTGGTTTATTGAGAGAGCAGAGCACTGCCTTCCAGGAGCAGGGGAGTGTTCACACTCAGCTGTCAAACCTCTCTGGGGGCTGGTGGGATTTTAGCATGCTGAGGGCTAGGACTAGGTCACTGCACTAAAACAGATCTTGGAGAGCCACTATCACTAAATAACAATGCACTCCTGGTCTCCTCCTCAAATCACTTATTCCTTAAGCAGGGCAAGAGGGGATTCTGCCCCTTTGCCCTGCTCCTTGTGAGACCCCACTTTGAATACTTGGTGTCCCCAGCATGGGAAGGACACAGAGCTGCTGGAGTGAGTGCAGAGGAGGCCACGAAGACGACCAAAGGGCTGGAGCAGCTCTGCTGTGAGCGCAGGCTGAGGGAGCCGGGGGTGTTCAGGCTCCGGGCAGCCCTTAGAGCTGCCTCCCAGTACCTGAAAGGATGCCACAGGAAGGCTTGCAGAGGGAGTTCTCCTGAGGGTGTGGGAGGAGGCACGGTGGCCGCAGGCTGCGGAGGAGTCAGGGCTGCGTTGTCTTGCAGGCGGCGGCACTTCGTCTCCGAGTACACGCCCATCGACAGCGACGCTGCCTTCCCTGCCAGCGCCCAGCCGGACCACGGTACGCCGGGGGCACCTTCCAGCCCCCCTGGAGCGCAGCCCTCCCCCTGCAGCTACGGCTCTGTCAGGCCCCGTAACCTGTGCTGACAGGGCCTC
Source organism: Picus viridis (assembly GCA_033816785.1). Lineage (NCBI taxonomy): Eukaryota > Metazoa > Chordata > Aves > Piciformes > Picidae > Picus > Picus viridis. The sequence continues at coordinate 2,550,948 of CM066571.1, forward strand.
ACCTCGGCGTTCTGGCAGTCTCCCTCTCTTAGAGCGGCACTTCCCTGTGCTTGGCTGGATGCTGACAGCCCTGGGAGCACAGCTCGTGCTGCTTAGGAGTGCCTGGGAGCGGAGGGGCCAGCATGATGCTGAAATCAATGTCATCGTGATCTGACCCATCCATGTACCCATTCAAAGCATGCCATGAAAGAGATGTAGCTCTAATGTGTGTAGCAGCTGAGGTTGCTCATTCTAATGTCTGTATGTTCCAGCTGCTTCCTTGCCCTTCTCTGCTGAGCCTGCTGCTGTCAGACAACCTCAGAGCAGAAGGGGCAGTGTTAGCTACAAGCTGCTTTCTTCCCTCTTGACTGAAGTCAAGGATTGGCACTGGAGCAGGTTGTCCCCAGAAGCTGTGGAGGCTCCAACCCTGGAAGTGCTGAAAGCCAGGCTGGCTGAGGCCTTGAGCAACCTAGTGGGAGGTGTCCCTGCCCATGGCAGAGGAGTTGGAACTTTAAGGTCTCTTCCAACCCAAACCACTCTATGGTTTGGTTCCCTGGGTCTCAGCACAGTGCAGCCATAGCTTGTGGTGCTTGCTACAAGCAGCCCTAGAACACAATTTCCTGCTGGACTTCCAAGAAGATGCTGCTCAGCTGAGTGCTCCCTTGACCACTTCCCTTCTTGCTGTTGCAGGGAAGGTCACCTGTGGTGAAAAGCTTGGTGAAAGGTTTGAGAATGGCCTGAAGATGACCTTCACATCCTGGGGGGCTTTCTGTGTCCGAAATCCACGCCCTGTTATCCTCTTCTCTGTGGTCTTCATTGCCATGTGCTGCTCAGGCTTTGTCTATGTCAGAGCAACTACCAACCCTGTGGAGCTGTGGTCTGCCCCCAGCAGCCAGGCTCGCAGGGAGAAGGAGTACTTTGACACCCACTTTGGGCCCTTCTTCCGTACTGAGCAGCTCATCATTCGAGCACCACACAGCCAGCCAGACACCTACTCACCTTACCCATCAGGAGATGATGTACCTTTTGGGCCTCCACTTACTAAAGAGATTCTCCACCAGGTAATTTAGGTCTCCCTTTCTAGGAAGGCCCAACGTAGCTAGCGGGTCTGGGGGTTGGTTTCCACCTCTAGTGCCACAGAAACCATCACTAGAAGCTCAGAAACCCTACTCTTGCTCTAAGCTTTTTGCTTTCTGATAGAGACAGACCTGCAAGTCAAGTCCCAGTAAGTATGAGCTAGCAGTATGCTCAGGTAGCCAAGAGGCCACCAGCAGCCTGGCCTGGCTCAGCAATGGTGTGGCGAGCAGGGCAGGGATTGCCCCCTGCATGCAGCACTGGTGAGGCCACAGCTTGAGTGCTGGGTTCAGTTTGGGGCCCCTTACTGGTGGAAGGACACTGAGAGGCTGGAGCAGGTCCAGAGAAGAGCAACAAAGCTGGGGAAGGGGCTGGAGAACAGGGCTGGGGAGGAGCAGCTTGGAGGTGTTCAGTGTGGAGGAGTCTGAGGGGAGACCTCATTGCTTTCCACAGCTCCCGAGAGGAGGCTGCAGTGAGGTGGGGGTTAGGCTCTGCTCCCAAGTAACAAGTGACAGGATGAGAGGAAATGGCCTCAAGTTGCAGCAGGGGAGGTTTAGGTTGGACACTAGAGGAAATTTTCCACCTGAAAGGGTTCTCAGACTGGACCAGGCTGCCCAGGGAGGTGGAGGAGTCCCCACTCTGAGGCCTTAAAGGCAGAGATGTGGCGCTGAGTGCCACAGCTTAGCCTCATAGTTGGACTCAAAGTCTTTTCCAACCAAAACCAGTCTGTGATTCTTAATGTGAACACAGCAAAAATTAGGCTTAGTAATAAGCTGCTGTTGTGTGCCACTCTGTGGAAACTCCCAGGAAGATAGCAGGCACTGAAGTTGCCCTGCAGAGGAAAGGCTCTCTTGGGTTGCTCTTAGCTGTGGTTGTGCTTTGTTGCTTTTGTTCAAGGTCCTGGACTTGCAGAACGCCATTGTCGACATCACTGCCTCTGTTGACAATGAGACTGTAATGCTGAGAGACATCTGCCTGGCTCCTCTGGCTCCCTACAACAACAACTGCACCATCCTGAGTGTACTCAACTACTTCCAGAACAGCCACTCTGTTCTAGATCACTCTATTGGGGACGAGTTCTTTGTCTATGCCGACTACCACACGCACTTCCTCTACTGTGTTCGGTGAGCAGGCTGGCTGCAGGCTCCTTCCAGGTGGAGGCCAGCTAGGTGTTGGGTTTCCTGGCACACAACTGGCTGGTTCCCACTGGCCCCTTGAACCTTTTCTTACCCCTTTTGAACTCACAGCACTGTGGACCTGCAGACTCATGGAGGCTGCTTGTGTTTCTGTCTTGGTACTTGGCTCTGCTTGACCGTGTTCAAAACTCCTGTGAGAACATTATTCACTTAGTTATTCAATAACAAAGATTCTAAACTTCCACTTCAGTTTACAGTTCAGTTAGGCAGAGGCTGCTCCTTGGTGTGGAAGCTGACTTCTAGAACTGAGCTTAAATGCAAAGCAAATACAGCAGCACGTGGCACTGCTGGAGTGGGGGAAGAGGAGACCACAAAGAAGATCAGAGGGCTGCAGAACCTCCCCTATGGGGATGGGCTGAGAGAGTTGGGGCTGTTTAGCCTGGAGAAGAGAAGGCTCTAGGGAGACCTCAGAGCAGCCTTCCAGTACCTGAAGAGGGAGAGCTGGGGAGGGACTTTGGAGAAGGGCTGGGAGTGACAGGATGAGGGGCAACAGATTGAAAGTGAAAGAGGGGAGATAGAGACTGGAGATGAGGAAGAAATTCTTTGCAGTGAGGCTGGGGAAACACTGGCACAGGCTGCCCAGGGAGGCTGTGGCTGCCTCCTGCCTGGAGGTGTTCCAGGCCAGGCTGGATGAGGCCTTGAACCAGCTGGGCTGGTGGAAGGTGTCCCTGCCTATGGCAGGGGTTGGAACTGGATGATCCTTGAGGTCCCTTCCAACCCAAACGGTTCTGTGACTCTCTGAAATGTGCCACTGGCAGCCTTGCTTCTCTCTTGAGAACAACGGCTTCTTGTTTCTCTTGTCTGTGGTGCTGTGCCTCAGCTGTCCAGCAGGGGCTAACAGTTGCTGGTGATCTCTTTAGGGCTCCAGCATCACTGAATGACACGAGCTTCCTTCACGATCCCTGCTTAGGAACGTTTGGTGGACCTGTGTTTCCCTGGCTGGTGTTGGGAGGATATGATGGTAGGTGGCACAACAATGTTGGAGTTAGCTGGGGGGCCCATGCTTGTGTGCTGGCACTAGAGGTGCATCCTCAGGTAGCAGGGCTGGTTGCATGCCCCCCAGGGAGCCCAGAGCTGTTACACTTCCAGTGAGCAGGGCTGCCCTCAGTAAGTTTCCAGTCCTGAGATGAGAGGTGGTCTGCTTATTGCTGTCTACAGCTACCTGAGGGGAGGTTGTAACCAGGAGGGGTTGGCCTCTTCTTCCAGGCAAGCAAAGGGACAAAGTCTCAAGCTGTGCCAGGGGAGGTTTAGGCTGGAGGTGAGGAGAAAGTTCTTCCCAGGGAGAGTTGCTGGCCATTGGGATGTGCTGCCCAGGGAGGTGGTGGAGTCCCCATCCCTGGAGGTGTTCAGAGGGGATTGGACATGGTGTTTAGAGCCATGGTTTAGTTAGTCAGGAGGTGTTGGGTGACAGGTTGGACTTGATGATCCTTGAGGTCTTTTCCAACCTTACTGATTCTATGCTCTGGAAGTGCCAAATGCAAGCAGTCTGCTACTGCAGCATACTTGCTCCAGTATGCAGAGGTTTGGTCTGCTCTGGGCCTGCTAAGGGGTTTCTGGATGCTAAACAAACCATGAAGGTATCTCCAGATGACTTGCTGAGATGTGCTCCTACTTCTGCTTTGGGGTCTTTTATCCCTGAGCTGACAAATTCTCTGCTGTTACTGTGGAGTTAGGAGTCAGTGGTGCTCACAAAGGAAATCCTTCCATAGCAGTCCAAAGCCAGAGTGTTTTGTTCAGGCAGTGCATCCACTTAAACCTGACCTGATGGGGAGATCAACCCCAAAGGTACTGCAGCTGCCTTTGATGAAACTGCAGGGGTTTCACACTTGCTTGCTCAGCTCTTACTCAAAGCAAGAAGCACACAGTGCTTAGGAAACCACATTCTTCTTAGGTGGAAAGTCAGCAGCACTGCTTACATAGCAGCCCCTTGTCTAGGCATGCAGGCTTTGGGGTGCCATGAGGCTAGCAAAGAATGGCTGATGACTTACTGAGACAATCTGGAGTGTTTCTCAGCTTCCATTCTTCTTTCAGTAGCGTGTTGGAGAGCTCAGTCTTGAACATGGCATTTAATGCAGGGGAAGGGTTGGGATTGCTTTGGGCAGTGTTGGTTTTGAACTGCCCTGTACCAGTCTGCACTGGAAGGTAAGCTCCAGTTCACAAAGCCTGATCTCTTCTTTTTTCCCCCTTCCTCTGCAGGTGATAACTATAATAATGCTACAGCTCTTATTATTACTTTTCCTGTCAGCAACTACTACAATGACTCAAGAAAGCTAATGAAGGCCTTGGCATGGGAAAAAGAGTGAGTAGGCTTCCTCTGCTCTGAGGTGCATGCATTGCTTAGAGCACCTTGGAATGTAGAGGCATAAAACCACCTGCACTGTGCTGACAGCTTCTCAGTGTAGCGACAGGGATGCCATAAGAGGCAGCAAAACCAGCTGAGGGCAGGTTATGCTGGTCATAAGACTTTCACTTTGTCTGGCATCCTATCAAACTTCTCTCCTTATTCCCCTGCTTGCTTCTCACTGATGCTAATCTTTGTGTTAAATCTCCCCTGAGGTCCCAAGGTCCTTGTGCCTTTAAATTGTCCAGCTCTGGTTTCTAGCTTTCCCCTCATTTGTTTTCCTTCTTACACTGCTGTCAGAACAACATCATCACAGGCCACAGCTTCCTCAAAGGGGACAACAGAGGGGGTGTCCTTAGCTCCTCTGTCTGGTGACCCCTGCTAGGACACAAATGGGATGAAGCTGCATCAGGGGAAGTTCAGAGTGGGCATCAGGAAAAGCTCTTCCCTGAGAGGGTGGCTGGGACAAGCTCCTCAGGGAAGTGGTTACAGCACCAAGCCTGCCAGAGTTCAAGGGGTTTCTGAACAATGCCTTCAGTCACATAGCTTAGTTTTAGGTTGTTCTGTGAGGAGCAGGGGGTGGGCCTGATGATCTTTATGGCTCCCTTCCAACTTGAGATGATTGCATGATATGCTTTGAGGAGATGGGTCTGAGTTCTGTCAGAGAGCATCCAGTCCAGGAGTACTTGCTAAGTAGTTTAGAAAGTATTTGACTTCTGTTCAGGCCAGGATTACACAGGTGCTCTTCAGCCCACTGGACCATTCAGCACCAGTGGAAATGCCCAGCAGTGTCCTGTGACTCTGCAACTGAATTTAGATCCTCACCTGGAAGGCATTTTTGAAGCTCTCATCCTCCTCATGCTCTTGAGGAGCTGATGTTAGCTTGCAGAAGCCAGCTGCCAGGGCTGAGTTTGGATGAATGCTGCTGGGCTAGGAAGTGAGAGTAGGTACAAGTCTGGCCAGCTGTCCCCTGTGTGCCACCAGTGCCTCCCTTCAGCTGGGGGGACTGAGATGAAGGCTCATGAGCTGGTAGGTGCTGTGAGCAAGCAGCACTCATGTTTCACGTCTGGATTTCTAGGTCCCCCTTCAAGGAAAACTGCATCTGTTCAGGCAGGAGACCTGCTTGCCCTCAGGCTCTGGAGAGTACTTGGAAAGCATTTCAGCAGAGGTGCTTGGAGCAGGCTTCTAAGGCTGTGTAGCCAGCAGCCCCTCTGGCAGACAGGAGGAAGGTCCCCAAAGCACTGCCTGGAATCTTGCCTTAAGCAGGCTTCACGGCTGAGGTTGGATAGTGTCTCAGTCTGGAGAGGGAAAGAGACTCAGTCCTTTGGAATATTCCCGTGTTGAGAAATGAGAGAGGCACAAGTGAGGCCAAAATATCAACAGCTAGGCCATCAACAAAGGGAGTGGATCAGAAGGGGAGAGAGAGAAAATGGGGAGAGAGAGAAAATAGGGAGAGAGAGAGAAGAGAAAAGGAATTCTATTACCACAACCCCTCACCCCCAAGACAGTTTGAGTCTGTGGAGGAAAGGTGCTGCAGGAGATGTTGGGTCTGTAGAGGAAGGGTGCTGAGGCTTTGGCTGTAGAAGAGAGGTGGTCCCCTGGGCAGCCTCTTCAGTTCCATGAGTTGCAGCAGGTGGATCTTAGGGCATGGAGAGGGGGCTCTGCTTCTTCCAGGCTCCATGATGATGTCTCTGTCATTTTTCCTCTCCTGGTATTCTCTCTGTTTTCCTTCTCAGCAGCATTGTCCTTCTGTGTTTTTCTGCCTCTGTGTGTGTGCCCCTTTGGTGGTTTTCTCCCCCTGCCTCTGTGTGTGTGCCTTCAGTGTTGGATGGCATTCAACAAGTCCAAGTGCCAGGGGCTGCACTTTGGCCACAGCAACCCCAGGCAGAGCTACAGGCTGGGGGCAGAGTGGCTGAGAGCTGCCAAACAGAGAGGGACCTGGGGGTGCTGATTGACAGCTGCCTGAACATGAGCCAGCAGTGTGCCCAGGGGGCCAAGAAGGCCAATGGCATCCTGGCCTGCAGCAGGAAGAGTGTGGCCAGCAGGAGCAGGGAGGTCATTGTGCCCTGCGCTCAGCACTGGTTAGGCCACACCTTGAGTCCTGTGTCCAGTTCTGGGGCCCTCAGTTCAGGAAAGATGTTGAGCTGCTGGAAGGTGTCCAGAGAAGGGCAACAAGGCTGGGGAGGGGTCTGGAGCACAGCCCTGTGAGGAGAGGCTGAGGGAGCTGGGGTTGCTTAGCCTGGAGAAGAGGAGGCTCAGGGGAGAACTCATTGCTCTCTACAACTACCTGAAAGGTGGTTGTAGCCAGGTGGGGGTTGGTCTCTTCTCTCAAGCAAGCAACACCAGAACAAGAGGACACAGTCTCAAGCTGTGCCAGGGGAAGTTCAGGCTGGAGGTGAGGAGAAAGTTCTTCACTGAGAGTCATTCACCATTGGGATGTGCTGCCCAGGAGGGTGGTGGAGTCACCATCCCTGGAGGAGCTCAAGAGGGACTGGATGTGGCACTCGGTGCCATGGTCTAGTCATGAGGTCTGTGGTGCCAGGTTGGACTCGATCTTTGAGGTCTCTTGCAGCCTTAGTGATACTGTTTCTCTCCACCTGCCTGTGTGTGTGCTCTTTCAGTGTTTCTCTGCCTCTGTGTGTGTGTGTGCCCCTTCGGTGGTGTTCCCCCTCTGCCCCTGTGTGTGTCCCTTCAGTGTTTTATACAGTTTTTTAGTCCTTAGCTATGTGTCCAAGTATTGTCCCTCAGGAAATCAGGGGCCAGGTGGTGACCCCATTGTCTCACCACGCTCCCTTTCCGGGCTACTTGATGGGTGGAGGTTATCTTGTCTTATGCATATCCCCGGGGGTGGCCTGGGTCGTTGATTTTTACCTTGGAGTCGCATCAGGAGAGACAAGCTTTTAGTCTCTCACAGATGGTCTTGAAGGTCCCTTCCAACCAAAGATACTCTTGTGGCTCCTCAAACAAGGTGCTTGATGATTTAGGGTGTGCCTGGCTGGCTTTTTCTGGCAGGTTTATTAACTTTGTGAAGAACTACAACAACCCCAACTTGAGCATCTCCTTCTCTGCGGAGCGGAGCATCGAGGACGAGATCAATCGGGAGAGCAGGGGGGACATTAGCACCGTGCTGATCAGCTACATTGTGATGTTTGTCTACATCTCCATAGCCTTGGGGCATATCCAGAGCTGCAGAAGACTGCTGGTAAGGGGAAAAAAACTACTGGAGAGGGTCCTGCTCAGGGCCACTGAGATGCTGAGGGCACTGGAATAGCTCTCATGGGAGGAGAGGCTGAGAGCTGGGGGTGGTTAGCCAGGGGAAGAGGAGGCTGAGGGGGATCTGAGCAATGCTTACAAATATCTGAGGGGTGGGGGTCAGAAGGATGAGGCCAGACTCTCCCTCAGGAAAGGAGGGAATGGTGTAAACTTGACCATAGGAAGCTCCATCTAAACAGGAGGAAGAACTTCTTTACTGTGAGGGTGGCAGAGCCCTGGAGCAGGCTGCCCAGAGAGGTTGTGGAGTCCTCCATCTCTGGAGACTTTCAAGGCCTGCCTGGATGCATTGCTGGGTGATCCTGCTCTGGCAGGGGGGTTTGGACTTGTTCTTCAGAGGTCCCTTTCAGCCCCCACCATTCTCTGATTGCTGTAACCCTCCAAGCTGCAGGTTGCTGACTGTTTCTCCTTAGCTTTAAGTGACTTTATTTTTGCAGTGTAGTGATTCAACCTTGTCTTAAAGCACTGAGCCCTAGCAGGAGCCAGGGGCACCACTGTCCTTGTCATACCTGACAATTCAGGGGTGTTTTGTAGGCTCAGCTACTCCTGCTTTTACTTTAAGTGTAGTTAACTGAAGCTTTCAGGCTTGCAGCTTCAAGGTTGGTTCCCAGCTCTGGATCTTTTGAAGATTCAGCTGCAAGCTTTCTGCTGACTCCACAAATGCAAGAGTTAGGGTTTAGACTCTTGCTGTGATCTCTCCTGTGTGGTGCTGCTGCTTTGGTTCACAGGCATTGCTGTTTCTTTTAGGTGGATTCAAAGATCTCTCTGGGCATTGCAGGCATCCTGATTGTCCTGAGCTCAGTGGCATGTTCCACAGGCATTTTCAGCTACTTTGGGATCCCAGTAACACTGATTGTGATAGAAGTCATTCCCTTCTTGGTGCTGGCTATTGGGGTAGACAACATTTTCATCATGGTCCAGACACTTCAGGTAGGTCTTCTCTCTCCCAAGTGTGTCCCTAGTCTTTGAAGGTGGTTGGCTTGGAGCAGGTGGTTTTCTTCATTCTGGTGCTCAGCCCAGTCTGAGGAGCTCTGCAGTCTCACAGGATGTGTAGTGGTCTTGAAGGGAGCCAAGATGAGATGTACCTTTCCTTCCTTCCACCTTCCCCACTCCAAAGGGCAACCATTTGTTTTCCTTACTGCTGGGTGGCCTCCAGCTCACCTAACAGCTGCTGGTCCTCAAACTACAGAGGTACAAATTAGCAGCACTTAACAACCCCAGGGAGCAGGATAGGTTGGGGACTGAGCTGTTGGAGAGCAGTGAAGGGGAAAAGGGCCTTGGGGCGTCCTGGTGGATGGGAGGTTGACCATGAGCCAGCAATGTGCTCTTGGGGCCAAGAAGGCCAAGGGCATCCTGGGCTGGATTAGAAGGGCTGTGGTCAGGTCAGAGAGGTTCTCCTGCCCCTTTGCTCTGCCCTGGGGAGGCCACATCTGGAATCTTGTGTCCAGCTCTGGGCCCCTCAGTTCAAGAAGGACCTCAAGGAACTGCTTGAGAGAGTCCAGCACAGAGCCACAAAGATGAAGGCAGTGGAACATATTCTTCATGAGGAGAGCCTGAGGGAGCTGAGGGCTCTGGAGCTTGGGGAGGAGGAGGCTGAGGGTGCTCTAGCTGCTGCTGAAGCTGTGCAGGGTGATGCCCAGCGGCTGGAGCCAGGCTCTGCTGGGGGATGCCCAATGCCAGCACAAGGGGCAGGGGTGGAAGCTGAGGCAGAGGAAGTGCCATGGAAACAGGAGGAAGGATTTTCTCCCTGTGAGGTGCCAGAGCCCTGGAGCAGGCTGCCCAGGGGGGTTGTGGAGTCTCCTTCCCTGGAGATATTCAAGACCTGCCTGGCTGTGTTCCTGTGTGAGCTGCCCTGGGTGATGCTGCTCTGGCAGGGGGTTGGTCTGGATGAGCTTTGGAGGTCCCTTCCAGCCCCTCACATTCTGTGACTAACAGCCTGCTCTGGTACCTGCCTTGATCTCTTGTCATTTTAGTGTGGTGTGAGCAGCACTCAGGGACTGAACCCCATGCCCCAGACCAGGGCCTTCTGGCATTAACTCTCAGTTGGTAACCTGCTGCCTAATCTGACAGCCACCACCACCCCCTGGAGCCGGCACTGCCTCTGGGAGGCTTCGGCTGCTGTGCTGAACTTTGGGGTTGGAGCAAGGCCCCAGGGGATGTGTTCTTGCTGCCTTTCCACTGGAGAGCCTGCTGGCTTGACCTCATGTTAATGCAGAGAAAATGGTGCAGGGTGGTTTGGATGTGTGGAAGTGGCTTGGGTGGCTGGTTTTAAGCCATGTGAGCCCTTCCTGTGCTGCACGGTGCAGACCTCTACCCCATCCTTGTCCTCAACAGAGGGACGAGCGCCTGCAGGGGGAAACTCTGGATAAGCAGATTGGCAGAGTCCTGGGAGATGTGGCCCCCAGCATGCTCCTCTCATCTCTTTCAGAGGCTGTGGCATTCTTTCTGGGTAAGATTTCCTTGCCTTGTGAGGATGAGGGCCCTAGGTCTGCACGCTGCAAGAAGAAATGCACCACTGAGATAGACACGCAGCAAAACCCTGCAGAGGAGGCTTTCAGCTGTGCACTGCTAACACCAAGTTTAACTTCACCCCTCCTGGGCTGGGCATTGTAGGGCCTCTAAGGCTGGCACAGTTCAAAAGCTGTGATTCTGAATCTGCCAGGCTGTGCAGCCCAGAGGCTTGGAGATTTTTACTGCCTCGTAGTGACTGACGAGTCACAAGCTGGGGTCAGAGTGGCTGAGAGCAGCCAGGCAGAGAGGGACCTGGGGGTGCTGGTTGACAGTAGGCTGAATAGGAGCCAGCAGTGTGCCCAAGAAGGCCAATGGCATCCTGGCCTGCAGCAGGAACAGTGTGGCCAGCAGGAGCAGGGAAGTCATTGTGCCCTGTGCTCAGCACTGCTCAGGCCACACCTTGAGTCCTGTGTCCAGTTCTGGGCCCCTCAGGTTAGGAAAGATGTTGAGCTGCTGGAAGGTGTCCAGAGAAGGGCAAGAAAGCTGGGGAGGGGTCTGGAGCACAGCCCTGTGAGGAGAGGCTGAGGGAGCTGGGGTTGCTTAGCCTGGAGAAGAGGAGGCTCAGGGAGGCCTTCTTGCTCTCTCTCCAACTCCCTGAAGGGAGGTTGGAGCCAGGTGGGGGTTGGTCTCATCTCCCAGGCAGCCAGCACCAGAACAAGAGGACACAGTCTCAAGCTGTGCCAGGGGAGATTTAGGCTGAATGTTAGGAAGAAATTCTTCCCAGCAAGAGAGATTGGCCCTTGGGATGTGCTGCCCAGGGAGGTGGTAGAGTCTCCATCCCTGGAGGTGTTTAGGAAGAGCCTGGCTGAGGCCCTTGGTGCCATGGTTGAGTTGATTAGATGGTGCTGGGGGTTAGGTTGGACTTGGTGACCTCGAAGGTCTTTTCCAACCTGGTTAATTTTAAGTCTGAGGCTTTGTGCTGCTAACACTGGAACTGGGAGGTGGTCTGCTGGGGGCTATCTAGACAGGGGAGGAGAAGGGGGCTTGTCTAGAGGGGACTGGCTCTGGCCAGCCTGAGCTAGTGTGAGGTGTCCTGCCCATGGCAGGGGGGTTGGAACTAGATGATCCTTGTGGTCCTTTCCAACCCTGACTGATACTATGACTGTCTACAGGCAGGGGGGAGAGAAGGGAGAGGGACTGTAGGCCTCTCTGGGGAGGGGAAGATGGGAGGGGAGGAGGGAGCGAGGGGTGAGGGGGGCTGCCTGGGGAGGGGAAGAGAGGAGAGGGGTGAGGTGGCTGCCTGGGGAGAGGGGGGAAGGGAAGGAGAGAGGGGTGGGGGGCTGCCTGGGGAGAGGGGGGAAGGGAAGGAGAGAGGGGTGGGGGGCTGCCTGGGGAGAGAGGGGCTGGGGGCCGGGTGGGGGGAGGAGGGAAGGGGAGAGGGGCTGGGGGCCGGGTGGGGAGCGGGACACCGAGGGGCAGGGCTGGGGGCCGGGTGGGGAGCGGGACACCGAGGGGCAGGGCTGGGGGCCGGGTGGGGAGCGGGACACCGAGGGGCAGGGCTGGGGGCCGGGTGGCGCCGTGTCCGGGGCAGTGTCTCAGGCTCCCCTCCGGTGCCGTCTCCCCGCAGGGTCGCTGTCGGGCATGCCTGCGGTCCGCACCTTCTCGCTGTTCGCCGGCGCGGCCGTGCTCATCGATTTCCTGCTGCAGGTCACCTGCTTCGTCAGCCTGCTGGGCTTGGACGTGCGGCGGCAGGAGGTGAGGCGGCGCCGCGGGGCAGCGCCGGGCCGGGCTCCGCGCCGCTGTGCTGAGCCGGCCCTTCCATCCCCTTGCAGAGGAACAGGCTGGACATCCTGTGCTGCATCCAGAGCGCCGAGGAAGGCACTGGAGGCCAACCTGCCGAGGGCATCCTGTTTCTCTTCTTCAAGAACCTCTACTCTCCATACCTGCTGAAGGACTGGATGAGGCCCATCGTGGTGAGTGTGCCCTGCTGCCAGGGAGCATCCTTCCCGAACTGCAGGGAGCCTGGAGGCCTGCACTGAACAGAAACCTTCAGTGTAGGCTGGACTGGGAGGTGATCTGCTGGAGAGCAGCCCTGGGGAGAAGGACCTGGGAGTGCTGGTGGCTAACAAGTTCTGCATGGGACAGCAATGTGCCCTGGGGGCCAAGAAGGCCAAGGGGGGCCTGGGGGGCATCAGAGGAGTGTGGCCAGCAGAGCCAGGGAGGTTCTCCTCCCCCTCTGCTCTGCCCTGGGGAGACCTCACCTGGAGTATTGCATCCAGGTCTGGGCTCCCCAGTTCAGGAGGGACAGGGATCTGCTGGAGAGAGTCCAAGGGAGGCTACAAGGATGCTGAAGGGACTGCAGCACTGCCTGGGGAGGAGAGGCTGAGAGCCCTGGGGCTGTTTAGTCTGGAGAGGAGAAGACTGAGAGGGATCTGATCAATGTCTATCAATAGCTGAGGGCTGGGGGTCAGGAGGGAGGGGTCAGGGACAGGCTCTGCTCAGCTGCACCCTGGGATAGGACAAGGGGCAATGGATGTAAGCTGCAGCACAGGAGGTTCCACCTCAACACCAGGGGGAACTTCTTGACTGTGAGGGTCCCAGAGCCCTGGAGCAGGCTGCCCAGAGAGGTTGTGGAGTCTCCTTCCTGGAGCCTTTCCAGCCCCATCTGGATGTGTTCCTGTGTGACCTGAGCTAGATTGTATGGCCCTGCTCTGGCAGTGGGGTTAGACTGGATGATGTCCTTGGGTCCCTTCCAACCCCTAACATCCTGTGAGCTGTGAACATGAAACAGCTGCTGGCATCTCTGCTTTAACATTAGCACTGGGATAAGCTTTTGGAGCTGCAGCAGTGTTTCTGGTTAGTAAGAGGCTGGACCATGGCTTGTCCAAGGCCTAGCTTTAAGAGCTGTGTTAACTGCCAACCCAGTCACCTAGGCAGATGTCAGAACTCACTTGGTGGTTTGGCCCTGGCCTGGAGGCCAGATGCCCACCAAAGCTGCTCTATCACTCCCCCTCTTAAATGGGCAGGGGGAGGGGGGAGAAAAATATAACCAAGCCAGTAATAAGACAGAAGAAACTTCAGTCACAATAATGAGAAAAAGCAATAGAGCCCATGGAAGTGAAAGCAGGGAGAGAGGGACTGGTCTCTACTGCCCATCAGCAGGACATGGTCAGTGTCAGGAAGCAGAGCTCTCTAAGCTTGGGGGTTCCTTAGGAGGCTGGACACCATGGACCAATCCCCACTTCCTTCTCTCCCTTCATTCTGATACCTGAGCTGACCTCACGTGGCATGGAACACCCCTTGGGCCAGTCTGGCTCAGCCCTGTCCCCTCCCAAGGTCTTGCCCACCCCTCAGTGTACTCTTGGGGCAGGGAAATGGTGAAAGGACACAGCCTGGAGACTTACTCAACAGTAGGCAAAACTCTGCAGTGTTGTCAACCACTGCTGCAAAACACAGCAGTGAAAAGGTGCTGTGAGGAGAGCTGACTCCAGCTCAGCACTGCATCCAGCTGGAGGGGTGGGGGTTGCTCATCTTGACTCAGCTTGAGCTTCCTTGCAGGAGGTCTTTCCCTGCTGCCTTCCAAGTGTAAACCCTCCCTGATGGCTCTGAAGGGAGCTGTGTGGAGCTGGGCTTCCCTGCCACTGCTGTGCCAGGCCTGGGTGGCATAGCTGGAGCAGAGCCCCTGGGCCTGAGCCCTGTTCGCTCAGCGAGTGCCGTCCCTGCAGCTCTCCCTGCCGTGCTCTCCTTGCAGGTGGCAGTGTTTGTGGGGCTCCTGTCCTTCAGCATAGCAGTTGTGCACAACGTGGAGATTGGGCTGGACCAGGCTCTGTCCATGCCAGATGTAAGTCTGAAGAGCAGGGCAGAGGGCAGCAGTTTGGGGCTGACTCGGAGCCTGAGCTGCCTCCCTGTGCTCCCTGGCCATCAGTAACTGCAGCCTCCCCCTCTCAGGACTCCTATGTCATGGATTACTTCAGCCAGCTCAAGTACCTGCATGCAGGCCCTCCAGTCTACTTTGTGCTGGAGGAGGGGCACAACTACACCTCTCTGGAAGGGCAGAACATGGTGTGTGGTGGGATGGGATGCAACAACAACTCCCTTGTCCAGCAGATCTTCAATGCAGCAGAAATCAGTAGCTAGTAAGTCTGCCATGCTTGTCTCTGCTTCCTCACGTGGAGGAGATGCAGCTGATCACTGTGTCCTTGTCATTTGCCCCCAGCTCAGCTGCTGGTTGGACAACTGACTCTGCTTTGGGGAGAGGGGAAAGGGAGGAAGCTGTGGCAACCTCCTGGGATGGGGAGGAAACCTGTCTGGACTGGTGGGAGATAGATGCATTTGGGTTGGGAAATGGGGCTTGATCCTCCAAGGAATCTGGGAATGGTAGGAAGGAAAACCTGGGGAACAGCTCTTAGTGTGGTTAAGCTCTCTTGGAAAGTCACCTGCATGCTCAGCTTTAAACCTGGTGGATACACTTAGCCTAGCAAGGCTGAGCAGGGATTGCATCTGGAGTTCAGCAGCTAGCTGAAGAATGTCTCCTCCTGGTTCCTTCCACCATAGCTCAGAGGTTTCACTTCAGCCTAACTGGAGGAGGAGCCTTGCTTTGAGAGCTGGGGCAGCAGCACCTGGAATAGGATGGGGCACAGAGGGGATGGGGAATGGGAAGCTGAGCCTGAATGCAGGGAGGAAGCTCCTGGTGTTTGCTAGCTGCAGTGTCAGGACAAGGCTGGCTCTTGAAGGGGGCTGGAGCAGGGGCCACATGCAGAGCTAAGCAGCTTGGACCAGAACTTGTTGGCATGGCTTGAGTCAGCACTGGAGAGACCAAGGGCTGTGTCCTGGCGTGAAACATGAAGTGACTGATGTGTGCTACCTGATTTTACCAGCACCAGGATAGGCTATGCTCCATCCTCCTGGATTGATGACTACTTTGACTGGGTGAAGCCACAGTCATCCTGTTGCAGAGTCTACAACACCACTGGACAGTTCTGCAATGCTTCAGGTATTGGCATCCATTTCTCCCTGGGGGATTGCCTTGGGTTGAGGGGTCAGGTGAATGAGCCTTGTTTAAAGCTGCTGTTGGGGTCTTGCTGGCATGCTGAGCTGGAAGGCAGCCCACCCAAGACAGCTGACTGAGTGACTGGGCCAAAAATACCTTGCTAGGAAAAACCCTGATCCTTCTGCTGGCTTCAGGAGAGCAAACAGACTTGGTTTTGCTCAAAGCAGAATGCTCTGGGTTGGAAGGGATCACACAGGATGTCAGGAGTTGGAAGGGACCTCCAAAGGTCATCTAATCCAGCACCCCTGCAGTCAGCAGGGACCTCCTCACTAGATCAGGTTGCTCAGAGCTTTGTTGAGCCTGATCTTGAGTATCTCCAGGGTTGGAGCCTCAAGCACCTCCCTGGGCAGCTTGTTCCAGTGTTCCAGCCCTTCAGCCTGGTCCAATCCTCATCAGCTCTAATGCAGATGCTGCACAAGCAGCTGAGTGCTCAGGCAGCCATTGCCTTAGTAGTGATAAAAGAGGAAGGGCTACACATTTGGTGCAAGGCTTCAGAACTGGGAGAGGATAGGCTGAGACTGGACAAGGAGAAATCCTTCCCCATGAAGGTGCTGACCCACTGGAACAGGCTGCCCAGAGCAGCTGTGGAGGCTCCAAGACTGGAAGTGTTGAAAGCCAGGCTGGCTGGAGGCTTGAGCGAGCTGGGCTGGTGGGAGGTGATCTTTGAGATGGCCTTGAAGGTCCCTTCCAACCCAAACCAGGCTGGCTGGGGGCTTGAGCAAGCTGGGCTGGTGGGAGGTGATCTTTGAGATGGCCTTGAAGGTCCCTTCCAACCCAAACCAGGCTGGCTGGGGGCTTGAGCAAGCTGGGCTGGTGGGAGGTGATCTTTGAGATGGCCTTGAAGGTCCCTTCCAACCCAAACCAGGCTGGCTGGGGGCTTGAGCAAGCTGGGCTGGTGGGAGGTGATCTTTGAGATGGCCTTGAAGGTCCTTTCCAACCCAAACCAGGCTGGCTGGGGGCTTGAGCAAGCTGGGCTGGTGGGAGGTGATCTTTGAGATGGCCTTGAAGGTCCTTTCCAACCCAAACCAGGCTGGCTGGGGGCTTGAGCAAGCTGGGCTGGTGGGAGGTGATCTTTGAGATGGCCTTGAAGGTCCCTTCCAACCCAATCCATTGTAGGGTTGAGAGCTGGTCAGTTAGTCCATCAGAGTGCTCTCTGTGGAGCTGTACCCTGCAGCACTGCAAGCCAGCACTGTTAGCCCAAGGGATTTGTGGAGCCCTGGGGGGATGGTGGGGGGCCCTGGGGGGGGACAGTGTGGGGCCTGGGGGTGATGCTGGGGACCCTGGGGTGATGGTGCGGGGCCCTGGGGTGACCTTCTCCCTGCCTGTCTGCAGTCTCTGACCCATCCTGTGCTCGCTGTCGACCGCTGACTCCAGAAGGCAAGCAGCGGCCTCAGGGCAAGGACTTCATGAGGTTTTTGCCTATGTTCCTGGCTGACAACCCCAACCCCAAGTGTGGCAAAGGGTAAGAGCCATACCCTGTGTGTCCTGCTTGGAGCAGTGCCAGAGAGACTTGCTCTGGAGCTGAGAGCTCTGTCTGCAAGGCTGGGAGTCTGGTGTGGGATGTCCTGAAGGAAGGCCACAGCTTGAGTGCTGGGTTCAGGTTTGGGCCTCTCCCTCCAAGAAGGACATTGAGAAGCTGGAGCAGGTCCAGAGAAGAGCAACCAAGGTGGGGAAGGGGCTGGAGAAGAGGGCTGGGGAGGAGCAGCTGAGGGAGCTGGGGGTGTTGAGTGTGGAGAAGAGGAGGCTGAGGGAGACCTCCTTGCTCTCTCCAGCTCCCTGAGAGGAGGCTGCAGGGAGGTGGGGGCTGGGCTCTGCTCCCCAGTCTCAGGTGACAGAAGGAGAGGGAATGGCCTGGAACTGTGCCAGGGGAGGGTTAGGTTGGAGATGAGGAAAGATGTCTTTGCTGCCAGAGTGGTCAGGGCTTGGCAGAGGCTGCCCAGGGAGGTGGTGGAGTCCCCACGCCTGGAGGTGTTCCAGAGAGCTGTGGCCATGGCCCTTGGGGGCAGGGTTTGGTGGCCATGGTGGGGCTGGGTTGGTGTTGGGCTGGCTGATCTCAGAGGGCTTTCCCAACCCAACCAATTGTAAGTCCTAACAGTCACTGACATCTCACCTGCTGGGGGTGGTCTCTGAAACAAAAGGGATGTGGCAAAGGCTCAGCAGCTTCCCCTGTGGGCGGCGGGGAGGGGCAGGGCCGTGCGGGCAGCGCCCCGGCCATGGCTGTGCCCTGAAGCTTGGTTGGGTTTGCATCTGGGTGGGGGCTGTTAGCAGCAAGACCCTGTTGCAGGGGGTCCCAGGTTTGGGTGGTGCTGAGTGCCCCCTGCGATGTTTGTGTGCTCATGCAGGGGACATGCTGCATACAGCTCTGCTGTGGACCTGCTCGACAACCAGGCTGCTGTGGGCGCCACCTACTTCATGACTTACCACACGGTGCTGAAGGACTCCTCCGACTTCATCGAGGCCATGAAGCAGGCCCGGGCCCTGGCAGACAACATCACTGAGACCATGGGCATCCCAGGGCACAGCTACAGGGTGTTCCCGTACAGGTATGGGCAGAGCCTTGGGCACAGCCCCTCAGCTGCAGCTGGGGGACTTGAGTCTGGGGCTGCCTCACGGCAGGCAACGCAGGGCCGCTGCAATGGCAAGTGAAACCCCAGCCCTGCAGCCTGCCCTCCCAGCACTGGCTCCTTACTGTGCTTGGCAACTGGTGCCCCAGCTCAGCAAGGACATGGAGCTGCTGGAGAGGGGTCAGAGGAGGCCACAAGGATAACCAGAGGGCTGCAGAACCTCCCCTGTGAGGACAGGCTGGGAGAGTTGGGGATGTTCAGCCCAGAGAAGGCTCCAGGGAGACCTCAGAGCAGCCTTCCAGTACCTGAAGGGCTCCAGGAGAGCTGGGGAGGGACTGGTGACAAGGGCTGGGAGTGACAGGAGGAGGGACAATGGCTTTGAGCTGGGAGAGGAGAGATTGAGGCTGTGGATGCCTCCTCCCTGGAGGTGTTCAAGGCCTTGGATGAGGCCTTGAGCAATGTGAGCTGGTGGGAGGTGTCCCTGCCCACAGCAGGGGGTTGGAACTAGATGGTCTTTGAGGTCCCTTCCAACCCAACCCCTTCTATGGATCTGTGAGACCAGCTTAAACTTGTCTTCCACTACAGGGGTGGCTCAGGCTTCAGCTCAGACCCTCCCTAGGGGTCATGGCTGGGGTCAGCAGTGGTGACTCAAGCAGATGCTGGGCTGGCCTGGGTCACTGCAAGCTGTACTGCACATGTATTGACTTCAGCTGCAGGCACATGCAGCACTGGGGCTGAGTCCTGCTTGTCCCACACTTGTGTGCTTAGTGCACTCAAGACCTTGGACTAGTGACCACAGTGCCCTGGAGCTGGTATCTGCACAGCTGGAATAGTCTCTTTGCTCCAGAGAATCCTGACTATCCTTGTGGCCCCCTGCAGCTGCTCAGCCCCTCTGCAGCAGTGCCTGCAGGTCACAACACTTCTACTGAAGTGTGGCAGTTACCCTGAGCTCCAGATCCAGCCTGTGGCTGAGGTGGTGGTGAGGAGCTCTCCCAGCAGCTGGTGCTTGGCTGTAGGGAAGCCAGCTGCTGCTGAGCTCTGTAAGGAGGGCACAAGCCCTGTGAGGAGAGGCTGAGGGAGCTGGGGTTGCTTAGCCTGGAGAGGAGGAGGCTCAGGGGAGACCTTCTTGCTCTCTACAACTACCTGAAGGGAGGTTGTAGCCAGGTGGGGTTTGGTCTCTTCTCCCAGACAAGCAGCACCAGAACAAGAGGACACAGTCTCAAGCTGTGCCAGGGGAGGTTTAGGCTGGAGGTGAGGAGAAAGCTCTTCCCAGCAAGAGAGCTTGGCCCTTGGGATGTGCTGCCCAGGGAGGTGGTGGAGTCCCCACCCCTGGAGGTGTTCAAGAGGGGCTTGGATGTGGCACTTGGAGCCATGGTTTGGTTGTCATGAGGTGTTGGGTGACAGGCTGGACTTGATGATCCTTGAGGCCTTTTCCAGCCTTGTTGATTCTGAGGGAGGTGCCCAGCTGAAGCTGCTGTGACCCTGAGGGGGAAGTGGCTGACTGCAGCTCCTCCTCTTCCCCCAGTGTCTTCTATGTCTTCTACGAGCAGTACCTGACCATTGTGCATGATGCTGTCTTCAACCTCTGCGTCTCCTTGGGCTCCATCTTCCTGGTGACAGCTGTGCTGCTTGGCTTTGAAGTCTGGGCTGCTGTGGTGGTGTCAGTAACCATTGCTATGATCATCATCAACATGTTTGGAGTGATGTGGCTCTGGGGCATCAGCTTGAATGCAGTGTCACTGGTGAACCTGGTCATGGTGAGTCACTGGGACATCCCTGGCTGCTCTCCCCAGGTCCTGAGCAGCTCTCTCTCATCTCTCTATTTTCAGTAGCATTTGCTACTGAACTGAGGTATTTGACAAGTTATGAACCATCTCAGTGCATCCAGGGGGTGTAGGAAACAGTTCTGCTCTGCTTGAGGTGGCCACTGCCAACCCCCAGGAGTTCAACACAGCCAACTGCAAGTCCCTGCACCTGGGTGGGGGCAATGCCAAGCACAGATCCAGGCTGGGCGGAGAGCAGTGCTGAGGAGAAGGGCTTGGGGGTGCTCGGTGAGGAGAAGCTCACCAGGAGCCAGCACCAGTCCCTTGCAGCCCAATCCTAGCTATGTCCTGGGCTGATCCCCAGCAGTGTGGGCAGCAGGGAGGGGATTCTGCCCCTCTGCTCTGCTGAGAGCACACTGCAGTGCTGGGGCAGCTCTGGAGCCTGCAGCACAAGAAGGATGTGGAACCCTTGGAGAGTGTCCAGAGGAGCTACAGAGATGATCAGAGGGCTGCAGAACCTCCCCTGTGGGGACAGGCTGAGGGAGTTGGGGCTCTTCAGCCTGGAGAAGAGAAGGCTGCAGGCAGACCTTAGAGCAGCCCTCCAGCACCCAAGGGGGCTCCAGGAGAGCTGGGGAGGGACTTTTGCCAAAAGGCCTGGAGTGACAGGATGAGAGGTGATGGCTTCAGAGTGGAAGAAGCTGGATCTAGGTTGGCCATGAGGCAGCAATTCTTGCCCATCAGGGTGCTGAGGCACGGGAACAGGCTGCCCAGAGAGGCTGTGGAGGCTCCCAGCCTGGAAGTGTTGAAGGCCAGGCCGGATGAGGCCTTGAGCAAGCCGGGCTCATGGGGGAGGTGTCCCTGCCCATAGCAAGGGGATTGGACCTAGATCTTTACGGTCCCTTCCAACCCAAACCGTTGCATGGCTGGGGGATAGCCCCAGCGCTGCTGAGGGGCAGCACCGGGCCTGGAGGCTGAGCTGCCTGTGCCGGTGGCCTCTGCCCTGCAGGAGCAGCCGGCTGGCTGCCGGGGGGCAGGTGCCGCTGCACAGCAGAGGTCGCTGCTGTGTAAGGGGGATGCAGGGCTGGGTGTTGAGGCTTCTGCTGTCTTTGCTCTCCTGGCAGCCCCGGGGGCGCTCCTGCGTGGGCAGGTGGAGCTGCTTGTGCGGAGTGCCTTGGGGAAAGCCCCCAGAGCTTGGCAGCCAGCAGCCCCCCAGGGGTGACTGCAGAGCTGAGAGCGAGCTGCTGCCCGGCGGCCCGGGCCCTGCCCGGGGGGGGTGCCCGGCGGCCCTGCTCCGCCAGCTCTGCAGGTGACCTGCAGCGGGAGCCAGTCTGCGGCTCCGGTGTCTGCTAGGGCAGTGTGACCACAGCCAGAGCCCGCTGCCTCCTGCACGCTCTGGGCACTTGCAGTGGGCTGAGGCAGCCCCCTCCCCACCACAGGCAAAATGACGACCCTGACAAACGGATTGCAGAAGTGATGGAAAAGTGTAAATAGGAAAAGGTGAAGGAGCACAAAGGAACCAGAAACAGTGACAGAAGAAACCCCAAAACCGACCCGGATGAACCCCATCCCCACTTGAGGGTGGGCCCAAGACCCCCAGGGCTCGTTCTTCCCCCCCCACTGCTAGGCTAGTCTCAGCTGGCCAGGCCTGAGACCGCCCACCCCCTGGCCTCCCGAGGCCGGGAGACGTCTCCCCCAGTTCCCGGGTGCCGGCGAGGGAGGAAAGAGCAAGAGGCGGACCCCACGCAGGATCTCATAGCGGTGCAGGGGGTGGTAGGAGATACCTGGTTTCCTGTGTCCACCCACTGGGCTGGACTGCTGCACACAGGAAGCACTCCATGCAGCAGTGGGCACCGAGCCCAAACCACCACAGCACTGCCTAGAACCAGCTTCCAAGGATGCTCAGCCCTCTAGAGCCACCTCCTGCTCCGAGTCCTGCTGGAGCAGCCGAGTGCTGCCTGCTGCTGAAGGACCACAGCCCCTGGAAAGCCCTCCTGAGCCTGGAGCTTCCAGTGACTGTGCCTGGAGCTGAACACAGCTGCTGAGACCTCTCCTGGCTGGCTGGAGCTCCCAGAGCTAAGCACCCAGGTGCTGCTGTGGGTGGGCTCACGCAGGTTTCTTTTCCCCCAGAGCTGTGGCATTGCTGTGGAGTTCTGCAGCCATGTGACGAGAGCCTTCACCGTCAGCACCAAGGGCAGCAGGGTGGAGCGGGCACAGGAGGCTCTGGCACACATGGGCAGCTCAGTAAGTACCCAGGTGCCAGGCTGGGGCCTCAAGCCAACAGCCTCCAGCACGAGGGGTGGCCTTGCCTGTGCTTGGAGCACTCTTGAAGGCCAACCTACAGCTGTAGTAACAGGGGGGTGCAGGCTCCAGGTGTTTCGGATGTGCTGTCACCTGCTGGGGAACAGAACCGAGAGCTGGAGCTGAGCCTCAAGTTCTGCTGTCCCCAGCAGGAGAAGGACACAGAGCTGTTGGGAGGGAGTCCAGAGGAGGCCACAAAATGATCCCAGGGCTGGAGCAGCTCTGCTGTGAGGCTGAGGGAGCTGGGGGTCTGCAGCCTGGGGAAGGCTCCAGGGGAACCTTAGAGCTGCCTGCCAGTACCTGAATGGATCCTGCAGGAAAGCTGCAGAGGGACTTTTCCTGAGGGTGTCTGGAGACAGGCCAAGGGGGAATGGATGGAGGCTGAGCAGGGTTAGACTGGAGCTGGGGAGGAAGTGTTTTCAGTATGAGTGGTGAGACTCTGGAACAGACTCTGCCCAGGGAGGTTGTCAGTGCCTCCACCCTGGGGGTGTTCATGGCCAGGCTGGGTGAGACCTTGAGCAACTGAGTCTAGATGAGAGGTGTCCCTGCCCTTGGCAGGGGGTTGGAGTAGATGATCTCTGAGGTCTCTTCCAGCCTGAGCTGTTCTGTGACTCAGTTGTCTCATTGCACTTCTCTCTGCTCCAAATCCTCAGAGGATCAGGCAGGGCTGTTCCTCATGGACTGCAGTGGAGCTCTGGGAGCCCTGAGCAGGGCTCAGTGCTTAGGCAGCACTGTCCTGCCACTTACCTAAGTGACCTGGGGGGGTTGGGCAGGGCTGCTGTGGTGATGCAGAGCGGAGCCAGGCCGGGAGCACCACTGGAGAGGACTGACTTCCAGTGGTGGTTGTGTCTGTGTCTGCCTGAAGGAGTCACTGACACAGGTGGCTGTCCAGGTAGGGTGGGTTTGAGCCTGGCCTGGGCTGCAGGGTCTAGCAGGACCAAGGAGCTGAACTCTTGTCCTGGTCAGGTCTTGGGTTTGGTTCTAAGGACTAACAGGTGGAGGTACTGCATACAGCAGCCTCAGGTGACATCAGGATTTCAGCAGATGCTAACTGCCTAAAGCAGGAGGACTCCTTAAGGCCTTGCTTAAGCTCCTTCTCTTGGCAGGTCTTCAGTGGCATCACACTGACCAAATTTGGAGGCATTGTGGTGCTGGCTTTTTCCAAGTCTCAGATCTTCAAGGTGTTCTACTTCAGGATGTACCTGGCTATGGTTCTCCTGGGAGCCACCCATGGACTGATCTTTCTGCCAGTTCTGCTCAGTTACATAGGTAAGCTGTGAGCCTGCCCCAAAGCTTCACCTCTGGGCACTTCCCCTCTGGTAAAGGGAAAGGCTTGCAAGGTCAAAAGCAGCCAGGAGGCTGTGGGGAAGGAAGGGTTAAAGGGCGGCCCTGCCAGCTCCTGTTCCAGGCATGCTGAGCTGAAGCAGCCCCAGTCTGCTCCAGTGCTTGCTCTGTGCTGGCTGCAGGGAGGAGGCAGCCTGGGCCTGTGCAGTGCCAGGGTGAGGGCTGATGGCTTCAAACTGGGAGCAGCTGGATGGAGCTTGGCCATCAGGAAGCAGTTGTTCCCCATGAGGGTGCTGAGGCACTGGAACAGGCTGCCCAGAGAAGCTGTGGAGGCTCCCAGCCTGGAAGTGCTGAAAGCCAGCTGGGAGAGGGCCTTGAGCAAGCTGGGCTGGTGGGAGGTGTCCCTGCCCAGGGCAGGGGGTTGGAACTGGATGAGCTCTGAGGTCCTTTCCAACCCAAACCACTCTGTGCTGCTTTGTGGCCTAGCAGGCAGCACTGTGAGCCATGTCCCTGAAGCTGGGGGCAGGGTTGTGGGTGGAAGCAGAGCTGCTGTAGGGCTCTGCACCTGCAGGAGCAGCCTTGCTTGGCAGGAAGGATGTCCTCTTGCACTTACAAATCCGTGAGCCTCTGGAGTTCTTCAGGGCAGGCTGGAACTGAGCCTTCCTTGAGGGGGTTGAGGCTGATGGGGGCTCACCTCCTGCTCTTGCTGCTGCTGCTGCCACCAAAGGCTGAGCAGAAGCAGCTTTCTGAAGCCTGATCAGCATGAAGCTGGCCCTAGACAGCTCAGCCCCTGATGCTGGCTGCTCTGCTGTCCCTGCCTGCTGCAGAAACTGTTCTTGGGGTGTCAGGGAGTGAGAGGACTGGGGGGGATGGAGCAAAACTAGAAGTGGGGAGATTGAGATTGGATGTGAGGAAGAAGCTGTTGCCCATGAGGGTGGTGAGAGCCTGGCACAGGCTGCCCAGGGAGGTGGTGGAAGCCTCCTGCCTGGAGGTGTTTGCAGCCAGGCTGGATGTGGCTGTGAGCAACCTGCTGTGGTATGAGGTGTCCCTGCCCATGGCAGGGGGTTGGAACTGGCTGAGCCTTGAGGTCCCTTCCGGCCCTGACAGCTCTGTGACTCTGTGCTCCTCTCCCCCAGGCCCTTCAGTGAACAAAGCCAAGACTCGAGCTGCGCAGGAGAGGAGCAGGGGCACGGAGCGGGAGAGGCTTCTCTACTTCTGAGGCACTCAGTGGACTCCAGGAGCTGCAGCCTGGGCCCAGCTCAGGCCCCACAGCAGCCTTCTGAGACTATCACCCTGCAAGCACCACCCAGGGGCTCTGCACAGCCTCACCTAGGAGCCCCCAGGCCTTGAACTCAGGGAGCGCTGCCTGGGGCTCCCTAAGAGCAGTATTAACTGAAGCCAGCTGTGGTTCCAGGCTGACTAAAACACTTCTCTCTCTCTGTCCTCTCACAGTCTGCATTCTCTTTGTGCTTCTAGAGCCCTAACCCAGCTGGTTCCTTGGGGAGCTGAGCAGCTTTTCTGTCACTGAGGGGAGCAGACTGCTGCAACCACTGACACTACTTTTAAATGCAGGTCAATGCAATCTTTTTGTCTCTGATCTATTTTTAGGGGGAAGCCACCACAAGCTGTAATTTTTTTTTTTTTTTGGGGGGGGGGAGGAGGGGGTTGGTTTTAGTACTCTCTTTGCCAAAATGTCTGTGTATATACTTTATTATAAAACAGCAATTTTGTAGGTCAAAGCCAACAAGAAGAAGAAGAAGGAAAAAATCTACTTGGATGCAATAAATTAAGTTTATACATTCCCGTGGCAGAGTCTCTCAGAGGGTGGGAGGCTTCAGCAGAGCTTGCTCTCCAAAGACTTGCTTGAAGAAAGTGACATGTTCCTCACAGTGCTCCCCTGGGGGTGAGAGGGTAGGGGCAGCAGCAGGGGAGAAGACATTAGGGGTTGGAAGGGACCCCTGGAAGTCTTCCCCTCCAACCCCCCTGCCAGAGCAGGACCACGGAATCCAGCACAGGGCACACAGGAACACATCCAGATGGGGCTGGGAAGGCTCCAGAGAAGGAGACTCCACAACCTCTCTGGGCAGCCTGTGACCCTCACAGTGCAGAAGCTCTTCCTCATGTGGAGCTGGAACCTCCTGGCCTGGAGTTTCCAGTTTCCACTGAGCAGAGCCTCTCCCTGCCTCTTGACCCTCAGCCCTTGACAGACATTGACTCAAATCTCCTCTTAACTTCAGCCCAAGTGCCAGGGGCTGCACTTTGGCCACAGCAACCCCAGGCAGAGCTACAGGCTGGGGGCAGAGGGGCTGAGAGCAGCCAGGCAGAGAGGGACCTGGGGGTGCTGGTTGACAGCTGCCTGAACATGAGCCAGCAGTGTGCCCAGGGGGCCAAGAAGGCCAATGGCATCCTGGCCTGCAGCAGGAAGAGTGGGGCCAGCAGGAGCAGGGAGGTCATTGTGCCCTGTGCTCAGCACTGCTGAGGCCACACCTTGAGTCCTGTGTCCAGTTCTGGGCCCCTCAGTTCAGGAAAGATGTTGAGCTGCTGGAAGGTGTCCAGAGAAGGGCAACAAGGCTGGGGAGGGGTCTGGAGCACAGCCCTGTGAGGAGAGGCTGAGGGAGCTGGGGTTGCTTAGCCTGGAGAAGAGGAGGCTCAGGGAGACCTTCTTGCTCTCTACAACTTCCTGAAGGGAGTTTGTAGCCAGGTGGGGGTTGGACACTTCTCCCAACTATCCAGAACAAGAGGACACAGTCTCAAGCTGTGCCAGGGGAGGTTTAGGCTGGAGGTGAGGAGAAAGTTCTTCCCAGCAAGAGAGATTGGCCCTTGGGATGTGCTGCCCAGGGAGGTGGTGGAGTCCCCATCCCTGGAGGTGTTAATCCCCCATGCACAGGTGCCACTCTGGGGCAGGCTTTGGTGGGCAGAGGGCTGGAGTGCTGGACTTTCTCCTAGAGCTCTTTTCCCAAGCCAGTGCTGCACTGCAGCCAGCTGGGGCTTGGCTAAACAAAGCAGTGCCAGCAGCTGCAAGGCAAAAAGCTTGGCTGCAGGCCCCAGAGCAGTGACTGCTGGGGTGAGGCAGCCTGGCTCTGCAGCTCTGCCTGCAGCTAGCAGCATCTCACAGGAGCAAAGCCTGAAGGGCAGGTGCAGCCCCCTACACCCTGGGGGGGTTGTGTGGCAGGGGCTCAGCCGGGGGGCAGTGAGGCCAGGGGCTGCCTGGGCTGCTCAGCCAGGGGGCAGTGGGGCCAGGGACGGTGCTGGGTGCTCAGCCGGGGGGCAGGGGCGGCAGTAGGGCCAGGGCGGTGCTGGGTGCTCAGCCAGTGGGGGGGGCAGTGGGGCCAGGGGCGGTGCTGGGTGCCCAGCCGGGGGCAGTGGGGCCAGGGGCGGTGCAGCCCAGCCGGGGGGCTGCCCAGCCAGCCGGGGGCAGTGGGGCCAGGGGCGGTGCTGGGTGCTCAGCCGGGGGGGGGGCAGTGGGGCCAGGGGCCCAGCCGGGGGCGGTGGGGCCAGGGCGGTGCTGGGCTGCCCAGCCGGGGGGCAGTGGGGCCAGGGGCGGTGCTGGGTGCCCAGCCGGGGGGCAGTGGGGCCAGGGGCGGTGCTGGGTGCCCAGCCGGGGGGCAGTGGGGCCAGGGCGGTGCGGGCTGCCCAGCCGGGGGCAGTGGGGCCAGGGGCGGTGCGGGCTGCCCAGCCGGGGGGCAGTGGGGCCAGGGGCCGTGCTGGGTGCTCACCCGGGGTGAAGCTGGGGCTGCCGCGCAGGCGCAGGTTGCGCTGCTGGAAGAACCGGAAGGTGGTGTAGTAGAGCAGCTCATCCTCCGCCTGCTTGGCGGCGTCCAGGAACTTGCGTGCCGAGATGCTGTCGTGGCCCCCGATGCCCCTGAGGAACCTCAGGGCGGCCAGGACCTGGTGCTTGGACAGCAGCACTTCCACGATCTCGTCGTTGGCTGTGGAAAGCCTCTGTGAAGCCAAGCAGAGCGCTCAGGTGACTGACCCCCCCCCCCCAGGCTGTCCCTGCAGGCCTGGCAGGGGAGCTGACAGCTCTGTGTGTCCCCCATGCACTGCCAGGGGCTGGAGGCTTACTTTTAACATGTCCAGGGAGAGCTGGTGTGCAGGAGGGTAAATGCTTTCCAGGGACAGCAACAGACAAGCCTGGGGCAGAAACAGAAACAGCCTTTGACTTCTGAAGCCTTCCCCACTCCCTCCCCAGCTCCCTGCAGCACCCTGGCTGCCATACCAGCGGCTTGGAGTCGCTGAGCACGTGGTACTGCAGGAACTGATGCAGCATGTAGAACAGGTTGTGCTGCACCAGGGTTTTGATCACCAGCTCGTACAGGTAGTGCTGTGAAGAAGAGCAAAGGGATGGCTCCAAAGCAATCTGTACAGCCTGGAAAGCAGCACTGACCAGGACTGGCCTGGAACTCTGTAAGCTGGAGTGTGGTGTGAGCCAGCAGTGCCCAGGTGGCCAAGAGAGCCACTGGCAGCCTGGCTTGGGTCAGAAGCAGGGTGGGCAGCAGGGACAGGAGCTGACCATCCCCCTGTGCTCAGCACTGGGGAGGCCACACCTCGAGTGCTGTGCTCAGCTCTGGGCCCTCCCTGCAGGAAGGACACTGAGGGGCTGGAGCCTGTCCAGAGCAGGGCAGCAAGGCTGGAGAAGGGCCTGGAGCCCTGGGCTAGAGCAGGGCTGAGGGAGCTGGGGGTGTTGAGGCTGGAGAAGAGGAGGCTGAGGGAGACCTCAGTGCTCTCTGCAGCTCCCTGCAGGGACAGCCTCTGCTGCTTGGTGGCAAGGGACAGGAGCAGAGGAGATGGCTCCAAGCTGCCCCAGGGGAGGCTCAGGCTGGAGCTCAGGAAGTATTTCTGCCCTGGAAGGGATCTCAGCCATTGGAAGAGGCTGCCCAGGGCAGTGCTGCAGTCCCCATCCCTGGGGGTGTTCCAGCAGCTGTGGCCCTGCTGCTTAGGGACAGGGTTTGGTGCTGACCCTGCAGGGCTGGGTGGAGGGTGGGACTGGCTGAGCTGGGAGGAGGTGTGCTCCAAGCAGATGCCTGCTGGCAGGCAGCCCTGGCAGGGGGCAGCTCACCTGCACCGCGATCTGCACCTGGTTGAGCGAGCGGATGTACTCCATCAGCACCGCGATGGTGAACTTATGAGGGGCTTCCTGCACGGGAGAGGAGGCTTCAGTGCCAGCTGCACAGCTGCCCCCTGGCTGGCAGCCCTGGGGGAGCGTGGGCAGCAGGAGAGCCCAGGGGCTGCTGCCAGCCTGCACTCACCTTCCTCTCGGTGAAGCCGGCCAGCACGTGTGTGTACATGTCCGACTGGTCCAGCACCGCCTGTGTGCGCACCGGCCGCCGCAGCGCCGGCGTGCTCCTGCTCAGCCCTGCCTCCACCACCTGCAGGGACGAGGCCTCCCTCAGGCACCCAGAGAAACCTCTGGGTTCAGAGACTTTCCCACCGGGAACCTTAACTTGCTACTGAGAAGCCACAGCTTGTGGTCACGGCGGCTTCTGGCCAGCGGGGGCTGTCCTGCTGCCGCTGCCTTAAGCTCCTGCTGGTGATGTGCTGGGGGATTCTGCTCACTGGGGGCTTGATACCTGGGCTGCATTCAGGAGTGTGGCCAGCAGTCAGGGAGGTTCTCCTCCCCTCTACTCTGCCCTGGGGAGGCCCCACCTGGAATACTGCAGCCAGTTCAAGAGGGACAGGGATCTGCTGGAGAGAGTCCAAGGGAAGCTACAAGGATGCTGAAGGGACTGCAGCACTGCCTGGGGAGGAGAGGCTGAGAGCCCTGGGGCTGCTTAGTCTGGAGAGGAGAAGACTGAGAAGGATCTGATCAATGTCTATCAATAGCTGAAGGCTGGGGGTCAGGGAGGAAGGGACAGGGACAGGCTCTGCTCACTTGCACCCTGGGATAGGACAAGGAGCAGTGGATATGAACTCCAGCACAGGAGGTTCCACCTCAACATGAGGAGCAACTTCTTCACTGTGAGGCTCCCAGAGGCCTGGAGCAGGCTGCCCAGAGAGGTTGTGGAGTCTCCTTCTCTGGAGCCTTTCCAGCCCTTTCTGGATGTGTTCCTGTGTGACCTGTGCTGGATTCTATGCTCCTGTTCTGGCAGGGGGTTGGACTGGATGATCTCCAGAGGCCCCTTCCAACCCCTAACATCCTGTGAGCTGAGATCCCACACTCTCCTCTCCCTCTCCCCTCCCTCTCTCTCTCCTTTCCCTCTCCCTCTCCCTCTCCCTCTCCCTCTCCCTCTCCCTCTCCCTCTCCCTCTCCCTCTCCCTCTCCCTCAAGCTGCTTTTAAAGTATAACTGTAGCTGCTCTTCTGTGCCTCAAGGGCAGGAGATGAGTCCAGCTGTGTTGTCACCAGTCCTGAAGCTGAGAGCCTGTCTGTGGCTGTGCTGAGTCAGTGCCTGACCCCTTGCAGCTGCTGCCTCAACAGAAGGGATTCTGAGCAGGTCACAGTGCTTAGGGGCTGGCTGTGCAGGTGCTGTGCAGTGGCACAGCCATGGAGTCAGTGGTTTGGAAGCTGCTTTGAGATGGATTCCAAGTTGCTCTTTGAGCTTCTACCCTTCTCTGTTTCCAGGCACTGGAGTGTGCTGGAGCTGAGCTATGCAGCAGCTGCCACAGCACAGTGCTAAGTGGGGGTCTCTGTGTCCCTTGCAGAGCAGAACTTGCCCTGTGGGCCTGAGGTGGGCAGGCCTGAATGCCCTAAGCAGAGAGCAGTCTTCACCATGATGCCACTTGCCCTGTCCCCAGCACCATCCTGCCTGGCAGCTGCTGCAGCCAGGGTGGTTTACCATGGTATAGCTTTGCTCAGCTTCCAAGTACTTCTTGTACTCGTGGTTCAGCTTGTCAAACACCGTGGCAATCACAGACAGGGATCCCCTTTCTGGCTCACTGAGCACTGCAAAGAGGAGACAGAAGGGACTGTGAGGAGAAAGAACCAGAGGGTTTTAAAGAAACACTTCCAGTCCTGGCAGCTGTGACCTGAGGGGAAGTTACCCACTTGGTGCTGCTCAGGAGCTGCTGTGGGTACCCCTCACTGAGGGTAGCCTGGGCACGTGGCATCTCACAGGCCCAAGCTGGCTTCAGGGTGAGCTCCAAGCTGAGGCCAGCCCAGCTAAGCTGTGTCAGTGCTTGGGCAGGAGCAGGGCAGTGCTTCCAAGAGACAAAGCTTGTGGACTTACTCTGAGAGCACACAGAAAGGATAACCATCTTGCATTCTTTCCTCTGCAGAAGGAAATCCATCAGCTTGCCTTTATCTGGCAAGAGGTTCACCACAGGTTCAAGCTTCACCTGAAGGCTCCAGAGGTAACCTTGAGGGAACAAAACAGTGAATTACCTTACTAAGCAGAGCCTAGACAGCCAACTTTCCCCCTCTGAAGGAGAACACACCTAGGTGAGGCCTTACCTGCCTTCCTGCATCTATTTCAGAGCAGCACTATGAGATCTGGGCCCCCTCAGGTGCCCACAGCAGGAGCACTCAGCTCCCTGGTGCCTCTGCTTAGCTGCTTTGTTGTAAGCTGCTGTAAGCACTGAGCCAGGCACCCTTGGACAGCCAGCCCAGCAGAGGCACCCAGCTCCCCACTCACCTTCACTTGCACTGATGATGATGTCAGGTTGAAAGACAATCCAAGAGGAAGAATCTAAAGGTTAAAGTTGCAACATCCACAGGAAGGCTGACTCTAACCTGTTGCTCCTAACATTCCCTTCAGTGGCTGAAGCAGGCCCCATGACCACACTTCCAGTCACAGTCTGGAACCACAGCCCTGGCATTTTCTCTTCAGTCTCATGCTGCACCTGCCCAGGAGTTTCACAGCTGCATCTCAAGTGGCCAAGCCCTGGGGGAGGAGTACTGCAGGAGGGCAGAGTTCCACACTCACAGCTCTCCCACAGCATTGCTGTTTCTTGTGGAGCTCTGAACATTTCCTCTTGAAGTCAGTATGCATCATCACCTACAGCTGGGCTTCACAGGGCCGGGCCCAGCCAGCTCCTTCCAGGCCTGGCACACAGGAGGAGGCCTCCTGGCACTTGCAGAGTATTTAAAGGATACAGAGTTTACATGGAACAGGAGACTGACTGGTCACAGAGGCTGGACCTGCAGAGAGATGGGCAGGTGAGGAACAGCAGCACTCAGGCAGCTCCCCCACACCAACAGCACAAAGCAGCAGCAGCAGCAGCACACAACAACAAGGCAGGGCTGGAGTGGAAGGTGGCAAGCAGTCACAGGCTCACAGCACGGGCTGGGCCAGAAGGGACCTCCAAAGCTCACCCAGTCTGACCTCCCCACAGCCAGCAGGGACATCCTCCAACTGGATCAGGCTGCCCAGAGCCCTGGCCAGCCTCACCTGGAATAGCTCCAGGGATGGAGCCTCAACCAGCTCCCTGGGCAGCCTGTTGCAGTGTTCCACCACCCTCCTGGTGCAGAACTTGTTCCTCACATCCAATCTCAATCTGCTCTGCTCTACTTTGAAGCCATTGCCCCTGGTCCTGTCCCTGCAGGCCTCTGCAAACAGTCTCTCTCCACCCCTCTTGTAGCCCTCTTCAGGTCCTGGCAGGCTGCTCTCAGGCCTCCCCAGGGTCCTACAGCAGGCAGGCACAAGGGGAGACCCTTTGTGTAAGCCAGAGCATCTCCAAAGGGAAGCTGATGCTGGGGGAGCCAAACACTCTGCAAAACAGGAGTGGGGGTCTGGGGGTTCAGCCTGCAGAAGGATTCCCTCCCCAGTACTCCAGCTCCAACCACACAGACCCTGTCTGTGAGGCAGCACTTCAGTTCCTGCAGAAGCAAGACTGGTTTGGACTTTGTGGCCCTAGCTTTGGTTTCATGCACGCTCCCCCCCCAGAGTCATGGGGTCACAGAGTGGTTTGGGTCAGAAGGGATCATCCAGTTCCAACCCCCTGCCATGGGCAGGGACACCTCCCACCAGCCCAGCTTGCTCAAGGCCTCACCCAGCCTGGTTTCAACACTTCCAGGCTTGGAGCCTCCACAGCCTCTCTGGGCAGTGTGTTCAGCCTGCATTGCTCACACCTTCCATCAGTGACTTCAGAATTCAGATGCAGAACCTCCCCAGTGCAATCACTCCTGCTCAAGGGGCTTTCCCCTCTGCACAGAGCCAGACTGCTCTGCCCTGTGCTGCTGGAACTCTCCCTAGCTGCTTCCAGCTGGAGGGCAGTTACTGATCTGCTGCAGCTGTAGGACAGGAGGGCAGAAAAGCAATCCAAGAACAATCTAAAGTGTTGAAGTCCTAACAGGGATCTTGGTCTTGCTTCCAAACTGGTCTTAAACTTGATGCTAAGCCTGGAAATGTCCCTCAGCCTCTTTCTGTGACTTGAGGAGGTCAATGACTGTAGCCAGAGAGCCAGGAGGTGCTTGTGAGCCACACAGAAGCTTTTACAGAGGTAGAAAAAACCCAAACCAAATGAAAAAACCCCATCAAGCCAAAAAAAAAAACCTCCAAATCAACCAAAAAATCCCCAAAAAGCCCCAAACCAACAGCAAAAAAAATCCCAAACCAACCACAACAGCAAAAAAGCCCCAAACCAACCCAAACAAACCCAAACAAAGCCCCAAAAAACCAACCCCCAAACAAGCCCCAAACCAACCCCAAACAAGCCCCCCAAACCAAACCCAAACCCCCAAGCCCCAAACCAACCCAAACAAGCCCCAAACCAACCCCCAGCAAGACCCAAACCAACCCAAACAAGCCCAAAACCAACCCCCACAAGCCCCAAACCAACCCCAAACAAGCCCCAAACCAACCCCCAGCAAGACCCAAACCGACCCCAAACAAGCCCCAAACCAACCTCCAGCAAGACCCAAACCAACCCCAAACAAGCCCCAAACCAACCCCCAGCAAGACCCAAACCGACCCCAAACAAGCCCCAAACCAACCCCCAGCAAGACCCAAACCAACCCCAAACCAGCCCCAAACCAACCCCCAGCAAGACCCAAACCAACCCCCAGCAAGACCCAAACCGACCCAAACAAGCCCCAAACCAACCCCAAGCAAGACCCAAACAAGCCCCAAACCAGCCCCAAACCAACCCCAAACCAGCCCCAAACCAACCCCCAGCAAGACCCAAACCGACCCAAACCAGCCCCAAACCAACCCCAAACCAGCCCCAAACCGACCCAAACAAGCCCCAAACCAACCCCCAGCAAGACCCAAACCGACCCAAACAAGCCCCAAACCAACCCCAGCAAACCAACCCCAAACAAGCCCCAAACCAACCCCACAAGCCCCAAAAACCAAACCCCAAAGCCCCAAACCCAAACAAGCCCCAAACCAACCCCAGCAAGACCCAAACAAGCCCCAAACCAGCCCCAAACCAACCCCCAGCAAGACCCAAACCGACCCAAACAAGCCCCAAACCAACCCCCAGCAAGACCCAAACCGACCCAAACAAGCCCCAAACCAACCCCCAGCAAGACCCAAACTGACCCAAACAAGCCCCAAACCAACCCCCAGCAAGACCCAAACAAGCCCCAAACCAACCCCAAACCAACCCCCAGCAAGACCCAAACAAGCCCCAAACCAGCCCCAAACCAACCCCAAACCAGCCCCAAACCAACCCCCAACACCCCCAAACCAGCCCCCAACAGCCCCAAACCAGCCCCCAACAGCCCCAAACCAGCCCCCAACAGCCCCAAACCAACCCCCAACAGCCCCAAACCAACCCCCAAACAAGCCCCAAACCAACCCCAACAAGCCCCAAACCAACCCCAACCAGCCCCAAACCAACCCCAACAGCCCCAAACCAACCCCCAAACAACCCCCCAAACCAACCCCCACAAGCCCCAAACCAACCCCCAAAAAAGCCCCAAACCACCCCCCAAACAAGGCCCAAACCAACCCCAACCAGCCCCAAACCAACCCCCAAACAAGCCCCAAACCAACCCCCAAAAAGCCCCAAACCAACCCCAGCCCCAAAAAAGCCCCAAACCAGCCCCAAACAAGCCCCAAACCAACCCCAACCAGCCCCAAACCAACCCCCAAACAAGCCCCAAACCAACCCCCAGAAAGCCCCAAACCAACCCCCAAACAAGCCCCAAACCAACCCCCAAACAAGCCCCAAACCAACCCCAACCAGCCCCAAACCAACCCCCAAAAGCCCCAAACCAACCCCCAAACAAGGCCCCAAACCAACCCCCAACAAGCCCCAAACCAACCCCCAAACAAGCCCCAAACCAACCCCCAGAAAGCCCCAAACCAACCCAAAAAAGCCCCAAACCAACCCCCAAAAAAGCCCCAAACCAACCCCCAAACAAGGCCCAAACCAACCCCCCAAACAAGCTCCAAACCAACCCCCAAAAAGCCCCAAACCAACCCCCCAAAAAGCCCCAAACCAACCCCCAAACAAGGCCCAAACCAACCCCCAAAAAGCCCCAAACCAACCCCCAAAAAGCCCCAAACCAACCCCCAAACAAGGCCCAAACCAACCCCCAAAAAGCCCCAAACCAACCCCCAAACAAGGCCCAAACCAACCCAAACAAGCCCCAAACCAAAAAGCCCCAAACCAACCCCAAAAAAGCCCCAAACCAACCCCCAAACAAGGCCCAAACCAAACCCCCAAAAAAGCCCCAAACCAACCCCCAAAAAGCCCCAAACCAACCCCCAAACAAGCCCCAAACCAACCCCCAAAAAGCCCCAAACCAACCCCCAAAAAGCCCCAAACCAACCCCCAAAAAGCCCCAAACCACCACCACCAAACAACATAAAACCCCCAAACCAACCAAAAAAACCCAAGCCAACAAAAAAAAAAGCCCCAAACCACCACCAAAAAAGCCTCAAACCAACCACAACAGCCCCAAAGCAACAACATAAAACCCCCAAACCCACAAAAAACACCAAAAAACCCACCCAAAAAATCCAAACCAACAAAACCAGCCAAAAAAAACCAACCAAATAACCCCAAGGCAACAAAAAAGCCTCAAAGTAACAACAACAAAAGCCCCAAAGCAACCAAAAAGACCTCAAACCAATGAAAAGGCCTCAAACCAACATACAAAAACCCCAAACCAACCAAAAAAGCCCCAAAGCAGCCCCAGCACAGCCCCACAGCACAGCCCCATGGCAGCCCCAACCGAGCCCCAAGGCAGCCCCAAGGCAGCCCCAGCAAAACCCCAAGGCAGCCACAACCGAGCCCCAAGCAGCCCCAACCGAGCCCCAAGGCAGCCCCAAAGCCCCAAGGCAGCCCCAACTGAGCCCCAAGGCAGCCCCAGCACAGCCCCAAGGCAGCCCCAGCACAGCCCCAAGGCAGCCCCAAGGCAGCCCCAACCGAGCCCCAAGGCAGCCCCAAGGCAGCCCCAAGGCAGCCCCAGCACAGCCCCAAGGCAGCCCCAAGGCAGCCCCAACCGAGCCCCAAGGCAGCCCCAAGGCAGCCCCAAGGCAGCCCCAACCGAGCCCCAAGGCAGCCCCAAGGCAGCCCCAGCACAGCCCCAAGGCAGCCCCAAGGCAGCCCCAGCACAGCCCCAAGGCAGCCCCAAGGCAGCCCCAACCGAGCCCCAACCGAACCCCAAGGCAGCCCCAAGGCAGCCCCAGCACAGCCCCAAGGCAGCCCCAAGGCAGCCCCAGCACAGCCCCAAGGCAGCCCCAAGGCAGCCCCAAGGCAGCCCCAAGGCAGCCCCAGCACAGCCCCAAGGCAGCCCCAGCACAGCCCCAAGGCAGCCCCAAGGCAGCCCCAGCACAGCCCCAAGGCAGCCCCAAGGCAGCCCCAAGGCAGCCCCAGCACAGCCCCAAGGCAGCCCCAAGGCAGCCCCAAGGCAGCCCCAAGGCAGCCCCAAGGCAGCCCCAGCACAGCCCCAAGGCAGCCCCAAGGCAGCCCCAAGGCAGCCCCAGCACAGCCCCAGCACAGCCCCAGCACAGCCCCAAGGCAGCCCCAAGGCAGCCCCAAGGCAGCCCCCCAGCCCCAAGGCAGCCCCAAGGCAGCCCCAAGGCAGCCCCAAGGCAGCCCCAGCACAGCCCCAAGGCAGCCCCAAGGCAGCCCCAAGGCAGCCCCAAGGCAGCCCCAGCACAGCCCCAAGGCAGCCCCAAGGCAGCCCCAGCACAGCCCCAAGGCAGCCCCAAGGCAGCCCCAAGGCAGCCCCAGCACAGCCCCAAGGCAGCCCCAAGGCAGCCCCAGCACAGCCCCAGCACAGCCCCAGCACAGCCCCAAGGCAGCCCCAAGGCAGCCCCAGCGCAGCCCCCAGCGCAGCCCCAAGGCAGCCCCAAGGCAGCCCCAAGGCAGCCCCAAGGCAGCCCCAAGGCAGCCCCAACCGAGCCCCAAGGCAGCCCCAAGGCAGCCCCAAGGCAGCCCCAACCGAGCCCCAAGGCAGCCCCAGCACAGCCCCAAGGCAGCCCCAAGGCAGCCCCAACCGAGCCCCAAGGCAGCCCTAAGGCAGCCCCAAGGCAGCCCCAACCGAGCCCCAAGGCAGCCCCAAGGCAGCCCCAGCACAGCCCCAAGGCAGCCCCAAGGCAGCCCCAGCACAGCCCCAGCACAGCCCCAGCACAGCCCCAGCACAGCCCCAGCACAGCCCCAAGGCAGCCCCAAGGCAGCCCCAAGGCAGCCCCAACCGAGCCCCAAGGCAGCCCCAAGGCAGCCCCAGCACAGCCCCAAGGCAGCCCCAAGGCAGCCCCAGCGCAGCCCCAAGGCAGCCCCAAGGCAGCCCCAAGGCAGCCCCAACCGAGCCCCAAGGCAGCCCCAAGGCAGCCCCAAGGCAGCCCCAGCCAGCCCCAAGGCAGCCCCAAGGCAGCCCCAACCGAGCCCCAAGGCAGCCCCAAGGCAGCCCCAGCACAGCCCCAAGGCAGCCCCAGCACAGCCCCAAGGCAGCCCCAAGGCAGCCCCAAGGCAGCCCCAGCCAGCCCCAAGGCAGCCCCAGCACAGCCCCAAGGCAGCCCCAAGGCAGCCCCAGCACAGCCCCAGCGCAGCCCCAAGGCAGCCCCAGCACAGCCCCAAGGCAGCCCCAGCACAGCCCCAAGGCAGCCCCAGCACAGCCCCAAGGCAGCCCCAGCACAGCCCCAAGGCAGCCCCAGCACAGCCCCAAGGCAGCCCCAGCGCAGCCCCAGTGCAGCCCCAGCGCAGCCCCAGTGCAGCCCCAAGGCAGCCCCAAGGCAGCCCCAGCGCAGCCCCAGCGCAGCCCCAAGGCAGCCCCAAGGCAGCCCCAAGGCAGCCCCAGCACAGCCCCAGCACAGCCCCAGCACAGCCCCAGCACAGCCCCAGCACAGCCCCAGCACAGCCCCAAGGCAGCCCCAGCGCAGCCCCAGCGCAGCCCCAGCACAGCCCCAAGGCAGCCCCAAGGCAGCCCCAACCGAGCCCCAAGGCAGCCCTAAGGCAGCCCCAAGGCAGCCCCAACCGAGCCCCAAGGCAGCCCCAAGGCAGCCCCAGCACAGCCCCAAGGCAGCCCCAAGGCAGCCCCAGCACAGCCCCAGCACAGCCCCAGCACAGCCCCAGCACAGCCCCAAGGCAGCCCCAAGGCAGCCCCAAGGCAGCCCCAACCGAGCCCCAAGGCAGCCCCAAGGCAGCCCCAGCGCAGCCCCAAGGCAGCCCCAAGGCAGCCCCAGCGCAGCCCCAAGGCAGCCCCAAGGCAGCCCCAAGGCAGCCCCAACCGAGCCCCAAGGCAGCCCCAAGGCAGCCCCAGCCAGCCCCAAGGCAGCCCCAAGGCAGCCCCAACCGAGCCCCAAGGCAGCCCCAAGGCAGCCCCAGCACAGCCCCAAGGCAGCCCCAGCACAGCCCCAAGGCAGCCCCAGCACAGCCCCAAGGCAGCCCCAAGGCAGCCCCAGCACAGCCCCAGCACAGCCCCAAGGCAGCCCCAGCACAGCCCCAAGGCAGCCCCAGCACAGCCCCAAGGCAGCCCCAGCACAGCCCCAAGGCAGCCCCAGCGCAGCCCCAGTGCAGCCCCAAGGCAGCCCCAAGGCAGCCCCAGCGCAGCCCCAGCGCAGCCCCAGCGCAGCCCCAAGGCAGCCCCAAGGCAGCCCCAGCACAGCCCCAGCACAGCCCCAGCACAGCCCCAGCACAGCCCCAGCACAGCCCCAAGGCAGCCCCAGCGCAGCCCCAGCGCAGCCCCAGCGCAGCCCCAGCGCAGCCCCAAGGCAGCCCCAAGGCAGCCCCAGCACAGCCCCAGCACAGCCCCAGCACAGCCCCAGCACAGCCCCAAGGCAGCCCCAAGGCAGCCCCAGCACAGCCCCAGCACAGCCCCAAGGCAGCCCCAAGGCAGCCCCAAGGCAGCCCCAGCACAGCCCCAGCACAGCCCCAAGGCAGCCCCAGCACAGCCCCAAGGCAGCCCCAGCACAGCCCCAAGGCAGCCCCAGCACAGCCCCAAGGCAGCCCCAAGGCAGCCCCAGCACAGCCCCAGCACAGCCCCAAGGCAGCCCCAGCACAGCCCCAAGGCAGCCCCAGCACAGCCCCAAGGCAGCCCCAGCACAGCCCCAAGGCAGCCCCAGCGCAGCCCCAGTGCAGCCCCAAGGCAGCCCCAAGGCAGCCCCAGCGCAGCCCCAGCGCAGCCCCAGCGCAGCCCCAAGGCAGCCCCAAGGCAGCCCCAGCACAGCCCCAAGGCAGCCCCAGCACAGCCCCAAGGCAGCCCCAGCACAGCCCCAAGGCAGCCCCAGCGCAGCCCCAGCGCAGCCCCAGTGCAGCCCCAAGGCAGCCCCAAGGCAGCCCCAGCGCAGCCCCAGCGCAGCCCCAAGGCAGCCCCAAGGCAGCCCCAGCACAGCCCCAGCACAGCCCCAGCACAGCCCCAGCACAGCCCCAAGGCAGCCCCAGCGCAGCCCCAGCACAGCCCCAAGGCAGCCCCAAGGCAGCCCCAAGGCAGCCCCAGCACAGCCCCAGCACAGCCCCAGCACAGCCCCAAGGCAGCCCCAGCACAGCCCCAGCACAGCCCCAGCACAGCCCCAAGGCAGCCCCAGCACAGCCCCAGCACAGCCCCAGCACAGCCCCAGCACAGCCCCAGCACAGCCCCAAGGCAGCCCCAAGGCAGCCCCAAGGCAGCCCCAAGGCAGCCCCAGCACAGCCCCAGCGCAGCCCCAGCGCAGCCCCAGCGCAGCCCCAGCGCAGCCCCAAGGCAGCCCCAACTAAGCCCCAACTAAGCCCCAACTAAGCCCCACAGCAACCAAAAGACCCAACAACAGAAACCCCAAACCACCCCCAAACCACGCCCCTCCCTCCCCTTTGTCTTCCCACTGTGCAGCGCTGCAGGCACCCTGCACCTCTCGAGCAGCAGCTGCTGCTTTCTGCAGTGTGCACCAAGAGGAGACCCAAAGCTGTGCTCAGCTCCTTCTGATCTTCTTTCCCACCCCCCCTTCTATCCAGTGTGTACCAGCAATGCACACAGCCAGCAGCAGCCCTGCAGCCAGCAGCAGCCCTGCAGCCAGCAGCAACCCTGCAGCCAGCAGCAACCCTGCAGCCAGCAGCAGCCCTGTAGCCAGCAGCAGCCCTGCCCTGCAGCTGCTGCCTCACAGCCAGCAGCCCTGCAGCCAGCACCAGCCCTGCAGCCAGCACCAGCCCTGCCCTGCAGCTGCTGCTTCACAGCCAGCAGCCCTGCAGCCAGCACCAGCCCTGCAGCCAGCAGCAGCCCTGCCCTGCAGCTGCTGCCTCACAGCCAGCAGCCCTGCAGCCAGCACCAGCCCTGCAGCTGCTGCCTCACAGCCAGCAGCCCTGCAGCCAGCACCAGCCCTGCAGCCAGCACCAGCCCTGCAGCCAGCAGCAGCCCTGCCCTGCAGCTGCTGCCTCACAGCCAGCAGCCCTGCAGCCAGCACCAGCCCTGCAGCCAGCACCAGCCCTGCCCTGCAGCTGCTGCCTCACAGCCAGCAGCCCTGCAGCCAGCACCAGCCCTGCAGCCAGCACCAGCCCTGCCCTGCAGCTGCTGCCTCACAGCCAGCAGCCCTGCAGCCAGCACCAGCCCTGCAGCTGCTGCCTCACAGCCAGCAGCCCTGCAGCCAGCACCAGCCCTGCAGCCAGCACAAGCCCTGCAGCCAGCACCAGCCCTGCAGCCAGCACCAGCCCTGCCCTGCAGCTGCTGCCTCACAGCCAGCAGCCCTGCAGCCAGCACCAGCCCTGCAGCCAGCACCAGCCCTGCCCTGCAGCTGCTGCCTCACAGCCAGCAGCCCTGCAGCCAGCACCAGCCCTGCAGCCAGCACCAGCCCTGCAGCTGCTGCCTCACAGCCAGCAGCCCTGCAGCCAGCACCAGCCCTGCAGCACCAGCCCTGCCCTGCAGCTGCTGCCTCACAGCCAGCAGCCCTGCAGCCAGCACCAGCCCTGCAGCCAGCACCAGCCCTGCAGCCAGCACCAGCCCTGCAGCCAGCACCAGCCCTGCCCTGCAGCTGCTGCCTCACAGCCAGCAGCCCTGCAGCCAGCACCAGCCCTGCAGCCAGCACCAGCCCTGCCCTGCAGCTGCTGCCTCACAGCCAACAGCCCTGCAGCCAGCAGCAGCCCTGCAGCCAGCACCAGCCCTGCCCTGCAGCTGCTGCCTCACAGCCAGCAGCCCTGCAGCCAGCACCAACCCTGCAGCCAGCACCAGCCCTGCCCTGCAGCTGCTGCCTCACAGCCAGCAGCCCTGCAGCCAGCACCAGCCCTGCAGCTGCTGCCTCACAGCCAGCAGCCCTGCAGCCAGCACCAGCCCTGCAGCCAGCACAAGCCCTGCAGCCAGCACCAGCCCTGCCCTGCAGCTGCTGCCTCACAGCCAGCAGCCCTGCAGCCAGCACCAGCCCTGCAGCCAGCAGCTGCTGCCTCCCAGCAGCGCTCAGGCAGGGGCTGCAGCACTGCCCTACCTGCCACAGGGATCTGGTAGGGTTGTATGGATCGAGGTGGAAGCACAAACTGATGGATGGTGGTGGAGCCATCAAATTCTCCTTTGAGCTTGATGTCAAACACCACTGAAGTCTGCAAGGGAGAAGGGGAAATTAGGGCCCACAGCTGTGAACATTTAGCACGCAGTCAGGCTGCTGCTCTCATTCCCAGCGTTGGTTCTCCTCTAGAAGCACAGAAGGGGTTGGCTTGGAAGGGACCTTAAACATCACCCAGGTCCAGCCCCTTCCCTGGGCAGGAGCACCTTCCACCAGCCCAGGCTGCTCACAGGCCCTGGCTGCCAACATTTCCAGGGATGAGGTATCCACAGCTTCTCTGAGCAACCTGCTCCAGTGCCTCACCACCCTCCCTGCACAAAAATCTCTGCTAGCCAATCTCAACCTACCCTCCTGCAGTTCAAACCCACTGCCCCCTCAGCTGCCTTCCACACCCCTTGAGGAGGGATTGAGGTCCAATTCACTGCTTGGTTATGGCTGCTGGGAACTGGGAGGAGAATGTTGCCTCTTCCATGATCTCCTCAGAGCTCTACCATTCAGCCTTGTTCAGCTCAGGTCACTGGCACAGCCGTGGCCTTGCCCAGTGGAAGGCAGCTTCAGTGCTAATGAATCACAGGATTGTCAGGGCTGGAAGGGACCTCAAGGCTCAGCCAGTCCCAACCCCCCTGCCATGGGCAGGGACACCTCACACTACAGCAGGTTGCTCACAGCCACATCCAGCCTGGCTGCAAACACCTCCAGGCAGGAGGCTTCCACCACCTCCCTGGGCAGCCTGTGCCAGGCTCTCACCACCCTCATGGGGAACAACTTCTTCCTCACAGCCAGTCTCAATCTCCCCACTTCTACTTTTGCTCCATCCCCCCAGTCCTATCCCTCCCTCACAGCCTCAAAAGTCCCTCCCCAGCTTCCTTGGAGCCCCCTGCAGATCCTGCAAGGCCACAATTAGGTCTCCTGGGAGCCTTCTCCTCTCCAGACTGCACAACCCCAACTCTCTCAGGCTGTCCTCATAGCAGAGCAGCTCCAGCCCTCTGCTCCTCCTCGGGGCCCTTCTCTGGACACCTTCCAGCCCCTCCAGATCCTTCCTGGCACAGAGGCTCCAGCACTGGACCCAAAGCTGCAGCTGTGGTCTCAGCAGAGTGGAGCAGAGGGGCAGAATCCCCTCCCTGGCCCTGCTGGCCACACTTCTCTTGCTGCAGCCCAGGCTCTGCTTGGCTCTCTGGGCTGCAAGTGCTCCCTGCTGGCTCCTGCTGAGCTTCTCCTCCACCAGAACCCCCAGGTCCTTGTCCTCAGCACTGTTCTCTGTCCATGCTCCACCCAGCCTGGATCTGTACTTGGGATTGCTCCAAGACAGGTGCAGGACCTTACCCTTGGCTGTGTTGAACTGCCTGAGGTTGGCTCTGGCCTGCCTCTGGCTGCCATCCCTTCCCTGCAGCCTATCCACCACACCACACAGGAGGGTTGCCTTGACTCCACACTTCTGTCCACAGGAGATTTATCAGATCTGGCCATCAAGGAGCCCAAATCTGTGTCATCCAAACCCTTGCAATATCAGAAGTTCCCAGGATTAAAAATTCAGTGTCCAATTTAACCCCTTCTTCATGTAAAGCCTTAAAATCCTGCCCAGTGCAGCAGCAGAGTGTCCCTGGAGACTGACAAGGAGGTAAAACCTAAGTGTGTGTGAAGGAAGAGGTGGCAGCAACAGCCCTGACTGAGCATCAGCCCAGCAGGGCTAAAGAACTCTGAGGTGGTTCTGCTCTCCTGTTTTGCTCCTGCTGGCTTTTGGCAAGGGGAAGCTCTTCTCTGGAGCTCACAGGCACCCTGAGTGAAGGCTGCTCAGCCCCTTCCCAGGGCAAGGCACAGAGAGGGGAAGCAGACCTCAGTGTCCTGGTGGTGCACCACCACCAAGTTGTCCACGACGTTGAGTGCAAACTTCCCTGTCCTGTTCAGCTTCAGAATGTGACTCTTCCTGCAGGAGCCCTCCCTGCCAGACAGAGGGGACAGCTGGTCAGAGACCTGCTGCAGCCAGCAGGGCACAGGCCTCACACACACACACCCAACTGATGTGCCACCAGTGTCCCGCACTCTGCTCTTACCTGGGCAGGTGGTAGAGGACTACTTCTGCTCCTGTGCTGTTGGATGTCCTGGAGTGGTGCCTCAAATAGAGAACGTAGAGCTGCCCATATCTGACAAGACAACAGCACCAGAGCATTACTTGCAGCTGGGAGCTGCCCCAGCCTGTCAGAGGCATACAGATGTGACATTTACCCAGGTCAGGTCACCAGTTAATTAAAACTGAAAGACTAAACCAGCACTTGATAGATCCTAGAATGGGTTGGAAGGTCCCTTAAGGATCATCCAGTTCCAGCCCTCCTGCCCTGGGCAGGGACTCCTCCCACTGCACCAGCTTGCTCCACCTGGCTTTGAACACTTGTAGGCCTGGACAAATCACAGCTCCCCTGAGCAACCTGTTCCAGTGCCTCACCACCCTCATGGGCAAGAATTGCTTCCTAAAGGCTGGTCTAAATCCAGCTTCTTCCAGTCTGAAGCCACCACCCCTCATCTTGTCACCAGAAGCCTCTGTAAAAAGTCCCTCCCCAGCTCTCCTGGAGCCCCTTCA
Source organism: Picus viridis (assembly GCA_033816785.1). Taxonomy (NCBI): domain Eukaryota; kingdom Metazoa; phylum Chordata; class Aves; order Piciformes; family Picidae; genus Picus; species Picus viridis. The sequence goes on from CM066571.1 coordinate 2,594,586, forward strand.
GGTACTGGAAGGCTGCTCTAAGGTCTCCTTGGAGCCTTCCCTTCTCCAGGCTGAACAGCCCCAACTCCCTCAGCCTGTGCCCACGGGGGAGGTTCTGCAGCCCTCTGATCATCTTCACAGCCTCCTCTAGACCTGCTCTAACAGCTCCATGTCCTTGGCTGGGGTCTCCAGAGCTGCCCCAGCACTGCAGGTGTGCTCTCAGCAGAGCAGAGGGCAGAATCCTCTCCCTGCCCGCGTGGTGCATGTCCCGTGCCCACGCAAGCGAGGCCCTAACCCAGCTCTGCTGGCACCAGCTCAGAAATGAGACGTTCTCAAACCTTCTGCACTGCTCCACAACAACCTCACAGCAGCCTCTTCAGGCTTCCCCTCCCCACCCTGCCCCCAAGAGAGCTGTCCAGACGCCTCGTCCCAGGCAGTGACTGAAGCAGCAGCAGCAGCAGCAGCGCTGCTAACCCAAGCCCGAGCCCGAGCCCAGCTGTGCTCCTGCCCCCTCTCAGCATGCCCCAGCTGCCAGTGCCCTGGGGGCTGGGCTGTCAGACACCTACATTGTGGCCATGGCAATGTCTCGTTCAGAAAGGCTGAGCTTGGAGGCCTTGGGGGCTGCAGGTAACTCGATTTCAAACTTGGACAGCTTGGACATTGTTCCACTCTGTTAACAGGGGGAAAAACAACACCACGGCGTCAGGAGCTGAGAAGGGCCTCAAGCCACCTCGGATGCTGCGCCAACAGCGCCCCCAGGAGGCCAGGAATGGAGACAGCCGCAAAGAAGAAACCTTCTGGCACTCCCCCCACCTCTGAAAAACACCTGGGGGATTCTAAACACATCCTGCTGCTACCCCAGGCACAGCAGCTTCGTCCTCCTGCCCTGTGTAACAGCAGCTCCAGCTAGGAAAACGACTCCAGTTTAACCCACTCAGAACAAATGTGTATGCAAATCCTACTCACAAGCGGTCTGGAGCTCCCCAGCAGCAGTTCTTAGCTTCCATAGAATGGGTTGGGTTGGAAGGGACCTCAAAGCTCATCCAGTTCCAGCCCCCTGCCATGGGCAGGGACACCTCCCACCAGCCCAGGCTGCTCAAGGCCTCATCCAGCCTGGCCTGGAACACCTCCAGGGAGGAGGCAGCCACAGCCTCCCTGGGCAGCCTGTGCCAGTCTCTCCCCACCCTCACTGCAAAGAATTTCTTCCTCCTCTCCAGTCTCAGTCTCCCCTCTCCCAGCTCAAAGCCATTGTCCCTTGTCCTGTCACTCCCAGCCCTTGCCCAAAGTCCCTCCCCAGCTCTCCTGGAGCCCTTTCAGGTACTGGAAGGCTGCTCTGAGGCCTCCCTGGAGCCTTCTCTTCTCCAGGCTGAACAGCTCACTCAGACTGTCCTCACAGCAAAGCTTCTCCAGCCCTCTGATCATCTTTGTGGCCCCCCAGGACCCACTCCACCAGGTCCATTGCCTTGCTGTGTTGAGAACTCTAGAGCTGGATGCATCATTTCAGGATCCAGCACAGACCCAAACCATTTGAATAAGTTCTTTATAACCTCTTCCCTCACAGCCCCACACAAACCTCCCTAATCCTCCAACACAAGCCTGCTGCATTCTTCCTAACTCATTTTACTGCATGATTCACTGAATCACAGAATCACAGAGCTGTCAGGGCTGGAAGGGACCTCAAGGCTCAGCCAGTCCCAACCCCCTGCCATGGGCAGGGACACCTCACACCACAGCAGGTTGCTCACAGCCACATCCAGCCTGGCTGCAAACACCTCCAGGCAGGAGGCTTCCACCACCTCCCTGGGCAGCCTGTGCCAGGCTCTCACCACCCTCATGGGCAACAACTTCTTCCTCACAGCCAATCTCAATCTCCCCACTTCTCATTTTGCTCCATCCCCCCCAGTCCTATCCCTCCCTGACACCCTCAAAAGTCCCTCCCCAACTTTCCTGTAGCCCCTTCAGATCCTGGAAGGCCACAAGAAGGTCTCCTCAGAGCCTTCTCCTCTCCAGCCTGCACAACCCCAACCCTCTCAGTCTGTCCTCATAAGAGAGCTGCTCCAGCCCTCTGCTCACCCTCATGGCCCTTCTCTGGACACCTTCCTAAGATTCCCCTTTCCATTCCACACCTCTGCCAAGGCAAAAAGGAAAACATTTTCCCAGTAAAAAGTTCAATGTTGTCCCCAGGGAAGAACACCACAAAATGAACAACTGTGAGCAAAGCTCTCTCCTGCCTGGGACAATTGATCCTTCAGCACTACCCTTTTCCTTTTCAAGGCCAGCCACTCACATTTGGAAGGTTATCATCACAACCCCAGGTGAAAGGTCCTTATTTTTTTCTTTATTATCATGCTACAGAGTGTAAATGTCCACAGGAAAGCCAAGTCAGTGCACATCTCAGGATCACAGCATGTCAGGGGCTGGCAGGGACCTCTGGAGATCACCGAGTCCAACCCCCTGCCAGAGCAGGACCATAGAACCCAGCACAGGTCACACAGAAACACATCCAGACAGGGCTGGAAAGGCTCCAGAGAAGGAGACTCCACAACCTCTCTGGGCAGCCTGCTCCAGGGCTCTGGGACCCTCACAGACAAGAAGTTCCTCCTCATGTTGAGGTGGAACCTCCTGTGCTGCAGCTTACATCCATTGCCCTTTGTCCTACCCCAGGGTGCAGCTGAGCAGAGCCTGTCCCCTCCCTCCTGACCCCCAGTCCTCAGATATTGATAGACATTGATCAGATCCCCTCTCAACCTTCTCCTCTCCAAACTAAACAGCCCCAGGGCTCTCAGCCTCTCCTCCCCAGGCAGTGCTCAGCCCCCTGATCATCCTCATAGCCCTCTGCTGGACCCTTTCCAGCAGATCCCTGTCCCTCCTGAACTATTAAAAGGGACAGATTAAAATCAGATTTAGGTCTCTTGAAATACACTCAAGTTGTCAAATGCTGGGTCACTGATATTTTTTGTCCTTTCTTGAGCCCAAGTGTCCAGCATTGGCTGGACACATCTCTTTCCAAAGAGGACAGAAGAGCCAGAGAGTCACAGAATGTGACTGAACATCGGAAGAGACCTCTGGAGATCCTCCAGTCCAACCCCCCATGCTAAAGCAGGGTCACCCAGGGCAGGTCACACAGGAACACATCCAGGTGTGGCCTGGAAGTCTCCAGAGGAGACTCCACAACCTTCCTGGGAAGCTCCAGGGCTCCAGCACCCTCACAGCAAAGACATTTTTCCTCATGTTGAGGTGGAACTCCCTGGGTTCCAGTTTGCTTCCCTTCTCCTGCCACAGGACACCAGTGACAAGAGCCTGGCCCCTTCTCTTGACACCCACCCTCAGTTCCAAAAGCCTTCTGGATTTCTGCTTTGTCCTTTGCTCACTGTCCCACAGGGAGGCTGAACACATGCAGCTCTTGGAGAAAAATCCAGGAGAAGCAGGAGAATGTTTGAGCCCCAGAGGCCAGGAAGCCCACAGGATGAGCAGCTTGGAAAGCATGCCTTTACCTTGAAGTAGAATGGCTGCAGGACATTGCCAAGGACAGTGGTGGAGAGCAGGATAACAGAGCTCTCTGGACAGTACATGTACCAGTTGACATTAATGCTCTGGTTCTTCAGAAGCTTCAAACTCCTCTTCTCTGGCAACACCTGCAAGCACAGGACACTGGCACTTCAGAACCATCAGCATTCCCACAGCACAAACAGCCCTACCCAGGACCTTGGGATGCTGACTAAGAACCACAGAACTGCCAGGGCTGGAAGGGACCTCAAGGCTCAGCCAGTCCCAACCCCCTGCCATGGGCAGGGACACCTCACACTGCAGCAGTTTGCTCACAGCCACCTCCAGCCTGGCTGCAAACACCTCCAGGCAGGAGGCTTCCACCACCTCCCTGGGCAGCCTGTGCCAGGCTCTCACCACCCTCATGGGGAACAACTTCTTCCTCACATCCAATCTCAATCTCCCCACTTCTAGTTCTGCTCCATCCCCCCAGTCCTCTCACTCCCTGACACCCCAAGAACAGTTTCTGCAGCAGGCAGGGACAGCAGAGCAGCCAGCATCAGGGGCTGAGCTGTCTAGGGCCAGCTTCATGCTGATCAGGCTTCAGAAAGCTGCTTCTGCTCAGCCTTTGGTGGCAGCAGCAGCAGCAAGAGCAGGAGGTGAGCCCCCATCAGCCTCAACCCCCTCAAGGAAGGCTCAGTTCCAGCCTGCCCTGAAGAACTCCAGAGGCTCACGGATTTGTAAGTGCAAGAGGACATCCTTCCTGCCAAGCAAGGCTGCTCCTGCAGGTGCAGAGCCCCACAGCAGCTCTGCTTCCACCCACAACCCTGCCCCCAGCTTCAGGGACATGGCTCACAGTGCTGCCTGCTAGGCCACAAAGCAGCACAGAGTGGTTTGGGTTGGAAAGGACCTCAGAGCTCATCCAGTTCCAACCCCCTGCCCTGGGCAGGGACACCTCCCACCAGCCCAGCTTGCTCAAGGCCCTCTCCCAGCTGGCTTTCAGCACTTCCAGGCTGGGAGCCTCCACAGCTTCTCTGGGCAGCCTGTTCCAGTGCCTCAGCACCCTCATGGGGAACAACTGCTTCCTGATGGCCAAGCTCCATCCAGCTGCTCCCAGTTTGAAGCCATCAGCCCTCACCCTGGCACTGCACAGGCCCAGGCTGCCTCCTCCCTGCAGCCAGCACAGAGCAAGCACTGGAGCAGACTGGGGCTGCTTGAGCTCAGCATGCCTGGAACAGGAGCTCCAGGCAGGAGGCTTCCACCACCTCCCTGGGCAACCTGTGCCAGGCTCTCACCACCCTCATGGAGAACAACTTTTCCTCACAGCCAATCTCAATCTCCCCACTTCTAGTTTTGCTCCAACCCCCCAGTCCTATCCCTCCCTGACACCCTCAAAAGTCCCTCCCCAGCGTTCTTGTAGCCCTCTACAGATACTGGAAGGCCACCAGAAGGTCTCCTCAGAGCCTTCTCCTCTCCAGCCTGCACAACCCCAATCTCTCACTCTCAGCTGAGGGTCAGAGCATTTACAGTGCTGGAGCTAAAAAGCAGAGCACTGACAACGACAGCTAAGGCCCCAGGCTGCAGGAGCCAAGGAAATGCATCTCAGGCTCTCTTCAGGTTCAGACCAGGTGGGCAGTGTCCTGTCTCATCCAGGTCTGGGTATCAGTGTCTGCCCACAGTGGAGAAACCCCTACCTGGACACAACTGGTTCATTTCAATGAGCTTCATTAAAAAGTTACTACAGTATCTTTGCTGTCTTCAGTCCCCAGCTCCCTTCAGCTTTTAATCACTGACTGGTTTGGGATGGAAGGGACTTTAGGGATCAGCCAGTTCCAACCCCCTGCCATGGGCAGGGACACCTCACACCACAGCAGGTTGCTCACAGCCACCTCCAGCCTGGCTGCAAACACCTCCAGGCAGGAGGCTTCCACCACCTCCCTGGGCAACCTGTGCCAGGCTCTCACCATCCTCATGGGGAAGAATTGCTTCCTAGTGTATGATCTAAATCCAGCTTCTTCCAGTCTGAAGCCATCACCCCTCACCCTGTCACTCCAAGGCTTTGTCACAAGTCCCTCCCCAGCTCCCCTGGAGTCCCTTCAGGTACTGGAAGGCTGCTCTGAAGTCTCCCTGGAGCCTTCTCTTCTCCAGGCTGAACAGCCCCAACTCTCTCAGCCTGTCTACAGAAGAGGCCTAAAGGACTTCTCATCAAAAACAGCCTTATTGATTTGGTGCTTTCACTGGCAGGGTTGGTACTCCTAACCCTTTCAGAGGTCTTTCCCCCACCCCCTAAACCTGCATGAAATAAAGCTGCTTTTTCAGTGGTTTTCTGTGGCAGTGGTTGTTATCATTGATGAGACAAAACAGCATGTGTGAGCTCCAGGGCTGGAGCTTCCTTTGGAGGAAGCTGATCATCCCCTTCCTCATGCATGTCAGAAAGGGCCATTCATTCATCAGAGCTCCTCAAAGCCACACAGAAAGGTAACTGCACACAGCAGAGGGACTCAGAGGATGAGATCACCCCAGGAAGCAGCTGCTGATTGCAGAGGGCTTATCTCTCTCTGCTCCTTGCTGCATTTCCAGGGTGCACAGCCCCAGCCCTGTGCTGGTTTGGTTTGCATGCAGGGAGAGTTCACAGTAGCTGCAGATCCTCAACTCCACACAAGCCAAGCTCCTAATCCACAGCTCCCAAGGCTCACTTCAGTATTCCCTACCACAGAGGCTTGGTGAGCTGTGCTTGATAGCATGAAGCACATTAGGATCATTAGATCACAGGATCCCAGAATGTTAAGGTTTGGAAGGGACCCAAAGAGATCACTGATTCCACCCCCCTGCCAGAGCAGGATCCAGCTCAGGTCACCCAGGAACACATCCACACAGGCCTTGAAAGTCTTCTCTGAGACTCCACAACCCCTCTGGGGAGCCTGTTCCAGTGCTCTGGGACCCTCCCAGTCAAGAAATTCCTCCTGGTGTTGAAATGGAACCTGCTGTGCTGCAGCTTACATCCATTGCTCCTTGTCCCATCCCAGGGTGCAGCTGAGCAGAGCCTGTCCCTGTCCCCTCCCTCCTGACCCCCAGCCCTCAGCTATTGATAAACATTTATGAAATCCCTCTCAGTCTTCTCCTCTCCAGACTGAACACCCCCAGGGCTCTCAGCCTCTCCTCCCCAGGCAGTGCTGCAGTCCCTTCAGCATCCTTGCAGCCCTCCCTTGGACTCCCTCCAGCAGATTCCTGTCCCTCCTGAACTGGGGAGCCCAGACCTGGATGCAATACTCCAGGTGAGGTCTCCCCAGGGCAGAGCAGAGGGGGAGGAGAACCTCCCTGGCTCTGCTGGCCACACTCCTCTGATGCCCCCCAGGCCCCCTTGGCCTTCTTGGCCCCCAGGGCACATTGCTGCCCCATGCAGAACTTGTTAGCCACCAGCACTCCCAGGTCCCTCTCCCCAGGGCAGCTCTCCAGCAGATCCCCTCCCAGCCTGTGTTGCTGCAGCTTATTCTTCCTCCCCAGCTGCAGGACTCTGCACTTGTCCTTGTTGAACCTCCTTAGGTTCCTCTGTGCCCAGCTCTCAGTCTGCCCAATTCCCTGAATGGCTGCAGGGCCTTCAGGCTTATCAGCCAAGCCTCCCAGGCTGCCATTGTCAGCGACCTTGCCAAAGACACTGCCCAAAAGATGGATTCCTCCCAAGGGCAGAGAGTTTGCAAGCAAACCAGCAGAGTGCCTTGGTTCAGCAGAGCACTGCCTCAAGGAGAGAGTGGGAAGAGAGGAATGCCCAGCTCCTGTCAGAGGTGCAGACGCTGAGCCCAGCCCGGAGGGGCTGCGGGTGTTACCTGGTAGAACTCCATCCCTTGGTCGGTGATGAAGACGATCTCTGTGGAGCTTGTCCAGCAGAATCCTAGAATATTGGCATTCTTGGTCTTTTAACAAACAAGCAGACAAACAGACAAACTCTTAACTGGGAGAGGTCAGCTCACCAGGGAAGCTCACAGCACCACACGAAGACTGCCAGAGCACAGGCAGCGCTGCGGCCGCTGCAGCTCGTGCTCCTCGCCGGGCGGCCAGCCGGCGCCTGCAGCAGCCGGGCAGGGGCAGAGCCGCCGCCTGGCCTGCACTCCTGCCAGCCTGCAGGGTGGGCAGCTCCAGCACACCTCCAGCTTTTCTTTTCTCCCTAAATGCATCCCAGTTCTGGTTGGAATCACAGAATGGTTTATGCTGGAAAAGATCTTTAAGGTCACCAAGCCCAACCGCTAACCCGGCCCGGCCAGGTCACCGCTCAGCCAGGGCCCTCAGCACCACGGCCGCATGGGCTTTCAGTACCTCCAGGGATGGGCACTCCACCACCTCCCTGGGCAGCCCCTTCCAACCCCTGACCACTCTGGCAGCAAAGAAATTTGTCTACTATCCAACCTAAACCTCTCCTGGTGCAACTTGAGGCCATGTCCCCTTGCCCTGTCACTCTTTACCTGGGAGAAGAGACCAACCTGGGTCCAACCCCCTTTCAAAGAGCTGTAGAGAGCAGTGAGGTCTCCCCTCAGCCTCCTCTTCTCCAGATTAAACCCCCCAGCTCCCTCAGCTGCTCCTCACCACACTGACCCTTGCCCAGCCCTTCTCTGGACCTGCTCCAGCCCCTCAGAGTCTTGGAGTGAGGAGTCCAAAGCTGACCCCAGCACTCAAGCTGTCGCCTCCCCAGTGCGCAGCACAGGAGGACAATCCCTGCCCTGCTCCTGCTGCCCACACCATTGCTGCTCCAGGCCAGGCTGCTGGTGGCCTTCTTGCCCACCTGGGCCCCCCTGGTTCATCTTCAGCTGTCTGTGGACCCACAAACCATTACTGATTCTTGACATGAAAAGAGAGCTCCTCCTGTGGACAGAAATGCAGAGCGAAGCTGAGCTAACCTGCTGTGAGTCCCCTCAGCACTCCCACCCTGAACACTCAGCTACAGTGCCCTACTCAGCATGACCCCAAACAACAAGCCTGAGGGTGCTCCAGCTTTAAAGCCCACAGGAACACAGGGCTCTGTGCAAACCAGATGTTTCCTTCACCACTCTTATCACCTTAGGTAAAAGTTGGGAAGTACCAAACAGTGGCACCAGCACCTTTGACACCATCCCCCACAGCAAACTCCTGGCCAAGCTGGCAGCCCCTGGCTGGGACAGCAGCACTCTGAGCTGGGTTAGGAACTGGCTGGAGGCTGAGCCCAGAGAGTGCTGGTGAATGGTGCCACAGCCAGCTGGCAGCCAGGCACCAGTGGTGTGCCCCAGGGATCAGTGCTGGGCCCCAGCCTCTTCAATATCTTTACTGATGATCTGGAGGAGGGGATTGAGTCCATCAGCAAATGTGCAGCTGACACCAAGCTGGGAGCAGATGTTGGTCAGTCAGAGGGCAGAAGGGCTCTGCAGAGGGACCTCGACCAACTGGACAGATGGGCAGAGGCCAACAGGATGGCATTCAACAAGTCCAAGTGCCAGGGGCTGCACTTTGGCCACAGCAACCCCAGGCAGAGCTACAGCCTGGGGGCAGAGTGGCTGAGAGCTGCCAAACAGAGAGGGACCTGGGGGTGCTGATTGACAGCTGCCTGAACATGAGCCAGCAGTGTGCCCAGGGGGCCCAGATGGCCAATGGCATCCTGGCCTGCATCAGGAACAGTGTGGCCAGCAGGAGCAGGGAGGTCATTGTGCCCTGTGCTCAGCACTGCTGAGGCCACACCTTGAGTCCTGTGTCCAGTTCTGGGCTCCCCAGTTTAAGAAGGACATTGAGACACTTGAAGGTGTCCAGAGAAGGGCAACAAGGCTGGGGAGGGGTCTGGAGCACAGCCCTGTGAGGAGAGGCTGAGGGAGCTGGGGTTGCTTAGCCTGGAGAAGAGGAGGCTCAAGGGAGATCTCATTGCTCTCTCCAACTCCCTGAAGGGAGGTTGTAGCCAGGTGGGGGTTGGTCTCTTCTCCCAGGCAAGCAGCACCAGAACAAGGGGACACAGTCTCAAGCTGTGCCAGGGGAGGTTTAGGCTGGAGGGGAGGAGAAAGTTCTTCACCGAGAGAGTGATTCGCCATTGGGATGTGCTGCCCAGGGAGGTGGTGGAGTCACCATCCCTGGAGGTGTTCAAGAGGGGACTGGATGTGGCACTTGGAGCCATGGTCTAGTCATGAGGTCTGTGGTGACAGGTTGGACTCGATGATCTTTGAGGTCTCTTCCAACCTTGGTGATTCTGTGATTCTGTGATACTTGAAGTTTCTGCTCTTTACATGATCTGAAGTTTCTGACCTTCACCTGATGTTTCTGCTCCAATGAGCACCAGACACTTTCCAGGGCTGGTAAACAATACCAACCACAGCCTGCAAAGCAGCAGCAGCTCAGCATCACTGCCCAGTGCCATCAGGTACAGCCTCCACATCAGCAGATCCAACAGCAGCACAGTTCCTGGCCGGGGTCTGTGTCAGCAGCCCTGTGCCTTCTCCCTCCCAAACCCTGACACGTGTTTCCTCCACACCATTGCCACTCCTTGCTAGGGAGAGTTCAAGTGCCTGGCCCAGGAGGTTGTGGCACAGTGAGGAGCTGCTCGTTGACCTCAGCTCAGAGAGGTGGCAGTGACTGCAGAGCTGACTGCAGGTCAGCACTCAGGGGGTATCTCCACCTCTGCTTGGAGAGCAGAGGCCACTGGGACACCTAACCTGAGAGCTGCACTGCAGAACCAAGCTGGGGGGGGGGGGAGGGGGTCTTACCTTGCACTCCTGTGTGTATTCCAGCTGAGGGCTGTCTGGAATGAAGTTCAAAAATCCTGCCACAACACCCCAGAAGAGAATTGGCAGTGGTGAGGCCCAGGCAGGAGGCAGGCACAGGTACAAGAGAAGAGATTTTAGCTGAACAAATTCTTTTGGATGAGACGCAGAGAAGAAAAATTGAATCTCCCATAGTCCCTCACCCCTGCCAGGGAATTCTTTGTGGAATCCCAGTTGGCTGGAAAAGGTCTCTAGGATCCTCCAGTCCAACCAGCAACCCAACCCCACCATGGCCACCAAACCCTGGCCCCAAGTGCCATGGCCACAGCTCTCTGGAACTCCTCCAGGGATGGGGACTCCACCACCTCCCTGGGCAGCCTCTGCCAGTCCCTGACCACTCCAGCAGCTAAGACACTTTTGTCTAATATCCCACAATAATAATAACCTAATAACCTCCCCTGGTGCACCCTGAGGCCATTCCCACTTCTCCTGTCATTAGTTACTAGGGAGCAGAGCCCAACCCCCACCTCACTGCAGCCTCCTCTCAGGGAGCTGCAGAGAGCAAGGAGGTCTCCCTCAGCCTCCTCTGCTCCACACTCCACACCCCCAGCTCCCTCAGCTGCTCCTCCCCAGCCCTCTTCTCCAGACCCTTCACTGACCTTCTCTGGACCTGCTCCAGCCTCCCAATGTCCTTCTTGGAGCGAGAGGCCCAAAACTGAAGTCAGGACTCAAGCTGTGGCCTTCCCAGTGCCCAGCACAGGAGGACAATCCCTGCCCTGCTCCTGCTGCCCACACCATTGCTGCTCCAGGCCAGGCTGCTGGTGGCCTTCTTGCCCACCTGGGCCCCCCCTGGCTCATCTTCAGCTGCTGCCACCCAGCACCCCCAGGTCCTTCTCTGCTGGCAGTTTGCAGCCACTCTGCCCCAAGCCTGGAGCATTCCTGGGGTGGTTGTGACCCAAGTGCAGGACTCAGCACTTGGCTTTAGGAGTTGGCTCCCCCTCACTGTACTTAAATGATGGCACTACCCAGCCAGCAGCACTGCCTGTTTGGCCCCTCAGGATGGCAGAGAAGTTTTCTCTCCATCTGTTGTTAGCCACCAGGCCTCTCAAACATTTGTCTCAGAGACTCTTCCTCTGGTGCTGTAAGGAATTCCCCATCTGCAGGGGGCAGATTTCTTACCACACTCTTCAAAGTTCTCTGCACAGCCAGAATCTTGTTCCCCAAGGAAAACTTGATGCACTTCACTTCTCCTTTGTCTTCCATCCTATACAGAAAAAGAAGAAGATCTGGCAATTACATCCTCAGCAGTTCCTTACAGAGCTCTGGAATGCACCCTCAGAAGGGTAACAGCTGAGGCAAAAGTGTTGGGCAAATGCTTTGAAATACAGCTCCTGAGTGAGGCCTGACAAGGAGGGAGGTCGGGTTTCAGCCTGGGGTTCCCTCTTCAGAAGGCCTGAACACATCTGCCACAGGACCACAGAATGATGAAGGCTTGAAACAACCTCCAAGACCATCAAGTCCAACCATTAACCCAGCACTGCCAAAGCCCTCAGCACCACATCTCCATGGCTGTTGAGCACTCCCAGGGACAGTGATTTAACCACTGCCCTGGGCAGCCTCTGCCAAAGCTTCAGCTCTCTGCCACTGAAGACACTCTTCCTAATGCTCAACCTAAATCTCCTCTGAAACAACTTACAACCTGGTGCCATTTCCTCTCATCCTGACACTTGTTGCCTGGGAGCAGAGCCCAGCCCCCACCTCCCTGCAGCCTCTTCTCAGGGAGCTGGAGAGAGCAAGGAGGTCTCCCTCAGCCTCCTCTTCTCCACACTCCACACCCCCAGCTCCCTCAGCTGCTCCTCCCCAGCCCTCTTCTCCAGACCCTGCCCCAGCTTGGTTGCCCTTCTCTGGACCTGCTCCAGCCTCTCAGTGTCCTTCTTGGAGTGAGAGGCCCAAAACTGAAGTCAGGACTCAAGCTGTGGCCTCCCCAGTGCCCAGCACAGGAGGACAATCCCTGCCCTGCTCCTGCTGCCCACACCATTGCTGCTCCAGGCCAGGCTGCTGGTGGCCTTCTTGCCCACCTGGGCCCCTCCTGGCTCATGGTCAGCTGCTGCCACCCAGCACCCCCAGGTCCTTCTCTGCTGGGCAGTTTGCAGCCACTCTGCCCCAAGCCTGCAGCACTCCTGGGTTGTTGTGACTCAAGTGCAGGACTCAGCACTTGGCCTTGTTGAACCTCACACAGCTGAGCTCTGCCCTGGAGCCAGCCTGGCCAGGTCCCTCTGCAGAGCCTTCCAGCCCTCCAACAGCTCCACACTCCCTTCCAGCTTGGTGTCCTCTGCAAACTGACTGAGGGAGCCTCAATCCCTGCATCCAGATCGTTCATGGAGACATTCAAGAGAACTGGCCCCAGCACTGAGCCCTGGGAACACCACTTGTGACCAGCTGCCAAGCAGAATCATCCTGCAGTAGAAGTTCTGCTGTTACAGGGAGGTGGAGGCTGTTTTCACATCCCTTGGAAAATCATGTGCATCAGTACAACTGGCATGAACAAGGCAGCTCTGCTTCCAGAGCTATTAAACCCAAAGAGACAGCTGGACAGTCAAGCAGGAAGATGGCAGAACTCCTTGAAGGGCATGGAAATGTTGCAGTGGGTCCAGAGCAGGCCACAAAGGTGATCAGAGGGCTGGAGAATCTCCCTACAGGGACAGGCTGGGAGAGTTTGGGGCTGGTATCAGCCTGGAGAAGAGAAGGCTCCAGGGAGACCTCAGAGCAGCCTGCCAGTACCTGAAGGGGCTACAGGAAGGCTGCAGAGGGACTGTTCCCAAAGGCCTGCAGGGACAGGACCAGGGGCAATGGCTTCAAACTGGAGCAGAGCAGAACTAGATTGGATGTTAGGAACAAGTTGTGCACCAGGAGGCTGCTGGAACACTGGATGATCCCTTCTGACCCAAACCACTCTGTGACCCCATGACTCTCTGGGGGGAGCGTGCATGAAACCAAAGCTAGGGCCACAAAGTCCAAACCAGTCTTGCTTCTGCAGGAACTGAAGTGCTGCCTCACAGACAGGGTCTGTGTGGTTGGAGCTGGAGTACTGGGGAGGGAATCCTTCTGCAGGCTGAACCCCCAGACCCCCACTCCTGTTTTGCAGAGTGTTTGGCTCCCCCAGCATCAGCTTCCCTTTGGAGATGCTCTGGCTTACACAAAGGGTCTCCCCTTGTGCCTGCCTGCTGTAGGACCCTGGGGAGGCCTGAGAGCAGCCTGCCAGGACCTGAAGAGGGCTACAAGAGGGGTGGAGAGAGACTGTTTGCAGAGGCCTGCAGGGACAGGACCAGGGGCAATGGCTTCAAAGTAGAGCAGAGCAGATTGAGATTGGATGGGAGGAACAAGTTCTGCACCAGGAGGGTGGTGGAACACTGCAACAGGTTGCCCAGGGAGGTGGTTGAGGCCTCATCCCTGGAGACACCCAGACTTGCTGTGGCCCTGGGCAGCTTGCTCCAGTTGGAGGTGTCCCTGCTGCCTGCAGGGGGGCTGGACAAGATGCCCTTTGAGCTCCCTTCCAACCTGATGCAGTCTGTGAAGCTGCAACTTTAGAGCTTGGTGAATTGTGTCCCAGGAAAGCAGCCAGAGCTGTGCCTTACCTGAAGGAAATGGGATTTCTGTCCTCCAGCCCCTTAACCACAACTCCTGTAGCTCCACCTGACCGAACTGCGAACACCTGCAAAAGAGGTTTCGACATGTTTGTAGCTTGCTCAAAACCATCCCCTGAAGGAGCTTCCCTGTCTCCAAGCCACACCTCCACTTTTGAGACTAGACAAAAGCTCTGCTCTTACTCAGATCTGACAGTTCAGTAGAAATCCAAAGGGCAAGGGCAGAGTCCTGCACCTGGGGAAGAGCAACCCCATGGATCAGCACAGGCTGAGGGCTGAGCTGCTGGAGAGCAGCTCTGAGGAAAAGGACCTGGGAGTCCTGGTGGACAGAAGGATGACCATGAGCCAGCAATGTGCCCTTGTGGCCAAGAAGGCCAAAGGCATCCTGGGGTGCATCAACAGGAGTGTGGCCAGCAGGCCAAGAGAGGTTCTCCTGTCCATCTACTCTGCCCTGGTGAGGCCTCATCTGGAGTGCTGGGTCCAGTTCTGGGCTCCCCAGCTCAGGAAGGACAAAGAGCTGCTGGAGAGAGTCCAGCACAGGGCCCCTGAGATGCTGAGGGCACTGGAACAGCTCTCATGGGATGAGAGGCTGAGGGAGCTGGGGTGGTTAGCCTGGAGAAGAGGAGCCTGAGGGGGATCTGATCAATGCTGACAAATATCTAAGGGGCTGGGGTCAGGAGGATGAGGATGAGGCCAGACTCTCCTCAGTGGTGCCCAGTGACAGGACAGGAGGTAGCAATCATGAACTTGACGATGGGAAGTTCCATCTAAACATGAGGAGGAACTTCTCTGAGGGTGGCAGAGCCCTGGAACAGGCTGCCCAGATGGAGTCTGCATCTCCTGAGACTTTCAAGGCCCACCTGGACGTGTTCCTGTGTGCTCTGCTTTAGGTGAACCTAAAGGCAGGGGAGTTGGACAAGGTGATCTTCAGAGGCCCCTTCCAACATTGTGTGAGTCACACTGAGGTTCCCTAAACAACCAGCTCTTTCCTCTGGAGCCCCTCATGAAGCTGTCCTGAGCCAAGTGGTGCTGTGACAGCCTTGCAGGCATGTCCTGAACTACTGCACCACTTCACATGATGAGCGTCTGGCTGAGCTTCCCTCTCTCTCTCCCTCTCTCTCTTTTGCTTTCCTTTCCTTTTTCACTATTGCTATTTTCCTGAGTCAGGTGCCAGAAGGGTCTCAGACATCTGGGCACTGACTGAAACAACAAGGGAATCAGCTGTAGGACTGGGAAGAGCTGCTGCACCTCCCTGAGCCAGAAGCTTGCCCTGGCCAGAACACGTGAGCAGGCAGCGAGAGCCCAGCGGCAGCCTGCAGCTCCGGGTGTGCCTAACGAGGGTCAGCTGAGCTGCACCGAGGGCTTCAAGAAGCCCTTCAGCACAACTGCACACAATCAGAGAAGCTTTTGGGCTTGGAAGAGACCTTCCAGATCATCCCAAGTCCAACTGGGCAGTGTGTCCAGGTGGCCAAGAAGGCCAATGGCATCCTGGCCTGCATTAGGAACAGTGTGGCCAGCAGGAGCAGGGAGGTCATTGTGCCCTGTGCTCTGCTCTGGTTAGGCCACACCTTGAGTCCTGTGTCCAGTTCTGGGCCCCTCAGTTTAAGAAGGACATTGAGACACTTGAAGGTGTCCAGAGGAGGGCAACAAGGCTGGTGAGAGGCCTTGAGCACAGCCCTGTGAGGACAGAGGCTGAGGGTCTCAAGCTGGGGTTGCTTAGCCTGGAGAAGAGGAGGCCTCCCTGGAGGTGGGGAGACCTCATTGCTCTCTAGGTCAACTCCCCTGAAGGGTGATTGTAGCCAGGAAGGGGTTGGCCTCTTCTTCCCTGCAGCAACCAGCACCAGAACAAGGGGACACAGTCTCAAGCTGCACCAGGGGAAGTTTAGGCTGGAGGTGAGGAGAAAGTTCTTCACCGAGAGAGTGATTTGCCATTGGGATGTGCTGCCCGGGAGGTGGTGGAGTCACCATCCCTGGAGGGGTTCAAGAGGGGACTGGATGTGGCACTTGGTGCCATGGTCTAGTTGTGAGGTTTGTGGTTACAGGTTGGACTCCATGATCTTCGAGGTCTCTTCCAACCTTGGTAATACTGTGAGACTGTGATACTGTAACTGTCAGCCCAGCACTGCCAGGTCACCACTAAACCAGGTCCCTCAGCACCACATCTCTGTGCCTTTTAAAGACCCCCAGGGATGATGATTCCTCCACCTCTCTGGGCAGCCTCTGCCAGGGCTTGGCAACCCTTTCAGTGGAGAAATTGCTCCTAATGTCCAACCTAAACCTCCCCTGGCACAATCTGAAGCCATTTCCTCTTGCTCTGTAGCTTGTCAAGTGTCTACACATGCAAGCCAGGAGCAGGCAATTTCCCCAGGAGGATGCTGTGGGAAATGCTGTCAAAGGCTTTACTGAAGCCCAGGCAGACACCTCCACAGCCCTTCCCTCACCCACTCTGTGAGACACCTGGTCATGGAGATCAGGGTAGCCAAGCAGGACCTGTGAGACACCTGGTCATGGAAGGAGATCAGGGTAGCCAAGCAGGACCTGTGAGACACCTGGTCATGGAAGGAGATCAGGGTAGCCAAGCAGGACCTGTGAGACACCTGGTCATGGAGATCAGGTTAGCCAAGCAGGACCTGTGAGACACCTGCTCACAGAGGGAGATCAGGTTAGCCAAGCAGGACCTGCCCTCCATGAACCTACGATGACTGGGCCTGATCTCCTGGTTGTCCTGCATGTGTCACACGATGGCACTCAGAATGATCTGCTCCATCACCTTCCCTGGCACCAAGGTTACTGGCAGGGCTGTAGTTCCCCAGATCCTCCTCCTGGCCCTTCTTGCAGATGGGGTCACATTCTATTTGTCAATCTGCATTCAGCTGGGCCCTGCCCAGTCAGCCAGGCTAGCTGGTAACTGATGGCAAGTGTCTTGGTGAGCACCTCCACCAGCTCTCAGTACCCTCGGGTGTCTGCCACCCAGCCCAGAGACCTGTGTGTGTCTCAGTGGTGCAGCAGAATACAGAATTAACCAGGTTGGAAAAGGCCTTGGAGATCATTGAGTCCAACCTACCACCCAGCACCATCTGATCAGCTACACCACGGCACCAAGGGCCTCATCCAGGCTCTTCCTAAACACCTCCAGGCATGGTGACTCCACCACCTCCCTGGGCAGCACATCCCAAGGGCCAATCTCTCTTGCTGGGAAGAATTTCTTCCTCACCTCCAGCCTAAACCTCCCCTGGCACAGCTTGAGACTGTGTCCTCTTGTTCTGCTGCTGCTTGCCTGGGAGAAGAGACCAACCCCCACCTGGCTACAACCTCCCTTCAGGGAGTTGCAGAGAGCAAGAAGGTCTCCCCTGAGCCTCCTCTTCTCTAGGCTAAGCAACCCCAGCTCCCTCAGCCTCTCCTCACAGGGCTGTGCTCCAGACCCCTCCCCAGCTTTCTTGCCCTTCTCTGGACACCTTCCAGCAGCTCAACATCTTTCCTGACCTGAGGAGCCCAGAACTGGACACAGGACTCAAGGTGTGGCCTAACCAGCAGCTCAGTGACCATCTCCCCTTGGAGTATGGGGGCTTCACTCTGCTCTCCACTGCTGCCATCCAGCTCAGGGGGGCTGGGTGCTCAGACAACTGATCTGAGTGTTAAAGACAGGTGAAGAAGGTGTTCAGTAGCTCAGCTTTCCCCCCATCCTTAGTCACAGTTTCCCCCTGCATCCAACTCTCCTTAGCCCTCCTTTTGCTGCCAGTGTCTTTAGGAAGCATTTTTTACTGTCTCTTAGGGCAGCAGCCAGATTCAGTTGTAGAGGAGCCAGCTGGGATGATAAAAACTCAGTCTTTGCATTGGGGTGGAGAGAAAAGGCAGGCAACACTCTCAGTGTTTGTGAGGCAAGAAGACATCGAGGGCAGGTCACTCCAAAGGCCATTCACGTGGGAAACCGTCACTGAAGGCCTGACTGCAAGTGATTTAGAGGCACACTGGAAACTACATCATTTTAGAGGAGCAAGGAGAAGTGGAGAACTAGATTTACAGCTGGAAACAAGCTTCTTTGAAGTGAGCTCTTAGTGTGCAGTTCAGTCACACCCAGGCTGATGCAGGGTCTCCTGCCAGGCACCTTTGAGCAACCCTTTCCCCAGCTGGCCCTCGAAATGCCAGTCAAGGATGATGGTTTGTAAAGAGCAAGGACATCGATAACCCTGAGCAGTGCAACAGCAAGAAGCACCCCCGAGGCATACTTCCCCCCTCTCTCCAAGCACACCAGCGGTGATGGCAAGCCATGACACTTCTATGGGGAGGAGAGCTTGGGTGTTGCAGTTCTGTGAACACCACAGTCATGGGATGGTTGCAGGAGGATTCACCCCCTCTCCATCCACATGAGCCTCATGACAAGCTGGGGACCTTTCACCTACACTGACTTGAACTCTCAGCAGCTCACAGTGGTAATAAGGAGAAAGAACTGAAGCCAGAGAGTGGGAAAGTCTGAGCCACCAGAAAAACTGCAAATATTAGTGTTTATGAACATACTGAACTTTAGGAAGGGAGCCTACATGAAAGGTGGGGAGGGGCTTTTGACAAGGGCTTGTAGTGACAGGACAAGGGGCAACGGCTTTGAGCTGGGAGAGGGGAGATTGAGACTGGAGATGAGGAAGAAATTCTTTAGAGTGAGGGTGGTGAGACCCTGGCACAGGCTGCCCAGGGAGGCTGCGGCTGTCCCCTCCCTGGAGGTGTTCAAGGCCAGGCTGGATGAGGTCTTGAGCGACCCGGGCTGGTGGGAGCCCATGGCAGGGGGTTGGAACTGGATGATCTTTGAGGTCCCTTCCAACCCAAACCATTCTGTGATTCTATGAATTGAAAAAGGAGGAAAGGTCAGATAAACAAAGCTAGAAGTGAAGCCTCTCAGCACTGTTGCTTCATTTGGACTAGAAAGTGCTGACTGCAATATCCTGGAAGGACCGTACAGCAGCGAGAGTAAAGGCTGGTAAACTTAACAAACCTATGCTGATGTTTCCTTGAGAAAGGAAACATTCCACCATCTCTTGGAAGGTGACAGGTCCTGAGCCAGGCACCCTGCAGCAAGACCTTGCACCACAGTGGCTCCACATAAGGGGAGGCAAAGCAAAGCTCAAGCAGCCAAGAGAAGGGGAGGGAATTTCTTCCCTGACGGAGTGGTCAGGGATTGGCAGAGGCTGCCCAGGGGGCGGTGGAGTCCCCAGAACGGTGTGGCCATGGCACTTGGGGCCAGGGTTTAGCGGGCAGGGCAATCACAGGCTGCTGGCTGGGCTCGACGATCTCCGAAGGCTTTTCCAACCGAAACAATTCTACGATTCTATGAGATCAAACCCAGGCATCAGAGCTTTTCTAGGAGAGCAACAGAGCAGCAGCAGCAGCAGCGAGCAGGGCTGAGGCAACAGGCCCGAGGGTGCGACCCCAGGCTGCAGAGCCCCGGCGAGGTGCCCAGGCCCCGCCAGCCCTTCCCACACGGCCGCCAGGGCAGGCTGCGGGCCCGGCACCCGCAGCGGGCGGCAGATCCCCCAAGCACAGCCCCGGGGCAGGGCGCAGGCCGAGCCCCGCGGGCGACGCTCCGGCAGGCGGGCAGCTCCCGGCAGCCTGCCCGGCGCGGTGCCCACCTGCTTGTTGGCCTCGTCGAAGAAGACGCAGTTGACGGGGTTGGCCTTCTCGAAGTGCACCGGCCGGGCGCACAGCGCCAGGTAGCAGCCGCCGTCCCCGCCTGCCGCTCTGCCTTCTCCTCCTCCCGCCGCCGCCGCCTCCTCCTCCCCCACCGGCGGTTCGCGGCTCATGGCGGCGGCTGCCAGCGCAAACCCCCCGGCGCCGACGATCGCCAGCGAGCCCGGCCCGGCGCAGCCCAGCCCTGCCGGCCGCTTCCTGTTTACACTGCCCGCGACGTCAGGCGGCGCCGGCACAGCCTTAAGGGCGCAGGGAGCGCAGCGGCGGCCGCGGGGCGGCTGACGGCCGGGCCAGGCTGAGCCGTCAGGGGAGGAAGCGGCGGCTCCGAGCTGACAGCTCCGCCCCGGCCGCGCAGGCAGGGGGCAGGGCCGGGGCTGTTCCGCCTTCCCCGGTTTCCTCTCTCAGTCCCGGCTCGCTGCCGCGGGTGTTTCCGGGCGGGCTGCTCGCCCGGCTGCTGCTCGCCCGTAGAGCTGCTTCAGCCGGCTCGCCTCGGCCCCGAGCATCCCGCGGCGGCCCCGGGCGGCCCCGGTCCGCCGGCTCTCGCCTCGCCCTGTGTTTCAGGCTGTGGACGAAACGCGACGGAAAAGGGTCGCGAAGCGAGTGCTGGAGCGAGTGCAGAGGAGGGCAAGGAAGCTGTGAAGGGCCTGGAGAATAAATCTTACGGAGAGTGACTGAAGGAGCTGGGGAGGGTTGGTTTGGAAAAGAGGAGGCTGAGGAGAGACCTCATGGCTGTCTGCAACTACCTGAAAGGAGGTTGTGGAGACGTTGCTGCTGGTCTCTTCTCACAGGTAATTAGTGACAGAACAAGAGGGAATGGCCTCAAGCTGTGACTGGGGAGGTTTAGACTGGGTATTATGAAAACATTTTCCCATCAGGAGTGGTCAGACGCTGGAAAGTGCTGCCCGGGGAGGTGGTGGAGTCACCAACCCTGGAGGTGTTTACAGGTGGTTTGGATGTGGTGCTTGGGGCTCTGGTTTAGGGGTGACCCTTGCAGAGTAGGGATAATGGTTGGACTTGGTGATCCTGAGAGGCTTTTCCAAGCGGGATGTTTCTGTGGTTCTGCGGGCGCAGGGCGGAGCGCTCCCGCGGCCGGCTGTGGGGCTCGGGTCCGGTCCGCAGCGACGCTGCTGTGCACGCCGGAGGGAGTCCGCAGCGGCAGCCCCCAGCCCGCCCGCGGGGGAAACCTTCCCGGAGGCGCAGCCTGAGGTGGTGCCGGTGTGGAAGTGCCGGGGGTTCCGTACCCGCTGTAGGCCAGCCTGCTCCGGCACACGCCCGTGGCAGGGGGGTTGGAACTGGCTGAGCCTTGAGGTCCC
Organism: Picus viridis; assembly: GCA_033816785.1. Taxonomy (NCBI): domain Eukaryota; kingdom Metazoa; phylum Chordata; class Aves; order Piciformes; family Picidae; genus Picus; species Picus viridis. The sequence goes on from CM066571.1 coordinate 2,615,391, forward strand.
TTCCAGCCCTGACAATCCTGTGATTCATTAGCACTGAAGCTGCCTTCCACTGGGCAAGGCCACGGCTGTGCCAGTGACCTGAGCTGAACAAGGCTGAATGGTAGAGCTCTGAGGAGATCATGGAAGAGGCAACATTCTCCTCCCAGTTCCCAGCAGCCATAACCAAGCAGTGAATTGGACCTCAATCCCTCCTCAAGGGGTGTGGAAGGCAGCTGAGGGGGCAGTGGGTTTGAACTGCAGGAGGGTAGGTTGAGATTGGCTAGCAGAGATTTTTGTGCAGGGAGGGTGGTGAGGCACTGGAGCAGGTTGCTCAGAGAAGCTGTGGATACCTCATCCCTGGAAATGTTGGCAGCCAGGGCCTGTGAGCAGCCTGGGCTGGTGGAAGGTGCTCCTGCCCAGGGAAGGGGCTGGACCTGGGTGATGTTTAAGGTCCCTTCCAAGCCAACCCCTTCTGTGCTTCTAGTGGGGATGTGATGGTCCAGAGGCTGTTTTAGGTCCCTTCCAATCCATTTCTGTGATTCTATTACTTTGGGCAACTGTTTCACTGAGCAAGTAGGAACTGACTGAATTCTCCCAAAAATCCAAGTTCCCTTATTCCAAAGTTAAGGGGGAAATGCAAGACCATCACCCACTTTAGAAAAGCAAAGAGAGAGGCCAAGTACTGGGATGAAACTGGCCCAAATGGTAATTTTTTTTCTGTTGTGACAGCATCATAGTATCAGTGAGGGTTGGAAGGGACCACAAGGATCAGCCAGTTCCAAACCCCTGCCATGGGCAGGGACACCTCACACTAGGTCAGGCTGGCCAGAGCCTCATCCAGCCTGGGCTTAAACACCTCCAGGGATGGGGCCTCAACCACCTCCCTGCACAACCCATTCCAGGGCTTCACCACTCTCATGGGGAAGAACTTCCTCCTCCCCTGAATCTCCCCACCTCCAGCTTCATTCCATTCCCCCTAGTCCTATCACTGCCTGAGATCCTGAGCAGTCCCTCCCCAGCCTTCCTGTAGCCCCCTTCAGATCCTGGAAGGCCACAATGAGGTCACCTGGGAGCCTTCTCTTCTCCAGCCTGAACAGCCCCAACTCCTTCAGTCTGTCCTCACAGGAGAGCTGCTCCAGCCCTCTGCTCATCCTCCTGGCCCTGCTCTGGACACCTTCCAGCACCTCCAGATCCCTCTTGGAATAGGGGCTCCAGAACTGGAGGCAGTACTCCAGGTGGGGTCTCACCAGAGCTGAGCAGAGGGGGAGAATCCCCTCCCTTGCCCTGCTGGCCACACTTCTCCTGCTGCAGCCCAGGCTCTGATTGGCTTTCCGGGCTGCAAGTGCACCCTGAGAGCTCCTGTTGAGCTTCTCCTCCCCCAGCACCCCCAAGTCTCTCTCCTCAGGGCTGCTCTCCAGCCAGTCCCTGCCCAGCCTGGATTTGTGCCTGGGGTTGCCTCGACCCAGCTGCAGGACCCTGCCCTTGGTCTTGTTGAAGCTCCTGAGGCTGGCTTGTGCCCACCTCTCCAGCCTGTCCAGGTCCCTCTGGATGGATCCCTTCCCTCCAGCTGTCTGCTGCACCACACAGCTTGGTGTCATCAGCAAACCTGCTGAGGCTGCACTCGGTGCCACTGTCCATGGCACCCACAGAGATGTTGAACAAGCCTGGTCCTAGGACTGATCCCTGAGGGACTCTGCTTGTCCCTGGCCTCCACTGGGCCATGGACCCATTGACAGCCAGTCTTTGGGTGCAGCCATCAAGCCAGTTCTGTATCCATCTGGTGGTCACCCCTCAAACCCATGTGTCACCAGCCTGGAGACCAGGAGGTGGTGTGGGACAGTGCCGAAGGCTTTGCTCAGGGCCAGGCAAACGACATCAGTTGCTCTCCCCTCAGCTATCAATGTTGTCACCTGTTCAGAGAAGGCCACCAGGTTTGTCAGGCAGGATTTGCCCTTGGCAAAGCCATGCTGACTGTTCCCAAACACCTCTTCACTAGTCTTCTGTGTCAGCAGTGCCTCCAGGAGGATCTGCTCCATGATCTCTCTGGGCACAGAGGTGAGACTGCCTGGCCTGCAGTTCCCTGCTTCCTCCTTCTTACCCTTTTTGAGAGTGGGATTAATGTGAACCGGGGCAGTGCCACCCCCCCCCTGCTTCAGTGCCAGCACTGAGGAGCAGTGATGCAAAAGACCACACAAGAATACCACCCCAAAAATTCTGCAGTTTTTACTTCACCACCCTATTTTCCAACAAAAGCAAGGTTCTGTTTAAAAACAACACCCCAACCAGCACTTTACAGCACACTGTGAGAATGGCCCCTGGAGCACCACTACATTCTGCTTGATAGAGAGCAGCAGCAGAAAGGGTGACCAAGAGGCCACCAATGATCAGAACTTCTTGGTTCCAAAGCACCCTGCTGCCATCAGCTCACATCTTGGATGTCTGTTGGTGGGAAAGTGTTTTAGGACTTGCTACAATAAACAGGCTGAGGTTAAGACTAAAAGCATGAGAAGGTGGCAAATTTAAGTGTTCCCTCTGCAAAAAGCTGTGTTGGAAGAGAATGCTGTGATCCATACTTGGCTGTCCTAGGCTCTGGCTGGGGGAGAATCCTGGATGCTCTACCCAGCTGTAAACCAGGAGTGGTTTAGAGAACTTGCAGATTGCACCAAGTGCTTGGAACCATTTTTTATGTGAAGGGTGAAGCTGACTGAACTCACTCTGTCAGGCAGTTTGGATGCAGCCCCCAGGCTTTCCTGAGGGCCAAAGGAATCCTCTGCTGTTGGACTGATACCTGCTTCTCATGCAATAGCCAGTTGTAGGTATAGAGAGCACCACACCCCCTGGCCTCCCAGGGAGAAGGTCCAGACTTGTGCATGTCAACACTGCTTTGCTACATGGACATTTTCATGTGGATTCAGCATTTTCTTCATGCTGAAGGGTTCACTAGCCCCCCATCCACACACCAATGACTAAGACAAGGGCTCTCCTCCTGTGCTTTTTTTCCCCCACTCACTGCTTCAGCTGACCTAGGGGATTCCAAAAGAGTTTTAAACCTAAAAAGACACAAGCTCTGAATCATGCAAAATATGACCACCTCAGCTACATTAGTCTAAGGTAAGTGGGCAAGTGGTGCCCTTGGCAGACCATCTGGAGAGGTAGTGTCAGTCTGTTCTCACAGTGCCAGCCTGACCTGTGGGCCAAGTTAAAAAGCCACCGAGGCATCGCCGTATGCTCGCTGTGTGCTCCAGTGTGGTGCTCCCAGTCAACCACTCCCTCCTGACATTGGCAGTTGACATTTACCACTGCACCAACAGAGTTAGAAGCAGTACATTTGGGTTTGGTTTTGTTAGCAGCTATACACTCAGTGCTATTCATCATATATAGGTGGGTCTCCGTCACTTGAGAACATTGACTGTTTCTTGCCATGATTCTGCACGTGATCCTCATTCATCTTCTCCAGAGCTTCAATCTAGAGAGCCAAAAAGAAATCCAGACTGAAATCAAAAGAGCCCCACCTGGGCCCCCACCTGCCCCCCAGAAGGGCCCCCACCTGCCCCCCAGAAGGGCCCCCACCTGCATTGATAGGACTGGGGGGAATGGAGCAAGACTAGAAATGGGTAGATTGAGATTGGATGTTAGGAAGAAGTTGTTGCCCATGAGGGTGGTGAGAGCCTGGCACAGGTTGCCCAGGGAGGTGGTGGAAGCCTCATCCCTGGAGGCTTTTAAGGCCAGGCTGGATGTGGCCGTGAGCAACCTGCTGTAGTGTGAGGTGTCCCCACCCAAGGGCAGGTTGAAAGTAGATGATCCTTGAGGTCCCTTCCAACCCTGACAATTCTATGATTCTATAAAACCACACCTGCACCAGAGCATGCCTAAACAGTGCTAACAGGCAGCTTCAAATGGCAGGAGGCTGAGCACAGGGGGTGGAGAGGTTTGTCACGCCAAGGGGCAGGGAACGTTGGTACAAGGTTGAAATAACTGCTGGTGACATAAAACCATGTTGCAAAAGGGATGCAGAAGGATTGCTGAAACACCACCCACACCCCCAGATCACACAGACTCGGTGTGGTGTGGCAAGTCAGGGTATTGCAACAGCTACCACAGGAAAGCAAAAGTGAAATGTCAGCCAGGGAAAGCTCTACCTCTGCCTGGAAGTCCACTTCGTTGTCAGCTGTGATGTGCAAACCCGAGACGGCGTTGAAGAGCTCCCGCTCGTTAAGGGCTTCGGCCACGCCTGCCTTCTGGAAGAACTACTCCACAAGAAGAGCACAAATCAAACACTTCACCACACCAATCCAAGCTCTCCTCTTCCTTCCCCAAGGCACAACTACAGCATTCAGTCACAAGGGCATTTTTGCCTTTGCTGAGTTGCAGAGGCAAACGATCGCGAGACGTTTTGGGCTCCCGTGCTGCTGCTCCGTTCCTCCGGGCTTTGCTCTCTCTGTTGGAGAGCAGCAACACCGACCAGTCTTGGTTGGAAAAGACCTTTGAGATTGGGTCCAACCAGTCTGACATGGGAACAGGTTGCCCAGGGAGGTTGTGGATGCCTCCTTCCTGGAGGTATCACAGTATCACCAAGGTTGGAAGAGACCTCAAAGATCATCCAGTCCAACCTGGCACCACAGACCTCATGACTAGACCATGGCACCAAGTGCCACATCCAGTCCCCTCTTGAACACCTCCAGGGATGGTGACTCCACCACCTCCCTGGGCAGCACATCCCAATGGTGAATGACTCTCTCTGGGAAGAACTTTCTCCTCACCTCCAGCCTAAATCTCCCCTGGCACAGCTTGAGACTGTGTCCTCTTGTTCTGGTGCTGCTTGCTTGAGAGAAGAGACCAACCCCCACCTGGCTACACCCTCCCTTCAGGGAGTTGGAGAGAGAAAGGAGGTCGACCCTGAGCCTCCTCTTCTGCAGGCTAAGCAACCCCAGCTCCCTCAGCCTCTCCTCACAGGGCTGTGCTCAAGGCCTCTCCCCAGCCTTGTTGCCCTTCTCTGGACACCTTCAAGTGTCTCGATGTCCTTCTTAAACTGAGGAGCCCAGAACTGGACACAGGACTCAAGGTGTGGCCTCAGCAGTGCTGAGCACAGGGCACAATGACCTCCCTGCTCCTGCTGGCCACACTCTTCCTGATGCAGGCCAGGATGCCATTGGCCTTCTTGGCCCCCTGGGCACACTGCTGGCTCGTGTTCAGGTGGCTGCCAATCAGCACCCCCAGGTCCCTCTCTGTTTGGCAGCTCTCAGCCACTCTGCCCCCAGCCTGTAGCTCTGCCTGGGGTTGCTGTGGCCAAAGTGCAGCACCTGTCACTTGGACTTGTTGAATGCCATCCTGTTGGCCTCTGCCCATCTGTCCAGTCAGTTGAGGTCCCTCTGCAGAGCCCTTCTGCCCTCTAACAGATCAACTCCTGCTCCCAACTTGGTGCCATCTGCAAATTCACTGCTGAAGGACTCAATCCCCTCATCCAGATCATCAATGAAGATATTAAAGAGGATGGGGCCCAGCACTGATCCCTGGGGCACACCACTGGTGACTGGCCTCCAGCTGGCTGTGGCACCATTCACCAGCACTCTCTGGGCTCAGCCTCCAGCAAGATCCCAACCCAAAGGTGTTTGAGGCCAGGCCTGGATGAGGCTTTGAGCAAGCTGGGCTGGTGGGAGGTGTCCCTGCCCATGACAGGGTGGGGGAGACTGGATGGTCTTTAAGGTCCCTTCCCACCCAACCCATTCTGTGACTCCATGACCATCTAACTCTAGCAAGGGTGGTGCCAAACCACGTTCCTCAGCACCACATTTCTGACAGTAAGGACAATTTGCAAGATGAATCTTCTCTATATGAGGTGCTGGTGATTTTTAACAGTTCTGTTGGTTGATTCTTAGTTGGCTCTGAACAGATTTTATCATGGCAACATTTAGTGGAATAGAGGCTGCTCAGCTGAAGAGAGCTTACCTGTGAAACATTCTTACAGTCTCTGAACAAAAACTCAAGTCCATGAGGGTGGGTTGGCTCCACAGACTGACTGACATCAATAAGCCAGACCTGTAGTCAGAGAGAGACAGCAAACCATTTGGTAGTAACATCTTGACAAGAGAGGAAACCTTTCTTCCACCCACTAATCACAGAATTATTAAGCTCAGAAAAGTCTTTTAAGGTCAGAGTCCAACCATAACCCAACCCCCATGACCACTAAACTGTATCCTGAAGCACCACATCTACAGCTTCTTGAACACCTCCAGGGATGGGGACTCCACCACCTCCCTGGGCAGCCTCTTCCAATCCCTAACCATGCTCACAGTAAAGATTTTTCCTCATCTCCAACCTAACCCTCCCCTGGCACCATTTCCTCCTCTTCTATCCCCTCATACAAGGGAGAAGAGAGAGCCCCACCCTCACCTCTCTGCAATCTCCTCTCAGGAAGCTGTAGAGAGAGGCCTCCCCTCTGCCCTCCTCCACACTCAACACCAGCAGCCTCCTCAGCTGCTCCTCATACAACAGCCTCCAAACCCCTCACCAGCCTTGCTGCCCTGCTCTGGACACCCTCTGGACACACCTTCCTACACCAAGGTGCCCAGAACTGAAGCCACTACTCAAGCTGTGCCCTCACCAGGGCCGAGTACAGTGGCACGATCACTGCTCTACCCCTGCTGGACACACTGCTCTTGATCCAGGCCAGGATGCTGTTGGCCTTCCTGGCCCCCTGGGCATAGCAAAAAGGAGCTCACCTTCCCTCCATGCCACAGCATGTTATATTCACTCAGATCTGCATGGACCAGGTTGCACTCCTTGTACAGCTGCTGCATCATCTGCAAGGAACCAAATGAATGAATGAAGCAAGCTGCACTCCAAACAAACATCATTTGTGTGACTGCCACAGAAAAATGCCTTTCCCCACTCACACACCCCATTGACACCAGCTTCTCCCCAAGTCTTCACTGAAGCTCCACATAGGGAATGGCAATTTTGGTTAACTGCCAGCAAACTGAGCTTTTATCACTGAGCCTGGCTTGGGCAAGTCAGAAGGATCAGCCTGGTAAACTCCTGTCAGCTCTGCCAACCAGCCCAAGTGCCTGGGACAGATAAAGCTGTTGTGTTGATGCCCCTGTCACACAGGGAAGAAGTTTGAGATACTGAACCCTATCTTCCAAAAGGTTTTGCTGCCCTGCTGGTCTCAGGATCTGAGGCACAGACCAGACATGTGGCTGCTGCCTTGGTTGGTATTTTTTAGTATTAGACAATTTTTAACCCTAAAACTGTCACAGTGAGTGGACAGTTCTCAGGTACTTGAGCCAATTACAGCAGGTAACAGGGAAGGCAGTATCCACCAGGAAAGACCCTGGATTTGCTAAGAAGAGGGTTGGGAAGGAAATTGTCCACTGGAGCACTGCCAATTAAGTACTTGGTAAGCCCAGAAAGATTTGAGAGATTCCTAAGCCCTGTGCTGCTTCTGTAAAAGGAGAGCCACTCAGGTTCATAGATGGTTTTGGCTGTTAAAGCCCTGTAAGATCTCTGAGTCCAACCGTTCTCTGACTTGGCCAGGGCTGGGGCTAAACCATGGCCCTCAGCACCACATCTCTGCCTCTTGGAAACCCCTCCAGGGATGGGGATTCAAGCCCACTCCCTGGGCAGCCTGTGCCAGTGTTTGAGAGTCCTTTCAGGGAAGAAGTTTCTTCTCATGCCCAACCTAAACCTCCCCTGATGCAACCTGAGGCTATTTTTCTCTCATCCTGCCACTTGTAACTAAGAAGTGGCCAACTCCCACCCGGCTCTAACCTCCTTTCCAGGGAGTTGTAGAGGCAGAAGGTCTTCCCTCAGCCTCCTTTTCCTTACAGAAGCCATGCAGAGGACTAATTCTTTGCAACTGAGCCACGTAGCTCCAAGCATCTGTCTTCATAGCAAGTTTCAGGAAGATGAGGTGACTAAGTAGACTCTGACTTAATTAGGTAACCAGGCTTTGAGAACCCTTTCAATTCAGAAGTTTCTTCTAACATCCAATCCAAACCAATCCTGGAGCAACTTGAGGCCATTTCCTCTCATCCTATCACGTTTTGGGAGAAGAGACCAACCCCCACCTGGCTCCAACCTCCCTTCAGGCAGTTGTAGAGAGCAATGAGGACTCCCCTGTGCCTCCTTTTCTCCAGACTAGATAACCCCAGTTCCCCCAGCAGAGGGAACCTGGCTCCTAATTCCTCTGCTGCTCAGTATCTCTTTGTCACCAAGTTCCAGCTTCTTTTTTCCCCCACTCAGATTAATTGATTTTCCTTTTACTGCCTAACTTATTTACTCTTAAGTCACACATTAAACAGCAGCACTGTAAGCCTTTGGACTCTGTATCTTGAAAGTGAAGCAAACACCCTGAAAAGTAAATAAATGCTGATCTGTCCTGTAAGTTATTCCCCTAGAAGAGAAAGCACCATTGTCTTACATGAAGAATCTGATGGTAGGCCTTTGTCATATCCTCACTACTGAGTGTTACATCCTTGAGTTTGGGAGCTGGCACTTGATCCTGGCCAATGAAGGACATAACCAGGACATGCTTCTTAAGGATAACCACTTGAGGACAAGGAATCCCTGCATTTTGCATTCTGTGGATCAGAAAAGAAGATATTGATTAAGAAAAGCACCACCCCCAAACCCTACAGTTCCAGTTCCTGCCTGACTGCAGCCCCTGCTGTAATACTGCATCCAGGTCTGGGCTCCCCAGTTCAGGAGGGACAGGGATCTACTTGAGAGAGTCCAAGGGAGGGCTACAAGGATGCTGAAGGGACTGGAGAATGTCTGGTGAGGAGAGGCTGAGGGACCTGGGGCTCTGAAGAAGAGAAAGCAGAGGGGATCTGACCAATGTTTATAAATATCTGAGGGCTGGGGGTCAGGAAGGAAGGGACAGGACAAGGGGCAATGGATATAAACTCCAGCACAGGAGGTTCCACCTCAACGCAAGGACAAACTTCTTTACTGTAAGCACTGGAACAGGCTGCCCAGAGAGGTTGTGGAGTCTCCTTCCCTGGAGACTTTCCATCCTCATCTGGATGTGTTCCTGTGTGACCTGTGCTGGATTCTATGGTGCTGCTCTGGCAGGGGGATTGGACTGGAAGTCTTCCAGGGTTCCCTTTCCACCCCTAACATCTGTGAGCCTGGGATTTCCAAATCCATTTAAAAGACTGCAAACTTGTGAAACTTGATCCAGAGTCAAAAGGTCTTTGAAACAGACCCAGCTGAAGACTGAAGGTGTATTTCACACAGGAAAATTCAGATCTGGAAGTCTTAAGTGGGTCCAAAACACTCACTGAGAACTCATTGCTTCTACAGCTGGAACCTGTTCACTTCCCAGGCTTGTAAATCCTGCTGCCACGTCACCAGAGGTGCTGACAACTGATTAAACTGTAAGGCACCAAAGGCTTTGTGAACAGCTGAGTCCATGGATTATGTATTTTACAATGCCAGCAGTTAAGTGTTATTGATTTCAAGAAGACATCCTGATCTAGTTGGGGATGTCCCTGTTTACCACAGGGGGGTTGGACTAGATGGCCTTTAAAGGTCCCTTCCAACCCAGAGCATGCTATGGTTCTTCAGTCTGTGCCAGACTGCCTGTTATTTAGCCTGAAAAGCAAAACTAAAGCTTCTACCCAGGCCTAGTTTATCATCCAGAGAAGGGAAACAAATCTGGGGAGGGGTCTGGAGCACAGCCCTATGAGGAGAGACACTGGCAGCAAAAGGAGGACTAAGGAGAGTCTCCATCCTTTGTTGGATGCAGGGGCAAACTGTGACTAAGGATGGGGGAAAAGCTGAGCTACTGAACACCTTCTTCACCTGTCTTTAACACTCAGATCAGTTGTCTGAGCACCCAGCCCCCCTGAGCTGGATGGCAGCAGTGGGGAGCAGAGTGAAGCCCCCATACTCCAAGAGGAGATGGTCACTGAGCTGCTGGTTAGGCCACACCTTGAGTCCTGTGTCCAGTTCTGGGCTCCTCAGGTTAGGAAAGATGTTGAGTTGCTGGAAGGTGTCCAGAGAAGGGCAAGAAAGCTGGGGAGGGGTCTGGAGCACAGCCCTGTGAGGAGAGGCTGAGGGAGCTGGGGTTGCTTAGCCCGGAGAAGAGGAGGCTCAGGGAGACCTTCTTGCTCTCTCCAACTCCCTGAAGGGAGGCTGTAGCCAGGTGGGGGTTGGTCTCTTCTCCCAGGCAAGCAGCAGCAGAACAAGAGGACACAGTCTCAAGCTGTGCCAGGAGAGGTTTAGGCTGGAGGTTAGGAAGAAATTCTTCCCAGCAAGAGAGATTGGCCCTTGGGATGTGCTGCCCAGGGAGGTGGTGGAGTCCCCATCCCTGGAGGTGTTTAGGCAGAGCCTGGCTGAGGCCCTTGGTGCCATGGTTGAGTTGATCAGATGGTGCTGGGTGACAGGCTGGACTTGAAGGCCTTTCCCAACCTGGTTAATTCTATTCCATTCCTCAGGCAGAGAGCAGGAAGGCAGCAGGCACCTGGCCCCTTTACCTTGTCAGGTTATGCATCTCTTTCTCAGCCCACATGCGGATGACCTTGCGCGGGTTCAGCTTGCTGAAGCGGTCTTTGAACCTGTAGTCGTCCTTGATGTACTTGTCCCGGTTCTTGAACTCATTGAGGGTGGTTTTAAACACCTTGATGGCACACTCTGCAGGGACCACTTTACCTTCAGCTGTGCTGCTCAGGGAAAAAGCCAAACACACAGCCAAGTTAACTACTGACATCTTTACAAGCCTTGGAGGGGGGTTGGTTTTTTAAGCACTGCAAGACACAGAGGTTGTTAATGCAAGAGAGGACAGGAGCTGATTTGCTGCCTAATTAGGAAGCCATTCAAGTGGAGTTTATGAGTTCTGTCTCTAAGCTTATATATGAATGATTGGGGTTTGGCATTCTGACTATGTGATGCTTAACACAGCTTACAGAGTTTCAGGGGCTGGAAGGGACCTCCAAAGCTCATCCAGTCCAACCCCACCGCCAGAGCAGGAGCACCTACACCAGATCACACAGGAACACATCCAGCTGGGTTTGGAATAGCTCCAGAGAGGGAGACTCCACAACCCTCCTGGGCAGCCTCTTCCAGGGCTCTGTCACCCTCACAGGGAAAAAAATCCTTCCTCCTGTTTGCATGGCACTTCCTCTGCCTCAGCTTCCACCACTGCCCCTTGTGCTGGCACTGGGCACCACCCAGCAGAGCCTGGCTCCAGCCTCTTGGGACTTACCCTTCACATATTTATGAGGTCACCTCTCAGTCACCTCTTCTCTGAGCTAAAGAGCCCTCAGCTCCCTCAGTCTCTCCTCATAGGGAAGGTGTTCCACTCCCAATTTGTTATTGTTTTAGTTAACTACCATAGCTAACAGCCCTGCTGGCACCCACTCACAGCCCTGCTGGGCACCCACTCACAGCCCTGCTGGGCACAGGCTTCACAAAACCACAAGTGAGGAAAGTCTTGCGTGAGACAGGGATGGCTGTGTGACCTATTTGTTAAGCAGCACAAAGACACTGCCCATTGAACAATGCTAAGCAAAAGAAAACTCCTCAACAGCATTTTAGCTAAGGTCAATTGGAAACAAGGGGGAGGGAGGGAGAGCCCAAGGCGGGGGGGGGGGGGGAGGAAGGGAAAGGAGGGAGGGGGGGAAGGGAAAGGAGGGAGGGAGGGAAGGGAAAAGGGAGGGAGGGAAGGGAAGGGGAAAGGAGGGAGGGAGGGAAGGGAAGGGGAAAGGGAGGGAGGGGGGAAGGGGGGAAGGAGGGAGGGAGGGGGGAAGGGGAAAGGAGGGAGGGAGGGAAGGGAAGGGAAAGGAGGGAGGGAGGGAAGGGAAGGGGAAAGGAGGGAGGGAGGGGGGAAGGGGAAAGGAGGAGGGAGGGAGGGAAGGGAAGGGGAAAGGAAGGAGGGAAGGGGGGAAGGGGAAAGGAGGGAGGGAGGGAAGGGAAGGGGAAAGGAGGGAGGGAGGGAAGGGAAGGGGAAAGGAGGGAGGGAGGGAAGGGAAGGGGGAAGGAGGGAGGGAGAAAGAGCCCAAGGCAAGGGGGGGGGAAGGAGGGAGGGAGAAAGAGCCCAAGGCAGGGGCAGGGGGAAGGAGGGAGGGAGGGAGGGAGGGGGAGGGAGGAAGGGAGGGAGGGGGAGGGAGGGAGGGAGGGAGGGAGGGAGGGAGGGAGGGGAGGGAGGGAGGGAGGGAGAAAGAGCCCAAGGGAGAGTCCATCTTTTCTCCCCACCTGCCACTTGACCCTTCTCTCAACATCTTCAGATAGATTCTCTGTGCTCTACAGTTCTTCCTCAGCCCACTGTGTAGCAGTGGTGTTTCAATGCTCTATCAACACTACCATCCTTCCAGAGTGGTCTCTACAGCTGGACTCCTGCACAACTGGCAGTGACCAGCATCCCAACACTGCTCTCAGGGGAGCCCAAAGGCAACCCAGCACCTCGACCACGCTGCCCAGATGGAGCTGACAGCACAGAGGTGTGCATGGAAGGACAGTCCTCAGGAGGCCCCAGATCAGGAGGCCAGCTCTGTAGTCTGGGGCAGGTCAGTGTGAGCAGCTCCTCAGTGTCTCAAGACTTAAAGGAGTTTTCCCACAGAACTCCACAGTGTCCCTGGTCTCCAAGGAGGAAGGCAGGGCATTTTTTTTACTTTACTGTCAGCACCATTTGGTTTTCAGATGTCATCATCTGCATAGGCATGAACACAAACTCTGAAGCCTTGGAAATGAAGAAAGAGCAGGCTGTTGAAGTGGTTTTTGCCTTTTAAACCCTCTCTGGTACTCAAAGCTCCTGTCAACTAACAAACAACATGCTTACCTTCCTCCATAGGCATGAAACACAACAGATTCTTTCCCTGTGCTGATGCAGCCTGTGATGGTCTCCAGCATCCCACCATTGACCATCTTGTAAAGGAGTAAACGTGTTTTAGGGTCCACTGCTTTCTCCTGCAGGCAGGGAAGGAAGACTCAGGTGATGAAAAGAATTCTTTGCTTTACAGAGTGTTCAGGGCATTTACATACCACATGTCTTCAATAATAACGCATTGAGAGCATCTCTCAACAGATAGAGAGAAGAAAACCCTAAGTGGAACAGGTGAAGCAAAGCCAGGCTGCTCCAGCAGTCATCTTAAGGAACCTCAGCAGCCAGGCAGCACATAAACTATGTCACCAATTCCACAGACCATGGTTCAAGAGCACTTCCTGCAGTGTCTTCAAGAAGTCTTTACAAATCAGGAAGCAAAACATCCCAGAGATAGTATTTCACTTTATCTAGATACCAATAAAGTGAAACAGCCACATTTGAAGAAGGAATTGCCAGAGGCCCTGCTCTAAACCCAGCCACAGCATATCAACTGGTTACCTAATTCAGAGTCTACTTAGTCACCTCATCTTCCTGAAACTTGCTATGAAGACAGATGCTTGGAGCTACGTGACTCAGTTGCAAAGAATTAGTCCTCTGCATGGCTTCTGTAAGGAAAAGGAGGCTGAGGGAAGACCTTCTGCCTCTACAACTCCCTGGAAAGGAGGTTAGAGCCGGGTGGGAGTTGGCCACTTCTTAGTTACAAGTGGCAGGATGAGAGAAAAATAGCCTCAGGTTGCATCAGGGGAGGTTTAGGTTGGGCATGAGAAGAAACTTCTTCCCTGAAAGGACTCTCAAACACTGGCACAGGCTGCCCAGGGAGTGGGCTTGAATCCCCATCCCTGGAGGGGTTTCCAAGAGGCAGAGATGTGGTGCTGAGGGCCATGGTTTAGCCCCAGCCTTGGCCAAGTCAGAGAACGGTTGGACTGGATAATCTTGAAGGGCTTTTCCAACCAAAGCAGCCCTGTGATTCTACACTCCTGGAATGTCTAGGCAGTTTACTCATTGTAGCTTATTAAGGGCTCAATTGAGAAAGACAGTGAGGACAGACATGGAAGCTGCTGCTCTCACTTTGCAAGGGCTCTCACAGCGAGGCGAATGAAAACGGCCTCTTTCCAGCAGGAGGTGGCATCAGCCAAGCAAGGTTAACACAGCATCACTGGGCTGCTTCACCAGAAATGGAAGGTTGCAGGGAATCACCAAGGCAGCATTCAGCTGCTAGAGAAGATACAAGCACAGAGAGAGGCTTCATTGAAAACATACAGCAGTGGAGTGCTCCTTCTTCTCGTGGAGCCTCGCGCTCCGCCGCTCCTCAGAGTAGGCGTGCTGCTTCAGGGCGTTGAAGACTTGATTGGACAGCTTCAGGTCCATCCCAATCCCATCCCCAACTTGGAATTCAGGTGCAAACTGCGAGCAGAAAGGAGAGAAGGGTAAAGAACTGCTACCGGCAGACACCTGTTTCGGCCTACTGAAAGGATAAACGAATGTGCAATAAGCAGAACGATTCATAAAAAAAAAAAAAAAAACCACATTAATAATTTTATTAATCATTTTATTCATCACCAAAATCCCACCAAAAATATTAAAGAAAAACCTACTTCCAGGTCCGAGGGGTTTCGGTGGTGGAACAGATCCCTCCCCGGCAGGAACAAATAACCATTTAAACAACACGCACGCAAATCCAGACACAACAAACAGCACTTTGAACTGTAAACAAAAGGAACCTCGGCACTGCAGCCGGTGGCTGCCCACAACAGGGGGGGGGGGGGGGGGGAACCCCAGAATCCCCCAGGGCAACAGACCTGCAATAGATGCTTATAAAAAAAAAATCAGGTGTTGCAATTCCTCACTACTGCTCCTGGTACCTCGTGGCACACGTTAAGATCTAGGCAAACCAAAACGGCGCCGGCCACGTGGGAGCTGCAGGGTTTCGCTTTCTGTTGGGGTCTGCAGCTTATTGCTGAGGCAGGATGGGCTCCCAAAGGGTTTGTAGCTGAAAGCTTTGCAGAGAGGAGGTTTCTCGGCTGTGATCCTTTCGCAGCAGCACTCGCTCCTTGCTCCAGTCAAACGGAACCGTCCCGGGGACTCGGCTCCTCTGGGGTTTCGCCTCTCGGCCCGGCAAGACAAGTATCTGTCCTCCGGGCTTTACAACGCTGAAACAGCGAGGGGCTTTGCTGTCTTGTCTGGGTAAACTGGAACACAGTTCAGCTTCCAAGCGAAGCTTGTGGCTCCTTCCAGAGCGTGGACAAAGGCAAGACAGTGCTCTGGCCCTCCGGGCTGATATTTATAGGTTTCCCGAGACAATACTGGCCAGGAGCAGCACAGGTCTAGGGGTAAACCCTGGTATTGCAACCTAGAGAAAGCCTTCTCTCCAAACGTGGCCAAAAGCACACCCGCCTGGCTCATCCTGGCTCTGAAACATGTCCAGGCAAGCCTGAAGAAGCAGATCTACTAGCTTCTGCCTCATTGTCTGGTTCAGAGCCATTTTGAGGCTTTTTGTCCATTCAGGACAACACCAAAGGCTGGCACAGGCAGGAATGTCTCATTCTGACTGGCAAAACCCCAGGGCAGATTGGGACCAAAGCGAAGCTCACTTTGTGTCGCGTTGTCAGGATGTGAAAAACCACAGGCAGGTCCTGCCCAGACTGAGAGATCAGCCAAGACCTTGTAAGAATAGCACTGGCAGCACTTCCTGATTGGCAGAAGTTGCACCAATTACACTGGAGACAAGGGAAGGGATGCGCTGCGCATCAACAGAGTGAAAAGCTGCAAGTCAAACAAGGGACTGAAAGCAAGTTCCTTGGCTCATCAGGCAAAACTAACTGGAGCAAAACCAAAAGGTGACATGATAGCTGTGCTCTTCCAAACAACCTTGGTGTTTTCTTTGCCTGCACACCAGGCCTGCTGATTGCTTTGTTTTGCCAGTGCAGTTCTGTGCAGGGCTCATTAACAAAGTATGATTAAACCAGTAGCCTGCACGACTTGGAACTGCCAACTGAGTAGCTAATCCAAACACTGCAGTGCTTTCCTCTGATGGAAAAAAGACAATCAAATAAACACCCTGTGCACTGGGAGACAAACATTAGCTTCCTTAGACAGCACTGCAGTCCCACCTGCAACACAAGGCCCCCTGAGCTTCCCCTTACGTTTTCCATGCGGGCAGTGTTCTTCCTTCCACACACCACTTCATCGTGTTTGGTAGTGATGTCTTTTCCTTTGCCTATGAAGCCCTTTCTTGGTGTAGTAGTAGGTTTGTCTGCCAGGAGTGAGAAAGAAATCACACTTCACATCTTCACAAACTCATCACAGAATGGGCTGGGTTGGAAGGGACCTTAAAGGCCCTCCAGTTCCATGGGCAGGGGCACCTCCCACGAGTTCAGGTTGCTCAAGGTCCCAGCCAACCTGGCTTCCAACATTTCCAGGCTTGGAGAACCCACAACTTCCCTGGGCAACCTCTTCCAGTGCCTCACTACCCTCACAGGGAAGCACTGCTTCCTAATGGCTCATCTAAATCCAGCTTCTTCCAGTTTGAGGTCATTGCCCCTCATCCTGTCACTCCAGGCCTCTGTCAAAAGTCCCTCCTCAGCTCTCCTTTAGCCCACCTCAGGTACTTGAAGGCTGCTCTAAAGTCTCCCCAGAGCTCTCTTCTCCAGGCTGAACAACCCCATGTCTCTCAGCCTGTCCCCATAGCAGAGGGGCTGAAGCCCTCTGATCATCTCCCAGAGCTTGTAATGCTCATAAAGGCTCCACAATGCCCACAGTTTTATTCATTAAGTAGAATAAACCACTCAAATTGTTTGATCATGATGTCATCTTCTCTCATTCTAGATGAGACAGCTTCATTTGCTATGTCAGGGCTCATTTGTATCTTTTCTCTGGGCTGTCAGACACACTGCTGTGTTCAGTATCATGTGCAGGTGTCCCTAGCCACAGCTAAATGACAGATGTGCACAGCCCACAATACTTTCCACCTAGAATAAGGTGAGACCTTATTACTCTCTACAACTACCTGAAAAGAAGTTGTTGACAGGTGGAGCAGGGCTTGGTCTCTTCTCCCAGGCAAGCAGCACCAGAACAAGAGGACACAGTCTCAAGCTGTGCCAGGGGAAGTTTAGGCTGGAGGTGAGGAGAGAGTTCTTCCCAGAAAGAGTCATTGGTCATTGGGATGTGCTGCGCAGGGAGGTGGTGGAGTCACCATCCCTGGAGGTGTTCAAAAAAGGCTTGGATGTGGCACTTGGAGCCATGGTTTAGTTGTCAGGAGGTGTTAGGGATTAGGCAATAGGTTGGACTTGATGATCTCTGAGGTCTTTTCCAACCTGGTTGATTCTATAGTTCTGTGAATGGTTACTTTGCCAGATTCAGCCACTAAAGGCAACTTTCTGGCAGACAGAAGCCTGCAGTTACCTGCCCTGCTTCCTGCACAACACCTCCCAATTAGGTGACCTGATTTCACACTGCCTTACAGTCAAACAACCTGAATGAACTATGGCACACCCTCAGGTCTGCTAACCAGGGCAAGGGTGCTGTCCCTAACTGCCACATACCTGCTCTGTAGGGATCATGCCGAGTGTCCTGCCAGTCCACCTCATCCTCTGAGCTGTCGCTGTCATAGGGGTGCACCTTCCGATAGTTTTCAAAGGATATGGAGACTTTAAGAAACAAAACAAAGGAGCATGCCTGTGATGATCAGGGATTTGCTGCTTCCTCACAGCCCTGGCAGCTTAAGCACAGTGCCAAGAACAGCTCCAAAGCAAGACTACTTCTTCTGAGGAGGGTACCTTTGCTGTCCCCATTGATCTTCCTCTCCTCACGCCGGAGCTGGGCGTCGTATTCCCTGTCGAATTCCATCTGCAGCATCTGAGCCAGCATCAGGTCACTGGAGGTGTCAATGTTCTCCCCTGTAATGAATGGTCCTTCTGCAACACTGTGCCAAAGGAAAACAGGAAAAAGACAAGCACAGTCACAGCTGGACAGCAGCCCCACTTGGCACCACTTCATCACTCTGCACAGGACTTCATGCAGAGCTAGAGAGATAAACCAGACCTCGCCTGTCCCCCCTGCAAGCCAACAGTGAATATTCACAGAGTATGACTTCACTGCTCTGTCTTTCCTTTGCACTTGGAGCTTTGACTTGTTTACCACCCTGCAGAAACCATTAGGCTGCATTTTTAAGATGCCCCTCAAGAGAGGGAAAGAAGCCACACAGCTGTACCTATGTGTGTGTGTGTATGTGTATTTATAAACAAGCACAACAGACCTTCTAGAAAAGCAAACAGTGCTGCTTGGCTTCACAGAAATGGCTGCAGGCAAAAGGTACAGGGGTTTAGGAGCAGGAAGCTCTTGGCCTGTGCTTCCAGGTATTAGAAGGAGACAGGTGAGACAGCTGACAGTTCTCAAAATGGTATTGTTGAGTCAACACTGCAACAAGAGTGGCTAAGCATACCAGAACCAACCCCACATTTCTGACATTTGGTTTAGAGATTGGCCTAAAGCACCCAAAGAAGAGAGCAAGAAAGAAGGGTGGGTGACAGAAAAGAGAACCTAAGGAAGAGTTTTAACTGGAGAAGCCATCTTAGACTAGGGGGAATGGAATGAAGCTGGAGGTGGGGAGATTCAGGCTGGAGGGGAGGAGGAAGTTCTTCCCCATGAGAGTGCTGAAGCCCTAGAATGGGTTGTGCAGGGAGGTGGTTGAGGCCCCGTCCCTGGAGGTGTTTAATCCCAGGCTGGATGAGGCTCTGGCCAGGCTGATCTAGTGTGGGGTGTCCCTGCCCATGGCAGGGGGGTTGGAACTAGATGATCCTTGTGGTCCCTTCCAACCCTGACTGATGCTATGATACCAAGTGACCACTAATCCATGTCCCTCAGCACCATATGGCTTTTAAATCCCACCAGGGATGAGGATTCAAGCACCTCCCTGGACAGCCCGTTCCACTGTTTGAGAATCTTCTCAAGGAAAAAATTTCTTCTGATATCCAACCTAAACCTCCCCTGCTGCAATTTGAGGCCACTCATCTCATTACTTGCTACTAGGGAGAAGAAACCAACCCCCACCTTACTGCAACCTCCTTCCAGGGAGTTACAGAGAGCATTGAGGTCTCCCTTCAGCCTCCTCTTCTCCAGACTAACATTCACTTGCTGCTCTTAGGGCTTATTCTCTAGACCCACCCCCTTCACTGCAAAAGGCCCAAAGAAGCAGATCAGGAGAAAACAGGCAAAGCATTTACTCAGTCACTGCACTTTGAGCACACTGCATGAAACTGCCTGGTGAACAGAAGAGGACCTCACAGCGCTGGAGATCACCAATCCGGGATTCACACTTACGCAGCCACTTCAGGAAAAGCAGCATTTTCTTCTTCCAGCTGCAGCTCTTTAGCCAGCTGCTCACTCATGACATCAGCAAGGGAACACGATATTGCAGGTGTGTTAGGAGCTCCCCACGGGCACTGGAAATAAACATTGTATGCAAGTCAGGCACAAACGCAACGGCCAGACACTAATCTGGAGAAGGAGCTAAGTGGCTCAAAGGTAAGCTCATGTAATCCTCTTAACAGCCTGTCTTCCACAGATGCTTAGGGAAGCACATTGCACAGAAAAATACCTCAAGGAGTAGTTTCACCAACTCAGTAGGGAGAGCTGAGATTGAAAGGGTGTTGGTCACTTAGTAACAGAGCAAAAATTAATGTTTGTTAGTGTCAGCACCCTCTGAGCACAGGGTTCTGCAAAAGCCTTTTGAGGCGTTGGGTAGTGATAGGACATGGGGGGATGGAGCAAAACTAGGAGTGGGGAGATTCAAATTGGATGTCAGGAAGAAGTTGTTCCCCAGGAGGGTGGTGAGAGCCTGGCACAGGCTGCCCAGGGAGGTGGTGGAAGCCTCCTGCCTGGAGGTGTTTGCAGCCAGGCTGGAGGTGGCTGTGAGCAACCTGCTGCAGTGTGAGGTGTCCCTGCCCATGGCAGGGGGGTTGGGACTGGATGATTCTTGAGGTCCTTTCCAAGCCTGACAAGTCTATTGCTCTTTTCAGAAAGTTTGCTTACAAGTGTATACAGAGACTACACGAAACTTCTCCTGGAATAACTCAGTATTCATGGCTTATGCACAGCTTCCTCCCTCTCTCTAGAGCCCTCAGAGGGCAGCCATCACCCCCAGCCCCTCACAAACGCCGAAGCAGGTATACAGCCTTGCCTGGGGAGGCAAGGGCTGGGAAATGATGAATCCAACCAAGCTGTGACTCGTTGCCCACCACCTCGCCAGCCAAACTCTCAGATCTGATTTCCTGCTCAGCAACAGAGCGGGGGGAGAAGCGCCTCGTTTATCAGTGTCCAACAGCTCTCTCCCCCAGCAAGATAACCGCCCGAAGCGGCGAGCCGCGGCCTACCCTGCCCCGCGCGGCCCGCTGCTGGGTGCGGCGGAGCCCAATGCTCGGTTTGCCAACCGCGGCCCACGGTTTGCTGGCACCGCCTCACGGCGCCCTCCCGACGGCCCCAGCCCGCCCCGCGCGGGCCGGACGGGCGGGGAAAGTCGGCCGGGGCCGGTGCCCGCGCCCCAACGCGCCTTTGCCCGACCCCTCCCCCCAGCTCCCGGGAGCCAGCCCAGCGCCGGCCGCAACTCTGCGGCCCCGGAGGGCCGAGGCGTGCCCGACACAGCCTCGCAGGCCGCCGCCAAGGCCTGGCAGGGTTTAGCCGCCGCCGATCAGGCCGGGCCCGCGCTCACCTTGCTCTGCCAGGCGGGGCCCGGCCCGGCGTCGGGAACAGCAGCGACTTCCACCGGGTCCATCTGCGCATACAAGGGCGGGCGGGCGGTGACAGCAGCTTTCCACAGGACAGCGACAGAGCCTGGCGACAGGGTCTCTCCTCGGGACGGCGGCGGCAGGGCCTCTCCTCAGGGCGGCGACAGCGCCTGGCGGCAGGGCCTCTCCTCAGGGCGGCGACAGCGCCTGGCGGCAGGGCCTCTCCTCAGGGCGGCGACAGCGCCTGGCGGCAGGGCCTCTCCTCAGGGCGGCGACAGCGCCGACAGTGCCTGGCGGCAGGGCCTCTCCTGATGGGGGCGACACTCCGAATGCGAAGCCTTCCGCGTTCCCGCCCGCTTCCCCTGGCCGTCACCTGCAGCCAGCCTCTCCATTGGCCAAGCCGCGGGACCGCCCCCTCCTTCCGCCTATGGCAGCGGGGCAGCCCCCCCGAACTGTGACACACCCCCCATCCGCCCCCTCCTTCCGCCTATGGCAGCGGCGCAGCCCCCGAACTGTGACACACCGCCCCCCGTTGCGCCCCCTCCTTCCGCCTATGGCGGTGGGGAGCGGCGCCGGCACTGTGACACCCCCTCGAAAGCCTCGGGGCTGCCCCCTCCTTCCGCCTGTATCAGAGAGGAGCAGCCACGGCACTGTGACACCCCCTCGAAAGCCTCGGGGCCGCCCCCATCCTTCCGCCTATGTCATGGGGGAGCAGCCCCCGAACTTTGAGACCGCCCCCCGGGCCGCCCCTCTCTTTCCGCTAATGTCGGAGGGGCAGCCCCGACACTGTGAGACCCCCCGAAAGCCTCGGGGCCGTCCCTCACCTTCCGGCGAAGGTCAGGAGGGAGCAGCCCCCGAACTGAGACCCCGCCAAGAGCCTCGGGGCCGCCCCCTCCTTGTGCTAATGTTAGAGGGGCTACCCCGGGACTGTGAGACCCCCGAAAGCCTCGGGGCCGCCCCCCTCCTTCTGCTAATGTCAGAGGGGCTACCCCGGGACTGTGAGACCCCCGAAAGCCTCGGGGCCGCCCCCTCCTTCTGCTAATGTCAGGGGCTACCCCGGGACTGTGAGACCCCCGAAAGCCTCGGGGCCGCTTGCGAGGTGTGTGCTGCGGGGAGTTGTTCCCCGTGGTGGTTTTAGGCTATGCCTTTAAGGGTTTTTTTGTCACAGATCCTGAACAGAAAGTGGTAAAATGTAAATAAACGGCTATTGGGTGTAGAAAGGAAAACAATGGTATTTCTCAATCCCGTGGGAGAGTTACCTACCGTAAGAATAAGTTTGGTAAATGATGTCTCTCTCTCTTCTTGCTTCCCGGGGCTGGGAGATGCTAACTTGCTTCTGCTGGACCTTGGTTGTGGCTGGGATTAACTTCCCTGCTTCTGTCTCTTGTCCCTAAGGGGGAGGCAGAGAGGGAGAAGCTAATAGCCTCCCCTTGTCCTTGGCCAGGGGGTTCCTTGTGCTGTTTGTTAATTGTAAGTATCTGTAAACGTTGTGTGTTTGTACACATTCGTTGCATTCCGTTGTGGATTGTAGTTTTGCCTGTAAGTACAGCTTCCATTTGCTTCCAACTGAGCTGCTCTGGCAAAGCTGATGCTGGGGGTGGGAGGAATTTTCAACCCACCGCAGTCCCCGAGCTGCCAAGAGCTGCTGGCGGGCGACGGCAGCCTGCCCGTGGAGCCAGGAGCTGTGCTGACAGCAGGGGGACTTAGAATCATAGAATCAATAAGGTTGGAAGAGACCTCAAAGATCATCAAGTCCAACCTGTCACCACAGACCTCATGACTACTAAACCACGGCTCCAAGTGCCACATCCAATCCCCTCCAGGGAGGGTGACTCCACCACCTCCCTGGGCAGCACATTCCAATGGCCAATGTCTCTGTGAAGAACTTTCTCCTCACCTCCAGCCTAAACCTCCCCTGGCACAGCTTGAGACTGTGTCCTCTTGTTCTGGTGCTGGGTGCCTGGGAGAAGAGACCAACCCCCACCTGGCTACAACCTCCTTCAGGGAGTTGCAGAGAGCAATGAGGTCTCCCCTGAGCCTCCTCTTCTCCAGGCTAAGCAACCCCAGCTCCCTCAGCCTCTCCTCCCAGGGCTGTGCTCCAGACCCCTCCCCAGCCTCACTGCTCTTCTCTGGACACCTTCAAGTGTCTCAATGTCCTTCTTAAACTGAGGAACCCAGAACTGGACACAGGACTCAAGGTGTGGCCTCAGCAGTGCTGAGCACAGGGCACAATGTCCTCCCTGCTCCTGCTGGCCACACTGTTCCTGATGCAGGCCAGGATGCCATTGGCCTTCTTGGCCCCCTGGGCACACTGCTGGCTCCTGTTCAGCTGCTGGCACCCAGCACCCCCAGGTCCCTCTCTGTTTGGCAGCTCTCCAGCCACTCCAACCTCACTTCCATAGGTCTGAGGAAGTAAACAAGGAGGGGGGAAAGGAATCCCCCATGAATGAACACATTGATTTGATTCTGATCCCATAACTCACTGTCAATACAAGTTTAAATACTTTGTATGGGATCTGGCACCTGCTACACCTCAATTTTATACCTAATTGTAGAATCATAGAATAGTTTTGGCTGGAAAAGCCCTTTGGGATCATTGAGTCCAACCATTCTCTCACTCTGCCAAGACTGCTGGCAAACCAGGTCCCTCAGCACCACAACTCTGCCTCTTTGAGACACCTCCAGGGATGGGGATTCAACCCTCCTGGGCAGCCTGTGCCAGACTCTGAGAACCCTTCCAGTGAAAAGGTCCATTCTAATGTCCAACCTAAACCTTCCCTGGTGCAATTTGAGGCTGTTTCCTCTCATTTTGTCCCTTGTCACTAGGGAAAAGAGACCAACAATAGACCAAAAGAGACCACCTAGCTCCAACCTCCTTTCAGGGAGTTGTAGAGCACTGAGGGCTCCTCTCAGCCTCTTCTTCAGACTAAATAACCCCAGGTCCCTCGTTTAACCCTGACCAGACCCATTCTCCAGACTCTTCACCAGCTACTGCTGGTAACTAGAAAACTGCCACAGCAAAGCTGGCTGGCTCCAGGAGCAGGAGCAAGGGGTCCCACAGCCCCTGTGCCAGCTCAGGGCAAGTTCCCTGGCACACACCCAGCAAACCATGCTGCCAGGGCAGGCCCAGCAAGAGTCACTCTCATCAACTGCTAGGCAGGGAAGACTCAGCTTTGTCAGCCAAAGTTCATCTATGATCAGGTGACTGCCTGGTGGGGCAGGCTGTGGATGTGGTCTACCTGGATCTCTGCAAGGCCTTTGACACCGTCCCCCACAGCAAACTCCTGGCCAAGCTGTCAGCCCCTGGCTGGGACAGCAGCACTCTGAGCTGGGTTAGGAACTGGCTGGAGGCTGAGCCCTGAGAGTGCTGGTGAATGGTGCCACAGCCAGCTGGCAGCCAGGCACCACTGGTGTGCCCCAGGGATCAGTGCTGGGCCCCATCCTCTTTAACATCTTTATTGACGATCTGGATGAGGGCATTGAGTCCATCATCAGTGAATTTGCAGCTGACACCAAGCTGGGGGCAGGAGTTGATCTGCTGGAGGGCAGAGGCTCTGCAGAGGGACCTCGACAGGCTGGACAGATGGGCAGAGGCCAAGGGCAGGAGATTGAACACATCCAAGTGCCAGGTGCTGCACATTGGCCACAGCAACCCCAGGCAGTGCTACAGGCTGGGGGCAGAGGGGCTGAGAGCAGCCAGGCAGAGAGGGACCTGGGGGTGCTGGTTGATGGGAGGCTGAACATGAGCCAGCAGTGTGCCCAGGCAGCCAAGAAGGCCAATGGCATCCTGGCCTGCATCAGGAAGAGTGTGGCCAGCAGGAGCAGGGAGGTCATTCTGCCCCTGTCCACTGCACTGGTTAGGCCACACCTTGAGTCCTGTGTCCAGTTCTGGGCCCCTCAGTTTAGGAAGGAGGTTGAGTTGCTGGAAGGTGTCCAGAGAAGGGCAACAAAGCTGGTGAGGGGCTTGGAACACAAGCCCTACAGGGAGAGGCTGAGGGAGCTGGGGTTGCTTAGCCTGGAGAAGAGGAGACTGAGGGGTGACCTTCTTGCTCTCTACAACTACCTGAAGGAGGTTGTAGCCAGGTGGGGGTTGGTCTCATCTCCCAGGCAAGCAGCACCAGAACAAGAGGACACAGTCTCAAGCTGTGCCAGGGGAGGTTTAGGCTGGATGTTAGGAAGGAGTTCTACACAGAGAGAGTGATTGCCCATTGGGATGTGCTGCCTGGGGAGGTGGTGGAGTCACCATCCCTGGAGGAGGAGGCTTGATGGGGTGCTTGGTGCCATGGGTTAGTTGATTAGGTGGTGTTGGATGATAGGTTGGACACAATGATCTTGAAGGTCTCTTCCAACCTGGTTAATTCTATTCTATTCTATTCTATTCTATTCTATTCTATTCTATTCTATTCTATTCTATTCCATTCTATTCTATTCTATTCTATTCTATTCTATTCTATTCTATTCTTATTCTATTCTATTCTATTCTATGCTATGCTATTCTTATTCTAATTCTATTCTATTCTGTTCTATTCTATTCTATTCTATTCTATTCTATTCTATTCTATTCATTCTTATTCTTATTCTATTCTATTCTATTCTATGCTATTCTTATTCTTATTCTTATTCTTATTCTTATTCTTATTCTATTCTATTCTATTCTATTCTATGCTATTCTTATTCTTATTCTATTCTAATTCTATTCTAATTCTATTCTATTCTATTCTATTCTATTCTAAACCTAACCTAACCTAACCTAACCTAACCTAACCTAACCTAACCAGTCCTTAACAAGTGATGCAAGGCATTACAGTCTGCCAAGGCAATCTGTTCCAGTGACTGCAGACAGTCCCCAGGTAAATGGGAACTTGTTTGGAAGAGGGGAGTGACCCAGGTCACACGACACAGCCTGCAGGGACAACATCAGGACAGCTTAGTCTGCTGATGTGGTGCCAGTTCTTATCCCCTCTGCCCTCAGGCCTGGCAGAGAGAGATTATTTCTCTCCCTTTGCAGCTGCCTTTTGGGCTGTGAAGGTTGCTGCCCTGACCCCTTCAGTCTTCTGTGGCTGAGTTTATCAGTTTTATGCATGTGGAGAAAGTCAAAGCAGCGTTCTCCTGCCCCAGGAAAATCATTGCTGGAGCCCAGCTGTAGAAGCACTGATTAAGAAAAGTAGTTTGGGTAGGTTTTGATTCAAGGAGACATTACAAATTACTCAATATTCCTCTGCCTTTTTATTCAGTTTGTCATTTTCAGAGATAAATCTTTTATATTAGCCTCCTAAATGCTACATTATTAGGCCTTGATCCCACGAGGATCCCTTTGGGAAGGCAGAGGGGTTCATGGAGAGCCTCTGTCACTTGTTTAGTGGCCAGCTCAGTCCTTACCCGTGACACTGACACCCCGAAACTGACCCCAGGACTCAAGCTGTGGCCTCACCAGGGCTGAGTCCAGGAGGACAATCCCTGCCCTGCTCCTGCTGGCCACACCATTGCTGCTCCAGGCCAGGACACTGTCGGCTTTCTTGGCCACCTCTATCCCCTTGGCTTGATTTTTCCACTTTAAGAAGTACTGCAAGAAGCACAAAGAAAATGATCAGTGTAATAGATAGAATCAAAGTGAATCTCCACTAAAATTAAAACTTCAAAGTGTTCTTCTTAGCCACTGACATTTGTCTTTGTGGACACCTGCAAAGTGGAATTGCTGTAGCACCAACCCTGCTGTGCCATTAGGGTGGCACATCAGTGATCTCTGAAGGCCTGGATGGACAGAACCTTTCTCCGTGGGTCTGGATGGAGCAAACCTTACAGCACTGGAAATGTGACATCATTTCTGGACCACCTCCTTACAAACTAGGTAGGATGGCATCTGATGGACCAACATGTCTGTATTTGGCATGGTGTGGTGGATACTACTCAGCTGTTGTATCACAGTATCACAGTATTACCAAGGTTGGAAGAGACCTCAAAGATCATCAAGTCCAACCTGTAATCACAAACCTCACGACTAGACCATGGCACCAAGTGCCACATCCAGTCCCCTCTTGAACACCTCCAGGGATGGTGACTCCACCACCTCCCCAGGCAGCCCATTCCAATGATGAATGACTCTCAGGGAAGAACTTTCTCCTCACCTGCAGCCTAAACTTCCCCTGGTGCAGCCTGAGCCTGTGTCCCCTTGCTCTGGTGCTGGTTGATAGGGAGAAGAGGCCAACCCCTTCCTGGCTACAACCACCTTTCAGGTAGTTGTAGAGAGCAATGAGGTCACCCCTGAGCCTCCTCTTCTCCAGGCTAAGCAACCCCAGCTCCCTCAGCCTCTCCTCACAGGGCTGTGCTCCAGACCCCTCCCCAGCCTCATTGCTGTTCTCTGGGCACCTTCAAGTGTCTCAATGTCCTTCTTAAACTGAGGGGCCCAGAACTGGACACAGGACTCAAGGTGTGGCCTAACCAAAGCAGTGTACAGGGGCACAATGACCTCCCTGCTCCTGCTGGCCACACTATTCCTAATGCAGGCCATTGTGCTCAGGTTTGTCTTTTGAGGCTAAATGTAGTAGGTCAGAGAGGCTCATTTCAGAGGCAGGATTTAGCCTGTGGCTTAATAGTTATTGCCTCCCACACTCCCAAGTTTAGGCCACTCTCAGCTCCTTTATTTTCCCTGCTTTGCTCTGTCCTCTGCAAACCAGAGTGTGTGTGCACAGAGAGAGCCAGGACCTGAGCCAAGTCCAGCTGAGAACTGCAGAGATAAGAGACCTGCTAGTATCACGTCTGGGAAGAATGAGGCCAGGACAGAAGCACACCCAGTGCCCATGACTATGCAGGGCAGGTCTCTGCCTGCTTCCCTGCCTCCTGGGATATTTGTGGGTTACACATCATCGATGAATCACAGACTGGTTTGGGTTGGGACCTTCAAAGGTCATCAAGGCCAACCTTCTGCAGCTAGAGCAGGTTGCTCAGAGCCCCAAACAACCTGACCTGGCATAGTTCTAGAGATGGGACATTTACCACTTCTCTGAGCAACTTTGACCAGGCTCTCACCACCTTCAGCATCAAAAATGTCTTCCTTCTATCTAGTTTAGTTCTCTTTTAGTTTAAACCATCGCCCCTTGTCCTGTCACTACAGGTCCTGCTAGAAGGTCTGTCCCCAGCTTTCTTATCAGCCTCCTCAAGTATTGAAAGGCCACTAGGTCCCCCTGCAGCCTTCTCTTCTTCAGGCTGGACAACCCCAACTCTCTCAGGCTGCCATCGCAGCAGAAGTGCTGCAGCCCTTGCGTCATCTCTGTGGCCTCCTCTGGATCTGCTTTAACAGTTCCATGCCCTTGTGCTGGGGGCTCCAGAGCTGCCCCAGCACTGCAGGTGGGGTCTCAGCAGGGTGGAGCTGACCCTGCTGCCCACGCTGCTGGGGATCAGCTCAGAGCACGCCTGGCTCAGGGCTGCGGTCGCATACTGTAGGCTCGGCTTCGGCTTCGGATCTTCGGCTTCGGATCTTCGGCGCTTCGGCTCTTCGGGGCTTCGGCTCTTCGGGGCTTCGGCTCTTCGGGGCTTCGGCTCTTCGGGGCTTCGGCTCTTCGGCGCTTCGGCTCTTCGGCGCTTCGGCTCTTCGGCGCTTCGGCTCTTCGGCATTTCGACTCTTCGGCATTTCGGCTCTTCGGCGCTTCGACTCTTCGGCATTTCGGCTCTTCGGCGCTTCGGCTCTTCGGCATTTCGGCTCTTCGGCGCTTCGACTCTTCGGCGCTTCGACGCTTCGGCATTTCGGCTCTTCGGCATTTCGGCTCTTCGGCATTTCGACTCTTCGGCATTTCGGCTCTTCGGCGCTTCGGCTCTTCGGCGCTTCGACTCTTCGGCATTTCGGCTCTTCGGCATTTCGGCGCTTCGGCATTTCGGCTCTTCGGCATTTCGGCGCTTCGGCATTTCGGCTCTTCGGCATTTCGGCGCTTCGGCATTTCGGCTCTTCGGCATTTCGGCGCTTCGGCATTTCGGCTCTTCGGCATTTCGGTTCTTCGGCATTTCGGCTCTTCGGCATTTCGGCTCTTCGGCATTTCGGCTCTTCGGCTTCGGCGCCGTGCGGCAGCGAGGCCCTTTAAGGAGGCGTTGCTCGGGGCGGGTCCCGGAGCCCATTGGCGCCACGTGTCGCTGCCATGGCGGCGTCCGGCCGGGCAGGCTCGCTGGGGCAGTGGCGGCGGGACCCGCGGTGACAGATGTATTTGAAGAGGCCGGCGGCCGGCCTGGCCTTCTGCCTCTTCTACCTCGCCTCTTGTTTCACCAACAAGGTGAGGGCGGGCGCGGAGCCTCCCCGGTCTCGGCGGAGGGCGCTGGGCGGGGGATCCGCTGCAGCCGGAGCTGCGTCCGGGAGGGCGGGAGAAGCGCAGGGACCCAGGAGGAGGGATGGTGTCATCTGCTTGTCCTGCCGGAGGAGGTGAAGGGGAGGATATCATGTGAAGTGCATGCAGTGTGAGTTGCGGAGCCGGCGGTCAGGCTGCCGCGGCAGCATCAGGGATGCTGAGCTCCTGCCGGTACTGTGCTCTGGCCCCGAGCGCCTGGGCATTCCCCAGAGGCGATCTGTGTTAGCTGGAACAGCTATCCCCAGGTATCCAAAGGAAAAATGGGAAGTGTTCGAAGTGATACAGCATCAGTGCAACAAACGTTAGCTTCCACAGACCCCCTGACAGTTTAATTAACGCGCAAATCAGGGGCGAGGAATTTGTTTTCCCCTTGATCGCCTGCTGGTGTTGCTGGAATGTCCCTGCAGGAGCAGAGGCAGGCTGGAGATGGTGACACTGCGTAGTTTGAGCACTCTTTGAAGCAGTTTTTTCACTCTGGGGAGAGCAGATAGAGCAGCCCCTCCTTGCTGTCCTGCTTATCAGAGACCGTGGCGGTGTGGCTGGTGCAGATGCCCGAAAGCAAAGCTGGGTTTGGAGGCAAGCAGGGTAGGGATTTCTGCAGGGAGAGTTAGGGAAAAGCAGCATTTCAGAGGTGGAAGTGAAATGGCTTCTCAGCACTGGCCTCTGGTTTCGCTTCCAAGGTACTTTTGCCATTAAGGATGCCCAGAAGTAGGCTGAAGTCCAGATGTGAAGCAGGGAGATCATGCCCTGGGTGTGACAGCCAGATGGGAGCTGTGGGTAGTTAAACAGGGGCTGGAAGACCTGCACTGGAAAAGGTAGTTGAAGGTGGAAGGACTTTGACCTGGAGCCTCCCTTTTCAAACCTCAATGTAGGTTTTAGTGCAATGAAGTGAAAAATCACCAGGTTATAAACCTTTCATCTAAATGGAAGGGGAGGGGTGGAAAGTGCAGCTGTTGTGTCCTGATGTAGAATGCATGTGGCAGTCCAGACAGGTGTCTGTGCCACAGCCCTTTGCCTTGTCTGTACGCTGATGCCAGCTTCTTAGTGACTCCCCCACCCAAACACTGCACCTCGCACAGTGCTGAGCAGTTTCCTATCTGCTGAAAGCCTCCAGCTTCTCCTTTTGCCATTGAGAGCTTCTGCTGGCTCCTGGAAAGAATGGCAGGTACCTTCCCTTCCCTCTGAGGAAGCTTCAGCCATTCTTTGCCTTTACAGGAGTAGTGTTTGCGTGCTGCATCACAGGAAGCTGTTAGATGCTGTTACACACATGGAAAGGCAGATTTATTTCTGCCTCATCTTTCCACGGGCACCTCTGTGGTGGGAAAAGACACTGCTGGCATCCATAGGCACGTGGAATCATAGAATCAATGAGGTTGGAAAAGACCTCAAAGGTCATCAAGTGCTATAGCAATGACACAGAGGCTTTCCTTTTCTCCCTCCCCATGCATTACCTCTCCAAAGGGCTTTATGGACTGGGCATTATTTTACACAAACTGGAGAGAGCAGTGCTGAGGAAAAGGGTTTGGGGGTGCTGGGTGAGGAGAAGCTCAACAGGAGCCAGCACTATGTGCTGGCAGCCCAGACCCAGCCATGTCCTGGGCCAATCTCCAGCAGTGTGGGCAGCAGGGGGAGGAGAGGGGATTCTGCCCCTCCCTCTGCTCTGCTGAGACCCCCTCCTGCAGTGCTGGGGCAGCTCTGGAGCCCCCAGCACAAGAAGTTCATGGAACTGTTAGAGCAGGTCTAGAGGAGACCAGGAACGTGCTCCAAGGGCTGGAGCACCTCTGCTGTGAAGGCAGGCTGAGAGAGCTGGGGTTGTTCAGCCTGGAGAAGAGAAGGCTGCAGGGGGACCAGAACCTGAAGGAGGCTACAGGAGAGCTGAGAAGGACTTTAAACAAAAGCACAGAGTGTCTGGACAAGGGGTGATGGCTTCAAATTGGAAGAAGCTGGATTTAGATGAGTTATTAGGAAGAAATTCTTCCTCAGGAGGGTGGTGAGACACTGGATCAGCTTGCTTTGAGAAGTTGTGGAGGCTCCAAGGCTGCAAGTGTTGAAAACCAGGTTGGATGAGGCCTTGAGCAACCTGGGATAGTGGAAGGAGACCCTGCCCATGGCAGAGGCTAGGAACTAGGTGATCTTTAAAGTCCCTTCCAACCCAAAGCATTCTGTGATTCTATGACAGTTAGGTCTGTAAGATGAATTAATCAGCAGGAGACAATTGTGTTAAGGTTATTGGTCTGCCAAGGCTGCCTCTGCAGGGTGTGATTCTCTCTGACCCTTGCTTGTGTCCTAATCATAGAATCAACAAGGATGGAAAAGACCTTTGAGATCATCAAGTCTAATCTGCCACCCAAGACCTCATGCCTACTAGACCATGGCACCAAGTCCAGTCCCCTCTTGAACACCTCCAGGGATGGGGACTCCACCACCTCCCTGGGCAGCACATCCCAATGGCCAACAACTCTCTCTGGGAAGAACTTTCTCCTCACCTCCAGCCTAAACCTCCCCTGGCACAGCTTGAGACTGTGTCCCGTTCATCCTCTTCCCCCCCCTTTGCTCCCGTTCATCCTCTTCCCCCCCGTGCTCCCGTTCGTCCTCTTCGTCCCCCCCCCCGTGCTCCCGTTCGTCCTCTTCCCCCCCCCGTGCTCCCGTTCGTCCTCTTCCCCCCCCCGTGCTCCCGTTCGTCCTCTTCCCCCCCCCCCGTGCTCCCGTTCGTCCTCTTCCCCCCCCCCCCCGTGCTCCCGTTCGTCCTCTTCCCCCCCCCCGTGCTCCCGTTCGTCCTCTTCCCCCCCGTGCTCCCGTTCGTCCTCTTCCCCCCCCGTGCTCCCGTTCGTCCTCTTCCCCCCCCCGTGCTCCCGTTCGTCCTCTTCCCCCCCCGTGCTCCCGTTCGTCCTCTCCCCCCCCCCGTGCTCCCGTTCGTCCTCTTCCCCCCCGTGCTCCCGTTCGTCCTCTTCCCCCCGTGCTCCCGTTCGTCCTCTTCCCCCCGTGCTCCCGTTGCTCCCCCCCCCTCCCGTTCGTCCTCTTCCCCCCCCGTGCTCCCGTTCGTCCTCTTCCCCCCCGTGCTCCCGTTCGTCCTCTCCCCCCCCCGTGCTCCCGTTCGTCCTCTTCCCCCCCCCCCCCGTGCTCCCGTTCGTCCTCTTCCCCCCCCCCCGTGCTCCCGTTCGTCCTCTTCCCCCCCCGTGCTCCCGTTCGTCCTCTTCCCCCCCCGTGCTCCCGTCCTCGTCCTCTTCCCCCCCCTTTGCTCCCGTTCGTCCTCTTCCCCCCCCTTTGCTCCCGTTCGTCCTCTTCCCCCCCTTTGCTCCCGTTCGTCCTCTTCCCCCCCCTTTGCTCCCGTTCGTCCTCTTCCCCCCCCCGTGCTCCCGTTCGTCCTCTTCCCCCCCCCCCGTGCTCCCGTTCGTCCTCTTCCCCCCCCCCCCGTGCTCCCGTTCGTCCTCTTCCCCCCCCCGTGCTCCCGTTCGTCCTCTTCCCCCCCCCGTGCTCCCGTTCGTCCTCTTCCCCCCCCCGTGCTCCCGTTCGTCCTCTTCCCCCCCCGTGCTCCCGTTCGTCCTCTTCCCCCCCCGTGCTCCCGTTCGTCCTCTTCCCCCCCCCCGTGCTCCCGTTCGTCCTCTTCCCCCCCCGTGCTCCCGTTCGTCCTCTTCCCCCCCCCCCCGTGCTCCCGTTCGTCCTCTTCCCCCGCCGTGCTCCCATTCGTCCTCTTCCCCCCCCGTGCTCCCGTTCGTCCTTTCCCCATTCAGTGCTGTGCCCAGGCTGTGCTCAGAGAGGGAAAGAGCAGCTCAGGAGGCAGCCTGCTCTCCATCCTTCCGTGTTCCCTCCTGTACTTCGTATCAGGAACAGTGTGGCCAGCAGGAGCAGGGAGGTCATTGTGCCCCTGTACACTGCACTGGTTAGGCCACACCTTGAGTCCTGTGTCCAGTTCTGGGCCCCTCAGATTAGGAAGGAGGTTGACTTGCTGGAACGTGTCCAGAGAAGGGCAACAAAGCTGGTGAGGGGTTTGGAGCACAGCCCTGTGAGGAGAGGCTGAGGGAGCTGGGGTTGCTTAGCCTGGAGAAGAGGAGGCTCAGGGGAGACCTCATTGCTCTCTCCAACTCCCTGAAGGGAGGTTGTAGCCAGGCAGAGGTTGGCCTCTTCTCCCAGGCAGCCAGCACCAGAACAAGAGGACACAGTCTCAGGCTGCGCCAGGGCAGGTTTAGGCTGGATGTTAGGAAGAAGTTCTACACGGAGAGAGTGATTGCCCATTGGGATGGGCTACCCATGGAGGTGGTGGAGTCACCTTCAC
Source organism: Picus viridis (assembly GCA_033816785.1). Classification (NCBI taxonomy): domain Eukaryota; kingdom Metazoa; phylum Chordata; class Aves; order Piciformes; family Picidae; genus Picus; species Picus viridis. The sequence continues at coordinate 2,648,517 of CM066571.1, forward strand.
TGGAGGTGTTCAGGAGGAGACTTGATGGGGTGCTTGGCTGTATGGTCTAGTTGTTGGGTGGGTTGGATTGGTTGATGGGTTGGACACGATGATCTTGAAGGTCTCTTCCAACCTGGTGTATTGTATTACTTCAGTGTCTGCTGCCTTCCAGGGTGGCTGGGGCAGCCATCCACCCAGTTCTGGCATGGGAAGAGACTTATTAAGTCTTTTATTTGCATTGATTTGGTGGTTTGTTGCTCTTGTGATGTGATTGTTTTAATGTTATGAGACCGCAGGTGTTCACTGTCCAGTAATTGGGTGTTTGTCTTTCCAGTATGTCCTGTCTGTCCTGAAATTTACCTACCCTACCCTTTTCCAAGGGTAAGTACCACTTGAAGAATACAGCTGCTTGAGAAATGACTTTCAGTCAGTCCATGTCTGGCTTGCTCCATGCTGCAGCTAACTTGAGTGCCTGCTGTCATCACTGCCTTTGGCTGTCTGGAGAATGCACTTCGTGAAGCCTCGGTGAAGCATTCCTTAATGTGTCTTGATTCATTTTTAATCATGGTGGTGCTGATGTAACTCAGATTTATGGACTCCACAATACCTCATTTGTCTGAAAGTCTTCACTGCCAGCATAGAAGAATAGTGGTTAGAGTGGAGCCTGGCTCTTGTGTTGCCAGCAGATCCAGAGAGGTGATTCTGCCACTGTCCTCTGCTCTGGGGGACCTCACCTGCAGGGCTGGAGCCCTCCTTATAGGAAGGACCTGGAGCTGATGGAGCAGGAGCAGGTCCAGAGGAGGCCATGAAAATGCTCAGGGGGTTGGAGCAGCTCTGCTATGAGGACAGGCTGAGGGAGCTGGAGGTGTTCAGCCTGGAGAGGAGAAGGCTCCAGGGAGACCTAACAGCAGCCTGCCAGGACCTGAAGGGGCTACAAGAAGGCTGCAGAGAGACTGTTCCCAAAGGCCTGCAGGAACAGGACCAGGGGCAATGGCTTCAAACCAGAGCAGAGCAGATTGAGATTGGCTGTTAGGATCAAGTTCTGCACCATGAGGGTGGTGGAACACTGGAACAGGCTGCCCAGGGAGGTGGTTGAGGCTCCATCCCCGGAGCTATTCCAGGTGAGGCTGGACAGGGCTCTGGGCAACCTGATCCAGTTGGGGATCATAGTATCATCATAGAATCAGTCAGGGTTGGAAGGGACCACAAGGATCAGCCAGTTCCAACCCCCTGCCATGGGCAGGGACACCCCACACTAGATCAGCCTGGCCAGAGCCTCATCCAGCCTGGGCTTAAACACCTCCAGGGACGGGGCCTCAACCACCTCCCTGCACAACCCATTCCAGGGCTTCAGCACTCTCATGGGGAAGAACTTCCTCCTCCCCTCCAGCCTGAATCTCCCCACCTCCAGCTTCATTCCATTTCCCCCTAGTCCTATCACTGCCTGAGATCCTGAGCAGTCCCTCCCCAGCCTTCTTGTAGCCCCCTTCAGATCCTGGAAGGCCACAATGAGGATGTCCCTGCTGCCTGTGGGGAGGTCAGACTGGATGAGCTTTGGAGGTGCCTTCCAACCCAGCCCATGCTGAGCAGTGGCACTGATGGACACTTTGCTGTTGGGCTCTCTTCTTTTTTTTTTTTCAGCTATGCTAATGCAAACCAACCTTGCCTCCATCTTCAAGCATGTGCAAATACCCTGCTGCTTGTTTTTTCAGGCTCAGCCTTTCTTGTCACTCTGCATCTCAAGTGGCTGTCAAATCTTAATGATGGAAGTGAGAATTCCCTGTAATGCCAAGGACCTCTGCATACCAGCAGTGCTGTTAGTGGACTGAATCTGGCCTCCAGAGTCGAGGCTTCACTCAGCTCTTCTTTTGAGGCAACAGGAAGATCTGCAGACACCTCAATATCTTTGGTTCCTTTACTGCTGCTTGGCATGGCTTAGGTTTTTGCCTGACTTGCAGTCCCTGGGCTGCAATTAACTCCAGGGATAGTTGCCTTGGGAATCTCTATTTTTATGGAGTGTACTCAGCAAATGCTTTCCTCAGGCCTGGCAGTCCCATGCAGGCTGTCTCTGAGACAAGGCTTTTATCATGTGGGGGAGAGGGGGTTGGATAATGTATGTCACATGCAGCTGTGGTAAATCAACAGTAGAAGAGCATCTTCCAGTGGCAAGCAGCTGCTTTGTGACAGCTGTGCTGCCACTGTTACTTCTTTTGACTACTATTTGGACGTGAATCTCAGCACCTTTGTGTTTTGCCCTATGTCCTGGCTCTTAAAGGTGACCTCCTCTTGAAAGTTATGAGAGGCACCTTCCTGTATCACAGTATCACCAAGGTTGGAAGAGACCTCAAAGATCATCGAGTCCAACCTGGCACCACAGACCCCATGACTAGACCATGGCACCAAGTGCCACATCCAGTCCCCTCTGGAACACCTCCAGGGATGGTGACTCCACCACCTCCCTGGGCAGCACATTCCAATGGTGAATGACTCTCTCAGAGAAGAACTTTCTCCTCACCTCCAGCCTAAACCTCCCTGGCACAGCTTGAGACTGTGTCCCCTTGTTCTGGTGCTGGTTGCTGGAGAGAAGAGGCCAACCCCCACCTGGCTACAACCTCCTTCAGGTAGTTGTAGAGAGCAATGAGGTCTCCCCTGAGCCTCCTCTTCTCCAGGCTAAGCAACCCCAGCTCCCTCAGCCTCTCCTCCCAGGGCTGTGCTCCAGACCCCTCCCCAGCCTAGTTGCCCTTCTCTGGACACCTTCAAGTGTCTCAATGCCCTTCTTAAACTGAGGGGCCCAGAACTGGACACAGAAGGAAACAAGTAGCTTACTTTTAAGCTTTAAAGAGCCCCACAGGCTGCATCAGTACTCATTTTGAGTTACCTGCAAGCATTTCTAAGGCCTCACAGTTGTTTAATAGACCAAGGGACACCTTTATGGCAGGATGAGCCATAGAATCCTACAATGGTTTGGGTTGGATGGGACCTCAAACCTCATCCAGGTCCAACCCCCTGCCAGGCAGTGGGAGCTGTGTCACAGAGAAAGAGCAGAGAGCTACAGAAGACTGCAAGGACTAAAGCCTTCCCTGTCCTGTTTAGAGACATGGCCTGTGCCAGCCACCCACCCAGGCTTCCAGGCTTCCAGCTAGTTTGGGTGAGAAGCTTTCATAGGTTCAAAGGAAGGTTTGAGTTAGAAGAGACCTCAAAGCTCATCCAGCTCCAACCCCCTGCCATGGGCAGGGACACCTCCCACCAGCCCAGGCTGTAAGTTAATTTGGCCCTTCCTATACACTCCTGGCCTGGGGTGCACCCATTGCCCCCAGAGAGTCATAGGACAGCCTGAGGAGGAAAGGACCTCAAAGGTCATCCAGTTCCAGCCCCTGCCATGGGCAGGGACACCTCCCACCACCCCAGGGTACTCAAGACCTCATCCAGCCTGGGACTGAACACCCCCAGGGAGGAGGCAGCCACAGCCTCCCTGGGCAGCCTGTGCCAGGGTCTCACCACCCTCACTGCAAAGAATTTCCTCCTAATCTCCACTCTGTCTCCCTTCTCCCAGCTCGAAGCCCTTGTCCCTCATCCTGTCACTCCCAGCCCTTGTCAACAGTCCCTCCCCCTGTCAACAGTCCCTCCCCAGCTCTCCTGGAGCCCCTTCAAGCACTGTGAGGCTGCTCTAAGGGCTCCCTGGAGCCTTCTCTTCTGCAGGATTCCCCAGCAGTGAATACCCTGTGGGGCTTCAGCTCCCAGCAGGAGGAAGAGGCCGTTTTACCCTTCCCTGCTCAAGCCCGCAGGGGAGGGGAAAGGAATTTCTCCCCTTTGTCTTCCCCCATTCCACCCTCATTCCTTCCTCCCAGGGTGGGAAGGGGCTGTTGGAGCGCCCTGGGACCCCAGAGGAAGGGCAGGCACCTGGGGTCATGGATGTGCTTGTGGGGAGAGTGTGTGTGTGCCTTCTGAGGTCGTGCTCAAGAGGGTTACAAAGGACAAACCATTCAGAAGTGCTCTTTTTGTCTCTCTTTTAGGTGGCAGACATTAGTGGGTGGACTGCTGCTTCACGCCTGCTGGAAGCTGGGCTGGGTGGAGATAAACTTGTGTTCTGGAAGCTGGGCTGGGTGGAGATAAACTTGTGTTCAAGGTACTGTGAGCTGGGCTGGGTGGAGATAAACTTGTGTTCAAGGTACTGTGGGCTTTCCAGCCTCTGCTCCCTGCTGGCTTCCTCCAGCCGGGATGTGACTTAGTGCAGTGGGTTCTCAGGATCTCATCTCGCAGGGTGTCAGGGGTGGGCAGGCACCCAAAGAATCATAGAATCAACAAGCTTGGAAAGGACGTCAAGAGATCTTCCAGTCCAACCCCTGCCAGAGCAGGACCAGAGAATCCAGCACAGGTCACACAGGAGCACATCCAGACAGGGCTGGAAAGGCTCCAGAGAAGGAGACTCCACAACCTCTCTGGGCAGCCTGCTCCAGGGCTCTGGGACCCTCACAGTCAAGAAGTTCCTCCTCATGTTGGGGTGGAACCTCCTGTGCTGCAGCTTACATCCATTGCCCCTTGTCCTATCCCAGGGAGCAACTGAGCAGAGCCTGTGCCCTCCCTCCTGACCCCCAGCCCTCAGATATTGATAAACATTGATCACATTCCTCTCAGTCTTCCCCTCTCCAGACTCAACAGCCTCAGGGCTCTCAGCCTCTCCTCACCAGGCAGTGCTCCAGTCCCCTCATCATCCTCACAGCCCTCCACTGGACTCTCTCCAGCAGAGAGAGGGAGTTACTGTCTTGCTCAAATGGTTGAGGGAGTTACTAACTTGCTCAAATGCATGTGTGTGTGCTGGTGTGGGATGTGCTGCACAGGAGCAGGGGAGATCTTGTGTTTGAGGCTGATGAATGTGCAGTGACACACTTCAACTGATCATGGGTTGGGTTGGAAGGGAACTTAAAGATCATGCAGTTCCAAGTCCCTGCCAGGGTGGGGTTGTCCTCATCACACAGCTGTTCTAGACCCCTCATCATCCTCATAGACTCCCTTGGACTCTCTCCAGTACATCCCTGAACTGGAGAGCTCACAACTGGCTGCAATACTTCAGATGTGGTCTCACCAGGGCAGAGTAGAGGGAGGAGAACCTCCCTTGAGCTCCTGGCTACACTCTTCTGAATGCACCCCAGGATCCCATTGGCCCTCTTGGCCATAAGGGCACATAGCTGTCCCATGCAGAACTTGCTGTCCAACAGGACTCCATGGAGCTGCTTTCCAGCAGGTCAGCCCCTAGCCTGTATCACAGTATCACCAAGGTTGGAAGAGACCTTGAAGATCATCCAGTCCAACCTGTCACCACAGACCCCATGACTAGACCATGGCACCAAGTGCCACATCCAGTCCCCTCTTGAACACCTCCAGGGATGGTGACTCCACCACCTCCCTGGGCAGCACATCCCAATGGCTAACAACTCTCTCTGGGAAGAACTTTCTCCTCACCTCCAGCCTAAACCTCCCCTGGCACAGCTTGAGACTGTGTCCCCTTGTTCTGGTGCTGGTTGCTGGAGAGAAGAGGCCAACCCCCACCTGGCTCCAACCTCCTTCAGGGAGTTGTAGAGAGCAAGGAGGTCTCCCCTGAGCCTCCTCCAGGCTAAGCAACCCCAGCTCCCTCAGCCTCTCCTCACAGGGCTGTGCTCCAGACCCCTCCCCAGCCTTGTTGCCCTTCTCTGGACACCTTCAAGTCTCTCAATGTCCTTCTTAAACTGAGGGGCCCAGAACTGGACACAGGACTCAAGGTGTGGCCTAACCAGTGCTGAGCACAGGGCACAATGACCTCCCTGCTCCTGCTGGCCACACTCTTCCTGATGCAGGCCAGGATGCCATTGGCCTTCTTGGCCCCCTGGGCACACTGCTGGCTCATGTTCAGGCAGCTGTCAATCAGCACCCCCAGGTCCCTCTCTGTTTGGCAGCTCTCAGCCACTCTGCCCCCAGCCTGTACCTCTGCCTGGGGTTGCTGTGGCCAAAGTGCAGCCCCTGGCACTTGGACTTGTTGAATGCCATCCTGTTGGCCTCTGCCCATCTGTCCAGCCGATCGAGGTCCCTCTGCAGAGCCCTTCTGCCCTCTGACTGACAAACATCTGCTCCCAGCTTGGTGTCATCTGCACATTTGCTGATGACTGTCTCAATCCCCTCATCCAGATCATCAGTGAAGACATTGAAGAGGCTGGGGCCCAGCACTGATCCCTGGGGGCTGCCACTGGTGACTGGTGCATGGTGTTGTTCCTCCCCAGGTGCAGGACTCTACACTTACTGCTGTTGACCCCCATTAGGTTCCCCTTTGCCCAGCTCTCCAGCCTGACCACTGACTCTGCTGGATGGCAGCAGAGCCTTCTGGTGTGTCAGCCACTGCTCCTGGTTTGCTACCATCAGCAGGCTTGCTGAGGCTCCACTCCTCCAGGTTGTTGGGGAAGATGTTGAGTAATACTGCACCCAGTACAGACCCCTGAGGAAAACAGAACATTTTTATTTCACAAAATACTGTAATTTAGAGTAGAATAGAATAGAATCACCCAGGTTGGAAAAGACCTCAGAGATGATGGAGTCCAACCTCTCACCCAGCACCATCTGATCAACTCAACCATGGCACCAAGTGCCTCATTCAGGCTCTTCCTAAACACCTCCAGGCATGGGGACTCCACCACCTCCCTGGGCAGCACATCCCAAGGGCCAAGCTCTATTTCTGGGAAGAATTTCTTCCTCACCTCCAGCCTAAAGTTCCCCTGGTGCAGCCTGAGACTGTGTCCTCTTGTTCTGGTGCTGGTTGCTAGAGAGAAGAGACCAACCCCCACCTGGCTCCAACCTCCCTTCAGGGAGTTGCAGAGAGCAAGAAGGTCTCCCCTGAGCCTCCTCCAGGCTAAGCAACCCCAGCTCCCTCAGCCTCTCCTCCCAGGGCTGTGCTCCAGACCCCTCCCTGGCTTTGTTGACCACAGCAATTGTCCCATCTCCATCTCTGGATAGAATTCCAAGCTTTACATTTCTTCGAAGCTTGGAAGACCTTAAAGCAGGCACTGCACGAGGACGTGTTCTGCTGCTGAAGAGGGACTGTCCTGATGCGAGGAAAGCTTCGGTGAAGAATGAGTTCTGTGGACTGGAGGCCACTAGATGTCAGCACGCCCCAGGCCAAGGCTTTGAAATGCCCCTGGAGAAGCCTCCTCGGTTCCAGCGCAGATCACAGCAAGGGAGGGGTTGGAAGGGACCTCTGGACATCATCGAGGCCAACCCCCTGCCACAGCAGCATCACCCAGGGCAGGTCACCCAGGAACACATCCAGATGAGGCTTGAAAGTCTCCAGAGAAGGAGACTCCACAACCTCTCTGAGCAGCTGCTCCAGGGCTCCAGCACCCTCACAGCAAAGAAGTTTCTGCTCATGTTGAGGTGGAACCTCCTGGGTTCCAGTTTGTGTCCATTGCTCCTTGTCCTATCACAGGGCACCACTGAAAAGGGCCTGGAGCCTTCATCCTGACACCCACCCCTCAGCTATGGATAGGTATTGATCAGATCCCTCTCAGCCTTCTCCTCTCCAGGCTAAACAGCCCCAGGGCTCTCAGCCTTTCTTCACAGCAGAGATGTTCAAGTCCCTTCATCATCCTCATAGCTTTTCTGGAGCAGACTGAATGGAAGGGCCCAAACTGATTGCTATACAGATTGCCAAACTGATTGGCACCACAGATCCCATGACTAGACCATGGCACCAAGTGCCACATCCAGTCCCCTCTTGAACACCTCCAGGGATGGTGACTCCACCACCTCCCTGGGCAGCACATCCCAATGGCAAATGACTCTCTCAGGGAAGAACTTTCTCCTCACCTCCAGCCTAAACTTCCCCTGGCACAGCTTGAGACTGTGTCCTCTTGTTCTGGTGCTGGCTGCCTGGGAGAAGAGGCCAACCCCCACCTGGCTACAACCTCCCTTCAGGTAGTTGTAGAGAGCAATGAGGTCTCCCCTGAGCCTCCTCTTCTCCAGGCTAAGCACCCCCAGCTCCCTCAGCCTCTCCTCACAGGGCTGTGCTCAAGGCCTCTCCCCAGCCTTGTTGCCCTTCTCTGGACACCTTCAAGTCTCTCGATGTCCTTCTTAAGCTGAGGGGCCCAGAACTGGACACAGGACTCAAGGTGTGGCCTCAGCAGTGCTGAGCACAGGCCACAATGACCTCCCTGCTCCTGCTGGCCACACTGTTCCTGATGCAGGCCAGGATGCCATTGGCCTTCTTGGCCACCTGGGCACACTGCTGGCTCATGTTCAGGCAGCTGTCAATCAGCACCCCCAGGTCCCTCTCTGTCTGGCCGCTCTCAGCCACTCTGCCCCCAGCCTCTAGCTCTGCCTGGGGTTGCTGTGGCCAAAGTGCAGCCCCTGGCACTTGGACTTGTTGAATGCCATCCTGTTGGACTCTCTACCCTTGTCCTGCTTCAAACAACTGCTACCCATTTGTGTGTTTCTTTCCACAAGGACTCAGCCTCCCTGTGAGGTGGACTGATCTCAGATGCTTGCTGAGCCAGTTCAGGCCATCCCTCAGGGTCTCAGCAGCATTGTTGACTTTACACAGAGTTCACCACACTTTGGCTACAGTCAGGGGTAGCAGCTTCACAATAAAGATCAAACAAAAGCACATCACTTAGAGCAGTCCAAACATGAGAAGGGTGAGAAGGCAGCAGTGATGACCTGTGAATTGAAAGGAAAATAGCAAAGCACTTGGTGAACTTGGGATGCCACAAATGGAGCCTGAAATGCTTCTGCTGGGATCAAAGTTCTGCCTCTGCAGCCACACCTTTTCCTCTGTTCTTTGGTTTTTTCTTAACCATTAGATGCAGTCAAAGGATGGTCAAAGGACCTGGGGGTGTTGATTGATAGCAGCTGAAGATGAGCCAGGGGGCCCAGGTGGGCAAGAAGGCCACCAGCAGCCTGGCCTGGAGCAGCAATGGTGTGGGCAGCAGGAGCAGGGCAGGGATTGTCCTCCTGTGCTGGGCACTGGGGAGGCCACAGCTTGAGTCCTGACTTCAGTTTTGGCCTCTCCCTCCCAGAAGGACATTGAGAGGCTGGAGCCCTCCCTTTCCCCCTTTTTTCCCTCTTTTCCTTTTTTTTCCCTTTTTTTTTCCTCCCCCTCTGCTGTGCCCTGGGAGGCCTCACCTGCAGTACTGGGTCCAGTTCTGGGCTCCCCAGCTCAGGAAGGACAAAGAGCTGCTGGAGAGAGTCCAGCACAGAGCCACTGAGATGCTGAGGGCACTGGAACAGCTCTCCTGGGAGGAGAGGCTGAGGGAGCTGGGGGTGGTTAGTCTGGAGAAGAGGAGCCTGAGGGGGATCTGATCAATGCTGACAAATATCTGAGGGGTGGGGGTCAGGGGGGCGAGACCAGACTCTCTTCAGTGGTGCCCAGTGACAGGGCAGGAGGGAATGAGCATAGGCATGACCATGGGAAGTTCCTTCTAAACATGAGGAGGAACTTCTCTGAGGGTGGCAGAGCCCTGGAGCAGGCTGCCTAGAGAGGTTGAATCTCCTTCTCTGGAGACTTTCAAGCCCCATCTGGCTGTGTTCCTGTGTCCTGCCCTGGGTGATCTTGCTGTGGCAGGTGGGATGGATGTGGTGATGTTCAGAGGTCCCTTCCAAGCCCTACCATTGTGTGATTCTGTGAATGGGGGCTGCAGTGTCTTCAGCCCTGCGAAGCCTTTGGATCAGGCCTTTGGGTCACTGCTGCTCCTTTCCTCCCTTGCTCAAAATCCCGGGTTATTCTCTCTGATACTCACCACCCACTTGTTCCCTTTCCCCCTTAAGTGTCAAGCTCAAAAAGAAAAAGACATTCTGAAGCCCCCTCTGAGGACTGTAAGCTGATCCTGCTGCACCAGCCATGGCTAAAAACAGAAATGAGATCAATCTCTGCTGACTTCATTCCTCCATTCCTCCTCAAACTGCCTCTAGGAGTTTGGCTCAGCCAAAGGAATATCATTAGGCAGTCTCCAGAGAGAGGCTCCCACAGGGCCAGTCTGATCCTCAGGAAGAACCTCCTTGTAGATCTGGCTGGGAAATGACTGTGTGGGTGGGCAAATCGAGTTGCATGGAGTGCAAACGTGTGCTGTCTGTGCAAGAGCACCACTTCATCTCTTCAGCTGTCAGGGGTTTGGTCTTCTGACAGCAAGGAGATCAGCTGAAATTTCTCTCCCTTAACAGCAAGAGGAGGAGTTGCTGTGAGACAAACTGCTCTGCAGGGAGAGGAGGCAGGCAAAGAGTGAAAGAACAAAAACCATATCTGCAGCTAGCTCTGTCTGGGGTTAGAAAAGTGGTTAATTCCTCTTTTCTACACAGGAGGAATATTGAACACTCAGACAGGCTGAGAGAGTTGGGGCTGTTCAGCCTGGAGAAGAGAAGGCTCTGGGGAGACCTTAGAGCAGCCTTCCAGTACCTGAAGGGGCTCCAGGAGAGCTGGGGAGGGACTTTGGACAAGGGTTGGGAGTGCCAGGATGTAGGGTGATGGATTGAAGCTGGAAGAAGGGAGATTGAGAGTGGAGATGAGGAAGAAATTCTTTTCAGTGAGGCTGGGGGACAGTGGCACAGGCTGCCCAGGGAGGCTGTGGCTGCCTCCTCCCTGGAGCTGTTCCAGGCCAGGCTGGATGAGGCCCTGAGCAAGCTGTGCTGGTGGGAGGTGTCCCTGCCCGTGGCAGGGGGTGGAACTGGATGGTCTTGAAGATCCCTTCCAACCCAAACCTTTCTGTGGTGCTCTGTGCACGCTTCTGGTATCTCTGTGCATCTGTCTGTATTGTCATATCCCTTGCCAGCAGCTGCTGCTGCCTGGGTGTGACCTGAATGTGGTGAAGTAATGGGATTTTAATTGTTTTCACAGGTCTGAAATCCTGTCCTGGCTTCCTGCTTCAGTGCTCTTTGTTGGTGTTATCTATGCTGGCTCTAGGGCACTGTCTAGATTGGTAAGAAACACACAAGTACAAGTTAGTTCTTTACTCCTTCTGCTTTAGGGGAGTTAGACCCTGGAGGGGTCTGCAGGAGAGCTGGGGAGGGGCTTTTGCAGGGACTTGTAGTGACAGGATGGGAGGCACTGGCTCTGAGCTGGGAGAGGGGAGATGAGGAAGAAATTCTTTCCAGTGAGGGTAGAGCCTGGCACCTGAGAAAGAACAGCCCCAGGGAGCAGGATAGGTTGGGGCTGACCTGTGGAGAGCAGTGAAAGGGTAAAGGACCTGGGGGTCCTGGTGGATGGGAGGCTGACCATGAGCCAGCAATGTGCTCCTGTGGCCAAGGAGGCCAAGGGCATCCTGGGCTGGATCAGAAGGGCTGTGGTCAGTAGGTCCAGAGAGGTTCTCCTGCCCCTCTACCCTGCCCTGGAATATTGTGTCCATCTGGAATCTTGTGTCCAGTTCTGGGCCCCTTGTTCAAGAAGGGCCTCTGGGAACTGCTTGAGAGAGTCCAGCACAGAGCCACAGAGATGATGAAGGCAGTGGAACATCTTCCTCACAAGGAGAGCCTGTGGGAAGCTTGGAGAGGAGGAGCCTGAGGGTGACCTCACTGCTGGTGCTAAAGCTGTGCAGGGTGATGCCCAGAGGCTGGAGCCAGGCTCTGCTGGGGGATGCCCAATGCCAGCACAAGGGGCAGGGGTGGAAGCTGAGGCAGAGGAAGTGCCATGGCAACAGGAGGAAGGATTTTTCCCCTGTGAGGTGCCAGAGCCCTGGAGGTGACAGAGTCCAGGTTGTGGAGTCTCCCTCTCTGGAGATATTCCAACCCCACCTGGCTGTGTTCCTGTTTGCCCTGCCCTGGGTGATGCTGCTCTGGCAGGGGTTGGACTGGATGATCTCTGGAGGTCCCTTCCAGCCCCTCACACTCTGTGACTCTGAGAAGCTGCTAGCTGTCACTTTGCAAAGGAGCTTTGCATGGGGCTGTGGGATCTGTGGGAGATCCTTCCAGGGGAAAAGGTGAAGACAGTTTCAGGCAGAACCTTTTGGTGCTTTACAGGATTTGGAAAGGAAATTGGCAGTTGGGGCAAAGGTGCTGGGCAGGGCTAGGTTAAGCAGTCTGAGGAGCCTTTTGAAGCACAGGGATTAGCACATGTTTAGAGGCTTCCAAGCCTGCTTTCATTCAAGCTGAATGCTTTTCACTTAAGTGGCATCATCTTTCCTGAACAGGCAGTGACAGGGGTCTGTACAATCCAGCAGTGTTTCACTGCAGGCTGCAGGGCCAGATCCTGCACTGCTTCCCTTCTGCCTTCTCTCACTGCACCCGGAGCTGGGGTTGCTTAGCCTGGAGAAGAGGAGACTGAGGGGTGACCTTAGTGCTCTCTACAACTACCTGAAGGGAGGTTGTAGCCAGGCAGAGGTTGGTCTCTTCTCCCAGGCAGCCAGCACCAGAACAAGAGGACACAGTCTCAAGCTGTGCCAGGGGAGGTTCAGGCTGGAGGTTAGGAAGAAGTTCTACACAGCGAGAGTGATTGCCCATTGGAATGTGCTGCCTGGGGAGGTGGTGGAGTCACCATCACTGGAGGTGTTCAGGAGGAGACTTGATGGGGTGCTTGGTGCCATGGGTTAGTTGTTTAGGTGGGTTGGATTGGTTGATGGGTTGGACACGATGAGCTTGAAGGTCTCTTCCAACCTGCTGTATTGTATTGTATTGTATAAATGTATCTCCCAGAGCCAGCTCACTCCTGCCAGCTCCTAAACCCCAGGAAGGATCAAAAGGGAATTCTGGACAAGATTCTGCTTGTAGCAGTCCCTTGAGCATCCCAGTGGAGAGCAGGGCAGGAAAGGGCAGGAAGTCTCACTGCTCCCAAACAAGGCTGGGGCCTCACCTTGTGAGCTGTGGAGAGCACAGGCCCACGCCTGCAGGTTAGCTCTGGTGGTTGCAGTCACTGCCTCCTGGCTCCTTGTCAAAGCAAGTTCCATTGGGCTTCCCTGGGGTGAAGTGAGCAAAGAGCCCTGAGGAGAGCCCTGCCTGGAAACAGCACCAAGCCTTGGCAGGAGCATCTTTTGTGTCTGCTCACCTGGGAGCTGGAGGAGTTGTGAATCACATCCTCGCTGCTGGGCTTTTCAGGCTTCCTCCTCACCCCCTCAGTTCCCTTTCTGCCCCTCCTGCCCCTGCTCCGGTCACTGGAGAGGGGGAGAGTGGCAGAGGGGCTGTGAATGGTTTTGGTTTGTGTCCCAAACTTCCCTCAGGAGCATCTCCCATTTCCAAACCACATTTTGTTGTATGCAGGTGGGGATTTAGAGCCCCAGTTGTGTGGCCATTTGAGGAGGAAAGACAGAAGGCCAAGCAGTGCCAGGCCAGAGTTACTGTGGAATGCCTTAAGGCTGGGACTAAACTGCAGCCTAGGTAGGGGTTTTACTTACAGTAACTTTGTGTGCAACAATTTGATGGTTGGATCCAAAGCACTGAGGGCAGCAGCACAGGGAGGGGATTCTGCCCCTCTGCTCTGCTCAGACCCCACCTGCAGCACTGCCTCCAGCTCTGGGGCCCCCAGCATAAGAAGGACTTGGAGCTGCTGGAGAGGCTCCAGAGGAGGCCATGAAGATGCTCAGGCTGGAGAACCTTTCCTGTGGGGACAGGCTGAAAGAGTTGGGGCTGCTCAGCCTGGAGGAGGCTTCAGGGAGACCTCAGAGCAGCCTTCCAGTACCTGAAGGGGCTCCAGGAGAGCTGGGGAGAGACTTGTGACAAGGTCTGGGAGTGATAGGATGAAAGACAATGGCTTTGAGCTGGGAGAGAGGAGATTGAGACTGGAGATGAGGAGGAAATTATTGACAGTGAGAGACTGGCAGAGGTTGCCCAGGGAGGCTGTGGATGTCCCCTCCCTGGAGGTGTTCAGGGCCGGGATGCCTAGAGCCTTGAGCAAGCTGGGCTGGTGGGAGGTGTCCCTGCCCAAGGCAGGGGGTTGGAACTGGATGAGCTTCCAGGTCCCTTCCAACCCAAACCATTCTGTGACTCTATGAAGGAGAGTGAACTCTCCCAACTCATGGCTGAGTGAGGTCACCTCAGCAGTGTGCTGGAATTCACTCAGCTTATTCCTGAAGCAGAAATTCTCTGCACTGCTGTGATCAGAGCTGGGGAGAGCCCCATTCAAGCACTCCTCCATATTGGCAGGCCTGCAATCTTCATCTCTGCTGAGGCCTCTCCCTTGGGGTGATGGCAGTAGCCTCTGCCCAGGACTTGAGGGCTGGTGCTGGGGGAGAGCTGGGGCTGGAGTTGGAGAAGGGAGAGTGGAGCTGGAGGAGAGCTGGGGCTGGAGCTGGAGGAGAGAGAGTGGAGCTGGAGGAGGGAGAGTGGAGCTGGAGAAGGGAGAGTGGAGCTGGAGGAGAGCTGGGGCTGGAGTTGGAGAAGGGAGAGTGGAGCTGGAGGAAGGGAGAGTGGAGCTGGAGAAGGGAGAGTGGAGCTGGAGGAGAGCTGGGGCTGGAGCTGGAGGAGAGCTGGGGCTGGAGCTGGAGGAGAGAGAGTGGAACTGGAGGAGAGCTGGGGCTGGAGCTGGAGGAGGGAGAGTGGAGCTGGAGGAGAGCTGGGGCTGGAGCTGGAGGAGGGAGAGTGGAGCTGGAGGAGAGCTGGGGCTGGAGTTGGAGAAGGGAGAGTGGAGCTGGAGGAGAGCTGGGGCTGGAGCTGGAGGAGAGCTGGGGCTGGAGCTGGAGGAGAGAGAGTGGAACTGGAGGAGAGCTGGGGCTGGAGCTGGAGGAGGGAGAGTGGAGCTGGAGGAGAGCTGGGGCTGGAGCTGGAGGAGGGAAAGTGGAGCTGGAGGAGGGAGAGTGGAGCTGGAGGAGAGCTGGGGCTGGACGTGGAGATGAGCTGGGACTGGAGCTGGAGGAAGGAGAGCTGGAGCTGGAGGAGAGCTGGGGCTGGAGCTGGAGGAGAGCTGGAGCTGGAGCTGGAGGAGAGCTGGAGCTGGAGCTGGAGAAGGGAGAGTGGAGCTGGAGGAGAGCTGGGGCTGGAGCTGGAGAAGGGAGAGTGGAGCTGGAGGAGAGCTGGGGCTGGAGCTGGAGAAGGGAGAGTGGAGCTGGAGGAGAGCTGGGGCTGGAGCTGGAGAAGGGAGAATGGAGCTGGAGGAGAGCTGGGGCTGGAGCTGGAGAAGGGAGAGTGGAGCTGGAGGAGAGCTGGGGCTGGATCTGGAGAAGGGAGAGTGGAGCTGGAGGAGAGCTGGGGCTGGAGCTGGAGGAGAGCTGGGGCTGGATCTGGAGAAGGGAGAGTGGAGCTGGAGGAGAGCTGGGGCTGGAGCTGAAGGAGAGCTGGGGCTGAGGCTGGAGGAGAGCTGGGGCTGAGGCTGGAGCTGGAGGAGGGCTGCTCAGCTCTGGACTGTGATGCATTAACAGAAGTATGCAGAGCTGCAAGGGGAGGTTTGTACAGAATCTCTTCATCCTGCCTGCCCAAGCAGTAAACCTTTCTCTTCCTAAGCATTAAGCCCACTCACAAGTCTAAGAATTACTCACATCAAAGACAGCAGACATGTGGGGAAGGTTAACTGGGCTAGGCAAACTGGAGCCATTGTTGGCTCCAAAATGCACTGGGAAGAGCCAAAAGCAGGGGGAGGAAAGCAGAGCCCAATAAATGGGCTTGGCAAAAGGAAGAATGCAAATTGTGCTGTCAGCTTCCCTTGTGGATGGGCAGTGCTTCTGCTGCCTGTTATTGGGTCAGGCTCAGGATGCTCCTGCTAGATACTTCTTATGTGCTCAGGTGTCCAGCAGCAGGGTTGAGATTGGTTTTCAGAGTCACAGGATCACAGAACTGTCAGGGCTGGAAGGGACCTCAAGGCTCAGCCAGTCCCAACCCCCTGCCATGGGCAGGGACACCTCACACTGCAGCAGGTTGCTCACAGCCACATCCAGCCTGGCTGCAAACACCTCCAGGGTTGGGGCAGCCACAGCCTCCCTGGGCAACCTGTGCCAGGCTCTCACCACCCTCATGGGCAACAACTTCTTCCTCACATCCAATCTCAATCTCCCCACTTCTAGTTTTGCTCCATCCCCCCAGTCCTATCCCTCCCTCACACCCTCAGAAGTCCTTCCCCAGCTTTCTTGGAGCCCCCTGCAGATCCTGGAAGGCCACAATGAGGTCTCCTCAGAGCCTTCTCCTCTCCAGCCTGCACAACCCCAACTCTTGTCTCCAGAGCAGAGCAGCTCCAGCCCTCTGCTCCTCCTTGTGGCCCTTCTCTGGACACCTTCCAGCCCCTCCAGATCCTTCCTGGCACAGAGGCTCCAGCACTGGACCCAGAGCTGCAGCTGTGGTCTGAGCAGAGTGGAGCAGAGGGGCAGAATCCCCTCCCTGGCCCTGCTGGCCACACTTCTCTTGCTGCAGCCCAGGCTCTGCTTGGCTCTCTGGGCTGCAAGTGCTCCCTGCTGGCTCCTGCTGAGCTTCTCCTCCCCCAGCACCCCCAAGGCCTTTTCTGCAGGGCTGCTCTCCAGCCAGTCCCTGCCCAGCCTGGATCAGTGCCTGGGATTGCCCTGCCCCAGCTGCAGGACCTTGCCCTTGGTCTGGTTAAACCTCCTGAGCTTGTCCTGGTCCCAGCTCTGCAGCCTGTCCAGGTCCCTCTGGATGGATCCTTCCCTCCAGCTGTCAGCAGCACCACACAGCTTGGTGCTGAGGCTGCACTCAGTGCCCCTGTCCATGGCACCAACAAAGGTGTTGAACAAGCCTGGTCCCAGAACTGATCCCTGAGGGATTCCACTTGTCCCTGGCCTCCCCTTGGCCATGGACCATTGCCAGCCACCCTTTGGGTGCAGCCCTCAAGCCAGTGCTGTACCCACTGAGTGGTCCTTCCATGGAACCCCTCCTGCAAGAGCCAGTGAAGCTGGGGCTGCCAAATTCATGCCCCTCGTGTTTGTGTGACTTTCCCCACCCCTTTGCTGGCTAATTTAGAGGTGTTAAAAGTTCCCTTGGTGCAGCTTGTCTTTAGGGATCCACCCAAGCTGTCATTGAAATGTTTAATTAGTGATGGTTATCCACCAAGAAAAATCCAGAGAATCCAGAGATCTGGAGACAAAGTTCCGCTGGGGAGAGACTTGCTGCTGATCGCTGAGACATTAACTCATTCCCTGCCCGTGTGGTTTAAGTGCTGCACCCAGGAGGGGAAATGCTGCTTCCTAAAGCTGCCTTTAGCCTCAAGTCTGTAGGTTATCTTAATGAGAGCAGAGAATTGCTGCTGTTTCGGCTATCTGAGGGGCCAGGGATCTGATCTGGAAGGAAGTGTTAGGCACCACTACTCCCGGCTGGGTTTGCCTGGGGGCAGTGGGTGTTTGATTCTTTACTGTAAGCACTGGGGTTTGGTTCTTGATGATTTCATCTTGGGATGGGGTCCAGATACCTCAGTGGGTGTGATTTCAACATCACTCCTGTAGGAGCTATCACATTTCTCCCTAATTTCAGGCAGCTCTTCTAGCAGTGCCTGATAGCAATCACCTCAACTCATCCTGCCCAGGCTTCTGTTGCTAGGAGGCACACCGTGCTTTATTTGTACCAGTAGATGGAAACACTGAGGAGAGCTGTTTGCTCTGGAGGCTGCAGTGAGGCAGCACCAGAAGCAGAAACCTGGAGCCCAGCTCACTGAGGCAGCTGTGTACAAACTGATGGGGCACTTGGCAGTGGGGGAAGCAGCAAGCAGGGTCCCTGCACCGTGACTGGAGTGGATCTGAGCCCTTTCAGCTGTGGCCCGGGTTTACAGCTTTAAAAGACCACCCCACCCCCAGTAAAACCCCAAACCACAAGCATGTGGGACAGCAGTCCCAAGAGGAGGGTCCCTTCCCCTGTGTGTGAGTGCTGTGGGTTGACCTGGGTGTTTGTCTCTCTCCCCGTGCAGCCCATCCCGGTGTTCCTCACCCTGCACAGCGCGGCAGAGGCTGTAACCTGCGGGGTCCAGAAGCTCGTGCAGAAAGAGGTAACTGAGCTCTTGGTGGGTGCATTCAAGGGACCTCCTGGGAGCTAACAGACACCTGGCTTCTTTTCATCCAACCACAGAATTGTTTGGGTTGGAAAAGCCCTCTGAGATCACCCAGGCCAGCATCAACCCAACCCCACCATGGCCACCAAACCCTGCCCCCAGGTGCCATGGCCACAGCTCTCTGGAACACCTCCAGGGATGGGGACTCCACCACCTCCCTGGGCAGCCTCTGCCAAGCCCTGACCACTCTGGCAGCAAAGACATTTTTCCCCATTTCCAACCTAAGCCTCCCCTGGCACAACTCCAGGCCATTTCCTCTCCTTTTGTCCCCTGAGCCTAGGGAGCAGAGCCCAGCCCCCACCTCCCTGCAGCCTCCTCTCAGGGAGCTGGAGAGAGCAAGGAGGGCTCCTTCAGCCTCCTCTTCTCCACACTCAACACCCCCAGCTCCCTCAGCTGCTCCTCCCCAGCCCTTTTCTCCAGACCCTTCCCCAGCTTGGTTGCCCTTCTCTGGACCTGCTCCAGCCTCTCAATGTCCTCCTTGGAGTGAGAGCCCAAAACTGAACCCAGGACTCTTTGCAGTGAGGGTGGGGAGACACTGGCACAGGCTGCCCAGGGAGGCTGTGGATGTTCCCTCCCTGGAGGTGTTCCAGGCCAGGCTGGATGAGACCTTGTGCTGGTGGGAGGTGTCCCTGCCCATGGCAGGGGGCTGGAACTGGATGAGCTTTGAGGTCCTTTCCTCAGGCTGTCCTATAACTCTGTGGTGGCAATGGGTGAACCTCAGGCCAGGAGTGTATAGCAAGGGCCAAATTAACTTACAGCCTGGGCTGGTGGGAGGTGTCCCTGCCCATGGCAGGGGTTGGAGCTGGATGAGCTTTAAGGTCTCTTCTAACTCAAACCTTCTTTTGAATCTATGAAAGCTTCTCACCCAAACTAGCTGAAAACCTGGAAGCCTCCTCAGAGTGGTGAGGCCCTGGAAGAGTTTGCCCAGAGAAGCTGTAGAGGCTCCAAGCCTGGAGGTGTTCAAGGCCAGGCTGGATGAGTCCTTGAGCAAGCTGGGCTGGTGGGAGGTGTCCCTGCCCAAGGCAGGGGGTTGGAACTGGATGGTCTTTAAGGTCCCTTCCAACCCAACCCATCCTACAAACCTGTGTTTGGTTTGGCTGCTTGAGAATCTGCCCCAAGACCTGTTACAGTCAGGAGAGTAATTGCCTCTCCCTGTGGGAAGAGCTGGGGTTGTTTCTCCCAAGCTGCACTGGGAATCCTTCTTCTCAGGAGATGAGATGAACCCCAGCATCCCAGCACCACTGTGCCAGTGCTTTTCTGACTGCCCAGAGAGCTGCTGTGGGGCAGCATTGGGAAATCATTCATCACAAAGTCATTCCAGCAGAGCCCCAGCAGTGGCTTGCTGTGGAAGGAATCTTTCATTCCTTTCATCTCTTGTGTGTACAGAAGACAAATAAACAGCCCCAGTGTGCTGCTCCTAGCAGAGAGAGGAGGTTATGGTTAAGGGACATTGCAGGGTGTACCGTGGCATGGCCCTGAGGCATGGTCCTCTGATTCCTGTCCCTGTCACAGGCTTTCATAGTTTCCATTCAGCTCACATGTTTATGTCTCCTCCCTGGAAAACAAAAGCACTGTGGACAGGGATCATGCAAACACAAGTCTTGCTGGGAAGCTTCTGGAGAAGAGAAGGCTCCAGGGAGTCCTGGACGTTCAGTACTTAAAGGGAATTGTACTTAAAGGGGAAAATACTTAAAGGGAATTAAAGGGGATTGTTCAGCCTGGAGAAGAGGAGGCTCAGGGAGACCTTCTTGCTCTCTCCAACTCCCTGAAGGGAGGTTGTAGCCAGGTGGGGGTTGGTCTCTTCTCCCAGGCACCCAGCACCAGAACAAGAGGACACAGTCTCCAGCTGTGCCAGGGGAGGTTTAGGCTGGAGGTGAGGAAGAAATTCTTCCCAGCAAGAGAGATTGGCCCTTGGGATGTGCTGCCCAGGGAGGTGGTGGAGTCACCATCCCTGGAGGTGTTCAGAAAGGGATTGGCTGTGGCACTTGGAGCCAAGGTTTAGTTGTCAGGGGGTGCTGGGTGGCAGGTTGGACTTTCTGATCTCTGAGGTCCTTTCCAACCTTATTGATTCTATGAAAGCTGGGGACAGAGTTTTGAGCAGGGTCTGTTGTGACAGGACAAAGGGTGATGGTTTGAACTAAAAGACATTCAGAGTAGATAGAAGGAAGCCATGTTTTACACTGAGGATGGGGAGAGCCTGCCCCAGCTTGCCCAGAGAGGTGGGAGAAGCCCTATCCCTGGAAGCACTCCAGGTCAGGTTGTTTGGGGCTCTGAGCAACCTGCTCTAGCTGCTGACTGCAGGTGGCTTGGACTGAATGGCCTTCAAAAGTCCCCTCCAACCCAAACCAATCTGTGATTGTATGAGTCTGTGAAAGATTTTGGACCAAAGCATTGGGAAACTCAAATGAGTTCAGACCAAGGCTGATTTGGCTGGGGTGAATTAATTAATTAATTCAGAGTACCCAGCATTTGGGTACATACAATAGGTAGTGTTGGTATAGTTCAAGTCTGGGGAGCAGCTATAAAGTTTGTGTCTGTCCTTGATATCCACCCAGGCTGAGGGATGATGAGATTGGGATCAGCCCTGCAGAGAAGGACTTGGGGGTCCTGGTGGGTGAAGAGCTGAAGAGGAGCCAGCAATGGGCACTGGCAGCCCAGAAGGCCAGATGAAGAGAGAGGATCCTGCCCCTCTGCTCTGGGGAGACCTCACCTGCAGTGCTGTGTCCAGCTATGGCACCCCAAAACATGAGACACAGGGACCTGATACAGAGGGTCCAGAGGAGGCTACAAAGATGATCTGAGGGCTGGGGAACCTCTCCAGTGGGGACAGGCTGGGAGAGTTGGGGCTGTGCAGCCTGGAGAAGAGAAGGCTGCAGGAAGACCTTAGAGCTGCATTTCAGTATCTGCAGGGGACCTCCAGGCAGGCTGGGGAGGGACTGGTCAGGAGGGGCTGTGGGGAGAGGCTGAGGGCAATGGTTTGGAACTGGAGCAGGGCAGAGTTAGGTTGGACATCAGGAGGAAGTTCTGCACAGTGAGAGGTGAGACACTGGCACAGGCTGCCCAGGGAGGTGGTTGAGGCTCCATCCCTGGGGACATTCAGGACCAGACTTGCTGTGGCTCTGGGCAGCCTGCTCTGGCTGGAGGTGTCCCTGCTGAGCGCAGGGGGTTGGGCAAGATGCCCTTGGAGGGTCCCTTCCAGTGCCATGCCACCTGTGAATGCCTGGTTTTAGGTTTACCTGTTGGTAAGTAACCTGAAACTTCCAAGCAGGTTGCAGTAGGTTAATCTTCGGTCCTGGTTCCTTCCTTCAGATGACATTTGCTGAGCAGTGCTCCAACAGCTGAGTGAGTGCTGCTCAGGAAGGGCAGCTGCAGGCACTTCCCTGCTCTCAGAAGGGAGAGCACTGCCCTTAGCTTAATCTTATGCTTAAGTAAGAGCATTAGGCTTGGGTATATCTTATGTTTAAGTAAGAGCATTGGGCTGAGGTTTATCTTCTGTTTAAGTAAGAGCATTATGCTTAGGTATATCTTATGTTTAAGAGCACTGGGCTTAGGTTTATCTTATGCTTAACTTAGAGCATTGGGCTTAGGTTTATCTTCTGTTTAAGTAAGAGCATTAGGCTTAGGTTTATCTTCTGTTTAAGTAGGAGCATTAGGCTTAGGTTTATCTTCTGTTTAAGTAGGAGCATTAGGCTTAGGTATATCTTATGTTTAAGTAGGAGCATTAGGCTTAGGTTTATCTTCTGTTTAAGTAAGAGCATTAGGCTTAGGTTTATCTTCTGTTTAAGTAGGAGCATTAGGCTTAGGTTTATCTTCTGTTTAAGTAAGAGCATTAGGCTTAGGTTTATCTTCTGTTTAAGTAGGAGCATTAGGCTTAGGTTTATCTTCTGTTTAAGTAAGAGCATTAGGCTTAGGTATATCTTATGTTTAAGAGCACTGGGCTTAGGTTTATCTTATGCTTAACTTAGAGCATTGGGCTTAGGTTTATCTTCTGTTTAAGTAAGAGCATTAGGCTTAGGTTTATCTTCTGTTTAAGTAGGAGCATTAGGCTTAGGTTTATCTTCTGTTTAAGTAGGAGCATTAGGCTTAGGTATATCTTATGTTTAAGTAGGAGCATTAGGCTTAGGTTTATCTTCTGTTTAAGTAAGAGCATTAGGCTTAGGTTTATCTTCTGTTTAAGTAGGAGCATTAGGCTTAGGTTTATCTTCTGTTTAAGTAAGAGCATTAGGCTTAGGTTTATCTTCTGTTTAAGTAGGAGCATTAGGCTTAGGTTTATCTTCTGTTTAAGTAAGAGCATTAGGCTTAGGTATATCTTATGTTTAAGAGCACTGGTCTTAGGTTTATCTTATGCTTAACTTAGAGCATTGGGCTTAGGTTTATCTTCTGTTTAAGTAAGAGCATTAGGCTTAGGTTTATCTTCTGTTTAAGTAGGAGCATTAGGCTTAGGTTTATCTTCTGTTTAAGTAGGAGCATTAGGCTTAGGTATATCTCATGTTTAAGTAGGAGCATTAGGCTTAGGTTTATCTTCTGTTTAAGTAAGAGCATTAGGCTTAGGTTTATCTTCTGTTTAAGTAGGAGCATTAGGCTTAGGTTTATCTTCTGTTTAAGTAAGAGCATTAGGCTTAGGTATATCTTATGTTTAAGAGCACTGGGCTTAGGTTTATCTTATGCTTAACTTAGAGCATTGGGCTTAGGTTTATATTCTGTTTAAGTAAGAGCATTAGGCTTAGGTTTATCTTCTGTTTAAGTAGGAGCATTAGGCTTAGGTTTATCTTCTGTTTAAGTAAGAGCATTAGGCTTAGGTATATCTTATGTTTAAGAGCACTGGGCTTAGGTTTATCTTATGCTTAACTTAGAGCATTGGGCTTAGGTTTATCTTCTGTTTAAGTAAGAGCATTAGGCTTAGGTTTATCTTCTGTTTAAGTAGGAGCATTAGGCTTAGGTTTATCTTCTGTTTAAGTAGGAGCATTAGGCTTAGGTATATCTTATGTTTAAGTAGGAGCATTAGGCTTAGGTTTATCTTCTGTTTAAGTAAGAGCACTGGGCTGAGGTTTATCTTCTGTTTAAGTAAGAGCATTAGGCTTAGGTTTATCTTCTGTTTAAGTAGGAGCATTAGGCTTAGGTATATCTTATGTTTAAGTAGGAGCATTAGGCTTAGGTTTATCTTCTGTTTAAGTAAGAGCATTAGGCTTAGGTTTATCTTCTGTTTAAGTAAGAGCATTAGGCTTAGGTATATCTTATGTTTAAGTAGGAGCATTAGGCTTAGGTATATCTTCTGTTTAAGCATTAAGTTTATCTTCTGCATTAGGCTTAGGTTTATCTTCTGTTTAAGTAAGAGCATTAGGCTTAGGTATATCTTATGTTTAAGAGCACTGGGCTTAGGTTTATCTTATGCTTAACTTAGAGCATTTGGCTTAGGTTTATCTTCTGTTTAAGTAAGAGCATTAGGCTTAGGTTTATCTTCTGTTTAAGTAGGAGCATTAGGCTTAGGTATATCTTATGTTTAAGTAGGAGCATTAGGCTTAGGTTTATCTTCTGTTTAAGTAAGAGCACTGGGCTGAGGTTTATCTTCTGTTTAAGTAAGAGCATTAGGCTTAGGTTTATCTTCTGTTTAAGAGCACTGGGCTTAGGTTTATCTTATGCTTAACTTAGAGCATTGGGCTTAGGTTTATCTTCTGTTTAAGTAAGAGCATTAGGCTTAGGTTTATCTTCTGTTTAAGTAAGAGCATTAGGCTTAGGTTTATCTTCTGTTTAAGTAGGAGCATTAGGCTTAGGTTTATCTTCTGTTTAAGTAGGAGCATTAGGCTTAGGTATATCTTATGTTTAAGTAAGAGCACTGGGCTGAGGTTTATCTTCTGTTTAAGTAAGAGCATTAGGCTTAGGTTTATCTTCTGTTTAAGTAGGAGCATTAGGCTTAGGTATATCTTATGTTTAAGTAGGAGCATTAGGCTTAGGTTTATCTTCTGTTTAAGTAAGAGCATTAGGCTTAGGTTTATCTTCTGTTTAAGTAGGAGCATTAGGCTTAGGTTTATCTTCTGTTTAAGTAAGAGCACTGGGCTGAGGTTTATCTTCTGTTTAAGTAAGAGCATTAGGCTTAGGTTTATCTTCTGTTTAAGTAGGAGCATTAGGCTTAGGTATATCTTATGTTTAAGTAGGAGCATTAGGCTTAGGTTTATCTTCTGTTTAAGTAAGAGCACTGGGCTGAGGTTTATCTTCTGTTTAAGTAGGAGCATTAGGCTTAGGTATATCTTATGTTTAAGTAGGAGCATTAGGCTTAGGTTTATCTTCTGTTTAAGTAGGAGCATTAGGCTTAGGTATATCTTATGTTTAAGTAGGAGCATTAGGCTTAGGTATGTCTTATGTTTAAGTAGGAGCATTAGGCTTAGGTTTATCTTCTGTTTAAGTAAGAGCGCTGGGCTTAGGTTTATCTTATGCCTAAGTAAGGGCACTGGGCTGAGGTTTATCTTCTGTTTAAGTAGGAGCATTAGGCTTAGGTATATCTTATGTTTAAGTAGGAGCATTAGGCTTAGGTTTAT
Source organism: Picus viridis (assembly GCA_033816785.1). Lineage (NCBI taxonomy): Eukaryota > Metazoa > Chordata > Aves > Piciformes > Picidae > Picus > Picus viridis. The sequence goes on from CM066571.1 coordinate 2,672,940, forward strand.
CTTCTGTTTAAGTAGGAGCATTAGGCTTAGGTATATCTTATGTTTAAGTAGGAGCATTAGGCTTAGGTTTATCTTCTGTTTAAGTAAGAGCATTAGGCTTAGGTTTATCTTCTGTTTAAGTAAGAGCACTGGGCTGAGGTTTATCTTCTGTTTAAGTAAGAGCATTAGGCTTAGGTATATCTTATGTTTAAGTAGGAGCATTAGGCTTAGGTTTATCTTCTGTTTAAGTAGGAGCATTAGGCTTAGGTTTATCTTCTGTTTAAGTAAGAGCATTAGGCTTAGGTTTATCTTCTGTTTAAGTAAGAGCATTAGGCTTAGGTTTATCTTCTGTTTAAGTAAGAGCGCTGGGCTTAGGTTTATCTTATGCCTAAGTAAGGGCACTGGGCTGAGGTTTATCTTCTGTTTAAGTAAGGGCACTGGGCTTAAGTATATCTTCTGTTTAAGTAAGAGCATTAGGCTTAGGTTTATCTTCTGTTTAAGTAAGAGCACTGGGCTGAGGTATATCTTATGCTTAAGTAAGAGCATTAGGCTTAGGTATATCTTATGTTTAAGTAAGAGCACTGGGCTTAGGTTTATCTTATGCTTAACTAAGAGCATTTGGCTTAGGTTTATCTTATGCTTAACTTAGAGCATTGGGCTTAGGTTTATCTTCTGTTTAAGTAAGAGCACTGGGCTTAGGTATATCTTATGTTTAAGTTAGAGCACTGGGCTTAGGTATATCTTATGTTTAAGTAAGAGCACTGGGCTTAGGTATATCTTATGTTTAAGTAAGAGCACTGGGCTTAGGTATATCTTATGTTTAAGTTAGAGCACTGGGCTTAGGTATATCTTATGTTTAAGTAAGAGCACTGGGCTTAGGTATATCTTATGTTTAAGTAAGAGCACTGGGCTTAGGTATATCTTATGTTTAAGTAGAGCATTAGGCTTAGGTTTATCTTATGCTTAAGTAAGAGCACTGGGCTTAGGTTTCTCTTATGCTTAAGTGTCTTTATGTTCAAATTTTAATGATTTCCTTTCTGTCTCATGCTTCTTTTTCAGCAGCAGACCTCTCCCCTGAAAGCCTGTAGGTAAGGCCTTGAAACTGCTACACATTCAGCCTCAGGCTTGTTTTGGCTCCAGCTTCTTGGTTGCTTCAGATAGTGGCAGAGCAAAAACAATGCAGAATGCGAGGCACATTCCCGTGGGCAGTGAGCTGAGGTTGCAGCACAGCAGCAATTCCTTGGTTTTAAATTGTGTTTTCTTTCCTTGTCATTAACAGTGACTTTAATGGATTCCTATTTTTCTCCTTATTAAACAACTAAGAACACAAAATCCATCAAAAAAAGCCAGCAGGGCAATCTCCCTGCAGAGCAAGTCAGAGCTGGGAGGATGGTTTTGGAAAGGAGATAGCCATCAGGTTTGAAGTTCCAGTGGGTAACTCTTCAACAGTAAGAGAATGAATGTGGGAGAAGTGACAGGATGAGGGGCAGGGGATTGAAGCTTGAGGAGGGGAGATTGAGGCTGGAGATTAGGAAGAAATTCTTTCCAGTGAGGGTGGTGAGGCACTGGCACAGGCTGCCCAGGGAGGCTCCCAGTTCTGGAGGGAGAGGAGGCAGGCAAAGAGTGAAAGAACAAAAACATATCTGCAGCTAGCTCTGTCTGGGGTTAGATGAAGTGGTTAATTCCTCTTTTCTACACAGGAGGAATATTGAACACTCAGACAGGCTGAGAGAGTTGAGGCTGTTCAGCCTGGAGAAGAGAAGGCTCTGGGGAGACCTTAGAGCAGCCTTCCAGTACCTGAAGGGGCTCCAGGAGAGCTGGGGAAGGGCTGGGTGTGCCAGGATGTAGGGTGATGGATTGAAGCTGGAAGAAGGAAGATTAAGACTGGAGAAGAGGAAGGTGTTCTTTGCAGTGAGGGTGGTGAGACACTGGCACAGGCTGCCCAGGGAGGCTGTGGCTGCCTCCTCCCTGGTGGTGTTCCAGGCCAGGCTGGATGAGGCCTTGAGCAAGCTGTGCTGGTGGGAGGTGTCCCTGCCCATGGCAGGGGGTTAGATGATGTTTAGGGTCCATTCCAACCCTACCCATTCCAGGATGCCATGAACCTAAGCCTGCCTTTCCTAAGAAAGAGGTGATTTGTGGTATCCACTTCTGCTGGAATCATTCATGATGAGCTCCACAACCTATCCCCCCCGCCTTGGCCCTGGTTGTTTGGGATTCCCAAAGGAGACAGCAAGGGACAAAGAGAAGCCACTCAGTCCTGTAGGCAGTTTCATTCTTCCCCCATCCATCCCCTTGAGGAATGCAGATTTGCTGTCCTCCACAATCCTGTAATCTTTTAGCTGCACTTAGAGTGGATGATGTTTGGTTACTATCTAGAGTACTTAGAGGCCTCTTCCTCCTCCTCCTTCCTTCCTGTGGTTTCCCTCTCTGCCTTGCTGTGGCCTTGTTGTCACGCTGGATTCTTAGCAAGGCTCTTCTAGCATCTTTATGTTCTGCCTTTTCCTTTCCCTCCCTGGAGAGCAGGGAAACAACCTGCAAAAGCAAATGTTTGTTAGCATTAAGAGTGGCAGTCCCCAGCAGTGCCACTGCAGTGTGTTCAGTGCAGCCTCAGCCACAGGTGAAGGATTTGTTGAGTCCGAGCCACTGGACTTACGGACCGGTGCTGCCCTGAAGCTGTTCCTAGTGCAGCCCCACTCTGTGCTCTGGAGTCACAGCAGAGCTCCTGGTGGAGTCACCTCTGCTGGCAGGGGTGCAGTAGGCAATTCACCTTAGGAAGGAACTTTCAGGTAGCAGAAAAGAAGACTGAGAGGGGATTTAATAAATGTTTATCCACATCTGAGGGCTGGGGGTCAGGAGGGAGGGCACAGGCTCTGCTCAGCTGCTCCCTGGGATAGGACAAGAGGCAATGGATAGAAACTGCAGCACAGGAGGTTCCAGCTCAACATGAGGAGGAACTTCTTGACTGTGAGGCTCCCAGAGCCCTGGAGCAGGCTGCCCAGAGAGGTTGTGGAGTCTCCTTCTCTGGAGCCTTTCCAGCCCCGTCTGGATGTGTTCCCGTAAGAAGGCCAATGGCATCCTGGCCTGCATCAGGAAGAGTGTGGCCAGCAGGAGCAGGGAGCTCATCCTGCCCTGTGCTCAGCACTGCTGAGGCCACACCTGGAGTCCTGTGTCCAGTTCTGGGCTCCTCAGCTTAGGAAAGATGTTGAGCTGCTGGAAGGTGTCCAGAGAAGGGCAAGAAAGCTGGGGAGGGGTCTGGAGCACAGCCCTGTGAGGAGAGGCTGAGGGAGCTGGGGTTGCTTAGCCTGGAGAAGAGGAGGCTCAGGGGAGACCTCATTGCTCTCTGCAGCAACCTGAAGGGAGGTTGTAGCCAGGTGGGGGTTGGTCTCTTCTCCCAGGCACCCAGCACCAGAACAAGGGGACACAGTCTCAAGCTGTGCCAGGGGAGGTTCAGGCTGGATGTTGGGAAGAAATTCTACAAAGAGAGAGATTGGCCCTTGGGATGTGCTGCCCAGGGAGGTGGTGGAGTCACCATCCCTGCAGGTGTTTAGGAAGAGCCTGGCTGAGGCACTTGGTGCCATGGTTGAGTTGATCAGATGGTGCTGGGTGATAGGTTGGACTTGATGATCTCTGAGGTCTTTTCCAACCTGGTTAATTCTATTCTATTCTATTCTATTCTATTCTATTCTATTCTATTCTATTCTATTCTATTCTATTCTATTCTATTCTATGTGACCTGTGCTGGATTCTATGGTCCTGCTCTGGCAGGTCGGACTCGATGATCTCTCTGGGTCCCTTCCAACCCCTACCATCCTGTGAGCTGTGAGCCTGTGAATTCACAGCCAGAAATGGGTTGAGTTTGGCTTTCTGAAGCAGCCTTCAGGGGTCAGGTGGCAAGTGAAGAACAATATTCCTTACCAAGGCCCTCCTGGTGTTGCCTGCTGGGGTGCTGTGTGCTGCCTCCCCTCACACGCAGCTCCGCTGGGCACGAGCCGTGAGCAACGCGTGGCAGGAAACTCAGTTCTGGTGGCAGAGATTACCTGGGAAGCAGGGAATGAGAGTGAAAGAGGGGAAGTGGCAGTGGGAAGCTTGAGTGGAATTGCCTCTGCTGTGCTGAGGGGACAAAGGCAGGTGACAGGCTTGTTTGTTTCTCTCTTCTCCGCAGCGTGCTGCTCCTGCTGGCAGCAGCGGTGTGCCTTCCCTGCTGTGACGCACAGGTGAGCTCCCTGCCAAGCAGCTCTGCTCAGAGCTTGGTGTGTGACACCTTCTGAGCATGTGAGGGGTGCAGCTTTTACCTGTCAGTCAGGGCAGGCTTCCTGCCAAGGTGCTGTACATGTGGCCTGTGTTGGGGTCGTGCTGCACACTGTGTGTGCAGGGTGCTGAAAGCTCTGAGCAGGGCAGACACAGAGCTGCTTGGTGAAGGTGGTGGCTGAGGAGACCACAGTTTAACTTCTGACAGGGCTTAGAGCAAGTCACCTGGGGATGAACAGAGGGCTGGAGAACCTCCCCTGTGGGGACGGGCTGAGAGAGTTGGGGCTGTTCAGCCTGGAGAAGAGAAGGCTGCAGGGAGACCTCAGAGCAGCCTTCCAGTGCCTGAAGGGGCTCCAGGAGAGCTGGGGAGGGACTTTGGGCAAGGGCTGGGAGTGACAGGATGTAGGGTGATGGATTGAAGCTGGAAGAAGGAAGATTGAGACTGGAGAAGAGGAAGAAGTTCTTTGGAGTGAGAGTGGTGAGACTCTGGCACAGGCTGCCCAGGGATGCTGTGGCTGCCTCCTCCCTGGGGGTGTTCAGTCCCAGGCTGGATGAGGTCTTGAGCACCCTGGGGTGGTGGGAGGTGTCCCTGCCCATGGCAGGGGGCTGGAACTGGATGAGCTTTGAGGTCCTTTCCTCCTCAGGCTGTCCTATGACTCTCTGGGGGCAATGGGTGCACCCCAGGCCAGGAGTGTATAGGAAGGGCCAAATTAACTTACAGCCTGGGCTGGTGGGAGGTGTCCCTGCCCATGGCAGGGGGTTGGAGCTGGATGAGCTTTAAGGTCTCTTCTAACTCAAACCTTCCTTTGAACCTATGAAAGCTTCACACCCAAACTAGCTGGAAGCCTGGAAGCCTGGGTGGGTGGCTGGCACAGGCCATGTCTCTAAACAGGACAGGGAAGGCTTTAGTCCTTGCAGTCTTCTGTAGCTGTCTGCCCTTTCTCTGTGACACAGCTCCCACTGCCTGCCCTTGCTTGGAGAGGCTCACTGCAGGGGAGCAGCCAGGGGGTGCCTACAGGAGTGTGCAGTTATTTATGTTGGTGTTCTTTGTTTCAGTTTGATCCAAATGGTTATTCCTGGGCCCTGATTCACTTGATCTGTGTGGGTAAGTCATTTTCTCCTTGGAAATAGAATTGGGAAGGGTTAAATGTGCTGGGCAAGCCAATCAGCTTTAGGATGAAGCTGCTGACATTTAAGGCTCTTGATGTAAAAAGAATGAAGCTCAGCAAAGGTGAAGTGCAGTCCTGTTACAGATTGTACATTGAAAGCAGAATAAAGCAGCTACTGCTCTCAGCCAGCAGTGGGTGACCAAATTGATGACATCCAGAGGGACCTGGGCAGGCTGGAGAGGTGAGCTTGGGAGAGCCTCATGAGGCTCAGTAAGGCAAAATGCAGGGAGCTGCACCTAGGCTGGGGCTGGCTTCAACATCAACCCAGGCTGGGGGATGATGAGAGCCAGAGCAGCCCTGCAGAGAAGGACTTGGGGGTGCTGGTGGGTGAGGAGCTGGACAGGAGCCAGCAGTGGGCACTTGCAGCCCAGAAGGCCAATGGCAGCCTGGGCTGCATCAGAGCAAGTGTGGCCAGAGGTGGAGAGAGGAGATCTTGCCCATCTGCTCTGCTCTGGGGAGACCTCACCTGCACTGCATGGGAGTCCCAACATGAGAGGGACATGAACCTGATGGAGAGGGTCCAGAGGAGGCCACCAAGATGATGAGAGGGCTGCAGAACCTCTGCTACAGGGACAGGCTGAGAGACTTGGGGCTGTTCAGCCTGCAGAAGAGAAGGCTCTGAGGAGACCTTAGAGCAGCCTTCCATTCCCTGAAGGGGCTGCAAGAATAGCTGCAGAGGGACTGTTTGCAAAGGCCTGCAGGAGCAGGACCAGGGGCAGTGGTTAGAAATGAGAGCAGAGCAGACTGAGACTAGATGTGAGGAACAAGTTCTGCACCAGGAGGCTGCTGGAGCACTGCAACAGGTTGCCCAGGGAGGTGGTTCACAGAATCACAGAATCACCAAGGTTGGAAGAGACCTCAAAGATCATCAAGTCCAACCTGGCACCACAGACCTCATGACTAGACCATGGCACCAAGTGCCACATCCAGTCCCCTCTTGAACACCTCCAGGGATGGCGACTCCACCACCTCCCTGGGCAGCACATCCCAATGGCGAATCACTCTCTCGGTGAAGAACTTTCTCCTCACCTCCAGCCTGAACTTCCCCTGGCACAGCTTGAGACTGTGTCCTCTTGTTCTGGTGCTGCTTGCCTGGGAGAGGAGACCAACCCCCTCCTGGCTACAGCCTCCCTTCAGGGAGTTGGAGAGAGCAATGAGGTCTCCCCTGAGCCTCCTCTTCTCCAGGCTAAGCAACCCCAGCTCCCTCAGCCTCTCCTCACAGGGCTGTGCTCAAGACCTCTCCCCAGCCTTGTTGCCCTTCTCTGGACACATTCCAGCATCAAAATGTCCTTCTTGAACTGAGGAGCCCAGAACTGGACACAGGACTCCAGGTGTGGCCTCAGCAGTGCTGAGCACAGGGCAGAATGACCTCTCTGCTCCTGCTGATCACACTATTCTTGATGCAAGAAGCCTGGTTGAGGTCCCATCCCTGGAGCTATTCAAGGTGAGGCTGGACAGGGCTCAGGGCAACCTGATCTAGTTGGGGATGTCCCTGCTGAGTGCAGAGGGGGTTGGACTGGATGCCCTTTGGAGGTCCCTTCCAACCCAACCCACCCTATGGTTCTATGTGGCTACAAATCTAATCAGCACCGAGTTCCTCTGGCAGCCTGGGATGGCTGCCTCCCAGGAGACACTTCCCTCTGAGGGGAGAAGAAACATGCCATGGAGCAAGCAAGAACTTGTAGCTGGAGCCTTACTGCAAACAGTGGTTTGCTTAAAACATGTCAAAAATATTGTAAATTGTCTTGGAATGTGGTCCCAGAGGAAGGATGGTGAAATGCTGAGGAGGGCTTGTGCAACCATAGGCATCTTAAAAAAGGGTTCACAAGGGCTTGCATGACCTCTCAGGCTTCCTTCCCTCTTCTTCAGGCTGAAAGGCAATTTGGATAAATCATAATGTACAGAGTCACAGATGGCATTGAGTTGGGAAGGACCCTCCAAGGGCATCTTGTCCAACCCCCCTGCACTCAGCAGGGACACCTCCAGCCAGATCAGGCTGCCCAGGGCCACAGCAAGTCTGGTCCTGAATGTCTCCAGGGATGGAGCCTCAACCACCTCCCTGGGCAGCCTGTGCCAGTGTCTCACCTCTCACTGTGGAGAACTTCCTCCTGATGTCCAACCTGACCCTGCCCTGCTCCAGCTTCAAACCATTGCCCTCAGCCTATCCCCACAGCCCTCCTGACCAGTCCCTCCCCAGCCTGCCTGTGGGTCCCCTGCAGATACTGAAATGCAGCTCTAAGGTCTCCCTGGAGCCTTCTCTTCTCCTGGCTGCACAGCCCCAACTCTCCCAGCCTCTCCCTAGAGCAGAGTTCTCCAGCCCTCAGATCATCTTCGTAGCCTCCTCTGGACCCTCTGTATCAGATCCACATCTCTCTTGTGTTGAGGGCACCAGGAGTGGCCCCAGCACTGCAGGTGAGGTCTCAGCAGAGCAGGGCAGAGCAGAGGGGCAGAATCCCCTCCCTTGACCTGCTGGCCATGCTGCTTTTGATGCAGCCTGGGATCCTCAAAAACCTGGAAAGAGCCAGCCCCAGCAAAGCTGAAGAACACAGGAGCAGCAACATTGTACTAGGAGATTTGTGTCCTTTTGGAGCTGCTAATAAGGGATTCGTGTTTGGTTCTGAACTGTCCTGTAGCCTTCAGAAAGGGACCTGAGGGTACTGGGTGCCAGCAGCTGAACATGAGCCAGCAGTGTGCCCAGGTGACCAAGAAGGAACTGCAGCAGGAGCAGGGAAGTCATTCTGCCCTGTGCTCAGCACTGCTGAGGCCACACCTGGAGTCCTGTGTCCAGTTATGGGCTCCTCAGGTCAGGAAAGATGTTGGAAGGTGTCCAGAGAAGGGCAAGAAAGCTGGGGAGGGGTCTGGAGCACAGCCCTGGGAGGAGAGGCTGAGGGAGCTGGGGTTGCTTAGCCTGGAGAAGAGGAGGCTCAGGGAGACCTTCTTGCTCTCTCCAACTCCCTGAAGGGAGGTTGTAGCCAGGCAGAGGTTGGGCTCTTCTCCCAGGCAGCCAGCACCAGAACAAGAGGACACAGTCTCAAGCTGTGCCAGGGGAGGTTTAGGCTGGAGGGGAGGAGAAAGTTCTTCCCAGCAAGAGAGATTGGCCCTTGGGATGTGCTGCCCAGGGAGGTGGTGGAGTCCCCATCCCTGGAGGTGTTGAGGAAGAGGCTGGATGAGGCCCTTGGTGCCATGGTTTAGTTGATCAGATGGTGCTGGGTGAGAGGTTGGAATCGATGATCTCAAAGGTCTTTTCCAACCTGGTTCATTCCATTCCATTCCATTCCATTCCATTCCATTCCATTCCATCCCATCCTATCCTACCCTATCCTACCCTATCCTATTCTACTCTACTCTACTCTACTCTACTCTACTCTACTCTACTCTACTCTACTCTACTCTACTCTACTCTACTCTACTCTACCCTACCCTACCCTACCCTACCCTACCCTACCCTACCCTACCCTACCCTACCCTATCCTACCCTACCCTACCCTATCCTACCCTACCCTACCCTACCCTACCCTATCCTATCCTACCCTACCCTACCCTACCCTATCCTCCTATCCTACCCTATCCTATCCTATCCTATCCTATCCTATCCTATCCTACCCTATCCTATCCTACCCTACCCTATCCTACCCTCCTCCTACCCTATCCTATCCTATCCTATCCTATCCTATCCTATCCTATCCTATCCTATCCTATCCTATCCTATCCTACCCTATCCTACCCTATCCTACCCTATCCTACCCTACCCTATCCTACCCTATGCTACCCTATCCTATCCTATCCTATCCTATCCTATCCTATCCTACCCTACCCTACCCTACCCTACCCTACCCTACCCTACCCTACCCTACCCTATCCTACCCTATCCTATCCTATCCTATCCTATCCTATCCTATCCTATCCTACCCTATCCTACCCTATCCTATCCTACCCTATCCTACCCTATGCTACCTTATCCTATCCTATCCTATTCTATCCTATCCTATCCTATCCTATCCTACCCTATCCTACCCTATCCTACCCCTACCCTATCCTATCCTATCCTATCCTACCCTACCCTACCCTACCCTACCCTACCCTACCCTACCCTACCCCTATCCTACCCTACCCTACCCTACCCTACCCTATCCTATCCTATCCTATCCTATCCTATCCTATCCTATCCTATCCTATCCTATCCTATCCTATCCTATCCTATCCTATCCTACCCTATCCTATCCTATCCTATCCTATCCTATCCTATCCTATCCTATCCTATCCTATCCTATCCCCTACCCTACCCTACCCTACCCTACCCTACCCTACCCTATCCTATCCTACCCTATCCTATCCTATCCTATCCTATCCTATCCTATCCTATCCTATCCTATCCTATCCTACCCTATCCTACCCTATCCTATCCTACCCTATCCTACCCTATGCTACCCTATCCTATCCTATCCTATCCTATCCTATCCTATCCTATCCTATCCCCTACCCTACCCTACCCTACCCTACCCTACCCTACCCTACCCTACCCTATCCTACCCTATCCTATCCTATCCTATCCTATCCTATCCTATCCTATCCTACCCTATCCTACCCCCTACCCTACCCTATCCTACCCTACCCTACCTTATCCTATCCTATCCTATCCTATCCTATCCTATCCTATCCTATCCTACCCTATCCTACCCTATCCTACCCTATCCTACCCTATCCTACCCTATCCTACCCTATGCTACCCTATCCTATCCTATCCTACCCTACCCTACCCTACCCTACCCTACCCTATCCTATCCTATCCTATCCTATCCTACCCTACCCTATCCTACCCTATCCTACCCTATCCTACCCTATCCTATCCTACCCTATCCTACCCTATCCTATCCTATCCTATCCTATCCTATCCTATCCTATCCTATCCTATCCTATCCTAGGTGAGTGACTCATCCATGTGTTAAGCCTTGTCTGAAATTGGAGGGGCTTCCTTCTCCCCTTTGTTTTGTGTGTGTGTGTCTGTTCGTGCCACAACATTTCCAGGGCAGGGGCTAGGTGTTTGTGTTCATTGGTGTCCAGACACCCCCTTGGATATTGTTGGTAGCATACAAATAAGGCACAATGTTTGCCTTCTGCGCTTCCTTGAGGGAATGAGATGTGGTAAACATTGGCTCATTCAGAGACAACAGCAAGCTGAGGGGTTTGCACTGCCCAGCCTTGTTTCCCCTAAGGAGTGCTGTTACTGCTTCCTCCAAGTCAAGAGGTCTCATCTGTAAAGCAGAGCTAGGCCACAGGGCTGGAAAGCTGCTGAGGGAGTCTTCAGGAGGCCTCTTCTGCCTGCTTGAAGCACCAACACAGTGGCTGTGCTCAAAGTAAAGCGTCCTTCCATTCCTCAGGGGTTTGAGAGGCAGTTGGAGGTAGCACTGCTGGGGGGTTGTGTAATTAGATTTCCTGTCAGCTGACAGAAGAAAGGTGCTGCAAGAAAGGCCAAAGAGAGGAAGTAACTTAGAATCGTGGGACTGTTCAGGTTGGAAAAGACATCAAAGATCTTCCTACACGGAGAGAGTGATTGCCCATTGGGATGGGCTGCCCAGGGAGGTGGTGGAGTCACCTTCATTGGAGGTGTTCAGGAGGAGACTTGCTGGGTGCTTGGTGCCATGGGTTAGTTGTTGGGTGGGTTGGATTGGTTGATGGGTTGGACTCGATGATCTTGAAGGTCTCTTCCAACCTGGTGTAGTGTATTGTATTGTATTCCAGTCCAACATCAACCCAGCCCCACCACGGCCACCAAACCCTGGGCCCAGGTGCCATGGCCACAGCTCTCTGGAACACCTCCAGGCATGGGGACTCCACCACCTCCCTGGGCAGCCTCTGCCAAGCCCTGACCACTCCTGCAGCAAAGACATTTTGCCTCATCTCCAACCTAAGCCTCCCCTGGCACAACTCCAGGCCATTTCCTCTCCTTTTGTCCCCTGAGCCTAGGGAGCAGAGCCCAACCCCCACCTCCCTGCAGCCTCCTCTCAGGGAGCTGCAGAGAGCAAGGAGGTCTCCCTCAGCCTCCTCTTCTCCACACTCCACACCCCCAGCTGCCTCAGCTGCTCCTCCCCAGCCCTCTTCTCCAGACCCTTCCCCAGCCTGGTTGCCCTTCTCTGGACCTGCTCCAGCCTCTCAATGTCCTCCTTGGAGTGAGAGGCCCAAAGCTGACCCCAGCACTCAAGCTGTGGCCTCCCCAGTGCCCAGCACAGGAGGACAATCCCTGCCCTGCTCCTGCTGCCCACACCATTGCTGCTCCAGGCCAGGCTGCTGGTGGCCTTCTTGCCCACCTGGGCCCCCCCGGCTCATGTTTAACCAGCTGTGAAGCATCACCTTCAGCTCCTTTTCTACCTGTCCCTGGAGGTGTTCAAGAGGGGATTGGCTGTGGCACTCGGAGCCATGGTTTAGTTGTCAGGAGGTGTTGGGTGACAGGTTGGGCTTGATGATCTCTGAGGTCTCTTCCAACCTTATTGATTCTGTGATTCTTGCTTCCCCCTGTCTCAGAGCTCTCTGACCTCACCTAGCTCAGGGGTAGGTGCTGCTGAATGATCCTTCAGCAGGACTGGCAGAAGCACAGAGTGTGCCAGCGCTCTGCCCTGGTGGCACTTTGAAAACCATGGGTTTGAAGGGAGAGGTTTCCTTTGCTGACATTTGAGGTGTCCTTTGGGCCACGCTCTGAGCTGCAATGCAGAGAGGCTCCTCCTCTGCTGGTAGCATGTCCAGAGGAGCTGTGGTTTGTCGTTGTGGTTGCATGCTGTGGCAGTTACACTTCTCCTCTCCTTCACAGGGGCTTACAAAGTGTTTCACAAGTTATGGAAGCCCAGCTCTTTAAGGTAAGGTATCTCCATGTTCTTCTAAAGAGCTTGCTGTCAAAGGGGCACTGGAGCAGTCAGGGGCTGGAGGGGTCTCTGTGTTATCAGCGTGAGCTGAGCCACCCTTGGCCACACCTTGAGTCACAGTATCGCTGGGGTTGGAAGAGACCTCGAAGATCATCCAGTCCAACCTGGCACCACAGACCCCATGACTAGACCATGGCACCAAGTGCCACATCCAGTCCCCTCTGGAACACCTCCAGGGATGGTGACTCCACCACCTCCCTGGGCAGCACATCCCAATGGTGAATGACTCTCTCCGTGAAGAACTTTCTCCTCACCTCCAGCCTAAACCTCCCCTGGCACAGCTTGAGACTGTGTCCCCTTGTTCTGGTGCTGGTTGCTGGAGAGAAGAGGCCAACCCCCACCTGGCTACAACCTCCCTTCAGGGAGTTGGAGAGAGCAATGAGTTCTCCCTGAGCCTCCTCCAGGCTAAGCAACCCCAGCTCCCTCAGCCTCTCCTCACAGGGCTGTGCTCCAGACCCCTCCCCAGCCTTGTTGCCCTTCTCTGGACACCTTCAAGTCTCTCAATGTCCTTCTTAAACTGAGGAGCCCAGAACTGGACACAGGACTCAAGGTGTGGCCTAACCAAAGCAGAGTACAGGGGCACAATGACCTCCCTGCTCCTGCTGGCCACACTGTTCCTGATGCAGGCCAGGATGCAATTGGCCTTCTTGGCCACCTGGACACACTGCTGGCTCATGTTCAGGTGGCTGGCAGTCAGCACAGTCCAGTGTCCAGTTCTGGGCCTCTCAGTTTAAGAAGGACATTGAGAGACTTGAAGGTGGCCAGAGAAGGGCAACAAAGCTGGGGAGGAGTCTGGAGCACAGCCCTGTGAGGAGAGGCTGAGGGAGCTGGGGTTGCTTAGCCTGGAGAAGAGGAGGCTCAGGGGAGACCTCATTGCTCTCTGCAACTCCCTGAAGGGAGGTTGTAGCCAGGTGGGGGTTGGTCTCTTCTCCAAGGCAAGCAGCACCAGAACAAGAGGACACAGTCTCAAGCTGTGCCAGGGGAAGTTTAGGCTTAATCTTAGCAAGAAGTTCTTCCCAGAGAGATTGGCCCTTGGGATGTGCTGCCCATGGAGGTGGTGGAGTCACCATCCCTGGAGGTGTTTAGGAAGAGCCTGGATGTGGTACTTGGTGCCATGCTCTGGTTGATTGATTAGGGTTGGGTGATTGGTTGGACTTGATGATCTTGGAGGTCTCTTCCACCCTGGGTGATTCTGTGATGCTGTGATTCTATGGTTCAGCATTAAGAACTCCTCTTGCAAGAGGAGCCTCATTGCTGATCACACTGGTGTGTGGGTATGGATAGTTACACTGCCTGCTCAAACACTGAGTTAGTTTCAAACTGTATTAGCAAAGGAGGATGACTCAGTTCTGCACTTACTGGCTCAGACATTGAGAGGAAGTGTTGGTTTGTGTTAGCCTTGTGAGCTGTTTGGGTCCAATCTGTCAGCATCTGCCTTTGCCATACAGTCTCCCAAGTGGTCCATGGTTACAAGGACTCTCCTGAGCCTTCTTTTCTCAAGGCAGAGCTGGGTTAGTTCAGCCTGGAGAGTGCTCAGGGGCCTGGCAGCCCTGCTGTGGGAGGGAAGGCTGAGAGCTGAGTGTGTTCAGCCTGGAGAAGAGAAGGCTCAGGGCAGACCTCATCCCCATGGAGCAGCAGCTAAAGGGAGGCTGCCAGGAGGATGGAGACTCCCTGTGTCCAAGGAGCCCCATGGGAGAGACAAGGGGGGATGGGGACAAGGGACTGCTGGGCACATTCCCATGGGCCTGCAGGAGAAAATGTTTGCCCCTGAGAACAGTCAGAGAGTGGAATCATCTCCCAAGGGCAGCAGTGGAGTCCCCTCCATGAGGCAGTCTGAAGGCTCAGCTTGGCAGGGGGCTGGGCAGCTCCTTTCAGCTCTGCTGGTAGCTGCAGAGGTTGGGGCAGGGGGTCCCTGGGGTCCCTTCCAGCCTGCACTCTGTGTTGCCACAGCACAGGAGTGGCTGAGTGCCTTAAACACCTTCAAGCCCTGCACTAATCCCTTGTGTGTGGTAGAGGTTCATGCAGACAGGGGATGTCTGGGAAGCAGCTGGCATCACTCCTTCCCAGTCTGTGGTCTGCAGCTCTGTGTGGCTGGAGATGGAGCTGCTGCCACTGCCTGGTACCTGTCTGTGCCTCCCCTGGCTGCACAGAGTATGGAGCAGCTCAGGGAGCTATAAACCATTTGCCAGCTCTCTGCCAGGGGTTAACTTTTAGTCAGTCCCTCTTGCTCTGGGGGTTCCTTGGGGTTGTTCAGCCTGGAGAAGAGAAGGCTGAGAAGAGAAGGCTCTGAGGAGACCTAATAGCAAACTGCCAGTACCTGAAGGGGCTGCAGGAGGGCTGCAGAGGGACTGTTTGGGGGTGCTGGTGGAAGAGAAGCTGGACAGGAGCAGGCAGTATGAGCTTGCAGCACAGAAGACAAATCACATCCTGGGCTGCATCCAAAGCAGCATTGCAGGAGATCCAGAGAGGTGATTCTGACACTCTGATTTGCTCTGGGGAGACCTCACCTGCAGTGCTGTGTGCAGGGCTGGGGCCCTCAGGACATGGAGCTGATGGAGAGGGTGCAGAGGAGGCCATGGAAATGCTCAGGGGGTTGGAGCAGCTCTGCTATGAGGACAGGCTAAGGGAGCTGGGGGTGTTCAGCCTGGAGAGGAGAAGGCTCCAGGGAGTCCTAACAGCAGCCTGCCAGTACCTGAAGGGGCTACAGGAGGGCTGCAGAGGGACTGTTCCCAAAGGCCTGCAGGGACAGGACCAGGGGCAATGGCTTCAAACCAGAGCAGAGCAGATTGAGATTGGCTGTGAGGAACAAGTTCTGCACCAGGAGGCTGCTGGAACACTGGAAGAGGCTGCCCAGGGAGGTGGTTGAGGCTCCATCCCTGGAGCTATTCCAGGTGAGGCTGGACAGGGCTCTGGGCAACCTGATGCAGTTGGGGATGTCCCTGCTGAGTGCAGGGGGTTGGGCTGGATGAGCTTTGGAGCTCCCTTCCAACCCAGCCTATTTTGTGATACTTCCCTTTCAATGAGCCTCCCACTGCCAGTCCCAGCAGACACATTGTGCACCTGAGGTGCAAGTGAACATGCTGACTGAGATCATGGCAATGTTACCATACTCACAGGTTATGGTTATAATACATATAATGACCCTATAATGTCGCTGTTGGCTGCTGAGAACATGGTGCAAGGTACTCCCTAGCATTAGGTAGTGACACAGTGTCACAGTGCTGCTTGCTGTGCTGATCCCTGACAACAAAGAGCTGCATTACTAATAAGAAACCTTTTTCTCTTTCTCTCCTCTCCCAGTGACCTGGACCAGCAGTACCTCAACTATGCATGCAGGTAATAAGCCTTTGATACACCACAGCTGGGTTTGTGAAGGCCACCCCTGTCCTGGGCTGCAGCCAGAGCAGGGAGAGCAGCAGCACAGGGAGGGGATTCTGCCCCTCTGCTCTGCTCAGACCCCACCTGCAGCACTGCCTCCAGCTCTGGGGCCCCCAGCACAAGAAGGACCTGGAGCTGCTGGAGAGGATCCAGAGGAGGCAGCAGAGTGGGTCCAGAGGAGGCAGCAGAGAGGGTCCAGAGGAGGCAGCAGAGAGGGTCCAGCGGAGGCAGCAGAGTGGGTCCAGAGGAGGCAGCAGAGAGGGTCCAGAGGAGGCAGCAGAGAGGGTCCAGAGGAGGCAGCAGAGTGGGTCCAGAGGAGGCAGCAGAGAGGGTCCAGAGGAGGCAGCAGAGAGGGTCCAGAGGAGGCAGCAGAGAGGGTCCAGAGGAGGCAGCAGAGAGGGTCCAGCAGAGGCAGCAGAGAGGGTCCAGAGGAGGCAGCAGAGAGGGTCCAGAGGAGGCAGCAGAGAGGGTCCAGAGGAGGCAGCAGAGAGGGTCCAGCAGAGGCAGCAGAGAGGGTCCAGAGGAGGCAGCAGAGAGGGTCCAGAGGAGGCAGCAGAGAGGGTCCAGAGGAGTTTAAAGCACCTCACTATGAGGACAGGGTAAGAGAATTGGGGCTGTTCAGCCTGGAGAAGAGAAGGCTCTGGGAGACCTCAGAGCAGCCTTCCACTACCTGAAGGGGCTCCAGGAGAGCTGGGGAGGGCCTTTTTACAAGGGGACTTTTTACAAGTGCTTGGAGTGATAGGATGATGGCTTCCAACTGGAAGAAGTTGGATTTAGATGAGACATTAGGAAGAACTTAATCTAAATAAGGGAGGTGAGACACTGGAAGAGCTTTCCCAGGGAG
The DNA here is from genome assembly GCA_033816785.1 of Picus viridis. Classification (NCBI taxonomy): domain Eukaryota; kingdom Metazoa; phylum Chordata; class Aves; order Piciformes; family Picidae; genus Picus; species Picus viridis. The sequence goes on from CM066571.1 coordinate 2,689,472, forward strand.
GTTGTGGATGTCCCCTCCCTGGAGGTCGGATGAGGCCCTGAGCAAGCTGGGCTGGTGGGAGGTGTCCCTGCCCATGGCAGGGGTTGGAGTTGGATGGTCTCTTCCAACCCAAGCCATCCCATGGATCTATGAGGCTGATGTATGTTCTGAGGTCCAGCCCTGGCTTGCTTAGAGACCCCCAGCTCCCAGTGCTGCAGTGTTCCTTCAGCAGGGCACTCACTGGAAGAAGGACCGGGGCTAAGCTGAGTGCCTTGGGTTTGTTGGCTCTGGTTGTGGATGGAGATGCCAATATGCACCTGGGGAGGGCAGGAGGTGTTAATCAGGATTTTCTTTTCCATCACCCTGTGCAGCAGTGGTCTGTCACTTCCAGGAATAATATTTACAGGGTAACTCCCTGGCAGTAGCCCACTGCAGAGACCAGAACCTGTAGGGAATTGCCAGAAGGGGAGGCAGTGCTTACAGAGCACCCAGAGCAAACAGCCTGCAGAGCCCTGAGTGCCACTGAGTCATTCAGACTTGCAATGCTTTGCCTGATCTGGGGAGATAAAAGTGGTTTGTTATGTGGTAGTTAGCAGAAGAGCCTGAGTCAGTGCCCAGGCTCACCTGGGCTTTCTTGTTTGGAAGAGCCCCAAAGCTCAGTCCTGCCCTCAGAGGGCCGTGGATGTCAGCACATTGGCTCTGCTGGGCTTCCAGGAGACTTTTGTGAGGCTTTGTTTCAGGTAAGACAGAGAGAGACTTAGCTAGGTGCTAAACTGAGGAGCCCAGAACTGGACACAGGACTCTAAGTGTGGCCTAAGCAGTGCAGAGTACAGGGGCACAGTGATCCCAGCTTTGGTGTCCTTCCTTGGGCCTGCTCCACCCCCTCAGTGACAGATCTGTTTCAGGTGAGAGGTTGGATGAGGTGACTACAGAGTCTCCTTCCCAAGCAGCTTCTTCTGGTTGTTCAAGCAGATGCTTTCCCCTCAGTTCTGCTCCTTCACTGGGGAGGTTTCACCATGAGAGCAGCAAACCCCCAGCAGTCAGTTCCTAGCCTCCAGGCCATCTGGTGCATTCTCTGGCACACTGCTAATCTTCTTTTCCTTTTTCAGTGTGGTGCTGTTGGCCTCTGCATCCCATCCAGCAGGTAAAGTGGATTGAGTCGTTCCTTTCCTACCTTCCCTTTCCTTTCCATGCCTGTTTGGAGAGGTCAAACCCTGCTGTAGGGCTTTAGCCCTGGCATTCAACAGGAGTATGCCCAAGGATAAGCTGTCCTGTAGGAAGAGGACAGAAGGGTGTGGAATATGGTGTGATCTGCATGATATGTGCTAACACCTTTGGAAAGCAGCATGGGACAGACAACAAAGAGCAGCTTTTGAGGTGGAACATGGTGCAGAAGTGCTCCCACTCCAGAGCAGTGTCCCAGCAGTCCATACAGAACTGAGTTTCCTTCTCTGCTTTGCCCTCAGTGCTGTGCAGAGACTTTGGGGGCCAGGAGGATGAGCAGAGGGCTGGAGCTGCTCTGCTTTGAGGACAGGCTGAGGGAGTTGGGGTTGTGCAGGCTGGAGAGGAGAAGGCTCTGAGGAGACCTAATTGTGGGCTTCCAGGATCTGCAGGGGGCTACAAGGAAGGGACTTTTGAAGGGGTCAGGGAGGGATAGGACTGGGGGGGGATGGAGCAAAACTAGAAGTGGGGAGATTCAGATTGGCTGTGAGGAAGAAGTTGCCCATGAGGGTGGTGAGAGCCTGGCACAGGCTGCCCAGGGAGGTGGTGGAAGCCTCCTGCCTGGAGGTGTTTGCAGCCAGGCTGGATGTGGCAGTGAGCAACCTGCTGTGGTGTGAGGTGTCCCTGCCCATGGCAGGGGGTTGGGACTGGCTGAGCCTTGAGGTCCCTTCCAACCCTGACAGCTCTGTGATTCTATGACTCTGTGTTTGGTTGCTTGCATAAGAGAGATCCCAGGGCTTGAGCCCATGGCAGCATTTGAAGTAACAAAAGGCTAAACCTGGAGAAATTGGGTACTTGATGGTGGCTGATATTGCTATCACATTCATGTTTTGATGCTTAGAAGGGTAGGGGTGATGGTGTGTGGCTTTCACCAGACCTCCTCAGGCAGAGAAGCCCAGGAAGGAGCATTTCAGCAGATGCTCTCTCCCCCTTCTGCCTGCTGGTGCATATTGCCTGTGTAGCATTGCCCCACACAGACAGGCACAGGCCTGCAGTTCAAACAGTGCAAGATGGAGCTTAGCTTCCTCCAAATCTGTAGAGCCTGAAGGCCAGAGAGCTGCTGGGAGTTGTTGCTACCAAGAACACCCAGGGCCCAGGTTCCTGGAAAGGAAGTGCTCGAGAGCTCTGCTTGGATCTGCTTAAACCTCTCCACCAGCACTGTGTGAGAGAGTTCAAAAGCCAGAGGGGAAGCAGACAACATCTGCCTGTGCTTCCTGTTGCCTCAGGAGGAGCTATCATGAGCCTTGCAATAAAAGAAGTGGATGTGGTGCACATCTGTCCTCTGGCAGCTGTTGCTTCAGGAGGATCTTCTGAATACCAGCAAAGAATATTCTGATGTAGTCCTTTCCCCTTTTGTAGAGTCATGGAATGGGTTTGGGTTGGAAGGGACTTTAAAGCTCATCCAGTGCCAACCCCTGCCATGGGCAGGGACACCTCCCACCAGCCCAGCTTGCTCAAGGCCTCATCCAGCCTGGCCTTGAGCACCTCCAGGCTTGGAGCCTCTACAGCTTCTCTGGGCAACCTCTTCCAGGGCCTCACCGCTCTTGAGGAGGAAGAATTGCTGCCTGACTCCTCATCTAAATCCAGCCTCCTCCAGTTTGGAACCAAACCCCCCCACATCCTGTCACTGCAAGCCCTTGGAAAAGTCCCCTTGTAACAAACTCCTCCTCAGCTCTGCTCTTCCAACCTGGCTGGGAACACCTCGAGGGAGGGCGCAGCCGCGGGCAGGATCTGGCTGGAAGCAAGGTCCGAGGGAAATCATTAAACACACCAGAAATGTGGAAAGCATCATACATGAGAGAGCAGCCAGCTGTAAAGGCTCCAAGGAATGTTCAATGAGTAATCTTCATGTAATTGCTGGTCCCCTGCCTGTCACAGTGGCTAATTTCCCCCCTTCTATGTTCCTCTGAGTGTGTTGCTTTGTCCCTCAGGTGATCTCTTCAGTGCCTTGGACTTTCCATTCCTGTACTTCTACAGGTTCCATGGCAGCTGCTGTGCCAGGTAACCTCTCCAGAAGAGGATGTGTGGATGTTTGCAGAATAAGAGAGCCCCCTGACCCCCCCCAGCCTTGACTCTCAGCTGCTAATCTGGGGGCATGCAAAACCTTAGTGGCTCTGCTGCTGTCTGCTGGCATAAGCCAGTGAATCTGCAGAGGTTTTTCTCTCTCTCTCTCTCTCTCTCTCTGTGGCCATGTACCTGATGGCCTGAGGTTTAGAGGTGCTGGGACAGGATCACAGGATGTCAGGGGCTGGAAGGGACCTCTGGAGATCATCAAGTCCAACCCCCCTGCCAGAGCAGGAGCACAGAATCCAGCACAGGTCACACAGGAACACATCCAGATGGGGCTGGAAATGCTCCAGAGAAGGAGACTCCACAACCTCTCTGGGCAGCCTGCTCCAGGGCTCTGGGACCCTCACAGTCAAGAAGTTCCTCCTCATGTTGAGGTGGAGCCTCCTGTGCTGCAGTTTTTCCATCCATTGCCCCTTGTCCTGGGAGGATGTGTGTTCCTTGGGGTGAGTGCATTCTGCTCAGGAGAGCTCCCAAGGCACCAGGAAAAGGATTTTTAGCTAAGGTAGCAAAGCTTCTGTAAAAATACCATCTCTTAAATGCTTCTCAAGTGGGATTAGGCCCTTGTAAAACTTGCTGTTTGCAGTGATTATGAGGTATTAGTCTTCAGCAGTGAGTGAGTGTGCTTGGATTTATTTGCCTGTACATCTTGTTATTTGGCAGAATGCTTTTGGGGGATGAAAGGGAAAAGCTTTAACAAGCATTCCTTTAGCTGGAGTAGCAAAAGTTCACTGACCAATGGAGCAGGAGTCACAGGGTAATGTAAATATGTTTCCTAGAGAATCACAGGATGTGAGAGGCTGGAAGGGACCTCCAAAGCTCATCCAGTCCAACCCCTGCCAGAGCAGCATCACCCAGGGCAGGGCACAGAGGAACACATCCAGGTGGGCTTTGAATATCTCCAGAGAGGGAGACTCCACAACCCCCCTGGGCAGCCTGCTCCAGGGCTCTGGCACCTCACAGGGGAAAAATCCTTCCTCCTGTTTGCATGGCACTTCCTCTGCCTCAGCTTCCACCCCTGCCCCTTGTGCTGGCATTGGGCATCCCCCAGCAGAGCCTGGCTCCAGCCTCTGGGCATCACCCTGCACAGCTTTAGCACCAGCAATGAGGTCACCCTCAGGCTCCTCCTCTCCAAGCTCCAGAGCCCTCAGCTCCCTCAGGCTCTCCTCATGAGGAAGATCTTCCCCTGCCTGCAGCAGCTCTGTGGCTCTGTGCTGGACTCTCTCAAGCAGTTCCCTGAGGTCCTTCTTGGCCTGAGGGGCCCAGAGCTGGACACAAGATTCCAGCTGTGGCCTCAGCAGGGCAGGGTAGAGGGGCAGGAGAACCTCTCTGACCCACTGACCACAGCCCTGCCAATCCAGCCCAGGATGCCCCTGGCCTTCCTGGCCTCCAGAGCACATTGCTGGCTCAGGGGCATCCCTGAGGTCTTCCTTATCTCAAAAAATGGATTCCTGTCTTTCCCTCCCTCCCCCCAAGCCTTTTGTGAATGGAGCAAAATTGCTTCCTGACTGCTAGGGATTTTTCTTACTGCTATCTCTGGCTTTTCCATTAGAAGGAGGGATAAAATATCATTGTTAAGTAGTTTCCCTAAGAAAAGCCCACAACCAAATCAACAATAACAACAACAGAACCACCAGAAAGATCCCCCCAAACCCCAAATCACCAACCCCCCTCCAGCTTAAATAATGTGCTTTTTTGGCAGACAGGGGTGGGGGAGCCACACCACAAGCAACTTGCAGGTAGGGGTTAATGAGTAAGTTGTTCCATGGCAGGTAGGTGACACTGCCCTGGATGTGGGGCAGGCTGTGGATGGAGTCTGCCTGGACTGCAGCAAGGCCTTTGACACCATCCCCCACAGCAACCTCCTGGCCAAGCTGGCAGCCCCTGGCTGGGACAGCAGCACTCTGAGCTGGGTTAGGAACTGGCTGGAGGCTGAGCCCAGAGAGTGCTGGTGAATGGTGCCACAGCCAGCTGGCAGCCAGGCACCAGTGGTGTCCCCCAAGGATCAGTGCTGGGCCCCAGCCTCTTTAATATCTTCATTGATGATCTGGATGAGGGATTGAGACAGTCATCAGTGAATTTGCAGCTGACACCAAGCTGGGGGCAGGAGTTGATCTGCTGGAGGGCAGAGAGGCTCTGCAGAGGGACCTCGACAGGCTGGACAGATGGGCAGAGGCCAACAGGATGGCATTCAACAAGTCCAAGTGCCAGGGGCTGCACTTTGGCCACAGCAACCCCAGGCAGAGCTACAGGCTGGGGGCAGAGTGGCTGAGAGCTGCCAAACAGAGAGGGACCTGGGGGTGCTGACTGACAGCTGCCTGAACATGAGCCTGAACATGAGCCAGCAGTGTGCCCAGGGGGCCAAGAAGGCCAATGGCATCCTGGCCTGCATCAGGAACAGTGTGGCCAGCAGGAGCAGGGAGGTCATTGTGGCCTGTGCTCAGCACTGCTGAGGCCACACCTTGAGTCCTGTGTCCAGCTCTGGGCTCCTCAGCTTAGGAAAGATGTTGAGCTGCTGGAAGGTGTCCAGAGAAGGGCAACAAGGCTGGGGAGGGGTCTGGAGCACAGCCCTGTGAGGAGAGGCTGAGGGAGCTGGGGTTGCTTAGCCTGGAGAAGAGGAGGCTCAGGGGAGACCTTCTTGCTCTCTCCAACTCCCTGAAGGGAGGGTGTAGCCAGGTGGGGGTTGGTCTCTTCTCCCAGGCAAGCAGCAGCAGAACAAGAGGACACAGTCTCAAGCTGTGCCAGGGGAGGTTTAGGCTGGAGGTGAGGAGAAAGTTCTTCACCGAGAGAGTCATTTGCCATTGGGATGTGCTGCCCAGGGAGGTGGTGGAGTCACCATCCCTGGAGGTGTTCAAGAGGGGATTGGATGTGGCACTTGGAGCCATGGTTTAGTTGTCAGGAGGTGTTAGGGATTAGGTCATAGGTTGGACTTGCTGATCTCTGAGGTCTTTTCCAACCTGCTTGATTCTATGATGCTATCAACGCCACCTGTGGCTGAGGCACAGCTTACCCTCATGCACTGAGCAGGGGGCAGTGCTTGGCTGAGGTGCTGGAGCCCAGCAAGCAACTTCTGACCTGGGGAGCCATCACCTTCCAGCCCTCCTGCTATTGCAGGGAGGAGATAACTGCACCACCCAGAGCAGCCTGCCCTCTCTCAACACCCAGGCACTCTTTGCCTCCCCAGCTGTGTGCTCTGCTGATCCTCTCTCCTTCCCCATGCAGCTTCCCACAGCACTTTGCAGTCTCTTGTGCCTCTCAGCCAGCCACACACAGTGCTTGTGTCTTGCCCATTCTGCAGCCCTTTCCTGTTCCCTGCCTGCTGCTTTACACCATTTTACTGGCTCCCAACCAGAGGGTTGTGAGTATGCCACAAGTGAAATGAAACCCAGAGCCAAAGCTCTTTGAGGTCCAGCAAGGAGCAGAGCAGAGTCTTGGCTCCAGGAGCACTGGGGACTACTGTCCTGTATGGCATGGGAATCAAAAGCCTTCGTTGCCAGCAGGGAGCTTTGGAGTATTCTGTTCCCAGCACTCCTGACTCATCATCTATTTGTTACACAGTAGAGGTGCATTTGACTTCCTGCTTGGAGTTTAGGCTTCAAGAGGTTTTAAACAGCTTGAGAGCTTCAGGCAGCAGCTTCCCAGTGGTTGCTTTCTTCAGTCCAAGCCTCCGTGGAGGTTGAGCTGAGCTGGTTGCCAAATGTGTGGCTCCTGTAGAAGTCAGCAGTGTCTTTATTTAGAGCCATTCCAATGCCTGAAGTTAATAGTTCACCTCCTGTTGCCCATAATCTCTGCTTCTCTGCTTGCACAAGTGCATTAGAGACCAGGCTGAAGGGCATCAGCCTGACTTTACTCAGCCTTTAGTCACTGCCTGCACAAAACCTGTGGTGACTGGACGTGATGCAAGCTCTCTGTCTACCAGCTTTTCTTTCTCCAGATGGGACTGATGCTGCAGGTCTGCATTAGGAAACCCCCAGATGCTTGTAAAGAGGTTGCTTAGTTGCAGTTAAGCTACTTCCTTAACAAGCTTTCTCCATGCCTTGCAGTGGACTGCTGGGATTCTTTCTGATGCTGCACACAGTGAAGCTAAAAAGCAGCACAACCTCAGGGCAATATGCAGCGTGGAGTTTCCTTGCCAAGGTAAGAGGGAAAAGGCTGCCACAGGAGCATGGTGGAGCTGTGCTGCTCCCAGGAGAGCTGAGGGATTTCTGCATCCACCTGGTTTTCCTTGCTGGTCCTATTTGACCCTCCTAGGGTCTGTCTGTGCCACCTGGATGCAGTAGTCGAGGCGACAAATATCAGGTGCAGGGCAAGCCGGGACGGTTGGCTGAGGTGCTTCTGGGGTGCATCAGGAGGATTGTCTCCAGCAGGGCTAGGGAGGTTCTCCTCCCACTCTGCTCTCCCCTGGTGAGACCACATCTGGAGTATTGTGTCCAGTTCTGAGCTCCCAAGTTCAAGGACAGGGAACTGCTGGAGAGAGTCCAACAGAGGCTACGAGGATGCTGAAGGGACTGCAACATCTCTGCTATGAAGAAAGGCTGAGAGCCCTGGGGCTGTTTAGTCTGGAGAAGAGAAGGCTGAGAGGGGAGCTGATCCATGTCTATCAATAGCTGAGGGGTGGGTGTGAAGAAGAGGCCAGGCTCCTTTCTGTGGTGTGGTGTGATAGGACAAGGAACAACAGCTACAATCTGGAACCCAATACAGGGAGGGTGACAGAGCCCTGGAGCAGGCTGCCCAGAGAGCTTGTGGAGTCTCTTTCTCTGGAGACTTTCCAACCCCACCTGGATGTGTTCCTGTGTGGCCTGCTCTGGCTGACCCTGCTCTGGCAGGGGGTTTGGACTGGAGGATCTTTGGAGGTCCCTTCCATCCCCTACCCCTGTGAGTCTATGACTGCTGCATATAGGCTGAATGTAACAGGGCTGGGCTGATTATTGCAGCTCGGAATGTGGCCTGCTGAGTCCCAGCAGGACAAATCTATGCTTTCCAAAGGTGTTTTGGAGAAGAGCTCTCCTCCTGAGAGTGTGCACCAGCTCTTGTTTCCAGTGTGCCTTCCCAGAGCCAGGAGTTAAAAGCAGTCCCCTAAAGCTGGGAATCAGACCTCCCAGTGACCCTTGCAGGGCAAGGCAGGGATGCCATTTGCTTTGACACCAACAAGGCTTCTGACAGTATCTCCTACAATGTTCTTATGCCCAAACTAAACTTGGAGCCTGAGTGGGCAGACAAGTAGATAGCCACAAAAAACAATGGTTGGATGATCAGGCTCAGAAAGTGGAGGTTAATGACTCCTGCTCTGACTGGAGCCTTGTGACAACTGGAGTAGCACAGAGGTGGTGGTGAATGGTGCCACAGCCAGCTGGCGGCCAGTCGCTAGCGGTGTGCCCCAAGGATCAGTGCTGGGCCCCATGCTCTTCAACATCTTTATTGATGATCTGGATGAGGGCATTGAGTCCATCAGCAGTGAATTTGCAGATGACACCAAGCTGGGGGCAGGAGTTGATCTGTTAGAGGGAGAAGGGCTCTGCAGAGGGACCTCGACAGGCTGCACAGATGGGCAGAGGCCAAGGGCAGGAGATTGAACACATCCAAGTGCCAGGTGCTGCACATTGGCCACAGCAACCCCAGGCAGTGCTACAGGCTGGGGGCAGAGTGGCTGGAGAGTGGCCAGGCAGAGAGGGACCTGGGGGTGCTGGTTGATGGTAGGCTGAACATGAGCCTGCAGTGTGCCCAGGCAGCCAAGAAGGCCAATGGCATCCTGGCCTGCATCAGGAAGAGTGTGGCCAGCAGGAGCAGGGAGGTCATTGTGCCCCTGTACACTGCACTGGTTAGGCCACACCTTGAGTCCTGTGTCCAGTTCTGGGCCCCTCAGTTTAGGAAGGAGGTTGTCTTGCTGGAGCGTGTCCAGAGGAGGGCAACAAAGCTGGGCAGGGGTTTGGAGCACAGCCCTGTGAGGAGAGGCTGAGGGAGCTGGGGTTGCTTAGCCTGGAGAGGAGGAGACTGAGGGGTGACCTTATTGCTCTCTACAACTCCCTGAAGGGAGGTTGTAGCCAGGCAGAGGTTGGTCTCTTCTCCCAGGCAAGCAGCACCAGAACAAGAGGACACAGTCTCAGGCTGTGCCAGGGCAGGTTTAGGCTGGATGTTAGGAAGAAGTTCTAGACAGAGAAAGTGATTGCCCATTGGAATGTGCTGCCCAGGGAGGTGGTGGAGTCACCTTCATTGGAGGTGTTCAGGAGAAGACTTGATGGGTGTTTGGCTGTATGGTCTAGTCGTTGGGTGGGTTGGATTGGTTGATGGGTTGGACACGATGAGCTTGAAGGTCTCTTCCAACCTGGTGTGTTGTATTATTGTATTATTGTATTATTGTATTATTGTATTATTGTCTGGCCCAGAGGACTGTCTTGGGACCCATCCTGTGTGACATCTTTGTAGAAGGCTCAGAGGTGGTGTTTGCAGAGGACACCAAGCTGGGAGGACCAGTCTGGAATGCCAAGGGGCAAGGTTGCCTTCCAGAGGCCCCTGGACAGGCTGGAGGCATGGGCCAGCAGAAATTCAGCCAGGACAGATGTGAAGCCCTGAACATGGGGAGGAAGAGACCCTGGCAGGAGTACAGTTGGGGACTGGGTGGCTGGGAAACAGCTCTGTGGAAAAGGACCTGGGGGTTTTGGTAGACAGGAAGCTGAACATGAGGCAGCAGTGTGCCCTGGCAGTGTGCTGGGTTGTGCTGAGGGAAGCACACAGTGAATTCACAGAGGGCATCAGAGGACCTTCTTGCTCTCTCCAACTCCCTGAAGGGAGGGTGTAGCCAGGTGGGGGTTGGTCTCTTCTCCCAGGCAAGCAGCAGCAGAACAAGAGGACACAGTCTCAAGCTGTGCCAGGGGAGGTTTAGGCTGGAGGGAGGAGAAAGTTCTTCACCGAGAGAGTGATTCGCCAATGGGATGTGCTGCCCGGGGAGGTGGTGGAGTCCCCATCCCTGGAGGTGTTCAGGAGGAGGCTTGATGGGTGCTTGGTGCCGTGGGTTAGTTGATTAGGTGGTGTTGGATTGGTTGATGGGTTGGACACGATGATCTTGAAGGTCTCTTCCAACCTGGTTTATTGTATTGTATTGTATTGTATTCAGCAGGACCAAGGGGAGAGTCTTGCACCTGGGAGTGACCAACCTCATGGAGCAGGATAGGTTGGGGGCTGAGCTGCTGGAGAACAGTGAAGGGGAAAAGGACCTGGAGGTCCTGGTGGATGGGAGGTTGACCATGGGCCAGCAATGTGCTCCTCTGGCCAAGAAGGCCGAGGGCATCCTGGGCTGGATTAGAAGGGCTGTGACTACAAAGCCCAAATTCTCTCAGCCCTTCCTCACCAGAGCAGTGACAAGGTTCATGATTTCCCCTTCCAGTTTCTGTTTGTGTTCTGCCCTGAGCAGCTGCCACCTGACCCAGTCAGGAGGGGATGGCAAGCCTAGGGTTTGGGCACTGGGGAAATCAGATGTGGATGGAAGGATGCCCCTGAGCCAGCAACGTGCTCTGGAGGCCAGGAAGGCCAGGGGCATCCTGGGCTGGGTTAGAAGGGCTGTGGTCAGTGGGTCAGAGAGGTTCTCCTGCCCCTCTACCCTGCCCTGCTGAGGCCACAGCTGGAATCTTGTGTCCAGCTCTGGGCCCCTCAGGCCAAGAAGGACCTCAGGGAACTGCTTGAGAGAGTCCAGCACAGAACCACAGAGGTGATGAAGGCAGGGGAAGATCTTCCTCATGAGGAGAGCCTGAGGGAGCTGAGGGCTCTGGAGCTTGGAGAGGAGGAACCTGAGGGTGACCTCATTGCTGTGCTAAAGCTGTGCAGGGGAGTGCCCAGCGGCTGGAGCCAGGCTCTGCTGGGGGATGCCCAATGCCAGCACAAGGGGCAGGGGTGGAAGCTGAGGCAGAGGAAGTGCCATGGGAAGAGGAGGAAGGATTTTTCCCCTGTGAGGTGCCAGAGCCCTGGAGCAGGCTGCCCAGGGGGGTTGTGGAGTCTCCCTCTCTGGAGATATTCCAAGCCCTCCTGGATGTGTTCCTTGTGTGCCCTGCCCTGGGTGATGCTGCTCTGGCAGGGGGTTGGACTGGATGAGCTTTGGAGGTCCCTTCCAGCCCCTCACACTCTGTGACTCTGTGATTCTTTTTGACCACTCTGGGTCTGGGATGGCAGAAGCTGGCTCTGCTGGTAGATGCTGTGGATGAGGAGGAATTGTCCTGTGTGTGCTGTTTATGACCTAGCTGAAAAAAAATGCAGACAAACACGGGTTGTGAAATGCATTTGAAGCAGATTTGGGCCTTTCCCAGCTGATTTGGCTCCTTCCCAGCTGCAGTGGGTCAGAGCCACGAAGTCTGGCCTGAATCAAAGCCTTCCCAAAGTTCAAGAGTTTCTGGATCTGTTGGGCTTTGGCCAAATCTGGGCAGGAGTTAAACAAAGTTTGTTCTAAACCAGTCTTGACTGTGAATTGTTCTGCCCTTAGATCTGCAACCAAAGATCTGTCCCTGTGTCACTGGGATAAGTTAATCTCTTCTTCAGCCTCCAAGCCTGTGTTTGTTGATGTCCATGGTTTCATTTTCTGGCTCAGGAAGGTTTTTGTTAGCAGAGCAAATGAGTCCTTCCCCTGCTGTAGCTTCTAACCCGGTGCTCAAACGACTGAGTTGAAAGAGGGGAATGGTCACAAGGACACGGGCTCTGTCTGGAACACTCACAAACCCAGCAGGCTCCCCAATGGCTTTCACTAGTGAGCTTTAAAGCTTGCCATAAGGATGATTTTGGGTTCAGTGATACCCACCTGAGGCAGCATGAGGAGCAGGGAGGAGCTGCTGCTCCAGGTAGCATGGAATTAACCAGGTTGGAAAAGACCTCAGAAATCATCCAGTCCAGCCCATCACCCAGCACCATCTAATCAACTAAACCATGGCTCCAAGGGCCTCATCCAGGCTCTTCCTAAACACCTCCAGGGATGGAGACTCCACCACCTCCCTGGGCAGCACATCCCAAGGGCCAATCTCTCTTGCTGGGAAGAATTTCTTCCTCACCTCCAGCCTGAACCTCCCCTGGCACAGCTTGAGACTGTGTCCTCTTGTTCTGGTGCTGGGTGCCTGGGAGATCAACCCCCACCTGGCTACAATCTCCCTGCAGGGAGTTGGAGAGAGCAATGAGGTCTCCCTGAGCCTCCTCTTCTCCAGGCTAAGCAACCCCAGCTCCCTCAGCCTCTCCTCACAGGGCTGTGCTCAAGGCCTCTCCCCAGCCTTGTTGCCCTTCTCTGGACACCTTCAAGTCTCTCAATGTCCTTCTTAAACTGAGAGGCCCAGAACTGGACACAGGACTCAAGGTGTGGCCTCAGCAGTGCTGAAATGCAGCTCGTTTGGGGTTAGAAGTCAGTGAATGGCTGAGAAATTCAACACCAAGAGTGTTCCACTGTTAGCTTAGCACTGTTGGTGCTGAGCAGGGTTGGAGCAGGGATCAGAAGAGAGCCTGGACAGGCAGAAAGCAAGAACTGAGCTGCAGCTTGCCTGCAGCGGTAGGGACTGATCCCCCACCTCCTAAAAATCCTTAAAAGCTATCTTGTAAGTATAAGGAACTATACATTGATGTGTGGGGTGGTTAGGAGCAGTCTCACCTGCCCTGATCACTGATGGTCCTTCCTGTGGGTGTTGGGGAGCGTTAAAGCTACACTGTGACCCAGCCCCACTTTGCCTGGTGGCGAGGGAGGGCTCACAGAATGGTTTGGCTTGGAAAAGACCTTTCAGATCATCATGTCTGCCAAGGCTGGGGCTAAGCCATGGCCCTCAGCACCACAGTTCTGCCTCTGTTAAACACCTCCAAGGATGGGGATTCAGCCACCTCCCTGGGCAGCCTGTGCCAGGCTTGGGAACCCTTTCAGGGGAGAAGTTTCTTCTACTGTCCAACCTAACCCTCCCCTGGCACAATTTCAGGACGTATCCTCTCCTGTCACCTGAGGCTAGGGAGAAGAGACCAACCTAAGTCCAGCTTCCTCTCCAGCTGTAGAGAGCAAGGAGGTCTCCCTCAGCCTCCTCTTCTCCACACTCAACACCCCCAGCTCCCTCAGCTGCTCCTCCCCAGCCCTCTTCTCCAGACCCTTCCCCAGCTTGGTTGCCCTTCCCTGGACCTGCTCCAGCCTCTCCATGTCCTTCTTGGAGTGAGGGGCCCAAAACTGACCCCAGCACTCAAGCTGTGGCCTCCCCAGTGCTGAGTCCAGGGAGACAGTCTCTGCCCTGCTCCTGTTGGCCATCATGCTGGTGGCCTTCGTGGCCACGTTGGCACCCACCGGCTCATGTTCAGCCAGCTCTTGATTAGCGTGGCTGAAGTCATCCCAAATCCAGAAAAGCAGTGTAGGAATCAGTGAAATCCATGGGTGTGACTCCCTTCTTTAAAAGGAAGGTGGGGGGAAAGGAGGGAAGTGAATGTGGATAAAGACTCAAGATAGAGAGTGTTTGAAGCAGGGCTTGCAGAATGAGATCCGGTGGGCAAAACAACCCCAACCCTCTGGCCACAGCCACAGCTTTGCATTCCCACATGAGCATTCCTGCTGGGTTGAGTAGTGCTCTGCATCATCATCCTCATCTCTCAGACTGACTGGAATTTTCACCAGCACTCGGAAGGGAGCAGCCCTGGAGGCCAGGATCTGTTGGTCTTGCATCTGAGCCAAGAAAGGAGAAGGCTGCGGTCCTCAGGCAGTGCTGCCAGGGCGGTGCAGGGAATCGGGACGTGTGTTTGCCATTTAGATGCTTTGTACCTGTGGGACTGATGGCCTGGGGCTGAGAGCTTGGCCACCAAGCACTTCATCTCTTGATAGGTGCTGACAGACCAATGAAGTAACCCTGAGCTCTCCTCAGGCCTGCTTTGCAGATCCAAGGAGACATTCCTTGTGAAGCCCACAGATTTGGCCTCCCTGCCTTCTAATTTTCATTCAGTTAAAAGCTGGGGCTGGGCTGGAGCTTGTTTTTGTGATCCTTCCTTTTGGCTGCAGCAGCTGAAGGCCTTTCAGTTCTTCCTTGCAACGATTTCTGACAGCTCTGTTGCCAGAGCCTGGCTTCCTGTGCAGGTTTCAGCTGTGCTGTCGTCCTCTGTGATATTTATCTGCGATATTCAGAGTGACAAATGCTCTCCCCACTTCTGCTGTGGAAGCAGATCCTCTGTGCCTGTGTTAGTCAGCTGTGTGAGATGTGTGAGCAGTGCCAAAGGGATCTGTGAATCAAACCAAGGCTCCTGAACAGCCCAAGAAATAGGGGAGGCTTCGGCAGAGCCTCCCATGGACTTCATCCCCGGAGGAGCAAGGATTGGAGGCTGAGCTCAGATTCCGTTTTTAAGGGACAGGATGAGGGCAGTGGTTTGAAACTGAAGCAGGGCAGAGTTAGGTTGGACATCAGGAGGAAGTTCTGCACAGTGAGAGGTGAGACACTGGCACAGGCTGCCCAGGGATGTGGTTGAGGCTCCATCCCTGGAGACATTCAAGACCAGACTTGCTGTGGCCCTGGGCTGCCTGCTCTGGTTGGAGGTGTCCCTGCTGAGTGCAGGGGCGTTGGACAAGATGACCTCTGAGGGTCCCTTGCAACTCAGTGCAGACTGAGACTCTGTAATTTGAAGGCTCTGCTGTTACCATGGGTCATGTGCTGGGAAAGACAACTGGAGATGCTCACACACACACACAGAAGCATCTGGTGAGGATGCCAATGAGGTCTAACAGGGCCGTCAGGGAGTCTGTTTGGGTTAAAGCTGCCAATCTTCATCTGCTGATGAAACCTGTTAGGGTCTCCAAAAGTTAAGCAGCACAAATAATTTCAATCATCAACAGAAGGGGAAAACTGTACTTCAAAACTTGTCTTCAGCAACAAGAAGAGGCCAGGGGGATGGCTTCTAACTGGGAGAAGCTGGACTGAGCTTGGCCATTAGGAAGCAATTCTTCCCCATGAGGGTGGTGAGGCACTGGAACAGGTTGCCCAGAGAAGCTGTGGAGGCTCCAAGCCTGGAGTGGTTGACAGTCAAGTTGTCTGGGGCCTTGAGCAAGCTGGGCTGCTGTGAGGTGTCCCTGCCCATGGCAGGAGGTTGGAACTGGATGATCTTTGAGGTCCCTTCCAGCCCATCCCATTCTAGGATTCTATGTTAAAATACTGGTTACTTATGGTTTCAAATGCCCATGTCCTGTTTAGTGTTAGCCCAGGAAACCTGCAGCAGGGACTTCAGTTCCAGAAGGAACCTGTTGAGGTAGCTTGTTAGGGAGAGGAAGAGTTACTGGCAAGGGCCCAAAATGAGAGCCAAAATGAGAGCCAACATGAGAGCCAGAATGAGAGCAAAATGAGCTCCAAAATGAGAGCAAAAATGAGCTCCAAAATGACAGCAAAAATGAGCTCCAAAATGACAGCAAAAATGAGAGCCAAAATGAGAGCAAAATGAGAGCCAAAATGAGCTCCAAAATGGGAGCAAAATGAGAGCCAAAATGAGAGCCAAAATGAGCTCCAAAATGAGAGCAAAATGAGAGCCAAAATGAGAGCAAAAATGAGCTCCAAAATGACAGCAAAAATGAGAGCCAAAATGAGAGCAAAATGAGAGCCAAAATGAGCTCCAAAATGGGAGCAAAATGAGAGCCAAAATGAGAACAAAATGAGCTCCAAAATGAGAGCAAAATGAGAGCCAAAATGAGAGTAAAAATGAGAGCAAAATGAGAGCCAAAATGAGAGCCAAAATGACAGTAAAAATGAGAGCAAAATGAGAACAAAATGAGTGCCAAAATGAGCTCCAAAATGAGAAACAAAATGAGAAACAAAATGGGAGCCAAAGTGAGCTCCAAAATGAGAGTAAAATAAGAACCAAAATGGGAGCAAAATGAGAGCAAAATGAGAGCCAAAATAGGAGCCAAAATGAGAGGCAAAATGAGAGCCAAAATAGGAGCCAAAATGAGAACCAAAATGGGAGCCAAAATGAGAGACAAAATGAGAGGCAAAATGAGCGCCAAAATGAGCTCCAAAATGAGAAACAAAATGGGAGCCAAAGTGAGCTCCAAAATGATAGTAAAATAAGAACCAAAATGGGAGCAAAATGAGAGCAGAATGAGAGCCAAAATAGGAGCCAAAATGAGAGGCAAAATGAGAGCCAAAATAGGAGCCAAAATGAGAACCAAAATGGGAGCCAAAATGAGAGACAAAATGAGAGGCAAAATGAGCGCCAAAATGAGCTCCAAAATGAGAAACAAAATGGGAGCCAAAGTGAGCTCCAAAATGATAGTAAAATAAGAACCAAAATGGGAGCAAAATGAGAGCAGAATGAGAGCCAAAATAGGAGCCAAAATGAGAGGCAAAATGAGAGCCAAAATAGGAGCCAAAATGAGAACCAAAATGGGAGCCAAAATGAGAACCAAAATGGGAGCCAAAATGAGCTCCAAAATGAGAGGCAAAATGAGCTCCAAAATGAGAGCAAAATGAGATCCAAAATGAGAGTAAAATTGAGAGCAAAATGAGACCCAAAATGAGAACAAAATGAGAGCCAAAATGAGAACCAAAATGGGAGCCAAAATGAGAGCCAAAATGACAGCAAAATGAGAACCAAAATGAGCGCCAAAATGAGCTCCAAAATGAGAACCAAAATGAGAACCAAAATGAGAGCAAAATGGGAGCAAAATGAGAGCAAAATGAGAACCAAAATGGGAGCAAAATGAGAGCCAAAATGAGAGCCAAAATGAGAACCAAAATGGGAGCCAAAATGAGAGCAAAATGAGAACCAAAATAGGAGCCAAAATGAGCGCCAAAATGAGAACCAAAATGGGAGCCAAAATGAGAGCAAAATGAGAGCCAAAATGGGAGCAAAATGAGAGCAAAATGAGAACCAAAATAGGAGCCAAAATGAGCGCCAAAATGAGAACCAAAATGAGAGCAAAATGAGAGCCAAAATGGGAGCCAAAATGAGCGCCAAAATGAGAACCAAAATGAGAGCAAAATGAGATCCAAAATGGGAGCAAAATGAGATCCAAAATGGGAGCCAAAATGAGAGCACAGACTGCTTTCTGGTCACTCTGTTTAAGCCTTTCCTAGATCACCTGTCCAGTGCCAATCTATCCTGGGCATGAAGAACCCCCCCAGTCACAGCTCCAACCCCCCAGTCACATCGCCAACCCCCAGTGTGGGCTCTCCCCCAGGGCTGAAGTCATGTGAGGGGCTCCAGATCCCGGCAGGAAGAAAGGAGGCTTTTACCTGCCCCCCCGTGGCAGGGGAAGGCAATTCTTTGTCTTCCCCATCAAGGGGGCTTTGGAGCAACCCCAAATGCCAGGGAACAACCCCAGGCAGTGCTACATGCTGGGAGCAGAATGGCTGAGAGCAGCCAGGCAGAAAGGGACCTGGGGGTGCTGGGTGCCAGCAGCTGAACATGAGCCAGCAGTGTGCCCAGGGGGGCCAAGAAGGCCAATGGCATCCTGGCCTGCATCAGGAACTGTGTGGCCAGCAGGAGCAGGGAGGTCATTGTGCCCTGTGCTCAGCACTGCTGAGGCCACACCTTGAGTCCTGTCTCCAGTTCTGGGCTCCTCAGGTTAGGAAAGATGTTGAGTTGCTGGAAGGTGTCCAGAGAAGGGCAACAAGGCTGGGGAGAGGTCTGGAGCACAGCCCTGTGAGGAGAGGCTGAGGGAGCTGGGGTTGCTTAGCCTGGAGAAGAGGAGGCTCAGGGGAGACCTTCTTGCTCTCTCCAACTCCCTGAAGGGAGGTTGTAGCCAGCTGGGGGTTGGGCTCTTCTCCCAGGCAGCCAGCACCAGAACAAGAGGACACAGTCTCAAGCTGTGCCAGGGGAGGTTTAGGCTGGAGGTGAGGAGAAAGTTCTTCCCAGCAAGAGAGATTGGCCCTTGGGATGTGCTGCCCAGGGAGGTGGTGGAGTCTCCATCCCTGGAGGTGTTTAAGAAGAGCCTGGCTGAGGCCCTTGGTGCCAGGGTTTAGTTGATCAGATGGTGTTGGGTGATAGGTTGGACTTGCTGATCTCCAAGGCCTTTTCCAACCTGTGTTCTGTCTTGAGCTGTATATTAAGAGGTGTTGTGCAGGGGTGGTTTTGCAGCCATTGAAATTGGCAGCTGCCCAGCTTTGGGGCAGGACATGGCCACGCAAGGACATAAAGCTGAGGTGTGACTTGGGGGTGGCAGCACAGCTTCTGTCTGTGCTCAGTACAACAGATCCAGGCCAGGCAGAAATCAGTCAGGGGGCTGAGCCCTGAGAGATGCTCTGAAGTTTGTGACAGTGAATGGTTAGAATGCCCTGGAAAGGCTTCTGGGTTTGAATGGAGAAGGAATACCTTGAGGAGGATCAATTCTTCCTTGCAGTGCTGAGCACAGTCATAATGATGATGATAATAATAGTGATAATAATGATGATGATGGTAATGATAATAATAGTGATAATAATAATAGTGATAATGATGATAACAATGACAATGATGATAATAATGATTATAATAATGACAATAATAGTGATAATAATAGTGATAATAATACTAATGATGATAATAATGATAATAATAGTGATAATAATGATACTAATGATGATAATAATGACACTAATGATGATAATAATGACAATGATGGTAATGGTAATAATAATGATAATAATGGTAATAATAATGATAATAATGATGATAATAATTACAATAATAGCGATAATAATGATGATAATAATGATAATAATAGTGATAATAATGATACTAATGATGATAATAATGACACTAATGATGATAATAATGACAATGATAATAATGGTAATAATAATGATAATAATGGTAATAATAATGGTAATAATAATGATAATAATGGTAATAATAATGATAATAATGATGATAATAATGATAATAATAGTGATAATAATGATACTAATAATGATGATAATAATGACAATGATGATAATAATGGTAATAATAATGATAATGGTAATAAAAATGGTAATAATGATGATAATAATTACAATAATAGTGATAATAATGATGATAATAATGATAATAATAGTGATAATAATGATACTAATAATGATGATAATAATGACAATGATGATAATAATGGTAATAATAATGATAATGGTAATAAAAATGGTAATAATGATGATAATAATTACAATAATAGTGATAATGATGATGATAATAATGATAATAATAGTGATAATAATGATACTAATAATGATGATAATAATGACAATGATGATAATAATGGTAATAATAATGATAATGGTAATAAAAATGGTAATAATGATGATAATAATTACAATAATAGTGATAATAATGATGATAATAATGATATTAATAGTGATAATAATGATACTAATAATGATGATAATGACAATGATGATAATAATGGTAATAATAATGATAATGGTAATAAAAATGGTAATAATGATGATAATAATTACAATAATAGTGATAATGATGATAATAATGATAATAATAGTGATAATAATGATACTAATAATGATGATAATAATGACAATGATGATAATAATGGTAATAATAATGATAATGGTAATAAAAATGGTAATAATGATGATAATAATTACAATAATAGTGATAATAATAGTGATAATAATGATACTAACAATGATGATAATAATGACAATGATGATGATAATGGTAATAATGACAATGATGATGACAATATTGACAATAATGATAATGACGATAATGATAATAATGTTAATAGTGATCATAGTAATAATAATGATAATGATTATAATGGTGATAACAATAATGGTAATAATTATGGTGATGATGATGATAATACCAACAATAATGTAGATTTCTTCCCATGAGCTCACCCCCCAAGCAGCACAAACCCACCAGAGAAGGGCAGTGCAGAGGCTGTGTCTGTGCTGCTTGCTGGGCCCTACAGGAAGGGCTCAGCAGGGGAGATTCCCTTCTCTGGTCTGGGAGTTGGTTGGTTGTGGCTCTGCTTCTCCCCGAGGAGCCAGGAGCAGGGAGCTACAACGGGAAATGGACTTTGTGCAGGCACAGAAATCCCCACGCGCCGTGTGGGAAGGAGGCTGATGGGAAGTTGCTATTTTTGCTAACAGATCATTCAGAGCCACTTGGTGACACAGCCCAAAGCTTCCTTTGCTATTTCTGGTGCTAGCGGTGTCCTCCGGGGAGTCCTGAGTTAGTCATGGCAGAAAAGTGATTGGCATCTCCCGAGGCAAGGAGCATGAGAACTGCAGGTGTGTCTGGGGGCTGCTGCACAGAACCAGAAAAGTGCCTGGGGGGGAAAGCCCTCCAAGATCACCCAGTCCGACATCAACCCAACCCCACCATGGCCACCAGCCCATGGCCCCAAGTGCCATGGACACAAGTTGCTGGAACACCTCCAGGGATGGGGACTCCACCACCTCCCTGGGAAACTTGTTCCAATCCCTGACCACTCTTGCAGCTCCATACTGCAAGGCCACGATACTGGATTAGATACTGGAAGGCCACAATTAGGTCTCCTGGGAGCCTTCCCTCTCCAGCCTGCACAACCCCAACTCCCTCAGGCTGTCTCCAGAGCAGAGCAGCTCCAGCCCCCTGCTCATGCAGCAGCATCTTGCATCTCAGGAGGAGCAGCTGTGCACTGCTGGATGCAGTACCTACAAGAGAGTTTCTGCTGCTGTGGGTCAGCATGGACATTGTGGGTGTGGAGCTCCACCACACTTCCCTCAGGGTGATTTACAGCTGGGGAAATGAGTGCAACAGGCAAATAGAATCACAGAATGGTTTGGGTTGGGTTGGATAAATCCTCTGAGATCACCCAGTCCAAATCAATCCGACCCCGCCATGGCCACAGCTCTCTGGAACACCTCCAGGCATGGGGACTCCACCACCTCCCTGGGCAGCCTCTGCCAAGCCCTGACCACTCTGGCAGCAAAGACATTTTCCCTGTTCTCCAACCTCAGCCTCCCCTGGCATAGCTCCAGGCCATTCCCTCTCCTTCTGTCACCTGAGACTGGGGACCAGAGCCCAACCCCCACCTCCCTGCAGCCTCCTCTCAGGGAGCTGTAGAGAGCAAGGAGGTCTTGGCTGAGATGAAGGTATTGCCAAGAGTCAGAAAGGCTGTCCAGGAGCTATCCATTAGATCTTTGTGTGGCTTTGAGCTGTCACACAGGTGCCATGTCCCTAAAGAGGTGAAGGCAGAGGGTTCTGTGCAAGTGTTTCAGAGGCAAGAGACAGATGGGCATGGTGAACCTCTTGTGGGGCTGGGCACACAGCTGGGGTCCAGCATGAACACAGAAACCACCCTTCCAGTGTCCCCTACTGGCTCATCTTCTGCAGCCAAACTGCCCATGAGATTCATTAGGTGCAAGAACAGTAGCTTGGTCACCTTTGTCTGGTAAGGAATAAAAGAATGCTAAAGGTCCTCAAGCCCTTCAGCAGTTCTTTTGGCATTCACATGGTGCTTGGGGATAAAAAAACTTGGTTCCTGTGGCCTGTTGACCTGAAAGGGTTCTACCTGAATCCATGACACTGGGAATCAGGCAGGAGAGGATGCTGAACAACTTCAAGGAAGCTGCTGCTTCAGCCTTGCACTCCCAGGGTCCACATCTTAGAGTCAGAATTGCCAGGGCTGGAAGGGAGCTCAAGGCTCAGCCAGTCCCAACCCCCTGCCATGGGCAGGGACACCTCACACCACAGCAGGTTGCTCACAGCCACCTCCAGCCTGGCTGCAAACACCTCCAGGCAGGAGGCTTCCACCACCTCCCTGGGCAGCCTGTGCCAGGCTCTCACCACCCTCCTGGGGAAGAATTTGTTCTTAGGGTCTAATCTAAATCTCTCCTCCTCTGCCTTGGGTCCATTTCCCCCCAGTCCTATCACTCCCTGACACCCTGAAATTCCCTCCCTAGCTATCCTGTAGCCCCCTTCAGATCCTGGAAGGCCACAATTAGGTCTCCTGGGAGCCTTCTCCTCTCCAGACTGCACAACCCCAACTCTCTCAGGCTGTCTCCAGAGCAGAGCAGCTCCAGCCCTCTGCTCCTCCTCGGGGCCCTTCTCTGGACACCTTCCAGCCCCTCCAGAGCCTTCCTGGCACAGAGGCTCCAGAACTGGACCCAGAGCTGCAGCTGTGGTCTCAGCAGAGTGGAGCAGAGGGGCAGAATCCCCTCCCTGGCCCTGCTGGCCACACTTCTCCTGCTGCAGCCCAGGCTCTGCTTGGCTCTCTGAGTGGCAAGTGCTCCCTGCTGGCTCCTGGTGAGCTTCTCCTCCCCCAGCACCCCCAAGGCCTTTTCTGCAGGGCTGCTCTCCAGCCAGTCTCTGCCCAGCCTATAGCAGTGGGCTGCAAGTGCTCACTGCTGGCTCCTCTTGAGCTTCTCCTCCCCCAGCACCCCCAAGGGCTTTTTTTCAGGGCTGCTCTCCAGCCAGTCCCTGCCCAGACTGTATCTTGATTGTCCTGGTCTCTGCACTTGGGTCACAACAACCCCATGAATGCTCCAGGCTTGGGGCAGAGTGGCTGGAAACTGCCCAGCAGGAAAGCACCTGGGGGTGCTGGTCAGCAGGGACGTCATCAGAGGGACCTGGATTGGTTAGCTCATTGTTTAAAGCTAAGTCCAGCCTGGCTGCTGCATGACCCTTACAGCGGTGCCCTGAGGGTCCTCCCTCCCTGACAGGCTGAACTGGAGCCTGTCAGGCCCTGGAGTCAGCAGACAGTAGGAGCCTGGCCATGCCAGCATGCTGAGGAGCACACTGCTCATTGCTGGATTTGCTCAGGTCTCTGGAGGGGAAAATGCTGTAACCTCTCCAGACACTTGCTGGTACTTACAGGACAGCCTGGTGATGCTGGCACCATGGCAACAGTGGCACCATGGCAACGGTGACAGAGCAGCTCCCTGAGCCACACAGCTCTGATGCAGCCACACAGGAGTCTGACCAGGTGATGTAAATATCTTAGAGTCACTGAATGGTGCTGGAAGGGACCTTAAAAACCATCCAGATCCAACCCCTGCCATGGGCAGGGACACCTCTCACCAGCCAGGCTGCTCAAGGCCTCATCCAGCCTGGCCTGGAACACCTCCAGGAGGGGACATCCACAACCTCCCTGGGCAGCCTGTGCCAGTGAGGTATCACAGTATCACAGTCTCACAGTCTCACAGTATCACTAAGGTTGGAAGAGACCTCAAAGATCATCCAGTCCAACCTGTCACCACAGACCCCATGACACCATGGCACCAAGTGCCACATCCAATCCCCTCTTGAACACCTCCAGGGACGGCAACTGAACCACCTCCCTGGGCAGCACATCCCAATGGTGAATGACTCTCTTGGTGAAGAACTTTCTCCTCACCTCCAGCCTAAACCTCCCCTGGCACAGCTTGAGACTGTGTCCTCTTGTTCTGGTGCTGCTTGCCTGGGAGAAGAGACCAACCCCCACCTGGCTACAACCTCCCTTCAGGGAGTTGCAGAGAGCAATGAGGTCTCCCCTGAGCCTCCTCTTCTCCAGGCTAAGCAACCCCAGCTCCCTCAGCCTCTCCTCACAGGGCTGTGCTCAAGGCCTCTCCCCAGCCTTCTTGCCCTTCTCTGGACACCTTCAAGTCTCTCAATGTCCTTCTTAAACTGAGGAGCCCAGAACTGGACACAGGACTCAAGGTGTGGCCTAACCAGTGCAGAGTACAGGGGCACAATGGTTCATAGAATCACAGAATTGTCAGGGTTGGAAGGGACCTTAAAGATCATCCAGCCCCCTGCCATGGGCAGGGACACCTCACACCACAGCAGGTTGCTCACAGCCACCTCCAGCCTGGCTGCAAACACCTCCAGGCAGGAGGCTTCCACCACCTCCCTGGGCAACCTGTGCCAGGCTCTCACAACCCTCCTGGGCAACAACTTCTTCCTCACATCCAATCTCAATCTCCCCACTTCTAGTTTTGCTCCATCCCCCCCAGTCCTATCCCTCCCTGACACCCTCAAAACTCCCTCCCCAGCTTTCCTGTAGCCCCCTTCAATTCCTGGAAGGCCACAGGAAAGTCTGCTCAGAGCCTTCTCCTCTCCAGCCTGCACAACCCCAACTCCCTCAGGCTGTCTCCATCACAGAGCAGCTCCAGCCCTCTGCTCCTCCTTCTCATGGCCCTGTTGTCATTTTTGCCTTCTTGCTAGCTCTGGATTCTTTTCCTGGACCTGTTTCCAGTGGCACCAGCTGACCCCTTTCCCTGGTGGTTTTTGATGATTATCTTAGCAGCTGGGTACAAAACATGCAGAAAAAGGAAAAAAGGAGGGACAAAGCAAATATTATGTCTCTAAAAAGCTTGGCATTGCTTTAATTCCAGCAGCAGGATGGAAAACAAAGGTCACTTGCATCAGAAGTTTTTTTTTCCTGCTGTTTGGAGGAGATGCCCTGATGATAAATCGAGTGATTTATTCTGAGCAGTGAGGGAGCTTGAGGAGCCATTCCAACACACTGCCTCTGGCACAAAGAGAAGGGTTTGTGAGTGCAGGGGGGGCTGGCAGCTTGGGGAAGGGAGGTGACAAAGATTGGCCCTGTGCAGACCATCTGAGGAAAGCTTTTGTGCAGGATTCTGTGATCCCTTGCAGCAGGAAGCATGACATTGAACTGTGCAGCAGCTTCAGGGGAAGCACCCTTCGGGTATGGTATGTGCAAGTGTGGTCATGGTCATGCCTGGACTCGGTGCCCCCACCCAGAGCTTCCCCTTCCAGATAGGAAGATCAAATCAGAGTCTAAATTTTGAAAGTGCCCTCATGCCTGCTCTGGGCTGTGTCAGCATCGTGTTCTGAGCAGCCTGGAGAGCCTGGGGGCACCAAATCCACAGCCAGCTGCTGCAGCTTCACAGACTTCCTCTAAGGTCATTGGATCATGGAACCATAGAATTGTAAGGCTTGGAAGGGACCTCAAGGCTCAGCCAGTCCCAACCCCCTGCCACGGGCAGGGACACCTCACACTGCAGCAGGTTGCTCACAGCCACCTCCAGCCTGGCTGCAAACACCTCCAGGCAGGAGGCTTCCACCACCTCCCTGGGCAGCCTGTGCCAGGCTCTCACCACCCTCATGGGCAACAACTTCTTCCTCACATCCAATCTCAATCTCCCCACTTCTAGTTTTGCTCCATCCCCCCCAGTCCTATCACTCCCTCACACCCTCAGAAGTCCCTCCCCAGCTTGCTTGGAGCCCCCTGCAGATCCTGGAAGGCCACAAGGACTCCTTGGAGACTTCTCCTCTGCAGACTGCACAACCCCAACTCTCTCAGGCTGTCTCCAGAGCAGAGCAGCTCCAGCCCTCTGCTCCTCCTCGTGGCCCTTCTCTGGGCACCTTCCAGCCCCTCCAGATCCTTCCTGGCACAGAGGCTCCAGCACTGGACTCAGAGCTGCAGCTGTGGTCTGAGCAGAGTGGAGCAGAGGGGCAGAATCCCCTCCCTGGCCCTGCTGGCCACACTTCTCTTGCTGCAGCCCAGGCTCTGCTTGGCTCTCTGGGCTGCAAGTGCTCCCTGCTGGCTCCTCCTGAGCTTCTCCTCCACCAGCACCCCCAAGGGCTTTTTTTTCAGGGCTGCTCTCCAGCCAGTCCCTGCCCAGCCTCTAGCAGTGCCTGGGATTGCCCCAATCTCCAGTCTCAATCTGCCCTCTCCCAGGTTTAATCCTTGGCCCCTCACCCTGTCACTACTCACAAGGAGTCTGTGTGTGCTCAGTGGTGAATGCCAGGCTGAAAGGCCGAGCTTTGGGTGCTGCTACTCCACAGCCTGGCAAAGCAGAGGCACCTGGGGCTCCAGAGTATCAACCTCAACAAGGGAGGCATACAGAGGGTGCAAGCTTCTTCTTTTTAGAAGAGATAGAATAGAATAGAATGGAATGGAATGGAATGGAATGGAATGGAATAGAATAGAATAGAATAGAATAGAATAGAATAGAATAGAATAGAATAGAATAGAATAGAATAGAATAGAATAGAATGGAATAGAATGGAATAGACCAGGTTGGAAGAGACCTTCAAGATCATCAATTCCAACCTATCACCCAGTACCATCAAATGAACTAACCCATGGCACCAAGCACCCCATCAAGTCTCCTCCTGAACACCTCCAGAGATGGTGACTCCACCACCTCCCTGGGCAGCACATTCCAAGGCCAATCTCTCTGGGAAGAACTTGTTGCTAAATCAAGCCTAAACTTCCCCTGGCACAGCTTGAGACTGTGTCCTCTTGTTCTGGTGCTGCTTGCCTGGGAGCAGAGACCAACCCCCTCCTGGCTACAACCTCCCTTCAGGGAGTTGCAGAGAGCAATGAGGTCTCCCCTGAGCCTCCTCTTCTCCAGGCTAAGCAACCCCAGCTCCCTCAGCCTCTCCTCCCAGGGCTGTGCTCCAGACCCCTCCCCAGCTTTCTTGCCCTTCTCTGATCCCCAGATTCAAGTGCTCACAAAGAAGGGTGAAGGCTTGAGGCCTTGCCAGCTGTGTGGGAAGCAGAGGCAGGCTCAGATGTCACACAGCATCCCACACACTGCTTCCATCAGCATTCCCATCTAACCAGCTGCTCTGGAGGACGGCACAGTGCCCTACTTCAGGATCCCAGGGCAAGGGAGTCTGTTCCACAAGCCAGAGTCTGCTCCTTATCAGGCTCAGTTACCAGCAACAAGAAGAATGACAAACATCCCTGAACTGCTGCCACACAGCCTGGGATTCACACAGCAGAGAGCCTGACCTGGGGAAGGACTTGGTGCACAGCAGGGACAAAGCCAGCACACAGGATCAGCCTTGCAGAGGCAGAGAGGAGGCACAGGAAAGCAACTGCTCTCATGCACCTGCATTTGGGAATTGGCTTTCATGACTGATGGAGGAGGCACTGCACCAGCTTCAGAGAGCTTTGAGCCAGCACTGGTCCCTGGCAGCCCAGAGCCAGCTGAGTGCTGAGCTGCAGCCAGAGCAGGGAGAGCAGCAGCACAGGGAGGGGATTCTGCCCCTCTGCTCTGCTCAGACCCCACCTGCAGCACTGCCTCCAGCTCTGGGGCCCCCTCCTCTCTGAACCTCTCCTCTCTGAACCTCTCCTCTCTGAACCTCTCCCCTCCCCTCCCCATTTGTTCCTTGTACATCCCTGTCAATATTGTCACTCCTGGATGTTTGGTGCCTCTCCACTGCTTCCAGCTGAGCTGGCCTGCCCAAGTTCAAGTTGGGGGGAAATTTCAACCCCCAGGCAGGGGGCAGCCACAGCCTCCTGGGCAGCCTGTGCCAGGGTCTCTCCAGCCTCACTGCAAAGAATTGCTTCCTGATCCCCAGAGTAAAACCCAGGCATGGTTGGGAGCTGAGGGAGACTGGGCTTAGATGGGATCTTAGGAAGCAATTCTTTGCAGTGAGGGTGGTGAGACTCTGGCACAGGCTGCCCAGGAGGCTGTGGCTGCCTCCTCCCTGGGGGTGTTCCAGGCCAGGCTGGATGAGGCCTTGAGCAACCTGCTGTAGTGTGAGGTGTCCCTGCCCATGGCAGGGGGTTGGAACTGGATGAGCTGTGAGGTCCCTTCCAACCCAACCCATTCTGTGCTGTTTGTCCCCTCTCCAGCTAGCCCTTGGAGCATGGCTGCGGAACCGACGTCCATCCTCTCTTCCTCACTGGCTGCTTCTGTCCCCCTGCACTGCTGGCTCCTGGGGCAAGTTCAGGACCCTCTCAGTGCAGGCTGGGCTGCAGCCACTGCTCCCAGGTGCCATTTGCCTCCCTGCCACGGGGCTGGTGGTGTCTTAACAAGTCCCAGATGATGGAATGAGGGCTCTGCTGTCTCCCTGGGAGCCAGCTAGGCAAACAGTGATTAGGCAATCTGAGCTGATAATTGTTTAAATGTTTTGTTTCTTCATTTCATCTCTTTCCTTGGGCAATTCTGTATTATCCTAAGCAGTTCCTTTCATTCCTCAGTGCTGGTGTTTCCCAAGTTGTTTGTAAATCACTCCCAAGCCTTCCTTTCCCACAGGCATTGCTCATCCTAGCTGCTGACTGCACATCAGGCCCTCCATCTCCTGGCTCTGGCACTGCTCCCTGAACTCTTTCCATTGTACACTCTCCCTCTGGCAACAGAAGGGCACAGAGTGCAGGCTGCAGCTGTGGGAGCTGCAGGGCTGCTGAGGCAGGGAGCTGTGTGCTGGGATCCAGCTGGCTGTGGGAGCAGTGCTAGCAAAGGATGCTGTGCCCCTCTGCCCAGGACACCTTGGTGTGAGGAGATGTGGAGCAGGAACCTGCTGGAGTTGGCTTTCTTCACCCCACACCCTATTGCTTGGGGGTTTATTTGCCTTTTCTGCACCCACAAAGCCACTTCAAGCTCTCATTCTCAGGAGGAGGCTTTTAGAGTCACAGAACTATTAGGGTTGGAAGGGACCATCCAGTTCCAGCCCCCCAAGCCCAGCATCTGACAGCTCACCCCAGCCTGCTGTCAGCAGAGCCAAGCTGGAAGGTTTCCAGGCCAGGCCAGCTGGGCTGTGTGACCAAGGGACCCTCTGCTCTGGCTCCTGCCCTGCCTCTGCTGCATCCTGAGTTGTGTGGCAGTGCAAGCTGAGCTGTGAGCTGTGGCCAGCCTGCTGTTTCCCCCACTGGCCTCCCAGAGGCATCTCTTCCTTTGCCTTCCCTGCAGTCCCCTCCCAGGCAGGCTCCTGCCCCAAGCTGGCTGCACAGCTCTTGTGTCCCACGCTGTTGGGTCTTCTGCTGCTGCTTCTGGCCTGCATCCCACTGGCCAGAGGAGCTCAGAGTGCCTATCTCTGTGCTTACAGCAGAAGGAAACACTGGCACAGGTTGCCCAGGGAGGTGGTGGCAGCCTCCTGCCTGGAGGTGTTTGCAGCCAGGCTGGAGGTGGCTGTGAGCAACCTGCTGCGGTGTGAGGTGTCCCTGCCCATGGCAGGGGGTTGGGACTGGCTGAGCCTTGAGGTCCCTTCCAGCCCTGACAGTTCTGTGTGCAGCAAGGTCTCACTGCTTAGTAGTGGCTCATTGGGTTCCTGCTGCCATAGAATCATTTAGGCTGGGACAGATCAAGTCCAGCCCTTAACCCGACACTGCCAAGGCTGGGGCTAGGCCATGGCCCTCAGCACCACATCTTTGAAACACCTCCAGGGA
Source organism: Picus viridis (assembly GCA_033816785.1). Lineage (NCBI taxonomy): Eukaryota > Metazoa > Chordata > Aves > Piciformes > Picidae > Picus > Picus viridis. The sequence continues at coordinate 2,718,735 of CM066571.1, forward strand.
TAGGGATTCAACCACCTCCCTGGGCAGCCTGTGCCAGTGCTTCAGAGCCCTTTTAGGGAAGAAATTGTTCTTAATATCCAACCTGAACTTCCCCTGGCACAATTCCAGGCCAGAAGAGCCCAACCCCTGCCCTGGCTGCAGCCTCCTCTCAGGGAGCTGCAGAGAGCAAGGAGGTCTCCCTCAGCCTCCTCTGCTCCACACTCAACACCCCCAGCTCCCTCAGCTGCTCCTCCCCAGCCCTCTTCTCCAGACCCTTCCCCAGCTTGGTTGCCCTTCTCTGGACCTGCTCCAGCCTCTCAATGTCCTCCTTGGAGTGAGAGGCCCAAAACTGACCCCAGCACTCAAGCTGTGGCCTCCCCAGTGCCCAGCACAGGAGGACAATCCCTGCCCTGCTCCTGCTGCCCACACCATTGCTGCTCCAGGCCAGGCTGCTGGTGGCCTTCTTGCCCACCTGGGCCCCCCCTGGCTCATCTTCAGCTGCTGCCCACCAGCACCTCCAGGTCGTTTGACCATCCTTTGACTGCATCTAATGGTTAAGGAAAAACCAAAGAACAGAGGAAAAGGTGTGACTGCAGAGGCAGAACTTTGATCCCAGCAGAAGCATTTCAGGCTCCATTTGTGGCATCACAAGTTCACCAAGTGCTTTGTTATTTTCCTTTCAATTCACAGGTCATCACTGCTGCCTTATCACCCTTCTGCTTTGTCATGACTGCCAATGTTCTAACCATTGCTTGGTAAGTGCCTCCAGGGCCTTTCTTCTGAGCAGCAAGCTCTGCCCTGCAGTGGTGCATGGGGAAATGCTTTGTACAGGTCAGGTTCACAGAGCCACAGAACTGTCAGGGACCTCAAGGATCATCCAGTTAGACAAGACACAAAAGGAGGCAAGGACAAAATCCTCTTCCCAGCACAGGGCAGTGCTGCCTTAGCTGATGTCTGAGATGTGTTTGTCCTGCAAGGAAGAAGCTGTGCAAGGCAGGTTTGCAGAGGCACTGACCCAAGACCTAAACCTCCCTCACTCTCAGGTCTGCAGCCTCCCTGAGCTTAGAATCACAGAATCACAGAGTTGTTAGGGTTGGAAAGGATCATCCAGGTCCAACCTCCCCTGCCACGGGCAGGGACACCTCACACCACAGCAGGTTGCTCACAGCCACCTCCAGCCTGGCTGCAAACACCTCCAGGCAGGAGGCTTCCACCACCTCCCTGGGCAACCTGTGCCAGGCTCTCACCACCCTCATGGGCAACAACTTCTTCCTCACAGCCAATCTCAATCTCCCCACTTCTAGTTTTGCTCCATCCCCCAGTCCTATCCCTCCCTGATACCCTCAAAAGTCCCTCCCCAGCTTTCTTGGAGCCCCCTGCAGACACTGGAAGGCCACAATTAGGTCTCCTGGGAGCCTTCCCCTCTCCAGCCTGCACAACCCCAACTCCCTCAGGCTGTCTCCAGAGCAGAGCAGCTCCAGCCCCCTGCTCATGCAGCAGCATCTTGCATCTCAGGAGGAGCAGCTGTGCACTGCTGGATGCAGTACCTACAAGAGAGTTTCTGCTGCTGTGGGTCAGCATGGACATTGTGGGTGTGGAGCTCCACCACACTTCCCTCAGGGTGATTTACAGCTGGGGAAATGAGTGCAACAGGCAAATAGAATCACAGAATGGTTTGGGTTGGGTTGGATAAATCCTCTGAGATCACAGTATCAGCAAGGTTGGAAGAGACCTCAAAGATCATCCAGTCCAACCTGTCACCACAGACCTCATGACTAGACCATGGCACCAAGTGCCACATCCAGTCCCCTCTTGAACACCTCCAAGGATGGTGACTCCACCACCTCCCTGGGCAGCACATCCCAAGGGCCAATCTCTCTTGCTGGGAAGAATTTCTTCCTAACCTCCAGCCTAAACCTCCCCTGGCACAGCTTGAGACTGTGTCCTCTTGTTCTGGTGCTGGGTGCCTGGGAGCAGAGACCAACCCCCACCTGGCTACAACCTCCCTGCAGGGAGTTGCAGAGAGCAATGAGGTCTCCCCTGAGCCTCCTCTTGTCCAGGCTAAGCAACCCCAGCTCCCTCAGCCTCTCCTCACAGGGCTGTGCTCCAGACCCCTCCCCAGCCTTGTTGCCCTTCTCTGGACACCTTCAAGTCTCTCAATGTCCAACATCAGCCCAGCCCCACCATGGCCCACAAACCCTGGCCCCAGGTGCCATGGCCACAGCTCTCTGGAACCCCTCCAGGCATGGGGACTCCACCACCTCCCTGGGCAGCCTCTGCCAAGCCCTGACCACTCTGGCAGCAAAGACATTTTCCCTGCTCTCCAACTCAGCCTCCCCTGGCACAACTCCAGGCCATTCCCTCTCCTATCACCTGAAGCTAGGGAGCAGAGCCCAGCCCCCACCTCCCTGCAGCCTCCTCTCAGGGAGCTGCAGAGAGCAAGGAGGTCTCCCTCAGCCTCCTCTTCTCCACACTCAACACCCCCAGCTCCCTCAGCTGCTCCTCCCCAGCCCTCTTCTCCAGCCCCTTCCCCATCTTAGTTGCCCTCCCCTGGACCCCCTCCAGCCCCTCAGTGTCTCTGGTGTCTCTCTTTGAAGAGCTTGCAGCAGCCCTTTGCTCCTGGCTGTTGATTCCACACCCAGAGCCACTGTGCCTGCAGGGCTGTCTGCAGCCCTTCTGCAGCCTCTCCTTTCTAGGGCAGCTCCCTGCGTGGCTGGAGGACTCTGTTATGCAATGTGTGTTCCCCTGAGGAACAAGGGCAGTTCTGTGGTCTTCAGAGCAGCTCCTCAGAGCTAAATGAAGTTAATGCTCTGAAAGCCCAGGGAGCCTCCAGGAGCCTCCAGCTTTGCATGCTGCTTTGCTTTTTTTCCCCCTCAAGGAAGAAAAGAAACCCCAACCCCAACCCTCTTAGGCATGAACTTAACACAAGAGCCTGTTGTTTATAAAGTTCATTAAGGAGCTTTGCTGTTTCATAAGCTCCCTAAGCCAGGAGGCCAAGATGAAAGGTCAGCACACTTAGCTGTGCACTGGCAGAGAAGGGGAGAGGAGTTGGTCTCCTCCCCTGTTGCTCTCAGCTGTGGTAGGCAGCAGAGCAGGCTGGAGGACTGGGAGGCTGCTGCACGGATGGAGTGGGCTGACAGCTTCATTTCAGGGAATGGCTCAGCGTGGAAGGCTTGACTTGGAGTCCTGCCTCCAGCCTGAGCCTTGGAGAGAAGCCTGAGTGGCAGCATGGTGCTGTGAGCAGCACTGGGGCACAGGTGCAGCTTGGGCTGGGGAAGGCTCTCTCAGCAGCTTCAGTGTCATGGAATCACAGCAGCAGCCAGGTTGGGAGAGACCTCAGAGAGCATCAAGTCCCTCACAAAGAGAAGCAAACAAGGAGGTTTCTGCTGGCCTCACTGCACCACAGGCATCTCCCCAGAGCAACATTCTTCTTCAGAGTCACAGAGTGTGAGGGGCTGGAAGGGACCTCCAGAGATCATCCAGTCCAACCCCTGCCAGAGCAGCATCACCCAGGGCAGGGCACACAAGGAACACATCCAGGAGGGCTTTGAATATCTCCAGAGAGGGAGACTCCACAACCCCCCTGGGCAGCCTGCTCCAGGGCTCTGGCACCTCACAGGGAGAAAATCCTTCCTCCTGTTTCCATGGCACTTCCTCTGCCTCAGCTTCCACCCCTGCCCCTTGTGCTGGCATTGGGCATCCCCCAGCAGAGCCTGGCTCCAGCCTCTGGGCATCCCCCTGCACAGCTTTAGCACAGCAATGAGGTCACCCTCAGGCTCCTCCTCTCCAAGCTCCAGAGCCCTCAGCTCCCTCAGGCTCTCCTCATGAGGAAGATCTTCCCCTGCCTTCATCACCTCTGTGGCTCTGTGCTGGACTCTCTCAAGCAGTTCCCTGAGGTCCTTCTTGACCTGAGGGGCCCAGAGCTGGACACAAGATTCCAGCTGTGGCCTCAGCAGGGCAGGGTAGAGGGGCAGGAGAACCTCTCTGACCCACTGACCACAGCCCTTCTAACCCAGCCCAGGATGCCCCTGGCCTTCCTGGCCTCCAGAGCACGTTGCTGGCTCAGGGGCATCCTTCCATCCACATCTGATTTCCCCAGTGCCCAAACCCTAGGCTTGCCATCCCCTCCTGACTGGGTCAGGTGGCAGCTGCTCAGGGCAGAACACAAACAGAAACTGGAAGGGGAAATCATGAACCTTGTCACTGCTCTGGTGAGGAAGGGCTGAGAGAATTTGGGCTTTGTAGTCTGGAGAAGAGCAGCCTGAGGGGGATCTCATCACTGCTGATCAATACTTCAGGGGTGGGGGTCAGGAGGATGGGACCAGGCTCTGTTCAGCGGTGCCCAGTGACAGCCAAGGGGCAGCAGGCACAAACTGGAACAGAAGTTCCATCTAGACACGAGGAGGAACTTCTCTAATTTAAGGCTGCTGGAGGCCTGGAGCAGGCTGCCCAGAGAGCTGCTGGAGATCCATCTCTGGAGACATCCCAAACCCACCTGGATGTGCTCCTGGGTGACCTCCTCTGGGTCACCCTGCCTTGGCAGGGGGTTGGACTCCAGGGGTCTCTCCCAGCCCCTGCCATTCTGTGAGGCTCATGAGGTTCAGAGCCTCTTGCCTTGCTCTCCTCCTGTGTGCAGCTCTTCTTGTATCATAGTATCAGTCAGTGTTGGAAGGGAGCACAAGGATCAGCCAGTTCCAACCCCCCTGCAGGGGGGACAGGCAGGGACACCCCACACTAGAGCAGCCTGGCCAGAGCCTCATCCAGCCTGGGCTTAAACACCTCCAGGGACGGGGCCTCAACCACCTCCCTGCACAACCCATTCCAGGGCTTCAGCACTCTCATGGGGAAGAACTTCCTCCTCACCTCCAGCCTGAATCTCCCCACCTCCAGCTTCATTCCATTCCCCCTAGTCCTATCACTGCCTGAGATCCTGAGCAGTCCCTCCCCAGCCTTCCTGTAGCCCCCTTCAGATCCTGGAAGGCCACAATGAGGTCACCTGGGAGCCTTCTCTTCTCCAGCCTGAACAGCCCCAACTCCTTCAGTCTGTCCTCACAGGAGAGGTGCTCCAGCCCTCTGCTCATCCTCCTGGCCCTAACCAGGTGCAGCCTCTCCAGCTGCACTGCTGCCTCTGTTTCAGATGAGTGCCACCAGCCCCAGCAGGCAGGCAGGGCAGGGAAAGGAAACCTTTCAGCTTTCAGCCTTCTCTTAGCAAGACAAATGATCAAATCCCCTGGGTGTCTGCCCCTGGGCTGAGATGTGTTTAGGCAGGAAAAACAACTCTCTCTTCATGCTGTCCTCCCTGTCAAGTGGAGGGCCCTGCCTGCTGCTGAGTCTGTGACCTGCTTTTGTTTACAGCCTTGTGATGAGTGGAGTGGGAGAAGCTTTGCTGGTTTACACTGAGAGGACTGGCACCTGAAGAGGAAGCAGCTCCCACCCGCTGGCACAGAGCTGCCTTGCAGCCTGGGCGCTGCCTGAGGAGGACACCAGGGCGGCAGGAATGAAGGAGTGCAACCACACAGGAGGGAAGAGGCCTCCTGGACTTCATCAAGAGAGCAAAACCAATGCTATTAATGGTGCTGGCAAGCGTGGGGCTGACAGGCTGGGTGGGAGCCTTTGCCTCAGAGCACAGGGGTGGATGTGGCAGAGGGGAAGCTGCACCAGCTCGTGCTGGTGGCTCCGTGTGAGAACCTCTCAGCAGCAGCTTCTTGCACAGGGTTGTGCTGAGCTCAGGAGAAGCAGCATTCCCCTCTGGCTGCCCCCAGCTGCCAGCAGGTCGGACCAAAGAACGTCAGAGCCCAGAGCCTGCCACGAATTCAGGAGCAGGCAGGGTGGGGTTTGGGCTCCAAGTGCTCTGCAAGCAGCAGGCTGCCACACACGGGGCTGCAGTCACAGCATCCGAGCTGGCACGGGGGCTGGGAGGCCGTGGGGCTCCTGGGGATAATCCCCTCCTGGCAGCAGGGCAGTTGGGCAGCTCTGCAGGGCAGGGCCATCAGCAATAAAGCTCAGTATCTGCACTGACTGCTCCTCCTGGGCTGCCTTCCTCTCCCTGCTCTCTGATGTCTCTTGAACTCTGCAAGGTTCTGCCAGCTGCAGGGGGTGGAGGGCACCTGCCCTGCAGTGCTTTGTCACAGTGCTGCGAGAGGCAGCAGAGACTATGAGCCTTGCCTGAGTGTCATGAAGAGTGGAAGGCAATTCAGCTCCAGAGGCCCTCAAACAATTGCATTCCTGTTGCCTCATGGCTGCTAGAGACCACTGAGGAGCTCCTGTGTGAAAATGATCTCAGACTTGTCAGGCTTGGAATGGAGCTCAAGGCTCAGCCAGTTCCAACCCCCTGCCATGGGCAGGGACATCTCACACCACAGCAGGTTGCTCACAGCCACCTCCAGCCTGGCTGCAAACACCTCCAGGCAGGAGGCTTCCACCACCTCCCTGGGCAGCCTGTGCCAGGCTCTCACCACCCTCCTGGGGAACAACTTCTTCCTCACAGCCAATCTCAATCTCCCCACTTCTAGTTTTGTTCCATCCCCCCAGTCCTATCACTCCCTGACACCCTCAGAAGTCCCTCCCCAGCTTGCTTGGAGCCCCCTGCAGATCCTGGAAGGCCACAAGGACTCCTTGGAGACTTCTCCTCTCCAGCCTGCACAACCCCAACTCTCTCAGGCTGTCTCCAGAGCAGAGCAGCTCCAGCCCTCTGCTCCTCCTCGTGGCCCTTCTCTGGACACCTTCCAGCCCCTCCAGATCCTTCCTGGCACAGAGGCTCCAGCACTGGACCCAGAGCTGCAGCTGTGGTCTGAGCAGAGTGGAGCAGAGGGGCAGAATCCGCTCCCTGGCCCTGCTGGCCACACTTCTCTTGCTGCAGCCCAGCACAGGACAGTATTCAGTTGGGAGCTGGTGATGATGTGGGGACGGTCTACATGGTGAAAGGAGCTTGATACCCAATCTTCACAGAGGTGAGGGACTTGTCTCACGTGACGTTAGATAATGTCACAGTCAGTGGCAGAAGGGAGAAGGCCTCACAGAGGAGACTCTTCTTGAATCTATTGCTGTGTTAATGTGACTGCAGGACCCTCTGGAAGTGCTTCTCTCTCAGCAGATGGGAAGCAGGTGACAGTCTGGACAAGACAGGTGGCTCTTACAGTCACAGATTGTACTGGGTTGGAAGAGACCCTCAAAGGGCATCTTGTCCAACCCCCCTGCACTCAGCAGGGACACCTCCAGGCAGAGCAGGCTGCCCAGGGCCACAGCAAGTCTGGTCTTGAATGTCTCCTGGGATGGAGCCTCAACCACCTCCCTGGGCAGCCTGTGCCAGTGTCTCACCTCTCACTGTGCAGAGCTTCCTCCTGATGTCCAACCTAACCCTGCCCTGCTCCCGCTCCAAACCATTGCCCTCAGCCTATCCCCACAGCCCTTCTGAACAGTCCCTCCCCAGCCTTCCCTTCAGATACTGAAATGCAGCTCTGAGGTCTGCAGCCAGCTGGGGCACATCTGCCTCCATCTCACTACCTGCAGCAGCTGGGGTTTGAAGTCTGGCTCCATTCTAACCTCAGCTCCAGCAGCCTGGCTTAAGAGAGAGGGATCCCAGTCAGTCTCTGTGACTGCAGAGCTTGGGGTGAAGATCACTTGGGTCAGGAAAAGGGAAACAAAAGCAGCTGTGGTTTATAACAGGGCATCCAGGGAAGGCCTCTGTCCTGTCCTGTGCCTAAGCTTAGCCCAGCTAATGGCAGAGGGCTTCCTGTCCTTGGGTGCTGGGGTCATGGCCTGGCCTGACCCTGGAGTGTGCCAGTGTTTTGCCAGGTGGTAGAGCTCAGGTGTGGAAGAAAGGACAAGGGAGGGACAAGCATGGCACAAACACAGGCCTGAACCTGAGCACTAGTCCAGACCCAACCTGAGCCCCATGTCACAGAACCACAGAATCAGCCAGGTTGGAAGAGACCTCCAAGATCATCAAGTCCAAGGATCACCCAACCCTAACTAATCAACCAGAGCATGGCACCAAGGGCCTCATCCAGGCTCTTCCTAAACACCTCCAGGGACGTTGACCTCACCACCTCCTGGGCAGCACATTCCAAGGCCAAGCTCTCTGGCTGGGAAGAACTTCTTGCTAAGATCAAGCCTAAACCTCCCCTGGTGACTCCACCACCTCCCTGGGCAGCACATCCCAAGGGCCAATCTCTCTTGCTGGGAAGAACTTTCTCCTCCCCTCCAGCCTGAACCTCCCCTGGCACAGCTTGAGACTGTGTCCTCTTGTTCTGGTGCTGCTTGCCTGGGAGAAGAGACCAACCCCCACCTGGCTGCAACCTCCCTGCAGGGAGTTGCAGAGAGCAATGAGGTCTCCCCTGAGCCTCCTCTTCTCCAGGCTAAGCAACCCCAGCTCCCTCAGCCTCTCCTCACAGGGCTGTGCTCAAGGCCTCTCCCCAGCCTCGTTGCCCTTCTCTGGACACCTTCAAGTCTCTCAATGTCCTTCTTAAACTGAGGGGCCCAGAACTGGACACAGGACTCAAGGTGTGGCCTCAGCAGTGCTGAGCACAGGGGCACAATGACCTCCCTGCTCCTGCTGGCCACACTCTTCCTGATGCAGGCCAGGATGCCCTTGGCCTTCTTGGCCCCCTGGGCACACTGTCCTGGGGAGCTGAGCCTCTGCTCCTGCCCAGTGAGCCACATTCCCCTGTGGCCTTGCAGTCTGTAAGCTGAGGCAGTGCTGGCAGGGAGGGCTGCAGCACCCTGGCTCTCACCCTGGCTCTCCCCACACAGCAGTATGGAAGGCTCCTTATTGTGTCACCTTCCTGCTGACTGTGAAGTGCCTGCTGGCCCTGGGAGACCTCCTGGAGGAGTCCCTGTGTGCCAGCTGAGGTTTTGCAATGGAGCTGGAACCTGTGCTGTGGGAAAAGCTCATCCTGTACCTCTGCTCTTGCATCACCTCAGGGCTAGCCTGCAGTCTGGATTTACCCCCCCCCCCCCCCCCCCCCCCCCGCTGTCTGTGCTGTTCAGAGCAGTGAAGCCAGCCCCAGAGCACACATTTGCTTCCTTGCTGGGGGCCTCAGCAGAAAGCCAGTGGCCAGCCCAGCAGCTGGGGGTGCTGCAGCATTTCACTTGCCAGGGAAGGCTGTTTGGCTGTGTCTCGATCCGGAGAGGGAAAGAGATTGAGGTTTTTAATGAATATTCCCGTGCTGTGAAATTAGAGGCACAAACGAGGCCAAAATACCAACAGCTAGACTATTGATCACATAACTACACTGGATGGACATAAATAAAGTGGAGGGATCAGAGGGAGAGAGAGAGAGAATAGAAGAAAGGGAGAAGAGGGAAAGAATTATATTACCACACCCCTCAACCCCCAAGACAGTTTGAGTCTGTAGAGGAAAGGTGCTGCAGGAGATGTTGGGTCTGCAGAGGAAGGGTGCTGCAGGAGGTGTTGGGTCTGTAGAGGAAGGGTGCTGCAGGAGGTGTTGGGTCTGTAGAGGAAGGGTGCTGCAGGAGGTGTTGGGTCTGTAGAGGAAGGGTGCTGCAGCAGGTGTTGGGTCTGTAGAGGAAGGGTGCTGCAGCAGGTGTTGGGTCTGTAGAGGAAGGGTGCTGCAGGAGGTGTTGGGTCTGTAGAGGAAGGGTGCTGCAGGAGATGTTGGGTCTGTAGAGGAAGGGTGCTGCAGCAGGTGTTGGGTCTGTAGAGGAAGGGTGCTGCAGCAGGTGTTGGGTCTGTAGAGGAAGGGTGCTGCAGGAGGTGTTGGGTCTGTAGAGGAAGGGTGCTGCAGGAGGTGTTGGGTCTGTGGAGGAAGGGTGCTGCAGGAGGTGTTGGGTCTGTGGAGGAAGGGTGCTGAGGCTTTGGCTGTAGAAGGGATGAGGCCCTCTGGGCAGCTTCTTCAGCTCCATGAGTTGCAGCAGGTGGAACTTAGGGCACGGAGAGTCCAGGATCCATTGTGTTGGCCCCGTGGTGTTTCCAGCGTGTGCTGCCATCTGCTTTCTTCTGCATTTTGCTTCTCCAATGTTCTCCTCCTCAGCCAGCAGTTGCTCCAGTCTTTTATACAGTTTTTTAGCCCTCAGGCAAGTGTCCAGGTGGTGTTCCCCAGGATATCGTTCTGGGAAATCATCTCTAGGTCCAGGTATCGTTCCCCAGGAAATCTTTCTGTGTGCTCAGGTGGGTTTGGGCAGCCTCTGGATGGAGGGGGGGGGAAGGCCTCCGCCTCCTCCTGCTCCATCTACCTACCCACAGACTCATTACACATCAGGAGCCATTGTCCTTTCCTGGGGTATCTGATGGCTGGAAATGATCTTGTCCTGAAGGTGTGAATGCTGGGCCCTTGGCCATTGCTGTAGGCCAGCTGCAGTCCCGTGAGCAATGTTATCTTCGCACCTTCCGAGAGTCCTTCCAGTGGCTCTGCCCAATGCACCTCAGCTATTGTCTGGACAAACAGCAAGGGATTTTATCTTTGTTGAGTCACCAGGAGAGATAAGCTTTAGTCTCTCACACAGGGCAGCACTGATGGGCACACAAACAGCTCCAGGAAGCAGAGCTGGAGCTGGGGTTGGGCTCCTCTGTCATACATGGCCGGGAAGAAGAAGCAGCCTCGGAACCAACCAGGCCTGCTCCAGGTGGGGATGACTCCTGTGAACCAGCACAAGGCTCCTAAATCCTGCTGAAGACTTGGAGTAAGGTGGAAGAAGAGAAGAGAGAAGAAGAGAGAAGAGAAGAAGAGAGAAGAGAGGAGAAGAGAAGAGAGGAGAAGAGAAGAGAAGAGAAGAGAAGAGAAGAGAAGAGAAGAGAAGAGAAGAGAAGAGAAGAGAAGAGAAGAGAAGAGAAGAGAAGAGAAGAGAAGAGAAGAGAAGAGAAGAGAAGAGAAGAGAAGAGAAGAGAAGAGAAGAGAAGAGAAGAGAAGAGAAGAGAGAAGAGAAGAGAATTAAGCAGGTTGGAAGAGACTTTTGAGATCATCAAGTCCAACCTGTCACCCAGCACCATCTGATCAACTCAACCATGGCACCAAGGGCCTCATCCAGGCTCTTCCTAAACACCTCCAGGGATGGTGACTCCACCACCTCCCTGGGCAGCACATCCCAAGGGCCAATCTCTCTTGCTGGGAAGAACTTCTTCCTCACCTCCAGCCTCAAGAAGCAGAGATCAAGGGCCTTCAGAACCCACCTTTGCAGCTGTGGGTTTGTGTCTGGGTGCTGAAGACATGGGCTGGCTTCCTTCTTCCCTGAGCATGGCAGAGGTGACAGCAGGGCTGGGGTCCGGTGTACAGCAGCCCCCACTGTGGGCACAGGGCTGCCCAAGTGCTGCTGGCAGGCTGGGAGCCCTGCTGCAGGGGAGAGGTGGTGGAGACACAGCCCTCTGGGGGCTGCTGGACCCAGGGGTGCCTCTGTGAGTGCATCTGTGCCAGCATGGGGATGTCAGCCTGCAGAGGGTGGGCTGCAGCTGAGCAGCCCTCGGCTGGCAGCTTGGCTGGCACTGAGAGCAGGGCTGCCACACAAATCTAAAGGGGAGCTGTGGGAGGGCACCCATGGGAAGACCTTGGCTGCCCAGCGCTGCCCAGGGGAAGGCTGCACTCCCACCAGCACCCTGGGGTGAAGGGACACAGAGAGGCCCCAGGCTGGCAGCACAGCCCCAGGGGGATGAGAGAGGGGATGAGAGCAGAGGGGACAGGTGGGGAGCACAGGCACAGGGGGCTGCATAGGGGTATGGGGCAGAGCAAACCTGCTCCTTTCCCGAGGAAGCAGCAGCCCTGCCTCAGAAGGTGGAACACTGGGAGGTAGAAAGCACCCTGAGGGTTGCTGTCAGCATCTTTGAAGCTGGAAACCTCAGAAGTTCGAACTTGAAATGCCTCCTGCAAGAGTGGTGCCCAGGTGTGCCCAGTGAGCGAGAGCAGCAGCGGGCAAGGGCGCAGGACTGGTGCCTCACCGACCCTACTCCGGGCAGCAAAGGGAAGCAGTGAGCAGCACAGCTCTGAGGAAGGAGTTCCTTAACCCTGCAGAGGTGCAGTGAGTCAGATTCATAGGAGCATGGAATGGTTGGAAAGGACCTCAAAGCTCATCCAGTTCCACCCCCTGCCATGGGCAGGGACACCTCCCACCAGCACAGCTTGCTCAGGGCCTCATCCAGCCTGGCCTGGAACACCTCCAGGCAGGAGGCAGCCACAGCCTCCCTGGGCAGCCTGTGCCAGTGTCTCACCACCCTCACTGCAAATAATCTCTTCCTCACCTCCAGTCTCAATCTCCCCTCTTCCAGCTTCAGTCCATTGCCCCTTGTCCTGTCTCTACAAGCCCTTGTAAAGCCCCTCCCCAGCTTTCTTGTACCCCCTTCAGGTACTGGAGGACCAGCAGGTCAGGCCTGAATGCAAAGCTCTGTAGCTTGTAGCTCAGCTGGTGGAAGAGCCTCTGGTTGCCTCAGTATCCTTCATTTCATTTAGGGAACTTTCTGTCTGAGGGCTCTCCAGTTCCTGCTCCAGGTGGAACTGGAGATAGAAATGGGGAGGGGGGGGTGTGGTTTGGAAGGGAGGGTGGGGGGTGGGAGGGGGGTTGGAGGGGACCTTCAAAGGTCATCCAGTCCAAGCCCCCTGCCCTCAGCAGGGACATCCTCCACTGGATCAGCCCTGTCCAGCCTCACCTTGAATAGCTCCAGATGGAGCCTCAACCACCTCCCTGGGCAGCCTGTTCCAGTATTCCAGCAGCCTCCTGGTGCAGAACTTGTTCCTCACATCCAATCTCAATCTGCTCTGCTCTAGTTTGAAGCCATTGCCCCTGGTCCTGTCCCTGCAGGCCTTTGGGAACAGTCCCTCTGCAGCCCTCCTGTAGTCCCTTCAGGTACTGGCAGGTTGCTATTAGGTCTCCTCAGAGCCTTCTCTTCTCAGCCTTCTCTTCTCCAGGCTGAACAACCCCAAGGAACCCCCAGAGCAAGAGGGACTGACTAAAAGTTAACCCCTGGCAGAGAGCTGGCAAATGGTTTATAGCTCCCTGAGCTGCTCCATACTCTGTGCAGCCAGGGGAGGCACAGACAGGTACCAGGCAGTGGCAGCAGCTCCATCTCCAGCCACACAGAGCTGCAGACCACAGACTGGGAAGGAGTGATGCCAGCTGCTTCCCAGACATCCCCTGTCTGCATGAACCTCTACCACACACAAGGGATTAGTGCAGGGCTTGAAGGTGTTTAAGGCACTCAGCCACTCCTGTGCTGTGGCAACACAGAGTGCAGGCTGGAAGGGACCCCAGGGACCCCCTGCCCCAACCTCTGCAGCTACCAGCAGAGCTGAAAGGAGCTGCCCAGCCCCCTGCCAAGCTGAGCCTTCAGACTGCCCCATGGAGGGGACTCCACTGCTGCCCTTGGGAGATGATTCCACTCTCTGACTGTTCTCAGGGGCAAACATTTTCTCCTGCAGGCCCATGGGAATGTGCCCAGCAGTCCCTTGTCCCCATCCCCCCTTGTCTCTCCCATGGGGCTCCTTGGACACAGGGAGTCTCCATCCTCCTGGCAGCCTCCCTTTAGCTGCTGCTCCATGGGGATGAGGTCTGCCCTGAGCCTTCTCTTCTCCAGGTTGAACACACTCAGCTCTCAGCCTTCCCTCACACAGCAGGGCTGCCAGGGCCCTGAGCACTCTCCAGGCTGAACTAACCCAGCTCTGCCTTGAGAAAAGAAGGCTCAGGAGAGTCCTTGTAACCATGGACCACTTGGGAGACTGTATGGCAAAGGCAGATGCTGACAGATTGGACCCAAACAGCTCACAAGGCTAACACAAACCAACACTTCCTCTCAATGTCTGAGCCAGTAAGTGCAGAACTGTTCCACCACCCTCCTGGTGCAGAACTTGTTCCTCACATCCAATCTCAATCTGCTCTGCTCTAGTTTGAAGCCATTGGCCCTGGTCCTGTCCCTGCAGGCCTTTGCAAGCAGCCTTCTTGCAGCCCCTTCAGGTGCTGGCAGGCTGAAGCAGTGCAGCTGCTGCATGTTGGCTACAAGCAGGTTGCTGAAAGGCAGGCAGCAGAGATGCTGTTTCGAAACTGTCCTCTGGAGCTGGCTGCTGTCAATAGCTCCCAGCAGAAGATGTTCCCATGTGAACCTGATGCCCACCACTGAAGCAATCCTGTCAGTGCATAGTGCAGAGCAGCTGTTGGGCTTTGCCTTGGGAGGGAATCCGAGCCAGGCTTTCAGCGCTGGTTCAGTGCTGGAGCTGAAGCTCCACAGAGCAAAGCAGCAGGAAAAGCTTTGAAAGTTGTGTTTACTAAAGCAATGGGGCTGTGGAACCACAGAATGGGAGGGCTGGGAGGGGACCTCTGGAGATCCCCCAGGCCAACCCCCCTGCCAAGGCAGGGTGACCCAGGGCAGGTCACCCAGGAGCACATCCAGGTGGGTTTGGGATGTCTCCAGAGATGGATCTCCAGCAGCTCTCTGGGCAGCCTGCTCCAGGCCTCCAGCAGCCTTAAATCAGAGAAGTTCTTCCTCATGTTCAGATGGAACTTTTGATGTTCAAGTTTGTGCCTGCTGCCCCTTGGCTGTCACTGGGCACCACTGAACAGAGCCTGGTCCCATCCTCCTGACACCTTGATGAGATCTCCCCTCAGGCTACACTTCTCCACACCCAAAAGCCCCAATTCCCTCAGGCTCTCCTCACAAGAGAGCTGCTCCACTGCCTTCAGCATCTTTGCTGTACCCTCTCCAGCAGTTCCCTGTCTCTCTTGAGCTGGGGAGCCCAGAAGGGGACCCGGTATTGCAGATGTGGCCTCCCCGGAGCGGGGCGGAGGGGCAGGAGAACCTCCCTGGACCTGCTGGCTGCATTTTTGCTCAATGCACTCCAGGCTGCCCTTGGCCTTGTTGGCCAGAGGGACACACTGCTGGCCTGAATCACAAGGTCGGGGATGGAGCTGGGGGATGGATGTGTGCTTATGGTTGTGCTGCCCACCCTAAACCAGGCAGACCTGAGGAACGGAGTCAGCGTGAGGCCAGCCCAGGCCGTGCTCTGCAAAGGATGCTTTGGGGAAGGCTTGTAGAGAAGTCAGTGCTGGGAGCTGTGCTGAGCACTGAGGAGAGGCTTCCTCCAGCTGTGTTTTGCCTGTAAGCTTGAAGGAGGTGGTGGGAAGAAGAAATCTCCTCAGCAAATCCGTCTTGCCCAGAGCAGAGGCTGAACGAGCAGCGTTCAGACAGAGCTCTGCCCCTGTGAGCCGAGGAACAGGCTCAGGGGGAAGCTTTAGTCCTGCTCCAGAGGGTAGGCACAGGGACAGGCTCCTTGTGAAGAGGTGGCTGAGTCCCTCCCCAGCTTTCCTGTAGCCCCCTGCAGATACTGGAAGGCCACAATTAGGTCTCCTCAGAGCCTTCTCCTCTCCAGACTGAACAGCCCCAACTCTCTGCTTCCAGCACATACAGACATGAAGGAGAAGTTTCCTTCTTGCCCTTTGCTTCTCTCTACCGGCAGCTGGAGCCCTTCACAGTGAGAGGTGAGTGGGGACAGAGGCAGGGCCTGTGAGGGAGTAAAGAGATCATCAAAACCACAGTCTCACAGTCTCACAGTATCACTAAGGTTGGAAGAGACCTCAAAGATCATCGAGTCCAACCTGTAACCACAGACCCCATGACTAGACCATGGCACCAAGTGCCACATCCAGTCCCCTCTTGAACACCTCCAGGGATGGCGACTCCACCACCTCCCCGGGCAGCACATCCCAATGGCGAATCACTCTCTCTGGGAAGAACTCTCCTCTCCAGCCTAAACTTCCCCTGGCACAGCTTGAGACTGCGTCCTCTTGTTCTGGCGCTGGTTGCTAGGGAGAAGAGGCCAACCCCTTCCTGGCTACAACCACCTTTGTTTCTCAGCTGCTCTCATCCCACTGAGAGTGTGAGTGAGTTGGCAGCAGCTGAGCTGGGGCAAAGGCCCAGGCCATGCTGTGTCCCCACTTCATCCCCACCTGCCTGTGGCTGCAGCACAGTGCCCTTGTGAACACCCCTAAGCGGAGGCCTGAGCCCCAGACACTTTCCTCAGGTTGTCCCACACCTGTGGGTGAGAGGCAATCATCTCCTGCCCCCTGAAGCCCTTTCTAGCTGGCAGAGCTCTGTCTCCAGTGCAGGAGGGAGCCGGGCAGGAGCTTGGCATCCTCCGCAAGCCCACTGGCGCACCCCGGTCTTGCTGCATCGATTAACAGCTCTGAGATCCTCTTTGCTTTATTCCTTGGCTGGCGTTTCTGGCTTGGCAGCTGCTGCTCAGGTGTCTCTGTGTCTTTATTCCCCTGCAGGTTGCCCTTTGGTCACCCCAGAGAGGGCAGAGATGTGCTGGGAGCTGGCCCTGGCTGCCTGCCTCCCGGGCGCATCCGGAGCTGCAGCTGATTTGTTTTAGCAGCCTGCTGGGTGCAGGAATGGAAAGTTGGCCTCTGCTCAGGCTGTGGTGGGGGTGCCCATGGACAGGAAAATGGAAAGTTTCAGATTGGAGCTGCAGGAGGCCAGGAAGAAAAATGCCTGCTGAGCTTCATTGCTGGAGGCAGCACAACTGCTGCAGGCGAGCAGCAAGGGGCTGCAGCCGGTGACCCAAAGCAGAGCCTTGGCTGGGCAGACAGCAGGCAGGCAGGCATGGAAGGACACAGGGCTGAGCAGCTGCAATCCTCCACACCAGCAGGAAGTTCAGAGCCTTCTGAGTGTCTGTGATAGGACACTGTGTGCTGACCACCAAGTGATCCTCTCCTGGGTTTCTCAGAGATCTGGGTCGTGGCCGAGATGAGATCAAGGCCTCCCCTGCCTGCCTCTGTGTGCAGCGCTAGGGCTGGGACAGCGGCAAGAGGCTCAGGGAGATGGAAGCACAGAGTCACAGAATGGGCTGGAAGGGACCCCAAAGCTCATCCAGTTCCAACCCCTGCCATGGGCAGGGACACCTCCCACCAGCACAGCTTGCTCAAGGCCTCATCCAGCCTGGCCTGGAGCACCTCCAGGGAGGGAGCAGGGAATCACAGAATGCTCTGGGTTGGAAGGGAGCTCCAAAGCTCATCCAGCCCAACCCCTGCACTCAGCAGGGACATCCCCAACTAGATCAGGTTGCCCAGAGCCCTGTCCAGCCTCACCTGGAATAGCTCCAGGGATGGAGCCTCAACCACCTCCCTGGGCAGCCTTTTGCAGTGTTCCAGCAGCCTCCTGGTGCAGAACTTGTTCCTCACATCCAATCTCAATCTGCTCTGCTCTGGTTTGAAGCCATTGCCCCTGGTCCTGTCCCTGCAGGCCTTTGGGAACAGACTCTCTGCAGCCTTCCTGTAGCCCCTTCAGGTCCTGGCAGGCTGCTATTAGGTCTCCCTGGAGCCTTCTCCTCTCCAGGCTGAACACCCCAGGCTCCCTCAGCCTGTCCTCATAGCAGAGCTGCTCCAACCCCTGAGCATTTTTGTGGCCTCCACTGGATGGAGCATCCTGAGTGTCTGATGGGGAGATTCCATCTGCTCCCCTTTTAGAAGATGTGGGTCAGGAATACTAGTGCAGAACCCAAGGTTCCTCAGCTCTATAAACCTCTTCTGTGCTTCCCCCCCAAGCTGCTGCAGCCCCAGGTGCTGGCAGCAAGAGGTTGCACAATCAGCTCAGCTGGGATCCACTGCCTGTGCTCCTTTAGAACTTGGTGTCAAAGAGGACTTGGAACCAGGACAGTGGCCTGGTTGTGTGTTTGCAGAGACAAGAAGAGTGCAAAGCACAAGAGGCAATTTGAAGGGAAAGGGGAAGCTATTTTCTGGCTTTCACACCATGGTCTTGAGAGCAGCCCTGGAGAAAAGGCCTTAGGGGTGCTGGGGGAGGAGAAGCTCAGGAGGAGCCAGCAGGGAGCACTTGCAGCCCAGAGATCCAAGCAGAGCCTGGGCTGCAGCAAGAGAAGTGTGGCCAGCAGGGCCAGGGAGGGGATTCTGCCCCTCTGCTCCACTCTGCTGAGACCACAGCTGCAGCTCTGGGTCCAGTGCTGGAGCCTCTGTGCCAGGAAGGATCTGGAGGGGCTGGAAGGTGTCCAGAGAAGGGCCACGAGGAGGAGCAGAGGGCTGGAGCTGCTCTGCTCTGGAGACAGCCTGAGAGAGTTGGGGTTGTGCAGGCTGGAGAGGAGAAGGCTCTGAGGAGACCTAATTGTGGCCTTCCAGTACCTGAAGGGGCTCCAGGAGAACTGGGGAAGGACTTTTGACAGGGGCTGGGAGTGACAGGGTGAGGCCAATGGCTTTGAGCTGGGAGAGAGGAGGTTGAGACTGGAGATGAGGAAGAAAGTCTTTGCAGTGAAGGTGGTGAGACTCTGGCAGAGGCTGCCCAGGGAGGCTGTGGCTGCCTCCTCCCTGGGGGTGGTCAAGGCCAGGTTGGGCAGGACCTTGAGCAAGCTGTGCTGGTGGGAGGTGTCCCTGCCCATGGCAGGGGGCTGGAGCTGGATGAGCTCTGAGGTCCTTTCCTCCTCAAGCTGCTCTATGACCCTGTGATGGCAACGGGTGCCCCCAGGCCAGGAGTGTGCAGGGAGGGCAAATTAACTTACAGAAGAGAATCACAGAATTGTGTTGGTTGGAAAAGGCCTTCAAGACCTTCAAGTCCATCAACCCACCACCACCATGGCAACTAAGCCACGTCCTGAAGTGCCACAGCCACCTGGTTTTGAACCCCTCCGGGGCTGGGGACTCCAGCAGCTCCCTGGGCAGTTCAGTGCCTCACCAGTAGCAGCAGCTACCACTGAGCTGTGCTAAGGGCAGGAAGCCTTTGCTGCAGCAGTTCCTTGCTCCTCCCTGCCTTGCATTCCAGGTGCCCAGGCCCCTTGCCTGGCACATGGCTCCTGCTCTTTCCCACTCTAAGCTCTGCTTACTCTCAGGCCTGCTCTTTGCTGCTGGGGTCTGGGCAAGGGGCTCCTTATAGTGACCGAAAAGCTCTTCCCTGAGCTGCTCTGGCCCAGCAGCTCCTTGAGGCTGGGAGTCCCTGGCTGTCAGGGTTTGTGCCCCTTGCCCTGGCACTGATTCTGGGCTCATCCTCTTGTGCCTCACCCTTTAGCTCTTGATAAGCTTTGCAAGGTCCCCTCTGGGGCTGCTCTTCCCCAGGCTCAGCAGCCCCTGGGCTCTCAGTCTTTGCCCACAGAGCTGCTCCTGGCACAGCTGCTCCTGGCACAGCTGCTCCTGGCACAGCCTTGGGAAGCAACTTTTACCTTTTTCTGCTGTTTTTCTCATGTGGAGCTTGGTGCCAAAAGCCTTCTTGGTGGTGGGAAGGTGCCAGCAGCTCCTCCAAACTGCTCCTCGCTGCTTCCAGGGAAGGCTCAGGCTGGGGTGGGGGGAAGGAGCAAGGATTTCAGAGCAGCCTTTTTGCTCGCCCTGCTTTGACAGGATGCGGCTGAAGGTTTTTCTCTTCTGGCCCTCTCCACCCCCTTTCACTACAAGGTTTACAGCAGGAGATGAACAGAGGAGGTGCAGCTCTGCCTCCCACCCCCAAGGTGCAGCTCAGGAGAGGCTGCAGCCCGGGGGGGGGGTGTGCTGTGGCTCTCACCTTCTTCAACAGCTTTCAGCTTTCATTGCATTTGTTCACACGGAGCCTGGTGCCAGAATCCTTCAGCACGGTGGGAAGGTGTCAGCACCTCCTGCAAACTGCTCCTCACAGCTCCCAGGGGAGGCTCAGGCTGGGGGCTCTGTGTGGTAGGACACTGCTGACTGGCCCCAAGCAGCCCCAGAGAGCAGTCAGTTGTTCAGTGCCTGCCTGGTGGCAGGAGTAGGCTGGGAAAGTGGTTGGCATTTTGCTGTGTGGTTTTGCCTCCTGGGCCCTGTGCAGCCCCAGCTCACATTTGTGTCCCCACAACCTGGGCTACTGTGGCTAGTTCTGGGGCCCCCAGCACAAGAGAGACCTGGAGCTGCTCAGTGGGTCCAGAGGAGGCCACAGAGATGATCTGAGGGCTGCAGAGCCTCCCCTGTGGGGACAGGCTGAGAGAGTTGGGGCTGTGCAGCCTGGAGAAGGCTGCAGGGAGACCTCAGAGCAGCCTTCCAGTAGCTGAAGGGGCTCCAGGAGAGCTGGGGAGGGACCTGGGACAGTGGTTATAAACATCTGAAGGGTGAGTGTCAAGAAGAAGGGGTCAGGCAGTGGTGTCCTGGCACAGGACAAGGGCAATGGATACAAACTGAAGGCAGATGTGGCTCTGCTGACTGCAGACCTTAGAGCTGCATTTCAGTATCTGATGGGGACCCACAGGCTGGGGAGGGACTGTTCAGGAGGGGCTGTGGGGAGAGGCTGAGGGCAATGGTTTAAAGCTGGAGCAGGGCAGGGTTAGGTTGGACATCAGGAGGAAGCTCTGCACAGTGAGAGTGGTGAGAAGCTGGAGCTGGCTGCCCAGGGAGGTGGTTGGAGACATTCAAGATTGTACTTGATGTGTCCCTGGGCAGCCTGCTCCAGCTGGAGCTGTCCCTGCTGAGAGCCCTGGTGCCTGCTGTTGCTCCTCCCCAGGTGTAGGACTCTCCACTTTTATCCTTGTTGAACCTTGGGATAGAATAGAATTAACCAGGTTGGAAAAGACCTCAGAGATCAGCAAGTCCAACCTATCACCCAGCACCATCTGAGCAACTCAACCCTGGCACCAAGGGCCTCATCCAGGCTCTTCCTAAACACCTCCAGGGATGGTGACTCCACCACCTCCCTGGGCAGCACATCCCAAGGGCCAATCTCTCTCTTTGTAGAATTTCTTCCTAACATCCAGCCTGAACCTCCCCTGGCACAGCTTGAGACTGTGTCCTCTTGTTCTGCTGCTGCTTGCCTGGGAGAAGAGACCAGCCCCCACCTGGCTACAACCTCCCTTCAGGGAGTTGCAGAGAGCAATGAGGTCTCCCCTGAGCCTCCTCTTCTCCAGGCTAAGCAACCCCAGCTCCCTCAGCCTCTCCTCACAGGGCTGTGCTCAAGGCCTCCCCTCATTACCCTTCTCTGGACACCTTCAAGTCTCTCAATGTCCTTCCTAAGCTGAGGAGCCCAGAACTGGACACAGGACTCAAGGTGTGGCCTAAGCAGTGCTGAGCACAGGGCACAATGACCTCCCTGCTCCTGCTGGCCACACTTCCTGCTGCAGGCCAGGATGCCATTGGCCTTCTTGGCCCCCTGGGCACACTGCTGGCTCCTGTTCAGCTGCTGTCCCCCAGCACCCCCAGGTCCCTCTCTGCCTGGCTGCTCTCAGCCACTCTGCCCCAGCCTGGGGTGCTGCATCCCCCTTGCCCGGCTGTGCAGCCACCCAAAGCCCTTTGGCGCACAGGGAGATGAGAGGGCAGAGCCCCACGCCGGCACAACGGAGAAGGAGCTGACTTTGTCCATGGATGTCTTTATTTTGAACCCTTTCATTTGTGGGTTTTGTTCCATTTCATTTTAGAAAAGGCAGATCCTCTGCATGGTAGAAGTGCAGAGGAGAGAGCTGCCAGGCAGAAGAGGTGAGAGTGGAATGGACTTCTTGCCCCAAACTATGGGAAAGTTGAGCCTAAAAAAAACCAGAATCATTTGTAAATCAACAACATTCATTACCAGGTGAGACCAAGGGAAACAACCCCCTGGGGGTTGGGTTTGGGGCAGATTTCCTCTGCCCCTTCAGCCTGACTTCTCCCCAGGGGCTGGGGGGAGCAATCCCTGCCCGCTGTCCCCCCGCCCCCAGCCGTGCCGACCGCCCTGTGCCCGGGGAGCCGGCAGCGCTATGGCTTTAGAGACGTTCCCAAGCCAACGGTGCAACACCAGCCCCCACCTCCATGTGCAGCTCCACCTGCAGCCTGGGACTGAGCATCACTCTGAAACCCTCCCCCACCCCCCAGCAACGACCACAAGAAGAGCAAGAATGAGGAGCAGAGCTCAGATTTCCTCCCAGGACTCTGTGTGAACTGGGGCTGGGGCAGCAGCACAGGGGATGTGACAGGAGAGCGTCTCTGAAGGCTGCGGTGAGGCTGTCGTGCCTGCAGCTTGCCATCACCACCTGCCCCTTCCCTGCAAGACTAGAGAGCAATGCTGAAGGAAAACCAGAGCCCAAGGCAAAGGGCAGAGGCCTTCAGGGAAGGGTAAAAGCTTCCCTCGGCCTCGAGTGGTCACTGAGAGACAGCTCTCAGGAGTGAAGCTCTAATGCTCACACAGGGTTTGGGTGGACAGGGATGCAGCCAAGGCTAGAAGCCCTCCTAGCAAAGCCACAGACTGCTTGGGGCTGAGAAACCTGGCAGGACCCCAGGCCAGGCTGTGTGGGGCTGGGAGGATGAGGAGGAGCACTGGTGAGGGCCTCTCTCCCGGGCTCAGCGGCTGGCTGGGGCTGGGTGGGCTGCAGCAGCGTGGGGCATGGCAGTGTGGAGGGAAGTGCACTCTCTTGTCCTGAGCCTCTCCCCTCCAACCCTGCTGGAATGTGTCTACACCAGGAGCAGGTCAGTAGTAACTGCAACGGTAGGCTAGCAGAGGAGCCCTCCCCCCTGAAAACAGAGGGAGAGCACCAGCAGCAGACACAGCCCTGCCTGTCCTGACCTGGGGAGCCCTGCCAGCTCCTGGGAAGCAGCTCCAGGCAGGCACTCTCCAGGCTAGAATCTGAAGGAGTCACAGCTGGTAAAGCAGCTGGATGCTTGTGGCCTGGCTGAAGGAAATGGTGAAACTGACTGCAGGGAGAGCCAGGGAAAGGAGCAGCAGCTGCCTGCATCCTCTGGGCTGTCCCAGCCCTCTGGTCCACCCCCTGAGCAACACTCTCCAGCAGAGCAGGGAGGCTCCAGCTGGGCAGGGAGGCTCCAGCTGGCCAGGGAGGCTCCAGCTGAGCAGTGAGGCTCCAGCAGAGCAGGGAGGCTCCAGCTGGCCAGGGAGGCTCCAGCTGAGCAGTGAGGCTCCAGCTGGGCAGGAAGGCTCCAGCTGGCCAGGGAGGCTCCAGCTGAGCAGGGAGGCTCCAGCTGGGCAGTGAGGCTCCAGCTGGGCAGGGAGGCTCCAGCTGAGCAGGGAGGTTCCAGCTGGGCAGAGAGGTTCCAGCTGGGCAGTGAGGCTCCAGCTGGGCAGGGAGGCTCCAACAGGGCAGGGAGGCTCCAGCTGGGCAGTGAGGCTCCAGCTGAGCATTGAGGCTCCAGCTGAGCAGGGAGGCTCCAGCTGAGCAGGGAGGCTCCAGCTGGGCAGGGAGGCTCCAGCTGGGCAGGGAGGCTCCAGCTGAGCAGGGAGGTTCCAGCTGGGCAGGGAGGCTCCAGCTGGGCAGGGAGGTTCCAGCTGGGCAGGGAGGCTCCAACAGGGCAGGGAGGCTCCAGCTGGGCAGTGAGGCTCCAGCTGAGCAGGGAGGCTCCAGCTGGGCAGGGAGGCTCCAGCTGCCAGCTCATGCTGGGGATTGTTCTTCATTCTTTTTCAGACACATCCTGCTGCTCCAAGTGTGGGACTGGACCTGCCTGGGGGACCTCAAGGCTTGCTAAGTGAACCAGCACAGGAGAAGACTGGACAGGGCTGTCATAAAATTGTTTCTGTGGGGAAAGACCTTGAGGCCAGCATCAACCCAACCCCACCGTGGCCACCAAACCCTGGCCCCAAGTGCCACGGCCACAGGTGTCCTGAACACCTCCAGGGATGGGGACTCCACCTCCCTGGGGAACCCACCCCAGCACCTGGCCACTCATCTCACGCCACATCCATGAGCATGGTGCTAGCCTGGTGTGTGAGCAGCACCCAGGAGCCTGGATGAAACCCTCCAGTCAAGGCCCCAGGGGAGCTGCAATCTCTTCTCCTGCGACCCTCCAGCCCCCCAAGGCCTAAAGGCAGCGGATCCTCGGCTCCGGCGGGCACCCACTTCAGGCTTTGCACAACCAATTCCGGTTCCAAACCCCCAAACCCCTGAAGGGCAGCTGCTGCCCCCGCTGCTGGGAGCCTCAGGACACCTGCTGCACTGCTGAGCCCTGCTCTTCAAAGCTTTGTTTCCATTGCATGTGAATAAAACACTGTTTTAAATAGAGCACAGTACCTGTGCTTAGGATGCACTCTAACATAGAGCACGGAAATAACAACACTACAGAGTGCAAGTCTAACCATCTCCACGGAGGGAAAAGTGGCTGAACACAAGGTGTGAGGGGGGAAAAAAACCCAGGACATGGGGGGGGGAAAAAAAACCCCAAAAGCTCAGCCTGATGCTGTCAGCTCTGTCACAGACATGACTGCAAAGTCAAGGTCAAGCTGCTGATCCTCCTTCCTCTCGCAGCAGTAGCGGTGGAACCCTCTCGGCGGCGGAAAGCTCAGAGAGAGAGAAAAAACCCCAACCAAACCGACCACAAACCAAGCCAAGTGTCCCCAAAACGACCCCAATCACCACTCTTCCAGGCAGTAAACAGGTCGGGACACCTTCATCTTCACCACTTGGCAAGAGCTGAAGCCACCCAGCTGGGCCGAGATCGGCGTCACACGCACACACACGCACGGGCAGGCACACGCACGGGCACGCACGGGCACGGGCAGGCACACACACGCACGGGCACAGGCACGCACGGGCAGGCACACGCACGGGCACGCACGGGCACGGGCTGGCACACACACGCACGGGCACACACACGCACGGGCACGCGCACGCACGGGCAGGCACACGCACGGGCACAGGCATGCACGGGCAGGCACACGCACGGGCACGCGCACGCACGGGCAGGCACACGCACGGGCACGCACACGCACGGGCACAGGCACGCACGGGCAGGCACACGCACGGGCACAGGCACGCACGGGCAGGCACACGCACGGGCACGGGCAGGCACACACACGCACGGGCACGCACACGCACGGGCACGCGCACGCACGGGCAGGCACACGCACGGGCACAGGCATGCACGGGCACGCGCACGCACGGGCAGGCACACGCACGGGCACAGGCATGCACGGGCACGCGCACGCACGGGCAGGCACACGCACGGGCAGGCACACGCACGGGCACGGGCACGCACGGGCAGGCACACGCACGGGCACGGGCACGCACGGGCAGGCACACTCATGGGCACGCGCACGCACGGGCAGGCACACGCACGGGCAGGCACACGCACGGGCACAGGCACGCACGGGCAGGCACACGCACGGGCAGGCACACGCACGGGCACAGGCACGCACGGGCAGGCACACGCACGCGGCACGGGGGCACGCACGGGCAGGCACGGGCACGGGCATGCACGGGCACGGGCACGCACGGGCAGGCACACGCACGGGCACGGGCACGCACGGGCAGGCACACTCATGGGCACGGGCACGCACGGGGCAGGCACGGGCACGGGCATGCACGGGCACGGGCACACACGGGCAGGCACACGCACGGGCACGGGCACGCACGGGCAGGCACACGCACGGGCATGCACACGCACGGGCAGGGGCACGCACGGGCAGGCACACGCACGGGCACAGGCACGCACGGGCAGGCACACGCACGGGCAGGCACATGCACGGGCACGGGCACACACGGGCAGGCACACGCACGGGCACGGGCACGCACGGGCACGCACACGCCACCCCACAGCCAAAAGTGCACTTTCAGTTGCTGATACAAAAATAGATTGGCACATTCTGTTGGACACAGTGAAGATGTCCTCTCGGAAAGCCTTTTGTGTGTTGCTCTCGCGGGGAGAAGTCCTCCGGGAAGCGGCAGCAGGTCGGTACAAAGAGCTCGCCGAGAACGCGCTCCGGCGGGCCGCTGCCAGGGCTTGGGTGATGATGATGATGAAGAAGGGCAGGGGGTGGTCGCACGGGGCCTGCCCTTCAGAGCCTCGCCTGCTTTGCCAGCTGGAGCTCCCCACAGGCAGGGGTCGGTCACCGCCCGGCCTCGGCACAGGAACCGCTCGCCGGCAGCCCTCAGGCACCGCCACCCGGAGGCGCTCCCTGGCCGGCGCCGGGCAGAGCCTAGTGGGGAGCAGGGGGAAGCGTGGGGAGGCCGAGTTTGCGTTTCCAGTATTAAGGGTGGCTGCAGAGAGCCAGGTGGGAACAGTCAGGAGCCCTTCCCCGCAGGGCAGCCGGTGCTAGGAGTTCTGCACCAGGCGTCTGTAGTGCGGCATCACCTCGTGCTCCGGGAGGTGCAGGGCGAACTCCAAGGCCACCAGCACCGGGAACTCGAAGGCGATCAGCTCCCTCCTGTTCAGCCGGAACTTCTCTTCCAGTTTCTGCAACCAAATGACGCACAGTCAGTCCTTGGGCACCAGGATTTGCCCCCCCAGGGCTTCCTGCAGCTGGCACAAGTCACAGCACGCCTGCTGCTGGCACTGAAACCTCTGCCCTGCCCCACGGGCGCAGCTCCGGCGTTAGGGAAGGGGAGCAGCAGCAACTGGATCTGCTCACCCCGGGGCCTGGAGGGGCTGCAGGGGAGCTGGGGAGGGACTTGTGACAGGGGCTGGGAGTGACAGGATGAGGGACGATGGATTGAAGGTGGAAGAGTGAGATTGAGACTGGAGGTGAGGAAGAAATTCTTAGCAGTGAGGCTGGGGAGACACTGGCACAGGCTGCCCAGGGAGGCTGTGGCGGCCTCCTGCCTGGAGGTGTTCCAGGCTGTGTGCTGAGCTGCAGCCAGAGCAGGGAGAGAGCAGCACAGGGAGAGGATTCTGCCCCTCTGCTCTGCCCTGCTCAGACCCCACCTGCAGCACTGCCTCCAGCTCTGGGGCCCCCAGCACAAGAAGGACCTGGAGCTGCTGGAGAGGCTCCAAAGGAGGCCACCAAGAGGATCAGAGGGCTGCAGAACCTCCCCTGTGGGGCCAGGCTGAGAGAGTTGGGGCTGTTGAGCCTGGAGAAGAGAAGGCTCTGGGGAGACCTTAGAGCAGCCTTCCAGTTCCTGAGAGGCTCCAGGAGAGCTGGGGAGGGACATTTGACAGGAGCTGGGAGTGACAGGATGAGGACAATGGATTGAAGCTGGAAGAGCAAGATTGAGACTGGAGATGAGGCAGAAATTCTTTGCAGTGAGGGTGGTGAGACTCTGGCACAGGCTGCCCAGGGAGGCTGTGGCTGCCTCCTCCCTGGGGGTGTTCCAGGCCAGGCTGGATGAGGCCTTGAGCAAGCTGTGCTGGTGGGAGGTGTCCCTGCCCATGGCAGGGGGTTGGAACTGGATGACCCTTGAGGTCACTCCCAGCCCAACCCATTCTGTGAGTCCATGTTGCTGTGACCCCTCCCTGTGAAGCTGAGCTTACAAAGCTCATCCTGCCGTGCTGCTCCTGCCGTGCTCTCCACTCACCCCACCTCAGCAGATGGAGGCTCACAGGTGGAGGATCACAGTGATCACCACACAGGAAGAGGGAACTGCTGGCTTGATGCAAACACTGAGCTCCCCTCTGCACTCCCATGCCATCCTCTAGCTAACTGCCCACAGATGCCCTGCCCTACCTGACCTCCCCCGTTCCCCTTTCAGCACCCCGCTGGGGGAATTGTTTCTGCTGCAACCTCAGAGGCAGCAGGTGTCACCTGCAGCACCCTCAGGAGCAGTGAGCCATGGAACCCACCAGCCTCAGGAGGGATGTGAAGGGTTTCACAGCTGGCTTTCTGCTGTCCCTTCCTAACCCTGCCAGCTGCTCTGCCCTTTTCACTGGATTTGGCTGCCTGTCTCCAGCTGCTCGGAGGCGTTTCTGCCCCTCAGCCTCTTCTCAGGCTCTCCCTGGCTTGCTGCTCCTCCACTCACTGGAGAAAGGTCACAGTCTCTCACAGATGGTGCAGTGATTCAGGGTGTCAAGTGAGGCCACAGCTCCCACTGGGGTTTTGCTGGTTACTCAGAGGGCTTTCTAACACACTCAGGGGGCTCATCCCCAGCACTGCGGCACAAGGGCATGAGCCCAGCCCTGCCCCCAGCCAAGCCCCTGTCTCCCATGAGCTGAGGGAGCTGGTAGTGGCCAAGCTAAGGCTGCCTGCCTCACTTCCTCTGGCAGCCAGGCTGGCATCTTGGTGCTTGCAAAGGGCTGTGCAGTGACCCTCCCCTGTTGCCCCTTCCCTGTGGACCTCACTCTGCAGAAAACCAGCTGGGGTGAGGGGTTCCAGGGGGAACACTCCTTCAGGTTTCCTTGCCTCAGAGCTCAACTGAAGGGAACACAAACTTGGTAGTCTCTTAGACCCCTCCTGGAGCTAGCACCTGCATTCACCTCCCAGAGAGGAGTCCTTACTCATGGAACAGCTCCAAGCTCCCTGCCATGGGCAGGGACACCTCCCAGCTGGACACAGCTGCTCAAGGCCTCATCCAGCCTGGCCTTCAACACCCCTGGGAGGGAACAGGGAGTAAGTTCATGAGGCTGTGACCAACAGTGCTCTAAGGAGGCTGGTGGTTCGAGCTGGGAGGTCAGTGTCACAGTATTACCAAGGTTGGAAGAGACCTCGAAGATCATCGAGTCCAACCTGGCACCACAGACCCCATGACTAGACCATGGCACCAAGTGCCACATCCAGTCCCCTCTTGAACACCTCCAGGGATGGTGACTCCACCACCTCCCTGGGCAGCACATCCCAATGGCGAATCACTCTCTCAGTGAAGAACTTTCTCCTCACCTCCAGCCTAAACTTCCCCTGGTGCAGCTTGAGACTGTGTCCCCTTGATCTGGTGCTGGCTGCCTGGGAGAAGAGACCAACCCCCACCTGGCTACAACCTCCCTTCAGGTAGTTGTAGAGAGCAATGAGGTCTCCCCTGAGCCTCCTCTTCTCCAGGCTAAGCAACCCCAGCTCCCTCAGCCTCTCCTCACAGGGCTGTGCTCAAGGCCTCTCCCCAGCCTTGTTGCCCTTCTCTGGACACCTTCAAGTCTCTCAATGTCCTTCTTAAACTGAGGGGCCCAGAACTGGACCCAGGACTCAAGGTGTGGCCTCAGCAGTGCTGAGCACAGGGCACAATGACCTCCCTGCTCCTGCTGGCCACACTCTTCCTGCTGCAGGCCAGGATGCCATTGGCCTTCTTGGCTGCCTGGGCACACTGCTGGCTCATGTTCAGCCTACCATCAACCAGCACCCCCAGGTCCCTCTCTGCCTGGCTGCTCTCAGCCCCTCTGCCCCCAGCCTGTAGCACTGCCTGGGGTTGCTGTGGCCAATGTGCAGCACCTGGCACTTGGATGTGTTCAATCTCCTGCCCTTGGCCTCTGCCCATCTGTCCAGCCTGTCGAGGTCCCTCTGCAGAGCCTCTCTGCCCTCCAGCAGATCAACTCCTGCCCCCAGCTTGGTGTCATCTGCAAATTCACTGCTGATGGACTCAATGCCCTCATCCAGATCATCAATAAAGATGTTGAAGAGCATGGGGCCCAGCACTGATCCTTGGGGCACACCACTGGTGCCTGGCTGCCAGCTGGCTGTGGCACCATTCACCAGCACCCTCTGGGCTCAGCCTCCAACCAGTTCCTAACCCAGCTCAGAGTGCTGCTGTCCCAGCCAGGGGCTGACAGCTTGGCCAGGAGTTTGCTGTGGGGGACGGTGTCAAAGGCCTTGCTGAGGTCCAGGCAGACCACATACACAGCCTGCCCCACATCCACCAGGCAGTCACCTGATCATAGAAGGAGATCAGGTTGGTCAGGGAGAATCAGACATTCAGGGATGGTTTGGGCTGGAAGGGACCTCAAAGCTCATCCAGTTCCAACCCCCGCCATGGGCAGGGACACCTCCCACCAGCACAGCTTGCTCAAGGCCTCATCCAGCCTGGCCTGGAACACCTCCAGGAAGGAGGCAGCCACAGCCTCCCTGGGCAGCCTGTGCCAGTGTACTGATTGCTGACACTCTTGAAAGCAGAAACAGCAAAAGGGATTTCCTGAGCATTAACTGTGGAGCTGCACTGACAGAAGGGTGCTCAGGGACCTCCCAGACCACACAGCATCTCACACCAGGGTCTTTGATCCCTCCAGCCAAGCTTCCCATTGATCACCACACAGAGGTGCAACCAACAATGGCCTCCAGCTGGCACCCTGGAGGAGTGTGGGCAGCCAGCAGCAGGGGCAGCTGGCACAGGGGCAGCAGGTGCAGGGCAGAGCTGGTACAGGGCCAGCTGGTGCAGGGGGTAGCTGCTGCAGGGGGACAGCTGGTGCAGGGGGAGAGCTGGTGCAGGGGGAGAGCTGCTGCAGGGGGAGAGCTGCTGCAGGGACAGCTGCTGCAGGGACACAGCTGCTGCAGGGGCAGCTGCTGCAGGGGGGGCAGCTGCTGCAGGGGGCAGCTGCTGCAGGGGGACAGCTGCTGCAGGGGGACAGCTGCTGCAGGGACAGCTAGTGCAGGGGGACAGCTGCTGCAGGGGGACAGCTGCTGCAGGGGGACAGCTGCTGCAGGGACAGCTAGTGCAGGGGGACAGCTGCTGCAGGGGGACAGCTGCTGCAGGGGGACAGCTGCTGCAGAGGGACAGCTGCTGCAGGGGGGCAGCTGCTGCAGGGGGAGAGCTGCTGCAGGGGGAGAGCTGCTGCAGGGGGAGAGCTGCTGCAGGGGGACAGCTTCTGCAGGGGGCAGCTGCTGCAGGGGGACAGCTGCTGCAGGGGGACAGCTGCTGCAGGGGACAGCTGCTGCAGAGGGACAGCTGCTGCAGGGGGAGCGCTGCTGCAGGGGGAGAGCTGCTGCAGGGGGGCAGCTGCTGCAGGGGGAGCGCTGCTGCAGGGGGAGAGCTGCTGCAGGGGGACAGCTTCTGCAGGGGGCAGCTGCTGCAGGGGGAGAGCTGCTGCAGGGGGAGAGCTGCTGCAGGGGGACAGCTGCTGCAGGGGGCAGCTGCTGCAGGGACAGCTGCAGGCCTGTGCATACGTACATCTATCAGGTGCTTGACTTCATGCTTTCTGAGGTCACTGCCAATTTTGGCTGCTAAGAGGACACAGGCTCCAGCACAAAGCTTCCTGTTCTGCTTGTTCAGCTTCCCCTTGAGAGCCAGCTTCTCAAAGTAGACAAAGGCCATGGCCACCGTGGGCTCCTCGAAGCCACACTCCTCCTGAGCCAGCTTCCGCATCTCCCGCTTGAGGCTGAGGAGAGAGAGCAGAGCAGGAGGCCGTGAGCTGCCTGCTGAACCCTGCCCGGCCTCACCCTGCCAGCCCCTGCCAGGCACTCTGCCCAGTCAGACCCGGGGGACAAGGGAACTGCACTTTCCTGGGCAGCTGCCTCTGTGCTGTGTCTTGGGGACACACTTCACAGGCAGGTCGTGGCCCCCAGCCTCCCCCCGCGGGTGGCTGTGTCAGGCTCCACGGCGGCCGAACAGCTCTGACACGTTCAGTAGCTCTGTCCCGGCAGAAGCCTTCAGCTGCAGAGAGCTGATGTGCTGACAGCAGCCTCAGCACCCCTGATGCCTGCAGCCTGGGCTGGGCAGGCTTCCCCTGCACTGCAGCACTGCCTGGCTGCAAGGCCAGGGGGCTCAGCATCCTTCTGGCACCTCAGCCCTTGGCCTGCTCTGTGTCCAGCCTGCTGCACTGGCAGCAGTGATCCAACACTGCAGCTCTGCTGCTGACCACTGGTTTTGCCCCTGGCTGTGCCAAGGCACCAAGGCCAGCGTTCCTCTTTCCTCAGCCTCTTCACAGTGAGTGCCAGGGTGGTGCCCTTGCTCTGGATCTTTCAGCACAGTGCATGCCCACCTCACATTCCCACCCCATTAGATGCCACACTTGACCTCTGCCCAGCAGGTGCTTGCCCATGTCTGTTTGCCCCTGGTTTTCTTCACTCAGTCCCCTCATGCAAGCAACCTGCATCTCTGCTGGCCACTGCTCCGCAAGACCCCTCAGTGCTGTGCTCTCCCCCACCCCCCTTGCACAAGAGCAACTGCCCTGCAAGGGGAGGCAGCTGTGCCATGCTGCAGCCTTCCCAAGCTTGCCAACATACCTTCTTATTTTACTGAGGGTGAGCTTGATGTGAGGGAACTTCTCCTTAAAGGTCTCATTCATGTCCTTCTTGAGATCTGATGGCTTCACGTAGTCTATGACTGTGGTCTGGAACACATGGCCAAGAGAGAGTCACTCGTTGGGTCTGTAACTAACAGCAGCACTTAATGCAGACTGAATTCTCCTCCCTGCTGCAAGCCCTGGGACCAGCTGGCTCCTGTCTGGTGTCTGTGGAGGATTAAGGCAAGCACTGGTGACTGCTCCCTCAGAACGAGTGGCCTGAGGTTTGAGGTGACCACAGGAGCACAGACCAGAGGATGTCAGGGGTTGGAAGGGACCTCTGGAGATCATTGAGTCCAATCCCCTACCAGAGCACAGGTCACCCAGGAACACATCCAGATGGGGCTGGGAAGTCTCCCTTCTGCAGCCAGCCTGGTTCACCTGGCACACCTCCAGCCCTGGGGAGACTTGCCAGGATTGAGGCAGATCCTCCTTAGAAGGAGAAAGGCTCTTCTTAAATCGCTCTACTTAAAGCACTCAGAGGCTTGAGAAGCAGCAGATGGCTTCACACTGGCCATGGGCAGGGGGTGGAGCTGGCTGGCACCTTGGGGACTAGTCCATTTTATCCTGTTGATAACAACCTGCTCCCCCCAGCCCCCAGTACTGCTGCTTCCTGCCAGCAGCTGTAAGGCACCAGCACGAAATCCAGCTGCAAGCTGCTGTGTGCTGCCTGGATCCCTCGAGCAGGCTACATTGGCTCATCTTGGCAGTGCCATGCTGGAGAGCTCAGCTACCTGCCCTTATTCTCCAGAACAGGAACTGGGCCACTTTTTCATTCCCCCCCCCCCCCCTTGACTGAGTTTCTCCCAGCTGCTGCAGGAGCCCAGCTGGCTCTGAGCAGAGGATGCTCAGCTGGGACCTGCAGAAATGTGTCTGTGGGACCCTGCCCAGCAGAGAGGGCAGCCTGTGCCACTGTCTCACCACCCTCACTGCAAAGAATTTCTTCCTCATCTCCAGTCTCAATCTGCCCTCTCTCAGCTCAAAGCCATTGTCCTTATCCTGTCACTCCCAGCCCTTGTCCAAAGTCCCTCCCCAGCTCTCCTGGAGCCCCTTCAGCTACTGGAAGGCTGCTCTGAGGTCTCTCTGGAGCTTTCTCTTCTCCAGGCTGAACAGCCCCAACTCTCTCAGCCTGTCCCCACAAGGGAGGTTCTGCAGCCTCTGATCATCTTGGTGGCCTCCTCTGGACCCTCTCCAGCAGTGCCTTGTCCTTTGCTGGGGGCACCAGAACCTTACCAGTACCCCTCCTAGATCTGTTTCTAACCAGGCACTTTAGCAACCCTCTGCCACATCACGGCTGGGGCTCCTCCTCAGCCCTGCTCTCCAGACCCTTCCCCAGCTTGGTTGCCCTTCTCTGGACCTGCTCCTGCCTCTCAATGTCCTTCTTGCAGTGAGGGACCCAAAACTGAACCCAGCACTCAAGCTGTGGCCTCCCCAGTGCCCAGTACAGGAGGACAATCCCTGCCCTGCTCCTGCTGCCCACCTGGGCACCCCCTGGCTCATCTTCAGCTGGCTCTAAACTCAACCAATCCTGCTGGAGCAGTGGTGGAAAAGGTGAGAGCTTCCTTCTTTACACTAAAAAAGCCTCATCAGTGCAGGTAAAGGCAGCAGAAGTTGCCTCTTGTTCAGAGTTATTCATGTTCAGGGATTTGAGCCTGAAAGATTCAGGATTTCACAAAGCAAATAATCTCAAAAGTGCCTCTTTGAACTACAGCCCCTGGAAGGCTGCCAGTTTCTTTTCTATGGTTTACACACTCAAATCAGCCTTAATTAATTCCCTGTGTCACTATTATCAAAGATGTGCTCCTTGGGGTTCTCAGCCAAATACAGCATCAGGGTTCAAACACAACCCTCTGCCCACACTGTGATCCTCTGCTCCCCGAGGCTCTGCAGGAGAAGGTCAGCAGCTGAGAAAAGAAAAGAAAGGAAAAGAAGAAACAAAAAAGGGAAAGAAAAAAAAAGGGAAAGAAAAAAAAGGAAAGAAAAAAAAAAGGGGAAAAAGGGGGAAGAAAGAAAAAAGAGGAAAAAAGGAAAAAAAAGAGGAAAAAAGAAGAAAGAAAGTAAAAAAGAAAAAAGGAAAAAAAGAAGGAAAAAAAGAAAAAAAGAAAAAAAAGAAGGAAAAAGAAAGAAGAAGGAAAAAAAATGTAAAGAAAAAAAAAGGAAAAAAGGAAAAAAAGAAAAAAAGAAGGAAAGAAGGGAAAAAGGGGGGAAAAAAAGGAAAGAAAAGAAAAAAGAAGGAAAAAAAGAAGGAAAAAAGGAGACTGAAAAAAGAAAAAAAGGAGAAAAGGAAAAAAAAAAAAGGAAAGAAAAAGAAAAAAGAAGGAAAAAAGTAAAAAAGAAAAAAATTTAAAAAGGAGAACAAAAAAAGGAAAAAAGAAAAAAGGAAAGAAAAAGAAGGAAAAAAGGGAAAAAGAAGGAAAAAAGGGAAAAAGAAGGAAAAAAGGGAAAAAAGAAGGAAAAAAGAAAAAAAAAAAAAAAGAAGGAAAAAAGGAGAACAAAAAAAAGGAAAAAAGGAAAAAAGAAAAAAGGAAAGAAAAAGAAGGAAAAAAGGGAAAAAGAAGGAAAAAGAAGGAAAAAAGTAGAACAAAAAAGGAAAAATAAGAAAAAAAGAAAGAAAAAGAAAAAAGAAGGAAAAAAGTAAAAAGAAGGAAAAAAGGAGAAGAAAAAAGGAAAAAAAAAAAAAGGAGAAAAGGAAAAAAGAAAAAAGGAAAGAAAAAGAAAAAAGAAGGAAAAAAGTAAAAAGAGAAAAAGAATTTTAAAAGGAGAACAAAAAAAAAGGAAAAAAGAAAAAAGGAAAGAAAAAGAAGGAAAAAGGGAAAAAGAAGGAAAAAAGGGAAAAAGAAGGGAAAAAAGGAAAAAAAGAAAAAAGAAGGAAAAAGGATAATAAAAAAGGAAAAAAAGGGAAAAAGGAAAAAAGAAAAAAGGAAAGAGAAAAAAGAAGGGAAAAAGGAGAAAAAAACAAAGAAAAAGGAAATAAGAAAAAGGGAAAGAAAAAGAAAAAAGAAGGAAAAAAAGTGAAAAAGAGGAATGAAAAAGGAAAAAAGGAAAAAAGAAAAAAGAAAAAGAAAAAAGAAGGAAAAAGAAGGAAAAAAGGAGAACAAAAAAAAAAAAAAAAAAGGAAATAGAAAAAGGAAGGGGAAAAGGGAAAAAAAAGAAGAAAAAAAAAGAAGGAAAAAAGGAGAACAAAAAAGGGAAATAAAAAGGAAAAAAAGGAAAAAAATTGAAAAAAAAGGAAAAATAGGGGAAAAAAAGAAAGAAGAAAAGAAGGGGGAAAAAAGGGCAGTTTGGAGGTGCTGAATGTCCAGCTCTGGAAGTGGCCTGCAGAGCAGGGTGATGGCACTGAGGGACACTGCAGCACACTGCTCCTGACCGTGCTGCTCCTGCTGCAAGGCAGAGCAGGGCCAGAACGTGCTGTGTCACCATGCAGGGCTGCTGGGAGGCTGCAGGGGCAGGGCAGGGAGCAGTTGGAAGCCACACTGCAGAGCTGAGGTTTAATAATGCAGCCTGGCTGTGCTCTGCAGCAGCCCTGGCAAGGGCAGGCTGCCAGCCAGCTGGCTGGAGAAGCACTGCAGGCCTGTGTGACCTGCTTCTGATTAGTGCTGGGGAGATGGCAGCTCGTGGGGACACCATCCATGCACCGCACTGCAGCTC
Source organism: Picus viridis (assembly GCA_033816785.1). Taxonomy (NCBI): domain Eukaryota; kingdom Metazoa; phylum Chordata; class Aves; order Piciformes; family Picidae; genus Picus; species Picus viridis. The sequence goes on from CM066571.1 coordinate 2,754,048, forward strand.
CCAAAGCAGGTTCCAAGAGCATCCCTTGGGCACAGGCAGGTGCCTTGCTGCAGGGATGGTACCAGAGGGGGTGACTCCAAGTCAAGGTGCTGCTGACATGAGGAACGTGGACATGAAGAACACAGACATGAGGAGCATGGATGTTGCAGTGGGTGTCCAGAGAAGGGCCAGGAGGAGGAGCAGAGGGCTGGAGCTGCTCTGCTCTGGAGACAGCCTGAGAGAGTTGGGGTTGTGCAGGCTGGAGAGGAGAAGGCTCCCAGGAGACCTTCTGGTGGCCTTCCAGGATCTGCAGGGGGCTCCAAGCAAGCTGGGGAGGGACTTCTGAGGGTGTGAGGGAGGGATAGGACTGGGGGGATGGAGCAAAACTAGAAGTGGGGAGATTGAGATTGGATGTGAGGAAGAAGTTGTTGCCCATGAGGGTGGTGAGAGCCTGGCACAGGCTGCCCAGGGAGGTGGTGGAAGCCTCCTGCCTGGAGGTGTTTGCAGCCAGGCTGGAGGTGGCTGTGAGCAACCTGCTGTAGTGTGAGGTGTCCCTGCCCATGGCAGGGGGGTTGGAACTGTCTGAGCCTTGAGGTCCCTTCCAGCCCTGACAGCTCTGTGATTCTATGGCTATGAGGAACATGGACATGAGGAACATGGTCCCTTGGGGGCTGCCATGCCCTGGGACAGGCTGCCCAGGGCACTGGTGGAGCCCCCATCCCTAGAGGGGTTGCAAAGCTGGTGCTGTGGCTTAGTGGTGAGCTGGCAGTGTTGGGTTAAGGGTTGGAGGTGGTCTGCAAGGTGTCTTCCCCCCAGAAAGACTCCATGATTCCATCAGCTGGACCTTCCTGCGCTGGCTGCAGTGCAGAGCAGGCAGCTCACAGGCTCCTGTGTCTCTGTGCTCCTAACAGGCAGGAGGGTAAGGTCAGCCTCAGGGCTGTTCAGGGAGCTGCCTGGCTCTGCGTGGCAGGGGCTTGCCTCTGCTGGAGGAGCTCAGGAAGGCAGTGCTGAGCCTGGAGTGGTCACCAGGAGGCTCTAGAAGAGGAAGGAGTGCTCTGCCTGGCAGAGCAAGCTCCCATTCCAGAGGGGTTTAGGAATCTGCAGGAATTGCTGTTTTGGCAGCATCAGCCAGGAAGACATCTGCCAACCAGGCCATGACTCCCCCTGCCCCCAGCAGGACATTTCTGCACCTCTGTTCACACTGTAGTAGAGTCTGCAGCCCCTCCCATGAAGGCACCACAAAGTGCAGCAGGAGTTAAACAGGACCAACACAGTTCCTAGGAGCTGTGGAGTTGGTGCTGGGAGAGTACTGAAGCTGCTTCGTCAGAATCATCCCAACCCTCACTGGGAAGAATTTCTTCCTCATCTCCAGTCTCAATCTCTCCTCTGCCACCTTCAATCAACTGTCCCTCATCCTGGCACTCCCAGCCCTTGTCCAAAGTCCCTACCCAGCTCTCCTGGAGCCCCTTCAGCTACTGGAAGGCTGCTCTGAGGTCTCTCTGGAGCTTTCTCTTCTCCAGGCTGAACAGCCCCAACTCTCTCAGCCTGTCCCCACAGGGGAGGTTCTGCAGCCCTCTGATCATCCTCATGGCCTCCTCTGGACCCTCTCCAGAAGCTTCAGGTCCTTCTTGTGCTAGGGGCCTCAGAAGTGGAGGCAGTGCTGCAGGTGGGGGCTGAGCAGAGCAGAGGGGCAGAATCCCCTCCCTGTGCTGCTCTGGGTGCAGCTCAGGACATGGCCTTCATTCAGCTTTGCTGAAGTTAAGCAGTAAAAAGAGGCCAAAAGAAGCTATCTGCCCATCCTGCACAGTCAGCCTGTCACCAGGGTACCCAAGGGTATCAGACCTCTCTCTGTTCACACTGCAGCAGAGTCTGCAGCCTCTCCTATGAAGGCACCACAAAGTGCAGCAGGAGTTAAACAGGACCAACACAACCCCTAGGAGCTGTGGAGTTGGTGCTGGGAAAGTGCTGAAGCTGCTTCTTCAGAATCATCCCAAGCAGGCTCCTTGCAGGAATGGGCCAGGGAAGTGTACAGCCACAAGCCCAGAGCAAACCAGAGAGCAAAGAGAAAGCGACTCTCCTTGCCCACACCTTCCTGCAGGGAGGAGGCTCAGCTACTCCTCGAGAGCAGCTGAGGACCTGCAGGCAAACAGCCTCTGCAAGCCAGGGCTCCTGCAGCTCCCTGCCAGCACAGGACTGTGGACTCAGTGCCAGTGATGAGAGCTCAGGCTCCCACTGACGGGGAGGAAGTGCTTGCTGAGGGCTGGCTGCTTGTTATTGGCAGTAAAATCCAAGCTGGACCACACACTCTGTCCATCCTATGCCTCAAGATAGGGCCTGGAGCACATGTCCTGTGAGGAGGGGCTGAGGGAGCTGGGGGTGCTCAGGCTGGGGAGAAGGAGGCTGAGGGAGACCTCAGTGCTCTCTGCAGCTCCCTGCAGGGAGGTTGGAGTGAGGAGGGGGCAGCCTCTGCTGCTTGGTGGCAAGGGACAGGAGCAGAGGCAATGGTTCCAAGCTGCCCCAGGGGAGGCTCAGGCTGGAGCTCAGGAAAGATTTCTGCCCTGGAAGGGATCTCAGCCATTGGAAGAGGCTGCCCAGGGCAGTGCTGCAGTCCCCATCCCTGGGGGTGTTCCAGCAGCTGTGGCCCTGGTGCTTAGGGACCTGGTTTGGTGCTGAGCCTGCAGTGCTGGGTGGAGGGTGGACTGGCTGAGCTGGGAGGTGTGCTCCAACCAGATCTGTTCTGCGGCTGTGTGCTCAAGTCTGTGGTGTTTACTGATGCAGCATTCACACAGATCTCAACACAGTTGAGGTTCTCCAAGCCTGGCACAGGCTGCCCAGGGAGGTGTTCGAATCCCCATGCCTGGAGGTGTTTCAGAGAGGCAGAGCTGTGGTGCCGAGGGCCAGGGCTTAGCCCCAGCCTTGGTAGAGTTGGAGGATGGTTGGACTGGGTGAGCTGAAAGGGCTTTTGCAACCCAAAACTTGCGTGTGTCTACAATTCTGCAGCTTGAGCAGTGGAGCCATCCTGCCCTGCAGAGCAGGAGCAGGCTCCCAGCAGGCACATCCATGCCTGCAGCTGTGTCCCATCCCCCCCCGGGCCCATTCCTGCCACACACCTTCAGGAAGAGCATTCGTTGCTCTGACACCCACGAGGGAGCGGAGGGGCAGGGCAGGGAGGAGCATCCCCAGGCCTGCAGCCGCCGAGCGTCACTGCTAACCGCTGGCCAAGGAGCCCAGCTTTAATTACAAGCTGCAGCTCTCCACACAGAACGTCCAGCGCTGACATCAGAGCTGCTCTGGCGCTCGCAAGAGGCAGCTAATTGCAGCTGTTAATTACAGCTGCGCTCTGCTCAGCACCAGAGACTGGTTCCAGCCCGTGCACAGCAGCTCTGGGCAGGGCTCGTTGGGCAGGCAGGGGTCTGTCAGTGCCGGGATGGCTGGGCACAGTCACAGAAGCCCCTAGCTCTGTCACTGCTGATTGGCTTTAATTGCAGCAGAGGTCGATTTTGTATTTGGCAAAGAAAATGCCTTGAAATTACAGCCCATAATGGTCCTGGTCCCACTGCTGGGAGCTGCAGGGAGGGGGATGCCAGCTGAGTCAGGCAGGTCTAACATGGATGCCAGTGCAGTTCGCTGCAGAGCCAGTGTGCCCCCACACCTACCCTGCCCAGTCTGACGCACAACCAGAGCAGGGCAGGGCCTGGAAGGGACCTCTGCAGCTCCCTGAATCCAACCCCCTGCCGAGGCAGGGTCACCTGGAGAAGGCCACACAGGAACACATCCAGGTGGGGTTGGAGTGTCTCCAGAGATGGAGACTCCAGCACCTCTCTGGGCAGCCCAAGGAAGGCACAAACCTTCCTTCCTGGCAGCCTGAGCTGCAAAATCCTCAATCCTCTCTAACCTGCAAGCCCCCAGGACACTCTGGCACAGCCTTTCCTTCCTTGCCCTCGCAGACCACTTCTCACTTGTCAAATGTCTCGCCATACCTCTGGTCAAGGTGCAAATCCCCAGCTGGCTCCTTCCTGTTTTGCAGTAAGATTACAACTATGGACCTCCAAAAGCTGTGGTTAAGCAGCATGAGGTGAAGAAGAGCATCAAACACTCACTCTTGGGTGGACACCTCCCATGCAGGATGTTGTCACAGAACATCAGGGCTTGGAAGGGACCTCTGGAGATCACCCAGCCCAACCCCCTGCCAGGGCAGGGTCACCCAGGGCAGCTCACACAGAACACATCCAGGTGGGGCTGGAAAGGCTCCAGAGGGGACTCCACAACCCCCCTGGGCAGCCTGCTCCAGGGCTCAGCACCCTCACAGGGACAAAGTTTTCCCTCCTGTTCCCCTGGCACCTCCTCTGCCCCAGCTTGCCCCCAGTGCCCCTTGTGCTGTCCCTGGGCATCCCTGAGCAGAGCCTGGCTCCAGCCCTGCACATCTTTAGCCCCAGCAATGAGGGCAGCCCTCAGGCTGCTCTGTTCCAAGCTCCAAGCCCCAGCTCCCTCAGCCTGGGCTCACAGGGAGATGTTCCACTGCCTGCAGCAGCTCTGTGCCTCTGTGCAGGACTCTCTCAAGCATTTCCTTGAGGTCCTTCTTGACCTGAGGGTCCCAGAACTGGAGATATTCCAGATGTGGCCTCACCAGGGCAGAGTAGAGGAGGAGGAGAGCCACTCTGACCTGCTAACCACCTTGCTTCCAATACACCCCAGGATACCACTGGCCTTCTTGGCCGCTACCCTGGCTGCCCTGTTTTGCCTCACCCAACTATGTGCATCTCAACACCAAGCTGAAAAGGAATCAAAGGTCTGAGGTGGTCCTGGAGGACTCAGAGTGCCTGGTGCACATCTGCCCCCTGAGGAAGGGCACAAACCCAGCAGTGACTGCTACAGCTGCGCTCGCTTTGGGCGCTGCTCTGCCAGGTCTCTGAGGGCGGGCAGCTCCCTGCCCATGACAACAGGCACATCAAAACCTAACAAGTATTTCCCCACCCAGATGGAGCTGCTATGGAAGGCTGACACTTTGTGGGCTGGCAGTCAAAATCTACCTTGCCCACTCCACAAGCAAAAGTGGCTGAGAGCAAGCAGGGGACAGAGCAGGGCTCTCATTTGCAGACTCGGCACAAGCACAGCCTCAGAGCTCAGTGAAGCCTCCCCCTCTGCCACGGTCAGGACACTCCTGCCAGCCAGGAGATAAGCTTCAATCGACATGAAACACTTCAGAGCCATTTCTTTTGAAGTAGGAGCACCCAAGAGCATCTCAATCAAATAAAGGCCAGGGCTGGGGGGCAGAAAAGAACCTGCAAGGACTGCACCTGGGCATACAGTAGCAGTGTCTTAAACAGCAGCTTCTCTCCCCAGCCAAGGGAGAACACTTCAGACCTCAAGGTTTGAAGGCACAGAACCACAGAATTGTTTGGGTTGGAAAAGCCCTCTGAGATCCTCCAGTCCAACATCAACCCAGCCCCACCATGGCCACCAAACCCTGGCCCCAAGTGCCATGGCCACAGCTCTCTGGAACACCTCCAGGCATGGGGACTCCACCACCTCCCTGGGCAGCCTCTGCCAAGCCCTGACCACTCTGGCAGCAAAGACATTTTCCCTCCTCTCCAACCTCAGCCTCCCCTGGCACAACTCCAGGCCATTCCCTCTCCTTCTATCACCTGAGCCTAGGGAGCAGAGCCCAACCCCCACCTCACTGCAGCCTCCTCTCAGGGAGCTGGAGAGAGCAAGGAGGTCTCCCTCAGCCTCCTCTTCTCCACACTCCACACCCCCAGCTCCCTCAGCTGCTCCTCCCCAGCCCTCTTCTCCAGACCCTTGTATACAGATAAGAGAACTAAGTCACCACTTTAGATAACAGCCAAACCAAGCCAAGCCAAATCAAACCATACCAAACCAAACCAAACCAAATCAAACCAAATAAAATCATACCATACCAAACCAAACCAAACCAAATCAAACCAAACCAAATCAAACCAAATAAAATCATACCAAACCAAACCATACCAAACCAAACCATACCAAACCAAATCAAACCAAACCAAACCAAACCATACCAAACCAAACCAAATCAAATCAAATCAAACCAAACCATCCCAACCCAAACCATACTAAATCAAATCAAACCAAACCATACCAAACCAAATCAAACCATACCAAACCAAACCATACCAAACTAAACCAAACCAAACCAAATCAAACCAAACCATACCAAACTAAACCAAATCAAATCAAACCAAAACATCCCAAACCAAACCATACTAAACCAAATCAAACCAAACCATCCCAAACCAAACCAAATGAAACCAAACCATCCCAAACCATACCAAATCAAATCAAACCAAATCATACCATACCAAACCAAACCATCCCAACCCAACTTTGCCCTGCTGCCTGCTGGTCCTTTGAGTGCCTAGCTCAGCCAGAGCCATGCTGTGTCACACACAGTGGCACTGCACCTTGCAGCAGCTTGCAGCAGCCCTGCACCTTGCAGCCTGCACCTTGCAGCAGCCCTGCAGCAGCCCTGCACCTTGCAGCAGCTTGAAGCAGCCCTGCACCTTGCAGCAGCCCTTGCAGCACCTGCAGCAGCACCTGCACCTTGCAGCAGCCCTGCACCTTGCAGCAGCCCTCCACCTTGCAGCAGCCCTGCACCTTGAAGCAGCCCTGCACCTTGCAGCAGCCCTGCACCTTGCAGCAGCACCTTGCCAGCCCTGCACCTTGCAGCAGCCCTGCACCTTGAAGCAGCCCTGCACCTTGAAGCAGCCCTCCACCTTGCAGCAGCCCTGCACCTTGCAGCAGCCCTGCACCTTGCAGCAGCCCTCCACCTTGCAGCAGCCCTGCAAAGCCTACAGGCAGAGTACAGCTGCAGGAAGGCTCCAGAAGTCTCTCAGCACAGGACCCAGGGAGTCAGAGGTCAGAAGGAGGAGCAGTGATGTGTTTGTATGGACAGAGTGAAAAGCACAGAGGTTGTGCTTGTGGTTGTGCAAGGAAAGGAAGGACTAGGCCAGGGGGAAACAAAGAGCTGGGAAACAAAGGCTCCACCAGACACCCAAGGGCTGTTCCAAGGGATGAGTGATAAGCATCAGAAGACAATGCAGCTTTGTGACTTCAGAGAAGCCCTAATGAGCATCCTCCTAGTTTTTAATAGATGCCAATTAGAGGAAGTATGAATTTTCCCCTGGATGCCAGAGAATGGAGGCATTGTTCTGAGAGGCCTTTCATCTGCAGCATGGATGAAAGGCAGCAGTGAGTAAAAGCCTTCACTTGGGCAATACCTCCACCAGGCTGTCGGTACATGCCCTGCCACACGGCTGTCAGTCAGAACAAAGCATTCCCCAGCAGCTCTTCATTAGCAGATTAGAAGCAGTAATAGTGAGAATAGTAACAGTGATTAATAATCTTCCTCACACACAGCCCAGTGTAGCCTTGCCCTTGCAAAGGCTGCCCCCCCAGTGCTGCCTGAGCCACACTGCACTGGGCACATCACTCACCATGTATGAAGGGAAGATCAAAACCCTCTTGTGTTTGCCACATGGCCACTGGGGATCATCTAAAAGGTTGGGGTCGTACTCAACAAAGTCTCCCAGGTCACTACCTAGAAAACAAGGGGAAATAGAAGGCAGGAACTGGTGACATCAAGAAAGCTCTGCACTTAACAGGAGGGGCAAATGTGTTCACAGATAATCAGAAAGCCATGGAATGGTTTGGGTTGGAAGGGAGCTCAAAGCTCATCCAGCTCCACGCCCCTGCCGTGGGCAGGGACACCTCCCACCAGCCCAGGCTGCTCAAGGCCTCATCCAGCCTGGCTTTGAACACAGGGGCTGGAAGGGACCTGGAAAGATCATTGATCCAACCCCCCTGCCACAGCAGCATCACCCAGAGCAGCTCACACAGGAATGAATCCAGGTGGGGTCTGAAAGCCTGCTCCAGGGCTCAGCACCCTCACAGGGAAAAAGTTTTCCCTTCTGTTCCCCTGGCACCTCCTCTGCTCCAGCTTGCCTCCAGTGCCCCTTGTGCTGTCCCTGGGCATCCCTGAGCAGAGCCTGGCTCCAGCCCTGCACATCTTTAGCCCCAGCAATGAGGGCAGCCCTCAGGCTGCTCTGCTCCAAGCTCCAAGCCCCAGCTCCCTCAGCCTGTGCTCACAGGGAGATGCTCCACTGCCTGCAGCAGCTCTGTGCCTCTGTGCTGGACTCTCTCAAGCATTTCCTTGAGGTCCTTCTTGAACTGAGGGTCCCAAAACTCCTAGAGCAAGAGACTCCACAACCTCTCTGGGCAGCCTGCTCCAGGGCTCTGTCACCCTCATGGTGACAAAGTTTTTCCTTATGTTTACATGGAAAGGATTCCAGGCTTGGAGCCTCCACAGCTTCTCTGGGCAACCTCTTCCAGTGCCTCACCAGCCTCACGGGCAAGAATTGCTTCCTAATGTCTCATCCACCTGAAGGGAGGTTGTAGCCAGGTGGGGGTTGGTCTCTTCTCCCAGGCAAGCAGCACCAGAACAAGAGGACACAGTCTCAAGCTGTGCCAGGGGAGGTTTAGGCTGGAGGGGAGGAGAAAGTTCTTCCCAGCAAGAGAGATTGGTCACTGGGAGGTGCTGCCCAGGGAGGTGGTGGAGTCCCCATCCCTGGAGGTGTTCACAAAAGGCTTGGCTGTGGCACTGGGAGCCATGGTTTAGTTGTCAGGAGGTGCTGGGTGACAGCTTGGACTTGATGATCTCTGAGGTCTTTTCCAACCTTATTGATTCTATGATCTAAATCCAGCTTCTTCCAGTCTGAAGCCATCACCTCTTGTCCTGTCACTCCAGGCCACTGTCAGAAGTCCCTCTGCAGCTCTCCTGTAGCCCCCTGCAGACAGCAGAAGGCTGCTCTCAGGTGCCCCAAACCCTAACTCTGAGTATGTCACTATTTCACCACAAACACAATCTGCAAAGCCACAGAGGCCCTGCAGCCCCTCAGCTACCTGCCACAAGTGAATTCAGGGCTTGGAGCACTGCAGAAGGCCAGAAATGACTTTCCCTCCTGGCAAGAAGCTTCCATCTGGTTTAGGCAGATGTTTTGATTGGTTTGATTTAAGATGAGGAAGTTATTTCCAGCATACAGTGGTGGGGCTTGGTGCCTGCTCCTGTGAGCACAGTCCCTCTGCAGCCTCAGCCAGGCCAGCAGTGTGAGCTGCCCCTGCAGCCTGGGACTACTCTGCTGCCCCTGCAAATTATCCATAGCAAAGGAAGGGAGGCAATGATGAGCAGGAGGAACAATGTTGGTGACAGCAGGAGGCATGCCAAGTGCCATCAGGGGCTCTCAGAATCACCAGCAGCCTTCTTAACTTCCCAGCACCCAGCAGCCAGCTCTGCTAAACAGGGAGTGAGCTCTGATCCACCCACAGCTTGAGACTGCATCTTATTCATACATCCATGGAATGGGTTGGGTTGGAAGGGACCTCAAAGCTCATCCAGTTCCACCCCCTGCCATGGGCAGGGACACCTCCCACCAGCACAGCTTGCTCAAGGCCTCATCCAGCCTGGCCTGGAACACCCCCAGGGAGGAGGCAGCCACAGCCTCCCTGGGCAGCCTGTGCCAGTGTCTCACCACCCTCACTGCAAAGAATTTCTTCCCCCTCTGCCATCTCGCCCCTCATCCTGTCACTCCCAGCCCTTGTCCAAAGTCCCTCCCCAGCTCTCCTGAAGCCCCTTGAGGTACTGGAAGGCTGCTCTAAGGTCTCTCTGGAGTCTTCTCAGCTCCAGGTCCTTCTTGTGCTGGGGGCAGTGCTGTAGATGGGGTCTCAGGAGAGCAGAGGGGCAGAATCCCCTCCATGTGCTGCTCTGGGTGCAGCTCAGGACATGGCCTTCATTCAGCTTTGCTCAAGTTAAGCAATAAAAAGAGGCCAAAAGAAGCTATCTGCCCATCCTGCACAGTCAGCCTGTCACCAGGGTACCCAAGGGTATCAGACCTCTCTCTGTTCACACTGCAGTAGAGTCTGCAGCAGAGTCCACAAAGTGCAGCAGGAGTTAAACAGGACCAACACAACCCCTAGGAGCTGTGGAGTTGGTGCTGGGAAAGTGCTGAAGCTGCTTCTTCAGAATCATCCCAACCCTCACTGGGAAGAATTTCTTCCTCATCTCCAGTCTCAATCTCTCCTCTGCCATCTTCAATCCATTGTTCCTCATCCTGTCACTCCCAGCCCTTGTCCAAAGTCCCTACCCAGCTCTCCTGGAGCCCCTTCAGGTACTGGAACGCTGCTCTGAGGTCTCCCTGCAGCCTTCTCTTCTCCAGGCTGAGCAGCCCCAACTCTCCCAGCCTGTCCCCACAGGGGAGACTCTGCAGCCTCTAATCATCTTCATGGACTCCTCTGGAGCCTCTCCACCAGCTCCAGGTCCTTTATGTGCTGGGGGCCCCAGAGCTGGAGGCAGTGCTGCAGGTGGGGTCTGAGCAGAGCAGAGGGGCAGAATCCCCTCCCTGTGCTGCCCTGGGTGCAGAAGTGTGCAGCCACAAGCCCAGAGCAAACCAGAGAGCAAAGAGAAAGCGACTCTCCTTGCCCACACCTTCCTGCAGGGAGGAGGCTCAGCTACTCCTCGAGAGCAGCTGAGGACCTGCAGGCAAACAGCCTCTGCAAGCCAGGGCTCCTGCAGCTCCCTGCCAGCACAGGACTGTGGACTCAGTGCCAGTGATGAGAGCTCAGGCTCCCACTGACGGGGAGGAAGTGCTTGCTGAGGGCTGGCTGCTTGTTATTGGCAGTAAAATCCAAGCTGGACCACACACTCTGTCCATCCTATGCCTCAAGATAGGGCCTGGAGCACATGTCCTGTGAGGAGGGGCTGAGGGAGCTGGGGGTGCTCAGGCTGGGGAGGAGGAGGCTGAGGGAGACCTCATTGCTCTCTACAGCTCCCTGAAGGGAGGTTGGAGTGAGGAGGGAGCAGCCTCTGCTCCTTGGTGGCAAGGGACAGGAGCAGAGGCAATGGCTCCAAGCTGCCCCAGGGGAGGCTCAGGCTGGAGCTCAGGAAAGATTTCTGCCCTGGAAGGGATCTCAGCCATTGGAAGAGGCTGCCCAGGGCAGTGCTGCAGTCCCCATCCCTGGGGGTGTTCCAGCAGCTGTGGCCCTGGTGCTTAGGGACCTGGTTTGGTGCTGAGCCTGCAGTGCTGGGTGGAGGGTGGACTGGCTGAGCTGGGAGGTGTGCTCCAACCAGATCTGTTCTGCGGCTGTGTGCTCAAGTCTGTGGTGTTTACTGATGCAGCATTCACACAGATCTCAACACAGTTAAGGTTCTCCAAGCCCGGCACAGGCTGCCCAGGGAGGTGTTTGAATCCCCATGCCTGGAGGTGTTTCAGCTCAGGCTCCCGCCGACGGGGAGGGCGCCGGGGCCGCGCTGCTTGGGGCGTTACCTGCGTCGATGCTGCCCTGGGTGCTGCTGGCCCTGGCCAGGGGCAGGCTGCGGTGGCTGGCGGCGCGCAGCTGCGAGAAGGAGGAGGTGGAGTCGATGGTGTTGCGCCGGGCGCCCAGGGCGTTGGTGGGGAACAGGAACTGGGTGTAAGAGACGGTCTGCAGAGAAAGGCACAACAGGCAGAGGCTGCTGGGCTGAAATCCCCCGCCCCCAGCATCCAGGCTGCCCAGCTGGAGGCCAGGGGCAGCGGTGCTTACAGGCAAACTACACTCTGCAAGGCACTGCAATGGAGATGTGCAACATCTCATTAGGTGTTCAAGAGGGGATTGGATGTGGCACTTGGTGCCATGGTCTAGTCATGGGGTCTGTGGTGCCAGGTTGGACTCGATGATCTTCGAGGTCTCCTCCAACCTTAGCGATACTGTGAGACTGTGATATACCCAGGGGGCACCACAACCACCAGCACAGAACCCCCTGGTGCAGTGGTGCAGACACCCAGGAACCTGTCCATCTGCCCCCCAGGCCCTGTCCAAAAGGGAGGAAGCAGCAGGGAAAAAGTAGCTGCTGGACTTCACCAAAACAATGCAGCCAAGGCCAAGCAGAAGCAGCTTTGTCTCTCTGCAGGGCACGAAGAGAGCAGAGAGGACATCAGAGGAAAGGTCTCCAGAAAGTCTAGGTGCAAGCAGCCTCATCACAGACTCATGGAACCATGGACTCAACCAGGCTGGAAAAGACATCAGAGATCAGCAAGTCCAACGCATGACCAAACACCTAACACCTCCTGACAACTAAACCATAGCTCCAAGTGCCACAGCCAAGCATTTCCTGAACACCTCCAGGAAGAGGGACTCCACCACCCCCTGGGCAGCACATCCCAAGGGCCAATCACTCTTGCTGGGAAGATCTTTCTCCACACCTCCAGCCTAAACCTCCCCTGGCACAGCTTGAGACTGTGTCCTCTTGTTCTGGTGCTGGGTGCCCGGAAGAAGAGAAGGCTCCCAGGTGACCTCATTGTGGCCTTCCAGGATCTGAAGGGGGCTACAGGAAGGCTGGGGAGGGACTGCTCAGGCTCTCAGGCAGTGATAGGACTAGGGGGAATGGAATGAAGCTGGAGGTGGGGAGATTCAGGCTGGAGGGGAGGAGGAAGTTCTTCCCCATGAGAGTGCTGAAGCCCTGGAATGGGTTGTGCAGGGAGGTGGTTGAGGCCCCGTCCCTGGAGGTGTTTAAGCCCAGGCTGGATGAGGCTCTGGCCAGGCTGCTCTAGTGTGGGGTGTCCCTGCCCATGGCAGGGGGTTGGAACTGGCTGATCCTTGAGGTCCATTGCAACCAAGACTGATACTGTGATACTAGGATAAGAGACCAACCCCAACCTGGCTACAACCTCCCTTCAGGGAGTTGTAGAGAGCAATGAGGTCTCCCCTGAGCCTCCTCTTCTCCAGGCTAAGCAACCCCAGCTGCCTCAGCCTCTCCTCACAGGGCTGTGCTCCAGACCCCTCCCCAGCTTCCCTGCCCTTCTCTGGACACCGCCCAGCAGCTCAACATCTTTCCTAACGTGAGGAGCCCAGAACTGGACACAGGACTCAAGCTGTGGCCTCACACAGGAAATCTCTCCGAGAGAACAGTTCAGAATGAATTTCACTTTTTACATTCACATTGAGCTGACACTGAGAGACCTCAGCACCAGCATAGCACAGAGTCAGCCTCAGCACCAGCATGGCACAGAGTCAGCCTCAGCACCAGCATGGCACAGAGTCAGCCTCAGCACCAGCATGGCACAGAGTCAGCCTCAGCACCAGCATGGCACAGTCAGCCTCAGCACCAGCATGGCACAGAGTCAGCCTCAGCACCAGCATGGCACAGAGTCAGCCTCAGCACCTCCATGGCACAGAGTCAGCCTCAGCACCTCCATGGCACAGAGTCAGCCTCAGCACCAGCATAGCACAGAGTCAGCCTCAGCACCAGCAGGGCACAGAGTCAGCCTCAGCACCAGCATAGCACAGAGTCAGCCTCAGCACCAGCAGGGCACAGAGTCAGCCTCAGCACCTCCATGGCACAGAGTCAGCCTCAGCACCTCCATGGCACAGAGTCAGCCTCAGCACCTCCATGGCACAGAGTCAGCCTCAGCACCAGCAGGGCACAGAGTCAGCCTCAGCACCAGCAGGGCACAGAGTCACCAGCAGGGCACAGAGAGTCAGCCTCAGCACCAGCAGGGCACAGAGTCAGCCTCAGCACCAGCAGGGCACAGAGTCAGCCTCAGCACCTCCATGGCACAGAGTCAGCCTCAGCACCTCCATGGCACAGAGTCAGCCTCAGCACCAGCATGGCACAGAGTCAGCCTCAGCACCAGCATGGCACAGAGTCAGCCTCAGCACCAGCATGGCACAGAGTCAGCCTCAGCACCTCCATGGCACAGAGTCAGCCTCAGCACCAGCATGGCACAGAGTCAGCCTCAGCACCAGCAGGGCACAGAGTCAGCCTCAGCACCTCCATGGCACAGAGTCAGCCTCAGCACCTCCATGGCACAGAGTCAGCCTCAGCACCAGCAGGGCACAGAGTCAGCCTCAGCACCAGCAGGGCACAGAGTCAGCCTCAGCACCAGCAGGGCACAGAGTCAGCCTCAGCACCAGCAGGGCACAGAGTCAGCCTCAGCACCAGCATAGCACAGAGTCAGCCTCAGCACCAGCAGGGCACAGAGTCAGCCTCAGCACCTCCATGGCACAGAGTCAGCCTCAGCACCTCCATGGCACAGAGAGTCAGCACCTCCATGGCACAGAGTCAGCCTCAGCCTCCATGGCACAGAGTCAGCCTCAGCACCAGCAGGGCACAGAGTCAGCCTCAGCACCAGCAGGGCACAGAGTCAGCCTCAGCACCAGCATAGCACAGAGTCAGCCTCAGCACCAGCAGGGCACAGAGTCAGCCTCAGCACCTCCATGGCACAGAGTCAGCCTCAGCACCAGCATAGCACAGAGTCAGCCTCAGCACCAGCATGGCACAGAGTCAGCCTCAGCACCAGCATGGCACAGAGTCAGCCTCAGCACCTCCATGGCACAGAGTCAGCCTCAGCACCAGCATGGCACAGAGTCAGCCTCAGCACCTCCATGGCACAGAGTCAGCCTCAGCACCTCCATGGCACAGAGTCAGCCTCAGCACCAGCATAGCACAGAGTCAGCCTCAGCACCAGCAGGGCACAGAGTCAGCCTCAGCACCAGCATAGCACAGAGTCAGCCTCAGCACCAGCAGGGCACAGAGTCAGCCTCAGCACCTCCATGGCACAGAGTCAGCCTCAGCACCTCCATGGCACAGAGTCAGCCTCAGCACCTCCATGGCACAGAGTCAGCCTCAGCACCAGCAGGGCACAGAGTCAGCCTCAGCACCAGCAGGGCACAGAGTCAGCCTCAGCACCAGCAGGGCACAGAGTCAGCCTCAGCACCAGCAGGGCACAGAGTCAGCCTCAGCACCAGCAGGGCACAGAGTCAGCCTCAGCACCAGCATAGCACAGAGTCAGCCTCAGCACCAGCATGGCACAGAGTCAGCCTCAGCACCAGCATGGCACAGAGTCAGCCTCAGCACCTCCATGGCACAGAGTCAGCCTCAGCACCAGCATAGCACAGAGTCAGCCTCAGCACCAGCATGGCACAGAGTCAGCCTCAGCACCAGCAGGGCACAGAGTCAGCCTCAGCACCTCCATGGCACAGAGTCAGCCTCAGCACCTCCATGGCACAGAGTCAGCCTCAGCACCAGCATAGCACAGAGTCAGCCTCAGCACCAGCATAGCACAGAGTCAGCCTCAGCACCAGCATGGCACAGAGTCAGCCTCAGCACCAGCATGGCACAGAGTCAGCCTCAGCACCTCCATGGCACAGAGTCAGCCTCAGCACCAGCAGGGCACAGAGTCAGCCTCAGCACCAGCATGGCACAGAGTCAGCCTCAGCACCAGCATGGCACAGAGTCAGCCTCAGCACCAGCAGGGCACAGAGTCAGCCTCAGCACCTCCATGGCACAGAGTCAGCCTCAGCACCTCCATGGCACAGAGTCAGCCTCAGCACCAGCATAGCACAGAGTCAGCCTCAGCACCAGCAGGGCACAGAGTCAGCCTCAGCACCAGCAGGGCACAGAGTCAGCCTCAGCACCTCCATGGCACAGAGTCAGCCTCAGCACCTCCATGGCACAGAGTCAGCCTCAGCACCAGCAGGGGACAGAGTCAGCCTCAGCACCTCCATGGCACAGAGTCAGCCTCAGCACCAGCAGGGCACAGAGTCAGCCTCAGCACCAGCAGGGCACAGAGTCAGCCTCAGCACCTCCATGGCACAGAGTCAGCCTCAGCACCAGCATGGCACAGAGTCAGCCTCAGCACCTCCATGGCACAGAGTCAGCCTCAGCACCAGCAGGGCACAGAATCAGCCTCAGCACCTCCATGGCACAGAGTCAGCCTCAGCACCAGCAGGGCACAGAGTCAGCCTCAGCACCTCCATGGCACAGAGTCAGCCTCAGCACCAGCATGGCACAGAGTCAGCCTCAGCACCTCCATGGCACAGAGTCAGCCTCAGCACCAGCATGGCACAGAGTCAGCCTCAGCACCTCCATGGCACAGAGTCAGCCTCAGCACCAGCAGGGCACAGAGTCAGCCTCAGCACCTCCATGGCACAGAGTCAGCCTCAGCACCTCCATGGCACAGAGTCAGCCTCAGCACCAGCATGGCACAGAGTCAGCCTCAGCACCAGCAGGGCACAGAGTCAGCCTCAGCACCTCCATGGCACAGAGTCAGCCTCAGCACCAGCAGGGCACAGAGTCAGCCTCAGCACCAGCAGGGCACAGAGTCAGCCTCAGCACCAGCAGGGCACAGAGTCAGCCTCAGCACCAGCAGGGCACAGAGTCAGCCTCAGCACCAGCAGGGGACAGAATCAGCCTCAGCACCTCCATGGCACAGAGTCAGCCTCAGCACCAGCAGGGCACAGAGTCAGCCTCAGCACCAGCAGGGCACAGAGTCAGCCTCAGCACCAGCAGGGCACAGAGTCAGCCTCAGCACCAGCAGGGCACAGAGTCAGCCTCAGCACCAGCAGGGCACAGAGTCAGCCTCAGCACCAGCAGGGGACAGAATCAGCCTCAGCACCTCCATGGCACAGAGTCAGCCTCAGCACCTCCATGGCACAGAGTCAGCCTCAGCACCAGCAGGGGACAGAGTCAGCCTCAGCACCTCCATGGCACAGAGTCAGCCTCAGCACCAGCAGGGCACAGAGTCAGCCTCAGCACCTCCATGGCACAGAGTCAGCCTCAGCACCAGCAGGGGACAGAATCAGCCTCAGCACCAGCATGGCACAGAGTCAGCCTCAGCACCAGCAGGGGACAGAATCAGCCTCAGCACCAGCATGGCACAGAGTCAGCCTCAGCACCTCCATGGCACAGAGTCAGCCTCAGCACCAGCAGGGCACAGAGTCAGCCTCAGCACCTCCATGGCACAGAGTCAGCCTCAGCACCAGCAGGGGACAGAATCAGCCTCAGCACCAGCATGGCACAGAGTCAGCCTCAGCACCTCCATGGCACAGAGTCAGCCTCAGCACCTCCATGGCACAGAATCAGCCTCAGCACCTCCTTGGCACAGAGTCAGCCTCAGCACCAGCAGGGCACAGAGTCAGCCTCAGCACCTCCATGGCACAGAATCAGCCTCAGCACCTCCATGGCACAGAGTCAGCCTCAGCACCTCCATGGCACAGAGTCAGCCTCAGCACCTCCATGGCACAGAATCAGCCTCAGCACCTCCATGGCACAGAGTCAGCCTCAGCACCTCCATGGCACAGAATCAGCCTCAGCACCAGCAGGGCACAGAGTCAGCCTCAGCACCTCCATGGCACAGAGTCAGCCTCAGCACCAGCAGGGCACAGAGTCAGCCTCAGCACCAGCAGGGCACAGAGTCTCCCTCAGCACCTCCATGGCACAGAATCAGCCTCAGCACCAGCAGGGCACAGAGTCAGCCTCAGCACCTCCTTGGCACAGAGTCAGCCTCAGCACCAGCAGGGCACAGAGTCAGCCTCAGCACCTCCATGGCACAGAGTCAGCCTCAGCACCAGCAGGGCACAGAGTCAGCCTCAGCACCTCCATGGCACAGAGTCAGCCTCAGCACCAGCAGGGCACAGAGTCAGCCTCAGCACCTCCATGGCACAGAGTCAGCCTCAGCACCTCCATGGCACAGAGTCAGCCTCAGCACCAGCAGGGCACAGAGTCAGCCTCAGCACCTCCATGGCACAGAGTCAGCCTCAGCACCAGCAGGGCACACAATCAGCCTCAGCACCTCCATGGCACAGAGTCAGCCTCAGCACCTCCATGGCACAGAGTCAGCCTCAGCACCTCCATGGCACAGAGTCAGCCTCAGCACCAGCAGGGCACAGAGTCAGCCTCAGCACCTCCTTGGCACAGAGTCAGCCTCAGCACCAGCAGGGCACAGAGTCCCCCTCAGCACCAGCAGGGCACAGAGTCAGCCTCAGCACCTCCATGGCACAGAGTCAGCCTCAGCACCTCCATGGCACAGAGTCAGCCTCAGCACCAGCAGGGGACAGAATCAGCCTCAGCACCTCCATGGCACAGAGTCAGCCTCAGCACCAGCAGGGGACAGAATCAGCCTCAGCACCTCCATGGCACAGAGTCAGCCTCAGCACCTCCATGGCACAGAGTCAGCCTCAGCACCAGCAGGGCACAGAGTCAGCCTCAGCACCTCCTTGGCACAGAGTCAGCCTCAGCACCAGCAGGGGACAGAATCAGCCTCAGCACCTCCATGGTACAGAGTCAGCCTCAGCACCAGCAGGGGACAGAGTCAGCCTCAGCACCTCCATGGCACAGAGTCAGCCTCAGCACCAGCAGGGCACAGAGTCAGCCTCAGCACCTCCATGGCACAGAGTCAGCCTCAGCACCTCCATGGCACAGAGTCAGCCTCAGCACCTCCATGGCACAGAGTCAGCCTCAGCACCTCCATGGCACAGAGTCAGCCTCAGCACCTCCATGGCACAGAGTCAGCCTCAGCACCAGCATGGCACAGAGTCAGCCTCAGCACCAGCAGGGCACAGAGTCAGCCTCAGCACCAGCAGGGCACAGAGTCAGCCTCAGCACCAGCAGGGCACAGAGTCAGCCTCAGCACCAGCAGGGCACAGAGTCAGCCTCAGCACCAGCAGGGCACAGAGTCAGCCTCAGCACCTCCATGGCACAGAGTCAGCCTCAGCACCAGCAGGGCACAGAGTCAGCCTCAGCACCAGCAGGGCACAGAATCAGCCTCAGCACCTCCATGGCACAGAGTCAGCCTCAGCACCAGCAGGGCACAGAGTCAGCCTCAGCACCTCCATGGCACAGAGTCAGCCTCAGCACCTCCATGGCACAGAGTCAGCCTCAGCACCAGCAGGGCACAGAGTCAGCCTCAGCACCTCCATGGCACAGAGTCAGCCTCAGCACCTCCATGGCACAGAGTCAGCCTCAGCACCAGCAGGGCACAGAGTCAGCCTCAGCACCTCCATGGCACAGAGTCAGCCTCAGCACCAGCAGGGCACAGAGTCAGCCTCAGCACCTCCATGGCACAGAGTCAGCCTCAGCACCTCCATGGCACAGAGTCAGCCTCAGCACCAGCAGGGCACAGAGTCAGCCTCAGCACCTCCATGGCACAGAGTCAGCCTCAGCACCAGCAGGGCACAGAATCAGCCTCAGCACCTCCATGGCACAGAGTCAGCCTCAGCACCAGCAGGGGACAGAGTCAGCCTCAGCACCTCCTTGGCACAGAGTCAGCCTCAGCACCAGCAGCCTCAGGGCACAGAGTCAGCCTCAGCACCTCCATGGCACAGAGTCAGCCTCAGCACCTCCATGGCACAGAGTCAGCCTCAGCACCTCCAGGGCACAGAGTCAGCCTCAGCACCTCCATGGCACAGAGTCAGCCTCAGCACCTCCATGGCACAGAGTCAGCCTCAGCACCTCCATGGCACAGAGTCAGCCTCAGCACCTCCATGGCACAGAGTCAGCCTCAGCACCAGCAGGGCACAGAGTCAGCCTCAGCACCTCCATGGCACAGAGTCAGCCTCAGCACCAGCAGGGCACAGAGTCAGCCTCAGCACCTCCATGGCACAGAGTCAGCCTCAGCACCAGCAGGGCACAGAGTCAGCCTCAGCACCAGCAGGGCACAGAGTCAGCCTCAGCACCTCCATGGCACAGAGTCAGCCTCAGCACCAGGGCACAGAGTCAGCCTCAGCACAGCACAGAGTCAGCCTCAGCACCAGCAGGGCACAGAGTCAGCCTCAGCACCTCCATGGCACAGAGTCAGCCTCAGCACCAGCAGGGCACAGAGTCAGCCTCAGCACCTCCATGGCACAGAGTCAGCCTCAGCACCAGCATGGCACAGAGTCAGCCTCAGCACCTCCATGGCACAGAGTCAGTCAGCACCTCCAGCACCTCCAGGGCACAGCACAGAGTCAGCCTCAGCACCTCAGCACCTCCATGGCACAGAGTCAGCCTCAGCACCTCCAGGGCACAGAGTCAGCCTCAGCACCTCCATGGCACAGAGTCAGCCTCAGCACCAGCAGGGCACAGAGTCAGCCTCAGCACCAGCAGGGCACAGAGTCAGCCTCAGCACCTCCATGGCACAGAGTCAGCCTCAGCACCAGCAGGGCACAGAGTCAGCCTCAGCACCTCCATGGCACAGAGTCAGCCTCAGCACCAGCAGGGCACAGAGTCAGCCTCAGCACCAGCAGGGCACAGAGTCAGCCTCAGCACCAGCAGGGCACAGAGTCAGCCTCAGCACCTCCATGGCACAGAATCAGCCTCAGCACCTCCAGGGCACAGAGTCAGCCTCAGCACCAGCAGGGCACAGAGTCAGCCTCAGCACCAGCAGGGCACAGAGTCAGCCTCAGCACCTCCATGGCACAGAGTCAGCCTCAGCACCTCCATGGCACAGAGTCAGCCTCAGCACCTCCATGGCACAGAGTCAGCCTCAGCACCAGCATGGCACAGAGTCAGCCTCAGCACCTCCATGGCACAGAGTCAGCCTCAGCACCAGCAGGGCACAGAGTCAGCCTCAGCACCTCCATGGCACAGAGTCAGCCTCAGCACCAGCAGGGCACAGAGTCAGCCTCAGCACCTCCATGGCACAGAGTCAGCCTCAGCACCTCCATGGCACAGAGTCAGCCTCAGCACCTCCATGGCACAGAGTCAGCCTCAGCACCAGCAGGGCACAGAGTCAGCCTCAGCACCTCCATGGCACAGAGTCAGCCTCAGCACCAGCAGGGCACAGAGTCAGCCTCAGCACCAGCAGGGCACAGAGTCAGCCTCAGCACCTCCATGGCACAGAGTCAGCCTCAGCACCAGCAGGGCACAGAGTCAGCCTCAGCACCTCCATGGCACAGAGTCAGCCTCAGCACCTCCATGGCACAGAGTCAGCCTCAGCACCAGCAGGGCACAGAGTCAGCCTCAGCACCTCCATGGCACAGAGTCAGCCTCAGCACCAGCAGGGCACAGAGTCAGCCTCAGCACCAGCAGGGCACAGAGTCAGCCTCAGCACCTCCATGGCACAGAGTCAGCCTCAGCACCAGCAGGGCACAGAGTCAGCCTCAGCACCAGCAGGGCACTCAGCCTCAGCACCTCCATGGCACAGAATCAGCCTCAGCACCTCCATGGCACAGAGTCAGCCTCAGCACCTCCATGGCACAGAGTCAGCCTCAGCACCAGCAGGGCACAGAATCAGCCTCAGCACCTCCATGGCACAGAATCAGCCTCAGCACCTCCATGGCACAGAGTCAGCCTCAGCACCAGCAGGGCACCTCCATGGCACAGAGTCAGCCTCAGCACCTCCATGGCACAGAGTCAGCCTCAGCACCAGCAGGGCACAGAGTCAGCCTCAGCACCTCCATGGCACAGAGTCAGCCTCAGCACCAGCAGGGCACAGAGTCAGCCTCAGCACCAGCAGGGCACAGAGTCAGCCTCAGCACCTCCATGGCACAGAGTCAGCCTCAGCACCAGCAGGGCACAGAATCAGCCTCAGCACCAGCAGGGCACAGAGTCAGCCTCAGCACCAGCAGGGCACAGAGTCAGCCTCAGCACCAGCAGGGCACAGAGTCAGCCTCAGCACCTCCATGGCACAGAGTCAGCCTCAGCACCAGCAGGGCACAGAATCAGCCTCAGCACCTCCATGGCACAGAGTCAGCCTCAGCACCAGCAGGGCACAGAGTCAGCCTCAGCACCTCCAGGGCACAGAGTCAGCC
This sequence comes from Picus viridis, assembly GCA_033816785.1. Lineage (NCBI taxonomy): Eukaryota > Metazoa > Chordata > Aves > Piciformes > Picidae > Picus > Picus viridis. The sequence goes on from CM066571.1 coordinate 2,775,603, forward strand.
TCAGCACCAGCAGGGCACAGAGTCAGCCTCAGCACCTCCATGGCACAGAATCAGCCTCAGCACCTCCATGGCACAGAGTCAGCCTCAGCACCAGCAGGGCACAGAGTCAGCCTCAGCACCTCCATGGCACTCAGCCTCAGCACCTCCATGGCACAGAGTCAGCCTCAGCACCAGCAGGGCACAGAGTCAGCCTCAGCACCTCCATGGCACAGAGTCAGCCTCAGCACCAGCAGGGCACAGAATCAGCCTCAGCACCTCCATGGCACAGAGTCAGCCTCAGCACCTCCATGGCACAGAGTCAGCCTCAGCACCAGCAGGGCACAGAATCAGCCTCAGGCACAGAGTCAGCCTCAGCACCTCCATGGCACAGAGTCAGCCTCAGCACCAGCAGGGCACAGAGTCAGCCTCAGCACCTCCATGGCACAGAGTCAGCCTCAGCACCAGCAGGGCACAGAGTCAGCCTCAGCACCAGCAGGGCCAGAGTCAGCCTCAGCACCTCCATGGCACAGAGTCAGCCTCAGCACCAGCAGGGCACAGAGTCAGCCTCAGCACCAGCAGGGCACAGAGTCAGCCTCAGCACCTCCAGGGCACAGAGTCAGCCTCAGCACCAGCAGGGCACAGAGTCAGCCTCAGCACCAGCAGGGCACAGAGTCAGCCTCAGCACCTCCATGGCACAGAGTCAGCCTCAGCACCAGCAGGGCACAGAGTCAGCCTCAGCACCTCCATGGCACAGAGTCAGCCTCAGCACCTCCATGGCACAGAGTCAGCCTCAGCACCAGCAGGGCACAGAGTCAGCCTCAGCACCTCCATGGCACAGAGTCAGCCTCAGCACCAGCATGGCACAGAGTCAGCCTCAGCACCATGGCACAGTCAGGCACAGAGTCAGCCTCAGCACCTCCATGGCACAGAGTCAGCCTCAGCACCAGCAGGGCACAGAGTCAGCCTCAGCACCAGCAGGGCACAGAGTCAGCCTCAGCACCTCCATGGCACAGAGTCAGCCTCAGCACCATGGCACAGAGTCAGCCTCAGCACCAGCAGGGCACAGAGTCAGCCTCAGCACCAGCAGGGCACAGAGTCAGCCTCAGCACCTCCATGGCACAGAGTCAGCCTCAGCACCTCCATGGCACAGAATCAGCCTCAGCACCTCCATGGCACAGAGTCAGCCCAGCACCTCCAGGGCACAGAGTCAGCCTCAGCACCTCCATGGCATCAGAGTCAGCCTCAGCACCTCCATGGCACAGAATCAGCCTCAGCACCAGCAGGGCACAGAGTCAGCCTCAGCACCTCCATGGCACAGAGTCAGCCTCAGCACCAGCAGGGCACAGAGTCAGCCTCAGCACCAGCATGGCACAGAGTCAGCCTCAGCACCTCCATGGCACAGAGTCAGCAGAGTCAGCCTCAGCACCTCCATGGCACAGCAGGGCACAGAGTCAGCCTCAGCACCAGCAGGGCACAGAGTCAGCCTCAGCACCAGTCAGCCTCAGCACCAGCAGGGCACAGAGTCAGCCTCAGCACCTCCAGGGCACAGAGTCAGCCTCAGCACCTCCAGGGCACAGAGTCAGCCTCAGCACCTCCAGGGCACAGAGTCATCAGCACCTCCAGCACCAGCCTCAGGGCACAGAGTCAGCCTCAGCACCAGCAGGGCACAGAGTCAGCCTCAGCACCTCCAGGGCACAGAGTCAGCCTCAGCACCTCCATGGCACAGAGTCAGCCTCAGCACCAGCAGGGCACAGAATCAGCCTCAGCACCTCCAGGGCACAGAGTCAGCCTCAGCACCTCCATGGCACAGAGTCAGCCTCAGCACCCATGGCACAGAGAGTCAGCCTCAGCACCTCCATGGCACAGAGTCAGCCTCAGCACCAGCAGGGCACAGAGTCAGCCTCAGCACCTCCATGGCACAGAGTCAGCCTCAGCACCAGCAGGGCACAGAGTCAGCCTCAGCACCTCCATGGCACAGAGTCAGCCTCAGCACCAGCAGGGCACAGAGTCAGCCTCAGCACCAGCAGGGCACAGAGTCAGCCTCAGCACCAGCAGGGCACAGTCAGCCTCAGCACCTCCATGGCACAGAGTCAGCCTCAGCACCTCCATGGCACAGAGTCAGCCTCAGCACCAGCAGGGCACAGAGTCAGCCTCAGCACCTCCATGGCACAGAGTCAGCCTCAGCACCAGCAGGGCACAGAGTCAGCCTCAGCACCCAGGGCACAGAGTCAGCCTCAGCACCAGCATGGCACCAGAGGCACAGAGTCAGCCTCAGCACCTCCAGGGCACAGAGTCAGCCTCAGCACCAGCAGGGCACAGAATCAGCCTCAGCACCTCCTTGGCACAGAGTCAGCCTCAGCACCAGCAGGGCACAGAATCAGCCTCAGCACCTCCATGGCACAGAGTCAGCCTCAGCACCTCCATGGCACAGAGTCAGCCTCAGCACCTCCATGGCACAGAGTCAGCCTCAGCACCTCCATGGCACAGAGTCAGCCTCAGCACCAGCAGGGCACAGAATCAGCCTCAGCACCTCCATGGCACAGAGTCAGCCTCAGCACCTCCATGGCACAGAGTCAGCCTCAGCACCTCCATGGCACAGAGTCAGCCTCAGCACCTCCAGGGCACAGAGTCAGCCTCAGCACCAGCAGGGCACAGAATCAGCCTCAGCACCTCCATGGCACAGAGTCAGCCTCAGCACCAGCAGGGCACAGAGTCAGCCTCAGCACCAGCAGGGCACAGAGTCAGCCTCAGCACCCAGGGCACAGAGTCAGCCTCAGCACCAGCAGGGAGTCAGCCTCAGCACCTCCATGGCACAGAGTCAGCCTCAGCACCTCAGCACCTCCAGGGCACAGAGTCAGCCTCAGCACCACAGGGCACCACAGAGTCAGCCTCAGCACCTCCATGGCACAGAGTCAGCCTCAGCACCTCCATGGCACAGAGTCAGCCTCAGCACCAGCAGGGCACAGAGTCAGCCTCAGCACCAGCATGGCACAGAGTCAGCCTCAGCACCAGCAGGGCACAGAGTCAGCCTCAGCACCTCCATGGCACAGAATCAGCCTCAGCACCAGCATGGCACAGAGTCAGCCTCAGCACCAGCAGGGCACAGAGTCAGCCTCAGCACCAGCAGGGCACAGAGTCAGCCTCAGCACCTCCATGGCACAGAGTCAGCCTCAGCACCTCCATGGCACAGAGTCAGCCTCAGCACCAGCAGGGCACAGAATCAGCCTCAGCACCTCCATGGCACAGAGTCAGCCTCAGCACCAGCAGGGCACAGAATCAGCCTCAGCACCTCCAGGGCACAGAGTCAGCCTCAGCACCAGCAGGGCACAGAGTCAGCCTCAGCACCTCCATGGCACAGAGTCAGCCTCAGCACCAGCAGGGCACAGAGTCAGCCTCAGCACCAGCAGGGCACAGAATCAGCCTCAGCACCTCCATGGCACAGAGTCAGCCTCAGCACCAGCAGGGCACAGAGTCAGCCTCAGCACCTCCATGGCACAGAGTCAGCCTCAGCACCAGCAGGGCACAGAGTCAGCCTCAGCACCAGCAGGGCACAGAGTCAGCCTCAGTCAGCCTGGCACAGCACCAGCACCAGCAGGGCACAGAGTCAGCCTCAGCACCTCCATGGCACAGAGTCAGCCTCAGCACCTCCATGGCACAGAGTCAGCCTCAGCACCTCCAGGGCACAGAGTCAGCCTCAGCACCAGCAGGGCACAGAATCAGCCTCAGCACCAGCAGGGCACAGAGTCAGCCTCAGCACCTCCATGGCACAGAGTCAGCCTCAGCACCAGCAGGGCACAGAGTCAGCCTCAGCACCAGCATGGCACAGAATCAGCCTCAGCACCTCCATGGCACAGAGTCAGCCTCAGCACCTCCATGGCACAGAGTCAGCCTCAGCACCTCCATGGCACAGAATCAGCCTCAGCACCTCCATGGCACAGAGTCAGCCTCAGCACCAGCAGGGCACAGAGTCAGCCTCAGCACCTCCTTGGCACAGAGTCAGCCTCAGCACCAGCAGGGCACAGAGTCAGCCTCAGCACCAGCAGGGCACAGAGTCAGCCTCAGCACCTCCATGGCACAGAGTCAGCCTCAGCACCTCCATGGCACAGAGTCAGCCTCAGGCATGGCACAGAGTCAGCCTCAGCACCTCCATGGCACAGAGTCAGCCTCAGCACCAGCAGGGCACAGAGTCAGCCTCAGCACCAGCAGGGCACAGAGTCAGCCTCAGCACCAGCAGGGCACAGAGTCAGCCTCAGCACCTCCATGGCACAGAGTCAGCCTCAGCACCTCCAGGGCACAGAGTCAGCCTCAGCACCTCCATGGCACAGAGTCAGCCTCAGCACCAGCAGGGCACAGAGTCAGCCTCAGCACCAGCAGGGCACAGAGTCACCCTCAGCACCAGCAGGGCACAGAGTCAGCCTCAGCACCTCCATGGCACAGAAGTCGGCCTCCAGCACCTCCATGGCACAGAATCAGCCTCAGCACCAGGCACAGAGTCAGCCTCAGCACCTCCATGGCACAGAGTCAGCCTCAGCACCTCCATGGCACAGAGTCAGCCTCAGCACCAGCAGGGCACAGAGTCAGCCTCAGCACCTCCATGGCACAGAGTCCCCCTCAGCACCAGCATGGCACAGAGTCAGCCTCAGCACCTCCATGGCACAGAATCAGCCTCAGCACCAGCAGGGCACAGAGAATCAGCCAGAGTCAGCACCAGCAGGGCACAGAGTCAGCCTCAGCACCTCCATGGCACAGAATCAGCCTCAGCACCTCCATGGCACAGAGTCAGCCCCAGCACCAGCAGGGCACAGAATCAGCCTCAGCACCTCCATGGCACAGAGTCAGCTCAGCACCTCCATGGCACAGAGTCAGCCTCAGCACCTCCATGGCACAGAATCAGCCTCAGCACCAGCAGAGGTCAGCACCAGCAGGGAATCAGCCTCAGCACCAGCATGGCACAGAATCAGCCTCAGCACCAGCAGGGCACAGAATCAGCCTCAGCACCTCCATGGCACAGAGTCAGCCTCAGCACCAGCAGCAGAGGCCTCAGCACCAGCAGAATCAGCCTCAGCACCTCCATGGCACAGAGTCAGCCTCAGCACATGGCACAGCAGGGCACAGGGCAGGGCACAGAGTCAGCCTCAGCAGCCTCAGCATGGCACAGAGTCATCAATCAGCCTCAGCACCTCCATGGCACAGCCTCAGCAGCACAGAGTCCCCTCAGCAGAACCAGCAGCACCTCCATGGCACAGAGTCAGCCTCAGCACCAGCAGGGCACAGAGTCAGCCTCAGCACCTCCATGGCACAGAATCAGCCTCAGCACCTCCATGGCACAGAGTCAGCCTCAGCACCAGCAGGGCACAGAGTCAGCCTCAGCACCTCCAGGGCACAGAGTCAGCCTCAGCACCAGCAGGGCACAGAGTCAGCCTCAGCACCAGCAGGGCACAGAATCAGCTCTCAGGGCACAGAAGTCAGCCTCAGCACCCAGCAGGGCACAGAGTCAGCCTCAGCACCAGCAGGGCACAGAGTCAGCCTCAGCACCTCCATGGCACAGAGTCAGCCTCAGCACCTCCATGGCACAGAGTCAGCCTCAGCAGCACCTCCATGGCACAGAGTCAGTCTCAGCACCAGCAGGGCACAGAGTCAGCCTCAGCACCTCAGCATGGCACAGAGTCCCCTCAGCACCAGCATGGCACAGAGTCAGCCTCAGCACCTCCATGGCACAGAGTCAGCTCAGCACCAGCAGGGCACAGAGTCAGCCTCAGCACCTCCATGGCACAGAGTCAGCCTCAGCACCAGCAGGGCACAGAGTCAGCCTCAGCACCTCCATGGCACAGAGTCAGGCTCAGCACCAGCATGGCACAGAGTCAGCCTCAGCACCAGCAGGGCACAGAATCAGCCTCAGCACCTCCATGGCACAGAGTCAGCCTCAGCACCTCCATGGCACAGAATCAGGCCTCAGCACCAGCAGCACCTCCATGGCACAGAATCAGTCAATCCCTCAGCACCAGCAGGGCACAGAGTCAGCCTCAGCACCTCCATGGCACAGAGTCAGCCTCAGCACCCAGCAGGGCACAGAATCAGCCTCAGCACCAGCAGGGCACAGAATCAGCCTCATGGCACAGAATCAGCCTCAGGGCACAGAGTCAGCCTCAGCACCAGCAGGGCACAGAAGCCTCAGCACCTCCATGGCACAGAGCACCTCAACACCTCCAGGGGCACAGAATCAGCCTGGCACAGAGTCAGCCTCAGCACCTCCATGGCACAGAGTCAGCCTCAGCACCAGCATGGCACAGAATCAGCCTCAGCACCAGCATGGCACAGAGTCAGCCTCAGCACCTCCATGGCACAGAATCAGCCTCAGCACCAGCAGGGCACAGAGTCAGCCTCAGCACCAGCATGGCACAGAGTCAGCCTCAGCACCAGCAGGGCACAGAGTCAGCCTCAGCACCTCCATGGCACAGAGTCAGCCTCAGCACCTCCATGGCACAGAGTCAGCCTCAGCACCAGCAGGGCACAGAATCAGCCTCAGCACCAGCATGGCACAGAGTCAGCCTCAGCACCAGCAGGGCACAGAGTCAGCACCTCAGCACCCAGCAGGGCACAGAGTCAGCCTCAGCACCAGCAGGGCACAGAGTCAGCCTCAGCACCTCCATGGCACAGAGAGTCAGCCTCAGCACCAGCAGGGCACAGAGTCAGCCTCAGCACCAGCAGGGCACAGAGTCAGCCTCAGCACCTCCATGGCACAGAGTCAGCCTCAGCACCAGCAGGGCACAGAGTCAGCCTCAGCACCAGCAGGGCACAGAGTCAGCCTCAGCACCTCCATGGCAGTCAGAGTCAGCCTCAGCACCAGCAGGGCACAGAGTCAGCCTCAGCACCTCCAGGGCACAGAGTCACCCTCAGCACCAGCAGGGCACAGAGTCAGCCTCAGCACCTCCATGGCACAGAGTCAGCCTCAGCACCAGCAGGGCACAGAGTCAGCCTCAGCACCTCCATGGCACAGAGTCAGCCTCAGCACCAGCAGGGCACAGAGTCAGCCTCAGCACCAGCATGGCACAGAGTCAGCCTCAGGCAGGGCACAGAGTCAGCCTCAGCACCTCCATGGCACAGAGTCAGCCTCAGCACCAGCAGGGCACAGAGTCACCCTCAGCACCAGCAGGGCACAGAGTCAGCCTCAGCACCAGCAGGGCACAGAGTCAGCCTCAGCACCTCCATGGCACAGAGTCAGCCTCAGCACCTCCATGGCACAGAATCAGCCTCAGCACCAGCAGGGCACAGAGTCAGCCTCAGCACCAGCAGGGCACAGAGTCAGCCTCAGCACCTCCATGGCACAGAGTCAGCCTCAGCACCAGCAGGGCACAGAGTCAGCCTCAGCACCTCCATGGCACAGAATCAGCCTCAGCACCAGCAGGGCACAGAGTCAGCCTCAGCACCAGCAGGGCACAGAGTCAGCCTCAGCACCTCCATGGCACAGAATCAGCCTCAGCACCAGCAGGGCACAGAGTCAGCCTCAGCACCTCCATGGCACAGAATCAGCCTCAGCACCAGCAGGGCACAGAGTCAGCCTCAGCACCAGCAGGGCACAGAGTCAGCCTCAGCACCTCCATGGCACAGAGTCAGCCTCAGCACCAGCAGGGCACAGAATCAGCCTCAGCACCTCCATGGCACAGAGTCAGCCTCAGCACCAGCAGGGCACAGAGAGTCAGCCTCAGCACCTCCATGGCACAGAGTCAGCCTCAGCACCAGCAGGGCACAGAATCAGCCTCAGCACCAGCAGGGCACAGAGTCCCCCTCAGCACCTCCATGGCACAGAGTCAGCCTCAGCACCAGCAGGGCACAGAGTCAGCCTCAGCACCAGCAGGGAATCAGCCTCAGCACCAGCAGAGGCAGCACCTCCATGGAATCAGCCTCAGCACCTCCATGGCACAGAGTCAGCCTCAGCACCAGCAGGGCACAGAATCAGCCTCAGCACCTCCATGGCACAGAGTCAGCCTCAGCACCTCCATGGCACAGAGTCAGCCTCAGCACCAGCAGGGCACAGAATCAGCCTCAGCACCTCCATGGCACAGAATCAGCCTCAGCACCAGCAGGGCACAGAGTCAGCCTCAGCACCAGCAGGGCACAGAGTCAGCCTCAGCACCTCCATGGCACAGAGTCAGCCTCAGCACCAGCAGGGCACAGAGTCAGCCTCAGCACCTCCATGGCACAGAGTCAGCCTCAGCACCAGCAGGGCACAGAATCAGCCTCAGCACCTCCATGGCACAGAGTCAGCCTCAGCACCAGCAGGGCACAGAGTCAGCCTCAGCACCAGCAGGGCACAGAATCAGCCTCAGCACCTCCATGGCACAGAGTCAGCCTCAGCACCAGCAGGGCACAGAATCAGCCTCAGCACCTCCATGGCACAGAGTCAGCCTCAGCACCTCCATGGCACAGAATCAGCCTCAGCACCTCCATGGCACAGAGTCAGCCTCAGCACCAGCAGGGCACAGAATCAGCCTCAGCACCTCCATGGCACAGAGTCAGCCTCAGCACCAGCAGGGCACAGAGTCAGCCTCAGCACCAGCAGGGCACAGAATCAGGCTCAGCACCTCCATGGCACAGAGTCCCCCTCAGCACCAGCAGGGCACAGAGTCAGCCTCAGCACCTCCATGGCACAGAGTCAGTCTCAGCACCAGCAGGGCACAGAGTCAGGCCATGGCACCTCCATGGCACAGAGTCAGCCCCCTCAGCACCAGCAGGGCACAGAGTCCCCCTCAGCACCTCCATGGCACAGAGTCAGCCTCAGCACCAGCAGGGCACAGAGTCAGCCTCAGCACCTCCATGGCACAGAGTCAGTCAGCCTCAGCACCTCCATGGCACAGAGTCAGCCTCAGCACCAGCAGGGCACAGAGTCAGCCTCAGCACCTCCATGGCACAGAGTCAGGCTCAGCACCAGCAGGGCACAGAGTCAGCCTCAGCACCAGCAGGGCACACAGTCAGCCTCAGCACCTCCATGGCACAGAGTCAGGCTCAGCACCAGCAGGGCACAGAGTCAGCCTCAGCACCAGCAGGGCACAGAGTCAGCCTCAGCACCTCCATGGCACAGAGTCAGCCTCAGCACCTCCATGGCACAGAATCAGCCTCAGCACCAGCAGGGCACAGAATCAGCCTCAGCACCAGCAGGGCACAGAGTCAGCCTCAGCACCAGCAGGGCACAGAATCAGCCTCAGCACCTCCATGGCACAGAGTCAGCCTCAGCACCTCCATGGCACAGAATCAGCCTCAGCACCAGCAGGGCACAGAGTCAGCCTCAGCACCTCCATGGCACAGAATCAGCCTCAGCACCAGCAGGGCACAGAGTCAGCCTCAGCACCAGCAGGGCACAGAGTCAGCCTCAGCACCAGCAGGGCACACAGTCAGCCTCAGCACCTCCATGGCACAGAGTCAGGCTCAGCACCAGCAGGGCACAGAGTCACCCTCAGCACCAGCAGGGCACAGAGTCACCCTCAGCACCAGCAGGGCACAGAATCAGCCTCAGCACCAGCAGGGCACAGAATCAGCCTCAGCACCAGCAGGGCACAGAGTCAGCCTCAGCACCAGCAGGGCACAGAATCAGCCTCAGCACCTCCATGGCACAGAGTCAGCCTCAGCACCTCCATGGCACAGAATCAGCCTCAGCACCAGCAGGGCACAGAGTCAGCCTCAGCACCTCCATGGCACAGAATCAGCCTCAGCACCAGCAGGGCACAGAGTCAGCCTCAGCACCTCTATGGCACAGAATCAGCCTCAGCACCAGCAGGGCACAGAGTCAGCCTCAGCACCTCCATGGCACAGAGTCACCCTCAGCACCTCCATGGCACAGAGTCAGCCTCAGCACCTCCTTGGCACAGAGTCAGCCTCAGCACCTCCATGGCACAGAATCAGCCTCAGCACCAGCAGGGCACAGAGTCAGCCTCAGCACCTCCATGGCACAGAGTCAGCCTCAGCACCAGCAGGGCACAGAGTCAGCCTCAGCACCTCCATGGCACAGAGTCAGCCTCAGCACCTCCATGGCACAGAATCAGCCTCAGCACCAGCAGGGCACAGAGTCAGCCTCAGCACCTCCTTGGCACAGAGTCACCCTCAGCACCTCCTTGGCACAGAGTCAGCCTCAGCACCAGCAGGGCACAGAGTCAGCCTCAGCAGGGACTGCCACAGGTATGTGCCTTGTGCCCTGCCAGCCTGAAGCACTTCCTCTGCTGTTGTGCTGCTGCAGGACTGTGCCTGGCAGTCTCACTGCTGTGTGGTAGGCGAGCTCCAGTGGCTGTGGGATATCATTTGCTGCCTGCCACCATGGACTGTGAGTTAACAACTTGTGACCACATCATTTATGGAGTGTGCTGCTCCCCTGCTTGCACCCTTGGCAGGCACAGGCTGTGCCTGGCTCCTTACAGGGGTGTCCCCCACAAAGAACAACCTACTGCAGAGAAAGCAAAGGAGTCTCAGACTCCAGGCTGGATTAGGAGGAGGAGGCCAGAAGAGCTGTCCAGGAAAACATGTCAGCTCTCTTTCCCTTGTAGGCACAGAGACCGCCCTCAGGGATGCAGAGCCTGGGGGCTTGCCTGACAGGCAGCCAGCAGAGCAGAGCCCCTGCAGCAGCACTGCCCCGGGGCTTGCACACCCGGCCCTGAGCAGACAGCACTGCAAAAGGGCAATCAGGCTCCCAGCAAGGGATGCTCTGGGGGATGAGTGCCAGCCACACACACCTCTGGGGAGAGCAGAGCACTGCCTCCAAAGGGGCAGACTGCTCAGAGGCAGACAGGCCAGAGGCACACAGGTCAGAGGCACACAGGTCAGAGGCAGACAGGTCAGAGGCAGACAGGTCAGAGGCAGACAGGTCAGAGGCAGACAGGTCAGAGGCACACAGGTCAGAGGCAGACAGGTCAGAGGCAGACAGGTCAGAGGCACACAGGTCAGAGGCACACAGGTCAGAGGCAGACAGGTCAGAGGCAGACAGGTCAGAGGCAGACAGGTCAGAGGCACACAGGTCAGAGGCAGACAGGTCAGAGGCAGAGAGGTCAGAGGCAGACAGGTCAGAGGCAGACAGGTCAGAGGCAGACAGGTCAGAGGCAGACAGGTCAGAGGCACACAGGTCAGAGGCAGACAGGTCAGAGGCAGACAGGTCAGAGGCAGACAGGTCAGAGGCAGACAGGTCAGAGGCAGACAGGTCAGAGGCACACAGGTCAGAGGCAGACAGGTCAGAGGCAGACAGGTCAGAGGCAGACAGGTCAGAGGCACACAGGTCAGAGGCAGAGAGGTCAGAGGCAGAGAGGTCAGAGGCAGACAGGTCAGAGGCACACAGGTCAGAGGCACACAGGTCAGAGGCACACAGGTCAGAGGCAGAGAGGTCAGAGGCACACAGGTCAGAGGCACACAGGTCAGAGGCAGAGAGGTCAGAGGCAGACAGGTCAGAGGCAGAGAGGTCAGAGGCAGACAGGTCAGAGGCACACAGGTCAGAGGCACACAGGTCAGAGGCAGAGAGGTCAGAGGCACACAGGTCAGAGGCAGACAGGTCAGAGGCACACAGGTCAGAGGCACACAGGTCAGAGGCACACAGGTCAGAGGCACACAGGTCAGAGGCACACAGGTCAGAGGCACACAGGTCAGAGGCAGACAGGTCAGAGGCAGACAGGTCAGAGGCAGAGAGGTCAGAGGCACACAGGTCAGAGGCACACAGGTCAGAGGCAGACAGGTCAGAGGCAGACAGGTCAGAGGCAGACAGGTCAGAGGCAGACAGGTCAGAGGCAGACAGGTCAGAGGCAGACAGGTCAGAGGCAGACAGGTCAGAGGCAGAGAGGTCAGAGGCAGACAGGTCAGAGGCACACAGGTCAGAGGCAGACAGGTCAGAGGCAGACAGGTCAGAGGCACACAGGTCAGAGGCAGAGAGGTCAGAGGCACACAGGTCAGAGGCACACAGGTCAGAGGCAGACAGGTCAGAGGCACACAGGTCAGAGGCAGAGAGGTCAGAGGCAGACAGGTCAGAGGCAGACAGGTCAGAGGCAGACAGGTCAGAGGCACACAGGTCAGAGGCAGACAGGTCAGAGGCAGACAGGTCAGAGGCAGAGAGGTCAGAGGCAGACAGGTCAGAGGCAGACAGGTCAGAGGCAGACAGGTCAGAGGCACACAGGTCAGAGGCAGACAGGTCAGAGGCACACAGGTCAGAGGCACACAGGTCAGAGGCACACAGGTCAGAGGCAGAGAGGTCAGAGGCACACAGGTCAGAGGCAGAGAGGTCAGAGGCAGACAGGTCAGAGGCAGACAGGTCAGAGGCAGACAGGTCAGAGGCACACAGGTCAGAGGCAGAGAGGTCAGAGGCACACAGGTCAGAGGCAGAGAGGTCAGAGGCAGACAGGTCAGAGGCAGACAGGTCAGAGGCACACAGGTCAGAGGCAGACAGGTCAGAGGCACACAGGTCAGAGGCACACAGGTCAGAGGCAGAGAGGTCAGAGGCAGACAGGTCAGAGGCACACAGGTCAGAGGCACACAGGTCAGAGGCACACAGGTCAGAGGCAGACAGGTCAGAGGCAGACAGGTCAGAGGCAGACAGGTCAGAGGCAGAGAGGTCAGAGGCAGACAGGTCAGAGGCACACAGGTCAGAGGCACACAGGTCAGAGGCAGAGGTCAGAGGCAGACAGGTCAGAGGCAGACAGGTCAGAGGCACACAGGTCAGAGGCACACAGGTCAGAGGCAGAGAGGTCAGAGGCAGACAGGTCAGAGGCACACAGGTCAGAGGCACACAGGTCAGAGGCAGAGAGGTCAGAGGCAGACAGGTCAGAGGCAGACAGGTCAGAGGCAGACAGGTCAGAGGCACACAGGTCAGAGGCACACAGGTCAGAGGCAGAGAGGTCAGAGGCAGACAGGTCAGAGGCACACAGGTCAGAGGCACACAGGTCAGAGGCAGACAGGTCAGAGGCAGAGAGGTCAGAGGCAGACAGGTCAGAGGCAGACAGGTCAGAGGCACACAGGTCAGAGGCAGACAGGTCAGAGGCAGAGAGGTCAGAGGCAGACAGGTCAGAGGCAGACAGGTCAGAGGCAGAGAGGTCAGAGGCAGACAGGTCAGAGGCAGACAGGTTAGAGGCACACAGGTCAGAGGCAGAGAGGTCAGAGGCAGACAGGTCAGAGGCAGAGAGGTCAGAGGCAGACAGGTCAGAGGCAGAGAGGTCAGAGGCAGACAGGTCAGAGGCAGACAGGTCAGAGGCAGACAGGTCAGAGGCACACAGGTCAGAGGCACACAGGTCAGAGGCACACAGGTCAGAGGCAGAGAGGTCAGAGGCAGAGAGGTCAGAGGCACACAGGTCAGAGGCAGACAGGTCAGAGGCAGACAGGTCAGAGGCACACAGGTCAGAGGCACACAGGTCAGAGGCAGAGAGGTCAGAGGCAGACAGGTCAGAGGCACACAGGTCAGAGGCACACAGGTCAGAGGCACACAGGTCAGAGGCAGACAGGTCAGAGGCAGACAGGTCAGAGGCAGACAGGTCAGAGGCAGAGAGGTCAGAGGCAGACAGGTCAGAGGCAGACAGGTCAGAGGCAGACAGGTCAGAGGCAGACAGGTCAGAGGCACACAGGTCAGAGGCAGACAGGTCAGAGGCAGACAGGTCAGAGGCACACAGGTCAGAGGCACACAGGTCAGAGGCAGACAGGTCAGAGGCAGACAGGTCAGAGGCAGAGAGGTCAGAGGCAGACAGGTCAGAGGCAGACAGGTCAGAGGCAGACAGGTCAGAGGCAGAGAGGTCAGAGGCAGACAGGTCAGAGGCACACAGGTCAGAGGCAGACAGGTCAGAGGCAGACAGGTCAGAGGCACACAGGTCAGAGGCAGACAGGTCAGAGGCACACAGGTCAGAGGCAGGAGGTCAGAGGCAGACAGGTCAGAGGCACACAGGTCAGAGGCACACAGGTCAGAGGCAGAGGTCAGAGGCAGAGAGGTCAGAGGCACACAGGTCAGAGGCAGACAGGTCAGAGGCAGACAGGTCAGAGGCAGACAGGTCAGAGGCAGACAGGTCAGAGGCACACAGGTCAGAGGCAGACAGGTCAGAGGCACACAGGTCAGAGGCAGACAGGTCAGAGGCAGACAGGTCAGAGGCACACAGGTCAGAGGCACACAGGTCAGAGGCAGACAGGTCAGAGGCAGAGAGGTCAGAGGCAGACAGGTCAGAGGCAGACAGGTCAGAGGCAGACAGGTCAGAGGCAGAGAGGTCAGAGGCAGACAGGTCAGAGGTCAGAGGCAGACAGGTCAGAGGCAGACAGGTCAGAGGCAGACAGGTCAGAGGCACACAGGTCAGAGGCAGAGGTCAGAGGCAGACAGGTCAGAGGCACACAGGTCAGAGGCACACAGGTCAGAGGCAGACAGGTCAGAGGCAGACAGGTCAGAGGCAGAGAGGTCAGAGGCAGACAGGTCAGAGGCAGACAGGTCAGAGGCAGAGAGGTCAGAGGCAGACAGGTCAGAGGCAGAGGTCAGAGGCAGAGAGGTCAGAGGCAGACAGGTCAGAGGCAGACAGGTCAGAGGCAGACAGGTCAGAGGCAGACAGGTCAGAGGCAGACAGGTCAGAGGCACACAGGTCAGAGGCAGAGAGGTCAGAGGCAGACAGGTCAGAGGCAGACAGGTCAGAGGCAGAGAGGTCAGAGGCAGACAGGTCAGAGGCAGAGAGGTCAGAGGCAGACAGGTCAGAGGCAGACAGGTCAGAGGCAGAGAGGTCAGAGGCAGACAGGTTAGAGGCACACAGGTCAGAGGCAGAGAGGAGGGTCACAGGTCAGAGGCAGAGGTCAGAGGCAGACAGGTTAGAGGCACACAGGTCAGAGGCAGAGAGGTCAGAGGCAGACAGGTCAGAGGCAGACAGGTCAGAGGCAGACAGGTCAGAGGCACACAGGTCAGAGGCAGACAGGTCAGAGGCAGACAGGTCAGAGGCAGAGAGGTCAGAGGCAGACAGGTCAGAGGCAGACAGGTCAGAGGCAGACAGGTCAGAGGCACACAGGTCAGAGGCAGAGAGGTCAGAGGCAGACAGGTCAGAGGCAGACAGGTCAGGAGACAGGCAGAGGCACAGGTCAGAGGCACACAGGTCAGAGGCACACAGGTCAGAGGCAGAGAGGTCAGAGGCAGACAGGTCAGAGGCAGACAGGTCAGAGGCACACAGGTCAGAGGCACACAGGTCAGAGGCAGAGAGGTCAGAGGCAGACAGGTCAGAGGCAGACAGGTCAGAGGCAGACAGGTCAGAGGCAGAGAGGTCAGAGGCAGAGAGGTCAGAGGCAGACAGGTCAGAGGCAGACAGGTCAGAGGCAGACAGGTCAGAGGCAGACAGGTCAGAGGCAGACAGGTCAGAGGCACACAGGTCAGAGGCAGACAGGTCAGGGCAGGTCAGAGGCAGACAGGTCAGAGGCAGACAGGTCAGAGGCAGACAGGTCAGAGGCAGACAGGTCAGAGGCAGACAGGTCAGAGGCACACAGGTCAGAGGCAGACAGGTCAGAGGCACACAGGTCAGAGGCAGACAGGTCAGAGGCAGAGAGGTCAGAGGCAGACAGGTCAGAGGCAGAGAGGTCAGAGGCAGACAGGTCAGAGGCAGACAGGTCAGAGGCAGACAGGTCAGAGGCAGACAGGTCAGAGGCAGAGAGGTCAGAGGCAGACAGGTCAGAGGCAGACAGGTCAGAGGCACACAGGTCAGAGGCAGACAGGTCAGAGGCACACAGGTCAGAGGCAGACAGGTCAGAGGCAGAGAGGTCAGAGGCAGACAGGTCAGAGGCACACAGGTCAGAGGCAGACAGGTCAGAGGCAGAGAGGTCAGAGGCAGACAGGTCAGAGGCAGACAGGTCAGAGGCAGACAGGTCAGAGGCACACAGGTCAGAGGCACACAGGTCAGAGGCAGAGAGGTCAGAGGCAGACAGGTCAGAGGCAGACAGGTCAGAGGCAGACAGGTCAGAGGCACACAGGTCAGACAGGTCAGAGGCAGACAGGTCAGAGGCAGACAGGTCAGAGGCAGACAGGTCAGAGGCACACACAGAGGCAGCAGGTCAGAGGCAGAGGTCAGAGGCAGACAGGTCAGAGGCACACAGGTCAGAGGCAGACAGGTCAGAGGCAGACAGGTCAGAGGCAGACAGGTCAGAGGCAGACAGGTCAGAGGCAGAGGTCAGAGGACAGGTCAGAGGCAGAGAGGTCAGAGGCAGACAGGTCAGAGGCAGAGAGGTCAGAGGCAGAGAGGTCAGAGGCACACAGGTCAGAGGCAGAGAGGTCAGAGGCAGAGGTCAGAGGCACACAGGTCAGAGGCAGACAGGTCAGAGGCACACAGGTCAGAGGCAGAGAGGTCAGAGGCAGAGAGGTCAGAGGCACACAGGTCAGAGGCAGACAGGTCAGAGGCACACAGGTCAGAGGCAGAGAGGTCAGAGGCAGACAGGTCAGAGGCACACAGGTCAGAGGCACACAGGTCAGAGGCACACAGGTCAGAGGCAGAGAGGTCAGAGGCAGAGAGGTCAGAGGCACACAGGTCAGAGGCAGACAGGTCAGAGGCAGAGAGGTCAGAGGCACACAGGTCAGAGGCACACAGGTCAGAGGGCAGGTCAGAGGCAGAGGTCAGGCACACAGGTCAGAGGCAGAGGTCAGAGGCACACAGGTCAGGCACACAGGTCAGAGCACACAGGTCAGAGGCAGAGGTCAGAGGCACACAGGTCAGAGGCAGAGAGGTCAGAGGCACACAGGTCAGAGGCACACAGGTCAGAGGCAGAGGTCAGAGGCACACAGGTCAGAGGCACACAGGTCAGAGGCAGAGAGGTCAGAGGCAGACAGGTCAGAGGCAGACAGGTCAGAGGCACACAGGTCAGAGGCAGAGAGGTCAGAGGCAGACAGGTCAGAGGCAGACAGGTCAGAGGCACACAGGTCAGAGGCACACAGGTCAGAGGCAGACAGGTCAGAGGCACACAGGTCAGAGGCACACAGGTCAGAGGCAGACAGGTCAGAGGCAGAGAGGTCAGAGGCACACAGGTCAGAGGCACACAGGTCAGAGGCACACAGGTCAGAGGCACACAGGTCAGAGGCACACAGGTCAGAGGCAGACAGGTCAGAGGCAGACAGGTCAGAGGCACACAGGTCAGAGGCACACAGGTCAGAGGCAGACAGGTCAGAGGCAGACAGGTCAGAGGCAGAGAGGTCAGAGGCACACAGGTCAGAGGCAGACAGGTCAGAGGCAGAGAGGTCAGAGGCAGACAGGTCAGAGGCAGACAGGTCAGAGGCAGACAGGTCAGAGGCAGACAGGTCAGAGGCACACAGGTCAGAGGCAGACAGGTCAGAGGCACACAGGTCAGAGGCAGACAGGTCAGAGGCACACAGGTCAGAGGCACACAGGTCAGAGGCAGACAGGTCAGAGGCAGACAGGTCAGAGGCACACAGGTCAGAGGCAGACAGGTCAGAGGCAGACAGGTCAGAGGCAGAGGTCAGAGGTCAGAGGCAGACAGGTCAGAGGCAGAGAGGTCAGAGGAGGTCAGAGGCAGACAGGTCAGAGGCAGACAGGTCAGAGGCAGACAGGTCAGAGGCACACAGGTCAGAGGCACACAGGTCAGAGGCAGACAGGTCAGAGGCAGACAGGTCAGAGGCAGAGAGGTCAGAGGCACACAGGTCAGAGGCAGACAGGTCAGAGGCACACAGGTCAGAGGCAGACAGGTCAGAGGCAGACAGGTCAGAGGCACACAGGTCAGAGGCAGACAGGTCAGAGGCAGAGAGGTCAGAGGCAGACAGGTCAGAGGCACACAGGTCAGAGGCACACAGGTCAGAGGCAGAGAGGTCAGAGGCAGACAGGTCAGAGGCACACAGGTCAGAGGCAGACAGGTCAGAGGCAGACAGGTCAGAGGTCAGAGGCACACAGGTCAGAGGCAGAGGTCAGAGGCAGACAGGTCAGAGGTCAGAGGCACACAGGTCAGAGGCAGACAGGTCAGAGGCACACAGGTCAGAGGCAGACAGGTCAGAGGTCAGGTCAGAGGCACACAGGTCAGAGGCACACAGGTCAGAGGCAGACAGGTCAGAGGCAGACAGGTCAGAGGCACACAGGTCAGAGGCACACAGGTCAGAGGAGGTCAGAGGCAGACAGGTCAGAGGCAGAGAGGTCAGAGGCAGACAGGTCAGAGGCAGAGGTCAGAGGCAGACAGGTCAGAGGCAGAGAGGTCAGAGGCAGACAGGTCAGAGGCAGACAGGTCAGAGGCAGAGGTCAGAGGCACACAGGTCAGAGGCAGACAGGTCAGAGGCAGACAGGTCAGAGGCAGAGAGGTCAGAGGCACACAGGTCAGAGGCAGACAGGTCAGAGGCAGACAGGTCAGAGGCAGACAGGTCAGAGGCAGACAGGTCAGAGGCAGACAGGTCAGAGGCAGAGGTCAGAGGCAGACAGGTCAGAGGCAGAGAGGTCAGAGGCAGACAGGTCAGAGGCAGACAGGTCAGAGGCAGACAGGTCAGAGGCAGACAGGTCAGAGGCAGACAGGTCAGAGGCAGACAGGTCAGAGGCAGACAGGTCAGAGGCAGACAGGTCAGAGGCAGACAGGTCAGAGGCAGACAGGTCAGAGGCAGAGAGGTCAGAGGCAGACAGGTCAGAGGCAGACAGGTCAGAGGCAGAGAGGTCAGAGGCACACAGGTCAGAGGCACACAGGTCAGAGGCAGAGAGGTCAGAGGCAGAGAGGTCAGAGGCAGACAGGTCAGAGGCACACAGGTCAGAGGCACACAGGTCAGAGGCAGACAGGTCAGAGGCAGAGAGGTCAGAGGCAGACAGGTCAGAGGCAGACAGGTCAGAGGCACACAGGTCAGAGGCACACAGGTCAGAGGCAGACAGGTCAGAGGCAGACAGGTCAGAGGCAGAGAGGTCAGAGGCAGACAGGTCAGAGGCACACAGGTCAGAGGCAGAGAGGTCAGAGGCAGACAGGTCAGAGGCACACAGGTCAGAGGCAGACAGGTCAGAGGCAGACAGGTCAGAGGCACACAGGTCAGAGGCACACAGGTCAGAGGCAGACAGGTCAGAGGCAGACAGGTCAGAGGCAGACAGGTCAGAGGCACACAGGTCAGAGGCACACAGGTCAGAGGTCAGGGAGGCACACAGGTCAGAGGCAGACAGGTCAGGTCAGAGGCAGACAGGTCAGAGGCACACAGGTCAGAGGCAGACAGGTCAGAGGCAGAGAGGTCAGAGGCACACAGGTCAGAGGCACACAGGTCAGGAGGCAGAGAGGTCAGAGGCAGACAGGTCAGAGGCAGACAGGTCAGAGGCAGACAGGTCAGAGGCACACAGGTCAGAGGCACACAGGTCAGAGGCAGACAGGTCAGAGGCAGACAGGTCAGAGGCAGACAGGTCAGAGGCACACAGGTCAGAGGCAGACAGGTCAGAGGCACACAGGTCAGAGGCACACAGGTCAGGGAGGTCAGAGGACAGGTCAGAGGCACACAGGTCAGAGGCAGACAGGTCAGAGGCACACAGGTCAGAGGAGGTCAGAGGCACACAGGTCAGAGGCAGAGAGGTCAGAGGCAGACAGGTCAGAGGCAGACAGGTCAGAGGCAGACAGGTCAGAGGCAGACAGGTCAGAGGCAGACAGGTCAGAGGCAGACAGGTCAGAGGCAGACAGGTCAGAGGCAGACAGGTCAGAGGCAGACAGGTCAGAGGCAGAGGTCAGAGGCAGACAGGTCAGAGGCAGACAGGTCAGAGGCACACAGGTCAGAGGAGGTCAGAGGCAGACAGGTCAGAGGCAGAGAGGTCAGAGGCAGACAGGTCAGAGGCAGAGAGGTCAGAGGCAGACAGGTCAGAGGCAGACAGGTCAGAGGCACACAGGTCAGAGGCACACAGGTCAGAGGCAGACAGGTCAGAGGCAGAGGTCAGAGGCAGACAGGTCAGAGGCAGACAGGTCAGAGGCAGAGAGGTCAGAGGCACACAGGTCAGAGGCACACAGGTCAGAGGCAGAGAGGTCAGAGGCAGACAGGTCAGAGGCAGACAGGTCAGAGGCAGAGAGGTCAGAGGCACACAGGTCAGAGGCACACAGGTCAGAGGCAGACAGGTCAGAGGCACACAGGTCAGAGGCACACAGGTCAGAGGCAGACAGGTCAGAGGCAGAGAGGTCAGAGGCAGACAGGTCAGAGGCAGACAGGTCAGAGGCAGACAGGTCAGAGGCAGACAGGTCAGAGGCAGACAGGTCAGAGGCAGACAGGTCAGAGGCAGACAGGTCAGAGGCAGAGAGGTCAGAGGCACACAGGTCAGAGGCACACAGGTCAGAGGCAGACAGGTCAGAGGCACACAGGTCAGAGGCACACAGGTCAGAGGCAGAGGTCAGAGGCAGAGAGGTCAGAGGCAGACAGGTCAGAGGCAGAGAGGTCAGAGGCAGAGGTCAGGTCAGAGGCAGAGGCAGACAGGTCAGAGGCACACAGGTCAGAGGCACACAGGTCAGAGGCACACAGGTCAGAGGGACAGGTCAGAGGCAGACAGGTCAGAGGCAGACAGGTCAGAGGCACACAGGTCAGAGGCAGAGAGGTCAGAGGCAGACAGGTCAGAGGCAGACAGGTCAGAGGCAGAGAGGTCAGAGGCAGACAGGTCAGAGGCACACAGGTCAGAGGCAGAGAGGTCAGAGGCAGACAGGTCAGAGGCAGACAGGTCAGAGGCAGAGAGGTCAGAGGCAGACAGGTCAGAGGCAGACAGGTCAGAGGCACACAGGTCAGAGGCACACAGGTCAGAGGCACACAGGTCAGAGGCACACAGGTCAGAGGCAGACAGGTCAGAGGCAGACAGGTCAGAGGCACACAGGTCAGAGGCAGACAGGTCAGAGGCAGACAGGTCAGGAGGCAGACAGGTCAGAGGCAGAGAGGTCAGAGGCAGAGAGGTCAGAGGCACACAGGTCAGAGGCACACAGGTCAGGAGGCACACAGGTCAGAGGCAGAGGTCAGAGGCAGAGAGGTCAGAGGCACACAGGTCAGAGGCACACAGGTCAGAGGCACACAGGTCAGAGGCAGACAGGTCAGAGGCAGAGAGGTCAGAGGCACACAGGTCAGAGGCAGACAG
Organism: Picus viridis; assembly: GCA_033816785.1. Lineage (NCBI taxonomy): Eukaryota > Metazoa > Chordata > Aves > Piciformes > Picidae > Picus > Picus viridis. The sequence goes on from CM066571.1 coordinate 2,796,587, forward strand.
GTCAGAGGCAGACAGGTCAGAGGCACACAGGTCAGAGGCAGACAGGTCAGAGGCAGACAGGTCAGAGGCACACAGGTCAGAGGCACACAGGTCAGAGGCACACAGGTCAGAGGCAGAGAGGTCAGAGGCAGAGAGGTCAGAGGCACACAGGTCAGAGGCAGAGAGGTCAGAGGCAGAGAGGTCAGAGGCACACAGGTCAGAGGCACACAGGTCAGAGGCACACAGGTCAGAGGCAGACAGGTCAGAGGCAGACAGGTCAGAGGCACACAGGTCAGAGGCAGACAGGTCAGAGGCAGAGAGGTCAGAGGCAGAGAGGTCAGAGGCACACAGGTCAGAGGCACACAGGTCAGAGGCAGACAGGTCAGAGGCAGAGAGGTCAGAGGCAGAGAGGTCAGAGGCAGACAGGTCAGAGAGGGCAGACAGGTCAGAGGAGGTCAGAGGCAGACAGGTCAGAGGCAGACAGGTCAGAGGCACACAGGTCAGAGGCACACAGGTCAGAGGCACACAGGTCAGAGGCAGACAGGTCAGAGGCAGAGAGGTCAGAGGCACACAGGTCAGAGGCAGAGAGGTCAGAGGCAGAGAGGTCAGAGGCACACAGGTCAGAGGCACACAGGTCAGAGGCACACAGGTCAGAGGCAGACAGGTCAGAGGCAGACAGGTCAGAGGCAGACAGGTCAGAGGCACACAGGTCAGAGGCACACAGGTCAGAGGCAGACAGGTCAGAGGCAGAGAGGTCAGAGGCAGACAGGTCAGAGGCAGAGAGGTCAGAGGCAGACAGGTCAGAGGCAGACAGGTCAGAGGCACACAGGTCAGAGGCACACAGGTCAGAGGCACACAGGTCAGAGGCAGACAGGTCAGAGGCAGACAGGTCAGAGGCAGAGAGGTCAGAGGCACACAGGTCAGAGGCAGACAGGTCAGAGGCACACAGGTCAGAGGCAGAGAGGTCAGAGGCAGAGAGGTCAGAGGCACACAGGTCAGAGGCACACAGGTCAGAGGCAGAGAGGTCAGAGGCAGACAGGTCAGAGGCAGACAGGTCAGAGGCAGACAGGTCAGAGGCAGAGAGGTCAGAGGCAGACAGGTCAGAGGCAGAGAGGTCAGAGGCACACAGGTCAGAGGCACACAGGTCAGAGGCAGACAGGTCAGAGGCAGAGAGGTCAGAGGCAGAGAGGTCAGAGGCAGACAGGTCAGAGGCAGAGAGGTCAGAGGCAGAGAGGTCAGAGGCAGACAGGTCAGAGGCAGACAGGTCAGAGGCAGAGAGGTCAGAGGCAGAGAGGTCAGAGGCAGAGAGGTCAGAGGCACACAGGTCAGAGGCAGAGCACAGGTCAGAGGCACACAGGTCAGAGGCAGAGAGGTCAGAGGCACACAGGTCAGAGGCACACAGGTCAGAGGCAGACAGGTCAGAGGCAGAGAGGTCAGAGGCACACAGGTCAGAGGCACACAGGTCAGAGGCACACAGGTCAGAGGCACACAGGTCAGAGGCAGAGGTCAGAGGCAGAGAGGTCAGAGGCAGACAGGTCAGAGGCAGAGAGGTCAGAGGCACACAGGTCAGAGGCAGACAGGTCAGAGGCACAGAGGTCAGAGGCAGACAGGTCAGAGGCAGACAGGTCAGAGGCAGAGAGGTCAGAGGCACACAGGTCAGAGGCAGAGAGGTCAGAGGCAGAGAGGTCAGAGGCACACAGGTCAGAGGCAGACAGGTCAGAGGCAGACAGGTCAGAGGCAGACAGGTCAGAGGCAGAGAGGTCAGAGGCACACAGGTCAGAGGCAGAGAGGTCAGAGGCACACAGGTCAGAGGCAGAGAGGTCAGAGGCAGACAGGTCAGGAGGCAGACAGGTCAGAGGCAGACAGGTCAGAGGCAGAGAGGTCAGAGGCAGACAGGTCAGAGGCAGAGAGGTCAGAGGCACACAGGTCAGAGGCACACAGGTCAGAGGCAGAGAGGTCAGAGGCACACAGGTCAGAGGCAGAGAGGTCAGAGGCAGACAGGTCAGAGGCAGACAGGTCAGAGGCAGACAGGTCAGAGGCAGAGAGGTCAGAGGCAGACAGGTCAGAGGCAGAGAGGTCAGAGGCACACAGGTCAGAGGCACACAGGTCAGAGGCAGAGAGGTCAGGAGGCAGAGAGGTCAGAGGCAGACAGGTCAGAGGCAGAGAGGTCAGAGGCAGACAGGTCAGAGGCAGAGAGGTCAGGAGGCACACAGGTCAGAGGCACACAGGTCAGAGGCAGACAGGTCAGAGGCAGAGGTCAGAGGCACACAGGTCAGAGGCACACAGGTCAGAGGCACACAGGTCAGAGGCAGAGAGGTCAGAGGCAGAGAGGTCAGAGGCAGACAGGTCAGAGGCAGACAGGTCAGAGGCAGAGAGGTCAGAGGCAGACAGGTCAGAGGCAGAGAGGTCAGAGGCAGAGAGGTCAGAGGCACACAGGTCAGAGGCACACAGGTCAGAGGCAGACAGGTCAGAGGCAGACAGGTCAGAGGCACACAGGTCAGAGGCACACAGGTCAGAGGCAGACAGGTCAGAGGCACACAGGTCAGAGGCAGAGAGGTCAGAGGCACACAGGTCAGAGGCACACAGGTCAGAGGCAGACAGGTCAGAGGCAGAGAGGTCAGAGGCAGACAGGTCAGAGGCAGAGAGGTCAGAGGCACACAGGTCAGAGGCACACAGGTCAGAGGCACACAGGTCAGAGGCAGACAGGTCAGAGGCAGACAGGTCAGAGGCAGAGAGGTCAGAGGCACACAGGTCAGAGGCAGACAGGTCAGAGGCAGAGAGGTCAGAGGCAGACAGGTCAGAGGCACACAGGTCAGAGGCAGACAGGTCAGAGGCAGACAGGTCAGAGGCAGACAGGTCAGAGGCAGACAGGTCAGAGGCACACAGGTCAGAGGCAGACAGGTCAGAGGCACACAGGTCAGAGGCACACAGGTCAGAGGCAGACAGGTCAGAGGCAGACAGGTCAGAGGCACAGGTCAGAGGCACACAGGTCAGAGGCAGACAGGTCAGAGGCAGAGAGGTCAGAGGCACACAGGTCAGAGGCACACAGGTCAGGTCAGAGGCACACAGGTCAGAGGCACACAGGTCAGAGGCAGAGGTCAGAGGCAGACAGGTCAGAGGCACACAGGTCAGAGGCACACAGGTCAGAGGCAGACAGGTCAGAGGCAGACAGGTCAGAGGCAGACAGGTCAGAGGCACACAGGTCAGAGGCAGACAGGTCAGAGGCACACAGGTCAGAGGCAGACAGGTCAGAGGCAGACAGGTCAGAGGCACACAGGTCAGAGGCAGACAGGTCAGAGGCAGGTCAGAGGCAGAGAGGTCAGAGGCACACAGGTCAGAGGCACACAGGTCAGAGGCAGACAGGTCAGAGGCACACAGGTCAGAGGCACACAGGTCAGAGGCAGACAGGTCAGAGGCAGACAGGTCAGAGGCAGACAGGTCAGAGGCAGACAGGTCAGAGGCAGACAGGTCAGAGGCAGACAGGTCAGAGGCAGAGAGGTCAGAGGCACACAGGTCAGAGGCAGACAGGTCAGAGGCACACAGGTCAGAGGCAGACAGGTCAGAGGCACACAGGTCAGAGGCACACAGGTCAGAGGCACACAGGTCAGAGGCAGACAGGTCAGAGGCAGACAGGTCAGAGGCACACAGGTCAGAGGCAGACAGGTCAGAGGCAGAGAGGTCAGAGGCAGACAGGTCAGAGGCAGAGAGGTCAGAGGCACACAGGTCAGAGGCACACAGGTCAGAGGCACACAGGTCAGAGGCAGACAGGTCAGAGGCAGAGAGGTCAGAGGCAGACAGGTCAGAGGCAGAGAGGTCAGAGGCAGAGAGGTCAGAGGCAGAGAGGTCAGAGGCACACAGGTCAGAGGCAGAGAGGTCAGAGGCACACAGGTCAGAGGCAGACAGGTCAGAGGCACACAGGTCAGAGGCAGACAGGTCAGAGGCACACAGGTCAGAGGCAGAGAGGTCAGAGGCACACAGGTCAGAGGCAGACAGGTCAGAGGCAGAGAGGTCAGAGGCAGAGAGGTCAGAGGCACACAGGTCAGAGGCACACAGGTCAGAGGCACACAGGTCAGAGGCAGAGAGGTCAGAGGCACACAGGTCAGAGGCAGACAGGTCAGAGGCACACAGGTCAGAGGCAGACAGGTCAGAGGCACACAGGTCAGAGGCAGACAGGTCAGAGGCAGAGAGGTCAGAGGCACACAGGTCAGAGGCACACAGGTCAGAGGCACACAGGTCAGAGGCACACAGGTCAGAGGCAGAGAGGTCAGAGGCACACAGGTCAGAGGCAGAGAGGTCAGAGGCACACAGGTCAGAGGCAGAGAGGTCAGAGGCAGACAGGTCAGAGGCAGACAGGTCAGAGGCAGACAGGTCAGAGGCAGAGAGGTCAGAGGCAGACAGGTCAGAGGCAGAGAGGTCAGAGGCACACAGGTCAGAGGCACACAGGTCAGAGGCAGAGAGGTCAGAGGCACACAGGTCAGAGGCAGAGAGGTCAGAGGCACACAGGCAGGACAGGTCAGAGGCAGACAGGTCAGAGGCAGAGAGGTCAGAGGCAGAGAGGTCAGAGGTCAGAGGCAGGTCAGAGGCAGAGAGGTCAGAGGCAGACAGGTCAGAGGCAGACAGGTCAGAGGCAGAGAGGTCAGAGGCACACAGGTCAGAGGCAGACAGGTCAGAGGCACACAGGTCAGAGGCAGAGACAGGTCAGAGGCACACAGGTCAGAGGCAGACAGGTCAGAGGCACACAGGTCAGAGGCAGAGAGGTCAGAGGCACACAGGTCAGAGGCAGACAGGTCAGAGGCAGAGAGGTCAGAGGCACACAGGTCAGAGGCACACAGGTCAGAGGCACACAGGTCAGAGGCACACAGGTCAGAGGCAGAGAGGTCAGAGGCACACAGGTCAGAGGCAGACAGGTCAGAGGCAGAGAGGTCAGAGGCAGAGAGGTCAGAGGCACACAGGTCAGAGGCAGACAGGTCAGAGGCAGGTCAGAGGCACACAGGTCAGAGGCACACAGGTCAGAGGCAGACAGGTCAGAGGCAGAGAGGTCAGAGGCACACAGGTCAGAGGCAGACAGGTCAGAGGCAGAGAGGTCAGAGGCACACAGGTCAGAGGCACACAGGTCAGAGGCAGACAGGTCAGAGGCAGAGAGGTCAGAGGCACACAGGTCAGAGGCAGACAGGTCAGAGGCAGAGAGGTCAGAGGCACACAGGTCAGAGGCACACAGGTCAGAGGCAGACAGGTCAGAGGCACACAGGTCAGAGGCAGAGAGGTCAGAGGCACACAGGTCAGAGGCAGACAGGTCAGAGGCAGAGGTCAGAGGCACACAGGTCAGAGGCACACAGGTCAGAGGCACACAGGTCAGAGGCAGACAGGTCAGAGGCACACAGGTCAGAGGCAGAGAGGTCAGAGGCAGAGAGGTCAGAGGCACACAGGTCAGAGGCAGAGAGGTCAGAGGCACACAGGTCAGAGGCAGAGAGGTCAGAGGCAGACAGGTCAGAGGCAGACAGGTCAGAGGCAGACAGGTCAGAGGCAGAGAGGTCAGAGGCAGACAGGTCAGAGGCAGAGAGGTCAGAGGCACACAGGTCAGAGGCACACAGGTCAGAGGCAGACAGGTCAGAGGCAGAGAGGTCAGAGGCAGAGAGGTCAGAGGCAGAGAGGTCAGAGGCAGACAGGTCAGAGGCAGAGAGGTCAGAGGCAGAGAGGTCAGAGGCAGAGAGGTCAGAGGCAGACAGGTCAGAGGCACACAGGTCAGAGGCACACAGGTCAGAGGCAGACAGGTCAGAGGCAGACAGGTCAGAGGCACACAGGTCAGAGGCAGACAGGTCAGAGGCAGAGAGGTCAGAGGCACACAGGTCAGAGGCACACAGGTCAGAGGCACACAGGTCAGAGGCAGAGAGGTCAGAGGCAGAGAGGTCAGAGGCAGACAGGTCAGAGGCAGAGAGGTCAGAGGCAGAGAGGTCAGAGGCAGACAGGTCAGAGGCAGAGAGGTCAGAGGCAGAGAGGTCAGAGGCAGAGAGGTCAGAGGCAGACAGGTCAGAGGCAGAGAGGTCAGAGGCACACAGGTCAGAGGCAGACAGGTCAGAGGCACACAGGTCAGAGGCAGAGAGGTCAGAGGCACACAGGTCAGAGGCAGACAGGTCAGAGGCAGAGAGGTCAGAGGCACACAGGTCAGAGGCACACAGGTCAGAGGCAGACAGGTCAGAGGCAGAGAGGTCAGAGGCAGACAGGTCAGAGGCAGAGAGGTCAGAGGCAGACAGGTCAGAGGCAGAGAGGTCAGAGGCAGAGAGGTCAGAGGCACACAGGTCAGAGGCAGAGAGGTCAGAGGCACACAGGTCAGAGGCAGAGAGGTCAGAGGCACACAGGTCAGAGGCAGACAGGTCAGAGGCAGAGAGGTCAGAGGCAGACAGGTCAGAGGCAGAGAGGTCAGAGGCACACAGGTCAGAGGCACACAGGTCAGAGGCAGAGAGGTCAGAGGCACACAGGTCAGAGGCAGACAGGTCAGAGGCAGACAGGTCAGAGGCACACAGGTCAGAGGCACACAGGTCAGAGGCAGAGAGGTCAGAGGCAGACAGGTCAGAGGCAGACAGGTCAGAGGCAGAGAGGTCAGAGGCACACAGGTCAGAGGCACACAGGTCAGAGGCACACAGGTCAGAGGCAGAGAGGTCAGAGGCACACAGGTCAGAGGCACACAGGTCAGAGGCAGACAGGTCAGAGGCACACTGCAGTCTCTCTGCTCTTTGGAACAGTCTGCTGCTAGGCCAGATGGAACTCATTAAATAGAAGTGAGAGCAAACAGAACCCCAGCTTACAGCTCTCACCAGAAACGACTCCCAAGCCACTGACAGCAGTGTCTGCAGTGCTGCCTGCTGCCAGGGCCAGGGCAAGGCTGTGTGAGTCAGTGCTGCTTTACAGGCTCAGGTATTGCCAGAGGCAAGGAGCCAGAGGTGTTGGCACCGAGAGCTTGGGCAGGCCTGAACTTCTGCTGAGCTGCTTTGCACTTTGCACACCCTGTGCCACAGCTGCTGGCTGCCTCTGCATGTGGTAGCTTCTGTTTCTGTGGGAGATCTGTGCAGCAGTTTTGTCCCCCTCTCACTGCATACAAGCCAAGAGACTAGGAAGTGAAGCATCCTCACCTTCCCATCTGCTCCAAGCTCCACACCTTCGAGGCCAATCATCTCCTTCAGGCACACTCCAGCAGAGTGGCACTGGCGACCTCCCTCCAGCTTCATATCCCTGGGAGACAGAAACCAGAGCACAGCTCTCAACACACAGCCCTTGGCCACCTGCAGCCACCCAGTGCTGACACAAGGCAGCAGCCTCCACCCACAGGTGGAAGTTTTAGGCTATGACTTCAAAGATTTTTCACACAGCTTGAGCAGAAAAGTAGCAAAAATGTCAAGAGATCCCAGCTGGGAAATGATTCTGCACAGTCCCATGGCAAGGGAGAAGGAACCAGCACAGCCAGCAGGGCCAGGGAGGGGATTCTCCTCACAGCATCAATAAGGTAGTGACCTCAAGGATCATCAAGTCCAACCTGTCATCTGAGACCTCCTGACTACTAAGCCATGGAACTCACCAGGAGCCAGCAGGGAGCACTTGCAGCCCAGAGAGCCAAGCAGAGCCTGGGCTGCAGCAAGAGAAGTGTGGCCAGCAGGGCCAGGGAGGGGATTCTGCCCCTCTGCTCCACTCTGCTGAGACTACTGGGTCCAGATCTGGAGCCTCTGTGCCAGGAAGGATCTGGAGGGGCTGGAAGGTGTCCAGAGAAGGGCCACGAGGAGGAGCAGAGGGCTGGAGCTGCTCTGCTCTGGAGACAGCCTGAGAGAGTTGGGGTTGAGCAGTCTGGAGAGGAGAAGGCTCTGAGGAGACCTAATTGTGGCCTTCCAGGATCTGAAGGGGGCTACAGGATAGCTGGGGAGGGACTTCTGAGGGTGTCAGGGAGGGATAGGACTTGGGGGGGGATGGAGCAAAACTAGAAGTGGAGAGATTGAGATTGGCTGTGAGGAAGAAGTTGTTGCCCATGAGGGTGGTGAGAGCCTGGCACAGGCTGCCCAGGGAGGTGGTGGCAGCCTCCTGCCTGGAGGTGTTTGCAGCCAGGCTGGAGGTGGCTGTGAGCAACCTGCTGTGGTGTGAGGTGTCCCTGGCCATGGCAGGGGGTTGGGGCTGTCTGAGCCTTGAGGTCCCTTCCAGCCCTGACAGCTCTGTGATTCTCTGATTGCACAGCCACTGCCAGCAGGTGCTTCAGGCCATGTGCCCTGCTGTGGCTCCATGTCAGTGGGCCATGCAGGGCAGGCACATGGAGAGCAGGCAGTTAACAGAATGAAACCCTCAAGCTTTCACCATGCTGAAGTTCCTGTGCTGACTGATGGGGCTCAGGGACTGCACAGAGCAAGAGCCAGTGCTTAAAAACTAAGTAGGAAAGCTTCTCCTTCATGAAGAGGCTTTCAAGTACAGACAGGCTGTGGTCAGAGTGGCTGAGAGCTGCCAAACAGAGAGGGACCTGGGGGTGCTGATTGACAGCTGCCTGAACATGAGCCAGCAGTGTGCCCAGGGGGCCAAGAAGGCCAATGGCATCCTGGCCTGCAGCAGGAAGAGTGTGGCCAGCAGGAGCAGAGAGGTCATTGTGCCCTGTGCTCAGCACTGCTGAGGCCACACCTTGAGTCCTGTGTCCAGTTCTGGGCCCCTCAGTTTAAGAAGGACATTGAGAGACTTGAAGGTGTCCAGAGAAGGGCAACAAGGCTGGGGAGAGGCCTTGAGCACAGCCCTGTGAGGAGAGGCTGAGGGAGCTGGGGTTGCTTAGCCTGGAGAAGAGGAGGCTCAGGGGAGACCTCATTGCTCTCAACAACTCCCTGAAGGGAGGTTGTGGACAGGTGGGGGTTGGTCTCTTCTCTCTAGCAACCAGCTCCAGATCAAGAGGACACAGTCTCAGGCTGTGCCAGGGGAGGTTTAGGCTGGAGGGGAGGAGAAAGTTCTTCCCAGAGAGAGTGATTGGCCCTTGGGATGTGCTGCCCAGGGAGGTGGTGGAGTCCCCATCCCTGGAGGTGTTTAGGAAGAGCCTGGATGAGGCCCTTGGTGCCATGGTTGAGTTGATCAGACGGTGCTGGGTGAGAGGTTGGACTCTATGATCTCAAAGGCCTCTTCCAACCTGGTTAATCCTGTTCCTATCCTCACCAGATCAGGCTGCCCATGATTTTTATCAGTCAGGCCAGGATGAAGGGGATATAAATCAGCTGCTGCTGCCTCTGGCAGTGTTAACCTTTCTCTAATGAACTACCTGCTGTGCTTTGATGTGATCTCCACAGCCCCACACAAGGCTCCTGCTGGGCACCTGCTCTTTCAATGGCAGCAAAAGCTGAACACTTTAACCTGTGAATAATTTAGGAGCCCATTAATTATTAAGCAGGTGCCTGAATACATGACCAAGCCTTCTGCTGCTTGCCAGAAGGAATCTGGTTGTCAGTGTGAGGTGTAAGCCTTCTGTGCCTGTGCTTTATGCTTAGTGACTCAATGACTGCTCAGATTGATTGCAGAGGCAAAGGCAGTGCAGCAGACACCAAGACAAGCCTCTCTTCTCACCTGCCTGTGAGCAGGTGAACACCTGTGAACACCTGTGAACACCTTCTGCTCCTCCTCTCTGTAAGGAGTGCATCAGGAACTGGCTGGCTGGTCACACCCAGAGGGGGTGCTCCATGGCTTGAAGCCCAGATGCAGAGCAGTGACAGCGGTGTCCCTCAGGGGCTGGGACCTGCACTGTTTGAGATCTTTGTCACTGCTATAGCCAGAGGGATCCAGGCACCATCAGCACTGTGCAATGGCACCAAGCTGAGTGGTGCTGTCCATGTGCCAGAGGGACAGGAGGGCAGCCAGAGGGACCTGGACAGGCTGCAGAGGTGGTGCCCAGGTGACCCTCATGAGGCTCAGCAAGAGCAAGTGCAGGTCCTGCTCCTGGGCTGGAACAACCCTCACTACCAGCACAGGCTGGGGGAGGAGGGGATAGAGACAGCCCTGAGGAGAAGGACTTGGGGGTGCTGGTGGGGGAGAAGCTGCCAGCAGCAGGCAGGGTGAGACTGCAGCACAGAAGCCAAGGGCAGCCTGGGCTGCATCCAAGGCAGTGTGGCCAGAGATGGAGAGAGGGATCCTGCCCCTCTGCTCTGGGGAGACCTCACCTGCAGTGCTGTGTGCAGGGCTGGAGCCCTCAGGACATGGAGCTGATGGAGAGGGTGCAGAGGAGGCCCTGAAAATGCTCAGGGGGTTGGAGCAGCTCTGCTGTGAGGACAGGCTGAGGGAGCTGGGGGTGTTCAGCCTGGAGAGGAGAAGGCTCTGGGGACACCTAACAGCAGCCTGCCAGGACCTGAAGGGGCTACAGGAAGGCTGCAGAGAGACTGTTCCCAAAGGCCTGCAGGGACAGGCCCAGGGGCAATGGCTTCAAACCAGAGCAGAGCAGATGGAGATTGGCTGTGAGGAACAAGTTCTGCACCAGGAGGCTGCTGGAACACTGCAACAGGCTGCCCAGGGAGGTGGTTGAGGCTCCATCCCTGGAGCTATTCCAGGTGAGGCTGCACAGGGCTCTGGGCAACCTGATGCAGTGAGGACATCCCTGCTGAGTGCAGGAGAGGTTGGACTGGATGAGCTTTGGAGCTCCCTTCCAACCCAAACCAGTCTGTGATTCTGTGAAGGCCTTTGTCAAAAGAAAACAGAGCAATGAGCAGTGAGGAAGAGGGGGAAGGAAGTTGCCTGTATGATTCTGTGACCAGGACCATGACAGCTCTGGGAAAGCCATGCTGCCAGCCAGCCCAGCAACAGATCTCCTGCTGCCTGCCACTGCCTGCTTTAACTGATCAAGAGCTTTCAGCTCCTAATTGCCATCAGTGGTGCTGCAACAACAGCTCCAGCAGCAATTTACAGGGAGAGGAGGCAGAAACCCCCTGCAAAGATGAGTCTAATGGGGCAGCAACCTTTCCCTCTCCCCAGACACATCCAGGTGCCAGCAGGTCAGATCTTCTGTCCAAGTTCCACATGTAAACTGTTGACCTTTCACAGGCTCACAGCTCACAAGGTGTTAGGGGCTGAAAGGAACCTCCAGAGATCCTCAAGTCCAACCCCCTGCCAGAGCAGGACCAGAGAACCCAGCACAGGTCACACAGGAGCACATCCAGATGGGGCTGCAAAGGCTCCAGGGAAGGAGATCCATTGCTTGATTTCAGCTAAGGGTGGAGGGCAGCTCACACAAAGGAGCAATGGTGGCTCCAGACAGTTTGTACAGGAGATGGTTGGGTTTGTGGTGGGGAAAATAAAAGCACCCCTGATTTATCTGTCTTTCTGCTAAGCCAAACTGCAGCTGGCTTTGCTTTGGTGTTCAGCTGGGGAGAAGCAGGGAAATGGGTGATGGAAAACAAAGCAGGGAGGACCTGCTGGAAGGGGTCCAGAGGAGGCCACCAAGATGATCAGAGGGCTGCAGAACCTCCCCTGTGGGGCCAGGCTGAGAGAGTTGGAGTTCATCCTGGAGAAGAGAAAGCTCTGGGGAGACCTTAGAGCAGCCTTCCAGTAGCTGCAGGGGCTCCAGGAGAGCTGGGGAGGGACTTTTGTAAGGCTGTTGGGAGACAGGACAAGGAGCAATGGCTTTGAGCTGGGAGAGGGGAGATTAAGGGTGGAGATGATGAAGAAATCCTTCAGAGTGAGGGTGGTGAGACACTGGCACAGGCTGCCCAGGGAGGCTGTGGCTGCCTCCTGCCTGGAGGTGTTCCAGGCCAGGCTGGATGAGGCCCTGAGCAAGCTGTGCTGGTGGGAGGTGTCCCTGCCCATGGCAGGGGGCTGGAACTGGATGAGCTTTGAGGTCCCTTCCAACCCAACCCATTCTAGGACTTGATGATTTCAGTTTCCCCATTGCTGGCTAAACCCAGAGCGAGCTGCTTGTGTTGGAAAAGGTCTTTAAGGTTCATCACCTAACTGCCAAATCTGGGGCTAAGCCCTGGCCCTCAGCACCTCTGCCTCTCTGAAACACCTCCAGGGATGGGGATTCAACCACCTCCCTGGGCAGCCTGTGCCAGGCTTGGAGAACCCTTTCAAGGAATAAGTTTCTTCCAATATCCAACCTAAAGCTCCCCTGGTGCTAGAGGCCATTTCCTCTCCTCTCACCTGAGACTGGGGAGCAGAGCCCAGCCCCCACCTCCCTGCAGCCTCCTCTCAGGGAGCTGCAGAGAGCAAGGAGGTCTCCCTCAGCCTCCTCTGCTCCACACTCAACACCCCCAGCTCCCTCAGCTGCTCCTCCCCAGCCCTCTTCTCCAGACTTGTTTGCCTTTCTCTGCACCTGCTCCAGCCTCTTAATGCCTTTCCTGCAGTGAGAGGCCCAAACTGAAGCCAGCACTCAAGCTGTGGCCTCCCCAGTGCCCAGCACAGGAGGACAATCCCTGCCCTGCTCCTGCTGCCCACACCATTGCTGCTCCAGGCCAGGCTGCTGGTGGCCTTCTTGCCCACCTGGGCCCCCCCGGCTCATGCTCATGTGGCCGCTGATGCAGTGATGCATGCCAAAGGACCAAAGGCCTCCAACCACAGCACGACAAACCCAACTTACTGCACTGCCTTCTTTTCCTGGGGGCACAGACAGCACAGCCCCTCCAGCAGTGACACAGACACATGGCCACCGCCTCTTCTGCAAAGCCTAACAAGATCTGGGCTGCCCTCAGCTGGCTGCAAGGGTATGCAGAGCCCTCCTGCAGGCCACCATGTCCTGGCGGGCCAAGCACTACTTGGAACCGGTCCATGCTGGGTGATGATGTGACTGCTGGCAGCCCTGCTGAGCAGGGCTTGGGGGTGCTGGGGGGTGAAAAGCAGCGCAGGAGGCGGCAGTGTGAGCTGCCAGCCCAGAGCCAGCCCCGTCCTGGGCCGACCTCCAGCAGTGTGGGCAGCAGGGCAGCAAGGGGATTCTGCCCCCCTGCTCTGCAGTACTTGGTCCCACTCTGGAGCCTCCAGCGCATGAAGGATAGGGAACTGTTGGAGTGAATAGGATAGGGTAGGGTAGGGTAGGGCAGGGTAGGGTAGGGTAGGGTAGGGTAGAATAGAATAGGATACAATAGAGTAGGATAGGATAGGATAGGATAGGATAGGATAGGATAGGATAGGATAGGATAGGATAGGATAGGATAGGATAGGATAGGATAGGATAGGGTAGGATAGGATAGGATAGGATAGGGTAGGATAGGATAGGATAGGATAGGGTAGGGTAGGATAGGATAGGATAGGATAGGATAGGATAGGATAGGATAGGATAGGATAGGATAGGATAGGATAGGATAGGGTAGCATAGGGTAGGATAGGGTAGGATAGGATAGGATAGGGTAGGACAGGATAGGATAGGACAGGATAGGATAGAGCAGGATAGGAATAGAGTAGGATAGGATAGGATAGGATAGGGATAGGATAGGATAGGATAGGATAGGGTAGGATAGGGTAGGATAGGATAGGATAGGATAGGATAGGATAGGATAGGGTAGGATAGGATAGAATAGGATAGGGTAGGATAGGATAGGGTAGGATAGGATAGGATAGGGTAGGATAGGGTAGGATAGGATAGGATAGGATAGGATAGGATAGGATAGGATAGGATAGGATAGGATAGGATAGGATAGGATAGGATAGGGTAGGATAGGATAGGATAGGGTAGGATAGGATAGGATAGGATAGGATAGGATAGGACAGGATAGGATAGGACAGGATAGGATAGGATAGGATAGGATAGGGTAGGATAGGATAGGATAGGATAGGATAGGATAGGATAGGATAGGATAGGATAGGATAGGATAGGATAGGATAGGATAGGATAGGATAGGGATAGGATAGGATAGGATAGGATAGGATAGGATAGGATAGGATAGGGTAGGATAGGATAGGATAGGATAGGATAGGATAGGATAGGATAGGGTAGGATAGGATAGGATAGGATAGGGTAGGATAGGATAGGATAGGATAGGATAGGATAGGATAGGATAGGATAGGATAGGATAGGACAGGATGGGATAGGATAGGATAGGATAGGATAGGATAGGATAGGATAGGATAGGATAGGATAGGATAGGATAGGATAGGATAGGATAGGATAGGATAGGATAGGATAGGGTAGGATAGGATAGGATAGGATAGGATAGGGTAGGATAGGGTAGGATAGGATAGGATAGGATAGGATAGGATAGGATAGGATAGGATAGGATAGGATAGGATAGGATAGGATAGGATAGGATAGGATAGGATAGAGTAGGATAGGATAGGATAGGATAGGATAGGATAGGATAGGGTAGGATAGGATAGGATAGGATAGGATAGGATAGGATAGGATAGGATAGGATAGAATAGGATAGGATAGGGTAGGGTAGGATAGGATAGGATAGGATAGGATAGGATAGGATAGGATAGGGTAGGATAGGATAGGATAGGGTAGGATAGGATAGGATAGGATAGGATAGGATAGGATAGGATAGGATAGGATAGGGTAGGATAGGATAGGATAGGATAGGATAGGATAGGATAGGATAGGATAGGATAGGATAGGATAGGATAGGATAGGATAGGATAGGATAGGATAGGATAGGATAGGATAGGATAGGATAGGACAGGATAGGATAGGATAGGATAGGATAGGATAGGATAGGATAGGATAGGATAGGATAGGATAGGATAGGGTAGGATAGGATAGGATAGGTAGGATAGGATAGGATAGGATAGGATAGGATAGGATAGGATAGGATAGGATAGGGTAGGATAGGATAGGATAGGATAGGATAGGATAGGATAGGATAGGATAGGATAGGATAGGGATAGGATAGGATAGGATAGGATAGGATAGGATAGGATAGGATAGGATAGGATAGGATAGGATAGGATAGGATAGAATAGGACAGGATAGGATAGGGTAGGATAGGATAGGATAGGATAGGATAGGATAGGATAGGATAGGATAGGATAGGATAGGATAGGATAGGATAGGATAGGATAGGATAGGGTAGGATAGGATAGGATAGGATAGGATAGGATAGGATAGGATAGGATAGGATAGGGTAGGATAGGATAGGATAGGATAGGATAGGGTAGGATAGGATAGGATAGGATAGGATAGGATAGGATAGGATAGGATAGGATAGGATAGGATAGGATAGGATAGGATAGGATAGGATAGGATAGGATAGGATAGGATAGGATAGGATAGGATAGGATAGGATAGGATAGGATAGGATAGGATAGGATAGGATAGGATAGGATAGGATAGGATAGGATAGGATAGGATAGGATAGGATAGGATAGGATAGGATAGGATAGGATAGGATAGGATAGGATAGATAGGATAGGATAGGATAGGATAGGATAGGATAGGATAGGATAGGATAGGATAGGATAGGATAGGATAGGATAGGGTAGGATAGGATAGGATAGGATAGGGTAGGATAGGATAGGATAGGATAGGATAGATAGATAGGATAGGATAGGATAGGATAGGATAGGATAGGATAGGATAGGATAGGATAGGATAGGATAGGATAGGATAGGATAGGATAGGATAGGGTAGGATAGGATAGGCAGGGTAGGATAGGATAGGATAGGGTAGGATAGGATAGGATAGGATAGGATAGGATAGGATAGGATAGGATAGGATAGGATAGGATAGGATAGGATAGGATAGGATAGGATAGGATAGGATAGGATAGGATAGGATAGGATAGGATAGGATAGGATAGGATAGGATAGGATAGGATAGGATAGGATAGGATAGGATAGGATAGGATAGGATAGGATAGGATAGGATAGGATAGGATAGGATAGGATAGGATAGGATAGGATAGGATAGGATAGGATAGGATAGGATAGGATAGGATAGGATAGGATAGGATAGGATAGGATAGGATAGGATAGGATAGGATAGGATAGGATAGGATAGGATAGGGATAGGATAGGATAGGATAGGATAGGATAGGATAGGATAGGAGGATAGGATAGGATAGGATAGGATAGGGTAGGATAGGATAGGATAGGATAGGGTAGGATAGGATAGGATAGGATAGGATAGGATAGGATAGGATAGGATAGGATAGGATAGGATAGGATAGGATAGGATAGGATAGGATAGGGTAGGATAGGATAGGATAGGATAGGATAGGATAGGATAGGATAGGATAGGATAGGATAGGATAGGATAGGATAGGGTAGGATAGGATAGGATAGGATAGGATAGGATAGGATAGGATAGGATAGGATAGGATAGGATAGGATAGGATAGGATAGGATAGGGATAGGATAGGATAGGATAGGATAGGATAGGATAGGATAGGATAGGATAGGATAGGATAGGATAGGATAGGATAGGATAGGATAGATAATAGGATAGGATAGGGTAGGATAGGATAGGATAGGATAGGATAGGGTAGGATAGGATAGGATAGGATAGGATAGGATAGGATAGGATAGGATAGGATAGGATAGGATAGGATAGGATAGGATAGGATAGATAGGATAGGATAGGATAGGATAGGATAGGATAGGATAGGATAGGATAGGGTAGGATAGGATAGGATAGGATAGGATAGGATAGGATAGGATAGGATAGGATAGGATAGGATAGGATAGGATAGGATAGGATAGGATAGGATAGGATAGGATAGGATAGGATAGGATAGGATAGGATAGGATAGGATAGGATAGGATAGGATAGGATAGGATAGGATAGGATAGGGGATAGGATAGGATAGGATAGGATAGGATAGGAATAGGATAGGATAGGATAGGATAGGATAGGATAGGATAGGATAGGATAGGGGTAGGATAGGGTAGGATAGGATAGGATAGGATAGGATAGGATAGGATAGGATAGGATAGGATAGGATAGAATAGGATAGGATAGGATAGGGTAGGATAGGATAGGGTAGGATAGGATAGGATAGGATAGGATAGGATAGGATAGGATAGGATAGGATAGGATAGGATAGGATAGGATAGGATAGGATAGGATAGGATAGGATAGGATAGGATAGGATAGGATAGAGGATAGGATAGGATAGGATAGGGATAGGATAGGATAGGATAGGATAGGATAGGATAGGATAGGATAGGATAGGATAGGATAGGATAGGATAGGATAGGATAGGATAGGATAGGATGGGATAGGATAGGATAGGATAGGATAGGATAGGATAGGATAGGATAGGATAGGATAGGATAGGATAGGATAGGATAGGATAGGGCAGGATAGGATAGGATAGGATAGGATAGGATAGGATAGGATAGGATAGGATAGGATAGGATAGGATAGGATAGGATAGGATAGGATAGGATAGGATAGGGTAGGATAGGATAGGATAGGATAGGATAGGATAGGGTAGGATAGGATAGGATAGGATAGGATAGGATAGGATAGGATAGGATAGGGTAGGATAGGATAGGATAGGATAGGATAGGATAGGATAGGATAGGATAGGATAGGGTAGGATAGGATAGGATAGGATAGGATAGGATAGGATAGGATAGGATAGGGTAGGATAGGATAGGATAGGATAGGATAGGATAGGGTAGGATAGATAGGATAGGATAGGATAGGATAGGATAGGATAGGATAGGATAGGATAGGATAGGATAGGATAGGATAGGATAGGATAGGATAGGATAGGATAGGATAGGATAGGATAGGATAGGATAGGGTAGGATAGGATAGGATAGGATAGGATAGGATAGGATAGGATAGGATAGGATAGGATAGGATAGGATAGGATAGGATAGGATAGGATAGGATAGGATAGGATAGGGATAGGATAGGATAGGATAGGATAGGATAGGATAGGATAGGATAGGATAGGATAGGATAGGATAGGATAGGATAGGATAGGATAGGATAGGATAGGATAGGATAGGATAGGATAGGATAGGATAGGATAGGATAGGATAGGATAGGATAGGATAGGATAGGATAGGATAGGATAGGATAGGATAGGATAGGATAGGATAGGATAGGA
This sequence comes from Picus viridis, assembly GCA_033816785.1. Classification (NCBI taxonomy): domain Eukaryota; kingdom Metazoa; phylum Chordata; class Aves; order Piciformes; family Picidae; genus Picus; species Picus viridis. Next base: position 2,814,544 of record CM066571.1, read on the forward strand.
TAGGGTAGGATAGGATAGGGTAGGATAGGATAGGATAGGATAGGATAGGATAGGATAGGATAGGATAGGATAGGATAGGATAGGATAGGATAGGATAGGGTAGGATAGGATAGGATAGGATAGGATAGGATAGGATAGGATAGGATAGGATAGGATAGGATAGGATAGGATAGGATAGGATAGGATAGGATAGGATAGGATAGGATAGGATAGGATAGGATAGGATGGGATAGGGTAGGATAGGATAGGATAGGATAGGATAGGTAGATAGGATAGGATAGGATAGGATAGGATAGGATGGGATAGGATAGGATAGGGTAGGATGGGGATAGGGTAGGATAGGATAGGATAGGATAGATAGGATAGGATAGGATAGGATAGGATAGGATAGGATAGGGTAGGATAGGATAGGGATAGGATAGGAAAGGATAGGATAGGATAGGATAGGATAGGATAGGATAGGATAGGATAGGATAGGATAGGGTAGGATAGGATAGGGTAGGATAGGAAAGGATAGGATAGATAGGGATAGGATATTGGATAGATAGATAGACAGGATAGATAGGGTAGGATAGGATAGGATAGGAAAGGATAGGATAGGATAGGATAGGATAGGATAGGATAGGATAGGGTAGGATAGGATAGGATAGGATAGGGTAGGATAGGATAGGATAGGATGGATAGGATAGGGTAGGATAGGATAGGATAGGATAGGATAGGATAGGATAGGATAGGATAGGATAGGATAGGATAGGATAGGATAGGATAGGATAGGATAGGGTAGGATAGGATAGGGTAGGATAGGATAGGATAGGATAGGATAGGATGGATAGGATAGGGTAGGATAGGATAGGATAGGATAGGATAGGATAGGATAGGATAGGATGGATAGGATAGGATAGGATAGGATAGGATAGGATAGATAGGATAGGATAGGATAGGATAGGATAGGATAGGGTAGGATAGGATAGGATAGGATAGGATAGGATAGGATAGGATAGGATAGGATAGGATAGGATAGGATAGGATAGGATAGGATAGGATAGGATAGGATAGGATAGGATAGGATAGGATAGGATAGGATAGGGATAGGATAGGATAGGATAGGGTAGGATAGGATAGAGATAGGATAGGATAGGATAGGATAGGATAGGATAGGATAGGGTAGGATAGATAGATAGGATAGGATAGGGTAGGATAGGATAGGATAGGATAGGATAGGATAGGATAGGATAGGATAGATAGATAGGGTAGGATAGGACAGGATAGATAGATAGATAGATAGGATAGGATAGGGTAGGATAGGATAGGATAGGATAGGATAGGATAGGATAGATATAGGATAGGATAGGATAGGATAGGATAGGATAGGGATAGGATAGGATAGGGTAGGATAGGATAGGATAGGATAGGATAGGGTAGGATAGGATAGGATAGGATAGGATAGGATAGGATAGGATATAGGATAGGATAGGATAGGATAGGATAGGATAGGATAGGATAGGGTAGGATAGGATAGGATAGGATAGGATAGGATAGGATAGGGTAGGATAGGATAGATAGATAGGATAGGATAGGAGAGGATAGGATGGATAGATAGGATAGGATAGGATAGGATAGGATAGGATAGGATAGGATAGGATAGGATAGGATAGGGTAGGATAGGTAGGATAGGATAGGATAGGATAGGATAGGATAGGATAGATAGGATAGGATAGGGTAGGATAGGATAGGATAGGATAGGATAGGATAGATAGATAGGATAGGATAGGATAGGATAGGATAGGGATAGGATAGGATAGATAGGGTAGGATAGGATAGGATAGGATAGGATAGGATAGGATAGGATAGGATAGGGTAGGATAGGATAGGATAGGATAGGATAGGATAGGATAGGATAGGATAGGATAGGTAGGATAGGATAGGATAGGATAGGATAGGATAGGGTAGGATAGGATAGGATAGGGTAGGATAGGATAGGATAGGATAGGATAGGATAGATAGATAGGATAGGATAGGATAGGATAGGATAGGATAGGGTAGGATAGGATATAGATAGGATAGATAGATAGGATAGGATAGGGTAGGATAGGATAGGGTAGGATAGGAAAGGATAGGATAGGATGGGATAGGATAGGGTAGGATAGGTAGATAGATAGGATAGGATAGGATAGGTAGGATAGGATAGGATAGATAGGATAGGATAGGATAGGATAGGATAGGATAGGGTAGGATAGGATAGATAGGATAGATAGGATAGGATAGGATAGGATAGGATAGGATAGGATAGATAGGGTAGGATAGGATAGGGTAGGATAGGATAGGATAGGATAGGATAGGGTAGGATAGGATAGGATAGGATAGGATAGGGTAGGATAGGATAGGATGGGATAGGATAGGGTAGGATAGGATAGGTAGGATAGATAGGGTAGGATAGGATAGGATAGGATAGATAGATAGGATAGGTAGGATGGGATAGGGTAGGATAGGAGATGAGAGGATAGGTAGGATAGGATAGGATAGGATAGGGTAGGATAGGATAGGATAGGATAGGATAGGATAGGGTAGGATAGGTAGGATAGGATAGGATAGGATAGGATAGGGTAGGATAGGATAGGATAGGATAGGGTAAGGATAGGATAGGTAGGATAGGATAGATAGGATAGGATAGGGTAGGATAGGATAGGATAGGATAGGGTAGGATAGGATAGGATAGGATAGGTAGATAGATAGGATAGGATAGGGTAGGATAGGATAGACAGATAGATAGGTAGATAGGATAGGATAGGATAGGTAGGATAGGATAGGATAGGATAGGGTAGGATAGGATAGGATAGATAGGATAGGGTAGGATAGGATAGGATAGGATAGGGATAGGGTAGGATAGGATAGGATATAGATAGATAGGATAGGATAGGGTAGGATAGATAGATAGATAGGATAGGATAGGATAGGATAGATAGATGGGGTAGGATAGGACAGGATAGGATAGGATGGGATAGGATAGATAGGGTAGGATAGGATAGGATAGGATAGGATAGGATAGGGTAGGATAGGATGGGATAGGATAGGATAGATAGGATAGGATAGATAGGATAGATAGGGTAGGATAGGATAGGGTAGGATAGGATAGGATAGGATAGGATAGGATAGGGTAGGATAGGATAGGATAGGATAGGATAGGGTAGGATAGGATGGGATAAGGATAGGATAGGGTAGGATGGGATAGGATAGGATGGGGATAGGATAGGATAGGGTAGGATGGGATAGATAGGATGGGATGAAATGGGATAGGATAGGGTAGGATAGGATAGGATAGATAGGATAGGATAGGATAGGGTAGGATAGGATAGGATAGGATAGGATAGGATAGGATAGGATAGGAATAGGATGAGATAGGAATAGGATAGGATAGGATGGGATAGGATAGGATAGGATAGGATAGGATAGGATAGGATAGGATAGGATAGGATAGGATAGGATAGGATAGGATAGGATAGGATAGGATAGGATAGGATAGGATAGGATAGGATAGGATAGGATAGGATAGGATAGGATAGGATAGGATAGGATAGGATAGGATAGGATAGGATAGGATAGGATAGGATAGGATAGGATAGGATAGGATAGGATAGGATAGGATAGGATAGGATAGGATAGGATAGGATAGGATAGGATAGGATAGGATAGGATAGGATAGGATAGGATAGGATAGGATAGGATAGGGATGGGATAGGATAGGATAGGATAGTAGGATAGGATAGGATAGGATAGGATAGGATAGGATAGGATAGGATAGGATAGGATAGGATAGGATAGGATGGGATAGGATAGGATAGGATGGGATAGGATAGGATGGGATAGGGTAGGATAGGATAGGATAGGATAGGATAGGATAGGATAGGATAGGATAGGATAGGATAGGATAGGATAGGATAGGATAGGATAGGATAGGATAGGATAGGATAGGATAGGATAGGGATAGGATAGGATAGGATAGGATAGGATAGGATAGGATAGGATAGGATAGGATAGGATAGGATAGGATAGGATAGGATAGGATGGGATAGGGTAGGATAGGATAGGATAGGATGGATAGGATAGGATAGGGTAGGATAGGATAGGATAGGATAGGATAGGATAGGATAGGATAGGATAGGATAGGATGGGATAGGATAGGATAGGATAGGATAGGATGGATGGGATAGGATAGGATGGGATAGGATAGGATAGGCGCGGGAAGGAAGGAGGAGGATGCCAGGGTGAAGGAGGGTGTTGCCAGAGGCAGGACAGGATTAGGAGGAAGGAGGATGCGGCGGATGTTCGGATTCTGGGGGGGGGGGGGGGGAACGTGCCTAGGATGGGATGGGAATTGATGCGGGGCAAGGCGGGCGAAGGGGGGGGGGGGGCGGCGGCCCATGCTGTGCAAGAAGCGCCGGGCAGCGGCGCGGAGGATAGGTTAGGGGAGGGTATGAAATAGAAGGCGGCGGGAAGCGGGCCGGGGGGTGGTGGAGATTGGGGAGGTGTTGGTGGTGGAGGTGATTCCGAGGATAGGAGGATAGGGTAGGGTAGGATGGGGAGGATAGGATAGGATAGGGTAGAGGGATAGGGTAGGGTAGGATGATGATGATAAGTGCAGGATAGAGGATAGGATAGGATAGGGCAGAGGATAGGGTAGGGTGGGGATAGGGTGAAGTAGCGGGGAGGGTGGTCAGTAGAGATTGGAGATAAGATTGTTTATGGGGATGATGGGTTGATGGGCCAGAGTCTGATGGGTCTGATCGATAATGAGATCATCTGATTTATTGAATATTATGGTGGTCATCAAGGAAATGGAGGGAGTCATGGCGGAAGGTACAGCCACAGTCAAATTGAGATGATCAGAGTGATTCTTGTGTGATCGATGGTGATGCAGTATCTTCTGGTGATCTGGTGTCGACAGGATTAGGATAGGATGGTATGGATCTGGATGGTGGAGGAATTGTTGTCGATCTGTTTGATGTCGATCCATTCAGGATGAAGGAACTCAGATGTCCGGAGATGGTGAGATGGGAGTAGTTGGCGGCGTAGAAGATCGTCAAGACCAAGGTAGAGATCAAATAAGATCGAAATGAGATCAATTAAGATATAAATTTAAAGTCAAGATGGTGAGTCTAAATGAAGTCAAGATAAATTGAGAATTGATCTGCGAGCAGATAATCAGCATTCTATTGTTGAAATGATGTTGATGAAGGATAGATGAAGATTAAGTTAAATTATCGGAAATTGTCATCAGCTACCATACAAAATCAATTGAAGGCAGATGAGTCTAAGAAAAATGATTAAGATCAAGCGATGTGATATGATCAATCCAATCATTGATAATCATGATCTAGAGTGAAAGTGAAGATAGATGAATTGATGAATCGGAAATCAAGATGTAAGATACCGATATCTCGAGGTACATTCTATGATACAGATGGTATTGATGATAATCATTGAAGAGATAGAAAGAGTAGATGAAGATGAAATGAATTGAATCAATTGAAATCAAATTGAGTCAAAGTCAATAATCAAATTAAGGCGAGATGGTGATAAATTTGTTGGAAGATTAAGATGGTCAGATGATGGAAAGATCGCGTTAGGAAATTGCGGAATCAGATAAAGTAAGATCGATCAGAATCTCAGAGGATAGATGGAATGGTGTTGGGAAGGTAGATGTTGAATGGTAAGATAGATGAAATAGACAAATTAAAATTAGATGGAATCAGATGGTACAGATCGAAGATAGTGAACGAATGAATAGAATGAATGGAATAGTCAAATAAGAATGATCAGTAAGAATAGATGGTATTAGAATGGAAATGATCCAGATAAATCGGTACGAGATAGGAGATATAAGTTATTGTGATTGTTGAATGTTATTAAGAAGAGCTAAAGGTAGATTGAAGATAAGATAAGATAAATTAAATATTAAAGAGATCAGAAATTAAGTAAGAAGTCTAAATGATTATAAGATTAATGATTGAAATTAGAATAAGTGGATAAGATAAAATTGTTGCAAAGGTAGAATTCTGGAGATGGAATTGGATAGGATAAGTTGAAATAGAGATGAATAATTGGTCAAGATCAAAATGGTGAATTGAGATGAAGATGAACCAGATGAAATGAGATGTTGAATCGAAGGTGATGAATTGAAAGTAAGACAAGACGAATCAAATGAGTCAGGAAATGAATCAGATAGAGATGAAGATGGTAAGATGGGAATTAATTAAATCAAAGATAAGTGGATATTACAAGATGGAGGAGTAAGATCAAGATACAAATTGTTCAAAGTCACGAGATGAGTAAATTGAAATTAGTTGAATGCTGGGTGAATGAAGACCCTAATCAAAGAATTCAAATCAAGAAGTCAAAGTAAGAAGGTCAGAACCAGATCTGGTAGAGTCAGGAATGCAGTCAGATAAGACCAGGAGAGACCAAAGGCTATAAGATGGAATAAGTAGAATCTGAGATGAATATTCAGAGATGGAGGTCAGGACAAGTCAGATGCCCAGTAAGAATGGAATGGTAATTCACAAGGAGATGAGATAGGATAGGGTAAGGATAGAATGAGCTAAGAAGGTAAAGAGATGGGAGAAATAAGGACAGAATAAGATAGAATGAATGAATGGAGATACGAAGATAAGATGGGACAGATAAAATGAATAGGACAAGATGGAAAGAAGAAAGATGGCATAGGATAAAATAGATACGATAGAGAACAAAATGGGCAGGAGATAAGAGTAAGATAAGATGGAATGGGATGAGACGAAAGTAGGAGAATAAAAATGGGAGAGGGAGCAATGGAATGAATAGGTAAGATAAGAGATGAAATGAGATAGAATCAGATGAATGGAATAGAATGGAACAGAGATAGATAAAATCACAAATAAGATAGATAGAATGAGATAGGATGAGATAGAATGGATGGGATCAGTGGAATGGGATAGAAGTGAGATAAAAATGGTAGGATAGGAGAAATGGAATAGAATGGAATGAGATAAGGATAAGATCAGTGAAATAATGGAAAATGAGATGGATGGAATGAAATGAGATGGGAGAAGATAAGATGAATTAGATAAAGGATAAGATGGAGATAGAATGAATTATAAAGATAAGATAGAGTAGAATGGAATAGAAAGAAATGGAATGAAATGGAAGGAATTCGAATAGAATAAAAAAGGCAGAATAAATAGAATAGGATAGGATGGAGATTTAAGACAGATGATGGGATAGATGGGATGGGGATGGGATAGGTGGGAATGGGATGGGATAGAATGGGATAGGATAGGATGGGGTAGGATAGGATAGGATAGGATAGGATAGGATAGAGATAGGATGGGATAGGATGGGATAGGATGGGATGGAGGATGGGATGGGTGGTAGGATAGAGTTGGATGGGATGGGATGGAGATGAGGATGGGATAAGATGGGATGGGATGGGATGGGATAGGATAGGATAGGGATGGGATAGGGATAGGATAGAGATAGGATGGGATAGGATAGGATAGGATAGGATGGGGATGGGATAGATGGATGGAGGATAGGATAGGATAGGGATAGGATAGGATAGGATAGGATAGGATAGGATAGGATAGGGGATAGGATAGGATAGGATGGGATAGGATAGGATAGGATAGGATAGGATAGGATAGGATAGGATAGGGTAGGATAGGATAGGATAGGATAGGATAGGATAGGGTAGGATGGGATGAGGATGGGATAGGATGGGATAGGATAGGATAGGATAGGATGGGATAGGATGGGATAGGATAGGATGGATAGGATAGGATGGGATGGGATGGGATGGGATAGGATGGGATAGGATAGGATAGGATAGGATGGGATAGGATGGGATGGGATAGGATAGGATAGGATAGGATAGGATAGGATGGGATAGGATAGGATAGGATAGGATAGGATAGGATGGGATGGGATGGGATGGGATAGGATGGGATAGGATGGGATAGGATAGGATAGGATAGGATGGGATAGGATAGGATAGGATGGGATAGGATAGGATAGGATGAGGATGGGATAGGATAGGGATAGGATGGGATAGGATAGGATAGGATGGGATAGGATAGGATAGGATAGGATAGGATAGGATAGGATAGGATAGGAGTAGGATAGGATAGGGTAGGATAGGATAGGATAGGGATAGGATAGGATAGGATAGGATAGGATAGGATAGGATAGGATAGGATAGGATAGGATAGGATGGGATAGGATAGGATGGGATAGGATAGGATAGGATAGGATGGGATAGGATGGGATAGGATGAGGATAGGATAGGATAGGATAGGATAGGATAGGATGGGATAGGATGGGATAGGATGGGATAGGATGGGATAGGATAGGATGAGGATAGGATAGGATGGGATAGGATAGGATAGGGATAGGATAGGATAGGATAGGATGGGATAGGATAGGATAGGATGGGATAGGATAGGATAGGGATAGGATAGGATAGGATAGGATAGGATAGGATAGGATGAGGATAGGATAGGATAGGATAGGATAGGATAGGATAGGATAGGATAGGATAGGATAGGATAGGATAGGATAGGATAGGATAGGATGGAATGGAATGGAATGGAATAGACCAGGTTGGATAAGACCTTCTGGGAGTCCAACCTGTCACCACAGACCCCATGACTAGACCATGGCACCAAGTGCCACATCCAGTCCCCTCTTGAACACCTCCAGGGACGGTGACTCCACCACCTCCCTGGGCAGCACATCCCAATGGCGAATGACTCTCTCAGGGAAGAACTTTCTCCTCACCTCCAGCCTAAACCTCCCCTGGCACAGCTTGAGACTGTGTCCTCTTGTTCTGGTGCTGGGTGCTAGGGAGAAGAGACCAACCCCTTTTTGGCTACAACCTCCCTGCAGGGAGTTGGAGAGAGCAATGAGGTCTCCCCTGAGCCTCCTCTTCTCCAGGCTAAGCAACCCCAGCTCCCTCAGCCTCTCCTCACAGGGCTGTGCTCCAGACCCCTCCCCAGCCTTGTTGCCCTTCTCTGGACACCTTCAAGTCTCTCAATGTCCTTCTTAAACTGAGGGGCCCAGAACTGGACACAGGACTCAAGGTGTGGCCTCAGCAGTGCTGAGTACAGGGCACAATGACCTCCCTGCTCCTGCTGGCCACACTCTTCCTGATGCAGGCCAGGATGCCCTTGGCCTTGATGATCTCTGAGGTCTCTTCCAGCCTTGGTGACTCTGTGATTCTGTAAGCACAGCACCTCAGAGGGTACACAGAGTGTCTGTGCCCTCTCCTACCACCCCCACACGTGCCAGCCCTGTGCAGCCTGAGCAGTGGCTCCAGCTGATGCTCTCCTGCCTCAGCTGCTCTTTTGCAGCAGCTATTCCTAGAGGGTTGTGCCACTGAATTGTTTCTCTCTGATGCTCTGGAAGAAAAGCAGAGGGCATTTAGCATTGTTACTCATTTTACTCTTGTCTTTTCAGCCCAAGGATCATGCCTGGCCTCTTCCACACTGGCACTTGCCACCTTCTCACCCCATGCCCTGCTCGCTGTGCAGGCAGGGAACAAGACACTACCACGCTGCAGGCTGCAGCAGTATTTAGGTTTGGAGCTGGGCTCATTGCTGCTGTCATTTAGAAGGTATAAGCAGTCATCAGCATTCCCAAACACATTCAGTTTCCAATAAAGAAGCCATTTCCACAGGGCCAATGATCAGAACTGAATGCCAGAGTGCCCAAGAGGAGTGAAGAGAGCTGCCAGCCTGTCAAGCATTTGCCTGACCTGTCATCCCACTTCAATTAAAGGGAGAAAGCTTACTCTAAGAGCCAGCAGAGCAAGCCAGCTCTGCCACAAAGGGGTCTCCATCCTCTGGGCATTCAAAACAATCTCCTTGTGCTATGAAACAAAACTTCTGTGGCAAATCACCCTCCAGCATTAAACAGATGGCTGAAGAACACCAGCCAGAGCCAGCCCTGAGCCTGTGGATGAATCTGATGATTTCAAACCCACCTCAGGGTAGCGACTGAGTGTTTCCTGCAGGTGCTGTGCCCTGCAGATGCTGAGCCAACCCCAGCCACACACAACAGCAGATGGGAGCAGATGTTGGTCACTTAGAGGGGCAGAAGGGCTCTGCAGAGGGACCTTGCCAGGCTGGACAGATGGGCAGAGGCCAATAGGATGGCATTCAACAAGTCCAAGTGCCAGGGGCTGCACTTTGGCCACAGCAACCCCAGGCAGAGGTACAGGCTGGGGGCAGAGGGGCTGAGAGCAGCCAGGCAGAGAGGGACCTGGGGGTGCTGATTGACAGCTGCCTGAACATGAGCCAGCAGTGTGCCCAGGGGGCCAAGAAGGCCAATGGCATCCTGGCCTGCATCAGGAGAAGTGTGGCCAGCAGGAGCAGGGAGGTCATTGTGCCCTGTGCTCAGCACTGGTTAGGCCACACCTTGAGTCCTGTGTCCAGTTCTGGGGCCCTCAGTTTAAGAAGGACATTGAGACACTTGAAGGTGTCCAGGAAGGGCAACAAGGCTGGGAGAGGCCTTGAGCACAGCCCTGTGAGGAGAGGCTGAGGGAGCTGGGGTTGCTTAGCCTGGAGAAGAGAGGAGGCTCAGGGAGACCTCATTGCTCTCTGCAACTCCCTGAAGGGAGGTTGTAGCCAGGTGGGGGTTGGTCTCTTCTCCCAGGCAAGCAGCACCAGAACAAGGGGACACAGTTTCAAGCTGCACCAGGGGAAGTTGAGGCTGGAGGTGAGGAGAAAGTTCTTCCCAGAGAGAGTGATTCGCCCTTGGGATGTGCTGCCCAGGGAGGTGGTGGAGTCACCGTCCCTGGAGGTGTTCAAGAGGGGACTGGATGTGGCACTTGGTGCCATGGTCTAGTCATGGGGTCTGTGGTGCCAGGTTGGACTGGATGATCTTCGAGGTCTCTTCCAACTTGGCCATACTGTGAGACTGTAACTCTCAGCTCTCCAGTGAGAGCCCACTGTGGGCAGGTTTGAACCCTCTGCCCCTGGGGCATGGAGACGCTGCCCTGCACCGCCCTTCCCAGCCCTGCGCTGCACCTCTGCGGCACCGAGCAAGCTGTGCCCCAGGGCCTGCCAGGCAAGGTCCCCCAGCCAGATCCACTGCCTTCCACTGCTGCAGTTTCAGTGGAAGAGCAAACAGCTTTCTCAGTCTTTGAGGAACTGCTGCAGTCCTGGTTTTCTGCCAGAGGCCAGGGTGTCTCAGCAGGGCTGGGGCTGTGAGGCAGCTCCAGGGCTGCAGCCCTGCTGTTCTGGCCCTCTGGCAGAAAACCAGGACATCCTCAAAGACTGAGAAAGCTGTTTGCTCTTCCGCTCAGAGCTGCGGCCGTCAGCTGATGGACTCTGCCTGAGCCAGAGAACGCTGCGCGCCTGGTAAGGCATCTTATGCCTTACACTCACTGTTGAGGACAGTCAGCCCTGGCAAGTTGGAAAGACAGGCCATCCAGTCAGCCTGGCACCACAGATGACTGGGCCATCCAAGCGGACTCCACCACACCTCCACTGGCGAAAGGAGAGTCATTTTTGCTCACCGCGCCAGCAAGCTTCCTGGTCTATTGTAGCCTTTGCCATTTATTTCGGGGTTGCGAGATACGAACTCCTCTTCTCGGGCACAAGCTGGCTCATCACTCTCCTCGGGCTCTCTAGCTATATTTACTCTGGACACGCTCAACATGTCTCGGGCAAATAGGCAGGCACGGGGAGCAATGTCCCATGCAGCAGCCACACCTATGTGATGCAGGCCAGGATGTGTTGGCCCACACTTTCAGGCCACAACTGAAGCCGGCTGCTAACCTGTATATGGGTTGCTGTGATGGCAGACTGTTGAATGCCATCCTATTCTGCCACTGGCAAAGGTTTTCACCCTTCTAAGTGATTAATCTGCTCCCAGATTGGCAACTCAGCATGCAGGAGGCAGCGCACAGCATTAATGCAGGTGTTTATCATCCGGGAATCCACGAAGCAGAGACAGCTCTGCAGCTCAGCATCTGATGCTGAGACAGAGATTTTGTTTCATAGCACAGAGTAATGCCCAGGACACTGTGGCAGGGCTGGCTTGCTACTAGCTCTCTAGAAGTAGCTTCTCCCTTTGAGTGAGAGATGGGATGGTCAGATTTGACGACAGCAGCTGCTGCTCCCCTCTTGGGCAGCATTCAGTTTGATCACCAACCACAATAAACTCTTGTGACTAGTATGGTGCAAAGGAATGCTGATATACTCTTCTAAAATGACAGGCAGAGCCAGCTCCAAATAAACCAAAAAAATACGTAGCGATTTGCCTGCGCAGCGAGTGTGAGGCAGGTGTGTGAGGGCGAGGAACCGGAGAGAAGGTGCCAATGCCAGCACAAGCCAGGAAACCAGAGAGAAATAATTCAGACCTAACCCTCTAAAAACTGCAAAAACAGCTGAGGCAGGGAGGGTAGTGCTGCAGAATTTGGCACTATTGAGTGAGGAGAGCCTCAGTGCTGTGCTACAAGTCTAAGTCTGGGAGACCTCAGAGATCGTAAGGCCAAGACATCTGGTAATCAGGTGTGGCCAGCAGGAGGTGTACCCTGCTGAGATTACCTTGAGTCCTGCATGTCCCAGGATTCACCAGAGCCCTGCGGACGAAGAGAGCGAGAGTGTGTCAGAGAGAGGCAGCAAAACTGGGAAGCTTGAGTGCAGCCCTGAATTCTGAGGTTGCTGTAGCGCCTGGAGAGAGAGGAGGCTCAGGAGATCATTCCTCTCCAACTCAGGAAAATTTGTGAAAAAAGGGTTGAATTCCTAGCATAAAAACACAAGACACAGTCTCAAGCTGTGGGCCAGGAATTTTGAGTGAAGAGAATTGGCTTCCCTGGAGAGAGTCATTCCATATTAGAATGTGCAAGGAGGTGTGCTGGAAGGAGTGGTCAGAGGTGGCGCCCCGGTGCCATCGATAATGATTGACAGGTTGGACTCCCGAAGATCTTAACCTGATTTTATTCCATTCCATCTATTTAATCTGTCTACATCTATCTGTATCTGTCTGTCTATTTTTAATATCTGTCACTATCGCAATCACCATCGTCTGCTTTCTGTGCCGTATATGCCTGTTCTGTCACGTCGCTGTCGCATCACAATCTGTCACAATCGCGTTTTAGCCGCCTATCACTGCCGCAACGCAATCTGTCGCGAGTCACGACTCTCTGTACTGTACTGTCTCATCGCGCTTTGTCTTGTCTTGTCTGTCTTGTCTGCCGCAATCTGTCGCATCTGTCTATCTGTCTGGTCTCCTTGTCACCATCTGTCACGTCTCGCTGGTATCTGTCACTGTCGCCAATCTGCGCCACCGGCAATCTTGTCGCAATCGCAATGCAGTATCGCATCTGTCTGTCGCGTAATATCGCCAGTGCGTCAGCGGTAACGTTCTTGTCTGCGTCGCACTGTCGCGATGCTGCGTCACGCGCAGTCGCGTACATCCGATCGCGATCGCAGTAACGTCTGTCACTAATCGCAATCACTGTTGCGCACAATCTGCTACGCCCTCGCATCGCATCTGCCACCAGCTCACCGATCTGTCTGTCTGTCGCACTATCTGTCACAACGTATCACAATCTCGTCATGAATATGATACTGTCTGTGTGCTGCCACTGGCTCGCATCGCAATCACTGCCACAATCTGTCGCCTTTTGTCGCCGTCGCGTCGCGGTGGCATCGCGATATCTGTGATGCCGCTGCCGATCGCAGCATGCGTCGCGTCTGTCTGTATCACGTGCGTCTCGCCTCTTGTGCTTGTCTTTACGCGACGTCGCCGTCACTTGCGCCATCGCGCGCGCGTCGCGTCGCGTCTGTCTGTCTGATCTGTCGCGATCTGTTATCTGTCGCCTTACATATCGTCCGCGATCTGTCTATCGTACTGCCTGTCTGTCGCGCTTTTTGTCTGTCTGTCTGTCTGTCTGCTGTCGCCGATCTGCTTTTGTCTGTCTGTCTGTCCTTGTCCTGCCACTCTTGTCGCAGCGCAATCTGTCGCAATCTGGCAATCTGCCTGTCTGTCGCAATCTGTCTGTCTGTCTGTCTGTCACAAATCTGCCCTGTCTGTCACCGTCGCCTTTGTCTGTCACTGTCCTGTCGCAATCGCGCCTGTCGCAATCGCATCTGTCTGTCTGTCACCGACACCGTACCACGTCTGTCACGTCACCGATGTTTTGTCTGTCTGTCTGTCTTGCCGCAATCACCGCGTCACATCTGCAATCACGCCCGCAATCTCTGTCACCGTCTGTACCATCACCGCACTGAATAGGCGCTTGACATCATGGTAAGAACAGTTTATCTTTGACTTCTGCTATGAGAAATGGTCCTTGTTAGGTGAGTGACTCTACAAGCAGCCTAACATGCTTTTACCAAGGTGCTTTTCTCTCTCTCCCCCCCTCCTCCCTTCTCTAGATTGCTGTCTGCTTTTGAAATTATCCATTTAATGAAAGACTGTTAGCAACAAACCCTGACAGTGTGTTTAAGCTTTCACAACTGCCTGGATTTACAGTTTAAATGAAGTGACTGTGTCAGAAGCCCCTTGGTTTAGCAAAGCAGAGGCTTTCAGAAACCACAGTGCTGCTAATGAAATGCCTCTGGTCCGTGAGGTAGGTGTTTAGGCAGAAGAGTAACAGAGATAGTGATTTAAATTGATTATTACTATTTTTCCCCACGATGGATGGATGGCTTCTCTTTAAAGGACAGCAGTGAAATGGCCAACATTGCAGGCAAAAAAAGACAAGAGAAGCAGCCAAACACAACCTTCCCTGCCTTTCTGAAGGATTATCTGCCCAGGTCAAAGCAGAAACAATGCAGGAGCGTGAGGGCTTTGTTATGCATGAGGCCTCTTGGCCATTTCAGACCAGTCCTCTGTGTCACCCAAGCAGAGCTGATGACAGATGGTGAGACTGTCCTTGTGAATTTTTCACCTTAACGTGACAGGCTCTATGGAAATGTCCCCTGGCCGCTGGGGATCCTCCAAATGTCCCTTGGTAATCAGCAGCAATGGGAATCGGTTTTAATTTGGAGCCTGGAGCGGTTTTGTCCTGATGTACAAAGTCTTTCTCCTCTTATTTTGTTTTTTTGGTCCTGATTTATAAAGCCTTTCTGCCATTTTTGTTTTGGTTTTAATCTTCATGTAAACTCCTCCTCCTGTTTTGCACCAAGTACAAAGAGCGGATGAATGCAATGCCTTGGACGTTGCACTTCTAATGCCTAGCTCCTTGTTGTGGAGTGGAGAAAGGCAGCTGATGAGAGCTCCACAGTGGAAGGGAAACTTCAAAGCAATTAATCAAAAAGAAAACCTGGAACACTTTGATCTCCAGGCAGGAAGTATATTCCAGGCCCCTTTGGCAACTCAATAAGTTTGGATCAAGCTTTATTTAGATCCTGTTAGTTGCACCCAAAAGGAGGAATTCTTCAGTGTTTCATTGCTTTTCCTTTCTCAGAGAGGAAGCTTCTGTGCATCCAGGGCCAAACACTGCTCTGCTAAACTTTATGCTCAACATCATCAGTAGGAATAGCTGATGTGCAAGACTTGGTCCTTTTACAAGCCTTACTGCTGCTCAGGGCTAAAGCCACCACACCTCAGAGAATGAGGCAGCTCAGCCTCTACCCGGGGCAAGAAAACCAGGAAACCTTTCCACTTCCAGGCAGTCATGGGGGAAATGACTTCAAACTGGAAGCTAGGTTTAGATTAGACACGAGGGAGAAATTTTTCCCCATCAGGGCAGTGAGGCTCTGGAGCAGGCTGCCCAGAGGAGCTGTGGAGTCTTCAAGCCTGGAGGTGTTCAAAGCCAGGTTGGATGGGGCCTTGGGCAAGCTGGTCTGGTGGAAGGTGTGCCTGCTCGTGGCAGGAAGGTTGGAACTAGAGGATCTTTGAGGTCCATTTCAACCCAAACAATTCATAGATTCACAGAATGGTTGGGGCTGGAAGG
The DNA here is from genome assembly GCA_033816785.1 of Picus viridis. Taxonomy (NCBI): domain Eukaryota; kingdom Metazoa; phylum Chordata; class Aves; order Piciformes; family Picidae; genus Picus; species Picus viridis. Next base: position 2,830,484 of record CM066571.1, read on the forward strand.
GACCTGAAAGTGCACCTAGGTCCAGCCTTCAATTCTGTGGTTTGGGTGGGAAGAGACCTGAAAGTGCATCTAGGTCCAGCCTTCAATTCTGTGGTTTGGGTGGGAAGAGACCTGAAAGTGAATCTAGGTCTAGCCTTCAATTCTATGGTTTGGGTATGAAGGGACCTTAAAGATCCTCTAGTTCTATCTTCCTGTTCTCTGATTCTATTTATTTTAGGGAGGGGGAAAAAATCAGTCTTGATATTTTTAATGCATTTTCCTCTTCTTAATTTTTTCAATCCCAATTCTTAATGAGAAAAAGTTTTCTGTCATTTCTTTATGGTCAGCATCAGGTACTGTAATTGGCTCGTGTAATACATTGTGGCCCAAAGGTATCTTTCCAACCTACAGAGTAGTTTCACAGCAGCAGAATCAATAGCTCATTATTTTTTGGGGACTCAGAATAGTTTTGCATGTGGCTTTAGAGATTTCCTGACATTTGGGAGTTTATTTGCCAATTAAAACAAATATTTGGATCAATCAATTAAATTGCCAGTTAAGCTTCTTTAAGTTGCACTTTGTTTTCAGCTCCAATGTCAAAAGAATACTAATTTTTCAGGTGGGGTTTCCTGCCCAGTACAGAGCACAGGGTAGAAGTGTTTCTGACTGGTTATCTAACTGGGTGGTGGTGATGGTGGTGATAGGCTTCTGAGAGGTGGTTCTGTTACATCTCTCCAAAGTGCCAAGAGCAAAACAGTGGTAGGTACCAAAACTCATCTAAATGTATGAGTCTGACAATTCCAGCACATGGTGCTGCAATTAGAACTCCTTTGAATCATTTTGCTGCAACTTCTGTTCCACAAGGACTGGGCTTGAATTGGCTTCCTACTCCCCTCCAAAGTCTCTCTTTTTTCAGGAGGTCTATGAAGCAGAAAAACAGGTTCATACTTTTCACTGAAGGAAGGGATGTGACTCACAGAATGGTGAAGGTTGGAGGGGATTTCTGGAGATCATCCAGTCCAGCCCCCCTGCTCCAGCAGGGCACCCACAGCAGCTTGCCCAGGAGCACAATGGCCAGGGGGCGTTGGAAGCTCTCCAGAGAAGGAGACTCCACCACCTCTCTGGGCAGCCTGCTCCCAGGCCTCCAGCACCCCTCACACCAAAGAAATTTTTCTCCTCCTGTTGGGATGGAACTCCTGGGCTCCAGCTGTGCCTGTTTTGCCTTCTCCTGCTGCTGGCCCCATCCTCTTGGCCCCCCACACCCCACTCTCTCCAGTAGCTCCCCATCTCTAACCAGGGTGTCCCTGTTCTACCCAGAGTGATCCATTGTGCAGCTCGATCAGGCAGAATTCCCAGCAGCAGGAATATTTGATTTCTGCAGTAAGTAGTCTCTGCAAGAGGTAAACTTCACTTAGAAGCTCCAAGTTTGCTCCCCATGGAAATTCAGGCCAGTGAAGCTTATGGTGATGGATGTTTAAAACAAGAGGGAAATCTGAGCTATAAAAATCTTCCCAGCCCTTGTGCTGTGCTGGATTTCCCCAGCCACTGCCTGAAGTTGCTGTAATAACAAATATGAGCAAGTGTAGCTGTCTGTATTTCCTGGTTTGTGTGTCACCACAGAATCTGCTGACTAATAGTAACCTCCCCAGGAAAAAAACCTAAAATCTCCCTGCTCCCTTCTGTGTGAGGAGAGAAGGATGCAGTCAGAAGCTGTGCTGCCAGGAAGGCTTGGGAAGGTCCTGGGGCATCACACAGGGGAGGCCACAGCAAAATGATGCTAGAGAAAGGACTCAGAGAATGGTGTGAAGGGAAACATCTTCATCAGTGACCTAGGAGATTTCAAACCAGCCTGGCCATTGTGATCCTGGGCAAGCTGCTGTGGGTGACCCTGCTTTAGCCAGGGGGCTGGACTGGCTGAGCTCCAGAGGTCTTCCAACCCTCACCATGCTGGAGGTTCTGTGAATGGCAGATAACCAGCATCATCTGACTGGAAGTTACAGAAAGCTTTTAGCCTGTAGAGGATTGATCCATTGAGTGAAAAATAATGGCCCTAGTGTGTCAGAGTAATGACAAGTAGCAAGTGCAGCAGAAAACATCTCAATAATTCAGGGATTCTTTGACCAGAAGGAAGCTATGTTTGCTTTCTCTTGACTAGACTCTCTTGCCTTGGTTCCACAGGCTTGGCCTTTTATGTATCTGAGAATCAGGAGAATATTTTGGGTTGGAAGGGACCTTTTAAAGGTTGCCTAAGACCAGCCCCCCTCACAGTCAGCAGAGACATCTGCAGCTTGATCAGTTTTACTGGGAGCTGCCAGAGACACAATCGTGGCCGTGAGGGCGTCCATGGCAAAATTTCAGCGAGAGTGGATTTCCTCCCTTGCCCAGCGTGCTCTGCTTGATTCCTCAGAGGTTGTCATGTACTTCAGTTTTGCTACTTGATTATTTTCTCCCAGGATGGTAAGGCTGCTTTCCTTCAAGCCCTGCAACTGCTCAAACGTGCTGCTATGTCCTAGATAACTTCTGACCAGCTCTGTTAGAAATGCCGTCAGCTTTGGTTCAGAAGGCTGCTCCAGTCCCAAAGGCACTCTGAAGACAGTCTTCTCCCTCTTGATACTGCCCTAATGCAAATAATTATGACATGCAATAACAGAGAAGGCAGACTTTTGGACAAAAGCTAACATTTTTGTCCTCCAAAGTCTGAGTGACTTGAAAAAGATGTCATTGTGCTGCTCTTTGAATGTACCTTCTCGAGTCGGTGCTGGGGTCTGTGTTTATTCTGGCTTTATCCCACCAAATTCCCCAGCAGTTGAAAGTGTCACATCCTCTTCAGAAGAGTTTTGGCTCTGAAATGATTTCTAACGTATTCAGAGCTGGAAACATCTTTAGATGGGTCTGTGACAAGCCCAGGAGGGAGCACAAACACAAGATCTGCTGCTGCTGTTGTTTAGTATTTGTGGTGTGGCAGCACCAGTGATTGGCTTCTGCTGGGAGGTGATGTAAACACAGGCATGAAGCATCCCAAAGAACCTCCAACTCCCTCATGTCCCTGCCCTAGTATGACTGGGTGAGATGACAGTTAGCAATGGATGGAATCCATTGGGTTGATGGAATTAATACTCAAAACATTGCTTCCCCTAAACTGAAAGCCTGCAGCGTTTCTGGAGCTGTGAATACCTTAAATGTCTCTCTCAGCTGTGAATATGCTCAGTTTTAGGTGGGAAGCTCTCAAAGTTAGGTGCCTAAACCATGAGACTTGACTGCCTTGATTACTAACTCATAGAGGACTAATCCTCTGGACTGTCCTGTGCTTGTGATGTTCTGAAATCCAAGACAAGCATAGGGTCCTGCATCTGGCAAAGGACAGATCCATGGACCAGGGTAGGTTGGGGACTGACCTGGTGGAGTCCAGGATGAATATGAGTCATGTACCCTATGGCCAGAGGGTCAATGGCCACATCTGGAATTTTCTGTCCAGCTCTGGGCCACTCAGTCCCAGAAGGACCTCAGGGAACCGCTGAGAGAGTCAATGCAGAGCCACAGAGCTGCTGCAGGCAGTGGAACATGTCCCTGTGAGGACAGGCTGAGGGAGCTCTGGGGCTTGGAACTTGGAGCAGAGGAGCCTGAGGGCTGCCCTCATTCATGTTGATAAAGATGTGCAGGGCTGGAGCCAGGCTCTGCTCGGGGATGCCCAGTGAGAGCACAGGAGCTGGAGCAGAGGAGGCTCCCTGGGAACATGAGGAAAAACTTTTTCACTGTGAGTGTGCTGGAGCCCTGGAGCAGGCTGCCCAGAGAGCTTGTGGGCTCAGGCACACAGAGACTAGAGGGGCCACACACACACAGGCCTTCCCAGGAGAGGGAGCAAGCTCTGGGCAGCCACTGGTGGGGCAGGCATCCTTACCCCTGAGCAGGAGAGCAGAGGGTCAGACCTGGTCCCCCCGGGGATGCGTGGAGGCAGAGGGGCCTCAGGATGCCAAACGTTGTGACACGCCCCGAGTACAGGGGGTCACGCCGGCCAGGCCGCCAGCAGCCAAGAAACTGCTGGGGCTGTTTAAAGGGCCCTCCCCTGCTTACAGGGGGGCCGGGGTCCAGGGAGCTACCCTTCCCCCATACGGGTGGAGACGCCGGCTCTTACCCTCCTTACAGGGTTGCCAGTCTCCGTGCAGCCAAGGAGCTAGGAGGCAAAAGGCCAAACACAGCAAAAGCAAAGACCGAGCCCTGCTTACAGGGAGGTCGCCCAGCACAAAGCCAATCAGGGCACCCTAACGGTGCTGGCAAAGATCTTGTGTTACCACAGCCAAATGGAGAGGGGGGTCTCATTGCCCAGGGCGCCTTTCTCCCATCCTGCTCTTCAGCCCGACGCTGCTCCTCTTGCCTGCCTCTTCCCTCGGATGTTGCCTCTTTGCCTCTTCCCTCGCTGGATGTTGCCACGTTGCCTCTTCCCTCGCCGGATGTTGCCTCGTTGTATGTTGCCTCGCCGCTCCACACCGGGACTCTTCTTCCTTCTGTGCCAGCTGCTGCCTGGAAGGAGAATAGAATAGAATAGAATAGAATAGAATAGAATAGAATAGAATAGAATAGAAAGAATAGAATAGAATAGAATAGAATAGAATAGAATTACCAAGGTTGGAAGAGACCTTGAAGATCATCGAGTCCAACCTGTAACCACAAACCTCACAACTAGACCATGGCACCAAGTGCCACATCCAGCCCCCTCTTGAACGCCTCCAGGGACGGAGACTCAACCACCTCCCCGGGCAGCCAGGCCTCAGTAGCGCCAGTCGCTCCCCGACCGAGGGAAAGAGGGATGCCTCCAGCCCCGCAGGCAGCTCCCCATGGGCACCCCCGGCCAGCTACCCGCCCGCAGACACCCCCAGCTCTGCAAAGTCATCCCCCTTCTGCTCAACTCACCCAAGCCGCACACGGCAGACTTCCGGTCGGGACTTCAGACGGGCGCCGCAGCAGACACCCTGGGCAATGGAGCTGGGCACGCAAAGCAGAGGCCAGAGCGGCTGCACCACCCTGCTTACAGGGGGCTGGTGCCGCCGCTGGCATTTCAAAGCGCCCGGGATGCCAGGGCACTGACGGGGCCCTGACTTACAGGGCGGCCCTGGTCCCAAAAGGCCCACGGAGGCTCCTTCTCTCCGCTTCAGGGGTATCGTGACCCACACCCCGCTAGCCGGGGTGGGCTCCCCACACAGGCTGCCAGCTGAGCGCAAAGGCACTCGGACCCCGACCCCTCTTACGGGCGGGTCCAAACCCAGGGAGTTGAGAGCTTGGCCTGGCCCCGCAGCTACAGGAAGACAGCAGCCAGGCAGCGGGGCATCGCGGCCAAAGGCCGGGGGCTGTGGTCCCAGCCCCGAAGACGGGGTGGGATGGGGGGGGAAAACACGCTAAGCTAAGCCCCACACACTCCCTGGCCCCACGCCTCTGAAAGGCCGGGGCCAGATCTACCCCCCCTGATTACAGGGAGGGGGTCCCTCCTTGAACCTCCCGCCGGGCTCTGGCAACACACTTCCCTGCCTACAGGGCAGTCGCTCTCGGCCCGGCACTCCCAGAAAGCCCCACGGAGAGCCACAGGCTCTGGCCTGCGCCCACTTACGGGCCGGCCCGCCTGGCTGCGCACAACACCACCTCTTCAGGAGCCCAGGGACTGACCTCGACCCTCTAAGGGTTTGTTCCTGTTAGCTGCCTAAAGCAGCCTCCCCAGCCCTGCTTACAGGGACCTTGGGCTGCTGCGGGGGACAGAAGGGGACAGAAGGCTCCACAACTCTTCACACAGGCCCCGACTACAGGGCTGTTAATCTGACAGGGTGCCAAGAGAACAGGCTGCCATGAAGGCAGAGACCCAGGCCCCGAGCTACAGGTGGGTCACCTTGCCGCAAGACGACTAAGCGGCTTCGCTGTGTCCGTCGAATAAAAGGAGGGGCAAGCCGAGCTCCCACCCCGCTCGAGGCCTCCAAGGAGACTGCCGCGTAACCGCCCAGAGCCCCTCTTTCCCTCCTGGGAAGCCTAAGCTAAGCTACAGCCTTTGCTAAGGGACCTAAAGGACAAGCAGGCTCAGGCACACAGAGACTAGAGGGGCCACACACACACAGGCCTTCCCAGGAGAGGGAGCAAGCTCTGGGCAGCCACTGGTGGGGCAGGCATCCTTACCCCTGAGCAGGAGAGCAGAGGGTCAGACCTGGTCCCCCCGGGGATGCGTGGAGGCAGAGGGGCCTCAGGATGCCAAACGTTGTGACACGCCCCGAGTACAGGGGGTCACGCTGGCCAGGCCGCCAGCAGCCAAGAAACTGCTGGGGCTGTTTAAAGGGCCCTCCCCTGCTTACAGGGGGGGCCGGGGTCCAGGGAGCTACCCTTCCCCCATACGGGTGGAGACGCCGGCTCTTACCCTCCTTACAGGGTTGCCAGTCTCCGTGCAGCCAAGGAGCTAGGAGGCAAAAGGCCAAACACAGCAAAAGCAAAGACCGAGCCCTGCTTACAGGGAGGTCGCCCAGCACAAAGCCAATCAGGGCACCCTAACGGTGCTGGCAAAGATCTTGTGTTACCACAGCCAAATGGAGAGGGGGGGTCTCATTGCCCAGGGCGCCTTTCTCCCATCCTGCTCTTCAGCCCGATGCTGCTCCTCTTGCCTCGACGCCTCTTCCCCTCCTCTTCCCTCGCCGGATGTTGCCTCTTTGCCTCTTCCCTCGCTGGATGTTGCCACGTTGCCTCTTCCCTCGCCGGATGTTGCCTCGTTGTATGTTGCCTCGCCGCTCCACAGTGGGACTCTTCTTCCTTCTGTGCCAGCTGCTGCCAAGGAAGGAGAATAGAATAGAATAGAATAGAATAGAATAGAATAGAATAGAATAGAATAGAATAGAATAGAATAGAATAGAATAGAATTTACCAAGGTTGGAAGAGACCTTGAAGATCATCGAGTCCAACCTGTAACCACAAACCTCACAACTAGACCATGGCACCAAGTGCCACATCCAGCCCCCTCTTGAACGCCTCCAGGGACGGAGACTCAACCACCTCCCCGGGCAGCCAGGCCTCAGTAGCGCCAGTCGCTCCCCGACCGAGGGAAAGAGGGATGCCTCCAGCCCCGCAGGCAGCTCCCCATGGGCACCCCCCGGCCAGCTACCCGCCCGCAGACACCCCCAGCTCTGCAAAGTCATCCCCCTTCTGCTCGACTCACCCAAGCCGCACACGGCAGACTTCCGGTCGGGACTTCAGACGGGCGCCGCAGCAGACACCCTGGGCAATGGAGCTGGGCACGCAAAGCAGAGGCCAGAGCGGCTGCACGACCCTGCTTACAGGGGGCTGGTGCCGCCGCTGGCATTTCAAAGCGCCCGGGATGCCAGGGCACTGACGGGGCCCTGACTTACAGGGCGGCCCTGGTCCCAAAAGGCCCACGGAGGCTCCTTCTCTCCGCTTCAGGGGTATCGTGACCCACACCCCGCTAGCCGGGGTGGGCTCCCCACACAGGCTGCCAGCTGAGCGCAAAGGCACTCGGACCCCGACCCCTCTTACGGGCGGGTCCAAACCCAGGGAGTTGAGAGCTTGGCCTGGCCCCGCAGCTACAGGAAGACAGCAGCCAGGCAGCGGGGCATCGCGGCCAAAGGCCGGGGGCTGTGGTCCCAGCCCCGAAGACGGGGTGGGATGGGGGGGGAAAACACGCTAAGCTAAGCCCCACACACTCCCTGGCCCCACGCCTCTGAAAGGCCGGGGCCAGATCTACCCCCCTGATTACAGGGAGGGGGTCCCTCCTTGAACCTCCCGCCGGGCTCTGGCAACACACTTCCCTGCCTACAGGGCAGTCGCTCTCGGCCCGGCACTCCCAGAAAGCCCCACGGAGAGCCACAGGCTCTGGCCTGCGCCCACTTACGGGCCGGCCCGCCTGGCTGCGCACAACACCACCTCTTCAGGAGCCCAGGGACTGACCTCGACCCTCTAAGGGTTTGTTCCTGTTAGCTGCCTAAAGCAGCCTCCCCAGCCCTGCTTACAGGGACCTTGGGCTGCTGCGGGGGACAGAAGGGGACAGAAGGCTCCACAACTCTTCACACAGGCCCCGACTACAGGGCTGTTAATCTGACAGGGTGCCAAGAGAACAGGCTGCCATGAAGGCAGAGACCCAGGCCCCGAGCTACAGGTGGGTCACCTTGCCGCAAGACGACTAAGCGGCTTCGCTGTGTCCGTCGAATAAAAGGAGGGGCAAGCCGAGCTCCCACCCCGCTCGAGGCCTCCAAGGAGACTGCCGCGTAACCGCCCAGAGCCCCTCTTTCCCTCCTGGGAAGCCTAAGCTAAGCTACAGCCTTTGCTAAGGGACCTAAAGGACAAGCAGGCTCAGGCACACAGAGACTAGAGGGGCCACACACACACAGGCCTTCCCAGGAGAGGGAGCAAGCTCTGGGCAGCCACTGGTGGGGCAGGCATCCTTACCCCTGAGCAGGAGAGCAGAGGGTCAGACCTGGTCCCCCCGGGGATGCGTGGAGGCAGAGGGGCCTCAGGATGCCAAACGTTGTGACACGCCCCGAGTACAGGGGGTCACGCCGGCCAGGCCGCCAGCAGCCAAGAAACTGCTGGGGCTGTTTAAAGGGCCCTCCCCTGCTTACAGGGGGGGCCGGGGTCCAGGGAGCTACCCTTCCCCCATACGGGTGGAGACGCCGGCTCTTACCCTCCTTACAGGGTTGCCAGTCTCCGTGCAGCCAAGGAGCTAGGAGGCAAAAGGCCAAACACAGCAAAAGCAAAGACCGAGCCCTGCTTACAGGGAGGTCGCCCAGCACAAAGCCAATCAGGGCACCCTAACGGTGCTGGCAAAGATCTTGTGTTACCACAGCCAAATGGAGAGGGGGGTCTCATTGCCCAGGGCGCCTTTCTCCCATCCTGCTCTTCAGCCCGACGCTGCTCCTCTTGCCTCGACGCCTCTTCCCTCGACGGATGTTGCCTCTTTGCCTCTTCCCTCGCTGGATGTTGCCACGTTGCCTCTTCCCTCGGATGTTGCCTCGTTGTATGTTGCCTCGCCGCTCCACACCGGGACTCTTCTTCCTTCTGTGCCAGCTGCTGCCAAGGAAGAATAGAAGAATAGAATAGAATAGAATAGAATAGAATAGAATAGAATAGAATAGAATAGAATAGAATAGAATAGAATAGAATAGAATAGATTTACCAAGGTTGGAAGAGACCTTGAAGATCATCGAGTCCAACCTGTAACCACAAACCTCACAACTAGACCATGGCACCAAGTGCCACATCCAGCCCCCTCTTGAACGCCTCCAGGGACGGAGACTCAACCACCTCCCCGGGCAGCCAGGCCTCAGTAGCGCCAGTCGCTCCCCGACCGAGGGAAAGAGGGATGCCTCCAGCCCCGCAGGCAGCTCCCCATGGGCACCCCCCGGCCAGCTACCCGCCCGCAGACACCCCCAGCTCTGCAAAGTCATCCCCCTTCTGCTCAACTCACCCAAGCTGCACACGGCAGACTTCCGGTCGGGACTTCAGACGGGCGCCGCAGCAGACACCCTGGGCAATGGAGCTGGGCACGCAAAGCAGAGGCCAGAGCGGCTGCACCACCCTGCTTACAGGGGGCTGGTGCCGCCGCTGGCATTTCAAAGCGCCCGGGATGCCAGGGCACTGACGGGGCCCTGACTTACAGGGCGGCCCTGGTCCCAAAAGGCCCACGGAGGCTCCTTCTCTCCGCTTCAGGGGTATCGTGACCCACACCCCGCTAGCCGGGGTGGGCTCCCCACACAGGCTGCCAGCTGAGCGCAAAGGCACTCGGACCCCGACCCCTCTTACGGGCGGGTCCAAACCCAGGGAGTTGAGAGCTTGGCCTGGCCCCGCAGCTACAGGAAGACAGCAGCCAGGCAGCGGGGCATCGCGGCCAAAGGCCGGGGGCTGTGGTCCCAGCCCCGAAGACGGGGTGGGATGGGGGGGGAAAACACGCTAAGCTAAGCCCCACACACTCCCTGGCCCCACGCCTCTGAAAGGCCGGGGCCAGATCTACCCCCCTGATTACAGGGAGGGGGTCCCTCCTTGAACCTCCCGCCGGGCTCTGGCAACACACTTCCCTGCCTACAGGGCAGTCGCTCTCGGCCCGGCACTCCCAGAAAGCCCCACGGAGAGCCACAGGCTCTGGCCTGCGCCCACTTACGGGCCGGCCCGCCTGGCTGCGCACAACACCACCTCTTCAGGAGCCCAGGGACTGACCTCGACCCTCTAAGGGTTTGTTCCTGTTAGCTGCCTAAAGCAGCCTCCCCAGCCCTGCTTACAGGGACCTTGGGCTGCTGCGGGGGACAGAAGGGGACAGAAGGCTCCACAACTCTTCACACAGGCCCCGACTACAGGGCTGTTAATCTGACAGGGTGCCAAGAGAACAGGCTGCCATGAAGGCAGAGACCCAGGCCCCGAGCTACAGGTGGGTCACCTTGCCGCAAGACGACTAAGCGGCTTCGCTGTGTCCGTCGAATAAAAGGAGGGGCAAGCCGAGCTCCCACCCCGCTCGAGGCCTCCAAGGAGACTGCCGCGTAACCGCCCAGAGCCCCTCTTTCCCTCCTGGGAAGCCTAAGCTAAGCTACAGCCTTTGCTAAGGGACCTAAAGGACAAGCAGGCTCAGGCACACAGAGACTAGAGGGGCCACACACACACAGGCCTTCCCAGGAGAGGGAGCAAGCTCTGGGCAGCCACTGGTGGGGCAGGCATCCTTACCCCTGAGCAGGAGAGCAGAGGGTCAGACCTGGTCCCCCCGGGGATGCGTGGAGGCAGAGGGGCCTCAGGATGCCAAACGTTGTGACACGCCCCGAGTACAGGGGGTCACGCCGGCCAGGCCGCCAGCAGCCAAGAAACTGCTGGGGCTGTTTAAAGGGCCCTCCCCTGCTTACAGGGGGGGCCGGGGTCCAGGGAGCTACCCTTCCCCCATACGGGTGGAGACGCCGGCTCTTACCCTCCTTACAGGGTTGCCAGTCTCCGTGCAGCCAAGGAGCTAGGAGGCAAAAGGCCAAACACAGCAAAAGCAAAGACCGAGCCCTGCTTACAGGGAGGTCGCCCAGCACAAAGCCAATCAGGGCACCCTAACGGTGCTGGCAAAGATCTTGTGTTACCACAGCCAAATGGAGGGGGGTCTCATTGCCCAGGGCGCCTTTCTCCCATCCTGCTCTTCAGCCCGACGCTGCTCCTCTTGCCGCACCGCACTTTGCCTCACTGTTCCATAGCGCGCCCCTGTGCCTGCTGCTGCCAAGGAAGGAGGACAGAGTTAGGCCTCAGTAGTGCCAATTCCTCCCCAGCTGTGGGAAAAAGCTATCATTGGCCCTAAGTCATTACAGGCTTTTTCTGGTCAAAATATAATTACTCTCCTTGAATTATCCTAGCTTCTAGTTTCAAAATTTTCATCTTCTGCCCTATGGATTTTCTTCGCAATTCCAGGCATAATTTCCCTTCCTCCCATGTAAATTCACCCGTGTGTTTCCCTCCAAAACATCACCTTTTCTCCCTCCATCTTTCCTCAGCTCTTCCCTCCCATGTCTTTACTCTCCCTCATTCTCCCTCCTTAAAGTTGGTGAGGGGTTTGGAACACAAGCCCTATGAGGAAAGGCTGAGGGAGCTGGGGTTGTTTTTCCTGGAGGAGACTCAGGGGTGACATTATTGCTCTCTCCAACTACCTGAAGGGAGGTTGTAGACAGGCAGAGGTTGGTCTCTTCTCCCAGGCAGCCAGTACCAGAACAAGAGGACATAGTCTCAGACTGCGCCAGGGCAGGTTTAGGCTGGATGTTAGGAAGAAGTTCTATACAGAGAGTGGTTGCCCATTGGAATGGGCTGCCTGTGGAGGTGGTGGAGTCACCTTCATTGGAGGTGTTCAGGAGGAGACTTGATGGGGTGCTTGGTGCCATGGTTTAGTTGTTTAGGTGGGTTGGATTGGTTGATGGGTTGGACGTGATGATCTTTAAGGTCTCTTCCAACCTGGTGTATTGTATTGTATTAAATAAGCTGTGATTTTCCCTCTAAAATCTTCATTTCTGTCTCCTATAGGTTACCTTTGCTATTCATTTCTGTATCATGTCTCATAGATATTTGCCTTAAGTCTTCCCTCCAAACTGCCTCCTGTGTCCCCTCTTGTTTACATCAGGTTTTCTCAGAAAAATTTCACCTTCTTCTCTATGGATTACCTCAGGTTTCCCCTCCATGCCAGGTCTGCCTCCAGCACATTACCTCAGCTTTTCCCTCCTAAATCTTTTATTTTTATCCTGTATAAACTACCTCAATTTTTTGTCCCTCCAAAATGTCACCTCTGTTCTTGTTTACCTCAGGGTTTTCTCTGGTTTTCATTTTCTTCCCCTGAGATCCTCTCAGTCTTTGCCTCCAAAATGTCACTTCTCTGACCCTGAATCTCAGTTTTCCCTGAAAAGCTTTCGTTCTGTATAAAAGAGCAAAATAGCAAAATCACACAGAGGAAGTTTTAAGGCACATAGGAAAATACCTCAGGTTTTAATAAAAAGAAATTGCCCCTGAGTTGATTCCCCTCCCCCTGGCCAGTCTCACCCTGTGCCCTCACAAACCTGCCCAAAGCCCTGCGCTGCCTGCGCTGCCCTCCGGCAGCCTCCTGCTCCAGGAGCCGATCCTCGCAGACACCCAACCCAGCGGAGCTGCAGGCTGCGGTACAGCCGTCCCCCGGCCGCACAGCCCTGCCCCGGGCCGTGCCGGCCGCTTCCCATTCCCGCCCCGACAGCTCCTGAGGCGCGCGGCGCGTGCCGGCCCCTGTGGCGGGAAGGGCGCAGAGGCGACGCCGGGACCCTGCGGGCGCTCACAGCGCTCTCCTCCCGGCCCCCGCTCAGACCCCTCCGCCCCCTCCTCCCCCCGTCCCGGTGTTATTAGAAACAGCATAAACATGCCCAGGCGCTGAGCTGTTCGTGAAAGCAGCTCGGACATGTACTTAAAATTCCTCTCTTCCGCTGCTGCAGCGCTGCCCCAGCTCTGTTCCCTCTCGCGCACCTGGGCGCTGTCCTCAGGGCTCCGCCACCCCCTGCGCTGCCGGCCCAGCTCTCCGGCAGCCCCAGCGCTGTCCCACATTTCAGGAGCCACTCTCGCACCCACCCAGTCCAGCAGGGCTGCAGCCCCCACCCCACAGCCAGGCGCCTCCTCTTGCCTCAGGCGGCGTCCGCGCCCCGGGAGCAGCGCGTGCCGGTCCCCGGGGCGGCAGGGCGGGAAGGCAGCCGCGCGGGAACCCTCAGGGCGCTCGCAGCCCCCAACACCCCACACACCACCACCCCCCCGCGGCGCCTTCTATGGCGCTCACAGACACAGCCCCCGGCCCGGACACCCTCTCAGGCGCTCACGGACTGCGCCGCGGGTACCGCTCGGGCCCGCAGCCACCCCTAATGTTCACTCCACTAAGGACATCTGCACCGATGTGTGGTTTAAGCTGCACACGAGAGTGCCTCAGGTATCAATAAATCAATCAATAAATCCCTCTAAGCTCCTTCAGGTCTCCCCGGTCCAGCTCTCCCTGTCCCCTCTCACGCACCTGGCCAGGCTCTGCCTCACGAATCCGCCACACCCCCTGCGCTGCCTGCACAGCTCTCTGGCAGCCCCAGCGCTTCAGGAGCCGTCCTCGCACCCACCCAGTCCAGCAGGGCTGCAGCCCCCTCCCCACAGCCAGGCGCCTCCTCTTGCCTCAGGCGGCGTCCGCGCGGGAGCAGCGCGCGCCGGTCCCTGTGGCGCGGCAGGGCGGGAAGGCAGCCGCGCGGGAACCCTCAGGGCGCTCACAGCCCCCAACACCCCACACACCACCACCACCACCACCCCCCCGCGGCGCCTTCTGTGGCGCTCACAGACACAGCCCCCCGGCCCGGACACCCTTAACGTCCTTTTATTAAAACCAATATAAATACGTGTATGTTCCGGGCTGTGGATGACAGCACCTCAGATACTGACTACACAGATTTCTCTCTTCAGCTGCTGCAGCTCTGCCCCAGCTCTGTTCCCTCTCGCGCACCTGGGCGCTGTCCTCAGGGCTCCGCCACCCCTGCGCTGCCGGCCCAGCTCTCCGGCAGCCCCAGCGCTGCCCCAAGCAGACCTCAAGAGCCACCCTCGCACCCACCCCATCTACCGGCGCCTCGGCCTCGGGCTCAGCCTTCCCGGCAGGGCCGGGATTCCCTCAGCCCTCGGAATCCCCTCAGGGACGCCCTGGGGGCAGCCCGGGCGGAGATTCGCGGCGCGCGCCGCCCCCTCAGGCGCTCACGGACTGCGCCGCGGGTACCGCTCGGGCCCGCAGCCACCCCGAATGTTCACTCCGCTAAGGACATCTGCACCGATGTGTGGTTTAAGCTGCACACGAGAGTGCCTCAGGTATTCAAAGATCAATAAATCAATAAATCCCTCTAAGCTCTTCCAGGTCTCCCCGGTCCTGCCCTCCCTGTCCCAATCTCACGCACCTGGGCTCTTTTCCCTCGCGGATCCGCCAAAGCCTCTCTGAGGCGCCTGCCAGGTCTCCGTCAGCCGGAGCGCTGCCACAACTGCCCTCCAAGAGCGACTTTCGAAGCCCGCCGAGCTCAGCGGCGCCTCAGACCCGGGGTTGGTCCCGCCCGGGCCGGGCGCCTCTGGCTGCTCGAATTCACGCGCCGATCCCCTGGGAGGAGCCCGGGGCGCGTGCCGGCCCGCGAGGCGCGCAGGAGGTGGGGCGGCCAGACCCCGCCCCGTGCCTCCGAGCGCCCAGACACCTCCCCCGCCCCTGGTGAGACCCTCAGAGAGCCTTCGGCCACCGCTGCTGCCCCCTCTGTTAAATGTATCTACATCTGTAGCTGTTCTGAGCTGCACAGGAGAGACCTCACAATTAAATAAGTGAATTTAAAACGTCCCTCTCAGCCGCCCCAGGCCCCCCTGCTCCCCCCGCTCCCTCTCCGGCACCTGGCCAGGCTCAGCCTCACGCAGCCGCAGGGCGCTCCGCGGTGCCTGCCAGAGCTCACCGCCGCAGCTCTGTTCCAGGGCGGCCTCCACGCTCTCCGGGGCCGCAGGCTGGGGTTCAGCTCTCGCGGCAGAGCCGAGCGCCTCTGCCCGTTCCAGATCTCGCCCCGAGCCCGGGCCGGAGGGGCAGCGGCCGGCGCTGACGGCTGCGGTGCGGCAGAGCTCTGGGGCGGCGCGCGGGGAGCCCCGGGGGGCACAGACCCTGCCCCGGCCCCGCTGCGGCGCTCACAGCAGCCCCGGCGCCAAGCCGCCTCCCCCCAGCCTTCTTCCCTGTCCCGCAGGACTGTCGCAGCCGCTCGGCACACCGCAGGCCGCCCCGGCCTCCCCGCCCGCCTCTGCCCCGCACCTGCCACCACCTCTCCGCGGCAGCCTGCCCTGCCCGGCCCTGTCCCCGGCCCTGTCCCCGGCCCTGTCCCCGGCCCTGTCCCCGGCTCCCTGCAGCGCCTGGGGCCGTCCTGCCTTGGAGGTCTCTTGTCCCAGCAGGACCCTGGCCCCCTGCTGCGAAATGAGGAGGCGGGGAGGTAATAAAAATACAAATTATTAATTAATCCAAACGCCGCCGCGAACGAGACACGAAGTGAGGACAGCGACAGAGCCGGGGGCTCGGCGCCTGTGGCTGCCCTCGGCTCAGCTGGGACGACTGCGGCTCCGCGGCGCACAGCAGCAAGGCGCCGCTCGAAGGCGCGCGCGAGGCGTCCATAGCAGCGCGCGGCGTCCATAGCAGCGCGCGGCTGCACAGCGCGCTCACGCGGGGCAGAGCAATTCGCCGCTCCGGTCCCGCAGCCGCGGAAGGCTCCATGCCGCAGGCGCCAGCTCGCTCCGGACGCGCCGGCCCCGTGGCACCGCCGGTTTCATCCTCTTTAGAAGAGGGCAGATAAAGGCTTTCTGCTTTTAAATCCTTTTTAACTAGTAGAAATGTTTCGTCTCCATACCAGAGCAAGAGCTTTCTCTTGTTCAGCTCCTCACACTGACACCTACAAGTTTAAGTCATTTGTAATCTTCCCCTCTCTCCTCTCCCACAGCCCCCAAATACTTTTCAGCTATTTCAAGCATTCAGGGCACGTGGAGAGGAGGCAGCAGCACCGAGGACCGCCGGGGGACACAGGCCGCTGCACACCTGCAGTGTCGACACTCAGACACAGGGTGGCAGCACTCAGCCCCGATGCGGCATCTGGTACTGTGCGCGGGGCACCGCTCCCCTTGGCTCTGTGCAGAGTTTTTCCATCTGAAGTTTAGACTAAGACACACAAAGGAAAAGGCACTAGTTTTTATTTGCATAAGCACAACTTATATTTCCATTTCAAAACGCCCTGTGGCTCTGCTCGGGATGTGCTTTTCTGGAAGCCTTTCCAGATAACAGAGGAGATCAGGGGGGGTCATGTCAAAGCCTTGCTGCATATACATGACTGTCCTTCTGCAATCTCTCGATAAACAGCACAGCTTGTCCTCTGCTGGAACACCTCACACTTACACTTCCCCAGGGCTTTCCCTCTCCTCCAAGAACGTTCAGGCATTTCAAACCTTCAGGGCTGCAAGCAGCCTTTGTGGGAGGCTGCCCCCACCCCTCCCTCACTGCTCCTCTGCTGCATCCTTGCCCACCCCCACCTGGCATCACAGAAGGAAAGACAGAGACAGCTGAGGGGCTACCCTCCTGTTCTTCTTATCACCCCGAGCCAGGGACAGCCTTCTGGGTAAGGTTTGCACCTTCAGCAAATAGCTGAGTTTTGCTGCCTTCCTCTTCTCTCTAAGAGCTGCTGCACAGCTCTGCCTCTCCGAGCATGTCTCCCAGGACTGACAACCCGGAGATTACTTTGCAGTCAGTGCATTTATCACTGGCAATCACCAATCTCTTCTGTCTGTTGCTCTCATCAACTAAACCCTTTGATGGTCTCAGTGTGTTCCCCCCTTCATCTGGTGTCTTCAGTGGAATTGCGGGATCTTGGATTTTGGGGTCTCGTAGCAGCAGGGGGGGGGGGTGTCTCACTGTGGTGTTCACTCCCCCCACCACCACCTCCCCAGGGGGAAATGGCCTCAAGTTGTATCAGAGGATATTTAGGCTGGCTATTAAAGAAGCTTCTTCACTGAAAGGTTCTCAAACACTGGAATAGTTTCCCCAGGGAAGTGGTTGAATCCCCCCCCTGCAGATGCTCAGATGAACTGTAGTGGTGCAGGACAGGGTTTGGCATGAGACTTGGTAGAGTTTGTGAGCTGTTGGACTCCAGAATCTGAAAGGCCTTTTCCAACCCAAACGATTCTATTATTCCATAAAACACTCACCTGCAGACAAGCTGATGAGCAACTTTCCTCTGATGAAAAGCTTCTGGAGACAGTCACCACCCTCACTAAGGCAGCACATGAAAACCAGGTCCCTGCTGAAGGAGTGCTCCTGGAGCCTCGCTGACATTGGCACCAAACTCTATTTGTGTCCAGGTACACGTGAGCAAAACCACACCACCATGACCAAGAAATAAGAATTTCTTTCCCATTCAAAGCTTCCATCAGCAGGGAAGGTGCATCCCAGTTCCCCATTAAATGCAATCAGCCTGACCAACCTTGTTTACAACGGCAGAAATGAATTATGGTGTGGTCTGGCTTCAGCTCTGAACTATTTCAGTGTTGAACTAGTGCAGCTTATACTCACAGAAGTCACTTGGCAGGTTGTGTGCGAGGTTCCTGTAGAGCTCAGGTCTCTGAGCCTTCTTTACAGCTGTGCTTAGCCCAAAATCAGACAGTTTCACATGACACAGATAGTGTGAGCACCACTCTGCATGGCCTCAGCTGCACACTGTGGGGTTTCAAGCATAGGCACTACACATGCACACATCTTACCCACACACCCAGCAGAAGGCTCTCTGGTTTAATACTTCTGTGGATGACTCTCCTCTTCTGACAAGGTCTCTCTCTTCATTAGTGAGGTCATCCTGTCACCCACACATAGAGAAGAAAATGCAGCTGTGAAATCAGACTGCTTGAATCCTGAGACTCATTCTGTGTGCAACCCGAGGAGAATCCAAAACTAACCTTGCAGCTGGCCTTAGAGCTCCTCTTTGGAAAACTGTTGCTGCCAGGCCCCACAAACCCAACATCCTCTGTCAGCAAACTGGATGTAAAAGATGAAAATTGTCAACAGAAACTGTAATTGGATGAAATTACAGCAGCATTAGGTGAAATCATAGTGTAGTGGGTTTAGTTTTTGGTTTTTCTTTCAACTTATGACTAATGCTTGGGATTCATTGTTACAGCTTACTTTGGATGCTGACAGCAGAAGCGAGTTCAAGAACAAGTTAAGAAGATAAATGGAAACCCATAAAGGGCTGTAAAACATGGAGACACAAGCTCTACTTTAGGAAGTCTCCATAGAATTGGCTTCTATAAACTCTCCAGAAAACACTGCTGCACTAGCACGGCTGCCTGACCATCTCAGTTCAAATGGCTTAGGATCTCACAGAGGGTACCACAAGAACTGAGGGTACTGCAACGTTGGCAGCTTCAGCTTTCCTTCTCTGCTCCTTCTTTTTTCAGATCTATTGCTTTCAAAAGGATAGCTGGATAACAGAATGGGATGGATGACTGGGCCCCGAGAGCGCGGGGGAACAGAGTTAAACCCAGCCGGTGGCCGGCCGGGCACAAGTGGTGTTCCCCAGGACATGGAGGCGATAGAGCGTGCCCAGAGAGGGGCAACAAAGCTGGGGAAGGGGCTGGATAACAAGCCTCATGAGAAGGGCAACAAAGCTGGGGAAGGGGCTGGATAACAAGCCTCATGAGGAGTGGCTGAAGAGGAAGCTGAGGGAATTATGGGGTGGTCCGGCTTCAGCTCTCAGCTATTTCCGTGTTGAACAAGGACAGCTTGTACTCACAGAAGTCACTTGGTGGGTTGCGTGCGAGGGTCCGGAACAGCCCAGCTCTCTCAGCCTTCTTTACACCCGTGCTTAGCCCAAAATCAGACAGTTTCACATGACCCTGGGGGGAAAAAACATAAAAACATCAAAGAAAAGAATTCAGAAAGACTGTGCCTCAACAAAAGAAAAGGTTTAACAGCTGCACAGCCTTCTGAGGCCATGGCAGACTTGCACACAGCTCCTGCGAGCACCACTCTGCAGGGCCTGGGCTGCAGACTGGGGGGTTTCAAGCACAGGCACCCCAGGAGAATCCAAAACTAACCTTGCAGCTGGCCTTAGAGCTCCTCTTTGGAAAACTGTCGCTGCCAGGACCCACAAACCCAACATCCTCTGTCAGCAACCTGCAGGCAAGAGCTGAGAAGTGTCAACAGAAACTGTAATTGGATGGCCCAGGAAGATCCTGCGAGTCTGAACGCACCAGACCTGGAAAGCACAAAGAAACTCTGTTAACAACTATCTGTGTCTCTGTGTGTGTGTGTGTGTGTGTGAGTGTGTTCATAGCTTTAGGAGTAACACAGCAGAACCAATTCCCAAAAGGTTTTCACTGCATTCCCAGGGCAATTACAGGCTTGCTCTGGCTCTAGTTAATACCTAGAAATTCCTATCCAAATCTTTGCAGCACAGCAAGAGAAAAGAGGAAAAAAAACCAAAACAACCAAACCACAAACTGCTTGATATTATTAAGTAGGAAGTGGGAATCCTACAGGAATTGTGGGCTTTTATTGACAAATTATTCCTTTTCTTTTTTTGTGACTCAAAGCCGAGCAAGACAAAATGTATCAAGATGGCGAAAAAAAAAATAGAGAGAAAGCTAAAGAATTCTCCTCCTCTTCGCTTTTCCCCTTGAGAGTTTCCAAAACTAGAGTGAGGCAGGCCTGAATTTCATGAGCTCTGGGATTCGGATGAGCTCGGAAAATCATTTTGGTTGCACTTCATGGTTCTTGCGTTCAGTTGTAGAATGACATCCTTGCAACATGAAATACAGGCTTCTGAACCTGGAGCTTCTGTGCCACTGACACTTCCACGACCTTGTGTCCAAATCCTAACTACATATAAATTAAATAAGAATAATAGGAATAGCAGCAGTCCGAAGGAGGATAAGGAAAGGAAATGAACACTGTCGCTCACCTTGAGCTGAGTGATGTTAATCCAGTCCTGGAGAGTAGCCCACTGGCCAGCTTGCCCTCCAGTTTTCTTGATGAGTATGTGGAACGCGGCGGCCGGGCCCGGGCCGGCAGCGACAGCGGAAACCGCACAGCAAGCTCCCCGAATGCGCCGGGTCCCCTTCGCCCGCCAAAGGATGGCGGCTCGCAGGCAGCGTGGGGCACAGAACGGGATCGGACGCCGAATCGAGGGCTCTCCGTGACCATTCCTGTGCCAGAGCTGCACACCGCGGCGGCCGCCTGCGCGCCATGAAAGCGCGGCACAGCCCGCGACGCGTGCGCGCAACCGGAACGGCTGTGGCGCGTGCGCTGTATCCATAGCAACGACAGCGACGCTCTCTCACTGGCGCAAACAGAGTCTGGCTAGGGCGCATGCGCTGTATCCATAGCGACGATCGCGACGCTATCACCGTGGCGTGCACGGCTGCAGTGCCGACCAGTTCACACGCAGGGGCAGCACTGAGCACTTCCCTGGGCGTGGGCAGTGGCTCGGCTCGGCTCGGCTCCGAATGTTTTCTATTTACGTTACAAACCACGAGGCGCACAAGCCCCTGTTTTTAATTCGCACAGACACAGGCTCTGCTTATAGTTCAAGCCCCTCTGTGGCTTCTGTTTTTCAATTCTCTAATTGAGAGAGACACAGCTGATATTTCTATTTCCAGTTCAAACCCTCTATGGTCTGCTCAGGATGTGCGCTTCTATTCTGGAAGCATTTTGAGATAACGGAGGAGATCCGGGGTTTGGGGGGGTCATGTCAAAGCCTTTCTGCATACAAAACACTGCCCTTCTGCAGTCTCTTACTAAACAGAACAGCTTTTCCTCTGCTGGAACACCTCACACTCACACTTACACTTTCCCAGGGCTTTCCATCCCCTCCAAGAACGTTCAGGCATTTCAAACATTCAGGCCTCCCTCACTGCTCCTCATCTGAGGGCCCTTACAGCATGATTGGAACTCTTTTATAAGTTCACATGGGTAGAACTGGCTGAAAAAACAGATATCTTTTTTTAATTAGAAAAACTTGGTTGAGAAGGAATTTCATTGTTCTGCCTCAAAAGCTGAAATTTGTTAGATCTGAAGAAAAGCCCAAACTCCCAAATTTTCAGTTTTCAGTCTCACTGCTGCATGGATTTATGAAGCACTTGATTCTTCAACCAATAGTTAATTTTGAAAATAAGCATTTATACAGACAGGTAAAGTAGAATTTAAGCTAATGGTTTTTTAAAATTGTTTTCTGCTAAACCTTTCTTTAGGATAAAATATTTGTTGAGTGCATATCATATTATCATAATCAACGACAGACTGAGAGGCCAGAGTAGCCTGAGGAAAAAACCCTGATACTATCAGGGATATTCCTTTAAAAATTCTTTTTTCTTAAAATAATCTTAGGCCAGATTTTATCAGTTTTCAGCCTGTTAACTGTTGTGAAACAGCAGAGCCTTGCCTAATAATGTCTACTATGCAATACCTACATTATGGCTCTAACAGGATTTATACATGCATCTGTCACATGACTCCCTGCATCTGTGACCCTAACCATAGCTGATACTTATAGTTGGTACTTTTGCCTGTCTTCACAGGAATTTGCAGTATTGTAGGAATATTGCAGACAGGAAATTGGCATCCTATAATTTCTGCTAGAAGTGGTTTGGGAATCTGTTTTTAAGAGGTGTGAAGAAGTGTATCTAAAAAGACAACTGTTACAGCATCCAACAAGGTCCATGAATCTGTACCACAGCACACTGTATCAAGTGATCTCCTTTCACGAGACAATCAGTACACCCTAGAGCCAGCCTTTGCTGACAGGGCCATTTCATCTGATAAGAGTATTGAATGGCTTGTTGATTATTCTGACTTCAAAGGCCAGCTGTGCTGGTATCTTCAAGGTGGTCTGTAATGCCCGAGTAATGAGCCCACCTGTCAATGTGACTGCAAAATTAAAGAGAATCTATTGGGAAATGGGAGGTAAACTTCCTTGCCCTCAGATGAGCCTGATTAGTGTGGTGAAGGCACATTCTGCCCAGATACTAGATCTGGCCCCCAGCATGTGGATAGGTCTCCCCTCCTTCAGGAGGAAGACCATTACCAAGTATGGGCATAATTCCAGCTTCACGCTTTCTATAGGCTGAAGCCAGTTGTCTATCAGAGTGCCCATTGGTCAAACCCAGCCTCGAGGAATCTATAAATATTACCCCTGTTGGTAAACAAGTTGCCTCCTCTTCACTTTGCCTCTGTACTTGCTCGGGAGAGCAGCTATCGAGCCATTGAGCCATACTGCCGTTGAGCTTGTTTTCAGCTTCTATCATACATGCACGCATACTGAAGCCTCTGCATCGTGAGAAGCACTTTGATCGTGAGGATCAGCCCAGAGGAGGACCTTCGCTGAGCCCGAGAAGCCAGAGTCGCTATAGCCGGTCATATCTCCAGGGGAGCCCATCGTGCTATCGGAGGACTGGACTAGCCCCGAGGGTAAGATCTGCCCAGTTGTCGGGGAGAAGGGACTATCTCAAGCGTTGCACTGTTCCTTTAAGCCCAGGAACGGACAAGCCGCATTCTCTCTCTAAGGTCGTTTGCCACGGGGCCGACCCCATAGCTATTGTCTGACCGGGAACCTCTGAGCCCGCCTATCGGCAATCGTCGCCTCGCCCTGCTGTGCGAGCCGACTCCCAGGGCCGACCCCATGGGCCGAACGCGACCAGGAACCAGTCCAGCGGCAGCAGCCAGCCGGACCCCCACCTTGCTACAAACAACAGCTACAGAATATCTTCCACGTGCTTTCCACCCACTAGCACTCTGTTCAAAGTCTCCGCGTGTGGCAGAGTCATCGCTGACGCACACAAAGATTGCAGTATCGCTGTATACTAGCCAGAAGCCGCCCGCGTTCCGCCGAGTCGCCATCTAGTGGCCAAGTGGCGGAACTGCACCCCTGGTTATATAAAACACAGAGATCGTCTGTAGATAGTTTAATTAAGTTCTAATCATAATACTAAGCCATTTATGGAATGTATTTCACGAACGTGCACTAGAACATGTATATAAGTTGTTGATTCATCGGTTATTAATAATTTGATACTTAATAAAAAATCATATTTTTCATAATTCATATTTCATATTCATAAATTTAATAACCTCTTCACAACAATTAGCCTTCAACAATTTAAAACCTACAAATCAGTTTTGTAACCATGGGAAGATTATTTTTCAGAGACTACATTTTTTTCTGGTAAGGGAGGAAGCTGTTTATGCTGAGTAGCTCTGTAAAATGTACTCATCTATTTCAGAACCAGTTTTCCATTCACTAAGTTACAACATAAAGAGAATTCCTCTTCAATCAATATTTAAAATTATACATTCATGTGATAATAATAAAAATAGCTATTTCTCTGCAGCCTTGGTGTCTTCACTTGTTTTGGTCACCATGTTCTGTTGAAGATTGCAGAGCATCAGGAACTAAGTAAAACAAAGAGGTTTTGTTTACCGAATAATAAGCTTATGACCAGCAAGAATTTCTTTGAAATTTGTTGTCAAAAGAATTGACATTTTAACAGATACCACTTGGAATGTGTACATATATTGCTCATCACTCATTAGCAGGGCTCTTCAGTTGAGCTGACAGCAAACCCTGTGTACTATCAATTTATGAACACAGTTTATCAATACACAAAACAGCAGATATGAAGAGCAGCAGGACAATATATACATATGGCTTCAAGACAGAGATCTGTGCTTCTTCATTTAGCCCTAATAGTGAATTTGAGTCTAAACTGGGGCAGCCATAGCCTGCTGGTAGAATCATAGAACATTAGAGGTTGGAAGGGACCTCAAGAGGTCACCAAGTCCAACTCTCCTGCCAGAGCAGGATCACCCACGGCAGGTCACACAGGACCACATCCAGGCAGGTCTTGAAAGTTTCCAGAGAAGGACTCCACAACCTCTCTAGGCAGCCTGCTCCAGGCTTCCATCACTCTCACAGTAAATTTTTTCCTCATGTTGAGGTGAAATCTCCTATGTTCAAGTTTGTATCTGTTGCTCTTTGTCTTATTACTGTGCACCACCCAAAAGAGCTTGGCCCCCTCCACTTGATAGACATTGATCAGATCCCCTCTCAGCCTTCTCTTCTCTGGACTAAACAGCCCCAGGGCTCTCAGTCTCTCTCCAAAGGGGAGATGCTCAAATGCCTTAATCATCCTTGTGCCTCTTCCTTGGACTCTCCTGCAGGTCTCTGTCTCTCTTGAACTGGGGAGCCCAGAACTGGATACAGCATTGCAGGTGTGGTCTCAGCAGAGCAGAGAAGGGCAGAACAACCTCCCTAGTCCTGCTGGCCACACTTTTCTTCATGCACCCACTGGCTTTCTTGGCCACAAAGGCACATTGCTGTCCCATGCAGAACCTGCTGTCCAGCAGCACTCCAAAGTCTTTCTCCGTGGAGCTGCTTTCCAGCAGGGCAGCCTCTAAACTGCCCTGGTGCCTGTTATTTTTCCCCAGGTGCAGGACCCTGCAATTGTCCTTATTGAACTTCATGAAGTTTGCCTTCCCCCAGCTCTCAGCCTGTCCAGCTCTCATTGGATGGCAGCACAGCCTGGCAGGTGTCATCCATCCCCCACCAAGTTTTGTATCATCAGGGAACTTGCTGAGGGTGCACTCAATCTCCTCAGCCAGGTCGTTGATAAAGATACTGAACAAAACTGGACCCAGTACTGGCCCCTGGGGAACACGATTGGCCCCAGACCTCCAAGTTGACTCTGTGCCACTGATGACAACCCTCTGAACTCTGTTGTGGAGCCAGTTTGCAATCCACCTCACAGACCAGTCATCTGTGCCACATTTTCTGAACTTTTCTATAAGGATGTTCTGGGAGACAATATCAAAGTCCTGACTGAAGTCAAAGTAGATGACATCCACTGCTCCTCCTTTGTCTACCCATTTGGTCATGGTTTCATAGAAGTCTATCAGATTAGGCAGGCAGGATATCCCCTTGGTAAATCCATGTTGGCTACTGCTGATAACCTTCCATGTGATCAGAGATGACCTCCAGGATGAGCTGCTCCACCGTATTTCCGGGGATGGAGGTGAGGATGACTGGTCTATTGTTGCCCGGGTCTTCCTTCTTGCTTTTTTTTGAAGACTGAAGTGACATTTGCTTTCTTCCACTCGTCAGGCACCTCTTCTGTTGTCCATAACTCCTCAACAATGATGGAGAGGCTCAGCAGCAGTTATCAGCAGCTCTCTCAGCACTCGTGGATGCACCCCATCCAGGTCCATGTATTTGTGTGTCTTTAGTTGGTATAAGAGATCTCTAACCCAGTCCTGACTGACCAGTGGAGTGTCCTCCTCCATCCAGTTCTATTCCCTTGCTTCCAGAGGCTGAAGTTTCTGAGGGCTGGTCTTAGGACTAAAGACTGAGGTAACGAAGGCATTCAGCAACTCTGCCATCTCTGCATCCCCTCTTACCATATCTCCCCAGTGGATCTCTTAAACCAGAGCTAATGAGGCTTATTTTCCTTCTGGATTTTGATTGACTCAGTGTTGTTTATGAGGTCTCTGTTAAACATGTGTGTTCCTGTGACTGGTAAGCTATGCTGCAAACTGTACCCCACTTGGGGCATTTACCAGGCCTTCCTCATCTATCTGCATATGACATTTGCAGGAACTTAATTACCCATAGATAACTGTTCATTTGCAAGTCTTAACTGAAATCAGGCAGCAGGTGCAGAAGCTGCTCTGCAAAGGAGACAGAAATACAGATCTAAACACACATTCACACAGAGACAAAATGATTGCATACGATTACTAAGACTTTTGTTTTTCAGCAATAAAATCAAAACTATAGAGGAAAAAATGAAATAAAAATACCAATTTGCCATAGCTACTGATACTGAAAGTCAGGAGCAAAAAGAAGAGACATACTCTTTTCTTTTGAATTTTCATATTCACTTTCTTATGAGCAGGGCACCAATGCTCGTAACTATGGGCACATGCTAATAACTGACAGTACGGAACAGTGTGCCCTGCTCACCTTGAAAACTTAACTCCTCCTCCCAGCATTTCTGTGTCTCAGCCACAAACAAGTGAGAGAATTTCGGTATGATTTGGTCACACATGGTTAGTGTGTTGCTGTTTGTGGCTCTTCTGTGAAGTTCATAATTTAGTTCAATTAATTGTCTCTCTGGCAATGGAACAATACACAAGGATTTTGCCTTGTGGCATCCTGCAGGCAAAACAGGAGTAAACTGTCCAGCTGCCACCTGTAATGGATAGGGCTTCTGCTGCCTGGGCACACAAACAAGTACATGCAAGGCAACAAGCATGGATGTGTATGGACAATAAGGTATAGGATAATGATAATTCAGTAACAGTACAAGACAAATTACTTTCTTCTTCCAGTAGTGGGCGGAAGAAGCCATAGGGTTTCTGATTAATGCTGCATAACAGAATTCCCAGAGGACGTGACATTCCCACATCAATTAAAGCTACTGGAAATAACACCCTACGCCTCAAACTGTTCCTGTAGTACTTTGCATACGTGATATTGAACATACTTGATATAATTTTAGGGTTTAGGTTTGCACTTCTAGCATGGGATATAAACTTTGTGGTTTTTTTTTTAGTCTTGGAATATTATTTTAAATTTTATTATTGAACTTTGTCCTTTCAGAAAGACTTTAGAAAAATGTGAAGGGCTTACAGATAGCATTTTGCTTCCTCCTGTCTACTATCACTCTCCTTCAGAAACTGCTGAAAATGTTTGGTGTCAGAATAGCATCTGGATTAACTGAATAAAAGTACAAAACAGTTTTGATCTATGCTGAATGACCCACAGCGTGAAAGGATGCATTTCCTAGGCCATGAGAAAGTTAATTGCTAGCATGTGAATGTTGGTCTTACCTCCTCAAGCTCTGTTGTCTTCAAAAATGACATCTCATGTTGAAAACTGCCTTTAAATGCCACTTTCCCTTCACGGAGAAGACAGACTGGCTTTTCTTGTCCTTTCTGGTTTTGCCCTTGTGGTTCTAGAGGCAGAAAATCTCTCTGTTCTTCATGGATGTTTATTTTTCCTTTCTGACTTTAATATGCAACTTTTAAAGATAATGTTCTGAGTTGATGTTGTTATTTGCTGAGCTTTATATTCTTTATCTGCTGTCCTTTATTTTTCATTCTTTAAATTTTGGAAGAACTACATTGCTTTCTAGCTATTGTTATTTTCAATTCTGATGTCCTATTTCCTTTTACATTCCAAACAAAACAGTAGCAGTATATTTAATCTTTCCTCATACTAAGGTCTCTCCAGTTCCCATGACTTACATTATTTTTATTACTTTTTATTTGGATATAATCTACATATCAGGCTTAAACTCTAAAAGATTAGTCATTGCCTCACTAATCTCTGCTAAGTTTCAAGTCCTTTTTTGACTCTTCAGTAGCCCAAATCTGGACTCACAAAAAAACCTTCAGAAAAAGATTCTTCAAGCATAGCCCCTTTTTATCACATTAACCTTTTTTTTACTGCAGATGAGCAACATACTCCACCCCACATCTCCTCATCAAATTCACTCAGTTCTCCACTTTATCTCTGAATTCCACTTTAATCGGCAATGTACAGGCAGCGCTACTATTTTACAATACAATACAATACACCAGGTTGGAAGAGACCTTCAAGATCATCACGTCCAACCCATCAAACAATCCAACCCACCCAACAACTAGACCATACAGCCAAGCACCCCATCAAGTCTCCTCCTGAACACCTCCAATGAAGGTGACTCCACCACCTCCACGGGTAGCCGATTCCAATGGGCAATCACTCTCTCTGTGTAGAACTTCTTCCTAACATCCAGCCTAAACCTGCCCTGGCACAGCCTGAGACTGTGTCCTCTTGTTCTGGTGCTGGTTGCCTGGGAGAAGAGACCAACCTCTGCCTGGCTACAACCTCCCTTCAGGTAGTTGTAGAGAGCAATAAGGTCAGCCCTCAGTCTCCTCTTCTCCAGGCTAAGCAACCCCAGCCCCCTCAGCCTTTCCTCATAGGGCTTGTGTTCCAAACCCCTCACCAGCTTTGTTGCCCTCCTCTGGACACGCTCCAGCAAGACAACATCCTTCCTAAACTGAGGGGCCCAGAACTGGACACAGGACTCAAGGTGCGGCCTAACCAGTGCAGTGTACAGGGGCACAATGACCTCCCTGCTCCTGCTGGCCACTGTTCCTGATGCAGGCCAGGATGCCACTGGCCTTCTTGGCTGCCTGGGCACACTGCAGGCTCATGTTCAGCCTACAATCAACCAGTACCCCCAGGTCCCTCTCTGCCTGGCTACTCTCCAGCCACTCTGACCCCAGCCTGTAGCACTGCCTGGGGTTGCTGTGGCCAATGTGCAGAACCCGGCACTTGGATATGTTAAATCCCATACCGTTGGACTCTGCCCATCTGTCCAGCCTGTCGAGGTCCCTCTGCAAAGCCTCTCTGCCCTCCAGCAGATCAACTCCTGCCCCCAGCTTGGTGTCATCTGCAAATTTACTGATGCCCTCATCCAGATCATCAATAAAGATGTTGAAGAGCATGGGGCCCAGCACTGATCCCTGGGGCACACCACTAGTGACTGGCCGCCAGCTGGATGTGGCACCATTCACCACCACTCTCTGGGCTCGGCCCTCCAGCCAGTTCCTAACCCAACACAGTGTCCAAGCCATGGGCTGACAGCTTGGCCAGGAGTTTGCTGCGGGGGACGGTGTCAAAGGCCTTGCTGAAGTCCAGGTAGACCACATCCACAGGCCTCCCCACATCCACCAGGCAGTCACCTGAACATAGAAGGAGATCAGGTTGGTCAGGCAGGACCTGCCCTTCTTAAATCCATGCTGGCTGGGCCTGAGCCCTTGGCCATCCTGTAAGTGCTGTGTGATCGCACTCAAGATGACCTGCTCCATAATCTTGCCTGGCACTGAGGTCAGGCTGACAGGCCTATAATTCCCTGGCTCATCCAACCGGCCCTTCTTGTGGATGGCCACCATGTTGGCCAGCTTCCAGTCTTCTGGGACCTCTCCAGTGAGCCAGGACTGCTGAAAAATGATGGAAAGTGGCTTGGACAGCTCATCTGTCAGCTCTCTCAGCACCCTAGCATGGATGCCATCCGGTCCCATGGCCTTGTGGGGGTCCAAGCATCTCAGAAGATCTCTAATTGCCTCCTGGAGCAGCGGGAAACTATGCAGCTCTCTGGCTCCTTCTGCCAGCTCGGCAGGCCAGCTGTCTGCTCCTGAATTTATCATTTAACATTTGCTCACATTGAAACTCATCAACTATATCTTCAGCCATTCCCTTAATGTGTTTAAATATCACAGAGAACAATCTATACCCACTTAAAGCACTAACATTACTTAAGATCCTGCTTTCTTCAGGCAAAGTTAGTCAGTGCATAGAAAGATCCCTAGGATCAACTGCTGATACCTGTTCCCTTACAACACAGAAATGATTGGCTCAGAAATGTAGTGAGCAACAGTTAACAAGAGACATCTGATATAAATTAGAGTAAAAACAATTATCTCTATCATGAAAAACCAATACCTCTGAAATTTATTATGACCATAGAAGCATGCAGGAGGTACTTACAGTTCTGTCTAGCTTTATAATTACATGTAACAATGTTTCCTGGCACGTTATAGAGACATAGAATCATAGAATCAGTCAGGGTTGGAAGGGACCACAAGGATCATCTAGTTCCACCCCCCTGCCATGGGCAGGGACACCCTACACTAGATCAGGCTGGCCAGAGCCTCGTCCAGCCTGGTCTTAAACACCTCCAGGGACGGGGCCTCAACCACCTCCCTGGACAACCCATTCCATGGCCTCACCACTCTCACAGTAAAGAACCTCTTCCTCACATCTAGCCTGAATCTCCCCATTTCCAGCTTCATTCCGTTGCCCCTAGTCCTATCACTACCTGAGATCCTGAGAAGTCCCTCCCCAGCCTTCCTGTAGGCCCCCTTCAGATACTGGAAGGCCACAATGAGGTCACCTCGGAGCCTTCTCTTCTCCAGACTGAACAGCCCCAACTCCTTCAGTCTGTCCTCATAGGAGAGGTGCTCCAGCCCTCTGATCATCCTCGTGGCCCTTCTCTGGACATGCTCCAGCACGTCCACATCCCTCCTGTAATAGGGGCTCCAGAACTGGAGGCAGTACTCCAGGTGGGGTCTCACCAGAGCTGAGTAGAGGGGGAGAAGCACCTCCCTTGACCTGCTGGCCACACTTCTCCTGATGCAGCCCAGGATCTGATTGGCTTTCCGGGCTGCAAGCGCACATTGAGAGCTCCTGTTGAGCTTCTCGTCCACCAGCACCCCCAAGTCTCTCTCCTCAGGGCTGCTCTCCAGCCAGTCACTGCCCAGCCTGGATTTGTGCCTGGGATTGCCTCGACCCAGATGCAGGACCCTGCACTTGGTCTTGTTGAAGCTCATGAGGTTGGCTTGTGCCCACCTCTCCAGCCTGTCAAGGTCCCTCTGGATGGCATCCCTTCCCCCCAGCGTGTCCACTGCACCACACAGCTTGGTGTCATCAGCAAACTTGCTGAGGGTGCACTCGATGCCACTGTCCATGTCACCCACAAAGATGTTGAACAAGACAGGTCCCAGGACTGATCCCTGAGGGACTCCGCTTGTCACTGGCCTCCATTGGGACATGGACCCATTGACAGCCACTCTTTGGGTGCGGCCATCAAGCCAGTTCTTTATCCATCTAGTGGTCCATCCATCAAACCCATGTGTCACCAGCTTGGAGACCAGGAGGTGGTGCGGGACAGTGTCAAAGGCTTTGCTCAAGTCCAGGTAAACGACATCAGTTGCTCACCCCTCATCTATTAATGCTGTCACCTGCTCATAGAAGGCCACCAGGTTTGTCAGGCAGGATTTGCCCTTGGCAAAGCCATGCTGACTGTTCCCAATCACCTCTTCACTATTCTTCTGAGTCATTAGTGCCTCCAGGAGGATCTGCTCCATGATCTTTCCAGGCACAGAGGTGAGACTGACTGGCCTGGAGTTCCCGGTTCCTCCTTCTTGCCCTTTTTGAAAATGGGAGTAATAAAAACATAAGCAGAAATAACTCTGGTTTGTTGGCTGTTCAAGAGGATTAAAAATCCATCCAGCTGTACTTAAAGCAGATTAAGGAACTAAGTGTTCTATAGGGGAAGTTTCAAGTAAAGGAGGATGCATGTGTGTATACAAGTATCTACTTGTACACAAAGTAAGTTTCAATTTCTATCCTAGAACTCTATCTTAGAACATTTCTGACTGAGGAGACTTTATTTTATTTTTTTGGTACAAAGCAGTTTCTTGTGAGAGCACTTACAAACACATCTCTTTCATTACATCTATGCATCTTTGTTTTGGTCCCTTAGGAGCAGACACAGAATGTCACACAGGAGATTCATTTTGCTTACTCCAGGGCACTTCATCCCAAATGTGTCCCAGCTCACTGTGCTAGTTGTTTGATTTTCAGAGAAGGCACAGCTATCTGAGGTCAGGAATGAAAATTATCACCCTTCTGAGCAGAAACTACATTAGGGAAAGCATTTGGAGCATTTTTTATCTCACCTTCTTCCAGCATAATTTGCCCTCTACTTGGGATCCTGGTGCAAAATCTTTTCCTGAAGGTGTCACTTCACTTACTTTTAAAGCCAAACAGAAGGATTTCAGTGGAAATTTAACACAAAATACATAAATAATCCCCAAATAGTTCTAGAAGGTGGACCCGGAACAAGGGGTTGTCTACTATGCACATTCTCAATGGCCTAATCATTAAGCTGTGAGGTCATAGAGATCACTTTGACTCTAGGAAGGCAGGTCTCTTTGTCTCCAGATAGTTTTAATAGAAGAGGAACAGCATTTACGCCCAATTTCCTACAATACATGCAGTTACCTCACATCTAGTGTTTCTTCTCTGGAAGCTTGGATTCTTCCATCATGGAAGATAACAAAATTTGTGTGACTGCTCTGTCCATTAAGTATTTAGGGGAAAAAAAAAAAAAAAAAAAAAAAAAAAAAAAAAAAAAAAAAAAAAAGAAAAAAAAAAAAAAAAAACACCCAAAACAAACACCCCAATTGCTTCATTTTCAGGTAGTCTCCTTTCAAGACCCCAAATAGTGTCTGCAGCAATATTTCATGCAAAATTTCATTCGGCAGTATACTCAGAAAACATACTGATTAGACTTCTTAAAGGGAGTTAAGCAGATAAGCTGTTTATAAATATCTACTAAATAACTGAGTGGAGATAACTGAGGAGGTGTTGAGCATCAGAATGAGAACATGGAAAACTTGTGGTGTCTGCAGAGCTGTAAAGTAATAGTGAGGGGTCTTTAAGAAAGAGCCATTTTCCAGATTTTTGATCTCATGTGACTACATGTTGCTCAAATGATTTTTTAAGTACCTACATACATTTCTGAATCAGACTTTAGTAAAATCAAAAGTGGCTGTGACACACATATGTCTGGCTTTTGCATGTGAACATTTCTTTTTTCCTTTCATAAACACTAGTAAATTATCTGCCACAGAATTGTTCACCTGTAGTTTGAGATAGGGTGAAGCCGTTTATTTCATCACTTTCCCATCCTGCTTTACCTTCACCACAATTTACAATATCACTCAATGTACTACTTCTGCATTAACAACTTTACATTAATACAGAGAATTTATTTTCCAAAAAATTAGTAAAATTGCCAAACTTTCCCATGCAGTCCACCCAAAGCTGGATTCAGTGCTGACTATTGCAAATTGAGACCCCAGCGCGTGGCTGAGAGCAGGCAGCAGCTCGGAGCTCGGCTCGGAGAGATTGCTTTCCCCTTTGCTTTCCTTGCTTTTCGGGAGGTAAGGGGCTGGTGGCTCGGGACCTCCTGGAGAGGGGAGGAGGGGCGGCAGGCTCGGGTTGCCTACGTGCCTGAGGGCAGTGACGTAGCAGGGGGAGGGGTTGCCGTAGAAACCGCGGCAAACCAAACAGACCCCAGCGCGGGGCTGAGAGCAGGCAGCAGCGAGGAGCTCGGCTCCAAACCAAACAGACCCCAGCGCGGGGCTGAGAGCAGGCAGCAGCGAGGAGCTCGGCTCCAAACCAAACAGACCCCAGCGCGGGGCTGAGAGCAGGCAGCAGCGAGGAGCTCGGCTCCAAACCAAACAGACCCCAGCGCGTGGCTGAGAGCAGGCAGCAGCGAGGAGCTCGGCTCCAAACCAAACAGACCCCAGCGCGTGGCTGAGAGCAGGCAGCAGCGAGGAGCTCGGCTCCAAACCAAACAGACCCCAGCGCGTGGCTGAGAGCAGGCAGCAGCGAGGAGCTCGGCTCCAAACCAAACAGACCCCAGCGCGTGGCTGAGAGCAGGCAGCAGCGAGGAGCTCGGCTCCAAACCAAACAGACCCCAGCGCGTGGCTGAGAGCAGGCAGCAGCGAGGAGCTCGGCTCCAAACCAAACAGACCCCAGCGCGGGGCTGAGAGCAGGCAGCAGCGAGGAGCTCGGCTCCAAACCAAACAGACCCCAGCGCGGGGCTGAGAGCAGGCAGCAGCGAGGAGCTCGGCTCCAAACCAAACAGACCCCAGCGCGGGGCTGAGAGCAGGCAGCAGCGAGGAGCTCCAAACCAAACAGACCCCAGCGCGTGGCGGCTCCAAACCAAACAGACCCCAGCGCGTGGCTGAGAGCAGGCAGCAGCGAGGAGCTCGGCTCCAAACCAAACAGACCCCAGCGCGTGGCTGAGAGCAGGCAGCAGCGAGGAGCTCGGCTCCAAACCAAACAGACCCCAGCGCGTGGCTGAGAGCAGGCAGCGGCGAGGAGCTCGGCTCCAAACCAAACAGACCCCAGCGCGTGGCTGAGAGCAGGCAGCGGCGCAGGAGCTCGGCTCCAAACCAAACAGACCCCAGCGCGTGGCTGAGAGCAGGCAGCGGCGAGGAGCTCGGCTCCAAACCAAACAGACCCCAGCGCGGGGCTGAGAGCAGGCAGCAGCGAGGAGCTCGGCTCCAAACCAAACAGACCCCAGCGCGGGGCTGAGAGCAGGCAGCGGCGAGGAGCTCGGCTCAGCCTCCTTACTGACGGGAGCTCGGCTCAAAAAAAAAAAAAAAAAAAAAGGCCGGGTGGCGAGGGAGATTTAGAGGGTGATTCAGAGGGTGACTACTGCAATATGGTTACTACTAGAAGTAAGGCTAGTAGAAGAACAGCTAATAAGGCTAGTAGAAGAACAGTTGGCACCCAAACAGAGGCCACTCACAAGCATGCAGGTGTTCAGGTAGGTGGCTGCAGTGAGTGCTGGGACCTGGCACTCGATATGGAGGATGGAAGGAACAACTCCTGTGTGAGTTGTGAGCAGATCAGCGATCTGATGAGCATGGTGGCTGAACTAAAAGAAGAGGTAGAAAGGCTTAGAGCTATAAGAGACAGTGAAAGGAACACTGACTATCCTCACAATCTAACTTCTACCAAACCAGAACAGGGGGTAACTCTCAGTGGAGCAGGGAGTTTGATACCTACCCATCAGCTAGCCTCTCAGCCTCCCTGCAGTAACCCACATGAGCAGGGCCAATGGGAGCAGGTCTCTGCCCGACGGAAGAAGGGCAGACGGAGCAAGCGTGCTACTTTGAGCAGCATGCTGCCTACAGTGAAGGTTCAGAATAGGTATGAGGCTCTACAGGAGGAGCAGGTCATAGGTGAGGATGAGGACTCAAGGAAGACAGAAGCTGCACCAATGACAGGTTCCCTCAGGCCAGCTATCAAAACTAGTCCAGAAAGGAAACCTCGTAGGGTCATCGTTGTAGGAGACTCCCTACTGAAGGGGGCAGAGGGCCCAATATGCAGACCAGACCCATTTCATAGGGAGATCTGCTGCCTCCCTGGTGCCCAAGTAAAGGACATAGTAGGCAAAATTCCCGAACTTGTGAGCCCTTCAGACTACTACCCACTGCTGGTCTTTCAGGTGGGTAGTGACGATGCAACAATGCGAGGCTCACGGTCAATTAAAAGAGATTTCAGAACGTTAGGGCACCTGCTAAAGGGGTCAGGATCTCAAGTAGTGTTCTCTGCTATCCCTCTAACGTCAGTGATGGATGAGGGAACATTGTGGAAGAGCCAACAGGTCAATTCATGGCTCAGGGACTGGTGCCATCGGCAGGGATTTGGGTTCTACAATCATGGTTTGGTTTTCAAGGCAGCAGAGCTAAAAACAACTTATGGGACACACTTGTCCCAGAGGGGGAAAAGGATCCTGGGGCAGGAATTGGCAGGGCTCATAGACAGGGCTTTAAACTAGATTTGAAGGGGGAGGGGTTGGTGGTCTCCTGCTGGCCTGTGACAAGCAGGGGGGCAGCTCACCTGAGGTGGAGGGATGGAGAGCCAGTAGGGGCTCTCAGCTTGCTGCCCTGAGGCAAGACACAAATGACACACCAGGACACCCTGTGGAAACCAAGGGGAGTTGGCACAGGAGGACGACAGGGCCAGCCCAGCTGAAGTGCTTCTATGCAAATGCACGCAGCTTGGGCAACAAACAAGATGAGTTAAGGGCCACCGTGATGCTGGGACGCCATGACACAGTGGGCATCACCGACACTTGGTGGGACGACTCCCACGACTGGAACGTAGGGATAGACGGGTATAAGCTTTTTAGGAAGGATAGGCAGGGAAGGAGAGGAGGAGGTGTTGCCCTCTATGTCAACAACCAGCTGGAATCAGCAGAACTCCACCTGGGGAGGCATGATGAGTCGGTTGAAAGTTTATGGGTTAGAATTAAAGGCAAGACAGGGGAAGGAGATATTACTGTGGGGGTCTCCTACAGGCCACCTGACCAGCAGAACCAAGCAGATGAGGCTCTGCACAGGCAAATAGAAGCGGCTTCCAGGTCACAAGCCCTGGTCCTCATGGGGGATTTCAACCACCCTGACATCTGTTGGAGGGACAACACAGCAAAGCATCAGCAATCCAGGATGTTCCTGGACTGCAGAGAAGACAACTTCCTCCTCCAAATGGTAGAGGAACCAACAAGAAAAGGTGCTACGCTGGACCTTGTTCTCACCAACAGGGAAGGGCTGGTAACAAATGTGAGGCTCAGAGACGGCCTTGGCTGCAGTGACCATGAAGCAGTTGAATTTAATCTCCTCAGGGCAATCAGGAGGACATATTCTAAGCTTACGACCCTAGACTTTAGGCGTGCAGACTTCGATCGCTGCAGGGATCTGCTGGCCAAAGTGTCGTGGGATGAAGCCCTGGAGGGAAGAGGGACCCAGGACAGCTGGTCAGTATTCAAGGACCACCTCCTCTGTGTCCAGGAGCTATGTATACCTATAAGGAGAAAAGCAGGAAGGAATGCTAGGAGGCCTGCCTGGATGAACAAGGAGCTGCTGGACACACTATCACGTAAAAAGAAACTCTACAGGAAGTGGAAGGAAGGACAGATAGAACAGGGGGTATATAAGGAAGCTGCCCGAGCAGCAAGAGGCCTGGTTAGGAAAGCCAAAGCAGAGTTTGAACTGAATCTAGCCAGGGGGTTAAAGGGAACACTAAGAATTTATATAGGTATGGTAATGGCAAGAAGAAGACTAGGGAAGGTGTGGGCCCCCTCAGAAAGGAAAGTGGTGAATTGGTCACAAGTGATGTGGAAAAGGCTGAGGTACTCAATCACTTCTTTACCTCAGTCTTCACTGCAAGGGCCTCCAGCCACACTCCTGGTGTCATGGCAGACGATGCCAGGGACGGGGAGGAAGAACTGCCCATCGTAAGTGAAGCTCAGGTTCGTGATCACCTGAAGAACCTGAAAGTGTTCAAGTCCATGGGACCCGACGGGATACACCCACGGGTGCTGAGAGAACTGGCAGAGGAGGTTGCCAAGCCCCTCTCTATTATATTCCAGAAGTCATGGCAGACTGGGGAAGTCCCCACAGACTGGAAAAGGGGAAACATTACTCCCATTTTCAAAAAGGGCAAGAAGGAGGAACCGGGGAACTACAGGCCAGTCAGTCTCACCTCTGTGCCCAGAAAGATCATGGAGCAGATCCTCCTGGAGGCACTAATGACTCAGAAGAATAGTGAAGAGGTGATTGGGAATAGTCAGCATGGCTTTGCCAAGGGCAAATCCTGCCTGACAAACCTGGTGGCCTTCTATGATCAGGTGACAGCATTAATAGATGAGGGGCGAGCAACTGATGTCGTTTACCTGGACTTGAGCAAAGCCTTCGGCACTGTCCCGCACCACCTCCTGGTCTCCAAGCTGGCGACACATGGGTTTGATGGATGGACCACTAGATGGATAAAGAATTGGCTTGATGGCCGCACCCAAAGAGTGGCTGTCAACGGGTCCATGTCCCAGTGGAGGCCAGTGACAAGCGGAGTCCCTCAGGGATCAGTCCTGGGACCTGTCTTGTTCAACATCTTTGTGGGTGACATGGACAGTGGCATCGAGTGCACCCTCAGCAAGTTTGCTGATGACACCAAGCTGTGTGGTGCAGTGGACACGCTGGAGGGAAGGGATGCCATCCAGAGGGACCT
Organism: Picus viridis; assembly: GCA_033816785.1. Classification (NCBI taxonomy): domain Eukaryota; kingdom Metazoa; phylum Chordata; class Aves; order Piciformes; family Picidae; genus Picus; species Picus viridis. The sequence continues at coordinate 2,867,932 of CM066571.1, forward strand.
GGACAGGCTGGAGAGGTGGGCACAAGCCAACCTCATGAGCTTCAACAAGACCAAGTGCAGGGTCCTGCATCTGGGTCGAGGCAATCCCAGGCACAAATACAGGCTGGGCAGCGACTGGCTGGAGAGCAGCCCTGAGGAGAGAGACTTGGGGGTGCTGGTGGACGAGAAGCTCGACATGAGCTCTCAATGTGCGCTTGCAGCCCGGAAAGCCAATCAGATCCTGGGCTGCATCAGGAGAAGTGTGACCAGCAGGTCAAGGGAGGTGCTTCTCCCCCTCTACTCAGCTCTGGTGAGACCCCACCTGGAGTACTGCGTCCAGTTCTGGAGCCCATATTACAGGAGAGATGTGGACGTGCTGGAGCGTGTCCAGAGAAGGGCCACGAGGATGATCAGAGGGCTGGAGCACCTCTCCTATGAGGACAGACTGAAGGAGTTGGGGCTGTTCAGTCTGGAGAAGAGAAGGCTCCGAGGTGACCTCATTGTGGCTTTCCAGTATCTGAAGGGGGCCTACAGGAAGGCTGGGGAGGGACTTCTCAGGATCTCAGGTAGTGATAGGACTAGGGGGAATGGAATGAAGCTGGAAATGGGGAGATTCAGGCTGGATGTGAGGAAGAAGTTCTTTACCATGAGAGTGGTGAAGCCCTGGAATGGGTTGTCCAGGGAGGTGGTTGAGGCCCAGTCCCTGGAGGTGTTTAAGACCAGGCTGGACGAGGCTCTGGCCAGCGTGATCTAGTGTAGGGTGTCCCTGCCCATGGCAGGGGGTTGGAACTAGATGATCCTTGTGGTCCCTTCCAACCCTGACTGATTCTATGATTCTATGATTCTATGATTAGCAGACTCTTAATGGCTATTTAGTCAAGAACAGAACACGGATTTAAACTGCAGCTTGGATTTTCATGGCAGTGTGCATGAAAACAAATACAGCATGCCATGATGCAGAAGGGCAGGGCAGTTAATAATTGTCACCCAAGAGAGTAAAATCTACCTTGAAACAGCCAAACACAAAAGTGATACTAAATCAAGACCTTTGTTTTCCTGCCTTTGTCTTTCAAATGTTTCATTTCACAGTAAATGAAAAGAACTATTTGAAGTGAGGGAGAGGAGAAGACAGGTCTGTGACCTCTAAATAGACCACGGAGATCAAAGGCAGTCTCCATGTGTGTTAGATATTAGCTTTTTGAGGCAAGTGGGCATGATGTTTTGTGATGCAGCAGTGTGGAAACACATAAATAACCTGGCTAGTGACTGCTGAGAGCAGAATGATTGACATTATGCTTGGAGAAGCAGTAGTAAAACGATGAAAAAGCATACAGTTTACTTTACCTACCAGTCCTTCAAATCTCTGTAGTACTCAAAGAGTGGCTTAATAGACAATTTCTGACATAAATACTGTAACTTACATGTGAAAAATAATGGACTGCTACAATTAGCATCATTTGAAAGTAAATATCCTCTGTAATATAGTCTGTTAGTTCAAGCTATCTATGAAACTACTGTTCAACACATACATACATCATTTATTTTTTCTCTGAAATGTATGCATGATTTCGACAGTCTTGGCAGTTTACTCATTGCATTACAAAAGGAACATTTTTAGTAGAAAATTACAGAACTATTGGGGGGTGTCAAAAAAGGTGAGCTTGTGTTCAGAAGAGTGGATGAACACAGCAAAGTGTTTTAGTGGAAGCAGCAAGTTAGGCACATGTCTACCACTGTATAGAGAGGCGAGCATAGTAAGGATTTGACCTGGATGAAGCTCTGGCTCTACCTCAAGCAAATGACCAACACATTTAACCTGTCTCTATTGAGTTTTCCACACTATGCAGGAATATACAGCAGCATTATTCCCTTAAAAAGACCATGGAAATTCCTTTGTGTAAACTTCCAGGTCTAAATTGAAAGGACTGGAGTAAAAGGCAAGAGGATTACTGCTCAGGATGTTCTATTAAACTAAAAACATCAACAGATGCTCAGGAAGCCTGCTGAAAAAAACCCAACAACTCTGTTTTTGTTCTGATTGCCATGTATGTTGGTAGTAGAATGCTGTCAAATAGCTGAATATCATAAAAATTATCTTAATAATCTTAATGCCTCTCTGTCTGCACAATGCTCATCACCAGCCTGCTCTTCTGAAGTTCCCCAGTTCGAAAGCAAGCATAACCAAAGGTGAATATAGTTCCAACCCTTTTAATTAACTCTTTCACTTTTCCCCACTTTCCTTTCCAATTTATCATTCCCTTGGCAAAGCTGAAAAACGTATTTATTTTTTTAATCTTTTTTTTTTTTCTTTTAATGCGCTTTTTGTTGATGCTATTTTTAACTTGCCTTTTTTGTTTGTTTGGGGGTTTTTTTTGTCTCAACCAAGAACATCAAACACATTAACCAGTTTACTGTATCCCTGTATTCAGGCTGCCTAAGCATCTGAAAGTTCTTTTGTTGTAATCAGAGAGAATTCTGAGGTCTTTTTAAGAATTTATTGCACTAGTTGAAAAGTATCTTTTCAGCTTTTCTGAAAGCAAACATTGGAGTCCTCTTAATAACTTACAGTAAGATGGAAAACAAACACTGGAACTATGATGATGTGGAATGCAATACACATTATTTAGTAAACCCAAATATAAGTGAGAACAGTTCATAATCTTTTCACACGGAGGTGCTTCGTTGCTTCTGTTGAGTAAAGCTTTAAGAGCCTGCTGCCTCCTTATTTTGTGGTGTTCAGACAAAATTAATGTGTAGGACATGCCTACAGAATAAGCTTGGCTTATACATCAGCTCTGCTTTCTGTCCTTGTTATACACTTTGGCCAAGGTCATGACCACCTGCATGCAAAAATGATATGCCTAACACACAGAGAGAATACGTGTTCCCTCCTTAAAGGCTTGTGGATGGAAAATAATGGAGTGAGCCGCACAGAAACTCAGCCTGCAGTAAGAATCACTTGTGAAAGAGCAGTAGCATTTTAAGAGGTTACCACCTCCCAACAGTTCATTCTAATATTTTGCCTGAGACAAATTGCTTGTCCTTACAGTTCTCCATCTATGCCAGCACAGAATAGAAAATATTAGATTCATTCATTGCTGAAAGAGATTTAAGCTGACTGATGCTATGTGCACTGAAAGGGAGCACGGCTGTACTTCCTGTGTTACTTTCTGTGTCACTTTCTGCGACAATATTTACAGTATATGCATCCAAATACTTCACAAGCAGCTGCTATAAATAGTTCACAGGACAGCAACATGTGAACAAACAGATCATCTGGTGTTTAGACTCGTGAAGAAATAAACTCGTCAGAGTTAGCTGTACAAAAAGGCTACAGTAAATTAAAAACGGTCTCTACAAAGTTTCTTTTTATGTCAGAAGCAGCTGCTGCTTTTCTAACCAGGAGAATAATAAAAAAAACTCATTAGCAGAGTCCTGCACTTAACAGCAAAATTGATATATAGCCCACTAGCAAGGCAGTCAATATCCAATTGCAGAGAACTGTCTCTTGGCATATGCAGAAAGTTTTTTTCCCAGCCCCAAGGGCAAGCCAAGCCTCATGGCAAGCCACAGGGCTATGGCAGGGCTGACCCAGTGCCAGGGCTGCTGGACACCTACTGTCAGCCTGATGCTTCAGTGCAGTGTTGCACAGCTTCATTGCACCGTTTCACACTGCCTGCAAACTATTTCAGGCCTATGGGTTATAAACCTTTAAATAAATGGGTAATTTAATTAATTACTTTTGTATGATTAATTTGCAAATACAATAGTGTGTTTTAATCATGATATTGTAATCGTTTGCACACTTGTAAGGATGGATAGGGATGCTTCAGTAGTCAGTCCCTGCTAGGTAGTGTTGTATTCACCTAAATTACAAATTCATTAGCCAGCATTTGTATATCTGAATCTAGACTTGAAATAATTAATATTCAATTATGCTTGATCAAATCAGATCTCTTAAGCATGTAAGATATTGCAACATGTGGGACTTACCAATTTTTGATTTGCAGAGTGGTGTTTAAAAGCACGTAAGCAACTTCCTGAGAGTACAACAGGGCTGTGTTCTTCTGAGTAAATGCCACTTGAGTAACATTTCTGGTATTTCAGCTTTTCCTTGCAGATTTTGGCTTTCTGTGAAAATCCATGAGCTGAAATTCCAATAGCACAAACAGCTGCACATATGAATTAACACTGCACATATTAATAATCTAATCAAACTCACATGCACAAAATCATTCACATATGTTAGCAGGATCATGGCCACTAGAGTAGTGATTGCTGTGGGTATTGATTACTATCATAATCTTTATTCATTTCACTTGATGTAAGAGGATCCTGAGCCATGAAGTGCTGGCCTAATGCTGCCTCTTCCTAAAGTGTGGGGATGTTTTGAAAAAAGATCTTGTCCCAGTCCATTTTTTGGTTTTAAGCTTCTGAAAACTATTTGCAGAGACGTAGTACAGCAGCCAGGAGTTGTGCTGACACACAGGGTAAAACTCTTGGGCCCATATTGGTAATTCAGTTCTGCTTCTTTCACCTAACTATTTTATATCAAAAGAACCCTTCCAGTTTCAGCTGCAGTCTCCCTTTGTCAAAGGCTTTGTGAGAGAGGTTTTTTCATCTCCTCCACTTTTAAAATCATTGTCGGACGTTCTGACTCAACTCTTAGAAATCACTGTGCCTGTTCTGTTAAACAGCTATCTGTAGGAAAAATCTTTTTCACACCAATATTTGTACATTGCCATCAAGCACTGTCTGTGAACCATGGTCAGAGCACTATCACTTTTTCTTGGGACAAGCACAGACTTTGATGCAGAGTCATCAGAAAGGCCTTTTAAAGTTCAGGAAGAGCAGCTTTACCAGATCACCATCACACACCTTTTAGGTTTTAGCTAGCACTTTTTTTTTCAGTGGTTGCACATTATTTAAAGAACGATCATCAGAAAAGAATGCAATCTTCCTGCATGAAAACAGCCTTGTTATTTTGGTGGAAAGCAGAGTACCACTATGATCTTAAGAGAGTAACTATATATTTTCATAAGGAAAAGAATACAAAAAAAATCCAAGGACTACAAGCTTCTGTAATTTCTTTCAGTAAAAAAAAAAAAAATCATGCACAACCTTTGCCTACATCAGTCTCTGCATGAAAAAAAAGCAATAGGAGCATTGTTCCACATAGAAATTCTTCAAGCACTAAATCCATCAGTCTGACAGGTTATTTCACAGAATCACAGAATCAACAAGGTTGGAAGAGACCTCAAAGATCATCAAATCCAACCTGTCACCACAGACCTCATGACTAAACCATGGCACCAAGAGCCACGTTCAATCCCCTCCTGAACACCTCCACGGATGGTGACTCCACCACCCTCCTGGGCAGCCCATTCCAATGGCCAATGAATCTCTCAGTTACAAACTTTCTCCTCACCTTGAGCCAAAACTTCCCCTGGCGTAGCTTGAGACTCTGTCATTAAACCATGTCACAAAGTGCTGTGTCCATGCATTTCTTGAACACCTCTAGGTATGGTGACTCCCTCAACACCCCCTGGGCAGCTGATACCTGAGCACTCTTTCAGGAAAGAAACTGGTTCTAATATCCAACTTAAACCTCCCCTGGCACAATTTCAGGCCATTTTCTGTTGTCCAATCACCTGATACAAGTGATAAGAGACCCATTCCCACCTCACTACAACTTCCTTTTAAGGGAGTTGTAGAGACCAATGAGGTGTTTAATTGTATGTTCAGAAATTCTCACTTGCATTTCCTTCTATTCAAAGTGCAAGAGAATGAGATTTTTTTAACTTCCATTATGCACAAATTTTTTTTAACTTTTTTTTTTTTTTTTTTTTCCCCCCCCTCAGGATCTTACAGCAAAGATCAGCCAATTCAAAAGCTCTGTGTAAGTTGCTAGATGCTATTGTTCCTGGCTTTGAAAGCTATCTAAAATGGAGTCTTACAGAACGTTGACAGGTATCATCCAAGCCATCTTTTTCTCTGTTTAGCACATCTAGTACAATAATACTGGAGAGAAAAATAATTCTTAACAAGCCAGTAAGCAAGATATCTTCAGAGACTTTTGGAGGGATTGAACATTTGTGATAAAACCATTTAGAAGAAAAGAAGCTACTGAGACAAAGAACAGAACCCAGCCACTTCCAAAACAAGCTAAAGACTGGTTGTCGATGCCCCCTCCCTGGAGGTGTTCAAGGCCAGGTTAGTTAAGGCCTTGAACAGTCTGATCTAGTAGGAAGGGGAAGTTTAAGCTTGAGGTGAGGAGAAAGTTCTTCACACTAAGAGTCGCCAGCCATTGGAATGGGCCGCCCAGGGAGGTTTTCACAGGTTTAGAGTTACCGTGTCACAAATCTCCTTATACTTCCTAACATTCTTGTTTCTAACCTTCTGTCATCAGTGCTGCTTATTAACACGGCCTGTGCTGCACCGCCCTGCTATTACATCGATCACTGGGTGGCACCAAAGAGCCACCTAAGAGATGTATTAAATTGCAGACATATTTTAACGATTTCCTCAGTCTTCGGTGAAATTATGCTAATATTTTAGTTGAGTTTCCTTAAGTCTGGAACTCAAATTAAGTCTGTCTGTTTCGGTTTTATGACAGTGCTTGAAACCACTTGCAGACAAGAGATTGTGGGACCATGAGATTTATAGTGGCAATGACACAAAGGTGAAGCACATCCTGAGGAAGGGGAAAGCAATCTGCATAGCCAGTATTTTCACTACAGTAAAGTTTACAGCAGTATTGAGGGAATTGTTTCAAATCAATTCGATGGTGTTGATTTCATTGAGAATAATTACATTTACACTTGCAAGCTTTCTCTTTAATAGCTTTCAGTATGTTTTACACAATGGGGTTAGTAAAGGCTGAATTTGAGCATATTTCAGGAGTGACAAAATTTGTTTTTCTTTTTCCCACCCATCCTTCTACTTTACGTCATGAAAATTGTTTTGTAACAGTTCCTAAAGGGCTGAGTCAAGGTTCAGCTATTTTACTGAGGCTTGCTGATGTTTCTGAAAAGATGCTACAGAATCTTTTATGTTCAGATGCTTTTGGTTATGATGCAGGTGTGTGGGAAGTAAAATATTCACAGTATATGAGTACCAAAAGTCATCCACTTCCTCCACTGGGTCCATAGCACCAATTAACTACCTGGAAGTCTGGAATTAGAGTACATGATCTCGAAGTAGAAAGCTTTATAAACAACACAGGTGGTAATAATTTTTGTTCCCTGCTGGCAAGCAAACTGTTCACACCTCATTGTGCCTCTGCAGCATGTGAAATTGTCACCTGCAGCATATCTCAAAACTCAGACACTTTGGGGCAGAGGAGGAACTCTTGAAACAGAAACATTTCACAGCTACATATGTACATGGAGGTAATTACATTAGGCAAGGACAATAAACCACCTGTCTTCTTCAGATAATATTCCAGTTGAGAGATCACATTTCTTGAAGGACACTAAAGTGAATGGAGGGCTAGCAGCAGCAGGACCAGAACCAGAGAGAAAAAGAAGAAAAGACAGACTCTTGGAGGGGTTTTAATGACCATTTCCAGCAATGGCAAGAGATGGGTACATAATAGCAAATTATACAATAGCAGCTGCATCCAGCATGAAGGAGCAGGAGGAGAGTACTCATTTCAGGGGATGGGATGCTCGTCAGCATGCAGAGAAAAGGCAGTGGGAAAGGTCTTCCAGGTATCTGTGTCAAAGGTGTATTATCTAAAAACACAGCAGACAGTGGGAGCTTGCATGTCCTGAATTGTGATGAACATCAGCCCATCACTCTATTTCCTCCTCCTCCTCTCTTCAAATCAAAGACTGTTCTGCAGCCAGGAATTTTACACTCTCAGCCCTTCAAAAACTTGGCTAGATGCTGTTGTATTGCCCTAGTACATCACAAACACAGTCAGTGCTCACTACAGCCCAGAACAGCATAGGTATTGCACTCAGCACTTCCCACTAACCTGCCTCCCCACACTGGCTTTCCCCTTCACTTTTCCTTCTGCTTCCTTCACATACACCCAATTTTTGTGTCTTTCCTAACTAAAACAGGTTTCCAACTGACGTTTGCCTTTAGGATGGTGTACTCTCCACAGTGTGGAACAAGGCAGACTTCACTTCCTTCCTTAAAGTAAGTGAATGAAATTGTAGGGGCCACACAAAGAAGACTGTCCTTGTTCCTCTCCACCTTTGCTCATCCACACAAGACTCCTACAAACTACCCATAAGTAGTAAGGCAAACCACAGCTATGCAACTAAAATGATGACAAACTCATCTTTGATACTCATGAGAGCTCTGCTTTAAGATAGAGCCATCACATGCCAAACTTCTGTCCCCAAATAAAGTATAATAAAAAGTCACAATGCCTGCTCCAATATGCCCACTATTTTGGGTATATGAAATAGTTCTTCAATAGCTCCAGGAAAAAAATGTTAAGTCTTTTCATATAAGAAATTGACCTCCTATATAATTCTTAAGCTTTTTTATTATTATGTTAAGGGGTAGGAAAACAGTCTAGTCAATTAAAATTGCAGTCATTTTCTTTATGATGAAAAAGTACTATACTTTCATGAAAAGTAACAAATAGTTATGATAGTTACTTTTCCCTCTGATTTTAAAGCATAATAGTAGTCTATTGAAGGAATCTGGTTTTGTTCTTTTTGTTGCATTTTTCTACGTGATTAGCTTCAAATCTGACTTTAGTTTGAGCTGAAGAGTCAATATTGGCAGTTCACAGTAGGAATATATCTCTAAGTCAAATATCCTAATGCAATGGTTTTCTTTAGCTGAGAAACTCACCTATCTGCCCCAAATACACCCCACAATGTGACAGTGAGTGGTGACCAAGCTGTCAATTACATAAAAGAATGTCATTAATTTTGTATTGTTCCCATTAAACTTTCATTAGCCACTGGCCAAGAGTTATTGTAAGTTCCTCACTTGAAACGACTGCTGCGATAGCTTCGTGAGATGGAAGTCAAATGGACAAAATGCAAGGATTATTGTCTTGAAAACTTGACAGAACATTTGAGCTTGGCTTTGGTGCAGTTTAAAAATTACTGAAAGCAATAGTTTCTGTATTTCTTCTCTGACTACAAGCACTGCATCTCACCTTCTTCACTCCCTTTTGAGGAGCCACATGGATGAGGTGAGCTCTGTGTGGAGTTAGGGCACACAGGGCCTCAACAAACTGCAAAACAGGAAATTTGTCTGGAGAAGGCTCTTTCCCTTAATACAGTAGCTGTTTCTGTCCAATGCCCCAGTTTTAATTCAGACAGGGATAGTCACCTAAGAGGCTGCACCTTACTATGGTAGTGGAGGTCCTACAACACATTCAAATTCCTCTCCACATACTATCTGATCTTGGGTGAAGTCACTCTGTATCGCTACAAAACACAGTCTCTTTGACCGAATGATTTTCAGTCTATTTCTTCACTGCTCCCCCATCTTCTCCTTGTCCTCCTCCCTATCTTCTGCTAATATACCTGAAGAATCTCTTCATCACTTTTCTCCATCAACAACTAGCTCCTTTCTTCAGTGAAGAAATTAAACCTGACCCCTAACTAATATCTAGTTCTTTAGTCTTACAACTGTCTTGCAGTGCAAGCAGACTTCCCAATGAGCAAAGCAAACTGCAACCACACTCTTACTTCTAACTGGTTTTTCACTACCTTGAATTGACCTCTTAGATCTTCTCTCCAACTGTTTTCATTCTGCATTAGATACAGCATCAGTTTTCCTCTTTTAAGTAGGCAGACATTTTTCTTACCTCCTTTCTGTCCATTTGAAGAGTCTAGCAGGGGCATAAGAGTGTTTTCTCCTTTAGGAAGCCTGTTTCAGACTCAACAGCCATCTCCATACTGAGGAATCACATATCCTACACCTTTAGTCTAAACTGAAGTTGTAGTCAATCTGCCATCTGCTAGCACATGTGTATCTAGCCCTAGGCTACCACACTCATTCAAATATTAAATTGCTAAGTATCTTATTTCCTACTAAGCCAAAGTAACAGACCAATAGTACTCAGCTAGTCACAACCAAAGGTAACAGTGGACCTCTTCCAACTGAGTAGTGCAGCACACCTGTCCTACTCTGAAAGACTACCCCTCACCCTAAAGTTGCTCTTACTCCATTCTCCTGTCTAGGCTGTAAGGGTTTAAAACCTCTGCTCCCGAGCACCAGATTCTTTTTGCTAATTGACATCACCTGCAGGTACCTTAGCAAGCTGTTTGTTTTCTGGGATTTAACAGGAGCCACGTGCTTCATTTTATCTGCCAGTCGGGCTCAGTGAAAGGGAAAATAGTGCAATACCCTTTGATTGCTGTAGAGGCTACTGCTCCTTGACTTAAATTCTAGTTTCTACTGGAGATTCTCTCTCAAGTCGTATCTAACCTTACTGCATTATTTGTATGGAGGTTCTAATGGCTTTTCAAATTTAGCCAGACAGCCAAAATGTCATCCAAGCTCGCTCTCTTTGGTTGTGACAGTTTCCTCTCTCTAGCTTTGATAAATAATCCAGAGTGCCGCCGTAGCTTCTGGAGATACCTTGTGATAATCTTAGTTCATCCCTTTGAGTGCATACATGCCTCTATGGAGTCCCTCACTTCTATTTTATATTTATAAAATACAAAATACTTGCCTTCACTTTCAAGGTCATCATATGCTACTTCCAGTTAACTTACACCTGTCTTTCACACTACTCTGCTCCCTAAAAAAGAATTCTTCCTTGTTCAGAGCTAATATGTCACCTGCTCCCTGCATCCTCTAGGGCAAATGAAATAAGCTCAGGAAAGCAACTGTGGTGTTTGCACAGGCTGGGCAGCCTTATTTAGCCTCCTTCTCACAGCTGCATCTGTTGTTGTGGACATGATTTGTCTATAGTTCATTTGGCTCTCTCAGATTTACAGGACAATGTATTTTGCAAATGCAAATATTGAATACATACATTGTGAGCAAATATTTTCTAATTGTTTAGGCAGAAGACTGCTGCTGACAGTACTTTGAGGCATTAGGTTGTATTTTATGCTGCATTTCCGTTCATTTTGGAAACTAGGCAGCAGTTTGAAGAGTAACAATTAAAGCAATGACATGACGAAGAATATTATCCACTTTAGATCTACTTAAACTTGCCACATTCAGTAAACCACAGTATAGAAAGAATAGCTAGGAAATGTAAATGGCCCTGCAGTAAATTTATATTAGTCTAAACTGCTATTTCAAATGAGGTCACTAGGGTACATTTTCCATTTAAAAGTCATCCAGACTCAACAGATGGCATTATACACAAATCAGATCCTTCAAAAATTGAACAGCACATTTTTGGCAGGCAATTTAAATAAATACTATGTTGTCAGTTAATGCTTATAACTGCATGGCAGATATTTATTATAAACTTGGAATCACTCTGGTTCTCATTGTTTATACCTGACTTGATATTAGTGTTTTTAATATCCAAGTAGCACTGGAATGTGGACTGAAGGCTATATGTAGTACTTATTTGCATAAGCATCTGTGTTAATTTTTGGACCACTTCAACTTGGCTGTGACCAGTGGGTGGTCAAACAAAAGGCTCGGTGGTATTGATGTGTTTAAAACTAAACTGTGGGTGACAGTAACTACTAAACATGCAAAGTCAAGATACTCACCCTTGCACTGCTGTAAATTTGCAATAGCTTCACTGGTTTAAGTGCGTAACTCAAATTTATACCACTAGAAAGGGAAGCTGTATGCAGTCCCTGTCTTATGATCATAAGTACAAGAAGAATCTACTACGTACACAAAGCATTCCTAAATAATACCTTCTGAGCTCTTAGAAAATGCAAATGTAATCTGCCTACTCTCCTCTCATAGCTGGACCATATGCTGCCACTGCTGCCTCCTCTATGGCTTCAAAGAGTTGCAAGCAGTGAGAATAACTTCATGAAGCAATGCAAAGTGGGATTAAGAAAAGGAAGAAGCAGGCAGAAGTAATCACCTCTGATGTGGCAGAATAGAATAGGAGCCAAAGTAGACGTGCAGGAAGAAGAAATGTGCTGTCTGGATGTGGGAGCATGCACTCTTCCTCTCTGCCTGAGCCCCACACTTCGTGCGTGGTGGGGACAGAAATGAGGGGTAGTGGTGGGGCACAAGGATACAGGAGAGGCTGGGGAATAGCAGGGCTAGGCCCAGGTGCTGGACGCTGGAGTTTCCAGCCTCTGGACACCCAAATAATCTTTCACACTGCAGGAATTTCTACATGAGGAATTTCAGTGCATGCAGCTCAGTAATTCAGGGAAGTGTTTTCACAAGTTGCCTTCTGGGACTTTTCCCTCCATAGCAGCAACTGCAAACCAATTGCTGCCTCTTCTCTGTCTTCCTGCAGTTTCCACAGAGTACTTTCATATTTGAAAAGTTGTCTAATCATGTTTAATCCCATCTTGCAGAAAACAGAGAAGTAAAAAGAAATGTGAATTGTGTTTCCACAGGAATTCCCATAGTGAGGGAGTGATCATTGCTGCATAGCTACCTTTTCATGCTTTGTTAGCAGATATTTATATTCCATAAATACCACCTCATGCTCTGCCCCTTTCTTACAATGCCACCACTTTACTTGGAAACCTAAAGCCCCATCATTCCTTGAACTTCCTTTTTAGTCTGAATGCAAAGTAAATAGCATTGCATTGACAAAGATCATTTGAAAGATTAGGTTACTCAATCAGGGGGATTTATTCTACCTTGCCAACTTCCTCATAAACATTTTCATTTAAATTTTTGAGGACAGGAGTCCACGTTCATAATAGGCTTGGGCCAGGCACCACATACCCTCTGACACTTCACTATGTGACTTGTCTTAATCAAAATGGAAAGGTTCTTTTTTCCAGTGTTAACATCAGCATGGATGTAGGCTATCATCGAAGGCTTGGAAAACCTAGGTCTCTGTTAGCATGTTTAGATATCAGCCACGGCTCCACTAATGACATGCTCTGCATAAATAGGAAGAGTAGATGCTGCTACTACACATCCAGGTAATAGATAAGCATTGCTACTCTGAGGCTAAGATACCAGTAGCATCTGGAGAACAGTGACACAAGCATTAGAAGGTTGCTTACAAACTTTGTTCCTGAGAAGTGGACATCTTGCCCTGCAATTAACAGTGTTCAGAGCTCAAGATAGTTCTGACCTATACAGCATTTTGTATCCAGACCTTTATAGGTCTCACAGATTTATAGATTTCAGGGTCAAAAGGAATCACTGTGGTGCTACCATCTGACTTCCTGTGTAATGTGGGCTATCAGCCTCCCCTGCCCTCATTAACTGCAGTAAGTGGCATTAAAAGAACCTCTGTTTGCAGAGTCAGTGCTCAATAAAGAATAAAATGAAGCATCTACAGAGGATAAGTGAGACTGTGGCTGATGCAGGGGTGCAGCAGTCAGCACACCTGAGCTATATTGCACTGCCTGCTGTTGTGCAGTCAGGACTTCTCTCTACTACAAGTCTCTGCAGTGCTTCCCTCATCACAGGGCTCTTGGACACTTGCCAACTGAATTTTAGACCTGAGAAAGAAGGTGTCAGGGAGGCACTGAGCACTCGTTTTCGGATGGTGGGCCTTTCAGCATAAACCAACATAGTTCTACAGCATTCCAGTTGGAGATCTGAAATCTCAGTAAGGAACAACATACTCTGATTTAAACGATGGCACTTTCTTTTTGCTGCCATATTACTGCAATGTAGAGTAGCTAGTCAAGTAATGGATATTTTTCCCATTCACATAAAGAATGTGCATTCCAATATGCCTTTAACCTTTTTTTAACTGGTTCCTCTACTTTTACATAATAGCACTAATCCACTGCCCATTATTTCTCACCGCATACGTCATATCTAGCCATCAGGCCATTGGAAAGGAGTTGGCAATAGTTTACAGATCAGTACCAAAGCATTTGTGAAGGTGTCAGAGTGAGGTTAGCATGAAACACAGTATTTTTAACCCAGAATTTTCCACAGAATTAGCTACAGAAGAGACTTTATGAAAAACATAGATATACTGTTATTGTATGACAATGGGACTGCATACATAAAACAAGGAAATAACTAAATTTTCCTGTAATTCATTAACAAGAATGGCAAGAGTCAACAAGATTCCTGTGTTTCTTAGGGTCCTGCTTAATGCAGAGGTCTGAAACTGCAAGGATTTTTTTTTTTTATGGTGCATATGGGAAAGAAAAGACAGAGACACAAAATACAGCTAAGGAGAAATGGAAAATAAAAGAAAATGCTTTCGTATTGCCACCCAGCCCAACAGTTAAACAAAGCTTGCCATCGCATCCACCCCAAAACCCTAACACTTGATCAATCAAGTAAATAACACGGTTTGAGTTCATCTTTGGCTGGCACTGTTACAGTGGTACTGCTCCAGTATTAACTGTCCTGGAGATACCAGTAAGAAATATTTTTGAGATTTTGGTCAGAAAGATTTTTAGTAGATTTCTTAGTCACTGAAAAAGTGCTGCATAATGGCCATCTACCTGTGAGATTCATCCACTTTACTCAACTTTGAAAGGGAAACCTTGGATATCGTATCAATACAACACAGAAAAGACACATGACTCCCAAGGGAGCACTCACATGCTTAAAGGTAAGCATATATATGTTTGTTTGCATAGTCAGAAGGGAAAACAATTATTTTAGAGTTAAGACAGGTCACCCATTCAAGGTTAAGTTTACCTGTCACAGGGGAAAGACAATTTTGCATATTATTTTGGGAGTAGCAGGGTTCTCCATGATAAGATGTCTGGTTTTGTTTATTCACAACAGCCACTTTTTAAGAACTGCAGTTGAAGCTGTTCATGACCTGTTTTGTCAGCTCATTCTTGCACCCAACCTCCCACTTAGAGCACTTCCTGTATTTTCAGTACCAAAAGTCCACTTAGGCTACCATAGATTCTTTGATGGTGTTGGTTGCAATTGGGAAGAGTATATAATACAAGTTACAGGAGGCAATCAGTCCATTAGAACATTTTTGTAGTTCCCAGGAATCAAGAGTTAAGCAGTTTCCTGAGTCTGCAACTAAATGGGAACAATTGTAATGATGACCCTATCCTCTAGGAATTTGTCCCTTTGCGAGCCAGTTTAGGTCTTTGGCTTTCTCAACATCCTGTCCCAGAAAGTTCCAATATTTAACTATGTGCCAGTCCAAAACATTCCTCCTTTGCTCTTCTTTCAACACTATGCATTATAATTGCAATGAGTGCATAGCTGTTATGGAAAATAATCATCTCTGTTTACCTCCTCAGCACCGTTTATTAATCTTACAGATCTCTATCAGATTCTCCTTTTGTATTTTACAGGAATTCAGAGACAGCTCCTTTCCCAGTAGAAGAATCCTACCTTACTTTGGGTCTCACTACGTGGCAGCTGACGTATGCCTCTGACAACTCTCGTCTCATGCAGTGGGGTGCCAGGTGGTACAGTTTATGATCAAACTGATAAGCCAGAAAAACGAGAAAATATTAGTATGTTTTATTAAATATTAAAAAATTGTTTTTCTGAGCCACTTTGATTCAGGATTGTTTGCCCGGTCGATGATAGGTTAATTACACCCAATAGGATGCTAATAAACTGTAGAATAACAGTCTAGAAAAATGAGAACATGGAATACGGAGGAACAAACTGGAAAACTCTTACGCACGCGAAAACAAACGGCAATGACGCCCCGCGTGGCGAGATCGACCACAACGGAGTTAAGCAACAGGTAAACAGGCTACAAACCTTAGGAATAACCAGGTGAATTAGCGTGAGTTACTCACGAACCGCCGAGCTGTTAGCTACCAAAACCTTTGCTGACTGAAACGATACTCTGACTTCGTAGTTGTAATCCCAAAGGCAGGACTAATCCGAAAAGTAGTATCCAAAATTAGAGGAAGTGAGAGATAGAGCTGCTGTGGTGGAGATCTGTAACTCAAACGCGATGCCGCCAGGACTAAAGAAGCTAATTGCCCTGAATACAGAGCCGGAAGTAGGTGCTTGTCGCTGCCTCGAATCCCATTAACGAGCAAGGTGGGAGGGAGAGGGGGCGAGAGGAGAGAGAGAGAAAATGTGGCCTCTGAAATCTTCCCCTATAAATTGCCTTTTTGCAAACGGAACGGCCCAGTGGCACATTACCTGTTCACTTCCTGCCAGTCAGTTCCAAATGTTGTCTGGCGGGCAAACCGCACAGCCTGCTCACATAGCCTCTGACACGTGCAGTCGGCTCTCTGAAACGTGAGGCTGGGGTCCAGCTTCCACACACACCCCCGAGGAGCCTTAACGGCGCCTGCAGTATTGGCTCCTCGACCTCAAACACGAACCCTGTAACGGGGAAGGAGGAGAAAGGGCAGTGGCCAGACAGGTTTAGCTGGCATGTTAATGCCTCTTTCAGGACACCAGGATGCAGAGAATGTTCAAAAAAACTGGGAGCATGAGGATCTGGCATAACTCTGCTTCCAGTTTCTAATTCTTTCTCCACAATTACTAATGTTATAAGACATTGACACCAGTTCCAGGCACTAAGCTGGTCTATTCATCTAGGAAATGATGACTCCCAAACTTCTCTCTTGACTGCTCAAACCTAATTCAGAGCTTTTGTATAGACCATTTAGGTTGTTTGGATACTAAGAGCCTTTCCAATGTTGTTTTTATGAGCCTTGCTACAAGGTGTAAGAACACAATTAAGGATTGAGCTTTGTCACTACGGGAACTGAGACCACAACTCAGGGAGGGAAGAAGAGAAACATACTTTGACTCAAGCAGAGAAGATGTATAATTTTCTGCCCGATCTGCTGCTTCTGAAACTTGAGACGGTTTGAAGACCTTTTCAGATATCAGAATAGATCTAAATATCTGTCCCAGCTACTCTGACATGCCATACTCTTGGGACTCTTCCTTGCGATGATCACCTTCTTAGGCTCGCATAGTGAAAGTGTCGATCTTTGGGATGTGCTAAAAGCCTGCTTTCTTCCTTCGTAATTTGTGGTTTTCTGGGAAGCTGAAAGCAGTTTGAACAATTAGAATGAGGCGTATCAGTGGGTTGCCTATTGCATTTTGTAGTGTGGGTATCGGTTACATCAGTCTGGGTTTTTGTTATTTTTCTGTTCATACCTGTATGGGACTATGCGTGGAAATGTCTAAATAACTTGGAATCTCACAGAGGCAACTCCTTCAGGCTGAAAGAGTAGGGATAAGCAAATAAAGAAAATATTTCTTGCTGCATCTCTGTCTGTCTTGACACTTGCAGCTGGAGTGAGCATGCACAGCACCAAGGCCTGTCCACACCGACCACCAGAGCCAGTATATTGTTTCAGGGCCTGTGCCAGAAGAACTGGCATCAGGCACCATTTACTGGTTCTGCTCTGCCACATCCCTGAGGGATTCCTGGCAGAGTCCAAAAGCGCAGTACTCAAGTAATACATTGGCATGGCAATGAATGTAAAGTCTTTCTTCACTTGAACACTTCATCTGTTAGAAAGAAATATTTGTCTTGAAGGAAACACATTTTACAGTTCCTCATCTGGTTTTACAAATCTGCACTTACTCTGGCAGAGATATCCAGTTATTTTAAATGAAGACTGACTGAATGTTGCATCAGTTTAAAATTAACTCATACTACAGTCAGAATTTATTGTAAAGCAGATGGGTTTTATTCCTGTTTTTTTGAGGAGAACATATGGATTATGGCAAAGCCTATTAAATATCTCTGGAGTGTATCTGCAAAGCTGTGTTGCTTTACGCTGAGCTCTGTCATTGAATTTCTGTCTGTACAGCTTAGTCTCTTGTATGCTCCCATCACATTACATGAAGATAGAATCCAGAAAAGCCTTTTTTAAATATACTGGAAAATATAGCTAGGTGAATGGCAGAGTTTCCTTGCTAATTCCTTGTCTTACTTATTTAGAGAAGGCTCAAAATTAGGCCAGGTTATTCTTTTTCTTGCCCCAGTTAATACGGATGAAATATGCAAACCTCAGTTTGTGAAATGGGAATCATCAACTTTTTGCCCCACCTCTGTGTCATCTGGTACAAGGGATAACCTACTACACAACAGTGTCTTTTGGAGAAATTAATGGTCTGGTTTACAAATGCATTTATTGCAATACTTGACATTCCTAAAGGTTATGGCAAATATATTTCTGGCACTTCATTCATTTTATTATGTTACAGTAGCAGTGTTTTCATATTCAGCAAAGCAAGAGGGAATTAAGACAGAGCACAGCTGTCAGTCTGAGGCTACCATGGCCTCCAGCAGTTTCAGTAAGAAGGTTAATGAAAATATCTTACTCAGTGAAAGCTGGACAGTATCTGGGCAGGCTGAGTGCAATTACCTGGCTGGGCACATGTAGAGGAAACTGTGGTTAGTCCTCCTTCTCTCCTGAAAAGTGCATGGGATCTTTAGCAACCACAGTGGTCAAGATTTCAGGGTTTAGTTTAATTACTGGGAAACACTCTCCCTTTAACACAGGAGAGAGAGGAGAAGTAGAGTTTGGCGTGTGGAGTGTGTGTGTGTTTTAAATGCTATTTGATAGCCTTTAAAAGCTCTGTGCTTCAGCAGCTCAGATGCTTTCTTTTTAGACATGTTATGAAGCAACATTCTGCTGAAAGAAACTTTACTGGAACACATTAGGATCTTTCATTTATTGGCAGCTGACATTGTGAATGTACTGGTCTTTATAAAAAAGAAAATGTAGCATTTCATGTTATTAAAATACAAAATTAGTCTTGATGCACTGTTTCAAATTTCTCAAGTGTTACTCTGTTTTGTTTTATAGTACACTTTGTCTTACTACCTGGTAATTAAGACATAGATTCCACAAACGCTGTGTCTGTGAGTTGCAGCTGCACTCCTTGCCTGTATATTTTAAACACAATTTCACAGAATCATAGAATGCACTGGCTTGGAAGGCATTTCTAGAGGTCATCTAGTCCAACCCTCTCCAGTCAGTAAGCAGGGACATCCCCTACCACATCAGGTTGCTCAGAGTCCTATCAAGGCTGACCTTGAATGTCTCCAGGGATGAGGCCTCCACAACCTCCCTGGACAACCTGTTCCAGCATTCCACCACCTTCAGAAGAACTCCTTCCTAACATCCAATCTGAACCTGCCCTTCTGTAGTTTCAAACTGTTGCCCCTTGTCCTGTTGCTGCATGCCCTTGTAAGATATCCCTCCCCAGCTTTCTCATTGGCAGCATTTGAGCCTCCTTTGAGCCCTCTGTCCTCCAGGCTGACCAACCCCAGTGTTCCCTCTCCCATTATTATGAACTGTGTGATTTTTGATTCATAACTATTTATAACATCCTTAGCATGTGAAAAAAAAAAAAAGCATAGATTAGAATATCTCCTCTCACTACCTTCAACACCAGACCACGTTCCTCTCAAGTTACTCCAACTATAGTGGAAAGACAACATTCTTTGTATAAAAAAAAAAAAAAAAAGCCACCAAACAACAGATTTCTGGAGTTTTGAATAAATCCAAAAGAGTTAGAATATTATGATGGAGCACCATCAGTTAATCCAACAACCAAACGCATCTTCAATCCAAGATCGTTTGGTCTTTTTGCAGTCACAGCTCCCTTTGTTCCCTCTTCCATGAGCAGAGCATTCTTCACTGAGGGTGAATGCAACTTTAGAAACAGGGTAAAACATATCACTTCTCTCCTGAACTTCCTTTGAAACAGAGTTTGGAACCCTCCTTTGCTTCATCAAAAGTCATATGTGACCTGTCACAGTCTTGTGCATTCTTTGCAATGTAAAGTCAGAAACAGAGCAAGATTGGATGTAAGGATCCATTAGGATGTGGGTGAAAGAGCTTTTTCTTTCCTCGATAAAAGTAAATTAAATCTCATTAAATTACACTTCATATTCCTTTAACTCCCTGCAAGGCACTGCTATCTTGTGGCAGTTAGGGTTAGGAACTGTCTGGAGGGCCATGCCCAGAGAGTGGTGGTGAATGGTGCCACATCCAGCTGGACACCAGTCACTAATGGGGTCCCCCAGGGATCAGTGCTGGGCCCCATCCTGTTCAATATCTTCACTGATGATCTGGATGAGGGGATTGAGTCATTCGTCAGCAAATTTGCAGATGACACTAAGCTAGGGGCAAGAGTTGATCTGTTAGAGGCTAGGAGAGCTCTGCAGAGGGACCTTGCCAGGGGACAGATGGGCAGAGTCCAACAGGATGGCATTCAACAAGTCCAAGTGCCAGATGCTGTACTTTGGCCACAACACCACCATGCAGAGCTACAGGGTGGGGTCAGAGTGGCTGGAGAGCAGCCAGGCAGAAAGGGACCCAGGGGTGCTGATTGACAGCAGCTGACCATGAGCCAGCAGTGTGCCCAGGTGGCCAAAGCAGCCAATGGCATCCTGGCCTGCATTAGGAATAGTGTGGCCAGCAGGAGCAGGGAAGTCATTGAGCCCTGTGCTCAGCACTGGTTAGGCCACACCTTGAGTCCTGTGTCCAGTTCTGGGCCCCTCAATTTAAGAGGGACATTGAGACTCTTGAACATGTCCAGAGAAGGGCAACAAAGCTGGGGAGAGGCCTCAAGCACAAGCCCTATGAGGAGAGGCTGAGGGAACTGGGGTTGCTTAGCCTGGAGAAGAGGAGGCTCAGGGGAGACCTTATTGCTGTCCACGACTACCTGGTTGTAGCCAGGAGGGGGTTGGGCTCTTCTCCCAGGCACCCAGCACCAGAACAAGAGGACACAGTCTCAAGCTGTGCCAGGGGAAGTTAAGGCTGGAGGTGAGGAGAAAGTTCTTCACAGAGAGAGTTGTTAGGCTTTGGAATGTGCTGCCCAGGGAGGTGGTGGAGTCACCGTCCCTGGAGGTATTCAAGAGGGGATTGGACGTGGCACTTGGTGCCATGGTCTGGTAGTCATGAGGTCTTGGGTGACAGGTTGGACTCGATGGTCTTTGAGGTCTTTTTCCAACCTTACTGATTCTGTGATTCTATGATTCTATGAATTGCTATTGGTGTACAGACATAATTTAAATTTTTTGTTGTTTGCCTGACAGCTGTAATCGAGAGAACAAGATTCTGTAAGGCACGTGTGTGAGTAGCAGTTTTGGAAATTACTTTTAACCTTCTCCCTAATAAAGCATTTTCTGAGAAAAATAATGAATGCAATTCAGCCTTGGTATGGCAAGTGAAATTGCACCAGTGCCAAAATGAGCAACATGAGCTGTGGATCTTAATTCAGTTCCTGCTGTTCTCTGGGTGGCTTTTCATACCACGATGGATGAATGAGCAACGCAGTTAAAAAGGAATAACAAATACTGCTCCTTCCTTACTAATAGCAAGACTTTCTATGGTTCTCTTTGTGGGTCCGTAGAAGTTTACTGAACTTGGTGTTCCTTGCCCCACAACAGCTTTAGGGCTATAGCTGAGTGCTTTCCTAATTGAATGGTGTGCGTGTTAGATGCAATCCATGTCCCCTACTGTCTTCTCTATGTGTAGATTGTTGTAGGTCTCAGGAATAGGAGCCATGAATGGGAAAACAGACGTTGTGCTTGCAGACAGAATTACACAAATTCTTCTCTTTTTAAAGCACTGTGGATGTTTAAAACTGTATCAATAGGCCTCTTAGGAGTTTTTTTCTCAATCCAATGTTAAGCCTGGCGGTTGTACTTGCTAATTCTCAGGACAAAATCTCATTTGTTCCACAAGACTCTTTTTCTTGTTTGACATGTGTTCTCCAGTGGGAATTCCATCATCCTTTGATTTAATTCTTCCAGATGTTTCATGCATCCTATTATGAGCCTCTTCAAAGAAAGTATAGTCTAAAAAGCAGTTGCATATCTATTGTTCCAGGGAAGGCAATAATTTTATGCTAGGAAACAGGAGCAAAAAGTGCATGGGTAATTGAACATATATATGTCTATAGGTACATACATAAATCAGTAATAAAGAACTCCCTAAAATCTGGTCAGTTAAACCCAATGGAAATACACTACATTTAAGCAGTAAATACGTGCATTAAAAATATGTTCTACCTGAAGGTAACAGTATCCTTGAGAATGGAAGATTTAGGGCTGTTAACTTCTAGCCTTTCCACATAATAATTTCCTTTGTGTTGTTACAAAGAGGGGTAGTTTATTGCACCTGAAAGCCATAATGCCCTCATGGAAGATGTAACAAAACAGACGTGTAGAGTAGATTTTAAATTTTGGCGTTTGAAGCATTGTTACACTTCAAATGAAAAAAGTCAGAAGCACAGCTGAAACTTCGTGCTCACTCAGAACTTCAAGGACGCTGCTATAGCAGTGATTACAGGAATGTTTCTGCAGTGGCTATCTGTATCTCTTAAAAACTCCCTGCACATACCACTCCTCTCCAGCACAATCCCCTTTTTGTCAGTGACTATTATTTGGGCATCATTACCTTTTTTCTAGTTCGTTCATAACCTTTAGGCTTGGGAGGAAGGGTTAATTAGCTACTTTTTCAAAGAATTTTTTATATCACGTTGTGCCTTTGCTATTCCTTCAAACAGAAGTCACAGTTTAATTTCTTCTCCTAAACATTTATAGAGTACATCCAGCTAAGAGCCCCTTATAATTCACTGGCCTGCACAAGATTAAATCATTTGGTGGTTGATCAATTATTTTTCCAGAACCTCTTCAGTTCAAACTACTCTTCCTCTGAGGAATCCTGGAAAGGCACAAATATTTTCAACGAACCAAAATATCTGCTCAAATTACATCTCATAGCAAATGGTCTGAAAAAGACCGAAGAAAAAGTCTTTAAAAAAAAAGACAGGCAGGGTTGATATTTGCTATCATAAGCTCATAACATGTCCTGTATCTTTCTAGTTATAATACAATACAATACAATACAATACAATACAATACACCAGGTTGGAAGAGACCTTCAAGATCATCGCGTCCAACCCATCAAACAATCCAACCCACCCAACAACTAGACCATACAGCCAAGCACCCCATCAAGTCTTCTCCTGAACACCTCCAGTGAAGGTGACTCCACCACCTCCATGGGCAGCCGATTCCAATGGCCAATCACTCTCTCCGTGTAGAACTTCTTCCTAACATCCAGCCTAAACCTGCCCTGGCGCAGCCTGAGACTGTGTCCTCTTGTTCTGAACAAGTTTTGGCCCTTTATCGCCAGCAATGTTGTCTCCAGACTATAACAGGGTTGATATTGCTGTCCTGGAATTTCACCAATAAATCAGGTGAAATTGTATGGATTGCATGAGATTACAGTTAGCTTTTGGTTCAGCATTTGCCATGGCCTAACTACTCTAAAACCAGAAAATGCTTCCTTAATTTGTACATGGTACTGTGAAAGGGAGCTAACTTGTGACAACTGTGAAAGGCACAGCTGTACTCAGCCCCCCTACTGCTATCAACAGGCCACCTAAATCATGTTCCTGTGATGGGTTAGGCAGCCCCCCTCCAAACCCTCCCCATCACGGGCAGAATAAAACAACTCAAAACAAAACGGATTGCAAAAGTGATGGAAAGTTTAAGGAAAAGCGGTGAATCTTTACAGAAAGCCAAAAGCAGAGTGACAAAAGAAATCCCAAACAGTCCCAAGATAATCCCATCCCCACCTGGGGGTACATCCAAGACCCCCAGGGCTCCTTCTTCCCCCCTCCCCACTGCCAGGCTAGTCTCAGCTGGCCAGATCTGAGACTGCCCATCCCCCCGTGGCCTTGGGCCTAGCCAGGCCCATGGCCGGGAGACGACAACTCCCCCATTACCGGGCGACGGCGAGGAAGAAAGAGGAGGTGCTTAGACCTCGCACTAGATCTTATAGTGGTGCAGAGAATTATGGTAGAAATACCCAATTTCCTGTGTCCACCCACTGGGCTGGACCTCTGGACACAGGAAGCAGGGGGCACCCAGCCCAAACTGCAACATGCCACCCCTTATTTCATACCATAATCTCTGCACCCCAAACATATCATCAAATTAGAACTCTTCCGATGACATGTCTGGCGAAGTCCTTATCTTCATCTGGGCGTCCACCCAAACAGTCTCTCTCAGTCAGGGTCAAGTGTCAGTCCATTCCAGTTCTTCTTCTCTCATCTAATGGAACCACCCAGCGATGCAGAGTTCACTCTTCTGCGGTGCAAGTTCTTCATGGATCCGGTGGACATCCTGGTCACCTGGAAAAAACCTCACAACTTCTCAACCAGCTTCTACTTCCATCTCCATTTACTCAGTGGCATATTTCCACCCCTGGGGCAAGCCAGTCAGAACAATCTGGCTCTAACTCCTTCTCCACCCCTCCAGGAAAATAGCACACTGAGCCTTCCTCAACCCTGCACGGACCTATCCCAAGCCCAGTGCTGACCGCTTCCAGCCGCGGCCCGAGGCTATACAAACACGTCACAGGTACACCGCCCCCCTCTGGGCGTTCGCGTACCAAGCCGTGACCAGCATTCAGCTACACAACCCCCCCCCCCAGAAGGGGGAGGGACTGCACCACAACCTACTGAGAAGAAGGGAGGTGGAGCCAGGTGCTCGGCGCTATTTTTCAGAACTGGTCCGAAAAGTAATCAGGGAAGAGACTAGGACCGGCCCCACTACAGCCCGAGCGCACGGCTGGGGCCGGGGCCGGGGCCGGCGCTCCGAGGGCACGGCCAGGCCCGCCGCCACCGCAGCCCGTGTGGCCGGCCGGGCGCCGCCGTCGCTACTCCGAGCGCACGGCCAAGGCCACCGCCGCCGCAGCCCGAGCATACAGCAGAGGTCCGGCCGCCTCTATCGCCGCGGTACAGAATCAAAATCGCCTCCACCCCTCGGGCATTCAAACGGCTTCTCCAGCGAAAGCCATAAACGCGTTCCCAGAGCCCTTGAGAACGGCTTTGCAGCTGGGGTCCCCGTTCGCCCTCCTGAGTTTCGGGAGCTGAGCTCGCCCGCTCGCCACGGCTGGCTCTTTCCCGCAGCGAAAACGGGCCCGATCCTGATCTGCTCGCCGCTGCCCCTCCCCTGCTTCACTCCCCGCCGCTTCTACCGCCCGCAGAGAGCAAAGGGTGGAGGAAGGGCAGGTCCCGCGTTCTTAAGCGGTTCCCCAATTCCGATGGTCAGGAACCACCCCTGCATGGAAGAGCAGGAGGGGGCTCCGTGCCATCGGCCACGCACCAGGTGTCCCCCTGCAATCCACAAGAATTCACACAATCGCCCCAACAACAAAACTTGACCCCCAACTTCCAAAACCCAAACCGACGCCCAGAACTGAATTTAAACTCTCCGTCTTTTGCAATCCGATCTGCAAAGTGGCCACAATAACAAACTCCTACTCCTGGCTGGCTCGCCAGGAGTGCAAAGGGGTTGAGGGCAGACCCCCTCCCCACCAAAACCATCCTCTGCTACCAATAATGTGATGGGTTAGGCAGCCCCCTCCAAACCCTCCCCATCACGGGCAGAATAAAACAACTCAAAACAAAACGGATTGCAAAAGTGATGGAAAGTTTAAGGAAAAGC
The DNA here is from genome assembly GCA_033816785.1 of Picus viridis. Lineage (NCBI taxonomy): Eukaryota > Metazoa > Chordata > Aves > Piciformes > Picidae > Picus > Picus viridis. The sequence continues at coordinate 2,893,373 of CM066571.1, forward strand.
GGTGAATCTTTACAGAAAGCCAAAAGCAGAGTGACAAAAGAAATCCCAAACAGTCCCAAGATAATCCCATCCCCACCTGGGGGTACATCCAAGACCCCCAGGGCTCCTTCTTCCCCCCTCCCCACTGCCAGGCTAGTCTCAGCTGGCCAGATCTGAGACTGCCCATCCCCCGTGGCCTTGGGCCTAGCCAGGCCCATGGCCGGGAGACGACAACTCCCCCATTACCGGGCGACGGCGAGGAAGAAAGAGGAGGTGCTTAGACCTCGCACTAGATCTTATAGTGGTGCAGAGAATTATGGTAGAAATACCCAATTTCCTGTGTCCACCCACTGGGCTGGACCTCTGGACACAGGAAGCAGGGGGCACCCAGCCCAAACTGCAACAGTTCCCTAGCGTACAAGGAGGATTCGCCTTTCAATTAGCAGTGTAAGAAGGGTTGAAGAGCTGAGAACCCAAAGTATGAATAACCCACACTGGAAAAACCATCCTCAAGCCCAGGTTGGACTTGATGATGTTCGAGGTCTCTTCCAACCTTAGCGATACTGTGATACTGTGATACTGTAACATAGGTGGGAGCAGACTGATTAGGTCCACACAAACTTTGTCAATTTAGTGCCACAAATGTGCCAAAAAAATTGAACTCAACAGCTTTTGCTCAAAGTTTTAAAACTGCATTTACCAACGTTTCTGTGAGCTTCATGTTATCAATATCCATCTTTCTGACATCTCATGTACATTCTAGGCACATATGTGTCCCTGTAGGTATATGGCCAAATAAGAAGATTTAGAAAAAGACTTTCAAAACTAGCAGCTGGACATACGTAAAATACTGTGCCCAGGTTCTCACAGCAACTGAAGCTGCAACTAATCCTGTATCAGCATTTTCTTCACCTACAAAGATCTTAGTCACTGAAAGTAAGACCTGACATTTCTTTGCCCTTACAAACTCCTTTGTAGCAGAAACAAAGTGGAAACCTTTTAGAAAACCTGAACGAGTCCACACTGTGTCCCAGCAGTAAGTCAAGGTTTGGTCTGATGATTACTGACATAGGTACAGGAAGAGATGACTGAAACCTTCCATGTGTAGCTGGCAGTTATGTAGTTATATATTATTAGGCTCATAAAAACAACTAGATTAATCTGTAATTACTTACGTGTGGCAATAGGGACCTCTTCAGTCTCCAACTCTGGGACATAATGCAATCCAACAGCTACAGGTGGGATTAAAATTACTTTTTAAGTGTGTAATTGCTCCCTGAAGCAAAATAATTCCTTATGGTCTTTGCCACTTGAAGCTTTTGGTTGAATACCTTTCTTCTTCAGTCAGAAGTCACTAAGTTTTGTATTGTTTACTAATTTGGGTGCTGATCTAATCACTGTCAATAAGGATGATGCAAAGGAGAGCAGTATTTTGCAAGAATTAAATCCTGTGATCTGGAGGGAGCTGCCAGTTAGGCTAGTTTAACATATTAATCTCTCCAGAATGTGAAGTTTATGCAACTCCTATTCTCATTGGATTATCTGAAGCCACATTTACCCCATGAGATTTTAAAGCATATCTTATGTTCACTGTATATGTGTGCTTGTACAGGTATGTTTATATCCGTGTGTTGAGGGAGGAGTAAGGTACTGCATTAGAACAAGTAATGTCATTCTTTAGTTCTAACAGTTTTATCTCTGTTCCAGAACATGAGTATTGATCTGTAAGTGATTAGCAGTGGTGTAACTGTAATGATCTAAGCGTATGATTTGGGTACAAACTGTAATTAGTTCTCCTCGCTATCCTTGCCTCACATTCACCCTTTGTGCTGCTCCACTAGTGATGCTGTCTTTATTCAGCTCATAGGAAATTAATGTGATACAACTTGAAGTGATGATTTAGTTTGGTAAGGAGTATCATACAGTTCTTCACCTGACAATATGTGCTTATTTCCTTTGTCCTGATTTCCCTTGGTTTTGAAGAAAGGAGCGCTTTTCCCAGAACCTCAACACCCCTGAATGGTTTGAAATACTCTTACTTAAAACTTAAGCCAAAACATGTTTGGGTTCCATTTTACCAGAGTAGAATTTTGCTTCAAGAGAGATTGTAGGATAAATGTTGAGTGAGTGTAGCACACTGGTAGGGTAACAGGGGAGGAAGGAACACCTAGGAAGAGAAGGTTCCTAGATGAAAAAGTTGTATCTGTTGCATCAGTAAATATTTTCTTTCTTGAGAGGGATGAGCAGATGAATATCAGTGGTTTGCAGTCATTGCCTGCCCCAAGTATACCCAGGCTGGTGACTCCTGCTTGCTCCTTCTGTATTAGCGAGGTTTTATTCTGGCTCAGAAAGAAATGGGATGACCCAGTGTGAACTGAGTAGAGGGAAGAAAGAATGACAGAAGGATTCAGCAGTGATTGTGCATTTCCATAATTTTGTCAGTTTAAAGTTGACCTCTTAACATTTAACATTTATGCAGATTTTGTAAATTTTTTTTATTGCCTTGTCAACTTACCTTGATACAGGGACAACAGTTCACGCTGAGTGTTTTATACATAATTTATATCCTATACTAAACCCCTTTGCACTGCTTTAAAGGGTTATAAATTCACTGTAGCCTAGTGGGTACATTAATGCAAAACTCCTGGCCTGCACATTTTACTTGATGTGAACTGCCTGTGATTTTCCACCCTAGACATTTTGCCAGCAATATTCTAAAAGCTAAAAAAAAAAGAGAGAGAGTTATAGAATGTATCACGAGCAATAGTAAAAGATGCCTTCCTGGGAGTATTCAAATCTCTAATGATAATTATCCACCAAAGTTTGGATCGAATATTCACTGTTCACATAATTTTATTAGCTGCAAAGCAGTGCTATTTCCAAAACTTGTACAACATGCAAAGCTGTGGCTATAGAGAAGTGTAACAACACCATATCCAATTTTATTGCACTCCATCTTGTCAAGTTAACAACATACTGAGAGTTCTGTTGTATTTTGTCCTGTTTGTTTACACTTGGCTAAGACGAGATAAACCTGCTGCTATGGTACACAAAGTCATCAAAAGGTTATTCCATTGTGTTCTGTGAAATTGATACTATAAAGCACATCCAATTCATATTCACTACTTATTATTGGCCTTCCTATCTTTGCACAATGTCGTACATTAGTGGTTAAGATGTTTGGTTGGTTTTTTTTTCGTATAATCTTATTTTCACAACATTTTGCGATTTTGGGGTACTGTTTTACAGAGTGTGCCCTTTATGCACTTGGTTTTCAGCAGCTTGCAGGTCTAAACATGAAATTATGATGTGATGTAACAAAATAGAAAACTAAAAGAAGAAAAAAACAACCACCATGTACAGAGTCAAGACAGAGCAGTTTGAGCTATATAAAGGAGTCATATTTGCATCTCTAGAGTAGACAAGAGCAGACACTGACGCACATTGGCATGCATGTATTGAAAATGCCATTTCTGTCATGGGATCAGTATTATAAAGAAGAGGCAATAGGCCTGGGCATTTATTTGACACTCAATAGTACTGCACTGCTTTGTATGTATACAGACATGGTCCCTCCATCAACTAGACGGTGCTTTCTTTTCATGCAATCTCCATTTTGTGGGTCTCCACAGAGAGACCCATCATGGAGAACTTTCCAGGCTGAGACATGGTTATGTTGCAGACCTGGCATGGAAGTAGAGATGTGAAATGGCAGATCTCACATGCAGGCTGGAGTAGGAGTAATGAAGGATATGGAAACAAAGATGGGTTGCGTGTAGCCATTTTCGTTGTATTAAAAATAATTTGTGTAGCAGGAGCTGGAGGAGACTTGCTGCTGCTCTAGCTCTAACTCCTGCTGTGGCTAAGACAGATGAGGATCAGAGTGCTGTTACTAAATTTCTGGTTTGTGTGGTTTGCCTTCTGCCAAGAGGTGCTCCAGATGGCTTGCTCCCCAAAATCCCAGGGGTGTCCATTTGGTACCACAGAGTCAGCTTTTGTCTCCTGAAGTGGGAAAAACAATGAATCCAAGAAAACTGCAAGGAAATTTCAGGAAACCAGGGCATTGTTAGTGAAGTTGTAGCTTCTTATGCAAGGCTGCAAGATATTTTTATGATTTAAAATAAGCTTTTGGAGCTCCTGTTTTACATGCAAATAAAATAAACCAAAAATTAAATGAAAAAGTGATTTCCTTATGGACACAGCTTTTCCTGAAACCACATGGGTGCTTTTATCAAACAGAGCCTTGAGAGAGTGTATTGTGTTATGTACAACTTCTCCAATAGGCCCCAAACTTCCCATGGCAGTCTCTCCTCCACGTGCTTACCAAACCAAATACACCTTTATTTCATTCAGTCCCTCATGTTACAAGTCCTTAAGAAATACATAAATCTACACTGTAAGTGGCTGGAAACATGTCCAACATGCTAGGTACTATGTCTCATAGCAATATGTACACAGAAAAGCTGTCATCCTGTGTAGGGTTAAAATAATACTGCCTTGTTTGTCAGGGAAACTGTTTGCTTGTTTTTCTGAAGGGGAGCACAATAGCTGAGGGTGTTGTAAACTGAGTCAAAATATATTTCAGCAAAGAGTTACATTTCACAGAATTATTTGATATGACTTTGATTAATCACAGATGTGCTAATCAGACTTTTCAATTTTTTATTAACTACACTACTTTTTTCTTTTTTTTTTTTTTTTTTTCCCCTGCAGGATCTGATTTTTCTTCTTTGTCAGTCATGATGTAAACCTGACCCAAAGTATGGCTTTGGTCCAGCCATGGCAGCTTGCAGTCACTGCAGAAAGGAAAAGGTAGCCTCAGAATCTTTGTTTGTTTTAAAGGTTCTGTGACGGTTGTGATCTGGTGGTAAGAAGATAGATCCAGGTCTTGACTTACACAGTTTATACTATGGGGAAATGTTGTGAAATCACTTGAAGCCAGTGATGGAACAGGATGATGTTCCTCTGTCATTACACCCCACCAAACACCAAAGAAGATCAGAATCTGTCCTGTGTGTTTAGGAAGAACTCCCCCTGAAAATTAAGACCTAGGGTTTTAAAATGTCACTAAAATATATCTGTTTAAGGGATAAAAGGGGAAAATTACTTTGAGATTACAGCCAACACTTCAGTTAAGACAATTCTGTTTATTTTACTTACAGGCACACTAGAGGGATCAGATTTCAGCACATCACACACCTGCATCTTCAGGGTTTGTTTGCTCTCTATCCCATGGCTGCATTCAGTAGACAATAGTAACAGTCAGAACAGTCAGTAGGAGTACAATATTTTCTAAGCTAAAATGAATGAAAATCCTCATCTCGGTTTCTAGACTTTAAATAAACATTAGAGACCATGAGAGAATTTTGGGATTTTGCAGATAGCCCATATATGTGTCCTGAGGTTGCACAGAAATTGTGTTAGTCATGACCAGTAAAGCGCTGGTGGTCATCATTGTGCTGCAGCTGCTGACAGGCAAGTTGTCACCTTTAGGTCTGCATGCTCCTACTTTAACATGGAATTAATGGAAAATTAAAAATTTTTTTCAGGGCACAAAATATGCCAGCATGTACTCACAGATTTTTGTTTCTCTCTTCTCAAATTGCTTATATATCAGGTTTGACCTCCTGAAGTCAGTGAAAGGACTTTGTTTTTATGAAGCTTTGAATCTGCCTGTCGAAAACACAAAGGCTTTGAAACAGGAGGGCAGAGCAGAAAGGTTCATAGGTGGGGACACCTCCACAACCATGTGTGTGTGCTTATGCAGGGACTGGGGTATGAACATGAGGAAATGGACTTGGATTTTGATTTCACTTTTTTTCCTTCATCAACATTGTCAATGCATCTTCTGACTATTTGTAAGTAACTGAGGATTGTTGGAGAAGACTTCTCTCTGTTTATTTTTCTCTTTAAACTTGAGGTAAAGAACCTAAAGAGACTAAAATAGTCTCCTTCCACCTCACAGACATCTTGAGCAGTACCACTGAGGTTCTCTGGCATTTGGCTAGCAGCTACCCACCCATTACAGCTGCTTAATAAAGTTAACTGAATGTTGGTTTTCTGCTGTTACTGTTTTCCCATAAATTAGTTGAACAACAATTAGTTGAGCTAAAAATAGAAGGTGCTGTAAAAAAATCTGACTTTAAGACTGTAGGATACCTCTCAGGTATGGGAAAGTGTTTCCAGAAAGGTACACAGGAAGCTTCTCCTGCTGGGATTTTTTTTTCCTCAGTTGTTTAAGATTGTGGTTTGTAGTGGGTTGAGGCAGCCCCCCTCCCCACCACAAGCAAAATAACGACTCTGACAAATGGATTGAAAAAGTGATGGAAAAGTTTAAATAGAAAAAGGTGAAGGTGCACAAAAGAAACAGAAACAGTGACAGAAGTGTGACCGGTTTAGGCTGTGCCTTTAAGAAATGGACACTTTCTGAGCACTCTGGCTGAATGTTTTTGATATTTGAATGAAAACAGAGATATGCTAAACCAATTTCATTGGTAGAATCCAACTGTAAGTTTTTTTAGCTTAGTCTGTCATTCTGGGGAGTTGCTTCTTCTCTCTGTCCTGTGAGCTGCCCTGTTTCTCTCTCTGAAGCAACAGCTTGCATGGCAGGAATGACCTTGGATTAACAGAGCTAACCAGATAAGAAAACTAACTCTTGCATTCGCTTTTGAGCTTAACAGAATTTTACCCTTTTAATTACCTTCCTTTCTCTCTCTCTCTAACCCTTTTGGGAAAAAGGGGAGGTAGGGAGGGAGAAGGAGGGAGCAGGCCGAACCCCCCTGGCCGCAGGGGGGTTGGGGAAAGGTCTCCTGTATTACATACATTGCTGTATATTTCTGTATATATTGTATATTTTTGTACATATTCATTGCATTCCATTTCTGCTTGTAAATATAGCTTTCATCTGCTTCTCTGGCTGAGTTAGCTGTGGATTCTTTTGTGTGTTGGGGGGGGGAACCTTCCTACCCCACCACAAGAAGAAACCCCGAAACCGACCCGGATACACCCCATCCCCACCTGAGGGTGGGCCCAAGACCCCCCAGGGCTCATTCTTCCCCCCACTGCTAGGCTAGTCTCAGCTGGCCAGGCCTGAGACCGCCCATCCCCCTGGCCTTGGGCCTAGCCAGGCCCAAGGCCAGGAGACGTCTCCCCCAGTTACCGGGTGCTGGCGAGGGAAGAAAGAGAAAGAGGCGGCCCCCACGCAAGATCTTATGGCGGTGCAGGGCGGGTGTGGTAGGAGATACACGGTTTTCCTGTGTCCACCCACTGGGCTGGACTTCTGGACACAGGAAGTGCACCATGCAGCAGGGGCACCCAGCCCAAACCACCACAGGGTTTTATGAGTGCCACATTAGAAAGGAGAGGTTTGTTTTCTTGGCAGGAAGGGCAGGAGAGGAAGTCCTATAACACCCATGAAGTTCAGGGATCAGTGGGGCAAAGCAGCTCAAAACTTCCCCTGGCTTCCGCATGAAAAACTACTTAGCTCCAGACTCCCCTGTTGTCGTCATGGTTTTCCTCAGAGACATTCCACCACCAGCAGCTAATGTCTTGCACTAGGAGCTGGTATTCCTGTCAGTTATCTAAGAGGTGCTGTAGGAGTTTTCTGCGGCTCCTGCTCTAAAATATTCCCTCCGCTTTGTGGAGCTGCTACAAGTATCTTGGAAGAGAGCACATGTTCAGTAGCAATCTTGCTCACAACTCCTGTGACAAGTGTGCAGAGCTTTCCTTTTCCTCCTGTATTCGCCAGTACAAGACTGCAAGGCCCAAAGAGAGAATAAGCTACACAGAAGTGAACTTCAAAAGTATAATTGTTAAACTTGGTTTTTTCCCTGTATGCACTTAACCATGACTTGTATGCAGGATATTTTCATTCCCCAAACTGAAGAACAAAGGACAGAAGAGCAATGGTCGCAGTGGAAACACTCAGCTCATTATCTTACCTTTAAGTTTGAAAACACACCAGAAAGGAAAAAGTTACTCCAGATACAGCAATTTCTTGGTCTTCTCACTACAGACAAAGAGTGTGACATTGTTCTGCAATTTGGCTCAGGGTTTGTGCCAAACTCGAGACTCAGGGGTGACCTTATTGCTCTCTACACCTCCCTGAAGGGAGGTTGTAGCCAGGAGGGGGTTGGGCTCTTCTCCCAGGCAACCAGCACCAGAACAAGAGGACACAGTCTCAAGCTGCGCCAGGGGAAGTTAAGGCTGGAGGTGAGGAGAAAGTTCTTCACAGAGAGAATTGTTAGGCTTTGGAATGTGCTGCCCAGGGAGGTGGTGGAGTCACCGTCCCTGGAGGTATTCAAGAGGGGATTGGACGTGGCACTTGGTGCCATGATCTGGTAGTCATGAGGTCTTGGGTGACAGGTTGGACTCGATGGTCTTTGAGGTCTTTTCCAACCTTATTGATTCTATGATTCTAAATAGAGAGTAGTGATGTTCAGGCTTGAAGATTTTAGGTTCTTTAGAAAGACAAACATAGTGGACTAACTGTGTATGACTTCCTGTAAAACTGAAATGCTTGAAAGACTGAAGGTATCTGTCTCTCTTGTCCTTTCTCTTTCTCTTTGATTCTGTTTGTCTAAGTCTCTTTATTTTATGTTTTGCAATTTCATGGCTAGAATTTAACATTTCTTTTCCAGACAATCTTCCCTTTAACCAATAACAAGCACACTTCCTCACCCCAAACTTTGTTGTGGTGAAACATCCTCTGTGAACTCAGCCCTGGATGTTTCTTGCTGACTCCACCTGTTGTCACCAAGAAAACTGGAGAGTTTCCAGGCAAGATGTGGCAGTTTTCAGCACTGTGTTTTAGACACTGATATTTTGTTGATGATGCTCAAAACAGAAGCTTGGGGAGAACCATTTATCTAAACAAGAAATAGTTGACAGTATCCAAATGCAGGTTTTGGGTTTAGTCATCTCCGCTTGAAAACTTTGAGTTTTATGTTGGAATGAAAAGAATGAAAATAACCTTGTCCTTCTATGGCAAATGAGAAAAGCAAACATTCTGAACTTTTTCTTATCTGTTCTACAGTTACTTAAATTTCCCATGTTGGAAGTTAGCTGAGTGGTCATGTGGGAAGATGTGGAAAAAAAAAAAAAAAAAAAAAAGAACAACCTGGATGATGGAGGATGTTAAAAACATTCAGAAGTGTACAGAAGGGCATTTTTTCTTGTTACTTCTCAAACTGCTTGATTAACCTGTGATTATTAGGCTTTTGTTTTTATTTCTAGATTACCTGAATGTTTTAGTACCATCAATGATGGATGATATTTTTCTGAATCCCTTTTACCTCTGTTTGGCAGTGAAGTTCAGCCACTCTGTACAAAGGTTATACCCAGTTAAAACAGTCTGTTAATTATTTATGAGACAGCAAGAAGACCAATGGGACTTCCACTTGTCCTTCTGGAAAAATAATGAGACCATTACAGTCTATTTAACACCATGAAAAACAATATCCACAGGTGACCTTTCAGAATCATTGCCAAGTGGGATTTATGGCCATCATGTACTCTCATCAAGTAAGGATATCAAAGAGAATATGAAAGTTAAATCGGCACTTCAAATGGCAACAGTGTCCTGAGATTTGATAATAGTAACATTTCTTAATTTTTCTTTATTTTATTGAGTGAATGTCTTCCACAGACCAGATCTGATAGCAAAAGTTTTTTGGTCTTTAAGTTCTGGGATCCTACCAAATGCTTTGGGTGTGTGCTGCAATATGACACAACAATAATGGCTGAAATATTGCCACGTCTGTTAAAGCGGTCAAAACATCTGTATTTGGAGAAAAACTTCAGCACTCTATTCCTTCAGCCACAGAGCCTCTGAAACCAAAGCTGCATATCGAAAGACTTAAAGCACTTGTAGTAGTGCTTAGACAACTGGTAAAAAAAAGAAATACTGAATGCTACCATCACCACCCAGGGTTAAGAATTTAAAAATAACAATACAGAAACCTTTGGTTTTAATTAGCAAATAATTCAAAGGAAGAAAAATAGCTTGCCTGTCCTTTGTGGTTGCAAATTACACCAATGGAGATAAAATTTCAATCCTGATCCTTACGTGGGTTTGAGAAGACATGTACATCATCAGAATGGTGACTGTAGGAAGAAGTCATAATTTAAGCTAACTGCTGTTGCTGAACAAAGCCACAGCAGGTAAAACACGTGCAACTGTGAAGCCGTAGATAGAATAACAAGGAAACAGAAGCTAACTGCACATCTCAGAACAGATGTGAAGCAGAAGGGGCATGCTTCAAGCAGATGATTAATTAAAAAAACATACATTCAATTAATTATAATTGATTGCTTATCTATAAAAAATTTACAATAATTGGTGGTATATAGTTTCCTAGAGGTAGGCTGAGTCCTTCTCTGAATGCACAACAGCATGGTTACAACCTTTTCATGTGACACAAGGGCAAATGCCATAAGAACTGCTGGGGAAGCCAAACCTGGAATCCAAAGGAGGATGAGTGCAGGCAGGAAGCACAAACGCAGCAAGATGTTTGTTCACCTTCAGTCACTGGCATCACATTCATGTGCTTTTCTTGGCCAAAGAGGTAACATATTCCTCCTTCTGTCTTGTCTGTCCCATTCCTTTTGCACCAAAGCAGTGACAGCAACTTTCTCCTGCCAAACATCAAGGGCACAACAAGAGAGACATTTTCTTCTTTATAAGCTCTGCTTGCAGGAATTGTTTCTGCTTTGATGTCAAAAGCCCTTTCTTCACATTGTCTCAGACTTGGGATGTGAGCAACACTGACTCTTTTGTGGAGATCGTCCCAAGCAATCTCCTCCTCTCAGTTAAATAAGCCATCTGCCTACACTGCTGCACAGCTCTAGCTGTCACTGGTGCTGCTGGCCATCTCCTTCCCAGCTTGTTACCCTAACCCTCTCCTGCACCACCACCTGCCTCTGCCTCTGCCCAGATCCATTTACCCTCTCAGAAAGGGTTGCAAAACCTCAGCATGTGTGTCTTCTCAACAGAGCCAGAGCCCTGACCAGCTCCAAAATGTCTTGTTTGTCCAGCCTGATGCTGTAATAGCAATGGATGTATTATCTATCAATAATGACACAAAACTGCCAAAGACCAAGTGGCTGTCAATTCAGCAGACATTTTTCTGTCTCTCTTTCCTATTGAGTAGTTCCAAGATCCTCACACCTTCTAGAAAGAAGGTATTTATTGAACTCCTAGTCAGAAGGTGCTTTACAAGGAACATTCTGAGGATAGAATTACAAGATCTTGCTTTGGGGCAACAGAACTTCTATTCCTCTTTACCCTTCACAGCTCAGAAGTTAGAACAACTGTATACCCTCCCATAACTCATTAGCAGCAAGGAAATTGTAGGATTAAGTATGGTATAATCTTCTCCTTCCTCTACTTGCTTTTAAAATCCTTGAACTCTGTAGTCTGAGTTCTTCTTCTTTTTTTCTTTTTTTTTAATCCCCCAGTAAATGAACTGGAGACTATTCCCAAATCAAATATTAAATACTCTGATATCCAAGATCACCTAATTCCTGAGAGCAATGTTGGCTGCTTTCCAACTCAGCAGTCCATAATGTGTTGGGGTTTTTTTTCCAGTTCACTCTCCGAGCCCTATTAAATTTGGTGTAGTCTGTGGTATTCTATAATTCAGTATTTCAAGCAGTGATCAGGCATTTTTGGAAAAAAAAAACACATGAAGTAAAAAGATGTCTATTAATTTTTTTCTTGTCATGAGCAGTATTTGTGGTCTGCTCTTGAAGTCCTCCCACATTTATTCTCTCTCTTCCACCTGTACCTGAAGAATCTGATATACCATGTCAAAAGTAGAGTCAATGTTTGAGGAATAGATTATCTGTCCAAATGGTTTCATGTGAGGTTTCACTTTGGTTCTGCAGAGTACCTGCTGACAAGGGAGCAGAATCCTTGTTTCCTGCTGTTCAACATTCAACTGGACCATAAATCACAGTATCACCAAGGTTGGAAGAGACCTCGAAGATGATCAAGTCCAACCCATCACCACAGACCTCATGACTAAACCATGGCACCAAGTGCCATGTCCAATCCCCTCTTGAACACCTCCAGGGACAGTGACTCCACCACCTCCCTGGGCAGCACATCCCAATGGCGAACGACTCTCTCGGTGAAGAACTTTCTCCTCACCTCAAGCCTAAACTTCCCCTGGTGCAGCTTGAGACTATGTCCTCTCATTCTGGTGCTGGTTGCTAGAGAGAAGAGAACAACTACCTCCTGGCTACAACCCCCTTCAGGTAGCTGTAGACAGCAATAAGGTCTCCCCTGAGCCTCCTCTTCTCCAGGCTAAACAATCCCAGCTCCCTCAGCCTCTCCTTGTAGGGCTTGTGCTCAAGGCCTCCCAATGAATAAATGAATAAATTAAGCTCTTGACATTGCCTCTGCTACTGAAATCCAGCTGCATCCTCGCATCAAGTAATCTCTTCCTCAAGTCTTCATTTATCACTTTCATATTCCACTTTGAAAGAAACTAGACTTCCAGGGAGCAAAGTGTCAGAAGGGAACCATTAGGAGAGGATGTTCGGGAAGCAAATTGTCCACACTGACCATCAAGTTTTGCCTATACATTTTTATAGGCTCAAGACAAACCTTGATTAATGAGTGCTTCTTTCCTATGCCCAACCCCTGAACTACAGCAGAAGCAATCAGTAAGGAGAAACTCATTTTTGGAAGATCCTGCTTGTTTACTTTAAAGGGACCACCACAAAATGTAGGTTCGTCAGAGGCCACTCTTCTTTGAGGCAAGTTTCTTTCCTGCTTATTCAAACGAGCATCCACACTAAAATGAAACACTATGTGTTTTTGATCTGCCAGAGTTTGCTTCTAAAGAACTTCTGTTCTGTCTGAGTAGGAGCAGCCACTCTTCCTTCCCAACTAGCAGATGCATGGTTTTGGTAATTAAATGCAGCTGTTCTCCTTTCTGCTCCTTCTTAAGCTTTTGAAGGAAACCCTACTTAGAGAGATGTCAGTGCTTTCAGCAGGGATGCAGAACATGAGGGAGCACCAACTGGGAAGATTACCTTTGCAAAGGACAGGTATTGTGTACCTTCATTATTAAATCACTTCAGAGAATGTAGGTGTGATGTCACAGCAAAGTATAATGTCAGCTAATATTTTAGAATCATGAGATCACAGGATTAGAGGATGTCAGGGGTTAAAAAGGACCTTCAAAGATCATCAAGTCCAACTCCCCTGCCAGAGCAGGAGCATAGAATCCAGCACAGGTCACACAGGAATGCATCTTGAAAGTCACCAGAGATGGAGACTCCACAACCTCTCTGGCCAGCCTGTTCAGTGCTCTGTGCCCCTCACAGTGATGAAGTTCCTCCTCATGTTGAGATGGAACCTCCTGTGCTGTAGTTTATATCCACTGCCCCCTGTCCTAGCACAGGGTGCAAGTGAGCAGAGCCTGTTTCCCCCTTCCTGACCCCCAGCCCTCAGATATTTATGAACATTTATTAAATGCCCTCTCAGTCTTCTCCTCTCTAGACTGAAAAAGCCCCAGTGCTCTCAGCCCCTCCTCATAGGGAGGGGAAAAAATTCTCTCTTGCAGAACATCTGTTTTTTAAAAGCTTGTTATCTTAATCTGAAAAGCACAGATTTTCCTGCCAAGCAAAATGGTAATGATGGAAAGGTTTCATTGTACTAGCCACCACTGTGCTTTATTTTATGTAGTATCCATGGGTTTGTTCTTTTTGCATGAAGGCAAAGCAAACCATGAACTGAAGTTGTGCATTATGAAAGATTTATGGAAAATAAAGTTATTTTTAAACCCCCTCCTTTCACGACCTCCTCCCCTTTCCCACCATATCTGCCCCTTTTCCACACACACAGACCCCATCCCATTTTCCCCCTTTTTCCCCTCAAATCCCATAGCACCTGGGCTCTGTTGGAGTCTCCTCCCACCCCAGGTGTGGCCACTTGGCCCTCCCTGCCTACTCCCCTTTTTAATCTCCCCCAGGGAAGACAGAAGCCCCAAGCTGAGCCCATCTGGGCTGGAGGATCCTCCTCTCATCACTGGTGAGTGCCCTTGGTGCATGCTGGGTGATGGTGGTGGTGACAACAAAGGCTGGGGGGCCTGGTGGCCCCCAGCTGTTAGGAACAGGATTGACAACTACTCCAACATCATCCACAGGTGCTGACTGGGGCTCCTTGCTGGGGCTGAGCTCCTCTGTGTGGTATCTTGGCTGGTTGAAGATCTAGTCCCTGGCTCTGGGATGGGTGTAAAAATAGTGGTGGTGGAGCAGAAGCTGTTTAGGCAGTGGGGAGGATGGTGTAGAGGGAGCAGGAGCTGCTTTGGGAAGATGAAGCAGGGGGAGGTGCAGGTTTTGTTGTTGCTCCTCCTTGTTTCCTTGCACCCTGGGATAGGGCAGCCTAAAGCAGTTGTGGAGTCCTCCTTCCCTGGAGGGATTGAAAAGCCATGGAGATGTGGTGCTGAGGGACAAGGGTTTAGTGGGGACCTGGCAGTGCTGGCTTGGACCTGATGCTCTTACAGGTCTCTTCAAGCCAAAATAATCTTCTCATGGACAAGAAGGCCAATGGTCTCCTGGGGTGCATAAGGAAGAGTGTGACCCAGAGGTCAAAGGACATTCTCATCCCCCCTACTCGCCCTAGTGAGGACACATCTGGAGCCTAAACAGACAGCTGGCTTTTCTTCAAAAGATCTTCCACAGTCTCTTTGATGGAAATTGCAAACTATTTTGCTGGTGAGGTAGTGCATATGAAGAAGACTTCTATAGGCATCCAGAACACCTCATCTGTTACCTGTCAGTATGGCTGTCCTCATGGAGATGTCCAGCAAGGAGAGAGGGAGCTGTCAGTTACAGGCCCTCAGGTCTACAGTGGCTTTTCCCATACTATAATGAAACTATTAATACAGGTGAGCCACAGAATGCAGCTATAAAAGGAAAAGACTAAAATTAATGTTAAAATGGAATTTAAAAGTCACTGTTTGTTATTTGTGATGTTACAAGGTCACACCTGGGCTCTCATATGCAAATGCTTAGAATAGAATAAACCAGGTTGGAAGAGACCTTCAAGATCATCACGTCCAAGCTATCACCCAATCCAACCCACCTAATCAACTAAACCATGCAACCAAGCACCCCATCAAGTCTCCTCCTGAACACCTCCAATGAAGGTGACTCCACCACCTCCACGGGCAGCACATTCCAATGGGCAATCACTCTCTCTGTATAGAACTTCTTCCTAACCTCCAGCCTAAACCTCCCCTGGTGCAGCCTGAGACTGTGTCCTCTTGTTCTGGTGTTGGTTGCCTGGGAGAAGAGACCAACCTCTGCCTGGCTACAACCTCCCTTCAGGTAGTTGTAGAGAGCAATAAGGTCACCCCTCAGTCTCCTCCTCTCCAGGCTAAGCAACCCCAGCTCCCTCAGCCTCACCTCATAGGGCTTGTGTTCCAAACCCCTCACCAACCTTATTGCCCTCCTCTGGACACGCTCCAGCAAGACAACATCCTTTCTAAACTAAGGGGCCCAGAACTGGACGCAGGACTCAAGGTGTGGCCTAACCAGTGCAGTGTCCAGGGGCAGAATGACCTCCCTGCTCCTGCTGGCCGCACTGTTCCTGATGCAGGCCAGGATGCCACTGGCCTTCTTGGCTGCCTGGGCACACCGCAGGCTCATGTTCAGCCTACCATCGACCAGCACCCCCAGGTCCCTCTCTGCCTGGCCACTCTCCGGCCACTCTGACCCCAGTTTGTAGCACTGTGTGACGGGTTGAGGCAGCCCCCTCTCTCCCCACCACGGGCAGAATAAAACAACTCAGACAAAACGGATTGCAAAAGTGATGGAAAGTTTAAAGGAAAAGCGGTGAATGTTTACAGAAAGCCAAAAGCAGAGTGACAACAGAAATCCCAAAACAGTCCCAAGATGATCCCATCCCCACCTGGGGGTACAGCCAAGACCCCCAGGGCTCCTTCTTCCCCCCTCCCCACTGCTAGGCTAGTCTCAGCTGGCCAGATCTGAGACTGCCCATCCCCCCGTGGCCTTGGGCCTAGCCAGGCCCATGGCCGGGAGACAACATCTCCCCCATTACCGGGCGACGGCGAGGAAGAAAGAGGAGGTGCTTAGACCTCGCACTAGATCTTATAGTGGTGCAGAGAATTATGGTAGAAATACCCAATTTGCTGTGTCCACCCACTGGGCTGGACCTCTGGACATGGGAAGCAGGGGGCACCCAGCCCAAACTGCAACACACTGCCTAGGGTTGTTGTGGCCAATGTGCAGAACCCGGCACTTGGATGTGTTAAATCTCATGCCCTTGGACTCTGCCCATCTGTCCAGCCTGTCGAGGTCCCTCTGCAAAGCCTCTCTGCCCTCCAGCAGATCAACTCCTGCCCCCAGCTTGGTGTCATCTGCAAATTTACTGCTGATGGACTCAATGCCCTCATCCAGATCATCAATAAAGATGTTGAAGAGCATGGGGCCCAGCACTGATCCCTGGGGCACACCACTAGTGACTGGCCGCCAGCTGGATGTGGCACCATTCACCACCACTCTCTGTGCTCGGCCCTCCAGCCAGTTCCTAACCCAACGCAGTGTGCTCCTGTCCAAGCCATGGGCTGCCAGCTTGGCCAGGAGTTTGCTGTGGGGGATGGTGTCAAAGGCCTTGCTGAGGTCCAGATCGACCACATCCACAGGCCTCCCCACACCCACCAGGCGGGTCACCTGATCATAGAAGGAGATCAGGTTGGTCAGGCAGGACCTGCCCCTCCTAAATCCGTGCTGGCTAGGCCTGATCCCTTGGCCATCCTGTAAGTGCTGTGTGATCGCACTCAAGATGACCTGCTCCATAACCTTGCCTGGCACTGAGGTCAGGCTGACAGGCCTATCATTCCCTGGCTCATCCAACCGGCCCTTCTTGTGGATGGGCACCACGCTGGCAGCCTCCAGTCTTCTGGGACCTCTCCAGTGAGCCAGAACTGCTGAAAAATGATGGAAAGTGGCTTGGACAGCTCATCAGTCAGCTCTCTCAGCACCCTAGGATGGATCCCGTCTGGTCCCATGGGCTTGTGGGGATCCAAGCAGCTGAGGAGATCTCTAATTGCCTCCTCCTGGAACACAGGGTAACTATGCTGCTCCCTGGCTCCATCTGCCAGCTCTGCAGGCCAGCTGTCGGAAGACATTCTGTCCTGCTGTTAAAATTTGAGGTAAAGAAGGTGTTAAGTCCCTCTGCCTTTTCCTCATCTTTTGTTACTATGTTCCCCTCCGTGTCCACCAAGAAGTGGAGGTTGTCCTTGACCCTCCTCTTGCTATTAATATATTTGTAGGAGGACTTTTTGCTGTCCTTCACAGCAGAGGCCAGTCTAAGCTCTAAGTGTGCATTTGCCTCCCTAATTTTCTTCCTACGGGACCTAGCAACATCCTTAAATGTTCCATGGGTTGCCTCATCTTTCTTCCAAAGATGATAACACCCTCTTTTTTTCCCTTAGTTCTTCTAGAAGTTCATTGCCCATCCAGGCTGGCCGTCTGCCCCGGCGGCTCATCTTCTGGTACATTGGCACAGCCTGTTCCTGTGCCTTGAAGAGTTCTGCCTTGAAGTAGGTCCAGCTCTCCTGGACCCCTTTGTTTTTAAGTGTTGTTCCCCAAGGAACCTTCTGAGTTAGTTATGTCAGCATTGCAAATTTGGGGGACACGCTTTTAGGAAAAAGACAGATTTTTCTATAAGTACAAATGAATGTACTGTGAAAGTGAAAAATTAATATCAGAAGTTCCAGAAGATTTAATAATTACAATTCCAATAAATCAATAGCTGCACTCAGATTGTGCAGTTCTTCAGACATATGCCAACAAGTGAGTGACAAGGGCAGTGGAAGTGCAGGTGCCTCTTTAAATTGATCTTAAATTAAGCAGGTAGTTTCATTCTCTCAGTCTACGAACACAGAATCCAATACATAATGCTCAAGGCAGAAGTCCAGATCAAATCTCACTGTAGCAGCAGTACATGAAGGAGCAGAGAATAAGCAGCTAAAAACATGCTGACCATGTATGGAGAAGGCAGCTTTTGAAAGCCCCTATTTACCCTTGTTTCAGCCAGGGGAACAGTTATCAGTGTATGCATGATGCAAAAATAACTCCTGAGGATTGTGTCAAACACCCATACTCAGGGTTTTAAGTAAGGCAAGCTGATGTTCCAGAGACTAACTGCACTGTAAGCATGTCTGGAGTGCTCTGTGGAGTGAGGTGCTGTGTTTCACGAGGCAAGGGGGGTGGGGAAACCATTACTCCCACAAAATGACACATCACACAATCTAGTGAACCAGAGTCCCTGGAATCTTGTAACACTGAGGTGGATCTGGCTCAGGCACGTCTGCACCACATCATACAGGCTTTAGCTGGTAGCACTAAGGGAAGATTTGTCCACAGGTAGCTACTGATAGCTTTACTAGGTTAAAATCACTAGGGTGTCTCACATCACTGCTGGCAGAGTTTTGCCCCCTGAATCTGGAAACAGACTTTTCTGTTATTAGAAACCCAGGAAGAATTAAGGCAGCCTGTTTTCACAGCAGCTATCCTCATGCTTTTACAGACATCAGTGGAACTGCACAGCTCAAGGTGAGGATAGAACTCAGCTCCTGAATACTAGCTTATGGTAAGAGAGGGAGAATCTATGAATACAGCAGCCCCTGCTAAAACAAATGTTCTCAGTGGCTGAGAGGGATGCCACATTGCAGAAGCCAGAATTTCTTCAGGGGAAATAAACTTTTTTCCATTGTTTTTACTTGTTTGCTTCTTCCTTTCTTTATATTTTTTAAACAACCTTTCAGAATCTTTTGACTGCAGCAGAAAAACTATCTACAGAAAAAAATTAAATTACTAATTCCCTTGGTTTACAGTTTGGCATAAACATTTTAAACCTTGACTGTACTTACTACATTCTGGATTAAAACATTTCTGCTGCATGTGGTGATTTACTTATTTTTTTGTTGTTTCTGTTGGCATTTTATGTTCAGACATTTTTTTGAAGTACTTAATATAAAATAAACTCACATGCAGATAACTTTGGAGCAGTGCAGTACTTTAAAACCACATGTTTACAGTAAGACAGAGAGAGCTTTGAAATCGAAGTTCAGCTCAGTATGAAACTAGGAAAGAAGTTAGAAAAATTTCTGAGCTCATGAGTTTAATTTTGCTCAAGCTGGGCCAAAAGTCTTTTCTCATCAAAAATTACTTAAGTCTCTGCTTTCCCCAGTAAGTCAGTGGATAGTTAATGTGTGCTTCTCTCATGAAAAGTGGAGTCAGGACCTCTGTTCCCACTTTATAGGTTTAGGCAATGGAAAATCCCAGAAGCTGAAGAAATTGGGCCATGTTGGAAAGACAGCCATCTGAGACTGAAGATTTTCATTTATTCACTCAAAATGGGGGTGTTTGTTTGGTTTGGGGTGGGTTGTTTGGGTTGTTGGTTGTTTTTTTTTTTTTTGCATCTGTCCTGGATTTCTTTATGTTCTGACTCTGTATCTTTTTGCAAGGGATTTTTGTAAATGAGAGGAGACTTTAAATAAAGTCTTCTACTGGGTGCGTTAAAAGTGCAATGTACGTAGTATCCTATCAACTCCGAAGAGATATGGAACAATATTTCCCTCCTTACATTTTTGGCAGATTTGTGCTGTGTTTGGTGGTGGAAAATGACTAAAGAATGGTAAAAACAAAAACATAATTCATTGGTAACCAGATCTTTTCTGGAAAAATAAACTAAGCCAGTGTTCTCTGGAAGGTTTGTATTGCCTCAATTATAAAGTAAAAGTTCTAGTAGCTTAGTTTGAGACAACTAAGAAAAGTTTGGCAGGTATCAGCTTTAAAGATGCCCCACATGCTGGAAGTTCTAATTAAATAACTAATAAAAGGTGTAGTTGGTGTGCAACTTGCCTCATTTTTGGTTACCATTGTCTGGTTCATCCAGTTCAGAGCTCGGTGGCTGCCTGTGTTTTCTGTTCTGGCCACTTGAGGGAATCAGTCGGTAGCTGAGGTCTGTAATTCTTGCTTGTACACTTAGGAAGTCAGAAAAACTGTATTTGTTGCAGAAAGTTTTCCAACTTTACTTCAACATGAAAGACATTACAAAGAACTGACTCAGAAATAAATTGCTCCCTACATACTAAATATCCAGGACGGGGGAAAAAATGTTGATAAATGAGAGTCTGGGGAGTTGCTAAGTGAGGTCCCTGCACACAATTTATGATCATGCACTCTTGGACTTCAGAATGATTAATACAGCTAATTCTCAGTGGAATAGGAGCTGGTTTAGCCCAAGAGAGAACTATACGCTATTGTTTATAGAAGCAGATAACATCAAAGTGTCCCACTGCTTGTGTTAAGCAAATAGAGAATTCTGGGTCAGTGCAAATTAATCCTAAAGGAGCAAGGAAATGTCCTTAATGACTGTTAGATCAGTGTGTTATCACTTTTCATACAACTGAAAATGCTGGAACTATTAATGAGAATTACTAATGGCCTCACTCGCCAGAGCACGCTGGCGGCTGTCTATTAGCAGTCCTCTGATGATTTGTACGTGTGACTTTTGTTAATGAAGTTAAGAGTATTTCGGCAATTTGCTGGTATATTTGAGCTGTTTCAAAAGGGGTTCTTTGTAATGAATATGAAGAATATTTTACACTACAATTAGCTGAATGGACTGAAAGCCTGAAAACTGAAATCCTTTATCAATACAATAAGATCTGGTTTAGAGAAGTAAATTGTTTTGATGTATGCATGAAGTAACTGCTGGGCGAAAAAATAATCGTGTCAATTGTGCCTATTAAACTTTGTTTAGAAGGAATAGGTTGCATTTCACAGATTCACAGTACCACTAAGTTAACTACAAATTGCCTGAGAAGCATTATTTGGTTTCTTTAAAGTACAAGCTAGACCACGAGAAGGTCTAGAAAATAAACTTCCTTTATTTGTTCTTAGGAGGTGTTTCAGGTTGTGTTGGTAATGATATGTATGTCTCCAAATGTTCTCCAATGCGTTATGATTCTGTTCCAGTCCCTCTGATGTGATCTATGCACCAGTTTATAGGATGGAGCAGAACTGTTGACAGGACAGGAATAGGAATAGGCCATGTGCTCGTTAGCTGTGCTGGTAGAACAGAAGGGCAAAAGTCTTCTCAACCCCTGTTGGCAGTTCTGTGCCTGTTTACAAGTCATCACAAAGCGGTATGAATGCACAGTCTGTGGGTGATTTAACTCGCTCAGTAGAGGCACCGTACAACTATTCATCTCTCAAATTTGTCTTGAGATAAAATGTCTTGTTACATCAAGAAACTGTTTATATAATTATTAGGTCTACTGATATATTGTTTGCTGGTGCAAGTTCATACCTACATTTCAATACTTCTCAGATATTTGGACATGAAAGCAAACACTTTTCAGAATTCAGTAACAGAAAAAATAGATCCCTGTGTAACCTACAGCTTTCCTTTCTACTGATTCATGTGTGGAGTACATCTTTGCAGATGGAGATGTGAAGTAACTGTGTGTAGTGTGTGTAATACATGCGTGCATAGGACACCAGCTCTTTTTTCTCCCATCACATTGGCTCTCCTACCTGAGAGAGTTCTTTGCTCAGGGCATGCAACAGAGTAGAGATGCAGTAGTCTTGCTCCCTTCTATCACCAAACTTCGCCAACAACCTCAAGATCTTTTTGTAAATATCTGGCTGGGGAGTAACACAGCTCTCCATGTATACTGCCTGGAGTAAACAAGCCAACTGTTTAGCAATACACAGAGGGGTTGCAGATAGTTGCCCAAAAAAAAGATATAGTTGCTGAGAAAAAAAACCAAACATCAGTTTCCAAAATTATTAACCTCCCAAAGGAGAGTTTACTGAGAAGGGAAAACAATCCTTCTCCTCCAAACTGAGAATACATCTTCTCTTCCCTAACTAAGGCCTTCTTGCTCGGTTTGAGGAAGGTAAGCACCTTTTCCTTCCAGCCCTGGTAAATCAAATTGCCTCACCAGGAAGGAAGTTACCTGGAATTACTTAGGTAAAAATTGCACAGCCTGTGGTCTTTGTGGTAGTCGAAATGTCCCTATGTGGCTTTCATTCCCACCGCCCCATCATTGCTTCATGCAACAATTCAGATTTGTTTGGGGTTTTTTTAAATCTTCCACAGGAGTCTGTCCTTCCTGGCCTTTAATCAGCCTTCATATTTCTCTATGAACTCCTTCCAGTATGTCTACATATTCTGCTGGTATGTATCTGGAACTAAATACAATGTAATGAGCGCAGAACAGAGCTACAGGGTAACGGGTGTTCATTAAAAAAACGAACACACCCATGTGTTTGGACTTGGGTAACCGTGGCTTAGCAGAGCTAATTTACAAAGTTTGCCTTTGAAAAGGTAAAAAAATAGATTTTTCATTTGCAGATACACTTCTGAAATCTTCCATGTCCACTCTAATACCTAGGAACAAAAGGAAACTGCTGAGAAACTGCTTATGTTTTGGCTCTGATGCCTCTCAACAGCCCACGCTCAGACCTGTTAAAATGCTCTGCACACCTTCGTGCCTGGCTTGTCCAGTTCACCCTTACTAGCATCATATGAGTTATATGCTGTGCACCTGGCCACTCTGACAGTTTTCATGATGCCAAAGTTTATGGCAACTGTAAATCTATTAAGTTACAATTTGCACTTAATAAAACAAAACGGCAAGTAGTTAAATGCAAGCTCAGTCCTAAACTAGTGAATAGTTTGCAGCCAAAGCCATTGAGCCTACTGCTGCTACTACTGTCTTCCTCTGAGAAATTCAATCGTGCTGATTTAGGAAACCTGGAGAGAGCTGGCAAGCCCCTCTTTTGGTTGGTAATTGCCCTGTAGACCATACAATCATGGGTGAAAAAAAGCCTGTGCTGTCGAGTCCCGAAAGGATAGGCATGCACTTATCAAGTGCTTCCTACCCACCAAGCAGAGCTGGGAGCTCATCCCAGTGCCTCTGAGCAGCCCTAATGTCAAAGCAAGGAGCTGAGTGCAGACAGGCTCTTCCTGCTGTCACTACATGGCCTTCCAGCTTGCCTCAATTTTATCACAGTAGAGGCTGTGCAAGCCAATTGCTCAGGAGTGGAATTTGGAGCAGAGAACTAAGATCTCTCTTGCCGGAGAAGGCAAGTGGGCACCAAGACACCTGCTAGCACAAAGGGCTGTTTAATGCCATCTTGACGAGAAAAGGTAACGCTGGAAACTGCACAAAAGGATCAAGGATTTGCTGGCATCTGTAAAACAAATTTCTCTGACAGCTTTAAAATGTCATTCTTTATACCCCCGCTCTGCCTGTGCTCCATATTGCAGCATTTCTGGGTGGCCAAGTGTATGGGCCCCGTTTCACAGATGAATAGTCTGGTCAGAAACCATATGCCCAGTTTCATTAACTCAAAGGAAAAAAAAAAAAAAACAGCCTGGCCAAGGGAGCCACTGAGAGCTCAAAAATCTGATCCATCATGCTAATTGGTTTGGAATATTAGCCTTTAGTTGAGACTTGACATCCGTTTCCTCCTGAATATAAGCAATTTGCTTAACAGCTCTGGCACTGTTCATAACCACGCAAAGCTCAACGCTCTGCCCCCAGCTCCTAGCTTGTAATTTCTGGAATACAAGAGAATGCATCACTTATAATAGAGTTAAAAGGGCTAGCTGCTCCTCAGAGGGCATCTCTGGGAACTTATCCTACCCCCTTCTGGAACTTTTGTTGGGGAGAATTCATATAAGGACTTTTAATTCACAAAAAGTGCTTAGTGCTGACTAATGTGTGCCAATTAAGCTCAGCCCATAGAATCAACAGTTTCCTGTTACCTGTTCCTTCAGGTAGAACAGCGGCTGATACCCCTGCCCTTTCCCAGGCTTCTGTGCAGGGACCTTTCCTGCCTGAAAACAGTAGGGACACCTGTTTTCCAAGCACAGAAGGCCAGCACCTGAAATCCTAGGAATGGGCCCGCTATTGAGAAAAGGGTGCTTGATAAGGCAGCCACTGTGATAGGCAGCGGAAATTTGATGATGAAAGGAGATGCCTAATAGATTAATCTTGTGTGATTTGCCAAAACACAGGGTTTTCTGCAAGATTATCCACACTTGCAATAGGAAGCCCTTTGTTTTGTAAAAGTCCCCACTTATCGTGGTATCCTTTATCTCAACAAGAAACATAATGGTTTGCTTGTTTACATGCATGGCAGATATATTCAGAACTGAGCTTAGGAACTGTGAACTTCTTTTCATTTGAAATGTTTTCAATAGGCAGGTTATTAGCTGAGGGGAACAAGCAGTTGCACACACATAAAATTTAAATCTGCCTTGCTTAGATTGGCAAAAATGAATGTTATTTCATCCACTGGGAAAATGTTTGACTTCCTGCTCAAATACTTTTGGATGAAAATCACAACTTCACTTGTAACCATCATATATGTACATTTTTATTTTTTTTTAGTTAAGTGGTATGTCTATAGAAGCATATTTGTTACAGTATACCAGTTATTTTACACTATTATTAAATAATTTATTAGCTTGTCTTTGCTTCTTCAATTTTACTTTGCTTACTATAAAATGTAACCGATGGCTTTACATTACTTATAATGAATGTGTAGCCAGAATCTAGCCCTTGATGTGCCTTGCATAGAACCACTTCGGTTTCTGGAACCCATTTTTATATACCTTGTACATCTGAGACTGCAGAACTACCAAAGCACCGTGTTCCTGGACTCTGAAAATAAACAAAAATTTACCATGTTAGGAAACAGCTTTACTAAAACCCTTTTTAGCAGCTTTGTATCAATGAAGGTTTTCATGGAGCACAACGTTGAGCTTGCTGGATATACAACAGACACGCTGTACAAAAGCGTGCACAGCAGGAGCATACGTTGTATTAAAGGACCTGGAGCACAGGAGTTACTTTCCAGTGCTCCTCGGCTGTAGCAGGCTATATGTACCATGTAGGTTTCTAGTTTACTGCAGAGGCAGCCCAGTTTCCATGTCATAAGTACAAGGTGGGAGGTCACTTTTTTTTTCCCTCTGCTCTAAACTTTCCTATAGTTCAAACTGCACATGAAGCCAAGTCCTGCAGTTCAAGGTAGTCAGTTCACAGCTGAAACTGAAAACTGTGGAGAAGGCCTTCACAATTTGCTTGCAATTAGTAGAAAATTGCCACAATCTTTGCAAAATTTCTTCTTTGGGCTCACAGTGTCCATATAGCCTCTATAAATTCCCCAAGGTGGAATCAGCAAGCAGAAAAAGGTTTCCGGTCTCATTTCTTCTTGTTATTACATTCATTTCATAAAAGTGTCTGAATGAAGTGACGCGCTGGCAGGTAACAGCGCCTTCTGGCCATGAACAATGGGAATTCTTTCAGAGGAAAGCCCTCAGCCAAGCAAGAGTGACAACTATACTGCAAGCATAGCAGCGGAGATAAAAACTACTGTCCAAATGTGTTTCTTGGCACTTAGTTCTGTCTCCATATTTATTGAAGTAATTGCACTCCCGCTACTTTCTGTATTTTCAATGTTTTTAATTTTAGGCTGGTGACAAAAACATTCTGGCAAAGAGAAGATAATTTAATATTTTAACTTTTTAAAGCATGTTGCTTCCACTATATAAATGAGACTACCTCTCACTAGGGTAAGTGTGATCAACCTTATGTTTCATAACACGGTTTGTCATTCCCTAATCTTGAATGCATAAATAGAGACATTTAAAAGGCTGCTTGATGTTTTTTGGGGGTGGAGAGTGATAGAATTTTTAAATTGGTGTATATGTTGTTTCGAGAGTTGGTTTTGTTATGGTACTGTTATTATTATTGTTATTATAATTAATCACATCCATTTGTGTTTTTTTTTAATCAAAAGTTTATGGTCACATCACCAGATACTATGTGTGTCACTAAACAAAGGATATTTTGCTTTTCTACATACACTAAATTATAATGTCTGACTAGGACCTGTCCCTAAAAAGTACTTTCTGAGTCAAGTTTCTGCATGCACACTTTGCAGATGGCATATGGCATTCTAACCCAGCCTCAGAGATAAAATTTACATTGGTGGTGTTGGAATATTTTCATTAGAAGATGACTTTTACAGGTAACTTTTGGTTTTATTATTGTTATTTTAATGTCAAAAGCAAAAGTGTCTGTAGCCTCATCCCAAGCGTTCTGGAGGAATATGTGCCTCCTTGAGAAAAGGAAACACAGTGCCAAACTGTGGAAGTGTGGAAGGACACATCCTTTCCGATAAGCCATGTTATGGTTCAGGTCTGCAGAAGAATCTGCCAAATGTTTCAGGGCAGACCAGAAGTGTACTTCTGAACAAATCTCCTGGTTGTTCCCATTCAGAATAGAATAGAATAGATCAGGTTGGAAAAGATCTTTGAGCAATGTTTTGCTTCATAGTGTGGAGTGGTCTAAGAGCACATTCAGTAAATAGTTTTTGGATGGAACAAAGCCAGGTATGCTCCAGGCCTGCACCCAATGCATTCCAAAAGTCAACAGGTAACTAACAGGTCGCAGACCCCAGCAGGAACTAGCCCAAAGCATGCCCTTTCTGACACATGCCTAATCCTTGGCACCAACAGATTTGCTCCACACATCCGCTCATGCCAGCCCATGTTACTTGCTACTGTATGCATAGCTTCTGTGACCTGCACTAATTTTGCCATATGGAAGGGCATTTATATGAATAAAAACACAGTGGTGGATTTCAGAGCAGACTAATATCTCCTAGCCCAGACAGAAGCACTGAATGCTGAATGGGAGGCTTGCTGAAAGGCACCCTTCAGCTGAAGCAAAGCATCTTGGTAGATGTACAGAGGAACTACCAATGTTCCACACAGGATTGTTTGCTGCTTATTGCTACTTCCTATCAGATCTGTCTCTTACCAGTACCACAGGCATTTGCAAGTGTGACTGAACAAAAGAAATTACTCCGGATCCATGCCCTGTGTTGTTGCAAATGTCCAGCACAGGGAAATACCTATTAGAAGTGCATGGAAAGACTACTGGGAACAAAAATGACTGTTACAAAGTTAAATGAGAAGACACTGGTACATCTCTGGAAACTGATATAGGTTCTTCAGCTTCTCTGGGTCACCATTAGGGAGGGATCAGACACCATTATTTCTCAAGCTCATGGGTTGCTTTTATGCTATGTTGATCCAGTTAGGTCTACTAAAAGATACCAACTCTCCTTAGAAGCCTTGACTTGGTTGTGAACTTAGATCACCCAAGCTAAAACAGCAACAGGACAACCTCCACATAGTGTAAGTGTAAATTGCAGGGTCAGCACGAAACTGATCCTGGTTCTTGGATGAAGGAAGTGCCACATGTTGTGTCACATCCCTGGAACGGCCAGCACCTGCTAAGAACCTTCATCACAAATTGAAACCAAAGTGAGCTGAGGTCACACTTCAGGATAACTTTGGCATGTCAGCTCTCTATCACTGGATCTGAGGAAACAGAATATTTATCATTTTGAGGCTTCAGAGAATTTTTTTTTTAAACTAAAATCTTGGAAATTTGACAGGTTAAATTACAAGTTTTTAATGCAGACAAAATAATTGTTTCTGGTACTCATTCAGAGGGTGAAACACAGCATTTAAAGTAATGTACTTCTGCTTGTACCATAATGCCTTTAAAGTATGTGTACTCGTTTTGTCCTCCTCATCTTCATTCATGGACAGATTTGTTGTCTTTTGCTTCTTTGGTCATCTCCCCTGCATCAAAATAGGACATGGTGTGTAACATGCCTTCACTCTCTTAGCTGGCTGTACACATCCAGGAATTAACACTGTAGTGCAAGGTCATCAGACCCATAAATTAATATGATTTTGTGTGCAAACTCATACTTTTTCCCATTACAGGGATAGATTCCCATAGTTAAGGGCTGAGGTTGCTCCAGGCAGCAATTCAGGGCTTCCAGCACAAGCTTATTTTCTTGGCTTCCCTCGGGAAGTCACTTTTTCCCTCCCTGACCTGTACAGGGCACCTAAGGAGTCCAACTCCCAGGGAAGCAGTGCTCCACGAACAGGTTTCCCAAGCCAGCTCCAGATTTCTTAGGCTGAAAGATAAAGCTGGAAGTAAAGAGAAGTTAAAAACTTACCCTAGTATGTATACAAGGCTTCTTTTATTCCATTGTACTTTTTTTTTAATGGGTCATTTCCTAAACACTTGCCATCCAAATTAAAAATGGTGTGTCTATCAATTGATTGTAAATTCGAAACTGCTTAAATACATCTGCAAAATAATAGGAAGAGTTGTAATGTTAATGCATGCACTTGGCAATGAAGAGTATGAACAGGAGTTTGACATGTTGTCCTTTAAAAAAGCTAATGTTGTGCATGTTGGTGTGGAAATACCACAGATCCTGTTTCGATTCAATTACTTCATCAAAAAAAGCCATAGCATGAAGACTGAGTTCTACTATTTATTGAAAGTGACAAGTTAGCCAAGAATCATAGTTCATAAACATGAGACTCGATGTCTGGGAAAAAAATTAATAACTACCTTAGGCATGTTTTAAAACCAAGCTGTTCTGTGAGTAGCTAACAGAGCCTGAACCCCTTTATGTCTGTCTCATATCCTCTATACAGTACTGCTCTATCAACTTTGTTCATCTCTCACATCCCTGCTTGATGATCCCTTTTGGCAAGAGAGCACAGCCTAAACCCAACCCAGAGCTGTGGGGTGACGGTGAGCAGACCAATACATGGCCATGAGCATTCATGGTGCGTCTGGCTGCTGCCAGGCAGAAGCCAAGCTGGCCTTCTTGAATGGAAGCCAAATTACCTGGAAGAACAAATAAGTTTTTTCTCTTCCATCCAACCACAAATTTTCATGGCAGTTATTGGAATTTAACAGTGTTTGGGAGTTCTCTCTCAAATGTGGTCTAAATTGGCCTGAACTTTTGTGGGGACAGGAGTAAGTAGCAGGGGAGAAAGAGAGAGTGAGAGAGAAAGCAGGGCTAAAAATAACAGCATTTGGATTTTTCCACATCACTTATCCTGAAATAGTAGAAAATGTAATATGTAAAAGAATACTGGGGTTTTCTCCACTAAAAACAATAGCAGACATATATACATTATTTTTATCTTGATCCAGCAATATATATCCACACACAACGACAGCTGCATTTTCTTCAATTCAGAGTACGCAGGCTTTGAGCTCTGTACCTTTCATCTCTGAAAATGATGGACACACACTAGGGAGTTATTTGCCCAGGGGCAGGGAAGAACACTTTCCAGTGTGGGGGTTATTTTGGAGATAAGCTCACAGCTGTGTATGAAACACATCGAGAGAACCACATCTGTTTACATCAGCTGAGGATCTATTTCTTATCTGCAGCAGTATGTTTTTCAAGACAGCTTAACTCATTTGGATTTAGTACCTGATTATGTGGTTATTTTTAGAACTCTACAGAGGCCCATGAGAGAAATCTCACTGTCTCAAATAGTCTTGTTTAATTTGTCCTCTAGGTTCTACAACTATTACTATGTATTAACAAATGAAAGGGACTGGTTTGCCATTGTGTTCAGACTATTTATCAGCAAAGCTATTTATAATTTTAGGATGTTAAAAACTTTTAGTTAAATCAACAGGGCTCAAAACGTGATCCCCAGACATAAGTGACAGCACCAGAGGCTGGAGTGCAATTCAAGTCCTACATGCTAATGCCAAGACCAAGATACAGTAGGTTTAGGACAGCCCCCACTGCTTTTGACATTCTGATGCCATGGCTAAATATCAATTACTATTTTTGAGAATATCGACCTTCCTGGAGTTTGCATTTTCAAACTGGTTTCATTCTGGCTTACTGCATCTTGATAACAAATCTATTGTCTCTTTTCCATGCCTGTCTCCCTGGCATCTAATTAAATGCTAGAGAGGTGCAAGACACCAGATCAGCATGTGGTGGATGAGACACAGATGCATCTAGTGAAGGCTTTGCTGCTATATTGTAATTTATAGTTTGCATCCAGCACCACTTAAAGGAAACAGGTTTACAAACATACACATCCTCTCACCAGCCCATCCCCCTCTATTTCCTTTTTCTGTCTCAGTATCTCTGCTGTTCTTGTTTCTTTACAGAATAGCACCATTTTATGTGTGCCAGTGCGGGGAACTGTAATTAGAAATTCTGATGCAAAGTCAGTGAAAAAGCCAAAACTTTTGAAATTTGCACACCATCCCAGTGTTCATTCCATCAAGAAAAATGTGGATAACTTAGAAGTCAAATTACATTGACCTTTGGGATGATTTTTGCTTGCTGACACTCCAAAGCCAGCAATACAAGTTCTTGAAAAATTATCTTAATGCCCATAATCCCTTGTTCTCATTTAAAACAATTAATGACAATGCATCTGTTCATACTCCAGATCTGCAGATGCCAAACTTTTCTATTCCTTTTTTCTTTTTGTTCCCACTAGGAAGCTGGTAGATGCATGTGGGGCTGAGTTTCGTTAGATTGGCTTTTTACGAGTATGCTGGTTCACACTGAAAACAATTAAATAATTGTATGTATGGAGAATGAACAACTTCATTTCTAGGGAAATAATTGTTTTGTCTGTTAACTTATCACATATTTTATTGTTTTCTGAATGTGTCATACTCCAAACACGCTATGCAGCCATCTATCAACACAATAATCAGCTGTGTTTACAGTAAAATCATACTGGATTTGTGCCTGTAAAGTCATCCTTCTTTACATGATTGACATACAGACTTTCTCCTTGTCCTTTCCCCTAACATGCCACATAAAATGCAAGGAGTGGTTTGTAAACTCTGAAGTCAAGTTGCAAAGTGTCTGGATGAGGCTATTGCATCAGACAGAAGCATAATTGGTAGTTGGGATTAGAAGGTTGTGGACCAACTCTGGAGGAGCAGCTGAGGTGCTTTCTCAGTGGCATTTTAGCACTAGAAGCAGGAGAGAAAATTGAATGGTGACCATCAGGTATCTTATGTCTCATTCCAGGTTGTGAACCAGGCAAGCCAAAAATGAAGTTTTAAGAAACATCAAAACAGAGCAATCTTCCCCTGCCATTACATTTTTCATGGTGGTTTAAAACCACTGCAAACAAATGCAAGGCTTCAGTATGCAGCATCAGGTGCTGAAACTCTGCTGCCTGTATCCCAGTAACACTCAGCTGAATTTCAACATGTGAAATTATGAGCGCAGCTCTTGCTCTGTCTGAACAGGTTTGCTCTTGCAGGTCTTACAAATGCAGGAATTTTTCACAAAATGTGGACAAAATACCATTTGGATGCAAAAGGAGATCAGAGGAAAAACAAACAAACAAACAAACCGACCCAAAACTTCAGGCACACATAGCATCCAAAACACTCAAATTCCATGTTCCTAGTGCTGCCACATAACTTGTATGCCACAGTATCACAGTATCACCAAGGTTGGAAGAGACCTCGAAGATCATCAAGTCCAACCTGTAACCACAGACCTCGTGACTAGACCATGGCACCAAGTGCTACGTCCAATCCCCTCTTAAACACCTCCGGGGATGGTGACTCCACCACCTCCCTGGGCAGCACATCCCAATGGCGAACGACTCTCTCAGTGAAGAACTTTCTCCTCACCTCAAGCCTAAACTTCCCTGGCGCAGCTTGAGACTGTGTCCCCTTGTTCTGGTGCTGGTTGCTAGAGAGAAGAGACCAACCCCTTCCCTTCTTCTTCTAGCCTGATGCAGAGAAATTGTTTTCATTAGACAGCTCTACAGGCGCCTCAATTGATGGCTTAGAAAACTGTGGAAAATACTTCACACCCTCCAACACTCCCCAGTCTGTCTGGAAGGCCAAGTGACCTGACCTGCAGTAGAGCAGTGTACCAAAGCATCTGTACCATGTGAAGCACAAGTGGTACCCTGGATTTGGTACAAAGCACCAAGAACAAAAATCAAGCAGGCAGAGATCACGGGGATACACAGGACTGTGAATTCAGTGAGAAGTTCCCAGATGTTGAGTATAACTGGCAATGGCAATGTTGTTTTGTCAGGTCTAATACTGACCCACCACACGAGAAATCTAAATGCAACAGCACAGGAAACAAAAAAGTGTGATCAGGAAAAGCATCACCAAATCCTCACAAGGAGATATCAGACATGAAAGTGCTAAAATAAACATTTTGCCAGATACTTGTTGAAAAGGACGAATGTTGTTTTAATTCAAGTCTATAAAGTGAAAAAAAAAAAAAAAAATCAGTCTAGAGCCTATTATTTGTATCTGTGCATTTGTACTGTGTGTAGCTGTGTTTTCTCCATAGACTGCCCACTGGAAAGGTACCATGCAAGATCCCAGAGCATACTCTGTGTCAGAAAGATTTTAGACAAAAAATTTATAGAGTTCACCAGCACAAATACCACAAAACAATAATCAATACAGAAAGCCATAACAAAAGCACATCATAAGATTGTAATGTTGTGGTGAATATATTTTAAAAATAAAAATGAGCACTCTTGTAGCAGATTATCTTTTTTCTGTATTCATTGAATGGTCTGATTTTAAATTTCAGAACACTTTCCTATGTCAATGACAATCTTAATAGAGTCCAAGTAGTTCCACAAGGCACCTTCTGATGCACAAGCCCCTGGCTTGATTGCAGTGAATGGTGAGTATTTCCTGTGTTTAAGTCCACATATGGATTGAGTAAGGCAGGGGCAGAGAGACTACTGTTTTCCTTCACTACATCTTCATTTCTTTTTCACAGGCTAAGCCTTTTCTGTTTTTCCTGGCTCTGTTGTCAAAACATTGACCAGAATTTTGGCTCATGGCTTGCAATACGAGGCCAAAACAATCCTCTGGAAACCAGTGTGGCAAAATGTATTTTAAATCCATACATTCACCGTTCAACCATGGGAGTAACCACGCCCATTGCCCCACTCTGTGGTTTAAAAACAACATGGGTTTGCCCCCAGAATGGTCTGATATTTGACAAGCTTTTTCAAGCTGGATATATCAACATTTAAACTGTTCCGAGGCTTGGCTTTCTATGTCACACGTAGGGCAAATATTAAAACACACTCTAATTGTTTTCTGCCTCTATTAAACTAGACAAGGGGAATGCATTGTGCATTCTGCATAATTTCTTTGAAACTCTGTCAGTTTCTCCAAAGACAGGCTACAGTCATGGGGGGGTTGCCCCTTTTTTTTTTTTTTTCCTTCCTCCTCAAACACATGTAACTGGGACCTTCTAAATATTATCTGTGTTGCACCCTTTCTGGAAAATAGACCATTACAACAAATACCTAGAGCTAATTCCTGTTCCTGACACACAGAAGTCCAGAGCAAAGCAGTAAAAGATGACACGTTTTAAGGACTTCTTCATAAAATTTAGCATATTATACACGTACCCTGTGACAATGCAAATTGTTTTCCTGACTGATCAGGTTCCTGGAGGTATTCTCTTTCCTCAGGGGTAACTAGGAACCCAAACAGAAACTCTCCTGTAGAACTGGAAACAGGACAAGAGCAACTTTGCACACATAATCAGGACAATTAATGTATTGAGATGGTGTGTTCAAAATTAAATAATCTATCCAAACTGAATCTAATCTCTTAAGTACTAGGATATAATTCCCCTGACCCAGAACTCCTCTAGGATTTAATTCCGCCTTTTTTCATTCAGTTTTTGTGCCAACTACCACAGCACTGAGCCAGGTCTCTTCTGGCACAGGTTGCATGGTCATGATTTACTTAACACTCATCTACAGAAATACATGCATGGACACACAACAAACCTAAATGTGGGGCAAGGGTCTGTTTCTACCTTGAGCCATCTATAAATGATCCGGGAGATATTTGAATCAAATTTAAATATTCTGCTCGGATTTACACCCAAACGGCACAGTGCAAACCAAGGAGTGGGCTAGAAAGTCTTTCGTTGTTAAATAAAGCATAAACTTCACAGCCAAACTTGTTTCATGGTGTGTGCTGCAGAAAGCTTTACAAGGCAGGGGTCTCTATGTTCGTGAATGTAGAGACACTTTTTAGCGTTTCTCCTCTGCCTCATCCACACCCGGGGTGAGAGAGAGGCAGCATCCGCCCTCACTGTAAGGGGGAAAAAAAAAAAAAAAAAAAAAAAAAAAAAAAAAAAGCACAAACAATTAGGGTGGGGGCGGGCAGCCCCTCGCTCTGGCACTGCTGCTGGAGCCCCCGGGGCGGCGGCTGGGGGAGCCCGGGGGCACTGACTTTGCCACCCAGCCTCCCGCCTCCTCGCCGGTGGCTTTGTCCTTCAGCGTGCTCCCACCGGCCTTCGTCACGAAAACTGTAAAACCCCAATGCTGGGTTTCCAGTGGCTAAATACAAAGCTCTAAAAACCAACAAGGGGGAAAAGGGTGGAGGAGAGAGAAACACGAAGCGTTTCAGCAAATTCCATAAACCGGAGAAGTGAGAGCTATCGAGAAGGGAGAAAGGGAAGGGAGGAGAAGCTTGAAAGTATCCGCGCAAATAGCAAATATCTTTGTTTTAGTCTCAGACACCGTAACTTGTTTTACGATTAGTGGTCTGTTAAAAGATTTGTACTGGACGTACTTGATACTGGGTTACAAAAGGTTGCGTTAATTGCCTTAAGCCATAATGACCCATGAAGGACTGCAAAGGAGGAAAACACACTTCTTCTTTAATGAAATAAACCACAAGAAATAAATTAAATCAAATAAATAAAAAAAGAAAAGAAAATAAAACATAAAATAAAATAAAATAAAATAAAATAAAATAAAATAAAATAAAATAAAATAAAATAAAATAAAATAAAATAAAATAAAACATAACAAACCCCAAACCCTGGAATGCGGCGGGGCGCCTGGAGGTGGCAGGCAGGGAGGGAGTAGGAGTCCCGGTCCCGGCGGGCTCCAGCCCCGGTGCCTTCGCGGATGCTGCCACCCCCTGCCCACACTGCCGCCGCCCTGCCTGTGTCGGCCCTGGGCCCGACCGCCAGCGTTATGATCCGAAATGAAATGTGTCTACTAATAATCTATAGCTTTGCTCGTCGGTGCAGAGCAGACAAACAAATTTGCCCTTCCAAATGAAAAGAAAACACTATTTCTTAGAAGTGTTTAGGAGGGTGCACAGTGGGGCATATTTTCTTTCTTACTGGCAAGAGTTTGTAACTGGATCCTTTAACATTACTGAGAACATGAAAACATGAAACAAAAGTATTGATCCAAGAATTCACAGAAGAGAAGTATCCAAATACGCACTGATTTGTTTGAATTTTTCGCAAGGTTACCTCAGATGTTTTGGGGGAACATGGAAGCTTGCGGTATAGCCCCTGCATGTCCTGTTCAAACATATGCCGAGGAAAGTGTTATTTGTATTGTTAAATTTATATTATGTTCATTTTAATTGCATCAGCTGCTAGACAGATCTAGGAATAATGGCATTAAAGAGGGAAATAGCAATCATCTTCAGAAGACTGCAGTATAATGGAGGAACCTAATTAATTTAACCTTGAAGTCTGCCTTAATGGCTGCACTTCATCATTTCCACAGATGGAGCTTGAATGAATTAACGATGGTGTTTATCCCAGAAGACATCTCTGACTGTGGTTAGCCAAGGGCAGATCTCCCACGTAAAGATGCATTTCTACACTTGAGGGAAAACAGCCAGAGCCCTGGCAATAGCTGTCGAAACCTGCTAGTGTTATGAGCGTGTATGATACAGAAAAATTGGGAAAATGCACAGTATGTCTCTTCGGGGTCTCATCAAGGGGTGCTGGAAGAAGATACAGTGTTTCCTTGCTTACCATAGCCAGAACTTTCCAATGCCATTTCAGCTTCTCTTCCTTTATTTCCCCCTTCACTATATTTTTAACAGTGTTTCCAACTAATCTCTTTCCTTTCCTTTAAAAACGCAGTACATGTCTGTTTCTAGATTGGTAAAATTCAACCCAACCCTTCTCCTATATGATTTGCCATGTTTACAAACATTTTATGCTACGGAAACCTGAGTGGAGGTAAGCACTGCTCCACACACACACACAAAAAACATATCAAGACACGGATTATTTGAACAGAGCAATTATTATTTCAGCATTTTCCACGCTGACACAATTTCAGGGTGCACGAGCATGCACACAAACTCAAGTCGCTCGTGGATGTCAAACTGGAGTCGGGAAGCGAAGAATCTTCTGCGTTGCAGCTTCTGGCTGAGAGAGACCACTCCCTCCCCCGTGATACTCATCTGGGATAAACCACAACAATTTAATGCTCTGTACTTTTCACCTGCATAGCTGGAATATGAAAGTGTCGTTTGACCACTTTAAGATGGATATTTCTTACCCTGGGTAGCCGGGACCTGAGGAGTCACCCATACAAGTAAAGAAATGTATCAGACGAGCCCAATTTCGTCACGATTCTCTTTCCTGGCTCTTGTGCAAAGCGAAATGTTTGCTGGTGGCTCAGAGACAGAAACACGTTTCTGTGTCCAGAGCTGTGCTCAAGAGAGATCTTACACAGTGTCGCGCTTTTTTGCCTTTTTTTTTTTTTTTTCCTTTTTCCTTAAGGTTTAGTGGCATCTAGGGTTTGCTGTTGCCGCTTATTAGGGTGGTTTTTTTTTTTTTTCCCACATTTCCGAGCGCCTAGCAAGGAAAACTCACATGCCTGAGTTTAGACCTTGGTCCCTGCCCCACATAATAATCTGACACCATTCTTACACCCTGATGCAGAAAGCGTCTTTTCTGTTCCTCCCTTGTGCGGAGCCGCCTGCGAGAGAAGCCGACGTCGGTCCGGGGACCCGGGGCTGCGGTTTGGGTCCCTACAGCTGTCGGCTGCTTTGGAGTGGTGACGGGGAAGAGCAGCCCAGGAGCGCCCGGGCTGCTTGTGCCGGGCCATCTATGAGGGCAGGTTTGGGTCAAATCTCGGTCTGTTATGACGGCAGGTGCCTTCAGCACCAGCCAGCGGTGGCCCCAAATATCCACGCGGTATGAAACTCGGGTGTGCTGTCACCTCTCTCCGTGGCGGGACAACTCTCCGGCTGCTGACGGCCGAGAGGACGGCGGGGGTGGAGCGCAGGCAACAACGACAAGAATTCGGTAATTTGGGATGATGACGTGTGCCGTGACGCTAGCCCAACTAATGGAAAGCAAACGCTGCTGCTTCTCCAAACAAAGGAGGCTAACAGGTTTAAAATCCTAGTCATTGGCCACCTGGAAATAAGCTACTAGTTGTACGTGGATACATTCCTCTGGGGGAATAATAATAATAATAATAATAATAATAATAATAATAATAATAATAATAATAATAATAATAATAATAAT
Source organism: Picus viridis (assembly GCA_033816785.1). Taxonomy (NCBI): domain Eukaryota; kingdom Metazoa; phylum Chordata; class Aves; order Piciformes; family Picidae; genus Picus; species Picus viridis. The sequence continues at coordinate 2,930,624 of CM066571.1, forward strand.
AATAATAATAATAATAATAATAACAACCAAACACAAAATCCAAAAGCAAAACAAAACACACACACAAACAAACACAATAACCCCAAACAACACGAAAAAAAAAACCAGACAGAATATAAGGAGGAATCGGTACAGAAAGTAGGTAGAGCTACTGAGGCTGCCAATGGCACACGATGTGGGGCTAAGCGTGAGGCGCAGCACCGCTGCCTGCGCTGCAAGGAAATCTGTTAAATCGGCTAAAAGAAAACAAAATAAACAAACAAAAAGTCTAAACAAAACTCAAACAACGACCTACCAATTAAAAAACCCCAAACCCCGCACCAAAAAACAAAACCACAAAACCGCAGAGACGCGGCAGCACCTGCCTGCAGCGAGCCGATGGGCGACAGGAGTGGGAGGGTGCCTGCGATGCGGTGGCTGAGAGATGTTAAATTTTGGTTCACTCTTTCAGCTAACGCTGCAGTGGGAACGCGCAAAACGCTCCCGTGTGAGCGCGGCTTGGCAGCGCCTTCCCCGGCTCTGCGGCCGCGCATCCCCGGCAGCAGGGATTTCACTGAAAATTTAAAGAACTTTAAACCCCGCAAACTGTCGCTACTAGAAAGAGAGAACACAAATGCCCGCACGCTGCGGCATTCCCCTCTCCCTTCGGAGGCGCGGGGAGGCCCTGGCTCAGGGCGGTGGGCGGGAGGAAAAACGGCCGCAGCCCGCTCTGTGCTGTGCTCCCGCCTCGGCCGCTCCTCCTCCCGAGTCGAAGAGATCTGACTGCGGATCCAACGAGACTTTTCTGTTTCCCCGGCCCCGGTGGCCCCCGCTGGGGCTACGACTGGTGCAGGCGCCCTTGAGAAGAGGGAGGCAGAGGGGAGGGGAAGGTGGTGGCCACGATGAACGGGAAGAGACGGGAAGACTGAAGGACCAGGGCTGCTCTTGTCCAGCCAGGGACCTCCACGCAGCATCCTCCCCTGTCTTGCGCCTCTTAGGACCGAGAGCCGCCGAGACCCAACCTCCCCGCGCTCCCGCATCGCTGACAGGCAGCCCGAGTACAGCAAGGGCTATGGTACGCCGCCTGGTGTCCTCCCAATCCTGGCTCGGGGTCCCTGGGTTCCACTAGCAGCACAAGCCGGCGATACAAAGCGGCGGAACGGGGGCGGAGGCGCTGCGAACGCCTCCTGCGGTGCTGCCCGACGGACGCGGACGCTCCGCCCGGAGGGTGGATTCGGCTTGTAACGGATAGATCATGGAAATCTTCAAATCGCCTGTGAAAAATAATAAAAACACACGAAATCCTAGACAGTCCACAGCAACTGATTTTTATCTACCGTTTTACGCGTTTCATTATCCATCTAAATGTAACCACCCCGTGATTTAATGTAGTTTAGGGAGACCACAGACGATTTTGGCTTCACCAAGCCTTTTCATTCTAGTGCTGGCAATAGGCTAACTTCAGACTTCTCTCAACAGTTTAGTGTATCTGGGGCAGTTTAGTGTATCTGGGGGTTTGGACAAGAACACGGAAGGAGAGAATAACTGTATTCAGTGTACTTGCCTCAGTGCCTCTTCAGACCCACTTGGGGAACTCCAAACCCTTCAAACACCGTGTTCCTGAGCATCTCGCAAGGCAGTCGCTCTCTGTCACCATTACGCCCCGACGGACAGTTTCTGTGGAAGCTGGAGACTCCGTCCGAGCTTAAACGAAGGAGGGGTTGGCTTTAATCAGCATTGTCAGAGAGCTAGGACCAGGTCTGGGTATGTTTCAGGCTATGTTTACATCAATCAGTATTTTCGTTACGATCTTGTCAACAGATTTAACTCAAAGCGTATGCTTAAAGCCGGAGAAAATAAGCGGTACAAGGGAGAGCGTCATTTTAAGAAAAATACTGTTAAAAAAGTTGTCATGGCTGAAATATTTTCATTGTACTAGACACTTAGATTTTTTTCTTAGCTTTATCGGCAACGAGATGGCCGATACGGCGTGCGAGGATGATCCGTGGTTTTAGCGAGCTGCGCCCGTGGCCTGCCAAAGCAGAGCTGCAGTCTTCTCCAGAGCGTTTCCCCTGCCACGCTAAGTCAGGCGCAGCTCTAGGCTCCCGTTGTCCCCGGCAGCGGCCGGTGCAGGTGGTGCGAGCCCGGGGGCTCTGCAGGCAGCGGTACCGGAGCCAGTCTTGCGCCTCGCGCAAGCGCCCCTGCAGTGCCCTCCTGAGGGAGGGCTGCGGCTCCCCCCAATGTGGCGTCACCCCCGGTGCGGTGAACAAAGAGGGCAGGGAGCCCGCAGAGCCGTTCAGGCTTTTGTGCGGCAGGCAGCGGCGGGCCTGTACCCGGGTTTGCCCGGAGAGCAGCGAAAAGCGTCTCCCTCGGGGCCGGGGCCGAGGCCGGCTCAGCACCCCTCGCCCAGCTCAGGGGGAAATCCGGCGGGGCTGAGCCGCCCCGAAGCGCTCCGGTAGCGCTCTCTTTTGGTTCACCTCCTTGCCCGGGCTGCGGTCCCCGGCTGCGCGGCACGCTGAGGGAGCGTCCCGCCGGCTCTTGTCACTCCCTCTCTCCGGCACCTTCAGCTCGCTTTTGAGCTGTGTGACAGGCCATTAACTTTTGATCCTTGCTGCTACATTCCAGGTTTCCCAAGGATGCTTCCTGCACAGTGAGCCCCCCGCCCCCACTGCTGTCCCAGTTCGCATTTAAATGCGGCCCGGTAAATTCTGAATTTCTGTCTAAAATATAATACCAAACACATGCACATGTTCGTCTCTTCGCGCTTGGCCTCATATCGGAATCCCTCTCAGAGGAGGGACCTAACGCCTTAGATGCCCCAGAAGAATTTTTGGCTTGCTCACATCTTTCTGCAAGTGAGCCAGAATGAGACTTGTTAAAATACCAACTAATCCTTGCGCAAACGATTTCCATAACTTCAAAGGCTTTACGCGACTGCATGCAAAGGCTGCGCTCTAACATTGCAAACAGCGGAAGAGATCCGGGAGACCTTAGCTGCTGGTTTTTAGGAGCTTTCGAAGCAAGACGAGTGACTCAGTCTTCACCCAAATGAATTCTGGATATTTGCCCCCGTTTGATTTCCTACTTTCCTCTTACGGACGAAGGAAAACACTTAAGTGATTGAAGTAGTGCTGAAGGAGCACCACCAAGGTGCTACAGGACGTGCATGTGCGAGACAACGGGGTCGGCCCAGGGTGGGTAGAAGGAAATTATTTCCTGCATATATCTGGATTTGCGCCCCGGTCTTTGCCCACCAGCCGGCTTCTCCAAAACCTCGTCGCGGGGAGTACGGGGCGGCAGAGTCCCGGGGTAGGTCCCTGCCACGTCCCTCAGAGTATCACTCCGTGTCCCCCGTGGGACCTCAATCAAGCCTGTGAAGTCCTGTCAGAGCAGGCAAGGAGGAGTGTTCTAAACACAGAGAGGTGGTTTGGGCTTAGCTTCCGCATCCCAGCTCCACGCAGACCCGGGCCGGCGGAAGGGGCTGCGAAGATGCGGAATGGGGCGGGCGGAGAGCACGGCTGTACTGTAGCCAACGGCACCGCACCGCTATTTTATTTTCCGTGCTTTGTAACCAGCACGGTCCCATGGTCGTAGTTGATAGTGGGATAACATTGCTTAAAATTAGCCGTTTCGTTAAGTTTCTTGGCAATAAACTCGCTTTCAGTAATGTTTCCATACGTGTGCTTTGAAAAGCCTGAACAAACTCGGGGAAGGTAATCGTAAATTCAATAATTTCCCCTCAGATATCTAACCCTGTCGGTGTGTTTTGTGGGGTTTTGATTGTTTGTTTGTTGTTTGTGTGGGGTTTTGCTATTTTGTTTCTTTGTTTTGGTTGCTTTTTTTTTTTAGTCTTCCCGCCCCTCCCCCTATTTATCTGTCAAAAGGTTCTATTTGCACACCAGATAACAAAGCTGGAAGACGATGTCATTATCTGCTCATACAACTTTAAGCTGCTGTTTTCCCACCTCCTTCTATCATGTCTTTTAGACAACTCCCCCAAAAAGATACTGACAAACGAAGAGAGTATCGGGGTTGGGTGGTGGGGAGGGAGGATGAACAGCATAGTTCTATTTTCAAAATAGACATATAATGTGGAGAATAAAGGCCAACATTAGACGTATTGAAAACATAAACACCAGAGATTAAAAGGGGTTTCTTTATGGGAGTTAGAGAAAACATAACCGAGAGGTAGAAAATTCAACAGATGCACTTTTGTGCGGACTTTGTGTTCTTTGCCTTTTGTGACACCTATGAAAGGAGTAAGCAAAGCTCTGTAATGCCAACATGGCATTTAGGTCCAGTCCGTACTGGATTACCGTTGCATCTGCCTCAGAAATATTTCCATATTCCATTAGCAACCATTACTGGAAACGTTGTGTATGAATCGTGTGGGTTTTTCTGGTAATAAGAATATTGCTTTTAATTGCATCTAGGTGTGTCTGAGGTTAGAACCCGGCTCTGGAACTGAGAAGTTCCGGTTTAGTAGCCCTTCCTTAGATGAACAAGTGCAGTTTACTCATGACAGAGCTTTTCTTCATAATGCCTGTGCCAAAGCAACATCTGTTTCGTCTGTGACAGCGGCACACACACAGGGGACAAAGGGCCACAACATTTAAAAGATCTGACTGTGACGGAAGAGAACCAGAGACTGAGGCAAAACAAGGGGATATTTGCTGATTGAAGAGGTCCTGCTTTATCCTTTCCAGTCTGAAACTCACAATGAGTGTTTCAGAAACCAAACGTATGTTTGAGTTGGTTCTTGAAGGTTAGATGTGGTATAGACTGAGTGCTGGGTTGCCCTCTTTTACTGGCCAGGACAAGTCAAGCTGCACGTTACAGTGGACCTGACACAGGAGAAAAGACATACATACAGGGCACAACAGTATCTCTGATAATGAACCAAAATCCTTGGTTCTGTAAAACCACAATATATTTTTGAGTGATGAATTTTGCACTTGGATCACTAACATATTTGAAAGAAGTGTAAAGACAGCTAACTCCCTACCGGCAAAGCATCTGAGGAGGTCACAGAATGCTGTTTATTCCAGCTAGAGTCTGGAATAAATTATGTACAAGAATACTGATACTCTTATTTCAGATGAAATTTTGCACCATGTGCTAAGTCCTAACACTTCTGGCCAAACCATAGCCTTTGTTAGGATTTGCCATTCAACATAGCCACCAGAAGCCCTCAGATCCGGAGAGGGGCTTTTTCTGAGGAGCGAAAGAATAACAGAAAATAAACCATTTACCTTGGAGCTGCTCTCAGTTCTCAAAGGCACTGTTCTTCCAAATTTCAGGGCTCTGAGTTGTCAGTCCTAGTACATTTTTTTACTATTCCTGATGAAACCGATTAGCTCTACAAGCAAGATCCAAATTGATTTTTAGATAACAGAGTAGGTCATATAGCCCATTTGCATTTTGGAGGGTGCTACTGCTTAGAAGGACATCATGGCAGCAGGTGACCAGAAATCTCTTGGGATGGGAGGGATCTTTCATCACTTTCTTTTACTCCAGTGGCAACAGCAGACATCTGACAATTCATGAGACTGCACTCTAGGAAGCAGGATGTCAATCACAGTGCGCACATTAATCACATTTTGATCTACATGTCAAGTTTATCGATCACCTATTGGGAATGGCAATAATGATTTTTAATTTTTTTTTCCCTCAGTGTCTAAGTATTACATAAGCTTCACTTGATTCTTATCACAACATCAACAGCAGAACCCACAGAAGGGGAAATCCAACAGAAACACTACAAACACCAGTCTAAGAAAATCCATATCACTTGTCACCACAGTGTCTGGGGCTATGCAGAGGAGCTTGTACCTCAATGAGTAAGTTTAGGGTTCTCATGAGAGCTTGGTCCTCCTTGGGGCTGCTTTTCTAGCATTAATGATTAAGGGAGTGGAACATCTCCCTTATGAGGAGAGACTAGGGCTCTTTAGCTTGGAGAAAAGGAGACTGAGGTGACCTCATTAATGTTTTTAAATATGTAAATGGTGAGTGCCAAGAGGATGCAGCCACGCTCTGCTTGGTGATGTCCAATGACAGCACAAGGGGCAATGGTGGAAGTTGAGGCATAGGAAGTTCCATGGAAAAATAAGGAATTTTTTTTTTCACTGTGAGGGCATTGGAACACTGGAGTAGGCTGGCCAGGTGGGCTGTGGGGTCTCCTTCTCTGGAGCTATTCAAGACCTGACTGGATGTGTGACCTGCTCCAGGAGATTCTGCTCTGGCAGGGGGCTTGGACTGCATGATCTTTTGAGGTCTCTTCCAGACCACAACATTCTGTGATTCTGTGATTTTCAAACACCTATGCAACATTTACCCTCATGCTAGAGTGGACATTAATATTATATTCTTAGTTATCCCACAAGAAAATAAGTGCCTCTTTGGGGTCCTAGATGTGCTCTGGCAGAGGTCTTAGCCATACTGGATACATGCAGGGCTTTTTAATAATCTATTTACTTGCCCAGAGTTAGTAAATAACTGGATAACTAAGAAATATAAATCTTTGTGGGTTGTTGTTGTTTTGTTTTTCAACAAGCAAGATTTCTAGGTGAAAAAAGATAGAATTTTGACATATGCTTTGTCCTACACCTGAGTTCAAAGAAAGGCTTTATCACAGAGTTGATAGTCAACCATCTGTTCAAAGATTGTGTCTTTCTGAAGAAGTTGCTGGGTACAATGTAGAATGTAAGCTACTCATGTCTATTCTAAGAGTCCAGGAGAAAGTGTGTTGCAGAGATCCTGTTTTCCCCATTGCTTCCAGAGATTTTTATGGATTTGCATGTGCTCTTCTCCATTTCATAGTCGAAGGGAGCAAGTGGGCCTGTAACTTTACCTGTCTCAATTTTTTCTTACAATCTGCGGACCACAATTTTTATAACCCATAATTCACATTCTCCCCTTAGGTGTGTCAGAGCAATTTAATATGCCTCTTCTCAGTATAAAAATACTCAGCTGAGGTAGTATCACCCATTATTTTCCATCATCACAGGTCAAGATGTGGTTGGATAATGAATTTAATGGAACTTAGAGTAAGTTGTGTTGAACTAGAGATAGTTTAATGAAAATGTTGAAAATATATACATGTACGTATACCATATTTAATAAGTCAAAATACAGCCTAATGGATTAATATAACTTCAAAAGAAAGCAGATTCCACCACCATTTGTTGGTGTGTTTGTGCACATCCCAGTGCTCGACATTTTAACTAACTCTTGCTCTGTGATTTACAGGACAGTTGCACTGTAGAAGAAACAAGTGGGGGGAAATCCTTGGAATTGTTAAAAATGAAGAATGGATTCCAAGTGATTCGAGTGCTTCAGGACCAACACCTAGATATTCTAGTGATTTAAATAGTATTGCTGTGTTTCCAATGTTAAGGAAGGTCATAAATGCTTGCGGGAACATAATTCCAGTTTCTCTAAAGGCAGAGATATTTTGTACTTTCTGTAGCACACAGGCAAGCTGAGAAAAGCTGGAATAGAAAAACAGCCCAGGAGTGCATACTGAAGACAAGTGCCTGAAATAAATGCAATGACATTTTTATTTTTTTTTTTTTTTCTGGTTTAAGAAGAGAGGAGAAGGCCTAGCCATTCACCTTCACGGCACAGGTGAAAAACAACGAGTGGCCATTCTACTTCCATGTGTGGACAGGTTGCCAAATTGATCAGAGCATTGATTTATGTCAGTTAGACACCCACACTTCATGCTCCAGGGAGGTCTAAGTTCATACCTGCAGGATAGGAAGCAAAGAGAACGTTCTACCACTATTTGGCACTGGTTTCACGTTGGAAGCACTACAGGGGATGAGGCCCGTGCTTCTTCTTCGCGTAGGTAACGGGGGATGTGATGTGCACAACCTCTGGTTTTCGGAACAGTCCGACGTGCCTGTGGTCAGGTGCCAAAGCACAGATTCTCCCAGAGCGGTGTTCTGCTGTCTTCGATCACTTGACTCGTTCTTTGCCTCCTCCACCAAGGGTACCGATGCGTTTCCCAGCGCGGAGCGGTGTCAGGTAGTCCGCTGCGCCCCGGGGATGCTGTCGGTGCCCTCCGGACTGCCCACCCGCAGCCCTCGCCCTGCCAAGACAGCGAGGGAACTGGCAGCCGGGCTTGAGGTGTCTGACCTGCGGCCGTCCCTCACGACCCCAGAAGCTGAGATCCCTCGGGGCCCAGCCTTTCTCTCTCATATAAACTTTTCCTCTGAAAAATAAAGCACAGCGCGGGGCGGGTTTGAAGCAGCAGCGCTCTCGGGGTGAGCTGGCCCCAGCAGGGCGGCGGGCAGGAAGGGTGCTGCCGCCGGAGAGAGGAGGCGGGCAAGCGGCCGGACCACTCTGGGGAAGTTTCCTCCCCGCCCAGCGCAAGTTGCAGCCGGGTGCCGCTCCCGGGCAGCCGCTGGGCCTAAGTCGCAGCCACGGACGTCCTGCGGAGTGTAAGTCCGAGCCGTGCCGTTCTGTTTGGAGCCGAGCCGTGCCGGAGCCGGCGTGGAGTGCCGGACACGTGGATGCGGCGGGGAACAGGCGGGACGCGCAGGCTCAGCTCCGCGCGTTCTGCGGCCGAGGGAGCTAAGCGGGTGCGCAGCGCCGGCCGCGGGCCTTGCGGCGCGCCGTGAGGTGCTAGGTCGCTGGAGCTGCGGGTGGTAGGAGGGGAAGGGGCGTCAGAAGTCGGCTCTCGAGGTGGCCGGCGGACGTTGAAAGCGTGATTTTTTTTGTCAGGTTGAAAACCTGCGTGTACTTAGTTGCGAAGAGCGCATCTGCCTTCATCCCCTTCCCGGGGCCTGGCAGACGTAATCACGTCAAGTGTCAGGGGAGATGTTCGGGCAGCTACTTCTCCGACGGACGGGAACAGGCGGCTGATGGCGGGGCACCAACGGCGGTCCCGCCGCCTGCTATGCAGCCGGCGCTGCCCGGTGTCCCGGTCACTCTCGCCGGGAGCTGGCTGCCTGCCTGCCCACAGCCAGTGGGAGTCGGCAGGGCAGAAGGAGAGGAGCTCGCTTCGCCTCTCCGCTCGTTTTAGCGCCTTGCCCGGGACCAAGGGAGCGTCGGCGGCAGGGGCGGGAGTGTCCTCACGTGTGCCTCTCTTCAGCTCGTCTCCGGGGCTTTCCGTTTGCCCGCCCGCCGTCACCTAAGCCCTTCAAAGGATTCTTGGCTAGTTCTTGGCTGGTTGTGAGCCGATCTTCGGTAGTGCTGTTGCTCTTGGACCCAAGGTTGGTTGGTTGGTTTGTTTTCTTTCAGGCTCTAAACAGCATACTGTGGACTGTGAGTAGCGTAACACTTCCGGGGTTGCATATGCTCTAGCAAAATGCAGCATGAACAGCAGCACTGGACAGTTGCTAATTTGAAGACTCACATCTTCTGTAGTCTTTAAAATAAAAACATAGTTACAAAAAGAGAAATCAACAAACTTTTAAAATTAATGGATTAGCCTTTACAAATGGTTCACTAGTCTTCAGAACTGTGGAGTTTGTAACAGCATTAATTAAACAATTTATAAACCTCTAAGTAGAAAGGAAGTCACTGGTTCCTGTTATTTTTTCCAGGCCTGATGATTTGTTACTAATTTTCTTAATTAGCTGCATCTTCCCACGTAAACTGAATCATAAAAAAGGTAGGAAGAAAGTGGAGCAAACAACTCACTCTTCTTCTCCTCTATGGTTCTGTCTTCTGTGTGCTGCAAATCCTGTAACTGTGGGCAAATAGGGATGAACTGTAGAGGGGACCTTGGCAGGGGAATTCTGCAATCTTCAAAGATCACTTGAACATTTTCTCCAAGTCAGCTGGAAGCTGGAGGCCTCTTGCATCCTGTGATTATACATAATGTTAGGTTATTTGTTTCTTTCATTCAGTTAATTATAGAATCTACAAATATTGCTCAGAATAACCTTCTAGACTTAGAGGGAGAGTGATATAAAATTAAGAGAGGCAATTGAATTAGGAATCTGAAGTTTTTTTTCTTCCTTTAATTTTTAGTCTTTGAATGTTTAATCCGATGTATCAAACATCACAGGATAATGATTTGCCAAAGGTCTGGACATTTTTAATGCAGTTTTACTTTCTTTTAATGTATTTTAAACTCTTTGTGACACAGCATCTCTTCTTGCTCTGTCTCAGAGTGCTAATTGTACTGCACAGCCATCAACAGTCAGATGGGCATTTACTATTGAGTCCTATGATACAGGTCAAGCTGCCATGAGAAGGCTGTAGTGGTTGGACCAAGACAGATTTGCCCAAATTTGGTGGTGTGACAGTGAACTCTGTCTGCTTGGGAGATGTACTGCAGGGGCAGGTCTTAAGGGAGCCTGGTAGCAGCTGCTGCCCATACCCAAGATAAGCCCTGAGGAGCAGGTGGGTGCATGGGCAGTGAAAGCCCCAGCCCACCCAGGGCCCTTACTGTGCTGAGCTACGCCTGGAAAAATCAGGGAGGTGAATTCCCACCCTGTGTGGTGGGTCTGCATTTTTGCAGCTCCCCTTATAATGAAGTGAGCTAGGAGAAAGCTCTTTTTATTTATAAGAATGGAAATTGTGTGTAAAGTCCTTAAAACAAAGGAGGCCATAGCTGGGTATTTCGTATGCTTTTGAAAGCTTTTCCAAATCCAAGTTGTTTCTCGGTCCTTCCTGTGCTGTTTCCATAGCGAGTCATACCTGCTGCCACTTTAGGCAATTGGCCCAATTCCTGAAATAATCTGATTTTTAATTTCTCAGTAGCCTGAGCTTTTTGTCATCTGAACATTGAAGGGGACTGCATGGTTTTGTGTAAGTAAGATTTTCTTTCTAGCTTTTATGTTATGCAGTTGTCAAAGGAGAGAAATATCCCATTGGACCTCATGTTAGACAGCTCTGACAATCCAGTGATACAGCCTTGTGTTTTTCTAGTACTTAGGACCATGCATTCTCTTTATTTTGAACTTAAGAGAGATTGAAAGATTTGGGGGGGGAAGGTGTCTTCATTTTTTTTTTTTTATCCCATTTTCAGAGATGAGCCCAAATGAATAGACTACTTGCACCTACCTAGTGAAACTCTCTCTCCTGCTGCCAGTAGGTACCTTTACTGCATCATGAGAAGCAGAGGTAAGGTAGACAGCAAATGTGAAATCTGGCTTCTGATCTGTTGTAAAGGTTGAACAGAAGATGCTTCTTGCAGAACGTGAATGTTGAGACTTACCAAAGAAAATGTTGGTTGGCCTTGAGAGACAGGAAACTTTTCAAATTGTATAGTGGGTGAATAAGGAAGCAGCATCCTTGGCTTTATTGATGATGATGTGAGGAAGGTCACTGGCACACATATTCAGTTGGTGGTCGATTTATGATGCATACAAAGAGTGTCACTAGTGCAAAGGCCACAGAGCTATGTCTCTGTGCCACAGGAGTGCAGAGTGAGTCCAGAGGCAGTTTTTGGTGGCTCTTACAAGAACACAATACCCCACCAGTCTGTAACCTAGTATTTGGGGTCCCCTGCACTGGGAGATGCCAAGCATTTTGCTTGTGGGTTCTTTGGTTGAGCCCTAGTTTTCCATAGCCAGGATGACTCATTTGTAGCCATTCCTTCTGCAACCCATCCTGTTTGTGTGGGTTTTGTATATTGAGGAATGCTATGGCTTCCACTCCTGAAAATACTGCAGGTGGTGCTTCTTGAATGCTTTAACTGGCTTGGGTGAAGCTAGGGCTTTGAAGGTTGTTACCATTTCAGACTCAAATGTATCTGATGTAATTAAACAAAACCAAATCCCAAAGCAGTTTAAAAAAAAAAACACCACAAAACCAAACAATCAAAACATTTCACCTAGATGAAAATTACTTTTACTTTCTCTGTGTAAATCTCAGAATCTTTAAATGTGATTTGTGTTAATTATAACTAGCAAAGTTTTACTGGCTTGTACTGAATCTGTGCAGGAACAGTTCAGTTGTTTGTTGTTATACTGCAAACTTTTACAGACTTAATGTATTTTACAAACTACTTTAAAAGCCATGTAAAAGAGTAAGTAATGCCTTGCCTTCTAATCTAGGTTTATAATAGGCATAGAAAGGCTTCCTAGAGCATGGATGGAATTATTACTCATTGGAAATGTGGTACAGAACCACACAGGTTGAAAGTAAGCATTGTTGGTAAAGCATCTTGCACTTCTTTCTTGAGGTACACAAGTATTCCAGTTGCATGTTATGATTCACAGCACAACTCTTTTTTTCCTTGTATCTATGTCATGTTCTTTATTAACCTTAGTCTAATAACTTTAATCTCTGAACTCTGCCTTTTGTGATGCTTGACACAAAAAACAGAAAATGGATATATTGCTGAAAAAAGTGATGACAAATGAACTTGACCGTTGTGTTCTCTTTTTATGCTCTGTTAGTGATACATAAATTCAGGGAAAGTAGAGATTCCTGTCCCTCCTTGGCAAAAAAGATTCCATGGGATGCTAAGAACAAAGATGTTTAGTCCTGTTTGAGGTGCAGAATTCACAATATAAATGTTTGTGTTTGGGTGTGGGTTTTTTTTTTTAATTTTAAGAACATAAGTTTCTCTTATGTTTTCACCATAAAAATATTATTTATTTCCTGTCCTAAGCTGTGGGCATATTTCTTTGCTGAGCAGTTTTAGTTACATTTCAGATACAAATAAAGTTAATCCCAATGGGTAGTTTAAATATCACATCAATTTTATAAGTCACTTAAAGCTCTGGCAAGCAAGTTGCCAGTATAATTTTAATGTTGTTTTGCAGTTTGACTTTCATGTCACAGTGACTGTAGGTGCCATGGGTTTTACACACCTCTCCAAGACATTGGGACTGGTTGCTCTATATTTACATAGAGGAGAGTTTACCACTTAGGCAATAAACCCCATGTTTTTCAGCTTGCTCTGCTGTGAGTTTACCCATGCCACAAGTCCTGACACTCCATGCATTTCTGCTCAGTGGTATTGGGGAAAAATGTCTGATGAGATGGATATGGATGCCTATGGGAACACAGAAGTGGTGACCTACGTCCTGTGCTGTTATGTGGAGCATTACCTGCAGGTTGCATGCCCACAGAGCTCTGGGGCTGGTCCTGAGTCAAGATTTCGGTTGCTGTCAGCACCGCCGTTGGTGTGGGATGTCCTCCAACAGATGTGTGTGTTGGGTTCTGTTGGGCAGCTCTCAGTTTTACTGGAATTCCTGTGGCTCCTGGAAGGGAGAATGCTGTACTGCATCTGCAAGTGTTCCAGGCTGAAGCAGAGGATATCTTCGTTGAAGTGCTGGAATTGTTTGTAAAGTTGCTCAAAGTCCCTACTAAATTTCAGTCGGGGGGAATCTTCCATTTTATTTCTGTTGGGTTTTAAAATTTATTTATTATTATTATTTTAAGCTGTTACACTTGGCTTAGTTTCTTTCCTAGCACCGGAAAGAATTGTTTTCTACATGCTATTTAGGTTATTTGCCAAGTGTAACACCTTGAAGGAAGTGAGGGCAGGGGACTTTCCCTGTCAGTCTCTTGGATAGCAGTGTGTACTGGTTTTGCACCAGACAGGATTTGGGATTCACCCCAAAGGCCTAAATAACATCGCTTGCACAGAATGTGGAAGTCAAATGAAAATAATATGTACAAAAGTAGACTAAATAGAAAAGGTAATGAATGCATGCACACACGTGTGTATAATCCGACAGTAGTGCAGTCATGTGCCCCCACCCCGGATCTGAGCCGTGCGACGCAGCCTTTGGACTCAGACAACGCAGTTGGCTGTGGCTGCTGCGAGTGCCCATCCCTTTGTATTCCTGCACGGTCCAGGCTCATAGATGAAACTTCTCATTGCAAAGTTGTACACCAAGAAGTGTTTTCAGAATCAAGTGCTTTTGATGGTGCACTTGGTCAAATGGAAAACTGGGTAAGGCTCTGAAGCCCTCAGCAGTTAAGTTAGATCCAAGCAGTGTGTACTCAATGAGCCAAGAAAGGAGGTGCTCCTCTGCTTCAGCAGTTAGTCTTCTCCGATTCCTCCTGCAGCTCCCAAACCTCAACTTTTGGTCAGCACTTGGGGCAGCTTGGCTGCATGCTTCCAATTTCTTGCTTCTTCCTGCTGCTTGCTGGGTGCTGCTTCCCTGCTTACCCTGTGCCATGTAGTGGAGAGTGATACTTGCACTGAAAATTCAACTCAGAACTCTGCTAACAGAGAGATGCAGAGTAAGTAGCTGGTTTTAGCAAGAAAAAGGGAAGAGGGGAAAAACTAAACATCCAGCACCTGGCTGCAGCAAAATAATGATTTTTGCAGCAAACATGCAAGATTCTGTGGAATCTTGGAAAAATGCCAGACTCCATGACCACAGAAATGCTGAGTCCATGGGGCCCAGAGAGAGAGATGGCTGGAGCAGTTCACATCTCTCTGTCTTTGTTTAAAGCCCCTCGCAGTCTTGCTGAGGCATCAGGTTACAGCTTTTTCACATTTTTAAGGATATCTTTTTTACCAGAAGGGCTAGAATGTTCATTTTGATGGAGGGGAGCTGGGTTTTGGTGACGTGATTCTCCAGCTCAGCAGTAGTGACATGATTGTGTCTGTGAACATTGCTAGTGACAGCCAGGCACAAGGTCAGGGTTTGAACTCTGTCATTGATTGCTGTGCCTTTGTCTGTATGTCATGTTAGGGAACAAAGTCTGCAAAGGCAATGAATGCAAACACAGGTCTTTTGCCTTAGGTTGGAAACTCATAGTATTGTCACCTGTGAAAGTCAGGTGTGTTGGAGGTACCTCGGTTTCTCTCACAGGCTCACTGTACTTCCTTCTGCTTTTCTTTGCTGCTCTGAAGAAATGTGTGATGCACTTCCTTTTTGGAAAACTCCGCAAAGCAATTACCGACAAGCACCGTGCAACTGCAGTCTGAGCTTATAAAATGGGCTACACCTTTCCCCACTTCTCTTCCCTTCTCTATCTGCAGTTGGTACAATACTGGAAACAAGCCACAAAACCCACTTAGAACATTTACTAAGTGTCTAAAATAATGAACAGCCAGAACTGGCTGCTGTATTGAAATTCCCCAAATTGAGACGAGTTGCTGCCGAGCAGTATATAGTAACTGCTCCATTCGTAACTATTAGTAGAATGGTTTTCTTTAAAGTAATTTCAGTGAAAATACTTCTGAAAATTGTGAGCTGTTTCTGGACAGTTTGAAGAGCATACTTTATTCACTAGAAAATATTCATTCATTTGTGTTTGCAATAACACCATGGAGGAATTCTTGTTGATGTACTTTTCCTCATCAGTGGCAGTAATTCTGCAGTGCCATAGGCAATGATGCTTGCAGCACTGGCGGAAGTGCTTCAGCCCATTGCTCACAGTGCTGGACATACTAATTTTTCAGAATTAGAGCCTAAACACAGCATTCATTGCAACTTTTTAAAAGAGTGTTTTAATTTTCTGCCAGTGACATTGGGAGCTAATCAACTGCCAGTGTAACTTGGGTGTGTGTTCTTCACACAGTGCTGAGCTTATGGCTTTAGGAGCAGGAGAGAGATGTTGCAGGGATTTCATTGCAGTCTGTCAACAGATACAACCACTGAGCTACAAACCCTCTTTTCCTCAGAGAGGTGCATCTGTTTCTTGGTCAAGGCATGAGACATTTTTAGATCCTTTTACAAAATGGATATTTCAGCAATGAACAGTCTACCTGACTGCAGTCGCTCTGTACATGCACTGCACTCATACTGTTCTGCATGAAGTCTGCTTGAAAGTCTTGATGAAGTTGTAGCTTAGCCCTTAACAGTACAAGGCAAACTGCTAGTGAAGTTTATGTTCCTTTTACTAGGTTATCTGGACCATTGTTCCGCTCACGGAACCATATTTGTTAGTTTTGGCTCTCTGACTGTACTTTATCCTTAAGGATAAACTCCCCGTAGGCAGTTGTACGACTGTGTGTTAGAAGACTGCATAGCAGTTTATTCACAGCCCAGGGTCCAGCAGAATTCAACTGTGTGACTTCCTGGCTAAAGCAGGGGTGCATCCGTAATGTAAACACCTTCTTGATTTTGTGGAAAACCAGGAGATTTTTTTTTGTTTGTTCTTGTAAAAGATTCCTGCTGGAAGATTAAAGTTGGCGTCCAGCCTTTTTTGCTGTGAGTTGGATACTGATCTGATTTTGTGCTTTTATAGACATTTTTATATTTTCAAATTTTTAATTCAACATTAACTTTGCTTACAATCTACAGAGCAGAATAAAATCACATTACAAACATTGTAGTATTAGATTTTATCACCATTTAGTTCTTCTTGTCTGCCCAGGGATTTCTACATCTTCAGAAGAACTAATTTACAGTCAGACACTGAGGTCTTCTAGAAGGCCAGCAGGCTCCACAAACTAATTTATCCAAATAACCAATCCCTCATAGGCCAACTATAGAAAGACACCAAAATGGGCTAAGCAGGCAAAGCCCCCTTTTGAAGTCTGGAATGTTTTGACTGACTTGAAACAGGCGGCAGGAATGAAGGGATAATTTTCAGTGACCCATGGGACTTTTTTGCCATTTTCAAATATTAGGTAAAACAAAGAGAAATTGCTTGTTCTAATTTAGAAAGACTTAGCAATCCGGAAGGTAGCCAGACTCGGAATGGAGCACTGAAGTACAGAACTGAAGTTTACTCAGTGTGTTGAGGGTTTGTGTCAGGGTGTATAGTATTTGCATGCCCACACATATGCTGCTTTACGTACACATGGACATACCTCAGCTGGGTTTTGAATTTCACTGTTAAAGCACAGCTTTAGTACAGAGTATATCTATGCAACTTCAAGTGAACTACCTGAAACACTGCTCTGAAGTACATACTGTTTTTCTTGAAGCAGTCATTTGTAATTAGAAGGATGTGTTTCTGTTGCTGCTTCTAAACTTGGATGCCAACTCACCCCCACCTCCCCCACCAAGTTCTGGTGCCAGTTGAGTAAATGTGGGAATTAATATAATTTTAAAGTGCATTTTCTAAGTCTAAGATAGTCTTGCAGACACAAAAGGGGAGTATTTTTGGTGCATACATAAAAATGCATTTTTCTGTGAACACCTCTAGGGAGAGAGAGGGAATGTGCCTATTTAGGAATAAAATTAAAACATTACAGATCAGGTACTTCACGTTCAGCTGACTCTGTATCTTAGTATGGAGCAATCTCATGGATTTCAGCAGCTTCTTTAGAGATGCACTTCTGTAAATTTTGTTTCAAAGGAGACAGACTGACTGCAGTGCTCAGCTCTGTCCCCATGACATTAGCTCAGATAAGCTGGAGCTTCCTGGCAGAAAAAAATGTCTGCAAAAAGGAATGACTGAGCCACTAGTGAAGCTTCTCTACCCATGCTTAATAGAACTATGTTTGCTTAAAACAGTATTTTGGCAGAGATTTTGATCACTAGTACTTTTCCTTCTCACGTCTTGGGTGGTTCTTGGGAGCTGCACACATATTACACTCACGGTTAAGAGAGGATCTGAAAGCTATCTCCTGTGCACTCACAGTGAGGTTAATAGGTTCAGGGGCCTGCAGAGCTTTGCTGTGGGGTTTGTTTGTGTCCTGAGAACTTTATGGGTGGTAATGTTAAGCTGGCAGGGTAAAGTTGGTGCTTAAAGCTCTATGGTGCTTGGTTGGGCTATAGCTATTGCTCGTGTTGCTCCTACACACACGGCAAACTCCTCATTTCAGTTATTTTTACAGTGTCGTGATGTTGTGGGACAGGGCCTGAGCCAGCCATGGGCTGCAGGCCCTTAGCAGTTTGCAGTCAGCTAGGACCCTGACTCAGGTGAATCCCATCCCATAAACATCACCCTCAGTATAAAGGGGGAAGCTTGAGGAGAGGGGCTCTTCATTCTGCTGCCAAGGCTGCTGTCCTGTTTGCTGTGCCTGCTGTGTGTTCCCTGAGCTGAGGATAACTTTAGCTGCTTGATATTGGGGTGAGTTTGGTTGTTTCATGCAATCTGTTTTCATTCTAATCTGGGGGCTCCTCTCCTTTCCCTACTCACCTTGTCTGCTCACCCAGGGTGGTTTGGTGATGGTGCAACTGTGGTCGGTTAGTCCTGGATACAGGCTACATTTAGAGACATGGGATATGTAATGATAAGTTTCTCCTGATTTCAGATTTCTCTGAAATATTTGTGCTTAGTGTTGTCCTATAGTAACAGACAGATATGGTAGAGTGACAGAGGACTCTTAAGTACAGTTTTCAATCATACATACTGACCTCAGATTAGTGGATTTCGGAAACACGATGTTTAAATTAATGTTATTTTGGTGACAGTGTATGTCTGTCTGTATGGAATGTGTTAGATTAAATTATGTTCCAGCTTTTACTTGAGGAATATAATTTTATTAGTAGTTAATAATGTTAATGCCATGCTTTTCTCATATTATGTTTATGTATATGGCTACCCTAAAATCAAATTATATGTGTTGGGGTGAGGTTAGTCAGTAAAGAACCTGTTTACAACAGGAGAAATTAAAATCCAGCATTAGTAGGAAAGAGATCTCTATTTCTGCCTGTCTTGCTTTAGCTGTGCTGTCAAGTCTGTCCTGGAAGTTGTGGGCTTGCTGGTCTCCTGGTCTGCATACAGCAGAGCCTGGCAGCAAGTCGGGAGGCTTTGCAGGGATTTCTCATCAATCACATCAAATTTGTTACTCTGACGTTTTTGGCTTTCAAAGCCTTATGTTCTGCCACCAGCATTCACATAGGGATCATACAAAGAATGCACCTATACAACTGTGTAGTGCAGCAGATGGGGGAGAACTTGTTCCCAGCTCCTGTGGTGAGCAACTCATACCCTGAAGCACAGGATTTGATTATCCTGATTTTGCTATAAGTGTTAATGATCATGAGTCAACGAACAAAACTGCTTGAAGATAAAAATTTGCTTATTATTTTCTCAGTCTGTCTTAAAAGGAGCAGGCAGGAGAGCCAATCACTTCAAGCACACTTTCACACTGTCCTTATGCAGTGGAGTAATTTAAAATATGACCTGTTACATTTGGGCAAAATGAATAGGGATTAAGAAGGAGGTAGAAATTTTTTAGCAAGCACTGCCTGGGTGCTGGTAGATTCAGGCATTTGCTCTTGATGAGCGTGTTTAGTACCATGTATATTTTTAGGGAAGAAAGCATGATTTATTTTTTATCTTACATTTATTCTTAATAATTGGATATATTTTTCATGTTCAACTGCCCTTTTAGGCCTGTAAATAATTTAAAAGATCTAAAAGTATCTCTGTATTCAGAATTAACTAGTTAAATGTTTATATGCTTTGCTTTCACCTTCAGTTATTTGTGCATGAAAAAAGAATCTAAATTTAGGAATGGCCTGTTCCGCTTCCATTTTTCTGCAGTTGTTGGAAGCATTAGGCTCTTTGGGATCGAGGTATATTTAGCTGTAGCCTGATGGATACATCAGATTTGTGTCATTTGCAACAATATTTTGGAAATGGAGAAGGCATAAGTTTTATGTTTTATTTTTCTCTGGGCTTAGTAAAGCATAGTAAAAGCTAAGTGGCACACTGAGCAGGTTTCTATAGTGCAGACACTGCATAAATCCTCTGCTGCCATTATGCTTTCTATAAACAGAAGATGAGTGAGCTGCCAAATCCTTCCAGCACTGGCCGTGAGCACTCTCTGTTCTTAGCTTGTCTTGTTTATTGTTGCTCAAAGGCTGTCTTGTTTGCCAGTACTGCATCCGCTTTGGATCACCAGGAGCGAAGAGTATCTTGTGCTTCTTGATAGCTGGACTTTTCATCTTCTCTGTTTCTTCTCCATCTGCCATTTTAAATGAAGTAATTGCCTGCAAGGAATATAATTAATTGAACAGTGTTTTGATCTGACTGAGGAGAGTTAAAGGTAATAGTAACTCAGAAGAAAATGCTTTTGAAGTTGGATGTGGAAACAGGAGCCTTGTATGACATCTGGAAGAACGCTCAGATCTGGACTGACAGGGAAGAGCACGAGGTATGTAAGTGCCACTGGGCTAGACAGCAGAACTTGTGCTGCATCTCACAGTGACCAGCAGCAGACGTTTGAAGAGTGGAGATAGAGAGCAAATGCTGCTTTTGACAGGGTGGAAAACTCATCCTCACCGTTGTTTAATGCTGTCCTCTGTAATCTTGCTTTTGTTTGGATGTGTTTATGCTTTGAGCCTCTCTAGTGATAACAATTCTCACTAGTTAATTATGTGATTTCTAAGAGCTTTTTGGTCGTCGTTGATTAATAACTGCAGCAGAACCATGAGGCTGTTTTCTTGACGTGAGAAATACTGAATTTTGGAATTCCACGGTAAGGTTGTGAAAACTGCCCACTTACTGTCTTCCATCCTTTGAACAGTAACTCACAACAGACTCTTTATTTCACTTGTGACAAATTGCTTAAGAGGTTTTCTGAGAGCTTTTGAGAAATACAAATATATTCTATATTAACCAAATCACCCTTATGCAAATAATCATTAACTCCTCACAAAAGTGCTAGTCATTTTGAAGTTACGACTTCTCTTTACAAGCGATGACTTCTCTTCCCCATTACATCACTCTTGTGTGCCTACCAGTTCTCTTGTTTATTATAGCAGCTGATTTGGTCATGCTTGCATTGTTGTCGAGGTCTTGAGTAAAATATTGGGCCTGGATGTTTTGTGCCTCTTCATTTAGTTAACTTGCTCCAAAGTTTCCTTTGCTAATACTTTCAATTAAGAGCTGTCTGAGTCTTTTCTTGTATAGTGAGCATCACACAAATAACTCATTTAGCTTTTCTGCAAGGGTCCTGTCTTGGCTGAGCATTACTGTAGGCAAATGTCAGCTTTTCACACATTTTCTATGAAGTCTTTACATTAATGTGAGCCAATAGCAAACGATTCTTCAGGATGTTGGGGGATTTGTCCGGCATTCCTCGCTGTCTGTATTTGAAACTACAGAAAATAATTTCGGGTATTTAGTTGTAATGTATGGCATGCTCTGTGTAACACTCAGCATCTGTTCCAGCAAAGCTCTGCACAGGTCAGCTAGTCACATGCAGGTGTCTAGGACAACTAAAATTTCACTAGAAGTCTTTTCTGAGCATCAGAATTGCTTGAGGTGTCTTTTTATTAGCCTTGTATCCTCAAGTGTAATTTTCTTTTTGTGTTCCTGATATCTTTGCAGAGTACAGTGTGATTGTTGCAGATCGTTGACCTCTTACAAATGTTGTTTGCTGTTTTGCACATATAAATCCTTGGTTTAGTGAGGTCTATGGATTGCATATATTATGCATATTGGGGAGGAAATGCATGTTTTACTTATAGGTAATAGTTAAGAAGCACAAGTCTTGTAACTTCCAAGAAGGGACAAAGCATAACCACCATGCCAGCTGCCAGTATTGGCTGTAGTACTGCCAATGCTTGAATGCATGCTTGCACCTTTGGAACCTCTTCTTATGTCTTAGGAAATGAACAAGATGTTCCAGACGTTAGAGTATAATAGCATAAATAGGAGCCCTGGTATTCAGAGCCCTCTTAATGCAGGCATTGGTCTAATTATTTTTTGGTTTTTAATTGCATGTTTGAGAAAGTCGCCTCCTATGTGGTCTTACCAAAATATTAACTAGAAGCCTAGAAACCTCTTCAGCTTGACTAATGCTCTTGAAAGATTGTTAGTTTGGTTCCACTAGGCAGGCAGCTGCAGTCTTGCTCTGGTCTTGTGCAGAGAAGGCAGTGGTGTCTCCTGCACCTGCGTTCTTGCTGGGGACACCACTGAAAACAGCCATCTCCCCTACACTGAAAATTGAGCTGCACAGGCAGTGGGGCTTTTTTTCTGTCAAAGCTAAACCAAACTATTTCAACATCCCTGAAGCATTTTTAAACACCCAGCATGAATAATTTTTAAAATTTTATCCTCCTGTCTGTTTTCCTGAAGGTGAACTTTCCAAAACTAAATCAGTGAGAATCGGGTTACAAAACTCTGTATTTCCGTGGCTATTTCTGTGTCCATTTCTTTACGTCACAGGTTACTATAGAAACAAAGCTGAAACGAGAGTATACTTCCTGTTTTAGATATATATTTATTTTCTTTTAATTGACAGTTTCTATATGAAGCTCCTTTATCTGCGTGAAATTTTCTAGTTTGGGATGGTGCTTTGGTCCTCGAATGCATTCTATGTGAGACCAGAGTGACCTCTGATGTTTAAAGCTTTTGTATGATGTGCCAATGCCTGAGAACAGAATTCAACTATCCTGTGGTATCTTCTACAGTGGAAGGCTTCACAATGTGTGCAGATGTGACTGTACAGCACTAGGGTGAGGTCAGAGTAAAGCTCTTTGTTGTTATTAGGGTTGTTTGAATAGTGAGGTAGAGCAGATGGTCACCAAAAAGAACTCCCTTCTGCAGCTGAGGCTTGACGTGGCAGTGTTTTGGTTTTTGCATGGCATGCAACATTTAATGTATGAACTGAACAGCAGAGCTCATTACAGTGAGAAGCAGAAGTGTTAATGGAGCTGTGATGAACTAAGGGGTAAATGAGATAAGATTTGCAGGGGAAAAAGTCTTTTTGTAAGTCAGAATGATGGAATAAGAGGTTGGAAAAATTGGAAAAATGCAACCAATTTTAGATGCAAAACCAACCAGAACTTTTCTCACTGAATGGCTTTGAAACAGAAACTCCTTGTGAATTTGTGTTGAGTTGAGGTTAATAGTTTTGACCAAACCCACAGAATCGGAGTGTGCTGGTATCAGCTGCAAATTGGTAAGACGTAATTGCACCACTTCTTCACTTGAAATATTGTCTTCCTGTCACTGTAGCAAGAAGGGTCATGCTGATGCTGTTGACTCTGGCTTTTTAGAGCATGTCCATTCTCCTCCGTTTTACAGCTGTTAGCTGTGTCTTGATGACATTTGATGTGTGCATGAGAAGGCTGTGGTGAGCATGTTAAAGGTGAAGAGGAAGGTGGGAGCTGTACTGTGTTGTAATACATGAATGGGTCATAAAATCTTATGAAAGATGACTCTAAGCTCTAAGAGGCAAGGCTGAAAGAAGGAGGAGTAACTTGCTACCTCTTTTTACCTCCAGGTGAAAGCACTCCTTCACTCACCTGTCTTCCCTAACCTTTGACTTGTCTTTGTTTTCACATTTACTGGCATGGAGCATTTTGGGGTATCGTTTTCTTTTTCGGTTGAGGTTAATACATGAGCAACGATCATACCAGCTCATGCCTGAGAAGTTATTTGTGCCTCTGAGCTCTGAAGTCTTGTATGACCTGCCATAAAATTAAAAATGCATGTTAACCCTTTTCCCAGGAGGGCTTTGAGAAGTACCAGTTGTCTCCTTGCTTTTGCTGATGAGCACTGCGACTTGCTTCACACTGATTCTGTTTAGGTTGTCTTGAGACCTTGAGCATTGGTACAATTTTGGCTGTCTTCCCATTTGCTGTCAACTTGTTCTAATAATAATCTGTTGATCTCAGCTGGTTTTGTCAGTGCTCTTCTGGGGCTGGGTTTGTTGTGTTTTTTTCTGCGCTCGTCTTAGCCACTGGCGTTCTGTGCCACTCTAGTTTCTCATTGTCAGCAGTGAAGTAGGAAAACATTGCCAGGGTGGTGGAACTAGATCTATAAAGTCCCTTCCAACCTCAACTATTTTATTCTATGATTATTCTTTCAAAGCATGCACAGGGCATTCAATGTCAGAGGCAGCTGCCAGAAATAGAAGTTGTGCCCTTCTTGGTTCTGCTGAGCACTTGTGGACAGTTTGTGTCGGATGAATGCAGCAGGAGACTCTGTGGTTGTTGCTGTTACCTGGAGAGGATTTGAAACTTTTGCCATGCTTTTGATTACAGATGGCATATACTGTCACAGTGCTTGCTGTAGTATTTTTTCCTTTTTATGGGGTTCCTTGGCAAATGTTTCATGATTAAATATCTTTAATGCCAAATCCTTGTGGGATGCTAGTTTGGAGGGTGTTGTTACTCTGCCTGTAAACCTTGCTCCCCACTGAGAAACTGAGATAAAATTGTCAGGAACAATGGTGCTGATCAGCCCAGGGTATTCTGTACTTCAACGTTTGCTTTCTATGAGTCGTTTGTAGGTACAGAAGTGACCCTTGAGCGAATTAAATGCTAAGAAATATTACACAGGACCTGTAAAGTAAATGTGGCTGTGATGAAGCATGTGAAGTGGTGGTAGTGGAGATGTTAGAGATACCTATTGGGGCTGCTAAACAAGTACCAGTAGGATCACAAACAGGCCAAGTATGGGGAGTGCAGGTGCTGGGCTTTATCTTCATTCAGCACAACCTTTTGATTTAATATTTACAAGTTTAAAAACTTTAATGGATTTGGGACTGAAAAAAATAGTAAAAACTGAGGGACTGACTTAATTTGCCATAACATCTGATGTGTTCATTCCAGAAATCTGTTAGCCTAGTGTGCCCAAACTGGTACTAGAGGTTTCATGACACTTTTTAAAGAGCTAAGACTCCAGTGAGGAAGAAACTTAATTTCTCTGCTTTTGAGATGTCTGGATGTCACATTTAGTGGCAAGTGGGGTTTTGGTGTTAAGACACTGACCTGACATTGGGATATGAGTCCTCACCATGGCTGTCCTGCAAACTGCTTGCCTGACTGTGGGTATGCCATGTATTCTGTCTAATCTTTGTCTGCAAAATGGGATGGTAATGCTTTTTCTCACCAGTTAGTCAATTCTGAGCTAGTTGTAGTAAACCTGTGTTATGCATAGCAGTTGCACTAAGCACTGTCTTGCAGTTCTGAATATTAAATTTGCATTTCCTTTTGAAAGTCAAGAGGGAGTGCCAGACATGAAAGGTGAACTACTCTGGTTTTGCTTTCAGTAATGGAAGTGATGAAGCTGAAAGTATTCCAATGAACATCTGTATGTAAACGCTGATAGCAATTACATTCCAGGGGGCAAATCCAAAATATACAGGGGCAGATCCTTATGCTCTTGCAGTGGTAAAGATCTGAAATCTAGATCTGGATACTGTAATCTCTCCATGTGGGAGGAGTGGCAGTTGTGTGCACAGCCACAGCCATGAGTTTTCATCGCGGAGTTTCTCCTACACTCTGCCAAGGCAGCAATTTCTCTTAAAACATGTTCTTGCATCTGGCTTCATTTGCTGTGGGCATAACACTGTTGTATGGTCTATCAGAAATTGTATGCTTTGAACAATTTAAATTCCAAGGCAATTACTTTCTGTAGCAGACTTTGATATATTAAAACACTGAGTACAATTTGAATGATACTGTCCAATGCTTTCACATTTCTTTGTTCTTATCTGGTCAGAATATAGTGTGGGAATGGTTTGGGTTTTTTGAGAACCCAAATTGTAGAATATGTTTAGTAGGGTTTTTTGGTCTATCAAGTAGTTTAATGCAAATGAAGGAAATGTCAGGAAAAATAAATCTTGAACTTGTTCTTTAGGCCTTCCTAAAATAGGACGAAGTTAGTAGACTGACTTTTGGATATCTGCTGTTGTGTCTGTGCACAAATGATATCATGAATGTAGGGCTGCATCATGTTGTTTTAATAGTAGCAAGGATCTACTATCTTGTAACTTGAGTTTCCAAACAATGTAAAATTTAGAATAGATACTTTTATAATTCAAAAGTAACTGCTGTATGTCCTTTTTAGTATTGATTTTATATTTAGCTGAAGTTCCTCTATTAATCTTTGTTTCAAACATTAAAGGCCTTGCTCATGGCAGCTGCCCATTCACTTGTACCGTAACTACTGGCATGTTAAGTTCAAAGTGGAATGTCATGGAGAAAGCTGATAATATATTTAGTTCCCTGTCACCAGACAGCACAAGGCACCAGCACGTCTCGTTCTCAGAGGGGGAAGCCAGCTGCTTGCACTGCAATGTTTCACTTCAGTTAATAGAATTATTGGTGTGGGTTTTTTTTCAGAGAAAGGGCTAACTGAGGCTCTCAGCATGATTTTTACTGTGATCTTCATTAAAGTTATGAGTCGTCGCGCCCCCCCCCCCCCCCCCCCCCCCCCCCCAAAACCCTATCTTTTTTAGAACAAAACAATTTTAAAATCAATGAGAGACATGTAGAATAATATGTTTGGGTTTTTTTCAGTGTTTTGATATGTGCATGCCAAAAAATACGCTGCAGCTGGAGTGGATACAAAAGAGCTCAAGGTCTGAATGACCAGAAGCAAACCATTTTATAATACAATAGAAGCTCCTTGAAGAGAGTGTTTTCCCAAAAGTGTAGTGAAAGGCTTAATCCATATTTCTAGAAAACTGCAACTGTGTATTGGCCTAGCAAATGCTGGTGAGGTGTTGCAAAGAATTTTGGCCACGTGTTTAGAATATTAATAGCTTCCTTATGTCGGATGTTACACAGAAAACGTGTCTGGTCATGTAGCCAGCTGTTGTGTATTGATGATCCTACCAAAAGTAATTTCTTCTATTGTATGATTTGTTTTCACTGATAATTTTCATACATTATGATGAGACTAGTTCCCAACATCAATACTTCATTGGCATTACAAAGCCCCTTAAAAAAGCCCCCCCCAAAAAAAAAACCCCAAACCAAAAAAAACACCACACACACACCCCAAAAAACCCCCACCAAACCCCAAAACAACCAAACTGATCCAGAAGAGTGTGTAAATGTTCTCATGCTTGTTCTGCCAGTGCTGCTGGAACAATAGGGATAGGATTTTTGTTCCCCTCAAATGTGATGCTGAATCCAAACGCATGTGCCTGCTTTCCACAGAGCTAAAGTAGGATGGAAGGCCCTGGGTTTTCCAGAGAAACAGGACCTCACGCTAGCTTTAATTTATTGTGTGGGCCAGGGGCGGTTCTAAGACTTAATTTATTTGTTTCTGTCATGAAAATCAGGTTGTTTTTCCTGGCAAGTTTGCATTTGGATGACTTTGTGCAGGAGACCTGACAAGAAAAAAACAAACCAACCAACCCCTCCCTGCAGAAAACAGTGGGATTTGTTTTAGTTACTGTTGTTGAGTTATTGAATCAGAAAGGAAGTCTTTGTAAGCATTACTTATGTTTTGACTGTAATATTATGTGTTGTGAACAATCATAGAATCAATAAGGTTGGAAAAGACCTCAAAGATCATCAAGTCCAACCTGTCACTCAAGATCTCATGACTACTAAACCATGGCACCAAGTGCCACATCCAATCCCTTCTTCAACACCTCCAGGGATGATGACTCCACCACCTCCCTGGGCAGCACATTCCAATGGCCAAGAACTCTCTGTGAAGAACTTTCTCCTCACCTCCAGCCTAAACTTCCCCTGGTGCAGCTTGAAACTGTGTCCTCTTGTTCTGGTGCTGGTTGCCTGGGAGAAGCCCAATCTCCATATTCAATGTTTACATACTAAACCCTAGCTTCCTGGTTAGCCAGATGCCTAAGGCTTGATGCTGGCAGCACTTCTGGCCATGCAGCTCATTCACTTGGTAGCCTGAAGTCCTTGCACCATCAACTGGGGAAGAAAAAGGCAATCTCCAAGCAGTGATTTTTAAGAAGCAACCAGACCCACATCAGTGGCAGGATAAATTCAGAGAGGTTTGACTGGGAATGAGCAGATAGGTGGCACTGCAGTTTAGAGGTGTTGGGAGTTCCTGAGAAGCTGGCATCAGAGCAGTCAGATGTAGGATCATCTGAGCCACAGCAACAGTGATGTGGCTTTGCTGGATCTTTGATCTCACACATAGCTGTGCAGTGCCCATTGATAGCTCTGCTAGGACTGCTCTGCCTTCCAGCCAGGTCTTCACAGCAGCCTTTATCCCAGCCCCACTAATGGATTTATAAGTTTTCTTCTCAAGATAAGAACAATTTTTTAAGGCCACTTTTATCCATAAGCTTCAAAGGG
The DNA here is from genome assembly GCA_033816785.1 of Picus viridis. Classification (NCBI taxonomy): domain Eukaryota; kingdom Metazoa; phylum Chordata; class Aves; order Piciformes; family Picidae; genus Picus; species Picus viridis. The sequence continues at coordinate 2,958,400 of CM066571.1, forward strand.
AATACCTTTAAATAGGTGGACATTTGCCTAGGAGTTGGCGGTAATTTACACTGGCTGAATGCCTATTTAAATAAAGAAATGAAATAGCAAAACATGAGTGTAGGGTGTGAGTGTGAAGTGTGGCTGTTTAGCTAGGGCGGGGGAAATGGATTTCAGGGAGCTATTTTCCTTACAGAAAAGTGAGACTTAATTCTATTTTGAATGACTATTGTTTCTGTATAGTAATGATGGCATGAGCAGCCACTGACTTCTGAGAGCCTGATAGGTTTGTTTTTTTTTTTTTTTTTTTTTTTTTTTTTTTTTAATTCCTGGGGGAAAGTTTTGCTTTTGAATGACCAGCAGTTGTATGTCAGCTTATCTAACTGATAACGTGCAGTGTATGAGACCAAATTGCTTTTGTGGCAACTTCTAAAAGCTGAGCTAGGCTACGAAAGTGATAACCACAAAAACTCTCTAATGCAGCTGAACACCAGGGCAAAACAAATTTAGCACCCATAATGTTAAAGCAATACTTTTCCCTACTCCCTGGGGCACTTACAGTGCTCTGCCTTTTATTTTGAAGATTTCTATAACTGCTCCTTTGGTTGCCCTGTCTGTAGAGAAAAATAATAGTCACTAAATGAATAAATTTGCTGGTAATTGACAGAAAGCAGTAGCTCTTTGAGTCACATTGGACAGACTTTTTAAAGCACATACTTTGAGATAGGAGATGAGGAATACAGTGTGGAGTTCATGACTGACTGATGAAGAAGCTGAATGTTGAAGAGCTTTTATTAAATAGACACAGCTGTTACAATGTTGGCAGGTCCTCTGCATCTTCCACCTTAGCCCATTTATGTTACTGAATGCTAAAGGCCACACAGTTTTGAAATTGCTGAGGAGACACCATGAACAATTACCAAAAACTAGCTTAAATTTTGGAGTCCCTTCTGACTTGCAGCCAGGTTTCTAGCAAGCAAACTGCTGCCCTTGAGCCTGGGGATATCCTTGATACAAAATGCTATTCATAGTGGATTATGAAATTAGTTTCATAATGTAGCTTGTGCTGTCTAACCTGGGACCATAACAGACACTTCCCTCAATATCTAGGTTCAACAAAGATGGGATCTTAAGTATCAAAATAACTTTTCCTGAAACGTTCAGGAAATCATCATAATCCCAAGAGACCTGAAGCTTCATCTCTTCTTGATCCTTTAGGGGTAAGAATTAGTCTTCCTCATTGGTTTCTGGACCAGTTATGCTAGTTTAAACTCCCTCAAGCAACTCCAAGACCTTCATAAATGAGCAGGTTCTGAAAGATTGCTTAAGATCCGCGGGGTGTTGTGGAGGTTTTTTTAATGATGTATCTTTATAGCAAAACCATTGTTGCATCACTTGCAGCTGTGAGGTTTTTACGAGACTTACACTAGTGTTCAAAAAGGGGAAAGTGAGGCACATAGTGGGGTACTGGTGCAGTTGTGTTCGCCTGTGATAAAGGCTTGGTCAGCAGGGTCTGTGATGAAGCAGTCACCTTTAAATTCTTCTTGGCACTGACACATATTTTCTGTAAAGCCTAAGCAAAACATACATCTGGTGTAAATGGTTCCTGTTAATAGGTACATTTGTATTTCTGTATGCATTAAGCGAACTGGGATGATGTGTAGGAAGCTCAGTAGCACTGTAAGGATAACTCTCATCAGTTGTGGAGCAATCTCCAGCTTACACATGTGAAAAATAATCTACTATAGTAAATTTTATTCTAAATACTAAATGAATTTTTGCTGAATGCCTGGTTTTTGTTCCTTCTGTGTTATCCTTTAACCTCTAAAGAAGCAAAGTATTGCAATTGCAAAAAAATCTCAAAGTCTTGGTTGGTAGATCACACTTCCCATAAGGGGACTTCTGAGAGGGGAATTTTATACATAACTTTTCTAGGTATCTGATTGAAGGAGAATTATTGAGAGAGCTCTGGTAGTGCCAAAACTAAATTTTAAGGTAACTGACATCTCTGGACCAGGGCTGAGGTGATGCTTTGGGAAGTCATTTGTCACTTCATGGATTCTTCCATTGTTGATTTATTTAGTTATTTTTCATTTTGGTGAACTTTCAGGTTTACAAGGAAGTCCTTACACATGAACCATGTGTAAGGAGAACACTTCAGAGCTGCTGCAATTAATTCTACTAATAAACAGTGCTTTTGCAGGCCTTCTGTTTCTTATTTCTGAACTACTATTAGTTTGTCTTAATACAAACAACATAAATAGGTCACTGTTGTGTCTAGGGGCTTAATCCCAGGTTGTGCATTCCTAGGTGAATGATGAAATGCATAATTATTTTTAATGACTGTACCTAATGCAAAGATAATGACAGAAGTTATGGCTCTGTTGAAGTCAGCAAGAGGATTGCCAGGGATTTTGGAGGGACTGGCCTTCCAATTTTTTTCTGTGGCTCAAATTCCTTCATTTTTATAATGCTAGTTTCTACCAGTTGGTATTTAATCTGTAGTGGGTTAGTCTATTGTGCATTATAATCAGGTACAATTTAAAACAATACTCTGGAAGATAGACCTTTTGAAATTTATGAAGCTCAGCTGTCAGTAGCTGACTCCCCTGTGGACTTCTATAGTCTAAAATCTGACTGCGGCTGAGGCAGCCTTCCTCTCCCTTAGCACTGTGGAAGCTGCCCTGTCTGCCAGGTTTGACTGTTACCAAGCAAAGGGTGACAGCTGTGTGGCCTGAGTGACAGTAACACACTCAGAGTGATGATTTTTTTTTTCTTTTTATGTGATTCTTTTTGGTGGTGGAATTTAATCAAAAACTGAAACCAGAAACCTCCAAAGTAAGTCTGAAACTTTTTTCGCCTTTCTCTCATGTATATGTAACATATAACCAGAAGGTGTGGCATTGTCCAAGGCAAACCCTTAAGCATCCCCCCATGTTGAAAATCTGGTTTCTAGTAAATGGAATTAGAGCCAAGCAGCATTCTGCAGGATCTTTTAAAAGTCACATCACATATAAAAATAAAACTTCCTATTTCTTACAGAGGCTGGTTATGGAATTGATAACTTGGAAAACACATCTTGGTGAAGCAATTGGAAGTTATTTAAGATCTTGGAAGAAGTGAGATGGGGAGTGTGGAGAAAGTGTAACCTCTGCTGTTTGACTTGTGTCCTACCAGTTGTAGTAGCAACTCGTGCAATTCTCATATGGGCACCACACCATCCTCTGAAAGTAAATTACAGATGTGATAGCTGGCATTAATAGTAGGTGAAATTTACTTGGCCTTTACTGGTTGCAAAGTGATTAAGAGCAGGATTGCTCATTAAGGAAAAAAAAATCAAACAGTTCCTGGCCAACACAAAAATGATAAAGAACCATGAAACTTTTAATGGTTATTTCCCTTTTCAAATATATACTAATTGTGATAATAGATAACAGACTTTTAAAAATTCATCTGTAATTATCTGTCTCTCTCGGACAATTAAAACTGATTATACCTTATCCAGATGTGGGCAGTGCTCTCACTGGCCAGGTGCTGTGTTTCATCACGTACACCTCTGAAAAGGAGTACAGAATATGACTGACTAATGAAGGATTTGATATTCCTTTATGAACACTCTATGTAAATGGCAATGCAAAGTCCAGAGGACTTAGATGAATGTGTCTGCAGGGTAGTTTTAGCCATCCTATTTCAAATGAACCGTAGGGGACAGGCTGACTGTCTTGAGGACCAGATAAAGTTTCTATGTCTAGTCAAGGCATAGACAGTTAGAGGATTAGTGACCCAATTAGAGAACATATATTCTTCTAGCATCGATGCCTGAAGTTCAGATGTTCTTTATTTTACATGGAACTTGCCTGCCTGGCTGCTGCACGAATACTAAAACAACTCTTGTGTGAGACAAGTTTTTTAGCATCTGGTCTGCAGCACTGTGAGACAGTAGCTAAATCTTTGCTATGCAAGACCTGCTTGTCAATCGTGAGCCTAAAGATAGTAGCCAGTGTAATAGGATGTTTATTGGGGGGAACAAATAATTCATGGCTTGAGATAAGCTCCTAAAATAGACCACATTCCTTTTGCAAGATACTGTAAAATGACTACTGTGGTTTCCTCCTTACTGTATTCCTTTCAGGAAGGGAGTCTGCATGCCTGCTAAAGTCATTTGTAGTGTTGTCCTCTATATAAATGAATGTCAGGGTTGACTAAGATAACTAATGAGTTGGACAACTTCATACTTGAACAACAGAAGAGAGGTAGCTCCAAGTTTCCTTCCTTTAATCCTTGGTGGGTTGCTCTTACTCGTAATGGTTTTCTCCCAAAAAACTCCTTACCGTGTGTTTCTGGAAAAAAACCCTGAACTAGAGCTTATCTGAACCACATCTACTTCGTTACCACTGTCACCCTGGGACAAAAGCCCTTAATGCAAGACAGGGGTAAAATATGAAAACAATGGTTTCCAACTGTTCTAAGTCTTCAGTTTTTAACTAAATATTTTAGCATCAGAAATGAAACTAAGAAATTGGAAACTTTCAAAAATCACAACCAGAAGGTATGTTGTACCCTGTAGCACATGTTTTAAAAAGGAAATGACTGAATAAATTAAAACATGGGAAGATAATCCGAATTACATAATAGCCGTATGCGTTAAATCATTCAGGAGAAGTTGCAGCTGAACTAACACTCTGTAAAAATGAAGTCTCTGTGGTAGACTCTTCACTCCCCGAACTTATATAAAACGTAACAGAGAGGTGGGAGGGGGGGATGGTTGCACAAAATGCAAAATTGCTGCCGTGGAAGAGAGATGTTCAGGTTTATTCCTTCCTTCCAGAGGAGGAGGAGATGATTCAGTTACGAGGGAGAAGCAATGAACTGTCTTTCAGTTAAATCTGATGCTTATTTGAAATTATGTTTATCCCCAAACCAGTTCTGTATCTCTTATCTAAATGTTCATCTATAAAAGGAAGTAAGCATGATCTATTGATAGAAAGACACAGTGGATGTAATTAGAAATTGTTTATGGTCTGCACAAACACCAAGTCTAAATGCTTTCTCCATAAATGCTCACAGCACCTGCTTGACCTCTTTGGGTTTTTTCTCCTCAAAATGTTCAATCATGCTTTCACTTCAAGTGCATGACAGAACTACAGTCCAGCTAAAGTCTTTCCACGCTAATATACAGTCCCTGACAAGGGGCCCCTTACAGACCCACCAGCCTTGTGAATTCAGATCTTACTGTTTTATCTAAATTAGGAGCCAATGAGCTGGAACATGTAATTCAATGTTATAATGCACTGAAAGTACCAGACTGCTATAGCACATGGTCTCAGGGGCTTTCTGCATAATAGATTTTGAAGAAAATAAATTACCTGTTTTCAGTAAATACAGAAGCATTTCTGAGCTGTTGGAAGGGTACCTTTATTGGGTTTTAAAGAACAGAGTTGGAAAAATGCTTTGCCATGTATGAGACCAAAGTGCTACAGTTAGCCCTTGGAGACCCAGCTCTTTTCCTTCTGCTCCTTTTTCCTAAAAGGTTGCTTGCTAGAGTTGCCTTCTACTGATCTTCCTTTTGTAGCTGCTGTGGAGACATGAGCTTTTACTTTGCCAGGGAAAGAAACTTAATCGTTGACCTAATCCCCTATATTCATATGCTGAAAGCATTGGTGTTTCATTGCTGCACCTAGAACTTGCCAGTTCAAGGGACTGTCCACATGTGCATCCTGGAAAAAGAGCTGGTTCCCCTCTTAGGATGCACGGAACTGGTGATTATGTAGCTCATAAAACTTTCATGGAAGGAATGACAGCAGAGTCCCTGTGCTTTGTAGGGCTGCTCTGCCTTACTTCCCAAGGCAGCTGAAGAATGTCATCCTGAGCAAGATGAACCTTGCTGGCCATAGAGATTACCTGGCAGACAGACTGAAAGCTTACTACTGGCCAGCTTCACTGCAGGAAATCTCTGTGAACACGCACTTCTATCTAGCACCACATTTTGGCCAGCCTTATCTGATTGCTTTAAGAATCTGAATCAGCTTAAGTATTAACCTCAGGAGTAAATGGGCTCATTATAATCAATGCAGCTACCAGCAGGCTAAGCCTGTGGGTCATGATTTAGGACCCTCCATTAATAGAAAAATAGGATGGATTCTAGTGGTTCCATATGCCCACTCTTTTAATTTATTGGAAGGTACTGCGCCGGCCATAGTTCAGACCAAGCTGCTTCACAACATACTGTAATCTGCTGGAGGCAGGAATATGCAGGGTATAGTGAGGGTGGACACAAGCCTCACTCACTTGAAAAGATGAGATCTCTGTAACAGTGAGATGGAAATGTCTTTATTGAATTGGAAACTCCTCTATGCCCCATTCAAGGGCTGCAGCTTGTGTCTTCTGCTAAATTTCTGGGAGTTTATTCTATCAAGGCAGTGCTTGAAGCTGGGAGTCACTAGCTTTAGGAGACACTTGTCAAGAGTGGGACTACTCTATGCTGCAGAAGTCCAAGAAGGATAAAGTCTGTTCTTGGCTGATACAGCAGTCTTAAGTGGTAATACTAAAAATCACAGCTCCTATTTTTGTTACCAAAATTTGCTTTACCATTTTTAAAAATAAATAACACTTAAGTGAATATGAGACTCGCTGAGGACTAATTTTCACTGATACAAAAAGAAGAAATAAAATCATCCCTTTTAATGGGCTTTTTCTTTCCTAATGATTTCCTTACTATGTAACATATCGCCATAATATTTTCAATATGCTAACTGTAAATTGAACAACATTAATAGAAACACAAGTGAGTGAGAACTTACTTCAACAGGTGACTTCATCTGTTGCCATCTCTGAAGCTGAAATCAGCTGATTGTCTCTGTGGCTCCTTCTAGGCTCACCTGCTAGTTCACATATTTGTCAGGGCATGTTAGCTAAATGAAGCTGCGCCAGTTGCATGTCACTAATGTGGTTGAAGCTTGCAGAGGATACTTTTAAACATGATTTTACGTCTTTTGTGTACTGAGTCTTTATTTTGAGGTCTTCAGGGAAGTGACTGTCTGCTTTCCTCCCTGGAGAGTGCCCTGTACATTATAAAAACAACAAATAACATGAAGAATGGGTGAATGTCCTACTACTATTCAAAGACAATGTGAGGTTCTTCCAAATTTTCAATGCCTGCAGGTTTATTTAGCAAATACTTTGTTGTCTGACCTTTGTTTCATTGCTATGAGGTTCCCTTCAAGGCAAGCATTTTTCAATCAACAGTAATTTGCATATAATTTATCAAGAGAGATGAAAAGCAAAATTTTATTTAAAGGTTGTTCCTTTAAGTGTCATTAGCAGTTCTGACTAATCAGATTTTTACAATCTCATCAGGTGCTTTTAGAAAATCTCTCTGAAGTCATCTGGAGGATGCATTTATTCCTGAGTGTCCTGTATTGCATTACAGCGCTGTAACGAGTCACTGACTGCTGCAGATGTTTATGTGAAATGCAATTAACACTCTGCCAATTTAGTTTTTATAAGGACACAATCAATTTTTATTAATTTTGAAGCTAGAATGATTTCTTTTATTGTGTGCTGCCTCTCTGCTGATTATATGGCTAAACAAATTATTCTGCTGTTTGTAGTAAATGGGAGTATTTAGGCAGGCAGAGCTGTGGTGTGTTGCATGGATCACATGTGAGATGAGGATTAAATGTGTAGTGATGCAGAATTTGTATGAACTAAAAGCTTTTAACATATATTTGTTTGGTGTGTGAGAAAGTCTACCAAACAGAAAAGGACACAAACAAAACCCTGCCTATGTAGAAATGTGGATGATGGTATTTAGAGATGTTAATTGCTGTTGAATGCTTAATTGCTTACTTGGTCCTGTAAATGGCTCAGTGCCCACAGCTACTATGGCTTTCATTATGAGTGCAACAGAAAACAGCTTGGCCAGAGTCTCCTTTGGCAGTGATGTTTTCTTGGACATTTGACTTCATGTGATTGCAGTGAACAAGACTAAGTTATTGTATGCTAATCTTTGCAGCATAAAGAGAGCTGAAGGGAATGGGATGATCAGCAAACCTAGGGATGCTGCTGCAGGTGGGGGCTGTCAAAGACTGAAGCAGAATTGAGATGTCTTGAGTTTTCCTGATCGATTAACTTTTTTGGCTTAATATTAAAGGTGATGTCAATTCAAGTGAAAAGAAGGCAAAAGGAAGACTTGAAGTGAGCTCGATGTGAAGTCTTAGGAAAAAATTTGCTTGGAATGAACCAGCTCCTGTACTTTGCCAAAATATTGGTAAATTTGTCCTGTGCTCGTGCAGAAGCCTTGTTTAGAATTTTCTTCTAGGAAGTGGTTCCACCTGAAATCTGTTACCCTGACTTCAACAATCACATGCACAATCTGAAAAGAGGGCCTCTACTTGTTAGTGTTGCTTCCTTTAGAAGCAAGCCCATGCAATTCCTATCCCTTTGTTATGTGTTTTATTGCCTTTTTTCCTTGACTGTTGCTCTGTGTTTATCTGTGTTAGTAAAAGCTTATCAAAGAGTTGCTCTCTTAGCCCAGGTAACTGGTCTGGCCAGGGAAACCCTTGGATGTGTTTCCTTTTTCAGATGTTTAGTTTTGCACATACTCTGGCTTTCTGTGGCAAGTAAGAAGTATTGGCACCTTTGGTGCAAACATGAATGTCTTGCAACCTAAGGCAGGGTTTTCTGAGGCCTCCCTGCAGACAGCTCAAGGGCTTCTTGTTTCACTTCTTACAATTTATTAGTATGCAAGGTCAGTGAAGCCTGGATGAATAACTGCAGAAAATAAACACCCCTAGGAATTATGAACAAGGTGAGCTGTAGAAGCTGCTCTTACCAGAGTCGGATGCGATCCACATTTAGTTCTTTCATGTTTCTCTTGTGAGTTTTTCCCAAGGGAATTGGTACAATGAAAATTACCATTTTAAGAAACACATTGTAATTGCCACAGTGCTAGGACAGAAACCATTGTTAAGCAGGGGGAAAAAACGCTGGAAATGACCAGCAAGGACACTTTAATGAACACTTGAATGCACCTCCAATGAAAACCAGATGTTCTTTGTTAACTTCAGCAGTAAGCCTTCTGTTCCAATTGAGGAAGCTGTACCTCAGTCAAGAACAGCGGACAAGGAGAACTTCTACAGCAACAATGCCTGTTTTTTGAATGCTTATAGATAACACTGTAGAGCTATGCTGCTGTACCTTTCTGAACCTTTATGGCATATTTAACATTACTGATGGAAAGAACTCATGGTGCTGTAATTTTATGATTCTACGAGTGCAGTTCTGTATTTAAGAAGTCCTGTAACACAATTTGCTTAGCAAATGGAAAATATTGCTGCAAAATAACTGCTGAATAAACTACAATGAAAAAAAGAGACCCATTTTCTTACAATTGTATGTAAATTCTAGACCTTAAAAACATTGTCTTGTAGAACACCTACAGCAGCTACCTGAGGTGTTAGCACTCTAGTTACCTCTGCAGCCCTGCTGCAAGTACAGCCTCATGGACTCTGCTGGAGCATAACAATGGTAAATTGTCCCTTTAGAACTTAGGAAAGTGTTTCATCAGAGATGTTCAGAAATAGTTCTGGAACCTGTTATATTTAATGGGTTTGATTTATAGCTCTGATTTCTCTCTGGGTAATCATACTGCTCTGTAGAATGTTGAGTGGATAGCTGAATCCTTGGTAGGTAGTGAGAAATTCCCTCTCTGCCCTGGAAGGGATACAAATAATTTTCCTGTACTAAGTCCCCTTTCCTGTTAGGAGAAATGGGGCTGGAAACAGACAGGTCATGGTGGGGATGACTGCTCAGTGCTTCATCATTTGTTGGACACGGTGGAAGTACAGGGAGTTCCTGGTTGTTTTAGCTGGAGGGGAGGAATAGCCAGTTTCTTGTAGCTGTTCCTTTCCACATAGTTTTAGGATTATGTATACTTTATTATTTCATTAATTACTAATGTAATGTGAATCGTTGCAGTCTGGCATCTTGGGACCTACTGAATGGCGATGTAATGTATCATGCCAAGATCTACTCAGAGACAACTTAATTTATGACTTAGTGACAAAAACTTGTGACCATTTTCTTCTGAGCTCTTAATATATGCTGTACAAGGGTTTGTCAGGGTGCTCGCTCTGACAATGAGGTTGGAGGGCTGAAAGAGTAGTGTGCAGTGATTAATGTTGAGCAGTGTACTAAGTTACCAGTTGCTTGTGCATTTGTTCTTCTGTAATATTAAATTATTTAGCCATTTATCTTTTGTAGTTGTCAATAAATGGGGATATTAGGATTATATGAAAATGCTGTTTGGAAGGCAGCACAGGAGGTCCCTTAGTCCAACCTCCTGCTCAAAGCAGTATCACCTGTAAGGTCAGACTGGGTTGCCTCAGTCTTACCAAACCTCCAAGGTTTTCACCTCAAGGAGAAAGTTTTGCTATTATCCGCTCTGAAACTTAGGCTCTGCCCATTGTCCCTCATCAGGGTTTTTTCCTACTTTAAGTAGATCTTTCTGCAGTGTGTCTGAAGGCTTGTAGTTCATTATGCTAACTTGTGTGTCTCATGGAGCACGGAGGTCGTGGAAATTGGTTGGGGAAGGATTTCACAGGAAGGAGCCCAGAAATGTCAGTAAAAATATGGGGGTTTCGTCTGGTTATTGAGGTCTATTCAATTTGTTTAGGTGAGCAAACTCAATGTGATAAGAATTGGTACACTGAGAAGATGAGAAATAAATTTGAGGTCGTTCCTGTATTTCAAGCTTTAGCAATTGGAAGTGTAGATTTACGTGCTGTTGCTGCTTGTTTTATGTAAAAGCCAGCCTGGGATGCTGTTCCATGTGATTTGTGGAAATAGTAAATATTCACTAATTTGGGAAACCATCTTTAGGTTTATGACTGCATTTTGAATTGGTCTTGCAGTTTATCCCAATGTCAACATAAACTAGATTCGCTCCTGCTGTAAGTGATAGCACAACAAAGCGATGTTTACAAGTTTCAAAAGAAACATTAGGTAAATTGAATAACCCTCAGATGCACAAAATCTTGGGTACAAATGCAGTTTTTAAAATGAGGTTTGAGATACATTTAGGAGGGCAAATACTACATCTATTCCTTCTGTTTCCTCTTGCTTTCTGTGTGTTGGGATTCAGTATTGCAGCCATGCAGAAGGCAGAGCTTAATGAAAACACTGCCTGGTGCACTCCTTGGTGCCAGACACCAGCTCTTCATTAGATGTTGATTTGTAGAATCAGTTAGTAAAAAAAAAAAGGTCTGATTTGCAAATTCCGGTTAAAGTATTTCCATACTGTGTTGTGGTGGTTTTACTCTTCTAGCTGGAGCTGTGGCAGTGTCACACTTTTGATGTGCTGGAGTACTGCATGAGCGCTGACTGCCGATGTCTGGGGTCTAAGGCAGCTGGCAGGAGTCCTCATACTGAAAAGAAATCATGACTGTGGGAATTATGCAACTTTCAATTCCTAACCAGATATCTCCGTGCCATTTTTCTCATTTGAGTTTTTTTTCCCCTTTTTATAAATTCCCTTTTCATTGGAATTGTATCTGGGACAGAATTGCAACAGGGAGCAGAAATCACAGATTACAATTTAAATCTATGGTATGATCACTGTTGCAGCATTGGGTATAGCTGTCTGCTGAGGTTTTGGTGTAAGAACACTAGTTCCTGGAGAGGGAAGTGGAGTTTGTAACTTAATAGGAAAAATAAATAGAAGGTCTCGCTCTTAAACAAACAAAATCCTTCTTCCCCATACCTCTTAAAGTTTGGACACCATTCAAAGTAATTCAGAATTAAAGTTAGACTCAAACAAGCTGTTGTGGAAACGCAACCTGGAAAAGGAAGAAAATAAGTATCTTTTGCCCTATATTTTATATAAACAAGGAAAGTCTTCATTTCATAATGACTCGTAATGACTTGTGTATAGTTCAGCTTGGTTTGCTGGAGGTTTCCTTTGAGAAGCAGAGAGGTGGATGGAGAGCTTCATTAGTTCTTGAAGAACCTAAGAGATTATTGAATCCTCATCAGATAACTTGCTTGCCAGCTGTTTGAATTGAGTTGTAATAAAATGTACACAGATCCTTACAGAGATTTAAGTAGATGACTGTGCCTGAGGAAGTGGAGTTATAGAAAAGAACATCTTCTGGAACACCCGTTCCATAATCAGTGCCAGGCAAGATTATGGAACGGGTCATCTCGAGTGCGATCACACAGCACTTACAGGATGGCCAGGGGCTCAGGCCTAGCCAGCATGGATTTAGGAGGGGCAGATCCTGCCTGACCAAACTGATCTCCTTCTATGATCAGGTGACCCGCCTGGTGGACGTGGGGAGGCCTGTGGATGTGGTCTACCTGGACCTCAGCAAGGCCTTTGACACAGTCCCCCACAGCAAACTCCTGGCCAAGCTGGCAGCCCATGGCTTGGACAGGAGCACTCTGAGCTGGGTTAGGAACTGGCTGGAGGGCCGAGCCCAGAGAGTGGTGGTGAATGGTGCCACATCCAGCTGGCGGCCTGTCACTAGTGGTGTGCCCCAGGGATTAGTGCTGGGCCCCATGCTCTTCAACATCTTTATTGATGATCTGGATGAGGGCATTGAGTCCATCATCGGTAAATTTGCAGATGACACCAAGCTGGGGGCAGGAGTTGATCTGCTGGAGGGCAGAGAGGCTTTGCAGAGGGACCTCGACAGGCTGGACAGATGGGCAGAGTCCAAGGGCATGAGATTTAACACATCCAAGTGCCGGGTTCTGCACATTGGCCACAGCAACCCCAGGCAGTGCTACAGGCTGGGGTCAGAGTGGCTGGAGAGCGGCCAGGCAGAGAGGGACCTGGGGGTGCTGGTTGATGGGAAGCTGAACATGAGCCAGCAGTGTGCCCAGGCAGCCAAGAAGGCCAACCGCATCCTGGCCTGCATTAGGAATAGTATGGCCAGCAGGAGCAGGGAGGTCATTGTGCCCCTGTACTCTGCTTTGGTTAGGCTGCACCTTGAGTTCTGTGTCCAGTTCTGGGCCCCTCAGTTTAAGAAGGGCATTGAGACACTTGAACGTGTCCATAGAAGGTCAACAAGGCTGGTGAGAGGCCTTGAGCACAAGTCCTATGAGGAGAGGCTGAGGGAGCTGGGGCTGTTTAGCCTGGAGAAGAGGAGGCTCAGGGGTGACCTCATTGCTCTCTACAACTACCTGAAAGGTGGTTGTGGCCAGGAAGGGGTTGGCCTCTTCTCCCTAGCAACCAGCACCAGAACAAGGGGACACAGTCTCAAGCTGCACCAGGGGAAGTTTAGGCTCGAGGTGAGGAGAAAGTTCTTCACCGAGAGAGTGATTCGTCATTGGAATGGGCTGCCCGGGAGGTGGTTGAGTCTCCGTCCCTGGAGGCGTTCAAGAGGGGACTGGATGTGGCACTTGGTGCCATGGTCTAGTCGTGAGGTTTGTGGTTACAGGTTGGACTCGATGATCTTCAAGGTCTCTTCCAACCTTGGTAATTCTATTCTATTAATTTCTGTCCACTGTCTCAAACTCCTTTCATAGGCACTGAGAATATTTTACTCTTGTAGAAATCAGACTGCTGAATTCTGGGCATCCAAGTCGGAAAATAGAGCCTCTTGTATTTCCCGAGACTTGAATATTTTTGTTTGTTTGAAGAGAAATAGATGAAAGAGTTATCTTACAACAGAATAGTTTTAGTTATTTGTAATTGTTCTTAGGATCCCTTTGCTAATCCCCACTAGAATTAGAAACCATCCAGTTGTTCATTTTGAAAACCAAAACATTAATGAACTTCCTGGGACAGAGCCCTAGGCCAGACATGGGCTGCAGGCCCTTAGCAATTTGGAGCCAGCCAGGGCAGGTGAGCTGAGTTGGCTCCAGGTGAATCCCACCCCGTAAACATCACCCTCAGTATAAAGGGGAGCTTGAGGACAGGAGCGTCTCCTGCTTTTCCCCATCCTGCTCCTGATGCTGCTTTCCTGATTGCTGTACCTGCTGTGTGTTGCTAGGGCTGAGGATAACTTTGGCTGCTTAATATTGGCCTGATTTTGGGTGTTTTGTTCTATCCATTTCCAGCCCACCCTGGGGGCTTCTCCTTTTCCTGCTCCCCTTTCTCTGCTGGGGAGGGGTTGTTGGGTGACAGAGAAACTGCCACAGGTTAGCTCTGGACATGGGTTAAACGTAGATGATTAGCCTGGCTGTTAGGCTGTAAGACACCAATTGTAATAGTCAAGAAGGGAAGAGGTGTGACAGTTCTATAATGACTCTTGGTTCATTTTTTTTTTTAGTGTAAAACTAAATACCTGCCTTATATAGCAAGTTGAGCTGTTTGTGTTTGCAGTGCTGAAGCAAACAATGAAACAACATCAGGAGAGTCAAATGGCATCGTATCTGGTCGCTTAGCAAAGGGCTGGTTGAAAAACGTCAGTAACAATAGGGAGAAGTGGCGAGACGTACTTTTATGTGAGGTGATGAGCGAGTGTGGAGGTGTACGTCCTCTGAGAGTGTATCTGATGAACAGTGAGGCATCTACGTTCTTCATGTGGCTCACTGAGAAGGTGAACGAAAATCAGATAAGGTACATTTGGATTGTCAAAAAAGCTTTAGATTCTCACAAGGAGTAGTTCAAGAAACACTACTGCTAAACTTGCGTGGATTGAAAAGTGGCCAGGAGAAAAGAAAAGAACAAATAGAATCATAGAATCATAGAATCAGTCAGGGTTGGAAGGGACCACAAGGATCATCTAGTTCCACCCCCTGCCATGGGCAGGGACACCCTACACTAGATCACGCTGGCCAGAGCCTCGTCCAGCCTGGTCTTAAACACCTCCAGGGACGGGGCCTCAACCACCTCCCTGGATAACCCATTCCATGGCTTCACCACTCTCATGGTGAAGAACTTCCTCCTCACATCTAGCCTGAATCTCCCCATTTCCAGCTTCATTCCATTGCCCCTAGTCCTATCACTACCTGAGATCCTGAGAAGTCCCTCCCCAGCCATCCTGTAGGCCCCCTTCAGATACTGGAAGGCCACAATGAGGTCACCTCGGAGCCTTCTCTTCTCCAGACTGAACAGCCCCAACTCCTTCAGTCTGTCCTCATAGGAGAGGTGCTCCAGCCCTCTGATCATCCTCGTGGCCCTTCTCTGGACACGCTCCAGCACGTCCACATCCCTCCTGTAATAGGGGCTCCAGAACTGGACACAGTACTCCAGGTGGGGTCTCACCAGAGCTGAGTAGAGGGGGAGAAGCACCTCCCTTGACCTGTTGGTCACACTTCTCCTGATGCAGCCCAGGATCTGATTGGCTTTCCGGGCTGCAAGTGCACATTGAGAGCTCCTGTTGAGCTTCTCGTCCACCAGCACCCCCAAGTCTCTCTCCTCAGGGCTGCTCTCCAGCCAGTCACTGCCCAGCCTGGATTTGTGCCTGGGATTGCCTCGACCCAGATGCAGGACCCTGCACTTGGTCTTGTAAATTCTTTCACCGCTCAGTGACCTCTGATGATGGCCACGTATTGCATCCTGCCACCTCCTTTCCTAAGCTGAGGAGGAAACAGCAGATTGATATTCTTCATGCAAAACTTTCAGCATCTCTACTACAAGGAGGGTGATAAATACACTGGCAAATTTAAGGCAAGATACTTCAGGTGAAGATCAAGAGACTGAAGAATTCCTGTGTACCTGATATAAGCTGCAGTGTATCTGGAAGGACTGTGTGAGCTGCTGTAGCCAGAGCTCCTAGAAAGATTCCATAATCCTTTTGTGTAGCCCACTGCCCAGAGCACAGCACCAATCAAAAATCAAAATTGTTTAATTGATAGTAGAAAAACGTTGTGGTGTTTTTTTAATGCAAGTAATAAACCTGTATCCCACAGAAGAAGGATTTCTAAAGTTCAGAAAGAGTCCAATGGATATTGACAAGAATTATGGAGATGGCAAAAGCAATCACAAAGATTACTTTATGCTTCAGAAAGCAAAACCGTGGGCAGTTGGATCCCTCTGTTCTAGAGGAGCAATCAGAATTTCCCTTATAAAAATGTCTGGTACCACCAGATGGGTGAGACCCTATGGAAAGGACAGACCACAAGGCTGCCATGGTACAGCAGTGCATGCTTTCACAAGTGGAAAAAAAAGTTTCTAAGTGACAAAATGCTTCTACGTGTACAGGTCATTGGAAGGGGGAAGTTTAGATCACAAAACCTCTCCATTTAGCTTTTGGCTCCTGCACATTGTGTGCAAGATGACACTTTTGTCTTATCTGAGAAGATACCTTCACTATTCATATTAATTCCTAACTGATCACCTGCAAATGAGCTAACTGCTTAGACTGGTATGGTTTTAGTATCCCAGCCTAGCTAAGTGCGTCTGGAGTCTTAGAGCTCAAAAGTCAGCCCACTCAAAAAGCTTGTTAATGGGTCCCACATGACACAGCTATCAATTTTTTAGTATCAGATGTACATGCTGTATCCATTATAACTTTCACTTAGGGGCAGGCTTGCTCTAACTGCACAGGAGCTTGTAAGGTTTTGCTCTTCCTTTTGGCTTGAAAGAAGGGGGGAAAAGTTAGATGAGAGTGAAACTGCACATTGTGGAAGACAATGCTCACTGTGTCTGGCAGATAGAGGACTGATGCATTGAAAAAGGTTGCAAGCTTCTCCCTCTGTTTTTAACATTTCCCAGGTTGCTTAAATGTGCATTGTAAGCAATGATAAAAGGACAAGTTATCATTGATCTGTCCTTTCCTCCATCTCAGAGGGATTCATTAAATAATGCATGCACCCATGTGAATTACCCTTCTTCACTATACCGTCCCCAGACCATTAGCCAAATATAGCACCAGCAGTATCTTGCAACCCCTGGAAACCCTTTGGCTTTCATTTAATTAAATTATCTCATTATGAAAACTCTTATAATGAGATTAAATTTAATTATTTATTAGATACTTATTTGCACTAGGGAACCTATCAATTATGCATGGTTGTGCTAAACATTTTTCAATCCATCACCTTTTCTTTTTATGGAAGGTGCAATTTATTAAGTGCAACTGAAGTACTGTAACAGAAGTTCTCTAGCAGAAATGCATGTGTCATCCTGGTGCAATTAATTGCAAGTGTAATGGGACAACAAATATGAAAACTTATTCTCTTTCCTTTTGAAAATCAACATGCTGACAGAGTTGCACATTTTGTAGTAAGTCAGTGCTTCCTTTTACATCTGGCCTAGCAAGGTTCGCACCCTTGTTAAGTCATGGATTATTGGGTTTTTTGGTTGTATTTTTTGTTAATAGCTCCTAAATACACAAAGATTCAGAGGTAATGACTAACTAGTTCAAAGAAATTTGTGGCATATTGTGGCTTGCAGCTATATACATATGAGAATGTTTTATTTACTTATAGAAGATACTAACATTCTCTTAAAATTGTCATAAGCAAACAGTTAACATAGAAACCATCATCAGTCACATCTTCATGTGGATATGAAAGCAATGCATAATGCTGATGACAATTGTTCCAAGCAGAATGACATTTTTGAATACATGTTAAGAAGATCTAAACATCAATACATCTCTGAGCCTTTCTCTTATAAGGCCTTATCAATACGTAATTAATTATTCAGCTGGAGTTCTGTGTGGCTCAGGGCAGCATTTCAAAGAGCTTTCTTCTATAAATTGTGAAGTCATCATGAGATCCTTTAGCTTTTTCTTCCTTTTTTTCACAGAACTGGGCTGTGTATCAACACCTGCACATGGCACATGCAGGGCAGTGACGAAGGGAGGAGCAGGGGCTTTTCAGAAGACTTTGGCAGATGATTTTCATACATTGCAACATTCTACCTTGCTTTAAAAGTGCTCCTGTTTCATATTCAGATGTCAAAAGGGGTCATGCAAAGACTTATATCCTCTTTTTTCCTCACTTGTGCATGTAAGAGGATGTTTGCTTCATTAGCTTTGAGATTCAGTGGCCAAACAGACTGCATATTTTAGAGGATTTAAGTAAATGTGCCTCAAAGTTCACACACTACTACAGAGCATTTTGATCCTCAGCTAGTAGGAATAAGACGTGAGCTATAAAACAGGGAATCTCTGGCAAGACACTGTCAGTTGTTCTAAGCCTGTAATTCTCTCTGCTCACAGCCTTGCTTTAAAAGACCCTGGCTGACCTTCCTGGCACATGGTGAGGAAAGCTCAAATGCAGTCAAATGACAGGAATCTTTCATTTCTGACTTGCTGCCCTTATCCTCTGGGGAGGAATGTCAAAGCACTGTTTCTGAGACTGTGTGATCGGTTACCAGGTTGATTACGTCATATCTGGTTTTAGTGATTCTTTTGATCCTATGTTTTTTTGGTAATTGTACTTTAATTATGCCAGAGGTTCCCAGGATATTAATTTTCTATGTATCTAAATAGGCATTTCAGCAAAGGAATTGATGGAAATGTCTTTAGAGATGAGGATCAGGAGCAGCATGAGGAGTTTAGTAACTGACTTTTTCCTTTGGGTATAAAATGGAGCATCCTGAAGTATCTGTATGGAAAGGCTTTATGCCTTGTGTATTTATAGATCGCAGAGTGGGAGATGTGGACAGTGCATACTTGGAATTATTTATTTTAGATGTTGGAAACTGGGGGTGTGTGTGTGTGTAATTTTCAGATTAGAGTGTTAGAACGTAACTCTGTGACTCATTAAAATTAATGGGAACTGTGTAGTGTGGTCTCCACACACCACTTTGAAAATTTCCCTGGGTGTTTCTCTATGAATATTTATGCAATCAGAAATAAAATGCAGACAATGAAGCAAAAGCCAATGTAAATACAAAGTGATCATGTAATCTAAGTATTTTTAATTACTGACATAAACGTTACTTCTGACCAGTAATATACAGATGAATGAAGAAAGTATTTAAACACAAAACAGTTCCAGCAGTTGTTTAAAAAGAAAATAGCTGATTAATTTCTAAACCTGCTGGCCCTTTCAACAAAGATTCAAATCTACATTCCAGTATAAAAACAAACAAACAATCAAAACCACCACCCAACAAATAAACAAAAACCCCAAACCCCATGACGATATATGATTGCATCACTCCAGTGTTTTGTGCGAATTGGATCACCAGATAACAACCAAGCATCGGGTAGTGTACCAAGAGTCTAATTTGATCTCAGCATTGGGTTAAACTAGTTCTTTGTCTTCTGAAGACTGTGCCTGCACTGAGAATGTTACAAGAAGGGTGCAGGAGGTAGAAGGGAAGGGGATTTGCCTTTGCCTAAGAGCCTGCCTATCCCCTGTGTCCTCTGACCAGGTACCACTGGCTTACTGAAAAGACGGGCTGCTTATCTTCAAGTCATGAGTAGTGTTAGTTTTGTTACCCACTGCTCTTTTATTCAACATCATAAATCCAAAGGAGGGTTACTAGCAAGGTTTGTGGTTCCTGATTGTCAGCTGAGTTCAGGGAAAGAATGAAAAATGAAGCAGTGGTGCCTGGAAAACAATTAATATGTGGTGTCTGCATCCCATCCAAAACCCTAGACTCCCAGCGCTGTTCTCAGCTGCTAGTGTTATTGCGCCATCTTTGCTTTCCTAAGACAGATGCAGCAGGTCAGAGGATGGCAAAATGAGAATAATTATGAATTGATACAACCTTTAAAAACCCTGTCAGGAAGAGCAGGTATTCTGAGGCTTTCTCTGACCACTTATCTCCCAAGAAGTCTCTACCTTTTGAAATCTTGTCAAATTAAACAGCAGTCTTCCACCAAATAATTCCATCAACAAATTAGTCTTTCATAGGCTTTGCCAGTTGACCTTCTCTGCCCTATGGACTGAATACTGGATACCAGAAAAAGATAAGTGTTATGCTTTTTCTCTGTGTAATGCTGCCTTAACCCAAACATCTTCCTCCCTTAAGCTGTTAAGCGATGACATTCCTCCCCAGGACCCCAAGCTAAAAAAGGAACCAGTAACATCTCCAGCAGTACCAAGTTGCTCACACCCTTCCTAGTGAGGAACAGTTAAAGGATTGAGGAGAAATATATAACAAACCAGTCAGCACAAGAATGAGCCTTTGCATGTCACAGGCAGAATATAAGCACCCTCTGTATCCTATGGAAATTCCAAGAGAGTAGGTTTAACAAGCTTGTGTAAAGGAAGACAAGTTTTGTACGTCTGTTAACCAAGGGATAAATGGATAGAGGGCTGAAAACCATGCTAGAAGGATGTGGACATCTCCAGATGTTGCCAGCCGCTTATGAGCAGCAGGGCAGCAGAAACTTCCATGAGATAATGCCAGCCACAGGACTGTCCCCACTGCCAGTGTAACTCAGGGTGTTTGTGTCCTTCCTCGGTTGTTGGGTAATCAAGAGAGCTGATGGAGGGAATGACTAAGTGATCTAATAAATGCATCCACTCCCTTCTCTGCTCTTCAGTGTCAAGAGAGGGGAATTAAACTTCCGGACTGAAATAAGGCAGCTGCCCCTGGGTGGGAGAATGAGCTCCTCAGAAGACGTTCAGAAGATGGTTAGAGGTGAGACACTAGTGTGTTGGACAATGAAGTGGCTTCTCTGATATTCGGTCCTATGGAGATGCTCATTTGAGCATAATTGCATTTGATGTTAGGCAAGGAAGGAGACCGTGCTGTACTACTTCTAGGCTGGCAGGAGTGAACACCTTTTCATAGGCTAAAGCAATTGTGAAATGTTTTGGTCATTCTCTTGAGCAAATACCACCTGTGTCTGGCATGATGATCTGTGGAAATCTTAATTAGTCTGGATTTTGCTATTTTTATTGTGTATAAGATTATCGTATTGCCACTGACGTCTGCATGTGGACTTGCATGTTTGACTGTTAAATGGTATCACTGCTTTGTGATTGCTAATAGTTCACATTGCTATTAGTTCTCAGCTATTTGAGAGATTTAACAGTATTCTATATGGATCTTTCTAGCAGGAGAAAAGCTATGCATGTGCTTAAAGGGAGATGATGTTGGAAATTTGGCAAGAATCTTGAAGCATTGCTGGGGAGTTCTGTTAAAATAGACACGTCTTGTGAAGTTACATCTTGCTTAGGGGAGCGTAAAGATTTCACAAATCAATGCCTCAAACCAATCTCTTAAATCACTGGTTTATTTATTTGTTTTTACTCTATAGTAATGAATTTTGAAACCAAATGTAAACAGAAGTCTTTAAACCTCTAATTCAGGGTCTCTAAAGTCCACTTCTCTAACTAAATATGCGGGAAACTTTTTTTTACTGCATATTAGCTTTCAGCTGTTTTTTCATTTCTGTTTGCTCAAGTCATTTTATGGTGCTCATTCACATTTTGAGAAGCTGCTGTCTTGGTGGACTTCAGTGCATCCAAACATAAAGAGATAACTAGACCTGTATCCTGCAGCCTGGGCTGTGAGGTAGACTCCAACACTGGTACACAGCCCTCTGGAGGTCAGAAGGACTATCAATGGGTGCCACAGTCCACCTCTGGATTGGACTGCAGGACAGTGGCCAGGGCTGAAGCAGACCCTAGCTCTGGCTGACAGGAACCTCATGATGTAGGACCTGCTGAAACTATTTGATCCAATGGTAAAAACAATTTTGGGCACCCCTGTATTAGATGGCCATAAAACCCAGCTGACCTACCAGTTGTTACTTTATGATGCATACTGCCTAACTATTTACTGTTAGCCAGAAAAACAAGAGCCAGATCCTGGAATTCATCAACTAACAGAAAGATTTTTGTAAAGCTCCAGCTGTGCTTGGTATATCACATATGTCTGAGGCCAAGCCCATAAAAAAAATTGGACCAACATTGTGTCAAGTTTCTAATGCAGGCTTTAGACATGCATAAACAAGATTGCATAGTATTTTGGAGCTGAAAATACTCATTGCATTTTCTTAATTATATTAAAAAATAATTAGAAATAAAAATAATGCAGATTTTATGAGAAGGGAGAGAGAAAGGAAGATAAATGTACTCTAGGGGTATCATTGCTGGCTTGTGAGAGCTTATTTGGGTTTTTCTGAGGGTCAGAGCTTCTTATAGTGCCCAAAGTGTGTACCTAGCTGAGGGGCAGCCCTCTCTATCCTCAGGTTTTCCCCCTTCTCAGCTGCAGATGCAGTGTGGTTCCTAAGACACTTTCTGAATTCAAACTCTAAATATGGATTAAGGTTCAGGAGGGAAAGCCTCCTTTCTGGACACCAGATCTCCTTTGAGTGTGTGGTGGGGAAACAATTAATTCATGGCTCTGGATGCTGGGATTGCTTTCCTATTGGAGCTTGGTGGAGCAGGCAGCAGCACTGCCGGCATCCTCAGCCAGGGCAGTGGAGCCCTTGTTTATGGCCCAGGCACTGCAAGGCATCACTTGAAGCATTTGGTCTCCAGCAGCAGAACTTTTGACTTTACTGCAGTAAGTACTCATCTGTAGTGGTGCGTGTTGGTAGAGTATGTTGCAAGCTAGTGCATTTCTTGGCTACTAAATCTAAATTTTCCTAGATTTCTCCAAGTTAGGATTTGCTGTTTTCCAGAAGAAAGAAAAAAATCAGCCTGGCTACACAAAGGTGCCCTGCTCATGACTGTAAAGGAAAGTGGCACCACAGATAAACAAGCGTTTCTGAGTGGCACTCAACACTGTCCTTAGGCTGACGGCTGCAAGTCAGGATTTTTACAAAACCAAGTTGTTTAACATCTGTTTATCTCTGTGCATCCACCTCTGTTTTGAGTTCTTTGTGTTCTGTGGTATTTGTGTCCTGTTCTCCTTGTGTTGCTGTATTCTGCTGGTGTGGCTGCATGAGAAGCCTTCTGCCCCTGCTGGTTGTGCAGTGCCCACACTGCGTCATTTGGCACATCAGCTGGCATGTAGTGTAAGGCATTTGTCTGTGTCTAGTGTAGCAACATTACCTAGCGGGGAGTGTTGTGTGTAGAGGTTCCTGTGTCACAGGAGGCAAAGTGTCCTTAAAGGCACATTTTCATAACTTCATCAGGTGAATCACCTGGTGGGAATATGAGCACTTCAGCCTTTTGTGCATTTTAATGTGGTACAGGACAGATCTCATGTTTTAGGTATTGAAAACAAACTTTTGCTTGCTCTTAATTCTTGTGAAACCCTCTTTAATCCTTATTTTAACCTGGTTCCCTCTAAACTAATTACAGGTTTGCAGGGACAAATGTACTGACTGAGCCTGGGTTCGAAAGGGGTCTGTCATCTTGTGTTCATAAGTTGAAAATACAGGTCTAATTATGAATAGTTGTGTTAGGAATTCAGTATTTCTTTAGAAAGGTGAAAGGTAGATTGTCAAGCAGGAAATTTATGTAGAAAATCGGTATAATGCACTTCATTAAAAGAAAAAAAGATTGGTATTAGTAGCCTGGAAGTATCCAAGAGGTAAAAAGAGCTTAAGCTTTGTTTACATTTTGGCTGCAAGAGGTGACTCTAAGTATTCAGAGAAACAAATCAAAGCTGCTGTTTTCATCAGCACCTAACACAGAGACCAGTTTCCTTACATTAAGCTAAAATTCAGTGGCAAAAAGTAATTAGATCTCTTGAATATTAGTTGTGATAAACTTTGTAGCATAGAAAAGAAAGTCCCAAACAGGTACAGAGTTTGAAGGTTGTTTTGCTATTGCCATTGCTTAATAAAAACATCTCGAGTGCTTTGTGGATGTGTTTCCAACAGCAGTGTGATTGCAGGGCTCCCTGGATAAAGTTACCAGTCCTTTGAATTCTGACCTTGGGTCTAAAACAGCTTTAAGGGTTACGCTTTTTCCGATTTGTGAGATGGCAGAGAAAAAGTTAATGCTGCTGGAAGGAAGCAGGGGAGGGAGCTGGGCTCGTAGATGAGAACTGGGACTTTGAAGCCATCTGAGAAGTTTTCCTCTGGCCCTGATTTGTAACAACAAATATGGGCAGCCTGACTCTTGAGTAATTATATGAGTTTTCAAAATTGTGTGGCAATTCCAAGTTTCTGTGAATAGAGTCACTATTGAGGCAACTGATTTTAAGGGAAATGATACAAAATGTGTATTCTCAGGAGATCCATAGCCATCAAAACCTGGGAGCCAGCCTAAGACCATCACTTGTGTCTACAGGGAGGGAAAATCTCAGCAGACACATCAATTGCAATGTCTCTTTGCTGAAGATGAGGGTTGGGATGATCATTTCAAGCTAAAGCTGACTTTCAGATGGCTACAGTTGGGTGAGAATCCAACATGTACTGAATAAATGAGGATCATGGTATAATTACTGTGAGGTTCAAAAGAATTTATTGTGGTAAATTCCTTATGGTTTACAGTAGAGGCAATTGAGGGGAGTGTAACACAAATTGCCCTTGTAATGACTATTTTGACCTAGACTTCCATTTTTGTCTTTTCATTGCAAGGCCCAGAATGTGGAATATTTATGAACTTCACTTTTAGAAGATACTCAACCCCTCCTAACTGACCTGAGAAAAATGCATGTGAGTGTTTCCTGACTAAGGACACACACTGACTGTGTTCAGCTAACACAAGTCTTGTGGTTTGGGGGTGTGTTTATCAAGCACATATATTCATCATTAATGCAGGCTTGTTGTAATCATCTGTCAAAGTGAACTTGGATTGCTGATCTTTCTACTTTGTTCATAATTCCCTATATAACTGTTCTTATTGTGCAGTCTTGTATGTCAGCAGCTGAAAATTATGCAATAATTGACACAAATAAGTGAAATATAGCAATGATCCGCTACTCCATCTGCTGTTGAACAGAGACATGAATAATGGGTCAGGAAAAAGTAGAGAATGCACTTAGGAAATCATTACAAAATAGAATTTGCAAGATACAGACCTGTTGTTTCTGTGGTTAGTGAACAAACACTTCCATTGCAGAATTAAGAATCTTGAGTGCAGCTTTAATTCAGAGCTGAAAACTGAAGAAGAGCTTTCCATCTCCCTTTGCACCTTCCTGGAGGTGCTGACAAAACTGGTTTTGTACATGTCAGTGCAGAGTAGTTGGAGAAAAGAGAGTCTGGAAGGGCTGAGCTGACTTGCTCTGTGCTGTGCACTGTGAAAAAATGTGCAGTTGTTTGTAAAGTCTAACTTTTCTCTGGTAGCACCAAATGGAAATCGAGAAAGGTTTAGACAGTTGTGGGAGCACAGAGTATGCAGAAATGGATGTGTGTGTCAAGTGAGGGGTTTCTAGTCTGCAGAACAGCAGCACTGGGCTGCTTTGTCAGCTCTCTGGCAGTCTCTTGCACAGCGCTCTTGGTGCATGTCTGGCTGTGGAGGAACTCCTGACTGCTGTGTTTACTGCCTGCTGCAGGGCTAGCAAGCTGCTTCTCATTGCCAGTGGTGTCTGGGTTGGATTGGTTAATTTCTGTAAGCAAATTATTATTCGCACATCACAGTGAAGGATGATTATTTTCAGATTTTAGGCAGGTGGGGGTTCCTTTGCTAGGCTGGAGTAAAAGTTGGAATTTAAATTAGAAAAATGAGCTCTTTCTCAAGGATGCTCCCAGGTTGCAACTTACTCCTTTCATCTCAACCCCTATCCTGCAAATAGCTACTTCTCCAAATTACTTTGCTCAAAGACAATTATGTTGCCTTCAGCAGAACTAGTTTTATAAATGGTTACTAGCATGTTTATGTCTATTGAGACAAGGTTGTTGTGTGAAAAATGTTGTTCTCACTGATTCTTGGGTATCAGTGACAATGTTAAAAAACTCTTGCAGAACTGTTGAACTTTACTGGAAAATGGGAAGTAATTTTCAGTGGCTGAATTCTTTAGCTGGGACATTGCTGAAAAGAAGGCTGCTGAAGTTAGAAAAGCTACAACACTACACTTAAATCAGCAGCAGATCTTGCAGATCTGCCCTCAGAGCATCACAGACTTGGGGTTTCGGTCCCTAGGGAAAAGCAATGCCATAATTTTTGGGTAGGGCATCTACTTCAGATGGTCTGGAGACCAAAACTTACTGGTATTTTTATGCCATGAGCTTTCTAGCAGAGGTAAGTGATGTAGGAAGCTTTTACCTGGGTGTTTCAAAGTACCAAAAGAGAGAAGACTGTTAGACATTTAAAACACCTCCATGTAGGAACCTTCCCTTCACCCTGCCAGATTATTTATTGATTTTCCCGTTATAGTGCTGAGCATATTTATAGTTTACACTGCTTGTGTGTATATAAATACATATTTATGCTATATTTTCCCTCTGTTACATAATGCTTTTAAGATGCAGCTAATCTATTGAAAAAACATGCATACCTTGATTGACTTTTGCACAGCAAAAAATTGAGAAATGCTTGAGACATTTGAAAAATCTCTGTGTTGCATCACCACTGCCAAGAACTGCTTCAGAATCTTATAAAGCTGTGCATTCCTTTGACTAGATAAAGCAGTGTCTACTTTTTTAACACAGCCTATTTACTATTTTAAATTATAGAGAATGATCTCGTACTTCATGTTGAAGCTGCTGATTCAACACAAGTACGGTTACATGAACACCAGCAAAGATGTCAGCAGTTTGAGGAGGATGATTAGCAGCAGGTACCTTTTTCTTAACAATGCCTCACGCACAGACCCTAATTCATTATTAATTTTATCCACTGTATCCTGAAAGTCTGCAAGGAAATTGCCCTTCTCAGTCACTGAGTTTTTGGAAAGAACAGTTGAAAGGGCTTGCTTCTTTCACTCTTTGTTTGTAGTTACCAATAGATCTTCCTATTTTTGCTCACACGAGTAGCAGACAATAAGGGCTCCTGTCAAACCTGCAAACTTCTGCTCCAGCCAGGGATGTCTCTAGGCAACAGCTGCTATGTGTAAGATAAAACTGGTGTGGAGACACTGGAGGGGCAGTGCCTTCTTCCGAGGGCAATGGCGTTGGGTTGCAGTTGTCGTGGGCGGAGCCGGCCGGTGGCTTTGGGGAGCGATGGGACGAGCGTTGGGCCGCCGGGAAGTGTGGTCTTCCTGGGCCCGCTTCTAGTGTAGCATTGGAGGTAAAGATGCAAGCATCCCGCTGTTTCACTTCTCTGGATTATCAGCGCATCTGTCACTGTGGCACCAGAGTACCCCATGGGTGCTGTGTTCAGCATGAACTTGCTTTGCTCAAACGAGTGTGTGGCACTGTGCGTGGAGCTAAAACCATATTGCATGAGTAACAGTCGTAAGAATACACCCAACAGCTTGTTGTGGTCATGTTACGTAACACACCTGCTCCTGTGCTCCTTGTGACGGCAGGAAATTGGACAGGTAGTGCAGGAGACCCGAGAGAAGGAACCTGCCCAGAGAGACCGGGGAGCATGAGAAGAATGAGAGAAAGGGAGGGGGAAAGTGCCTAGCAGATTGTGACAGCCACATCAGCAGGAATGCAGAGCCAGGGCAAATTCAGGTGTGATTTAAACACACAGAGATCACACTGAAACCTCTGCGCAAGCCCAGTGCCATTGTGGTTTAAAATCGGTGTTGGGTGCCAGTGATCAAGAACCCAGCGTGCACTGATTGGGCATGCAATTAGCTGGAAGACTAAAACCAAAAAGCCAAGTAAACAAACCCTTTTCAAATAGGCACAGTGCTCAGGTGGCATCATTTGGTCAGCTATAGACATAAAAAGTCTGCACACACTTAAAGGAGGATCTGCTCTGTGGTATCAGCTGTAGGGTAAGTTCATAGGTTAGACCATACCAGGGGGTAATATACACTAATCTGGAGTCCAATCTTCAGACATCAGATAAAGTCCTTTAAGGCAGTTTAATGGCTGTGTAAACATGGAGGACCCTGCTTTATCTTATATCTCTGATCTGGATCACTTAAACAGCTTCGGTTCTCATACAGCCTACATGCCATGCCACAGAAGAGATCAAAAATTCAAAGCCCACTCGTTCTTGCAATGCATCGGCAACACCCTTTTTCTGATCTGTGTAATTTATCCTGTGTTTATCATCACATCATCAGGCTCTGTATGTGTGTGTGGATCTGTCTTAGTTTAATTAAATACAGAGACTGGGCACGCTCCTAGAGTTATTACTTAGACAAAACTCCCATGGGGACTATAGACTCTAACCAAGAGTAAACCTGCTTCAGTTAAGCTCTACATTTAAACCAGTGAAGTTTATTATATGCAAAAATCCACATGCATCACTGGGAGTCAGTCTTTTTTTAATTTCTTTTTTTATTATTTCCATAGCACCATTTAAGTATCCCTGTTTTAGAGAAAGGGGTTTGAGTTACATTTCCCAGTGTCAGAGGGTGCCTTACAACAACAATATGATTTCCACACGCCCTCCCCCCCCAAAAAAAACCCCAACCAACCAAACAAAACCCAAAAACCCCCCACAAACACAAGCCCAGCACACCAAAAAATCCACAACCAAAAGAACAAAACTGAAACTGCTTCCTGAGAGTGTGTACCTGATCCTTGTCATGTAATAGGTGGAGGTCTCAGACAGGGAAGCAGGACCTGTGTCTTTAACTCTGTGAGCAACTGGGTAGGGGTTTTACTTTAGACATGATCAGATTAACTCTGGGGAAGGCTTCAGTGGTGAGTGTATTTCAGGATTTCAGTGAAGTTTACTTGACAAAACAGTGACTTGTGTTTCTTTCACAGTTTAATATAGAACATCATAAATAGTTTTCTTGGCATGGTTTGTGATTGTACAGAAGTGCAGGGATTGTTTGTGCTGGCTATGCAGACAGGCCCAATAGAAAGCTGCTTATTTTGACCTGGGTTCCCATATATGGTGTGTGACTGTCCCAGATCCCTTTTCTCTGCTGAACAAAATGAAATCCTAGGTGCCTTTTCAGCTCGAGGGTTGACTTCTAGCTTTGCAAACTGATCTGCTTTCCTGAGGTATTCCCAACGTACTTGCTACAAAATAATGTCTCACTTGCTGGGATGTAGTACCCAGAAGATGTTTCTCCTCTAGAAGTGTTGCTTTCATTCACATACTAGTTAATCGAAGGTAAGGATGTATCAGCAGTGAATAACCACAGATTTCTGTAAAGAAAACCTTCTGTTTACCCAGTATAAAGGTTTTGGGGGGTGTTTTTTTTTTAATTTAGTGTGATAGACCTGGCACAGTATTAAGGTTGCTTCTTTTGGTGCTGGAAATCATTACACTGTTTTCCTCATCATATTTGGATTATGTGTACTGAAAAAGTATAGGAAAATAAGTTATGTTAATTGAAGGGCACCATCCACAACGTGCAAATGCTCCACAGAACCCGGGTTGGTCTCAGTTATCGTGAGTGTTTATAATGTTGTTGTTGTTTAGCAGAATTTTTTTTTTAAAGGGTTTGGGGATTTTGGTGGGTTTTTTTGTTGTTGGTTGCTTGCTTGTTGGTAGTTTTGGGCTTTTGTTTTTGTTGGTTTTTATTATGAGCAACAGAAAGTGCAGTAATAGGAATGTATCATAAACCATTTCAGTTTAATGGCTTACTAATTAAATTACTTAATTACCTATTGACTGGTAAAAGCTAGGCTTTAAGGGGTTAGTGTTACCCCATGCATGAGCTTAACTCCGTGCAACCATCTCTCCCTCCTTTGGAGATGTGTAAGGTCAGTGGAGAGGCCTTTACACAGTTGCAAACCTTTAGCAGACGAGTAGTACTAATGTAAAGTGCAAATCTGACTCTATTTACAGCTGATCCTAGGGCTACAGGTATTTCACGTATCTGTATAGTTTAAACCACGTGAAGAGTTCCAGATACTTTAATAAATACCTTTAGATTGGGTCAGGCTAGCTCCCACAGCTTCAGCAGACCCTTTCTTTACAAGGTTTCAAGAATCCCAGATATTTGAGCACAAATCCGTTACATATCTGAGCGGAGCGGCGTGCGCTGCCGTGCGCCGGGGAGCTCCGTGAGTGGCTGTTCCACTGCTCCCGCCGGTACCGCGGTGCTTTAGCTCCGGTTTCTCTTTGCGCTGCTCGGGAGGAGACGCGGCTCGCACGGTGACAGCATTAAATGCGAGCCCCGCGGGGCTCGTTAGCCTTTGAGGGGTGAAGCTGAATAAGAAAGGTGCGGGGCGGGCGCCGGTTCCGCGCAGCCGGGGCAGTCCGGCAGCCCCGGCCGCTTTCCGTCCGGTCAAGGGGGGCGAGAGCGCACAAACCCCAGCGCGGTTGTTGCTCTCAACCCAGCGTGGCTGGGGCAGGAGAGGAGCCGTGGTTTCTGTTACAAAACCAACAGAACCCCATGAAAAAATAACGGGGGGTCGGGGGGGGTGGGGGTGGGGGGTGTAGAGAGGAGGGGAGAGAAGCGGTGAAGGGAGAAGGAAAAGCGGCGGAGCGCGGCAGCCTCCAGGCACTGCCTGCGCGCACCCAGGCTGAGGAGCGGCGGCGGGGCCGAGGCAGCTTCCCTGTGCCGCGGCTTTGTCTGCTGTCTACCGGCTCCGCCGCGCTAGGAGAGCCGCCGAGGCGCCGTGAGGCCGCGGGCGCGGTGAGTACCCGTCGGGATCGCGGGGCGGCGGGGCCAGCGGGACTGGGGACGAAGAGCAGCAGCAGCGTGGCCGAGGGGGCAGCGGTGCTGCCGGCTCCGCCTCGGGGAAGGGCAGCGCTCGCTGCAGCAAGCAGCGGCGGGTTCAGGGGCTTCGAGCTCCCCGCAAACGAAAGTCCAGGCAGTTCTGCCCGCTGTGAACGGGCGCGGCGGGGAGCCTGCGGGCGTGTTTCCCGGCCGTGCTGTTACGGCAGGGAATTGGACAGGTAGTGCAGGAGACCCGAGAGAAGGAACCTGCCCAGAGAGACCGGGGAGCGTGAGAAGAATGAGAGAAAGGGAGGGGAAAAGTGCCTAGCAGATTGTGACAGCGCTTTCTGAAGCAGGAAATCCTTCTGCTTAATGTGTTTAAGTTTTCCAAACACCAAGGAAAACACGCAGATCTCCACAGGAGAGCTGTTCTGGATGGCAGAATAAACAGCTACACTATTGAAATATTTGACGTTTATTGACATTTTGCGTGGTTTATTGAGAACGGTGATCTTAGAATGGAGAAGTTTAAAGACCTTCTTAAGTCTCGTCGCATTTACATCTTGATTTGAAGCAGCCGAGACCAACGAAGGTCTTCCAAGGTTTTCTTCTGTGATCCTGACAAAATACAACCAGAGGAAGGGCTGCCTGTGCTACAAAAGCTTTATTCCGGAGAAGCAAAGCTCTTAGGGTGTGATTAAAAGTTTCTTAGAAGGTGGCTGTGTTTTGGTGGGGATTTTTGGTAAGTAAACATTTAGAAACAATGCAAGCAGAAGAATCAAAGAAAAGTCAGGTAAAAAGGAAAAAGGAGAGCATATATTTCATGTAGCTTGTTTAAAATTATCACAGAGACGAATTTGAGATAGGAAGTGGAAATGTTGTGTCGTGTATTAGAGGAGGGATTTTTAGTGTTAGATACTATATATACAGAGTATTTTATACTTGGACTGTTTGCAAAGCATCTGCCACGGCAGATTGCTGATTTGGTGCGTAAAATAGTCGTGTCTCTGTGAATACCTGCACGGATGTGCCCAGCGCCGCCGAGGAGCCTGTGACACGCGGTGGGCAGCCAGTACCTCTCTGCCGTCCCTAGGCCTTGCAGGAGTCAGCCGTTGGCCCTGGGCAGCGGCAGAGGCTGGAGTCACGATTTGTCTTTGGAGAGCAGGGAGAAGGAATGAGTAATCATTTTGTTTGAATTGCAGTAAGTATGAAATGTTTCTCGGGAGCCAAAAAATCTTGGAAAAGCACAAAGGCGTTCTGAAATGGCTGGTCATGATCGCAGTATTGTCACGGGGCAGTGCTGCTCTCCGAAAGGGCAGCAAGTGCTGCGGTTTCAAAACGTTTCATTCATAAACACAGGAAAGGAGCACCCAGGAAGGATTTAAACTAGCAATTAAAAAATTAAATCGCTGTAATTACCTGCTTCTGGATTAATAACTGCAGTTTATCTTTGATGTGAGTACCTGGTAGGAAAACCCTGCCACTCCACTCTGAGCCCAGCAATGGGGCTACTGAAAGAGTAAAAAGTACTAACAAGGTTCATGTTTTGCCAGCAAGGTGCCTTTTTGCAGCCAATTTGCATTTTAGTTTTGTAACGTTTTAGCTGCAGAAGCCGCTCTGATACTGACTGTAATGCTTCTAAGGAGGCAGAGAGTGCTGCTGGGGGACAAGTCCTGTTGTCTCCCTCCACCCTCATTAAAAATAACAGGTTTTCTTCGTTTGTTTTTGTTTGTTCGTTTGTTTGTTTTCCTAAGGAGTAAGGCTGATTTGGAAAACTGCTATTGTCTTTGAAACGTGCTTCTTTAAAGTGGAGTTGCCTTCTAAGTAAAAGTGTGTGTGCTGGGTTAACTTCTTATTTTCACTTAAAAATTTTCTTTTCAGCTGGAAAAATGTTTTCAATTATAGACATTAAAAACAAACAAACAAACAAAACCCCCAAACCCCCCAAACCCACACCAATAAAAGATTGCTCCTAGCAAGCAAAAATACTGTGGAGAACCTGTAATTTAGACAAGTACCTACATTTTATTTGCTCTGTGCTGCTGAAATTTAGACTCCCCTCCCATTTACAGTTTACTTTTCACAGAACATTATTAACTTTTTGGCTTCATACATGATCTTCTGTCAGATGCTTTTGATTTGTAATTTAGCAAAGTATAATAAACAGTGCAGAAGTCATGAATTTTCCTCTGCATCCTGAGCTCTGTGGTAGGGAAAATGTGATAAAATGTGTACCTTAAGTCTTGTTTGATGGTCTCTCAAAGCAAGTTTGCCTTCTGGAAATAATTTCTGGGGTTGAAGAGCATGGTATTAACAGATTTAATGTGGCTATTCAATGGATTGGTGGAGTACTATGTGAGGTTTAACAAAATGAGAGAGACAAATTGAACATCAACAAAACCTACATCTGTGAAGAATTATAGATTTAATTAGAAAAAAGGCAAACTTAAAAGACCTCATTAACTAATCAGAGTTTGATGTTGCTGATTTAAGATTTTTAAATGGATGGATTTTAAGTAGCTTTCCTATCACTGTGGTGGCCAGATCTACAGCCCATTTTAAGGAGAAAGATGTGAAGGCTACTTACAACAGTGAAATTGCACCCAGTAATATTTCAGAGGTGGTAGGGAGAATGTGTGTGCCATTTAGCATTGATGGCATTTTTAGTTTAAGCAGATCAGAGTATGAAGGGTGAGTGACAGCTCCTTTTTTCTCTTTCTGACACCCTCCCCCCCCCCTCCCCTGCCCCGTGTGTGTGCTGCTTTGGCTGCCTGGGTAAGAGCTTTGCATTCTCTTTTTCTCCCACTCTTTGTTCAATATGTGACTTATGTTGTAGAACCTCAGTTATTCAGAGATCTATTGGCAGAATGGTAGAATGTATGAGAGCAAGCACACACCACCCAGGAATGTTTTTATTCTAGGAGCTCTGATCATCATAAGTGTGGTTCCTTAATACGTTGTAATTTTGTACTGCACATAAAAAACTGAAAGCATGTGAAGTGTAGCATTTTGTAAACTGTAACTAATTTCACTCACATCTGTGTCTAATTGTTGTCTGCATTCACATTCTTGAAAGCAGATTTATTTTTTCCTGGACCACTCTGTGGATTCAGCTGACCAGCCTAAGTGAGGATTAGTTGTTTTAAAGTTATTTTGATTAAAGAGTCACTTTAAAATACGGTAACGTGCAACACATGGTTTAAATAATCCTTGAGACACAAAGGAGTATATCTAATGTATGTCTAATGAAAATGAAGATTGTGGATATGAGCATTCACAAATCATAGAAGACATCTAAGATACATATTTAATTCACTTGGAGCGGTGTTATTTTTTTGCCCTCTTCCATGAATCTATAAATGATGTCTCTTGCTATACACATGCATGCACATAGCTATGGATGTGTTTGTAGGCATGTAGAAGTTGTCTCTTTTTATTTGGGTAAGTAAAATAACAAGGGTTAAATGTACATAACAGCTTAGTGAAGAGTGAATAATATTGCAGGACACTTTGGGAAATACCAGTTAATTAAAGCATCTATTTGAAAAAGGAAGTTTTCTCTGTTAGAAAAGTTCTGTTTTAAAGGATCCCGTGCAAGGAGTGAGGATAGCTTTGTAAACAAACTTTGTTCTCACCTATAATTTTTTCCAGGTGTTTGGAAGTCACAGCAGAAACATATCCTAAGGCACTCTGCTTCTGTTTCTGGAGTAAGGAACTAGGAAAAAAGACTCTTTAAACCAAAATGCAGTTTTAAATGTATCATCTCACCTAGTTTGGTTTGGCAAAGCACATTGTGCACTGCTCTAAGTGCCTGTTCACACAAAGATTGATGTTTTTCAGCCTGCGTTATTGTTGCTTCTTGACAGAGGTTGTGATATTCTGCATTGCCTGGATGCCCCAGCAGTTGTTTACTCTTGCTAGTAGTAATTAAAAATAACAAAAAAGCCAACCTACAGACACATAAGTAGGATTTGCTTGGATGATTTTTATGGTACTTAAAATGCCTCATCTCTCTTGCCTGTGCTCCATGATCATTTAAAAGATGTCAGTTCAGGTTGAATGGAAGCGCACACGAAGGACTCAGTGCAGACATTCAGAGGATGCAG
This sequence comes from Picus viridis, assembly GCA_033816785.1. Lineage (NCBI taxonomy): Eukaryota > Metazoa > Chordata > Aves > Piciformes > Picidae > Picus > Picus viridis. The sequence continues at coordinate 2,992,879 of CM066571.1, forward strand.
ACCTTGCCTGGAGAAGCTTTTGTGTGCTCTTAAGCTGACAGTGTCTAGCAGTGTATCTTCACCCGAACTTTATCACCTGCTGGCTATTGTTGCTGGCTGCAGAAAAGAGTTTACTAGCAAAGCAACCATGTTTTTCTAACAGGGTCTTGAGGTCTATTACTCCACCTGAGTTATAAAAGGAGTCGTTTAATTAAATTGGAAAATTAGTGCTGGGCTTCCCATTGGAACCAGACTCATTATTTTGACGAGTGACCTCAAAGGTAAATGATACAGCTTCCTCCTATTTACTTAGTCAGGAGTGTTCTTTTTAGGTCATTTTACCAGAAATCCTGCTAGTGACTTTGTGTGGTGATGATGCGGGCGTTTTATTTCAGCTCACTGCGCTTGGAGATGGGCTGGCTCAGGAGCTGGGTGTGTAATGGTGTTGGTCGTGGACTGAAGATCTTTGCCATAGGGCTATCTGCCCCTTCTCCCCCAAAAAGCAATGTCGATATGTCTGTCTTGTTTTGCTCCTTGCCTTTGGATGGAGTGACCTGGGGGTTCGCAGCTGCCCAGGCATGGAGGGGAGGATGGTGAAGAGTGGAGGAAGAGGAGAGACAATGTGATAAGGGCAAAAAGCTGTCAAGCGTAAAGGGGATGGGAGGGAGAGAGACCTTGGCTGATGACAGAAGCACGGGGTGGTGGGGACTGGGGGTTCCCATGGCCCTTGGTGGGGTGGCTCAGCAAGGCAGGGTTACCTTGAGGGGTGTAGGGGGAGCTGTGTGAGGCTGTGGGAGAACAGGGCCCCTGTGCAGCTGTCGTGGGCCCCTGATGAATCACTGTCCTGTCACTTGGCTGCCGTCCCCCTGCGCAGGGAGGAGGGAGAGACCTGCCGGGAAACAGCAGCCCAGCCTTGGATGTAAAGACAATATGCCTTTGATGGGCACTGCCGCCTCTGCTCCAGGGCTCAGGGCATGGAATTGTCATCTGCACTGATCCCCTTTCTTTAAATTAAGGCCTCATAGTAAAGCGGAGTAATAGAGGCTTCTGTTTGCTTCCCTGGCTTGCAGGTGAAGAAGTCCCAAACTGGTTCAGATGTTGCTGTTTCCTCAGGCTTCAGGTAAGGATTTGATTGAAAATTGCTATTTTCCTGCAAGCCTTTTACTCTATTTGTTTTTCCTTTTTAATCTTTCATAACTTCAGGTGATAAGTGAACTCTTATTGTTGGCTTTGGCATTAAACAGACGAGCTAGTGCTGGAACCTTGCTTTTACATGTATGCAACTAAGTCTGCAAAGCATGAACATGTACATTTTTCCACTAAATTGTTTGGCTTTCAATTAGATACTGACTCTTTAGGTTCATTGCAAGACTATGATATCATCCTTCTTTGTAGATTTGTTTAGCTAATATGATATAAAATGAAGGATTTGTGTTTAGAACTTGGGGTAAAATTTCAGTTAACATGCAGTAACTTTGTGGCAAAGTGGCACTTGTGCTTAAGGACATTTCTGCCATTACTGTGGGAGGAATTTTTAATGTAATTTTAATGCTCTTTAAAAGAGCCCCAGCATTTACTTTAAACTGGAAAATGCGTGGCTCAGATGGCTTGGAGACACAGTAACCTATGGAGTTTCTACTGGAAGAAGTTACTTAGACTGAGTACATCAAATAACATTACCAAAAGTTTTAGGTGTAAAGCAATGGAAGCATGGGGCACTTCCCGGCGTCAAGCAAGGGATATGTTGTGGTGAGGATGACAGTTGGCCTTTTTGAGTAAGGCTCTTCAAAAACACAGGCTAGAAATATTCAGCTCATTGCTTGCTGTAGAAATGTTTAATTTTTGCTTTGGATGAGGGCTGCGCTTTTTGGACTCAGTGACAGCTGCTGAGCCGCAGCCCAACGCTGAGGCACCAGCGCCTGATGGCTCTGCTGTGTGCTGCTCATACTCCTTTTCAGCTGGGCACACTTTATGTAATCCACAAAGCAAACAAGCGAGCAGATGGAATAATGTTTTAATGCTGCATTTGTTTCAACAGAAACAGAGGAACAATTAAGTAGTTTGCCAGAGTAAACACATACATCAGGAATATCTCATGCCCTGTCAGTAGATGATAGGTTTCCACAATTGCTTCAAGTGTTTTATTTGGTTTGGAGGCCCATTTTATTGCCACTGAAAAAGCAGAGTGTGAAGAGACTGCGTGTACTGGTGATTCCATCTCTGTATGCATCTTAAAATCACCAGGTGGTGTGAGTGTTTAAAGCACAGTGCTTCGTATCTGAATTTTGTTCTGTTAGAAGCTGCAAACATCATTACGGTAGCTAGTCAGTTGTGTGCAAGGCTCCAAAATGAGTTTAGCACTGGAAAAGAAGAAGTTGGGAGGAGCTGCTGACTTAGTAAAATTTGCTAAGTGTTTTCTGGATGTTGACAAATAGCAGGCTGTCTCTTTTAGAGGTAATTCCTTTGTAACCTGCGCTGAATGTGTCACTAAAGTAGTTGCATCTTGTTTGCAGGTCTATGGAAATGCAGGATCTAGCCAGCCCACACAGCCAACTCAGTGGTAGTAGCGAATCCCCCAGTGGTCCAAAACTTGATAACTCTCGCATAAACAACAATTCCATGACTCCCAATGGCACAGAAGGTGAGACTCTGAAACACTAAAAAACAGTGTTCTTTCCCCTGTCGTGCTGGTGTTCTTGCAGCTGTATAGAGAAGATGTTTTCCTATTATAGGTGTTCTGTATTGATGTAATGCCATGTGTGGAGCTAGTGTTCAATGTTTATCAGTAGTTACCAGATTTCACCAATAACTTTCATTCCAGGTTTATATTCCTTTCATAGAGTTTGGATGGACTGGGCATTAAAAAAAAACAAAACAAACAAACAAACAAACAAACAAAACCAACAAAACCAAACAGAAAACTTGAGAATGTAGCTTGGTGGTGAAGCAAACCAGGAGATGTTTACAGTTGTAAAGTGTAGTCTTTTACACCATTTTGATATTTATGTTCTCACTTTTTGCAAGCTCCTAAGGCTGTGAAAGTTTTGCCAAGTAGGCTAATAAAACCCGAGTGTTGAAATTTCCTTGGACTAGCTTGCTGCTCTGATCGAGTAGCCAAAATTCAAACAGGTGTAGTTATTCCATGTGGTAAACTGATAGCTATTTTTTGAGCAGCAGTCAGGCAGTTGATAAGTTGTGTTTGTTCTCAGTAGAATATTAACAGCAGAACAACCTAGCAGCTTTGCCAGTACTATACTGCATATATCAATGCATACAATGAAATGCAGAAGGGCTTATATAGGAAGCAGCAAAAAATCCTCTTTCCTATAATATTTCTGTGGCAAGAACAGGAAGGATTGTACCTGACACTTGGCTGGTTGTGTGACCAGAGATTGTAGTACAGTACTAAAAAGGGTCACACAGCTTCAGTATTGCTGCTCAATATACATATATAGTTAAACAACTGTTGTAGCAAAGATAGGCCTTTTTTTCTCCTGTGAACTGGGTCATATTAGTGCTGCCCAGACTGTTTTGGATCATGGACATGCATTGCATTCTTCCAGGAAAGGCACATGTCAATCACACAGATGCCATCCCCACTCAGTTCCCCAAACATCTCTGTTATTTGTTCTAATTGGAGCCCTCTGTAGTGGGGAGGCTCTGTGGGTTATCAGATTAACAGGCATTTCTGCCACACTTGTCTGTAATTCACTTTTTGCCACTGCTGTAAAAGTGTTGCTGTAATCAAATTTTAAGCCATTTGAAGATAGAAGAAAAAGGTAGCTTTTAAAAGAATAAATGAAGGGCATAATGTGTTAATGTATTTTACACAGAAGAATATTTCATGTCCACAGATGAGTCATCTTCCTTTTAAACACCCAAGCACATTGTTACGTTTTTCTATCAGATTATCACTTGTGAGAGTCTTGGTACAGGATAAAATGGCCTGACCCTTTCCAATTACAACTCCTCTAGCTAATGAAGGCCTTTGCTGTGACCTCCACCAGCTTTTGTGCCTTCTGTGTAACTTGGAGGTTCTTTAGTAGCACAAAAATGGGGATTGTTCAGTGAAACACTGACAAACTTGCCATCTGGCTCACTTTTGTGTTCTCAGTAGTGATTGTGTGCAGGCGCAAGCCCGCAGAGCGGACATTTGACATTACCTTGTCAGGGGATGGGTGATGTATTTGTCTGCTCATGTGCTGACTTCAGGAAGCAAAGGATGTTACGGCAGGTGTCAGAGCTTAGTGGAGAGAGTGGATTAAAATACAGTAACTTTATTTATCTGAGACTAGAATTTTCAAGTTCAGGCTTATTAATTTGGGGTGAATTCCTACCCTGAAAGCTGTGACTTACAGTGCATATTTACCATGTGAGATGAAGCCAAATGGTTCTCCTTTGTCTGCCCTTTTCCCCCAGGTGACATCACACTCCTCTGCACTGCAGACTGGCTGCTGACCCCTAGCACCCAGAGCCCCACAGGTTTGGGGGGATGTGGGGGACCCAAAAACGTCCCCAGAAATGACTTCTGCCTGGCGATTTGGGTCTAAACTGTCCAAACTGAAAAGTCCTGTCTCTGATTGCTCTTAAGTGACAAATAAGGAAAGGTTTTCAAAAGAAATTTCATCAGATCTATTTCTAAATTAGACACATGCCAAGAGACAAAATTTGTGAGCAAAGCAGATGCCCAAGAAGCTGAAGGTTGAATTTTTCCTATTAATCTTTTTTTTGTCACGAGAAAATGTTTGGTTTGGACTCCTTGAGCTGCTGAACAGGCTTGAGGAAAAAAAATGAAGCAAATTTTTCTTATTTTTCTGTTAATGAAGGGTGAAGTAAAATTGTTTCTTCTGAGATTCTTAACACAGAATTCTGCTGAGAGACAAGTGGCAGACTGTAAGGATGCAGTCACAAGGGCTGGCCAGACACCTTTCTTAAAGCACTGCAATGTGGTTTGCTTGCTTGTTGCACGTGGAGTGGAGATGTGGGTTGCTGAACCAGTATGTGAAACCAACATCTAATTTACTATGCATTTATTCTCACTAATATGAAAGAGCCTTCCTTTTCTGGTGCAAGGGACCTTTCTGTGCACATGAAGTAGGGCCTCTAGGTATTTGCATGTTATAAATATCTTGTAAAGACATGCTAAATTTGATTTGACTATGAACATGATTTAGGCAAGCTTCCATAGCCTGCAGTGCAGGATATGTTCACTAGATGAGAAGGAGGAAGGCAGAAAGAACCCCTCCCCTCTTCCCTAAGTGGAATGGCTCTGTTTCAAACAAATCTGTTCATTAATTCCTTTAAGCAACATTTTCAGACTTGTCTCTTGTTGTTCCACAAGAGGATGTGGTTGGAAGATAGCTCACTGTTACTAGCTCATATTTTTAGCTTCGCACTTAGTGGTAGTTTTTCAAAGCGGTGAATGAGGATTTAGTTGTGTGACTAAGTCTGAGTTTAATCTGTGTGCCGCTTTGATGTAGTAACTCCACCTGTGCTTCGTTTCACTTTGGTGGAGCTGACCAGGTAGTGCTGGCAAAGGACTGCAGCTGAAAAAATTTCAAGGGGTTTTGGGTGACTGCAGTTTATTTCCTTCTATCTACAGTTTTCCAAACAAGTCAGATTTACTAGTTCTTGCCTCATATAACAGTTCCTCTATGGCATTCTCCTGGAGCACGGTGGTTTCTGTAGAACTTTGCACTATTCTCTTAAGTTTGTTGCAGATTGTGAGACAGTCTTCACAGCTGTGGATGTTTGTGTGGTGAGAGGATTTAAAAAAAAAAGTCATAGCTAAGAAGTCACTATTTTGCTGGTGTGGTTTTTTTTTTTATTTCTTCTTTTCTGGGCCAGGCAACATAGTCTTCAAACTAGTGACGGGGAATTAACAAGGAAATTATAGACCCTAATCAGCCAGAAATTTCCCAGGATTGAATACAGAATAACACAAGAACATCTGCCTAAAGACACTCAGAAAATCAGTCCTGGCATGCCAAGATGGTGTTGATGATATAAATGCCGCAATATTTGAGCTCTTTAAGCGTTTGTCCACAAAACACTCTGTCATAGGCTGCAGCAGACACTAGACAGATGATAAAATTTAAACTCTTGGCCCTGTGGGACTTGCCTAAGAAGGTCTGTTTGGAAGAGGGGAACCATAATTGCAGTTGTGATCAAAATGCTTATAGCGGTGCCTTATCTCTAATCTTCCTTTGTCAGTGAATTGCTGTGCTGAGTTGATACTGCAGAAGTTAAAGAAACAATAACAGCAGAAGCTAATAAAACAGTCATTTGTTAAGTTTTATCAGACAGCTGGTGGCTGTTCCCACAGCAGGTCCCACATTGGTAGGTGCACTTCAGAGGTTTGAAAGGAGTAACAAAGCTGGAGTGGACAAGTGTGTACAGCTTCTGCCTACAGGGGTTTGCTTCAAAGAATATAAATTGCTTCTGAAGGATTTGTGGGTGCCATGGACAGTGTCATCGAGTGCACCCTCAGCAAGTTTGCTGATGACACCAAGCTGTGTGGTGCAGCAGACATGCTGGAGGGAAGGGATGCCATCCAGAGGGACCTTGACAGGCTGGAGAGGTGGGCACAAGCCAACCTCACGAGCTTCAACAAGACCAAGTGCAGGGTCCTGCATCTGGGTCGAGGCAATCCCAGGCACAAATCCAGGCTGGGCTGTGACTGGCTGGAGAGCAGCCCTGAGGAGAGAGACTTGGGGGTGCTGGTGGACGAGAAGCTCAACAGGAGCTCTCAATGTGCACTTGCAGCCCGGAAAGCCAATCAGATCCTGGGCTGCAGCAGGAGCAGTGTGGCCAGCAGGGCAAGGGAGGTGCTTCTCCCCCTCTACTCAGCTCTGGTGAGACCCCACCTGGAGTACTGCCTCCAGTTCTGGAGCCCCTATTACAAAAGGGATATGGAGGTGCTGGAACGTGTCCAGAGAAGGGCCACCAGGATGATCAGAGGGCTGGAGCACCTCTCCTATGAGAACAGACTGAAGGAGTTGAGGCTGTTCAGTCTGGAGAAGAGAAGGCTCCGAGGTGACCTAATTGTGGTCTTCCAGTATCTGAAGGGGGCCTACAGGATGGCTGGGGAGGGACTTCTCAGGATCTCAGGTAGTGATAGGACTAGGGGGAATGGAATGAAGCTGGAGGTGGGGAGATTCAGGCTAGATGTGAGGAGGAAGTTCTTCCCCATGAGAGTGGTCATGCCCTGGAATGGGTTATCCAGGGAGGTGGTTGAGGCCCCGTCCCTGGAAGTGTTTAAGACCAGGCTGGATGAGGCTCTGGCCAGCCTGATCTAGTGTAGGGTGTCCCTGCCCATGGCAGGGGGTTGGAACTAGCTGATCCTTGTGGTCCCTTCCAACCCTGACTGATACTATGATACTATGATTATGTAGAGTGAGAACCAGAAGCCTGTGACCCATCATGATATTTTATGCAACTGGAATGGAAAAAGAATAGATGAAGACTGTGAGTAGGAGCTGTGGTTTTCCAAGCAACTACACTTCATTTCTGTTGGGAGTGTGGAGCTTGTCCTGCCCTCATGAAAAGGAAGAAGAGAAGGCATTTTCATATCAAGGAGGAAGGGAAAACAGGTAAAGAGTTGAAGATACGATTTTCAAAGATATATAGGAAGGGAGGCTTCAAAGGGAGTTGGATATCAAAATTCCTTTGGGGAAAGAAAAGAATCTCACTCTAAGTACCTGCTGCAACACAAGAGTGTGATCCCATGTGAAGGCAGTCAGAGCTCCCCACTAGGAGACTACCTCATGGGTGGCCATTAGAAATGTTAAATCTGGGGAATGTAAACCCATTCTCAGGGTTCCAAAAAGCAGTGCTGTGTAGTGTGTTTGCTCTTGAGTTGCAGTAATGTAGCTTGGGAAAAAATGGTGTCAGTGTTTTCTGAAGCAAGGTAGAGTAAGATGTTGAAATCCACAGAGAGGGTGTGAGCTGTTATGGCATATGTAGATTTTTGTAAGTAAATTATATGTTGAATATTTGTAATTCTAGCAATACTCTGTGGCACTCAAAATAGTCTTTTAGTGTTACAGTCAAGCCTACACATTGGCAAGGAATGATTTTTAATTTGATTTAAATGATCCATAATTTTGTGTACTTTGGGGTGCAAAGTTGTGGTAGGTGATGGCAGTCAGATACAGAGAGCCTCCTTTGGGAGATAGCTGGGTTCTGGTACTTTTTAATTGCTTGCTTGTGAAGTTTGTCGATGATGTAAGCTGACATTTCTAGACTTCCAATTAGGAGTTTGGTAGTATGAAACTTGGGACTGATGCAGAGCCACCTTTGTAATTAGACTACCTGAAATAATAGAGCAGTGAAGGTAAACTGTGGATACTAACTCCTTACTCAGCCCCAGAAGAGGACAGGTGTGTGGTCAGAGGCTAAGACTGCAGTGGTTCCAGGCACTGGACTGGCAAAGCAGTGTGGGGGGCTGTAGGGGCTGGTAATAATCCTCAACCTGCTGCTGCTGCTTCTGGGTGATAGAACTCAGGTGCACATCACTGCCTGTTGATGTGAAGGCTGGGGGCAAGAAACTTGGTCAAACTTCAGGGTTAGCTTTTTCATCCCTGGTCAGTGAGTGAAGTACCTGTTGGATGAGACAAGATAGGGAGTTTGCTGCTGGTGGTGGTTGGAGAAGAATGCAAGCTGGTACTGTACTTCTTTGTTCAGGTGTACTTGGCTTTAAGTCTCATAATCCTGGAGTTCAGACCCTGGGCAAGAGTAGATGAGGTTACTTCCCATTTACCAAAGGTCTCACCCACTTTGTCATTCTTCTTCATGTCTCTTGCATCTTGCACACCTAAATGGCAGAGTGGGTTTGATGTCTCCACAATGCACTCTGTTCACTTGAAGTCTTCCATGCTCTCAGAGCAGAGCTGGAAGACAACTTTCTTTGCCTTTGGTGGCTGGGACTGTGATGTGTGGTCCTTGTGCCTGGCTTAGGCCAGATACTTCACACCAGTGCTCTGCAAACTGTTACACCTGTGCAGGGGAGTTGCCATGGCCAGATTCCCAACTGGGGCTTTAAGAAAGCAAAAATTAAAAATGGTCCAGCAGAGGTCTGAAAGGGTTGTGTCTGGATGTGCACTGACTCCGTTTGGGCAGGGGAGACGTGGTCATTTGGTGTAAATTGATGAGGGAGCGTGAAGGGGTCAAAGCATCAGTTAGGCTGTTGTATCCCAACTGCAGGGAGTGACTGTACTCGTCAGATGAATATCCAGGTTAAATCTTGATAGCAGCTGAAAATTCAATTAAAACTTGTCACCACTCAGATACTTTGAATTTTGTTTCTGGTTTTGCACTGTGGTGATGATGCTGTTACCTTTGTAAAGGTAAGGGTTTTGCTGTAGATGAGCGGGTACAGTGATGTCTCAGCTCTTTCAGTTGTAATGTAAGAGGAAGATGAGGGTGATGGGGGAGCTGTGCATGAGGTGAAGGTTTGATGTTAGCCAAATAGTGCAGGAGTTTCGAAGCCTTCTTACATCAGAGAAGTGGGGAGAGCAGGAAACAGTCCAGACTTGAACTAGAATGTTCTGCTTTGAGCAGGGACTTTCTTTGAAAAATAAACATAAGTTTGGGCTGGAAATTACCTTGTAGTAATTACATTCTGGTAATTTCCAGACACTGAGATTCAGGAAGAGTCCTCTGCTTTGAGAAGCAGGAGCAATTAAGTTCCTGGGTGTCATGGTCAGGAGCTGATGATTTGATAATCTGTGATAGAGAATAATGTCTTGGATAGAAATTAGTGTAATTGAGTAACCTGTTTATAAATAACCTGTAACCTTGAGTCACCTGTTCATAGTTGCAAGATTCTTCAGTAGAAAGAGAGGAGAGTTTGAATAAAGCAATGGCAAATGGAATCAGCTTAGAGGTTCAGGGAGAATTTTTGTCCTGTTTTTAGTGACAATTCTTTGACATTTCAGGTGAGGTATGAGTAGAAATCCAAAGCATGCTTCAGGAGCATGTGATGGGCAGCTCCATACCAGTCCAGAGCTTTGCTTCCTTGAGACAGCTCCATACATCTCTCATGATAGACGTAGATTACTGCTGCACTACTGTGATAGACTGGCAGACCTGGGACCTTAAGAAATCCCTTTACAGCTCTCTTTTTTCTGTGATTCTGGTGTGAAATCAGCTCCATTACAGGTCAGGTTTTGCCTAGGTTAAATGAGAGACCTGCTTCTGCAGTGAGAATCCAGGGGTGAATATTTCCAACTGGTAAGACCATGGCTTTTCTTCTCAGCTTGTTTCTTTGTATAGTGAGCTTTCAGCCTCTTAAATTGTGTTTAGGCTTGGATAGAGGGGAAACAGGAAGTAGTTTCCTGGCATTTTGATTGAAGTGCTTGGGGAATGGAAGGCTTTTCGGTTCCTATCCATCTTTATTAAATTCCTAACTAGCTGTGGCACAAGGTCTGTGAAGGTCACAGTTGTTCTTAAAGATGGCATGATAGGGCTTACTTGTTATCACCCTAATAATGGCTGTCCAGGTCAGGAATAATGTGAACAGCCTTTCTTATCCCATTTTTTCATATATTCACAAAATGCAGCAGCTGAGAAGAGACAAGGAACAGTTGCGATGAAAAATTTTTGAGCCCCTCTGTCAGCAATTAGAACTCGTTTCCATGAAGAAGGCACTACAGCGTTTCATGTTTTCCTGTGTCTTCAGCAGTCATATGTTTAGTAAAGTGCATTCAGTTGTAACCATGGTTGCAGTTGAAGTATTGCTCATGAGCTGCAGAGACAGAAATGCCATTTTGATGGGAGTTTTTTTCCCAAACGATAATCTTTAACAAGGTTCTGTGGTCCAGATGAGTGGCAAAGATACATGAAGTAGGCTTTTAAACCAATGACAAGAGAAGCATTTACATCCACTTAGAGGGACATTATCTAGATTACACTGTGGATGAGATCAGATGAAGGAAAGAGGCATGCAGAAATAAGGATTTGGATTGTCAGGGGAAGGAATGGCCCTTTGTCAAATGGGGAAGTGCCTCGCCCTTGCCAAACCTGACACCAAAAAGGGTTCCTGCTACTGAGGGCTGCAGTTTCTGGATATGTGTAGAGAAACATGGATGCACATAGCCATGGCAAGGTGACACTGATGCTTTACATGTCAAGTGGGGTGCAGTTTGCCTTGGTTCTCTCCACTGTCTGCAGTGTCACTGAATTGCCTTGCTGAAAGGTCAGGCGTGCACCAGCTGTGGTGCGTGGGAAGTGGTGACTCCATCAGGAGGGGTGAAGGGCGTGATGGTGATAGTGAGATCAGCTCCCTTGTTTTCTGAGGTGTTGTTCTTGGTTACTTTTGGTGTGCTGAAACTCCAAAAGCTAGGTTTGTAGGGAAAAAAATAAAAAAGGATTTGAGAGGTTGCCGATTCCTGTGGGCTTCCTGGGAGTAGCTGTCATGCCTGTTTGCATCCGTGCCAGCTCAGCCCCACTTGGGATGGCACTGGAGCCACAGAAAGGAAAATGTTTGCTTACCTGAGGCTGTATTAAAAATCATTAATTAATAATTAATTATGAAGCGGTATGAGCCAGGAGCCGCTTTTTACTCTCATTCTTTGTTGCTGTCTGACAGCCCTGTTGGGTTGCAGCTGCAGAGGGAATAAATGTGAAAGCGTTCTTTGAAATACTTGGTGAGGACTGCGTCTCCTTTGTTTATTCAAGGTTGCTGAGTATAAAGTTGGATTTTGTTCTGAGAGGAGAAATTCGCCATGAGGAAAGTGTTTTATTTAATCTCAAATTCTCATTTTTTCCTCTGACAAGTTATTTGGATGGGGGAAAAAAAAAAAAAAGTTGAATGGGCCTCAGAGAAACCCATTTAAAAATTATTTCCTTTTTTGTCTCATTCAAATTGATGTCTTTCAAGCCTGTAGATGTCTGTGTGACCTGATCTAAATGTGGACCCTTCTTGTTGGGTCTGCAGGATTAAGAGGAATCAGGACAGGTGCAGAGAGTTGCATGAGGACTTCTGGTTTGTTACAGTGTCTCTTGTTCCTCAGGGGCAGAAATAACCCTCTTGATCATTTTGTATATGTCTGTGAATCATAGCTGCCAGTACTTTGCATTGTTTGTATACACAAATACATAACATGCAAAATACCAAGAGCTGTGATTTGAAATGTTTGGGGCAGACTTTTGTTTAGCTTGTGGCTGTAGTGAGTGTGTGTGCATGCATGGGCAAGATTATTATCTGCATATAAAGTATATTTTATTTATGTTTCTATAGTTAAAACAGAGCCAATGAGCAGCAGTGAGATTGCTGCTACTACTACTACTACTACTACCACGACAGACGGGTCTTTAGACAATTTCTCAGGATCAGGTAAGCAGTAATCAAATGTGTTAAGCTCAGTATTTCTTGAATTTACTGTTTTCTTATCCCATAGGGTCTAAACCTGTGAATAAATATTAAAAAGCCATGTGTGCTTTGCAGCTTATACCTGTTTCTGTTCATCTTACTCAGGCAGTGTAAATCAATAGGAGTTTTCCCCCAGTAAGGAGCATTACAGCATCAGCCTTATTAATGTCCATCAGTGTCTTCAATGGGAGTCTCACTAGGGAGTAGTCTGGCCCAGAGTAATTACTCTTGATTTCTGTGAGTAAACATACCTGCCTCTGTGATTAGTGTAGTAATTGAGGGGTAGGTCTCCCTCACATATTGTAATTTATTATTATCAAAGTATTAATTCTTCCACCAGGCTTTTTTTCTTTGTGCAAGCCAAACACATCTCAGCTTTTAATGTGCAAGAGGCCAACACTGAGAAAATCTTGAGATGTCTGCACAGTTTTTTGCATACCTGAGGATCAACTGTGGTATTTCTAGCACATTGGGTTTGTTGTGATGCAAATCAAATAAAAAAGGATCTAATACTGTATCGTGGGATTCTATTTCTAGAGCAGCCAAATTTGACATCTCCCAGCCCCTCTCTGGCCCTGTCACAGCCTCCATTTCCTGCATGTGCTGTTGAGTATGGAAGCACCAAATCTGAAAGCCAAAGCAGGGTGTCCAGGGTGTTTTATATCTCTGCCAAAAGAAAAGGCAGAGTGTTTGACTGTAGCTACGTGTGTCTACAGCCACCTGTAGAAGGTCAGACCATGAGATTTGATCTACCTGCAGCCTTGTGGGCTGCAGAAAAGAAACCAGTTGTGTGGAAGGCACGGGAAGGGATTCTCTGCTTCCCTCTGTGCGTGGTGAATGCTCCTGAAGTGTGGAGATGATGGATTTCCCCTGTAGCTGGCAGAGGGTAATTAGCTGTGCCTTGTTTATGTGCAGGCACTTTGTGACGGGGCCTGCTCTTTCTCCAGCTCCAGGTTTACAGTGTCCACAACCTGCCACTGGCCCCTCATGTCCAAGGCTTCAAACCCACTTTGTGCCCCAGAGCAGAAATGGCACCCGAATGGTAACCAGAGAGGAAAGGGCTGGTAGGATTGACACGCAGAGCACACTGGCACAGCTGCCAGCAATCGGCAGCACCCAGAGCAGTGAAGCAAAGGCGGTGTGCTGGTGCAGAGCCCCGTGGGTGCCGGGGTAAAGCCACTGCTCACCTGTGTGCACTGGCCTTTGGCACTAAGGACATGCAAATCTCGGCCTTTACTGATGGGATGCTGACTGCTCTGGAGGTCTGAAAGCCTTTCAGAAGGCAGCTGAGATGGGGAGAAGGGAAGGAAGCGCAGCATGGCAGCGCATTGCCTGTATGGGAGGATGAAGTTTATCACAAGCAGCGTGTGCTCTGTGCCGGCTGTGTGGTTTGCACTGAGGCATGCAGAAAGCTCCTTCATAATAGGTAGCCATTAAAAATTGCACTTGAGATACCAGTAATCCAGTGGAAAGATGCAGGAAATGTTTCTGTCCAGAAATAGGCTGCTTGCATTGAAAATGTTGCCTGTGTGTGAGCAAAGAACAAGCTACTGCTCAGGAGCTGTACAGAGGGGCAATTTAGTATTTAAGATGTGCAGTCAAGATTTTATGCTAAGCATTCTTGTATAGTTCTTGATAAAATGTTACTTTCTGAGGTACAGTGATACTTGAATTAAAATCTTGTTTAAACTCCAAAATTCTTTTAGGAAAAATAATATTTATTTTTGTTATGTGTGTTTACACTTGTGTGGTTTCTTTTCTCCTTGGGTGCAGCAATTGGAAGCAGTGGTTTCAGCCCAAGACAAACACATCAGTTCTCCCCGCCACAGATTTACCCTTCCAAGTATGGTATCTTTTAAAAATAATAGTAGTAGTAATAACTGAAATAGGTAGATTTTAAACATATTTCATAGGAATAATTTGGTCCGTCTGTGAAGTAATAATTTTAACCACAACAGCTTTTAGGGGTTGGGGGGGGGGGGGGAATAATGCTAAGAATGTATTCAAAACTATTTGGAGACTTCTTATTTTGCTTATTCTTTTATTATTGATTTCTTATTGTTTTGTCTTTGTCATACATTCTATTATCTAGCACAGCCTATGGTAATGTGTTAATGAAGTGGCAGGACTATGATAAGGCTAAAACTAGGTTCAGGCATGTCTAATGCAGCATCTGTCCTGTTCTCTGTTGTTTGTAATCAATAGCAGACCATACCCACATATTCTTCCTACCCCCTCTTCGCAAACCATGGCTGCGTATGGGCAGACACAGTTTACAACGGGGATGCAACAAGCTACAGCTTATGCCACTTACCCCCAACCTGGCCAGCCCTATGGAATTCCTTCATATGGTAAGAAATAACTTCCATCTTATTTTGCTCCTGAGGTTAATGGGTTTTAGATCAAAACTGTGCCACTTCCATTAGTATTTAGTGGGATAGCTACACCCTAGCATTTGTTGTGGAAGACTGGCAGTGAGTGATGCTTAATTTATGTATTCAAAAGAGTACATAAGAAGCTGCTCAAAAAGGATGGCTCTATTTTGTGATATGAAACACCAGAACCAAAATAGGAAAAGAGAGCTAGGGACTTCCAGAACTGTCACAGGCACAGGCCCTGGTGACTTGCTGAGGAGCTCTGCTCATTGGGCCATCAAGGTCAGACTTTCAGCTGATCCAGAAAACTGGAACCCAAAAGAATCAGTGAAGCTCTGCTGATGTTCAGCTGCTGAAAAACTGTTTCAAAAAGACCCCAACAAAAAAAGATCTCATGTTCAATGTTTTAAAACACCCTGGAGGTGAAAACTGAGGTAAATTGCCACCAAAGCTCTGTCTGCCTGATGAAGGATGTCGTAGTAAGTAGCAAACATTAAATAAACAAACAAACAAACAAAACACAAAAAAACCCCAAGTTGCTGTGGGTGAGACCAAATTGTTGCCAGACTAGCAGCTTGGCAGCAAGGATGCATTACTAGAGAAGAGATGTTGTGTTCCTCTGGGGGCATACATTTTAAAATATATGATCCCTATGCTTTTAGCAGGGTATTTTGTAAAGATGCATTCAGGTAATGTGGATTTTATACCAAAAAAGACAGAACTCATGTTACAAGCTGTGCCCCTTTAAAATTATCAAAGCTTTCAAGTGCAGAACTGGTGACTCTTTCATCCTGAAATCTACAAATGAAATCCACTGTGTCTCAGGTATGTCCTACATCAGATTATTGTGAACAGCAGGTACAAGAAATGGATTATTTTTAATCCTTACTTAAATGTGTTTCATTAATATACCCTCAATAAGTACAACCCAAGGAAGCATTCTTCCTGTGGCTACAGTCTTGATTACTTGCTGCCAAAAATAGGGCTACGAACATGAATTGGATCTTTCTGTTTCAGTTCCATTTACTTTGTTTTAGATTTAAATAAAAATGCTTTAAGAATATTTAAAGATTATGGAGACGTGGATCCTTGCCCCTCAGCCCCCAGGCTCATGTTGCTGATGGAACTTGTCTGCCATTTGATGCTGGATCAGGGGTGTGGTTAACAGAGACCCCTTGCCCAGCTGCACTGTGTTTCACGCATTTCTTCTGTGGACACCTTGTGCTTCTGCTTGGCCCAGTGACTTTTTTGCTTCTGCTTTGTTCCTCTGGGTGAAATCCTGACTTCGCTGAAGTCAACTATAAAACTCCCACTGACTTCAACAAGGCCTTGATTGAAGTTAGCTGTCTTCTGGTCAGCAGAGCTACAATTGAGAGCTACTTTACTTAGCAACCGCTTGCCAGGGGTTTTTATTAGCTTGGGGACCTAACACCATTTGCATCCTTAAGGCACATCATATAATCCATGCTCCCAAGATAAATGACATGTGCACCCTGGGATGCTCATTTGCCAGAGGCAAGAACTGAAGCCTTATATAGAGTCAGATTTCTCCTCTTCAATTTGCTGCTTAGATCCCACCTACCATCTGCCTTACCTTTCTCCCATCCAGGTAGAGCTTCCAGCAGACAGGAGAGGAGACTTGTTCTGTGTGAAAGGAAAAGATCTGAGTTGGCACATCGGGGCTTCTTTCTTTTTGTTTATTTACTTTGGGACTTACTGGAAGAAAAAGTGTTTGTGAATTCCTGTATCAGCCTCCCTCAAATTTTCTTTCTGGGCCAGTTTTGGGAGGGTGCTGTCTTGAATGCACCTCTGGCCTCTTCGTGTTTCCACTCCCCCACCTCCAGCATGCTGCGGCTGGACAAGCAGGAAGGGGGGTGGAGGGGGAATGCCATTGCAGCTGCCTCCCAGGAGCTCCTGGCTCTGGGTCATCTGCAAAGCCCCTGAGGAGGCTGGAGAATTTCCTGAAGCTGCTTCCTCCTGCCTGCTGCGGTACCAGCATCTAGCAAAGGCTTCGCTTAACTACGTTTTCTTCCCAGTCCTGGCAGTCCTCTCATGTTTTCCCACTGTTTCTTCCCACTTCCTTTCATACATTGGCTTTGGGAGAAGGAGAAGGGAGCATTGAGGTTTGATGGGTGAAGGCATTTTGGATGAGAGCAGGTGGGAAGAATGAGTCCCACGAGATGAAAGGCTCTTCATAGCATGGAGATTTGCAAAAGGGCACATTGGTGTCATGTTGTCTTCACTCAAGTGTTATCCTTCTGCCACTGCCTTTGGTCATCTCCTCCTGCTTCGGCTGAGGCAGGCTGTTAAAACTGAACTGGAAGTGCAATGCTTGATTTAGTTAAACTTTCTCTGAGCAATATGTAATCAGCATTTCAGAAGTCCTTAGGCAACAAATAGGGATCACTGATACCAAAACATCCATAGCAAGAGTTTCCCTTGGAAGTGAGGTGTCAGATTCTTCACTGAGATTGTTTCATTGTAACATGAAACAGAAGAAGCAAGTAAGCATCAGGGGAAAATAAGCAAACAGAGTTAGTCTGGCAGTTAGAAAGTCTGGCAGAAGGAATTGAGGATAATTAATGACAGCAGTTGAAAAACGATTATTTAAATGGCAGAGGAAATTATGCTGCCATTTGTATATAGGGAGATAGTGAAGTTTGCAAATGCAGCCACTTCTCAGCCCTCTGCTACCTTCAAATGTTGTTGAATACTGCTTTTAAAAAGTCAGCCCCTCGAACCAGGAAATGTACTGAGAGGAACAGCCATTTTCAAATGAATGCTACTAATCCACACTTAGATTAATTCTGTTTGAATGATGGTGGTTTCTGAACGGTGAGGTATTACTGAATGCCACAGTGAAACACCTCAGAGTATTGTGTTACTTTTCCATTGCTTTGGCTGTAATTATTTTTAAATAGTAGTTCATGTTGAGACAACCTTGTAATTAAACCAAAGAGACAGAGGCTGAATTGTGTCTGTTTCCTCAGTGCTTCACTTGCTGATATTTGTAAGGCTTGCTGCCTTACAAATCAGGGAAGGAATCACTGAAGGTGGGAGGCAAGTCATTCATATAATTGGACTTTGGATTTTTTTTTATTACTAAATTTGGAAATGAGAGGGTAACATGATGTGCACTGGATTTCCCACTCAGTGCAGATTAATGACGCTCTGCTATGTTTTTCATGGTTTGGGAGATGGCTTCAGGAGTAGTTCCTGTGTTTATTTGTTAAAAGTCTGCCTCCTATAGGGTTTAATTAGCTCTGAAACTCATTGCAGTTCATGCTGCTAGTTCTTTTGATCCATTTCTCATGCCTTAGAAAGCTGCTGGACTCAGGGCCATGTGATTTTTGTGTCATGTTATCCCATGCAAATCTCACTTATGTCATTAGTGGGTGGATGGCAGCAGAGCTTTAGCTGTCCTGTGCTTCATTAAAATCTTAAAAAGTTGCTGATCTACCTCTGTGAAATATCATGAATGTATGGAAAAGTCGGCCTCTGGCAGGAAAGGAAAAAAGGAATAATGCAGCTTCCTGTTCACAGAGAAATTTCTTTTGCAGTTGTTGGAAACACAGTTTTGAATTTAATCTCTCCCTGGTGAACCTCAGGGAGAACCACACAACTTGTTGTGTTCTCAGACTGCCCCTGCCTGTGCAGTTGTGCATGCTCTCCACAGCCCTTCTCTCCCCGTGGCAATAGGCATGTGTTAAAAATGTTGTTAATGAAGTGATTTTCTTTTCCATCCCTGTCTGAATATGAACAAATAGATCTGCTGTCACTAACTGATTTAGGTGCATTGTGGGCAGGCATCAAGACAGAAAGTGGATTGGCACAGTCACAGTCTCCTGGACAGACGGGATTTCTAAGCTACGGTGCCAGCTTTAGCACACCTCAACCTGGACAGGCTCCCTACAGCTACCAGATGCAAGGTCTGTATAAACAGATATTATCCTTAATTATATTTACTTAGTGCTGTGGGTTGTTTCTTCCCCACTTACTTCTTTATATTCTTAGGATAACTATGAGTGTTTGCTCGAGCACTTAGCTGTGGTGTTGCCGCAGCTGGAGCTGAAATGCTGGTTGCCTGAGAGAGCGGCAATGGGCCAGCTCTCAGCAGTCTAGGAGACCCCTCAGTTAGTGACCTCATTAATTTTTAAATAGTGCAGTGTTGTAGTGTTAATACAGCAAGACTGGGTCTCCAAATACCAATATTTTAACAAAGAGTGAGTGTGACGAAGCAAGTACTGGAAAACATGTCAGGCTTATGAATTTAGGAAGTGCCAAATATAATTTGACACCTGAGTGTGTTCGGGGAGGGAAAGAAGATAAAAATACCTTCTGCAGCTGTGGAGGTGGCTAAGTAACGATTGAAGTCTGCTGCTTTGAAGTCTATTTAAAAGCTGTAAGTCTTTGTGTGTGGGGGCTATTATTGTCAATTTTATTTTGTAGGCTTACTTGCCTATTTAGTTTGCTTAATATCCTTGCAGCTTGTTCTCCCAATTCCTTTTCCTCCTCCTGTATCGGGAAGTTGCTGGGTGTGCCTGGTTCTGTTTTTTCACCAGTTTAAGGGACAATTTAAAATATCTTTGTTTACTGCAAGTAACTGATTTTGGATATTTGCTGGAGGACTTTTCATCCCTGAATCTGACAATTGGAATCAGGCGTAATGTGGATTTTAGAACTCTTGGCAGAACTGGACCTCATTTTAAAAAGTTTAGCATCTCTGTTACTGTCAAGCACTGCATTTAATCTGTGCCATCATGTCAATGCTGCATGGAGTGCCTTGAGGCAGAAGTGCTCACAGAGACCAAAGGAACGATGTTTTGCTTTTATTTTAAGAGTATATTGATCCAGTCTTTTGCTCATACACAGGACATGGGTTTTGGATGAGGTTTTTTGTTTCTTTTATTAATTCCCTTCTGAGCTGTGATCAGTAGCTCTTTAAGGCAGAAGATGCAATCTGACATCTGAAGCATTGCCTACTTGCAGTGTGCTCTGACAAGAGGAGGGTAGTGTAATAGTGCGAAACTTTCATCTACGTGCTTAGTAGTGGGGGTCTTCTCATCAGGGTAAATATAACCATAACCAGGTTATTTGGTTTGCTTTCTGTAGATAGCCACACTAAAGAATTTGCCAAATGTACCCTGCCCCACTCCAACCCCCCCTGACTCTCTGTGGGAGAGAGCTCAAACAGATTGCCAGCAGCAGCTATGAAGACCTTCCGGACCAACATTTCAGCTTTTAAAGAACTGATAATTCATGTTGCTAGGAAATAGCTATTTTAAAGTCATGTCTGTGTTGCTTGTAATTTGTTGCAGTCATGCCTTCCTGCCACAGCTGCGTATCAGGATCCTGTTGTGCTAACATACACAGCCAAATGAAAGTGTAGTCCCCACAGAAACTGGAGGCTACAATAAAATCTGCAGGCTAGGAGGGCCTAAGACAATAATTAAGCTGGTACTGTTGAAGCATAATAATCCTCACCCCGGGTTGGTTATCTAACAGCTCTAAAGGTAGGGGGGTTGTAAAGTAAAGAGCAGAGGAATATCAATAAAAAAGGATTTTAGGGAAAGTATTGAACTGGAGATGTCTATGGGAAACTCATTTGATGTGGGGAGGAAAGGGAGAGCAGCATGGGATAATGTGAGAGAGTTCTTGCTGGAAAATTCTAAGAGTGAGCAGTGATATTGGTAGAGCAAAGCTAGGACTCAGTGGCCAACGTGGAATGGAATTCAACAAGTCCAAGTACTGGGTGCTGCACTTTGGCCGCAACAACCCCATGCAGAGCTACAGGCTGGGGTTGGAGTGGCTGGAGAGCGGCTGGACAGAGAGGGACCTGGGGGTGCTGATCGACAGCTGCCTGAACATGAGCCAGCAGTGTGCCCAGGTGGCCAAGAAGGCCAACCGCATCCTGGCCTGCATTAGGAATAGTGTGGCCAGCAGGAGCAGGGAGGTCATTGTGCCCCTGTACTCTGCTTTGGTTAGGCCACACCCTGAGTACTGTGTCCAGTTCTGGGCCCCTCAGTTTAAGAAGGACATCGAGACACTTGAACGTGTCCAGAGAAGGGCAACAAGGCTGGTGAGAGGCCTTGAGCACAAGCCCTATGAGGAGAGGCTGAGGGAGCTGGGGCTGTTTAGCCTGGAGAAGAGGAGGCTCAGGGGTGACCTCATTGCTCTCTACAACTACCTGAAAGGTGGTTGTGGCCAGGAAGGGGTTGGCCTCTTCTCCCTAGCAACCAGCACCAGAACAAGGGGACACAGTCTCAAGCTGCACCAGGGGAAGTTTAGGCTCGAGGTGAGGAGAAAGTTCTTCACCGAGAGAGTGATTCGTCATTGGAATGGGCTGCCCGGGGAGGTGGTTGAGTCACCGTCCCTGGAGGCGTTCAAGAGGGGCTGGATGTGGCACTTGGTGCCATGGTCTAGTCGTGAGGTTTGTGGTTACAGGTTGGACTCAATGATCTTTGAGGTCTCTTCCAACCTTGGTAATACTGTGATACTGTAACATAGAGGCCTTACATAAAGGATATATTTTTCTGCCATGTGCAGATGCAGCAGTAAGATCCTGGAAAGCATTTCAGCTTGAGTGTTGAAAGGCAACAATCCAAAAATACTCTGCAAAAGAAATGTATTAAAGATGACCCAGTTGGGAGGCTCTGATGAAGGGAGGCTCAGAGGCATTGATTTTCACCCAGGTATGAGCCTGGGTTCTGTTCCAGCTGTGCTGCATGGGGGCTGAGAGCAGCCCAGCGACGGAAGGCAGCAGAAGGCTGAAGGTCTGGCTTGGGTGGAGGAGAGTGGGAGAGTTTGTTGGTCCCTTTATCATTTCTGTTGTCTTGTGAGCAGCATGGCAGTAGGGGAAAGGCTGCTCTACAGAAACCTTACGGACCATAAGAATAGGGATAAGGAGAATGTTTCAGATTAAAGTACTGGTGGAGTTGTTGGAAGCTAAGTACAATCACATTGCTGACCAGGTCCTCTGTGCAGTTAACTGTTGGCAGTATGTTTCTAGACCATACATGAGACTATTTTTAGTGTTTTCATTAGGCTAACTTTTGAATTTGAAACAAGTTTAAATTGGCTTAATGCTTCCTTTTGAGCAGTTGTTAAAAGTAAACAGGAACTTTTCCCCTTTGCTCATTTAGTTTTGGAAGGAGAACCTATTCATAGCTTCAGCTATTATTTAAGGACAAAATTGGTTCTTTTCACTGAGATAGGAGTAGTGCTGCTGTTGTTCAGTTGTTTGTGCAGAAACTTCCAGAGAGACAACTGAGTTTATTCTCCTTTTCCTCTCTAGCATGGGGGCTGCAGCTTCAGCCTTGTCATAGCTTGCAATAGCTGTTTTTAATCTCCTGTCCGCAACTGCTGAGGTGCTAAACAGGGCTAATGGATCCCACAATCTCGCTCACAATGAGCATTGCAAGGTAGTGAGCTTAGGGCCCTGCTGCCATCCCTGTCTGCTGCAGAGGGCATTTCCTAGCAGCCTGGCAGCTGTCCTGCTCCCTCACGTTCCCAAGTTTTGTAGTGGCTGAGGCCACCCTCCTGACACCTAAGGACACTGTCCCACAGTGTGTGTGCAGCCAGTTCAACCCAGCGCTTTTCCTGAATCTTCTACCATTACCCTGATTAGTCCCCCAACAACAGTGGAGGGAGAGACTGCCAGCTTTTGACAAGGGTGAGGGAAATCACTGCCTGTGACTCCTTGCTAAAGCTTTCTGGTAATTGGGGTTTTTATTTGTTTGTTACAAATTTATCATCTCTGTAATGTGGGGGTGGGAAGAGGTCCTAGGTGGTGTTTCCCGTCTTTTTAATGAGCATGTTCCTTAAGCTGGTCTTCATATGAGTTGCTTCATAGATGTTGACAGACTGCTGATGGCTGTGGGAAGGAGCCATTGTTCCTATATTCACAGAGTTCTAAGCTCAGGGAGGATAAATGGAGTGGAGAGGGTCTGGGACAGGTGCCAAAGAAAGAGCTCCATTTGCAGCTGCCTTCTTGAATATCCCCAGTATCCTGCTGGAAGGGTTCTAGAGCTGTGATGAGCACCAGCGTTGTTTTAGTTACCAGGGCTGGGATGTTTAGAGACTATACTGAGCGGTTGGTTTGGGAATTCATCCATAAACCAGTAAACGTTAAGGTATTTGATGGTTATTGTGCAGTATAAAAATATTGTGCTGGATGGCTAAGCAGTTACTAAGACAACAGGGGGAGTTTGGCAAGGACTCTGAGGAGCTGCACGCAAATGGCAGAAACCTTGAGTTTAAAGGGCTTATCTGGCTGTCCTGAGCTTCCCCAGGCGAGCTGTGCTAAACCTCTGCCCCATCCACTGCACCCTGATGACAGATGTAGCCCATGGCAAGGATATTGACCTGGGGAAGCAAATGGACCTCTGTGGCCACTGCACCAGAGAGGACCACATCCTGCAGTATCACGGTGAGCCCCGTACCCTTCTCTCAGCAGGCTCCAGCCCCTCCGGGGCTGACTGGGGTTCCCAGCTTTAATGTGGGTCTGTGCGCTTTGCAAACCAGACCTTTGACCTGTGGCTGACAGCTTTTACCGCGTTCTACAGCCGCGCCGCTGGCCAGCTTGGGGCTGTAAACCTCACGCCTTTGGTAAAGGTTCCGCCTCCTGTGGCTGTTTGGCTGGTGTAGGAGCAGCAGCTCTACGCCGTGCCGTGGCCCGTTATTGAAAAAACAAATGGCAAAATCCGAATATTTTGAAAACAACTGTAGGCCAGTAGCTCTGGGTGGCCCACAGAGCCATTGCTGAGAAACCTGCTTCGTGTTTGCTACGGTCTGGGAGACCCCTGCCCCTCCTCCATAGGAGCCTGTGCTGACCACGAGATGAAAGAGGGTCTGCGTGCTGTGTGTGTCTTTGTCTGAGAGGGAGGGATGCCAGCTGCCATCTCGTTGCTTTTCTCATTTGCCATTGCAAATTATTTGCCAAACTTTCTGTGGAAAGATAATGCAGTCATAAAAAAGTCTGGGTTTTGTGCTTTTTGTTTCTTATCTGAGAGAGGCCTTTTGTACCTTTTCAGAGTGGTTCAGACTGCACCTATAAAACTGGTGTTTGAGTGCATTACTGCATCATGACAGTGACTCACGTTCTTCCATTCAAAGCATGCTTAGAAATAAAATAGCATTTCAAAGTTTTGCAATTTAAAATATTTTTCAGCTGTATTTTGGCTCTGGTGTTTGTTATAATGAAAAATAACATCTGTTTTCCAATTTTAAATTAAATTCAAAATGACATGTTTTTCTCATTAGTACTGTTTATCTGTACTATCTGCTAAATTTGGATGTCAGCTCTTCTGCTGAAGTAATCTGATTTTAGTTCCCAGGATTAGTAGCATCTATCAACAAGCACAGAGCTTTTGTACCAAGAGCAATACAAGAGAAGTGTTTATAGTCATCATCACACCTTAGGTTTGAGCTTCATCTTTTGCTCCCGCTGCTGCTGGACACGCTTCACATCCACTTTGAGGCTTAACTTGTGTGTCATTTAAGTAACCTTTTCAGTGAAAGCATTTAAGTATCTTTCCTTCTGCCTTCTTGTAGCTGGGATACCTATGGATTTGGAGTTTTATTTTTTTCTGTTCAGAAAAGTAAATAGCTCACAAATGCCCTTCAAGGGCTGTGCTGAGTACGCAGCTCCTCCTGCATTCCTCCTTGTCCAGAAGTTACCACTTCTGCTGATGAACAGCCACTGCACAGGGTTTGGTTGTTAACTGAGGTGTGTGGTGAGCAGCAGACAGCTGATGCATCTGTGATTCTGGCCCCCATGGATTTCCATCCCTCCTCACCAGCTTTGCTCACCTGCAAGCTCTTGCTCCCCAGGGCTCTGTGTACTTTGCGCCAGGGTGGGTTAGGTGGCAAGGAGGCTGCAAACCAGCTGCCAGCTTTCATGAGAGCTCCTTGCGGGCTGGGGCTCTCCCACTGGATGGGTTCAAGAGGTTGCTCATTACAGACTTTTTGGTGGCTTATGGAGCTTCACCCTGTGCATCCATATGTCTCAGCTGGTGGCTGTGTCGCTCCTGGGTTATAACCAGTGAGGACAAAACAGCTAAAAAGGGGTTGCTGCCCTTTTAGTGGAACAGCTTCTCAGGTTAGATATTAAACAAGAGCCCCATCTGTCTATTTTCGGTGCCTGGTGAAGGGCAGAAGGAGGAGATGAAGGCGGTAATTCAGACTCTGCACTAAATTCAGCCTTAGATAGGTCTCCTTTCTCAGAGAGGCTCTTTTTCCCCTTGTGACATGCCTGGTAGACTCTATAAAAAAGAAGAATGCTCATGGCCCAGGGCTGTCTATGATCAATCAGCAAATCCAAACAGCTTCGCAGCTGGGCTGCGCTGTGCAGAGCAGGGAGCCACGGCTGCTACTCCTCTTGGAAAGAGCCCAGGCAAGGAGTTGGGGGAGAGAACCCAGTTCTCAAAGGCAGGAGGAGAAATGCAGCCAGTCAGCTTCAGTGAGGGCAGATGGCACCTCTTGGGACAAGGCTCACAGTTACTCTTCAACAAAAAAATGGATGCAGAGAGGCCCTCATTGCTTCCACACTGAGTATTTGGAGGGGCGGGATAGCCTAATAATCAGACCTGAGGTGGCCTCCAGATTTCATAGAGTTTATTGCAATAATGAAACACAGGTTGTAGAAAGGATGAATTATCACTTTCCATATATTAACATGTTACAGAGCTGATGACAACTGAAGAGGTCAGCGTATGGGAGATGTTGCAGAAATGTCATATCCTTATGATACAATCGCATGACAGAAGTTATTTTCTGATACTGTTTTAGTAATTAACCTAATGTTTCATTTCATTCCAGGCAGCAGTTTTACAACATCATCAGGAATATATGGAGGAAATAATTCACTCACAAATTCTACTGGATTTAATAGCTCACAGCAGGTAAATTTGTGAATATGAGTTGAGGAAGCCTTGGCAAACAGAATTCTGATCTAAGGAAAAAACTTAGCCCTTAAATAGCTTTCTGAAAGGAGTTTAACTTGCAATGCTAATGTTTGTAAATGTCTGTCTTCAGTTTGTCATCTTCCAATAGAAAAACTAATTTGGGTTGATGTTCTTTTTCACACATCTTCAGTGGTGTGTCTAACAGACTCATGTGTGGCTTGGAGTTCAGTTTGCTGCTTTGCAGTCTTAGGCCCTGCAGCATGCAGCTCAGGAGGCGCACGTGCAGAAACTCCCACATGTGTTTGTAGTTACATTTTGGAATTTATACTACGAAGTAGCAAAGCTTTGATGGACAGCTCAGCTGGTCCCCTGTCTTGCAGGAGTACCCCTCTTACCCCGGCTTTGGCCAAGGCCAGTACGCACAGTACTACAACAGCTCTCCGTACCCTGCACACTACATGAACAGCAGCACCAGCCCCACCACGCCCTCCACCAACGCCACATATCAGCTTCAGGAGGCACCATCGGGCATCGCCAGCCAGGCAGTCACAGATCCTGCAGCAGGTAATTACGTGGATTTTATGGTCCCTATGAGGAACATTTTTGTAAGTTGAAAGGGGGTGAATTGGTCTCTTTCTTTTCTGTTCTTTCTTCTGGGTGTAGCCATTGATTTGGTTGTTTACTGTTTCTTAATCCTGAGCCTGGGACACATCTTATACAGATTCTAACAGAAAATAGATTAAAGAAAAGCTGGGTTGGAAGTAAAAGTTTAAAACTTGTGTGAAATGCCAGTTGTGTTTATCTGTAAAACGCTTGTGTTAAAAATGGCAGGATTTGGCAAAGTCTCCATGCTAAACCAGAACCTGATGCTTTTAAGCTGTCTTCATTATGATAAATGCCATTGATTTTCCCTAAATAAGACTGAAATCAAGAGACCTTCAGGCCCAACTGTCCACTTGAAAGAGAGCTTTTGTTTTTCACTTTAGGAGGACATAGTAATGCTTGCAATGGGCAGTTGAAGTTGCACAAGTGTTTCTATTTTAATGAAAGTTTTTCAAGCGGCTTGTCCTTTTTCCCCAATCAGTTTGCCTTTCTTGCTGGAATTTGGCACTCCTTCACTTAGTGAGATTTCTTGAACGTTTATACCAAACTGCTCTGGCTGCCTTTGCAAATGAGGGGTGAACAACATTTTCACCATTGTTAAATAAAACAAAACAACATTTTGTAGCAGTTCAAGCATGTCAGTAGTTAGCAGATGGTTTGCAGTCTGTCAGAAGGCCCAAGGGTGCAGATGTATTTCTTGATGTGGTAGGCAGCAGCTATGATTTGGCAGCATAAGGAGGGGATTTTGTTTTGAAGCTTTGTTGGGGAGGTGATTTTAAGTTTTCTTGAAGTGATGGGACTGATCTTGCATTGGCAAAGTGAGCTTTGATGTAGTTTGCTAGGACTCTTGCTTTTCTGCATGAGTGCACACCTGAGGAGAGTTGTCTCTTGATACACTTCCTGAAAGTAAGCAGGGAGGAAAATGTACCTGCTGTGCATTTTGACACGTGAGATTGTGTGCAGTGCATGTGAGAGAGGAATTGCTATAAATATGTGAATGGATGCATGTTGGATTCTGCAGCTTTTAGAATATAAGGATGTGTGCTGGAGTCTGCATTGTTCCTCTGCTTTTCACTTTGGTTTTCTAAGTTGTTTTGCTTTGTTTTGTTTACTTGTGGAATTGTTTGCTGTTCTTTTTAAGTAGGAAGGGAAAAACAAGAGTGATCAAGTTTTAGCTTTTATCAAGGTACTGGGAGTGGATTGTTGTGTCATCTGGGTCTTGGTCTTTTTCAAAATCTTTGCATGTATATATTAAGTAGTTGATACTTCCTAAAAGCAATAGCAAAGACACATACGGGGAGAGTGGGTATGTTTTTCCCAGGCCTGGACTCAGGGGCTTAAAGACTGTTAGCTGTTGAATTCGTTTTCTGTGCTCTGTAAGCCTGAGCAGGACTCTTCCATCATTTTCTGGTAGAAGCAGGGACCAGCCAGTGAATCCATTCCCCCTTGGACAGTGTCCAGATTTTTAAGCTTTCCTCTTGCTGAAGATGTCCTCCTACTTTGGCTGGGGTGTTGGACTCGATCTTCAGAGGTCCCTTCCAACCCCTACCACTCTGTGATTCTTTGATGCTATGTTGGCCATATCTGGTCAGGTTAGGCTGCTGTTTCTCTGCCCCAACTGTAATGCTGCCTGAGGGATGATGGAGAGCAGTGCAGAGCCACCATGTCAGGATCCTGTGCCACTTTAGCAGGATGGGCTCCAGCTGCTGAACTGCATCTGTTCTTGCTGGATGTTATATCCCTAGACATCTTCTATGCTTCAAATCCCCATACAATCTGTGTGGTCTGAACTATGCCAGGGCAAGTAGGGAACAGCCTTCAGACTTATAGGGGCACCAGAATAACTTGACAGGCATAGGTGGTTCCTGTGAATTTGGGCCACTGAAATGGAAGAGTCTGGTAAGAAACACGTGAAAGAGAAAGGAATTATGTGGTCTTGTGACAGGTTTAGTAGAACTTTGTGGACTTAAGAAGCTCAAATAATTTCACTTAAAATATGCTTACTTCCTTGTCCAAATATAAAGTAGTCCTTTTATGTTTTCCCACAATTCTTAGTTAAATATGCAGGGTTTTTTTGCCATGCAATCTGGGACATCCAGGGATTCTTGCAAAAGAACCTGAGATTTTCCATGCTGAGGGTTTAGCAAGTTTTCCCCCGATTTCTCATGTGATACTATTGCTGTATTGAAATCAATACCAAGAAAATACAACCGTTTCTGAGGGGGGATTTCCACAACAAACAGAAAGGAATTACAGAATATGGTGTTGCAAATGGTATCTCTGGCTGTATTCTCTGTTCATAAGTAATCAAAGCGTTCTTGTTTATGAGAAGACGGAAGATTGTCTTGTACGAGCAAACATCAAAACTGCCCACAGTGATGGACAACAGGGAAGGATACACTTCATAAATACTTCAAGTTGCAATAATGTGGTGCGTTGAAGCACAGGGGCAAACCTGCTACAGTATGATTCACGTTTTTTAAGTAAATCATAATGTAAACATTTTATTCCACACAGTTTTGTGAGGTGTTTGTCTGGCTTGGTGTCACCATATAGTACAAGGGTGACTGCCAGGGGTCAGGACCCCCGGAGTACCGAGCACACCTGGAAAAGGAGGCATGCATTTATAGAACCTGGGATTCGAAGGTTGTTCTGCCTGACCAGAGAAGTCAAGACTGGGCCTGTTACACTTGGTCAGGGTTTGGAAGAAGGAACACTGAGTGTGTGAAGTAGAAGCCACCTGTAACTTTTAGAGAGAGAAGCTACAGCAGAGGTATCTGACCGTGTGTGCCTGTTCCCAGAGGCAGAAGAGGAGCTGCTGCTACAGGATGCACAGATCTTTGTGGAGGCATCTGGCACACAGAGGAATGGCTGCACCCTTCCCCTGGGAGCAGCAGGCTGAGCCTTGTGCATGACTTGCCCTGAGCCCTTTTCCAGCTTCTAGACATTTTCATCCCAGGGGATTTCTAAAGCTGCTGCTGTTTGTGTGTTTAGGGTGTGCGTACATCAGAACTCTAATTTGGATCAGGAGTCTGATGCGGAGCTTTGGCTCAAGAGTGGTTATAGAGCACCTGGCTGGAGTACTTCCAGATAAAGGTAACTTGGAAGATGTTCTTCAGAAGAGACACTAGATCAGGCTGGACTTAGACTGAAATGACCGCACAGAAACAGGCAGTGAAAACTGGGGTGGTTGCCACCACTTGTCTGGTCCCACAGAGCCAACCTGCTAATGTGGCATGGCTGAGTGCTCCTCTTCCAGGGATGTCTTCAGACTTCTCTTGAACCCCTGTAGTCTTTTGGGAGCCTGACATTTTGGGCAAAACATGCCACAAATCTCCTAGCTCTTATTGTAACTCCTCTTTGTGTTCACCTGGCTGCTGTCAGCTTGTCATTTTGCTTTATTACTAGCACAGGCAGGGGAGAGCTGGTGCTCAGCCCCTTTCCTGCTCCAAATTTTGTGGTGAGCCAGATTCTTCTCCTGTACTTCCCTCCATTTGTGATGTCCAAGAATATGATGATACTCAGTTCAGTGCTTTGGGAGTGTAATCATTCTCTTGTCTAATATTACAGTATGTCTGGTTCTGTGGAGACAGCTGAGGGTGAGCAGATTCACCTCTGCACCAGTGAATGCACACCAGTGAGTACATCATAGATGACTTCAGCAAGGCCTTTGTGGCCCTCAGGGTTAAATCTCTTCACTTAGCCATCCTGAGAACAAAGGAGGCTGAAGCAACCTAGCAGAAACTACAGCGGAATGGTAAACAGCTGTTTAGGAAGCCATGTCCAGAGAGAAGTCCGTTAAAATAGAAGGGGCTGTGACCGCATTCCTCGGCATCTGCCCAGCCCCGCACTTCCATTAATCACTGGGTGACGGCACAGAATGTGTTTGCCTATTAAACATGTAGATGACACCATGCTGTAGAGAGCCTGTGAGTTCTTTGGAGACAGGAGAACTCAAAAAATTGAGATGTGATCAGAATAGGAGCAGGTGTGAGGTATACATTTAGGCAGGAATGACGAGCTGCACAAATGTGGGATGGGGAATGTTGGAGGCTTCTTCCTGGTTCTGCCTTTCTCAGTACTCCAGACACCCTCAGCCGCTGCTGCTGTTCTTGCTCCAGAATTTGCCAGGGCTTGGGCTTGTTGGAGCTCAAGGCTTAGCTGGATACTGGATTCTTTGGTTGGGTTTCCTTATGAGGACCTGAGAGCAACCATTGGACTGTGAGCTGGTAACCCAACCCTGCACACAAAGGCTACCCTCTTGAGCAGTCTTAATCCAAAGGGGGCATGTTCTTGTTTCCCTTTACACCAGTGGAATATGTTTCTTGCACCACATGTCACGTTTCCCCCATTGTTTTCCCTCATCTGTCACACTGTTCGTAACAGCAGGCACAGAAGCTCCAGGTATCAGCAATGTTGTATGTTCAGTTCATGTGCAATGTTTGGCCAGGTCTTTGAGAAACAACCTGCTAGGTTTTGCTTCCTCCTCAGATGACGATGGAGAGATTCTGAAATTAACATTTATTGAAAATACTGCAGAAAATGCAGATTATTTCCTGCCAAGTGGTGTCTGGGGGAGTACAGCCTGTGGGACATGGGAAGTAAAGCTTTGCTCGGCTTTGGTTCCTGCATCCAGTTTGGAGGAACTATAGAGGGCAATTATCAGCGCCTAGAATAGCGAATCACCAGGAAGCAGTTAACAACAAAAGGGATCTGAGAAAGTCTCAAATCCCTGTAAATACAACAAAGGGAATAAATTCCCCCCACGCTTTTACAGACTGAACTTCTGTTGCTACACTGAATGTTGAGGTGGTTCTGTTTATAATGGTGTGGCTTTGAGAGCAGCAGGGCAGATTCCTGGAGAGAGCCTTAACAGAAACGCCAACAAACTTGTCTTGGGAGTGCTGCTGGTACAGTGGTCCCCAGAGGAGTGGGCTGTGGTGTGCCCAGCCAGCCTGGGGTTCAGTGGTGGGGTTTGGAAGGCTTCTGCTGGGTGAGGGTCTTATCCATCCAAACTCTCACCTGTGAGGAGGAAATGGAAGCAAGCCCTCCCCCCAGTACATGCAGCCCCTCATTTGTCCTTCAGTGGAGGTGTTTGTAAGGGCTGTTCTGCTTCCCAGCTTAGCAAACTCTCTCCCCTGCCTTCCCACACTCTGCTCGCTCTTACAGGTTTATTTGGTTGCACTTATCAGGACATTTTGTTTGTCCTTTTCCCATGCTATCTGTTTGGTAGTATTATTACTAGCTCAAGTTTAATACTTAAAATTTGTAGGCACATGATGTTTATGGGACGAGGTAAAAAAACGGAATGTAATGCCAAAGTCCTAATAACATTGTCAGAGACCAAGAGCAACCCTAATATAAGCTAGGCAATAGGAAATGCCGTCTGTCCTTGCATCTGAATTTTAGAGCACACACTTAGAACATCATTGATTAAAACACTTGTGGAAGAAATCCAGGTCTGTTTATTTCACTGGGTTATAATTTGTTTCAAGGCTTTTGTGCACTGGTGGTCTTTCTTTTAATTATTTTTTTGAAGTATGTAATGTATGAAGTAATTTATGGCAGATAAAGTCATTTAACTTTAAAAGGCTGGGAACTTTTGTACTAGCAGAGTTAGGATTTCTTATTTATGCTGAACTAGGGCAGGTGAAACAGCAATGAGCATTCCAGATTTACATGGTTTAAATATTGTGAAGTGAACATTGTCATAGGAAAAAACTACTATGGGAAGATAGATGATATCTGACATTTAAACCTGGCTGTAGTGATGTAGACTGAGGTGGCTGATTGGCATCAGCCTGTACATAGAGTCACTCTTTTAGGTCTAGGTCGAGTCTCTGTTGAAGGCTCTTTGTTTTACTGTGAGCTACATCTTAAGTTAATTTTCTGCTTTGTTTAATGTATCCTGAGGTGCTTAGGCAAAAGCATGATGTGAAATACACAATGCATGCTGATTTCCATTAAGGGTAGATTCAAAGGCTGATCTTTTCCTTTCCTTCAACACAAGCAACTGTTATTATTTTGAGTAGCTGTGAGTATGTGCAGTCTCCTCCTCAGTCTCACCTTTGACCTCAGCAGGATATTTTTTTTAGAAGGACTTGCTAGTGTGAGGAGTCTACCTGTCTGTTCAAACTGCAATGCTGTGAGCTGGGCTGATTAAACAGAAAATTACTGTTGATGCCAAATACACACATCTACTGAACCCTGAAGTGAGTTAATGTGAGTTGGGAAGTGAAATAGGTAAATACATCTTAGGGTGAAAATTCCATCTGCCTTCAGAAAAACAGGGATTTTCTTTGTTTTGCAAGAAACCACAGTGTCAAAATAGGTCTTTTCTGTGAAGTCAAAACTGTGAAAGGAAGTCTTGAGAAGAGATTTTGAAATGTGTTGCATTGCTGAGAGGTTTGGTTCTTGTCAGGTGAGTTAGGAAAGATGGCTCATGCCGGGTGTCTGCATTGTTACCGTTTGAGAACGTCCCTGGTGCTGAGCCTATGGATGTTAGCAGTGGCAAAACCTCTTCCTGCTAGCATGAGCTCAGCTCTTGGTGGGGTTTGCATATGTAAACCATTGGACTTTCACCTGTGCAGCAGCAGTGAATATTTTTACAAATTTTGCTGAAGCATAACATGGAGATACAGCAGTGCTCATGGGGGGTGTGGGGGTGCAGTAGTGCTCATGGAGAATTACCCTGTCTTGAGCATGCTTGCTGCAAAAGCTCGGTGTGGAGCAGATCTTTGCAGAGCACCCATAAATGTCATCTGCATAGCTGAGCACATTCAACAGTTATTAGCTGAACTGCTCCTGACACTATCAGGCCTGTCCTCTGTGCCACAGTTAAAAAGAACTCTACTCGTCTGGCTTAGGTGTTGTGTTCTAAAAGGAACCTGTCTGCAACCAGGGAATTTGGACAGGTGGTCAGTTCCTGTGTGGAGTTGTTTTACACACCTGGACATTTTCTTCTTACCAGTCTCCATAATAGTTAGCTTAAAGCATGCTTAACAACTTAGAATTAAATCATGTTGTGTAACTGTTTTTTCATATAGTTTGATTTAAATCATTCATGCATCAGTGTTGCTACTCTCCATTGTGTATGTAATTGGTTGGGTTTGGACTGTAGTGAATATCCTGGTTGTAGTACCTCATGTGAAAAGCAAGTAAGATGAACATTTTGCAGTTTGAAGTGAGAGGTAAAAATGTCATTTCTTTGCTGCAGCAGAATACAGTACAATCCACAGTCCATCGACACCCATTAAAGATTCAGATTCAGATAGATTGCGGCGTAGCTCAGATGGGAAAGCACGTGGACGTGGCAGAAGAAACAACAACCCTTCACCACCACCTGACTCTGATCTAGAGGTACACTATACTAGATGCCTTTGACCTGTTACAGACTCTTATTTTTATCATTATTTTGCACAGCCAAGTGTTACTTACCTACTAAAAAAAATGAAGTGCCATGGGAGCTGCCTTTCATTTCATTTTTCAAATGCAATTTTTGCAGAATGTAGAACTTATCTTGTAAAGCATCTCCTCCAGAGAAGAGCACCTACTTTCTCAGGAAAATACTGGGGCCTTCTTCCTTCTTTTGATTAAATAAATAAAACACACACACACCCCAAACAAAACACCACTACAGACACACAAAAACCCAAACCAAGCCCCAACCCCCACCCCAAGCCTTCCCCAACCTGAGGAAAGGTTTGCATTTGAACCAGAGACACAGTGAGTTTTGTTCTCTCCTGCTGTGCTCACATTCTTCCCAGTGGCCTGTGCTTTATGTTGAGCACGCATCTCCAGTGACACACTGCAGCTGTGAGTGTCGACACTGCATTACTTTTCCTGTCCAAAACCTTAGCCTGTTAGACATCACGGGAAATAGTCTCACCAGGATTTAAAATATTTGTATTTGAATGCTTTATTTTTCATTGAAATACTATTTTGTGTGTGGTCACAGGACAAATTTAAAGCACACATTTTCCATTGGCTGCAAGCAAAAGGGTTATTTACTGATGTCATAAATTCTTACACATGCAGCATCTAAGTTCATAATCCCTATTCTTCAGGTGCCTAAAATCCATTTAAAAAGGACTTGGATAAAGGAGATTTAAGCGTTTAGCAGCAATTTGCTTAATATTGTTTCTAGGGGTAATTTTCAAGAGCAGTTGTGTGAACTTTGTTTTTAAGACTTACAGAAATACAAAGTTCAAACCCCAAGGATTTAATTGCCAGAGGCTTCTCTTCATTCATTTCAGTTTCTGTCTTA
The DNA here is from genome assembly GCA_033816785.1 of Picus viridis. Classification (NCBI taxonomy): domain Eukaryota; kingdom Metazoa; phylum Chordata; class Aves; order Piciformes; family Picidae; genus Picus; species Picus viridis. The sequence continues at coordinate 3,027,379 of CM066571.1, forward strand.
CATTTGGCTTTGTACAGCATGTTGTACAATCGCGTTTGCTGTCTGTGCTTGACAAGAAGGATAATTCTGTTCTAATAGAACAATTTGATAAAATGGCAATTGTAGTAAGAGGCTAACAGATTATATTACCCTGTTCTGGAAAAATCATTGTTAGTTCTGAAAATAAACGGCAAGGAAGCTATGGGTTTAATCTATAACCATTTCAGTACAGTTTTCTCATTTGTGCGCTTACTCATTCGAATTTTAACTTTCCATTTCAAGTATCAGCTTCACAGAGGAACAGATTGATTTGATTCTCTTTTTGCAGAGAGTATTCATTTGGGATTTGGATGAGACAATCATCATTTTCCATTCCTTGCTTACAGGGTCCTATGCTAACAGATATGGAAGGGTAAGTGTCAAGAGAGTGATGGAAATTGTCAGTAATATTTGCTGTTCTGTGGTTGATACACAAGGAAAACCAGAACTTTAGCTGATTTTCTAGAGGCAAACCAGCACTGGTGTTTCAACACATACAGAGTGAAGAGTAAGGCTGTTTTACATCTGCATATTCAGCCCTTCTGGTCAGTAATTATTAAATAGGATTGGGAGTAATACTTCGAGCACTCGAGGTTTGGTTTGTAGCTACAGAGTGCCTGAAACCTGTTGATATCCTCAACATCTGCAGAGGTTTACCTCCCCTCAGTGTGAAGGCCTTCCAGGAGTGACCCCTAAAGTAACCTCAGTGAACTGTGCTCAGAAGTGTTAGAGGAATATCACTGGGTTTAGAGGAATACAGTTGTGGTTTTTTCCTTTATTATGTGTCAGAAAAGCAACTAAATTCAACAGCCTTGGTTTCCTAGGTGTTATTTGCTTGTATTGAGGTACTAGACACTAGAACTTTAAATGGTTCAACAGTTCCTGTCTGGATACATACAGATAACAGCTTTATTGAGTATTAAACACTGACCAAGTTATTTTCAGTTTCTTGGGCCAAACCCAGCTGTTGCATGACACCCCAAAATCACCAAATCTGTGTCAGTTAGCTCAGAATGAGAGCACATCCCAGTGCTGCCCAAACCCCTCAGTTCCAGGACAATCTCCTCATTTGCTTGTCGGCAGCAGAGTAGTGCTGGAAAAGCCCAGTTAGTGGTTGCTGCAGAAGTGCTCATGAGGGCATTTTTTCCATTTGTTACTCATTCCCTGTAGTGGTTTCATTAAGTGGGGCCTGAACACAAACACCTCTTGTTGGATGCTTGAGGTTCAGGAAAGCAGCTGGCATTCAGCTGCAAGTAGATAGGAACTGTGTGTGCAGAGATGGGGCTGACTCCTGACTGCAGCTCCACCACCGCTGGCACTCTGCCCAAGCTGTGGCTTTTGCCTGCTGGCTCAGGCTGCATGCTGTGTGCAGAGTCCTGCATTGCTGAATGGCAGCCCACCGTGGGTGCTGAAGGATGGTGGCATTGGTGCTTATGTAGTGAATGAAAGATCTTTTTGGTAAGGGGTAGCAACGTGCATGTCTTTGGCTCTCAGATGCAGTCATGAAAGTGTCATTCTTGCTTTGTTTTCTGAAAGTTTAATTTATATCGTAATCTCTCTTTGCTTATTGACAACTTCAGACAACAGTTAGCAATTTCCATAAACATTAGAGGAAGATTGTGTCAAATGATCAAAGCAAACATGCTAAAACATGTATCTGTCATGAGAATTGCAGGTTTATTTGCAGCAGTGGGAGGTGCACAATCTTAAGAGCGGTTCCTAATTATTTCTGGCATTTAAAATCACAAATCCAGATCACAGGTCAATCTGAAAACTTGTTGAAGGGATTTGCTGTTCTTTTCACCTCTCTTCTGCTTTATGAGTGAACCAACATCATGTTCTCATGTACTTTCCTGTGATGAGGGCTAGAAATGCCCTTTTAAAAAATTAAGCTGCTCACATAATCATTAAAATACAAAAGCTGGGTCTTCAAACAAACAAACAAACAAAAATGGCCCAATTAAATAACAGAGGATTTGGCAACTTGGCATTCAGCTCTTTCCATAATGCCCAAGTGAGTTTCATGGTGAATGACCATGAATGATGAGCAGCCCTGCTGCTGCAGGCATTGATTTTCTTTTCCTTATTCTCATTCTTCAGAACTTCTTGATTGTGCCACCCTTTGCTGTGCGGTCTCACTTTCTCATCTGGTTTAATCAGCTGCTGTGCTTTGGCTGCTGCTGTGCTCTGCCTTCTCCCTGCTTTTGTCCCTCGCTTTGTTGGAACAAAATAGTACCTAAACTGCTTTTTATTTAAGGTCCATTTGAATTTTGTGAATTCCATGGAAATGTATGAAACTAGTAGAGGAATATCTTTTACTTGAATCGATATTACAGCTCCTAACACCTCAAAACTTGTCCTGAGCCAGATGTCAACTCATTCAGTTTTGGGATTTGGAAAAAATTAAAGTCCTTCCTTAGTATCTTGGAGCAGGTGGAACTATGTCTCAGTATTGGTGCTACAATACCATGTTCTTTACGTGCATTTCCGTTCCCCATGAAACCATTTATATTCAGAAGCTTTCAAGGAATTTTCCTTTACATTATAAGATATTTTAATGTGGTTTAATATATTTTAGAGATTGAGAAAAACAAAGCCTGGTTTCACTTAACCCTTCATTTGTGACCTGTAGGCTTAAGTGGAAAATAAGCCTTGTACTCAAAGTGAACTTTCCTGTTTTTCAGCTTCTTGTTTCTCCACAAAACAAAGAAATTAAGTGGTAGAATTTAGAAATGGCATACAGACAATGTTTTGGCTCCAATACCAGTATTCAAAGCAAGGGGCCAGCTTAAGCAGTTTGACACTGGTATTTCTTTTCTTTAGCTCAACTCTACCTCCCTCAGATTTGTACCTGATTTTGACCCTACCTGTAAAGATGCTCGAACTGAACCTGCAAATCCCAGCCAACAAGGAGAGGTTGTTAGCTTTCCTCCTCATTGTGTGACACCTCACCATAATTAGTTAGCAATTAGCGGCTTAAAATTGCAAAAGAAGGTTTGGTATCTTAGCCTTGTCTTTTTTAAAGGTTTTCAGCCCCCACTGTAACGTCTGACAGCAGTTTAATCTACTGCAGTGCCTTTAACCAAGCCCCTATGGCTTTTACTAGGGCAGTTGCCAGAAGGTGACTTCACAGATACACCCTCATCCAGAGAAGGCTTTTGCCTCTCATAAAAATGTGGGCACCCAGAGCTGCAGCCTGGCATAGTGCTTGTGCTAAGTGGAACATTCTGTAGGAAAAGATTGTGTTTAATTGAGGAATTACGGCTGTTGTAAAAAACAACCTGCTTTGTTTCTTCTTTTAGCTTTTGTGATATTTAATCTGACGTTTTCAGTAGGTACCAGTGATTTTCTTGTTTTTCTCCTAATTAAATTAACCTAATAAGCTGCACTATTTTAGTTGTTACTTTTCTGCCTGGTTTTTAAAAATAACTTGGGGTGAAATGGTTCACAGAAAACTTTACAAAAAGCCATTTTTCTTCAGACCCAGAAGTGTGATAAAAACGTTGAAGTCAAGCATACACTGAGATTGAAATCTGTATCCACGGCCATTTGTTTAAAATTAACCATCTGCTTTCATAAGCAGCACCATGCTCTGTCTGCCCATTCATTCTGCTCTTTAAAGTTATATTCCTGTTCATGGATGGAAGCTCAGAAGGGGATTAGTTCTATGCTGTTATCAGTAGCTAGTGATGGTCGTTTGCATCTAACTCCTTTTAATAACTAGGGCAGAGACTTCTCTGGAGTGACTCCTCCTAGAGCTCAGTTGCAACAGAAATCCTTGTGTGGTTTAAAAGGAAAGGCTGATGAGCCGTGAAGGGTGGTGGGGTGGTAATTGTGCACAGAGACAAGCAGGAATGTCAGAAGGAGAAGCAGCCTCGGGGTATCACCTGCTTCCCACCTCACCTGCCTACAGAAGTAAAATAAAGGAAGACTTTGGTCTGCAAATAGAGCAGTGTTAAAACAGAGACACATAATAATTTGTTCGTATTTTAAAGCTTTTGCATTTGAGCCAAGTCCTCTCTCTCTCTTTTCTCTTTTTGGTGGTGGTGCCTGTTGGAATAGAAGGCTTACTTTTAAGTTCATCAAAACAGCACGGTGCCATTTTTCTTTCCCATTTCTAATGGCTGGTTTTTTTTTTTCTAATCTGAGAAAACTAACTTACTCTTAACATCTATGAGTTCAGGAATACGTGTTTTGTCTGTTCTATGTAGTGTTGTTTCTAAATTATTCTTTCAAAAATTCTTCTGCTGCTTAGTTTTACTGTGGTTTTGGCGTTTCCAGAAGGCAATCAGGCTGCCAACTCACCATGGCTTCCCAGCTCTTTGCTACTGACACATTTTGCCTTTTAACCGGTATTTATAGAAAAATGTGTGAAAGTTCAGAGATCATGTTGAAACACTCTTACTGCGATTGAGAGGTGGAAAAAGAAACTAGGGACTTCATCTCATGGGTTTTAACTTGGAAATGTCATCAGGTTTAAAATACTAAACAAAGTAAAAGATGGGTTGTGACTTCTGCAGTTCTATTTCAGATGTAATTCCTAACAAACTAACGTTGTTAGTAAAGGGTGCCTCAAGAGAATAGAACTTGTTCTTTCAGACTCATGCTTCTTGGCATTATAGATGAGAAACTATCTCAAATGTATGTATTAGGCTTTCTTTTTGATTTTTCTGATTGAAAATACACAAAACACACAGACCCCATTTTGAAACAAGATAAAAATCTGTAATGCATTTGGTAACCACAAAGCTGAACATGCTTTTTGAGTTTATTAGCTCAGTAAGGAGTAAGTTGTTATGGTAGTTTCTGTAGAGAACTTGAAGTGTGTTACGTATTAATAAACAATAGATTTGTTCACTCTGTATGGGTGGGCCAGACTCAAAACATAATTAAAACATGGTTTTGTGGAGAATGAAGGAGTGGTTTTAAGTATAATTGCCATTGCAAATATAACATTGACATGATTTGCTTTAAGCTCCCTAGTTGTTCCCAGGACCAAATCCTCTCACTCATGACCAGTAAGAGTTTATGATGAGTACCAACAGTATTATCATACCCCTAGCTAATCAGAAAACTTGTAAAAAATCTGCAGAGGTTCTAGATGAAGTGAATTTGCCCTTCTGGCATAGAGGGGCAGGGTATTTGTGCCAGGAAGGAGCAAGGGCAACCACCGAGGTCCTCCTGCAGAGTCAGAGTCAAGTTAAAGTCTTGTTTTTGAATGTGACTGATACAGGATTAGAGAGTGAGGAATGCTGCATTTAAAGTGTCAAATACCCTTCTTGAAAGCAATTCCTCGTTTGTGTTCTGGTATGTGTTCTAGGCACAGTATTGATGGTGCACCCTTTAATTTCTTCTTTAAGGATCCACCCACTTCTGTGTCTCTCGGGCTCCGAATGGAAGAGATGATTTTCAATCTGGCGGACACGCATCTGTTCTTTAACGATTTAGAAGTAAGTGTTCATGCTCTCAAAGCACACCCAGATGATCTGATGCTTGTCTCTTTATTTGTGGTGTTAGATGCTTTGACAATGGACTTTGATGCCAGAGTTTTGATACAGAAATGATAAGAAAATGCCACTACAATGTAGTCATCAGGTGCTACAGTAATAGCTACACTGAATGTTTGCATTGGTGTCCGCAGGTTATGGTTATTTAAATGGCAGAGCTTTGTCCACACAGCTCTTGGTGTTTGTGACCACAAGACAAGTTTTAGAAGTGGCAGCAGCAAAACTCTCTAAACATTGGAATTCAATAGCCTGCACAGGCCATTAAGTGTTAAACGTCAGCTTCTACAAATTGGTGATGTCTGGGTGCAGATTCTCCCCACATCCCACTGTGGTCAATCATTACTGTAACCTCGAGGGAAGTCAGAAGCCTCTGCCTGCCCAGGCACTGGGCATGAGGTATTCTGTGTGGAGGTTTGTCCCACATAGCCTCTCCCTGCAGCCTGTGGTGTGCCGAGGGCTCTTTCAGCCTGTGTAGGCTCTGGCTTGGCAGTGCCTGTTCTAAAACTACCCAAACTGCTGAAAGAGGCTGTCACCAGAGTGCCTGACTGCTTCATCTTTAAAGGGAAAGAAGCAATTTCTGATCATATTTTAATAGCAGCAAAACATGAAAACAGTCAGATTTCTTTCCCATCATAATGAAGACAGCTGTTTATTTAAAATCCAACTGTTAAGCAAGCTTGTGCTGCGGCTGCCAACACACATTAATCATCAAGTTGTTGTTTTGCTGGATTTTAGAACACTGTGGTACTCCAGACAGGCAAAAGAATCTAAAAGATTCAAATGAAACTTTTGCTGATCAAAGTTAATTGGCAGCAATTGGCCTTTAAATATTTCCTGATGTTTCCCTTTTCAAAATCAAGCAAAATACACCTTATTTAATAGATGAGCCAAAATAATTTGAAAAATGCCAGTGTGTGATAGACCTCAAATGTGGTTTGTCCAACATCTGTCCTATATTTTGATTTCTTTTCATCTAAAAAGAAACCACTCACAGATGATTTGGCAACTTAAAATGTAATGAAATGATTTAAATGTGCCTTTTTTTTTTCTTTTATTCCTTAGTAGAGTATTTATTTTTTATACTCACAAGAAAATAGATTATTTCTTTAAATTTTAGTGTTTTCTTTCACTAAGACAGCTGTCTGTAAAGACAGATTTGCTTGGAGTTAAGAAACACTACTGGTGAGTTGCATGCATAGGACTGATTTTTCAGATGTGTAGAAAATTCAAACAACGCTAGTTATTTTCCAAATCTGTTTCTGATTTCTGGTTATATTTTGTTTTATCCAGAGCAGAAAATACTGCTCTCTCTCCCCAGCATGTTCAATAAAGTTCAGTATGTTTCATTTGCGGCATACAGGCAGACACTTAGACTTGTAGTTACTCCTTCGTATATGATTGTCAGATCCACTGACTTCAGTGGAAGTTAATCAACTGCATTTAAGGGATAGCAGATCATCTGCTCACCGCTGTGTCCCAGCTTTACCTGTGCAGCACAGCAGTTGATTCTCTAAGGAGCCTTGGAGCTGTGAATGAAAAAACTGCTTCTCTGGGTGATTCATGGAATCAGAGCTCACTGGAAGAGCTTTTTCCCCATTGCCAAGCCAGTTTATCTTATGTTTCCAAAGTGTAATAGTTTGTATTTATATCCTACTCTGTCTTCTTCATGCACTGAGGCACTTAGGAGTCAGCAGCTGTGTTCACATCCTTGAACATGAGCTCTATGTCCTTATTTGTGAGGAACATGAGTTCCAATCTGATTATGCCCTGTCCAAGGGAGTGAAGAGCATGTTCAGCTTGTGGGGAGGGGGTTTTTACCTGTGGACTGACATGGCAAAGTCTTTAGAGCCTGCACTGTGTGTGAAGCAGCACGTAAGGACTAGACCTGGTCACAAGCTGAGGCTTTCATTTCAACAGAAAGCCACAGTTTGTGAAACGTGTCACAGTCGTGGTGTTTCTGAAGGACCATATCCTGGCATCACAGGTTGCAGTTCTTGTGAGTGAGCCTCAGTGTTACTAGCAGGGCTTGTCTGGACCCAAAGGCCTGTGACCCCAGGGCAGATTCCTTACATCCATCTCAGAAAATCCTTGCTTGGTGGCTTGCAAATTCAGGCTGCCGTGGAGTTTGGTGGGCTTCCATGAAAACTGAAGGCACTTTGTCTTGGCCCTACCTCAGACTTAGAGCATCTGTTCTTGCTGATGAAGGATGGAATCTGGAAGACCTAGTGGTGACTCTACTGAGGCCTTAGCTTTCCAGTTCATGTGCACAAGCATCTGGGCTGTAGGAACCAAGCGTTTTGTGGGCAACGTTGCCAGCGGGCCACAGGGCTTGGGCATCCAGTGTGAAGACATGCAGGGCTGGGTTTGGGACACATCCAGCTCACAGGGTAGACTGTCTGTGGGTCTAGGCATAACACAAACTGGGAAGCTGGAAGCTGATGCTCTCCTGCTCACCCAGGTTCAGAGGGAACCCTTCCTGGCATACAGAGAGGCTGAGTCAACAGGCAGGCAATCCTCTGTCACAACTTTGGCCTGTGATGCACATTTTTCCAGATACCACAAGTTAATGTCCTTTAATAAAAGTTGTCTTTTCATCTGACGTGCTTCAGAGAGCTCTGATCAGAATGGCACTCTGGACACCCCAGTTAGTGGGAAAGTATTTTGTCTCCTTATAAACTTCTAGAGACTGACTTAACATTTGGCAAGCAAAGGGCAGAGTTGCAGCAGTAATCTTTGCAGCACTGATTGATTTGTGTTACCTAACAGCCTTTTCAAAGTTGTTGTTAAGTTAAATTCTAAACACCAGAGTAATTTTTTAGGCTACATAAAGTGAATCGAAGCCAGAATGTGTCAGCTGCAAATTGCTTTACCCAGCCTTATCTAGTAGGGGACACAGCCAGGTAAATGAATCATCTAATTTATTCTGTGTTGCTCTTTATGTAATTGTAATAATCCTGGTATTTGTAATTGCCATTTTTCCAAATCACTGAAAGCATTCAGTCAGATCTCGATGTCTGTCTCCGAAGTCAGTATTCTGCGTTTGAGTGAGGTGAGCAGCACTTAGGTTTTACAGTTAGTTACTGCATCCTCAGTTTGTAGAAGGTTCTTAGTTTATTGATTTGGGAAAAAGTAAGAGCTGGATAATTCCATCGCTTTGCACGGGTTTATTTGGAGTAGGTAATTCCAAAGTGATAGAATAGCAAATAATTTTGGATCTTAAACAACCATTTCTTAACTATCATTTAAAAAGGGATATGGCAAGTTGTTTAGCATATTGAAAGTGTTAACCTTTACTCATGCATAGCTTGATCAAAATACCATCATAAACAATGTTTTCTTGCATTTATAGTCATCTCATAATGCAGTTGTCAAAGTATGAAAGGCAAACTAGTAGAAATTATTGCAATTATGCAGATCTGGATTCCAAACTCTGAATTTAGACATCAGAATATGAAGTTTAGGTTTTCAGCACTGAAATTTTTCATTTAAATACCTCCTGCTCAATAGTAGAATTTTAATTGTGTGCAGGAGGCAGTAACTACCTTGATTTAGTGTTCTCAGGAGAATCAGAGCTATGTCATTAGAAAAGAATGTGTGATTTTGCACGCTGATTATGTTGTGATAGGGATAATGAGGTATAATATTTTAATGGTATGTGTGGAGCAATTACACGTATTATGTGTTTCAGGAGAATTAGCAGTTTGATGAGAGGACAGAAATGTGACATCTGCTTATCTACATTTTTAAATATTGCTTATACTTACATATTTGTACTGACCCTCTTAAAGAGATTTGTTTATTCATTTCTTTGGCATATCAGGTAAATAGTAGAACTGAATATGTTAAAGAAGCAATTGCTGGTGGTGAAGGATTATGAATGTCTTAGTTTAAAAAGCTAGTTCAGTGCTTTGCAAACCTTTCGTTCCAACACGATACCATCTCATGAGACCTGTTAGCTATTTTCTAGCAATTAATAATGCCAACCTTGGTGAATTTCTCTGTAGATTCTTTCTTAAAGTCCACCTGGGTGCATATTAAGGTGTTCCTGATGAAATTTCAGAGCCCAGTCTCTCCTCTGTGTGTCAAACAGAGCTGCAGAACTGTGCTGTGGTGACAGGGGTTGCGTTGCTTCAGCTGAGTGACCCTCAAAGGCACTGCATTAGCAGATGGCCTGCACAGACCCCTCTGGAGCTGTGCGTGGTCCCCACCCGCTGCAGCCCCATCAGTAAGGCCAGGGCAGGCAGGGGCCGTGGGGCTCCTGTCCCAGCCCAGGCAGCACCTTTGCCCTCTGTCCTGCCCTCCCATGCTGAGGAGCTGCAGGAGAGCAGCTGTCTGCGTGGCTCTGACTGCTGCCTCTCTGCCCTGCCAGATACAGCTGGAGTAATGGAGAAACACTGACACGTGGGAATGTACCTGCCTCTCCTGCCTTACAGTTTAAAGCAAGGAATTAATAGTTTTATCATCCCTGCACTCTCATGGTCAGTTTGCCCTGTAGACCTCTTCCCTTCACCCATAGAGCAATAAATCCTTCCAGGGACTCCTACAAGTTTCTAACTGCCAGCTTGGATTTACTCAGAACTAGAAGTCAGTAGGGAAAATTAACTGCCAGGTATTTTTTATGAGAACTGCCCTTGGTAGGTTGCTTCCTGCACATTTTCTGTGTGGATGAACCTGCCCTGGTTTGCAGCTTCCAGTTATGGATCATCAGCATTTATCAACCCTCCAGGCTCATTTTCCTTTGCAAGCTCAGGGCAGCTTTTGCTGTGCAAGTGTGACTGGGCTGTCTGACTCCCGGAGCCTGCAGAGCCCTTCTGTTCACTAAAGAATTGCAAAGGACCTCTAAGCCTGCACTGCCCTAAAGCAGACAGTGATCCCTCCTGTAACGACAGCAGGCACTGCAGAGATTGCTCCAGGGAGATGGTAGTGAGAGCTCAGGCTTAAGGAAGGGGACAGCCCATCCTCCAGCCTTGGTCCCTCTTGGGCCTCTGTCTTCAATTCTTGCAGGTGAAGATAGGCTGCCTCCCTGCTGCTGGAAACAAACGCACCATATAAATCACTTCTGAGCCTCAAGGAAAACTTTTCTTCATGACAGGGACATACATTCTTCTTTTCATCAGCCTGAGAATTTTCTTCTTTGTAGGTCTTGGTAGCACCACAGGAGACTAAGTGACTTTCCTCCCAGGTCCTCCAGTGGCCATGCCCAGAGATGTCCCCAGTGTAGCACACAGTGACCTGTAGGAATGCCTTTGAAGCAACAGAGCCATATGTTCTGTTTCTTTAATCTGGAGGAGAAAAGGAAACTATTTCCCCTCAGACGCCAATACTTTAATAGGGCACAGAGTCAGACTGGTAACTTCTGGCACAGTAGCACTTGGGGGCATGCTTTGGGATCATGGGCATTATGATAATGCACATTATTGAATAATGATCTTCAGCAGACTTACTGTGTGCAGGTTACTGCACATCTCAAAGAACCGTGACCACTGCAGGGTAAAATGCTGCTCTTTCTGAAAACATTTTAGCACATCTGGTCCTCGAGTAGAGTAATCTAACAAGTGAACTGCTTGGATGTGTGCCAGCCCTTAAGTGCGGGCTTTTGAGCAAGCTCCAGAGCAAGCTGGGAGAGCAGGCTGGCTGCTCTTAGCAGTGTGGAAGTCCACCATGTATTCTTTCACACCTTGTAGAAGTGTCACAGGTATGATGCTGCCTGGATTTAAACTTACCTAAGTTGTATGGAGGCCCAAAGTTGATGGCAGGAGTTGGGGAGCTGCAGAGACATAGCCATGCAGACCAAGAAAGTGGAGAACGAGGACTGTGGTTGCCACTGCTTTGTAATTCCTAATCACTGTGCCTTGGTCTCCTTGTCTACAGATAGGGATGATGGTGATAAGCATGGTGTTTACCAATACAAGGATGATACTTCTGTCATAAAGTACTCAAGAGAGAAAAGACACAGTCAGGACTGGGGATTGCGGTACCTGGTACCGTGCACAGTGGTAGTTGGCTTTCTAACAATGCTTCAACTTGGTCTCTTTGATGCTTCACTCCTCAGGAGCATCCTGGCACAAATGTTTTCTCTGCTGACAATTAGAAAATGTGTGTATTCAAACAGCATCAGGAAACAAACAAAGAATCAGAACCTGCAAATAGGCCCAAAACCTGTCTGGTTTTGCGTGGTATTTGTTCCTTTGTTTTAAAGTGATTTTTGTTTTGGAGTATTGTTGTAAATTGTAATTGTTTGAGCTATGCATACATTTCAAGTAAAGTTCTTCTTAAAAAAAAATGCAGGATAAAAAAACAGAGCAGAAGGGTGTCAGTCATTACCAGTCATTGCAGTGTTTCAGGTATCTGTAATTGTAAGATCCATGTGATTTGGTGCTGGGGCTTCTGGTTGGGATGCTCAGATGATAGAATCATAGACTGGGTTGGATTGCAAAGGACTTTTAAAGGTCATTTAGTTCATCCCCCTAGCTACGAGGCAGAACATCTTTCACTAGATCAGCTTGCTCAAAGCTTTGTCCATTCTGATTTTAAACATTTCCAGGGATGGGGCATCCACAACCTGTTCCAGTGTCTCACCACCTTCACAGTAAGGAATTTTTCTTGCATCTAACCTAATCTACTCTCAGTTTAAAACTGTTACCCCTCATCCTACTCCTCTAGCCCTTGCTATAAAAAGCTCATCCTGGCTTTCTTGTAAGCCTCTTTTATACACTGAAAAGCCACAGGGGGTGTCCCCAGAGCTTCTCTCCAGGCTTAACAGACCCCAGGAATGGCAGCTTGGATTGCAAGAGAGCCCTTGGTGCCCTGCTGCAGCAGTAGGCTCTGAGAGGTAGCACAGCAGTGGCTGTGTGAAGAGCGCTGTGAGGCAGTGCTTGGACAGCAACCTTATAAGCAATAATGAAACACTGCAGAAGTCCTAAAAGCCTGGCTAAGGCCCCATGGAAATGAAGAGGCGAAACCCGCCCTGCAAGAAACCCAGCAGACTGGGAAGTTTGCAGTACACTTTTGCATGTTTACTATCAACCTGTTAGCAGATTTCAAACCACTGGCTTATGTTCTACTGCTGACACATGTAAGCACCTGCCTCTGAGTTTCTGCTTTTGAGTGTTTGATGTGTATCAGAACTGTTCAGCCAATGCAGTTGTGCCCTCAGCACAGACACGATGTGCCGCTCGATGGCTCAGTGTGTTAGATCCAGACCTCGGTCATGATGGAAGTCACTCTGAAGGCCTCTTAGTGCCAGAAGTGTCATTTCAGATTTGAATGGGCTGTTCTGGCTGTTTACATTGTCCCAGAAGTCTGAAATAATAAAACAGTGATGCCAAATAAATAGTAGATAGTTGATACTTGTGGTAAAAGCAGTTAATATTGCTGTTAAGTAAGGTATTAATTTCAATTTGTTCTTGGGTATAAAGGCTCTTCTTTGGCTTTTTACTATTTTATGCTGCTGATGTGAAGAAAATAGCCTTTACATTTTCTCTAAATATTCTGAAATACCAATGAACAAAAGTCCATCTGCTGCTACAGATGTCAGGACTGTAGTTAGGATTTATTGGCAAGTTCCTTGAGTAATTCATTATTCATTTATAACCTAAACATCTATGAAGTTCCACAAATTCAAGTAGCTTTCCTGAGCAGCAGATTTTGTGTTTTGGTCTCTGATGAAGCTGATGGATGTGTAAAATCTCATACTGCCTGTTGAGTCCCTGGTGCAGCTGGAAGTGGTGAAGGGTGCAAGTTATTTCAGCTAAGATCAACATTAATTTGCACTCAAATATCTTTCCCAGCCTACCCTTTCTGTTCACGTAATGTGGTTATTTTTGCTGATTCTGCCCCTTTGAGCCAAACTATTTATTTTCCTCACTAGACTTTTTCAGAGAAAGGGGTGGGGGGACTGGAGGGCAGGGTGTTGAACTGATGAGAGCATAATAATCACCTTTTAAAAAAGGATCTCCTTGTTTATTTGGGTACCACCTTCAACCACAAACCTCAGATTTGCATTATCCAGGCTGGAGATTTAAGCTTCTGAAGTTGTATTTCTATTTTGGGGCATCTAGGTGAAGCTAAGTGTCATCCTTACATCCCTCCTTACAGCTCTCTATCCTGTCTTCTCCTAAGTTCAAAGACTGGAAACCCAGTGTTAGCATCTTAGCAATCTGTGTGCCAGGTTGTTTCTGTCAGCTTCTACAACCTGGGTTTAATTTTGGCCTGAATCTAAATGTTGTTTACAAGCTGTCAGTATCCTGAGAGCTGTTGTACAGCTCATGGCCATCTGGGTGCTGTGACTGTCGTGTAAGTTCTAAGGAAATATGCATACAGGTCTATTGTGCACAGAGCTGTTAGTGCTGGGGTTTATTGTAGGAGTTCTGTTAAAATGCCGCTAAATGGCGAAAAATCGAGCAGTGCCTTTTGTTCATTTTCTTTTAAAAGCACGAAAGCAGCGCTCAGAGCTGGTTCCCAAAATGTTTGAGTTTCACAGTCTCAGGAGATTTCTACTGTTTCAGTGTGGAGTTTTCTACTGTTTCAGTGTGGTTACAATAAGGCCTCTATCTGAATTTCATCCACTCCAGTGGTCTAATGAAACTCTGAAGAAAGGGTAAAGGGATTATTCCCTTCACTTGTTGCATTATCATTTTTATTCTTCTATATTTTAAAGTAAAATTTGATTGCTGTTAACAGTAATAAATCATCTTCAGATATGGTCAAGAGGCTGGGTGATCCTGTAGTGGACTGAAGTGATCTCAACATCTGCTGTTAGAGGGTTTAGTGAGGGGGTTAGAAAATGTAAATGGAAAGTTTAACAAGAGAAACATTGAGGAATTAAAGGAATGGAGGATTTGGGGTTTGACTTTTTCTAAGATCCTTATCCAGTTGCAACAGGGCAGTCAGGCATTTTTAGAACATTACCTGCAGCCAGGAGGTGACAGTTCTTCATGGTCACTGACTGCTGACAAGTACTGAGCTCAACTGAATGTGATTGCACGAGAAGGATCAGCTGGATCTAACCAAGTGACCCCTTTTGCACTGCAGAAAATCATTTGGTTAGTTGAAGGCTCTCCTCTTTGTCTTTCAGTAAGTGGCACTGCAGATACAAAGTGTGGATTACTGGAGGAAAATCCTCTGCCCTACCTTTGCCAGGGCAGAGCTAGCTGTGGCAGCAGCTTAACTCAAGTTAGCTGGATTTGGAACATTCTCTAAAAGGTTTAAAAATAAAAAGTCAAATATTTCAATGCATTTACTGGTAAATAAATGTATATGTCTTTCTCAAAGTTGTGTTTACGAGGCCGAAACTGCCCTTATGGCCTTGGCCAAATGAGTACAGCCTGAATCAAGCCAGAATTACCTACTGATAGAGGTTTATGAACAGAGTGAAAAAAGCCAGTGAAGACATGCACCACCTCTTCTGGCACTGCAAGAAATTGACAGAACTTTGAGCACAGGCACTCTCTGACTCTCAGCTGTCAAGAGAACTTGCTAACAAAACTCATGTGTCTTCCTGTACCTACCCTCCGCAAGTGTAGTGTTTAACCAAGTAAAGACCATGTCACACACAGTCATAAAGCAGGCAGGTTTTTTCCTAATTGTTCCATTATCTGGTAAATTCATGCATCTTTCCTTCCCTTAGGAAGGCAGGAAAAATAAAGAGGGGAAAAAAGTTGTGAAGTTTTATGTGACTGTCACTTTTTAGTTTCTACTCAGAACCACACTTGAGCACCTGTGCTAATCTTATTTCATATATTGAGAACATGTCTGGAGGTTTAAATACAATCTTGTATATTACAAAAAAACCCCAAATACTGAGTGAGTGATTCCAAATAATTTTTTAACATTTTTTTTTCTTTCTTTTTAGTTAAAAAAGGAGTACTATGGAAAAAATAGATTAAAATCTTGCCAGCAATGGAATGCTTTGACTACAACATGGAATTAGCAGTGTGGTAATACAGCTTTTCTGTATAAACTTGATATGGCCATGCAAAGGGTTAAGCTGTGTGATTCTGGGATAAAAGGCTTCCTGAGTTGACTATTATTCCTATGGTCTGCCAACAACTTTGCAATAGATGGAATGATTTTTATGGGAATGTGGTTATTCACAGCAAGACTACAGTTGGTGTCAGTATGAAAAATTCTTCTTTAGCAGATTCTCTCAGCAGGGATAACAGATCTGAAAGAAAGGCAGAAAGGAGTTACAGAGAGCTGTGGCTGTTGTTGGTGACAAATTGTGCTTCCAGGCTGATGGGGTAAAGGAGGAATCAGAACAGAAAATCAGTAAATCTTGCTCCTCACAGTTCTGCTGTTCCAAATCAAGTACCTTGTGCTTGTGTGGATCGTTTGATAGCTCCTGTTTCTCTCAGCCATAAAGCCAGTGAGACCTCTTGGCTTCCAGTTGCAGGGGCATGAAATGATGAGTCACAAATAGGTAGCATTACTGCGAAGTTGTACCATTGTCCTTGAGGTAACATATAGTATCAGTAGGTGTGAAATTAAATAATTCAGGAGAAAGGAGAAAAATGGTCTCTTCTGATTAGATTTTAATATTGCTTCTAATTATTTATAATATTTATGTTTTATTATTTCTTAGTAGCACTTCTCTGCTTTTCACTTCTTTGCTTTGGTGGTGTTTTGTTTTGGTTTTTTAGATTAGTAGAAATTTCCTGAAAATAGATTTCTGGCCTGTCAGACTCACAGAAATCACAGTAAAGACTGTTGAGTAACCCTTAGTCCTGGTGAGATACAAGTAATCAGAGAATTGTCAGGGTTAGAAGGGACCTCAAGGATCATCCAGTCCCAACCCTCTGCCATGGGCACGGACACCTCACACTGCTAGAGCAGGTTGCTCAGACCCACATCCAGCCTGGCCTTCAAAACCTCCAGGGATGAGGCTTCCACCATCTCCTTGAGCAACCTGTGCCAGTGTCTCACCACCCTCATGGGGAAGAGACACTGGAACAGGTTGCCCAGGGAGGTTGCAGGGAAATCAAAACTTCATGTAGAGTCAACGAAATTATCTCCCTCCCACCCCCAAATTCTGTATAGGATGGTGGCTGATCTAATTCCTGGTCACACAGAGTAGCGTTGCATTTATTTGTAGATGCAAACCTCATTTTTAAGGTACTTTAAGTCCTATAAAGAGTAGGATAGTTCCCTTTGTAATCCATCAGCAGCCATGGCCTCCCTTCCAGCAGGCATCGCAGCAGTTATCCTAACACATTCAGAGCCCATCTATTTGCATTTAGCTTTCCACAGCGGCAGTCCAAGAACAGCTCAGTTTCACTGCAGGAAGGAAGGAAAGAAAAGAAAGGAAATACAAGTCACAGTAAGAAATTTGCCCTGATAGGTATATGAGGGAATGGGCTGGAAATAGTTTCTCATCTACTTGATACTGCAACCATGGGTGACTTGCAGAAAGCTGACGAAGTTCCACTTCATGAACATAGGACTAAATGACACTGCTCATGTAGCTGTAGGTAAATGCAAACAGAACAGAAATGCAAAACAAAGTTTTCATTCATAGGCAGAGCTGTGGCTTTGCTGGTGTGTGCAAAACCCAGCCAAAAGCTTTGACCCGTATGACACACATGGTGCCCTCATGTAATGTGCTGCTGTGGGGCAAATGCCTCCTTGGCTTACTTGAGAAGGTTACTGCCATAGGCTTAGGCAACTTACTGAGTATGTAACATCTTTCCTTAGATGTGCCCAGTGTTGATCACCTTCGTATTAGGTGCCACTGCAAACAGACCCTACATGATTTCTTTTTCTCAGACAGTCAGATGGACTGGTCCTCACATACATACAGCTCAGCTGAAACACATGGAACCTACCAAGCTTACAGCATCACTTGAACACTATTTCCCTTTCCTCCTTTTCTCTGGGTGTAAAGCTGTGAGGTGGCACAAAAGCTCTTGCCCCTCTCTAGCTGCCTTCCCCAAGCTCCGGTGAAGCAGGTAGTTGTCTTCTGTTCCACCTGGGCAAAGCCATGGTGCCTCAGCTCATGTCTTACTTATGTCACTGAGCTGGCACATGGGGTCAGCATCTGCCCCACAACATTGAGGAAGGACAGAAAAGGGAGGAACACAATTCAAAATGTTGGGCACAGGCTGCCCACAGCCAAAGTTTTGGCGGCCTGCACTGGCAAGGTGATCAGAGAGGATTTAATCCCCATTGTGTCCCATTAGCAGACAATGAGAAGGATGGGAGACTTGCTAGTCCAGGGCATTGTAGTTTTAGTTTAAACATGGGGATTTAGCAGATCAGCAGCAGCATCAAGGCACAGATGTTTAAAGGAAGCAGTCTGGAGGGACTGAGAGAGCGAGCTTACATCTTGTGAACATTCCCTGTGACCCTCTCATTTCCTGAGGCAGAAGAAACTGGTTTTGGCTTTGATAGAAAAATCATACTTTTCAAGCATTTAATCTTGAAATTGTTTACAATTTAAATCTACTTGAACAACCTTTAGTATATAGTTTCAGTAAAATATAGGTGTTCCTAGAAGTAGACTTCCAAGTTAATACCTTTGGGAATAATTCATGGCATGCTGACCAGGTTCATGGCTTCTGTTACTTCTTTAAACACATTCATATTTTATTTTCTCTGGCTTTCATTACTCACAGATTTTATTTTTTTGTCTTTTACAAAAGTACATATCTGCAGATAACATGAATCATGTTGAGAAGAAGGTATTTACCATCTGAAGTGCTGAACTTTACAGTGAATCTGACATTTTGAACTTAACACTGTCCTTTCCAGGAGTGACACAGACTCCTTCAACAGAAAGCTTGAGAGGTTTTTAGCTGTTTCTGTCTGTGGGTATGACTCTGACATTCTCTTCCCTTCTCTTTTCCTGCAAAATATACAGAAATAGAATAACAAATGATTTTGTCAGAGTTGCAGCAGGAACTGATTGTTAGAGATGCTGTCAAAACACTTCTTCAAGTGAAACAGAAGTTTTATGTTTTGTCTTGCCTGAACAGCTGGACTGTAAGAAGCACATATGGAGCGATAGGCAGCATGTCTGAGCTGGAACCCAAACCACATCCACCTACTAAAGTAAGGGAGGGAGCTCTGGGGCTGGAGGGCTGCCCTTACTGTGACTGTCTGGAGCTCTGCTGACCCTCTGCTAGAGGCAGCAATTTGCCTTTTGCTCTTCCTTTTCTATAGAGAGATTTCAATCTATCAGGTAATGTGTACTGAGACAGGATCAGTTTTTGCAATAGCTGCTTCAGGACAGTTAGGAGCTGAAAGGAGCTCGCAAAATAGGCTGTGGTGGTGGGGAAGTAACTGTCCTGATTGAGTTGCTATATAGATACTTCTTTAGGTCATGTCTTACTTTAAATTGCACTCTTCCAGTTTTAAGGTGCAGCTGAAACAATAATGTAAACCTTGATTTTAGTGTAGCTACTTCAATGAACACAAGTTGCAGAATAAGATCTGTATTTATTTTGGAACAAACACTGTTTGCTTTTGGAGTGTCAGATTCAATCCAAACGCTCTTGTTTGTGTGAGGAAGCAAAACAGGATTTTAATCACGTTTTCTATTAGCAAAGGATGGCATCCAATGGTGTATTCTACAAGGGTTCTATCTTCGGTGCAGGAGAGCACTACGGAGTCACTGGCCCTGAGAATGAATCTGTTAAAGAATTTTGGTTCTTAGTCTTCCCTGTTTATAATAGCAAAGAGTTTTATATAGGTAATAGCCTTGTATTTATTTTTTTGTTCTGCTGTGCTATTTCAACACTTGAAAGTTGGGCTTGGGGCTTTTGGTGGTGTGTCTTTTTTTGTTTTTTAACACTATAAGCTGCTGTCTGTAGTTTTTAAGTTTAAAGTGGCAGTGTTTGGAAAAGCCTGCACAGCCTGGTTTAATTCTTTGACTGTTCATCCACAAATTGTCAGAAAGAATGAAGTGGAGTTCAAGAACTCTTTGTTCTTCATATCCTGTGCCTGACCCACAGGTAATCTGCACCTTTTTTCTTCAGTGCCAAATGATTGTGGTGGGAAAGAAGAGAAAATGTTAGGGTCACAAAGTGCAGGCTAGACAGAGATGACAGGTCCTGCCAGCTGGGTGCCAGCGCGGGGAGCCTGCGAACCACCACTGCAGCCTGTTCACAGGGGCTGTGCTGCACCCAGCCATGGCCAGGACATTCAGTGCTCAGCCCTTGCTGTGTCTGCCAGAAAAGGGTTTGTGTGTTAAGCAGGAGCATGTGGCACAGGCCAAACGTACACATACAGAGAGACACAGGGGTTATAGATGTGCTGCTGCTCTGGGCTAGTTCTCTAACCTGCACCCATACTGAAGATTTTGCTGTCTTGTCAAGTTTAATGGCTGCTGCTAACTGGTGCTGGGAGACCGGCATGGTATTTTTCTAAAATTAGGGTAGAGAACTGGTTGAAACAATCTGCTTTCCATTTTGCAGGAAGATAATCACAGCTATAAATAAAATGATATAGAAAGGAATAAATTCATAATTAAAAATGGTCATTCATAAACTACCTTGGCATATGCATTTGTCACTTGGAATCTGTAACCTTCCCGTTCTCAAAGAAGCAGAATGTGATGGCTTATAGAAGTGATGGGTATTGACAGAGTAGATCACCTGAAGGGGTATTTGCCTCCCATGGCATAGAGCTGATTGCTGCAAAACACATAAACAGAGGCACTGCTGCTGTCAAAGCTACATGGAAACCACAGCAGTGGACACCAGAGGCATAATTTTTTATTAACAGTTAAGATGTTTTTTTCTCATCCATCGCATTTACGAAGGCCTGCAGCTTTAGTTTGTTTTGTCAGATCTGCTCTCACATGCACATGCCCAGATTGCTCTGCTGTTCAGCAGGGAGAAGGAAGTAGTGGATGTAATTGTGCAATGACAGATCTGAGAGGAGCAGAGAACCCCAGTAACCGATTCCTGTGAGCTGGCTGGCTGCCAGGCCGCCTCTGTGGGCACACTGATGTCAAGGCAAAATGAAAATAGCTTTCCTGAAGGGTGCTTGTTTGCTTGTTTGGGGTGATTCCCCCCATCCCCCCCAATTGACTTTATAGACTAAGCTATTGAAACAGTTATTTGACAGCATGGTGTTAGTTTTCTCGCAGCAAATTAAGAGGATTAACCAGATGTGGAAATGTGTTTTAGCTGTAATCAACAGATTTGGGACTGTAATACTTCATCCTCTGAGGTTGTGGCCATGATTATCCACATTTGTCCCTTTCATAAGGTGCAGACTTCTCTAGACTCAGCTGACACTCAGTGGTTGTTCAAAGTGAGCAGAGTTGTGTTAGCCTTGTAACACACAGGTGGAGGATCAGCATGCTTAGCCTGTGCATCCCTCCACTGGTATTGGCACAGCTTTAATCTTGCTTTTAATTATTATCAGTTTTTTCCTACAGTAACTTGAATAGTGAGGCATATTTTTTATCATTATGGCAGAAATGCACAACTTGATGGGTAGTAGTGAATGAGCAAAGTAACATAAATATTTGCAGAACGTTACTGCCATAACTTACTGCTATGAACATGAATCTTTATAAAGATCCTAAGTTAGTTTAAAGGAATGATTCCAGGAGATTACATAGGCTCAGGCATTTTAAGAGCTGTGACTGATGACTGTGGAGCATCTCTGGGAGTTTTTGACTGGTCATATGGGGAGGGGGGGGCAAAAGGAGGAGGAAAAGTTAGCAGGCAGGTGTTAGCAAATGCTTTGAGAATGGAGGAGGGAGAAGACAGAAGATTTCCATGTACAAGTCTTAGGCTAGACTCATCTACTCATTCAGTGTTGCTTTTCTTGGGCTTACTGCATTTCACTGGCGACATATTTTCATTTCACACATTATTGCAGCAGTTTTACAGAGCTCCTGCAAACACATTTCTGTTGCTGCTTTAAGCCCCAAAGCAGAGCTGATGGAAGGGAACACAGAAAGGAGTCTTCAGGTTCTGTGTATTTTAGTAGCCCACTGAGCACTTTGGCAATAGCTTCATTGAAATCAGTGCAGTTTAGATGGAGCTCTTGAGAACAGGGTTTAGACTCTGAGATGCTTTGCCCTCCTGAAAGTTTTATCCCTGAACTATACCAAGTGCATTTTGCTTTCCTGGGATTGATCTCCAAGTGCAGAGCTGCACCTCAGCCTGTCTGAAATCCAAACCTTCAGTGCACACATGTCATGACTTGTAGTTCCTCATGAAGATTTCAAGTTGGACACACTGAAGTTGCAGGGTCAACACCTTTAGGAGCAAAACACAGCTTGCTGCTTGATCTTTATACACAAAGCACAGGATGTTTTGCTCCTCACTTGCCAATTCAGCCTAGTTTAAAAGAGAATAAAAAAAATGTTAGTGTTCTGCTTTGGAGCTGACTGCTAACTAATTCTATCTTAATAAAACACATCTGCATAGAGAACATTTATTTACAGTGTTTCTACAGGGACTTTGCCAGAGAAGTTAGGGGGAAATGCTGGTGCTGTATTGCTGTGAAAAGTGTAGAAGTGTCAAACAGCTCTGTAAAAGTCTGAAACGTGGAGCCTGCAAACAAAGCAGGGTTGTTTGTTTTTTCTGAATGGCTGTTGATCTCTAAGTCGGCTGCTGTCACAGAAGCTCTTTTGGGAAGTACTTGAGTCTTTGTAGTTTTATCTCAATGTATCTTTGCTGGGAAGTACACCTTCATTTGCTAGGCTGTGTCAAACGCTGTTTCGGCATTATCCGTGCCTGTGGTGTTTATTGAGTCAGCTGCTGTGTTGAAGATGTGGAATGTGTCGGTGCTGGATAGGGTCTTAGGTAGTCTTTGCTCACGAACAAAATGCTCCACACAGTGTGCAGGTGAAAATAAATGCAAAGTGTTCTAAAGGCATGTTTGACCAGGTTAATTAACAGTGGAGAGGTAATTGGCTGCTTTGAAGGGCATTCCTAAGTGACTTTGCTGCTAAAAGAGCATTTGCTAAATGAGTGGTTTTCCTTCTTTTGTTCAGGGATCAAAAAACGTACCCATCACTCAGTAGCTCAAAGTCTAGGTCAGCTCAGAGTGAAAAAATACCTGGTACTCAAAGCTCACATTTAGCCTCAAAGGCACGTCCTGCCACTCGAGGAACAAACCAGACTTCTGGGGTTTGCATGCCCAAATCCCTCTTTCTTTTAGTCCCATGATTTCAATTTCTAATCTAGCATTTCAGTTCTCACTTTCTACCTACCAACCAAGTAGAATGGCTGGTTTTCCAGGACTTATGATGGTTCCAGGCCCTTCCAGTGTAAATTAAAATTCCAAGTCCTCAGGTCCTCTCTGACTGTGGAATGTAAGACGATGTGGTGTCATCTTTCCTGCCTCTCTGACCTGAGAAAGCCAAATCTGGAAGCCTGTTGAGTTTTTCCTTCTTTCAGCCGCTCCTGTGAGAAGCTGATCTCCAAGTCCTTCCTGTAGTTTTGAGGTTACAAAAACCACCTCTTTATTTTCCCCAGATTTCTATTTTGGATCCTCTTCTCCAGCAGCTTTTCCCAGTGGTCATGCATAGTTTCTGTACTGGGGGAGGAGGCTTTTGACTTTGATAATTTTCACTGCGATGCTGACAACTCCAGCGTAAGTTTTCTGTGTGTGGAGACTTTGAGGCATCACTGAGCAGCAGAAGGGTAACTAAAATGGGAGACTTGCAGATTCAGGAGTGTGTCCCTTCATCAGCTCACCCTCTGTTCATGTTTGAATTGTTAACTTGACAGGCATCTGGATAGACAGTTCAGCTTTCACCAAACCCCCTTAACTTCTATGAATTTGATAACCTGCTGAAGAACCTTCTGTTTTTTCTTTAAAGCCAAGTTGATTTTCAAAGCCTGGAAACATATGTTCACACTTGTAGCTTCAGCTGTCTGTGCATCTAATACACCTAGTTTGCCTGAGGAGGAAATTTGCTGTATGGTGACTAAATGTGAGCAAATGCAGCATTGTCTCTCCTCTCTCTCCAGAGCAAGCTGCCTCTGTGTAAAACACTATTGGTGTTACAGTGAGACTCAGTCTGTGCTGTACAAGTGCAAAGGACCACAGCTGGTTCTTCAAAGCACTTGAAAAGTTTGAGGTGTTTTTAGTAGACCTGTGTTTTTAAAAAACCTAGAATCATCAGCCATCATGTGAGGCCAAATAGACTTCTGCAGCTTTTTTCTTATCTGAGGTTGTTGACCTCTGGAGAGGAGGAGGAGGTTACAGGGTCAAAGTCTTTTCCTCCTTGGAGCTTGCTGCTTGCTGGGAGAGGGTTGGCTGGAAAATAGATGTTTTAGAAAAAGGGTTGAGGGTCATGATTTTAATTCTGTTAGGCAACAGCTGGTTTGAGTTTCTTTCCACTTCTATCTTCCCTCCTTTCCTCACAAATCCATGGAGAGAGAAACTTTTGTTGAGAGGAAAGCAGTAACACAAAAATAACGGATTGTGATGTTTTCCTGCTCATTGTAGGACTTCACATGGAGAGAGAAAGAGGGGAGGAAATTATTAAAATAGTTGAAATCCATTATTGTTGCAAGCATTGAATGGAGACCGATCTAGAGTGCTAGCGGTTTGTTTCCCTGCTAGAAATTGAACTCATTAATTAGTCATGTTCTCATTTTCTTGAGCAGATAAACAATTCGGTGATGAGCAAATCTCACTTTTAATGCAGTGTCATAGTTTGCATACAAGCCACTGTTTCATTTGGCTATTTCTGTTCAGATTTTCATCATCTTTGCATGCTACTTTCATGCTCTAAGACCAAAGAGAGAAGGAAATTCACAACTCTTAAATGAACGGCAAACTAGGAACAGATTTTTCGTCTGTGCTGCTCTGAAACTCTGGCCTCAGGCTGTGTTGGTGTGTGGCTCAACAGCAATCAGAGGTCATAATTTCATTGGTGGTTAGCATCAGGTTTAATTTTTCTAATATGCTGCATTTATAAAAATGTCTGGTTTCAGTTACACTTCTGCACTGCCCGGATCAGCTTGAGCAGCGTGATGTTTTAAGGTACCTGAAAGCCTACAAGAACATTTATGGAACACATATGCTAATTGTTTCTAACCACTTTCCTTTCTAAACACAAAAATGTGTTTTTTGGAAGGCCGTTTAGCAGTGGCAGCTAACGATGGTGTGCTTTCATTCCAAAAAGCGAGCAGGAGGAGTGGGTGAAGGAGTTGTTTTAGCAAGACTGCCATCTACTGATTCCCGGCATCAGAAAGGCCACTGAGGAGCAGAATGGGCAGAGGGTTTGTAGCTCTATCTTGGAGATTTGCAAGGTCAAGAAAATGATCAAGTCTTTCTGTTGCCTTAGGAATGTGACCAGGTTCACATTGATGACGTGTCGTCAGATGACAACGGGCAGGATCTAAGGTAACAGCGAGCTGAGAGCGAGGAGACCTTGCTCTGTGAGGTCCTTCCTGGGGGAGCACGGAGCTGCTGTGGCACTGGCAGCAGCCAGCTCTCCTTGTAGCTGCCCCAGCCTTTGCAGCCCTGCCAGATGAGTAGCTGGTGCCTGCGGCTAACCTGGGGCTCTCTTGCCTCCGAGCAGCACCTACAACTTTGGGACTGACGGCTTCCCTGCGGCAGCCACCAGTGCCAACCTGTGCCTGGCGACAGGGGTGCGCGGCGGCGTGGACTGGATGCGGAAGTTGGCCTTCCGGTACCGACGGGTCAAGGAGATCTACAACACCTACAAGAACAACGTTGGAGGCAAGTGGCTCTGCAGTGTCTAGCACAGACGAGGAGTTTCTGTTCTTTTCGTAGCGTGGTGGTGTTTGGTGAGCCGTTCAGTTTGCGGTGTGTGGAAAACTGGCTCTGAGCTAATGAAAGCAAAGGGAAGCAACAGAAGGTTGCTTCATTTCAGTGCAGACATACCCTTATCTACTCCACAGGTCTTCTTGGTCCAGCAAAAAGAGAGGCTTGGCTACAACTAAGAGCAGAAATTGAAGCTTTGACAGATTCTTGGTTAACACTTGCACTGAAAGCACTCACCCTTATTCATTCAAGGTGAGTATGAGGAGTATGGCATAGCTGGGAAACTTGAGGCTGTCTGCCCTGGTCTGATGGACAAAATGCTGAACCTGCAGAACATTTTTCTCCTGTCTTTTCTTGTCTGGCTGTACCTTGCTCTCCTGTAAGGTGCAAAAATCTCTCTTCCTTCTAAGTGGCAATCACAGTGTGGCAGGGTTCCGATGGGGAGGGATAAGATTTTCCTTGTTCTGTTTTGCTGAAAAGAGAATGCTTGTCTTTTCTCTTCCACAGGACAAACTGTGTGAACATTCTCGTAACAACTACTCAGCTAATTCCAGCTCTGGCCAAAGTCTTGTTGTATGGACTAGGGGTTGTATTTCCCATAGAGAATATTTACAGTGCAACTAAAATAGGTGAGCTATTTTTATACAGTTGTGATACATTTGAAGTTGTAATTCTAAATAAAAGACATGGTGGTCTGTATATATTTCTTACATTCATTCACTGTAGCAAATTCAGGGCTTTGTAATATCTCATCTCACCAGAAACTTCGCTTGCTGAAGCATCTAAGAAGTACTTTTCCAATGCTTGTCATGATCCAGCACAGAAAGCTTCACAGAGCTCTATTAATGCTGATGCAGCCTCTGCTAGTTGGAAATACATTGGCTTTTCATCATCAGCTCTCAAAACTGTGAGGCTCTGTAGCAGTTGAAGAGGCTTTTTAGTAGGCTGCAAGTACAGAAGGCTGAAGTCTCCAAGAAAATCTGCAAGGACAAGCCCTGGCTCCATTTTTTTTCATGGGCTCTGGAGCAAATTTTGGTAAACAATTTACCAGAAGCAAGGATGTTTTGCTGCAGAATGTGATGATTTAAGTCCTTTTATACCGTGTGTAACAAGCTTCAGCTGGGCAAGTGTTTATTTCTGTTCTCTGGTTCAATATTGAAGATGTTATTCTGGGCATGCAGAAGTATGGAAGGCCAGATGGCAATGGTGCTTGTAGTTTTTAACATGATTATGACGTATCTGTTCTGCCTCAGATTACCTTAAAATTGGGAGCTACATGAAACAATTTTTTTTCATGTGTTTGTAAGTATCTATAATGCAGGAAGCTCAAATGGCTGAGGAAAAAATGGTTATTTTTGTTTGGTTTTGTTCTTTGGAAAGCTTGGCTGAGAGTTTTATGTAGAAATTTGAAAGCATTGCCATAAAAGATTTCAAACTGTTGCCTGGATAGAAATGTTATGGCCCCCATCTGTCAGAAATTTGAAGTAAATTGGATCCTTGAATTCTAGTACTTTAAATACCTATTTTAATGAAGGCATGGGGGTCTGTATTCGCTCGTGACTTCAGACAGGACAGAAGGGAAGCCCTGGAGAGACACGCTCAGTCCCTGGCTGTCACAGGAAATCATGAGCGGTCTGTAACACGACACGATCCAGAATTCACAGGCAGCTTTCCAGCCCAGTTTGTGTTGGAGGTTTGTTATGCCTGGTGCTACTGCTGAAGGGTGAGATTGAGTATTTTGGCCTTTCTGCTGCCTAGAAACATTTTAGTTTCCAGCCCATTTGTTCTCACACTGGCATTGTCCTGGAGCTGAAATAACTGGTTTGGAAAATACGGTTCTTCCTGTAGGTTGCTGTAGATGCCCAGGTAAGCATGAAGCATGACCAGACTCAGGGCACCTCAGAATGGGCACATGTGAGAGAACTCAGTTATAAGCATTTACTTTTTGTGGCTTCCAGTGCCAGTACCTGAAGCTTTCCTAGTATTGGTACCTGCTCATAGGACTGGAGCACTGGGACCATTTCCTCAGGTCTGTGCAGTGAAGGATCGAGGACCTTGGCTTACAGGCATTTAAATCTAAATCTTTTGGGTGACCTAAGTGAGGATACTACTGTTTTGGGAGCTGTGATTAATCCTGTCAGAGGCTGTGGTGTAACAGATGGAATTTCAGCTCAGACTCAGTTAATTTGCTCCTTTCAGAATACTGGCTTGTAAACAGCTCTGAGAATTCTCTTGCTAGGAAAAATTACCCCCAAAACCTGTCAGAAGACCAGAAGGGTGATGCTGTGGACCTCTAGTTCTGTGTCTGCTTCAGTGTGTGTTTGACAGGACCTCTGGGAGCAGATTTCAAGGTTCCCTGTCAGCTGCTGTATCTGGAGTAAAGCTGCGGTCAGCCTTGATACCCTTCCTGAGGACAGGCTCTAGATCCAGGCTGAAAATGGATTTGTGTGATGTCATCCCATCACCACCTATCTTGAATAGTCTGATCTTTCTCTTTCAGGAAAGGAAAGTTGTTTTGAGCGAATAATTCAGAGATTTGGAAGAAAAGTGGTGTATGTTGTTATAGGGGACGGCGTCGAGGAGGAGCAAGGCGCAAAGAAGGTAACGGCCCTTCGGCAGGGTGTGTGACTGCAGCAGCCTGCAAATCAACCTGCCTTTTCCTGGCCATGGCACAGCAGGCATTGGCATCTGGGTTTGTGTCTTTGCTTTGTGAAGTCTGTTGTGACCATGTTGAGTAGAAAGCTGCATAAAACTGTAGATAAGGATGTGCCTCCCCTTCCCCACATGTAAACTAGCTGCATGTGTTTGATGTCTTGCAAGAAGGAGCCAGAAAATGGGCCACAACTGTTAGGTCATTTTTTTTGGCACCCCAAAATACCACATAGGACGTTATGAATATAAGCAAAAAATGGCAAGTCTTGCTGATCAAAGGCAGGATGCTGCTCAACCGTAGGAAGCCTGTGCTCAGCCTCAAAGCTCTGCAGGACCGCAGTAGATCTGCAGAAATTCAGTTTTTCTTCTGCATCCATCTTTTGGATTCTGCATTCAGGTAACTGCTTGTGGCTTGTCCTGCACTCATAGTCTGTTATCTGAGCAGAGGATACTCTTTGACTTGTCTTTATTTTTTTGCTTTCTTCTGGGTAGAATGGAAAAATTGACTTTTCCACAGCCCCACATTTCACACACATCCCCATTACTCCCCTCCCCGCTTCCCCAGCTCCATTACAGACTAAGCTCCATAAGAAGCTTCCTAGGACACAGTGTAAGTACAGATACTTCCCACTGATTGGCAGTCAGCACTGGTCCCAGTCTTGCCATCCCACCTAGACACAGCAGATAGGAAATCTTAGCTTGGAGGACCAAGGCCTAATATTGGCTGTTGGGACAATAGGAGAAAGAGTAGGGAAATGGGTGGGTGCCCTGCGTGCCCTGGCACTCTGCAGAGTCTCAGTTTCATGCATCCCATGGTGGGATGAGGGGAGCAGTTTGCTCCTTTCTCCTTCAGACATGCCTTTCATCTTTGCAAAGAAACGTTTCCCTGTTGTAAATGATTACATTTTAAAAGCTGCATTTAGGATCGGAGGGAAAAAAGTTTTTCTCTTTGTTCCTTTTCTGCTGCCTGGTGAAATGCTGCTGTGTATGGTAATGCAGGAGGAATCCTTTCAGTAACATTATCTAATTCAGTGCCTTTTTTCAACAGGAAACATGATTCAGAAAAGCATAAGAGAAAGCCTCTCCAGTCACACACAGGAGTAGCAGTATAGAAAGTTCCTTGTGCCATACTTCTGTGTATCCTTGGTGGAAGGCATTTTAGATTCAAAGCATGTTAGGTGCTCTGGATTAAATTATCTGCCACAGCAGTGCCAGAGAAGCTTCAGATCAGCTTCCTAGGAGAAGAAAGGGGTGCAAGAGCATAGAGGAGCTCAGGGCAGTTGCTGGTACAGACATGTTGCCCTGTGGGTCATGGCCACCATGTCCCAGTGCCCTTCATGGAGTTGCTTTCCATTTTGCTTTGGTTTGGGTTTGGTGTTTGTTTCATTGTGTTGTTTTTGTTTGAGCTCATCTTTCCGCCTTTGCCTTTGGAGATGCAGTCAGGAAAAGCTCTTAAGGCAGAAAACCCCAGCTCCAGTTTTCTGTTTGGGAAAATTCTCTAAAGGGTTTCTAGTTTGTGAGAGGAGACAAAGGAGGAGGCTCTCTGCACCAAGGACCTGGATTTTACATGAGGTGATTCAGAAGAGCCTGAAGCATTAGCTTCTTCCTTTGTCTCCAAAATGGTCCTATTGCCTCCGAGGGAATTTGGGAGGAGAAAACATAAATATTGGTGGAGCAGTAAATGGAATACAAATGGGTATGCAATGTGCCAGGGCTTCTAAGCTCACAGTCACACTGTGCTGGCCTGGTTGGGGTAGGAAGTAACTATGGCTGCTTAGCAAAGCTGGCAGCAACACAACAAAAATACTGCAAAAAGCAACAGAAACTGATCAGTTTTCTATTCAAATCTGTCTCCAATCTCAGGTGCAAGGTTTTGGTATAAGTGTGCTTTGTGTTTGGGAGGGTGCTGCTGCTCTGCTGACCTGTGTGCAGGAGAGCTGGAAATAATGATAATTCTGAGGTTACAGAACCTATTTGTTGGCATGGAAGGCTCAACAACTACTGCACACCTGACTGCCGTGGCTAGGTACAGTAAATGGAGCTGTGCTCCTGCCACAGACAGCAATAAAGTGGAAATAAAGATTAGCCAAAAGAATGGCCACTTGAAGTTTGGGGTTAAAATCTTACCACAAGCTGCTGAAGGTAGTCCAAAGCTCGATATTGCATGTGGGCACCTAGCAAGAATCCCTGGGGTCTGACTGAGCAGAACCTGAACCTTGTGTGACATCAGGCAGGGCTTTGGGTGCCCCAGCTGCTGGCTGTGTGACGCGCCGTGTGCCGAGGCCGTTACTAGGGATGCAGGACAGCGCTGGAGCTGTGTGAACCAGAAGCTAGAAACCAAGAATTTTTTTACTACAGCTCTCTCTGCTCATTAGTTTGTTGTATGACCTTGGAAGGCATCCATGTCATTGACTCTTGGCTTCTGCAGAGATGCTGTGCAAAGGCAGGTGCCCACCCAGCTCCTGGCTGTGCTACATCTTAGGTCTGTGATTTAGACCTGGCTGAGCTGCTGGTGGAGGCTGAGCTGCTGGTGGAGGCTGAGCTGGTGGTGGAGGCTGAGCTGGTGGTGGAGGCTGAGCTGGTGGTGGAGGCTGAGCTGGTGGTGGAGGCTGAGCTGGTGGCAAGCCAAGAGAAGCAGGGGAGCTGTGGCTGGTTAGCAGGAAGAGCAGGTGGGCCCTACCTGAGAGAAGAGGGAAGCTGACAAAGGGGAGGGAGACAGCTCTGTTGAGCACCACCAGCCAAGTGCAGTCTGCTGGCAAACCTCACCTAGACCTGCTGGAAGCACCAGTCTGTGCCTGTCCTGTATGTCATGCCCTACCAGGTGTCATCAGTTCTGCTGGGAGAGCTTGCAGCCCAAAGGAAGGATGATGCACAGGAGCTTTTGGAGGCTCTGGACATCATGACTAGGAGGTTTCATTATGTTTTGCTCTTGCTGGTTCATTTCCTGAACATGGTGCAAGAAATTAACCTTTAGGAAAGGTTTCAGCTGGAAAGTAGCAGTGTCTGAGGTGACAGCAAGCACGTGTGTAATGAAAGAAGAAGACGCTGGGACACAGACTTGGTACTGAGTGAGCTCACTGCATCTGGTTCCCATTGCTGTTAGAGCAGTGCAACTGAAGTCTGGATTGAAGATGCAGAAACAGTAGATGCTGTAATGTGTTTAATACTTCTGAAGGTAGGGGGTCTGGATAGAGCATGCTGGGGGCTGTGTTCACCTGTTGTCTGTGCTGTTCACAGCATGCAATGCCATTTTGGAGGATCTCGAGCCACTCTGACCTTATGGCCCTGCACCATGCCTTGGAACTGGAGTACTTGTAGCAGCTCAGCAGCACTTTGAAACCTCAGAGCCTCCTCCTGCCCACGGCCAGGCTGCCTGTGTCTTGTGTCAGCACGGGGCTGCAGAACGTTGTGATTGCAGCATCCTGAGGTGCAGCTGCAGTCGGTCTGAACCCCTGCCTGTGCAGTGGGTGGAGGAGCACATCCTTGTCTCCGGCAGCTGTTGGCTCTCTGAGCCCCACGACAACAAGGAGCTGTGAGGATGTGGGAAGAACTCATCCTTACCCTCGCTGCTACCACAGGGAAATGGAGGGGGGAAAGAAGGAAGCCAAAGGTTCATACCTGTGAAGAAGAAAAAGGACCTGCGAGTGCTTTGTAATTTCTGGGCTCTTCAGTGTGATTCAGACCATCTCTTCAAGACAGCAAATTCGATTGCACAATGAAGACTGAGAGTAATTGTCCTGTAAAGAATGTTTACTTTTTTGTTTTCTCATACCCAGGGTACTCTGTACATTTTATTTATGAACAGACTGTATTTTGACATCATAGAACTGAGGACACGTGTAAGAGGAGTGAAGGCTATTGCAAGCCTTTGCCTCATGGTACAGCAACTACTTTTGATTTTAGCACATTGAAGAGTAGTTTAAAATATGTCTAATTTAAGCTGATAGGTACATCACTGAGACAATCGTGTACAGGAAGAATTTTTTGTGTAAATTTGTAATAATGAATGATTCTTTTACATGTTGCTAAGGTAAATGCTGCCGACAGGCAGCACTGCCTTGATGGTGAAAGAGTGAGGCCACATCTGCACAGGCGCTGTGCAGACTCTTACCCACACCTTGGGTATAAATATGTAGATAATAGGTTTAGAGCAATTTGTCAAGACCAAAAGCATGGATGTCAAGTGTCAATATGAATTTGGGTTGGTTCTTCTCAGCTGTTTCTCTGCCTCTTTTGTCTCTCACCTACTGATTATGAAAATGTTGATTTCTTCCCCCCGCCATGAAGGAAATACAGATAAAACACAGCTGAAGAAGAGTCCTTTGCTGTCTTCTGTTTCCTGTTTAAAGTTAACACAGTAGCCCCTTTTTTTGAAAGAGTATTGAAGAATGTATTGGACTCACTCCAAAGAAAGAAAGAACACAAAGGTATTTTGAGATGTGACTTAAACTGGAATCTTGGTACCAAATAGTTTTTGTCTTATCTAAAAGATGAAGGGAACTACCATCATTGCTATTTTTGGAAACGAGAATGTTCTGGAGCAATTGAACAAGAATACTCCTCGTGTACACTGAAGTTCCTTACTCCTCCTCCACCAGGAGTCAGTTGTTGCTAAGATACTACCTCCATTGCTGGCAATGGAAACAGTGAAATAGTTATCAAGGGGTTACAATTTGCCTTTGTCTTTTCCCATTCACAGGAGAAACCAAGACTCTGGGACTTGTGACTTTTCTAACCTTGAGGGCTATAAGCCACTTGGTCAGCCATCCTGCTAGGCTGGCTTCAATGTTCTCCATTCCCTCTGCCCAGTTTAACTCTGTTGAAACGAGCCTTGGCTTTGCTGGTTCATCTTCCAGCTTTTGTTTTCTGCTGACAGAACCAGCCTACAACAGCCTCCTGCAGTGCTGCAGAGCTCCAGTGTAGCTGCACACCAACACCCTTTGCCACTGGAGGAGTCACGTTGCTGCTAGAACTCAGTGTTTGTGGAGTGCTTTGTGACCAGCAGAGCAATCTGTGCTGCCAAGCCTTGCACATGTGTTTTGCTTCCCCCGCTGGAGTGCTGGCTTCCCGCAGCAAGCACGTTGTGGGGATGTTTTTGACTGAGGCTGCAATTCAGCCCCTTTTGCCCAAAGCAAAGTAGCCAGTGATGGGGTGGGGGTTGGTTTTCCTCTTTCTTGTTTTCATCTTAGTTTGGTGGGTGGTGGGGTTTTTGGGGTTTTTGTTTGTTTCATGTTTTGGGGTTTTTTTGCTTCTTTCCAATTTTTAGTCACTCATGGACTGAAAAAAATAAACAGTTCATCTGGGCCTTCTCATACAGAAAGTGTGTTGTGTCCACTGTTGTGTACAGAATTCTTCATTAGTTTTGTTTTAAATTAATAAAATTGAGTTGTGAACATATTAAACAATTGCCTGGTATGCAAATCTTTGGTGTTCCTGCCTTCTGGAATGAGAAGCTTCTGCCATCTCTCTGGGCAACCTGGGCCAGGCTCTCGCCACCCTCAGTGTCAAACATCTTTCCTTCTTTCCAGTCTGAATCTCCCTCTTTGAGTTCAAACCATTCTCCCTTGTCCTGTCACAACAGGCCCTGCTCAAAAGTCTGTCCTCAGAGGTGCCCTGGAGCCTTCTCTGCTGCAGAAACCTTTGGTTTCTGTTGATGTCCTGGGCACCTGTGCAGTTCTGTGACCAGCAGACCCTGAAAGCTTGTTGCCCCTTTTGCTTCATATTTGCATGTTTTTTCCACTGGTAACAAGAAGGAGACAAACCTGATGGCTGCTGCCACCACTCTGAGACAGGGTTGTTCCAAAGACTTTCATTCGCTTCCTCAACCTTGTTTTGCTTGGGAATGTGGTTTGATGTTTCCTCCTGCTGAGCAGTGTAGGTCTTTCCTGGGCCCCAGGGTGCTAGGAGAAAACACTGTCCTTGTGCTCCTCTTCCCTTTTCTTTTCTTGGACTACCTTTTCCGCATTTGTCTGCAAGGAGCTGATCCTGTTCTTGCTATTTTAACCTATTGCTGATGGGTGTGAGATCCTCCTCCATATTCAGTGATATCCCAATGACACCTGAGCCAGGGGATGTTCACTGCTTCCATGGAGCACATTTCCTTCTGAGATGAGAACAGTGCACCTGAGATGTGCAGAAAAGTTACAGTTCAGGTGCTAATACTTTCCACAGGGTTCTAATTACTCTTTAATCTGTACCAAATACAGCCTGATGTTCTAGCCTGGTGCAGGTCTCTGGCAGGATGCTGAATGGTTGTTGTCTCTGGGCAGGTTTCTAAAACCATTCTGGTAGCTTTGAAAACAGGCTGGCAAGAGGAGCCTGCTGCACAGGGCACTGGCCTCAGACACTGACTTTCTGCTGAACACTTGTGGGGTGGTTCTGAAATGTGGGAGTAGATGGGATTTCTAAATCCTCAGCTTCCTGGTGGGAATAGCTCTGGACAGATTATTTTACTCTCCAGAGGACCAACTAATTGCAAATTATTATGTAGACATGAAAGCTTAATTGGAAAGAATGATCCAGCTTATGTAAAAGAAGGGCAGCCTGTTGCAAATGCTTCACAGGGTGACAGCTGCAGACGAGCTCTGAATGCTCCTTTCCAATCAGTCTGGTAGCTGCACTTGGTCACATGTGTGTGTGACACCCAGGGGTGTCCAGAGGTGTAAAGAAAAGGGAGGGCTGGGCTGTCACAGACTGGCTTTTCTGCACACCTTGGAGTCCTTATTAAATTCATGTCCAAAGTCACCAAGTCAGCTCCTTGTCAGGTCCCATGTCAGGTCCTCGTGACACATTCACCTTCCATCTTCACTGGAAAGAGAAGTTTCTGTTTCATCTTCATGTTTGGTGTTTTCAGAAGGTGGCCTGGGTAAAACAGACACACTCCAGTGTCTTTATGTCAGCAGCTGGAAGAAAGGCTTTGTTCAAACTCATTCCAAGACCCCTTCACAGCAATGCAAGGTTTAGTCCTGTCTGAAGAGTGCCAGGTGGAAACTACTGCAGGAGATGTGTGAACAGAGTGAGTCCTTGGTTCTCCAAACCATGGACTGAGTCTGCTGCTGGTGACAGAGCCCATGACAAAATAAACTGTGGAGCCCTCGCAGCTGGACGGCAACCAGCCCTGACATCTGCAGCTGTTCCTATAAGCCCACAGTGGTTTGTTGTTTGCTTTGCTGCAAAGAGGAAGGCAAACAAACATAAATGAAAAGGCACAGCTCTGATTTGGAATTGCTCAGCCAAAAGCTGAACCCAAGCAACCATGTCACTACTTACCAATCAGTGTGGATGTTCTGTTCTGCCAGCACTTCACAAATCCTCAGCTCTGTTCACCCTAACGAATTATGTTCTAGTAATTGGCACAGCTGCTGAAAAAGGCCAGTGACCCCCAAAGCCAAATAGGGTAATGGTAAAAGCATCTCCCCACAAACCCAGCTTGTGGTCTCTACAAGTTTGCCACAGCAATTCAGCTTGCCAGATGCTGTTGACTGCATCAGTCTGCAAATACTCTGATACTTCTTCATTTAAGAGTTGCTGAGGATGCTTGGCAGGTAAGGACCATCCTGGTGCTTTGAAAATTATAGGATAGGAATAGGATAGGATAGGAATAGGATAGGATAGGATAGGATAGGATAGGATAGGATAGGATAGGATAGGATAGGATAGGATAGGATAGGATAGGATAGGATAGGATAGGATAGGAGGCAGCAAAATACACACAGGGGGTTGGTTTCCAAGGGAGTTTCTATTCTTTTTGCTTTATAGCCTAATTTACATTTTCTCAACTCTGCTATTCCATCTATATTGCTGTAAGGATTTTGATTCCTACACTTTGTGACTCCAGCTTCCTCTGCTTGCAGTAGGGCAGGCATAGGTGTCAGCTGGGGCAATGCAAACATCTCTTGCAGCAGGGGAGATTTTGAGTTCCCACCTCCACACCTGCTCTGGATGCCTGCAGTCACTGCCCACCATGGTCCCACTCTTCTCCAGGCAAGCTCTCGCCTGTCCCTGGCACTCTTTTTGTGCATCACTCCTTGCTCCGGGTCAGTCATTCCTGAGCAGCAGCAAGGGGAGAAGCTCTGGGGCTGTTGCTGCGCCTTTGGTGGCACACGAGGAATGTGGGTTTGGAAAGTACCTGCCAAGCCAAATCATTCAGGCTGCCTTCACTGACACTCAAAAATTGATGTTTTCTAGAAGGAAAGCATGTAAATCAGGTGGAAGTTGCTAGAAACATTTTGCTCTTACCAGCATGGAGTAAGAAAATTTGTGATCTGGTGCTGACAGAACACGTCTTTGCTGGGTTAAAATACACCTTTGCCTCTGCTACTGGTTTTGAAGTGCTTCAGCAATACCCAAAGGGTTCTCAAAGGTATAAGCATGGTGCCTGAGGGAGCAATGTGAGTTTCAATAACACAGCAGAAGTATTTATGAGCCTTTTTTTATGAGGTGGTCAAAACAAAGACCATCCAGCGTGTAACGTAAGACTGGCTGAAGAAGAAAGGTTTTCCAAAACCATGTTGGAGAGTCCAGCATGAATGGAATTTCATTTCAGTCTCTATGGCTTTTTGAAATTGATGATGTTTTCAGGTGGAGTCTGAATGATAACACAGATCAAGGTGAGCTTTGTCAGGAAGCTGGCCATTGGCTGTTGCTCAAAGAATGCTGCTGCTAATGGTGAAATAATTCTGTGCAGATGAGGGGGTTAGTGAAAGGGGGCTGGGGGGGTTGTGGGTGTATTAAATACTCTCAAACATATTCAAATGACTGCAGTTGTGTTGATTCATTATTGAGCCATGGAGAGTAATGCTCCTGAGCAGCCCCATGGACCTTAGTGGCAGATCTCCCAGGATGCATCTGCTGCGTCCAACCACAGCAAAGCACCCCAGAGAGGTCATTGCCTCTTGCGCCAGCTCAGTAGTTCCTGCTGTGGCGGTGCAGAGTTAATGAGCTTTTCTCTAGTACAGGAAGAAGCTCCAGCCCACGTCCAAGTCAAAGGACCACCTCCAGGTCTAATTCCTGAGTTTGCCAAACCCTGGCCCATTTCCTGGAGCTCCTAGAGGGCTTTCAATTGCTACCACTCCAGGCTGGTCTCTCACACACTTTCCTCCCACGTTGTACACACTCACATTTTGGTCCCAGTTCTTCCCATCCCTACCTTTCCTATCTCCACATAGATCTCTGAACTGGCAGTCTGATGATCCCAGGCGTTTTCTGAGGTGCTACAAGTTCAAGGTACCCCCTGACCAACACCACCCATCTTGATCAGTTGAGCTTTATGCTCCTTGGGCTCTACTTTCACCTCATCCACTGACTCTGTGTTAGGCTTTGCTGCAACTGGGCAAGTAGTTCAAGGGCTGGCGAAGTAGAGGCTGATGATGGAACCTTGTTAGTGGAGAGAGGATGTGCACTGACTTCCCACCTCGAGCTGGTTTGCCTTAGCTTTCTGGTGTGTCCCTGGGCAGACAGGCAACCGTGGAAAGAGCCTAGGCTGTGCTGGTTCCATCACTTCGCAGAATGGTTCCACAAGTCTGGGTGTTTGAAACCAGTCCTGCACAGAGGTGCCTCAGTGTTGGTGAGCTTTGCAAGGGCGTGTGAGATCCTACTCAAACATGTGGATAATTTGGTCAGATGGATATTGGCCCTCCAGTAAGTGTGATGTAGTTGGATGTGTGTATCTGCATTTATATGTGTGTGCTTTTGGTCCTTGTAGGAAAGGCAGTGCAGATGCAGTGGCAGGAAGGTCAAAAGCCAAAAGGAAGCTGTCATGAGGCAGGATCCGGTAGAGTCATCAAAAGGAAACATAGCTTTTGTGGGGACGCTGCCCTAAAGGTGTTGCTGGGCTTTGCTTTCCTCTCCTTTGGGAATATTTCACATCCAGCACCTCACTGGAATTGGTCAGAGAAGAGCACTTGGCTGTGCCACCCTTGCCAGGCATTGACATGGCCTGAGGTTATTTTTGATGCTCCTGGCATTTCCTGCAGCCAGGCAGCAGCACTTTGCAGTGCAGTCCATTGGCTTTGGAGCCAGACTCTGACCTTCTGTTTCATTCTGCTAGAGCCTAATTTTCTGTCACTTTCATTTACATTGCAGCTTCCAACAGTCTGTCTGTCTCTGGAGTACACAGAGCACTCTGTGTACTCTGGAGCACTGTAAGTGGAATAATGATGATAGTA
Organism: Picus viridis; assembly: GCA_033816785.1. Classification (NCBI taxonomy): domain Eukaryota; kingdom Metazoa; phylum Chordata; class Aves; order Piciformes; family Picidae; genus Picus; species Picus viridis. Next base: position 3,065,426 of record CM066571.1, read on the forward strand.
GCAGAGCTGTCTCCCAGTGTTTGCTGGAACACACCTGGTAAACCCAAGGGGAAGGTTGAATGCAGAGACACATCTCATTAGAGGACAACTGATGGTTTATTTAAGTCAATAATTAAAAGTTTGACACCTCAGGGTGTTTTTTAATAGTTGGATTTCAACTGAATGCTCAAGTCAACAGGTAGATAGTTGTCCAAGAGAATAACTTTGATGTAAGCAATGAAGGTTCTACCAGAGTCAGGTGGGTTTCCCTCAGCACAATGGGAAGTGTTTCCGCAGGGGGGATGAGGACTGTATCATCATTCTTCTGTGCACAGCCTAGAGATGGCTCCCAAATGGTTTGAGCAGTTAGTGATGGTATGGAGCCACAAAGCAGCAGAACTAAGCCCATCCAGCTCCCATTCAGAGAGGGGTTTTGTGTGCTGGAAGGGCAGTAGAAAGGAGGTGTACCGCTGCCAGCTTGCTGGGCCCTTTGTGGTTCAGGCATGTGTCTAATGCTGTACTTATGCAAGCACATGAGCACTGCAGTGTGAGGGAGAGCCATCAGGATCTTGGTAAATCCTGAACAGGAACAGTTACAGAATTACCATAACAGTGTTTATAGTAGGAGCTGTAAATGGTACCATGAGGCTGATTAAAGCTAAAGAGCTACTTTTCCTGCTCGCTGATTACAATTAGCTCTTCATTGAATTGCTTGCCAAAAGACTCCATTAAACCACAGTGGAGTGACCTTATGGGCTGTAGTTTCAGTGCTTTAAATGCACAGCTGAAGTTTTTCACATGGAGAACCAGAGATACTCTGAGAATGGCTGTAATAAGGCAAGAGGAATGATCTACCTGCAACAGCAGCAATGGCTGAGGCTTTGTACATCCTGCACATTTACAAGCTCTCATAAGCTTTTGGAAGTCCAAACCTACCAACTGTTTCTCTAGCTCCTGGGTGAGTCCCCAGCAGCTTGCACTCTCCTTTAGGCATGCCAGAGGATTACATTTCAGGAGTTGGGGGTGAGGGGATCATCTCTGCATCCCTAAGGGGCACTTGTTGCAAATGTGAGCAAGGTGTCCAGGTTCCCAAAGCCATAGCTGCTCATGATCAGTTTTAAGACACTGTACCTGCATTTGATCAGTCCAGTGTCAGAGTAGAGCCTTTCACCTCACAAATCTCACTTTCTCCATTTCCTTTGTCTGAGCAGAACCTCCTTCCCCCGTTCTGGTGACCGCTCTCCATACCGAAGCTGATACCCGGCCAGCTCCGTGCTTTGCTGGTGTCTGCTTTTGCTTTTGCAGAACTCAGCAGGGTCTGTTGCTTCATCCAAGCCCCATCAACATTTAACATAAATTTTCACATCCTCCTCTTTGTTTGATCCCCCCCCAATCATCTTCCCTGCTGTTTTTCTTAAAGCACCATGAAGGCTGATTTTGATCTTGCTATTAATCTGACCAAATTAGATTGGTGTTCAACAAAAACACTTTGAGAAGCAAAGCCCTGAAGACTAAATGCAGTCATGCTCACTCTGAGAGATGTAGTCATGCTCACTCTGAGAGCTGCAGACATTTGTCCTTGGCTTGTTTTTCCCAGAAATGACTGGCACAGGCATATTTTTTCATAAGGGTAGTTTGCTCTGTTCTCACTTGGCTGGTCTTGGAAGATGATTTTGGTTACAGTTTCATCTGCCAAGTTCCATATTCTCTTGTGACCTAAGTTTGGATTTTAGTTTTCCAGCTAGACCACCTGCCTGGTGTTAATTAGTTACAGTTTCTTTTTCATGTGCAAAATTGTTTTAACTTCATGAGCTGGCACGGATTTGCCTGGGCTTCCCTCCCAGTTCTGCCTGGGCTTGTCATCTGCACTGTGGAATCAGCCAGCCTCAGCCAGGGATGACAAATTGTGCAGGGGCCGGAGAAGAGAGGCAGAAATTAATGTTTGTGTGTCAAGACTTTCGTGCTCCCTAGACTTACTTAGGAAACTCGTCTGCCTGAGCTGCTGGCCTTGTTTCTAAGTTGCTGGGTGCACATCCAAAGCAGGAGCTGTGAAATGTCTTTGGTAAGTGCAGGAAGTCCACGTGCCCAGCTATTTATACCCAGGCTGTACAGCTCTGGCAGTGCTGTTCCCTCACACACAGTCTATTTGCTGCCCACTGGTTGCCACATGAGCTTGCACTGACTGTCCTGTTACTCTGGCAGTAACTCAGCAACCTCTCTGCACCCTACCCAGGCCATTCCTGTTGGAACTGGGCTTATAGGAACTGTTGCAGAAGATGACCACCACCGGACCAGCTGCATGGCACAGAGGCTGGCCATCAGCCGCCTCCTCACAAGGATACCACATTAGCTCACAACTTTCTGAGCTTCCTCTGGTCCATGTAAATAGCCAGACTCTGCTTTTCTTGGCTGCTTTGTCTTGGCATAGGTGTTCTGTCTGCCCTGCTTTTGTAGCAGCTGTTGGCTTTTGGCCCTGACCAACAGACTTCCCCTCAAGTTATGCAGAGCTTATTTCCCTGGATTTCATATCTCTGCTTCCAAGGACTCAAGATATACAGTTAATTTTTTGGAGGTTTGTCATTGTTGATAAATGATAGTGACAAAAAATGGTGACTTTTTTTCTAACCTTCTGTCACCTGTCTCAGCTGCTTTTCTAATCCATCTTAGCAGGAGCTGCCTATTTATTGGTCAGAGCTGTGTTACTGTAGCGAGTGCAAAACTTCCCTGAGACTGCTGGAGTTGTCACCATGTTGTTTCATGTGATTAAATGATCATCAAAGCTCCTATCTACCTAGGAATGCCTTTGTGTCATGGCTAACACTTCTACATGATGTCACAAGAGACCATCTGTGAAGATCCACATTCAGACAGCTTGAAGCTTGAACACTTCAGGCTTCAGGCCAGAGTTGTGACAAGGATGGAGCTGACCGCAAGCATGTGAGTTACGCTGCTATCACTGAATTGCTTACTTGGTTAAGTGTCCTGGGACATCAAAGTTCCTGTGGGGTCCATTAACAGTGCCTTTGAAATGAGAGGAGTATTTTATAGGTCTTTCAAATATCAAAGAGGTAGAAGTCCCCTAATACCACTCAAACTGTGTCTGACGTAATAAATTAAATGTGCTCAGAACAGCTCTGGCAGTGAGTGCAATGGACACTTGGGTTCACATCAGGCTCTTGCTCATCCTCAGGCCGTGCCTGAGTGTTGTCCAGGAGAGTGCTGTTTGGGCTGCCCCAAACCATCCTTTGGACCTTTTGAAAGGGTCAGGAGTAGGGGCAGTTGCAGCCCAGTGCCTGGGAACATTCCTGGCCACTTCTTAATTGACTGGAATAGTTGTAGCCTCAGAGCCTGAGCTCAGCTCGAGTTACTCACAGCATACTCAGAGGCAGGAGAGAATGGAGAGGCAGGAAAACCACCACTTTGTACTTGCTGCAGAGACTCACCTGTGATCATCTGGACAAAAGAAAATGGACTTTCACCAGGCTGTTGAAATGCTGGAACTTTTCAGAACACGGAACTATTTGTGTGCCAAATTCAAATCTTTATCCAATCTTTATCCAATAAATGCTTAGGAGCCACAGATACTGAAAAACTTTAAAAGTGTTAATGTCGGGGAGGTGGTTGAGGCCCCTTCCCTGGAGAGGATACTCAAAATTAGACGCTACTTTGTGCACTTAACAATGAGTGCATCATGTTTTGTATACTAACAGCAAAAGGACAAATGAACGACTGCAAACCAAATCCAGACATTCTTTTGGGGCTCCAATCCAGCTTAAAAGGTGAAGTTTGAGGAACAATAGTAAAAGGAGAACATTCATGCGCAGCACTAAGCTGCTGTTACATCAGCAGTGTTCCTGCTCTTGTCACAGCACGGACCAGCCACTGGTGCCTGCTGGGCTCTTACAGCACAGCATGAAGAAGGGCCCTGCACGGGTGCAGCCCTGCACACAGACGCAGCAAATCTCTGCAGACTGCTTCTGCAGAGCATCTCAGAGAGCAGAGTGTGGCCGATTCCAGCACATGCTCTGAGTTTTGCATCGTCGCAGTCACAGAATCGTGTTGGTTGGAAGACAGCCTTAAGAGCCCTGACTCCAGCTGTTAACCCGGCAGTGCCAGGTTCTGCACGGAAAGTGTGCACATACTGCACAGTGTCAGCAGCCCCTTCCCTTCCCTGCCAGTGCTCTCACTGCACCTTTGAGCCATGTAAATAATTTGCTGATGTGCAAGCTACAAATGCAGCCCTTCTACCTGCTGGCCCTGAGGCCCTAGCCTGCATTTTCCCTCCTCCTCATCAATTGTGTGTGTACTTTCGTGAAACTGGATCCCCCTTCCCTGCGTGCTTCAGCAGTACTGCTTCTTTGAAAATGCTTGGAAAAGACACTGGAGCTGATGTACCTTGCAGGATATGACTCTGCTGAGAATAAATGAGGGGGAAATGAGATGAAGGGAGGAAAGGAGGAGAGCTGAGGGTCCCAGAGACAGCAGAGAGCCTCAGGAAGTGGCTGATGAAACCGAATCCAAGAGCAGCTGTGCTGTGCTGTGCATGGTGCCTAGCAGAGATTTCACTGGGCTGTGCATGGTGTCTAGCAGAGATTTCACTGGGCTTCCTGGAGGACAGCAGGAGGATGCAGAGCCTGGCATGCACAGTTGGCAATTAAAAAGGACTTACAGAACTTCTTTTAAAGGGACTCAGTCACTGTAAGAAAAGCAAAGTAAACAAGCATCTGCTTGTGACTTGTGCAACCTCTTGTAGGGAATAAGACTTTTCCCTTTTTCAGTTTTCATACTGACACAGAAGGTGTTCAGCTGGTCCTGTTGGATTATTAGCAATGCAGTCACAGTGTTTTGCTAGCTAAGATCAAATGTGTTAGCTCTGAAATTCCAGAAGTGGTACAAAATGGAAACAACCTGAGTGGCTCTGAGATACACTTCAGGAGTGGAGCAGCGTCACTTTTTCAGTTCTTCAGTTCTTGAGGAGTTACCAGGCTATCACATGAACAAGACAGGCTTTGAAATGCTTTCCAAGTTGTAGGTTGAAAGAGAGGAATTTCTCACAAAGAAGAGTAAAATGAAACCTGTACTGTGAGGAGGAACCATCCCACTTTCTAATTCATCACACATAAAAGCCAAGCACCGGCCACAAATTGAGCTGGGATTACTGTGGGTCTGACAATAAATTACAGCCCTGCTCAGGCAGGGTCTGTGCCAAAACCTAGCTGGAGTCTCACTAGGGGCTGGCAGGGAGTGAGGTCATGCACATTTCATTCTTACACAGGTAACTTGTGTTGGCCAGGCTTTGAGGAGCTATTGGATGCTGCTTGAGTGCTTGACAGCAGTACCAGGTCAGGTTTTGCAGCCTGGACTGAGCTCCCTGCTGCTGGAGCTGCTTGCTAATGTCCTCTGAGCTATCAAGTTCGAAGCCAGGGTGGCCATATTTAAATTGCAATTGATTTCTCCAGATTGTAACCATCTGAGGTTATAAAGACAGTTCACTCTTGCTGCCTGTGGCTGCAATGGGAACGGCAAGCATGTCAGGAAGCATGGTGGGCAGAAGGTCCCCTTCTGTCCAGCCGCAGGTTTGAAATGGATAAGGGGGATCTAAAACTCTTATCAAGGAGGAAGATATGTCCTAGATTACTCTCTTGCAGGGTACTCACTGGTGCTGCTAAAATCTGGACAAAGTAATGGCTTGAAAACTCTTTTTTTTTGACCCCTGGATATCTCAGACTAAGCCATATAGCTTGGTGGCCCTAATCTCTGCTGTCACTATCACCTAGGGAGTCAGGGTCCAATGAGTTGCTCTGAAAGCACCTAAACCAGATGAACTTCCTTCTGGAGGTGCTTGTCTCTTTTCTAGGCACCAAGGGGACTTTAGCTCATAAGGTAGGACAAGCTCATAAATTTTGCTATGTGAAATGACTTCAGTGTAGTTAAGGCTCTCCAGGTCGTTGTTGCAACAAGCCAAAGCCAGCCCTGGTAGGCAAATTAAGTCACTGCTGCCCAGCTGCTTGCTCCCACCCTTCTTCCTGAGGCTGTTTCCTCCTCAGTTCTGCTGCTGTAGCTGGCTGTCAGTGAACTTTACTTTGGGTTTGTGAGTGAACTACCAAGGGGAAAATGGCTGGACAGAGCAGTCTGGGATAGAAGCTGCCAAACATGAGTCAGCAGCAGCTGAGCCACATCATCTGACCATGACTGAAGCTTTAATTCTGGGGGCTTGAGCCTTGGTCCTGCACAGAAGAGTGTTCTATAGATTATGAAGGTCTTCTTTCCTTAGCAAAGGGGGGAGCATCCCTTCCCCATGCACTGGCAAGCAGAGAAGCAGAGAAAGCCTGTGGTAGCCTCAGGCAGGCAGAGTGAAGCTATGACCCCACAAGGACTCTTCAATGGCAAACCTGGGAAATCAGAGGTGCAGCCACACTGACAGTTCAGTTCCAGATGGAAACGAACGGGTGGGACAAATCATTGCAGCTGTGAGATCCTCCCAGTTAGCTGTATGTGACAGATTTCCAGAAACCTTGCTGTTATCTGCAGAGAGAAGGCCCAGAGGCAGGTGAGAGAGCAGAGCAACCTGTGCATGTCCAGCCCCGGCTGACAGCTCTCACTTTCCCCCAGGTGTTTCTGTGCACAAGGTGCTATGAATATTATGCAGGCAATTCGATGTGGCTTCTGGTCCCCCCAGGCTCCAGTGGGTGAGAAGCTGCAGGCTCTGTGTGTGCTCACAGCCCCTGGAAGCACTACAGTGGTATGCAAATGGCAGATGTCAGCACCAGGCCTGGGAAGGACAGAGAAAATACACAGAAAGTTTCATGAACGGAAGAAGAAAGAGAAGTGGTAACTGACAGCTCTGGCTAGGGAATATGACAATCAACAGCAGGGCTACCAGCCAAGTCCTCCTATAGACCCCCAAATGCTAAAAGCTTTAGTTTTAGTGTAAACAAATGCCATGGTGGGAGGGAAGCAGTCCCGAGGGACAGCTCTGGTCACCGTCAGAGGGCATCTTTCATCTCGCCGCGGGTGAAGGGGGCTTTGTGTACCTGCTGTGGGCAGGGGCCGGGGTCCCTGTGCAGGAAGCTATCGCCTCCCCCTCGGGCCTGCAAGTGGGCAGCAGGGCTGCACGTAGAAAACACAATATAGAGCATTTAGAAGCACAGAATTCCTCCAGCACCTTCCCTTGGGCTGCTGCTTTGCAATTCAGAGAGAGCAAGGGAAATGTCAGCTCCAGGCAGAATCCAAGGACAGATCCAGTGTCTAGTGGAGCGTACAAAGTGAATCTGCCTCATTACTCCAGCAGGCAATCACATGAAGTATTGGTTAGTGCTTCAAGTAAATTGGTCATCTCTCTGAAAGCATGCCTTAAAAAGTCTGTGCAAGCTAAAGCACAAGGCCAGGAAACATCTGAGTGTTGGTTTCACCCTTGGCTTGGGAGCAGCCCCTCTGAGGTCCGAGGCAGCTCTGGTGCACTCCATATCCTGCCCAGGCTTTGATGTTCCCTTGCCTCAGGCTGCAGTGACCTCCTTCCATCAGAGCAGCCACTCTCCTCCCTTTGACTAAATTTGTTCTTCATGCCTGCACAAGCCAAAATCAAGTCCTTCAGATTATCCCAAGTTCCAAAAATGTTTATGGGATTGTCAGTAGCTTACAGCAAGCTGTTCAGCTGCTGAATCAGAGCAGGTATTTAACAGAGCTTTTGTAATTTTACTGTGTGATTTAATTGCAGTTGGATGATCAAACTCTTGAAAATGTGTTTTCTGTGAGAAAGAGATGCATTGAAAAATAACACAAATTGTATAGCCAGGCCAAATCGGTTTTGTTTTCTGGAGCTGTTTGGCATTGCTGAAAGGGTTCAGTCAGTCACACAAACTCATTCTTTGTTTTTCACACCGTAATGTGAGTGGAGCTCCCTTGCAGCTGAGCCTTTTTTTCATGCAACAGGTGGTTTTGAGAGATCTCACCTGCAAACTAGCAGATTCTACAGGTATTTGCTGATATCTTTCTTTCTTAATAATTTCCCAACATTAGGAAGTTAATCTCCTTCATTCTTCTTTACAGTGAAAAATTTTCTGGCCCTGCCCAAAGGTAACCCAGACTGACACAGTCTGTGCCCTGAAACATGAGCTCTGCAGATATCCACATGGCTCCAGGTTTTTATTTTCCAGCCTGAAGAAATAATTTTGTAGTTTTTAATCTCAGCCCCGTGGGTTCCAGGGTTATGTCTGTAGCTTTCCCCAAGGCACAGCTAATTGCCAGAGTGGGGAATTTAACTCAAGTGGACGCTGACAGCCTGTGTCTCCAGGATCTTTGACCTTGCTGCTGGCCAGAGCTGCACAGTCAGTGATCCTGGGGTGGGGTTCCCAGGATGTGTCCTGGTGCTGAGGCCCTGCTGCTTCCTACCCTCCCACAGCACTTAGTGCTGCTGAGGGGCTAAAGAGGAGTACGATGGGATGCCTGGGTCAGACTTGGCGATGCTCCCACTTTATTTGCCCTTTCCTGGTTCTTCCCCATCCCCATGAGATGAGGGAACAGGAATTGCCAAGCTGAAGTGATGGTTGAATTTAAGATTTCTAAAGGCAATACCGAAGGCTTAAGTTTTATTGGCAAGTGACACATGCAATTTAGTCCCTCTGTGTTACTGTAATTAAATGCCTTAACAGCCAGAGCAATAATGGATACCAAAACCTCAGTGCTTTTCTGAGGTGGTCCAGTGAACTGATGACTCCTGAGCTACAACAGGTAGGAGATTTCAATCAGATTACCTGAAAGGGAGCCTGGAAGCATGATAATTGAAGGTAATTAGTCGCTGTCCTTGCAGGTCTGCCTGGTCATAAGGTATGAGACAGTCTGCTGCTGACGACAGGAAATCCCAGGCAATGCCACCCTAAGCCTTTGCTCTGAATGCATCACCACAATGAACCAGCAGCAGCACAAGGAGGGCTAAAGGTGTTTTGTTGAGTAAGCTGGAGGCAATCTGGTCTGGTTTGAACTAAAGGTTTGAATTGCAACATTTTGAAGTGATGTTATCAAAATGAAGTTTTGATATACATTTGAGTTGTGATATTTGTATTTAGGAAACCTCAGCCTTGTGATAAAAATGTCCAGTCTGTTGGTGGACAAAGCAGTCAGGAGCCTAAATTGCCCAGCACTTTTCATACCATTATACACTTCAGCAGTTGCTGCTTTTGATACAGTAACAAATTATTAGATACCACTTAATGAACCTGTTGTAACAATTAAGTTCTCTCTCTGCTATGAATCAGAGAAATATATTGAAGCTCACACACAGATAAAATTCCTAACAAAACCATAAGACAAACACTCAGTACTTATACCTGGAGAAACTCCTGTCAGAGCTGCATTTGCTGCTGTTGATAAAATTTGCACTTCACAGAATCAAGACCACTGGAAGCCCTCCCAGTCTGGTCATGGAGAGCTCAGCCTCAGAGCGAGCCATGTATGCCCTATAGGAAAGGCAGAATATCAGAATGCAATTTATGTTGCTTATTTCTGTAAGTGATTTTTTCACTGTAGCTGGAGATTGCCTCTCCAAGTGATGTTCCAGAGTATATCTGATTAAAAATTAATTAAATAATAATTTTTGAAAATCCAGTGCCTACTGCTTTTCCCTCTCAGTATTGTTCGGTGAAAATAACACCCCTGACACATTTTTTTCTGCATTTCACTAATGCCACCTATTTTGCTAAACCCTTTATGTAAAACCACATCAGCCACACTGAGGGAAAAATAATACCCCCAGCAATTTAGATATAGTCAAATCAAAACCATTCCCACCAACGACCGGCAGGTTTTGCATTTGGTTTGCATAGTTGGCTGTGTTTGTTTTCATTGCTCTGTTGTTTTTAATTAGTACATTTGTTTAGACTACAGGGAACTCAAAATGATTGTAAATATTTTCTGGCTGGTTACTGAAAGGAGAACTCAAAATCCTCTTCAGAGAGCACTGATGTATAACAAGCACAGCAGTCTTTTTATTTCACTCTCTTTCCTGTAGGCTCCAACATATATGAGGATCAGATGTTCTTCTAAACCCACCCCCAGGGCTTTTCTGCAGAAGCCCCAGCTGAAGACGAGGGCTAGAACTGGAAATCTGGGAGCAGCTCTGACCCACCAGCCCAGTTCCCAGATCCCAGCTCAGCCTGGACACAGGCCCTCAGAGGCTACTTCAGAATGCTCCCCAGACTACTGAGTTTCACCAGGAGTTTCCAGCTGTTGTAAAGATGAAGTTCTCCTGGTCTGCTCCTGTTTTCCCATTCTGCAGTGGATATAGCTTCATAAGACTGAATCTAATTTACTTACCACAATAAAATTATCACACACACAAAATCTGTCAGACCCAAGTTAGGAAATCCTTACTCAGAGGTTATTAGGAAAAAGCCTGGCTTTAATTAGAAAAACTATCACATACTCCCAATTCACTTACAGTGCTTCACACAGCGCACAATTATGTTCTTCACTGGAAACAAATTTTAGTCTTCTACCACAAATAAGAAATCCCAGCATATGAAAGGTGATCTGCTGAGATGCAGAGCTCTGCGAATTATTGGAGTTCTAAACTAACTAGATAGTCTTAATATTAGATTTTATGTGAGAAGTAACATTTCTAAACTGTTTAACTAAGAGCATATGCCTGAGGATTCTTGTGGTTATTCACCGTATTTCTGAGGCTATACATCAGGTTTCCCATTAACGTCAGTGGCTCCAGGATTTCCCTGGTAGTGCCCTTTGTGGTTCTTACCAGTTCCACCAGGTTCTCTCCCCAGTTTTGCAGCCACTCACACTCCTTCATGATAAATGTGACAAATTCCTCCAGTCTCCATTTTGGGTGATATTTACCAACTATGCTCATAAAAATGATCTCATTGAAATTAATTAACTACTCACACGACTGGGAATTTGGCCTCCTGATTTGCATCAGGTGTGCAGAAGATGGTCCCTAGCATTTCATCACTCTTGTTTGCTAGCAGTGTCTGTGTGCTGGAGAGACTGCACTGCCAGCCTGCTGAAAGCTCGGGGCAGACATGGGCTAGGACTGAAGGCACTGCCTCTGGTGTGTATGAGCAACCAGAATCACCAGCAGAGGAATGGTGGCCTTGGGTTTGCCCACAGCAGCCCACTCCACACAGTGTGTGCAGGTGCAGCAGGGCTGCAGGAGTTTGGCATCCGGGGAGCAGAACCTGACCAAACAGCAGCTGAGACTGGGAAGGCAAGAAGTGTGGAATAAAAGCAAGAGCAAAAGAGGAGACACACAACCTTCATATGTCAAACCTTGCCATGGCCCAGGCAGCAAAAATGCCACCGGAAATCTGAATGCTGCATGGTGAGCACCCTGCTTGCTCCCAGCTGCCACCCCTGCCTCAGCAGTGCAGTCACTCCAGCAGAGAGGATTGTTAGGAGCTTTTAGAAGGAAACACAACACCTTAATAGTGCCTCCCATACTGGAGGACATATTCCAGGGGTGACAGTGACATTTGACAACTCTATGGAAACTAACCCCTGCTCTCTTCCTGGCACAGACATGTCTGTTCACACTGGAAATGGCTTTTCCGGTTCCTTCTCTGCTCGGCAAAAATCTTTAGCCTACTTTTCAAGTTTGGGATAATTGGAGCATTGATCTTGAAATCTGAGCTGTTGTGGGGTGGATATAGGACTGTGGTTTGTGGAAAGCCTTGCTGTGTTTCAGACTCCACACAACCCATATGTGATGGAAGGTTGGGACCTTTATTGCACCTTCACACAGGAATAGGCTGCTGGGCTTTGGGTTTGGTTCTGCAGACTAATAAAACAAGTCCAGAGGTGAAGGTCACGGTCTTCAAACATCCTGACCTGTCTGTCCTTTTGGGTGGAGAGTTTACAGCAGGGATAAAATCCTGCCCACACAAATCAGATTGATGCTTAGCAATTCAGAAAAAAATGTGGCTGTAACCTGGTAATTACCCCCAAATAAGTGTTTTGTTTCTCTTTGGTAAATCGAGGGGGGGGAAAAACAACACCCAAACTGAAACACAGGAGTCAGTTTTGCTTTCACCACAGCGTTGTTTGCTTTTCAGCTGGAAATGTAACCAAAGATGTGAGGCTATGTAAAACAAAAGCTTCTACAAATCATCTTGCTCAGGGATACACGTTTTGTGCCTGAGATATGCCCAACACAGGGAGATTTTCCATCTCTTCTTTTTCAGACAGTATTTTTTTGCAATGCCCGTTCCTCTGAAATCCTACAGGTGCTCCATTTACAGGAAACTTTGGCTTAAGCTCCATGGAGGTACTGAGAAGAATGGAACTGTAGAATCCAGGATAGAGTTTGGGCCTGGTTTGAAAATGCAGATTGGCTGCTGAAGGTTGGATGCGGTCACCCAGGGCGAGTCCCTGTGTATGCTTGTTCATTGGGCCAACAAAGTAACTTTGAATACCCAAAAATTAAAAATTAAAAAAAAAAATCATCAATGGAAAACTTCCCTTGCTGTAAGGAAAACATTTTCCACGTGTTGTCCCTTTTTGCATGGGCAGATGTTGATATTAGAAAAGCTTCAGTTACCAAAGGCATAGCAAGAGGGCTTCTGGGCTTGCAAAATCTCCTCAGTTGAATTGCTTGGAAAGCAGAAGCTGAGCCAGCTTGTCACAAGACACCACATCTCTGCATCCTGCTGCTCGGATTCCAAACAGGTTGTGAAGTATTTGTTGAGGCTCCAGCTGGTGTTCCCAGTACAGAGCCTGTCCATGCAGTTCTGATGCACCAGGAGTCCCCTGATTTGCTTCACCAAGCAGCTGAGCCAGGATGTAGCAGCAAGTCCTGAGAGAGGTTTGAAACATGGAGCAGTCCCAAAGCCCAGCTCTGTGGGTCTGCCTGGCCTCTGGTGAGCAGCAGACATCTGGCTATGATAGATCAGGTTTGCTGATGCTTCTGGTGTCCTCCTGAGAAAAGCTGGAGAGGTTTTGTCTGCCCACTGTGGTGCAGACAAAAAGCAGTGAAGGTATTCAAGACATGCCCACTACTGGTGACACCCAGCTGCCTTCATGACTCAGCTCATAGCCTTCCTTTTTGTTCACAAACCCAATTCAGAATAGCTGATGGAAAAGGTCAAAAGTGAAGCAAACAACTGGCCCATAAACCCCAGCAGCTTGCATGAACTTTCCACCTCTCCACAATAAAGCATTCATAAACAGGGTAGCCAGATACTGCCATTATTAATGATTCATTAGCGAGGCATTCATTAGTAATAAGCACCAGTGACATGTCAACAGTGCATCTAAACTGAGATAATTACATTACTTGATGCCACATATTTTATGTGTATAATTTAATCCCCATGGGATAAATCCTTAGCTTTTCTCCAAAGCCAGCCAAGCAGGCCTGGTGGTTTATTCTCTCCTGGAACAAGAGCAGGGCACCCTGGGGCTGTCCCATGGCCTGCAGACACTGCATCATTTCCCATGGGCTCTCATTCACTGGTGTCCATGCCTCACATTAGCTTTACACCCTTACTCCTCAGCCTGACCCTCTGAGCCCTTGGTGGTAGAGGAGCCACCAGTGACCACACACAGAGATGTCAGTCACCACAAATATCTCTGGGAAGGAGCTGGAATTGCTCTTGCTCAGTATTTCTATCTTGCTTTAATATTGCCCTAAACATCTGAGAGCTGCTGTGCCCTTTGATGGGTTTCCAGACATTCAGAAAAACCACAAAGCCTTCTGAGGAGCCTTTCTACCTTGGATTGACCCCAAGCTCCTGTTCTGAATGAGTGGACGGACATAGGTACAGTTTCCAGCAGCAGTGTCCTTCTTTAGGGAGGGTGAAGAAACTCTTCCCACTCTGAACCTTTTCAAAATAATTGTTACTAAAATTAGGGACCTGTCTCTTTAAAAATATTCTGGGTTACCTTTTTCACTCTTTGCCCAGATGCTGTTGCTGATGTTTTTGCATCCCCAGCTGCTGGCTGCCCACCTGGAACAGTCTAACTGAGATAAAAGATGGGCAACAGAGACAGTCACACTAAGTTCAGGAACCTAAATGTAGTGAATTATTTATCCCAGGCAACTGCCCTGGACTTTCTCTGTAGTCAGTGGAAAAAGATACTTCCAGGCATATATTCAAATCACTTCAATTAGGTTCCTAAGGTGGCACATCAGAGGCGACCTTTTTATTTGCTTCTAAAGGAAAATTCAGAGCGCTTATGTACACAAACACCCTTGGGCATAGCTGAGCCACTCTTTTTTCAGTGCCTTGATAAACACGAGTGCCCTTTGCCGGGTCTGCTAGCGAGGGAGTGTTGAAAACTGAGTGATGGGCTGGTGTTTCTGGAGACATGCTGCAGCACATCCCTCAGACAGGCAGACATGCCCCAGAGCAGGCAAACAACACAACTGCGAGGATTTCAGACCAGCCATGTAGCTGGGACATGGCCCAGAGCAGCTTCTGCCAGCACAGCTTTTGGAATGAGCTGATGGGAAGCGCCTGTCCAGCGGCAGAGGCTGTGCTGGCCCTGAGGCTCAATGCCCCCAGGCAGAGGCTGTGCTGGTGTAGTGGGTTGAGGCAGCCCCCTCCCCACCACAGGCAAAATAACGACTCTGGCAAACGGATTGCAGAAGTGATGGAAAAGTTTAAATAGGGAAAAAGTGAATGTGCACAAAAGAACCAGAAACAGTGAAAGAAAAAACCCCAAAACACACCCGGATACATCCCATCCCCACCTGAGGGTGGGCCCAAGACCCCCAGGGCTCTTTCTTCCCTTGCCAGCACCCGGTAACTGGGGGAGACGTCTCCTGGCCAGGCCCAAGGCCAGGGGGATGGGCGGTCTCAGGCCTGGCCAGCTGAGACTAGCTAGCAGTGGGGGGAAGAATGAGCCCTGGGGGTCTTGGGCCCACCCTCAGGTGGGGATGGGATGTATCCGGGTGTGTTTTGGGGTTTTTTCTTTCACTGTTTCTGGTTCTTTTGTGCACATTCACTTTTTCCCTATTTAAACTTTTCCATCACTTCTGCAATCCGTTTGCCAGAGTCGTTATTTTGCCTGTGGTGGGGAGGGGCTGCCTCAACCCACTACAGCTGGCCCCGAGGCTTATTTCTGTCTGCTCACTTCCTCAGATCTCCTCTGAACTACACAGCAAAGACAGCATGGAAACAAAGGAGCAAAGTGCTTACAGTAAGTGACTTAAAACACAACAGAGATTCAGGACAAGTTAAAAAGAAAAAATATTCAGTCCGTGGAAAAATCCAAAGGAAGCCTGGACATAAACCAAATCCAGCACAGATCCCTGTCTGAGGCTCAGGTCACTCATAGCTGGGGAAGACCAATGCTACCCTAACAAAATTTGATGCGGTCTGGCTGATCCAGCAACCACAAAGAGACTTCCAGACAGGCAAGAACTGAAATAAACAACCTAAAGCACCTGAGCTGGGACAGCCTGTGCCAGCTTATGACCCAGCATGGCAGAGACAATGGCACTGTGCCCTGTCCTGCTGTAGAGGACACCCATCCCACCTCTGCCTGCTGCCATCACCTTCTCAGGTCACTTTGGGCTCTAGGTGATTCCAGGCTTACGTTGTCCTTCCATGACATGCTGAGACAGCTTGAGTCCGTCAGGATGACTTCAGTGTCACTGTAGGTCTTGCCCTGGCCCCTGAACCCACACAGAGCTTTCTGGGGCAGCAGCTGAAGTTTCCTGCTGGTTGAGTTGCACCAGACTCCTCTCCTACCAGTTTAGCATTCTTAGGACAGAGAAATATCTCTCTTTCAGGACAGTTAAATGCCCTCCCAAGAGCTTATGGCCCAGTACAGCAAAAGATGCTGGGAGGCTACGTTTGCCAAAGCACACAAGAGGTCACCTCCTCAGGTCCCCTGTGCTTTGGCTGCTGGCTGCTCTTTAAAGAAAGGCTCCTTGCCTGGTTTTGGGAAATGGAAAGAGTGTCCCTCCTGGGGCCTAGTAAGAAGCTCATGATACATTCATGTCATAGGGATCAGAACAAAGAGAAAATGTCTTTAGTGTGGATCAAATGCCTGGGGAATGTCCAGCCTGATGAGGGATCCACGGCTGCCTAGGAAGACACATCTTTCCCTTTACCAGCTTGTAGAAAGCCAAGCATCTGGCTTCTAACTTTGTATGGTATTTAATATTCTTATGCTGTTAGTTGTTATATCTGGTCCTATCATGAACTTGTGAGGTGGAACTTCATCAAGGCATGCCAGCTAGCAAATGGACCTGTCAGCTTCCACCTGCTGTTACAGAAAAGATGGCTTCTATACAATATAATTACTGTCACAGGCAAGGACCTGTGTAAGGGCACAGAATCTAGCCCAGACTGACTGCATGAGCAAGAGCTCCATGTAAATATGAAGAATTATTTGTTTTTCACAGGACATGGCAATATATTTTCCTCATTAGGAGCAGGGACCACACCAGCCAGGCCCTGCACATACTGAGTCCTGAGATCGAGTGAGTTACAGCTGTCAAAATACTGACAGTGCTGGGAAAGGGTTGGTCTGGTTGCAGCATTTCATGATGTGGAACTGCTCTTCAACATCTTTATTGATGATCTGGATGAGGGCATTGAGTCCATCATCAGTAAATTTGCAGATGACACCAAGCTGGGGGCAGCAGTTGATTTGCTGGAGGGCAGAGAGGCTTTGCAGAGGGACCTCGACAGGCTGGACAGATGGGCAGAGTCCAATGGCATGAGATTTAACACATCCAAGTGCCGGGTTCTGCACATTGGCCACAACAACCCCAGGCAGTGCTACAGGCTGGGGTCAGAGTGGCTGGAGAGTGGCCAGGCAGAGAGGGACCTGGGGGTGCTGGTTGATTGTAGGCTGAACATGAGCCTGCAGTGTGCCCAGGCAGCCAAGAAGGCCAATGGCATCCTGGCTTGCATCAGGAACAGTGTGGCCAGCAGGAGCAGGGAGGTCATTGTGCCCCTGTACACTGCACTGGTTAGGCCACACCTTGAGTCCTGCGTCCAGTTCTGGGCCCCTCAGTTTAGGAAGGATGTTGACTTGCTGGAACGTGTCCAGAGAAGGGCAACAAAGCTGGTGAGGGGTTTGGAACACAAGCCCTGTGAGGAAAGGCTGAGGGAGCTGGGGTTGCTTAGCCTGGAGAAGAGGAGACTGAGGGCTGACCTTATTGCTCTCTACAACTACCTGAAGGGAGGTTGTAGCCAGGCAGAGGTTGACCTCTTCTCCCAGGCAGCCAGCACCAGAACAAGAGGACACAGTCTCAGGCTGCGCCAGGGCAGGTTTAGGCTGGATGTTAGGAAGAAGTTCTACACGGAGAGAGTGATTGCCCATTGGAATCGGCTACCCGTGGAGGTGGTGGAGTCACCTTCACTGGAGGTGTTCAGGAGAAGACTTGATGGGGTGCTTGGCTGTATGGTCTAGTTGTTGGGTGGGTTGGACTGTTTGATGGGTTGGATGCAATGATCTTGAAGGTCTCTTCCAACCTGGTGGTGTATTGTATTATTATTGTATTGTATTATTGTATTAACTGATTAAAATGGCAGCTCACAGCATTTGAGAATTTAATTTCTTCCTTCTCTACTTACTGTCAAAACTCCCGTCACCTCCTAATTCCTTGTGTCCATCTTTGCCTCTGGCGTGACGAGCACTGAAGGCTGAGGCACTGGCAGTAGGGCTGTGGAAGTGTTCCTACCTGCAGACATTGAAAGTTACAAATGCTGCACTTTAGGAGACCCCAGGAGCACTCCCATGATTTGAATGTTTTGAGCTTCATGTAGCAAATCCACTCAGGAGAAGATCTGAGCATTCCCATTCCTGATTTTTCACAGGTCCTGATCCCAGAAGGGACCTCCATCAACTTCCAGTGTGTGCTCTGCTGCCAGTGCAGCATCACTGGGCCTGGATTAAGGAGCACGCCACAGATCAACCTTTAGAGCATCCTAAAACACACGGTTATAAAGACAACTGACGACTTCCCCTTGGGGCAGAAGACAATTCAGAGCTCACTCAAGCATGCTGACAGGATGTTTACAAAGAAAAATGCATTGTGAGGAGACAATCTTTCACGTACCACCATGGACATGTCATTTAGGTTGGATAAGGAAGTTCTTCATCACTTTTAATGAGGAAAAAAAGAAAGCAAATTGCTTTTTCCATATCTTGACCTTCATATCTTCACCTGCATCTTGACCCCTGATTCAGAGAGAGAGATTTGATCTAGGAGCCAAAACGCCACATTTACAAATAGAACTAACACCCCCCACCCCCCCAGCCAGTGGCACCAGATATGATTTTGTTGTCCATTTTCCTCTAGCTGGTATAAGAAAGATTATGTCATGAAAAATTAAATAATTACCAACAAACTAAAGAAAAGCCCAAGTGTAAAAGTGTCCCTGAGGCTGAAGCTCCCCTGATGCTCTCACCCATGGCTACCTTACAGACACGGCTCCTTTTGCAGGACTTGGATGTCTGTGGTCTGAAAAATGGTGCTAACAGGAAAACTGAAATGCAGCAGAGGTCATGCAAAAGCTAACTCTGTGATGGCCATTGTCTGGTTTCCACTGTGACTTGAAAGGAGAAATGAGAAAGGTGTAGTTGGGGTTCAGTGAGAGTATTTTTTCACTTCTAAGCAGAATCAGGACATTGAGAAGTCTAACAAAAAACGAAGATTGAAATGGTATGGAGTTAGTGGACAGCACTCCAGGGCATGGCTAGTGGACAGCAGTCCAAAGAAAAAGGATGGATTACAAAGACTAATAGCTTCTTCATCCTCATTCCCCAAATTCTGTATTCTCTTTGGAATGGGGATTATTATCAATAAGGCTCTTGCAGCTCCTTTTGAACTCTTCTGTCATTATCTTGCCTAAGAAACACCTTAATTAAGCATGATGTGAGAGATGTGCCATTACTGAGATGATTTTCCAAGCTGCACTTGTGTGCCTATGCTGACCACAGAATCTCCTGCTTGGAAAAGGTCTTGAGATCTTTGAGTCCAGCCATAATCTAACATCTCTGCACACAGCTGCCAGCCCTGAGCACCTCATCCAAATGTCTTGTGAGCACCTCCTGGGATGGGGGTTCTACCACTGCCCTAGGCAGTCTGGGCCAGTGCCTGATGACCCTTTCAGTGAAGACATTTTTCCTGATATCCAACCTGCCCTGGTGCAGCCCGAGGCTGTTTCCTCATCTGCGATCTCATTCAGGCTGTCACAGGGGGTCTCCAAAGGGTATCTGGCTGCTAACTGAAGGAACAGGCTCACTTTAACCTCAGATACCAGCACTGGAGTTTCTAAAACCCAGTGGAATAATTTCCAAAATTCTTTATTACATTGGCGTAAGGAAAGATCAGGCTGGAACATCAATCATTGAAAACGGGCTGTTGCTCCTCCTTGCTCCTGTAGCTCACTCAAAGGCTGGACTAGAAGTCTGCCCAGGACTGGAATGCAGCAGTTTATAGTCTACTGGTTTATTTCTAGACAAGATTAGTGGTTCCCTCGTAGAAGATTGTAGGCACCATAACTGTTTAAAGTTTGCAGTTGAAAATGTTTCGTAAGTGAAGATCTAAAGGCAACACTTGCATTAATTCACTCAGGGTTTTTTATCTGTGCTGCAGACTCAAATTCCTATCTAAGCTTTATTTGGAAGAAGGGGGGAAAGTCCTAAAACCTAAGCCAAATCTGATTCACTTGGAATTTTCTTGAACCTAGTGCTATTAACAGATGGATGATAATTGGAATGGGAAAGTTAGGTGGAGACTAAGAAAATGACTCAGTGGAGCATGAGAAATTAAGTCTGAAGAAGAGTGTGAAAAGAGGGAGACAAAAGAAATAAAGAAATGAGATTAAATGGGATAAGATCTGGGAGAAAAATCCTTCCTGGCTGGGCTTATGGAAATGGAAGGTGTAGTGATTATAATTTTGTTGGAGATTGTCTGTGAGCCACTGCCAACATCAAATAGTTCAGCCCTGGCTGGATTCGGGGCTCACTTACCTTTTTCTTCTGTGGAAGGAAAATCACTTCCCGATGCATTTCACTGGATTTAAACTGTAGCTGAAGGTGACACCTGACAGTAACAGAAAGTCATTCTTGGGCTCTGCCCACAATGCAAAGAAATTAAAAGAGTGAGCAGGACGATGCACATCTGCAGAAAGGCTAATTTTCAACACACACAGTGCAAATGCAAAGACACCGCCCACGTCAGCAGGGCTCAGGAGAAGATAAGATGCGTGAGAGCATAGAGGGAAGCTCTGGAGCATATCAGCAGCCCCAGAGGCCTTTGTCTCATTATTTCCTTGTAAAATAATAACAAATTTAGATGGCAGGTGGCCTTTGTGAAGTGCTGATGCACTTTGCTGCAGTTTGATTCATAGTGTAGCCATTCTTCCCACACCCTCTAGACACAAGCTGCACAGGATGGCTCAGCACTGTGAAGCTGAAGCAGGCACTGCAAGCAAATAAAGCGTGAAAACCCATCACTGAAACAGCCCAGGCTGTTCCAACCCTGCCTCTTCAGTCTGTGGAAATGGAGGCCAACAAAGGGGGAAAAAAGAGAAGGAAAAGGATCTGTTGTGGGCTCTGCACAGCCACCATCTGCACTCTCAGCCTGTGCCTCTTCACTTACATCACACTGCATGAGAGGGCTCCAAAACCACCTCCTGCCTAGACCCCAGCCACCAGCTCCTTCTGAACACAGCATTGCAGCAGCCTGGCACCAAGTGCTGTGCACAGGTTCAGCAGTTCCACAGACACAGAACCCCAGGTTTCCAGGAATAACTGAGGACAGGAAATGCTGAGGTGAACTTCTCCTGCTCTGGACAGCATAGCCTTTGGTGGCACAACTGAAAATGAGAGTCTTTAGGCAGTGTCTTTCATACAGATGCTCAGGGGAGTGATTTAGAAATACAGCCCATATTTTTCATTTGGTAAGCAGCCCAGATTTCTCCATGTCCTGTTACATATCTGGAGCATTATGTGCAGATGCCTGAACCAGTTCTTTGAGTCTATACATCATGCTGGTTCATCACTTCAATTCAGACAGCTTTTATTTTCAGATGCACTCAACCATCCATGTGAGGGGCAAAGCAAATGTGCTTCTTCCCTTCCTCCAGTCTAACACAGGCACAACACAGTTTCATAACTATGACTTCTAAATGCCTTTGTTCTTGGTGCTGTTGTCTTGTCCTAGGAAGTTTGTTCAACTAAAACCAAAGCTGAGATCTCAGGGTGATTCCTGTCTCCTAAATGCTATTTTTCCTGTGAGCCAGAAATTAGAAGATTGAAGATCTGCTAGAGCCAATGGAAGAAATATCTTTGAGTTTGTAAAAGTAACCAGGCAAGGATGCCAAGGGGACTCTGCAGAGCTGGTTTCACAGGAAGACACTTCAGCACATCTGTGCACAGGGTGGGTGTCCCTGGCCCCCAGCAGCAGCCAGCTAGGGAACAATGAACAATAGTGTGATGTGGTGCACACTGCACACTACTTCAGCATTCCCAAGGCTGGTGTCAGCAGCTAGCATGGGGTGTAAGTATTGCTGCACCTAGGGAAAGACCTCTCCAGTGTGTTTGAATCTCTAAGCAGCAGGAGCATGGCTGGAAACAGGCACAACTCAGGACTTCTGTAATGCCTTTCTGAAATGTCACCATGTGGCGGCTGCTTCCAGCACAAGGTGGCTAAAGGGATGTGGTGCAGGCTTTGCCAAGTGCAAGGAAGTAAACAGAAGTGAGCAGGCCCTGAAAAAAACCCTCAGAGAAAGTCATGAAGCAGTGCAGGGATTTGAGAAGAGGCTAGAAGGCTGTTCTAACAAAGCAGGTTGAGGTTTGGGGAGAACTGGAGTTGCTGAAGGGAATTCTTTTAAATTGTCCGTGCGGGTAAGTGGTAAAGCACAGCAGATGTGCAGGAGGCTGAGCTGAGCCGGGAGCTAACTCATCGTGTCTGTGGTATCAGCTGCAAAAGTTCCATCATCGGCTGACATCAATAATAAAAGTAACAGCTTTTCTCCTGCTTGTCTCACACTGCTCAGCCTTTCATGCCTTCCCTTTACAGCCACTGTGTTTCCAGTTTACCTTCCTAGCAATCCAAACAGAAAGGGCCCTTTACAACATCTGCAGGCAGTTTTTGTAGACACTAGTGATTCATAAACTTGGATTTCAAAGACATTTCCTACAAGCCTTCTTGCTCTACAGGACCACATGAGCTTCCCCACAAAAATCCTTCATTTGTTTCCAGAATTTGTCTCACAATTTGTGTTGTCTTGGGAATGAAGTGGGTTTGATATAGCTCAATTTTTGGGAACTATTAACTCAGCAAGCTCAGACAAATTCCTGAGCCAGGAAAGGGTCCTTTAACCAATTTTGCTCAAAGATTCTTTTATGGCTTTTGCCAAATACTTCTAGATTGAATAAATAAATAAATAAAAGGACCAAATCTCATACTAATTCTAGTAACATAGTTTGAACCTTGTCCCTATTAACTCCATGACAGAAATATAACGGTTTACTAAGCTGAAGTGGGGAAAAGTGAGGAGAGGAAGTTGCAGGGAGATGGGGTAAATTGGAGCAAGGTTTTCTGAACTGTAACTGGAAGAGGTAAGTATGCAAATAATCAATGCTGCTGCAAAGTGTACAGTCACATCCAGCCAGGGCTGAGGCACATCACTGATTTAAAGCATAAATGCATTACAGAACCCTTCTGAAGGTCATTTTGTAATGTCTGCTGATAAAAGTGTTCTGGGAACCCTAAAACCATGGGATAGGCACTTTGCTGAAGCTGGACTGCAGACAGGAGCTTCTTTAGTCCATCCTGAATGCCATCAGCCATCCTCACTAGCCCCCCCAGAGCAAACACTTGCAGGGGAATAACCATGGAGGAAAGTTCTAGTGGCCAGCACCTGGGGGTTTGTGATAGGATCTAGTTAGTGCTCAGTGGCAAAATGTTTCTTTACAAACAGATAAAGAATGGGTCCAGGATCCAACGTGTCATTCCAGCAACTGCTGGCCCCAGGAACATGTTACAGGATGAGGAGAGACTGTAGCCCTTGGGTTTGTATTGGAGCAGTTTCAGGCATTGCTGTACATTCAAAGGCAGTAAATAAAAGTATTTCAAACCAAGGGGAAAAGGAAACTGTTCTCCAAACACCACAGTAGTGTGGGATTTATTTGGTGGGAGAAGGCAAGAACAGGTAAAATCATACAGACGTCTTTCTGGTTACCCTTCTGAAGACGACTTTCATGGTATTAAACAAACATGCTTTAAATCAGTCATGGGGCACCTGACGAGATTGCAGTCAAAATGAAACACAAGGGCTCTTCAGAACAACCAAATCCTTGTTTGTGGCTTCACAGGCAGACCTGCAGGATTTGTGCAGGTGGCCTCGTAGAAGGAACATCTGCAAACACTGTCCCTTCACAGAATGAGGAGCCGCTTGCTCAGGGGGCTTGGTCCCCAGGGGCTTTGCGTGTTCAGTCCCTGTTTCTGCTGCTAGGACAATGGAGAAGTGTGTTGGAACATAGCCCAGAGCAAAGGGATTGCTCCAGCAGAGGATCTTGGTGTTACAACTTTGTGTCATTGCGATTTCAGCTGGCACTTGTCAACATCTTGGGACAGTTTACTTTTCAATACTACTGTACTGATTTTCAATGGGAACATCTGGAATGCAAAGACACTATGTTGTCCACGTAAAGGGAAATCCCACAGAATGATGGGAGAAGGGATCACCTGGTTCTAGAGGGTGCCAGGGCAGTCTCCTGAAGGAATGCTGCTCAAGGGTGAGGGTGAGTGAGTGGAAGATTTTTATTTCCTTGTCCCTGTCGTGTTACAAATGTGTCTGTAGTGGCTGCAAGCTTTCTGCTGCCCGAGCACTACACAGCCTATGTAAGGAGGAGCCAAGTGCGTTGTTAGCATTGCACACGCCCTTCCCTGGGCGAAGGAATGCCAGATGATGTCAGCCTCAGCAGTTTCAGGGAAGAAAGAGAAGGCTGGTGGCATGGTGCTTCCATTCCTGCACAAGGTTTTGTGCTCACTACCTTGAAACTTTCAAGTTCCCAAGGAGAGCTCAGGGCAGAGTGTGATATTTAAGCCTAGACATCTCTTCTCATCTGGGTTTCCTGTCACAATGCCAGTGTCTGTGTGTGCAAAATTCTGGCAGCCTGGAATACTTTGATTTTTTTTCCCCAGTCTTCAAAAGAAAAGGTAAACAATGGGCCTGTGACTCCAGAGTAAGCATTGGTAGCCAAGAGTTTCTGGAGAGCTCGTCTTTATGTTTCTGGCATCACTTTAAATATTTTGCTGTGTAGAAGGGATGTGTGAAAGAAAAAGAAACTCATTTAGTGGTTTTTGAGGCTGCAGGTTGGATGCCCAGAGGCAGTTTCTGGTCCATGCAGGTTTTCTGCGCTTGCTACAGGTGAAACAGAGGGCAGCTCTGCATCAAAGGATTAAAGCATCTATTTGAATCCAAAAAGTAAGGTCTAATATTTGGATTTCCTTGGCAGTACAAACAATATCTAGGCTAAAGGAAGGTGTTCAGCTTAATAGTGCTTTGGATATTCGTTTTAAATGCTTTAGATTCCCTGGGGAGTAGGGCAGCTCAGTGAAAAAAAGCCTCTGTTAAAAGAAAATCTTTCTCCTTTTCCCTTCCTCTTCCTCTGGCCTTTTCCTTTCCCCTTCCTCTTGCCTTTTCCCTTCCCCTATTCTCCATGTGCACAGTTCCCACAAAAGCTTACTACCCTTCTAGAAAGGGTTCTTTAGAACTGGAATGACAGTCAAAGAGAAACACCAGTGAGTGCTTCAGGACCTGCATACCAGTGAAGTTTCAGTCTGTTCCTACTGGAAATACTTCAGCCATGATGCAGCCAATGCCATGCACTGTGACACCCAGGCCTGCCCTGGTTGTCTGAGCTACATCATGAGTTTCATCTGGCCTTTTGCCTCATGTTCTTAGAAGGGGGATATAAATGATTTTAAAAGATAAAGTCTACAAATACAGATGATCTGTGTGCTGATGATTGGCACAGAGATTGAATTTTTGTTGCATTTTACAGTATTTTCCCATCCCATTTACATAATTTTCTAAGGTGGAAGATAGCGCCCAGGAAATAATCTGTGGAATCAAGAATCTAAAGCCTCTTTGGCTGAATGAAGCCCTTCTTTGCTCCAGGCCACTGAGTTCTTCAATTCCCTTGACTTTTATAGCCAGGGAACTCTTGCATTTCACTTGAGATGGCTGCACAATGCATTCCATCACAGTCATATCTCCATGCTTGTTTTGTTTAGTGCCAAACAGAGAAAAATGCTGGTGCTCAGCTTGCTGGTGTTTGCTTTCCTGAGTGTTTGTGCAGAACCTTCACCTCACAACAGACAGCCAGGCAAGATGGTGGTGAGCTGGAGCTAATGTCAAGGTCCCCAGCCCAGCCATTAGCTCTGTGTTTGCAAATGTGTTTGCATGCACAGAAATAAAGTCTCAGACGCAGTCAAAGTGCCTGAGACTGACTGCATCAGCTTTGGAAGTCTGGGGGAATTTGACAGGGAGTAAAAGAAATTATGCCGTTCCCAGAAGGCTGCTGCTGCACCTGATCTGTTACACGAGGTGTGGGGATGCAGTAGTTGTGAGCTTGCCTAAACTTGGTTGTCAGCCAGCAGGGCCAGGAGGGGTCTGCAGCAGCTTCTGTCTGTGCAGCCCACAGAGGACAATGGATCCCTGCTGCTCAGAATCTCATGCTCACAGAATTTCATGTGTCAGTTTGAAGAGCAAAATGAGTCTCCTGAGGTTCTGGGGTTTGAAATATTTGTGGAGATGTGTAGGCACTTTGACACAGCTTTATCTCAGGCCTGCAGTGTTCCCAGGGCTTCTCCTCATCTTTCTGTTGCTGTGTAAAACCCAGGAACAGCTGAGAGGGTACCGCTCAGGCTGCTGCTGGAGAGGGGGAGGTCAGAATGCATCTGTTCTGGAACAAAGAACTAACCAGGCAAATGTAGTGGGGCTGTGAGCCTTTATCCTCAGCTAAATACAGCACACTGAGCTGGGCAGTCACTGGCCTGAGGTTTCCTCAGCCTTGCGGGGAGACTCTCTTGTCTTCAAAGGACTTTCAGCACCCCTCAGTAACCATCTCTTTTTCTTTTTTTTTACTGTCTGGTCCCACTGTTACTGAAACAGAGTTTAAGCTGCAGCTAAGGCCTCTTCTTCTCTCGCCTTGCGACTTAAGCATCAAAGAGCACTCTGCACCAGGGGCAAAGGTCACCTTCGCAGATATATTTCCCCCTGTATCTCCAACTGTTACTGCTCATCCAGAGAGCAGTAGGTTCCCTCATCTCAGCTCTACTTTCATGACTGTGCTCAAATGAAAGCAAACAGAAGCGAAGCTCACTCCATCTGGCTCTTTACAGAGGTTTTATAAATAGATGGTAGCATTGCTTCTTTGTCTTTGGCTCCTTGGAACACGCTGTGTGCTATTCCAAA
This sequence comes from Picus viridis, assembly GCA_033816785.1. Lineage (NCBI taxonomy): Eukaryota > Metazoa > Chordata > Aves > Piciformes > Picidae > Picus > Picus viridis. Next base: position 3,091,813 of record CM066571.1, read on the forward strand.
GGTTGCTGCCATGCTTGGGACCCGAGAGCTGTAGACATGAATAAGCCTTGATGCTGTCTTTACCACTGAGGCTTTACCTTCAAGTCAAGGAGGAGAGAGAAGAGAGTGTGTTGGTCCAGGAGCAGGGCCTGACCTCTGTCACTTCAAGTCTGAGCAGAAGCACTTGGAGAGAAAATGAGAACATTCTTGTAGAAACTGGGGTGGGAGATAAAGAAGAGAACAAAGCAAATCGAGGAGGCAGGAAAGTACCAGGTAGAGCTGTGTGATTTATCCTTCCCATTCCAGTGACCTCTATGGGTAGCAAAGCTTCCTATTAGCTTTTCCTTCCCTCCTGCATAGGTTCACAGGGTTTTGCTGAAAATGAAAAGTTTGATTCTGCCTGGTCTCCCATTTTGTTTATTTGTTATCTCTCTGTTCTGCAAGGGAGGATAACAGCCAGGTGGTATCTTCTTAAGAGCTCAGAACTCTCTGTCACCAGCCTGTGTAGCTGTTCCACAAGAACTAGTTCTCTATTTATTTTCTCTGAATCATCTTTAATTGCACCTCCAGTTCCTAAATCGAGTTCTATGAGACATAGATCTGTAGAGGTAGTGGGCAGGGCAGGCTGGCTGCAGGAGGAGCAATGGCAGTCACAGCTCTGCTATGAGGAGGTTCTTGATAACAAAGCTAGAGCTGTCTAAAACAAAATGCAAGCTGACAGCTGGTGAGGCAGTTTGTAGAAGAACTGAGAGATTAAGTAGTACTTGGAGAGACATTCAGGTGCTTTTTCAAGGACCTGAGTCAAACATGTCATCTGGAGTGATTTCACTTGTCAGCACAGATGGTTCAGAGAAATGCTGAGCCCTCTCTCTCCGTCCCTGATTGTCAATGCAGAGCAAGCCCAGTTCAGCACAGAAAACTCTCCGCTCCCCCACTCCTGCCCCTTTCCATCCCCCAGTTTTATTTGTCTGGCAGTTGCCAGCAGGGATCACACAGCAGAAGAGTGCAGTCAGCACCTTTTTCTGTGGCATAAGCGGCACAGCAGGATCCACTGGCTCTGGGCGCTGCAGGGAAGCTGTCTGCATCCCAGAAGGAGCAAGGCAGCAATGCTTCGACCCCCACTCAGCCCCACTGCAGTTTTAGTCTTTGTGTCACGCCCCTCGGGATGAGGAAAGCCTGAGGAGAGCTGCCTTTTGAGGAGTGCGAGCCCTGCCTTGTGGTGCTGCCCCCGTTTCAGCGGACAGTGAATCAGGGAGGTCAGGCGGACCCTCGCCCGCCGGGCCGGGATCACCGGCAGTGCCGAGTGCTGGGTCGCGGAAGGGCGAGCACCCAAAGGACCAGCACTCGGGTCCATCAGGTGGATCGCTATCCATCTTCTGGGTGGAAAACAGTAGCTGCAGCACTTCCCTGCTGATGCCGGCTTTATAAAGCTGGAGGGGGTGGGGGGAGGGAGCTGGGGAGGGGGCTGCGGAGAGCGGGAGGCCTGGGGGTGCCTGTGCGGGGCAGCCTGCAGTGCCACGGCAGCCCAGACATGTGGTGTCATTATTCAGCCGACACAGATTTGACACTTGGTGAATTTATTATATTTTGGTTTGCTCCTGGTGCCTGAAAGGCTTTGCAACTGTCTCTTCATAGGGCCTGTCACAGATGTTGATGTATTTTCCTCCTCCACAGCCAGGTTTTACTGTGGAAACTGATACAACTCCGCGATAGAATTTCTGGATGAATTATTCACGCATTGCACGCTTGCTGCACACAGGGGGTTGGAAGAAATCCATCCTGCTCAATAAATGGTCTCTTTAATCCCCTCTAACAGAGAATTTTCCCTGGGTTTTAACTATTTCTGTTATCACCTTTGTGATCCTGATGTTTTGGATAGCATATTTGCAGTTAGTAACTGCGTTAAATTTTTCACCCTATCTCACCTTAACGTGTGATTAAATTGCCCAAAGACATTGATGAAACTCACACATCAAAAGACAATAAGCCACAGAAGCCAGATTCTCATCATCTTAACTTCTGGCAGTTGTTTCGGGTTGGGTTGGGTTTTTTTGTATGTTTAATCCTGAGGATCCTTCCATGTCCAGTGATTTTTAGGGTAATTCCTGAAATATCTCAATATTTGTTGTTGCAGACGGAATGGACTGCTGCTAATGCCAATACCATCTGTGGGGATGATTTTTTAATTGAAAAGAATTTTCAGCCTTGAGAGTAGAGAGTTGGATGAACTCATCACTGCCCCCGAGAGAAGATTAATGAAATGAAAATATTGTAGCACTTTAATACCTGGAGAAGTAATAAGGATTCATCAAGTGGCAATATAGAGCACAGTGCGTGGGGGTAAATTGCTTTAACACAACACGCAGAGTCCATCCAAGAACTAAAACCTGCATTTGCAGTTTTGAAAATGACTTAGGCATTAGTAGCGTGCATTTAAACTCCTGTTTCCATCCTCTTCCTGAATTTTGACTCCAGAAGCAGAGTTCAGATTCCCTTGCTCCTCACCCCACATGCAACAATCCACATTCCCCACATAATCCTGTTTTGTTTAATATTAGTTACATGCCTATGGTAGGGTTTTGAAATCAAACAGCTCATGGATATCAATCTCATCCTGAACCAGTGCAAGACTGAAAGAAACAACCAAGCAAAGTCAAGTAAATTGACATTCACTACCTAAAATGCAAGAGTGCTGCTCTTGGTTTTGCACAAAGCAAACTGCCAAACAGGAATTGGCAGTTACCTTTTCCTCAGATTCCTGTGTCCTGCACATTACTAATCCAGCCCACATTGTTCCACTGCCAGTGGCTAACATGGGATTCACATTAATATCTTGGGGAAATGCCTTTCTCCATAAAATTCTGTGTATTCAGAGCTCATCATTCTGCCCCCATGGCAGTATTGAAGTACTGAACCCCCTGGCTTCCAGCCTAGTGCTGGGTAAAAGGGTTATTAACCTGCATCCAAGGGATTGTTAATAAACATTTCCCAGAGCATTTCAATTCATACAATAACTTCAAATGAAACACAGCACCTAAAATGGTTCATGTTCTCAGTAGAAAACTTGTGCCTGAGAAGTCTTGAGCCTGTAACCTCCCTCCTCCATCTCTCATTAATGTGTGCAGTGGATGGTGGCCCACCAGCTTGTGGGGCCTGGAGAGACATGCATCGAGGCGTTCAGCTGGCAGGTCCCAGCAGCAGCCCCACATGTCAGGTTCCTCTTCAGCACACACCTCAAACAGTGTGAAGGCTTCTACAGCTCTGAGATGAGCTACTGCCACAGAGCCCTGCATCCAGGTAAGAGCATGACCAGCCCAGGAGCTGGAGAGCCCTGCAGTGTGGCATGTAAGACCTTGCTCCCTCCTGGGCTTTCCTGCCATCCTGACACTCACTGCTCTGCAGCCTGAAACCTGCAAGCCTGAAACCAACCCAAGAACTTCCCTTCCTGTAGCTTCCAGCATGGCAGTGCCGAGCCTCTGGGCAAGCAGGGCAACAATCAGGTGAGCATGACTCAAGGGGAGCTCCCAAAGAGGGGCTTTTGCTCCTTCTTTTCCCACTTGCGTGATTCTCAGCATTTAATGTCTTCCAAGGCTTTTGATGAATGATCTGCTGCCCAGAGCTGTGGGTACTAACTCAGCCTCCAGTGCCACTGCTATGGTAAAGCATAAAGACCCAGCCAAAGGTGAGAGGAACAAGAGGAGCAATCCAATGGAAAGAATCATTCTGTGCCCCATAAATGCTGAAGGACAGTTTAAATCATCAGACAAGAGCAGTTTAGTGTTGCTGCTAATAGGTATTTCAGCAGGCAGCCCGCTGAGCATCCTACCCTTCCCTGTGCTCTGCAGCCTGAGCCCAGCCCCTTCTCCCGGCTTCAAATGGCAGCTGCCGCCGTAAATACAGCTTGGGCAGCCTGGCAGAGGAACGCAGGTGACAGGGCTTTAAAACCTGAGCTTCACTGATAGCCACTCTGCTGGGAAGCCCGGCTATAAATGTATTTCATTTCCCTGTTTTCTGACGGAGAGAGGAAGGGAAGGACCTGCAAGGTTCCCAGGGAGTTACTCACTTTTCCTGAGCTGCTGTTGTTGCTTTGCTCAACAAGCCAGCTCCAAACACACAGGTGGCCTAGAAATGGATGATGTGCTACAGCGGGAAATTGTTCAAGCCCAGCACAGCTGAAGGATACTCTGTTTCTTGGCAGGTATTCTTGCACTTACAAGTGCTTTCCCCCCCCTTTTTCTTGTGCAATATTTAATCTCAATGTAACTTTCATTCCCACTTCATTCTGCCTGTCACTGCCACCTTGCCAGTTGTGGTTTTGGAGATAACATTTTAAGTAGAATTTTTATATTTGGAACTTTGGAAGCAAATCAATTTTTGAAATGTGTGTTTAAGGGCAAGAAGGCTTTAAAATCCTCCATCTACCTTAGAGAATTTACTGGATTTTTATGACTAGTTTATATGTGCAAGAATAGATGGACAGAAAAACAAAAGGACATTAGGTGGCATATATTGCCAAGCTTGCTCTTCAGTAGTGGACAACAGAGTTTTCTAGCAAGTTTTTTTATATGATAATATTAAAGAATCTGGAAGGCGAACCTTTGAAGTTTTTTCCCTGTAAGGAGAAAAGGAAGAAAGGATAACTCTCACAAGAAGGACACTTACTGACATTTCCACATAAGCAAGAACAGTCTCCAGTAATAGTGAAAATAAACTAACCTGGCTTTGTCACCATGCTGTGCACACTTTATGTCCCCCACTACCCAAAGACAAATGTGAGGTTTAATAAGGTTTAGCTATATAAGGAGAAATTTTGAACCTAAAACCTGTTCAGGAACTTGTCTTGCTCTTGTGTTATTCCAGGAGCTTCTTTTAGTTTGCTTGGTGGGGGGAAGTTAAGTCTTTCCCCATCTCTGTTTTGAAATTCCTGCCTATGTCATCCTCAGCCAATTGTCTCTTCATCAGCCTCTAGTCATCCCCAGTTCTGGTCTTTGGGTTTCCTTTGGTTTCTTTCTGACAGAAAACAGACTGAAATTGACTAAGTTAAAGAAATGTGGGAAACATTTAAACCCGTCAAGGCTGAGACAGCTCCTTGGATCTTTTACTCTCTTCTCAAAGGAAATAAGCTGAAACAAATAGGATTATTAATAGAGGGCTTGATGTTTTTTTCTTAAGTCCACACTACCAACTCGACCAGAGACTTCTGTGTTGTCCCACTGGAAATGCAGCTCTGTAGGATGGAGAGAGCAGAGACAAAGAGAGAAAGAAGAGGAGTGGCTGCTCAGTTCTCCTAGGGCTGAGTTTTATGTGTGGCCAGTGAATTCTGGATAGCCAACTCACACCCTTGAAATGGCTCAGCTCAGGGCATTCTAAGGTTTTCACCCACATCAAACTCACCCAACATCCAAAGCAGTGCTAGAGCAGAGCCATAAGGATAACATCACAGAGCAGATTCCTGTGGGATCAGTGCCAGGCATCATCTCCAGCATCACCAGTAAATGGCTGGCTGGGATGTGGTGGCAAGAAGAGCCAAGAGGATGTGAGATGGCTCTGAAATGTAACACAACATGCTGAGCACCTCTGAGCAGACCTGTTGGCAGGAGAGTCTTTGCAAAAGTTGCAGTAGATATAGATGTCTTCTTGTAAATAAACCACTGTGATGCTGAAATCCTGCCCCAAACAGCTCAGAGAACACAGAGTTAAACAGTCCTGTTTCTGCATGGCACAACTCCTACAGGTTCTTTAGTGTTAGGAGGACATGAATTCAAATGGCTGCTGTCCTTCAGAATTTTCATTCCCTTTGCCAATCCAGGCCAGATGACTAACCAGTTTGAAACCAAAAAGAATGAGGGCTTGATTTGTTTTAATTAAGAAAGAACATTATTTTATGATTTAGAGTGATCAACCTCAGAATCATCACCACTGCTGCTCTATTTTCATTCCTTCTTGTTTAAATATTAGTGCTGCAGGTCATGGCACACAGTCATTGTTTTAGTCAGGAACTGGGCATTTTAAATATTTGTGTTCATTGTAGCCATGAAGTCTGCGGTGTCAGAGCTTTGCCAATTAAGCTTTAATCAGGACAGAATGTTTCAGTGTTAAAACATACAAATTGCATTTGATCCCCTGGCTTCTGCCACCTTTCTCCTTGTGGCTGTCAGCTTAACTGGCCCAGCTACAGCCTCTCACCGCTAAGCAAGCATCAGCCTCCTAGTGCCACCAGAGCTGTCACAGGACCAGGCTGTCTTTAAAGCATGTGGGCTGGCACAGCACACCAAGAGGGCACTGCCAGCATGCTCTGTTTATTTGCTTGCCATATCTCTTCTTTGCCTGTATTCAGTTTTCTGTCGCTTTCAGACACATGGGTATTGCTTCGAGCCTCCAGGGAGAGGCTGGGTTGTTGTAGCTTGAGGCACATCAAGTACACAGGGTGATCCCTAATTGTAAATGTCCTGTCTGTGGTCCATTTGACAATTGTCTTTTTAAGTTGGTTTGGGTTAATGTTGATCTATATTATGCAACTCAGAAATATTCCCTTTGAAACCAGCAGAAATCTCCACATGAGCAAGCACTTCTCAGAGCAAGCAAATTTTCCTTGCCAAAAATTCTAACTAACCTGCCTCTTAGATTTTAGAAGAAGAAATGGAGATTATAATTTTTACTACTACTTTCCCCTGCTCTTCTGGTACCCATCCACCACTAGAAAGAAAGCTCCAAAATAGCACAAGAACAGCTGCTATCTGACCCTTATGTGTCAGAATGGTTTGAATAAGGGTTTTTGGGGATACACTGATGTTTTTCTTAGGATTCACCCACCAGAGCTCAGGAGCCTCTGCTCCCCTGCATTGTCCTCAAGAGCCCATCTGAGTAGACAGCACAGTCATCTCTTGCTGGTTTTAAGGATGGAGAAACATAATTTATTGGTTTCACTGAAAAACTGAGGTGAAGTTGATAGCACTCCAGCCTGAGTAGGACAGCGTAGCACGCACACCGGCCCCCCCCCCAAATCATATTTTCTGTGTTTAAATGGATTGTGGTGAGGGGGAGCTGAGGGAAGCAGAGGACAAAGCTATGATGGCTTTGATCGAGCACAGACCACCTATGCAGCTGCTGGGTGCCACTGCCTGCCATGCACATTCTCAAACCTTTGTCATAATAGCTACCAGTCCCTGTAGCTGAGATAAAAAAGGAGATGGTGATTAAACATGTGATTGGATCCAGACATTTTAATCCTACCCCTGCTATCTGTCCATGCAGAGCAGGCTGCGAGCAGCCTGTGCCAGCAGCCCAGGGGTGACAATTTGCATGCGAACTGAAATCCTGTGCCATGCTGATTGTACCCAACATCTGTTGCTGATTGGTTTGGTCCTCTGCTTTTCAAACTAATCTATGAAAATGTAGAAGGTAAAAGGCAAATTATCATGCCAAGGGCCGAGAGCAGATTGTTCCTTTTCTTTTTGTTGGAAATCTGTGTTGTAGCTATTGATAAATGTCACGACACCACTGCCATCCCCCTGACTTGCACTAACATACTGTGTTTTAAATTGCTGCAATTTTCAGGGCACTTTCTTCCTTCTCAATTTGAGTTTGTCATAACTGGCTTAGATATGGTTAGAGAAAAACCTTCCCCCTTCATCTTTCCCAGCCCTCAGACCCACTAGTCTACACCTAGACTGACATTTCTATTCTGATCTAGGTAGATGTAAAGGAGAAAGGTTACCCAGCAGCTCCTCTTGGAGTCCCACCTTGCTCCCTTGCTCAAAAAGAAGGCAATGAATCACCTCAGGGGTAAGGTTTTCCACCCTAATGGCAGAAAATTGAGGCCATTCCTCGTATCCATTAAGGAAGTTACTCCAACATGAAGCAGGCTGCTTCCAGGATAGCCCTAAAGTAGCACTGAGAGAGAGAGAAATAAAGGTATACTTCTGATGGTGATGGGGAAGGTTTCAAGAGCTTGGGTTGGATTGTGAGTGAGGCAGTTACTGAGGAAGGGCATCCCCTGCTAATGCAGCTCTGCTTTCAGCTGATACACACGAGTGCTGCTGGTTGCAGGGAGGCTGTGAAGTTGCCAACATGGTTAGCTGGCTTTCTGGTAGGGGTTTTGCCTAATCCATAGGCCATTGGGTGCTTCTCCTCCTAGAGGAGGGAGAGCTGCCATACTGCTGTGTGAAGCAGCTCAGCACAGAGGCCATCTGCATGTCCCAGCCTTCAGCCTGCACAGAAAGATGAGAAATGGCTCAAAATAACTTCTGAGGAAATGTTCCATGGATCCAGCAGCAGCTGCTGGTTTGCTGTGCAAGTGGCAGCAAAGGTTTGTTGCATATTGAAGATTGCCACAGCAACAGCTCTGGGTTACATCCCTGCAGCTCTCAGAGCCTGGTGCAGCGCAGCTTGCTTCCCTGCTTCCTGCGTCAGTGCTGCATCTGCCTCTGCACATTCCTGACACCCAGCCTGCCTCTAGGAAGCACCTCTGTGTTTGATGGGCCTGTGATTCATTCCCATCCTTAGTATTTGGGATCTTGGTTTTTATTCTTCTTTTTGTGTTCATTTCTCCTTCAGCAGGGTTTGCAGTGAAAGAGAAATGATTGGTATTGTAGATACATGAATGAGCATGGTCTTTGCAGGAAAGCAGGGCCAGACCTCGGCAGGATCCTTCACTGAGTCTCCAGGCATCAGCCCACACAATGAAGAGAAGAACACAAACGGGAAGGAGATCTGTCAGAAAAGTGCAGCTGAGCTGAGGGCAGCTCAGCCACAGAGCCCTATGCTGTCTCCCTCATGCCTTTGGCTGCCAGAAGCTGCCAATAAGCATCTGAGCACTGATGAGAAATCTGGGCACACACTCTGCTCCCCCAGAGGCTGCTGCACTCTGGTTACTTCACTGACTGTAGCCTGTGCTGCAAATTCATTTTCCATGGGAGTCAGTGTGAACTGCAGTGACTATGAAAAGTGAGCAGAAAAAAGACCTTTGAGTGCTGAGCACGGACTCGTTCCAGCTCACTGCAATGTGCTCATCACTGCTCTGCTGCCCCTTGCCAGGACTCAGCAGGAGGAGCAAAGGGTCGTTTTTTAAATGTTTTTTTTTCTTGCAAGTGGTTTGGGTTTTCTCTCTCCTCTTAATTATTGATTACAAATTCAGAATTCTGTCCCTGTCATCTTACTAAAGACACCCCATGTTTTCGGTCAATTGCCTTGTCCAGCTCTGCTTAAAGATGTCAGAACAACTCAGATTTCTTGCAGACTTGCAGGAAAAATGGGGCTGGCTCTGAGTTAAATGTAAAAAATAATGGAGAAAAAAATATTTCTCACACAATCTTCAGATCTCCTTTGCCTATCTTGAGGTTTTTTTCTTTTGAGATATATGACATAGAAGAAGACCCAGACTTAGGGGTAGGAGGGCCATAATCTTCTCTGTTTTCCACCATTCTCCTGAACTGACTGTCAAATGCAGTGGTAGATCCCACAGCCTTCAGCTTTTGTTGGGGCTGTCCCACAAATCACAGTCCCTGCTTTCCAGACAGCACCACAAGATGTAGGATTTTTGCAGCTCAAGTATCTGCTCTCTGTAATTAGAAGTGACTGGTGGCTGTTTGCCGTGGTTTGCACCACATTGTTATGCTGCCGAGTCAAAGCCACAGCCAGGGGCAGAAGCCTTCTTAGCTTGGACGAGTCAAACACTTGGGCACCACAAATGACATTAAACCAGAAACATGCAGACAAAAGAGCTTGATTCACACACTCCTGTGGGTGTAAGAATGGCAGCCTCCAAACATGACTGCACCCACATGGCCACAAACTGTGCCTGCACAGCCAGGACACTTCTGTCTTCAGTCTGGTTCAAAGGGATGCCCCTCAGCAGCAGCCCATCCTCTAGACCTCTTGGAGTGGTGGAACATCAGTGGCCCTGAGCCAACAGTGCTCCGGGGCTCTGGCCAGGACATTGCATACCGAAGGGCGACCTTAGTGTGGCAGGGGAGAGATCTGCAGAACCAACACATAGCTCAGGAGCTCCCACTCTGAGCATGTGAAGCAGCACAGAACACACCACAGGATGGGGCTGAGCCCTGAGTGGTGTGTGAGAAGCTGCCATCTCCGGTGTGAAGGAACAAGAGTACCCGTAGCTGTTTCTACCAGCTGCTAAAAATACCTCTGCTGAGATAGCTCCAGTGCTAGTGCAGGTAGGTGATCAGGAGGACTCTGCAGGCAGACATCATTGTCCAAAATCAAACCATGGCTCCAGCTACACTTTCTGATACATCTTAAAGATACCCTGGTCCACCTCCTGCTTTGCTTTTGATAACTTCCAGCCTAGCTGAGGTGAAACTGTCTGTGCAGATCCTTTGTGCTGCAGTCACTGGGTGACAGTGGCACCAGCTAACACCAGCTGATCAGTGTGTTTCTCAGACACTTGCATTTTCAAAAAGCCACCACCCTTTGTGAAGCCCATTATCGTCACCAGGCTAATTACACCCAAAGCCAACCCGTGGAAGGAGTTGAGGGCTTTCCTTCCATATAAGGAAGTGAGATGATTAAATGCCCTCCCAGTGTCTGTTTCTTTCAGCAAGTGGATTTTTGCAGAGCTGTTACAGTCTGAAACATCCCAGATGGTGCTTTCCAGTTGCACTGGAGCATGTATTTTTTGGTAATTGCTCAGCTTACCTAATTCCCTTGATCCTGAAGTCTATTCTCTTGTAACAAACATGTTTTAAAGGAAAGCATCTGTTTTATGCAAAAACACACTTGCCATTTTGAGGGGGTTGGGATGTGGAAGATGTAAGAAGCAGCATGATTTTGAAGACTTGGAGTGGCTACAGGGGATCATCTGGAAATTGTAAGTAAAAGGCAAAGCTTGAGAAACTTGTAAGTGAGTGACAAAACTTGAAGGACCCTGAAAGCCAAGACTAGGCTCGGATGTGCAAAGGCAGTCTGTAAATCAGGCCCCTGTACGTACTGGCACCTTAGCTTCTCTGCCCCAAACAGCTCACTATTTTCTTCAGAAATTTTATTATTTATCTTTTTTGTCCTAGCAATGTGCCCCAGGACTTCACTATGGATTCAGCCTAGCGCATCAATGCCAGCAGTTACTGCACAAGTGCTTAAGCAGGTATCTGGAAACCAACTGGAGCAGAGCTGCACCAGCACTGTCGATAACCCTATGACTGGTGGCCCAGGCACTGCATGGCACCCGAGCACAAAACCTTTTGGAAAGGGACCAGGTCAGGCCCTGGGACTAAATGCCAAAGACTTTCTGCCCAAATAAGATAGGTGGAGACTGCAAAGGATTGTGCAGGGGAAGGGGAACAAGGCAGCTCTGAGGAATCATCCAAGGATAACTTCACTGAGCAGATGCCTCCCCTGGTGCATGCACAGAACTGGCAGTGGCTCCTGAGTTCTCTCAAGGATGCAGGCAGTTTTTAAAGCTTTGAAAGCTCTGGGATTTTTTTTGGAGGAGAGGCTTTGCACCACAGCTGAGTGTGGAGGGCCAGTGTGGGAAAGGGGCGGGGGGCTGTGCCAGAGACATGCAGACAGCAGGGTGAGCATCAGCCAGGCACACTGGCACTGCACAGCTGCCTGTGGCTGCTTGGGACAAGGACTCCTGGGCTTCAACATTAGAAAGAAAAAAAAAAAGGAATGGAGTTGGAGGGATGGAAACCCTTTGGACTACAGCAAAAGCCCTGATGAGGATGATCAGAGGGCTGGAGCACCTCTCCTGTGAAGGCAGACTGAAGGAGTTGGGGCTGTTCAGTCTGGAGAAGAGAAGGCTCCGAGGTGACCTCATTGTGGCCTTCCAGTATCTGAAGGGGGCTACAGGAAGGCTGGGGAGGGACTTCTCAGGATCTCAGGTAGTGATAGGACTAGGGGGAACGGAATGAAGCTGGAAATGGGGAGATTCAGGCTGGATGTGAGGAAGAGGTTCTTTACCATGAGAATGGTGAGGCCATGGAATGGGTTGTCCAGGGAGGTGGTTGAGGCCCCGTCCCTGGAGGTGTTTAAGACCAGGCTGGACGAGGCTCTGGCCAGCCTGATCTAGTGTGGGGTGTCCCTGCCCATGGCAGGGGGTTGGAACTAGATGATCCTTGTGGTCCCTTCCAGCCCTGACTGATTCTATGATTCTATGATCTATCCTATTTGTGCTCTCCAGTGGCTCTCAGTACAAGAAGATCAGGTGGTGGCTGGCACTGGGCTGTCCCAGAACAAGTTGTAAGCTAACGACAGGAGGTTCCAGCCTTCAGGTTTGAATCAGAATGAGCTGAATGACAAATGCCACACTCAAACTCCTTGCCCATGCATTTTACTACTTCACACTGAATAAGGCAGAGGGGAAGCATAATGCTCGAAAGTGAATGTGCATTCTTTGACAAATGATTATTCAGTGACTACTTTGGTGATCCAGGGAGTCCTGCTGAGTACTCTCAGCATCAGTGTAATGCTAACTTCACTGGCGAAGATGTTAGCACATCACAATAAAATGCCACATGGTTGTCTTTTGGACTGTTGCTCTTGGGTTAACTAAGAGAAAAGGTATCAAACTAACTAAAATTAGAAATCAAAGCCCAGTTTTCCTGCATCCAAACAAATGCTATATTGTGTATTTCCTTTATCAGAACCAAACTGCACAAGACTGCTTTTGTCTGTGTGGTGACAACAGACACAGAGATCACTTTAGGAATCTGGTCACAGTTCTGTGTGTCTTTTGTGTTATTTACCCTGTGGTCTCCACCATCACAAATGAGGTATGAGGGACTTACATGGTCTTCAGCATATAACCCCTAAGTCAGAAAAGTTTCTCCCAAGGCTGCCCTGAGGACTCCAAGCCAAATGTCAAACCCAGCACCCAACAAATGCCTTCCTTCATCGTCAAAAAAAAGGGGGTTCATTGTACCAGAGGTCCACATGCCCGAGCACAGAAACAGCAAACCAGGGACATGCTGGCAATGCTGGGATTTGCATGCTTCTGCAGTTCCCATCAGGGACACTTCTGACCTCACTTCATGTGGCCCATGACTTGTCCACCCCTCTGGTATCCTGCAGCATCCATGGCCACGTTTCTGATGTCTGCAGAAACTCTCAGCAGACATCTCAGCCCACCCCTCTGTAACTCCACAGGAGTAAAGATGAGTCTGGCAACAATTTGGCCTGTGCTGGAGACCCTGTGCATCAGGCTGGTTGCCAAGAACGATGATGTCCTGCCCTGACAGTGTGCCAAAGGCTGCACAGTGCAGGCAAGGTACCACCATCAGCAGTGAATGGACTGTCCATGGTCACATGGGAGCCCCAGTTTATGGCTCTGGCTGGTTAGGGAGGGCTGGCTGCTTTCACAGGACACAGATGTGCATCCAAATTCCCCCAGCACCACTGAGGCTGATTTCATCTGGTTTCAAATACCTGAAGTGCAAAGACATTGCTCCTTGTGTAAACATCCATTAACTCTAACGCATGCCTGGACCTGCCCCAGCTTCCAAAATCACCAGCTCAGAAAGCATGAAGAAGGAAAACACAATAAGTGCTGCTTGAAACCACAGTCCACCTCCAAAGCTGTGGAACAGAAATGGAGTGGTCTCAAAATACTGCCTAGGCCAGCCTCTGAGGCAGGCTCAAATCTACATCTCGGCAGGTGACACCTGAGCTTCCATAGATGTGGTCTATCTTGCCACATCTCCCAGATGAATCTTTACTAATTAACTGAATGTCTCCTGTGGGTCATATTTTATGAATCTCTTTTTCATTGCCATTTTGGACTGGCCCTAACTGCCCTGCACCCTTTCTGAAGGCAGGAGTGAGGAGATGGAACCCTTGCTCCTAACAGGAAATCAGGAACAACCACTGCTTGGGTCCAGGTTTGCAGGGAATTCATCTAGGAAAGTCAAAATACTATTTTCCCATTCTGTATGGCTATGGCACATGGAGATTGTACTTCTGAAAACTTTCCTAGAGGCAAAACACGTCACTGTTATTGTTTCCTGCCTATCCATCACACTGCCTATTTGGCAAGGAAGAAAATCAGATTTGGAGGCAGCTTTGGCTCAGCCTGCTTTTGGCAACCTGTTCCAACTGCTCCTTTTTTTTTTATTGTTATTATTATTTCATTAGTGTTTCTCATTACTTTATAGCTTACAATTTCATTTTGTGTTTCTGTATCTTGCTGAGCCCTATGTTAAGCTTGACTGATTGAAAATCCTCCAGAATGTCACTGTAAACCACCCCTTTAGTCCAGTGAGACCTTCCCGGCTGAAGGACAGTGGCAGGCATGATCAGAGACATTACTCCTGTGATTTAAAGCCAGTCCAGTACACTGATGCTTCAAACACGCACACTCCAGGTCACATAAGAAAATGAGGACTTCTAGCCCAAGATTTATAACCTCTTTCATATTGAGACTACTCAGTTCCATATTTTAGCTATTACAGATTTTCTGAAGCCCTTTAGCTACAGGAGAGAAACTTGCTCAGATTTGCAAAATATCCTTTTACTCTCCTGGCTGCTTCAAACCTCCTGTTAGACCTGCACATGCACAGAGCTGTAGCTTCCTTTGGTTCCCAAGATCCAAGACCTTTTGAGTTGGTCTATACTAAGCTTGCAAAAACCATTAAGGGAAACCTTACACACAAGGCTGACACACAAAACTATCAGCACACCGCTTGAAACATCCCAGCATTTTCCCTTATCCATCCTCTGCCTTCCCAAACAAATCTGTGGAAGCAGATAAACCTTGAAGGAACATCAGTCAAAACAGGTGAAGTTCCTTGAAGAAGCAGATGCACAGCCTTCTTGATTTCTTTCCGTATCACATTCAAACACAGAAGTCCACAAGTGCAGAATAAGGCACTGCAGATCTGTGAGGTTTGTTTAGTCCACGATCTGTTCACTGGGATGTTGTCCATGTGTTCCTGTGCTGGGTTTTCCAGGGAGCTTGCCTAAGGAGTGACAAACCATGCTGATTTCTCTACAGCAGATTTTGGTCTTTAATCAGTGGAAGAAGTTATTGCAGTGGCCTGGTACAGCACGGTGATGGAAGAAGGAGCAGAAATGATGAAACACAAAACTCAGTGAAATTAAAACAGGGGAAAAACCCACAAGTTTTGTGAGCTCACTGTTGAAAAGTCTGTCAGGAGCAGATGAAGCTGAATATGTCAAGTACAGGTCAGAAACAGTTCAGCTTGCACTGCTTTTAAGTTTTATAGATTCAGCCTTCATTTGTCAGAAAGTCAATGGGACAAGAACATCCGGTATAAGCTTTGGATCAGCCAGGCTTCTTCCACTACAGAGACAGTCTCCCAAAGGGACCCAAACACCAAATTCTGCATGGTTGTGGAACAGGATGGTGCAGCTCAAAGACAGCAGGCATGGAGTGAAATCTCCCTGCTCTGTGATTTGCAAAACTCATCCCTTTGGCCTCGTACCTGATGCACCCACACAGCCAGAAGTGTCTGAGTTCAGGCAAAAAACCTCATGTGTGAGCCAGCCAATTTCTCCAAGGCAGCTCAGCCAAGACACACAAGAAGAGCCTCCCTTCTCCCCACTGTGGCACAGCCTGTCTGTCCTCTGGCCCAGTGCAGCCCCCATGGCTGTGAAGCCTTCTAACCCTGTCTGAGCTTGTGGAGAAAGCTGGTGAAGTTGCCCAGCACTGAGGCATCCCTACGCTTGGAACAAAGGTCCTAAACAAACCTTGACATTATTTTTTGCAGCTCAGTTGAGCCCTAGGACAATGTATTTCTGCAAATCCCTTGGAGGAAGCCTTCATGTGAGAGACAGTGATAGAGCAAAACACAAAGGGAAAGCGTGAGCCAAAATAAGATCACATAAAGCCTTGGGTACAAGGTGCTCAGCTGTTGTGTCAGCACCGCTCGGGGGGCAGAGGTCCTGCGGATTTCCACACCAGTAGCACACACAGATGTCGGTCTCAATGTCCTTCCAGGGTGATAAACCTCTCTCTCACAGGGCCAGCTTAGACAACATGAAGAGGGGCATGCGCAGCTGATGACCAAGTGCCACTGGAGCTCTGGGTTCATTCTGATGAGATTATGCTAGGAAGGATAAAGGTGCAGGGCTCTTGTGAAGAGCATCACTTGTGCCATGCAGCGCAGATTTCACCATGGGTGCTGCACAGAGAGACACTGACCCTGCACCTGCACATGTCTGCAGAACAGTTGGTGATAAACACAGTCTCCTGACAGGCACTCAAGGCTCTGAAGTGCCAACAAATATTTGCACTGCTGTGGAAAGAGCTCCTTCACACAAGGAGGGGAGGAAGCTTTGGAGGGCAAAGTAAATAAAAAACACACTGTGTGTGTTGTGCTGCTTCTGGGCTCCACACTCTCTTTGCTTTGGATGGAATCCAGGCTGAAGTCCCAGCACTCTATGAAGGTGGGAAAAAGCTGTCTGTGGAACTTAGTCTTTTACGCCCTAGACTAGAGCTGTATGCAAAGCAGGAAGGTTTGTCTATTTTCCAGTGGAATACTGCTTTGCAAACAAATTCACACTAATGAAACTCTGTTTGCCTTTTGGAGAAAAGACTTACAAAGAACAACTCCTTGTCACCATTGGCTGCAACAAGTCACCAGATCTGGTGAAAGTGGTGATTTCACACACTGCTCCTTATTGATCCACAATTAGCTGCTACAAGACAAGACAGAGGAGAGCTGCTGGCAGGGTGGAAAGCAAAGAACCAGTGAGAAAAGGGAAGCACAATCCAAGAAAGCTCCAACGGTACTGGGTGGCTGTACCTACCAGGGAATCTGCTAAAAGAAACCACCCCACCTCCAAACAGAACCAGCACCCTCAGCTCAAGACAATGAACACTGCAACTAAGAAATGGGGAGGATGGTGGCTTCCCAAACAGTGTCCTGATGCTCTTCATGTGGATTGCATGTATGAAGCATGAACACAGCATGCAGTCTGGGCAAGCTCTCTAGATCTGCACCACAACCTCCACAAGATGGTGAACCATGACAATGTCCTACCATGATTCATTGGAGAGCAACATTCCTCCCTGCAGTGCACAGCCCACTAAGAAAAATAAAACAAGATAAACACAACCCCCATGGGACTCTGAGGCAATACAGGGCAAGAAATGAGTCTTGGTTTTCAGAAATTTCATTTTTTGATCCCAAGAAACAAAAATGTCCACAGAAAGCAGATGCTCTTTTAGTGAAAAATCATGTCCCACCCACAACCCAGCTCCTCATCAACCTCATTTATGTGAACAATCTGACTGGCTGGTGAACTTCAGGCTCATTGTCTCATGAGCCCAGATTCCCTCATGGTGTGTATCTCAGAGTCCTGCTGAGCTCATCACTGAGTTTGCACCAGCTCTGGCCCTACACCCAGTCACAAGTGAGTGCAGGAAAACATCAGTTTTAATTGTCTGTGGCACAAGAGAGATCCCTGCTGCTCAAGTGCAGCTATTCAGCCACAGTTTGGATGATGTCAGTAAGCACAAAACAGTATCAACAATCTTCTTCACAAGAGTTAAAGAATAAAAGGACTAAAACCCCAAGCTCCAGCAGAGTATTTCTAACAACAAACTTCTGAAATCTTAAAGTGCTTCTCCTTTAGGTGCTTTCAAGAGAGAAGAGATAGCAAATGAAAGGGGAAGAATAAAACAAGCTTGGAGAGTGCAGCCTGAGGCTGTAATCTGCTTTCAAGAGCAGACATTAAAAGGAAACCTCAGCAAAGCCTTCAAAGGCCAGGTGAATGAGTATAAAAGCCATCCCTGCCGGGTTTGATGCAGCGTCCTGGCACAGCTCTCAGACCAGGTTTCATCAGCTGCAGTTGAGTGGAGGTGGAGGGGACCATTCCCACAGCCTCCCTCTTCAGGCTGGAGAGTCTCCAGACCAGGGAGCACACAGGTGATGGCCAAGCCTCCATCGAAGGGGAGAAGCCTGAGCAGGAGCCCTGGGTTTGCGCTGCTGGCCGCGCTTGCAGAGCGCCCGCGAGGACGCGTCCTTGGAGAGCCATCCTCATGTGTTTCCAACTTCCTGAAGAATGCTTGTAAAATACGACTGAGCCACATTACCCTTTGTCCTGCACTTTTATTCCACTAATGGACAAATTGGGAGAAGGCTGAGAACAAATGTGCTATTAATTACACAAATGGCTTTTTAATAGAACCTTGGATGATTGTGCAGCCACTAAACATTGTCCAGAAATTTCTTAATAATGCTGGGGGACCGAAGCATTCCTCAGGAGAGAATAAAGATGCCATTGAGCAGGAGGGGAGGCTCTGTCAGGTTAGTTTAAGAAATAGCAGACAAAGGGTGTGCATTGTGTGGCAGGAGCGACAGCCCCTCTCCGAGCTGTCCGGCTCCTCCAGCAATGACAGATTTTCTAATTCACTGCAGATTCTCATAAGAGTGGGTGGTCAGTCCTGAGACCCAGACAGTGGGGCCATTGATAGTGGGTGGGAGAGACCTAAGTCAGAATTAACCTGGGCTGATTTAATACAGTGGAGAGTCTTAGCATCAGCATAAAATTAGGATTACTACACTAAATGTTAGGTCAGGATGTTAAATCCTGCTGCTGAAAGACCTACAGGCAGACAGCCGAGGCTCAGGGTGAGGACTGCAGTCAGTTGGGGCTGGGCTCAGCCACGCATGTAGCCTTGAGAAGCTGAAGACACCTTCATGGATTCTCTGCAAGCAGTAACTTTAAACATCCACATTTTTTATGTTTCTGCTAATCTTCCTTTCACCTGACATTACAAGGGACAAGGCAGTAACTGGCTCAGGCTTGTCCCAGCTTCCTTGGAATGATCTCACAGAGAGGAGCAGTTCCCTGTGTCTGCTGTGTCCTGCAGCTCCCTTCTGCATTCTCTTTCACAGAAGGGTTTTGATACCCCAAAAGCTGTGTGGAAAATTATCCTACCCACTGTCACTGCAGTGCTTCAGGCAACAGGGTTTGAACCCGGGAGGAAGGGAATTGTAAGTCAAGGTGCCACTTGTAAAATACATTCACGTTTCTTTTTTCCCCATGACTGAGCCCATCCAATGCAGTCTTCACAGGCCAGGGCAAAAATCTCCTAAGAAATTCTTGATGAAGCCTAAGCATCCTCTGGTGAGCACAGCAAAGCAGCTGTTGCCCCTTCTGCATTTCAGAAGCTGACACATCCCCCAGCACCTGCTGTATTTTCAGAGACACACACCCTTCACTCTCAGATGTTAGCAGTGCACAGGGCAAGGGGCTGAAACCAAACCCATCCTCTGAAACAAAAGGAGGCTTGCCTGCCAGTGCTGCTCGTTCCTGCAGAGCACACTATGGGCAGGTTATGTTTTCACTTAAGGAGCTCCACCAAAATGGCTCAAGCACTTTTACTTGTACTGGTCTTACCCACCTGGGGTCGTCACCCTGGTGCTACAAGAGGCACCCCAACACATGCTCCTCTCACTACCACAGCTGCTTTGATGCCCGCAGACTGCACCACACTGGCCCTGCCTGAGCAGCATGTCCTGCACTGGCAGAAGGCTCTGCTGCAGCCCTTTTCAGGGGTGAAATGTGCCCTTCTTCAAGGCACAGCTCACTGAAGAACCACAGACTTACTGAAATGTGAGTCCCCCAGGAACGTGCTGGGTTCCCAGCTGAACTCTCAGCATCAGGAAATCCCAGTTCACTGGCTTCACTGGGAAAAGGCTGAAACTTGGTAATTTTACACAGATTAGCTGTCTCTGCTAAAACAACCAGTGCTGAGGATCTAGACAGCGAAACCAAGGGCACATTCCACCTTTTCAGGCAGGCTGTATGATTGCTCTTTAGCTTTCAGAAGCAGGTCAGCATCATGACAAGCTGGCCTCCAGTGGGGATTTTACAGGGCGCACCACAGTCCACAAGTTCCAACAATGCAAGAGGCAAAGGCTGTGCCAAGTGCTTCACCTGATGGCCCCAGAGGTGATCCACAGTCATCGGCACTGCCCTTCCCAAGATGCTGGGCCAAGGTCCGAATGTGGTAAAGAGCCTCCACTCTTCTGGCTTTAGACACTTAAATCTGACCCTCCAATATCTGGTCACTGGGGCTTTCATTTAATTGCAGCATACCAGGGGGATAAGCAGGGAAGCTGCCCATGGGCTTCAGTGCCAGAGCTCCTTCCAGAGGAACAGGAGGCCCTTTAGCTTCCAGCCTCTCCCCAGCCTGTGACAAAAAGCCTGTCAAAGCCTGCCAGTACCTAGAGTATCAGAGCAGAAATTATTTAAAATTCAGGCAATCTAAAGATTCCTACCTTAACACTCTTGTGAGCCCAATACAAACTTTATGAAAAATCCCTGCACAGAACTTTTAAAAAAAGGAAAAAAAGAGCAAAATCAAAAATCCAAGAATCAATACGGACAAAACAGCTCTGGAAAGAGAATAGATCTTGTGCTCAGTCCTTAAGTGTTAGTGCTGAGCAGAGAGCCGCCTCTCAGTGACAGGTACTGGCACATAAATGGGAACTTAAGCACAAAGAAGCATCAAGGAAAATACCTGCAGAGTGTCAGCTTTTCTTGCAAGGACAACATTGCTGCTAATGTAGAAACAAAGATGAGACATGGGGTCAAGACAGGAGCTGCCTTAGCTCTAAACATGCTGGCAGTGTAACAAGTTAAGCTTGCTGTCTGCCAAGAAATACCTGACCAATGCAGGCTAATATCCTTTCTTGTTTTCTTTTGGACATATTTTTGTAATTGCTTGTCCTCAGGTACAGAGATGCTTAGGGGAAGTCATTAATCTTTCATGAGACTATTCTACCATTTCTTAATTCTGAACAATAAAAGCCTGGAAAGGTTTGCATTCCCATGTCACTGTCTACTTCAAGGGAAAGGAAGTTTTAATGGAAGATAAATCTGATCAAATGATAGAAAGAGATAATGAAATAACTGTGTTAAAGATAGTGGTGTAACTGAGAGGGGAAAAAAGCCATTGAACTTCACTCTTTTTTTCCGTCCTACAAGACCAGATGGGCTCTGCAAACATCACAAAACATCACAGCTGAAAAAGCCCAGGACTTTTCATCCTACTCTTCCTCCATCCCCTCACCTCAACTCACACATCCCCCTCTTTTCCACCAGATACAGAAGATAAAAACACTTCTTGTTCACTGTTTGAGGCAGGTGTGGTTGAGCTGAGTGCAGAGTAGGTAACCAGCTCGAGGGACCCACTGGCCAGATGCCCCACGCAGGCTGCTCAGACACCACCTGGTTAGTCCCAAAACCACCATGAGTCAAAGAAAAGAGTGTAGCCAGTGTGCTGAGTGTGTAGCCAGTGTGCTGAGTGTGACTCTGGGCTGTGATGAGACCATTACAGACAACCAGGGGAAATCATCCAAGTGGTGCTCATGGCACAGGTGCAGAATGACAAACAGCATCCAGGAGCATGGGGGAGCATCCACAAAAGGTACAAACCGCTGTACAAGTGCTTTCTGAGCCAAAGGCTCTGTTGAAGGAAGGCTTAGCTAGTAAGATCACAATCACGAGAGCACTGAGATGATTTATCCTCCTCTTGTGATTCTGCCTCACTGTGCAGCAGCACCATGCAGTCGGTGTCCCTGTACATCACAGCCTGTTCTGCAGAGGGTCTGTACAGAGTGTCCTGTGCTGTTCTTTAGAGCATGCCACAGATGTGGTAACCACTTGAACATTATTTGATCTGAAAGCAATTATTAAGCAATTATTAAGTGATTACAACACATTGCACTGCTTATGGCCTGAACGGGTGGTTCCCTTGACCAGGACAGGCTGTTGGCTACACCCAGACACGGCTCCACGCTCAGATGGCCCCGGGGCAAGCAGCATCTTCCCCTCAGAAGCAGCGAAGCTGCTCTGTGCATGCTCACAATCCCGAGATTGTACTCACAAAGCTAGTTTGAGTAGGGCTGGGCAGAAATAATCACCCTTTTGAAATGTCTCGGTCCCCTTTGTCACCGACATTTAGATGAAATTAGCCCCTACGAGGTCTCCCCCGTCGCTGAGCACTAACCTGAGCCCGGGGCTCATTTGCTCTTTTTCTGCCCCAGTTGCCGTGGATGGAACAGCAATCCAGCCCCAGCAGGGAGAGGCACTCCTCTGCTCCGGGTCCTTGGCACACTGACAAAGTGGAACAAACACAGCGTCCGCGGGTTTGGGGTCAAAGCACAGAGCCTGCCTGGTCTCAGCTACATTTCCACAGCTCCCAGCGCAGGCGTTTGGAGACCTGGCTGGATCTCTCGTGTCGTTAGACAGTGTGCAGATACAGCCCAGCACTTGTGACGTTACCACTGCCCTGTGTCTAAAGGGTCACTGACATAAACAAAATGTCCTTTTACAGTAAATTTGGCAACAGCTGTTTTGGAAAATTTGTCTTTTTATGTTTCTTTCCAGCCTTCCCATCTGTGAAGAGCTTACCCCCATTCCAGCTCTGCCTGTCTGAGATTAAATATTCTGCATCTGTGCCAGGGTGCTTTTGAGGCATGTTCCAGACAGGTATCATCTACCTCTTCTGTGCTCAGGCAGCATCAGAAAAACCTGGGATGAGGTCCAGAGAAGTCATGCCTCAGAAAGCATCGCCCTGCTTCAGATGAGTGACCAAACGTTCAAACAGCAAGAAGCAGAAGCTAGAACTAAAAAACCCCATCGCTTGCCCAGCAAAGGTCACCAGGGGAGCTGGAAGGCTCCATACCAGACAAGTGCCATTCACAGAGAGATCCTCTTCTTGTCAGAGCTGGATTACTCCCTTCCACTGTCACTGTAAGAAAATGGCCTGCAGGACACATCTGTAGGGAAGAACAAGAGCGTTTTCCTCTCTCTGGTGCCGCACAGAGCCTTTCTCTGAGAGAAGGCTCAGCCAGCTTCCATTCACTTCTTTTTTACATTATATTTTTAACTATATATTTAAAGTACTTATATATATATGGTGTGTGTATATATATATATGTATGTATTTTAAAACATAGCTTTCACTCTCTTAAGCCACTACAGTCATTGACTGAACCATGAATTTTGCCTGTATGAGCTGGTGGCCCAGATTCGAGTCTAGTACTTAAGGTACAGATAAAGGTACTTCAATGGCTAGTGCATTTCTCTTTGTTTTACCTGTGCCAGGCCATAAATGGAACTCTTTATACACTAACAGTGGGTTCAGCTTTCTAAATGGTAAAAAAATATTTCCTAGAACTGTGGCCCAGTCGTCTGAGGTCTTCTCCATGTCACTTTATCTGTGTAATCTGATCTCCTGCTTCAGTTAATGTCTGCCCCATTCCTGTGACTCCCTTACTTCACTAATGTTTGTAAAATAATGACTTTAGGCAACAATCATCAGCAGCTGCATATAAACTACTTTTGTTTCAAAAAGAAATCCCTACATAAGTTGCTTGTTGTCTGATTTTACTCCTCAGGGCCAAGGGCTGGCTGTTGTGACACCACATGTGCTAAAGGAATTTATTTGGGATGTGAGAGACAGCAGCATCATGCAGCAGGAAAAAAAAAAAAAGTAAATTATTAGAAATTCCATCAAGTTATGTGCTTTGGTGCTGCACAAGAAAATAACATGACACTTGTGGTCCATTCCCTGTGAGGTGCTTGGCCTCTGCTTACGTCTTTCCAGTGCCAGCTCTGTAACAACAGCACACGGCAGCCCCTGCACTTGGTACGTGACATAGGTGGACTGTTTCTCCTGAGTGCTCCTTGTACATTTAGCTGTTTCCATAGAAAATCCTTTCTGAACTGGCACTGCCTTTTCTCTGAGGAGACCTCAGGCTCTGGGCTCCCCTTGAGGAGAAGATCTGAGTTGCTTTACCTTTACTTCTGTCACTACCAGAGTGAGTGCATCACAAGCAGCTGATCAGAAGCTCCCCTGTGCTCCACAGTTGACCACAAAGTCTTCAGAGTTCTTTTACAAATCCTGTGGAAAGCAGAGGTAATATTGATGCATGGGAGAACAAGCCCGGGTCTGTTTCTGGAGATAAGTGGTCAGGACAATGTATGGCTGTTGGGCTTTCAGGCTGTACCTGGATCCTGAAGAGCAGAAGAAGCTCTTGTTGAAGCCAGTAGGTCCTTGTTGAATCACCATAGCAACAGAAATCTCAGCAGAGCGAAAACAGGCAGCAAATTTTCTCCACCTTTTCCTGGTCCTTGTGGTAGTTGCCTGATCTTTAGCAGAGATGCTGCTGGAGTCCATCAGGGTGCAGAGAGGTGGAATGTGTCCAGCAGCAGGCCGGGTAATCCATTCCAGACCTGTGTGTAATGCAGGGAAACAGGTGCAAGCAATTGTGCTGCTGTCAGAGCGCTGCCATCGCTGCTGAGGTCTCAATCGGCACCGTGGCAGCGCTGCCACCGCCAGCACATCTGCAACCCTTCGCTGGGTGCTTCCCGAGGACATCATGGGAAACTCAATTGGGCATGATTGCTGCCATTTCCCCTTTCCTGCTGAAAACCCAGAGAGCTGACAAACCACAGTAACTGCTAAGAGCTCACTGTTCTTCCTCAGATGCCACACAGGGCAGGTGTGATGAGGATGCAGCACATCCCTCCAAGCACCACCCTGCAGCTGACTCCTTCATGAGACTTTTGCAGGTAAAGGGGTTGCTGCTGCTTCACTTCACGACACCCTGGTAACAGTTCAGCCTCAAACATGTTCCCACCATGTCTACTGAACTCCAGCAAACCATTCAGCAAGTTTCCTTGCAGGTAATAACAATCATCTGAAACAATTTCTAGGCCGTATCATAGCTTTGTGTGCAATGCTGTCAGCTAACAGGTGATCCAGCTCCTCTCTCTTCTCACAGCAAACAGGAACACAACCACACACACCTAACATGCAACCTCCCCACAAAACAGGACCTTGACCACACAGGCTGGGTTCTTCTCTACTTCCACCAGGTTACACCAGCTTGAGGGTTGCAGGTTGATATGATCTTCAGTAAGATTAGTGTATTCTGCTCATTTAAATGTCAGTTTATTTTTGCAACAATAACATGGGGTTTGCATCTCTACAGCAAACTTGTTTCAGGTGCAAATTTTATCTTCTCAGGGGGATGCTCAGAACCCTTTGGGTTTAGGGCTGTGGCTGGCATGTATGGCAGTTCTACAGATTTGATTTTTATACATACACACATGCAGACACATGCATTAATTTTATACATCATTGACAGAAATAATAAACTTCCTTAGATATACTCAAAAGTAGCCTCCGATGCCTTTCTAATGTCCCTGTCAGCAACCCCAGTGAGTATTCCTGCTTCCTTATCTGACCTCAGAGTGGTCTCTGTAGGACAGAGGATGTACAGGGGTCACAGTTGCCAAGTGGCTGGCACCTTTCACATGCTAGGAAACAGGAGGTGCTCTGAGATGAGGAGTGGCAGCACTTCTTTGTGTCTACATTTCACACCAACCGCTTTTAAGACTGTTGTAGGAGAGCAAAGCTGCAGCCACACTGATTAGATGATCTCACTAATGAACTCAGTTTTACCTCTGTCACTCAAAAATATGCTCTGCCACTTTTTTTCTTATTTTCTTTTCAGGAAGTTCCCACAGATCCTGTCTTGACTGGGAATCTGCAAGGTGATCTCTGTGGTCCCGGGAAGCTCACAGCATGCAGGTCATAAGGAAAGCACTAACTCTGGGTTTGTCTGAAATGTTTTCAGAGTCAAAGTTCTTCCTCTCCTCTTATTTTCAACTTACATATTTTTCTGTATTGCTATTTCTTCCCATTGGAAAGATTTAACTGCTAGTGGAAGCCCTTTGGAGCACCTGGCTCGGGAGAGTAGGAGACAGGAAAGTTTGATTTATGGAGGATGCCAATGACTTTCTTCTGGCTGTGAAACTTAGCTCTGTCTTTCTGATGCTTTTTAAAGCACAACCATGTGTGGAAAAGGATTAATCTCTGTAACTTCCCTTACCTTTAGAAGCAAAAAGGTAATGTATTTATTGTAAAAGCTGTTTGCTTTTTTCAGACTCGTGTTTCAGTTCAAACCAGATCACTTTACACAACATGGATTGTTCAGGAGGGATGCTGATGGGCAACCCAGCAGCCTACCCTCATGGCTCTGTAATGGCATCATTAAATACGGAAGCATTAGAAAAACATATCTGGACACCACAGGTGACCCTTGAAAGGAAAACCTTGTGAGAGCAGAGAGAATTCCTGTAATTACACCCAAAGCTGTGAGCAAGCAGAGCCCAGCTGCACTCAGTGCTGTGACCCCACACTGCTCCCCGAGCCCATCGCCTCCTCCTAGCTGAGTGGTTAGTGGCCATTTCCACCTTTCCAATGACACACAGCATCTCCTATAACAGTCAAAGATTTTCCAACATAATCAAACATGGAGAAAGTAATTTCCAATCCTCTTCCAATCACAGACAATCCTCTTGCCAGCTTCTTCCTCACAGGCTCAGCATTTGGCCTGTGTAGGTGAAGAACTCTGCTCTCTCAGGAGTACCATGAATCTCCAGAAACTCCGGGATGCACAGAAACTGCTCAGCACTTGAACACAGAGGGGGCTCCTCTGCTGAGCCAATGGAAAGGGTAAAGAGTCCAGACTCCTGAAATGGACCCACAGGCCAGGTTGCCATGGGCAGCTAGGTTTCTGCCAGCAGAGAAGGGACCTGCAGAGAGATTGTCTTGACAGCTTCAGTCTTTGCAGCTGTAACTCACACCAAGGAGACTGGAAAGAAGGAACGGTTCTGGGAGAAGCTGGATAAATCATGGTTTAAATTATTTCTGTGGGAAGGGAGCCCTTTAGCCTATTAACCAATGGTATGGCAACCACCCCTGTGTTCTATTTGTGCATCAGCTGAACATTTTAATATGCCACAGCTCGCTGTGGATTGCTCCACAGCAGTCTGTCAACACTCGCGTGAGTCACAGCTCACTGCTGCAGGAAGCTAGCTGGATGGCTGCAGCTTTTAACAAGGAGACAAAATGTGACAAATAGCACCCAGAGAGTAAAACATTTGTAAAGGCCTGTGCCAAAAGAATAATCAGTTACGGTGATTCATTTCATTTGGAGAGTTGCAGCCTTTTATGCTGCCTGAGCACTGCAAACCCATGGGTGACATGACCTGCAAATACCAGTTAGCTGGAATCACCACTTGAGCTTGGGCTGTTCCGCACTCTACAGCTGTATCTGTTTTATGTGACCTGGGTAAAACCATGAAGTGTGCTTCTAACAAACCACATTCCATTTACTCTAAGCTGTTAATGGTGAACAGTAAATGCATGGCCTTGACTGCATTGGGCTGAGCTGCTTCTGCTTCTCACCCACTGAAGAGAGGCTGCATGAGCAGTTTAAGAAACGCAGGAGTGTTCCCCAGGGCAGTTTTGCAGTCAGTGCAGGTAGCGAGTCTCCTAGATCATCTGCAAGCCCTGCCACAAGCTGCCCTTGGGTCATGGCCATGCCAAATCACAGTATCACAGTATCACAGTATAACCAAGGTTGGAAGAGACCCCAAGGATCATCAAGTCCAACCCGTCCCAACAGACCTCACAACTAGACCATGGCACCAAGTGCCACGTCCAGTCTCCTCTTGAACACCTCCAGGGACGGCAACTCCACCACCTCCCCGGGCAGCCCATTCCAATGACGAATGACTCGCTCAGTGAAGAACTTCCTCCTCACCTCGAGTCTAAACCTCCCCTGGCACAGCTTGAGACTGTGTCCCCTTGTTCTGGTGCTGGTTGCCTGGGAGAAGAGACCAACCCCCTCCTGTCCACAACCACCCTTCAGGTAGTTGTAGAGAGCAATGAGGTCACCCCTGGTCCTTCTCTTCTCCAGGCTAAACAACCCCAGCTCCCTCAGCCTCTCCTCACAGGGCTGTGCTCAAGGCCTCTCACCAGCCTTGTTGCCCTCCTCTGGACACGTTCAAGTGTCTCGATGTCCTTCTTAAACTGAGGGGCCCAGAACTGGACACAGTACTCAAGGTGTGGCCTAACCAATGCAGAGTACAGGGGCACAATGACCTCCCTGCTCCTGCTGGCCACACTATTCCTAATACAGGCCAGGATGCCATTGGCCCTCTTGGCCACCTGGGCACACTGCTGGCTCATGTTTAGGCGGGTGTCAATCAGCACCCCCAGGTCCCTCTCTGTTTGGCAGCTCTCCAGCCACTCTGACCCCAGCCTGTAGCTCTGCATGGGGTTGCGGTGGCCAATCCTCTCTCTCAGTATCTGCGATGGCCACAGTTTGCCCCCAGGACACCCCCATGAGCCACGTGCCCACTCTGGAAGTTTGTAGCCACACTGCCCAGTCCATTCTTCCTGAAAGCCCTACTGATCCTGTTCCTTCAGCATCCCACCTGAACTGCTTTCTGCTCTTGTGAAGGACATCAGCTTGCAGGTGGGTGTGTGCCATGAGCCCTTCCCTCTTGCACACCGTAAGGACACTTTGCCAGCAGCTTTTCCCACCTGGCAGTAGGCTGCAGTCACTCAGTGACTGAAGCAGTCATTGAGAAATCATTACCTTGAAACCAGCAGTGGGTTTTAAATCCTTGTTCAAATGCTAAATAGTCACTTCTTTGGCTTAAATATTTAGTTCTTTTCCTTCTAAGCCATTAAAAGTGTTTCTTTTACTGTTTCCTTCACAATTTTTTAGGACCTATAAACTTGTTGGAGTTTAGTTTAAATTTAAAGTAACTGGATTCTCATGAAACTCTCCCTGGGACTTTGAAGGAAAGCACCAAACACGGCAGCAGCAATCAGTCTTGAGGAGCAGCTCCTCTGCCTTTCAGTGGCATTTAACTCTCACATAAATCACAGCACTGGAACTGATTCCTTGGCTCACAGTGATTCCAGAACAAAACCCAGAAAGGTAGATGAAATTTAGGTCAAATCCACCACAGCCTGAAGGAAATGGTTGTGAGATCACTTGCACGGCAGTGAGGATCCCTGGGGCAGGCGGCAGGAAGGATGTCTGCAAGTGCAGAGTCACTTACCCTGACTGCCCAATGCATCACTTTACTTACAACCATAACTGCACTAAATAGAGGGGTGAAGTGGCTAGATGATTTTTGGTACTTGTGCTATGGGGAGCTCAATTCCAAGCACAGGGAAAGAGAAGTGGTCAGCAGCTCCTGAAATAAGGCTGGTTTTGTGCAGGAACAGGAGGAAACCACTGATGATCTGTTCACATCATTCACCTTGAACAGATCCTGGGGTCTCAGCTGGTTCCTGCCAGCTGTATGCTTCTGGGACAAACCTCCCCTTTCAATGTGAAAATCCCCACTGAGTAAGACTCTTCTACAACATCTTCAGAATATCTCCTACTGCCTCTCAGCAGACGGACTTATTTAATGGGCTAACACATGGTCCCTCTTCCTGGGCGCTGTTGTCACACAGCCCTACGGTGCCAGGCACAGTAGGCATGTCACAGGGAAGTCATAGTACTGGGAGCATTCCTAGATCCGAAGTTCCACAGATCGGTGGTCCTTGGGATTGATGGGACATGGACAAAAAGAGCTGATGATCCCTACACTGATGGCCTGTCCCCCAGACATCCTCCAAGGTAAAACCTGCTTTGGGCTACCGGAAGAGCTTTACAATGACTCAGGGTCATGTTGCTATCTACTTCACCTCTTGCCCTATATTTAAATAGAAGAAATGTGTGGCTTAGTTTAGCCACCTTTGTAGGAATGCTTGGAAATATCCATGTTTTCTCCTTAAATCCATTTTCCTGCAGTATCTTTGTATCTTTGTCCACATTTTTATCAACATCTTTGCTTTATTTTTGAGCCAAGAGCTGCTGGAGGTAGATTGCATAATTGGGAAATCACAGAGACCAGAGGAGCAATCTCCTAAGCACTCTCTAGGGCAAAACCAACATGGAAACTGAAAAAAGCTGTTCTCCCAAGGCTGGTGCCTCCCAGACAGCTACAGCCTTCCAAGTTCTGTCAGCTTCTGCCTCATACATAAACCATAAGGCACATGGCCTCTGCCTTGCTGGTTTGCAGCCACTTTTATTGCTCCACCGTTGACACTAGAACCTGAAACGCAGGCTGGAAGTTAAAACTTCGCAGCTGCTGAAGGCTGACCTGCCTTGCTCAGGTTCAGAACTTTTCTCTTTAATCTATTGTTCTCTTCAACCTGTTCAAGATTACCAAAAGGTAAAATCTTATATGCCATGACCCAGGCAGAGCAGGAACAGCTTGAACAGCACCAAGGAACTGACTAATCCTAACTGATTTAATATTTTCTATAGCATGGTCCAGTCTAACTCATGCATGAAGAAGGGGAGGGGAGCACTTCTCTTACCTGCCTATGAAGATGATTATATCCCACCCAGTCACCTTCCCATCCCTCAAAGAATTTTATTTAACCTGAACATTTTCTATAAGTAACAGAAGGCAGCTGGATGACTCTGCCCTCTTTTTCCTGAGTCTGGTGGTGGTGAATGACCAGGGGGAAGTGAGAAGACTCTGGTGGTGCAGGTCAGGCCAGGTGAGACATTAGAAATAAGACTACAGGTAAGAAGAGGCTCTTCTGGCTCACCAGAAGCAGCAGGATCAACACAGGCTGAGACCTTGCTGTCCTGCTTCACCACAGTGTCCTTCTGCCATGCCTTGTGCTGGGAAGGGACCCAGGGGCTGGTCAGTGCAACAGGCAGGACGTGCATGGTGAGAATTACTCTGGCTGCACCACAGATCCCTGAGACTGGAACACCTTTCTCCCTGCACCAGAGTTCCTTTCCCAGGAAAACAAAGACCTGTTTGCATCACTTTTGATAGGCTAATTCTTCATAAATAACTCTGCACAGCATGATTTATTTCCCTTACTCCATCTTCAGGCTGGAATTAGGCTTTTAGTTCATGTTTCTCTATGACTTCGGCCATGTACTCCACAGCCCAAGTTGTAATGACAGCTATAAATACTTGACTAACAGAGAATAATTTGGCTGCCCATGCCAGAAGCCAGAACCCACTCCTGAGGTACCTTTGCTGGGGCAAACCCTGCTCCGCTCTCAGCCCAGGCCGATCGATTTCAAGCCCTCCCCAGGCATGCGGAGGGGCAGCTCTTTGATACCCTCCATCCATCTGCCACAGCGATACGTCTTATGGCAAAGCAAACAGAAGGAGATGTCAAGATGTCCTTCTCTCTCTGGTTAGCATTATTCACAGTGGATACAGTGTTTTGGTGAGGGGTGGGAAGGCTTGAAAGCAGAAGGTAGGGTCTGACTCAGGAAAGTTGGGGGGTTACTGAGATACCTATCAGCTTAAACCTTTTGACAAAACATGGTGATGTCAACTTGGGTTAAACCTTTAAGATGGGGTCTGGCTATAAGAGGGCCAGCCCCTCATGGGGAATGGGCTTTCCAGAGATCTGGAAGGTTAATCTAAATTATCCTGGAGATTAGCCCTGAGACAGGGAACGGTTCCACAAACATCACCGCTGCTGGCCCAGCAGCCATGTGATACCCTCAGGCCTTGGTCAGCGTTTTCAAGGAGAGTAATCCTGAGCTCAGTAGAGAGGAGAGGACATAATTTTATAGGTGAGGCTGTCACTCTCTCTTGGGGTGAGTTATGGGGCTGGGCTGGCAGTGGAACAGGAGCATACAAGTTACAGGTCAAGCTCTTCAAAGACTGTCAGCTCAAGCAAATCCACTCTGCAAATTTAGAGTTCTTCACCCTGAAGTGTTGAGCAATTTATTCTGCTTTAGAAGAGAAATAAGCTGTGACCCTGTTTCTTATATTTCCAGCTACTATCTTTGACTTATTGGAGTCATCACTCAGCCACTTTGCGAGAGGTCTGTCGCGTCAGTAACATGGAAAGGTTCCAGGAAGCTGCTCAGTGCTGGCTGTGAGTGGAACAGAGGATGCTGAACGGACTGCTCACAGACATCAGAAAGTGCAGCTTGCTTTCTGCAGGGATCTGCCACACATCTCACTCAGAGAGGTCACTTAAAGTGGGGTTTGTACTTTTAAGGGAACACAGTGGATTCCCATTGCCCAAAAGCAGGTTCAAAAGGAGATGTGGGCACAAACAAGGCATTTCACAAACCAGGAGGACTCAGAGTATGTAGTGGGTGAAATGATGAGGACTACCTGAAATCACACAGTGAATACAGCCAGATTCTACCCAAGCATTCACATAACACCAAGCCACCAGTTACCTCCAAAACCCTTTTGTTTATTATGAGCACTGTCTCAGTAGGAAAATCATTGCAGAGTAAGAATTTAAATAAAGAGGAGTCAGAATTCCAACAAAACCAATGTGTAGTTACAGAGGCATCCCAAAGGCAAGGACTGGCCTGGATGCTCTGATCATTCTTACTCCATTGTATTTTTAAACAGTGGACAAGGGGCAAATGATGCATTAGAAGTCACAGAATATTAAATAGATTATAAACCTCTCTGAAGCCAGGGGATTTTTATTTCAAGTGCTAGAACTGCACAAAACTGGAGGCACACGTAACAAAAACAGTTTTCTATTTGATAACTCTCATTTTTCTTGTTCAAAAGGGAAATGATGTGTGAATTACGGGGTAGGAACATGTTTCCTATTGAAGCCTCCAAGGGAATGTGCCCCTTCCAAAGTCACTTCTCATATAAGAACATTTCACACTATGGATCCTCTGAGCGTGAGAATGAAGAAGGAAGGAGTCACCCATAACCACTCAGGCACACTCAAATCTGCACCCCCTTGTCCTTGCTGCCACCCAACAGCCATTGCCAGCTGAAGTGCTGGAAGTTCTGAAAAACACCAGGTTTATTTCTAGTATCTGGTGAGAGTTCAAATGGTCAAATACCACAAAAAAAGAGGCAGTTGGTCAGAGTTTCAGCTTAGCTTTCCAAAGCCAAAAAATGTGGACAGATTGGACAAGCGTCAAGCAAACACCCAAACAGTTCAAAGCCAAGGGGTAAATCCAAACTAAGGGCCTGGATATGGAAGTTCCCACATTGCAGTGGTACCTGGATCCAGATTCAAAAATGTCTGTGCACCCTGTACGTACAGAGGGATGAATCATAACCATGTCCAAGTCACCTTTCTCTTCCTCCTCCAGCTCGGAAGGTGTTTGAGCCTGAAACCAAGTCTGAGCCTGCTTCTCACATCGTCCTCCAGGTGGCTGGGGGCTCACACTCCAACCCGAGCACAGATCCTTGCATCTTGGCCAGCGAAACACAAAGGTTTGAACAGCTACTGTGGAGCTGGCCATGGTCTCATGAGTCTGCTCCCAGGGACAAAGTGTTTCTGATGGGAGCATGGAACACTTCATCATGGAGCGCAGCACAGTGAGGAGCCCAGCTCCTCGGCTTAGCTTTTCAGAGGTACGCAGCAGCTTGGGGTACCTCTGAGACACCACATGCTGCATTTCCAGGAAATGCTGAACGTCTGAGCTCTGAGAACAGAAATGCCTCTGCACTATTCATCTTTTCGGGGGGTTCACTTTAAAGTGTCAGGTACCATTTCCAGCGAGAGGAAAACACCGCCACGCTCGGCACGGTTTCTGTTAAATACAAACGAGGATTGCTGCCACTTCTCGGTCAGCAATTTTGTAATCGATGGCTGCTCCTTGAGACACCCCAACGCTGCGTCCCATCAGCCGTGCTGGCCGGGGAAGCGAGCGGCAACGGCCGCGCTGGTCCCGAGGGGCGCGGGGGAAACGCTGGCCGGGGCCGCGCAGGAGAGAACGCAGCCAGCAGCCACGCTGCGCGCTGCCAGCCGCGCCCCTCCGCCGCCAGGCCGGCCCAGCGCAGCCCCAGCCGGGGGCGCGTTCTGTGGGCGGACAGCGCCGCCTAGTGATGAAACCGGCGCAGCTCTGCGTGCAGCGCCGACAGGGGGACAAACCCCGACCCCGAGGCGTCACCGACAGTGGCCGGCAAGGGACGGGGCGGGCTGCGGTGAGGAGCGGTGAGGGTGGGAAGGTACAAAATGCTTTGTGAGACTGAACCCTAGGAAAGAATTTAAAAGAAAGAATGTGGGCAAGGGACCAGGGCCTGTTGCCTGACATACATGCAGCATAACTTGAAAGCAAAGAAGCCTAAATAATGACCAGGGTCATGCCAGACACAGGCTTTAAATGACCAGGATGGTGCAAAGCCCTGCTGCTAGATAACACTGTCCCTTCACCTCCGTTCCCCCCCCAGACACACCTACGTGTGAGTTCTCATCTGATGGGCAAGTGCAGACTCTCTGAGAGGGACCTTCCCCAAAAACCTCAGGAGCTGCTGCTCTGTGCTCTTGAGGGAGGACAAGCTCCAAACCACCACCTCATGAGCAAGTCCCTTTGCTCCAGGACGATGTTAGGAACTTGATAGCCCATCCAGAAAGGAGAGTGCAGTGAGACGAGGTGCTGTGCTGCATGCTCACACCAGATACCTGGGGCTCTTTGTTAATGTTATCATCAGCCCTACTAGATCCTTATCAAACCAAAATAGCCTCCCAAAAGCTCACTCCATGTGCGTGTCGATGAAGCTGTGCAGAAAGCCCTCAGCGTGGGATGAAATTTATGAGGCTGCAAGTGACCTCTGTTTATAAAACTGTTTGGAAACGAAACAAAGAGCCGGTGGTGGCTCACCCTGTGCACACCGTGGTCCCCAGCAGGCAGCCTGGGACACCAAACGGCTGGGATGTCCTGGCTCACTGGGGTGAAAGCATACAACTCCTGGCTTTCAATATGAACAGGGCTTTTTCTAGCACACAGTCTGATTTTTGGCATAGAATATGCTGGAAGTATGAAAAATCAGTGGATTGAGCTCAGTTTGTGTTAGGAAGAAAAATGTGGATGAGAAAATCCACACAGCGTGTAACGGCCTGACTCGTGCCCCTGCTTTTAGGACACAGCTTCAGAGAGCGTTTCACAGTCTGCTTCAGGTCTCCAGAGCCGACTGCCCTGTGCCATCCTCTCCACACTCTGCTCACTGCTCTGTGTCCCTTTCCATGTGTCGGGTTGGACTTGATGATCTTTGAGGTCTCTTTCAACCTTGGTGATACTGTGATACTGCTGTAGCTCTGCCATCTGCCACTGCCCTGGCACAGGGCCCTGACAGGGGGACCCCGACAGGGGCCCTGTCCTGACAGCCTCTTCCACACACGGTCTAAAATGTTTCCTGCTCAAAAATGCAAACTGAATGTGAAGGGAGATACTTGCTGTAGGCTGAGTGAAGCTTTACAGATGTCCACATGAACATCACAGAAAGGGAACAGAAAGCCTTCCAGCTGTGGTGATAAATTGCTTCTCTTGTCCAAAAAATGCACTTTCTGGCTCAGGAAGGTGTTTTTTTTTCTCTCTCTCACTCGCTGGCATGTCCCACCATGCAAACAGCTTGAGCTAATATTTAGCAGTTAGTTAAATTAGTTAAACAGAACATTAGTGTTGGAGGAAGAGGGGTTGGTCAAGACACTCTGACCAAAAGGGAAATGCTGCTGCCTATGGGCAAGCCACAGAGGAGCTGCTTTATCCAGGGTCTGGTTTCTTGTCCCGGTGGAGGTCTGGATGACAACTGCACAGGTGGTGTGCACACCTCTGTGTGCACTTCAGATGCATCCTTGGTGAAATCTGGACACAAGTGCTGTGGCTGATCCCCTGCTATGTATAGAGTGGGCCTGGCGTAACACAGTCCTCAGGTTTTCCAGACCTGGATCAAGACCAAATGTTGTGGCTCATGCCCACCCTTCCTTCTTTTCAAGGGACTCATTCATCAGTGGTGTGGATGTTTCTCTGGACTTTATTGTAGCTGCCAGAGATGTTTTGGCATGTCATAACAAGATTGCAGTGCATGTGAGCCCCAAGAATGGAGACCCTGCCCTACTTTAAAATTAGTAGCTGTGACTGCCAATGTGATGTGCAGAAGTGTTCTGGAGGACAGATAGAAAGCTCTGTGAGTTTCCAAGGCCACTCAGCAGAGTACTGACTCCTTCAACTGAGTGAATATGTATTTTCACCGCAGCTAAAAGAGGTAAGGTGAGCAATCCTTGGCCTTAAACACTTGATTTCCTCCCTGATGAGCTCTCATCCTCTAGCTGCACAGCACAGGTCTTTGTGTGACTGTTGGGCATGTTGGCTTCTTGGCCAATAAAGTTTTACAAGTGATTTTGAAAACAAACAATACTATACCATCCCCCCTTTTTAACTCAGGAAATAAATATTCCATCAAAGAGACTTTCATGTTTCACAGTGGCTGTGCTCGAATGGCCAGCGTGCTATCATGTTCAAAACAGGGCACGCTCCATTTTTACAGCAGATTTACTCAAGCACAGTTACTAATCAGATTAGTACTGCTTTTATGTCTGACAAATTTTTAAAAGTTGGGGGCCATTAAGGCACTTGCACCTAGAGAGCCTGTGGTGCTGGGCTGTGTTTTTCCAGTTAACTGTTTCTGCTTTGAAACAGCTTGGGCAGAATTTTGCTTCCTGCTGCCCAAGGCAAGCTGCTCTGCCAGGCTGCAGCTGCCACTGACACCTCAGCACCCACAAACGAGCACAAGTAAACTACACAGAACCACAGGCTGACAGTCACACAGCTTCAGAGGAGTCAGAATGTCTGTGAGCATAAGGCTGCTGCTGTGAGGACACTGCAGAATACTCTGTAAGCTATTGACTAATGTTCTATTAGATGCTATCATCTCATCATATCCTTTCCTGATAGAAACTGGTGAAGTTAAGGCTGGGTAAGGTTTTGCATTTCTAAGCAGAGGTGTTGAGTGACTCAATGGGCAATCCCAACTAGGAAAAAAGTCTTTTCTGCAGGTGTGGCAAAGGCTGCTACTGAGCAAGTAGCCAAATGCACCAACAAAACCTGCTGGTCCAGTAAATTTGTTTTGAAGGAAAACTCTAGGCACACTGCCCCCGTGTATTTATCCTTCTCAAGCACAAATCACGAGCTCTATGATGAGAAGACAGGAGCAGTGTTCATGTGTTCCCAGAAACAGATGGGGCAGAAGTATTGGCAGTAAAAACTTGTCATACAGATGGTCAAGCAGTGTGGGGATAAAGCCTGGCCACAGGAAGACTGCTGCTCCATTTGCTAGGCTGTCTCTGGCTCAGCCCTGCAAGCCCTACAGTAGCAGGACATCTCCATCACAGGTCAGGAGGAGAGGCATATTTCATGCTCGCATCGCTGACCCGGACCTCTGACCGAAAGGGAGTGATATTGGTGCACTTTGCAGCAGGCTTATCTGGCTCTCCATCAGAAAGCCATTAGCCTGACATAGGGGTCAAAGCAGGGAGTATGAAATGCACTGATACAGGAGGGATCCCCATGATCCCCAGAAAAGGCTGGGAAAAGAGAGTCTGAGGCACTTCCTCTCATTATTGTTATTACTGTGTTGGACTTCAAAACAGCAGCTCAGGAAAAGAAACAGCAAAGTGGAGCCCTGACCCCTCTGCAATCAATAGGAACTTTATCACTGACCTCAGCAGGCCAAGACTTGCCTTTCCCCTGCTTTTGACAGAGTGCCTGGTTGTTGTGAGCAGGTAAATATTGCAGGATGGGCAGGGAGTTCAGGCAGGCTGAAAATAGTCCACCCCCCTGGCAGAGCTGGCTCCTGCTGGGTGCTTCCTTCCTGTGTGGCAGAGCTCTGACTGCACCCATTGGCCTCACCTGGGACCCCCCACCTTCTGTCCATAAGACCAGAAGCCCATTTAAGCCCTGCCCTGGGTGGTTGACTGGTTCTCCTGGACAGATACTAGGTTTGTAGTGTAGGCAGCTTTCTCTCCGGTCCTATTTCCAACTGCAGCTGAAGAGTGGACATCAGGCCTGGGCCGGAGCCTTGCCTCTGCTCCTAGCTGGTGTCTCCAGCTGGACTTTGGACCAGTCATTGCTTTGGTCAGCTGAAGCTACCAGCAGCAGCAATTTTGTAGGCCTGTAGCATATCAACTTTCAGTTCCCTCTGGTCTGAAGAGGTTGATTTGATTTGGTTTTTTTAATGAAAGCTGTGGAATAGCTTTGGTCCTGCTTATCTCCCTGCAGCTATCTTTTGCAGTCACAGCAGATTCTGTGATGGGGAAATCAGAACTGCCTGCAGTATCTGAGGCCAGCACATGGAGAATGGGGTAAGGCTGCTGTAAAAACAATCCCTGCACACAGCCTTGGAGACAAAATGTTATCTCAGTTTGGAGCTCAGCTGCAGCTCTTCTGGCTTAAAGAGGCCACCCTACAGTTCACCTACAAAGGTGAGTGGTTTACTCAGCAACACAATGAATCTTAAACAGCTTGAACTGCCATCACTTAAATTATTATCCCATTCAATCAAACACCTGATCAACCCTTGATCTGTTCAGCCAAGTCCTGGGTAATAGGGGATTGAAAGAGGGTTCTCTAATAATCCAGAGATTCCTGCCTAATCCCAGGATAATTATAGTTCTGCAGGTAAATCCAGATCCTCAGTCTGTGTGTACCTAACCTTCACTTAGCTACTGGTGTGCTGAAGTCCTCACTAGAACTTCTCTGGCTATTTGACAGCTCTGCTGAAGTTCTCAGCTGGGGGCACTGCAGCAGTTTAACCACAGAATCAAAACAAAAGCCATGAAGGATTCCTTATCCCACTCTGACATCAGTAACACTGGTGGCAACTTTCCTGACAGGTTTGTGCTACCCACAGAAAGCTTCCTCCATCCTTTCTGGAGCACCCCGCAGTTAGTCGCCCTTAACCACCAGCACAGAAGGGCCACCCACCTCACCATGTGGCAACTGGTGACTGCTGAGCTTCAGAGCTCCAGCCTGCTCTGCTGGGGAAGAGCAACTACTGCCCTCCAGTTGTTTCTGTTCTCCCATGCACAATCCCTCCTTAGCAAAAACCCCGACAGTTTAGGGGTTGTGTTGTGTTTTTCTTTCTGTTTGAAGAAGGTCACACCCAGCTGCTTTTGTTTCCTTCTCAATGCACCAGTGTGAACCTCATGTCTTTGGCTGCGAGGGCACAAGTGAGAGAAGGCTTTGGGGGCATTCTTATTTGAAGTTGCCCCTCAATTTGTTTTACAGACCTCCCCAAACAGAAACAGACACTTGGAAAATGACTTTGATTATATTCTGCTTTTCCCAAAGCTGTTGATGAGGATCTCTGTTTGCCAGAGCTCAGGCACATGAGCCTGTGCAAATTTAATCCTCTTGTTTCAGGAGTTGTTCATAAGGCAGCTCCTGCAGGATTCATGGGCAGGCCTGCTTTCCTTTGCCTTCTGTAGCCATGCCATCCACTTTTGCAGACTGTAAGGTCACACTGAGTGAGGAGCAGCCGTCAATGCCGTGGCAGACCCCCCTGGCAGAATTCACCAGGCTAACTTCCTTCCACTTTGCTTCTCAAGTGAGAAAATGTTATAGGGTGGTATCAGCAATTTGCACCTAAGGAAAGCCTGATGCAAGATGATGTGCATTTAACTGTCAAAGACTTGAGGTGGGTGCCTGCTACACTGAAGATACTGATGCTGGTTTCAGAGGCAGGTTACCCACTTCCACATGCTGTTCAGCAGTGGTCCAGAGGCTGTAGTAAAGTTATTATGCTGAAGAAGTAAATGAGATTCAAAGGATCTCAGTGTGTCAGAATTCCCTGTCCACAGGACAGGGAAGATGCATTTTCATCCTTAAGCTTGTAGCTTTTCATTAAGTTGTTTAAGCTCTTGAAGCTGAACTGGTTTTGGAAGAATATACACTCAGTGCAACCTGTGGGCAGGAAGCAGGGAAGCCTAAAGACAGCCACCTCTGAGCTGTGTGCATGTTCCCTCACTGTGTAATAGAAGTGAGAGATGTTCCTTCTGAAACCCTGCATGGTAGGAAAAAGATCTGGGACTTTAATGTCTGAGTAGACAAAGGTTAATGTTTTGGCTTGGGGCTTTCAGAAAGAAATATGAATAGTACCAGCAACGAGCAAGAGGTGGAACTCAGCACTCTGAAGGGTTAAAGTGAACTTTAGTCTTCCACCCACCACCCTCTGGCACTGTGTCTTCATAAATCTCCCCCATTTATGGAGTGTTTCTGATGGCAGGCAATTCTCTGTTGAAAGTTAAGTGCTCTTTTATACGAATAAATAAAGAAGGCTTTGGGTTGACTGAATACATTATTTTGACAAATGTTTATTGGAGACCCAATTATGGCTTCATAAATCAGTGCTATCTGTGCTACATCAGGTGAGCTCATCCATGCCATCAGATGGCACGTTGAGCATTATGATAATTACAACAATTCTGTTGAATGTTGTCCTTTTTGACCAGGCCTGACAGTAGTCAAAACAGGAAGGAATTGATTATTATTTTTATTTAACTTATTAAAATACTTCTTGTAAGATGTAATGGACATACTTAACAAAAAAAGAAAAAGACAGACCCCCACACATTTGTTTTCAATTTGCAGTTAGATTAAAATGACAAGGTCAGGCAGGATGCAGGCACTGAGTGGCAGCTGAGCTTTAGGGGCAGTTGGGGACCAGCAAGGACATGTATGAAGTCTATTGTTTGAACTTTACACCCAGGTGAAGTGAGGTTGTGTTTATTTTGTCTGAAGGGGCCACTGATGATATGAAACGTGTCTAGAGGCAACTCCTGTGCTTCCTTGTCCTCCCTGCCCCAGCGATTCTGAGTTTGAGGGGCCAGATAGGAATGACTAAATATGAATGACCTCCTAAGTCATTAGTTAAGAGCTTTCATAACTATTAAAACGAAGGGAATCCAGTGAAAATCTTGAACTCAGGGTCAAGAAGAAAGGGAGGAGGCTAAATTTGAACATAAACAAATCAAGGTCTGCAGGGGATGCCCTAGTCATTTCATCACCCCCCACCCAATCATCTACACGCCAACTGATCTGCCTTTGGAGCAGGAGGGTTGTGCGGGAGGGGAAACGGAAGGCAGCAGAGCCTGCTGCTGGCTCTCCAAAGGCATCGGCTGCTGCCACCTGCAGACCCGGCACAGCCGCAGCCCCTGGCCGCAGCCAGCACTGTCCTGGGGAACAGCTCTGCAGCTCCCCAAACCGTTCTTAAGTCTGTGATGCCAGGAGTAACTGGAACATTTCTACACCCGGCTTACCAGTGTAGAGCTTCAGGTAAAGCATATGTGAGATCTCTGAACTTGCCGAATTTTCTTAAAAATAGGGACCCCCAACCCCCAACTTGCCTTTGCTCAGGTGGTGCCTTCTAACCACACGGCAGCTGAACTTCACCTAAGGCCTTGACGCGGGTCAGATGCCCCACAATGCGTGCTGCCCCACCAGCACCAGAGGCTGACTCCTGATTAGAGATGTTCAGCTCTAGAGCTTCTTCTAAAACAGCACACAGGGAAGTGCTGTGGGGACAGCCTGGTATGTTGTGTTGTGGTAGTTTTAACGTTGGGGGGATTTTCAACCCACCACATGTGTACAGGGGTGTCGTGCTGCCTTCAGCAACCAACCTGCCCATAACAAGGCTTCTTTGGTGTGAAAGATCCTTTTTCTGTAGCTCACATTTTTATGAGCTTGAAAACAACAAAAAAGAAATTTAATGGGTTTATATCTCAAATAAGTAGTTTTTATTTATCAGGAAAATCAAAGAAATCAGCTTGGAGGCCTAAATACCAGGATGGCAAATACCTGTGCTGTGGCACAGCTTCTGGCTGTGGCTTTTGTGATGCTTGCCAGGTAACAGCGGCGCCCCAGGTCCATGCCCAGGAGATTAATTGCTGTGTAGCTCCTCTCCTGGCAGGCACTGCTCGTGGTGCTTGCCCTTACTCGTGTTTAACCAAACCAAAGTATTTAAACGTTGGAGTTTCTGAGCTTTGTTGAAGCCATGAAATTTTGCTTTCTGGTTCCACACTGCTCAGGCTCTCCACGGCTCCCCTGCAAGGAAGCTGGAGCCAGGTGGGGCTTTGTCTTCTCCCAAGGAACAAGCAATAGGACAAGAGCAAAGGGCCTCGAGGTACCCCGGGGAGGTTTAGGTTGCATAACAGTAAAAATTTCTTTGCTGCAAAAATAGTCAGGCACTGGCACAGGCTGCCCAGGGAGATAGCGAGTCCCCATCCCTGGAGGTGCTCAAGAAACGCGCGGCCATGGCACCTGGGGCCATGGTTTGGTGGCCACGGTGGTGTTGGGTAGACGGCCGGACTCGATTACCTTAGAGGCCTTCTCCGGCCCAATCGATTCTCCGCCTCTGAGTGGGCAGCGGCGCAGAGCCCCCGAGCCCGCAGCACCCCCGCGCCCGCACAGCCCCCGAGCCCGCAGCGCCCCGCGCCGGCTGCCGCCGGCCGCGCCCCCGAGCGCAGCTGACGGCCGGAGGAGGCGGGGCGCGGGCGAGCCACAGCTTCCTGCCCGCCCTGCTCGGGGAGCGCAGCCGAAGCCGAGATGGTGTCGCTGCTGCCGCGGATCGAGCAGCTCTCGTCGCGGGTGGTGCGGATCCTTGGCTGCAACCCGGGGCCCATGACCCTGCAGGGCACCAACACCTACTTGGTGGGCACCGGCACCAGGTAACGACCCTCCGCGGGGGCGGGAGATGGGGACGGGTCGGCCGCGGACGCCTCCTTCGTCCAGTCCCCTTCTCCGCCCCCGTTCGGGGCTTGTCCTGTGCGCCGTGCCGGGGGCAGCGGGTGGGTGCCTGGCCGCTCCCGGCCGGGCCTGTGCGCCGCTGGGTGCCAAGGGGCAGAAGATGGCGGCGGGCATCGGCGGCAGCGTCCTTACAACATTTCCGTGCAATCCCGTGGGGGTGGCATCGTTTGCCACATCAGCCTGGTTCTCACTGCTTGTTTTTTTCGCTCTTCTTCTTCTTTTTCATGCGCGAGTGTAGAAGAGTCCTGATTGACACCGGGGAGCCCGCCACTCCCGAGTACATCGGCTGCTTGAAGCAGGCGCTGACAGACTTCAACGTCTCCATCCAGGAAATCTTGGTGACACACTGGCATCACGATCACACTGGTGGAATACCGGATATCTGTGAAAATGTACCCAATGGTAGGCCAGAGATTGAAAACATTGTTGAAAACTTTAAATATGTGGCAAGAAAAAACTTTGAGTGCTTCTGTGCAGGCAGACATAAACTGTGTGTAATGCCACAGTGCTGCTGCAGTGTGCAGAGCTGCAGTCAATGACCCGAACCTGCCAGCTGCAGCACCACAGATTTTTTCAGTACCTCTGCTGACTTTCTTAGTGGGTTTTTCGTAGATGTGAATAATCACAACCTAGTTTCCCATCAGCAGTTTCTACCGTGTTCAGAGATGTCAGAAAAACTTGCTGCTCATTCCTTTCTTTGGCAGTAAGAACAAAAGGACCGTGTTTTCACTTGTGCTAGAAGGGTAAGGTGCTTTGTCAGGTGAAATAATGTGCAGAACTTGGAGATTCCTTCCAGCAGACCCTTAGCGGTTTCTGACAGATTTGTGGGTCACAAGGGGGGAAAAGATAGGCCAGGCTGCAGGGAAATTCTGACCTAAAAACATCTGTTTCTTGCTGGTACACAGTGAGAGATGTCTCTACTTTAGTCTCAGGGAAGAGGAGAAGCAGTATGGGTCAGGTAGTGCTCCTTAGCACAGAAGCTGGACTTCCTCACAAGCTCTGTCACAGGCTTTATCAAGCTGTAGAGTTGCCAAGTGCTTATCTGCAAAGCATCCCAGGCACTGCTGAAAACAGCACTGGTGTCTGTGAGGATTTTGGTCTTGCCAACCCATGAGCGTGGTTGTAAGGGCTAGCAGGGGATGTAATTACCTCCTTGTCTTGCTATCCACAGCTGCTGCAGCCAAGGCATGCACAGTTCCTATATAGCTCAGAACAGAAGCTGCAGCTCCAATGTCTCCATCCAGTGCTGGGCAAACGTGAGCACAGATATTTTAGTGGTGTCTAGAGACCTGGGCTTTCCTGCTCTGGGTCAGTCAAGAAGGAGCATTGTTAGTGAAATAATCCCTGATATTTCTCTGTTAATTTTACCTTTGCTTTTTCCGTCTCTGTGACTGCAGCTGGGTCAGAGTTCAGTGCACAGTGGCTTTCACCACTGGGTGTTTGTGGCTCTCCAGTAAGGGTGCTTTATAAACACAGAAGTGACAGAGTTGCTGATTAACAGTACTTGTTCCAAGAGTAATGTCTGTGGAATTAGTGGTGAATTCAGACCTCATTTCCTTCCTGGGAGCAGACTCTGAGTATCGGATCTGTAAGCTTCCTCGTGTGCCTCACCGTGAAGAGGAAATCAAAGGAGGACGTAAATATTTTTACCTTAAAGACGGAGATGTGATACAGACAGAGGGAGCCACACTCAGGTAAACACACGTTTCCTCTGCATGGTGTAAGGAAATGCACTGGGGCTAGACAGGGTCCTCTTTGCATCCACATTTCTGCTCTTTACTGGCTCTTGCTAAGGGCTGTTTCGCTTGTTTCTGGTTTCTGAAATGCAGCCCATGTGCTCCATGAGAAACTTGGCTCTTATGTTGTGGTTCTTTGCACAGAGTTCTGCACACGCCTGGGCACACTGATGATCATATGGTTTTACACCTAGAAGAGGAAAATGCCATCTTTTCTGGTGACTGTATCTTAGGGGAAGGAACAACAGTCATTGAAGACCTGTATGACTACATGAAGACTTTGAGAAAGTTGTCACAAATGAAACCAGATTTAATCTACCCAGGTGAGTGGTTCTGGTTTTTAGGAATTCAAGGATTCTTTCCACAGCAGGACACCATTACCAGTGTCAGAGCTCAAGTTCATTACTCAGTAGTATCCAATGCTAAGCTGGAATGACTTCATGGCATGATGGTTTGCAAGGTTTGAACAGATACCTTTCCTTCCTGAGATGGCTCCATTTGTGCTTCTGTGCCCAAAGCCCACAGAGGCCAGAATCTGTGATGTTCTTACTTTGCTCTATCCTTGTGCCTTCGTGTTAGCCTGGAAGAAGAAAGAATAGTTGTTCTTTCTCACACTTTCCTGCCAAAGTGAGTACCCTAGTAATGATTTTGAGAGACTTGTCTGTCCTTTGCATCACAGGCTAATCACAGACTCATCTTAGAAAGCTTCAGAGCTGTCAAATGGTTGTCTTGGTTAATGCTTAGCCCCTGCTTGAACATGAGCCAAGAGGCCAAGCATCGTCTTCTAAAAATAAGTTGCCAACTCATTCAGTCTATGACTTTGCTTTAATTTCTTCCCTCTCTCTCCCCCAAACCTTAGGATGCATTTGCTTTTCATAAACC
Source organism: Picus viridis (assembly GCA_033816785.1). Lineage (NCBI taxonomy): Eukaryota > Metazoa > Chordata > Aves > Piciformes > Picidae > Picus > Picus viridis. Next base: position 3,136,769 of record CM066571.1, read on the forward strand.
AGGTGTCTGTGTGATGAGGCTGGGTTTTAAAAATTCATGATCTAAGTGCAGTTTGAGCTCCTTGTTTGATTTTCCAGAGCTGCATCTCAGGGTTTTTGGCCACTTTCTGTGTTCCATCTCAGCCTGTCATTCCCAGCCACTGTGGCCCTGTTCTCAGTGCTGTTTTCTGCTAACCATCTGTGTGTAGCCTACATAACCAAATTTCTTCTGTGTTCATCCTTAATGTGTGGTTCTTTTGAAGCAGTTGGTTTTTGAGGGCTGTGAGATCCAAGCACAAAGATGCTATTTAAGAAGAATATCATTAGAGAGGTTCCATGGATGTGGAAACTGACACAGGCAGAAACAGCGACTGGCTTAGAGTTACTGACTTAACTGCTGTGAAATTAAAGAGTATTGTAGCTCCAGAACCTCTGTCTATCGATCAATCAAATGTTCTGTTTCTCTCTGCAATACCTGTAAGCCACAGTCTGTTCCTCTCATTGGATTTCTGCCTTCCAGCCCCACTGTGTGTCAAACTCTATGGGGTTATCAGTTTTATCTGTTGCATTTCACTCTCCCCAGTCATTGTTTATCATTTGCCAAGGCTGAATATTTGTGCTGTTTAACTCTTTGCTGCCCTGGTAAGGACCTTCATGCTGCGCTTGCAGTCAGGAAGCCAACGGACGTTGTGTGTTTTCAGTCAGCAATAGCTGCACACTGAGTTGGTTTGGAACTAGCTTCCCATGTTCCCGCAGTTGTGTGAAAGAGAAGTGCTGCCCAATCAGAGACATGGTTTGTGCTATTGGTGTGTTCTGCAGGGGAAATGGTAGCTGTAGCCCAGGATGGTTTGCTTTCTCTGTAAGGTCAGTGCTCTTTGTTGCAGTTTTAGGGCTTGCAAATCCTTGGTCTGTTCCTCTGATCCCATCCACACATTAGCACTCAGGTTGCAGCCTCACAGTTAGGTGTAGGGGTCTCTAACAAGCCAGCTGCTGGCTGAGTGTGAGGAACTGAATTCTAGCAAGCTTTCCCCTTCCATGTTTCATTTTAAATTTCATGTGGAAATGCCTTCAGACAGAAATCTGAGGAGAGTCAGCTCTGAGAGCCCTTGGCAGCAGGAACGAACATTTCAGTCAGCAGAGGGCTCCCTGTCCTGCTGCAGCAACCGAGGCTCCTCGGGAGTGCAGGAGTGGTGCTGGAGTTAGGACTCTCTGCAAGATCTCAGGAGCCAGTTGTTTTCATCTGTTTCATCCTTTGTGCTCTGACGTGCTGGAAAGTGGGAGAATCTGTGTTACCTCACAGGCTGTCACCAGGATAAAACAGGAATGTTTTGGGTCCTGCTCCCCAAAGCATGTTTTGAAGGGGCTAAGTACAGTGGGGGCCAAGCTTAGGTGTGAAGATCCACCCTGCAGATTTCTGTCACAGTCTCAGATGTTCCTCCTCTCATCTCTGCGTTTGCTTGATGGCCTCACAGCAGGACAATAGTGCAGGCGTCCTCTGCCCCAGCCACTGCTGCACAGAGTGCCAGTGTTAGTGTTTTCTGGGGAGGATGAGGCAGACAGGCAGAGGTAATAAAATGATCCAAGTCTTGTCTTTAAAATCTGTTCAGCAGAGAGCTCCTTTGCTTCCAATACCCTAAAGGAATCCTGCCTCACTTTCCTTTTTCCATCTGAAGTATTCCCTTTCCCCACTCAGACTTCTCAGGTCCTAATTCTTCCCTTGTATCTTAATGCTTTCTAGTTGCAGACTGTGATGCAGACATTCAAACTTCATTTTGGCCTATTTATATGAATAAAAAAATCCCACACCAACCAAGACCATGCAAAGAGCATTGTACCATTTGCTGCTCTGCCAGGGTGGGCCCTGCAGGTGCTGCCCCTTCTTAGGGCTTCTCAGCCAGAGCTGACAAGGAGGGATTGGATGAGTCAGTAGCCTGCTGAACTGCAAAGCTAAGTGCTGTGGTCCCTGTGTTTTGATTTAGGTCATGGCCCAGTAGTGCGTGATGCAAATCACAGAATCCAAAGCTACATTTCTCACCGCGTTGCTCGTGAGCAGCAGATTCTAAATGTTTTCCAGAAGAGTGCTGGAAAATCATATACCTCCTCGGAGCTTGTAAAGCTAGTGTACAAGGTAACTGCTCCTTCCCAGATCACTGCAGACAGTGGTGGTCACAACAGTCCAAGTGTTGGAGTGAAGACCATGGGGGCTTTCTGAAAGGGAAAAAGAGGATCTCTGCCTGTTCAGAGTTCCTCCATGACTGTGCACTAAGATTGTGGTTTTAAGCATTTCACTGCAGCGGGGCCAGATGATTCTTGGGAACTTCTTACTTCACTGTCTAAATGCTCACAAGCACCAAGCCAAAATAAAGCCATAGTGCGTGGCTCATGACTGTTAATAGTCAGAGTTTGCTGCCAGGCTGGTTACAGCTCTAGCTCCTGATGTATCAGTCTGCAGGAGGGCATAGATGTTGGGTGGCTTATGTGTCATTACACAGGGGTAAGGTGCTTGTGGCTAACAGCATTCTTCATGCCCCCTCACAGTGAGCAGAGTAAAGAGGTGCAGCTTGTGTCCAGCTCCCAGGGGCAGCTGCCAAGGAGGTGTCACCGCTGCCAGTGGCTAGGGTTTGGGAGTGGGTTTGTGGCAGCTGCCAAAACTTGGTTTTTTGTGTTCCGCTGATGCTGGCTTCCAAAAGAAGGGCAGTGCCACACTGAGTGTTTTGCAGTGCAGCTGTCCCAGTGCCTGTGGCTGCTCAGCTCCTGCAGTTCTGCCCAGACAGGGCAGTTTTTAAGTCCACAGCCATTCACATGTTTCTGTGAATCCCACACCACTTCTGCCACTGCACAATAACAAGTTTTTCAGTCCTAATAAACCTTTCATGTGAAAAATAAAAGTTTAATCTGGATTAAGCCAGTCTTCCAGTGCATTTTCCTGACAGACTCATGTTTTTTGGTGGAAAAAGTTCTTAATTTTCAACATCAAGACTTTACTTTTAGGGTGATAGAGCTGGAAAGGGGGAGTGAGAAATGTTAGTGGATTTTACTTAATGGGCATTGGAAAGGTGTAGAGGATGTTTTATCCTCATGGAACTGTTGTGTCTGTAAATGAGTAAGAACCATTTAAAAATACTTATTGATAAATAACATTTAATAAATGCAAGTGACTGACATCTGTGTAGAAATGCACCTTAAAGTTGGCTTTAAAACTACTCAGCTGCACTGAGAGCCCTGTGCAGGCCCAGCCCAGGAAGGCTCAGTCTCTTTGGGATGGCTAAAGGATGCACAATACAAACGGCAAAAAATGAGTAGAGTAAACAGAACTGTTCTTTGGGGGCTGCTTTGAGTGGTGTAATATTGATTTGCTCATTTCAGTGTGCTGTTGTTGTGTAACAGCTCAGAAAGGGAAGTTCTGTGTTAATAACCTGTGAGTTTGGTAAAGCAGTATTGAAAAACTAATTGGGAGCTATTGAAACAAATTCAAAATGCAATTTGTGTTCCCATTAGGAGATTCCTGACAATTTACTTAAAGCAGCAGAAAGTAACCTGCTGGTACACCTGACGAAGCTGGAGAAAGAAGGCAAAGTGTGTAAGTTGTGGCTGGGGGGGTGGTAGCAGGGCCATTTGCATTTTGGTTTTGTGTGCTGTTTCTCATTAGATTTTAGTGCATTATTTCCTGGGGAAAACCCTGCCCCTGCAGTCAGTGGTAGTAGCTGACCCTCAGACTCTGGGAAGTGTGGTCACACACAAAAGGCCTCTGGTTGCAGGCCATTGCCAGACTTTGCTTTGTCAAGTGTTTGGGAGGTGCCTGGAGCAGAGCTTGCCGCAGTGCGGGTACCTGCAGGTGTCTGTGTTTAGCATGTTCCTAGTGCTGGTGTCTATACCCCTGTGTCTGTGCTGAAATCACACCTGACCAGGCAACTGCCTGATGTTTAATGAGCTGCACTTGATATGTCTGCCTCTCCTCAGTGCCTGCGGTTGTCTGTCTGTGTTCTAGAGATGGGGAAGATCAAGCAGGAGAAATGTTTCCCATCTTTGATCAGCTCAGTACTTGAGCAACTATATTTAGTTTGCTGGGTTTTGTTCTGCCTTTCCTCTTTGTGGCCCAGATGCAGTGTTCCATTTCTGCAGGGGCCTGTGTCTGGGTAAATGTTACTGAGCCCAAAGGCAAGGAAAGATATCTGCATGTGGCATAACTGCTTCTGGGGCTGTCTACTTAGAAGCTGTAAATATTCATGTCATTATTTATTGTTTCCCATTTTCAGCATTTACCAACCTGAGAAGCAGCATGAAATTAGTGTGGCTTTCCTAGCTTGGACCTCCTGGGGGTTTAATGATAACTCAGTTACTAATACTCTGAACTTTAAATACCCATAATCTAATTAAACCCTTTCCTATAACCATTCTTGATACCGCTAGGTTATGGTGTGAAACAATGTTTATCCTCTCCCGTTAAAGCTCATCCCTGAGCAGGAGGGGGCATTGCAATTGTTTGGTTAGAAGTGACAGCTGTGGGTGTGCAGGCTCAGGCCAAGGCAGCCTCGTGTTTGCATCCCGCACTCACTGTTAGCTTGTGGTCTTTGTTCCTTTACAGTGCGTGAGGCCAGCCCCAGCTTCAGATGGAGAAACAACTTGTAAGCTGCACAGGATGGATCAGGAGTGCTCTGAACCTGCAAGGCTGCTGCACCAAGTACACTGATGAGCTCAAATGATCTGTAAAATAAACCCCAAATCTTCCTTTTGTTTTAAAGTGGCAACACAATTTTAAAGCATTGTTACAGGCAGTTAACTGATACCTTCTGTATTCATGGGAAATGTTAATAGCAGGGTAGGCTGTGAGTTAACCAAGAGCTGCTGTTAGCTCTGCTGTCAAATACCTGCAGGAGAGAACTACCAAGGTCTTATAAACTGAATGGCACAATATTATAAAGCAATATTAAAAATGTAATAAATAGGAGATATAAAAAATTCTCTAGCAGGAAGAAGAGATCTTATTCTGAACCTCTTTTCCTTTGCTTGTGCTTCTCTAGTGAGTTACCTGGGCATTCTGGGCCCAAGTTACTGCTATTAGCAGATGTTAATACCAGGGGTTATGTTCCTTTCCTGATTCAGCTGCCTGTGCACATCTGTGCTGTTTGGCCACTGCAGTTCTGTGGAATTCTTTCAGAGGATTCATTAATTTTACAAAATCCTTGTCACAGAATGCAGCTGGAGCAGACTGGCCATTCTCTGTGGTTCAAGGCTCTGCACAGAGGTGGCTGGAAAGCTGTGGGTTGTGTTGCTCCCTGCTCGGTTTGGTGGCACTGGAACAAGCTCCGGGGCTTGCTGTTGAATCATCTAAGCTACAGGCACTTTAACTAAAGCTGCTGATTGGCTCTAAGACACTGGATAGAGAACTCAACTTGGATTGTAATAACTGTGTAGCTTAAACTTTCACCACAGCATTTCTCTCTGCTCGGTGTCTGAGGTTTGCATGATGTGTACATTTCCATAGGTGCCTGCTCACCCTTGAAAGCAGGAATCAGATACCAGCTGTCTGAAAGGGCCGAAGGCAAAGAGGTGTCCTTGAAAACCCATGACAGCCTTTCACCTTCAGTCCTGCACCCTCTCTTGTGGAACAAACCTGTCTCTTTCTCACTACCATTACTTCATGAAGTCGATGGTGTTTGTTTTGAGCCAAACACAGTACAAAAGTGATTACATATTATATGTATATGTATATAAAATGTAAAGGTGGTTGTTTTCTTAAACATAGTCCTGCAACTGTGAAGGGAAACATTTGTGTGTAAGCTCCCTAGAACCTCTCCAGATCCTGAACACCTTTGTCTCCTGATGGAATGAATCCACACAGACCCTCTGAACATCTTCACAGCTGCTGAAGGTGTTTTATGCATGACTCGGCTGGCCACAAACGGACCAGCTGCTGTGGGAACTGCTTCCTGCTCCCTACAGCAGGAAGGAACCGGCTGTAGGAAGGGTTCTGAGTGCCTTTGGTGCACAAAGCACTGGCCAGGCAAGGCCACACTGGATCACTGCAGCTTAGTCCCCACCCTGCATTTGTGAGTTGCTGCTGCTAGCAGCCAAGCGGACAGCACTAAAGCTCAGCAACTGCTCCTGTTCTTGACATGTTGCTTCATCCATCACTGGGAGTGGCTGTCAGCCACAATCGCTGCTGAGCTCTGCTGTCACTATGGAGGTGTAGGGGGTGGCTCCCTTTGGCCTGGGTGTTTCTGCATCCGCGCTGATGTCTCAGCCCTCATCCACCTGCTCTAACCGGGTACCAACCCTCTGCTGGGGCTGGGTTTTCATCCACAGCTTCGGGATGGCAGGAGCCTGCCGCCAGCACCGGGAGAGCTGTGCCTCAGCCGTGGCGCTCGGTGAGCGCAGCTCCCTCACGTCATTCTTCGGGTGCTGGTGGAGCCCGGCCACAGGCACGGGGAAGAACATAACCCCAGGTGAGCCGGAACGACGGCCGGCAGCCCATCCTGACCGTCGGCTTCCCCTGCCACGCCGGCAGTACCCAACGGCCATTTTCTACTGCAGGGGGATGCTGACCGGTGCCCAGCGAGCAGCCCGCCGGAGCTGCCGGGCACGCAGCACCGCTACCCCCGGCGGCACGGCAAGGCTGGGCTCTGTGACCGGTCGCGGCCCGCACCGTCACCCAGGGCGGGCTGCCGAGGTGGGGAGGCGCTGGGCGCGCTGCCGTTGGTGCGTTCGAACAAGAGGGCGCCGCCTGGGGCCGTGCCGGCGTCGGCGAGGCCGGGCGGCAGGCGGCCCCCGGCCGGCAGGGGCGCTGCTGGCGGCGGCAGGGGCCGCTCCTTGCGGCCGGGCCGGGGCGGGGTGAAGCGGAGCGGAGGCTGCTGCCATTGCCCGGCTGCGCGGCCGCCTCCTCCCCTCCTCCTCTTCCTGGCCGCGGCGAGAGGAGCTGTGCTGGCAGCGGGGAGGCGGCGGCGGCGGCGCCCAGCTCCCTGCCCGCCATGGCGATCCGCAAGAAGAGCAACAAGAACCCGCCGGTGCTGAGCCACGAGTTCATCGTGCAAAACCATGCGGACATCGTGTCCTGCATGGCCATGATCTTCCTGCTGGGACTCATGTTCGAGGTGAGGCGGCACCGGCGCCCCCGCCCCGCAGCGGGGCCTCGTCCCGCGCCTTCCTCCGCCGCCGCGAGCGCTCGGTGCTGGGCGGGGAGGGCACGGGGCTCCCGGTGCGCCGAGGCAGGCCCGGCGTGCGGCGGCGGCTGCCCCTCAGCCACTGCTAGAGCCTCCTGCAGCACCTGCCGGCCTTCCCCCCGGCCCGCTCGGCCTCGCCGTGCGCGGGGAGCGCCGCCGCGCCACACGGCTGGAGGAACCGAGGCGGGCGCTGTGCCCGCGGCTCATCCCTGCTCCGCTGGGCCGGCCCTTGGGGAACGCCCTCTGCCCCGGCCCGGCCTGGCGCAGCCCGCGGCGCGGGGAGGCCGTGAGGGGCCGGCGCGGGGTTACGTGGCAGTCGGAGCGTGGCGGCCAGGGGAGGAGTGTGCCGGGGGCGAGGCCCGGGCGAGCCCCGCTCTTTGTGTGCTCGGCCCGGCCGGGCCCCGCCGCACTACTGCTCCCGGCGAGCCGCGCGGCGGCCGGCAGCGGTGACGTGTCGGCTCGGCGGCGCGCTGCTCCCCGGTTCTCCCCGGGCTTCCTGGGCACCTTGGGGGGGCCGTAACCCGCAGCGGGTCGCTCTGGCTGCTCCCCCGCCGGACATGGGCCTGGGCGCGGAGAGCTCTGCCGGCAGCCGCGGGCCCGGCTGCAGCCGGGGCTCCGTGCTGGAGGCAGGCGGTAAAAATGAGCCTTTGGCTCTTCTCCGTTACCTCCAGAGCGGTGCCTGAGCCGTGTGACACCCAGAATGCCCTCGGTGGTGTCGCAGCGCAGGGAAACGCTTCCATTTTCACTGACCAAGCGTGGCTGGCCGTGCGCTGTTCGCTGCTCCGTGCTGGGGGACCCCGCGTCTGCGGGGCCGCTGGCAGCGCTTCCATCCAGCTGCGGGGCCACTCGGCACTGGAGAGCTGCGGGAACAGGAGAAGAAAGCAGTGTATGGGAAAAAACCAAGGCAGGCCAAGAAAGCTGTTCTGGTTGGGTTTGCTACAAAATCACCACGACAGCCCTTATATGGTGGTTTTCTGGTGACTGAGATTTAAAGAGATGGGTTTAAACCGTTCCCTTTTACGTTTGTTTGCTCCTGGCTGACTGGATTTGCAGTGTTACTGGTAGGACTGGAAGTCTGGGGGGATTGGGTGTGCTGAAACCTTTTGTTTCCAGTCTTTTTAAGCTAGAGTGTTTCTCCCCGGCGTGGAAGGGCCAGGTGCCTCTTGGTGCCCTGTGCTGTGCAGGTGGCTGCAGTTCCCTGATAGCCTGGAAACCCACCTGTCCTGGGGGATGTCGGCATGGCACGGCCCAACCTCTGCAGCTGAGTTAGGGCAGTGGGTAGCTGACAGAGCCTTCAAAGGGCAGTTTGATACTGATTTACCTGAGGACTGTCTTCTGAAGGCTCCAGTGATGGATGGGGAGCCCTTGGTAACGCTACTAACCCAGCTGGGCTCCTTAAAGTTACATGGGGTGAGTGGTCCCCTGAGTGCTGGGTGTTCTGGAGCAGCCAGGCTGTGTTTGCAGGGTGCTGGTGTGGAATACAAACACAGCTTATTCCTCGGGAACAACACCATATGCTCATAGTAGCCTAAACAATTACCTTTAGATAGTACCATTCCAAGATCATAAAGGAATCTGGGGGCTTGGGGATGGGTTTGGGGGTTTTCTTGGTCTTAGAAGTGCAACGAGGATGCTGGGGTTTACAGCAGCAAGAGGCAGCAGATCATGAATCATTCAGAGCCTGGTTATTTTCCCTCTATTCAGACACATTGATTTGCACTGAAATTCAGCAAAGATTTGTTAACATTGGAAATAAATATGTGCCTGTTGACAGATCGAGACTCATGCTCCTGCTTATTTACTGTGGCTTTTATAGTATCACCACAGCACCAAGAAAGCCCCAAAGCCTTTAGAACAAACTCTTTTTCCCCCTTGCCCCCTCTTTTATTCCTTTTGCTTTTTCTCACTGTCCATCACAAAGAGGTAGCTGCCGCTAGATTTCATCTCTTTTGTTTTACACTTCTTGCTGAAGGATCCCCAGGGTCACAAGAATGTGAACTGGGTTGGGCTGGTATGCAGCTGGCCTCAAACCATTCTCCCTTTTCATGCCTTCCCTCCTCTCTGGACATGTTTTCCAGATCACCCCCAGATTTCTGAATGTGATACTGACCTTCAAACTTTGTCAAATTATAAAGCAGTTTTAAATGAGGTTTGTTCTCATCCATTGCTGTGTATGTGATAATGTGCTGTTGTGCACCCAGTTCAGTGTGGGCTGGGGAGAGCCTGCAGTGTGTGTTCCTGTTCTGGGGTAGAAAAAGCTGTTTGTGAGCAACATTTCTGAGGATGCCCAGTTGAGAGCCTGGGTGTCTGGTAACCAAGCTGTAGAGGTCAGGCAGCATGTTCTGCCCGTGAAGGGCAGGTGAAGTGGTGTGATGATGGGAGCTGGGCGCTTTGCTGGGAAGGCCAAGTGTGCCAAGCTGGGGGCAGGGGCTAGCAGCCAAATGTGGTTTCTTTGCAGCACTGTGTGTGTTCTCTTGCAGATCACAGCCAAGGCAGCAGTGATCTTCGTTACACTTCAGTACAACGTCACCATTCCTGCCACAGGTAGGTGTCTGCAGCGGGGCAGTGGCCAGGCTGTCAGCAGGCTGAGGGCAGGTGAGTTTGTCAGCTGAACAGAGAAGCAGCAGTTTTCAAGGGCTTCACTTCATTTGCAGTAAACTTCTATTTTAATTAAAGAGGTTAGGGACAATATTTCTGTCCTGCTGGACCCATTGGTGCTGCCAAAGCACCATCTGACTGGTGGAGCAGTTCCCATTGCCCCTTCTGCTGTCTCAGTCTTTACTAGTCAAGGCAGGTATAGTTTTAACATCATTTTGTTGTTGCCTTTCACTGTGTTTGGGTAAGTTCCCTAAGTGCACTTAAATCTTCACTTTTTAGTACAGCTTGCCAGAATCAGATTTAGTTTGTGATATAATGGGGAAAAGATGACTGTGAGCACTTTGTGACCTGGCTCATGGTGGCAGCTTCATTTGACTTCTGTTTGTTCAGCTGACTGCAAACTGCTTCAGTCTGAAAGGTTGCATTTTGAGAAACAGACATAGTGGCCAAGAAGCTGTGCTGGTGCTTAACAGCTGATTTTCTTTGTCTTTCAGAAGAACAATCTGCAGAAACAATCTCTCTCTATCACTATGGCATCAAGGACTTGGCTACCATTTTCTTTTACATGCTTGTAGCAATAATCATACATGCTATAATCCAGGAGTACGTGCTGGATGTAAGTACCAAGGACCAATTCCTCTCATCAGGGTAATTGTCAGGTTTTCATTAGGCTTCATTAACTTAGAAGTAAACCTTTGCACAAAAGCTCTTAGCTGTTAAAACATGCATTGAAATGTCTAGATGTCCTGGTGCAGGCAAGAGGCACATGGGAAGCACCAAGAGAAATAACCACAGGCTCTCCTTTCAGAAAATTAACAGGAAAATGCACTTCTCAAAAACAAAGCACAGCAAATTCAATGAGTCCGGGCAGCTCAGCGCGTTCTACCTGTTCTCTTGCGTCTGGGGCACCAGCATCCTGGTCTCTGTGAGTGTCACTCCTTGGCTCTGGGAGGGTGCCTTCTCAGTGCTGCTGCTCCGGGTGTGTGCCTCTGCACAGACACAGCAGCACGTGCCTGAGCCCAGACCTGCGCGTGTGTCCGTTGGTTGCTGCCGCGCGGGCGGTGGCGTCTCGGAGGGCTTACTGTTGGTTTGCTGGTTTGTTTTTTCAGGAGAACTACATATCAGACCCAACCTCCCTGTGGAGGGACTATCCACACACTCTGATTCCGTAAGGCCCCTTCCTGAGAGGGTTGTGGGGGGAGGAGGGAGTGTGTTCAACCTGGGCTGTGTCACCTATAATCTGTGTAGGACAAGTAGTCTCTAGAACTGAGTTAGTCACTAATGTATTTTTGCTCATATTTATGGAGGAACTTGATTGCCAGTGTGCAGCATCAAGGGTGCCCTGTGCAGGCTGCTACTCAAAGAATTAAGTTTTTGCAGGATTGATTGTTCAAAGTCTTTGGAGTTGGCTGGCAGGAAGGATCTGTGTTGAGGCAGTGACTAAGTGTGTTCACTTCTGAAGTTCATTAATAATTTCTTTTTTCAATTCTTGCTGTGTTGTGCAGGTTTCAAATGAAGTTTTTCTACATCTTACAGTTGGCATACTGGTTCCATGCTTTTCCAGAGCTGTACTTCCAGAAAACTAAAAAAAGTGAGTTCAAAATGCAACCCAAAGGAGTCCCAAAGCAAGCAGCACCAACAGGGAACAGCTCACCTCTTTGGGTCTTCCAGAGTCATCTCTTACCCTGCATTTCCTACCCTGGTCTTTGCTATGGTACCCACTTTTCCTGATGGAATTTTGGGTGCTCAGATGTCCATGTGAGACAGAAGGCTTTTAATTGTCAGTGAAATCCTGTATTTTTTGGCTGCAGTAGAAGTGTTGTATATCTGTTGAGGAACACCATTTTTATTTACACATCTACTGAAGGAATTTTCCCCTGAGCAAACTAATTAGAGATTTTCTTTACAAGCACTTCTGTTTCACGTGATGAGTGGTCTGAGCAGTCTCACTGAAATCTCAGCTGTGTCATGCATCCTGAGACAGGTGTAGAATGTGAGCAGTGAGGACAGGCCATGGTAAGGTAGCTGATAAATCAAGAAGCTGCCAGGCCAGGGAGCAGTTTGTAGTAGCACAGCACTGCAACGTGTCCTTGCTTTTCCTTTCCTCGCAGGAGGACATCTTGCGCCAGATTGTCTACATTGGACTGTATCTCTTTCATATTGCTGGAGCCTACCTCCTGAAGTAAGTGAAGTGTAAGTTTTTGCTGGCTTTATTCTCTGTCTTAACCACTTAACACAATATCTGAATGTTTGTTTAATTTGTTTTGGTAGCCTGACCCACCTTGGACTTGTTCTTCTGGTGCTGCATTACTTTGTTGAGTTTCTTTTCCACATATCTCGTCTGTTCTACTTCAGTGATGAAAGATACCAGAAAGGGTAAGCAGTCTGTGCTCTAGATCCCTCCGACTTCTGCCTCAGAGCCCTCTGCATGGAACTAACCAGAAACCAAAAGCTGCAAGGAACTTCAGAGCGTTTCCTTAAAGGCCACCGCTCTGCAGGATGGTTTCAATATTTCTATCTCTAAACCAACTTTTTTATTATTTTTTTCCTTATTTACTATTTGAGTAAATGTTAGTGGTGGTATAAAATGGAATGAAATCTTACCCTAGGTACTAATGTTTCAAAGAACCCCCAGTTTTGTAGAGAAGGGAACAGCAGAGGCTGCCAGTACAGCCAGTTCTGTAGGGACTGGTAATATCCTGATGTCTTGAGGTGAAGCAAGATTGTGAGGCAGAGCTTGTCTTGCTTCTTGTCCTTCACTAGGAGACAATCCAAGAGCAATTTAGAATAGGGGCAAAATGATGAATTTAGGAAAGCTCTTGAATTTCAAATGAGTTTGTGTGGTAGGGAGGGAACATTTGCATTGCTGGCACTTGTATTTTGCATGGGAATCCCCATGGTGTTTGTGGTGATCCCTTTGTAGGTTTTCACTGTGGGCAGTTCTCTTTGTGTTGGGGAGGCTTCTCACCTTGATCCTCTCAGTCCTCACTTTTGGCTTTGGACTGGCAAGAGCAGAAGATCAGCAGCTGAACTTCAGTACTGGGAACTTCAACATCCTGCCTGTTAGGTACAGTAAACTGCTTCTGCTCAGCTGTACTCATGCCAGTGCCCCATGTGAGCCAACTCCTCTTCATGGCCTAGATAATCCCTGCTACTGGGAGGGGGGAAGTCACAAAAATGCCTCCAAGCCTCACACTTTTACAAATTCCTGTGATCTAGAAGAGAATCTGAGTAAAAGCAATTTGTGATGTGCAAACCATCCCCAGGTGGTGGTCTACTTTGCTGTGAATAAGGATGCCAAGGGCCTGATGAAGCTATGGCTGTGTTCTGTCCCTAGGATCAGTGTGCTGGCCTCCATCTGCATGGCTCAGGCCTTTATGATGTGGAAGTTCATCAATTTCCAGCTTCGGAGGTGGAGAGAGCATTCTTCTTCTCAGCCCCAGTCAGTGAAAAAGAAGTTTGTAGCACCTAAAGGAAAGTCCTCCAGAAAAGAAAGAGGTTTGTGTGTTCAGTTTCCCTCTTGCACTGGCTCCCCAAAGCCAACTTCCCGTAACAAAGAGCCCCTCCTATAGAGAAGCATTTCCTGTTCCACTGGCGAGGGAGATGGCTCAGCCACCGGAGCAGGGACTGTTGGTAAATGCTGCTGTTGTTTGGGGGTGGTTGTTAAAAATTCACTGCATTAATTGATTTTACTCTTCTAATTGACTGAAGGAGTTACCATTCCTTGAGTTAATACAGCATGAGGTTTGTATTATCTGGCTTTATTACTTGAGCAAAGTGTGGCATGCTTACGGGTTTGTTCCCTTGGGAAAAGGGGACAGAGATGTTTCTAAATCTGTTCTCATAATCCATTACTTCTGCAAGCGTCTTGCAATTCGTTTCAAGCTTGCTTTTCATTGCCACTAAACTCCAGGGTTGGGGGCAAGGAGATGGTTTGCTGGCTCCAGTGCTCAGCAGTGTGTGGTGCACATGTTACAGGCTCTGGCCATGGCCCACACCAGGCCTCATGGTGGTGTCAGGCTTTGCACTGTGAATGCTGAGCTCTGGCGAGGCATAGCAGAAGCTGCATCGGGACAGAAGCTCAGTGTTTTTGCAGGACCCACAAGGTGCAGTCAAATGCAAAGCTTCTCACTGCATCTTGCTCTCCCCTCCAGAGAACGGGATCAACGGGACAGTGACCTCCAATGGAGCAGACTCTCCCCGCAGCAGGAAGGACAAGTCCTCATAGGCTGGGGCGGTGAGGGTCAGTGACTCGTGCCCCAGAGAACCTGCTCTGTACCTGGCTGGCCCTGCAGTGCCAGAGGTGTCCTGGATTAAAGGAAACACAATTCATGGGGTTTGATTATTGCTGTTGTTTTGAGAAACTTTTTTTAAACCCATTTTGACTAAGGAGAAGTTTATCTGTCGGGGGGCAAAACTTTTTAAATAACATTGACACTTTTTTAAGCATTTCTTGTGATGAGATGACCCCACTCTGGGCAGATCACTCTTGCCATGTATTCTTTCCTTCCAGTTTTTGTGATGTATGCTGTTCTACCAACTGCACTCTTTGCAGGTTCTTCAAGAAGTGTTGCAGAGTTGAAGTAAAACCTTAGTGTGTGTTTCCAGGTGCTCTGGCTTCTCACTTAACTGTCTTGACCCAAAGTTACAGTTCCAATTGGCATCCCGACCACACCAAGAGACCTCTATATTTTGTAGTTATTAGCTGCACAATGTCTGCTCTAAGAGTTGCCCCCTGTCATTAAAACAAAGCTGAACTCATTGGAAATGTTGCAGAGTCTTCTTGTCCAGTCAGGAGTCTGTCCCAGGGAGCACCAAACCCATGTGAGGTGGAGCTTTAAAGGGGAGCAAGAGTGGCCAGGGGCTGTGCTGAGCTGAGCAGTGCTGCTGACTCCTGCCTGCACTCAGTCTGCAGAGCTGCTGTGTTGGACCTTCCTGGCAACCTGTCTGTCTGATTTCAGAGGGTGAGGGCTCTAAAATGTGGTGTGACTGTTCCAGGGGACATGGAGTGCTCCACAAAGGGGAGCTTGTTAGCTAAATGGATCAAGTCAGGAGAAACATTCCTTTATTCCAAGTGCTTTGCTTTGTCTCATCTGTTAGGGAATAGTTTTCATTTCTGCTATCTGTGTTTTATGGAAAAATATTTAAAAGCTACCCCTTCCTCACGTCAGTTTGCTGTGTCCTCCGCTGCAACCGGAGAGGTCTTCATTTAGGATGTTTTCCATTACCTGTCTTTCATAATTGTATGAATTGTGTGAAGCTTTGTCCACTTAATTTCCAGCTAAAGATGCAGTTGATGTTTTGTAGGGGCAATAATTGCCCCCGCTTCCCTGCAGAGAATGAGCTGGAGACTGAATTCACTCTTAAGAAGGTGCAAAATTTGTCTTTCAAGTTAACCCAAGCCTTGGACTGCTTATTGATCAAGAGTGGTAACTGGGAGTAATCAAGCTGATAAATAAAAGAGTTTTAATTAAAAGCTTTTATCATAGCTGAGTTCATACCCGGCAAAGTAAGTACCCTGCGTTCTGCAGCTTGGCTGCTTGCTGTACAGGGTCAACATCTTGGTGCCTGCCAGGTCCTTCAGTGCTGCTCAGGGCTGCTGCAGGACAGCTCCTGAAGTGAGCCTGGCAGGCAGGGACTTAACTTAGCTCAGTACTGGGGGCAGCAATGCCCTGCAGTGTGCCCAGGCTGCTTCCCTGGCAGTGCTGCTGCCGTCTCCTGATGTGAAGAACTAAAACCCATGTGTGAAACTGGGAATCTAATCTGGCTGTGCAACTGCAGAACTGGAGCTGGGAAGTTTTGAGGGAACTGCACACATTAAACACTGCACCAAACCCTGTCCCATGGCTGTTGTTTCTCAGAAGGCCTTCCCAGCCTCACTGTGTCTTGCTCTCACCTTGTACCTTAAGACAAAAGGGATAAGTTTGCAAAGTTTCTAGTCTGGTACTTTGCCTCTAAATCACTTTGCTTGTGGTATCTGCTTGTCATGGCTGCCAAAATCATAAAAGGTGGAGGGAGAAACCAGGGAGAGAGCATCTAAAGTACTTCTGGAGATCTCTTAACACTTCTTGAAGTGGGGGCTGTCACAGTTGTTGCCCTAAGCCAAGTTGTTTGTTGGAAACCTCACAGGAGTTGTGAAACAAACATGAGGTTTGGTTCAAAAGCTCTGAACCTGCTCCTGCCTGCTGACTCTGACTTTTCTTTTGGCCTTCTGGACCTTCTTCTCCTTTGGGCTTTAAAATGGCTTCATTCCACAATGGCTTCACCTTCATCCTGGCTTTACCAGAGTTGCTGCTTTCTGCAGAGTAGCAGAATGACTTCAGTTGTTGTAGAGCTTGGGTGGAAGGGTGAGTTTCTCTTCTCTTGTGTCACTGCAAGATGCAAGTCCACGTTTATCATTCTGCATGAGGCAGAAACTAATTTTTCATTTTCTACTCTGGGATGGAAGCCTTGAAATAGAAAATGTTGTGACTCCTGTTTCAAATTTGACTTTACTTCCTTGGGCAGAAGATTGGTGTTTGCCTGGACAACGTCATTTGAATTGCAGCACACACCCAGAGCCTCTGTGGGTGCCCCTTCCGTGAGTGATGGGTGAGGAGCACTGGGCTGCAGCCTTTCAGGCTGCTTCTGCCTGTAGTGAAGTTCTTTTGATGTTGACAAGACAAAAGGCAACAGCTTTTCCTTCAGGCTTAATAATCCTAAACCGTGCTGCCTCATTTTGAATCCAGTACACTTGCTCTTGATCTCCTCTGTTATGTCACTTTTATTTTAGGTTTCCACAAATACTTTATCCAGCTTAAGGACGGCAGGTCTGTGATAGGAGTGCCAGAAATGACAGCTCCTCTTCCTTTTGGTGTTTGGAACTTTGTGCAGAATCAGAGCAGCAAAGGCGTAGCCTTCCCTGCTGCACCTCTCAAAATCGACACCTCCCCTTGCTCCGCTTCCAGAATCATCCGGCGGGGAGCGGAGCGGCCGCGGCCGCGGCCGCATGAGCCAGGCCCGGGGACGAGTTTGTGCTGAGCGCAGAACAGCCACGAGAGGGCACCACAGCCCCGCAGCCGGGCTCCGGCCGGGCTGCCTAGGAGCCAGCAGGGACCCCGGGGCCGAGGATCTGCTGCCGCTTCAGCAGCAACCTTTCGTTTCTTCTTCAGCAGCAACTCTGCTGTAGCTCAGAAACCTGAGCCTTCCACTCGACTGGACACAACTCCTGAGACTTTTGGATTTCGGTGCTGGCAGAGTAATAAACCCCATGCTGTATTCTGTCTTTGTGTGGCCAGCAGCTGCTTCCTCACTTCTGACAGACCAGGATGCAGAGCTCCAGGGCTGAGGCTTTATCTTAATCCAGAAGTGCAGCATCTTGGATTAACACCAGGAGCACAGAGCCATCTTCGGCTGACAGCTGTTGCCCATGGCCAGCTGTGGAGGTTGTGACAGATGCTGAGATCTTTGCTTAATCCTGTGGCTGGGGGAAGGTCAGAAAACCTGCTCTCTGTATTTCCACCCATTTTTGGTGCTTTCAGAGCAAAGTTACTGTTAGAGAAGCTTATGCAATTGCACCAAAATGCCATTTCAGATTTTGTCTGCCAGTAGGAGCCCCTTGTTTTGTGGGAGCATTGATGTGGATATTTCCAGTGAGGTGCTGCAGGAGCCATGTGCAAACATCACCTGCAGCTCCTCGGAAAACACCAATTAAATGTAGCTTACAGATGCTGGCTTCAATGTAAAGCAAAGGCACTGGGCCTGCAGCATGTGCTCACTTTATGTGGAAGAGAGAGTTTTGGGGTGACACTGAAGAGCAGTGGTGACACTGATTTTTGCTGCTGACTTTGGGGTAGCTTTGCCCCAGTCTGCACAGCAGGACTGCTCCTGCTGCGGGAGAGCACAGCACAGGGTCATGTGCCTCTGGAAGAGCAATAGGAAATGTGCCTCTACTTCAGGAATGTCTTTGAACTTTGGTGGAGTGGGGGCAGAATTTTCCTCAACGGCTGGGTTCAGGTAGCTCTGGTCAGAGATGGCAAAAGGAGCTGAGTCATGTTATGAGCTGTGGGTGAACTCTGGTTGGGTGTCTGGCCTGGGCACCAGCTGAGTGCTTCCACACTGACCTCCAGAACAGGCCGTGTGCCAGAAGTCAGCTCTACACGGATGGCAGTGCTTTGAAATCAGGCCTCAGGGCCAGCAGTGCTGCTGCTGAGAAAGTAGAGAGGTGCGGAGCACCTCCTGCCACCCTTCTGCCACCAGCAGCTGCTCTGAGCCCTGTGGCATTGTGGAGGCAGCCAGGACCTGTGGCTGTGCTGGAACCCATTGATTGCCTGGGGAGTTGCCTGCCTTCCCCCACTGCCCTGCCCACTGCTCAAGGGCTTTGGAGACTGGGAATGGAAACTTTTGCATTTAAAGCGATAAACAGCTCAGCAGCATGGGATGTGCGGAGCCTCTAATGGAGTTGAGGACAGACTGTGCCCCACCCTGGAGAGAGTGATGTAAATCACTCTGATTCTTGGCACTGCTATTTAAATTTTGTTCATAGCATGCCATAAAAAATCTTTCAGACATTGTAAGCTGTCTGTGCTGTCAAGAAAACTCAAAGCTTTCTAAAGGAAAATTTTTTTGAAGGTGAGGGAAATGGTGATGCAGTTTCTAGATGCAACAGGAATGGTGCCACACTTTGCTTGTGCTTGCTTGCTCTGCCCCATAAGTCAGCAAAGTCATGAGAATGAGCTGAGAGAAACTATGGTTAACCCTGGAGGTTCCTCTTACAGAGGGGTCCAGCAGTCTGCTCTCAGGCTCCTCTGCAAAGAGCTGCTGTCCTGGACCAGCCCAGAACCCCAGTGCTCTCTCCATGGCCCTGTGGGGAAGCAAGAGGACACTGAGAAGTGTCATCCTGTTTCATCCACCCAGTTTCTGGCAGTTGTCAGCTTGGGGACCTCTGATCCATCTAGCTGCATCAGAACTTCTGCTGGGTTTTGTTTCCTACAGCCACCAGTGGAAGTTTCTGCAGCACTGGTGCAGTCCTCTGGAACCCTTGGCAGCCACCATGCTCAGTTACACAATTCACTGGGCCTTGTTTGGAGAAGTGTTTCCTTTGGTTTGTGTTTCAAACCTGGTGATTTCCTTGTGTGAGGCTTGCTCTCCATCCCTCTTGTACTACACATGATTTTACAGACTTCTGTTTGCAGCCTGAGGTGCCCACCGTTTTCCTGGGCAGAATCATGCCCTCATCACAGGGCACTGGTGGGTGATGCCAGAGCTTCTCACAGGGCGATGAGCAGTGACTTGTCCACATGGAAGCTGAAGGCTTCACTTTGGATGCAGCCTGCTCTTCCCTGGCTGTGCTCACTCTCCAGTGTCCTCCTGCTGTTTGTAGCATGGTGCCTGTGGCCTGGTTGTTCTCTGGTCATCTTCTTGCTGATGCTATTAAACCATTTTTTCAATGATTCAGGAAGATGGCTTTCAGCAGCAATGTTTGTGTGCAGGTGTGTGGCCCATGCTGCCCACAGTGCCTGAGTTCTGCAATTGAGTTTCAAAGGTCTGGGACCACAGGGTCCTGAAACAGGACCTAACAGCAGCCTAACAAACAAAATCCCTTTTGGCAGGAGTGCTGCTGGCCTACCCTTGTGGCTGGGGGTAACTGGGATTTCTCACTGGAGATCTGATGCTTCTTAGAAGGTCACAACTAGACACAGGACACAGTTTTTAGAACTAAAAATCTTCCAGGTGGAGCTGCCTCATGAGTTGTTGTGCCAGTTGGTTTTGTCCTTTTCCTGGTTTTGTTAGGTACTGACACAGGGCACTGCCAGGATGTGACCTGCAAGTGTGCTTTGATCTGCTGTGCCTTGCACCTGCCTTAAAGAAAGCAGGCACTGGGTTGTGTGTGCCATGGGGATTCAGCTGTGGGGGGAAGGTTGTCAGAAATCACCAATCACTTCAGAAGTTGGTTGTCCTGCTCAGGACACTGGGATGAAAACAAAGTGCTTTGGATTTTCCAGGGTTTCAGAGTCTCTGACCTGGATATCTGAGGGACACCATGAGTTAAAATAGCATCTGTCCGCTCTAGGGCAGTGGATGGCCCAAGGAGCTGCATCTAAGTGTGACAAAAGATGGTCTGTGTGTCAGAGAAGGAGGACTAGGGAAACAATTCCTCAGCCTGCAGCAGAAGAGCTGGAGATCCAAAGACTTCCACAGTACCATGGGGAACTGAGCTGGAATCAGAGTTCAGCCACTGGATGTGTGAGAGGGAGATGTGGCCTTGGACACCTTTGTTAAAATCCATCTCAAGCCAGAGGTAAGTTGATGTTTGTATTTGGGGGAGAGTTTTATTCTTAAAAGAAGAACTGAAGAAGACCTAGGGTTTGATTTGCCTTCTGCTAACCCAGTGCTGGAGCCTGTGGAATGCCAACATTTAGATGAGTTTGCAGTGCCTGCACTTGCAGCAGCCTGGAGGACTGTGAACAGCCCCAGTAAGCATGCAGGGATCCAGCACATTGTCTGAATGAGCTAAAATTAGATTGCTCCACTGTGTGCGCATCACTCTTCCTCCTCTGCAGGAAGATAAATTTCTTTCCAAAGTCTTTAAGCTTGAATTATGGCCCCCTAATGATGGGGAGGGGTGGGAGGCTGTTTGAGGGGAAACTCCTGCCAGGCTGGGTCTCATTTTCTGAACGCGGCCAGCACTGAAGGGAAGAGCAGCTGCAAGTTCCTGGAAAGTGTGGAGGTACCTTGTGGCAGCCTCCTCCCACAGCTCCACCTCTCTGCTCTCTGTGTCCCCCCTTTCAAGGACATCTGCACCTTGAATGCAGCAAATGCTCGAATGCTCTGCAGGAGCCTTAGGGAAGGTGTGGTGGGAGTCGCCCAGTACACGCTTGGTGCTGTCTGGGTTCAGTGACATCATCTGTCCTGTGCTGAGGGGACTTGAATTCTCAGCCTCCAGCCATTCTTTGCAGCAACCCCAAGTAGCTATGTGTGTGAGGTAGGTCTGAAGGGCTGCTGATAGCAGCTGGGAACACCTGAGCTCACTGGGACTTTTGGCACAAGCCTGTTACACTGCCCAGGAAATAAACTTTCTTGTCCAGGTAACTCACTGCTGAGTTCAGTACATCCATGGTCTCCTCTTCCCACTTTCCCAGTGGGGTGCTTGTGGGGAGGAATTCATTTGACAGGGACATTTCATAGCAAGATTCTGCCATGCTTGGCACTGTTAAATAAACAGTGGTGTGTTAGCAAGGACAGCGTGGAGGATCATTCATTGCTGTGTTGAGTTGCAGCGTGCCTGGAGGTGGGACTGGTCATTTTATTTCTGGTCTCTGGGGACCTGTTGGCAGGAGACTGTTGTGCAGTTCTGCGTGGAGAAGGCTCTGCTGCACTGAGACTGAATGCAAGGTTCCTGGAGCTTGGTGTGGAGTTGGAAAACAGGGTGAGGGAGGGGGCTCCAAGCTCTTGGAGCACACAGTTAGGGTGCTGCTGACCAGCATCGATCGCCCATCTGTGCACCTTCTCACAGTGGGGACCATGACACCACTGCCTGTGCTGGCCTGCAGTGACGACTGGGATGAGTTGAGACACATGGCTGAGGACTCTGGACCCCACCGGTGTCTTGCAGTGCTCCCAGGAGGTCTCACACAGGGTTCTGCACACCCTGAGAAGAGACTGCAGGGTGTGTGTTAATCCTCTGAAGGAATCCAGCAGTTTCACATCTTTAATTTCCAGGCCAGTCTGTGAGTTTAAGTCTTCATTGTTGTTGACCGAGCAAGAGCTCAGTCCATGCTGGGCTGTGAAAGCCTCCATCACCCCCACCTCTGCTGCATGGAGGCGCACATTTCTGCATGGCAGATCCTGGGCACGTTTTCCCTCTATGGTTTTCTGGGGGAGGTGATTTTTGGGTAGCCTTTTCACCCAGAGGCACTGGGTGCAGCTGCGTATGGCACACTGCCTGCGCTCGGTGCGTTGGTGCCTCCGTGCTGCTATGTGTCCGAACACGCCTGTGACGACTGCGCAGGGAGCGCCAACGGAGGCCAACAAAACCTTCCCCAAGGAATTTCCATGCGATCGGGAACGCCGCAGAGCCGGCAACGATCGGGTTTGGCCACGCGAGGGAGCGGCGTTTGCCCGCACCGGGACCTTGTGCCACCGGAAAGGAGCCGGCGCCTGTCTGCCCGCACCGCTGCTCCGGCTTCGATTCCCTGGCTCCTGACGAGGCGCAGGACAGAGGCGGCGCTGAGGAAAAGCGTGAAATGCAGCACAGCTGCTGAGCAACCTGCACCTACATCAGCGCTCACCTGAAAACTGCCAGCTGGCTGCGCAGAACCTGCCCACCCTGCCTGGGCACTTAGTGCCAAGGACGATCCGGTGGTATCACTCAGGTCAGAACATCATCTCCTGCTTCTCTAAGGCCATGCTTTTCTCTCCGGTTCCCTTTTGCTCCCTCTGAGGCAGCAACAGAATTTTATTTCATCATTTACTCAACAGCAAATGAGCTCAGCAAGCAAATGCTCCCCTCCTGCTGCAGGCTGCAGCTGCATTTCCTCATGGTTTTGTGGCAGGTTTAACCCTAAAATCTTCTGGTTAATCTATTACAAAGCGTAAATCTTGACCACTGGTCACCTTGTTAGGTGGGAGGGGAAGGGAAACTGAAAGGGCTGAGAAGGGGGTCTGGTTACCTCCCTCAGCTACAGGCTGATGCAGAGACATCCAGTGGTGGGACAATGGCCATAATTGAGAGTGAACTGGGAGGGCAGGTGGGAAGAGGCTGCTTGGTTTAGGGAGATGTGGAAGGTATAAAGCTTGAAAAAACAAGAGCAGCGTGAAAATGAGGGGTGGGGAGCAGGGAGGTTGGGCTGCTGGTCAGGGACCTGCTGGGGGTGGGAAGAAGTCATCTGTGGTTCAGCTCGAGGTGCCATAGTGAGAACCTGGCAGGGGGGCTGGTCCGTGTTGCTTCAGGGAAGGAAGTGGATCTCTGGAGGAGGAGAAGTGCAAAAGGCCTCAAGCCAGTCCCGAAGATCCTCAGACCCTGTAGGTATGACCAAATGGCTGTTCTGGGGGTTGTGTCTGTTTGGAGGTGAAGGCAAGGGCCACGAGCAGCTTTGCCTAAAGGGGTTTGTTTTCTGGTTGCACCTAGCAGTGCTCCATAGTCTTCCCAAGACTTCCCAGGGCTTGACTAACAAAACCATGATGGGCTGTGAGTTTCAAACCTGGGTTTCAGATGGTAGCAGCATATCTGGACTTGTTGCTTGTGATGTTCAGGAGGCTTTTTTCCTACCATAAGGTAAACAGGATAACTGAATTTTATACTTTGGCTGTGCCTAGGACATGAAAAGGTGAGGAACATCTGCACCTCTGGCAATGTTCTTGGCTGAGGGAGGCCACAGATGGTTGACCAGGCAAGGGGATTCAGTAGAAGTTTAGGTATTTGCATGTGACAGGAGTGGTGGCTGCTGGAGGGTATTATTGCAGGGTTTGATCTCAGCTCTAAGATCCTGGAAGCAGAACATGGTCCTTCCTGTGAACAAAGCTGTGTGCATGTTTGGCAGCCAGCACGACCAAAAGCGCTGGAGTGGCCCCATGGGAGTATCCTGAAGAAGGGTTTTCTGTAATGCAACCAGAAATGTGCTTTAGATCAGAGAGCCTGGGTGGTTTTGATCTGCTTGGGGTTTATGGAGAGAGACTTGGCCTTAGCCAGGGAACCCTCTTTGCACAAGCCAGGTTTTGGATCTGTTCCTAGCTGCTTTGCTGATTAAGTCTTTTCCCTGTCTCGCTTCTCATGGAAGTTTTGTTGCCTAGTCCAGTAACAGGTCATGGTTAGTTCAGCTGCTCTTCTTTCTTGAACAATCCTTTTGCAGGATACCAAATTTTCCTGGTGGTTTGTTTGCCTCAGAGATTTTCCTCAAGACACAAATCCTCCAGTACCGCTGGACCAGGGGTGCTTTGTCCTCAGTCACTTGGGTGGTGTTTTGTTGCTCATGGTGAAGGCAGCATTGAGGAGAAAAGGTGAAGGGGAGCACATCTGTTACAGACATGTCTGTTGTATCGGTGTGCTGGTTTCTAACGAGACAGAAGTGAGCCAGAGCTTCACTGTCTGTGTATCCCTCTAAAATCCTGGCTTTGATTCACAGGCTCCTGACAGCATCATGTGGAGAACGTGGAAATGGGTAATGCTGGCTGGGAAATGTCTCAGCTGTTCTGAGAATACTGTGGAGGAGGAACTCTTTCTAGTGGAGAGAAACAGCCAGAGGAATCCCGTGCTGAGGAACAGGTGCTGGTGAGCAGAGGTTTGAATGTGGTTTGGAAACAAAAACGTTGCAAGTGCAATATTTTGGTCCCACTGGAAAACAAACACTTTGTAAAAATCAAAACCAAACCAGCCACACACAACCCCCACACTCCCACCCCAGAAGAAGCAAAAGGCAAAGCAGGGGAGGACAGGCAGGAGCTCACTGGGTGTCCCAGATCACTTGGGGGATGCTGAAGCAGTGCTGCTGTAGGGTAAGCAGGGGCTGGCAAGCTCAGCTTTGCCAGTCCCATCACTTTCAGCACTTCTGTGGTGCTTGGACATCCCCTTTTCTCCAGTGGCAGTGAGAGGACATGATGAAGAAATAAACCCCCATTTCATAATGTCACTTGTGCTGCTAAAAAGCCTTGCTCCTGTGTGCAGGGAAAGGTTTCAGTAGTGTCTGCTCAGTCCTTGCTGCTGAGACATTGCAAACACGAAGATAATAACAAACAAATCTTCACCCAAAAGCTTAGCAAAACAAATTCTTTGTGTTTGTATTTGCACTCCTAATCCCAGCAGAGCTCAGGGAGTTGTAGTATCAGGAGCTGTTTCACCGATGACTGAATCATGACCACTTCTGCCTGAGAGAGCAGCATCAGTCTGACAACTCAGAGCTTTATTGCTCAACAGCTTGGAGCAGGAGAGGAGCTGATAGTCTCTGGGAGGAGCCGAGGGCAGCTCCGGGGCTGGAGCCTGGCCAGCAGCCCGTGCTCGGCTGTCTTCCCATGACACCCACGCCAAAGCCACGTCCTTCACCCAGCTCAGCCAGCAAGTCATGTTTGGGTCTCCTGCTGTCACTCTGACTGCTCTTTAAAACCCACTCTGCCTGAAAACCTCTCCAAGTGCCAGGGCTCTAAACCCACACAGTGCAAAAGAAGGAAATTCTCTGTTCCCCAGGCACTAGGCATCAGTGGATACGCTCACTTTAAACGTGCTGTTGGAGCATCACCTGGCTGCTTTGCCCACTTGGTTCTTCATCTGCTGTAACTGTGACCATCTGAGCTGATTTCTGGTTGCTGTTCCAGAGAACACTGGACACAGCTGCCTTCTGCTCTCATCCCAGGTGAGGAAAAGCTCACAGAACTTGTGTGAACATTAGATAGTTCTATTTTCTTCCATCTTCCCAAGGACATCATCTGTGTACACTTACACCAGAGGAACAAACAGCTGCTGTGGTGTCCCTTTCATAATGCTCCCTTTGGCTTGGAGGTCACAATTCTTCCACACACGAGGAGCCTACAGTGCCTCAAAATACAAGGTGCCCAGAGCAGATCTGAGAGGTTAAGAGAGACCACAGGGGCTGGTGTCAGCAGTGCCTGTTGCTCCGGCTGCCGTCGTATGCTCTCTGGTGCACAGAGGTCCTGTTGGGTCTTAAAGATGCAGGAAATGGGACTCAGACTCTGAAACTTACCAAGGACTTCTGAGTGCCTTTGGCTCTGTCACTCTTCTTGATGTCAGCTGCCTTTGGGGTGCTTGTCTGCTGCACCAGCTGCCAGGTCAGCTTCTTGAATGCTCCTTTCAGGATTTCAGCCTGGGTTCACAGAGAAATGCTCTCAAAACCAGCACTGTTTTTGGAAATGTCTGAATCTTTCTGAAGCATTTGGAGCTCCTTAGCAGAAGCATTAGAAGCAGCCACAGCAGTAGGAGGAAACAAGGTTGTGTAAGAAGGAAGCGCTGGCCGGGCAGAGGCTCTGGCTGTGCCACTCACCTGCCGCACGCTGCCAGCTGCCTTGCCTTGTGGCCTGCTAGGCAAAAGGGCTTTCCCACCTTCAAAGCAGAATTGTGTTTTATTTCATATTTGAAGGCAGCAACAATGTCACACAAAGGACTTCAGAGACCTTTCTTGACCAAACTCCAGGCCACCTCATCCCCCAGACAGTTAAATGGCACATGCACCATGAGTGAATGAGGTTGTCTTCATCATGATGAGGATGAAGGTGGTGTCCCCTCCTGTGGAGAGGAGCTCCTGTGTGGGCTCCCCTCAGCTGAAGAGCTGATCTTCCACAGGCTACCAGACCCCTTGTGTCTCACAGGACAGCAGTCAAGGTGCCCTCTGAATAGTCTTCATCCCTTGTCCTGCCAGGGGATGGAGAGAGACAGTGCAAAACAGACTAAAAGAAGCAGAGATTGTCTGTGGGAAGGGCAGCCATAACCTGGGACCTGCTGAGAGCAGCAGGAGGTCTCAGCTTTTCGGAGAAGGGATGCTCCTCAGTGGAGTCCCAACCTGAGCCAAATTTCTCAGGGGTTTGCCAACAAGTCCTGGGGGCTGGAGGAATGTTCTGCTCATGAGCTCTCAGTGCTTTTTGTCTCTGTAGGGAAGATCTGAACTGCTTGGGTAGAACCTTGTGGGACAGGGCAAGTGTGATGCTGGGTGGTGTCTTCTGCAAGGTCTCATTTCAGAAACCAGCTTTAGTCTCATGGTCTGCTCAGTCCACAGTTCCTCTCCAAAATAAAGCAACAGGCCTGCTGTTATGCTCCAAAAATGGCTTCTGGTCCCAAAGGATTCTTTTTGTCATTTTGGGAAGGGGGTTTAGAAGTGAAATATCCCCCAAATGGAGTCGCTCTTCTGCAGCTGTGGCCATGTTTACATTTAGCTGTGGGCTGCCTCTGTAACACCAGTACTGACTGACAGCAAACTGCCAGTCTGCAGAGACCAGAATGCCTCCCACCTGCCCTCCCTCCTGGCTCTAACACCGAGCTGTCCTGTGCAGGAGGTTTGGTAACCAGTGATAGAAAAATCCATTTAAGAAGCACCAAGGCCTGGCTTATTTTTGTATCAGTGAAGCTGCTGTAATTTCTCAGCTGTCTTGCAGCTTCAGAGGGAATTCAGAGCAGCGGCAGCAGCGTGCAGTGTGCTGGGGCTTGGCTGGAGGACCATGAGCTCTGCCATTAGCTGCATTTCATTGCCCCTTTGCGGGGAATCCTCCGTTTGCTCGTGCTGCCGCTGAACTCGCTGCTGCCTCCCCGTTGACAATATAGGGTGGTAATGGGGGAGATGGCCCCCACCAGGAGACACCAGGATCTGGGGGTGCTCCCATGGCCCCATAGTCCTGGGGCTGGCACACCCTGCACTCCCCCGGGCTCCTCAACCATACTGCACTGATTGGGGGTACTGAATGCTCACCCCTAGGCTGCCCTCAGCTTGCTCCTTCTGGGCCAAGTTCTCTCAGCTGTGCTGGCACTGCCGGGGTGCATCGCAGCCCTGCCCAGGTGTCATCCATGGGACATCACTTCACCTTCTCACTCTGCTGGGAAACTGGGGAGCAAATAGTCCTCACTGTAACCTGCTTGTACCACGGGTCTGGGAGAGATGGTAAGGGGGGAAAAATAAAAATGGCTTCGTAACTGCTGAGTTGTTTTTTCCTGCCTTCCCCGTGCCTAGAAATTACAGCCTGCGCTGGGCTCCTCCAGCCACTCACTTGTAATTCCACATTTTTTCCAGCACTTGGGATACAGAAGACACAAGTTAAACACACAAGATAAACAAAGATTATCTTTAGTCGCAGTATCGCCAGACAAAAGGCTCCTCTGAGCCCGCAGTCCCCACCCCTGCACTTCTATTTCTGCTCCACTTCCAGGCGCGGATCTTCCGCCTGCGGAACGCTGCGGAGCCTTTGTGTCGGTGAAGCCTGCTGGGGCTGGCCACTGCCAGTGTGACTCCAGCGGTTGTAGGGCCCCTCTTGCTCCAGACCGGGGGGTGGGGGTGGGGTGGGGGTGGGGTGGGGGAGGTGGGGTGTCCCCCTTTCCCCCAACTGTCAGGGCGGGGGGCGGCGGGGGTTAAAGTTCAGGTTCAGTTTGCGTCACTCGGCCCCGATCCGCGCGGCGGCCACGTGAGCGGCGGCGCTGCGCGGGGGCGGCCGGGGCGCTGCCGGAGCGGGCACCGGCGGGCGCCCAGAAAGGGGTTATTGGCTTCTGTGCCCCTCTGTTGGTTATGAACCTATCGTTACAGTGCACAAACAATGTCGTGATGCCTGCCGTGGGGTTCTGGAGCCTGCAATATTTTTCCTGGTGAAAAAGGCTTCTTTTTAAATTGCGAGTTTGCTGCAGGATAGCTGCCTGCTCTCTGTGTCATCAGCCCTTGATGTCAGCCCAGAACATCTGCCCTGCTTGTGAGAAAACCGGGAAAAGCAAAGTGATGTAACCAGGAAAACACTCGGGCTTCCAATTCCACGCAGGATGGAGCAGACCATTGACGCTGTGGAGGTGGAATGTGACCCTGGAGAGAATCACAGCCCAGTGCCACATTCTCTTGTGTTGTAGGACAGAGTCTGAGCCAGCCGTGGGCTACGGGCCCTTTATCAGCTTGCAGCCAGCCAGGGCAGCTGAGCTGGCTTGGCTCCGGGTGAATCCCATCCCATAAACATCATCATCAGTATAAAGGGGGAGCTTGAGCACAGGAGCCCCTCCTGATTCTGGGTTGAAGATAACTTTAACTGCTTGATATGGGGGTGAGTTTGGCTGTTTCATTCAATCCATTCCAACCCAAGGGTCTTTTCTCCTGTTCCTGCTCCCCTTTTCTCCTGGAGAAGTGTTATGGGGTGATGGAACAGCTGCTGTAGGTTGACCCCAGACATGGGCTAAATGTGGACAATTCTGCAGAAGACTTTGAACGGATTTAGCCAGAATGAATGGATTCAGGACATGCACCTGTAGTCCCTCCTGCCCTTTGTTGGTAAACGTTTTATTTAATGTTTCCAAACTTTCATTCATTTATGAAAGGGAAATTTCAAAGCCTCTTAACAGTTTAATGTTTTCCTTGCACTCTTTGAGAGGTTTTCTCTCTTTCTACCCTTCATTTCAGTTTATGCCTGCATGCTGCATTTCTCCTGGGAGTGCAAAGTGAAACAGATGTTGTTGGTGAAGGTGGCTTCCTCTCTTCCTCTACTCTGTTGAATGAGAAAGGCCGCAGCAGCAGCCTACATTTTACACTCTTTTTAGCAACAACATCAGGTTGTGGAACCTCCTCGGAGCTGCTGCTCGGTGTCACTGCAGGGCTGTTCCAGCCAGCTTAGCATCCCTTTGCCTGCTTGGGTTTGCTCTCCCTGCAGAGACCAGCAAACACTTGTGTTTCCTGAGTGCTTTCATTTTCTGCTGTCTCTGCTCTCACAGATGCCACCGGAGCCTCTTCCTTTAGCACTATGTGATGTTGTTCACAATACATTCTGCCATTTTCTTAATGACTGTTAAACCAATTTATAAATCTCCATAAGCTCACAGACAGCTAAATAAGCCCCACCACACCCTGATCATCCTTCTGGCTTTTAAAGATGCTTTACGGGACTTCCAAGCCACATCAGCCAGCCTGGAGCCCCTCAGCGTGCAGGATCAGCTGGACACGTCCCCATGTTTCTTGTGATCACGCTCCGGACATCCTGCTGCGTTCTGCTTGCCAAACCCCTCTCTGGAGTCACTCAGAACATTCCTCAAACTGAGGTTATCTATTTTCTGAAGGTACTTTCAGGGCATGGTTTTAACAAATTGCTAGTTATTCTGTGTCCCAGTTCTTGTGGAAACCTCCAAGGGGACCTGATTTGCAGAAGGCATTGAGGACAGAACAGACTGCATTCCACTTTCAGGTACCCTGAAATCGACAGCAGTTAAGTCTTGGCCACTTCTGCTTCCATTTCCCTCCCCTTGTACTCTGTGCTTTGCAGATCATCAAGCAGAAAGATGAGTGTTTTGTCTTTCATGGAGAAAGGCCCTAATCTGAGGAATTTCAGTGGATGTGGAATTCCTCTGCTTTACTGAATTTATCATCGTGTCAGCTGCATTAGAAATAGGTAAATGCTAATTTAAAATCTCTCCTTTGGTTGATTTTTATCTTGCCTCATTACACAGAAGCAGTGAAAAATACCTGATGATAGTTTGCTTGGTGTGCCTGTGGAGAAGCTGGAGTAAGGATCATCCCTCCCAGTCGTTTGTTTGCATCGCTGTTAGGAAGTCAAAGTGCTCTCCCTGATCTTCTACAGCCCTCTTGCTCTCCTGTGCTGTTCTCTGCCTTCTGTGCACCCACTGCTTGCTTGTTTGCTTTTTTTGATTCCCTTTAGAAATGTATTTATTACAGGTGTGGTTCTTTCTTTGACTTTCATCCTAAGAGATGTGGCTTCTTGTTCAATTTCTGATGAAACTACACATTCATGTCACAAAAGTTGTGCTCAGTGAAGAGCAAGGTTCTGGTTTGTGTCTCAGGTTGTGCTGCAGTGTTTTGGTGAAGGGCTGGAGAATTGTTCTCAGCTGTCTTAGTGGAGCTGTGAGTGAGCCCCTGTCACTCCAGGCTCTTTACTGCCCAGTACTTGGTTCATTTAGAAAGATGACAGCTCAGTTTTCCATCTGAAGTTTCTGTGTTCATTCTCCAGCTAAACTAAGGAAAATATGTTGTTTATTTTAAAAGGTTTCAGAGTCTGGCCAAGCTAAGAGGGAGACACAAATCCGTTTGCATGATGATGTTGCACTGCAGGCCTGGGGATTCTTTTCTTCCTCGACAATGGGATTATGGCACGAGCATCCAGGATTCCTTATCCATATAATTTGATGGCAGGAAATATTAAAATAAAATATAAACTCAATTTGCAGCTTGTCTTAGGGAGGAAATTGGGCTATGGCTGGGTAAAATACAGCTGGCAGGCTGGCAGCTTTGCAGAACTAGAACACTTACATAAGGGTCTCTGTCATTCTCTCAGCAGCACCCAGGACCTCACCATTGCCCCTGCTCAGTGCTGGCTGCAGCAACACAAACCTTTGTATCCCTTGTCAAAACTGGACTCTGCTCCTGGTGAAGTTCCTACACCTTCATTCATGCAATGAAATGAACTCTGGAGCTGTGTGGGATGGTCACTTCTGTGAGCGGGGCTGGGGTTTTGTCCTGTAGAATGACAAGGGCCTGGCTTCTGAAGGTTAGTTTGTAAGTGAATTAATTGCTTATGGAAGATCTTCTACTGAGGTACAAGGAAATCACCAAAGGGCCCTATCCCTGTGCTTCAGGCCTGTCAGCAACAGACCCACTTCTCTGCTCCTGCTGGGGCTGTTCCCTTGCAAGAGAGGTCCAAGGGGGTGGCTGCTGCTGGATCTGCCCCCTGAAGATGCTCTACCTGGTACCATGCAGCTTCTGAGGAGATGCCCTGCCTATAGGAGGGAGAGGGTTGGCCTTTTGTTACCATTCCATTATTGTGTTTTCATTCTATTTTGTCCTCCCCACGCCTGCCTGATGCCCATGTATCAAGAGAGTTTCCACAGAAAAGCATCACATCAACATTTGTTTTTTTTTCTTAAAGCAAGAAACAAACCTCAGAACTTTCACTGTTTCTATATTTTATTTTCTTCACCCAACCGTTACTTTGACTTGCCAGACTTGCAATGAGTTTTGTTTTGTGGTCCATGGAGGCTGAGGGACCATGCTGCACTTGCCAGCCCATGGTGAGGCAGGGCCCCTGGCCCCATCCACCCCTGCTCCACCTCCTTCCCCTCCAGCCATACTTGTTCAAGGTGGGAGAGAAAGAACTTCTCTGGAAAAAGGAGCCTGGGGTTTTTAATCCCCTTGGTGAGAGAGGATGTGAAGGGCAAGCGAAGATACAATGGAGGGAGTGCTGCCTGAGAGGAGCACACCACTAGAAATTGCCTGGGTGCAAACCCAAAAGGAGTCAGCTCATGCCTCAGTCCTGGCTTGGACCAAGATGGACCCCTTGCCCCAAGTGGTAAATAATATCTCATCATTCTGCCTGAGGACTCTGAAGCAGCTGATTTATTTTCTCAAAGTCGAATGCTTGCATGGTTTTCTCCTAGTTAACATTGCTGGAAATGCCAGTTTGTCATCCTTGACAGTTTGCCTTCTGAAGTGGCTTCCTTCAGCAGCTCTGCAAGATGTTCTCCAGTGCCTGCAGAGCCACCTGACCCATTGTGCCTGAGCAGCTCCTGCCCCTGGAAGCCCAGCTGCAGGGGCTGGGTGTGAGGGCAGGGATGTCACACAGCACCACAGCAATGCTGATGGGGAGAGCTGGAGGAACCGCAGGGTAGGGCTAGAGAGAGGTCCTCTGTGGCCTGGTTTTGATGTTGTGCAGCTGCCCTTGCTGTGAGTGCTGTCAGCGCATGGGGCGAGGGAAGGGCAGCACGAAGCCCTGCACGGGAAAGAGCTGACACAGGGCTTGATGCAGATCTCTGCCTACCTGTGTGTGAACCAGTTACACAAGAACTACAAAGTGCTTTTTTTTAGTAAGTGGTGGTTGCAGGTGCTGAGATTCAGGGCAGGGTGAGGTTCCTCTCTGCTGGCCTTAGAATCACACTGGCAGGGTGCAGGGCTGGGGCTCTCCTGCAGCCTGGGCAGTAAAATCCTGCCATGGTGCCGTGTGGGTTCTGCCCTCCTGCAGTCTGCTGCACTTCTTTCATGTCATTCTCTCTGGATTAAAGGTGAGGAGGAACATGTGAGTTTTGGGATTGGAGCAGGTTTAAATAAAGAGACATTTCCATACCTTGACTACTCAGGAACTTTGCTTTTTGCAATAAACCTTCTCACTCGCTCTGAAGCAGCAATTCGGGCACGATTTGGCTATGAATTATGGCATATCTAATCTGTATGTACATTTCCTTGTCCGAGACAACTGGATTTCCAGTTCCACCTTCATTTGCATTTAATTTCCAGAATTCCTTACCCCAGCCACCAAGCTGCATTTTGTGTGTAAAGAAGACAAATTCTCTCCTGAAAGTACTCTTGTTTATTAGAATCATATCTGCCTGGAATTATGCATCATTTAGTCTTTTCCCTTTTTAGCTTGTATTATTTTGTCACTTCTTTACTTCATGTTTAGTTACAGTGAATATGAATCATTCTAGCTGGCGCTTTTACAGGTGGCATTTTGTGCCCGTGATGTGTGTACAGGCACATTTTGAGGTGCAATGCATCATATTACAAATGATAAATACAGGGTTTAAAAGCAACATGCTCTGAATGGTGGTGTTAGGTGAGATTCCAAATCTTTAAACGCTCTGCTTCTAAAATAAACAGCATTAATTAGGGATTGCTCTTGCATTACTTCTTCATTCCATTGTTTGGGGTTTGCCAGCTCACTTGATTTTCTTGTTTGAGTCATGTGAATTAGGAAGGTTTGCTCGATGTGGTCAAGCCTGCTGCTCCTTGCTTCTGCTCTCCCTGCTATCCCTGGTTATAATTTACTTTTTCTCCATGTCTTGACAGTCTGTTGAGAAAGCTCTTGGGAAATAAGTTCACCCAGTGAGTAAATGGCAATTTATTTATTACTACGTAGTTGCACAGGCCATCCGATGATTACATACATACGCAAGGCAGGACTTCTCTACCCAGCATACTTTCTTGCTCCACCAAAATTTGCAAGTATTCACAAACAATTCATCAGTGAAAAGGATGATAAGAAACAGGGACTGAGGAATTTAACATGTTTGGAGTAATGAACCAAGCAGAATTCTTACACACCATCATGAGCTGTTCCTCTGGAGAAAGGGACATCACATTTCTTAGGAGCAGGTGGTACTGCACTTCTTTCTGGCAGGTAGATTATAAACTTAAGTGCGTTTTGTCCTAAAATTGCCTGCAAGAGTGGGATGGATAGGCAAGCCCTGTGCTGTTATGCCCCAAGCCAAAGTGTATTGATGAATATTGGCACATTGCTACACAAGTTGCACACAGCTGCACTCTGCTTGCCTAGAGCAGTGCTCGCTCCACAGGTCACATCCCAGGCTCCTTCTTTGTCATTGTTATTAAAAGAAAATGACAGATTTTTATCAAAGCAGTAGGGGATGAGATTTAAGGAAATTCTATGGAAAAATAAAAGGCTTTTTGTTGTTGTTTGCAAATATGCTTTGCCTCAAAATTGTGTTTTATGAATACTGAAGTGTTGAACTGATTAATGTCTTTCATTGATTTCATTTCAATAGCAGAGAGGGATATGTGGGTCTGCAGTAGTGAGCATATATTTAAAAAAAATTCAAAATGTAGAGGAAGCAAATAAACTGAACTGAAGGCATGTGTGGAAGGCATATTGTGTATGTATGATCTGTCTTGCAGGAGCCAGCTCAAACCAGGCCCACCAGCCTCACACAAACACATTTCAGTTTCTGACTGCAGATAGTTCCAACAGCCTCCTGATTAGCCAGGCACTTAGGCTGTGAGTAGCCTCGGTGAGTATCCCCTAAGAAGGGAACTGTATTTGCCAAATCACTTACCTAAGGGTGTCTCCTGGATTGTTGGAATTGTTGCATTGTTTACCCTGCTCTAGTTTCTACTAGGAGTGACTCAAGCACAGCTAAGCAGCTGCTGCAGCAGGATACCTCTGTCACTTGGCCAGTTTCTCATTGTCCCTTTTACCTCCAGTCTCTAGGAGGGGGAGGGGGGGTGTTGCAGGTTGGGGGTTTACTATTTATTATTTCAGTCCACCCATTCCTTCTCTGGTATTGACCTTGTCATCCTTGTCCAGGGAAAGTGGAAAGTATTTTTGCAATAAACTTGTAGTACAGTCCTCAGCAAGAAGGGATCTCGTTCAGCAACTCACCCCTGTGCCAACAGGAGTGCAGGTCCCTGTCAGAGCCCACAGGTATGTGACCTGCTCCAGAAAATAGAGGTGTGAACAGAATAGTTGAGTGGAAGTGACCATCTCACACAGAGTGCCTTTCTCCACCCTGATTTTCTACAAACACTCTAATGAGCTGTTAGCAGCCATTTCTGTAGCTGAGTGCTCCTCTGATATTCCTGATCCTGACCTGTAGAGACACAGCCATAATGTGCATGCCGCAGCCTTTGCTCTGCACGCAGGAAGCAGCAGCATTCTTTGTTTATTATGCTCTGATCTCCAGTTTTGATTTTGCCAAACTGCTTAAACATTGGAGCTCTGCACAAGGCTGAGGGCTGGCAAAGAGAGGGGAAGAAATATGCCTGTATCTGTGGCTGATTTGAGGAGAAGATAAAGGCCCAGAACGCAGCAAAAGGGACCATGTTTCAGCACTGGTAAAAGGGCTGGTGAGAGCTGAGCAGTGCAGCAGCCTGGGAGGCTGAGATGTCTTCATCACAGGTCACTGAGAACAGGTTTGACCAATGCATTAACAGTGAGATAGGTGTGGATCATCCTGCCTTAAAGGAAGGGGAGGCCACCGATGGCCTCTTGACCTCTTTCAGCCTCATGGTCTTGTTGTCTCTTTTTTTTCTGGGTTCAGGGTGTATCTTTAACCAACCCAGCTGTACTTAAACTAAGAAGGAATTAAATTAAATTCCTCTTTATCCTGTGGCACTCTCCAATGTCAGAAATGGACTCCCCTGCCTCGGCTCTCTGTGACCTTCACAGGATTTTTTGCCTCGGCTGACACTGTGGGTAGAGGAGCATACAAGGGACAACTGGCAGTGGAAGGCTGCATCCCAGCAAGCCCCATATCTGTCACCATCACATCGAGCAGGCTTGAATTGTCTAACCCCTTTGTAGGATCTGCAGTGAGTAAAAACAGTCAAAAGTGGTGAGAGGAAAGTTTAGGCTGCAATTTGTCTTCTAAGAGAACTGCCAAGGTGGGGGGAGGGATGGCTTCATGCCACTCCTCTTCCAAACGTCAGGGCTACAGTGGCTCTTGCAAAACCCTTGTTGACTTAGGCAGGGCAAGCAGAACTATTGACAGAGCCCATCACCATAGCTGTCAGGCTGGAGTCACCAGACAACAGTAGGGTTGAGATGATTGGGTTGTGTGTAAGTGTAGAGCTGGTCACAAGCTGCTTCCACACCACTCAGCACGTTTGCCTTCTCTCTCAGGCACCTCTTGAGCATAGATCATCTTCAAACAAGACCTGAGTTGGTTCATCTGTTTCTCTTTGTTCCTAGTTTTTTGGTGTTCAGTGGTTGTTGTTTTGGAAGCAGCTTTATTGTATAATGTTTAGGTTTGCAAATCATTATGATAATTAGCTAAATGTACCTGAGAAATTAAAAGTGGGATGACTGGAGTGGCTTGGAGAAGAGGAATACCTTGATGTTGTACAGCTGCGGACTCTTCCACCTCAGCCTCTGCAAACCTTACTGCTGATGAGCCCTTTTTAAAGGATGTGAACTACAGGAACATAGAGGGAAACCAAAACCTCTGCCTGGAGAAGCCAGAGCTGTGAGAATGTGCTGTGACAGTACCACAGCTTCAGGAACATGAACTGCTTTGTGCTGATGCAGAGCTGTCTGCTGGGGTATGCACAGAGGCTGGAGATGGGACTCCTTTTGGTGAGGTGCTATTTCTGATGCCCAGTGATGATTTAAAAATCACCTCTCCTTCCTGCCATACCAAAGGGCAAGGAAATCCATGGAGTACTTGCTGTATTGTGAGCAATGTGTCCTCCTGATCCCACACCCGAAGGAACCCTGCACCAAAGCCCCGAAGCAGGGGAAGCCAGTTCAAGGAGACTGCAAAGTCTCCAGATCTGAGGAGCCACTGGAGGAAGGAAAGGACAGATATCCACAACCCATCAGGGAGACCTTCAGCTCTTCAGGTTGTTCTGTGCTCCCTGGCTCAGCCTTTGAGGATGGTGACTCCCCATCCCTGATGCCTTCCCCTGGTAAGTCAGCTGAAGCTGATGCCAAGGACATGCTGTAGGATAACTGCAGGTGCTCTCAGGCCTCTGTCCTACTACATAGTGCAGTACATAGACCTAATATTTGTTAGTATGATTCCATACAAAAATTTGGTTATTCAGGAGTATAGGGTTGGAAATTGAAACAGAACCATAAGTTTAAGAAGCTCTAATGAAAATGTAATTGTTTTAATAATAGAAGTGAATTAAAGTACTAATTAAAATGAGATGGCAAGCAGCTGAATGTCTGAATTTACAGAACTTGAACCTAAAACTCTGAACTCTAACCTGAAGTGAAGCCAGTCTCTGTGCTTCCTGTTGCAGGCTTTCTTTGCTTCAGTGAAATGTTTCTGAGATCGAGCTTCTGTGCCATCTGCAAATCGACAAGCTATCTGTGGCCTCAAGTTTGAAAGCCATTTAACTGGTTCTGTGAGTAAATCAGTCACCATTCCATCTTGATTTCATCTCTTTCACAATGACATTAAGAACTGCAGCAGAGAGGCAGATCTGAAGTCTGCTGCATGAAACGTGTTGCTTGTACAGACATGCTGGGTTTTTGCTGGGTGCAAACTTGCTTCACCACCACTCTCTCTTTTCTCACATCGTCTGCACTCTAATTACATGAGCCAGTGCATTTGCATGTATACATAACTGGATTTGCATCATAAGTGGCCAATGGAGAGCACAGATTGATCGTCTTCAAGGTGTAATCAGCTTAACAGTGAATTTAGAAAGTGCACTCAACAAGAAAGATATGGAGGGCTGCTCTGGCTGAGGGCTGTGCCATGGCTGTGCCTTAGGAGGGAAGTGTTCAAACGTAGATGAACACTGAGAAGGGATTGTTACAAGTGGATTAATAAAGCCTCCTTTGAATGCTGTTCTGCAGAACATCCCAAAGACAGCAGCACAACGAGTGTGTCTGAGGGACTTGTTAAAATGCACATCTCCGCTTGCCAGCAATGGGATGGATTTTAATTCTGCCCTTCCTCAGCAAGGCTTCTTATTAGCAAGTTCTTGTGGAGGTACAAAAAGGGTGCGTGTGTTGAAGGGCAGGTGGTGGAGGCACAGAGTGTTGCACAGCTCTGAGCAAAGGGAAGGTAATGTGCAACAGTGTGACTGCAAGGGAAGACAATGTTGCTCTTTAAACAGCTGAACCGGAATGAAACTCTAGCTCCATCTCTCAACTGTAGCTCAGCTGCAGACTTCGATGTGTTTGAAGGCCACTTGGTTCAAGCCAGTTTATAGGGGGAGTTGGGCTTTACTCCTCCTCAGCAGGAGGAAAGACAATGTCTTTTTGACTACATGAATATACAGAGGGTCAGAGTGTGGCTATGGCTGAGCACAAGCTGCAGGATGAGGGTATGGGAGAGGCTGAGATAAAGAACCCTGTGAAGTCCAGTGAATGGTGGTACAGCACGCTGCATCTGGGACAAAATGGGCCTCCACTTTATGAGCTGGAGGCCAAGTAGATAGAAAAGACCTTTGCAAACAAGAATTTGGTGAGCAACAAGAGAGTCAGCAGTGACCTGGCAACAAAGGTGGTCAACAGCATCTTGAGTCACAATGGCAAAAGAACAGTCAGTGGGTGGAGAGAAGTGGCTCTTCCTATCCATGGAGCACCTGTGAGACGGCATCTGATCCTGTGTGCAGTCCTGAGCTCCTCGGTAGGTGACAGACAGAGATGTAACAAAGCAAACCCAGAGGAGAGCTGCCAGCGTGGGGAGGGTACTGCAGCATGTGGTGTACAAGGAGAGGCTGGGAAGGTCAGGCAGTTAGTCTCAAGAGAAGGGCTGGCATGAATGGTATTGTTTTCCACTGCTACCTAATGAGCAGGTACAGAAAACCTGGAGCGTTGTTTGAAGTTCACAGAGCACCAACAGCTGCATTATGTGAAGCCCTGGTTGCACAGAAACTCTTCTTCCTTGCACGTCAGAGCTGCAGATGGAGCATGGAGACAGCAGTGAGACTGGAGGGGCCCACCAAGATCACAAAGTCTACAATTTGTTCATAACCTTTCACCTTACAGAAGAATAACCTTAATTTCTTTGAAAAATCAGTTAGAAACACCCCTAAAAATGCTGGGGTCACTCCCAGTACCTGTGTGCCAATATGCTCTGTAAAAAAGCAAGGAAGAGACAAGAGTATTGATAATGTATGGCCACAGTAGTGAGGAGCATGTGGCTGCCTTCAGGTTCTGATTCTTCTGCTGATTTGGGGGCTGAGGGGGAGGGGAAGAGGGGAAGGTTATGTGAGGGAATTTAACCAAATTTGAAAAGAATGAAGAATTTCTCTCTGGGTTAAATTTCACCTGAGGAAAGGTTCGCAGAAGTACAAAAGGGAGGAGGGTGACTATGAGAGGATGGCAGGAAGCTGAAATTGCTGCTCTTTAGATGGATGAAGCTTCTGCTGTGAAACAAGGCCAGCTCTGGCCAGCACACTGCAGCAGTGGTGGCACTGGAGGAGGTTCAGAGAAGAGCTGTGGCACTGAGCACAGTCCAGCGCTGGAGTGTGGTTATCCATCGCATTCCCATCTGGAAGCTGGCACTTTCCCTTGGAAAGCAGCACTTTAGAATCGCATCACTCCTGCTCTTTGGAGGCAGTGATGTTTATAAGCAGGGCTTTGGGTCCTGCCTTCAGGTCACACAATGTTTCTGCTCTGGAGTTGGAAGCTTGCAGCGGTTGGGTGGATCTGGGCACGCTGTGTGGTGCAGCCCCTCTCCTGCCAGGCTCAGCCACATGAAACATGGAGCTGGCAGTGTGAGGCCATAAACCGTGTTGCTCCCTGTCCTGCGCAAGCCATGGGGCCTGCCTTGCACTTAGCACAGGAGAAGGAACGAATCACGGCTGTGAGGTAAATGAGATTATTGCCTGTGTAACTGTTGGCTTATTTGCTACAAAGATTTGCACAGATAGAACAAATGAGGCCAGAGGAAAAGCTCTGTGTCTCCACAACGCCTTGACCCAGGTTTATTTCACACTCAAGCCACTCTCATCTGCCATATTGTTATTTCAAGGTAATATTCTGATCCCTCTGCTCAGCAGCCAGAATTAACTGTTGGTCTCTTTGCTGCCTGCCTGTGCACGGGCAGGGTGGGTGAGCTCCCTGGAGATAGTCATTTCTCCGCTGACTGGTGGGGAGGGACCCCGAGAAAGGTTGTCCTCTCCAGCTGCTGCATGTGCCCACATGTCTTCTGTAGACACCAGAAGTACTCCCCTTAAACCTTTTAATGTGAGTAGGGTCTCTGGTTGATTTAGCAGTAGAGGTCTAATTGAGCATTGACAAACTACAATCCCTCCACCCTCATTTCCTGATGGGACTGAATTGGATGGATTTCTGATGGCCATTCCTCCCATGCCTCAATTCTTTCTCCAGAAGAGGAAAATACTGGAAATTTTCAGTGTCTTGATTGCAAAGACGTTTTGAATAGCAGGGGAGAGGGGGAAGCCAGTTCTCCTTTAATTCCTTTGGAAAAGACAGCATTTCCACCCACAGAAAGAAAAAAAAATTCAAAAAATGGCCAGTCACAAGTATGGGAAATTGTGTGGTACAGCAGGACAAAACATAACCCTCTGAAAAATGAGGGTTGTGATCAAGAAAACGTTGGAGTAGCCCAAATGCAAGCAGAGTTAGCCCCCAGTAAAAACGCAGTCTGTGGGGAGCGTCAGGGAGCCTGGGGGCTGTGCACCCATGAGAGAAGATGTCAGAAATAACAGCGTGTGGAGCACAGCTTGGCACGATCAGCGTGAAAATGGAAAGCTTTTCTTTTGAGACAGGCTTTCTGTATCACGCATTGCTTCTTGAACTAAAGGGCAATGTTTAACACGTGCCCTCCAGCCCTTAATAATTTTTAACTTGGGTATTCATTCCTCCAGCCTAGGCTGAGCCCGCATCTTCATCGCCCAATTCCCGTGAGCCAGACACAGCCGATGCTGGGCGTTTGTGACACAGTTTTCAGCGTGTATGTGCTTTTTTTTTCATGTTTTCCGGGGACACAGAAAGGCACCGAGTGCCCCCGGCCGCTGCCGTGGAGATGGCCCGCGGAGATTCCTGCCCGGGCTGGCCGCCGCCGCAGAGCGAGGTTCCTCCCCGGCCGGACGCAGGGGCCACAATTCAGAGCCGCCCTGCAAGGGGGGCAGGACTTTCTTGGCCTCCTTTCCCTGTTTGCGGTCCGGTACCGGTGTCTGTGCCGGGGAGGAAGCAGTGGGCGGCTGCCATTGTCCCCGCGGCGGCAGCGGCCCGGCGGCAGCGGCCCGGCGGCAGCGGTCCCACAGCAGCGCCCGGCGGCCGCCCGGCCCGGTTCAGCCTCCCCCTTCCCGAGGCCCGGGCGCTGCCGCTGTGCCCGGGGACAGGGGGAGTGACTTGAGCCACCCCCGCCTCCTCCCCGTCCAGCCCTCCGCCTGGTAGAAGGGGAGGAGGAGGAGGCCGAGTGGTGGGAGGGTCTCCATTGAAATAAACAAGCAGCAGTTATTAAAACGGGAACATGGCGGCCGCAGCCCCAGCGCCAGCTCCAGCTTACAAAGCGAAGGTCAGCGCCGGCGGCAGGGGTGGGATTCGGCACTGACCCCGGTAACGGCCCGGGCGCGGCGGGAAGCGTGCCCGAGCCCCCTGCGCCTCCCCGGCCGCCTTCTTGTGTAACGCGGGGGGACGCCGGGGCCGCGGCGGTGGGGGCGGCAGCGCGGCCGGGCGACGCGTCGGGGGAAGCGGGGCGGGGTCGCGGTCCCCTCCGGGGGGCACCGTGGGCAGGGGACAGTCCCGAGCCGGGGCATCGTGCTCGCAGCCCCGGGGCCCGGCGCGGGGTACGGGTTCACTTCCCCGGGACGTTCCCGGTTTCGGCGGAGCTGGGGGGGCTCCGCACCCCGCCCTGCCGGGCCGAGCAGCCGCTTTCCTGCTCCCAGGCCTGGTGGGGGCTGGGGGCCGCCCCTTCGCGCCCCTGGGCCGGGTGCTGTGGTGGGGACGTGAAGGGAGACGAGGTTGCGGCGGCGGGTGGAGGGCCGAGGGGGAACGGGGCAGCTCCGAGGGGGTGTGGAGGACGTTCCCTCGACACCCCTAGCACACACCGAGGGGAAACTTGAGGCAGGGTCTCCCCGGTAACAAAAGGGCTGGCTCGGGGAGTAGGGCTGGCTCGGGGAGTAGGGCGGTGCTCGTCCCCTCCCTCCCCGGCTGACAACGATCGGTGCGCAGCGGTGCGGGCCGCGCCGCTTCCCCCGCGGCGCCCGGTGCCCCCTTCCCCTCCTGCCGCTCCGCGCCCACCCGGCCGCGCGGGGAAGGAGGAGGAGAGCGGCAACTTCGCTAACTTTATGCGCGGGGCTGCGCCTGCGTGTGCGGGCCGGGCCGCGGGGCCGCAGCCAGGCCGCGGCTGCACAGCTGCGTGCGAGCGAGCGCAGCTCGGGGCGCCCGGCCGCCGCCGCCGCCCGGGGAGGGGAGGGGGCCCGGCCGCCGCAGTGCCGTGTGGCTGCGTGTGCGCGGGGCGGGGAGCCGCGGCGGGAGGAGGAGCGGGGCCATGGCAGCTGGCGGGGCCGGGGTCCCTGCGCGCCTGGCGGGGCTGGCGACGCCGCTCGCTCCAGCTTCCCGACAGCGGGGCTGCGGGCCGGGGGCGTGGGGAGCTGGGGAGGTGCCCCCGCTGCCGCGAAGGGCGGGTGCCCTATTGGCCACCCCCCCCCCGCGGAACCCAGGGGCTCCTGGGCGAGGTGTAACCGGAGCCTCGTCCCTTTCCTCCGTTGCCTCTTGCTTCTCCAGCCCGGCTTGGGCCGGAGCGGTGCCCGTCAGGCCGTCAGCCACACGCTGCCCCTCGCGGAGAGGCTGCCAACCCGGGAACGCTGCCTGCAGGAAACCTGCCCTAGCGCCCGGAAGAGAAAGGCTCCTGGCAGGGGGAAGGAGAAACCCCACCAAGAGGCAAAGGGGGTGCCGGTAGTCACTGGGAAATTAGGATCTCAGAATGGTATTAGC
This sequence comes from Picus viridis, assembly GCA_033816785.1. Taxonomy (NCBI): domain Eukaryota; kingdom Metazoa; phylum Chordata; class Aves; order Piciformes; family Picidae; genus Picus; species Picus viridis. The sequence continues at coordinate 3,179,265 of CM066571.1, forward strand.
CTGAGAGCTTCTCGACAAACCCACCTAACACTGAGCCAAGAAAGAGTCTCTTTGTGGGAGAGCAGCCTGCTTGTTCAGTGACAATCAGTTGGGGTTGTATTTACTTTTTTTTTTTTGTTGTTGTTTTGTTCCTTCCAGAGTAGCAGGAAGCAGGAGAACAGGCTCCAGAAGCCAGCTGATAATGTTTTCATGGTATTTGAGTGCAGTTTGGGCAATGACAGAGCAGAGCACTGCTGCCGTGGTAAATATGCAGTTGAAAGCTGCGAGTCTTTTTACCTAAAGTGGGGTTTTAGTTCTGAGTTTGCTGCCATTGTGGCTGAAGGCAGTAATTTTTTTATCCCTTTGGGGGTTTATGTACTCAACTATAAAATTCACTCTAGGCAGTTAATTTTCTGCCTCTTTGCAGCCTGACAGGGCTGTTGGGCCACTGTGACAGTTTCAGGCTAGTGGGTTCCTCTCCTCGGGGAGCCCTCTGGGGGTACCTGAAGGGAGGGAGCTGTTGCTGGGCTCTCCTGGATCCGCAGGGAGCCATGGATTCTGTGGGAGGAGTGGCAGCACTGGCAGTGTCACACCCTGCAGCAGGGCTCGTTTGCTTAGGCTGCTAGGATCATGCTGGGCCTTTGGTGGCAGTCAGTGGAGGCTCTGTGCCCCCTCCAGCGTTCTTCAGGACATTTGTGTGTCAGCTTCAGTGACGGTGTCACAGATGAGCTGCACCAGGCTCATGCACCTTGGTGTGCAGGTGTGTGGGCACCCATGTACTGGTGCCTGCTGTTGGCAGTTGTGGCACAGCTGTTTAGGGATGTCGGTGTCAGCTCTGCTGTGTCACACAAGGCAAAGAGAGGCACAAATTGCCCATAGTGGTTAATCATTGAGTACATGAGAAATGCTGTGATGAGGCTTACGGCCACTCTTGGTCACCTGCTGGCTTGAAGAGAGCACTGTCCTGGACTTGGCCTTCAGGACACTGAGAACAGCTTTAGGAAGAAGGGTTGAGGTTTTAACAGTGTGTGAACAGGGGAAGAATCCTGCCATGTTGTAATGGTGCTTGTGTCCTCCTTGGGTGAGCATTAGGCAGTAAATGCCTGACAGAAGCAATGGAACCATCTCTGGCTGTTCAGCCTCTGTACTCTTTTCTCTCATGTGCACACTGGAGATGCTTTCTCAAGCTTGTGGTCTGACATGGGGAGAGGATCCATGTCTGATGTGCTTCATCTCTGCAGTGTCTGCAGCCACTTTTTGACCACATGTGTAAATCTTGTGTTCCTCAAGGTGTGTCCTGGTGGTGTCCATGATAAGCTTGAAACAAGGCATGAGGAAGGAACGCTTACTGCTGTCAGGAGTGATGCTTTGGGGATAAAGCAGTGCTGGAACTGTGTTACTTGGAGAGAAAGTGAAGATTTCTGGTGGAAAAAGAGAAAATCCTAGGGATTTACTCAGTTGTGGTGTTGTGCATTAGGCTGAGGCTCTGAAGTCAGAGTTAATTACTCAAGAATTGTATTTCTTCCTGGAATCTTTTTGAGTGCAGCTTGGTCATTTTTAAGCTGAAGGGCTCTGTCAGGAGAGGTATGTGGGCAGTCTGTGGGTTGACATTCCCAACTTTTCCCTCTGTCCATGCAAACCAGTCAGAGCTGGCTCATCCACAGGGGTCCAGATCTGCAGCAGGAGGAACAAAGTCGGGGAGCGAGCCAGCTTCTGCCACAATGCCCACTGCGTCCTGCTCCTTGCCTTTGTTGCTCTTGTCACTGTTACATTGACAGGACCTGGGCTGCTGCACCCAGCTGGGGCTGCTCCAGCACCTGACACCAGAGCTGCAGAAGCTGCAGAGGTTAGTGGGGCCTGAGCCTGGAGGATGCTATCAGGAGGCTGAAGCAGGAACAGTACCAAAGCCAAATCCTAACTCTTTGTCTGCTGAGCTGATGGAGAGGGGCAGCGCTGAGCTGGGACCGGGCCTGCTGCTCTCGGTGTTTGTGTGCTTGCTGTGGTTGGCCTCTGCACAAGGCAATTTGTGTGCAGCAGGGGTAAAGAGCGGTCGGCAGGCTCCACAGCTTGTTAGTGCTCCTGTGGGCATCACACCACTCAGTACTGCTGTATTGCTGTGTTTGGCTCTGGGGGTCAGAGGGCAGATGTGTTGTTGGAGTTGATACTCAACACCTTGACCCCTGCAAGAGGAGCTTCACTCCATGGAGGGTCCACTGCAGCACCCAGCCACCTGCCCTTCTCTGCTCCAGGTTAACTCAGTTCCAGATGGCTGCTATGGCAGCATCTCCTCGTCCTGTTCGTAGATGAAGTGAAATTCACTGCACTCCTGTATTTTTTGTTAGCTGTTAAAACATTGTGGTGCTGGTGGCAGCTGTAGGGCTGGGAGCAGGGGAGGCAGAGAACCGGGGTGGGGGGGATGCCCCTCCTGAGCATATGGAGACATCCAGAAAAAGATGTGCATCGTCAGCTGTGCTTCCATTGTGTGTGCAGGCGGCGTCCCAGCGCCCCTTCTCCTGGGAATTCCGGCTGCACAGAAGTGCTCCGTGGCTGTGACAGGGCAGCACAATCAATCTTGGGTAACAGGGGCCTTGAATTTCATGCAGGTAATATTTGATAACGCTTGAAGCTTTCAGGGGATCGACAGAGTTTGCAGGACTCCCCTGTGCTGGGGCAAGGGTTTGTGTCTCGGTGAAATGGCAACTGTGGGCTCTCCCAGTGGTCACACATGACTCAGGCATCTTGCAGCTCCCTGCTCAGCATTTGTCAGCAGGACTCTCTGCAAACACTCCCTGTTTTTAATGATTCAGTAGCTTAGCCTTTTCAGAGCATACCAAGTAGAAACGTGACATGAAAAATGACAGCTGGTGTGGCTTGTTGAGATTGTGCAATTTAGGACACAGGATTACACAGCCAGACCAAACCTGGGGGATTTTTTGAGCAGGGTTTCAGACAAAGCAATTTTGTCAGTGTTGGGAGAATTCAGGAGCCACATTTACACGATAAAAAAACTGAGGGGGGAGAGAGGAATTTCCTTTTATTCAGTCCTGCATTTGCCCATTAATTAGACCAGCGTTTTGTCTCCTGAGCATTTGGAAAACTTGTGCTGATTTGATACAATTATTTAGAGTTGATGAATGGTCTGAAAAGCAGATCCTGAATGTGGTGGGTTTGCTGCGCTGTGTTTTGTGACTGTGTATGATTTGTCAGCCATGCTTGAGGGAAGTTGCACATTACTCAAGTTAAAGATGAATGGAAATTTTGCTTAGGGATCTAATGGAAATGAGATAGGCACAGTTCCTATGGCAAGTGTCTGGTCACTGGGGTGCTTGGCATTTTGAAGTTTGAAATTAGTTCATTAATTTCAATGGCTGCAGCTATACAGCAGCATATTAACAATGCACACATTTTCTCCTTGCAGCTGCATCATTGTGCCCCTCCAAGCCCTGCCTTTCCTTAAACGGCTTCCATAACAATCTCGCATTAATACAGTTACTGGCAGATATTATTCCTGCTCTGCTCTGGTTTTAGCAGCTTTAAGTGATAGTAAATCTCACTCTGTGAGCGTGCTTCCATTACTTGGAATTTCAGCAGCCTATTTGTGGTGTGTTTGCTTTTCACAGTGAAGATGCAGTGTCCTCTGTAAGGCCTAATTACAGCTTTCTGTTTGGTTTGGAACTTCCAGAAGTTGCTTGCTGTTTGGAAAGGATTTGTGTGTTGCTAAATAGTCCACATGGTGTGGAAAACATGCCTGTGTTAATGGCTGTGCAGGATAGGTGACACATTCATTGAAATCTCCCGAATGTGTTGGTTTATCCCTGGATCTCAGGTGGTACAGCTCATGTGAGCCTCTGTGGCGAGGCGAGCAGAGAGCCGCGTGTGCTCTGTTTGGATGCTTTTTCAGTGAGCTGTGTATGACATGCTGTTGCTCTTGGGCAGGATTTATAGTGGGCATATCACAATTGGTTGCCTTATTGGCTGCCTCTGAGGAGAAGTCTGAGATTGAAGTTTGGGCATGGAGAGTGAAATGACATTTTATTTATCAGAACTGTTGTGGAATCTTACCCTTACTCTGCCTGTGCTGTAATTCATCTGTGTGAAGGGATTTAGTTTTTTGTTGCTGTCAGTATTGATCTATAAAGAGCCTTGCTGTGGGTTTGGAAGAAAATCACCCCAGTTCAAACCAGTGCAGCTTGTCACCCACTTGTGCCTTGGAGGCTGGGGAGGGGGTGCTGGATTGCATTGAAGAAGAGAACTTTATGAAAGTCTGCCTATGAGTAAATTTGCTATCCCATACTGACATGTTCATTGCAGTTGGTGTTGTGAGCTTGCAAGTTCGTCCCCTGCCTGTGTGATAGAGTCAGGTTTGGGCAAAGAGAGCCCACAACCCCCAAGGAGGTGATGTTCTGGTGTTTGTGCAAGACAGAGTTTGGATATCACCCAGCCTACTGCAGATACTTCTTCATGCTTCTTTCACCATGCCTGAGTTCAGGCAGCTTTTTGGTTCGTGTTCTTTACTGCTTCAACATCAACCTCAGGACTTGATGACTAGCTGCTTAGGTTATTTCCAGAAATCAGTTGATTATTGTTAACTGATTTCACTTGCTACCCTTACACAGATGTGTAGCTTGGTCTCCAGATGTGTCAGCAATGTCCCCCTCCTATTTGATCAATTTCCTCAAACAGATTCTTTGTAGAGAGGAGGATGATTGTGTACAGATAAATACATTATTTATCTTAGCAGCTTGCAGTGATGTTCTGGAGGGCAAAACCCTTCTTCAGATCTAAATCTTTGTGTGTTTTCCAAAATAAAGGTTTGCCACTAGAAATACAGCATGTTTGTTTCAATGTGACCAGAATACTTGTAGCCTTTATCTTAAAAGGCAGCCTGTTGGTGCTTCCCTGGCTGTAAAACGGAGCTCTAAGAACATAACGTCAAGTTGGGTTTTTTAATTGCTTGCCACTTTGCAGTGCAAACAGACCTCTGCTTGCCTTGCTGGTCTGTTGTTCTAACTATGCTGGCTTACATTCATACAAAGATGCTGATTTTTTAGTGACACCTCAAACTATTTTCTTGCTGCAGTTGTGTGTGAAGTGCTGCACTGTGCTGCATGAGGTGAGCTCAGCTGTGGCAACTTTCCTTAGGACAAGAAGGAGGGAATCTGGAAGTGGTGTGGATGAAGGAGTGTGTTGATAGTGGTCTGACAGTGGCATCTGTTTAGCCCCTTCCAGCTAAGCTGTGGTTTGCAGTTGCTAACATCTCTTTTAGCACAATTCATCACAATTTTATCACAGCACAGTGCAAGGCTGTAACACATCTTGGGTATCTGGAATGCAGATGCTGGTTGTCAGGGAACAAAATGGTAGCAGAGTAGTCATTCTTGTCCAGTGGCCTGCTGCAGCTGAAGGACGAGAGGTGAGTGGGAAACAGCTCTGCACAGGAGCTCTCATCCTTGCTGCTCTCTGAGGAGAGGTCTCCTCACCACAGGCTGGGGCTGCAGCCTGCATCTACTGGCAAGGCAGCAGCTTGCCTCTGGTGTCTCCTGGAGCTGTGGTGTCAGACACTGTGCAGCCCCAAACCATCTGCTAGTGTCCTACACACTGTTGTGTTCCAAGAGAAGATGATGTTCCTTGTCAGTGAGGAAGCCCCATGTGTTTGATCTGTAGAGCCTGTGTGCTTTTTGGGCACCCCTGAGAAAATAATGGAATCCTCTCTTGGGTGGGGCTGTGCCTGGTTCTGTCTTGGGGTCCATCCCAAGATGGCGCTTCAGTAGGGTTTGTGTGAGGCAGGGTCCTGTGAGGTGGCAAAGAATGAAATTGTTTCTAAATTCCAGCTCTCCTGAGGCATAATTAGTGTGCTTTTTGCCCCCTGTTGATGACTCTTGTAGCATATCTTTCATTTTCTCTATGTTCTGCCTTGTTGTTTGTCAGAATAAGAAAGCAGAAAACTCTTCTTTGGTAGCTTGCTTGGATACAGTTGACAGCAAGTCCTGCTTGACCTACAAAGAGGAGTGCAGGTGTAGTATTTCTGTGTGCAGGGGTATGCTGCTCTCGCTGAGGAGCTCTGTGAAGCTGTGCAGTGAATGTCTTTGCTCCCCGGTACTCCTCAGCTGGCTGTTTATTTGCCTGCTGATGCTCATCACCCGGGTGAGGGGTGTCCCAGTTGGAGGCTCAGGGGAGAAATGTGCTCTGTACCTGCAGCTTTAATGATGGGTCGGAGACATCATACAAGAACACCAAGTTCTCCTTTCTGGAGACTTGAAACTAACGTGTTGTGGAATCAGCCAGGCATGCAATCAACCAAAAAAGGAACCAACCCCTTTCACAGAGAATTCCCACCAATTCTTTAGTGAAAATAAAGGCTGTGTACCGCGTGAGTTGATGTAAACATCTGAGCTGTTGTCACTGTGCAGCGGGCAGCAGGGAGGGAGGGAGGGAGCGAGCTGTGTGCCTGGAGTGATTGTGCAGCTGGAAGGGGGTTGTAGTGTTATGTAGCAAAGCAGGTAATGCTCTCTGGAGTTTGCTTCCCTCCCCGTGCAATGTGCTAAGCATCCTACTTGTGTGGTTCTCTCCCTGTCTCCTACAAAGACTGATGTTTTTCTCTCCGTTTCGTTCCCAGCCTTCTTGAAATGTGTCATGAGCAGTAAGGTCCCCGGCACGCACAGCCCCTAGGAGTCGCCGCCCGCCTCGCCGCGCCTGGGTGAGTGTCTGCATTCTGCTGCAGTTAATTGGCTCGCTACAGTTCTATCTCCTTCACTGGGGAATTTGATGTCAGATGTCTTACACCGATTATGTGGAGAGAGCAGCACATGCCCTGGGTTTAAGTGCTGGGTGACACTGCAGAGGGAGGTGGGATGCAGCCCTTCTGGACACCTCCAGAAATGCTGTTCAGGCTGGCATCAGGAGCAGGGACTTTGTGTAGTGCAGGACCAGGAGTGGTACTGCTGAGAAAGGCTGAAGGGATCAACACCTGATGTTCTTTCCCATGAAGCTTGTCTGATATTTTACAAGTAAGGAGTGGGCCTTTTTCAGATGTGCTGATTATGGTCTGTCTCATGGCAAAGGTTGAGTATGAAATAATACCAGCTTTGGCATCCAGCTATCTGCACCAATAAATTACTGAAATTGAGGGTTGAAAGGGGTATAATGACACTGACAGCTTCAGCTGCTTGTTGCTCAAGAATTACTGTCTGATGACTCCATCAGGCAGTGCTGTGTCTGTTTAGCTGCTGGCAGGAAGGGATAATGCTGCTGAGAAGCAGAAAAAGGGACCCCTGCTGATTGTTTAAATGGAGACTAATAATAATTTGGTGGTGTGGGGAGGGGAAGGGACATGGAAATGCTGTGTTTTTATGTGAGTTATGTTTAATATATCAACACACTCACTTGGTATAAACCTTTTACAAACAGGCATTTGAGATTTTATGTGAGAACCTTTTCAGGGTGCTTGTGAATAAATGCTGTCATTCAACGGGCAGAAGGACTTATTACGGTCAGAAATATGTATTTTGGGGGCTTGCACACTAAATATAGAGGTGGGAAATGAGCCTGATGAAAAGGTTTCTAGTTGTCTGGGGGAGAACTCTGTGCATTCTGGCAACTATCTACGGGTGAAATTCTGTATGTCCACCTCCAGAATCCTTTCCTCATTTGTTGATTTTGCTGAGCAGCTTTTGCAGGCTGACAGTGCTGTTCTTGAAGCTCACCGAGGTCTCCAGCTTCAGGGAATGAGAACAGATTAAGCAGCTTCCCAGTGATTCTGGGTTTTTTCCTGCCATTTCCCTTGGCTGTTGTGATACAACACTTTGCAGTTCATTGCCTTCAATGAAGTTTCTAATAGTGGTTAATAGTTTATGTATGATATTAACTCGAGAATGCTCAGCCACATAGCTGTTATTACTGAGTTACACTTATTACACTATATTACTTATTATTTATTCACACTGCTTGTTGGGGCTGCATAGTGATCATCATCATGTGCAGGGCTCCTCAAGATGAAGCTGCTTTTGTTTTAAAAAAGGGCAATGGTAAGAATCTAAATTAGTTTCTTTCCTAATGATTAGACTCAGGAAGAGTTATGTGGAATGAAGAGAGAAATGCCCAGGTTCTCCAAAGAGAAGAGGAAGTTCTGTTGTCAGGTTGTCAATGTGCTTGTATTCAGTTGTCTCAACTGCAGATTTCCATTAAGTGAGGAATTCATTAGGTAAAGACTGGAAAAGGATTCAAATAGAAAGCAATTTGCATATAATTTCTGCTTGATGTTGCTACATTCCGCTCCAAAATGATGCGTTTGGTTGTTGCTATGCCAGAAAGTGATCTGCTACTGCCTAGGGTCACTTAGTGCTTACTGGAGCTGTTTTGATTTTAGATGATGGATAGAAGTGTGGCTCTTGGGCTGGTTAGATGCTTTAATGTATGTGTGCATGAACTGCCTGGGCATCATCTCAATGGCAGAACTTGTGGCTGCTCCCAGCGTTGCTGCTGCGTGCTGCCAAAGGGCTGTGTGAGTGAAGAACTTTGGACTTCAGTTTACAAAACCTCCAAACACATAGAAAAGCAACTTTAGTTCCTGGTCTGGAAGTTTTCAGTCAGAAGACATTTTCTTCTTTGCTGTTCTTTCTGCATGAAGTGGTTTGCTCTGCGAGGAGAGGGAAGTCTGCTTCTGTCACTCTGCGTTTGGAGAGTCTCAATCTGGCCTTGTAGTGATTTCAGTGGTGTTAGTGTCAAGTGCCAGGGATAGAAAATATGGGTGTCTTTGCTCTGAGTTATAGTACTCCTTGAAGTTGTTTACAGGAAGAGCAGATAAAGAAAATTCTGACAGATGTCTCATTTTTGTCTCTGCTCCATCCATGTGTGTAAAGGGAATGCTGTCAGGAAATGAAGTGCAGGTCTGAATATAAAGAGTGCCTTAGACTGGAACAAGTGTCAGGAGCCTTCAATATTAGTTTAGGGATGCAAGAGAGGAACCTACAGTAAGCTCCAAGAATTGGATCTCAACAAGAGAGCTCATTTCTACCAGCATGCAAAGCTTGGCTGTGACACTGCCTGCCTGGAGCTCTGGAGTCAGCTGGGAGCTGCATCATTCCCACAGGAGCTGTTTCTGGAATACCTGAAAAAAACGCAGGGATTGACCACAGGTAAGGATAACCTGCACTGACTGAGGTCTGCTCCTGTGCAGAGGGATGTGCGAGGGAGATGGTTTGTGCTAAATGGAGGGAAGGTGTTCCCAGCCCCAGAGCTTGCTGTGGGGACCTATGCTTTGCATAGAGCAGAATCAGACCTTTCTGTTTCCAGTCACTGCTGTTCAGCAGCGACATTGGTTAGCATCAATTGCCTCTGAAGATGCCTGCAAATGTTGAGGCTTGATTATAGAGAATTTAAAGTAATCAGCATTAAAATGATACTCCTAATCCCAGAGCCAAGTTCTGTGTGGGTGGTACAATGAGAACAGAAGTAGTGAGAAATGAGCATCTATTAAGGTTTATACAACTGCACCCTGCAGAGAGGGATTTATTTTGTTTCCTAAAATTGGAAATGGAGGCTTATGGAAACCTCTGGGGTTTGTTTTGTGGAAAGGCTGAAATTTACACAAGGGTAATCTGTGGCATTTCCTTTTAAAAGGGATGGAAATTGAGAGAAATCTCATCGTGCTGGCAGAACTGGGTCTGTGAAGCATGGAGGCCCTTTTAAAGGCCTTGCCTGGTTTTTGAGGCCACAACGATCACATGGGTTATAGATCTGGAGTCAACCATTCCTAAAGACTGCAACTCACTAAGTCTTAAAGAGTGGTCTGGCAGGGAGCTGCTTACTGAGCTGATGGAACCAGGCTCCCCATCTCTGCAGGACTGCTGAGGACACTCATTCCGTGGGCTGAAGTTGCCCTTTGTGTGTAGCTGTGCCCTGGGAGATTGTTCTGAACAGTTTGGTTTCAGTGAGGCAAATAACAAATATTTAGGAAATGTGATTGCTAACTTGATTTGATTCACTTCTTCTATATTGGTCTTGGCTTAGTAATGGCCTTTGAGGTTTTTTTTCATTTTTTGCCTTGATAGGACTCTTTTTATATGAGCAAAGGTACAGCATATTTGCATTTAGAGAAGAAATAGCTGCCATTATCATCTGTGGAAAGTCGATCTATATTTTAAATGTAGATTGATGACATTATGCCACCAGCATCTGAGCCTGGGAATTCTAGAGGGGTCAAGAACAGGACAACGGAGCACTTGCATCATCAAATAAGATGAGATGCATTTACTTGGGCAGATTTTCCTCTGGGCCTGCCTTTAGCTCCTGAATTGGGAGGAGTGAAATATTTGCCCAGCCTGGCTCCTGACAGTAAATAGTATTAATTAAATACAGGGCTTGGAAATGACACTGGTATTTCAGATTAAGGCCAGTAGATTTTGCCTTGGCTTTCTGGAAATTGAATTCCAGTAGTCTGTTTATTTGACAGCATTATAGGACAATAATTTGAGGTTGCTGGGTATTTCTGTACATTAGAGTGAGTGACTGTTTATAATGTCAGAGTGCTGGGCTGTTGGGCTCAGCAGCCTTGTGTGGCTGCAGCAGTAACTGAGTTTGCAGCTGGCTAAAAGGAAGGGTGGTACCACGTGTCCCCATCTGATTAATTTGCCTTTACATTATCTGCACTGGCAAGAAATTGCAGTTTTTCTTCTTAGGACAGACTTTGGGCCTTGAAAAATTGAGAGAGGTCTCAGCTAAGTTGCAGATGTTAAGTGTTGTTAAAATGATTCAGAAACGTTGGTGAGTCCTGCAGTCGCCTCGGGCAGGGCTCCAGCTCTTCCTAATGTTCTACACAACGCTCCTCTGGTGACCTCAGCAGAAGCAGAAGGGGGTACAGTGTCCATAAACCACCATCCTCTGGATCTTCAGCATTTCGAAATGGCGGCAGCAGCAGGCAGGCTGGGAATGTTGAACATGAGAACTGAGAATGAGCTTTGGTGTGGGAATTGCAAACCAGCTCATCCTGCAGGAACTGGACTAGTGTCCGGGGGAGTTAAAATGTTTCCATTCATGGTGTTCAGCATCCTTGTCTTCAGCTTATGTGTGGATATTCTCACCCAAGTTTTGAATCCCTATCCTGAGGAGTAGCACATGGAATTGAAGATCCTCTTTTGTGCTCCCTTCAGTCTCCAGGAGCCTGTCCTACAGCTGCAAGGAGTGAGATGACTCCTGCATTCCTTGCTCAGGTCATGAGCTCAAAGCTCTGCTGTGTGGTGCCACATTTAGTGGTGTTTTAAAATGGGATTAAAACATCTAAAAGCAGGTGACAAGCACGTGTGACATTTATCTGAGCTCATTGTATGGCCTTTCAGTTTTCAGTTGTGGGTTTTACCCTGGCTTGAGGTGTGCACTATTTAGCATTTCAATTCCCCCGGGGGTGCTCTTAATGCCTTGAGATGGGTCACTGCATGCTCAGGTGGGGCAAGGCAGCAGAAACAAGGACGTTTTTCCTGGGAACCGCGAGTCTTTGCAGCTTGACCAAGTTTGGGTTTCTTGCCCTGTGCAGTGGCTGAAATGAAAACTGCATGGCAGGCACAGCACTGTCCCTACCGTCAGAGGCTTGGCTGCCTGTAATTCAGTGGGTTCCTTAGGCTGTGAACCTGCAGTGCAGATGTAAAATCTAATACTGGTTGAAACCTTCTGCTGATTGAAAACGTTTCTTACTTGCAGTGGATGAATGTGAAGAGGACTCTGTTACTGGGTTTTAGCTGATTTTGCTTACCCCTGGCAGGGAAGGAAGCCAGGAACAGGGAATTGCTGCTTCCTGTCCTGAGGAGCAGGTCTGATGCAGCCTGGTGTCAGTGAGAGTCCATGCCTGACACAACCTGAGGATTTGATTTGATATTGTGATAACCAAGAGTCTGTAGGCTTCTCTGCCCATCTGTCTGAGCTGTGAGCGGCACTGGTTGTGTGGTCAGTTTTGAGTTCTGTTGCTCTTCTCAGGATGGTATCAGCCCTTCTTGGGCCATGCCAGTAATGGGCCCTGGGGCTCCTGCAGTGCCAGCCTCCTGCTGTTGGCCTCACCTGAGGGGAAGCTGGGGCTGGGGGTTAGTACTTGTTTCATCTTCAGTGTTGTTTATGAAGGGGGAATCTTTTCTTTCCCATTTCTTACATTTGCATAAATGGTTTGTGCCCCACCAACATCTTACTTTTTTTCTTTCATAATAACAGTGATTGTGAAGTGCCACTCATATGCCCGTGGAGCTGAGGGAGAAAGTCTGCTTTTTCTAAGCAGACAAAGAAGCAGCCTGAAGGTTTTGCAAGTTCATGCATGTAGCATTTATCCTGCCAAAACCTTTACAATTAGTTTGCAAAGTATTGAAATTAAGAACTCCTGCTTTGTGCTGTGTCATACAGAAAGGGAGTGTTTGGCAGTTAGGTAGCAACTTGGGTTTGGGAAGGTCAGGGCAGGGTTTCAGTGAACACAATTCACTGGAACAGTTTTCTCTGCACCCTGGGTTATGTTGAGCATTCTGCTCATATTGCTGTTACAATTTTTTTCAGCTGCAGCTCACCTCTAAAAGCCCTGTGACAAACCTGGCCATGGCTGAGCAGGTTCCATGTTTCTGTGTCTTACAAATTGGATTTTTAAACACCTGTGGTTTGTGATGTCGCAGGGCGGGTGTGGATGAGTACAAGGCAGGCTTGGTGCAATACATCATGGTGACAGCACTGAGTGTCTCCTCAGAAGTGCTGTGCAGGGCATGGACTGAGAAATCTCAGCAGGGTCCCTGAGCTGAGTCTGGGAGGAGTGCTGCGCTGGGCTGTGCACAAAATGCCCCAGGAATGGAGGAAGGGATACAGGTTTTCTTCAAGCCTGCTTTAAGCTTGCATAAAGAAGGGATAGATCTGTTCAAAGTGGCAGACTTAGCATAAGAGCCTAAACTGTGTCTGCTAGATGTGAGTGAGCAATGAGCAGCTGGAGGACTGGCTGCAGGTAAGCCAGCAGCTGGGACAGCTGGAGCTGCTCTGCAGCACAGGGGTACAGTCAGGAGCTGAGCAGTGCCTGCGTGAATCAGCCCTGTACCACTGACCCTTCTGCCTTCAGACCTGTGCTGCTTGTGCTAGTTGGGGCTTAAATACAAGATAACTGGGCAGGAAAATTAAGTTGCAGCAGCAGAGGCAAGCAGTTCATAAGGTGCCCCCACAGCCCTGGGTGCTGCCTGTGCCTGGCTGGCAGGCATGGCAGAGCTCCCCAAGGAGGGCTATCACCTTGATGTGTGACTGATTTGAAGCAGTGCAGCTGCAAGGGGAGCATGAATTCTGTTCTCTGTCACAGCCTGTAAAAGAGTGTTTGTTTTAGCAGCTACTGGGGATGGAAGTGTTCATCCCGTGGCTGTGCTGCTGCTGAGGCTGGACCTGGGAGTCTCTCATTCGCTGTCGTTTCTTGTCCCGCTCAAAGCGCTGGGGTGCTGACCACCGCCACAATCTTCTCAGCTCTTCCTTCTGCATTTGGGTGGAAATCTTGGAGTTCCAGTGGGGGGTGTGTGTGTGTGCATGCCTCTGGAATTAGCTATTGCATAAAATTTTATGTGCAGTTGCAAATGAGTGATGCCTTTTGTTCCGTAAAGGCTTCTGCTCAGGAGGCAGAGGGACAGCCCTGCCAGGCTGTCAGGTGATGGAGGATGGTACCTAATGCACTGGGAGTGCAACTGATCACTCACCTTGGTTTTTCATATGACTTCTGTCACAGGCTTCTGCTGCTGATGGGCAGAGTTCTCTCTGAATGTGAAAAGGCTGCCCAGGGTCTAGATGTAACTGTGCCTGAAAGCTGTTTTCTTTGGTGTAATTTATTTCAGTAGTAGCTTAGCACTGCACTTACCCCATCTCAGCCATTCAACACAGAGTCCTCCCAAGGAGTTTCTGCTCTGCTGCTGTAGTGAGGGAGGGGGAAAAAGGAGACCTGATGGCGTTGGACTGTTTTGGGTTTGTTTGGCTGTTTAATATAGAGCTGAAGCTTAATTAAATTCAAGGGTTTGAAACTGGAAGTAAAACCCATGTGAAGCAGATCTGTGATGATCTTGGCATCATTAGAAGAGGGGTGAAGTGGTGAGGGAAGCTGCGTTTGTGCTGGTGTTGCTTACAATGGTGTGTAACTTACTAATGACCTTTGGTGTGACGTGGTTGGTGCCAAGCTGCTCTTCCTGAGGTGCCGAGGATCCCATGTGAGGGGATTATGCTTCCCAGTGTTTCTACAGGAATTAGAGATGCCCAAGTATTTCCCAAGCTCCTCTTTGATGGTGAACACAATGTAACAGGGAAGGCTGACCAAAAACCCTGGAGGAAGTGAACAGGGGAGAGATAAAAAGGTGTGAGAAGGACTGACTGTGGTAGCTGTGTGCCCACAGCTCTTCCCCACTGCCTGCTCCAGGGTCTGGTTTTTAGAGGAAATGGAGCTGACTGAGACAAAACATGGTGCTGTAGTGTGCTCTCACTTCCTTCCTCCTCCTCCCAGCAGCTGCTCTTGCTGCCATGCTGTTAGTGAAGGAAGGACCTCACCTGTTGGCAGCCCTGCTGTGGCATTGGGACGCTGATGGGTGGCTGCAAGCCAGCCTTGACCTAGGCTTCAGGAATTCCTGAAGTCAGTGGTTGGGTGGCTTGGCCTCAGTGCATCTTGGAAAGTGAGAAGCATGTGGAAGGGTAGTAAAATGAGAAATTTTAACTGCAGAAGGCTTTAAAAACTTGAAATCATGTTTATTCTGTTCCAGTGACAGATCTTGCTGGCACAGAAACTGTTATGGCATGTTAGTTCAGTTGTAAATATTAATTTGTATATTTGACTGCAAATACTGTGGTGGGTATTTTTATAAGCACCCTTTAAGAACATATTGTATTGTAAGCTCTCAGAGTCTGTACAGTTCTGTGGCAGTGTTTACAGCAGCCAGAGCCAGGAAATTGTGAATGAAGCCATGCTCTCATCTGTCACGCACAGGAACACGCTGGGCTTTCTGCTCCCAGGGCTGAGCTGAGGGCCGGGTGGGGATTCCTCCGCGCACTGCAGGCCATGCACAGTCTTCTTCCAGCATCATTAGCTGGGTTGTTTCTGAGCTTTCGGTACAGCTCAGGATCTGCTCAGGAGAGGTTCCAAGTCCAGCCCCTTGTCATAGCAGCACCCGGGTAACTAACTGCTCATGAACACTGGCAGGAGTGGGAAGGTTGGGCTCTTGCACCCAGTGCTGTTACACAAATGAAGTGTGTAGCTGTCTCCCAGATGTCACAAACAAATGGATGTCACCAAAACAGGCACTGCTGTCAGCAGGGAAAAGCTACCAGGAAGAACCTGGCCAGTGACAATTTTGCTTTTTACAGAGATGCATTTTATTCCCCTGCTCCACACCTTGGTTTCCTGGCGTTTGTTTTGGCTTAATCATTTGTGTGTTGTTTGTTTTTCTTTGAAGTTTCCCTTTGGAGATGAGCTAATAGAGGCATTACAGAAATGCTTTCTTGTTTGGAATGGAGTCTGTCACATTCAAAAGCTATTTTTATTCTTTTACTGCCAGAGTTCCTGCAAATGCAGGCAGCAGTGGTTTGGTACTTGAGCAACCTTTGTGCTTTACTGGGACCTAGGTATCTCCTCAGAGAGCTTTCCAGCTCCTGTAACTCCAACTGCTCATCACCCACCTGAATGTCTCCAGCTGCTACCCGCAGTTGTAGTGCACAGGACTGCTCTAGAGCCAGTTTGGAAGAACTGAAGTGATGCCCTGGTGTGACAGGGAGCGGGAAGGTGTGCAGGGCTGCACACAGCAGTTACTGCTGGCGTAAGCTGGCGGCAGTGCAGGGTTCGTGTAGAGCAGTGCTGGGGAGAGACAAAAATCTAACTGCTTACTAGAGCTCTGAACTTTGAGCCCAAGGAAGAGCTGAGATGCCTTTTCACATATCACAAGTAGGGAAACACCATTCAGGTTTTCATGCCATTGTGCACCAACCCTGTGTTTCTCAACTCCCTGGATTATCTTTTAAACCCTTCTGGCAAGGCCACACCAACAGGACAATTGTGGTGCCTGTAGGAAACCCAGCAGGAGATGCTTTGCATGGGGAGGTGGAACCTGCTGCATGTTCTGTTACCAAAGCTGAAGAGCACAGGCGTCTGCCCCTGCCCCAGCTGGGCTTTGCAGGGTGTGTGCTCCCCAGGGAGGTGGTGCTGGTGACGGAGCACAGGGAGCAGCATTCCGCAGGGCTTGTGACTTTGTACCCTGGCAGTGTTTAGCAACCCCTGGAGATTGTAACAGCAAACAGTTTAACCAACTTGTTGGAAAAGCTGCTCTTACAGGAAGAAAATAACCTTAAACAAACACTTTCTGGAACTTGCTAGGACAAAAATCAGTGTTTTTTTCCTATTTTGTGGGGTGGTTTTGTTGTTTCTGGGTGGACTGCACACATGCAAGGGCTTTGCCTCCTCTGGTGCAATGGTTCTTCATGCTGGCTGGCCCAGGGTGCTTGATGGCAGCAGCATTTTGTATGTAGGACAGCTGCATAAATGCCCACTGAGTTGTAAACAGCTTCAAATGCAACTGAATTTGTTAGGAAAATCAGGTTGTGACAGGGCAGTGTAAATCTGCCTGCTCCCTGCAGAACAGCCTGGGACGTACTTCCCTGCTCACTGCCAGCCTTAGGTGTGTGTCTTGGCGCAGGTCACTGGCTTTCAATCAGGTGGACAAAGTGAACTCTGTAAGGCTCAGGAAGACTGGAAGCTCAGTTCTGGAGCAGTGCTAGTGCCAGGCTGTGGCAGTTGAGAGGCCACAGTAAGTTCAATAGCAATACTGATAGCTGGCAAGGTGGCGTCCTGGTGGAGCATGCTGGTTTTGGGGTGTTTCTGAAGACAGACCCTTTAACCTGGATTGATTTGCCAGCTGTGCATGCTGTAGTGTGTGTAGGTCCATGCCACATTCAGATGAGCCCTATGTGTGCCTGAAAGGCTGCTGTGCCAGCCTGGCACAGAACTACCCGTTTTGATACAGATTTGGGGGCTTCCTCAGTGTTTGTGGAGGGCAGAAGCTGCCCCTGTGCTTGGCCTTGGCTCAAGCCAAGGGATAACTTGCTTCTTGGGTCCTGTGCCTGTCTGTTGTGTTTGGCTTCTGGTAAACCGAAGCCAGCCCATGCCTGAAATCTCTGACTTGCCAGAGCAGAGTTCAGCGGCTGATGAAGGAATGAAGTGATGCCTCTGCTCTGTCTGCCAAGGAGAGTGAATTCTGCTACAGAATCCCAGTGAGTCCTTGAAACTCCAGATGGAAATGCTGACCAGAGTGGTGCTTCCCAAGCAGTTCTTTAAACAAAGCATGGTCTGAGGGATGTTCGAAGACGAATTTTAATTGGTTTAGGAAGCTAATGAATGAGAGGGCCTTCAGGTCTAGAAAAGCCCTGAGAGCTAATATTTGCTTTTCAGATGCTAAAAGGGGCAAGTGATTGGTGTGAGCAGCTGCTGCCTTGAAGACCAGCAGTAGGGAACAGAGCTCCAAAGACAGCAATTTGCCCGAGTAGCTGGGATGTATTTGAAAACACTTGCAATAATTGCAGGTTTGACTGAGCACTGTCCCTTAGAACCTCTCAGGGTTGTGGATGAGGATGAAAGGTTAACTGATATAAACGCTCTTCTGCTGGGGTTTGTAACCTTAAACAGAGCCAGGGTGCTCTAGCCCTGGAGCACCCAATAGGTGCTTGCAGCACCATATGCTGACCTGGCTTCTGGACCACCACTGGCAACCTGCTGCCTTCTAATACCATTTAATACCAGTTGCAAGCCAATGGTGTAGCCCTGGGCACAGCATGAGCAGGGGTTTTATCGGTGCTAGGGCTGTAAACATCCCAACCTTGGCTGCCAGCATTTACTCCTTAGATAAATCTTCCGCTATTACTGCATTTCCCCAGCTTTTTCCTGTTTGATCTCTTTGTTGGAAAATGTAAGTTCTTAAACTTGAGTAACTGACCATGTGGGATCACTTGAAGCTAACAGTAAATACACTGCCACAGATGGACTTCTGCTGGGCCCTGGCTTTCAGAACAGGAATGAAATCCACACTCTTCTCCAAGCCAGTGTTCCACTGAGGGGCATATGCCTTGGGAAACAGAGACAGCTCCAGAACTGCTGCGAAGTAAACCTGATGGATTTTTCCTTGATTCAGTCTCTATGAAATGTGAACAAGCCCAGCTTTTGCACCTCATTAGTGTGGACTAGCAGCTTGGGTATTAACAAAGTGCAGTGGCAGAATTGCAAATAGTCACTGAAAAAAGGTCATTACCTTTTTAATTAATTAAATTTATTCTCATGTTCAGGCTAAAAAGGGTTTGAATGAAGCCTGACCTCCTCTTCTACTGAAAACTCTCAGGGTTTTGGTTCATAGTTTCTTAGAAGAATTTAATCAGACTAAATGCTTGAAAAGAGCATCAGTGGATTCAAGAGGGTTTTCCAGCCTAACCATAGTGCTGCTGCTGTGACTTCAGCAGGCTGCTTGAGTCTCATGGCTTTGGTTTTTCAAGGCAGTCTATGGTGAGCTGCTCAGGTGCTGGAGGGTGCTTTCTGGCTGCTCTTCATTCTCATCTCAACAGAGTAAGCAGGTCCAGTCTTGTTGGTGGCCTTGAGGCAGTCCTGAGGAAGCAGGGTACTTAAACCCAGAGTATTTGGTCTTTGAGATGCCTCTTGCTGTAGGACAGTTGTTCAAGGGGCCTGTTTCCTAGCATTCCACCCCTCCTTTTTCTGACCTCTAGGTGGAGACTTTGTCATTGCCTGTGAGGCTTTCTGAGAAGTCTGATAGCCATCTGAAATGATTCTTAATGGAAAACCTCATGAAGAACTGGTGTGACTCTGAGATGCTGTCTCATTGGCAGAGTCCTGCCTTGAAGTTGACCCTGTCACATGTTCAGACTGCAAGAGCCAGCTCCAGGAGGCAGGAGATCTGTTGGTGGAAAGAAACTTCGTGGCACGAAGAAATGATCTGACCCCCTTCACCCATCTATGGGGCTGGCAGTTGCTCCTTGTCCTCGAAGGGGGAGAGATCAAAGATTCCCAGGAGTGGTCCAGCATTATTTGCTTTCACAAAGCTGGCCAAACAGAGATGCTGTGAGGGTTTCTCTGAGCAGGCAAACCTCCTGTGTCAGAATCCCCTCACTTGGGTGAGAGTAAGGCTGAAGGACTACCTTGGAGTCAGCAGGGCATCCTCCATCCGTGAGTGAATCCAGGTGTGCCTGTTGCTGTGGTGCTGGTGTTGACACACCTTGATAAAGGTGATGTTTTCTCTGTGAAGGCTGCTTGGTGTCTGGTGCAGGTCTGAAATCTTTTGTTCTCCACGTACCTAGTAACAAGGAAGCACAGCTCGTTCCTCTTGGTGGATTTCTTCCTTCATTTGGGCATCCTTTGAGAATTCCCTTGTTAAAGGCTCTTCACTTTGAGAACTCTTCCTGATTTGCTCACTTACTGCATAAGAAGTGCTGATGGAACACGAGATTGAATTCATTTGCCTTGCAAAGTGGTCAGCCTTCTTCCTTGGCCTCTTGGTCAGCCCCCTCCAAAGCAAGGTCAGTCATGTTTGAAAGAGCTCAGAAGATTCCAGCTTCTTGTTTGCTGCAGTGGAGTCTGTGCTGCAGCCAGGACTTTCTCAAGCTTTCTGGAAGTTCTTGTTGGGGCATCATGGATATCAGATGGGAAGATCTCAGTCTTGTGTGATATTCCATAAGAGAGCTACTGAGCTACTCAAGTCTCGTTGAGCTGTCCTCATTAGTGTGCATGCTATGAACAGTAGCAGGTCTCTGCCTCCCTTCTGGAATTGCAGAGAAGGGCAGATTGCAGTTATCAGTTTTTCTTTAAAAGCTGTAAACACCACTTTGAACATTTTAATCAGCCCGTACAGCACTGCTGAGCTGTGCCTGTAAACAGATTAGGGAATATAAATAGCGCTGGGAAGAAGTTTGCTCGGATGGTCTTGTGACTGCTCAGGAGAGTCTGTTTCTTTCAAGTGGCTTTGAGGCATGCATGATCCCCACGCTGGAGGAATCCTTCCTGTTCTGAAGTGCAGCCACAGGAGTGGCCAAACAGAGTGTTTGGGTGGGATCATCGTGGAGAAACCTGTCACCTGCCATTGCAGTGTCTCAAAGTCGGGAGTGTGCAACCTGAATTTTGTGCTCTGACAGTCTCTGCAGGAACGTTTTGGGGTTAACGAGTGGGAAGCAGTAAGATGTGGAATAGCAGCATTGATGTTAGAGAGTTCAGTGAACCACAGAGCTATCTGCCATCACTCTGGGAGGATGGAGCCCATTTGGGTTTCCAGGTGTGTGGATGGGCAAGGCACCTTCTGTTGCTGAGAGGGTATGTGAACCTCACCCTTGTCCAGGCCATAAGGAGACAACTCTCTGTGTTAGCACCTTGTGGAATCTCAGCTGCTGTGGCTTCTGCTGAACCTGGCTGTTTACAGTCACTGGGTTACAGCTGAGGCTAAGGAACCTTCTGAGCTGCATGGTGGCTTTTGAAAGGTAAATTGAGAGGACATGGCAGGGAAGAGTTTGCTGCTGCCCAGTTAAAGTGCTTCTGGCAGTTCCATTGCTGCTTTGGTGGTGAAGGGAGCCCGGCTTTGTAACAACTGCTTATGAGTGGGGTGCTGCCAAAAGTGTTGCAGGAATGCAGGTGGGGAGAAGAATCTGGACTTGAACACTTTATACATCATCCAAAAGTGAATGGAATTTCATGGAACAAAATGCAAACAGTTCTCTAGCCCCTGGGGATTTCCTCTGCTGATATCAAAGGTGCCCTGCAAACCATGGAGGTTTCAAGATCCTTTCTGATGAGAGGAGCTGGGCGGCCGGGGTGGGAGGGCTGCTAACAAGGCTCATTAGAGGCAGGGAGCAGTGCTGTGTACAGTGACCTCCACTGGACTTTGCTCCATTTCTTTTTTCACTGTTGCTGTGGGCATGGAGGCTGTGCTGCAAAGCCAGTGTGATGGGATGGCTTTGGCTGTGCCTGGCATTCTCACCTCAGCAGCCTGGCACACACGGGACCAAACGCGCTTCTTTTCCAGGTGAGCCTTGGAACTGCAGGAGCTTCTGGAGGGCTGAGGCATAAGGCATTAGCTGGGAGCTAGATGTTTGTCCTGCTGCATGTGTTTTGTGCTTCCCTCCTGGACAGAGCATCCTTATCACATGAACCAGCAGGTGATGGTATTTTGCAGCCTGCCAGAAGTGCAGACCAGGCTCTTGCTGCCCTGCAAGCAGCAGTCTGGAGAAGAATGGGAAAGCCCTGCAGGGTGCCATTAACTTTCCTGGGAAGCCTCCCCAGAGAGAGGCTGTCACCTGGTGTTTGTGAAGCTCACTGGACAGCGAGGCCTCAGCTCTAGGTAGGGTCTTTGAGAACCACAGAGTTGTATCCTCAAAAGACCCCTTTCCAAAAAGAGGAAGTTTGTGGATGCCTGAGTCACCTGCTCCTGATTTTCATTAAACTCCTCAGATATCTGGGATGTTCCAGGGAAAAGTCATAGCCCCAACCCTACAGCACAGGTTCTGTGATCAGCAGCATATTAGTAAAATAAACTTTCAGCAGCCAGCAGTAGGGTTGTGTAGCCAGGGAAGCCTCCTGAGGCTCGGGTTAGCAGCTGAGCTGTAAAAAGAGATGCATTGCTTGATCTGTGGCTCCAAGGAAAACCAGAGGAAGGAGAGAGCTGGAATAAGCAGCCTGAAGTGAAGTCCAGAGCTGGAGCAAGCAGCCTAAGCTGACCATGTAAGAGATGAGCAAGGTGAGACTGTGCTCATGAATGGAGCTGGCTGGTTTGACGCTGAGGGTGAGTAGGCTCAGAGCTGATGAACTTGTCATTCCAGTCCCACCCCGCTGCTGCTTTGCTCAGAGCAGATGAAAGGTTTCTTTAAGTACAGGTACTGTGGTGCTGCATTCCTGCTGATGCTGGCAGCCAATGACACTGTTGTAGAAGTCAGGAAATGTGGGTTGAGCCTCTGGGATCTGTGTGGCTGCAGTATGAAAATATCAGGTCGTAACTGGTGAGGTCTTGCTGGGGCAACTTGGCATGCAGGGTGGCTAATGATAGGTGTCTGCAGTTTTGCTTCTCAGGTGGATTTGCTCACTTACTGTGATGCTAATTCACTTCCACCCATGCCCCAAAGCTACTTCCGATGATGAGACTTCTTATTTCTGAGGGTGCTCGGTGTGGGTGTCTGGCTTCTGTCACCAGTGCTGTCTGGTGGCATCTTCATCCCAAGTCTGTTGGACCGGCTCTGGTCGCTTACGTGGGCTGACGTTGAACATGAATTAACTTCATTACACTGATTAAAGCACCCCTCATGGTACACAGACTTGCATTTCCATTTGATTTTTTAATTTGAATGCAAAGGATTCTTGTCCAGTGTTTACTCAAGTGGATCCTTGTGTGCAGTGCAGCTCCTATGTGCCAGGCTCTCCAGGGTTGTGCCTGTGAGTGAGAAGAGGCTCTGGGAATCTCTTGCCTGTTTGGCTTGGTTTTGAGTTTGCAGTGAGTGTGGTTGGGGCAGGACCGGAACTGTTACTGGAGAAAGAGCTCTGCATTTGAGTGAGATATCAGAGTCCTTGCTTCTTGGAAGTTTGGTTTTGGCCATGTCCACTGCCATGCAGGAGACTTTCACTGAAAGTGATGGTGGCATCTTCCTACCCACATCCCTGTGTGGGGTGCTGGCTGCTTAGGGAGGGTCTTAGGGTTGCTCCTATTCTATCCAAATGAAAAGTTGTCTTCCTGCCAAGGTATCTCTGGGGGGATGCTGGTGCTTGGGTTGAGATCATAACTTAGTCTGCTTCTTAACCTCTGCTTTGTCTACCAAGTGTTGCATCCCTTGGGATGCTGATCTGCTATATCCAGCGGTCACAGAGCTGAAGGGGTAGCTCGGGTCTGCAGAAATAGTCAATGCCATCAGCACAGGACAGCTGTTCACAGAGAGGTGATGCAGTTTAACCCCTGCCTCCCCATGC
The DNA here is from genome assembly GCA_033816785.1 of Picus viridis. Taxonomy (NCBI): domain Eukaryota; kingdom Metazoa; phylum Chordata; class Aves; order Piciformes; family Picidae; genus Picus; species Picus viridis. The sequence goes on from CM066571.1 coordinate 3,202,195, forward strand.
TGATTCTTATGTAGCTTTTGTGCACTTCATGTTCTGAGCTGTGTCCTCTGGTGCCAAGATGTGCAGGGAAGGATCTGAAGCTACAGGCTTATAAGCGTGCCTGAGCGGATTGCTGCTGTGGTGCTGCGTGTGCAGTCAGTGCTGGGGCTGCCTTCTGTGCCCTCATTTCCACATAAGAAACACTCACCCAGGTTTAGCAGGCTTGGCTCCCTGAGAAAGTTTGGTGCCTTTAGTTTGCACGAAGACTGAAACATCAAGAGAATGCATGAGGGAGCAGTGCTGAGCGGGGTTCTGAAATAAGCTGGTGAAGAAACTTAATGTGAGAAGAAATCTGGAATTTCTTTAGCACCTTTACCCCCCACCCCACTGCCCCACTGTGTCCCTGTAGAATGATAATAAATCCTAGGATTTAGAGCTCACTCTGTTACATTCACCTGAATAGAGTCAAGCCCCTTGGTATCCCATCTGGAACTTTCCTCTGTGGAACACAAAATGGTTGTGCATCCACAGCAGTAATGAAAGAGGCAGGTCACTCCTTGGTGAGAAGTGCAAAGGGTGACTGCATCAGAGACGAGAACTGGAGCAGTGGGGCAGTCTGAATGTGACAGTTGGGTTTTGGAAGTAGATTGGAAAATTAATATTGCTAATTGCTCTCCAGGGTGGCAAGCTGCCTGTCCTTGCAGTCTGGGTTTGTTCAGGGTTTAAGTCTTTTAGTTATCACTGAGGTGATCTTTAGCCAGTGCTGGCTAGCAATAGATGGGATTCAGCAGAGTAAATGCTTGCTTCATTTATTGCCTTCAAAACAATTTCTTGTTTGCCTTTTATTGAGAACTGTGTTGGTTTTCCATCTGCTTTAAACAGTTGATTTGTAAAGGCTGCAAGCAAAGTTTGACCATAAAGATAGAGCCAGATTAAAACTGCAGCAGAATGCTTCTCTTGTTTTCAGCTGACTAAAGCATTTTTTAGCTCCAGCCCTAATTGCTGTGTGTGAAGAGGAGGGGCTGTAAGAGTGGACTCTTACAGGGGGACTGTTTCAGCTGCAGGCAGGGATGGAAAACAGTCACTGCTTCAGGGTTGTGGGTTGTCTTGGTTTGTTTCTCTTGGAATTTGGGAGGGCTGATGTTTTGGTTTGTTTTTTACCTCCCAGACCCGTATATCAATACTCAAACCAGCCCCTTGCCCCAGAGCTCTGCAAGGCTTCAGATGCTAATGCAGAGTGACAGATGGGTGCCTCCTGCTAGCTGTCTGAGATCTCCTCAGTTTCTAGAGCTGTGTGAGAGCTGGGAAGAGCTGAGAGCAAGGTGAAGCCAGGGACTCTGAAAGGTTTTGGTTTCCACTTTTCTACATTACTTCTTACCTTGCTCTGTGTTTTGCTTCATGAATCAGAATGCTGAAGTTGCAGGCAGTGTTAGAAAATGTGGCCACTGGCAAGTACCATCACATCCAGGGCAGGCACTGGGCAGGCTCGCCAGGCTGACAGCACATCTTGGCCAGGAGAACAGAGCCCACTGGCTTCAGGGCAGCCTTGGAGTCTCTGGTAAGGCTGGAGACCAGTGGTGGCAGCCAGTGTAGGGCAGGGCAGTTGTACCTTGCCCTGGCTCACCTAAGGGAAGGCCAGTCTGCAGAAAGCCCTTTTCCTGCCCAGAACAGAGCTGTGTCTGTTCTCTTCAAAGTCTGCAGCTCTGAAGCAAATTTTAAGGAAAATTACTCTGTATACCGATTGTGCTGAAGCATAGCTTAGAGCTGCCAGGAGAGAATTCTATCAGAGTGCACTGAAAAGACTCCTGTGAAGTCTGTAGGGTAATTGGGCTGCTTGTTGCACGAGTGAAAACCCAGGAAGCTTTTGCAGGGTGAAGCTGTGTATGGTGTGGGCATTGCGTGGTGCTGGTGCGCACCCTGTAAGGCGGTTTTGGTGCTGGTTGAGAGAGACTGCACTGAAATGGGGACCTTGCTGTTTGTTGTTCAGATCATCTACTTTGTGCCACAAAGGTTTGGGGGAAACAGTTGAATAATTGTTCAATAATTTAATGAGGATTTTGGCATGACATTTCTAACATATAATCAGTGCTTTGGTTTGATTCAGACTTGGAAGACTTTGCCCTTATAAGGGAGATGGATGGAAGAAGAGCCTAAAATAGGAGACTTGGCAGATGCTCTGCATCTTCAGAGGGGTATGAATGTAGGGGCTGTTTGCAGCCAGATAGCTCTAGAAAAACCACATAATCTGCTCCAAGTGCTGGGCAGCAAGCTCTGTGTTACAGCCTGAGATCAAACTGCTCAGCTTCAAGCAGCTGGAGAAGTCCTGGTGCAGGAAGTAATCTGGAATCAGAAATACTGAATTACTGGCTGCCTCTTGTAATCAGCTCTGAAGGAGCCTGCACACTCTGGGTGCTCTCACATCCTGCAGCTCTGGGACATTTGTACCCGGAGCTGTAACAGAAGGAAAATGAAGAGGTTTGCCTGCATGGCACCAACTCTGCCCCTATCCAGCACTGCTCACTGGCAGGCTGCTGGAACAGCCAAGGGGTCCTGGGCTGCCCTTTGTCTTGGTTATCATGAACGGCTGGTGGAGCTCCAGTGAGGAGCTGATTAGGTCACACCAGGTGCCAGATCCAACATCACTCTTCAGTTGATGTCTGGTTGTTTAGAGAGGTGGCAAGAATGAATTTTCTTCCCTGCAAATGTGTTGTCTTAGAGACTTGCTTCCTGCCTGATGGGATGAAGCCTCCTGGGCAGCCTCAGAACCAGCCAGGATCTATTTCTGTCATGGTCACTGCCTGGGGAGGGTTTCAATTGAAACCATTTCTGCTGCCAGTCAGAAGTGCAGAAGTGATGAAGGGAGGCTTATAGTTACCAATTGTGTTAAAACTTCAACAGAATTTAAAATGTATAAATGTCCCAGAACTGTTGCAGTAAAGCATCTTGTTTAAGTTAGGCCTTTTCTGCTTGCAGAGCAGAGCTGCATTTTCCCTTTTCTCCTCTCTGCTTCATTGCTGACATCCAGCAGAGTTCCTGTGGAAGGCTGCAGTGCTGCTGGCCCTTGCTGTGAGCAGGGCTGGAGTGCCTGTGCCTGGCGTGCTGGAATGCAGGCAGCAGCTCTGCATCTGTGCTAATTGGAGTGCAGTTGGGATTAACTTGTGCTGCAGAAAGCAAACTAGGCCCCAGATTCACCACTTTCTGCTGCTCATTTGAAGAAGATTTGTAATTATTATTTCTTTCTTTCTTTGTGTTGTGGTTGGGATCTTCCTGTTGGCATTTGCTTCACTTTCCTTTCCAATAAAATGAAGATGGTGGTGAAGGAAGTGGACTTTCTCCCCAGAAGGCAGCGAGACGCAAATGAGCTGAGGATCAGGCAAATGAGCTGAGGATCAGGCTAAGGCATTGCCTGGGGAATGGTTGTGCACTTCTTCAGAGTGCTGTTTGCAGCACATGGACACCTGATCCAGGTTACAAATACATAGGAGGGGAAAAAGTGCACAAACACTGAGCAGAGGTTTTCCTGCTAGAAAAGTGAACACACAAAAAAATCCAAAGGTCAAAAGGCATTTGATGAGATTGGGGTTTTCTTTGTTTTGGTTGGTTGGGTTTTTTCTCTTTTAGATTCTTGACTGCTGCTGTCTGTGGTAGGAAACTACAGTCATAGAAAAAATTATTAGAGACTTTGTCTCATTCTTTTTGGTTCCTTGGTGAAAGGAGCTTTTGAAGGTTTGCCTCTTGGTGTAAGGCAGTCAGTAGGTCAGCAGGCTTTGCTCTCAGGAGCTGCTGCTGGACACCTCTTCTGTACTGGTGCAGCTGGGTGTGCTGGCTTTGTCTGCCAGTTTCTGTCCATAGCTCTGTGGGATGGTCTGCAAAGCTGCCACCTGTGATGTCCATTTGCCACCCCCTGCTTCTGGTTTGTCAGCTGTGGGAAGTGCAGATGAACCTGGCAGAGGTTTAGCCCTGTCTCAGGCAGGGTGAGCTGCTGCTTCCACACCTAACAGCCTGACCCCCGCCCCAGATAAAATCTCAGAGGCTGACCAAGGGCTTGATTAAGCAGTCATTACACCAGAGCAATTTAATTAATGCTAGCCAGTGTAAGCTATTTGACAAGATGATCTCTGATGTTATCTGGAGGAGCAATTAGTAGTTTTTATGCAATATGCTCAGGTACCAGAGCTCCAGCAACAGCTGGAATGAGCTTCAGGTGCCTGAGTGCAGAGGCTGCTGTCCAGCTCTCTCTCCCCAGCAGCAGCTGGGCAAGGCCAGTACAATGTTTCCTTAGGCAGCTTGATAAATATTTTTTGTTTTGGAATGAAGAGTAGGAGTCAGGACTTTGTTTTCCTTAAAAGAGCTTCCTAACTCTGACCAAAATAAACTAAATGCCCTTTGCTATCCCACTATGCCTGTGTTCTGCTATGCAGCAACCTCACTCCAAGTGGCAGCAACCTAAGGAGATCTGCTTTGAATGCAATCAAGTATGGAGCCCATCATCCAGAAATGCCAAAGGGGGCTGCGGGGGGGTGGGGGGGTGAATAATCAGTTGAACCCAGGAGCTCCCAGATAATCCTGGTGAAGGGTCTGACACAAAGGTGTTTGTGCAAAGAGGAAGCAGAGAGCAGAGGGGAGGTGGACTGCAGGAGTCAGGATGTTGTACAATTTCTGCATTCAGCAATTATTTTGCTTGCTGGCACCCACAAGGAGACTTGGCAAAGAGCTGGGAAGCTGGGTGTGCTTCCCTTGGAAGAGACCAGGCCGAAGTTAGAGGTGACCATGGTCTACCTCTGTGCTCCCACACAAGCAGCAGTTCCACGATAGCAGGCCCAGGAGTGGAACAAACAAATCTGTGAGCAGCTCCCAGGGCAGAGCCACTGATTCAGAACTCAAGGTGCCAGTTCTTGCAGGGAGCATAACAGCAGCAGAATGCTGCATTGCCATATAGGGCAGTGGATTCACAGCCATTTTTAATCAAGGTCAGATGGCTTTCTGGGCAGAAGAAGATTAATTCAAAATTTAGTTTGGTTTTATTGCCTGCAGTGAGCTTGTTGGAGCCAGGGCAGTGCAAATCTGAGTGAGTGCAGAGCATGCTGGTGCTCAGAGGTGTGTGCAGCAGGGGGCTGGTTCGTGTCTCTGGGGTGATTGGTGGTTTACAATACAATACACCAGGTTGGAAGAGACCTTCAAGATCATCGCGTCCAACCCATCAACCAATCCAACCCACCCAACAACTAGACCATACAGCCAAGCACCCCATCAAGTCTTCTGAACACCTCCAATGAAAGTGACTCCACCACCTCCACGGGTAGCTGATTCCAATGGGCAATCACTCTCTCCGTGTAGAACTTCTTCCTATCATCCAGCCTAAACCTGCCCTGGTGCAGCCTGAGACTGTGTCCTCTTGTTCTGGTGCTGGCTGCCTGGGGGAAGAGGCCAACCTCAGCCTGGCTACAACCTCCCTTCAGGTAGTTGTAGAGAGCAATAAGGTCACCCAATAAGGTGTGCACATGGTGATTTTGTGAGAGCTCCACTAAACATGGAGCTGATGTACCTGTTCCACCTCTCATGAACTAATAAACCAAACCCTTGATTAGCAGTGGTGCTTGTGCACAACCAGCAGTGAGTTATCGGATCACCTCGGATGTATGCTGTGTGTGCAGCAGAGAGGACACTGCCTGGGACAGATAGTAGAGGCTCTGTTTGTGTGCTCTGCTGTGTGAAGGGAGGCTCTGCAGCCCCAGAAATTCACATGTGCATGAAGTAAATTAAAATGTATTGAATACCCAAACATTAAAATGAGTAAACCTGTGGGTATGAGCCAGCACCACTTGGCCTTGGATCTCTCTGGTGTTTTTCTTCTCTTGATGGGTTTGGGGGAAGGGGAAATTGGTTTGGGGATTTTTCTAGGGGTTATTGCTCAAAAGAAGACTTACTACCTCTGTTTTCCAGGCTGAGACACAGGCTGAGTGTGTTTTTCTTGAAACCAGAAAATCTGTGTTTTCTGATGATGTGAAAGCCCAAAGCTAGAAAGCCAAGGGAAGCTGCGGCAGAAGGCACTGTGCGCACTGGTGGGGGCACCCTTCTGCAGGGACTGGCATCGGCATGCATTGAGATCCTGCTGCTCTGATACCTGAATGTGACTATGCCAGCCTCAAAGCACTCCATTAAACAAAGACAGTTTTTTCTGAGAAGAACTTCAGCAGATGGGTGCTGAGCAGCACTGTGGCAGAGCTTGCAAGAGTGTGCATGCGCTGGTGACAATGACAGACACTGCCCAAGCAGAGCAGGACAGCTGATGTGGGGTTAGCTGATGTGCAGATGCCTTCCTCTGGGGCTGCTGTGCTTGGGGCATGTTTGCAAGCAGCTGCTTGCTTTGTAATTTTAGACAGTGGTATGGAATGTGATTCTAAATATCTGAGCAGGTACTGCTGAGGATGCAGTTGTTGGCTTCCCAGCAGCCAGTCAGTGCCAGTGTTCCCCAGACGTGCCAGGGATGAGTTTTCTTTCCAGGCTTCACCCTTGTGGTGATGCCTCAAGCTCAAGCATCCCACTGTACCTTGTGAGGCCACTGACACAGACCTGGAGGTGTCTATGTCTCTGTTTGAAACAGAAGTAGATAAAGACCTGCAAGTGCTGCCCTGGACTTAGTGCAGATGCTTCTCGCAGGGAAAGCAGCAGAGGAGGCAGGGTCAAACCTCCTGACCTTCACTGTTGCTGTTGTTAGCAGAGCTCTCAGCAGCCACAAACTCCCTCTGTGAACTTGCTCCTCTAACTTTCTCTTCTAGCTCTGAGTGACTTCAGTGTGTATCTGAGCAAGGACTCAAACTGCTGCTTCAAGTGGGAGGTTGTCAGCAAGTTGCTTCTTCCTCTTCTGCACTGTTTCAAGGCCTGGCTTTGGAAGCCCCATGCTGCTGCACCTCGGTCAGAACAGAGCCTTTTTTGGGTCCAGATCCATTGCCAACTTAAAGCTGCAAATGACAGGGAATGTTTCTGCTCCATTTAAATACCCTGTGGGGTTTTTTTATGTTATATTTAAATGTATATGTAATGACTGTTTAGCTCTTTTCCTATTCCAAGGCAGCTCATATGGTCAGGTATTTAAAAATAGCCTCTGGGCAGAGCTCCTGAAGCCACGTTCAGCGGTGCAGAGCCCCACGGCCCACGTCACGCCATGGGCAGCACTGCATTGTGGCTTCCCCAGCCTCTTCATGCCCTGTTGGTGCCTGTGGCCTGGCCATCAGCCAGCCCCTGGCCTCCTTGCCACAGCCAGGTTTTCCTGTCCAGGAGCAGGACTGTCTCTGCTGCTTTGTGCCAGCCCAGCTCTCCACAGCTTGTCACTAGCTGGGCAGTGGCCCTGCTTCTGCCCCTCCTGCAGCCCAGCAGCATCCCTCATGGGCACAGCTAGAGCCTGCCCTGCCTACTCCTCCCTCCGACACAAAATGGATCTGCTAAGGACTTCTAAGAGACAGGAACCACATTTCTGGCACCTCAAGTACTGCAGTTAGTGCTTTAATTATGGCACTGGTGTCATTAGTTGCCTTGGGGGCAATGGCTGTGGAGTGGGGTGAGTGGGAGCCTTCAGGAGGAGCCTTGTGGGACAGCAGCCAAGGTTCTGAGCAGGAGTCATCCTAGGGCTCCTCACTGTGAGAGCCCTGCATTTGCATACAGATTTCCTTTGTTTTTCCATGAATCTGCTCTGACTAATCCTTTGGCCTGTGCTTCATTAGCAGTGTTGACTGCAGACTGCTGGGTTTGGTAGCAGATGAAACAAAACTTTAAAACTTTTCCTTTTTTTCCTCCTTCACATGTGCATGTACAAACCCAGGTCCAGGATGGCCTCTTTGATCTGATGACTGAGACTGGGCCTGACTTTGCTAGAGAAGCCACTGTTCAGGAGTGGGGTTAGGGGGTTAATCTAGCTCTGGTGTAGCAGAAGGCAGGTCAGGCACTTCACCCTGGCTGTGTTCTTCCTTCCTGAAAGCCCCATCCTATTTTCCTATCTCAGATTGCCACCAGCACCCCTTCAGCTCAAGGTCTTGCCCAGTCTTTCCCCATGACAGGTTCTGGCTGCCCTGCAGCCACCAGCAAGGTGATGAAACTGGCATTTTGAGCAGCATGGTGCCCCCAGTAGGGCTTGGAGCAGTTGGAGTTACTGACATTTGAGTAGCTCCCCAGCTTGCTTCCTCACCATCACAGGACATCTTGTTTTATATCTTTATGCAAAGATCATCTAGGGGGAAAAAAAGATACCTTAGGTTTTAATAAGAATTTAATTTGGCCCTGGCCTTGGGGGTTTTCTCCCTGTGCTGAACTGTCAGTTCAGGGTTTTGCTCTCTTTTAGAGAGCCTTGCAGTGACACTCATTGGAAGCCACCAAAGGTTCATTTTTATGAAGCTGATACTGATAACAGGTTGTAAAGAATTATGGAATCTGCACCTGGCTGAATGGCTGTGGCTGTTACAAAGCAGGTTTGACACCAGGCCAGTTTTGGTCTCTGTAGACCTAATAAATGAAAGAGATTTTTCCACTGGCCTGTCACAGAGCACAGCAGTGCAGTTCACGGGGCTGGCTCCTCGCTGCCAGCAGGGAAAGAATGGTCCTTCTCTTGCCCTCTGCAATAAAAGCAGCACTAATTAGCAGAAAGCACTAAAACAATCCCAGATGCTTCATTTAGTATTTGAAGCTTGGAAAATAATTCCTTTTATGTGTAATTGTGATAAGAACTTTTGAGAACTCAAAGTATTGTTAAACTTCAGCGATCAGCTTGCAGATTCTCCAGGCAGCTCTTTAGGCAGACAGGAGTTGTTATAAGCCTCAGGGTTAAGCTGTTGGTTTGCAGGCTCTGACAGCTCCTCTGAAATAGGCCTTTTCTTCTTTGAAAATTCAGAATAAACCTACAATTGATTTGTAGAGCCTGGCACTCAAGTTGATGCCATTTCTTCCTGTCTGGGATGTAGAAGGAAGAAGTGCCATGGTTTAGTTGTTTAGGTGGGTTGGATTGGTTGATGGGTTGGACGCAATGATCTTGAAGGTCTCTTCCAACCTGGTTTATTCTATTGTAAGTGGAGGAAAGATGGAGGGCCTTGCATCTGGTCAGCAGGCCCAGCTCTGTAATTGTGTGGAGATCAAAGAACCATTTGGTGGTGGTCGTTAACACCTTCCAGCACCATACCCCCAGCTCCCTCTGCCCATCCTCCTAGTGCAGCTTAGGGAGTTGGCACACTCAAAGACCTGCTTCCTGACCAGCATGGGAGTAGAGGAATGAGGATTTGGGGTGCATGGGAAGTGGAGTGGAAGAGGATGTAGAAGCAATGTAGATGCCAAAGGACTTGTGCATGCTGTGGATAGGGATGGGAGGCTGAGTGTCCTGCTGATGTGAGAGCTGTGCCCACTGGGTGGGCATTAGACCCTCATGCTCGGATGCCCTTTGTGTGCGCAGTGGTGCCAGCCACGCCAGGGGTATGGCACAGACGTGGTACAAGGGCTGGGAGTCTGCATGGCCTGTGTAGCAGCATTCCCACACATCCCCTGGGAAACTGGAGTCCTCTCCTTTGCAGTCATGAAGGCAGCAGCCAAACTGGCCTGCCTGCTTAGGAACCAGCCAGGGAGCCATCACCTGAAGGCCTTCAGCTTCCCATAGAGTGGCTGAGGAGGAGCAGTGCCCTGTGACTCGGGGAGCAGATAAGGTGGGGCAGAGGTCCACGAGGCAGGAGGGTGGAAATGTGGCACAGAGGTGTCCAGAGTGCACCAAAGCCGACATGGACATGGCTGGCAGCGGCAGGGAGGTGTGAAGCTTTCTGGGGCCCCTGGCATTTTGGTGCAGCCAGAACTGGTGCAGCCAGAACTGCTGCAGCCTGCCCTGCAGCAGACCATTGACTCAGTGAAGCTGTGGTATGCCCTGCTTGTGGCTGGAGAGGCAGCAGCTTTGCCCTTTGCTTCTACCTGCACTTCAGCAACACTTGGAACAGTTCAAATGTTTTCTGTCTTGTCAGATGCAATTTACCCCACTGGTGTTCAGCAGGAACAAAAGCAGTTGCCTCATTTTTGGGGTTTCTGCAGAAAGATCCTCAAACCAAAGAAAGCAAGTGAGTCATCAAATTTAGTCATAAAGTTGGAGCTACTTTGATTTTCAGAAGTGAGTAGCATTTTGGGGGCAGCTTTGTTAGCCAGCATTAGAAATTCTAGCCCAGGTCCCCGTGTCTGTATCTGTGCAAATCCATATGCAGAGAGTGTGCTGCCCAAGTTCCTTGGGTTTTAGTAAATTGAGCAGGATTCTCTCATCTCAAACTGGTGTCTGAATGCTGTACACTCTTTTTGACTCAGAAATCCGTGGGATTAATATAGAATAATTCTTTGTTTCTGTGTTGTAACTGCCACTGGAGGTTAGTACTAAACCATTTCACATTTGGGGAGATGATGTGATAAAGAATCTGTTCCATCATCTGGGTTCCATAGTGAGTTCTGGTGAGCTGGCTTACAGGAAAAGAAACACAGGACGCTTGGCAAGAAACCCAAGAATAATAGAAACCAGGCAGCTCCACTGGAGCTCCAGCAGGCAGCATACTGAAGGTACTGTTGTTGCTTTTCCCCTCTGTGCTGAAAGACTCACGAAGCCTCCACAACTGCTGCACTGTCCAGCCTGAAGTGTGTTAAGTGTGTGGTGCACGGTGTCCAGTTGCCCAGGCTGGAGAGCAAAGAGCCACTGAGGCTGTGGAGGAGGAGTGGGACTTGCTCTGGCGGCACTGGGAGCTTCTTCAGCTCCTGCATCAGAGCCCAGGCTGGGCAGACTCTCTCTCTTACCTGGCTCTTCTCTAAGCCATTCAGGCTGTTCCCCCTTTTACTGCTTCTTCTCCCTGGCTGCTGCTGTAATGCTGTGAAATGTGGGCAGGGTTGGCATGTTGTGCCCTTGCCTTGCTGGCTGGAAATCCTGGCCCAGCCCTTGATGACTGATCCTGTGTGCTGATCTACAGGAGAAAAGGGGATCATGTGATGGCAGGTGAGGGGTCTCAGCGGGTTTGCTGAAGGGTGGGATGAAGGCAAGGAGAGGGGTGGGAGCTCTTGGGATGGCTCAGAGCCCTGGTGTGAGAGCCTTGAGCGTTTCTGTCTGGAGTACTGCGGTGCTGTTTGGGGTATTTCCACCAGAGGAAGGATTTGTGCTCAAATAAGAGATCTCAAAAAGGAGATTAAGTTTTACAGATGCAGCCTGGGGTGCAGAGGAGAAATCAGCACATTAGATCAGAGCTGTCTAGATCTGAGGCACCAAGACCGTGGCTGCTCACGGAGTATCCATTAGAAACTACTCTTTACTCCTTCTCATGATGAGTTTCAGGCTCAAACCCTATAGTTTCTGGAGCTAAGCACACTCCTGGCCTGGCCAGATGCTGTAGAAGAGGACACTTTATTCAAAGAAACTCACCATAGGGGGGCTGTTGTGGGTGCTTCTTGTGTCAGCCTTGGCTCCCAAGACATGGGTGTCTCTTCATATGACTATGAGCCACAAAATTGAGGGTGCTGTGCACAGCAGTGGGAAGCTGCAGGTGCTGTTGTCAGTGTTGGTAACTCAGATTTCTTTCTTTTAAATAATATGCCCCAAGCCAATGAGCCCCCTAGAATCCAGGTGTAAAGTTGCTGCTCCATTTTAATCTCCTTTGCAGCACGAGGACAAGCTGTGAGCAGCTCGTGCAGTGTAGTGTGGAGCTGTAGCCTCCATGTGGGAGCCTGTTTATTTGCATAAGAACCATAATGTTTTATATTAGCTCACAGAGACATTTCATTTGAACAGATTGAAATAAAAGAGCAGTGCCTGGAGGAGATGTTGTGCTGCTGCTGGTGTCACAGCACTTAGGGGGATATTGCAGTTCCTGGGAATTAAAAAGGGAAGCATGTTTTGGGGAGTTTGGATGATGGAAAGCTCTTGTATTGTGGGAAGTGATGTTCCTCAGGAGGATATAAAGAGCAGCTTCCCCAAGCAAGCTTGGTGCCAGAGGTCGTGTTCCCGTGTAGGGAAGCATCCCTCACCAGCTGGGGCCAGCACGCTGCTAGCATTCTGGTGTGGCTTTGTTAGCAACAGGGAGCTGCTGGAGGTGTCCAGGGAATCACTTGGACTGCAGAAGTGGAAAGTTAGAGAAACAGCAGAAGGGAGCCTTAGGTCACAGTGAATGAATGGGCTTGGTGAGTCTCTGCTGCTGGGTGGATGTTCAGCTGGCTCCAGTCCTTCTGGGAATCCAGTGGTGCTGGGAAGGCCTGAGCCCCACCTTTTCCCTGAGGTGCAGCACTGAGGGTGTCTGTGCTCACAAATCTCCCAGAACTGCTCCTGGAGCCTTCCCAGGCATTCCCTGGTCAGTGCTGTTAGGGTTTGGCTCCACTGAAGCCATGCTGTGTGCTGCCATGGTGAGCCCCTGAGCACTGCCACGAGGGTTAGGTTAGCTGGTGCCACGGAGTGACAGAGTGGCTTTGGAGCTCTGCTGGCCTTTGGATGGGTTTTGGTCTGCAGCATCTGAGTCTGTTACAGCTGCTTACAGCTGAGAGGCAGCTACCAGTGCCTGGCACTCCTCATCAGCTGGGCAATGTCACCTGAATGGAAATTTTCCTTTCCTTTTTCTTCCTTGAAAAGAGTGCTTTGCTGACAGCAAGTGTGTGCCGCTGCCAGGTGAAACAGTGTGTGAAATTCTGCTCCCTTGCTTAAGGAAGGAGCTCTCTGTAGTTTCCATGACCAGACAGTTAAGTTTCATTCAGCCTAATTAAATATTTTCTCTTGATTGTAGCTGGTGATCAAATGAGTCTGGTGTTTAGAAACAATAAACCTAACTGTTTGAGGGGCTTGATAGCCAGTTCTGTTAGTTAAATTGAATTCAAGGTAGAATGGAATTTGTTGGTAACTTTTGACAGTGGAAGTATGCTTCTAATGCTTCCTTGTTTCACACTGGTGGGGAAGCTTCTCACTTGATGCTGGTGACAGTTGTGGGTGTTCTAGCAGTGTGCATGTGGCTCATGGACAGGTTTGGCCACTGCTCATAGGTGCTCTTTGAAAAGGAGGTCCATCAGGTGTCTCTGGGCTGAACACAGCCTCACAGGAACAGGTGGCTGTTCCTTGGAAAGAATTATTTCTTACTGAAAAGCAAACCTCAGAGTGCATCTCCTGCAGCCAGCCTGAGCATGCAGTGCTGGTTTTTTCTTCCCTTGCTCTGTTCTTCTGGGCCAGCTTTGTACCCAAGTGTCTATGAGAGCTATCGAGCGGTTCTTGTCTCGTCTGCTCCTCAGAGCTGAGTAAAAAGACCTGTGAATAGGATTTTGCTCTAAAAGAGGATTTCCTCCCTCTGTATGTTACTTGCCAGTGTGCTGCGTTTGTTTTTCATGATGAGATAACTGCTAAGCATTAAAAAGGAAAGAAAGTCCCTGGGACTCCAGAAGGTCATTTCCCTGTGGCAGGGGCAGCAGCTCCCTGTGCAGCCACCCTTCCTCCTGGAGAGCTGACACACGACTGTGGCTCTCTTGGTGCCGCTGTGGGGGATATTGTCTCTGGGAGCCCTGTGTGATCTTCACTGGGAGCCAAGCTAACCCATTTCACTCTAGGTTTTTGTGGCCTGGAAGTATTTTGTGAGCAGCTCTACCTTTGAGCGAGCATTGGTGCCTCTCGGATGGAAAAAGGGGAGAGTGTGGCTCTACCAGCCAAGCTTAGGAGTCACCAGGCCAAGAAAAAGAAAAATGAGAACCCTTGGGGAGTGGGGGTGAGGTGTGGCAAGGGCACTGAAGGCAGGGGTGAAGAACCGGGACCAGAGGATATGGCTTGAGGAAAAGAGGCAGAGGAGTTTGATCTGGAAAGTCCTTTTCTATAGAGGTTTTTGAATATAAACAAACACTCTGACTCCAGCAGAAGCTCCTTGAGAACATCTTCAGCCATCGCCTGTGGCTAGTCCCCGTGCAGAGGATCGTTGCCCTTTTGCAACCAGGCTCCTCCATTGCCCCAGGAGCTGCACGGACTGACGCTGCAGGTGTTGGTGTGACCCCATCGGACCAGCCTGGGTGTCTCAGTGCCTCTTGTCCGGAAGCAGTGGGTGCAGCGCAGCAGTGTCCACGGCCAGGAACGTCACAATGAGCTCAGCTTTGCAAAGCCCTTTCCTGGCCCCGTGCCCGTGCTCACCCCGCTGAGCGGCTGCCGCTCGGCTCGCAGGGTGGAGCTGCTCCGGGCATGACTTGGCTGGCAGCGGTGCGGGAGGCTGTGCCCTGCGGTGCCTCCTTGCTGCCAGCCGTCGGGACCCCGGCTGCTGGCAGGAGGCAGCAGCCGCCCGGGGGGTTCAGTGCAGCTGCTGCCCGGGCAGCAGGACCCCTCTCCAGCTCTGTTCCTCACTCCCTGGGTGATGCTGGGTGAGTGGCCCGGCCAGGCTCTTCTGCCTTTGCTTTCTTTCACAGTATCACAGTATTACCAAGGTTGGAAGAGACCTCGAAGATCATCGAGTCCAACCTGTAACCACAAACCTCACGACTAGACCATGGCTTGTGGATGACTCGAGATCTTTGGATCCTGTTTGGAAAAGTGCTGAGCACTGATAACGGCAGGCAAGGCAGTGGGGGCCGAGGGTTGAAAGTGCTAAATGAAGCACAACAGAGTGCTAAGTGCTGTGAAAAATGAGGTCTGAGTTGTGCCAAGCTGCAGACAAAGTTGTCTTCAGATCAGAGAATCGGTTTGACCTTAAAGTTGTCCCTGCCTTGGGGCAGGAAGCTGGGAGTCACAGAGTCACTGGGAGTTAGGAGTAAGAGTGTGGCCATGGGACACACCGTGGGGTTAGGAAGCTCTCTGCTGCACATGCAGGAAAGTGTCTGTGCCACCTCCCAGACAGCAGCAGGGTGCAGTAAGTAGGGCATGTCCCACGCACCAGAGAGCAGGAGTGAAGCAGATTGCTGCTTTGGTGAGTGGTGGCTGTGTGCTGGATGAAGCTGAGGTGCCATGGAAGTGACACAATTGTGGGGTGCCCCATGGCCCAGAGACAAGCAGAGATTTGTCCAGAGCTTCACCCCTGCCCTGCCCTGGGCGCTTGCCTCTGCACATCAGGGTCAATGTTTTTGTTGTGGGATGCTTTGGGGTGCAAGAAGCACAGTGGGCTTTGATGTGTCAGCTCAGATCAGCTCTGTGCACCAAACACAGCACCTGACCCTAGTGTTCCTCATGGCAGGAGTCCAGAGCCTGCTCCCTGCATCAGGTACAACAGAGGGCTGCTGGTTTAGTGCCCGCTGCCAGAGCAGCTTGAGGGCAGCATTTCAGCTGCATCTCTTCAGGCTCGGGGGCTGCATTATCCCAGTCAATGTCCATGGCTAGTGCAGTGCTGCTGTAATCAGTAGGTAACAGAGGGGTTTCTGGCTGAGGCAGAGTTTATCTAAATATTGTCTTAACTTGGCTATCCTGAATGCAAAATATCTGACAGGAGGTCAGGTTTTATGAATTAACTGAGAAGTGGCCTGGAAATGCTGCTGGCGTGTTTGCCAGGGGAGCTGCTGCCCTGGTGGGAAAGGGAGAGGCAGCAAGAGCTGAGAGGCCTTGAGAGTGGCTAAATACTGTATGAAATGCACAGAGGAAGGGTGCAGGTTCCCATCCAGCCTGCTCACAGGGCTCTGCTGCATGTGGCTCAGAGCAGCATTTGGGAGTGCTGCTGTCTGGGAAAGCCCAAGGTGCTTTGGTTTGGCTGTGCTGGCAGTGTGGGCCCTTTCTCCAGGCTGGAAGTGCAAGAGGGGGACAGGGGAAGCAAGCTGGGTTTCAAGCAGCAGCGAGCAATCAAGTTCTGTGCCTTACCCAGAGTGCCGGGGCTGCGGTGTGAGGCAGCAGCACACCTTCCAGAAGCATCCCCAGCTCACACAGCCCACAGCAGACAGGCGTGGGGCTGTGGGCAGGAGGATGGATGGGCTGATGTGGAGGGAGGAAGGGCAAGGGAAACAAAGCCTGTGCTGTTCCCAGGTATCCCATAGAACATGTCCAGCAGTGGGTGCCCACTTTATTGCAATGCCACATCTAATCCAGCATGGAAAACATTCTCTGTTCTGTGAAGGGAGGAAGGATGGCAATGGAAGCTTATTCTGAGCTAATGCATTTTGAAAGCTGCTAATAACAGTAGAGTTTCTACAACAGAGAAGTCCAGTTCCTCTGAGTTAAGTGGAACATCTGTTGAACAAATTGGTTCAGTTTCATGAGGCTGTTGCTAACTGTGACAGGTAGCTGCTGTTTTACAAACTCTGGGAGTCTGACCCTGCCCAGATCCCTTCATGCTCTGTTACCACAGTAGCTCATTCTGAAGTGCTTAGATTTGGTGAGTGCAGCAGTGCTGTGGCAAATATTCACAGCCCAAACTTTCATGGAGCTTTGCCACTGGTTTTGACCACCATTATTCACATGCTTTAATGCCCTGGCTTTCCAGCTTTTACCAAATCAGTAGCGATGAAGGATCTATTAAAAGCCTCTTTTGGTGCTTTTCTGCCTGCATTTCCTCCTGTCTGCAGCGTTTTCTACTTGGTTTACTTAAGGAGTTAGGGTATTAATCAAATTTTAGTTGCTTCTACTGCTCTTTCCTTGTTTGGATTAATTCTTCTTTGCAGTGTCACAGCTGTGGGAAGAATCTTGTAGATGACAAGTCTGTGGCTCCACGTGGTGGATGTTCAGAGCATCTGAAGTCAGTGAGCTGACTTCAGAGGAATTCTCAAACTGAGAGAAAGGGAAAAATGAGAACCAGTTTCTGAGGTTCTGGTACCAGGCACCAGGAATGCTCTGATTCAGTCTCCTGCACACAGAGCTCACAGCAGAGGGGTTTCTCAGGTGCATCTCCTGGCAATAGCATCAGTGGCAGGAAGTCATGAGCCAGGTAACCTTAAGGTGCCATCAGACAGAGCTATGGGAACTTTGCTGCTGAGCAGTCAGTGCACAGAACGAGCAGTGCCATGCTCACAGGGAAGAGCTGAGCTCTGAGGGCAGGGAATGTGGACTTCTTTGTAGCCCATGTGTTACATGGGGAGCACCAGGCTGGCATCCAGCATGGGCATTCTGTGGGACTGTCAGCTGTGGCATCTTCAGCTGGTGGTCAGGCTGTGACTGCTGGAGTAGCTCAATCTGCGAAGGATGCAGTGGAAGCTGATGAAACTTTCCAATGTCACTTCAGCAGGTCAGGCACTTTTGAGGTATTAAAGCTTCCAAAATAGCCACAGTGTTAATGAGTAGTCATCATGTTAATTAATAGCTATAGTGTTAATGAATAGCCATCATGTTAATTAATAGCCATAGTGTTAATTCTGTGGTGATTTGGTTTTCCTCTGTAAAGCAGAGGCCAGTGCCAGTATAAATAAGAGGGACAGCAGTGTGGGATGCCATTGCTTAGGGAGATGGCCGGGTTGAGCAGGAAGGGGGTGTGCAGTAGAGGCTTGTGCAGGTGCATGTGAGCGCTGGCAGCACAAGGAGCTGCCCCACTGCTGGTGTGAGATGTTCAGAGTCCCCTTGGGTCAGCTCCATCCTGGCTGCAGCTCACTGCAGTTCTGGATGTCATGCATGACATGAAGCGAGGGGAAGTTCTGTGGCTGAAGTCCTGTGCCAAGGCCGTTTGAAGTCTTGTGCAGCAGCTGTGGTGACGCTGCAGAAAGGCTCTTTGCCTCCATCACATCTGCACGATCCTCAGCAGTAGAACTGTGAGCTGGGCTGGCTGCCTTAAGACTTTTTTCCTTTTCCATACTGGGAATGCTCTCATTCCTTTGGGTAGAGGCTTGCAAAGGTCTAGCTTTGAGCACTTCTATGCAGAAACAGGATTCTCCATTCAAAAGACAGCCAAGAGAAGCTGAGATGTGGAATCTGCAGCTCAGTGAAGCAGCTTCAGACTGCACCCCATGAGTTGGACTTTCTGTGTCCTTCCTTGTGTGGGGGACAGTGCAAATGCTGAGGCTTCTCTGTTAAGGGCTTTGGTGATCTGGGCTGTGAGCAGTTGGTGTGTGTAGGGTACTTGGCTCTCCCACAGGATGCCACAAACGAGAGCTGGAGAAATACACTGGAAATGAATGGGGGTGAGGGGGAGAGGTTGTTGTAAGTAAGAATTATCCTATGTTATCATCAGGAATTACTGCTGAATGTGCTGCTGCTTTTCAGCTGAACACTGCTCAGGCCCTTCTGTAGACTCTTAGGAGTAGGCCTGTCAGCGGAAGAGCAGAGCACTGATTTATGCCACTGCAGAAGTTTGGGTTGTGAGATCCAATTAGCATAAATAAGCAAAGTGAAAAAAGGGCACAGGAAGCAGAGTGCTGCTTGTGAGGGCTGTTAAATGCTATTTGCAGAGTTATCTCTCCTGGTCACAGAGCCATTTCCTTTGCTCTCTGCCAGGAGGGCTGTGTGACTCCTCACACTTGGTGTCTGTGGAATGGGATGTTCCCTTGGCACACTGAGGAGTTCATGCCCTCCTGTGCTGAACAATAAAGCTCCATTGCCAACGCCTCGAAATGCTGTGCTGAGAGGACAAGGATGGATCTGCTGGAGCTGGAGCCCGGCCTGCCCGCCCCCTCAGCGTGACTGTCACCAGGCGCCCCGCACGCCCCAGGTGACAGCTGGGGCTCCAGCCTCACACGTGGAAAACATCTGTGTCTGCTGGTGCCTGGGGGACACACGCAGGTCCTGCAGACAGAGATGCTTGCCAGCAGCACTTCAGTTTATGCATTGTTTTGTCTGCAGGTTTATAAACTGTCAGACAAGCTCCTAAGGCCACCTCAAAGCTGAGCCTCTGAACAGCTCTGGTCCCAGCTGCAAGGACTTACCTTGGAACCAGGAACTGCCCAGGTTGATAGAAAGTTGTAGAGTTTCAGCTGTCATAAATGTGGTTTCAATGCAGTTGCAGGAGCAAAGCCCAGAGCAGTTGCAAGCAGCTTACTTCCTCCTCCAGCCAAAGGGCAAACAGCCATGTAATAAAGGATCCTGGCCTCATTCTTCAGCTGGGTTCACTGCTCTCTTTGGTCCATCCACAGAGAGCTGGACTGGCTCAGGACTGTTCTCAGGTGTTCTTGGTCATGACCAGCCCTGCAGATGGACAAATCAGGGTATTTGGTCACCCCTCAAGCCTGGCAGCAGCAACCCTGTGAGCACGGCTGGTGTGTGGCCAGGCTCCCCGGAGAGGAGCGAGCCCTGCTAAGCTGGCTCCTGGCCACCACAAACTGCATGGGCAGCAGAACCTGCTGCAGAACTGGGAGACTGTTCTTCTCTTTAGGGACTCCCCTCCTTACATTCCATTGCAAATTGGCTTTATTCAAAGTCTTTTATCATTAATGTTTTGAGGCCTGATTGCTCAGCTTTTCTGGACAGCCTTTCTCTGAGTTAATTCACCCATCCTGCCTCTGCTCCTGCACTTAGCAGGAGTACAAAAGGCAAGGAGTTGTTCTTCTGCTCCTCTGCACTCTCTGCTGCTTCAAGTGTGGCTGGGGCTGCTCAGCGCCTTTGAGTCAAGCCCTGACTTCCCACCCAGAAAGGGGCTGTCATCACTTCTGCGTCTGCTGGTATGAGCCACTTGAGCAGCAAATACCTCCTGAATATTGCCCACATACTCTGCTTGCTGGGCAGAGCTCCTGAGGAGCTGTGCCAGGGAAAGACGCCTCTCCTGTGGGAGCTTCTCCAGGGACTCTGCTTGGTTACTGAAGCTGCAGCACTTGCTGCATAGGATAATCCACAGTGGAGCTTTTCTCCACCTGAGGGATGGCACTGCAGTTAAAGCCCTGTGAGAGACCGTTAGGCAGAGATCAGCTAATGTGACTCTGCCCTGGAGCATTTCCCTTCTTCCTCTCCCTCTCTTTCCTCACCTCTCAGATGAGCAGTGGAGAGCCCTTACTGCAGACCTGTGGAGTACCACACAATCACAGTGACCTTCTCTTGACTTCATGCAAGAAGGTTCATAGTCCTTAGAAGGACAGTTTCCTCCTGAGCTAGCCAAGGGTTTCCCTTCTTCAGGAAGGGAAGTAGGGGCAGTCAGCTCCATGCCATGAATGGGCTGCTCTGATTCCTAGAGGAGTATGGTCCAAGCAGTCTGTGGGCCAAGACCAGCCTACAGGAAATTTCCATCTGCTCTGCTTACCAGAGGAGATGGAGTGCATCTCTGCAGCAGCAGCTGCTGCCCAGTGACTAGACTGACTTGCCACAATCTGGTCTGGAGGAAGATAGAGTAGAAGGGGTCAGGTAGAGAAGCTTCCCTTCTCAGCTCGTTCAATCTCATTTCCATGGTGACTGTGACAGCATTTCTGGGGTAGCTGCTTGTGGCATTTGCAGGCTGGTCAGGTCAGTGACTACCCTGATGACTAGGAAGTGAGACCTGTGAGAATGAGCTGGTGTGGGAGGTTCTGCACCCAACCTCCAGAATGTGAATGCAAACCCCTTGTAATAGGCAACCTCTTTTAATAGAAACCCACATCCTCCAGAGCAGCTCATGAAAGGGCCCTTACCAGTCAGAAGCTCCTGGGCCATAGGAGCAGCCTCTTGATCTGTGAGATTCAAGATGTGTGGAAGCACCTAAAGGTGCCCTGACAGAGGGAAAGGTTACAGTGTGAAATAATCTTACTATTTGCCTGGGAATTCTGGTGATGGGAAAAAGAGAGGCTTAAGCAAATGTCCCAGCTGTGGGAAAAGCTCTGTTCAAAGCTTTCACCTTTCTAGACTCCAAAGTCTACCGAGCAGGTGTAAATCTGTGGGAGCTCAGGCTCCATTAATTCTGTTGTTTGTGGGACTCCTTGCTCCTTAGATATTGTAATAACAGTAATATCAGCAGCATAAGTGGCTCCAGCCAATGCGGTTTTGCATATTTAATTATGTAGAGATTTTCTTACAACAGTCCTAACTTCCAGAGACAGTTTTTGTTTCCCTGTGAACATTACTTTCAGCGTTTGCAGGGCACCTTCTTTCCCTGCTGGGACAAAGGGAGCAGTTGCTGCCCCTGCTTTCCGAAGCCAGGCCAGGCAGGGTCAGCTCCTTCCAGCCATTTGCCTAGAGGTCTGCAGGACCCTGCCCAGAGATGCTGGAAGCTTCATGGCACTGTGGTTGTGCACCAAGGGAGCTGACTGGGCAGAGCGAGGTGGCTGCAGTGTGCTGCTGGGTGTGGAAGTGCTGCCAGGGGTGCAGCTCCCAGGCAAGGGTGCGTGCAGGACCCGTGGGTTTGTGTGAGCTGCCTGCCTGCAACACAGGAACCGCTGCGAGCGTGGGGCAGAGATTACACAGTGCAGACTCTGCGACTGGCTATGGAGAAGCGAAACAGGGCAAACTTTTGACCCTGCACCAGCAGCTGGAGCTGCGCAGAGCACCTGCATCTGGCAGGGGCTGGCGCCTGGCGGGGCTCCGGCACCCCCGCCCGCGTTCCCGGCTCGCACGCTGCGGCTCTCACCGCCCCGCCTCGGCAGCGCCTGCTTCGTTTCGCCAGGACCATCCATTAGCTTAGCAAGAAGAATTCCACTTTTGTTGCTCGTGTTTGACTCGCTGGGTTCCTGACCAGCCTGCCAAGTCCATTTGGAACAAAAAAAAAAATCATTTGAGCAGTCTGGATGATTTTGGTGGTTCAGACTGCAGCGGATTTATTGCTGAGCTTGAAAGAGCCAGGGGAACGTTTTGCGGCGTCGTGCTGCTGATGTGGGGCTGAAGGGACAAGGGGATGGGATCTGCGAAGCGCCATGCCCAAGCTCAGCTCCTCGTAGGTGTGTGCTACTTCCTGCCTGAGTTTGCAGTCTGCAAAATTTAAGGAGCAAAGAGTTCAAGTGCTCATGTGACAGTGTTGTGGCATTTAGAGAGTTCAGTGGCTTTTGGGGTTGTTGGTACCTGTGAAATGCTTCAGGAATGCGGAGAAGTGAAAGTCTGAATTCCAGAGCATGGTTGCCCTTTTCCTGTCCATTTTGTTGGCTAAGGAAATCACGAGTCCGGTTGCACCGTTGGCACTGAGCGATGGTTCTGGAATCGGCCAAGCATATTGGGTGCAACTGGCTGCCTTCGAGGGGCTGCCTGAAGCAGGAGGTGTCTGTGTCTGTGCGTGGGGACTTCTCCTAGGGTTGGTTTTACTTAACCAGGCTCTGACGTCTCTGTGTTTGGGAGCAGCCCAGGGTTGCTCCTTGCGATCCAGCCGCTGTCGCCTTTCCCCTCTTGGCTTTACCTCCCGGCTGTAACCCGATGCTGTGCCAGATGTGGGGAGGCGGAGCAGCAGCGCTCCCAGCTCTCGGAGCATTGCGGAGGGTGGTGGTGGTGGGGGAGTTACTTCATTATATCTGTGGTGCACAAAAATTTTCCTTTGGTCTTCCAGAGCGGCTGCTATGGAGAACAGAAATTGCAAGCATATGGGAACAAGCTAAAGGAGATACTGGAAGAGGCTGCTGGGAGGAGAGCAGCATTTTCAAATGCTGATACAATAAAGAGGGGTTGGTTAGGTTTGTTTTCTTAAATTGTGCTGAAGCTTGCACTGCACATTGATTGCTGGTTTAATTTCATCCCTTTTTGGAGACAAGTTGTGTTCATTTTAGCCATGCCAGTACCTGCAGCAAAGAGCTGCTGCTGCTGCAAGCTCTAGGGCACTTAAATGGCTCAGTGACTGCTACCACCCGAGCTTGGTCTGGGCACAGGAGAGTTTGAGACTTCCCTGGCTGTTGCAAGACAGTGAATGAAAACTACTCCCGTGCCAAGCAGCGCATGCTGACAGCCTTCATTCTTTCTCCAGTTCTCTAACCCTCCCCTCGCATCAAAAACCACACCACCAAAATAAACTTTGCCATTTAAAACCATCAGCCACCTCCACCAGGGGTGAGGGATTGGCAGAGTCACCCAGCAGGTGTCCATCAAACATCACTGAGAAGCCTCACTCCAAAGGGAGCAGCAGAGTTCTGCAGCATGCAGTGATGCCCCTGTGCTGGCCAGGACTTCTGTGTGAGCTGGGCTGTGGCATGGCAGCTGTTCCTGCTGCAGCTAGCAGCAGCCAGCTCTCTGCATCCTGGCTGCCAACCTCATGGAGGGCTTCTGGGCTTGTTGTACGCAGGAGATGCAAAACCCTGAAGCAGCCGTGTGGAGAAAGTGTTCTTGATCCATGGAGCAGAAAGGCAAATGAATTAAAGAGGTGTTTCATACTGGAGAAAAGAAGAGTTTATGTTCTTTCAGGGGGTTTGAAGTTCAAAGAGGCATTTAAATGTTGTTACTGAAAAGTTATTACTGAAGCATTGTGGATTATTTCCATAGTTTCACTGACTGAAGAGAAATCTAACCAAAGGACAGGCACCTGCCACAGGCTTGGCTAGGTTTGTGTTCCAGGGACTGAAGTATCTTCAACCATTACTTAATAACTACATTTTCTGCCTGTATTGATGCTTTGTGAAGCATGGCAGCGCATCACCCAGACTGAGGGCTGTGTCCAACTTGTGCCACCCTGCTCCCCCTTTACCTTTCTCTCTGCTGGGTGTGCAGTGTGCACTGCCAGTGACCTGCTGCGTTTTGGAGTTCCTCACTTTGAGCTGCAGCATCACACTGACACTCCCATTTCCTACTCGTTGCTGGAAATAAAGTGGTTAAAGTGACTCCTGTGGTATCACTCCAAGCTGGGTACGAAGGTTTCCATGATGAGTGGCACACCAGGTTCTTATCTACCCTTGCTGAGTGGGTGAAATGCCGCCTGCGGAGCGCCCGGCCCAGCTTCCTTCCAGCCTTATCTACATATCTGAGTCACTTTTCTTTGCTGTGTTCTCAGAGTGGCTGACAGAAGCCAGCATTTCTCAGACTGCATCTACAGACAGGTACAGGCAGAGTGTGATGGGGACTTTGCTCCCAGGAGACATCTTTGCAATGCTGGTGGCATCTTGCCCCGGTGTCCCATGTCGAAGTGTTCCTCACCTGCAGCCAGACTCACCTGGTCTAGCTCAGGGCTGGAGGCAGCAGATCACCATCCACCACACCATGGATATTGGGGTTAATGCCACAGGAGTATCCTGGGTATTGCAATAGTTTTAACTCGTTATTGAACTATGATCTAATCATTAGTAATTAGCAGACAGATTGTGGGTGGAGTGTAACACAGCATTATCTGCATCTCCAGACTAAGTGCTGGCTGTGGAACTGGAGAGTAAAAGCAGTGATTTGCCCATCTAGGTGTAGATAAAGTAGCTGGTTGTCAAGGTAGATCTGAGTGCACAAGGTGGCCCGAAGTGCCAGGGCAGCCTTGAGCTTGGCACTGTGCTGTGTGCCTGACACAGGTACTTGGAACTTGACAGGGACAGAGGCACTCAGCACCTTTGTGCTCCATGGGCATGAGGACTGGATTGATTCTGGGCTCTAGCAGCAGGTGGAGGGGGTGGAATGGGGAGGTGATTTTGTACCCCTAATTGGCCTGGGTGCTGGTTCTGCCCTCTGACAGCCAGTCCCAAGGCTCAGCTGGAGTGCTGGTGGGGTGCTTGCAGATGTGACCACCTGTGGCTGATAAGCTTGTGATGAGTTATTGAAGGTTATGGGGGAAAAAAGGTAAGGAGCTTGGATCCAGGGAAAGTGTAGGGGGCTGCCTGTAAGGGGCTAAGGCTGTTCCAGCCCTCCCTGCCTTCACTCCTGCTGCACACCAGGCAGGGCAATGGGGCTGAGCCCACCCTCAGCATCCTGATCTCTCCCTGACTGCGATGCTACTGCAGCTGGACAGAAATCTCCAGACTTGTGCTGGCTTCTTGTAAAGCCTGCCCAGGGATTTTTGATGACACATCACACTTGGTTTGCTGTCTGGAGGACTCCCTGTGCACAGAGCAGTGTATTTTATTTGGCCTTCCCAAGCTTCTGTTGAAGCTCCTCTCACCCAGGCTGCCTTGCTGTAGATTACTTGGTTGGAAGATAGTACAGGCCCCTGCCTGCTGTGCATCTGGTACCTAAATGGAGTAAATTCAACTGGGAGAGGCTTGGGAAGAAGAGAGGAGTTTAAAATGGCTCCTCTTTAATTAATCTCGGGAAAATTCTGACAAATCTGACTTCACTTGGTGCATGCTGCATGTCCCTAACTCCACTGTGTTCTGATTGCACAGACAGAAATCAGAGGGTTGATTTTGTTTTCTTTTTTCACAGTGATGCTTTGGTTTGTCAGTAGTCAGGCCTGGGGTTACCTCATTTTAGCACCTGCAGAGTGAGGAGTGTTTGTGGTTTGTGATTTTTCTGCCTTTCAAAAAGCTTGCTTTCTGCCAGGGAAACGTTCTGGTGGTGGCTTTAGTAAAACCCAGCTTTGAAGTTCTGACCTTTTGTGAAAGTGGTTTGCTGCCAATGCTTGTAAAGCTCTGGTGATAACGGTGGTGATAATTTTTCCCCCTGTAATCCAGAAATCTTGAGCTTGTTTAAACACCTTGGCACTTGCAGAGAGCAAGTTCCCTCTGTGGTGGCTTAGAGCTGCCTCCTTCCTTTGGGGAAACAAACACAAACAAAGCAGGGAAGCAGCCCAAGCCTTGGTTTTGTTAGTTTTTTGGCTGACAGGTAAAAGGAGCTTGAGACCTGCTGCATTCAGAGGGCAGCTGGACAAGGAATTTAGGTAACTTCTGTGCTTCTGAGTCAGCAACCTGAGACAATGTAAGGGCTCTGTCCTGAAGAGTAAGGAATATTCTGATTTTACTCCAGGAATGCACATACCCATGAGCTTTGCTGTGAGGGACATGAATGGAGCCCTGGACTTAAGTCTGGTGAGGTAGCTCAGAGAGCTGCAGTGCTGAATCCTCATCATTACTGCCCTGCTGTTAACTACAGTCCAGCTGGAGCTTCACACTGCAGCATGAACATCTCCAGCTGGACTTGGAAGCAGCAGCAACTCCTATAGATTGTGGGCAAGTGGCAGACATTCCTGCTAGGATCTGCTGCTTGTGTACCTGGGCTTCTCTCTCGTCAGCTTTGGCCTCTGCAAAGCTTTGGGAACGGTCTTCAGCTGAGCTAAGTCAGAAGCAGTTTCCCAAATCCAAGTGGCTATGGGAGTGTCTGTGGGGACCTTCCAAAACAACAGCTTCCCAAACCCACAGATCCCATCACCTGCAGTAAAGAGAAAAGCAGCTTCCAGTGTCCAGACCCTTCATGGCTTTATCAGTCAAAATCAGTTGTGCAGCATCATCTGTCCCTCAGGTGAGACAGATGCCTGGCATAGAACCAGCGCAGGAGTTGGTCTCGCAGTGTTGCTCAGCCAGTGAGTGGTGGCTTGTCTGTGGGCAGTGGCTCTGTGCTTGGTGCTGCAGGTGACCCCAGGGTCATCCTGCTGCTGGGGTGCAGGCTGGAAGCACAATGCTCATGGCTGCTCCTGCACTGCCTTTGATTGTCTGTTGGCTTGTGGTTGGATTTCTGACTTTTGAAAGCCATAGAAGACTTGACATCCAGATTATTTCTCAGGTCATGTCTGGCTCCCTGTGCCGTAGTGCTGCTAAAGCTGCCAGCAGATGTTCTCTGTCAGCCCTCTTTGGCTGGTTGTGCTGCAAGTCCTGCTGTTTCCTCTGTAATTTTGGGAAAGAAAGTGCCCAGGAGCAGGGACAGTTATGTTCAGGGCCTTGGCTGAGCTCCTCTCCTGGGGATCCCTCTTCACTCAGGGTAAAGGGCCTAGACACTTCTTTATTATTACCTTGTTAACATGAAGCTTACAAAATGTGGGTTCTTAAGAACCTGGGACAGGCAATTTGTAAGAACCTCAATGACTGCTAAGGGTGATTGTCCAGGACTTCAGCAACTGATCCTGTGAGCTGTGAAGTTCTGAGATGAGTCCTGTGAGCTCTGTGTGTACAAGGTGGAGGTTGGAGCCTCTCTGCAGAAGCAAAATGACCAGGGAGCCTGGGGTTCCTCCAGACTTGGCTTCTCTCCCCCTGTCACTGCCCTTGTGCCATCTCCTGCTGCAGTACAGGTCCTCAAGCAGCAGCTTTAGGAGAAGGGAGCAGCTGGCCCTGAGGCTCATGCTTTTGTTAAGTCAGGGCAAGGCAATGCTCTCTTGGAGGGCTTGAAATGTGCAGTGTGGCCAGGGCTGCTGCCTGTGCATGGAGGGAAGCGCTGCCAGCCCTGCCTGTTGCTGCCACTTGTGCTGTGCTTGCCACCTGTTTGCAGACTGACCTTAACTTTCCATGTGGCTATACAATATCACACCAATAGGTATGGGGGCTCCCAGGGAGGGACAGGGTTTGCTGTAGCTTCTCAATATTTCAGAGCAGCAGGCTGAGCTGTGAGCTCTTCCTGGGCCTTGCCCTTCAGTCACACCCATGTCCCTACTTGGCAGCTCCCTGTAAGGAAAACCTTCAACAAACTGAAGTTAAACCCCAGATTTCTGGTTTGGAATTCAGTCTGTGGAACTTTGAAGAGTTAGCAGTGGGCCCAAGTCCTGAGGTGTTCCCTAAGGTCCACTTCACTACTTAGTGCTGAGCATGTAGGGGGCTGTGACTGGCTGCTGCTCTGCTCAGGTAGGGCTCTGGTAGAATCTTGCACCTGGTTTCCACTGCAGGGAATTCTCTGTGTACCTAAACTGTGCTGTTTGTGTCCTTGGATGAAATAAGTGTTGTCATCCATGGCTGAGAACTGCCACTGTCACTGCTGGCACTAGTGGCACACCTTGTGGCACACTTCGTGGGATGAGAGGTGAACAAGCCCTGTTCCTGCTGAGCTGTCACTGTCCCCGCTCAGATGCTCCTCAGTGCCCCACACCCTGTGCTTCCCCTTAGCACAGCAGGGGGATCTGTGACCCTCATCAAGGAAAGTTGGAAGTTCTTGGATTTTTACAATACTTGGGCTAAATCCCAGTTTTGTGGCAACAGCCTGCTTGTAAAGAGGAGCACAGGGCAGTTGTCCTAGAGGTGGCCTTTGTTTCTTATTGGAGTATTGAATGATTTGATTGTCATCAAATTAATTCCAGCTGCTGCTGCTCTTCCTTTCACTTTTGTTTTACTTGGTAGGCTGCAGGCTCTGCCTCTTGCTTTTCTCACAGGTGGTGTTCTCTTTGACAGCCTGTGTGGTTTCCAGGAGTACTTGTGAGGGGGTCAGCTGAGCAGGGTTTTTCTCATGGTTCTGTCAGATACTGATAGAAGTTAGCCCCATGTGGTGGTGTAGCCCCAGCTGGCAACTCAGCCGCACGCAGCTGCTCCTTCATGCCTCCTCCAGTGTGATGGGGAGGAGAATCCAGGGTAAAGAGTGCAACTCGGGCTGAGGTGAGAACCGTTTAGTATCCGAACTCAAATATTATTGTAATAATCAGTAACAGCACTTGCTGCCTGATCAGCCCCTTCCTCCTCTGCAGTTGCACGTTTCCTTATCGCTGCTCAGACTGCCGTTTTTTCACCCCGTTCTGCAAGCGAGCCGGGCGCTGGCAGGAGCCGAGCCGTGGGAAGAGTATTTATTGCAGCAGAGCTGCAGTTACAGGCAAAACCCAAAGTACTCTGGGGGGGAAAGAGTGAGTCTAGCATGCCAGAGAGCCAGGATGAAGCATGCTCGATGTGCAGTTTAGTCTCCCATGGGATGTTTTGGTCGGTGCGTGTGTCCCACGCTGGGCACTGCCCGAAGCCCGGCAGGTCCTTGCTGCCGTGGCAGAAGCAGTGGCCGCGCTCCGCTCCTCCGCCAGTGGCAAGGGAAAGTGCAGGAGCTGCCGAGCGCCCCGCGAAGAGCCGGCGGCCGGGGGGCGCCGAGGGGTGCCGGCTGCCCCCGGAGCGCAGCGCCGGCCCCGGTGCACGTGACTGCTGGAGCGGAGGTTCCTGAACGGGGAGGAAGCGGCGGAGAGCGGCGCGGCAGCAGGAATTTTCGAGCGCTGCAGCGTGCTGGCTGTCACAGGGGCATCTCCCCGCTCAGCAGTTAGGGGATTAGCGGGGCCGGGCTGTCAGCTGTGGCCAGGAGCGGATCACAGGACCATAAGCTGCTGCGTGCGCCTCCGCATCCCGCGTGTGCTGCGCTGTGCAGCCAGACGTAACCGCTGGCCTGCCTCGGGCTGAGAATTCACAGGCTCCTGGCCTTTGCTAGTGCTTCCCTTTTCCGTTTTCCCTCTGCTCCTGTTTTTCACACAAAGCTATGTGATGGATGGGAAATGTATCCGCGTCTTGATCTGAAGACACAGAGAAACCTAACTGGAGAGATCTGCCGGCAGCTGCAAGGGCCGCGAGCCCAGGAGGTGTGTTGCAAGTGGCTTCATTGTCCGTGCGCTCCTTGCACGTAGGTGTGCTCCGCGGTGCCGGGGGCAAGGCAGGGGGGCTGCTTTGGGGGCGTGGGGGAAGAGTTGGTTTCCTTAGAGCGTTAAGGCTTTCGAGACGATGTTTCTAAATAGCAAATACAAAGAAATGATGTACGTTTGCTTCTCCAGGCTCTGTAGTTTCCCCTTTTGTAATGGCTACAGGTGTACTTGTTGCTGGCTGTGACAGTTTTATGTGTTTATGAGGCTAAATATATCTCCGTGCACAGGAAATGTTTTTGTAAGCAAGTTTTCTGGCGTCCAGAATCCTACACAAACCCAGCTAGATTTTCCCACTGTCAAGAGGAGGTGGAGCCTGAGGGCGTCTCTTTCTCTGCAGTCATTGCTGGCCAATATTCAGTAATTCCTGGGCACGTGAAGAAGGTATGTCAGGTGGAGAGGTTTGTGCATGCAAGCTTTCTCCTTCTGAGCAGAATTGAGGCAGACGAAGCAGAGGGACAGGTTCCAGTCGTTGTGTAACTCCTCTGGGCTATAATCGGAGCAGTTTTCCTTACGGGACGCGATTGCTAAGCAGAGCCACGCTCAGCTAATCTGCAGACCTTGCATTTATCTCATGGCTGTGCGTGCTGATGTCATTGGCTGTCTTGGCACTGTTTACCTTCGTTTTGACCTTGGGAGGGCAACATTTAATGTTGAAACTAATAATAATAATATCCTCTGGAAAAGGTTCTAGCTGCTAGTATTAGGTGAAGATGTTGTGCAGTGTCCCTTGCTCGGGAGGCCGTGGCAAGCTTGGTGGCTTTATCTTCCTGTCACACAGCACTGAGCTCAAGCAGCAGCAGTGGTCCCAGACTACAAAAGAGAGCTAACCCCGGGTGTCTGGGTCTGTGTGGGAACGCTGGTGCCACTTCTTCCGAGTCCTGCCCGACGTGCTGGGCGGGATGGTGACGCAGGGTACCGCCGGTCGCTGCGCAGGGTACTGCAGCTCGCTCTCGATGTGCTGGTCTGGGTTCATCTCGAGGTGCTAGTGGGGACTGCTCTGCTTACAGCATGGCTGATAATTAACTAAATCCACACAGGAAATGCCCTGGTTTATTTTATGTCGGACCTTGCAAAACTCGTGCTGCTTTGAGATAGGAGCGGGGAAGGAACATATTGTTTTGCAGGGGAACGTGGTGTGTGTTTGAAGAGACCTGATGTCACACCGGGAGGGCAGGGCCAGGAGCCACAGCACCTTAGTGCTATTTATTTGCTTGTTCTCTTTTGTCCTGCTTTGATTGTTTGAATTGCTGTGCACCCACATCGGGATGCGGAGACCGGGGCGGGCGGTGCCGCGGGGCAGAGGCTGTAGCGCCCAAGCCGCGGCAACAATGAAACTTCCTCTGCTGCTGCTGTCCTCTTCCTTCGCTTCATTAAGGAAGATCTAACGAGATAGTGGGGCCCGAGGGTGCTCACTGAAGTGCTGGCACCTTGGTTCTGTGCGAAAAAGGGGATTTTGCTGCCTCTGCAGACGCTCTAATTTGCCCTGTGCCTATGCAGCGTGAGGTCTTGAGGAGCTCTTGCTCATGTTCACTCATGGATGTATTAAGCTGTGTGGTTAGGGTGTGCAGGCTGCTGTGCCCAGGCTAATCAGATGTCCCAGGTGTTTGCCAGGCACTGGCGTGCGGCTCTGACGTGATTTCCTCTGCTGGGTTTGATTTGTGTGCTCACTAACACCATGCTTGGTGCTCCCCATGCCTTTGCCAGGAGTTTAACTCACACCTGACACGTCCAGTTGAGCTGAGCTCCAGTTGTGCATCTGGGAGGTGGTGCAGGTATCATCTCTTCTCCTCATGGCTGTCTTCTCTCACAGACATGTATGACCTGGGTTGTGCTTCAGAATTCAATGAGAAAAAAGCCCCAGGTGTTTGGGGGTTTGTGTTTCCTGTCTCCTGCACTGCTGCTCCAGTAGAACTGGGCATGGATATCTGCACCCACTGAGGTGCCTGCTCCTCGTGCAGATAGGGGCCAGACCCTTCTGGTCTCTCCCATGACATCTGGACCATGTCCCTGTCAGCAGGGCTGGAGGGAATGCTGGGTTTCCCAGGGGAGAGGCTCTGCGTGTGTATCAGAGGCAGAGGAAGCTGGCTCCCTTCTGAAGAGAATGACTTGGGGGCACAGCTTCCAGGGGTGCTGCAGCTCATGTGGGCACAGAGTCACCTTCTGGCACTGCGATTTTGGGGTTGATCTGTAGTTTTAAGGGGAGTGTTAGTGTTACTGAGCTGCATTTCTTTTGTCCTGGAGTGTTAAACAGAAGCAGTAGTTGGTATCAGGAGAGAGCCAGAGTCCCAAATGTGCAGCTGTGGTACAGAGCCTGGAGTGGTTTCTGCAGCAGTACCATCTGCCTTCTCTCTGACAGTGTGCTGGGAAAACAGACCTTTTCCTCTGGAAAAGTGGAATTTGAGCAAACCTGTTACATCCTATGTTTAAAAAAGAAAGGTACTTTCTTTCTCTGGTATTTTTTCTCTCCTGCCTTATCAAAGCATAGTCCTGCTATTCCAGGGCATATTAGAGGTGGCTGACGTAGGCTAATCCATAAGCAGCTGGGTGAGTGGCTCTTTAAGAGCCTTATCCCATGGGAATGCTGGAGGTAGGAGCCATCCCACCCTGCTGGGTCAGCCCAGAGCAGGCTTTGCAATGTCCCAGCAGGAACAAGGAGTTCTCCAACCTGTGTGCTTGAGTAGCTGTGAAAAAACTCCTTCTCCTTCAAGATTCTGGAGGGGTTTCAAGCAAGCCCAGTTAAAAACCAGTCTGTACCAGTGAACATTAATGTCAGCCACTTCGGGGGCTGTTACAGCATGTGTTAAAGAGCTGCTGCCCATTTGCAGCTAATGTGTTTATTAGACAGCCCTCCCAGTGGCATCTCCAAGTGTCTGTCAGGTAAAAAATTCATGAGCAGGGTCAGCATGTAGGCTGTGAGTGGGAAATGTCTCCTGCAGCACTCTAAAGCCATTACAGAGGAGATGCTGAGGAAGGAGCCTTTGGCTTAAACATTTGTTTATAGTCTGTTGGCATTTTGTAGAGTGAGCAAGAATCTGAGCAGTAGGAGCTGGAGCCAGTTTTCTGCCCTGTTACACACAGGCTCTGTGGCCGTTGCTAGTAAATTACGTAGCTCTTGGTAGTGGCAGCTTGTGGAGCTCAGGAGTGAGGCAGAGTTCAGTGTCAGCATAAAGCTTGTTTGAATGTTGCCTGCCATGGGCTGGCTGTCTCTGGCAGGTAACAAGTCTCATTGTCAGAGGGAAGAGGCCACAGGGGCACTCAGGTTCTGGTACAAGTCTTCTGAAGGTC
This sequence comes from Picus viridis, assembly GCA_033816785.1. NCBI lineage: Eukaryota > Metazoa > Chordata > Aves > Piciformes > Picidae > Picus > Picus viridis. The sequence continues at coordinate 3,234,594 of CM066571.1, forward strand.
CCAGCCTGCTGCTGCCACCTTTCTCTTGGGAGCTTTCTGGAGAGTGCCAGGTGTGGGCAGCTTCAGCGGCAGTGGTGGTGGTGGTGGGGGGCAGTGCTCTTCCAGGCAGAAGCACACCTCAAGTAGAGGAGTTCTGCTTGGAGGAGGCTGGGTATCAGTATGAAGTCGTTCATGATTTGGAAATGGAGGCAGTGAAGAAGGAGGGAGTGGTAAGCAGGAAAAGCACAGCCTCAGCAGCTGCCTGTGACTGGTAGCTTCCCTCCAGCCCCTGCCAGGATTGACGCAGCACCTCAGTAATCCTGAAACCGAGACTGAAAGCTTCTGCTCATGGGAACTGCACAGGAAGGAGCAAGAATGGTGCTGGATGGGGTCTGGAGCTTAGCACTGAGCGCAGCAGCAGGGACTGGTGGTGTTTTTCAATCGGGCTGGCAGAAAACTTGTGACACATCCTCCTGCCCTGCGGTGTGCCCGGCCAGTGGCCCCTAACATTGCTTGAGCTGCTGGTTGCCAGGGTCTTCAGGCAGCCAGCCCCTCCTGAGCTGTGCTGCTGGCTGATGGTGCTGAGGGGTGAGGCCCAGCACTGCCACCTGACTGCCCACTCGGGGGACTTGACCTTTTGTTTGCTCCTTTTCAGATGGAAATAGCAGCTTTGAAGGTGTAATCCTCATTTATTCTCTAACTGCATTTGTTGGGCTTACCATAAATCTGGCATTTAGTAGCCCGGGCTGGAAGATGGCCTACCCCGATAAGAGAGGTAGTGCTCGTTGTCTGCTGCACTGGCTCTGCCTGGTGAACCAGACGGGCTGCCAGGGTCACTGCTGGGCTTTTAGGGAGCCCTTGCACACGGACACAGCAGGATTGTGCCAGCTTTTCTTGCTCTCCTTCACAGGGCCTCTTTTTCTGCTCTTCTCCCATGTGTTTTATTTTTGGGTTTGCATTGCTTCGGGGTTTTGCCCTTTGAAAGATGAATGTCTGGTGAAAATGTGTTTGCTGTTGCCTTCTGGTGAGGTGAAGTCTCTCTGTGCACTCCAGCTCAGATCATTTGCTGGTGGAGGATGTGGCAGGGGATGTGCTGTCACAGTGAGAGCAGATATTTGTGTTGTTGCTGATAACAAGAACAAATGCATGTGAGCCTTCCAGGCTCTCTCCTTCCAGTCTCCCAGCTTCTGCTGGAAACTGTTTAGGTCTCAGTGGCTGTGGGTATAACACAAGCTGCCCAAGAGTTTATTCCTTTCATTTCCCAGTGTTTGTCATTTGCCTTTAACAGTTGAGGAAATCAGGGAGGGATTTTTGTGTGCAGGGATTTTGGTGGCAGTGAAATGAAGAGAGCAGAGAAATGCACTTGCGGTGCTACATGTGAACACAGAGTATTTACTTACCTGTGATGTCCTGGTGGCCCAGGTCGTCTGCTGGAGCCTAAAATTAGTTCTTTAGGTATTTTTAGTAACTGTAATTCTGCTTCTCTAATGATCTCCTTCCTCCTATCAAAGTGTTGCATGGAGTCTGTTTATCTTTCCACTGCCCTGTTGCTCCTGGTTGATGCCCACTGGAATAGATGCTTGAGGGACATCTGAGTCAGCTTCAGAAGCTCAGCTTTTAGCTATGGCTGTAGGGGTTTGTAGGACAAGTGGAAGCCCTTCCTGTCTTTTGGGAAGAAAAATCTGCTGCTGCCACTGAGGGCAGCACGCTGATCCCAAGGCGGGGTCAGGTGTGGGTGCTGGAGAGCAGTGTAGCTCCCAAACAACTCTCAGGAGGAAAGGTCTAGCCTGACACCTGCCCATTCCAGCTCAGCTGTGGGGAAAATGCTCATTCAGATAAAAGCTGCTTTAGCTCAGCTTCTGCCAGGTCCTGATGCTGCTTTGTCCTTAATGAAGATGTCTCTGTGCCCCTCTGTTCAGTGCAGTGCTCGTGCTGGCTTTGTTTTCATGCATTCCCACTTGGGTTAATCCTTCCCTGGTCCACACCAGGCTCAGTAAGCCTCGCTCACTTCTTCTGGATGTTTGTTCCAGGACACACATGCTAGAGCTGAGAGTACATCTCCAGTTCTTCTAAAGTACTAAATGAACCTAACTGTTCCATTTCTTTATCTTTCTGCTCTCTGGAAATCTCTGCAGAGAAGTATGAAAGGAGCAGAGGAGCATGATGAATGCTGCTTCCTCACCTGAGGTGGCCACCTGCAGATGAAGATTACTGGAGTAAACCTTGGAGCCTGTGGCTTGTCACTCTGCTGGCAGTGGCTTCAGTTCTCAAGGGTCATCTTTCCTGGAAAAACTCAGGCTTCAAGCCTGGGGCTTTGATTTTCTGCTCTGTGGTTCAGCACCCTCAGAATATTTGGAACAACTTTAGAAGTTCAAAATGGTTAGAAAACTCTTCCTTGGTGTGTGTGCATTGTAAGCCCACCCGGAATGGTGACTCACCTGGAGGTGGTGAGTGAACGAGTGTGGAGGGAGCTAGGGCAGAGCTTACAGGCAGCCTGTGCAGTTCAGCTGCTCCTGGGCCACAGGTGACTGTATCTGAGATCTGGCCATGCGGTCTAAATTCATCAGGCTTTCCCCTTCTCACTTGAAAGCTTCCTGGGTGCCCACTCCTGGTGCTACCTGTGCCCAGAAATGCTCTGAGAAATGTGGGGTTGGTTCCTTGCTTGTGCCACATGAACTCTGTGGAGGTGCCCAGACCCTGTGGAGATCTCCATCGAGTCACAGGCTTAGACGTTGTGTGTGGATCAGCTGCTGGGAGCAAACCCAGGTGTAGCCACTGTCTGTCTAAGAACCCAGAGAGTAAGGCAACCTGTGACATTGTCCTGATGGGGAGGGGTGGCATGTACAAGCTCTTCACCAATTCCTGGGTGAGCTCTGCTGTTGCCAGCTGTTCTGTGGCACTGTACCATCCATGTGTAGGCAAAAGCTGCATGAGCTGCCTTCTCCTGGAGCTGGGATGCAGGTTTCATATGGTGCCTTCCCCAGGAGTTGGGGTACAGGTTTCATACCAGCTGTTCAGGTCTGTTGTGTTTTCCTGTGTGGCTCTGTGGCCTTTCCTTTGTCTTTCCTCATTAGGCCTTGCAAAATTGCTGTGACCATTTAGCAGCCCAGACATGAACTCTGCTCTCCTACACGACTGGTCACAATAAAAAGATGGTAACCCTTTGCTTGGCCACCACAGATTTTCTTCTGCAAGAGTTCTGTGCACTGCTTTGGGAGGTCACAGAGCTTTCAAACAAACTCTGTTTTGAATGATGTTGAATGATGGATTTGTCAGGTGAAAACTGAGCTGAGCATGGAATCAGAACTTTGGAAGCACAAACAGGGGACACTTCCACCATAACCCTTTTCTTGCACTTTCTTCCTTTTAGTTGCTGATATGTGTTCAAGATGAGTGGTATGGGAGAAAATACCCCAGACCCATCCCGAGCAGAGTCAAGAAAGCGCAAGGATCCAGATCAGCTCGGACCCAGGTCAGACCCTTTCTGTCTGAAGATGTTGAAAGATAAATGTGTTTGAAAATGTAATGTTGTCTGTGCAGGTATTTGTGGGTTGGACAATGGCAAACTGACCCCTCTGGCAAGGAGGATCTGGGGCCAAACTCTGCTGCTGTAGCTCTGTGGTGCTGTGGGTGTGGGACGGGGGTGGAGGTTCTTGTCTTTTATTGTAGTTGTTGATTGGGTTTGGTTCCAGGGAGGGCCAAAATACCAAATGCTGGGGATGGTACAGAAGTGATGTAAAAACCATTGTTGGCTAATCTTTGCTGGGATTCTTCAGTCACCCATTCTGGCAAGCTAAGATTTTTTATTACCTCTCTTGTGTGTCATGATCAGGAATGTGAAACCTATTGCTCAGGCTTGCAGCAGCTGCAAGGACAGCAGCAGTGTGAGAGCAGAGGCAGTCCTGCACCTTTTGTGTCTCAGGACAGCAGCAGTGTGGGAGCAGAGGCACTCCTGCACCACTGTGCTCATGATTCTCTTGTCATGTAGAGGCAGGAGATGGCTTCTTTGGGTCAAGCCATGAGTTAGGTTTCTGTGGTGGGAGTGGGCTGTGCTCTCTGGGTTGGTTAAACTCCTCAAGCCATCTGAGCTGATCTTTGATCTGACCAGCAGGTGAGTGAGCTGACATTAAATCCTGTGTTACAAACTCCTCTTGCAGCCCCAAGAGAAGCACTGAGAAACGCAATCGTGAGCAGGAGAATAAATACATAGAAGAACTGGCAGAGCTGATTTTTGCAAATTTTAATGATATTGACAACTTTAACTTTAAACCTGACAAATGTGCAATCTTGAAAGAAACTGTGAAGCAAATTCGTCAGATCAAAGAACAAGGTAAGAGGAAAAGCTAATTGCCTTTGGATGCTTTCTGTGTGGCTTATTGCTTTATTTTTGGCAGACCTGATAGTTTCTTCTGTGCCTCTTTAGCAAATTCCCAGGTTTTTCATTAGCTAGTAGTGGAAAATGCTGTAATGGCCTGGGAGCAGGGTATGTGAGGTGTCATACCCAGCATTTTAAAAATAAGCTTCACAGAAAGTTCAGGAGGTGCTGAGAGGGGCAGAAAATCCATTGGTCTGATCTGTGCATGTCCAGTGGCTGAGATCAGCTGGGACTGACAAAGGTCAAGCTGGCATATGGCTTTGGGGGACAAAGGAAAAGACTACCCAGAGACTCCTACATGGATGAAGAATCCATGCAAAATAGGGACAGTCTGGGAGAGGGGGCTGTGAAAGCATCCTGCATACCCTTTCTGCTGCCCCTAGTTGGTATGAGTAGATATTGTGGACAAAATTATCTCTGTCCCTTAAATGATGACATCACATCCTCAACTACAATAGATCTGAACCTGCTCTAATCTCTAGATAGGGCCCTTCATAAATATAAACCAGAGAACGTGACACTTCTCTTCCTGTTCTTGGTCTGGAAGGTTAGTTCTGCATTTCTTTTCTTTCAGTATGTTTCCTACTTCAGGGAAAAACCCAAATCCTTTGGAAAGTGTAAATTCTGGGAGGTGGGTTTTGGGGCACAGCTCTGCCTGGGCAAGTGAGAGCAGCACTGCTTAGGGCAGTTTCAGGTTCCTAAATAGGGGTGTGTTGGGTTTTTAATGCAGAGGATTTAACACAGACTCTTCACAAACCCAGTTCAGAGAAGTCCTCTGAAGGAACCTCTGGCACTAACACAGGCAGGTGGAAAGGGCTCCTTGGCTGTGCAGAGGCTTTGCCCTGCCTTCCTTCAAAGACAGCCTGGATTCAGACAGTGAAGACTCATTGGTTAGTTCTGTTATTCAGAAGTTCTAGGGTCTCTTCTAGGGTCACACACCAGAGCCCGGTGGCTTAGCAAGGCTCAGGCAGCTCAAACACTGCCTCCAGCCTCTGGAAGCAGCACACTTCGGAGCTGCTGCTGGGAGAAGGAGACTGCTCTGGGCTCCAGGAATGAGAGTGGGGAAGGAAAACAGAGAGACTGACGTTCACTTTCCATACCAGGCTTGCTGGGCTGGAGCTTGTGCTGTAGTAATAGTGGCTAATTGAGGTTAATGGTGCCCTGATCTATTTTCTATGCAAATAGATAGTTGCAGTGCTCCATCTGTTATCTCTAGATCGTTTCTCACAGTGTGCACTTCAAAGGTCCTTCAGTTGTGGTGTGTTCCATTGCAGTTTGAAAGCAAGTTATAAATATATGCACATGACTGAGTTCAGCAGAGGAGTTAAAGCTCTTTTGAAGATGTAACCATTGTCTGTAGTTTTAATCTGGATTTTGAGGTGGGTTAATCCTTGGACAGATGAAGATGAGTTTCTTGACCAAACCTGCCTTTTCTTCTGGCCACTTCAACCACGATGTCTTCCAGTGGATTTTTTCAAGGGCATCTGCATGGCTGTTACTATTTCTGTGTGCTGTGCTTTCAGTCTGATGGGATTTCAAGACTGACTGAATGAAGTGTCAGAGGAATTTGTGCTGTGAATCCAAGCCATTTAAGCAGAACATTTACCCAAAAAAATCTATTACTGAGCTTGCTTTGCTGTCTCCTCTACCTACAGCTGAGAGGGATGCACTGAAAGGGGCTTTGATCTCCCTCTGCACATTGTAAAGCTTTCTGGCCAAGTACCCAGGGCTGTTGACTTTACTGCTTGCGTGTCTCCAGAGAAACACTGATGCGCTGAAGAATTTAAGTTGGGGTTAGGTAATGCAAACCATCAGCTGCTTCTCTGGCTCTGGAGAAAGGCAGAGCCACCAAGTGGGACATTCCCTGGGGCTTGCTTACTTGCTGGAGCTGTGTGTCGTTGGCCAGCGCCTTCTGTTACTCACAGGGTAGGGCACCTCAGTTACATTGCAGCAATGTTATAATTAACTAATAAGGCTTAGGAGAGGAGTAGCTGAAGACACCTGTGTGAGACTTATCACTGTGGCCATGCTGGACTCGGCTATGGAGACTCGGGGTTGTTTGGCCTGGAGAGGAGAAGTCCCTGGGGACACCTTTTGTTGCCTTTCAGCACTTAAAGGGTCCAGGAAGGGAGATGGGGACAGGCTTGCTGCTGAGGTGTGCAGTGACAGGACGAGGGCAGTGGCTTTAAGCTGGAAGAGGGGAGATGCAGACTGGGCAGAAGGAAGACATTCTGTGCATGAGTGGTGTGGCTCCTGCACTTATGTGATAAGCCTGGGCAGTGCTGCTGATCTGACAGGGAAGAAGAAATTGGAGGGGTGTCCCAGTCCTCCACGACAGTTCTGAATGCCCTGAAAAATGCCTGCTGCAGTTCAGGAGAGGTTCTGGGCGTGATGCAGGAGTCACTGTGTGAAGCGCTCTGAGGTGCCTCAGAGAGGTCCAGCTGGACAGCTCGAGTGTCCCTTGGCATCTGAGGATGTTTGAGCATGAAGAGCATGAACCCTTTGCTGGCACTTGTTCTTCTGAGGCACAGTTTCCTAGAAAGACTTGGAACAGCCTGCAGTTCCCGTGGCCCTTCTGAGGGAGAGGCCTTCCAGAGACAGCTTACTCTGGGTCACACTAGCTCCGGGCCATGCTCAGCCCTGGAGAGGAAGTGTGCTTAAAAATAACAATTGATTCACTTGGAAATGAAAAAAAAAAAACAGCACCCAAAAAAAGCCCAAAGAGGAAGAGATACCAAGGTTGGGAATTCTAAACATAGCTTGGAAAGCTCCATTTAGACCCTCATTTAGACTTCTCTTGGTTTGTTTTGGTGTTGAGTGGAAAAATATCCAGGTATTTTGTGCCAATAACATAAAATTCTTCCCATCTTCCTTCTTCTGTACAAAACCTTTCACCTCCTTAGCTTGGAGGAAATATTTGAATGTTTGTTTTTCTGTCTTTAGTTATTTCTGAGGATGCCTTTGTCTGAGTGCAGCGCTCCTGTCACTAGCTGATTTTCTGTTTCCCTGTTTCTGCCTTTTCTCTTTAAGGCCTTTAGTGCCCAGCCTTTGCTGGTTTCTTTTCTGTCCTTTTAACAGCAATTCCTATGGTGTTCACTTCTTCCCCAGTCTTGCCCTCTCTTGCCTTCAGTGTGGCTGTGGCTGTAACTCTGGGCCTGGCGTCCCCATGGCAGTGACACTTTGATTCCATTCACTGTTGGCTCTCTGATGCTGTTTTTTTCTCTTAGTGCTGCAGTAAGAAATCACCAAATAGTTTCAGGGAATGTGACAGAAGTTTTTAATGAATCAGAGAGTGCTGCACTGATTGGTAGCAGGGATTGGTGTGGTTGCTGTTAAGCTTGAAAGGTGAGTCCCCATCTGCCTAGCTGCTGGAGAAGCTGCTTTTGGCTAGACCTTGTTCAGCTCGTCAGTGTGGTGCTCAGTGTTCAAAACACCTTTGCAGTTGGCAATCTAAACTGTAAAGATGCACAGTGAGCTGCTTTTCCCTATCAGAGCCAGTCCATAAAGCCTCCATTGACTGTAACTGAGGGAGGAGATTTGCTTTCCTGGGCCTGCTGTGAGCTGCAGTGCAAGGAGGCTCTCCCAGGTGGCTGTGGGTGTTGCCATTTGCCCTTTCTTGGAGACAAGGGACATAAATCCTTTACCTCAACAGCTGAAACCCTTCCCAAGGGTTGGTGTCTTAGGTTGGGGTTTTTTGGTGATGTGTTGGGTTTTTTGTTGTAGTGGTTTTGGGTTTGTCGGGGGGGGGGGGTTGAGCGTTTGTCTATAAATGGCTCAGAATTTAGATACTTAGCTCAAAAGGCAATAATATCCTGAAAAGCGGAGGCTGGGGCAGACCCCTCATTCTGTGGAAATGACACATATACCAAAGGTCTCATCTGTTGGTGAGGGAGGAGTGAGGAGCAGGCTCTCATGTTCCTGTTTGCAAGCCAGCAAGTTGGTTGCAGACTGAAGGAAAAGGTCCTGTGCTCTCTGGTCTAAGGCAGGGGCCTGGCTGCAGAGCTGCACTGCCAGCCCTCGTGCCAAGGAGGGACGTGACTGGAGTCAGCCCTTAATCTCCAGCATTTCCTGGCTGAAGCCACTTGGCTCAGCGAACTCCATGCAGATGGGGCCACCTCGCTCCCAGCCTGCTCCACATCAGGAGCTTGTGACCATGGCACAGCCCACCCCCAGCACATGGAGCTTCCTTGGCCAGGAGCTGCTGGTCACCCCTGCTTTGGGGAACTGTGTTTAAGGCAGGGCAGAGTTTCTTCTTGGAAGAGAACTGACAGAGCTGGCTGGGAAACTGAGAAAGGGATGGTGTTTGTGTGCTGTTGTTTGTGCATGCTGAGTTCTTTAAGCCCGGGTGCTGATGCCTTCTTCATGGCTCTGACACAGAGGAGGAGGAGCTCTTAGTGAAGCTGTGAGTAGGTTCAGTCCATGGAGAGTAGCCCATTTGTACCCATCAGTGCTGTTAGCAGGCATCAGAACAAATTGGTGTCACTGAGATTAAAAATGGTGTTGTCTTAATGTAAATCATTGACAAGATCAGCCAGACTGTTCCAGGGTGATGAAAAAAGCTCTTTCCATTCTAGAGAGCATCTTTACCAGTGGCAGTGGTGATTCCCCGCTGTCAGCAGCCATGCTGCTGACAGCCCTCGAGTAGCGTGGCCTCTGCTGAAAGGCATGAAGTGAGTTCCAAACACAGCTTCAGAAAGGATTTGGGTTTAAAGATTCTTTTAAGCCGGTACCATGCAGAAGAACAGAGGATCTCTTGGGAGCTTTTGGTTTCCCTTCTGCCTTTCTTACAGTAAGAGGAACATCTCTGTTTCTGAGTAGACACCAAGGCTGCACAATGCAGAGACAATACAGCTTAAACAAAGGGCACTATGGGCACAGGTTAATGTCCAGCATGTCCAGGGGCTCAGCAGATGATGGTGATGGAAGCTTCAATTCCACGTTCAAGAGTTGAACAGCCACTTCCCATTCATGATGTGGTGGTTTGAGGTATCCTCACAGCTGAGGGGACAGGGGGTGAGGAACATTTCCACTGCTGCCAGGGGTCCTCTTCCTCAGCTCTGAGAGAGACTGCTGAGGGCAAAGAGGGGTGGTGATGATGGAGGAGACAGACAGGGTGGGAGTGGGGAAGAGGAGCATCCCAGGTGGAGGCAGGGAAGTGCACATTGCAGTGTGTGGATACAGTGTGCTTGGTCTGATTGAAACACACATGGACAGCAGGCTCCCTTCTGTCCAGCACTTCAGTGTTATTCTTGGTGAGCTGAATTTCATTATTTTTGTCCCTGTTCCAGTTTAACTGAGCTGGAGGCAATTATTTCCCAGGCTGGACTTGTTGCAGAAGTTGTGCTGTGTGACAGAACTGCTGACTTATGTGAAAGAAAGAGTGATGGAGAGCTGTCAGAGTTACTGAGGGAAACGAAGCTGGTGTTGCTGCTGTGTTGGTGCCTCCTTTTGCTGCTGCTGCCAAGCCCATCCTGCCTCTCCACTGCTTGCTTCACTTCCAGCAGCCATGAAAATTTTATGCACTGGCTACTGATAGTGAATCTCCCGAGAGCAGGCAGCACTTGGAGACTACCAGGAGAGCTTCTTGAAGTTGGGCTGGGCAGGCAGGTGGGCACGGATGTGTCCCTATGGCGGCAAGGGGAGCCCAGCCGTGCCAGGGGGCCGTGCTGGGGAGCTGGTGAAGCCGTGCTGCAGGGAGCAGTGGTGCTGGGGAGCAGTGCAGCTGTGCTTCTGTGATGTGCACTGCGTGAGATTTCAGCAGCCTGCTGATGGAGCCTGCACTAATGGTGAAAAGATAAACACGTCTGGAGAGCACAGGAAGGCCTCGTGTTTTTATGTGAGCAGAATGCTTCCTAATGAATAAGAAGGTGCTGCTGGCCTCACAGAGCCATATGGCAGCTTTGCTAATTTTAGGCTGGTGCAGATGCATAATTCTCCCTTGTTTTACCTCCTGAAACCTTCCTGAGATCTTGTGCACTTTTTCCTGTGAGACCTGATCTATAGTTTCTAGGGGAAAAAGTCTCCAGGAGTCTGGTGTCTCCTGGTTAGCAGTGATAGAAGGGCAGGCTCTGCACCATGCCCTCCCTAGCACAGCAGCAAGCTCTGCTCACAGGGGTGGCACAGGCTGCCTTCCAAGCTGATTGCTGAAGTAGCTGCTGTGTCTTGGGCTCTGGAAAAATGAGTTGCTTTCAGGGAGGAAAGCTCACCTCAGTGGGAGTGATGGGGACTGGAAAGGGAAAGTGCCTGTGGGCACCCAGTCACACAGCTCCAAAGTGCAGTGGCAGCTGAGCTGTCACAGCTTGCAGGGTGCACTTCTGTAGATGCCGGCACTGCTTCTGGTGCTGCACCCACCCTGCTCTTCAGCCACTTGCTGCTTTCACCTTCCTCCATTGTTTGTTTGGGTTTGGTTTTTCTGTGGCAGTTCAGCAGGGATCAGAAGGGCCACACAGGGTAAAGGGAGTGACAAACATGGGCAAGGCAAGACAGGAGCAGCTGGCTGTGCATGGAGGGGATGAGCTGCTTTCAGGGCAGGGGCTCTGGGACACTGGATTGCACACTTAAACACGGCCTGGCATTTACAGGCACTGCTAGGGGATGCTGCTGTTGCTGTTACAAGGATCTCGCTTGATCCTGTGAGTTGTCTGCTGTCCAGAGTTGAGCTTTCTAGTGTCTCTTTTAAGAAATCTCTCTGGTGTTTGCTCCCTGTTGGTAGGTAGGTGGGGGGCGTGATTTGAGCTGGCTGTGGCATTTCAGTAGCAGTTCCAGAGAGTGCCGAAGAAGAATTATGAGGAGCACCTGAGAAAACCTGTTTCAGACAGTGCTGGGGAGTAAATTGGATTCTGCCTGACAGGTTTCTTCCTGCTGACCTCATTCCTCAGCATTTGTGGAGCACAGGTGCAGCCCTGGCCAGAGTGTCAGCTGCAGCTCTTGTTTGCTTCAGAACTGCATTTTGGTGTTGCAGAGAGCACTGAGGGGGAAGTGCCTCTGTACCTGGTTTCAGCACAATGAGAGCTTTTTTTTTTTTTCTTTTTTTTTGGGGGGGATGGTGGTGGTGTGGTGTTGGGGGGTGTTTGGGTGTGCAGCTGGCCCTCACCTGTGGGAAGGGAGGGTCTGTAACACAAGCCCAACAGTGATGCCCCTCAGCAGCACTTGTTGGGATACTGGCAGGAACCTGAGAACACCCAAGGAGCTGGAGCATGGAAAACAGGGAGGCTGCCTAAGGAAAAACGTAGCAGGAAACTTCAAACTGTTGCTGTTAGCTTCTCTTCCTCTGACTTAAGAGGTTTCTGTTGGACTAGTCTGATTTCACAAAGGTTTGCCTTCTTAGTTGAATGAGCTGCAAATAAAGCTTGAGGCTTCTCTGCTGAGCTCTCCAGCACGTATCTGTGAGGCGTTTTCTGCCTGCTCCCTTCTGTCTGTTAATGTAGAAAAGTAAATACAGTTTGTGAGCGTCAGGGGGAAGTGCCCTGCTGGAAATATCAGTGTGTGTTTTAATGTAGTGCTGCTTGCACCGTGGTAAACATGCCCACGTTCCACACATCACTGTGACGCTGCCTAACCGCCTCTGTTTGTTCTTTGGAGGAGCTCTCTGAGGACTGCTTCTGTTTTATTTAAATTTTTCTGTCTCTAGGCTAAGCTCTTAATTGAGCAGAGCTAATAATTATTTCACGTGAAGTTTAATCCTCTGTAATTTAGCTGAGACAGGCCTGATCCCCGGTAGCCACGTCCAGGAGGGTGGGCTGGGTTCCCTCCCCAGCATAGCATCCCCTGTGTGGAAATGAAGCCATGGGCAGTCCCTTTCCACCCGCTCAGCTCCTGTGCTGGCCGGGGCGGTCAGCGGCCGGGAGCGGGAAGCTGCTGGTCGGAGCCTTGAGGGGTCGGAGCAGGAAGCTGCTGGCCGCGGCCGTGGGCAGCCGGAGCGGGAAGTTGCTGGCTGCGGTGTTGCGCTGTGTGAAGCTGGGAGCACTCCGTGTTATCCGAAACAGATGGGAAACCGGTATCTGCACCCACTTTATTAAAAGCTCAGCCCTATTTTTAGTATCTTATCGAATTCTTTCACAGTTTTTAGAGCCTTTTGGTGTTGTCCCATCACATGGTGCCAGCTCTGCTCTTTGCTGCGTCTGTGCAGCACACAGTGATCCCCTAGCCTATGCCAGGGAAGGAGTCCAGGGATCTGTATCTGCAGACAGTGGAAGATGCTGGAGGCTTGGGTGTGTTTCAGTGTGTGACTGATGCTTTCGTTTTCACTACGGGTGGTGTTCCAAAGCCCTTTGCTGCGTCTTCACGTGGTGCCGTCAGCAGTTCCTGCAGTGACTCTCCTGGTTTATTGTAGAGAACACAAATCTTTGTGACCATCCTTTCGTTGTGCTTTCATGTTTATTAATCTATTGCATGATAGTAAAACCACCTTTTGCTGTTCTGGATGGCAGTCTCTCCCTGGCTGTTACAGAATGGCTTGCCAAGCAGTGGAATGTTTTCAGTGTAGAGCTAGCAACAAAAAAGTCCTTGTTTTATTGACTTACAGACTGTGTTTTCTGCAGAGGTTTTATGACTTTTATTACTTTTGCTTTAAACACCAATCTCATCTCTGGAGTACAGAAATGAATGCAGTCCATCACTTGAGAGGAACTGGAAACCCTCTTGATTTAAACTGTCCAGTGTGCATGATTGTCCCTTACCTCTGGAGCTGGGACTGAGCTGGGATGCTCTGCAGAACTTTTTGTCATACATGGCTTTATGCTCCAGAAACCTGCAATCATCCTTTTCTTGCCTGTGACGTTCAGTTGCAGCACTGGCACTGCCTTTAGCAGTGTATTGGAGAGCAAGGCAGTGTGAAAGCTGTGAGATAGTGCAGGGGGTAGGCACAGGAACAGCCCCGAGCCCACTGCTGCCCAGCACCAGGACAGGAGCTTGTGAGCTTGTGTTTGCCCTGCTAAACAGCAGCCCTGGACACCTTGTGTAGCCTCAAGCAGGTTGGGCTTTCCATTCCCCTTCAGCCTGGCTCTTGCTCATGGCCCTGCCACAAGGAGCCTTTGTCTTTCCCCAGAGTTCAGGTTTGTGCTTTAGCAAGGTGCCAGCAGAGGAGCAGCTGGAATCGTTTGTGTGGCAAATGCAGTGGCTTTGCTGAAGCGCTACAGGAGGCTGTTCCATCTCCTCCATGGCTGGCCTGGGTCCTGGGGGGCTCTGCCTGTCACTGAGCCCTGCTCTGGCACTAACACAGCCTCTTCTTTGTTGCAGAAAAAGCAGCAGCAGCTAACGAAGATGAAGTGCAAAAGGCAGATGTGTCATCCACAGGTCAGAGTGTCATCGACAAGGATGCGCTTGGGCCAATGATGCTTGAGGTGAAGAGCATAGAACCCTTTCTTTATGCCAGTTCTGCTCCCCTAGAATGAAGAGCATTGAACCCTTTCTTTATGCCAGTTCTGCTCCCCTAGAATGAAGAGCAGGGCAATAGAAGGAAAGAGTGCAGCCAGGGGTGCTGCCCAAGACCAGCCAAGGGGGACAAGCCCTCCTGGCTCTGCAGGATTGTGGCGGTGAGGAGCAGGCAGCACGTCGGTTGGTGATGGAACTGGTTTGGGGTGGGGAGGGGCAGAGAAAGAGAATCCTGCTGCTGTGACCACTGACAGGCTGCACCTGGAAGCAAGCCCTGTATGTTTTATTGTCCCACATCATGGAGAGCTGGGAGCCCTGTCACACTTGAGCACTGACTGCACCCCCAGGAGCACACCCTTGAGTGATACCTCGCTGGCACTGCACATCCTTGCCAGGCTGTCGGGTAGCATCTCAGCACCGCTGCCCTCCAGAACAGGAGAGGCTCTAGGAGAGCTGTTCAGGATGTGTGTCAGTTTGCTTAGTTCAGGTGTCTGGGTTTAGTTATTACTTTGATACCCCAGGATGCTGCTTGATAAAGCTCAGCTCCTAAAGGTGTGACTGGGGGTGTTGGGTGATTTGTTAGCTGGGAACCTGATGGCAGCTGCTGTCTTTCTGCCTTATCTGCTAAAGCTCCCTTGCTAACTGTTTATTCCTGCTCTGACTACAGACTTCATCTGTAAGGAAGAATAAATGTTACTTTAGATAAAACACAAACCCTGGATCAGGCTAAAGGAACCAGCTCTGGCAGCACTTCAGGGCAGATGTGGGCAGCATTTATTGGTTGTTTCCTTGCATTAGTTTTCAGCCAGGGAGCTGCTGTGGTGTAGAAGGGACTAAACCAAAGGGGTGGTGCTGGCTTCAAGCAGTGGTGAAGTGCAGCCTGGGACTAATTCATAGCAGAGCTGCTGATAGAAAATTGTATTAGAGCCTCAATTAATTAAGTCTTGTAGATCATTGTTAGTTAAGCTAAACAGTAGTCAGCAGGCAAATGTAATGGATGTCGGAAGCATGTGGGGAGGAGGGAGCTCTTCAAAGGAAGGGAATGAACAGGGGGAGCCAGGAGTGATCAGAAACAAAAGGGAGGCAATGGTGAAAACCGAAGTCAGAGACTGGAGTTTGTGGCAGTTAACAGGAGTAATGAAGACTGCAAGTTATCTTAATTTGCAGAGGCACAGGAGTCTGCACTTTACATTTCTTTGTGTGGTTTAGAGCAAGGAAGGCATTTGGTAACCACTGGCTGAGCTGCCTTGTTCCTGTTGAGCTCTCACTGTGCCTCCCCTCTGGCAGTCACTAACTCAGGCTGTTGGGGAAGCACCTCTGGAGCTTCTGTGGTCCCATCTGCTGCTGCCAGCAGGTCTGACTGGAGCAAGTGTCTCAGGCCTGAGCCCAGCCAAGGGCTGAATATCCCTGGGGAAGGAGATTTCACAGCTTCCTTGGGCAGCCTCTTCCCATTTCTGGCCACTTCTGGTGAAATTTTTTTTTTTTTTTTTTTCATATCTCCATGAAGCTTCCTGTCTTAAAACCTCTGTCTGTTGAATCTCATCCTCCCTTGTGGACCTCTTAATTGAGCCTGGCTCTGTCTTCTCTACAGCCTTCTGCTGGGTGACTGAAGGCAGAAATAAGACTCCTGCTTAGGCTCATAGGCAGGCAGAGAGACTGCAGCCTCCCCTGTGGTGTTTGCTGGTTGGTTTGGGGCAGTGGCTTGGTTTGTTCCCATCTGTGGGTCTCATTTCTGTGCAAGGTGTGCACCCTCTGTGCTCTTGCACTGCTGGGATGCAGGAGTGGGTGCTGGAGCTGAGAGGTGCCCTTTGCTGCTACAGACAGGGGTGTAAAAACTGGGGGGGGGTGGGCTGCAGGGAGACCCAGCTGTTCATTTCCTGGGTACCATGCTATTAACATGACTGTCTGGCATTGTGCTCCTCTCTGCCCTGCTCCCTGCCAGGCTCTGGATGGGTTCTTCTTCGTGGTGAACCCTGAAGGCAATGTGGTGTTCGTGTCTGAGAACGTGACACAGTACCTGAGGTACAACCAGGAGGAGCTGATGAACACGAGCATCTACAGCATCCTGCACGTGGGGGACCACAACGAGTTTGTCAAAATCCTGCTGCCAAAGTCCTTAGGTGTGTCTCCTTTCCTCACCTCACACCATCACTCCTTCAGCTCTTGTTTCATCACTCAGCCTTTCAGCTGCTGGTGTCCTGCCGCTGCCTGCAGTCTCCCGGTGTGCACTCCGACTGTTTCTGCTGTACCTAAGGCTGCATGAGTGACCCTCACTGTTTTCAGCAGTGCCCTCCACTCCTGCCAGACTCTGCTTTGGGAAGGTTACTCTTAGTAACTGCTGGCTGATGTTTATAACGCATCTCCAGAGGGACTCAATAAAGACTTAGCTGTGTGAGCTCTCAGGTCTCTCTCTGGGCTGATTATCCCAAGAGTGGCCCAAGAGAGGGGGAACAGAAGAGAAAAATCAGAGCAGGCCTGGTGCTAGAGTTTCTGTTTAAGTGGGGTTAGTTTCACCAATCTTTATCCTTTCTCTTTCAAAAATGTTTGTGTTGGTTGCAGTTGGTTTTGGTTGGTGCTAATGTCTTTGGGTTTTGGAGGAGGTGGAAAGGCAGAGTCGGTGCTGGGCACCTCCTTTACTTACAGAACTTTACAGAGCATTGTGTATTTCACTGAAGCTTTTCATTGCTTCACTTACAGACCGTGGAAGAATCGCACATGCAAGTGGCTAACCCCCACAAACTGCTGCCTTTGGTGCTCTTTATGACTGAAGAGGGCAAGCAGAGAGTGTTTTAAACACAACCCTGCTCTTTCCACATCTGGTGTTACATTAATTGCCTCTGACTGGTGTCCAGTACCTATATTTGTGCCCCTCCGGATTGTGTTTCCTTTTTTACTTGTCTTAAGCACAGTGTTAGGCTTTAGTTTTATCCATTGCTGCACCCAGGTCACTCCCATCCCTTCATTCTCCCTTGCTGGAGCTGCGATTCAGTGTATTCCCAGTTGTGTTGCTTCCTGGTTCAGAGGTGCACAGCAGCTCCTGTCTTTGCTCTTTGGGACCCAGACGCAGATCCTCACACAGTGCTGCTGTCTGCTTTGTGTTGATCCCTTCTGAACTCTCTGGACAGAGCCTGCATGCTGCCTTGTTTCTTCCAGGTACATGAATGACCTTGGTCTGCCCAGAAGCCTTTTACTGGGCTGGGTCACCTTTACCCCCAGTCCTTATACTTCCATCCTGCTTTTCTGCTGCACCAAGTTCCTCAACCAGAGTCCTGAGAGCTAAACAAAGCAGCCATGCTCTTAAATCAGAGTGTTCTGGTTTACTTCCTTTGGTGCTGCTTGGAGGCTCTGGAGTCGGAGTGTAGCTGGTGTCCTGGTCAGTGTGCTGTGGGTGGGCAGCAGAGGTGGCTGTGCCCACTGGCTCTGACTCTGCCCTCTGCTTTGCACAGTGAATGGAGGATCCTGGTCTGGAGACGCTCCCAGGCGGAACAGCCACACCTTCAACTGCCGCATGCTGGTGAAGCCCCTGGCTGACTCTGAGGAGGGCCATGACAGCCAGGAAGCACACCAGAAATATGAAACTATGCAGTGCTTTGCTGTTTCTCAACCAAATTCCTTCAAGGAGGACGGGGAAGGTAATGACCACCTGCAGCCTGTGTTCCCAGTTACTGTGCTGTTGTGGGTCAGCATTTTTACTGCAGCTGATGCAGTGAACTCCAGCTGGGAGTTTGTCTTTCTGCATGCAGCTATAGGAGTGGTCTTTCCTCTGGGATCAGGAGTGTGTCGCTTGCCTGCACCTCTTTGTTAACCCAGTTGGAATGGGGAGAACCTCAGCTCCCTGTAGGAGGTCCCCTGGGTCTGTGCCACTGCAGTCAGAGCTGACTGGAAGGAAAGTTTCGATGGATGCTTTTGTGAGTTCTTAGAATTTGAAGACAATTGTGGTTGGCTGTTTCCTTTGTCATCTACAACTTCAGCAGATAAATTTCCTCAGATTGTATTTAAGTATTCAGATAAGTAAAAATGGGTCATTGTGAAGCTACTTTCTCAGGGACAGCAAGCACTGGGGTGTGTGTCACAAGAGTGGCTCAGGAGGCATGAAGTGGTGAGTATTGGAGAAGTGTGCTCTTATATCCTTGTTCCTCACTTACCTCCTGAGAGGTGCAGTGGAAATCCCTGCTAGTAGTGATAGGCTGTGGTGGAATCCCTCATCACTTTGCTTCTAAGCAAGAAAGCAAACCCAGATCTCCTGTGTTGGTTAATGTAAGAAATAATGAAGGTGTACAAAGCTGAAGATGTGCTTTTGTCGGTACAAAAATCTGTCCTTTTGGCCCAAAAAGACTCCAAAAAACTTGTTAAAAACATTTCTGAATTCTTCATGGAAACAAAATCTTCTTCTCTATAAATTCCTGAAGCAGCTCTTCTCTCAAAGATTTGCAGTCTTGCTTGATTTGTGTTGCAAGAAGAGCTCCAATGAAGGAAAGACCACTTCTGCCTTCCTCAGAGAGCTTTACTACTCGCCAGGATCTACAAGGTATTGTGAGCTGGAGGCCTTCATCATTCTGGGGTTTGGGTTGCCCTCAAGGAGGAAGCTGCTCTGACAAATGCTTTGTCTCATTTCAGGCAAAATAACTTCCCTGGACACGAGTACCATGCGAGCAGCTATGAAGCCTGGCTGGGAGGATTTGGTGAGAAGGTGCATCCAGAGGTTCCATTCACAGCACGAGGGAGAAATCTCTTTTGCCAAGAGGCATCACCAGGAAGGTTAGCTGTCAGGGCTTTGACACTTTCTGTGTTTAAACTTTCTCATTTGCATCTCTTGGTTGTGTTCTTTGTTATGTTCTGGAACAATCAGGAGCTGCTGCCAGTCCCTTTCTCGAGCTGCTTTGCCTGTGTCTCTGGAGTGGTTTTGCACCTCTCTCCTGCTTGCTGTGTCCTGCTGCTGGTTACACTGTGCCATACTGGAAGGTGCTCTACATCTTCAAACCATCAGTTATTCCAGAAAGGAAGACCTTTGTGTGTTGCCCACCAAAACATTCATGGCCTGTGGTTCTTCAGAGCCTCAGCTCACCCCTTGCAGTTCACTGCAAAAAAGACTTTTGCTGCCACATCTACCAGGAGAAACCAAAATGGGGGTTGCATTTTTTAAAGTTATTCTGGCTTGAGAGTAGAAGCAAGGAAAGTGATGATCCCCTGCATGTAATTAGTGTGAACCAATTGGTAAGCAAACCCCACAAGCCTTTCAGCTTAACACACAGCATAAAGTGCAGCATCTGTGGCAAGTTTTTGTTGGCCAGGGTCAGAAAAACAGCATTTCCTGCAGACGAATGGGGAAGCATTCCTGTTTGCTTAAAGAATTCATTTGGAAAATGATTTAAGTTGAGATTTCACTTGTATCCTGTTGGCATTGAGTGCTGGAATTTCCTGGTGTGGATATGGTGCAGTTCAGAGCCCTGGCCCTGCAGTGCCCAGAGGTTGAGCTGGAACAATGACAGCCCCAGCAGCGAAATTTGCCTCCAGATTGTTTCACAGTTGTAGGGGTTTGTTTTCCTTTACGTTTTTACTCTGAAAATCCCCTTCTGGTTGTTTAAAATGTGCTTCCTGTTTTCTCACTGCCTAAATAATACTTTAAACCCTGGCAGAACAATGTATAGCAGTGTGGGGGGCAGGGGAGGGAAGCCAGGCTGGGGATCTGGGGGCTCTGCAGAGGCTGCAGCAAAGCCAGGCTGGGCAGCCCTGCATTGCCTTAGTCAGGAAGTGCTGACAGCCCACAGGGTGCAGATCAGATGAGAGCTATTAATTAAGAAAAAAGTCACAAGGAAACTGAAACCACAGCCAGTGTGTGTGAGTGAAAAGGTAGGAAGACACAAGCATTCCCAGGGCTCCAGTCCTGTTTTTTTCCCTGAACAGTGACAGGAAAGTTCTGAAGTGGTGCCCTGCTGCCATCTCTGCAATCCTAATGTGACAGCTTCTGGCCTGGGAGCTGCCAAGGAGCAATGGCAGGGAGTGAGCAATAGGACAGATGTGTGAGAATTTGCTCTCCATGTCACAGGGGTCTACAGAAGTTAGAGAACTGAATTTGCTGCGGTTCAGATTTACACTGAAAGCTTCAGGGCTGCAGAGCATGGGCCGTGGAGTGAAGGCCAGAGCTGAAATGCAGCCAGGTCTAGTGCTGGGGAGGGCAGCACAGCCTGCTTTGGGCATAGCAGTGTTTGTCACTTATTTCTGCTGTATAATTTTGTGTTTCTTCTGTTAAAAGTAATAATCCCGCATTCCTGGTCTTACTTCTGGCTGTACCATGCAGAGATTTATGTACTTGCTAAAAGGAAGCAGTGGTGAGAGTAGTTGTTACGAGGGGGCTTGAGCAGGCTGGTGGCAGCAGATCAGGGCATTTCTGGTGGTCATTGTGGTGTAGATGACACCTGTGGGGAATGTCTGAGGAGCAAAAGGAGACAGACACATACAGGACAAGAAGGGACACGGGCACGAGGGCTTCTCAGAGTGTCTGTGCTGCTCATCCCTGGTATGCAGGATCCCTTCTACAGACACGTGTCTGGCCGGTTTGTGTGCGCTGGCACAGCGTCCATGGTGCCAGTGCTGGTGGGTGTAGGGCAGCACTCTCCTGTGGCTGTGCTGTAACCCCTGCTCTCCTTGCCCGCAGTGCTGCGGCAGGGGCTGGCCTTCAGCCCCATGTACCGCTTCTCGCTGTCCGACGGCACCATCGTCTCGGCCCAGACCAAGAGCAAGCTCATCCGCTCCCAGACCACCAGCGAGCCCCAGCTCGTCATCTCCCTGCACATGCTCCACAGGTAACTGACTGCTTGGGCACGGCCCTGCAGAGACAAGCAGCTGCAGAGCTGCCAGGGGATGGCTGACGCTGGTGGGTGTTCAGCTGAGCCAGAGCTGGTGGTGCGAAACCAAGTCGGTGGTTGGGGTTGGTGCGTACAGCAGGAGGGGGCTGTGAGGTCAGCTGAGGGGTTGGAAGTGGCCTGCTGGACTTGCACATCACCATCTTCCCTTACACATGCAAGATCCCCTTGGATCTCATGCTCTTGATGTCAGTATTTCATTTCCTGCACTTTGCCCAGGGGACGCCAGGCAGCTTCCACAGGGCACTGGATCTGGCAGGGCTGGGCAGATGGAATTGCTGCTGGGTCTGGGCACTCTGTACGGTGCACTATGAGCCTTGGAACGGCATTGTACAGACTGCCTGCTTGAAAGCCTTGGCTCTTTCATTCCTTGTCTTTCTGGTGCTTGGGGTGGTAGCCACCCTTGTCAGTGGTTTGTGCAGAGGCACAGGCAGCAGCATGTTCAGGTCAAGGGTAAGGAATCATTGAGCTCACAGCTTCAGCACAGAGTCTGAACGAACTCAAAAGTGATTAACTCTTTTTCTTCAATCCCCACAAACTCACTGCTTCTGCTACTGGTTTTGTGTCAGTGTTCTCTCAGGTTTATTTGCTGACTTTAATGACTCTGCTGTTCCACTGCATCCACAGCATCACTTTTCTTGAAAGGAGGAAAACAGCTCTGAATGGAGTTTAAAGTGAAACCATTTAACAGAGGTTGTGAATGTGGAGATTGGCCCAGCCAAAAGCTGCCTGAGATCTGCTGTCTGCAGGCTGCTGAACATACAGGAAGTGCTGAGCTTTAAATTTAAACAAGCCCCATTGAGTTAGAAATGTTAACTGCAGACACTGCTGGCTGTTAGCAGAGCACTGATGCTGTTGTGTTTGTAATAAGGTGTTTAAAAGTCACCTTCTCACAGCTGAAGCTCTTCATGTTTGCCGTTGCACCAAAGGGACTAGATGCAGGACTCCAGTGTGCTCCAGTCCTTCACTTCTGCTTTAGCACAGTGACTGCACATATCCTGTGCCAGCTGGGATGGCTTCTGGCTCATATTAGGGATGCTCCATTAGTATTTGGGTTTGGAAGTCCAGAGCTGATTTGATTTTCCTCAGAACCTCATTTTGTCCCTTCCTAATCTACTTGACTCTGTCTCTTTTATAGCTTTTAGCATTTGGGAATATCTCTGATAGTTCTGATTGAGGTTGAGCACAGAAGAAGTGGATTGCATCCTGCTGTAAACTGATTAACATCCACTGCGGGAAGGGGAAGTGACCCTCAGGTGCTCTCACAGGAGCTTTTTCTCTCTGTGTCTCTCTTCTCTTTCCTCTCTCTTACAGCCTCCATCTGTGAATGAGTCTGAGCTCCCCTGTGTGGGTTTTTCCTTTCTCCTCCTCTTCTCCTGAAGGTCCCTGCAGGAGGGCTGTTGATGGAGCCTTCCCCTTTCCAAAGCAGCATCCAGGAGGCCTCCTGGCTCCCATGCTGCTTTGCAGCAGCATCAAAATACTCTGGC
This sequence comes from Picus viridis, assembly GCA_033816785.1. Classification (NCBI taxonomy): domain Eukaryota; kingdom Metazoa; phylum Chordata; class Aves; order Piciformes; family Picidae; genus Picus; species Picus viridis. The sequence continues at coordinate 3,256,670 of CM066571.1, forward strand.
AGTGTAGAAATGGGACCTTTCCAGCTTGCCTTTCAGTCTGGACTTGGTGGGCAGGGAGCCTGCTCCGGTGCACAGCTGGACACAGCTGGCCTGTGCAGCATGGCTTTGTCTGGCACACGAGTCCCCTGGCATCAGTTCCAGCTCCACCACTTAGCTCTGGCCCAGATGCAGAGACACATTCAGGGGAGAGTCTGAGGTTGTAACCTCTGCACATCCCCATGCCAGGGAGGCATCCTTCTGGTCCTCCTCTCTCCCACTGGTTTGCCACTGGGCTGCTGGAACCGTGCTGCTCGTGGGCAGCGTTGAGAGCCTTGGGCCACCCGTCTCTGCTCCCTGTGGGTGTGTTTGGTGTTTCTGGGTGAGTCTGGGGGCTGCTTCTTTTCCAAGTTGTCCACTGTTGCTTGTGCTAACAGGTTGTTTTTCTGCCCCTTGCCACACAGAGAGCAGAATGTCTGTGGAATGAATCAGGATTTGACTGGACAAGGAATGGGGAAGATACTGAACCCGATTAGCTCCAGCAGCCCTGCCCATCAGGCCATGTGCAGCGGGAACCCAGGTCAGGATATGACCGTCAGTAGCAATATAAATTTTGCCATAAATGGCCCAAAGGAACAAGTGGGCATGCCAGCAGGCAGGTTTGGTGGGTCAGGGGAATCAACCACGTGTCGAGCATACAAGCATCCACTCCTCAGGGTAGTAACTATGCACTAAAAATGAACAGCCCCTCACAGAGCAGCCCTGGCATGACCCCGGGGCAGCCAAACTCGATGCTTTCCCCAAGGCATCGTGTGAGCCCTGGAGTGGCAGGAAGCCCCCGAGTCCCACCCAGCCAGTTCTCCCCCGCCGGGAGCCTGCATTCGCCGGTGGGAGTCTGCAGCAGCACAGGAAACAGCCATAACTACACCAACAGCTCCCTGAACGCGCTCCAGGCCCTCAGTGAGGGCCACGCCATCTCCCTGGGGGCCTCGTTGGCTTCACCTGACCTAAAAATGGGAAACCTACAGAATTCCCCTGTGAACATGAACCCTCCCCAGCTGAGCAAGATGGGCAGCCTGGACTCTAAAGACTGCTTTGGGCTGTATGGGGAGCAGTCAGAAGGTACAGCCGGGCTGGCAGAGGGCAGCTGCCATTCGGCAGAGCAGAAGGAGGGCGAGGGCAGCGTGCCGGCCACCAGCGGCGAGAGGCCTGAGGGACAGAGCAAACTGCACGATGGAAAAAGCCAGACAAAGCTCTTGCAGCTGCTGACCACCAAATCGGATCAGATGGAGCCTTCACCTTTGTCCAGCACCATGGCAGATGTCAGCAAGGACTCCACGGGAGGATTGCCTGGGTCTGGTTCGGCACATGGAACCTCGCTCAAGGAGAAGCATAAAATTTTGCACAGACTCTTGCAGGACAGCAGCTCTCCTGTGGACCTGGCCAAGCTCACAGCGGAGGCCACGGGCAAGGAGCTGAACCAGGAGTCCAGTAGCACAGCTCCTGGTTCAGAGGTGACTGTCAAACAGGAGCCAGCCAGTCCTAAGAAGAATAATAATGCACTACTCCGCTACTTGCTAGATAAAGATGATACTAAAGATCTTGGCTTACCAGACATGCCCCCCAAACTGGAGCGGCTGGACAGCAAGACAGAGCCCTCTGCCAGCACAAAGCTGATGGCCATGAGGACAGAGAAGGAAGAGATAAGCTTTGAGCCCAACGAACAGGTAAGAGGTCTTGGTGATGTGTGTGAATGAGATGTCCTAGGCCTGCGTTCTGCCACCCAGCTGCCCCTGAGAGCAATTTCCTGACACTTCGGGAGGCTGTGACCTGCTTCTGGAATCCAGCCTTGAGTTTTCCAGTTGTGTTCTTAAGCTGCGGCCACCACCCTGTGCAAAGAACAGGCTCTGCTGGGAGGAGCTGGGTAACACTGAGCAGTGGGGAGGACAAAGGTGCCACTGCAGCTGAGCACAGCCTTGCCCAGGTCGTGGTCATCCAGGAAGCTCCTGAGGCCTCGTCCCTTTCAGCAGACTTTGCCAGCTGTTGCTAGCTGTAGGAGCAGTTGTTGGTTTCCAGCCCTTGCCATGCTGTGAGGGCAGCTGAGTCAGATGCTCCCCATTGCCACAGGGCTTGCTCCTCCAGCCTGGTTGCTCAGCTCTGAGCTGTGTTGTGGTGCCTGCAGAGGGAGGGCTTGGATTCTCCTGAGAGCTGGAGCTCTGCTGGGCTGAAGAGACAGAGAGCAGGAAACCCACAGCTAAACTGGCAGCAATGAACTGTTGAAATAGGTTTCAGTTCCAGCTCAGATGCTACACATTGAGGACAGCACTGGGGTGAAGGCAGAGATCCTCCAGTCTTCAGGGCTTGATACTGAACAAAGATGTAGAATTTGGTAATCATCTAAATTGTCCAAGCAGATCAAAATCAAGGCCTTCAGATGGTTTACTCCTCAAGAATTAATTTTCTATAAGAATGAAAACTTCCTCTTTAATGATCTCTGTGGAGCTGACAGGAAATGGATTTAGCTTGAGAAGGTTTCATCCTAAATGGAAAGACTAACCCTGGAGAAGGGAACTTCAGTGTCTGCAAGCATTTGAAAAGCAGGTCCCCACTGTGGTGACCTTTGGGAAGTGAATAGTCTGCTTGGTTTTGCTCTTTGGGCTTTGTGTTTCTGAGGTCAGGGACAGGATTTGAGGGGCTTGGAACATGGACTATGGATGCGTTGCCCTTTTCTCAAATCTGAAGACAGAGGTTGACTCCCAGGAGAGAGGGAACCCAAGGTGCAGGAAGCTCCAGGGGCAGTTCAGAACAGCACAAAGCAGTGCAGGAGCCATGGAGAGTGGTGAGGCTGCAGGGATGGGGTTCCCTGGGAGAAGCCAACCCTGCTGCTGTGATGGGAGGCTGCTGGAGAGTGACAGAGGGGCTTTTGTGGCTCCCCTTGGTTGTAAACAGAGTTTTAAAACCTACTTTAAATGCAGTGGAACTTGGAGCTGAATCAACAGGAATCCAGCATGGAGCAGCAGAGGAAGTGGTGGGGAATATGAAATAATGTCAGCATTTATCTGGCTGAAGGTTGGGCCTTTAAACAAATAACCACTTTACCCCAATTAGAAAATCACTGAAAATATTTAGCATGAAAAAGTCTTCAGCTCTGGAGATGTCTCCCACAGGAAGTGCTCCTTGCCTAAATTTAGATCAAAGCTGGAACTATTTAGTACAAGAGCAGAACACAGATTCTTGTGCTAAATTCTTCCATCCTCCTGCGTCCTTCCCCCCTTCTTCCTCCCAAACGTGTTGGAGCCGTGTGTTGGGGTGCCTCCTTTGCAGGGTTCTTGAAAGCCTCTGGTCTCCAGGGAGTTGCGTTTTTAAGGAGTGGTCACCAGCCAGCAGACTCCTTGGGAGCTGCAGCGGGATGGCTCTGGCGGGGCACTGGGGTGCCAGGAGCCAGCAGAGCTGTGACGTTGTCTCCTTTTGCTTCTGGTGTGACTTTCTGGGCAGGAAATGCTTTGAAGTACTCCACCGCACTAAAAATAGCAACCTGCTAGGTAGCATGTTCAGCACAGCTTCTGCAGAGAGCAGCCAGCAGCAGGAGGCCTTTCTCAGGTGGCAGAGCATTTCCAGTGCCATGTCTTCCCCTTTGGAGGGATGATGGCTGTCAGGCTCTAGGGCTGCTCCCGCTAAGGCAGCTGTAGGGGAGAGGATGAGAGCTGCCTGCTGGGAGGCTCTGGTGCAGCACCACCAGCAGCAGGACTATTGCTGTCAGCACCAGGAGTTCTCTTCTGTCGCAGAGAACAAGTGTCCACCTGTGAAGTTCAGAATGCAGCTCTTGGTGCAAGCCATGGACACTGCCCGTGGTGGCTCTCTAGAGAGTTCAGGAGCTTACCCAGCCCTTCACAGCCTGTGGAAGCTAGGCTTTGACACAGCAACTTCTGTAAAGCCAACTTCAGGAGGTGGAGCTGCCGTTGAGCAGAGCAGGCAGCAGCTCTGTCAGCAGTTAGCACTGACTCTGCCAGTGCTGAGTGCTGGGCAGGGAGCCTGTGTGCAGTGCAGGGGTTTCTGAGCACCATTCATCTCCTGGCCTCTGGCACTTGGTGTCCTGTGCAGGCTGTGGTGATCACCTTGCCTAGAGATAGTGAAGCTATGTGTACCACAGCCTTGCTCTGCTGCTTTAGCACTGGGTCAGGCCTCTGTGCTTTTCATTCATGACAAATAATTGTTTTACAGGGAGGCAAAGGTGTGCCTGCTGTGTACATGAAATTCAGTGTAGCCCATTAACAAAATAAACACAGACCAGGGGTTAGGGAAGTCCCAGGAAGGTAACCAAGTCAATATTTTAATACAGTGTTCTGCACAGTGGTGCCCTCGGGGCTGTAAGGGCTTGGGCCAGTGCAGCAGTTTGGTGTCAGTGCTGGATCTGTCCCAGGGTGTTTGCAGCTTAGAGCCTCATCAAGGGATAAAGATGGAGTCCTGGGTATTGGCTGTGTTAAGCCAAAGGAGAAAAGTTGTGCAGCTGTGTTGTGGCAGCTCATCTGCTGTGTTTGGTCTTTCTTTGCCACCTAAGAACATCCTGGGGACTGCACTTCCTGACACACTTGGCTGGATGTGTTCTTCTCTGGCTTTGAGTTGGGGGGTTGGGTTTTTTTGCATTAATGTTTAAACAAAGAATTGCAGCAGCCAGAAGAGTTACCTAAAAAAAAAAAAAAAAAAAAAAAAAAAAAAAAAAAAAAAGGAGAGAGAAAGGAAAAAAAGAAAGGGGGAAGGAAAAGGGACACCAAAAAGTCCTCCCCCCACACCCCCTGCAACCTACAAACACTGAGTGTGAAAACTAGAGCTGTCAGGGTGTCAGAGGGCTGGAACTAACTCCCCAGGGAAACTCTGGATGTTCTGGCACTTCTCTAGGGACTTTTGTAGGGTGTCACAGACACTGATTTTACCTTGAGGCTTTAAATCTCTCCCAGCCCTCTGGTTCTGTGATTTCCAGTAACACCAGCACCCAGATCCCCCACGTGCTGCCTCTTGATGGAGTAAACTCCTTCCTCTTTTGCACCAGAGATCAGGTTTCACTTGTGGGCGCCTCTGAGGTGTCATTTCTCAGTTCCCCATCATCAGGGCTGGCTGCTTGCCCTCTGCCCCTTCTGTCATGGCACATTTCCTAGCAGAGGAGCTGATCTGGGGCAGGTTTGGGGTGTATAAATGCTGCAGTGAGATGTTTCCTGCATGACTTGGTAGCTGGGACAGGACTGCCTGTTGGTAGTCATTGCCCTGTTGAAAGGTTTAGGATTGGAGAATTCCCTTGTAATCATTTCCAGACAGAGGGTTTGAATCCTGAAGGTTTGTAGACAGAGAAGCTGTGACAGTCCACATGAGAACAGCCTGCAGGGCAGTACTGCAGCTGCCATAGGCTGGATTTGATTTTTTCCAGGTTTTATTTCAGGATAATTTTTCTACTGAATTGCACATGCCTGGATCTCACTTTTGTCTTGCTGCAGAGAAGTTATTTGCGATGATTTGGGAAGTTGTGAGCAAAATAAATCCCTAAATCTAGTAACTAGCCGACAGCTTTTACTTTGTAGAACCTCATTGAGAAGTTTCCTCCCAGTTAACTCCTGCAGAGTTCTTCAGCATGGAGGTTTGGAATGAAATGGAGAAGGGCATGGGGAATTGTAGCCATGGCACAGCTCTGTGTGCTTCTAGTCAGTCATAAGGAGAGCAGAGGTGTGACTGTGCTGGAAGGAATGTTGCTTACACCTCCAGGAACCCATCTTCCCTTACCCAGTGGTCCCTGCTGCCAGCACCAGATGCAGGGTGCAGGGAGAATCCCCCGCTCTTCCCAGGGTGTGGTTGTGTGGATCCCCACAGCCTGATGCCAGGACTTTGAGAGGGTGCCAGTGTCACACTGGGCTCCCCAAATGCAAGGCAGGTGAGCCCCAGGGAGCCTCCACAGTCCCCTTCCAACAGCTCTCTAAGCTTCCTTCATGGTGGGCTCCTGCAAGGAACCCCCAAAAGCAGTGTGGGCATGTTCGCTGTAGGACATAGACCCTAATGGTGACTTGCCTGGGGGTGTGCTTTGTGTTGCAGCCTGGCAGTGAGCTGGATAACCTGGAGGAGATCCTGGATGACCTGCAGAACAGCCAGCTGCCCCAGCTCTTCCCAGAGAGCCGGCCAGGTGTGCCTGCGGGCTCAGTCGACAAGCAAGCCATCATCAACGACCTCATGCAGCTCACCAGTGACAGCAGCCCTGGCACAGCTGTGCCCACCCAGAAACCAGCCATGAGGATTTCACAGAGCAGTGAGTCCACCTTCTGTGCATGCCTAGGCCAACCTTGGGAATCCCCAGAGCGTGGTGGTGCCCCTGGGTCTGCCAGGGAGGAACTGGGGAGCTGGTCCTGATCTGGTCTTGGAGGATGACCTAGTTAGGGAATTCCTCATCCTGGTCCTGTCTTGCCTGATGACATAGCTGAGGAGCTCCTCATCCCGGTCTGACTTGTGTGATGGCATAGCTGGGGATCTTCTGGCCCTGCTCAGGTGCTGTGTGGTGGCACAGCTGGCCCTGGCTCACTCTTGTGTGGTGACAGCGCCATCTGCGGCCACGTTTTGACACACACACGGAGGTGGTGGCAGATGGACACAGCACCCTGGGAGTGGTGCCTTCTGAGGAGCCACAAAGGGTACCCTACAAAGCGATGGAACGTACCCAGCTGCAGCCACAGCTGCTGGGAGGGCTTTGGCAGGACCCAATTAGTCCCATTAGAAGCTGAGGCTGAAGTGCCAGGGAGGGCTGCTCCAGGACAGGACTGGGGTGTGGGTGAGCAGTGCAGCAGAGCCCAGCCCAGCAGGTGGCCTGGGCTCAAGCCTTTTCTCTTCGTTTTTAATAAGTTTCCATTCTTGTAACTTTGCTTTTTACTTTCCTCCTTCTGTCTAGCTTTTAATAACCCACGAGCAGGGCAACTGGGCAGGTTGTTACCAAACCAGAACTTGCCACTGGACATTACGCTGCAGAACCCAGCAGGTGCAGGAACCTTCCCTCCCATCCGAGCCAGCAGCCCCTACTCGGTGATCCCACAGCCGGGGATGATGGGCAGGACTGAGGGGATGATGGGAGGCCAAGGAGCTCTGGGCAGCAGCAGCACAGGTAAGAAACTTTCATCTCTTGAAACACCCTTTAGCAGCAGACTTCAGCATGTGTCACTTTGTGTGGGGGATATTGTAAGTACTTCCCAGAAGCCTGGAGGAAATCCTGTTTCACAGGCAGTTGTGCATTGATGTGTTTAGTGTTTATCTGGAACTCCTCTTCCTGCTCACTCTCAGTCCTGCTCTTCATGTTCTGCTTTTCACCTGTCTGAAAGCTTGTGGCTGAGCAGTCTGTTCACGTCAGTGCTCCAGGTTCAGAGGAGGCTTGGATAGGTCCAAATCCAATCATCCTGCCTCAAACAAGCAACCACTGAGCTGCTTCTTCAAGAGGTGCTTCTTGCCACAGAAAGTGTTCTCTGCCAGCCTTTTATATTTGGTTTTCATCAGTGTTGGCAAAGCTGCCTGACACCAACAGACCCTGTGTAAGCAGTTTACAGGTCAGCTTGTAGCCTTCCAGGTGTCCTATTACTTCCCTGCTCTGTGTACATACTAGAGGGTGTTACTCAATCTTTTGCAGACACGGTGGGGTGCTACCTCTGCCCCTCTGTGTACTCCAGCACAGCACTGGTTTCAGCTGGTAGACCTGGCACACAAGTGGCACAGACCTGAGGCTGCCACGAGGAAGGAAATGTGCAGCAGCTGATGCAAGGGCCCTGCTCAGAGGGGTTTTCTCCTGGGCCATGCATCACCAAGCAGTTGAGCTGAGGGCTGATAATTCATTGTGTATTCATGTAGGGATGTTTCAGAGTGCAAGTGGAGAGACCAAGAGTCCAATCTGAAATCAGAGCTTTATCTGCTGTCTTGACCATCTCAAACTGAGGTGCAGAGATGCTGTGAATAGTTGTCTTTGGGGGAGGATTTTGTGTTGGGGCTGGGGTTTTGGCTGCTGGCACTGCAGCATTCTGTGTATTCCAAGTGTAAGTAAAGCATACCAGTTGTTTACAGTAGGGTGTAGGAGGACTTCCCCTCCACTAACGGTAACGATGCAGCATCTGTCGGAAAGTTGCTGTGGGTGATTTCCCTGCCCTGGGTCCGGACTGCCTGGCTGAGCCCTGGCGCTCAGGTGCTTCCCTTCTGAGCCAGAGGACTCACCAAAAGGTGTCTGCAGAGCATGAATGTTCAGTGCTAGTTCATGAGCCTGTATAGTGCTGACAGGTTGCTGTTGAGGTCTGGGTTCTCACTTGGTGTTTGGAAAGTGAAGCCCTGGCAGACAGCAGCAAGCGTGGCTTGTTTCCTGAGGAAGGAAGCTCTGCGCACACCCTGGACACCTGCTGCAGGCTGCCTGTGGGAGCACCTCTGCCAGCAGTGCTGAGAAAACTGCAGCAGGGCCCTCCTGCTGTGCAACACCCCCTGAGCAGGCAGTGAGACATGGTGCTGGGGCCCAGCACACCTGGAGGGGCAGCCCTGGGGCAGTGGCTGGAGTGAAGCTGCTGCGGTGCCATGGCCAAGCGCAGCTGTGCAGCAGTGGAGCCACTGGAACTGATGTGAATCATGTGCCAGTGCCTGACTGTTTGGCTTTCATGCAGGCATGATGGGTGGCAGTGCCCCTCGGCCCGCCATGGCCTCCGGAGACTGGGGCAGCCCTGCGCCCGCCGCGAGGGTGAGCTGCGCGCCCGCGGCCAGCGCCATGAGTCGCCCGGCGCAGGCAGGCCTCATCCGCGCCCCTGCCGCCAGCCTGCCCCTGCGCGCCGGCGCCCAGCCCGCGCCCCGGCAGATGCTCCCGGCACAGGTCATGGGCATGGGTAAGTCAGGGGCCCTGGGCACTGCTGGGCTCTCAGGGTGAAGCAGGGTGGGGAACAAAGCTATAAAAGCCCTCATGCAGTGCTGGATTTGCTGAGAACGGCATCCAGGGCAGTTGCTCCTGTGGAGCCGTGGGGTGGCTTGGCTTGGAGGGGACCTCACAGACCACCCAGTTCCAGCCCCCTGCCACAGGCTCCCACTCGACCAGGTTGCTCAAGGCCCCATCCAGCCTGGTCTTAAACACTTCCAGGGATGAGGTGACCACAACTTTTTTGAGCAGCCTGTTTCAGTGTCTCACCACCCTCATAGTAAAGAACTTAGTCCTCATGTCCAGTCTAATCTACCCTGAAACAGAGGGAAGGTCTCAAGCCCTGACTTCTTGCACATGGACTGATGGGAACATTTCCTGCTGCTCTGCAGCTCCACAGTGGTGGCTGTGGAGCTGCTCTTGTTCATTGCAGCCTGGGGCTCTTTGAGAGGAAGTGCTGGGAACATTCCCTTGTCCTGGGTCACTTTCAGAGCGAGTACCTTATGGAACTGACCCCATGTGCTGCCCTTTCCTTGTGCTGATCTTAGCAATTCTTGCATCTGTGATGTTGTAGCCTCTCTTTGATGGCTCTGAACCACTCTGAGAGTTCTCTCAAGTTTCTAGAGCAATAGCTCACAAAACAGTCACAGAGCACTCCAGTGTAGCCTTACTGAGTCTTTCCAAGCTTGTTTGCTCTCACTGTAACAGAGAATGTGCAAGCAGATTATTTCCCCAGCAATGATGTGGTTGTTTCTCCTTGCTTAGGGCCATCTGAACTGGAGATGAACATGGGAGGACCCCAGTACAGCCAGCAGCAGGCACCTCCCAATCAGACTGCACCGTGGCCAGACAGCATCTTGCCCATAGACCAGGCAACCTTTGGTAACCAGAACAGGTCAGTGGGTGCCACAGCAGCACAGGCAGAGGTTTCACAGGCCTGTGTCACACACCTCATGGAAACAAAGCTCTACATCAAGCACTCACTGGGTGTGCATCAGCTCAGGGCATACAGGGCTCTTCACTCGTGGAACAGGCACCGGTTCTGGTGACACCTGCTAAGCTCTTTGCCCTTAGTGTGCTGGAGGAGCCGGAGGGGCTGTCACAGCCAGTGCTGCCAGCTGCCACTTGCACCTCTCCAGCATCCACGTGGGGAGGATTCTGGCTGATGGTGCTGCTGTCACTAAGTGTGGCAGAGAGCCAGGGCCTGCATAGCTCTGGTGTCACTGTCCCTGCAGCAGGGCAGTGCTGGGGGTGGTGCAGGACATGGTTAACCTCTGGTTTGTTGAGGGGATTTAAGTGACCTGTAAAAGGACAGATGAAGTGGCAGGCAGGCTGCCCCTTCTCTGCAGTTAGCTTCTCAGGGAAGGGGAGGCACAGTCAGCTCACAGCTCATTAACTCAGCTGGGATGGATTAACTTTGGTCATTATTAAGTAATCTGATTCAAAGGATTTTTTAATCTTTTTTGTTGCCCTTCCCTTTTACTGGTTTATAACTCTACAGAAACTTCTCTGTGAGACTGGTTAATGTCTGAGATGTTTTGGAGGTCCTTATTTTTGTTTTTGCAGTCTATTTTGCAGATCTATTTAAAAGAACACATTTTTGATGGTTTGCCTGCCTGCCGTGCCTTGGTCTGTAGGTGCACAGCTCTTTTCCTTCTGCTGAGCTTTGACACAGATCAGACTTCCATGGCAACCACAGATCCCATTGTGGAAACTAAACACAGAAGATGCTTCTTTGTTTTTCCAAACATGCAAAAAGGGTCCACGTGCAGAGCCGTTTCCTCCTTCCACAAATGACACTTTTGTTGTCCCAGGGCAACTGCCTGGGATGAGGGTCTGCCACGATGCCGTCCCATGGCTGCCCTTGCTTGCAGATGCTTCTGTTGTAGTCCCTGAGCTGAGCAGGGTCTGCCCGACAGTATCCAAGCCCTTGCTGACACCTCCTGAGGCAATAACCAAGTGCATCACTGGTGCCCACATGTGCAGTTCAGCACAGGAGCTGAGCTGATGCTGTGGTTTGCTGCAGACAAAGAGGGGAAGGACCCTTTCTCCCTCATGCCCCTGGCCAGCTGCTCCAGGTGTTTGATTCATGTGAGCCCAGGTAGTTTTCGGGGCCCTCTGTGACCTCTTCAGCTTGCTTAGTCTGATGGAAAACCAGTTAAGAAGAGTGTCTGTGGGAATAGTTCTGTCTGCTTGTGGCAGTACTTAATCCAACATCTAGAATTCTAGGTTCCAATTAGCTGAAAAGAATTACTGACTCTCCTGTGCTCCTCTGTTGGCCCCGTAGCATGGAATCAGCACTGGGGTGTCCCTCTGCTGTGCTGCTCACTGGTGGACCCTGAGCTTGTATGGGCTTGACAGGCATTAATCACACTCTTTAGTTGTTGCTTTGTGTAACTTCATCCAGAGTAGTTTTCTAAGCAAAATTGGCAGTGATTAAGATAATTTCTGTCTCCACTTGTTAGCTCGATTTGAGTCCTAATCCTCTGATATTAGTTCTCATTTCCCAGCAGCCGTTTACCAACGCTGTGTTCGTATTTTCACAGGCAACCCTTTGGCAGCTCACCAGATGATCTCTTGTGCAATCATCCTTCATCAGAGTCACCAAGTGATGAGGGTGCTCTGCTGGATCAGCTTTACATGGCACTAAGGAATTTTGATGGCTTAGAAGAAATCGACAGGGCTCTCGGAATACCAGAACTAGTCAGCCAGGTAGGTACAGTGGGCCTTGCATGGCATGGGGTGGGCATCACCTTTGAAAGCTGTGTTGCCAAGGTGGAGGTAGAATGTGTGTTGGAAGAGGAGATTATGAAACACTTCCTGCAAGCTAGGATGGAGTTACACATTTTGGTAGGAGTCTATCTAGCAGTTCAAGTCTGCCTGAAAAGCTTCCTTCAGATGAGCCACTGCACTTTATGCAACTGACCTGTCCAAGCTCCCAAATTTACCAGGCTTCTGCTTATCTGGTGGTCAGGGGAACAGCTCTGTGTAGGAGAAAGGTAAGATCACAGCCAGCAACAGGGTCTAGGAAAGGAGAAAAGGAACATGAAGCCCTAGGAGCAGAGGAGCAAGACCAGGACCTGTGTCTGATGGAGGCAACAAGCTCTTACCTGAGCAAACCTGTAGTGTGTCCCTTCACCCACAGCTCTTGAGCAGTGCCTGGTAAGGGACAAGTTCCACCTGCAAAAAAGGCTGTTAGGGAAAAATAAAAGCTGGGGCAGAAAAGTTAGTGCTTGATGGGTGCAGTATCAGAAGTGCATTTCCAAACCAGCTCTTGGTGTCTGTGTAATGAGTGAGTGTGGGGAGACAAGCCTGGCATTACCGCTGCATGTCCCAGCCCCCAGCTGCAGGTGTGCAACAGCACTGAGGAACCCTGATTTGGACAGGAGAACTCTCATCCCCAAGCCTGGCTGGTACCACACAGAACTCAGTTGGGTGCTAAGCTGGAGATAGAATTTATTGATGCACTCAGGTTTGCAGAGTGGGACTTGCATGCAATATGACATAGCTTGTGGAGTACCACCCCCAGAAGAACCCTGAAGGACTGATTCCACCCCCAGTGGTAAATATCTTCCTCTATAACTATATCTCATTGGAAACAGCTGAAGGCTTTTACAGAGAACTGTTGCACTTTAGAACATGGTTTTAGGAGATCCATCAAATATTTTATAGCAGCTGAAAGTCTTTCTTTCATGAGGGCACTGAAATTTGAATTAACTCAATTTCCAGGGTCAGTGTAGGATAAGTCATGAAATTATTCTGGCTAGAGTGAGTATTAAGGGAGTGTCTGGAATGGATTGAGGGTTGTGTGAGCTTCTTAATGCTAATGCTTAATCAGTTGGTGCCCAGGTACCCTGGAAGAATCAGGCACTCTGCTCACATTGGCCTTTGTGAGCATTTCAGGCCTATTCATCTGAGGTCATCACTTTGGTTAAAGCTGCTGATAAAAATCTCCCTTCGTTTGTAACACCTTTGGGTCTGTCTTGGATTCGATGGCAAGCACAGGCTGGCACCACTTCACTCCAGCCTTTGTCACTTCAGGCTTTCTTTGGTAGCAGGGGGACACCATGGCTGTGTTAAGAACTGACGGAGGGTGGAGGGCTTTCTGTTGAACAAGAAGAGAGGAGGGGTCTGTCTCCGTGAGCACATTGGTACTTCAAACCACAACGTTGAAGTTTTGTATGTGGGAGCAGGTGATCTGTGTGGTTTCCTGCCCAAGGACATCTCAGGCTCTGAGGCTGGCACTGCAGGGTGGCTGTACCAGCTAGCAGCCCCGAGCAGCCACGTCCCAGCCCCGCCAACTTCTGCTGTCGCTTTGGTGTCTCTGCAGAGCCAGGCTGTGGACCCAGAGAGCTTCCCGAGCCAGGACTCCAGCCTGCTGATGGAGCAGAAGGCGACGGTGTTCTCCCAGCAGTACCCAGCCCAGGCCCCCATGGCGCAGGGCAGCTACGGACCCATGCCCGACCCTGGCTTCCATGCCATGGGGCAGCGCCCAGGTTATGCTGCAGCGCTGCGCATGCAGCCCCGGGCCGGGCTGCGGCCCGCAGGCATGGTGCAGAGCCAGCCCAACCAGCTGCGGCTGCAGCTGCAGCACCGGCTCCAGGCGCAGCAGGTATGGACGGCACCTGTCCTGGTGTGGCAGGGCTGGGAGGGACCTCTGGGGGGGCATCCAGTCCAACCCCCTGCTCCAGCAGGGGACCCACAGCAGCTTGCCCAGGATCACAATGGCCAGGGGGGTTGGAAGCTCTACAGAGAAGGAGACTCTGCAACCTGCTCCAGGCCTCCAGCACCCTCAGTGGCAGCTTGCAGATGTCAGGAGGGTTCCCTGCTTTGTTACAGGGAAGTTCTAAACCAAAAGCACTGTCCAGAGGGAGGAGTTTTGTGAGACACTGCCTTATACATCCATGGAATCAGAGACCTGTGTGGGTTGGAAAAGCCCTTTAAGCTCATCCAGTCCAATGATCCTCTAACTCTACCAAGGCTGGTGCTAAACCATGGCCCTCAGCTTGGGGAGCAGATGTGTGTTTCTGGGTGTGAAATTTCCTCCTTTTTTTCCTTCTCAAACTTCTGGGCTTTGGTGTTGGGTTTTCTTTTCCCTTCAGAATCGGCAGCCACTGATGAATCAGATCAGCAGCGTCTCCAACATGAATCTGTCTCTGAGGCCTGGAGTGCCAGCGCAGGTGAGAGCAGAAGTGCCTCAAGCTCCCCCAGCTCACTTGGTTCTCTCCTTCCTGCTCCCAGCTGGACACAGCAGTGCTGCTGCCTGGCAATGCAGACAGTGCAGTGCAGAGCTTGATGTGGAGCAGCCTGGGTGATGCTCTGCTGTATCTGGCTGCTTTGTTTCCTAGAGTCCTTCCCACAGCCCCTGGGTGGTGGCTGGTTCCTGGGGAGCTGCTGCTCATTTGCTGAGGGAGCGACTGCTGACGAGCTGCTTGGGGCTGCAGAGCAGTGCAGCGTTCAGAGCAGTGCAGCATTCAGCACTGCTGTCAATGTGGTTCCCTACTGCTGGCAGCGTTCCAGCACAGGCATTGCTGGGACTGCTTCCTGACATTTCCCTGATTGCTGGTGCTGTGGTGGGACAGAGCAGAGCTGGCAGGTGCCAGTGCAGCGTTCACTGACAGGTGGTGGTCTCCCCAGGGCCCACTCAACGCACAGATGCTGGCGCAGCGGCAACGGGAGATCCTGAGCCAGCACCTGCGGCAGCGGCAGATGCAGCAGCAGCAGCAGGTGCAGCAGCGGACGCTGATGATGCGTGGGCAGGGCCTCAGCATGACCCCCAGCATGGTGGCGGCAGGGGCATCCCAGCCACCATGAGCACCCCGCGCATCCCGCAGGCCGGCACACAGCAGTTCCCCTTCCCTCCTAACTACGGTATGGTGCCCGCCCTGCGCCAGCAGGTGTGAGCCCTTGGCTGGCTCTGGCTCTGAACGTGCAGTGGCTAAGTCTCTGCTTTTCTTCCTCAGGTATTAGTCAGCAGCCTGATCCAGGCTTCACAGGGGCCACCACTCCTCAGAGCCCACTGATGTCCCCACGGCTGGCTCACACTCAGAGCCCCATGCTCCAGCAGTCTCAGGCTAACCCTGCCTATCAGTCCTCCACGGAGATAAACGGATGGGCACAAGGGAACATGGGTGGCAACAGGTAAATCCAGCACAGCCCCAGGTGAACATGCAGAGCAGTGGGGCTGCTTGTGGCCAGCTCTTGTTGGTGGGCTGGGGTGATGGAGTTGCTTGTTGGTGGTGAGCTGCCTGTCCTGAAAGAGGTTTCTCCTGGGTTTGGCTGGGTGAGGTGGTGCAGATTCCCCATCCCAGCCAAGGGAGACCTGCATCCAGGCACTGCATGGCTGGCTGCCCGTGCTGCTGGCATACTGAGCGGCCTTCAGGAGCACCTCTGCTGCACAGTCCCCTTTGTGTGGATGCATTTCTTCTGCACACCTTTTTCATGCTGTGCTCCCATGCTGTCTTGCACAGGGCTGGGTCAGCTGGGACAGAGCCTGTGCACTCCCTGCTGCTCTGAGCTGTGGGGATGGGGACAGGGATGGGGTGTTCCTTCCCTCTGTAAAGCTGCAGTGCAGGAGGCTCAGTCCATTGGTGCCTGCACGTACTTGGGGTCAGCATGGAGCTGTCTTCCCAGAGCACTGTAGTGTGCCTCGTGCATGCAGTCATCAGCCCGGCTGAGGCCCATGCCCAGCTGGTAGGACTGTAAGAAGACCTCAGGCCACACTGAGTGGATTGGGTGTGGAATGGTCTCAGCAGGCAGCAGTGAGCTTCCCAATGGCAGTGGCCTGTGCTCTCCAGGGCCAGACAGGAGTTGATGTGCAGCCTGTGCCACCTCACACTGGGGTGCACAGAGTAGTGTCCAGCATGGCACTTCGGTCATGCCAAGGTTCCCAGGCTGCTTCTGCTATCCCAGCCTAGCATCAAATGCTTTTCCCACTGACTGACAAACTTACTCACCCCCAAACAGCAGGATTTCAGCCATGAGGGCAAGCCAGGCAAAGTTCCCCTGAAGTCAGCTGTTCCTCTTACCCTCAGCCTTGCCCACACCTCTCCTTCAGTGTCTTGCTGGAGCATCTGCAGGCGCTGTAGCTCCTGCTGCCATGGCTTCTGCTGCCAGGGCAGCAGGGACAGCTCCACCAGGCCACTGCTTGGCTTGCTGGGCTGCAGCTCTGCAGTGGGGCCATGTCAGATGTGCTTACACAAGCCACTGAGTATTCACAATGCTCTGCAGTGTGCTGTGCCAGCCACCCAGATAACAACCTGAAAATGGGGTTAGCTGGCCTGGAAAGACATGGAATTGGAGGGAGGAGAATGGTGGGATTTTCCAGGCTTGGTCCCCTGCCCAGAATACCCTTCTGCTCCACCAAGTCTCACAGTCTGATGTAGGAGCCCAGTGCCAGGCTGAGATGAACCCTGAGCGCTGTCCTCAGCTGTGGAGCAGTGCTGCACAGGGCAGCAGGATTCAGGCTGGCTGCTGCGTGCCATCTGCAGAGTTCAGTTGGCTGCAGATCCCCAGGGCTGTGGGGGCGAATTCCCACTGTGGCTGCTGGGTGAGCAAGAAGGGCTGGCACAGCAGCAGCCAGGTGTGTTAGGGCAGTGTGGGAGTCTCTGGTGTGGCTTCAACACAAGGGGAAGGGAGGTACTGTCAGAAAGCTCTTTTGACTGAGTAAAACCTAGCACGAGATCTTCCACAGCTACTGCTCCTCGTGTCATTCTGCGGTGGCCTTAGAGGGTCCTTGTTCAGCCTTCATGCTGTGACTTGCAGTGCCACATGGTCCAGACCTGAGCCCAGGTCTGGTGGGTGGCTTCCTGCACAGCTGCATGTCGGCTTTTGTGAGCCCACCTGAAATGGCTGTGTGCAAATCTGCTATTGCCCTGTGCAGAGAGCCTCTTCTGCAGCAGCAGAACTTAGCAGAGAGGTCCAGTGTCAGCCCAGCACTGCTGTGCTGCTCCTGCCTGCAGGGAGAGGAGTTTTCCTTCCCCTCCAGAAATGCCTTTGCAAACATCTTCAGAGCCCGTCCAGGGGGCTGCTCCTGCACAGCCATAGCAGATTTGTGCCCTGCCATAGTTCCACACGCAATGGCATGTTTCTGTGCACAGACATGGGACCTGGCCCTCTGAACCTCTGCTCCTTGGACCTTGATGGTGCTGGAAACAGGGTTTCCTTAAATTGGAATCAATAGCAGCAGATACAAATTCTAGCTTAAGATACTTGAAGAAGAAAGTAGTGGCTTCAGCATTCTGAGTCTGACACATTGCTTTTTCCATTCCTTGCTGTAGCATGTTTTCACAACAGTCCCCACCACATTTTGGGCAGCAAGCAAGCACCAGCATGTACAATAATAACATGAACATCAGTGTGTCCATGGCAACCAACACAAGTGGTATGAACAACATGAACCAGATGACAGGGCAGATCAGCATGACCTCAGCGACCTCTGTGCCTACATCAGGGTTGTCCTCCATGGGTCCTGAGCAGGTGAGAACTGAAGGATGTGAGCTGACAGCTAGAGGGTTTGCTTTGGCTTTCAGGAGTTTTCAAGCTCTGCTGCTTTGGGCTCTCCCTGCTGGGAGCCATTCCATTTCTTGTACTGGCTCTCTTGGGAAAGAATGATGTTAAAAGGCTTTCGTTTTGAGCTCTGTATTCAGATAACCAAAGTAGCTGATAAAGTAGAGAGCACTTTGTGGATCTTAATTGCCCACTCTGACCTAGCACTACTGTAGCTAGCACATGTAGTTGCTCCTGGATGTCTGTGCTGGTGTAGCTCCTGTCCTCAGTAGGTAAGTTTCTGTAGGTCATCAGTGTCCTTGGTGTTCTGGAATGGGACTGCATGCCAGGCAGCTTTCTAGAGCTGAGCAAAGGCTGTGGAAGATGCTTCTACTGCCACTCTGTAGTACCAGACATGGGTGGTGAACCACAAGAGCTATCAGTGTGGCCCTTCAGAACACAAAATCCACACCTTGTCTAATATGGGGCACGTAAAATAGGTTGCTGGATCAGTAGGTAAGGAACCTGTTCTTTTCTACTGAGAGAAGGTCACACACTTGAGTCTAGGAGACTGCCACTGAAGTAAGGAAACCAGCAGTTCTGTTTGTCAACCTGCAATTAAACTCACACAGCACATTAATCAGTGTTTGACAAACAAGTATTCTTAATTAGCAGGTTCATGTGTTTGTTCAAAGCTGAACTCTTGTTTGTTCAAAACACAGATGTGAAACTATGGACTTTTCTTACAAACATTGACAGGAAAGTGCCTCTTGTGTCTAGAGGCAGCATCTCTGCTATGGTGGACAGCGCCATAACCCTCTTTCTGAGCCCATAAGGTTCCAGTTCAAAGGTGATTCAGCTCTTGGCATGTTCATGTCCTTCTCCAGCCTCAATTTGAGCAGAGTATTCGCTTTCCCAGTAGTGTCCTCTAGCCTCAACAGATCTTCTTCTCTTTTGTTTTAGAAAGAACCATTCTGTCAGCCTGACTTCTTTGTTGTTTAGTTCTGGGACTGTTCTTGTAAGTTAAGCTGCAACATTTCAGTCTCCTCTTGTGGGCTTTAAATTCTCTTCCCTTTCCTCCACCTGTTCCAGTTTGCATCAGTGTTTCCTAAGCACCAGAGCCACGTGCATGGCACTAGCTCTTCCCTTTTTCTCTTGGAATACTCTGACAGATATAGCCCTAGGTCAAGTTTGTCTTCTACAGCTGCCACACACTGGTGACCCACAGTAATTCTGTCACCCCTCTGACATTCCCAGTTGCCAAGCCCAGTTATAGCAGACTCTCTTGTTGTGAGTCCCCAAGTACATGCTGGGCTCACAAAGCAATAGGAAACCCAGCACAGAAGAGAGAGGGGACATGGAGCTGCCCACTCTGATTTCTCAGCTTGCCCATGCTGGAGCACTTCCCCAAGCACCTGAGCTGAGGCTCGTCCCATGCATGCTGCTGGTCCCACCAGCACAGCTGCCACACTGCTTTTGCTCCACATTGGACTGCAGGTGTTTGTGTAACAGAGTAGTGGATCTTTGTAGTGTCTGATACCATTGCAAGCAGGACTCTTGCATCCTCACTGCCAGGTTCTGAGCTTCACTGAGGCCTTTCCAGCTCTGCAGCTTGCAGCATGGAACCCTTCTTCCCTTCCCATCCCTGTCCTAACAGCTGTGATGCACATTTGCAGTCATCTTTCTGGGCCAAAACTGCTGCTAATTCAGGATACAGTTCTGTTTCTGCCTTTTCTTTCCCTTCATTTGCCTGCCAAACAGAAAAGGCAGTTGTGTCTGTGCCTTCTGATGGATGCTGATCAGTAGCAGACACCAGTTCTCAGCCATGGATTCTGTTGCTTGGTCACATGCAGGTGGATAAAGCTCCAAGGCTGTCTTCTGTCTCCCTTTCCAGACAGCAGTGTGTGGTGCTCTTCCATTCTGAGTCAGATTTTCTCATTTAGTTTTTTTAATCTGCTCATGTGGTAAGCAGCAGAAAGCATCCCATCCCAAGGAGGCTGGCAGCACTTGATCCATCCATTTCTTCAGAGGCTGAATTCCTCTGGCAAAATTGTGGAAGTTTTTAACCTTTCCTCTTGACCTCAGTCTCATCTCTGGCAGCCTTTGAAACCAGCTCTGTAGGGAGTTGTACCTTTAGCTTTGTGGTGGTTTGCCAAACCAGTGAACACCAACAGAAACAAAGTCAGGAGGACCTGAAATGAGAAGATTTAGGTGTGGTAAATCCAAGGCAGTCTCCTCCACTTGCTGCAGCAGGCTCTGTGGCTGGAGTGAGGCAGTGCAGTGGCAGAATCTCCTCTCCCTGGCAACACAGCCTCCTGAAGGGCACGTGACACGGAGAACATCTCTTTTCCTTCCAGCAAAATCTAGAGGGACATCTCTGCACTCTTACACAGCCACCTGCCAGGGAAGTAGCCAAGAGAGCTGACTCCACAAAGGCTCCCTGGGAAGAGGCTTCCTTCCCTGCCTGCCTGCCCAGGGAAACTGGGTGCTCTGGTCTTTCAGAACTATGCTGAGGGGCTGTGCTTTGTCTGGCACTGGCTCCTGCATGAAGCCTCTGACGGAGCAGTGCTGTCAGTCTGGGCAGCCACTCCTGCCACCCAGCTGGGCACAGCAGACCCTTTGGCTGTGGAGAAACACACAGCTCCGGTTCTGTCTCAGTTCTTTCCATGATGTCAGCAGACCATGGAGCTCAGCCCTTCGGGAAAGCATTCTCCTGTTCAGTGCCACCTTCCTGCCATGCTTCCCAGCCTCTAGGGAAGCCAGGGTCATTGGGACTCAGCCCCAGCTGGTGTAGTGCAGCCTGTGTCATCTCCTGGGAGGAGTGGTGTGGTGGTGTGCAGGCAGGTGGGGCTGGGGAAGCAAGACAGCGGGGGCTGGCATGTCCTCTTCAGACTGCGTGACCTGGCTGGTGGAGAAGCACAGATAGGGGTCACAGAGTCAGGAATGCTCTTTGTTGCTGGCTGTGAGGCAGAGTAGCATGAGTCAGGGACATGCTGTGTTGAAAGGGAGCTCCATGGAGCCACTGCCCTGACCATGGCAGGAGGGGACTGGTGCGTCGAGGAGCAGAGTGCTCCTCAGTGCTGCTTTTTGTGCCCAGCCCTCTTCTGGCGTGCTTCCTAACCCATCTTGCCCTCTTGCTGCCAGGTGAGCGACCCTGCTCTGAGAGGAGGCAACCTGTTCCCAAACCAGCTGCCTGGCATGGACATCATCAAACAGGACGGAGACGCAGCGCGGGTGAGGAGCATGGGGGCGCAGGCGTGGGGCAAGGGGAAGGTACCCAGGGGCAGCAGTCGGTGTCCATAGCTCTGCCTTTGCTGAAATGAGCTCTCAGCGCGGCCCCAGGACGCCTCAGGCACAGGGGTGCAGCTGAGTCTCCTGCTCAGGGCAGTGGCGTCCCTGCTGGTGTTGCCGGCTCCCGGTGCGGCTCGGCCGGCACCAGCTCGATTACGCCGCTGGCGTCAGCCCTGCTCGCCGGCGACATCTAGCGGATGCGGCCGGCAGCGCTGCCCCGAGCTGCTGCGGCGGATTGGAGTAGGGTGGGAATGGGATGGGATAGGATGGAGTGGGGTGGGATGGGGTGGGACGGCTTCAAGCCCCGCAGTGTGCCGTGTCTATCGGAGTAGGCAGGACGGGCTCACTGTTCCTCAGGAGCTAATTCTCCTGGCCCCTGGTCTGTGGTTTATCACTGTCTCCTGGGGTGCAGGGCTGAGGGCAGAAGGATGGACTGCAGCAGGCACATTCCCCCTGTGCTGCACCCAACAGCAAGGTGGAATCTGTTCTACAGTTAAAGGAACTTAAACAATAGGGAAAGTTACAAAAAATGGAGCACCTGGAACTCAGTCCAGGTCAGGTCAGTGGCTCTCGGTGTGCACAGATTTGCAGGTTCAGGTGAGGGTTACTCTTTGGATCAGGTTTGCAGCAGCACACCCGGGTGTGGCTGGTGGTGAGTGCTGCCCACATTGACCTGTCCCAGCTCACTGCCCCAGCAGGAAGGATTCATCTCTTTCTTTTCACTGTCTCTCCTCTGCAGAAATACTGCTGACCCTGAGGGCATTTCGGTTGCTCCTTTCCTCAGCTGCCCGGGCTCCTGGCCCCAGACCCTCACCAGTGTGAAGAGCTGCGTCTGTCTGCTGCGACCCAGCTGAGTCGCAGGCAGGACCGGTCCCTGGTCCCGGTCCCTGGTCCCCGCTCCCCGAGTGGAGCATGAGGGTGGCCACAGCCCAAGCAGCCTCCCTTGACAGTCTGGAGCTGGCGCACAGACAGAGGCTCAGTCTGTTCACTGCATTCACCTTAGTGCAACTTAGATCTCCTGCAAAGTAAATGTTGACAGGCAGTTGTCATAAACCATGTCAGATTGAATGTATTTAAATGTATGTATTTAAGGAAAAACAACCATGCTCTTGTTCTCTCTCTTTAGTTCTAGACCTCGGGGGGGGGGTTGCTTTGTTTTCCCTAGCTTACTGAGTCTGGTGCAAAGAATTCTGTTCTGGCTGAAACTGGTGTTCAGACTAAAGCCTGCAATGGGGCCTGGGGCGACACCTGGAACATGCAGAGACCTCCAGAAGCTCCAGCGAGCACCTTCCGCCGACAGCAAGTCAGAGAAGATGAACCGGTGCAGAAACCTGTGGAGCAGTTGTGACGGGGGAAAGTTGTAATGAGATGGAAATGACTCTGAGAGGGCTGCTGAGAAGGAACATGCAGGGGAGGTTTGGTGATGATGTTTGCAATGCAAGACATGAGCCCAAAAGTACAAGCTGGTTCCATTCTCATCTAATTAAATTCCTAAGAATTGGCAAATCCTGATGTTTTTTTTTTACACCTGGCTCTCCCCTCCTCTGTCACCTTCCTCCTCTTTGTGATAGTCAAAACCAGGATTCCCTGTTACTCACCCAGTATTTTCAGCAGTCAGGTGGGCAGCTGTGGGTGCTGCAGGCCGATGGCAGCACCTGTGCTGACTGCAGTGGTGGCAGGATTGGTGCACAGCATCCCAGAGCTGGAGATGCCTGCTCAAGGCACGAGCGCTGCTGGCTCACGTCCCCTTGGCTGGGCAGGCCCTGTAGCACCCACAGCAGATATCACTACAGACTTCACCACTCTCCTGTGTTTCTGGTTATTTTAAAGCAGTGTGGGCTACGAGGATGTTTTGTAAGGTACCTAAAATCCAGTTTATATGTAAACAAGCAATAATTTAAGTTGAAAACTTAAGTGTTTTACTGTATAATTTTTGTGAGATATTCATGTTGTGAAATTGAATCCAGATGAGGTACTTCAGTATTAAATTAGATATCTTCTTAGCTGTGCGTGTCTCCTGGAAAAGTGTTTTGTAAAGGATCACAATGCCTTGATTAGACCTAATTTGTAGGCTTGAGACTTCTCATTTTCTAAACCTTGTGATTCTGCTCTTAATGTCATTTACCTAACCCATGTGATATGCAGCCTTTGTAGGGGCCAGTCCTTGGGTTTTGTATATTTATAGCCTTTCCTACAGACCTTAGCAAAGCTGCTGCTGGGCCTGGGCTGGCTCTTCTTGCCTGCTGTGGTCAGAACAACCTCCTAACCTTCTGCTAAGCCAACATCAGTTTCTGAGGACTTGGAATACAAAGAAATTGATGACTTTGACCTCGGTTTTCTTTCCACTGGCCCCCAATCTACAAACTCTCCAAGCTGAGCACAGCTTTTGGGATGTCTGGGAGACGTGGTGCATTTTACAACATCTCAGTGTGCCTCCCAGGAGGGGAAGGTCGCTTCTGTCACTTTGGTTTGTGAGTGCAGATAAAACAGCTCTGCTGCATGAAGGCTGATTCAGAAGAGGCTATTTCTGTAGGAAGCCCAGGAGATGGAGAGGTGTTTGTCCCCAAGGAGGGCAGAGCCACTGCGATTCTCAGCTGCCACCACTCTGTTACTAAACAGAATCACTTAGCTGAGCCATCTCTTACCCACTGATGGAAAACCAGAATGGCTCTGCCCTCCACAGCCTCGGTGCCACAGTGATGTCTGCATTCTAGAGCTGCCAAGAGAGATGTGTCTGCTTGAGGGAATTCACTTTGTGCAGCACAAAGTGTAAAGGAGTTTCTGGATCATTGTGTTCCTGTCCCATTGCTTTTGGTTCCTAACTGTAACCTCTGCAGCCAGATGATTCTCTGTCACAGGGGACAGGGTAGTTTGGATCTGTCCCACCTCATGACAGACCTGCAGGCCCTTGCTCACCTGTAGGCTGTGGCTCCTCACCCGTGGCTGCTCTGAGGCAGGAGGTTGTTCTGACCCCCATGGCTCGGGGGTGCTCAGCACAGCTTTAGCCGTCCTACAGCCAATGAGAGGAGAAGCAAGTGAAGGAATCTTCTGATCATATTGATCACTCTAGAAACAAAGCCAAATCAGGTCCCTTCGTTGTCAGTATTTTTCATCCTGTATACAGTAAATCAGTCGGAGGAAGCACTTGGAGTTCGTTGAGCAGAGCAGCTCCTCAGTGTTCTACTTGCATTGGAATGTGAAAGGTGCATGACGTGAGCCGAGGCCTCCAGGCAGGGTGAGGGCCCCTGAGTGTCTGCTGGGGTGGAGGTGCAGTGAGCTGTGTTGCTGCAGTGATTGAATTTATGCTGGACCTTCCCAGTCCTGCCCTACACCGGCAGCCCCTGGGGCTGTCTGGAGCAGCAGCGACGTTTCTGCCGTTTCTACGTTTTTGTAGCTGTTGTTTAAAGCAGAATTCCTGTGGGCTGAACAGATGAAAAGGGTGGCACAGCTCCACTTGCAGAACCCAAAGATACACAATCAGTTTTGAAATGCAACTTAAGCCATTAATTGTTGGTGTGAATTTAAAAGTTTTCTAGTATTTGTATGGTAGTTTGCTGCCTAAGAGCAAAAGCATTCTCTGCACAACAGAAAACTTACTGTAGTGGCTTTGATTTTAATTAGGACTTTCTCCCTGGTGTTTCTTTGTAGACTAAAACAAACTCTCTTAAGTTTCTTACTACAGGTAAAAGCTATGTGCAAGAACCTCAAAATGCTAAAATCTAGCATAATGCCTTAGATCTGTTTTTAAGTCTTGTATATTCCTACCTAGCTGTCCGATGTATTATATTTGTATAGTGACTTGTGTACAATTTTGGACTCGGTGCATCACCGCTTCCCTTTGCGTTGTGGTGGAGAGGATGGAGACCTTTCTTCGAACATTTGCTGTCAGTTAATTGCTTTGGTTTGGTTCTGTTCTGTTTTCCCTTTATGTCATTTATGGGTTTTATTTTGTACAGTTCCTCATGAAGTTGCATCTGAGGTGTGTGTATATGAAAAGATTATACAAGGGTAAAATTAAGCAATATATAAACTATGGTTCTTCAGGAGAAAGCCGACGGTGTTTCAGGTTGTGACTTATTTTCAGACGGAGTTGACTCTGGGCATCACCTTGTTCACCTGCATCGATGTTTGTATTTCTCGTGTGAGCAGTTTATGCAAAGGTAGATCTATTCAGAGAAATTTTAAATACATTTATGCAAGTTAATATTGCTTTGCTGATGCTATTTGCTTATTTGATGTTAAATAATGCTATTGTAAATAAAGAATTCTGTTGTTATTGCATCATTTAATAAATTTTAATGCCTTTGGGTTTTACATGGCTTTAGAGAGCTGGGCTCTTCCTGTGGTCTCTTCACTGGGTGACAGAAGGGCGCAGGGGGCAGCTCCCGAGGGTGGTGAGCCGGCAGGGTTGGGACTGCAGGTGTCTGTACAGGGATTTGCACATCCCGTGCCCATCGTGGCCTGCTGGGAGGACACTGCGGTGTCAGCACTGCTTGTCCACAGTCAGGACCGGGTGGGCATCAAATGGGACAGGGCACCTTCAGCCTCCAAGGAGTCTCTGCAGCACGGTGACAGCAGTGCCTCCAGCCCTTCCCTTCTCCCTGGCTTTCTGCCAGCAGCTGCCTGGGGGAAAAGAAAATACTCCTGTCCACATCCACAGCTGAACTAATGATGGGAGCTTGAAGCTTACACCTTTTGTTTGTCTTCATCTGCCCCAAATCTCCAAGCTGAGCATGTGTCCTCCACAAGCCACTTTCCCTGCTGTGATCCCTGGCCATGGCCAGAGCACCTCTAGGGGTAGCTCAGACTTTTGTGCAGTCAGAGCTCACAGGCATATTGCTGGAAACGACTGGCTCTGGTACTTGCATGCTGCTGCTGCATCAATAAATCCCTGCCTAGAACTGTTGCCTAAAGCGGTGCAGCATAAATCCTGCCTGCAAGCAACACAAGTCTGGAACAACACGGGAAATAAATGAATAAGCAAGCCTGAGAACATCAAATTCAGGCTGCTTAAGCTAAGGAACTGTCTCAGGCAGGTTTGAGAAGGCTGCATTCCTGCCCCCTGCCTCCCCCTCCTGTGCCTGTTGGCCGTGTTCAGCACTTCTCTCCTGTAGAGGGGTCAGGGTGGAGGGTGAGGCTGTGGGTACAGTCAGCCCAACACGCTCAGTGCAGAGGACACAAATGTTCCAAGGCAGCCCTGTGGACACAGCTGCCCTGGGCTGACTATGGAAAGGGTCCTGCAAGAGTTCTGGGTCTCCCTCACTGGTGCTGTGTCCTTCTGTTTGCTGTCATTTTGTGTCCTGAGTGAAAACCAAACCACAGGCAAGTTCCAAATGGGAGCTTTTGGCAGGGAGGGATTCTAGTGCACTGAACACTCCCATTTCCCGGGCACTGGTGCTCCTTTCTCACACTTCCATTCCAGGACTCTTCATCTAGGCTAGAGATCAGGACTGGGAGGGTGGCTTCACCGCTGGGCAACTGCAGCCAGGGCTGTGTTTGGAGCCATGCTCTCTGAGGCTTCTCAGGTGACTCCTGATACTTCCCTTCCTCGGGATGAAGACAGCTTTGCAGACGATCGCACTGCGCTCTGTTAATTAGTGCTTACAGTACACCCTAACGACTCAAATGGCATCTGAACGTTGGCAGAGGGTGGTCGCCCAGCATGTCTGCAGGGGCCAAAGGACGGATGTCTTCTCTTGGTGTCATTCTGGGCAGGTCCTGGCATAGGTCAGAACCTCAGGGAGCCTGGGGAACCCCAGCAGAGCCCAGTGTCCTGCCAGGCAGCCCCAAGCTAGAGAAAATCACCTCTGCAACGCCTGTGAAAGCCTGCTGCTGGGTGTGCAGGCCAAAGGAGCTTCAGAGGAGCTTTTTGCTTTTCTGTGTGCCCAGGTGTTGTGGGGCACAGCTGCAGGCCCTTAGCAATTTGGACCACTCCAGGGCAGCTGAACTGAGTTGGCTCTAGGTGAATCCCATCCCATAAACATCACCCTCAGTATAAAGGGGGAGCTTGAGGACAGGAGCGTCTCCTGCTTTTCTCTATCCCTAGGGGTTCGGGTCTCATCCTGTTCCTGAAACTTTTTCTTTTTGCTGTGCCTGTTGTGTGTCCCTGGGCTGAGGATAACTTTGGCTGCTTGATACTGGGGTGAGTTTGCCTGTTTCATTCTATTTCCATTCCATTCCATCCCATCCCATCCCGGGGGATTCCTCTCTTTTTCCTGTTCCCCTTCTAGGCTGAGGAGGGATCGTTGAGTGATGGAGCAACTGCTGTATGTTAACCCCGGGCACGGGCCGAGGGCAGGCGCTAGCCGCAAGCCCACCTCCGCAGCCCTGAGACGCTGCACAGGGCCGGTGGGTGCTGCTGGGGGTATGGGGAGCATCCCTCCCACACCCTGCATGGAGTAAAAGGAGAATGGGGCTGGCGGCGGGGCAGGGGCGGCCGGGAGGGGCGCTGGGGTGGGGGTCCCTCTAGCCTCGACGAGCGGAGGTGCCGCTCCAGGCGTGGCCGCGGCTCCGCCCCGGGGTAGGGTCGCCAGCCGGAGCAGTCACCCCCACTACCCCCTCCCAGCCCATATAGCCCTGAAGGTGGCGGCTGCTCCCTTCCCCCGACGGCGCCGGGCAGCGATCAGCGGCTTCATCCGGACCCTGCGCTGGCAGCTCCTGGGTGTCTGCCCTTCGCGTCTCGCCCCTCATCTGCCATGGCTCTGTCCGTGCCCGGCGAGACGTGCCCCGGGGACGGCGGGGACGTGCCCGGGGTGAGCCCCGCCAGCTTCGCCGCCTTCTACTCCTCGTTCCTGCCTCCCGCCCCGTACTTAGAGGCTTCCTCCGACTTCTTCCAGCTCCCGAAATCCCTGGGGGGGTTGCTCCCCGCCTCTCCACCGCTGACCCCCTTTACCTTCAGCAGGGTCCCCTCTCTCCTGAGCCAGCCGCCCGCGCTGCCTCCAGCTGAGCCCTTCCCCGACCTCCCCTGCCCCTCTACGCCAGGCCGTCTATCCACGGCCCACCTCAGGAGGACTCGCCCCTTGGTGCGGGGGTCCTGGACTCGGTGCCACTGCTCTGCCCGAGCTCCCCGCGCAGGGCTGTCCGCAGCCCGGAGGAGCCTGGCCGGTACCGTTTCAGCGAGGAGCAGCTCCAGGCCGTGCTCTACGGGACGCTCCGCAGCCAGTCGGCCGGCAGCCTGCACGCCATCTCGGGGCTCCGCCTGCCCCCCGACAGCCCGGGTAAGGGGTCGGACGGGCACCGGACGGGGGTAGGGTTCAGGGACGGTCCCTGAAGCGGGGATGTAGGCGGTGCCGTGGCAGCCGGGCACCCCTTTCCCGTGGCTTTCCGTCATTACAAACCAACCCTGGGGAAGGGCCAAGAGGCAATGGGGGTTGGGGGAGGCAGGACCCTCTCCCCCGGCCCTGCTGCTTCGATGGGGTCGGACTGAAGACCGGGTCCCCTCTTTTGGTAGGTGCTGCGGACTCCTCCTGCCCGTTGCTCGACAGGGACGCGCTGCAGCTGCCTGAAGGTAGGAGTCTGGTCCTGGCTGACCACCCCATTTCTCTCTCCGGCCCTGCTGAGCCACCCGCCGAGCGCCCTGCCTTGTACTCTCGTAGGGCTGTCGGTGCTGCGGGTGGCCTATGGGGACGTGTCTCAGCTCGGCGTGTTCTGTACGGACCCCATCCCCAAAGGAGTCCGCTTCGGCCCTTTCCAGGGCAGGGTGGTGAACACCAGCGAGGTCAAGACTTACGACGACAACTCGCTGATGTGGGAGGTAGCGGAGGCACCGCCGGGCATCCTCGAAATAGGATCGGGGTCGGGCCGGTGAGGGTGGTGGGCTTAGTCCGACCTGACCCGCTCCTCCCTGCTCTCTAGATCTTTGAATACGGCCGCCTGAGCCACTTCATCGACGGGAAGGGCACCTCCGGCAACTGGATGTCGTTGGTGAACTGCGCCCGGTTCCCTGAGGAGCAGAACCTGACGGCCATCCAGTGCCAGGGGCAGATCTTCTACGAGAGCTGCAAGGACATCCTGCCCAAGCAGGAGCTGCTCGTGTGGTACGGCGACTGCTACGTTCAGTTCCTGGGCATCCCTGTCAGCCTGAAGGGCTTGGCGGAGGGCAAGGGACCCCCGCAGCACCCCGAAGGTGAGCCAGCGACGGAACTGGGCTGGCACGAAGGGAGGTGAAGGACTCGGGCATCGCCTCTTGGCGGTATCACTTCATACTCTCCCCGCTCCCTGGGTACCGGTGAACCCACCCTGTGCAGGGACCTCCGGGGTACCAGCATTAGCCTTCCCCTCTGCTATGGCTCTTGGCACCCCAAAGAGCGGCTTACGCTGGGCACCGCGGAGCTGTCTGCAGAGAGAGGCTTCTGTAGTGCCCGGGTCGCTGCTCTGGGGAGATCAAAGAACGCATCTGGGGCTGCAAAACATTTGACGGGGCTGGGCTGAGTCTGCCCCGGATCTGCAGCTAGGGGAACCCGTCTGGGGAGGAGAGGGGGATTGGGGCGGGGGGGTGTGTTATTCTCGTTTTGGCCCCATTTTTCCCTAGTGACTCAATGGCATTTTCGTGGCGTTAAGGCTCCGGGTAACCAGGGCGGGCTGGGGCCGTTCTGATGCGGCGATGCCGGTGTTGGCGGCAGGAGAACCCCCAAACGCGGTCCGGGGAAATTCCGTTTGTAACGCCACAAAGAGCCAGAGGACCGAAAAACTCGGTGCGGAGAGAAGGAATTTGTGTCAGCGCCGGGGAAGGCGGAGCGGCTGCGGGACGGGTGCACGATAAGGGGGAAGGGGCAAATTGGCGTGGAAATCCGCGTGGGGATATTTGTAGGTATTGGCTCAAGGAGCCCGGTTCGGAGGCTGGGAAATGGTTTATCTCTTTCCAAGACTTCAGCCCAAGTTACTTTTATTAAAGGCAGAAAAATCCGTTAACGTTTGGAATACTTCCTGCGTTTTCCCTAACCCTGACGGTCAGCAGCCGTTTGTAATTCAAAAGCAAACCGAATACCTGTGGGGTGTTGGGCAGCCTTTTGAAAACGGGAAGATGTGCGGCTTGACTTTTTCCTTTTGGGGACCGGAGGTAAAATTAGTGGCCAAGGAATCCCTGGCGATGTTCCGCGGTGGCCGCTCCTGTGCGGGCTCCGCGCTGGCTCTGTGCACATTCGCTTGCTGTTCCCGGGGCTTGCAGCGGTGGTTTTGGGGTCGGGAGCGAAAACCACGGATTTTAACAGGCTGCGGGCTCCAGTTTGCTCTTCCCTGTTAGACTCCAAGCGCCTTTTGCTCGAGGTGCGTTTTAGACGCCAGACACCATTAACATCCCGGAGACTCAAGCTCCCTCGTTGGGGACCAGCTCTGACCAGCAAACGAGTCAGATGTGAGCCCCCGCTACTACGGTGTGACAGAAGGTGGCACCTTCGTTTCTGACGCGGGGGTGGCACGGTCTCTTCTTCCCTGCAGAAGCCGGGGAGAGCTTCAAGTGCGAGCGCTGCGGAAAGGTCTTTGCCTACAAGTACTACAGGGACAAGCACCTCAAGTACACTCGTTGCGTGGACCAGGGGGACCGCAAGTTCCCTTGTCACCTCTGCAGCCGCTCCTTCGAGAAGAGGGACAGGCTGAGGATCCATATCCTCCACGTCCACGAGAAGCACAGACCTCACAAGGTGAGCCTGAGCCGAGGTCTCTCCAAACTGACGGGGAGGGGTTGGAGGGGGTTGGGGGCGCTTATTCAGGAAGTGTTTTGGCTGAGCTGAGGTGCTGGCAGCCAGCTTCTGGCACCATACAGGAACAGCTAGTCGTCCTTGGCAGAGCTTAGTGGAATGAGTATTGGATTTATATCCACTACTATATGTGCCCAAACCCTCATGGTCTCAGTGAGTTGGAAGTGAAGCCACACTTCTCTCTCCCAGGACTTTCAGACATTGCCATGCAGGTTTTGCTGCTTCACATACACAGTGGGGGCTCAGCTGTCTGATGGTACTCGACTCGCCCAGCACCAGCAGAGCTGATCTCCCGCATCCCTCGGTCCCCTCTTCAGCCTGGGAGCTGGCAGACATCTGTAGGACAAAATGAGATAGAAGTTGTGTGTTTTGTGTGGGGCAGATTTTCAGCTGATGGAAGCAGGGGTCTCTGCCGAGGTACTTTCCCCATCCCCACCAAACACCTCTGTAGCTCTGTTTTTCTGTGGGAGCACTTTGAGAAGGAAGTCAGACGCCTCCTGAAGGCTTGGGAAGGGCAAGTGCCCAGTGCTGGACATGACACAGCTCCATCAGTCCAAAACTCCTCCAGAGGTCTGCTGTGTAGATTGTCCTGCAGCAGAGGGAATTTAACTTGCCTTTGTTACCCTGAATCAGCAATTTTACCATGCCAGAATGTTGCAGGGGTTTATTAACAGATGAAAACTGTTTTTCTATTAAACATGGGGTATTCAATACCACGGAACTTCCCCCTTCCTATTTCTTTCCCCCTCTTACTTTCTTTTTCCCCCCTTCCTTTTATATGTGAGTGAAATACTTTAGAACAGCAGAAGGTAAACTTGTCTGGGAATACATTGCACTTACATCAGAATAACCTCGATACAAAGGTGCAAAATGCCTCAGCAAAAATCCAAACCCCAACAATTCCCTTTGTTTTGACTAGCCTCAGATGAGTTTATTTTGAACTTCTGAAAGATTATTTACTTCAAGAGACCCCTGAGGACTTTTGATTTAGGAAGCTCATCTTTAGAGCAAAAATAAAACCAGCAGCTGGAGCTAGGTTTACTTTTCTGAAGAGAAGTGGTGATTTTACGGACGTCTTCAGACCTTGCTGCCTGGCTGTGTTGGCTGTTCCTCTTTTGAGGGGGAATCACTTTTAATGTAACTCTTTTAAACACTCAAAAAAGCTTCACATTAGTTTTATTTTATTTTAAAAAGGAAGTTGTTCAACCAGAGTCAAATCCTGACTGTTTCACACAGCTGCTGCTGGGAGCTCTGCTGTTTGCATACAGAACAAGGGTGTGGTGCAGACCCAGCTCTCTGCATGCACAGGAGTACACAACTGTGTGGAGGAAAGCACAGGCAGGCCCCCCTGCACACCTGCTTTCTGGTCTTGGCTCTGCTCTTTTGTGCTTCCTTTCACCTTTATTCCTGCCTCCCCCCAGTGCTCGGTGTGTGGGAAGAGCTTCTCCCAGTCCTCCAGCCTGAACAAGCACATGAGGGTCCACTCCGGGAGCGCCCCTACAAATGTGTCTACTGCAACAAGGTACAGTCTGGCCCTGGCTCTGCCTCCTGCCTGCTTTGGGGAGGGTGTCTGCAGTTCAGCCTGATCCCCAGGGGATTATTTTGGGTGCAGACAGGGCAAGTGGGGTCTGGTCTCAGTGCCCATGCTCTATCCAATGCAGAATTTGTGCTTCATCCCAGTACAGAGCAGCTGCTGGGATGATGTCTAGGAAGCTTTGAAAGCATTTCAGTTCCATCCAGGGCATGCAGAGAGGTCCAGCGTTCCCAGTATTCCCCTTTTTGCCAGGCAACTGGGGTCTTTTGTGTTGTCACACCAGTTCTGGGGTGCACTGAGTGGGCTGCATGTGCAAGACCGGGCTGTGCATGCTTGCCTGGAAGTGGTGGGGATGCAGAAGTGCCTTTGAGAGAACATCAGAGTTGCACAACACCAGGTGCAGTGGGTGCTCAGCTGCTGCTGGACGGACATCCATGGGACTCCAGGTGCTGTGGGGTGTCCATGGGATGTATTGGCACTGCCAGCTCAGGATTTGTCTGGCTGGTTAGGCTAACACAAATAAGCATGTTCAGTGGCTGGACGCACCTGGCCCAGCCAGTCTGGCATCTTTTGCTGTGGGGAGTAGGCTTGGTAGCCTATGGGTGCTGCACTGGGTGGGCTTCTGCATTCCTGGCCAGTTGAACCTCTGAGCCTTAAGATCATATAGCAGGCTGGAATGTCACTGAGGAGAGCAAAGTGGTGGAGAGGAGAAATGCCTGCAGGGATGGATTCCGGCAGCTGGATCCAAACCCCAGCATTTGCCTATGTGAAAGGGTTTGACTCTCTAGAAGTGAACCTGCATGGAGTCTCCTAAACAAAGGCACTGCAGAGCTGATTGGACCAGCAGTGACCTCTCCTTTGACAGCAGAACATATTTCCTGGTGCCTCTGGTCAGAAACCTCTCCCTGAGCTCCAACTCTGTATAGCTGAGTGGTTGCTGCTGGGAGGTGGTTTTCCAGCTATCCAAGATGGGAGCGACTGGAGGCCTTGGTTTTGGGGTGCCCTGCTTCTGGTGGTGTCTGAGCTAGCTGAGCCTGGGGCTGTGGACGTGGATGCAGCACATTGACCTCATCCCTCTCCCCTTGCAGGCGTTCACAGCATCCAGTATCCTGCGCACACACATCCGGCAGCACTCTGGGAGAAGCCCTTCAAGTGCAGGCACTGCGGCAAGGCCTTCGCCTCGCACGCCGCACACGACAGCCACGTGCGGCGCACCCACGGCCGTGACCGCGGCCCCGGGGGAGCTGCCCGGCCCCGCGCAGTGACTGCGGCCCCAGGAGGTGTCCTGGCAGGGCTCTGTGCACCAGAAGGTGACAGCTACCCTTAGAGCTGCTCCTGGGCTGTGTCCAGCCTCTGGACCCCGAGTGCAGGGGCCTGGGGTTTTCTCAACCGGGTCCCCTGGTGCCATACTAGAGTGTAGTCCACCAGGTCCTGCCTCACCTTCCCCTCCTCCCACACCATAACTTCCACCCAGGGGAATCGCAGCATGGCAGGGGTTAGAAGGGACCTCTTGAGATCATGCAGTCCAAGCTTCCTGCCAGAGCAGGAGCCCCTGGGCAGATCATGCCACAAAGGACACAGGAATGTCGCTTCTCAGCCTGCTATGCACAGATGCAACCGAGGAGTGATTCTGGCTCTGAAGGGTCATGGCTGTGGGCTGCCTGGTGCAGTCCCTGACAGGCCTGTGTGAAGGATGCTGTTTACCAGATGCAGTTCCCCAAGCCTGTGGTGTTTGCTGGCTTTGGGTGTGTGGCCAGCTCTGGGCTCTGCTTCCCCTTGGCCTGCAGGGCTGTTGGAGATGCTCTGTTGGAATGCCGGCTGCTGACTGTTGGACCAGCATTGTTAGGGGTGCTTCATTCAGCTCCTGGGACATGGTGATGTGCAGTAAGGGGGGCTCCCTGGGCTGGGATGATGTTGTGATATTCTACCTCCCCTAGGACTGACAAGGTCTTTGCACACGAGTACTGGAGACAAAAGTGTGTGTTTTGTGCCAACCGTAGCCTCCTTAGGCGCAGTGCGGGACAGGATGTTACCTGCACGTGGAGGTCTATCACACAGCCACTGTGTCTGTAAATAACTTGTTCTGCACTAATTCCCTGTGCTTTACTGTACCTGAAGCTGCTCTCTCCTCATGGATTTCATAGCCAAAATATTTAAAAATATATTTATAGATCCACTTGTAAGTAAAATTCTGAGGCCCAGCACTGGGTGGTGTCTGCAGTAAGAGAGCTTCTGTTGCTTGTTTTGGTGTCGAAGATTCCTGCCGGCAGCAGCTTGGACTCTGCACGCGGGGGCTGAACTGGTGAGCTCTAAATGGGTGGGACCCCCAAGCAGAGAATTCTAGCTTTGGAACAGGGGCTGCTCCTGCACCCAGCCAGCTGCGGTCTCCTTCCCGGGGGATGTTCTCATCCTCACTGCACTACCCAGGGCAAAGAGCTGCAGAAGCTGGACATGACAGCATCCTGGATCCTCTGTCCCCTGAACGGGGTTAAAATTGGCCCTGCCAAGGGGAGTGGCAAGTCAAGTCCCTGGGAGGGAGCAGCCAGTAAGGCCCCAGCTGATTTGAAGTGCTTTGCATTAGCTATCTCAGGGATTTTGGATGTTAAACAGAAAGTGACCTAAATAGAAACGGGAGGGTGAGGGCAATCGGGGCTGTTTTGTTGGGGCAGGGGGAGTGGTTAAGCTCTGTGAGCATAACTCTTGCAAAGCCCCTGGCTGCTGAATGGCAATGGGGAGACAAAAAAAAAAAGTGGTCCCAGAGCTCAGGCTGGCCAGTGCTGGGGAACAAAAGCCCTGGCCCCTGACACCTTCTGTATCTCCCTCTCCTCTCCCTGGTCCCCATCCCCCTGTGCTCCTCGGGGGATCTGGGGAGAGGGAGGTGGTTAACTAGTGAGTGAAGGCAAAGAGCAGTGAGGAGCTGAGTGAACTGGAGATGATGCCACAGACAAATATTGATTAGTGCCAAACTGTCCATTAAAAGAGGTCATTCAGCAGGGGAGCCCTGACAGAGTGCAGGGCCTCAGGTACAGGAGGGTTGTTGGCAGACAGGGGCTTTGCTCCCTGCTTTCCCTCTTTCTTCACCTCATTTTTAATGGGACCAGCAGCTTCCCCTCTGGACTGCAGGGTCTGGAGCAGAGCCCGGAGGCACTTGAGTCACTGACACAAATGCAGTGGCAGAGGAGCATCCTCAGCCTGTCAAGAAAAGGGATGGATCCCTGGGCTAACTGGCCAAAAAAAGCAACTCCTGGGTAATCCTTGGAGTGCAGTTAAGAGGTGGAGATCCCTCCCTAGGGAGGAAGGATCCGTCCAGCCTTTGGCCCACGTGGTTGGTGGTGTTCCCTCTGTGTGGGCTGGAGGATGCTGCCTGGCATGATGGGGATGTGGTGGCCAGCTGCTCCCTGCAGAAGTCTCACTTTCCCACAAGTCACACCCCTCCCCCCCCCCCCAGCAGCCCCCGTGTGAGGGATTACCTGCATTGATTCTCTAATGGCTGTTGGGGTGGAGGGCAGGACAGCTTTGCTGCGAGCTCTGGGCTCTCAGAGGCATGAGACCCCCCCCCATTAAGGGGCTCACTCAATAGCAATCTGCACTGGAGCAAATGGGCAGCAGCCCCCAGTCCCTGGTGTAGAGCCATTATGGAGCAGGCAGGCGGCAGGCAGGGCCCTGTGCTGCCTCAGTATCAGTTTCACAGCAGACTCAAACCACTCTTTAATGAAAAGCAGGATTGGTTTTCACTTCTTTTTCCCCAGGAGGTGAAGCCCCAAGTTACCAACCCAAGGAGAATCCATTTGCTTTCTTGAACCTCCCCCAGCCTGATGAAGGGCTGTTTCCCACCAGCACAGCCATCAGCATCCTGCTCTCACTGCTGCTGGGGATGGACAAGGCAGGAGCAGTGAGCTGGGGGCTGGGGGCTTTCTCCTCTGTGCCACATGCAGTGCTGAGACAAGCCCTGCCCTGCAGGGCAGCAATGCTTGGAGCCTTCCTGCTGTGTCTAGAGCTGCCTTCTCCAGGGCTTTCTCCCATCTCCATGCTGGCAGTAAGAGAAGCATCACACCATGTCTCTGAAGAGCTGAGGCAGGGGTCTGCTGGGGGTCCTTGCTCCACACAGTGTAATGAGGCTGATCCAGGCCTTTGCTACTCGACATGAGTTTTCTCTTGGATAGACCTGTGGGCAAGGGTGGTATGAAACCTTGATGGCTGTTACTGTTCTTATCACTACTTTATCACTTTTAAGTACCCCACACCTGTCTGAGCCTTTCCCCCTTAACTCTCAGAGCTGGAGGAAACCCAGGCATGGTTACCTGGAGGCTCACCAACCAAAACCCAGCATGAAAAACATGTCAGCAAAAGGGAAAATCCTTGGGAAAGAGCCACCTGCTTATCTGAGATCTGGGCCCTTTAGCTGTCCCACCAGAGCCCTTCCCAAGGCTGTGCTCAGCCTGATGTGGAGCTCTGAGGCAGAAGGGATGGAGAGAGGGAGCCTGTCTGCTAGTTTTGAGTTTCCATCAAGGAGAGTGTTCAGGGAGGCAGACTTGGAGGAAACCTCTCTGAGCTCAGCTCTGCTTGGGGAAGGTGCCTGGATTTAGAGGGTGTAAGCTCCTGTGTTCCCACCCTGCTGTGATGCTGTTCTCTCCGTGTTTAACGTGCCCTGCCCACATAGGTTGGGTTTGTAACTGTGCAGTATCCAAATTACAAAGTTGTGTTGGCTCCTGGTGGAGTAACTGCCCAGACCTTCTCCAGAGGGTTTGCCCAACTCTGTTTAGCTGCTGTTGGGCTTGCAACTGTGAGGCGTGAGCAGCAGGACCTGGCATGACAAAAACATTCCTCTTTTATGGCTTTGATTTTGTCTCATGGGGGCTGTTTTGGCCTGGATGTTTCTGTGGCAGACAGGTTCCACAGGAGGGCTAAAGGGGATGAAATGCTGTTCTGAATGAGAGAAAATACTTTAACTGGGGGAATTCAGGAGAGAAGGAAAATTGAACTGCCTGGAAGCATTTAAAACCTCCCCCCAAAATCCATGGAGTGCTTTGGTCTGAGACTTGTCTTTAATTACATGTCTGGTAGATGGATGGCTTTCAGCAGCCATAAGGAAATCTGAAGGACTGTCAAATACCTTAAATTGTATCTTTACTTCCTCTGCCATTGGTGTCTGTGGGATGACTCCTCCTCACAGCAGGATTTCACTGGCTTGGAACAAATGCCAGCCCCATCTGAGCAGAGGGTGAGCAGAAGACTTTACAGCCATGGCAGAGGGCAGCAGCTTTTCCTGTGCTGCTGCCAGCTGTGGCTCCCTCAGGCCCTGGTGGGCCAGGGGTTCCTTCCCTCTCCAGCCTCTGGAGGTTTAGCATCCCTTGCATGCTACTTCATGTTCCCTGGCCCCTTGTGCAGTAGGGCAGAGCGGATGGTGCCCAGCTGAAGGGGTGAGTCCCTGGAAGCAGCTTTGCTGCCAATACATCTCAGCACTTGCGCTCCGGGGAGCCGCTGCGCCGTGTGGCTCTGGCTATTGATCCGTGCTCTGTAGGTCCATATTTGTCAAGCACTCAGAGACACATTATCAGAGATTTCTACATGAGAGAGTAATTAAAGGCCAGCCTCATAGTTCTCACACCCAAGGCTGGAGCACAGCTCCTGCAGCCTTTAGGAGCTCTTCACAAGTTTAACCTGCTGGAGTTTAATCCTAGCGGCTTCAGCTGCAGATGGCTGAGTCCTGTCAGAGCTTCTATCAGGAAAGGACCCAGGACACAGGGGCAGTGCTGACCTTGGGGCACATGTTTTCCATGCAGGAGCAGAAGGTGATGTTCAGCTTCCCCTGGCCAGCAGATCCCAAATGCTTGTGGCTGGTAAATGGTTGTGTGTGGCAATAACCGCCGCCCAGCCCTCTGGCAGGAGACTTGTCCAGCTGCCTGATGGGGGAAATCTGATTTACCAATAAACATTGCTTTGGAATTAACAAAGCTGATGGGAATGGAGCCAGCAGGAACCTTCATTTATCCGTGGAGGAGTTTCCCCCCCTCCTTCTTGGGGCTTATTGCCTGCACTAATGGGGTCCCGGTCCTTTCCTGATAGATGCCTGAATGCAGGCAGCAGATTTAAAGATAATAATGACAATGACTCTGGTAATAGTCGGCTCTGTAGCCTCAAGCTGGCCATGGGGAGTGTGAAAGCATCTTGGCCCAGCACTTTCCTCCTTTCCTGCTGGGAGATTATCTCCACCCCTCAGGAGTTTAACCTGCTTTGAGGGTCAGCCCTGCTTGACCTGCTCTGTTCTGACACCAGAATTGACATGTAAGGGTATTTGCAGCCATGTCTTTTGATTTCACCACACTGGCTCCTTTGCAGCACAATAGCTCCAATCCTGCAGCCTCTGGCTGGGTTGCTCTGGGCAGCACCTCTGGCTTGTGTAGGGCAGCCTCTGTTTTGTGGACTGCTGACTGCCACCTTCTCCAAGGCCCTGGTCCAGTAGCCAGGATGCAATGGAGGAAGGTGTTGGAGCTATTTTGGTGACCTTCTGTTTGTGGTTTCTTTGCTGAAAGGTGGTCTAAGAGGGAGCAAGGCTGATGGACACTGTCACAAACAGCTCTTAGATCTTTGTCCTCAGATCTTCAGAGGTTTTGTAAAGACAGAGAAGGATATCAGCCCCAACAGAAGCAGCACAGAGTGCCGCTGAACTGTTGCACATCTGAGAGTCCTGAGCAGCAGAGAGCACAGTTCTGTGTTTGCTTTCTTCCTTGGCCCAGCCCAAAGCAAGCAAGTTTCCCTCTTGAGCACTTTGCTGTGCTGTCCCTGCCAGCTCCTTGTTCTGCTGCCTGTGTTTTCCTAATGCAGTTTGGCCAATTCCTCTGTGACTGTGCTCAGGAACCCACCCAACGATCTCCTCTGTTGGAGCTGGGCATTGGAGGAGGGAGGTTGTCTCTCCCCATTGCAGCTGGGCTCCAGCAGCTCTTCACTACAGCCCAGACAGGTTGCTGTGGCTGTTTCTCCCTCTCCTCAATGAAGTTTATTGTTATAGGCTTTAGGTGTATCTGGAATTTCCTTCTCCTGCATGGCTGAGCTCCCTTTTGTGCTGACTTTCACCCAGGAGATGAAGCTCTTTTGTTATTTTAAACGCTGAACAAATGGACACAACTTTGTACCTACTTAAACTTTCCAGATTATCATTAGCACACATATGGGGAAAGATCTGAGGCTCAGAGGGTCTTTGGGAGAAGGCCAGATGTCTGCATTGCTCCAGTGAAACCCCACTGCCTGCTACAGCACTGCTGCTTGAATTCACTCCCTGGCTGGCCAGTTCTTGAGAAAACAAAACACACAACCCCCCAAACAAACCACCCCCAATCCTAATCTCTCTGCTAAAATCCTCCTGGTCTGTCACACCTCTTAATTCCTCCACAGCACTCAGTAGCTGCTCCCCTCACACGCCATGGGCCTGATGGAAAGGCAGATAGGTGAGCAGCACCCATTGTGAAACCTCTTGGCTTGAGTGACCAGAAGAGACCAGCCTGGGGAGTAGGGAGGAGCATCTTGTGGTCTCTTTAAAAGTCTCCTGGAGGTGGTGTTCAGGTTGGGGTTGTTTTTCCTTGCCTTGGTACTGGATTTTCACAATCAGGATGTCCTTGGCTGCTCCTCATCGATGGGCTGTCCCAAGGCCCCTGCTGCATTTAACCACAGTGTCTGTAAATAAAAGCTTCAAAAAGAGACCCAAAGAGCTGGGGAGAACATTTACTCTTCCTCGTGTGAAGGCTTCTTACCAGAAATTGATTTCTTGATGTTTTAAATGCCTCTGAACACAAAGACCCTCCCAGTGCACCTCAGCTCTCAGCTCATGTGTGATTGACAGCTGTGAGTACATCTGCATGGACCACATCTGCCCTGCTCAGGGATTCTATTGAACATCTCTTGTCCTGAGAGGTGTGACCTTGAGCTGGGTCTGTTTTAGCCAACTCAGCCTGGTTAGGAATCTTCCATTAATGTTCTCGAGTGAAAGCTATAGCTCAGGCCCCTGGGATCTGGGGGCTTTTCATGCCCTCTCTAGGCTGCATTTGTTAAACAGGTGCTGAGCAGGATGGATCCTACCCTGAAACCTGCATTGTGCTGAGGCTGGCACCCTGCTCACTGCAGCTCGCCTCTGAGTTCCTTAACTCACAACCTTTAGGTGCACTTCAGACCAACACTTCCACACACTGGGAGGAAAGAGTATAGGAGAAAGAAGACTTTCTTCCCCCTTTGCTTTACACAGAACTGGCTCTTCCCCTGCTGTGCTGGCGTTTGTCATGCTGGGTTTCCACCCCCACCCCCGGCACAGCAGAAGAATGAGGAGGCTTTAGC
The DNA here is from genome assembly GCA_033816785.1 of Picus viridis. Taxonomy (NCBI): domain Eukaryota; kingdom Metazoa; phylum Chordata; class Aves; order Piciformes; family Picidae; genus Picus; species Picus viridis. The sequence goes on from CM066571.1 coordinate 3,296,874, forward strand.
AGAGGCTGGAGCTCCCATACTTGATGAGCAGGTTCTCCTCGGAGTGACAGTGTGAGAGGTGCAGGCAGGGTGGAGTGAGCCTGTGTAGAGGTGGCCACCAGGCTTCTGGTAGGACCACGTATCCTGCAGATCAGTGCCTGCACAGGGGGAAGCAGAGGATGAGCAGCTCCTTACCAGGAGTGCCTGTGGGCAGGAATGGCAGGTCCTGCACTCCTGGCCAAGCCTGCCTTGTCCTCTCTTCCTGCTGCAGCTGGCTGTGCATCCAGCACTTGGCCTAGGTGAAGGCTTGGCAGCAGGAGCTGATGGCTCCTCCAGTGCTCTCTGTGCCCCCCGAGGCTTATCTGGCTTGTGTGTTTCTGAGCAGGGTGGGGGGTGGTGGGAGAAGGAGAACAGGTAATGAAAAAAAGGGACAGGGGGAAGGTATCAGTTGCTACCTGAGCATCTGTGGAAATGAGGCTGGAGTCTGTAAGTATCTTATCAGGACAAGGCAAAGGTCAGGGGAGCTATGGAGGGTGAGGAGGAAACAGCAGTGAGGAGAGGAGGAGCAGGGACAGGTGAAGGCAAAGAGCATGTTCCAGAGAACAGGAGGGAGATGGGTTGGACACTCAACAGGTGTTGGGCATTTGCTGCCTGAAGTTCTTGTCTGACCCTGAGCACAGCTGAAGTGCATCAAGCCAGAGGTGTCTGGAGAGCTGTGCCCTTTCCTATGAGCTGAGACTCTGCACTTACCTTGCTCCTAAGCACCCTTGGGGGTGGGGGGAAAGGACAGCCATGAAAGCAGGGTGACAGCACAACACTATGATGTTAAGCTCCTCATAAGTCCCTTCCAGGGCAGTGTGACTCAGAATGACAACAAATGAGCAGTGCTGTATCTCACAAACCCATTGCTGTCCCCAGCTACAGCTTAGGTTCTGCTGATGTCCTAAGAGAGGCTGGGACCCAAGGGGCTGTGGGGTGGTTCTGGGAGGGCTGTGTCAATGCAAGGGAAAAGCAGACTCTGCTTCCTCAGCAAAGACCAGCACCAGTAGAGATGATTTACTGCACACCTCTAGCATGCTGCACCCTCACTGGGTGAGTAGGACTTTAGCTCCTCTGTACTGGGGTGAGTCTGGCACAGGGCAGCTGTGATTTCACACCTTTAGGAAGCTGTGGGAGGTAGCTGGAAGCCAATAATACACAAACACTGGTTGGTGATGTAAACCTTCACTGAAAACGTAAACCTTAAATGGAAGCAAGACCCTGAGGCCTGAATACAGGGACAGGAAGGCATTTCTGGAGTTCTCCTTAAAATCTGTGCTAGGGAATTTACCCTGCTGTTGCCAGGCCAGGGATTTAGAGCTGAAATGTCAGAGAATGTGTAATAGCTCAGGAGTGAAGATGCTTTTGCAGTACTTGCCCTGGAGCCCCAGGAAGAGCCCCTGACTCCTTATCAGTCCCATGACCAAAGGTGAGAAGAGCTCACTCCTGGCCGTGCTTTGTTTTCCAAACACTCCACCACGGGATCTGCCTGGAAGCAGCCTCTCTAATGGCAGGCTCCCTAAGAAGGAAGAGTCCCTCCCCTCGGTGATGTTGCACACAAAGGTGGGCGAGGTGGCTCTGAAAGGCTCTGGAGACCCTCCTGAGCAATTGATCCTTAGCACTATTGAGAGTCCTTATTGCCCACTACCTCCAGACAATGTACTGCACAGAGAGTTGTGGTTTGTTGCAGTGGGCTGTGGGAAGCATAATGGAGGTGCTTGGTGCTAGACATTGTTTTGAAAGGCAGACATTGATGAACAGAAAAAAGCTGCTGGTCAGAAGAGACAAGGGTGGCATTTAATGAGGAGCCCTGGTGGGCACCCCTGGCCATGCCACCTGTGCAGCTGGGTGGGAAAGTGGTAGCTTGAGAAACTTCATCACTTCATCACAGCCACCCTGGCCACGCTGAATTCTCTGCTAGCACTCTTGTGATGCTGGGGAATTAAAAACCTGATCTCCCTTTGCATACCTGGGTAGCCCTTAGGTCTCCAGCAACAGTGTGGAGTTGGGGGCAGAGGAGCTGGGAGCCATGGGAGAAGTGCCACCAGCTCCATTTTGGCCACTCAGTTAAACTTGCTCTGCCTCAGCTGGGTGCTGCTTTGGCCGTGCTGTGTGGCAGCTGCTGCAGCAACCCTTCAGAACCGAAACATCTTCTGTGGTATCATCAACGTGAAGTGAAATCTACCGGCTGGCTCTCCCTGCCTCTGCACAGGCTGCAGAGAGTGTGCAGCAGAGGGCAGGGTTCTGCCAAGCCTTGCCCAGTCCATCAGTACTCTGTACAGGAGGAAACCACAACCCTTACACCCCGGGCACCACCCTCCAGCCGCAGCAGCTCAGCGCCTGGGAAAGGCCCCCTCGGCACAGGGCTGCCACCAAGGTGCCTCTGGTTTGGGGAACTCCACTGAGAAAATTCGGTTTGGGGAAACTCAGCAAGCTGTCCTGCTCCAGGAGGGGACAGAGCCCCCTGCACAGCTCTGTCCCTTGGGGCACGTTCCTTGTGTGCTGCAGGCAGCGGGGCCTGGCTCTGTCTATCCTTAGTTTGCCCTTGCACTGTTCAGCATCAGTGCAGTATCGATTGGAATTAGGAAGTTAATAAGCTTTGGGCTAATTAATCAGGTGGGTAGGGACTGGAACTGCACTGTAAGGCTTAATCAAGTCATCAAAACTCTCAGGCCCTGCAGAAGGTAATTAAAGGATACCTGTTCTGGGCTAACAGCAGAGGAGGGGAGGGCAGGCGCGAGACAGAGAAGCTCCATTTGCTTCTGTGCACTTTGCCAGCATAAATCAGACCAAAGGGCCCAGGTGTGGTGCTCAGCTTCCCATCAGCAAATGAAGCTGGATGAGTTATCAACCAGAGAGGCATTCAGTCCGGCGGTGGGGGGCAGTTGCCTCTGTGGTACTGAGCTCTGCAGCACCATCTCTTACTGCCTGAGACTGCTAGCCCCAGGCTGCTGGATACAGAGTGAAGCCCCACGGCTTACAGAACTGATTCAGAAATAAAACCCGTGCCTGAGAAGGCAAAGCTGGTGGATGTGAGAGTATTTTGTGGGTTTGGGTGCTTGCCTTAGAAAGCTGAAGTTCAAACCTTCTTTACTACGTTGCTTTCTGAAAGGAATTTGAGTGCCACAAAACCCCTCAGTGGTTTCATTAAGAAGCCTTTGTGATTGCCCTCCTGCCTGTACTTTGCAGCTCCTTGCTGCCAGGTTAGTAACAGTGCAGACAGCACACAAGAAATAACCACCACTGACCTAAGCACAGAACTCAATGTCTTGCATGCTCGTGGCCACTGATGGGGCTCATGGTGGGTGCCAGCTAGCCACCAGAGCTGAACAGCAGCCTGCTGGCATCCAGTGCCAGTCTGGGTGTTGCTTCACTGGAAACATCAGGCTGGTTCAGGGCATGAAGTCAGCCCTGACTGATTGATTCATGTCTCCATTCTGGACATCTCTCCTGACGTTGTCACTCTCTTGTTATCCCCTACCAAAGTTCTGATTCTTGCCAGTCATTGCTTGTCCTGCCCTGATCTCCCTGCTACAGGCCTGGACATTGCCACGCCTTGTCCCCGAGGCTGCTGTCCTCCAGCAGAGGTGCCAGAGCAGTGAGCTGTGTGGAGCTGAGGAGCTTCCACCCTCCTGGGACGCTGTGGTTTGGCAGGAGATGGGATTAGGAGGCAGATGAGCTCTTGTGCTCAGCAGGAGCCAGACCCATCAGGGGGTGTTGTGCCACTCAGAACAGTGATCAAATAAACAGCAAGAAGAGCAGAGAAGGGAAACAAGCAATCAGGGTCTAACAATTCACCGGTTTGGCTTTGTCTGTGCTGTATTTAACAGGCTGCTTCAGCTGCCCTGGGAAGACCCAGGCAGTAGAGCAGGAACCATGTTTAGGGTAGCCTCTACTGTCAGATATCAAAAGACCCCAGGAAAGGCCTTCCCCATCTCTGGGTTGAGAATGGGGTCCCAGCAGGGCACAGCCAGGTATGCCTGGGAGACCCTGCTGGAGGTTAGGGTTGTGTGACTGGGGGTTGGACAAAGGCTCTGATTCCTCCCTGTAGGTGAGGCTGGGGGCTGCTGCTGGGGCAGAGCAAAGCAGAAGGATGTCTGCAGATGTCTTGTGACTGCCTGTGGTGTCTTCTGTGAGCACAGGAAAGAAACCCCTGCCTGATGTGCTGAGAGGCTGAGCTGGTCCCCTGACCTTCACTGATGGTTTTCCCATCTATAACCTCTCCTGCTCTGGTTTTTTATCAGCTGCAGCTCCATGGGGCTCTGTCCCCTCTGGCCACTCAGCCTGCAGCAGGACATTTATTTAGTGGTGCTTACTCCTAAACATGAGTCCCTGATCCTTTGGAACTGATGCTTATTAAGATTGGCCTAATTGAGCTGTCACTCATTTACTATTTATCTCTAGACCCTTTAACCTGTCTCTATCCATCTGAACAGAATAAGGCTGTCCACAAGGATTCCTCTGCTCTGGAGTACAGGCAGCTTGCAGATGGCTCTGGGGCTTGGTGCACAGCACCACCACCTCCTTCAAGGAGAGACTGATTTGCTGTGTCTGGTGGGAGCTTTGCTGAGTCTCTCAAGCATAACCAAGCCCCAGGTGTGTGGCACTGACTGCATGAGCCTCCCTTATCCTGCCTTCCACGGTGCTCCTGCTGCTGCGAGCAGCCATGCTGCTGGGCCGGGGCTGCTTTGGTTATTGGTGTTTTGTAACCTTTTTTCCCCCACTTCTTTAATAAATCAGGGCAGTTTTCCAGTCTGGAGCAGAGGATGTGCCCATGAGATCAGAGCATTAGGTCAGCTGAGGGAGCAGCACCACGGAGTAGGAACCAGATTGGGTCAAGAGGAGGAGGACTTGCACCAGGCTATCACCTACCTGTCTGTGACATCCTGTGCCCATTGCTGCAGGTCAGACTTCACCATTGCTCTTGGGGATCTATCAGTTGCATCCCAAAGCTGGCCCTGAGTACCTTCTGTTTGTGTTGCCAACCTTAAACTGCAGCTGCTGGTGGAAATGGCCAAATGGGGTTTGGAAATGAGCTCCTAAAGGTTTGTGTTTAAGATGCTTCAGGGACTTGCTAATCACATTGCTCAGGTCTTGGTAGCATGGGGAGATGCTCTTGAAAAATCTGAGTTTCTCTGCTGCCAGGGTTTTGCAGGAGCTGAGGCTTGCACTATGTCCCAACAGTTCCAAATGCTGCAGCTGCACTTCTCTGCTGCTGGAGGATAATTACACAAGCAAAGGTAATTTCATACTCTTGGATCTCGCTGCTTGCTGTTGGTACCGTGGTGTCTTCAGGTCCTCGTATCAGGGGTTGGAGCTGGATGATCTTTAAGGTCCCTTCCAACCCAAACCGTTCTGTCGTCCTGTCTGAAGTGCTGCTGACTCACCACCTTCGCTAGTGTCGAGGGATTGTTTGTCTCAGGTGGAAGCCCTTGGAGGAGCCTGAGGAAAATTCTCTTCCTCCTGCAGTAGCCCAGGGCTAGTGCAGACCTGGGGCAGAGGAAGAATGGGTCCTCACCATCCCAGCCAAGTGCCCTAATCACTGATCTACTCCTCACTCTGGGCAGGAGATATCTCTCCAAATTCCTGTGCTGCAGAGTCCTTTTCTAGTGAGGGTTTCCTGGAGGGGGCACATTCCCGGCTAATGTCTCCAGATCCAGAAATTAGCATGAGGCTTAAAAACAGAACAAAACTTGTTGAAAATTCCTCAACGATTCCCGCTCGAGGGCGGGGCTTCTGTTGCAGCAGCTGGGAGGCTGCAACAATGTCACTGGGGTGCAGCAGCAGGAGGATACTAGGTGGGCAGGGGCAGTGCAGGAGTGACCCCATCCCCAAACCCTCTGCACAGCCCAGCCGTGACTGGGAGGGGAGGGCCCTGTACCGATCAATTAATCCTTGACCCATTTGCTTCTCTAGGTGGATCCTTGGGGACTGACAAATAATGGATCCAATATTTGGATGCAATCAACGCTGACATTATGAGAGTTAATAAAACTCATGATCCTGTGGCTGTGTGCTCCCCGTGGCAAGGGAGAGGATGCTAATTTAACGTTTTTTTAATTAACTAACCTCCTCGGTAGCCACAAGCCCCTGCCTCCAGCTAGTGCTTTAGAAACGGAAACAAACCTGAGAGTGAAGCTGCTTCTGTAGCAGCTCAAATGACGCTGCCTCTGCCTGGATAAGCACAGCTTCATCACTCTGAGCTCTCTTCTCCCCAGGACAGGCTGCTGCTCTGCATCTGGTGATGGCAGATCTGGGACCCCATCCTGTCACAGCTACAGGTCCCTGTGCCTGCCCCGGTGACTCCTACCTTAGCAAATTCCACTTGAGCTAAATTCTCAGCCTCATTTCAGTGACTTCAGGATGTCTGCATGGGTTTAAATCAGTGGTTTAAGCATCTCCCTCTGGGTTTATTTACAGGCACAAACCCACAGGCTGGAAAGGAGCCCTCACAAATCTGGGTCTGCATTAGGACCCCTCCCCATCCCACCCTCTGACTGGATCATCTGTCACTGTCTCCATGCCTTCCTGCCCCACTCCTGATCCATTCACTGCCAATCACCTCCTGGACACGAGGGAAGAGAGGTTTATCCCCTGGTAAGTACAAACTCAGTGTTTGAAGTGTCTGCTGACAGCGCTGCCCTTCACACGGGGCACTGGGATGCCCCCATGGTGAAGGAAGTCTTCCAAACCATCCCCCGGACCACCAGCCCCCTCCCCTCTCAGGTGCATTAAACCAGTTGCTAAAACGCATGAGCCTGAAACTGGCGCTGGGGCTGCGATCCCATTAAGGTCAGTTCAGTTTTTATGTCGCTTCTATTTCGGGGCTTTAAGACGCTGCCAATCACCTCTAATTGCTCTAAACAGCCTGCATTAAGTGTGATTACCCTGCTGAATTCCCACTGTTGTCAGGGTCTTTATTTCAGCAAAAAGTCTGAGCACTTATCAGATCTTCCTAACAAAACCCTTGAGCTGCAGCCCAATGCCTTAACCCTGCTGTGCTATTGTCTGTGCCAGCTACATCCTGTGTCTAACTGTGGCCTCCTTGATGGATCTATGTAAATATGGGCTGCAAAGAGACCTTTTGTTAGGTAAATATGGAAATTCAAATAAGGACACAACACAAATGATTTGGCCACCAAGCCTGCCGCAGCCCAGCCTCGCACAATGTTCTTATCTGCAAAGCCCTCACATCTCTACTGGCAAACCTCCAGCAGGAGCGGGAGGCAAGTCACAGGTTTAGGGGTCTAGGTGTAGGGGTTACAAGTCATGATGGAACAATAGCAGAGAAATGCAATAACTGCAATGTGCTTGAAACACAGAGAGTGCATCAAAGTATGCAGAGGTCTTTATTGCGTAGTTTTTAATGATGAAACCAAAGAGGGGAAAGCCTGGGAGGGAATTTGGCATCCATACCAATGTCCTGCACTTTATGAGGCCTTCACTGGCTTCTGGTGCACCACGTTCCGGTGGATATTTGCTTTGCCACTCACAGGTTGGGGAAAATGAGCCAGGCAAGCCTGGGTTTAGGTAGCTGGGTTGAGATAAGCATCAATCATCCTGTAGAGGCCAAGTTCATCTGCAGCAGTGGTCTGATGCAGATCAGCATTCCTTGCCCTGGCTGCCACAGTAGCAGAAAGGCTTCAGCCACCACCAGCAAGCCAGCTCCACAGTTAGTTGTTGGGAAGATGCATTGTTGATGTGCTTGAGGAGTTTGTTTCACCACAGAAGGAACCCTGCAAGGGCTTCAGTCCTCTCTGCACCCTGCAAAATAAAACCCAAGACCCCAGAAGATTGGATTCCATCAGGATATGCCCATGAGCAATGCTGAGACCTTGGCATGGCACTGTCAACACTGCCATGAGCATCACGGAAGTGGATGGTCTCAAACCCAGCAGTGAGTGGCTGTAATCTCTTCTGGAAGTGCTGTGGTTAAGATCCTCTGGAGCTCCTTACAGTGAGTAGATTAGCACCTTAGAAATCAGTTCAGGAACAGCACTGGCCTGAAGGTGCTGAGAAAACACAGTATGTGAGTGTCTCTTTTTCCAGAGACCTTTCAATGCAAATGGACAAGATAAGTGCAGGAGGAGGAAAAGGAAGCCAGGAGTCAGTGCAGTGACCTGCAAACAGTCAGCTGCAGGGGCTTGGGGAGGGGAGGGCAAAGCTGAGGGAGAGGGAAGGAGGGAGCCAAAGAGAGAGGATTAGGAACACAAAATGGGCAGAAAGGTGAAAGCATGCAGACAGCTGTAAAGATATTCAGTGGCTCCTGCTTTGGCTGCTGCTCTGTTGGCACCACATCATTCCTTGGCCAGTGCAGAATTTTCTGTGGGAGCACCAATTTTACTACTTAGCCTATGGGAATCTTCTCTGAGCTCCATGGGAGCAGGAGGCTGGGCCCTTGGGGGTCTCATGCTGTCTTATCCTGGCTAGCAGATCCTGGCTCCCTGACAGAAGTTTCAGCCCTGGCTTTGGAGGCCATGCTACAGTAACACAAACCCTGCTGCTTCTGCTGAGATTTCCAGCAGTGGATGTCAGAGGCTGTCTCGCTTGCTGGCTGTCAGAACTGCAGAGAAGAACTGATCCTTCATGCTGCAAATGCAGCCTGTCCAGCTCCTCCTCATGCTGGAGATGCTAAACGACCCTTCAGCCTCTACTGAGAAGCATTATCTGCCCGATTAACGGGCCAGAAAATGATTAGATAAAACGCCAGCCTGGAGTGCCCTCAGAATCCAGGGGAGGAAAGCTGACACTGCCTCGGCTCTCACACTTCAGGGATGTAAAGGGTTCAGATGTCAGCCATGGCTGGCAGAGGGCTCTGCAGGACACTTTAGGAAAGCAGAAATGCAAGGAAGGAGAAGGGCAACGTCCACTATGCAGGGAGCCGTGGCCAGCACGTCCCAGCTGGGGTGGCTGAAGAAGGTGAAGGTCAAGTGGGCTGACCACAGGGGCTGGGCAGTGGCTCTGTGTGACTGCAAAGAGCACCTCCCCAGGCACTACACCAGGGCCTGTCATGACCTGGAGTTTGGTCTCTCTGGTGGCAGTCAGTCTCTTCTAACATACAAGTGACAGGACTAGAGGGAAGGGCCTCAAGTGGTGCCAGGGGAGGTTCAGGTTGGATATGAGGAAAATTTTTTTCACAGGCACTGGATCAGGCTGCCCAGGGTGGAGTCCCCATCCCTGGAGGTGTTCAAGAAAGGGGTGGCCATGGCACCTAGGGACATGGTGTAGTGGCCATGGTGGTGTTGGACTGATGGTTGGACTGGAAGGTCTTAGAGGGCTTTTCCAACCCAAACGATTCTCTGGCTCTGTAAATATATGTAGGTTCCTGCAAGCAGGAGAAGAGCAATTAGCAGTTATCAGCGGTAAGGAACCATCTGCACTCAACACAAAACGTTCGCTTTGCCTTTGAAAATGTTGAACCACCAAATCACATAGGTCCCTGTGGACCTGGCTGGCCAGCCATGGTGTCCTGGTCTTGCTGGGCCAGAGCCCTGGGCCAGCCATGAGCTGCAGGCTCCTAGCAGTTTGGAGCCAGCCAAAGCAGTGACCTGAGGCAGAAGGCAGAGGTGGGGAGGATGGAGGGGATCTGGTGCTGGCTGCACACACATTGCAGGTCTGCAGTGCCAGTGCAGCCCTGGGAGGCCTGAACTTCTCCTGGCAGCTGTTTGCCCTTCTCTGAACCTTCAAATGCCTGAAAGAAATTAATTTGTCTGTTTCTGCCTTTCTTCACCTACATTTGCACTTCTGCTTGGAATTAACCCTTGCTCCTGGAGGATAAATCACTGCACCTGAGACCTTCAGGTGGCAGCTTTGGCAGGACAAGAGGTCTCCAGGTGAGCAGGCTTCTACCAGGGCCTGATCCTCAGCCCTATACAACAGAGTGGGAACAAGGAGTGGAAATGCTGCGGGCTGGCATCATGCGCTCCCCTCCCTTTGTTCCATGGCCGGGATCGGGGTGGAAGGGGTTGAGGGCGCCCCGGGTGCTTTGGGTGGCGTTACACTGCCCTCTGCTGGCCAAGCAGCGACATGGCGGTTTGAGTTGCGCTTAAAGCCATCCGGGCAAGGCTGGCTCCCGCCGCAAAGAGCGGCAGGGGTGATGGCAGCCACCAAACTGGGTCGTGCTGCCAGGCTGCAGAAGCCTGAGTGACAGCTGCAGAAAGAGCAGCACAGCACCCTGCACTCTGGAGATTTGTCTTCATAGCCAGAGTCAAGCTCGGTCCTGAGCCAGCGACATCTACGCTGTCCAGCAGCCCTGAGCTAGTCTTTGCCAGCTGAGGTGACTTTGTGCTCTTTGATCGCATTTGGTATGCACGACCCACCCGGAGGCTGCTCCCAAAATGCAGCAGAGCCCACCACAGCTCATGCCTGTTCTGTAGGTACCTGGGGAAGGAAGCCCACTCCTAGAGAAGGACCACACCAAGGTTTCCTTCTGCTGTTGGAGGGGGACAGCCAGTGCCATGAAGCTGCCGGGAGATTTTGATGCTCCTGCCTCTCACAGACAAATGGTGCCCTGCTGCCACTAAGGCCTTTATGAGCTGCTTGGCTGGGAGGATGGCGTGGCCAAAACTCACTACCCATCTGAGGTGAGCTAAGATCCTGCTCCAACTGAGCTGCAGCTGAAATCCCACAGGGTTTGTCCTCTTCATGCCAAGGGGACCCTTCTCGCAGGGACTGCAAAGCCTGCAGAAAGCACTGGCAAAGCTCCACTGGTTCCTGTGCCAGAGCAGCAGAGCCCTGGTTGCAGTCCAGCAGACAGTGCATGGCACTTTAAGTTCCTTCCTCATGAATATTTCCAGAGGCAGGAAGTGTTGCTGCAAAGCTGTTTTTTAATGCTGATTTAAGTGATTCATGGCATTTCCAAATACTGGTTTGTCATGGTGGTTATTGACCAGCTCTGTCTGCCACCTCCCTGCTGCCCTTGAACAGGTCACAGAGGTTTTATGTTTAATGCAAAAAAGCTTTACAAAGAGCCTTTGAGAACCTTTCATTTTCCTTAATGCAGTCAGCTCAGATGTGCTGCTGGAAGCCCTTTCCACGTGGCTCTTGCACATCTGATGCATGATGAAGCGCAGGCTGCAGTGGGAAAGTGCCAAAACATCCTCAGTCTTCCCAGTTTATCCTTTCCCCTTGCTTTTTGCCTCCACAAAGGCTCACACTGAATCACTTCATGAGCAGATGTTTGTGCTGCTCCTGCTCGCTGCCCCCAGGCAATGGCCCAGCCTGGAGGCTGTCACTAAGCAGGGTGCCACCTCCTCCCCTCCTTGGGGACCACAGGAGGTGTTGGCTGTGGTTTTCCAGGCTGTCCAATGGACACATCCCCTTTCTGCTGTCAGCTGTGAGGCAGAGCAGGACTTGCTTCACAGCAGCCAGCCTCCTGTCTGGCAGAGATGCAGATGGTGCCCACACAAAGCCCTGGGTTGTTTGTGTCACCACAACATGGGCTGAGACCCTGCAGGTGCCCTGGCTCTCCAACTCCACAGCTGCAGTGGAGATGTAGTCTGTGGTGTCCTTGCAGGGATTACAGAGGGATTTTCCTGGCCTGTGTGGGTTCTTCCCATCACAGCCTGCTCAGGGTGTCTGCAGCCCTTGCCAGCATGACTCAGTGCTCTGCTGAGGCAGATGGTGTCAAGATGGATGAGCTGCCTGCCTCCTCCCAGCCAGCCAGGGCAGCGGGGGCACTGGTGTGAGGGCAGTGCCCAGTGCCGAGGGAGTGCATTAAGGGATTGCTGCTGAGGGGATGAGCTCTGCCATCCAGGAGCTGCAGTATCTGACCTGAATAGCACAATTCTGTTAAGATGGACCCTTGGTACATGCATCTGCACAGATCTGATTACTGAGGCACAGCCAGGTCTGCACCACCTGGGCTGGTGGCTGTGGGATCAGCCCTTGGGCATCCCCACGTCTGGAGCTAGCGGGGTCCCAGCTAAGCTTTGCCTGCCTCGCTGAGGCAAATGGGCTCATTCCCACCTCTACAGTACTCTCGGGTTCCTTTCTTTTGGAGCACTGCTAAAAGGAAAGGCTGCCCACCTGGCACTACTCTTCTCACCAAGAGTCGGAGCAGCAATGGACTTTTGGGCGTTTCATACCACAGCAGGCTTTAACAATTAACAAGCAATTAGCAGTGATTTGGTTTGTTTGCCTTTTGCTCTGCTATGAAACTGCTGCTGCTGCCAGCTCTAAATGAGGTTGCTCTAAACGAGGTTGCTCTCCGGTGGCAGCACCTCCGAGTGTGCTGGGAGCAGCTCGGTGCAGTCTGGGTGAGCTGCACTCTGAGCTGCCTTTCAGCCCTGCCCTCCTGTGCCCAGCGCTGTCACCTAGGCTCCTTCAGATGCCTCTTTCCCACTCTAGGTCAGGTTGTTGTTGTTTGCAGGGGTGGGAGCATCACCTCAGGTGCGCTGTGAAAGTCACTGTACTGCTTCCCTGGAAGGAACAACTGCCTCTGGCTAGAGAGGCACCAGGGCCAGCAAATAACAGCATTTAAATGTATTTTACATTTAAAACAAGCAACATCTGTGTAAGCAGAGCAGGCACCACCGTAGCAGGCAGGCAGCCTTGGCCCTGCCACAGCACTGTACAGTGAGCAGCAAATCCCACTGCCTGCCTGGGTTGTTTATAACCATATCTCGATCGCCAGTTCGTGTTGCCTGAGCTCTGGATAATTACAGTAGCCTCTTAATGTGTTTTACCCTTGAATTATTGACAAGTGTTTTCAGCCTTAAATCCACTTCAATGTAGCATAGATTTCTGAAGTGATCGTTGCCCTGCCTTGTGTCTCTTCTGTTGCACTTCAGAGACTGCAGAACATTTGTGTGCTGGCTTTGATGTGTGAAGGGAGGCTCTGCAAACCCCTCAGCTATGGCCAGACAGCATCTCAGCAGGACTGGTACCCAGCCGCCTCCTCCTCTCCCTTTTGCTCGCTCATTTCACCACATCCAAACCCACCTTGCCTTTTCCTCCCTTTTTAGAGGAAGCTTCTCTTCAGAAGGAATTTTGCACACACAACACATGACCCAGGAGCCAAGGGTAACAGCTACCAAAACGAACCTGACACTGTTTAGCAAGAGATTTGCTAGCAACGAAGGCAGGCTGATGGCTCCCACAGTCTCAGGCTGGGTGCTTTGCTTGGTGCTGGGAAATGCTGTGATCACTCTCACTTTCCCCTGGCTCTCTGGCAGTTTTAATGTGATTTTATCCGCTGTGGAGGAACAGGAATTTATTGTAAGGACCTCTGTTAGGGGTTTATCAGAGTCATCTCTTGAAGAAGTCATTCTCCTGCTTTGGACTCTCAGGAATTTAAGGAGATTGTACTGCTAGATGTTTATAGGTGCAGGAGAACAGTCCCAGTACTGCTGGTGCCCTGTCGCTGTCAGAACTCACCCAACAAGCACAGATCACAGCTCCTGCCTGGCTGCCAGGGCCACAGGAGAGGACATTTCCCTCCTCTCTTCCACCCACTTGGAAGATGTGACTTGTCTGACCAAGGTCTGCACACCAAGCCAGTTGTGCTCCTGGACTGACATTGTAGTGCCTCAAATACAGTTTCAGAGCTAGAAATGCTCCAGACCTGCCTTCCTTCAGAGGACGGAAGCATAGACAGGTGTGGGAGGGAGCTGAGGCCCCAGCACCCCAGCCCAGCCATGGTTCCCCACTTGTGGAGGTCTCCATGTGCAAAGAGGTCTCGTCCACACCCCCACCCATGTCTGGCACATGCAGGTCAGCAATGCCCTGCACACCACTTGCTCTTTCAGGCATTGTGTGCCTGCAGTCCCCAAAGTGCTGTTTTCAAACCCAGCCCTGTGTCTTTGCTGCCTCAGCAGAAGCATTTCTAGCAGTGCAGAGAGAGGTCTTGCTAGGAATCACCAGTGTGCTGTCTCCCAGACTTGGAGGAGTCTGGATTTACACCTGGGATCACCAAATGGTTAAAGCTCTTCATGCTGAGGAGCACACATGGCACTTGCAAGTGCTGCAGGAGCTGTTTGCTGGGAATGCCTTGACAAAGACCTGAGGGCCATCATGCCTCATGTTTGTGCTCCTCCCTGTAAATGTGAGATGCCATAAACCTCTGCCCCTGAGGACTGCTTGCTCCTGCTCTGGGAATGCTCTTCAGGTGCTGCAGGTTTCCCAGTGACCCACAGTGAGTGATACTTGGAGAGGATTCTTGTATCAACTCCTGCAAATGACTGCTCTGAGAGATTCCATCCTGATTCACTCTTCTGCCTCCCAGACACACCCCCATGCCATTTCAAATGCTGTGCTGGCAGCTGGTCCATTTGGATTCCTGCTTCTGATGATTGCTGCTCCCTTCCCAAGCTGTGCCAGTGTCTGGATTGAAGCCTCTGCTCCTTAAATGGATGAAGCTCTGCACACTCAGCATGGGCACAGTGCATTTATCAACAGGTTAATCCCTTTGCCAGGTGGGTTTGTTCTCAGGGAATCTCAGCCTTTGCCTTCTCCTGGACCTCCAGACACACAGCCCATGTGAAGCAGTGGTGTAGGTCAGGGCTGAGATCAGAGGAGTGGGACTGAGGCTGCTACAGTGCTGATGCCACAGCTACAAGGAACAACTTCAGTCCCCAGCACCCTGTGTGTTCTGCAAAAGCTAATCAAGCAAACCTGCCAGAATTTAAGATGAATCCCCTGCACTGAACTGTGGCCTTTGCCTTTTTGTTTTTCAGTGGCAGATGTGAGTTTAAAAAAAAACACACAACCAAACCTTATTTAAAGGCAGAGTAAAAATAGAAGCTAAACCACTTTCAGCTGTCTGGTGAGATGGCAGACTGCCTGACTATGAAAAATAACAAAACCAGTCTGGGCAGAGCAGACTTCATAAAAGAAGAGAGATGTCACTGGAGCAGTGGGGGTGAGAGCTAGAGGGACCCCAAATATGCCTGCAGAGTGATCAGCATCACCCAGCCCCTGGCCTTGGCTGCCTGCAACACCTGCAGAGCAGCATATGCTGTGCAGGCCCTGCTGTAATCATTAATGTGAATCATTAATGTCTGGCAGTGTTCTGGGGGAAAAGGGCTGGGGTTTTTAATTCTCTCCCAAGGTGCTTTGTTATGTAAGGGCAGGGATCCCAGGCTGGTGCCTCCAATTAAATCAGAGGTGAGCCCGTTAGGTAAGAAGGACAGGGAGCAGTGGCCAAGCACCCAGATCTCCGAGCTTATTTTTAACCTCTTCATCATACTTGGGCCAGCTCCTCTGAACAGATCAGCTGCTAATAGCAACAGGATCTCCTGTGGCTGCTGCCTCTGCTGGTTGGCATGCTGGGGTCAGGCTGGAGCAGGGTCAGCCAGTTTGGGGAGCCCAAACTCTTCACACTGATGGAGGATTTGGCTGGAAGGTGCCCAAGCCATGGCTACAGGGCTTACAGGATTTAGCCAAAGATAGCACAGCACAGGGGACAAGCTCCCACTAGGCATTTGAACCTCACTGTGCACCACCAGCACCTGGGTCCTGCCAGCTCCAGGTGCTTTTGGACTTTTGCACTTACATGGGCAGCATATTTCTGGGGTTTGTTCCTGATTCAAGACAGCGGTGTAGTGCAGAACCGTGCTGAGGGCTGTCCTCATGCTCATGGAGTTGATGGCTTTGGGGATAACAGATCTGAGAGGCAGCCTGTTGTTTCACTGAAAGAGGTAAATCAAAGAAATGATTTCTTAACAGGGAAAAAAAAAGCCCAAACCAACCCAGTCAAGCAAGATGCCCCTGGGGAGGAGGAGTGCATGACAAGAAGACATGTGAGGAATTCTCTCCTTTTATTTAGCAGCTGATTTCAGGAGGGCACCTGGTCCTGCCTGGTCCTGCCTGGTCCTGCCTGCCCCTGCCTGCTGCAGGGCTCTGCTCTTCTACTGAGCAGGGAACTGTTCAAGGTGAGACCTGTCCAGAGCACAACCACTCTGCTGATTGTGGAGCCTGCTCCCTGAACCTGGTGAGGGTGACCCCACATCAGATACCTGCAGTCAGCTATCTGGCAGTGGGTCCCACTCACTGCTCCTGAAACCTCTTGGCCCAATAAGGGCAACAGGAAGAGGCTTTCCCCAGAGCAGATCAGAGATCAAAGGGCATTTCCCTCCCCTGTACTTGCATTTCCCACAGCTCCTATGGCAGCAAAGAGTCTCTAGAAATGAGAAAGCCACCACAGGCTGTGGTGTGGATGCTGACAGCTTCAGCTGAGGGCAGCCTGCTAACAGAGAGGCTCCCAAGGACACAAAAGAAGAAAGGACCCAATGTAAATAGAGACCTGGCTCAGCACTTGATATTCTAGAGTCTGCTAGAGCTGGGTTGTGGAGGTGTCCATCTAATGAGATGTCTTCCTTACCACACTGTGTCTGCTCCTACTTTATCTGACTCAGTGGACCTGCATCTCTGTAACCTCATTTTGGTGACAAAAGGCAGTGTTTGTGCCAAGGACACTGCACAGAGGAGCACAGCCATGCTGCCAACCCCACCCCAGCAGAGCTGGAGGCCTTAATATGGAAATCTCTCCTCCAGGGTCGTGGCTTGATTTTGCATTTGGAGGTTTTTAAAGTTCATTAAGCTATTCCTTGCCTTCTCCATCTGAGTCATCCTTCAATCTCCTTCCAGCATTCTGTTTCTGATTAATAGTTATTAAGTAGTAACAGCAACCATGGGAAACTGCCTCTGTGCTCTGCAAGATTTAGCAGCTGGGGAGCTGTTGGTGTTTCCAGAGCTGGATGTGAGCACACAGCCTTG
This sequence comes from Picus viridis, assembly GCA_033816785.1. Taxonomy (NCBI): domain Eukaryota; kingdom Metazoa; phylum Chordata; class Aves; order Piciformes; family Picidae; genus Picus; species Picus viridis. Next base: position 3,313,608 of record CM066571.1, read on the forward strand.
GAAAAGCCTTCTCTGAAGAATACTGTTGGGCTTTTGCATTTTCAGCAGGGCTGGGAGCTGCTCTGTGTTCTCAAGACTTTCTTTTAATAAGGCTGATATTTCCTTCTGTGCAGCAGACAGCAGAGCTGATCTTCCTGCTGCAGGAGCAACCCATGCTGCAGAAATAATTGAAGCTGTAATGGTGCAATATGCCCAGAAGAAGGGCAAATTGGATAATGCCAACATCTGTTCTTGTTCCCAGGAGCAGTGCGGAGCTCCATAAACCCACCCGGGGTAAATCCAGCCTGCTTTGTGTCTGGATTCAAATGAAGTGCCTGCAGAAGAGGAGGTCTATTTTGCTATTAGAATGGTTGGGTTTCAAGGTTCCTAATTATGAGGCTCTGCACATATTTCAGGTGAAACCATGGAAACAGCAGGAGCTGTTTTACTCGGAATAGAAATACCACAAATGACCTTGGCATTAGAAAGCTGAGGCTTCACACTGTCACTGAGGTGGTGAGTGATGGGCATACTGTCCTGTGCTCAGCTCCAGGACCCTTCTTGGTCTTCCAAAAATGAGCATTTGAGACCCGGGGACTCCTCTCATCCTCCCTTCTTATGTGTGGGGAAGTAGGAAACCTGCAGGAGACAAACTGTCCATGGTGGCAGTGCAGCTTGGGGATGCATTTGCAGCTGCAGGTAGTTTGAGTTCTGTCTGAAGACCCAGGATGCAGAACCTCTACCCTCAGAGCAAGCCCTGGACACCAAATAAGGAGAGAGCTGGAAGTGCTGCTGCACACAGCGGCTTTACACAGCTCCCCTGGATCCTCATCCTCCTTTGTGCGTGGCTAGCTGCATGCACCTCAGGAATACTGGGGCTTACTGGGGCTTACTGGTCTCCTTCACTTTGTTGAGTGGCATTTATTCTTCTAAAGGAGATTTTTCACACTCCAAGAAGCCTGCTGACACTGCCCTTGAAGCTGTGCTTGCTTTGTCTTGTCCTCAGGCTGGAGGCAGCTCTTTGTTAGGTGATGGGTAGGGAGCCCATTTTCTGACATTTCAGACCCAGATCCAGTAATGTCACAGCATGAAAGGCAGAATAACAGCTGCAGGGGCAACAGTGACAGGCTCAAACACTCCAGTGAAGATCTGCACCATTCCTGGCAGGGTTTCCTTTCAAGGCTCTTTAGGATTAATTCTGCATAGCCATAGCTATGTGAAATCAGTTGATGCCACTCACCACAGGTGAGGTAGCACTTGGAAAGTGCAGCATTCGTTGTGCAAACACAGGCTCTGACCTGGAGGACCTGAAGGTTTCTGAGGAGCAGTGAGGACAATTAAGAAACTCAACATTTGCTCCTGCTGACAGTGGAAGCAACAGTCCCAGTGATGTCCTCCGTGACTTCAAGCCTACCATGACAGCCTTGATGATGCTCAAGCTGCACAGCTGATCTTGGTCCTATGGATGGAATAAACTTGGTGGCATTTTCCTGATCCCAGGTAGTTTCCTGATTCCCAGGGGAATTGCTTTGTCCTGGAGCTCAGGCCACTTGTGTTGTGGTCATGAACATGGAATGGGAGGCTGCAGTGGCTTAAATTCATCCTTGGGTTTCATCTGGGAGCTTCCATGCCTGAAAGCTTTCTCAGGTCAGCAGCTGCAAGGGCTACTGCTTGCTGAAATAAGCCTTTAGAGTGCCCACACCTAAAGCATGCTCTCAAGGATGTAAGGTGAATAATGCATCAGCACATGGTTCCTCTTAGAGCATTTCCTTTGCTGCTGTTCTCAGCCTTATAACAATAAATACCTAGCTCCAGGACAATTTTGCATGCATTCCTGTGAGGGATCTGCAAGTTTTACTTGTGTAGGGAGCCTAAGGCTGCAAAATCTGCCTTCCTGGGCAAAATATTCTTCCTAAGACCCAACAGAGCCTGCTCTCATATCTGGCCTAAATCTGTGGTCAGCACTGGTGCATCTTTACCAGCTGCTCTCCTGGCTTTTGTGTCTGTTCTGCAGGGTGATGTTTTGGAGCAGATCACAAATCCAGCACTGCATTCTTGCCTGCCTTGCGTATTCCAGGTGGAGAGCTTGGTTGAAGAGTGCAGCAGCCCCAGGGCTTTGAAATGTCTGTACCACTCCAGAGGCTGGGAACAGAGTCTGATGGACTTGGCTCAGAGCACAGCCCTCCCCATTCCAGCATTTCCTCCCTTTCCCTGCGCCTTCCCTTGCCTCTGTGTGCAGGCACCAGTGGCACATTGCTGGCTCCCACCTGAGGTGACTGGACAGGGTGGCACCTTGGGGCACCCCTTCAGTCACTGGCACTGTCCAGAAAGCTGTGGCTGACATGTCTCCCCCTAGGCACAGTCTAGATTTGCTTAGAAGCTGGAAAGGAGATTGATTTCTGCCTTGCTTGCTGTTTGATGGTGCATTAGAGATGTTGGGGGGTTGGGGGGTTGTGTTCTGCACGCAGTGGTGGTTGTGGTCAGGCCACACTGTGCCCACAGCAGGCTAAGAGCCTGTTGTGTGCCGGTGGCTGGGATCAGGGGCTGATGACCCAGGGGTTCCCGGGCACTTTCATCTCCCTCTGTGCTGACTTTATTGCCAAGAGGATTTCACTCAGTGGCCTTCTTCCACATCCCTTCCATTGTGGTGCTGATGCTCCGTGCTTTTGCCAATGCTTTCCCCTGGTCAGGTGAGGGAAAAACAAGAGCAAAGGTTTTACTTTAACAGGGAATTTTGGTTTTGGATGTGGGCAAAGAGAATAGATTCAAACTGTTGCAGCAAAGGATTTCAGTGTTATCACTTTAGACTTCAAAGGAACACACCTGAAGGTGTGGGTGTAGAGGAGGATGTTTAGTGCTGGTTAAGGTCCCAACAGGTGCATTAATCAAGTGGAACTTCATTTGCTTCTGCAGGAGCACAGAATCTCTGCCAAAAGGCTGCTGAAAGTGACATTGAAATACAGCAGCAAATGCTGAGAAATTGGATCTCTGTGAGTGCATGAGAGGGAAACCTGCTCCAGTCTGTGGCCATGGCTTTGGGCCTGGGCTCCAGGGATGCTGCCACAGTTTTGGGTGAGTGCTTTTGTCACTTTAAAAGCAGGATGTAGTAGAGGAACTGGGGCTTTGGGGGAAAAATGTGAATACAAAGACTGAAATGGCCTAGAAAGTCAGCCAGGGCAGGTGAGCTGAGTTGGCTCCAGGTGAATCACATCCCATAAACATCACCTTCAGTATAAAGTGTGTGTATGTGTGGGGAGGGGCTTGAGGGCAGGAGTCCCCCCTGCTTTTCTCTATCCTGCTCCTAATGCTGCTTTCTTGTTTGCTGTGCCTGCTGTGTGTTCCCTGGGCTGAGGATAACATTGGCTGCTTCATACTGGGGTGAGTTTGGCTGTTTCAATCTATTTCTGTTCCAACCTGGGGGGCTCCTCTCCATTTCCTGCTCCCCTTCTCTGCTGGGTGATGGAGCAGCTGCTGTAGGTTAGCCCCAGGTATGGGCTAGATGTGGCCAGCTGCCTGCCTGGCTTTCTCAGACAAGTACAGTGAAGCATCAGGCTTGTGCTGGAGCAGGCAGGTCTGCCTCTGAGCACAAGTGCTGAAAGCTACCTCAGGCTGAAGCTAACACTCCCACTGGCATAGCCAGGCTGGCAGGACCCAAGGCAGACAATGACCTAGAGGAGCAAGCTCAGGGAGAAAAGGAAGTCCTTTCTTCTCTGGAGTGTACAGCTTAATGCTGGTAGAATAGAATAAAATTAACCAGGTTGGAAGAGACCTTTTGAGATCATCAAGTCCAACCTATTACCCAACACCATCTGATCAACTAAACTATGGCACCAAGCACCCCATCCAGTCTCTTCCTAAACACCTCCAGGGATGGTGACTCCACCACCTCCCTGGGCAGCACATTCTAATGGCAAATCACCCTTTCTATGAAGAGCTTCTCAGTCACTCCTAAGCTTGACTATGATCTCTTTGTCTTTTCTTCTGGTGCTGCCCTGCACCTCTCACTTCCCTGCTCTCTTGATTTCCGTCCTGAAGCTGTAGCTCTGCTCTTCCCTGGAGACCAACAACCGTTAGGGTGGATTTATCTGAACGGTCTCTGAGTGTGGTTAAGCTCATTTCTTGTACTAAATGAGCTCTTTAGTTTCGAATCTGCTGTTCCAAGTGTGCTCTCTGACATCCCACATAACAATAATGAGCTGCTCCCTTCCCCTCAGGAGTTCATTAGGGCACTAGCTTGGCAAGGGTCCCTGAGGACTGACGTTACTTGTCCTTTGGCTTTATGCTTCCCAGTGCTCATGCTCCAGAAGGTCCTAAAGCCCATTAGCCTCCTAATGCACATCCTGTTTTGCTTATTGCTTTATTAATACTGAGTTGGGAATGAAGAGCAGATGCTGCCCAAAAATGGCAGCGGTGTGAGGGAAAAAGGGAAGGAAGACAAGGGCCTTGATTTTATTGCATTTGTGGCATAGCTTCCAGTGGAAAACCTGGCTGGGAATGTGAGATACTGAAGGAAATGCAGAGCCATCAGCTCAGACACTCCATCTGAGTTCTTATCTCTCTTTGATGCTGGGGCACCACATTGGGCACCAGCAACTCCCTGGACTAGCAAGCAGTTGTGAAGCCCTAGCCACTACTAGCGTGACCTTTAGAAGATGGTTCCTTTGAAGATCTTTTACCTTCTCTTCTGAGTCCAAGCCAGCCTGAGTTCAAGTACTGCTCTCTCTCTCCACTGGTGGTTGCCCTATCCCTGCCCAGAAGTCACGTCCCTCAGAGCACAGTAGCCAAGAGCATCATGTGGGTGCTCAGCACTGTGGCAAGGGCAGTCCATGGTGGAAGAGGGTTGTCAGCTGGGAACTGGGGTGGACATTTAAGATGAAGAGCCTGCTGTCTGCCACTAGTCATGGCTTGATGTCTGTTGCTAGCAGGTAACCCAAAAGCAGGATGTTAGCCCACGCCCTTCATCTAACAAAGTGGGAACTATGCTCTCTGGCCATCCACAGACTGTTCTGCACCACCAGCTGATTGCTTTGTGCCTGAGGGACACTGTGTATTTTAAATTCACTACGGTGAGCCTTTAAAAGCAAGGAGCTTGCACAGTAAGTCTGAGACATTTATATTTCATTGTGAACTTGGACACCATCGTTGCACCTTCTGTAATCAACCTGTCAGGAAAAGAGAACAGCATTGATTTCCCATCCATCACTGGGCACTGGATGCTCATACTTGGAATGCAAATCTTCTCTTGGCTCAGCTAAGCCTCTACCGAAGTGTTCAGAGCCAAAAGCAAGCAGGGGACTTGGGCATTTTGGCGCCTGGAGGCACCTTCACCTAGTCCCAAGGACAATTTTATCTCTTGGCAGGTTTGCCACTGCAGAAGGAACTGAAACTGTACCTGCTTGTGGGCTGTGCTGTCTGCAGCAAAGGCTGCAAGTGCTGCACCCTTACATTTCCCCATGGGGCTGAAGGAGGCTTCTGTGATATCTGCTCTTGTTCTGCGCCTCATGAGAGGTGAGGAATCCTGGTCTTAGGACGAGCTCCCAAAGCTGACCCCTTGTAAAGGTTACAAGCTGCACTTGTTGGTTCATGCAGCGTTTTAAGTGCAATGGAACTGCTGAAACTCACTGGGTGGGTGCCCAGCAGCTGGATGATGCCTGTGTTTTCTGGCATGGCTCAGCAAGGTGGCTGAGTTAAGAGCTTGGGTTATCTTCTTGTCCTCTTGCTCTATAGACCTCTTCTCTTCCATCTTTGAAGTGCTTCAGTTTACAAAACTGAAAAAACTACTTATTTCTCTCAAACTGGTTTCCTGCCACCTCAACAAGCTGAAGCAGGGCTCAGCAGAGTGCCAGAGCTGGCACAAAGAGAGCTGTGTCCAGGAGGGGCTGATGGTGGAGAATAAGAAGAGAATCACAGAATGCCAACGATCATCTGGTCCAACCTGACCAAGTTGTGTGATAAGGAACAGTGTTTGGGACCTTATGCAGAAAGAATCATTGAGATGAGTTTTTCAAGGGTACTTGAAGACCTGTCTGAGTGGAAGATTAACTGCAGGCCTGTCCAGATGATGAACTTGGGTTTCTTTATCAACAGGAGAAACATGGTGAAAAACAAGGGGGGAAAGGGATTGTTTTGGCTGTATTGTCTGAGTTGCCTGAGTGCCAAGCAAGCACAAAGAGGAATAAACCAGGAGCTGGATAAAAATGGAAAATGGCATCCTCTGAAATAATCTTATTGATCAGGGTTATGAATAAATAAACAACTGTGGTGAGTCAGCCTTAAACACTGTTGGGCGCTTTGCTTTTTTGCTTTTGTTTTAAAGGAGGTGAAACCAATCAAAGGTAACTCCTCCATCCTGCCAGTAAAGCACCATCTGCTCTGGGATGTGTAGAACATTTTGCTCTGCGTTATTCCCTGGCATTATTTTGTGGAAAACTTAGGGTGAAAAGGGGAACAGCTCCTCACTTCACCCTCCATCAACCCCCAACAAAGGGCATCATGTGCAGGACTAGACTGTTCTTGGTACTAGGGCTTTAAAACAGACTTCAGAGGAAGAAAGCAGTGATTTGAGGCAATGCACAGAAGGAGAGAAGGGATTAGGAAGAAACTCTGAGGTGCAACCCCCAAACTACTTTTCCCAGATTTTGTGTATGTTTCCCACTTCTGGATGGGGTTTGTGCTGGAGACAGGACCATGGGCAAACTGGATCAGAAGCTGGCCTAAACAATAATAATAACCCCCGCTCTGTTTTAGTCATGAGGTCTGTGGAGACGGGTTGGACTTGATGATTTTTGAGGTCTCTTCCGACCGTGGTGATTCTGTGATTCTTGTCACTTTTCCGCAGACCCTGTTAACAGGTCTCAGCCTTCCAGTGTTTCACCTTCCCCTGGAAGGAGCAGGCACCGCATCCCGAGCGTAGCCGAAGCCGGCATCCTTGCCCACAGCCCCCGGGAGAGCGAATGAACTGGGCACTCCCTACAGGCTCCTGGAGGGGCTTTGTGGATTTACTGGGGGGTATAACCCGGTTGGCCGCTGCCGGTGGAGGCAGTGGGGGCCCCGGTGCCGGCGGCGGGAGGCAACGGTCGCGCCTGCGCTGCGCTGCGCCCGGGAGGGCCGGGGCAGGGCGCGGGCGTTAGGGCCCGGCGGGCTCCGGGCTCGGTCGCCGACACGGTGAGTAGCCCTGTGTTCCCTCGCCGGTGGGAAGAAGGAGCCTGGAGCTGCCCGGGGTGCTCCCGCCCCGCCCGCTGCCCACCTCCGGGGGTCGGAGGAGCCACCGCCTCCCCCGTCCCTGAGTACGGAGCGAGCGGCGGCGGCGGCGGCGAGACAAAGGGGACAAAAGGCGAGTTGAGCTGCCGGGCTGGGGCGCTCGGCAGCACCAGGGTGCGGGCTCTGGGGGGGCACCGGCTTGGTCCCCTTCTCCCTGCCCGCTGCCTGGGCCGCCCGGCCGCAGCCGCAGTGTTTATCGCAGCGCGTTTATTTTTAGGCTGGAAAATTAAAAGCTCGGCGCGGCGACCTTGGGCTGCCGGAGGAAAGGGTCGCGCAGGGGCCGAGGCACCCGGGGGCTGTGCCCGGCCCTGGCTCATGCTGAGCTGCGGTACCGTCCCTGGGGACGCGGCCCCGGGTCCCACACCTGGAGCTCCGCGCAGACCCCCGGGGCGGGGAAGGCGGTGCAGGGGCCGGCCCCGCTGACCTCCCGTGCTTCTCTCCGCCCCGCAGATCGGCAGCACCCCGGAGCTCTGTCAGCGGCTCGGCAGGAGGAGGATGCGAGCGGCGGGTTCCCGGCGGGCGGCTGTGAAGCGCGGCGCCGTGGGCATGAAGCGGCGGCGGGGAGCCGGAGCCGGCGCGGCCGCTCCAGCCACCCCTTGTCGGCGAGCTTAAGGAGGATGGAGCCACAAAGGGCTCGGGCGGACACGTGCGGCCGCGGCTAGGGCCACCCCTACCCTCCTCCCGCCCTTCTCCCCTCCCCGCTATGCTCCGCTCCCGCCGGGCCCCTCAGCGCGCTCGACGCACAGCGGCGATGGAGCCGGCCGGGCTGCTCTGAGGCCGCGGCCGGAGCCAGCATGGCCTCGGCGGAGGGGACCCGCGACCGGCCGGAGGCGCGGGAGGGCCGCGGAGCCGCGCTCGGCTCCCCCTGCCGGCCGCGGGGAAGGCGGCGGCTGCGCCCGGCCGGGCCCTGCCGCGGCACCGGTACCCGGGCACGATCGGGGCCGCGGAGCTGCCCGGCCCCCTGCCGCCGCCAGCGGGAGCTTCCCGCGGGGGACGGAGCCCGGCCGAGGGGTGTCCCCGGTGCTGCCGCCGCTGCTGCTGCCGGGCCCCCGGGCGGAGCCTACCTGCGAGCCGTGCTGGCGGACTCGCGGTTCTTCTTGGTGTGCATGTGCTTCCTGACCTTCATCCAGTCCCTGATGGTCTCCGGTTACCTGAGCAGCGTCATCACCACCATCGAGCGCAGATACAGCCTGAAGAGCTCGGAGTCGGGGCTGCTGGTCAGCTGCTTCGACATCGGCAGCCTGGTGGTCGTGGTCTTCATCAGCTACTTCGGGGGCCGTGGGCGCAGGCCGCTCTGGCTGGCCGTGGGGGGGTTCTTCATCGCCCTGGGAGCCGCGCTCTTTTCCTTACCTCACTTTATCTCCCCGCCGTACCAGATCCAGGAGCTGAACTCCTCGGTCAGCAACGAGGGGTTGTGCGTGACAGGCAACGGCAGCACCAAGGAGCAGTGGGACTCGCCGGGCTGCCTCAAGGACTCGGGCGGCAATGACCACTCTCTCTACGTAGCTTTATTCATTTGTGCCCAGATCCTCATTGGCATGGGCTCCACACCCATCTATACCCTGGGACCAACCTACCTGGATGACAACGTCAAGAAGGAGAACGCCTCACTCTACCTAGGTAAGGTGTGCCAGGGCGCTTTGGAGGCTCAGGGCTCTGGGAGGACCTGTTACAGGTACTGCAGCACTCTTGCTTCTGAACGACGTCTGTGCTGAGCTCGCCTTCCAGAGCGAACTTTGGAAGCTGCCAAGGTGGCGTGGTCTGCTGTGCGAAGGTTCTGTGTTGTGGCAATGACAGTGACACAGAGATGGCTGCGTGGAAGCCCTGCGCTCACACCCTGCGGCACCCGAACGGCACAGCCGGGAAGGTCGGGCTCTGACCCTGCTCACGGCTTGGCAGCAGCCGGGGGATTTCAGAGAGCAGTGTGAGACTGTGCCCTGCCCCTTCCAGGTCGTTTGCCCATACAGAAGCTCAGCGTCTCTCAGTTTAAGTCAGCATGCCTTGAACCTCGAGGCTCTGTCCATAGTGTTAATGTTTGATAAGCGCCTTGAGAGACTTTGGTGTGCTTCACTTGTGAAGCCTTCAGTTAACTTCAGTTAGCAAAGAATGTTGGCCAGCATTGATTAATCATGTGGCAACTCACAAAGAGTTAGCAAATCGTTGATGAAGCAGCAAGTAAAGCTTCAGGGTTAAGAGCTGGGTTGGGGGGCACAGGAAAGCTCAAGGGACACAATAAAGTGGGGGTCTGGTCTGGCAGCTGGGTTTGGGTGGGTACGAATGGGTGTTCTGATGATGGGAGAAAGGATTCTGAGGTAGCCAGGTGCTTTGGAGTTGGAAGGTGCTGATGAACGCTGTGTGCTTGTGATGGTTGGTGTGAGACGGGAGAAGATCGACTGCTCTCTGGCTTTGCATCGGTCTTAGATGGTTCAGTGAGGAGTGAGTCCTGCAGAGTCTTTGCAAAGAAAGAGAGGGACTCGGTGGGGTGGGAGAGGTGCCGGGGGCGTTGGGGTGCTCAGTGTCACCGTTTGCAGGGCACTTTGGCTTGTTGCTAGCCGTGCAGATACTAGATTTGTGTGAAGTGATGCACCTGGGATGAGTCTGCAGCTGCTGTGTTAAGCAGTACTGAACCAGCTCACTATTTTTATTCCTTTTAACCTAATTTTTAGCTCTTTGTCCCCTGAACCGTTTTAAAGCCATGCAGAGGCTGCCTGAGGTGCCTTGAGAAAGTCTGAGGTTGGTTTTGGGAGGATGAGAGGCATTACCAGGGAGGTTTCTGCTGTTCTCACAGCGTTGCCAACCTGCCTGAGGAAGTACTTGACAAAGCCTTTTCCCTCTCTTTCTCCCCTGTAAGAAAGGTTAAGTGGTCTGGAAATTTAGATTAACCTAGAATCAACTTAATTGGCAGCATGAAAGAACAAAGATACGGTTGCTGAAGTCGGGACCTGCTGTTTGGAGCAGCAGAGATGGGGCTGAAACTGCTGCAAAGAGATGGTTTCATAAAACCCGTAGGAAACAGGAGCTGGAGAGGCTGTGGATGAGGGATGAAGGGTTAAAGAGATGGGTCATAGCCACCAAGTGGTTTGGGTTGAAGGGGACCCCAGAGATCATCTAGTTCTAGCCAACCAGCTGTGGGCAAGGACACCTTCTGTATGAAGGTGGGAGAAGAGGAGGAGAAGAGGAAGAAGGCTTCACCAAAGGGGAAAGCAAGGTCAGTGGTTGGAAACCCTCACTAGGCAGGAGGCACGATGCCAACCACTGAAGCGATGCCAGCGGCAGGCTGCTTCAAGCAGGGGAAATGGCAATAAAGTGACTCAGGTAGCTTTTAATTGTGGCAGAGATCAGCCCTGAAGCTGACAAAGGTAAAAGACACCAGCAGCTGCCGGAGGGCTCTGTGGGACCCTGCACCTGCCAGGCACTAAAGGCAGCTTTGATCTGTCCCAGGAGTACCCTGGCAGAGCTGAAGGTCATGTGTGGTGATCCAGAAGAGTAAAGATGAAGTGGGGACAGGGAACAGGGATGCTCCTGATCTGATTGTGTCCACAGGGAGAAGAGAATGAACAAACACAAAGTGTGTTTAAACACAGCAGGATGTCCCTCAGCTCTTCGAAGCCTGGGAGTTATTCCAGGCCAGCAGGGACGTTGCTTGCCGCTGGAATTGGTGGTGTTGGCGTTTGTAAGTAGTGTGGAACTCGTGAGACTTCACTTGCTTGGCTTTGAGTGTTGTCCTCTCTTTAGGCTTGGGCTGGAGGCTTGGGCTGAGGGGCAGGGGTAAAACGTGCGTTGTATGGGGAGAAAAGGAGCATTGTTTGGCACACTGCTGTGAGCAAAGGTTTTCTTGGAGCTTCCCAGGGGGTTGGAATGTCCTCGAGAAGGAGAGGGATTTGTGGCAGCACAGCTGGGTGCAGGGGCGGGATGGAGGTGGCCAGGGCTTGGCTCTGCAGATCAGCCACCCCACATCTGGTGCTGTGCAAGGCTTGCTTCTCGAGGCAGTGTGGCTTGATTTCTGGGGCAAGCTATGCCGATGATGTAAGATATTAAATGTATGCATGCAGGCACGAGGTAACAAAAAGTCTTGGAGTGGGAGGTTGGAGAAGAGGAAGCCTGGTGAGACAACTGCTGGTCACACTCAGGCATGTGTCTGAGGGAGCACAGTTTGTCTGCAGAATCCCCATGCTCTAACTTAAGGTGGAAGGTCACCAAGGTGTTTGCTCCTAATCCTGCTGCATTTTGTGGCTTTTGGCCAAATTGAAGATGTGCAAAGACACAAAGATGTGTTCTGGGGGCAGGGGTGGGCAGGACCTTCATGCATGTGGCAGAACTTTTACCAGGCAGCAGAACTGAAGAGCTCTTCACCCCCACAAGTGTTCCCACTGCTAGTAGGTCCGTAAAGGGACCCCAAGTATCACTAATCCTGGTTGTGCAAAACTCACCTTCTGTGGCTGCGGGAGCTGCTTTCTTGCCTTCCCAGTTAATCCAGCTCAGGGCTGGAGTGGCCGTAGCCTGTCCTCTTAAGCGCAAGCATGCAGGCTCAGCCCGGACAGCTGTTTCAGCATTCCTGGCTGGAAGTCCTGCTCTCAAAAACATATTTGATGCTTATACACAGTCTCTTGGCTGCCTGCACCGAAGCCCATCTGTCAGGGTGCCTGAGTGCCAGCTCCAAGGTGGTATGTCTGTGGTTTTCGGTGGGACAAGGGTGGCAGTCGGGGAGGTGAGCGTGGGCTGCCCGCATGGTGCCGGGCAAACTCTCTCTGCTGCAGGACGCTTCTGTCTTGTGGAGGCAAAGCACCTCCAGGGCCTCCTGCCCCATGGACCCCGTGGGGCTGACTTTGAGAGAATGTCTGACATCAGGCTTGGAAGCAGGTCCTGGTTGTAACAGGTGCCTGGGAAATACAAGCAGCGGCTCCCTTAATCATGGATAATCCAAACTGGAAGTTACATGCCCGCTGCAAGAGTTGTCTTTGTCCTCTGCTGAAGTCTCTCCCTTCTGTGCTCAGCTGTACCACAGCATGTCTGTCATCGGCTGCCCAGTGTGTGGGGGTTCTCCTTTCAAGTAATTGTTAATTAAATTAATGGCCATTCAACTGGGAGTCGGCCTGGACTGCAGGAGTCTGGCTCTGTCCTCCTGATGGTGTTTCTGCTCCCTGACAAATGCCAGCACCTGGAGCACCGTGGGGCTTTTGGAGGGATCCAATAGTTTGTCTCCACTGTGAGTTTATCTTGGGATCATATTGTGGATTTCAAAATCAACTCCTTACAATGAGCTGTGGCACTTGGAAAGGGAAGTTTCATTGGTGGCACTGAATGATTGAATGGTTGTTAAATACTTTGCTTCTTTTGCAAGTGGCTCTTGCAGTGAAGGAGGAATTTACTGTGAAATTCACCCACAGAAAGGCAAGGGTAGGTTTTACAGAAACATCTTCATTAAAGCTCGTATTTTCTCCTTCAGGGACCCCCAAAATGACCAGTGTGTGAATTAGTTGTTGTGCTAAGGATGCTTTACTTCAGAGTCCAAAATGCTGTAGGCTGGGAAGGGTAGGATAGGAGAATTTTTCCTTCCTTGCTGTGTTTCCTGTGTAAAAGAGCAGTGGCTTCAGAGAGTGGCAGTGCCTCTTTCTCCTGCTCAGCCTGGGGAATGGTGTTTGTGGAGAACGTCTCCTTTCCTCTCTGGTGAGCTCAGCTGCAGGGCTGGTTTAGGCAAGGAAGTGTCTGAACCTGCCTGGTCCCCAGAGAGCCTTGGAAACTTAGACCTGAAAGTGGCTTTTGAGTAACAGCTTGTTCCTACCTTCCCAGGAGCCCAGGGCTGGGGGTGCAGTGTCTGATTACCCCTGGCTGGAAACTCTAGCTGTCTGCTGGGGACCCTGCTGCTGTGTGAGGGGCACTGGAACAGCTCCTGTTGCAGGTGGAGCAGAGATGCTTTGTGCTTCCTGCACTTTCCCTTCCCCTGCGCTCGGGTGTCCCCCCTGGCAGCACTGGCTGTGACAGTGCTCATACACTCGGCAGAGCCTGGTTCCTCACCCCATCATTCAAAGGCAGATTCCTGTCTCAGCTGTGCAGGTAGCTCTGGCATGAGGCTTGACCTGCTCTTCTGTCCTGAGGGCCAGCACCTGAAGATGTGGATTTTTAGAGAAGGTGAAGGGATTTCATCTATGGATTGAAAAAGAGCAGAAAAAGGACTCCATTGTATTAGCCTCTTCAGCCTCATGCTCTCTTTTTAGTCCAGCCTGGGGGTCTCCTCTCTTGTCTCTGCTCCCATTCCAAACCCGGATGGCAGCAGGACCTCAGTCTGAGCATCGCCCTCTGTGCCTTTTGTCTTTGGTGCTTACAGGATTAGAAGAAAGCCTCAGGAGTGTCTCAGTGCTGCTCTGAGAGCAGCTCCCAGCTCCTCAGCTGTTTGAACTTGACCAGCTTTTGTAAACTAGCAGCTGTTTTCCGTGGTTGTCTGCCTGTTTCCAATCAGCTGCTTCTAAGTGGTAAAAAGCAGATCCTGTGTGGATTGTCCCATGGTTGTGTCCTTTCCTTTCTGGATTAATTAAGATGTCCTCTAGAGCCAGAGCATTTCAGATAGTTCATGGATTAGCTGAGTGTATCTTCTGCTGCCTTCTGAGCTGCTGTTTCAGGCTCCAGTTGTAGCTCAGCCCAGTGGTTGGCACAGCTTGGTTCACAGTGGTTGACTTCAGGGGTCACGTAGGCACTTCAGGTGCTCCTGCAGTCCAGTGCTCTCATGTACATCTTGATCCCCACTTGTCCTTTTCCTCAGTCCCTGGTTGGATTAATACCTGCATACCCAACCTCCCCAGAAGTCGTTTTGAGCACTGTGTTTATGTAGATAAAGCAGAGCAGGCAGGGAAATAGCCGGGAGCATGCCTTGGGGGCTGCCAACCCATAATTACTCAGAGTGTATCAAGCAAGCCTCTCTTTCCGTCTGAAATCCCTAAAGGCAGTGGTGTGTGAGAGGTGTCTGTGCGTTGGGCTGTCCCTGAGCTTAGAGCAGTTGCTGTGTTCAGCTGAGCTGCTGAGTGGATTTTGCTGGAAGGCAGCTGCCAGCAGCACCTTTCCCATCAGAGGTCTCAGCCCCTGGGCTCAGAGCTCAGAACCATGAGAAGCTCAGGAGCAGGACACCCTGAGGATGCTGCTCAGGTGGATTTATCAGCTGAGGAAAAGCCAGGAGAGGGGAAGGAGAGGTTCAGTGTGGAGCTGGCAATGTCTTCTCAGTGTCGGCCAAGGGGAGGAGGGCATTTGAGCCAGGGGGCATCTGCTGGGGCCAGTTCCAGGTGGGTCCATGGGAAGGGCTGAAGATGATGCAGTAAGTGGCTGTGGAGCCCAGGAAAGCCCCTGGCAAGGCTGGGGAATTTTGGAGGTGGAGGGGACAGAGCAGCTTGGCTTCTCCCACGCTTTTCTTCCCCCAGCTCAGTATTTGCTGCTTTGCTCAGTGTCCCCCCCATGGCTGCTGATGGATCCCTGCAGTTTACAGCTAACAAAACAGTTTGGCACTTTGGCATTTGTGGTTGGAATTTACCTTTTCATTTGTTGCTTCATTCCAGTGAGTGAGAAAGAGGTTTAGTGGAGTGTGGCCTTCTGGGGTGCACAGAGCTTCAGTGATCAGCCTCTCATTCCAAACCCAGATAGCAGCAGTCTGTGAGTTCTGTGCACCTGAGGCACAGTCCTGTTAGCCAAGGGCAGTGAAGAGGCTCTGAGCTCAGCACTGCATCCCTGGGATGTGAGGGATGTGTGAGCTGATACAGCCTGGAGAGGTCCTGCACTGGTGGTGTGCGAGCAGCTCTTAGCCCATTGGGTAAGCAGAGATGTTTGCCTAAGGTAAAGGTTTGCTGCCTGGGACCAGACACATCTGCCATTAGCTTCCCTTCATCTTCTGCTGATGGTTGGGTCAAGGTTTTCCACTTTTCTCTAGGATGAGAAGATGTTACTGGTCCAAACAGTGAGAGGGTTGCTGAGTGGTGGTGGAAGGGTTTGATAGCCATGAGGTTTGCACTAGCAGATGGGATCCTCACTGTGAGCCAGCTGCTTTGGGCTGAGCTGTGCCTGGCAGGACACATGGACTGTGGTGAGCTTCCCTTGCTGCTGGAGTAAGGTGCTGGGATCAGCTGTTCTGTGGTCTGTGGATTCCTCCGAAGGACAACTGCCGGGCTAAGCAACTCTTCCTGTGCTGGATTAATCCCAGCTGGTGTGGCCTGTCTGGGGACATTAGAATTAGTGGCACAGCATTAGAGGAGATGGCAGCATAACCCCTGTGACTGTGTCAGAGTCCCTGGATGCTCCCAGGACTGCTGCTGTCTGCTGCTTTTCCACTGAATCAGGACATGGAGCTTGAGGAGCAGCCTGGTTATTTCTGTCTGCAGAGGGCTTGAGAAGCAATACAGCAATAATCCCACAAAAAGAATCCCTCAGTCCTGCACTACACTGCTGGGAGGCTGAAAGCAGAGCACTTCTGGGCTTGCTTGCTTCCCACCCTTGTTTTCCTGAGTCCCATCTGGTGTGGGGCTTGGGAAGCTGCCAGTTGGTGGTTTTCTGGTGTGGGAGACCTGGAGAAGATAGGTGTGGGTGTGACGGTGGGAGGCAGGCTCTGTGTAGCCCCTGGGATGTGCTGAAGGCTGCTGTTACACAGTGCCAAAGCAGACAGTAATCCTCTTAGGTGGGATTGTGAAGCCAACAATAATAGAGCACAAGTCAGTGTCAGCAGTTCAGAGCTGGGGCTCTGATAAACATCCTGGTGTGGAGCTCCTTCGGTGCTGCTTAAGCTTTACACTACCCAGCCCCTCCTCTCCAGATGTTCATGTCTCACATCGCAGTGACAGCTGCAATCAGGACCTTCCTGTTCATCTTTCTAACTGATGCCCTTGCTTTAGAAGGGCCACAGAGATTTGCAGTTTCATAATGCAGCTCATTTCCCGACAGGGAAAATTCAGCTGCAGACAAACTGCAAGCTGCCTCAGCCTGCATCAGACCTGTCAGCCGTGGGATGAGGCAGCCTGAGACGATCTGAAGCAGTCAGAGCTGCTGTCTGCAGGCTGCTCATCCCTGCTGGAACACGTGGAGCTGGCAGCTGTGCAGGCAGAAGTGTGTGTGGAGAAGAGAAGCAATCGGCTCTGCACCAGCGCTGCCAGAGCACAGGGAAGGGCTGGAGGCTTTAATTAACACTGGAGCTGTGGGGCCAGAGCCAGGGCAGGCTGCTGTGCCTGGTGTCTAATGAAGGCTGGGGTCAGAAAAGCTTTCCCAAGAAGTTACCAAATCATAGCCAAGTGTGACACCTTCTCACTCCCCTGCAGGCAGAGGTGTGTGCCTCTGGTGTGGGGCAGGAGTGGGGCAGAGCTGCAGAGCTTGGCCATCTTCAGACCACAAACCCTCTGGCATTCTAGTGCCAAACTTATTCAAAGCATCTGAAACAACAACAGTTGCTGCCCTTTGTTAAGCATTTCTCAGGTCCCCAAACCAATTAGGGAAGGACAAAGCAGGATTTCCTTTCCATTGTGAAAGCAGCTTGGGAGCTGAGGTTTGGATGGAAAGCTGTGCAGCCATCAGGGGATGCTTCCTTGGTCAGGCACTGGCACAGGCTGCCCTGGGAGGTGCTTGGGGTCATGGTTTAGTGGCTGTGGTGGTGCTGGGCCACTGGCTGGACCCTTAGAGGTCCTTTCCAACCGAAACAGCTCCATGATTCTGTGATGGCACAGCTGACATTCTGAGGAGAGGCTGAGGGAGCTGGGGGTGTTTAACCTGGAGAAGAGGAGGCTCAGGGGAGATAGAATAGGGAATAGAATAGAATAGAATAGAATAGAATAGAATAGAATAGAATAGAATAGAATAGAATAGAATAGAATAGAATAGAATAGAATTACCAAGGTTGGAAGAGACCTTGAAGATCATCGAGTCCAACCGTAACCACAACCTCACAACTAGACCATGGCACCAAGTGCCACATCCAGTCCCCTCCTGAACGCCTCCAGGGACGGAGACTCAACCACCTCCCCGGGTAGCCCATTCCAATGACGAATCACTCTCTCGGTGAAGAACTTTCTCCTCACCTCCAGCCTAAACTTCCCCTGGTGCAGCTTGAGACTGTGTCCCCTTGTTCTGGTGCTGGTTGCTAGGGAGAAGAGGCCAACCCCTTCCTGGCTACAACCACCCTTCAGGTAGTTGTAGAGAGCAATGAGGTCTCCCCTGAGCCTCCTCTTCTCCAGGCTAAACAGCCCCAGCTCCCTCAGCCTCTCCTCATAGGGCTTGTGCTCAAGGCCTCTCCCCAGCCTTGTTGCCCTTCTCTGGACACGTTCAAGTGTCTCGATGTCCTTCTTAAACTGAGGGGCCCAGAACTGGACACAGTACTCAAGGTGTGGCCTAACCAAAGCAGAGTCCAGGGGCACAATGACCTCCCTGCTCCTGCTGGCCACACTATTCCTAATGCAGGCCAGGATGCGGTTGGCCCTCTTGTCTGCCTGGGCACACTGCTGGCTCATGTTCAGCTTCCCATCAACCAGCACCCCCAGGTCCCTCTCTGCCTGGCTGCTCTCCAGCCACTCTGACCCCAGCCTGTAGCGCTGCCTGGGGTTGTTATGGCCAATGTGCAGAACCCGGCACTTGGATGTGTTAAATCTCATGCCATTGGACTCTGCCCATCTGTCCAGCCTGTCGAGGCTGAAGAGAGGTTGTAGCCAGGTGAAGGTTGTTCTCTTCTCCCAGGCAAGCAGCACCAGAACAAGAGGACACAGTCTCAAGCTGTGCCAGGGGACGTTTAGGCTGAAGGTGAGGAGAAAGTTCTTCACAGGAAGAGTAATTGGCCCTTGGGATGCTCTGCCCAGGGAGGTGGTGGAGTCCCTGTCCCTGGAGGTGTTCAAAAAGGATTGGATGTGGCACTTGGAGCCATGGTTTAGTAGTCATGAGGTGTTGGGTGACAGGTTGGATTTGATGATCTCTGAGGTCTTTTCCAACCTCACTGATTCTGTGATTCTATGATTTTCACTCTTCAGTTCTCAATTCTTACATTTCATTTCAACTTCTTGGGTGGAAGATGCAAGTGATGTCCTGTTTGGTGTGAAGACCACTCTGCAGCTGCTCTCACTGCAGCTTTCATCTCAGACGCTGCCCAAGGCATACTGAAACTCCAGGGGCCTGGAGAGGACAGGTTGTTCCATTTGCTGCCCCTGGAATTCCAGTTCTGTGGCTTCAGGCTTTCCTGTTGGCTGTTTTGTGAGTGTGTCCTGGGTGGGTTTCAGCAGCAAGCAGGAATGGAGGGGTGCTCTGTGGTGATTCATGGCAGCAGCACCAGGGGAGTCCAGTTTGAGATGTAAGCACAGCTGGTCTGGGGAACTGCAAGAGGCCACTTCAGACTCGTAACTTCTGTTTGAAGATTGCCTGTGTGCTGGATTAGGGTCAATAGTTAAGGGTCCACCCATGTGTGATGACATTTCTGTCGTGTGGTGAATTCCCAGGGGGTGGCAAGATGCCAGATGGATTTTCATGAGACTTGGGAGAGCTCTGATGGCAGCAGAGCCCACTCGTGGTGCCTCCTAACCACTCCAGCCTCATTCTCTGGGCACCTCCCTGGCAATCTCTGTCAGAGCAGTTTTGGAGCTGAGGGGAGGATTTCCCAGGGAGCCTGAGCCAAGGGGGCTGCCTGGCAGAGTTCTGTGGGACTTAGGGCTCAGATTTAGTTTTCTTTGCAAACAGAAGGCTCAAGTTTGAGCTCACAGCTTGCTTGTGGTACACTGGTGGGAAGCTGTGATAGTTTGCAGATGGTGTGCATGAGGGTAACCCTCCAGCTGAATCTTCCCAGTGCCTGTAACCAAACCCATGCTCCCTGTGGGCAGGGATGCAGATGGGCAGAGGTGCTGTAAAACAGAACCCTGGATTGCTGGAGTCAGCAGTATCTGTCAGGACATGGATTTTGTTTTCTCTGGTGCCTAAGAGTTTAATGCCCAAGCCTGGCTGAGCAGTTTGTATTTGGGCATCAGTACCAGCCCCTGTGTTTTCAGAGAGTTGTGGAAGGGTTTGGGTTGGAAGGGACCTTAAAGATCATCCAGTTGGTGCTCTCAGAGTCAGCCTGGCAGAGAGGGATGCCCTGGTTGTACCCAGGGGCCTGGGTACAATGGCCCCTGCCCATTCTGGGGCTAACTCTGCCAAACCCTCAGCCGGCATGGGGCCAGCTCTGGCCCTTCCCTTCCCTGGGTAAGGACTCTGGAGGTATCTGGAGGCAGCATGGCCAAGGAGGGAAGGTGAAGAGGTTGCTTGTCTGTTGGCATCCTCCTGTGTGAAGGATGATGACTGCTTCTGCAAGGTCTGCTGTGCTGGAAATGCAGAGAGAACTTGAGGGATCATTTCATGCTTTGCTGGGCTGGAAAGGGCTGCTCTGCTCAGGTGCTCTGACATCTGTGTCTAGTCAGAGTCCATTGCAGCCTCAACCCTCTGCAGAGCTCCAGCCATGCAGAACCAGGCAGCTTCAGATGCTCCACACGGGTGCAGGGAGTCTGCTCCAGCCCTTGGAACAGAGAGGAGTTAATGATCCTGTTGGGAAAGTTCCTGCTCCCAGAGTGTGCCTGGAGCTGGCTGGCAGTCATCTGTACCCAGCCTCAAGCCACCACCTTTCTCCTTCCTGCCTGCAAAATGTGAAGGCATCTTTAGTGCTGGAGAGCAACAATATGCTTAATAATGTGCTAATCTGAGGAGCTGGGGAGCAGAGCTGTCGGGGCCAACTCTGCTCACACGGGAGAGGAACAGAAGGAGCAGGCTTTACTTAGCAAAAATGCAGACTAAATAAACAGATATTGGCCAACTTCCCCCCATATCAACTGAGTAATTAAATCCCCTCCTCAGTGAGAGTAACCAGAGCCCAGTCTGAATGTTGTAGTTTTTGTACATCAGCCACGTCTGGTGTTTGGGGAGATCTTGGAAGGATCCCTGCCCTGGGGAGCGCCAGCGCTCAGGTCAGTGATAATCCCCTCTGCATGAGCAGTTCCCATAGCTGCCAGGGCAGCTCACAGGGACAGTTCTGCCTCCAAAGGGAAGCCAAATGTAATTAAATGTTACCATTAAGGAGACCCCTTTGGAAGGGTAATGAGTGAGTAATTACTGCTGCAGTGCTGCCCTTGGTGTTTAGGCTGAGCCATTCAGCAGCTCTGATCAAGATGTTCAGATGGTTTTGCTCTGGCAAATGATGATTCAATCAACTCCTCATTTTGGGATAGATGGATTGGGATTTCCCCCAGCCCCCGTAGCAGAGATGATTTCTTTTGGAGGTGGCTGGAATATTTCACTTGCCTTGCATTATTGTGGCCTCTGTACAGGAGCACAGGTTAGCAGTGAAGAGTTGTTGTTTTCACCTGGCCCAACCCACAGCACTTAGTGTCAGACCCACATATTTGCAGTTCCTGTCCCCATGTGCCATGGCAATGTCTGCTTTTCCCTGTGACACAAACATTGGTTGCTTTCAGGACCCTGCCTGGGACTGTCTGAGCCATTCCTTGTGTTTGTAGCACCAGCTGGCACTACCCAGTGGGCTCTGTGGTGGCTTCTGTCCAGAGCAAAGCATTAATCAATTTCCCTCCTTCTGGTTTCTCTCACAGCCGAATTCCCTCTTCTCTGTCGCTCTCCATCCCCTGCTCTCTGAGTGTCTTGTACAGCTCTGGCAGTTCACATCCCTTGGTCTGTCTGGTTGAGCAGGGCCTCCTCAGGGACCAGCATCTGTCTCTGTCCTGTTTCACAGGACTGCTTTGAGTGCCAGGGTCCTTTGGGGACAGCCTGTGTCTCCATGGAGCACCTGTTAGCTCCCATACTATGGAGAGGCAAGGAGGTGCTGGGGCATTCCTTGCTGACTTGTCTCCACAGGCTGGGATGTCTACATCAGGAGAAGATCATCCTTTCCCTAGCTCTTTAATTCAAGGTGTTGAACCCCAGGAGTCTTTCAGTTCAGTGAATCCAAGTCAGGGCTCGGAGCTCGCAGTGCTGCTGGCCTTTGGTCTTGCCACAGGGATGGAGAGAAGTTGCTTAGTTGATGCTCTGGCTGTGTGGTTCCTGGGCAGGCTTGTCATGGCATGGGCCCTGTGCAGGGCCCCTTGGGTTGTACTGACCTGAGATCTAAGACCTAGCTAAGGTCTAGAAGGGAGCACTGTTCCCTTCTAGGTGGTTTTCCCTCTCTTGCCCTAATTCTATTAGAAGCTGTGATTAGAGCCATGCAGAACACTGTGTGGTGGGCAGTGGTGTGTGAAAATGCCCAGGGTTTGTTCCTAAGAGAAGGAAGAGCAGGTTTGGAGACTTCAGAGGATTTCATGAGGTGGTGGTGCTGCCCTTTGCTCAGAGCAAATAGCGTCTGCTATTTATAACTCTCACACATGGCTGGAAATGTTCTTCAGACCCTCTGACCTGTAATAATATTTCCAGTATGGTTCCAGTACAGTACAGCTCCAGAGCTCTCCAACTGGCATTTAGTATCTCTGTTGTTTTTTTGAGGCTGTTGCAGCCTTCTGGGATGCAGGACCCGAGCTGCTTTAGCAACGCACTAGCTGCTAGCAGAGCTCACAGCGTCAGCTGCAAATCACCGCAATAATGTGCTTCTGCTTACAGGCAGATTTTCAGTGGCTCTGAGTAATGAGCTATGGTTCCTCTTGTTTCAGCTGGAAGATGGCAATGGGAGTGCCGTTTCCCAAGCAGACAAGAAGAAATGCTCTGTGCTTGTCCTTCTGAGCGACCCCTTAGCGAGCAGCCATCACCAGCATTTGCAGTGATTAACCTCTGCCTCCTAGGCAGAAACCAATCTTTGAAAGGAAATGAACGCTGAGAGAACATCATTGAAGTAATTTCCCTCTTTACTTCTTTGTTCTCTTGTCTTGCTGTGGGACAAAGGAAGAGTGAAGCTGCAGAAAAGGCCTTTGGCTGCCGGCAGCCAGCCTCCCCCTCGGCAGAGAGCTGCGCTGCGCCTGCTGCTTCCTTGTGCAGGGGCAGGGGTCCAGGTTGGGGATAGCGATCGAGTCAGACCTGCCCCTGAAACTCGGAAGGGAGCAGGAGTCCCTCAGCCGATGCTGTAGCACTGCCGGGTAGGAGCAGAGCGCAGCCATGGGGCGGCTGGGCTGGTCTGATACAAATGATACCTCGGTAGCAGTCTGTGAGAGAAGAGCAAAGGGGTCCTGCTCCTCCCCTGGCAGTGCCAGCTCCCTGGGCAGAGTTGTGTCAGCCCTCAGCACTTTCTCATGCAGTGTGCAGCCCGACCAGTGGGTTTGGTTTGCATGGCAGGCAGCAGGAATGATGCTTGGGTTCAGCTTCTCTCTCCAGCTGTCTCCTAGGGTCTGCCTGTGAAAACAGTGATAAATTTACTCCATCCAAAGATCAAGGGAGGCCACTGAAGTGGTGGTGCTGCTCTGTTTGTTGTTTGGAGTGGAGCACTGGATCTGAGAGCCTCCTGCAGCCAGGGTAACACTAATAGATGTTGAAAGGAAATGATTTAGAGGTTTGCTCTGTAGGTTGTTATGTGAGCTGCAGTAATGCTCAGAGTATTGTTTTTTCCTGAGCAAATAAACCACATTAAAGGACCTCCTAAAGCCCCTATAGATAGGCTGCTTGTGTGCTCAGGAGGCAGAGAAGGAAGTGAACTGATTTCCTGGCGGAACAGCCTTGGAGAAGTCTGCCTGGCTTCTGCTCCCAGCTCCAGTCAGGTTTCTGTCCTCTGGCTCAAAAGCCTGCTTAAAACTGAGGGGTTTTGGGTGTCTTCTGTGTGGGTGAATTTGGGCAGGGTGAGTTAAACACCTCTGAGAAGGGTGGAAGCTGTTTTATGCCTGCTTGTCCCATGCTACCCCATCATGGTGCTGGGGCATGAGAGGAGCAGGGCAGAGCTGAGATGTGTGCTCTGTCCCCTGGAGAGGTATCCAGCTGCTGGCTCCCCAGGGCCAGCCACATCTGTCAGAAAAGGACACCCCTGTGTGTGTGTACCTGAGTGCACATTTGCTGATCAATACCTCAGTTGCACAGAAGATGCTGTGCCTGAAGCTTGCACAGAAAGGCCTCTGAAGGTTCCAGGGTTCAGGGAGCATCCTTTACTGCTTGGGTTTTCAGGTGAGTAGTGAAACGTTGATTTTACTGATGCACAACTGCCCTTCTGTTCCCTCAGCCATCATGTATGTGATGGGAGCCCTGGGTCCTGCTGCTGGGTACCTGCTGGGAGGACTTCTCATTGGGTTCTACGTGGATCCTAGGACAACTGTTTATATTGACCAGAGTGACCCCCGGTTCATTGGCAACTGGTAAGGACCAAGGGCCTTGAGAATGGTCCCTTCGGGGTTTATTCTATAGCAGGCAGCATGAAACAGCTCTGCTGCCCTGGTGAGAAACCACAGACTTCATTTAGCCTGGCCCAGGAGAGGGAGATGGGATGGGGTCAGAGCATGGCCTTCCCAGTCTTGTTTCCTTTTTCCATCATGTTGATTGAATTTGCAGTTTGGCTTTCCCTGAAGGGTTTCTAGGTCCCTGTCTTTCATTTTTTCTCTCCCCAGTTTGTGAGGAGGAGCTCACCCTGTTCCCTAGGCTCTGGAAATGTGGTTCACAACCTATGGTAGCTTCTCATCAGTTCTGGTGGTGCTCATAGCATCTGTGCCTCATACTCTTTCCTCTTCCTGAGGCTTTATCCTTCAAATGAAGCCTCTGATGTGTAAGGGCTGGTCCTTTGTCCCCTGCTGCTCACTGCTTGCGAGTGCAGACTTCCCTTGCACTGCAGCCTCTGCTCTGGGACTGTGACATTTTCTCCTCGCAAGGCAGTGCCACGTAGCCAAGGTTATTTTTATTTCTGTAATCTAACAGCTTGAAATGCAAGAGGAGTCCAGCACTCACTTCAGCTGACAAGCTTTGTACAGCAGAGTGCAGTTACTGGGCAGCTGTGCTGGAGATTCCTCAGCCTTGTCTCCTTTGCAGGGAGTCAGTGTCTGTGTCCCATCTTTCCCTTTCTGTGGCTGTCAGGGATGCTCTGGAAAAATCCCATTATTATTATTGGGGGTACTGATTGCAGAGCACACAGTGAGTGCATCAGCCAGGACAGCTGGCAGCAAAGCTGCTCTGGCAGAGGTGTGCTGCATGCCTGCAGGACAGGTGGCTTGTGGCACCTGGTGAACGGAGTGCTTATGGCTCGGGGTTGTTTCTGCTCTGGGTGGTCCCTGAGTCACACAGAACTGGGGTTTGTGCTGCTGGGTTTTGCACACCTGGGCTTTCTGGGGGTGCTGGGGGTTAAATGGCAGGCAGGTGTCTCTGCCAGCCCACCAGGGCTTAGAGCTGCTCTGTGTTCAGATGTGGTGGCTCTAGGGGAGCCTGCTAGGAGACATCCATCATGCTGCTGTCTGAGGGCTGCTCAGCTGCTGTACAGGGACCTCATTAATTGTGGAGTGGCCCTTGGAGCTCTGTCAGCTGCTTTGAATCTGATTCTCTTTTGCTGACACTTCTCTGAGTGTTCTCAGGCTGTTCAACACTTGGATCTTCCTGTGGAGTCTTTCATCAGCATTCCACACAAGCAGTTTAAAGGAATTACTCCAGCAATGTCTGCTTCTTCCTTACCTTTAATTGCTTTTATTTGAGGTCCCAGGGCTGGTGCAGATTCCTCTGAGGTGTTCTGCATATTTCCTTTGACTTTAGAAGACAGAAAATCAAGGGTTTTAATGAATGCAGATGCTGGTCTGACCTCTCCTTTCCCTTGTAGGTGTCCTTGGAGTTTTTTATATCATCTTTTGTCTGTTTTCGAGTTCTTTGATTTGTCTCCAGCAGGATGTGAGATGTAGACAGTGCAGATGATTGCATCCAGTGCTGCACTGGTGGCATCTCCAGCAGTGGCTGTACTGCTGTAGGGTCCCTTTGGGTTTGGATTCATCACAGCCTCATCTCCTGTGCTGCTCCCCCTGAGTGGGTGTTTCACATTGCTGCACGTGACTGCCACAGCTTGTTCTTTTGATCAGCCTCTGCCTCTGACATCTGAGAGGGATGTTGCTACATTGCCCCTGCCTGAGAGTGCTGACTAATCCTCCTCAAAGGCTGGGCTTTAATCCCTGTACCTTATCAGCTAAAGTGAATGGAGAGAGGATTTTCTCTTTACATAATGTCAGAACCAGGCACAACTTCCAGTTGCTCAGATTTGCCCCACAAAATCTTCCCCCAGCCTAACAGAGATGCTCTTGGGTTGGTGTCTCTTTCACCATTTACCACACAGCCTGCAGGTCAGTTTGTCTTCATTTAAAAATGCAGCTCACAGCATCTTTGCATTACAAAGATGAGACCAAATGGGTTTGTTTCTGGAGCAAGCAGTCCTGTCTACTCCAGAAAGTAACTGCTCTCAGCAGCTGCTGCTGAGTAGCTCCCAGGATGGCTCAAGGCTGACACTGTTTCAGTAGATTTGGTGGGTTCTGGATTCAGGTCTCTATCCACAGACACATCAAGAGAGGCATCTGCTAGCTAGGGGCTTTGGGGCAGTGAGGGCTCCCCCCATGCCAGCCCTTTAATGCCTGCCAAAGGCCCTTTCCAGCCAGCCCAGCCTGGCCTGCAGTGATCCCTCAGGGTTTTGTGCCACGTTAACCTTGGCCTCTCCTCTCTGCTGCTGTCTCCCGGGGCTAGGTGGAGTGGCTTTCTGCTCTGTGCCATTGCGATGCTCCTCGTCATCTTCCCCATGTTCACCTTCCCCAAGAAGCTCCCTCCTAGGCACAGGAAGAAGAAGAAGAAGAAGCTGGACTCTGAGGAGGCTTTGAGCGATGATGAGGTGATGAAGGAGAAGAGCAGCAGCAGGATGCCAGCCGACGGCGCAGTGCCTGCCTCCATGGGCTTTGGGAGGAACGTTAAAGGTGGGGCTGGTTTGTGGCTTGGAAAGCTTGAGAACCTTCTGTACCGGCTGGCCTGGGGCTGTCTGTGGGTGACAGGGGCAGAACTGTGCCATGCTGTGTTTAATCTGCATTTCAGTAGCTGGTTGTGACAGGATGCAGCGGAGGGTGCTGGGCACCCATCCACTGGCTCTACTGAAGGGCTTGAGATGCAGGTAACAAGGTCCCCTGCTTCCTGTGGTGACAGGACCTCTGCTACCAGACATGTTGTGCCCTCAGTCTGCAGCTGTCAGGCTGGCTGCAAGCTGCCCTTCATCAGCTGAAGTGGTCTTCTGAATCATCACTGGCAGCAGTCACAGGAATTCTGCTTGGAGGGTTCAGTTACCCTGGAGTAAGCGAACTGAGGAAGGTGGTTTGGTTTGTACCCTGTCCTAATCTCATGTAAGTTTCTAGATGAATGAAAAGGAGTCAGAGACAGGACAGGAGGAGGAGGAGATCCTTCTTCCTGCAGTGGCTGCCAGTGTAGGCTGAAGAAATAAACCCAGACTGGCTCCATCTGCAAGTAGCCTCCAGCCTCAGGAACTTGAGCTCTGGCACATGGTTGGGCTGAGATTAGTTAAAATGCAGCTCCACCTTGGCTGCTTCTCATCTGTGGAGATGCAAGGGCTCAAAAGTCAGTCTTACTTATATTGCAGGTGAAAAACACAAGAGGCAGAGTGCTTCTGAAGCAGGTATCAGGGTTCAACATTGAGCAGGCCACAGGAGGGAGCAAACTGGATGTAGTTTATTGGGAGAAGGAAGGCAGCAAGGTCCCCTGGGTGGGTTTGTAAGGAAGCAGCCCCAGTTCAGCCCCCTGCAGGGGGATGCATTGTGAACCTGAGCAGAGAGAACCCCCTGAAGAGCTGACTGAAAGGTACTGAAGTGGCTTTTTTAACCCCAGTCCTGACTTCATGGGGTTTCCATATTTGCTCTGAGGACAGTTCCAACATCTAGGAATGCTTTTCCCACGGAAGTTAAGGATGTGCTCTCTTGGTTGCTGGCTTTGTCCCTTCTGAGGACTCGAAATGAGCTGTCTGCAGGGTGCTGAGATTCATTGGTGTCACTGACATGTTCTCAGTCTGCTTTTGCTGCATCTGCTGTGAGTGCTTTAAAATCATGCAGAAAAATCTTTAATTAAAGCCTTTTGGTTCTCTGGCAGCATTTTCCCAGCTTTCCACGTGTGGAGGACTGGGATCCCAACATGCTCTCTCCTTTGCACTGGGCAAGTGCAGCTGGGTGCCAGCAAGCCCTCACTGCCAGCCCATCACAAAGGGAAGGGATTTGCTCTGCTTCAGTTTTCTTTTGCCTCATTATTTGTAACATTTGTCTGTCATTTCTGTCATTTTGTAGAGCTCCCAAGAGCAGCTGTCAGGATCCTAAGCAACATGACATTCCTTTTTGTCAGCTTGTCATACACAGCCGAGAGTGCCATTGTCACAGCTTTTATTACCTTCATCCCCAAGTTCATCGAGTCCCAGTTTGGCATCCCAGCTTCCAATGCCAGCATCTACACTGGTAAGGCACTGCCCTGGAGCACAGCCTCCCAGGGCTCGGTGTTCTCTGATCAGTGAAAGGAATCAGTGTAGGGAGGAGCCAGGAAGGCGCTTGTTGGGACATGAGAGGATCCAGCTTTGTGCATCTGCCTTGCTCCTCAGGCTGTTCTCTGATGCTTGCTGTGCGTGCTCACTAAGGTGGGAGCCCAATTCTTGTGAAGGGCTTTGCACCAGCCCAGGCTTTAAGATGGTAATGGTCTTCAGGGGGAAAAAGCAACAAAACCAAGCTAGAAACCCATAGGCATTGCTGCAACTTGTGTGCCTTAGAAGATCTTCTAAAGCTGTTTCATTTTTTCTGAGTTTCCTCTTTGATCTTTAAAATATCTCAGTCTCTGCTTTCCCCCAGTGCTGAAGCTGTTTGTCTGTTCCATCCTGCAGTTATCTCTCCCATCCAGGCTGCTGCCTCTCTCCTTACTTACTAACACTGGGCACACCACACCTGGTCTAGTCAAGGGAGCTCCTGAGCTGCAGAATCATGGAATTTTAGGGCTTGGAAGGGACCTTTAAAGGCCATCTCGTCCAACCCCCTGCAACTAGAGCAGGGTGCTCAGAGCCCCAGACATGTGTGGGCTCCTGGGGGCAGGCTGCACGGCTCCTGCCTGAGGGCAGTGCTTGTACTTGGCTGGCACTAATCCTGAGAGCAGGGAGAGGAAGGTTTGTCTCCAGAGCTGGGCTTCTTCAAGTTCCCAGTGGTTAAGCAATCTGTGGTCCTGCTCCCCAGTCCAAAGCAAACACAAAGCCATGTTCTGCATGCAAGCACAATGGCTCTCTCATGGTGCTTTGGCTGCTGGTAACATCATAAGGAGGCTTTCATGAGTTCTTTGACAGCACTCCAGAGGTCTGCAGAGCCTGATGCAGAGAGGGGGACAATGGAGAGCTTAGTGCAGCCCTTGCTGCATCCAGTGAGGGAATGAAGCCTGAACCTGTGTTTGGCAGTCCTCTACAGTTCCTGTGTGACCCTTGCTCCATTCTCTCCCTGGCAGGTGTGGTCATTGTCCCCAGTGCTGGAGTTGGGATTGTCCTGGGTGGCTACATCATCAAAAAGCTGAAACTGGGTGCAAGGGAATCTGCCAAGCTGGCCATGATCTGCAGTGGGGTGTCCCTGCTCTGCTTCTCAACCCTCTTCATTGTTGGATGTGAAAGCATTAATCTGGGGGGGATAAACATCCCTTACACCACTGGGTAAGTGCCTTGGGGTCAGCTGGGACAAACCCAGCTCTTTGTAGTCAGCCTGATGCAGAAATGCACAAAATGCTGGTGGCCGATGTTCTGAAGCAGCCACAGGTCCAGGTGGGCATGTGATGAGTACTGAGACACAAACAAGTGCCCTGGGCCTTGTGCCTCTGCCAGTCCAAGCAGCCAGTTGGATCCCTTGGCTTGAAGGCAGTGAGTGAGTAACTGGATCAGAACAATAACAGCACAGAAGGCCCCAGGCCATGAGAAGGTTTCTTGTCTGACAGCCACACAAGAATCACATCATTGCTGCCACTCCAGCTGCCTGCAGCTCTCTGCCACCCAGTGTCCCTCCACACCCACCCAAACCACTGCTCAAGAGCAGCCTGTGTGAGATACAGCCCAGCAGAAAGGCTGTAGAAGCTGTGTGCTGAGAAGCTGTCTCCTTTCCTCGCTCCTGTAGCTTACTGAAGTGATCTAAACAAACGGGAACAGAACCATGTGCAAGCCAGCTCCGTGTTCAGCTGCTGCCAAGACACAGTCAGCCACTGCTCTCTGTCTGTGCTCTTGGTGTGCAGAGCTCCTGTGGCTGTGCTGCTCCCAGGGAACGCAGTGGGTCTGAGGTGTGTCCAGAGGAGGGAAACTAGGCTGGGGAAGGTTCTGGAGGACAGGTCTGGTGATTAGCAGCTAAAGGACCTGGAGTCCGGCCTGGAGGAAAGGAGGCTGAGGGGAGACCTTCTGGCTCTGCAAGGGCAGGGCAGTGATGGATTCCCTGTCCCTGGAAGGGGTTTCAAAGCTGTGTAGATGTGGTGCTGAGGGACACCTCCCAGTCCCAGGGTTTGTGTGGGATGTTTTCTTCTGAACAGCAGGACATCTGTGCTTGCTCTACCAGCCTGTTCTTTTCCTTTCCCTAGCCCCACTCTTGCCGTGGCCCACAGGAACCTGACTGGGAGCTGCAATGTGAACTGTGGCTGCAGGACTCACGAGTATGAGCCTGTCTGTGGCTCAGATGGCATCACCTACTTCAACCCCTGCCTGGCTGGCTGCATCAATGGTGGCAACCACAGTGCTGGGGTAAGCTCCTCACACACTGCCTGCTGCTCCTGGGGATGCTGAGACTGCAGGCAGGAGTTTCCTGGCTGAGAAGGATCCCAGGGCTGGTCACAGATCACAGAATGGTTTGGGTTGGAAGGGACCTTAAAGCTCATCCAGTTCTAACCCCAGCTGCATGGGCAGCGACACCTCCCACCAGCCCAAGTTGCTCAAGGCCTCATCCAGCCTGGCCTTGAACACCTCCAGGGAGGAGGCAGCCACAGCCTCCCTGGGCAGCCTGTGCCAGAGTCTCCCCACCCTCACTCTCAACAATTTCTTCCTAATCTCCAGTCTCAATCTCCCCTCTCCCAGCTCAAAGCCATTGTTCCTCATCCTGGCACTCGCAGCCCTTGTCCAAAGTCCCTCCCCAGCTCTCCTGGAGCTGCTTCAGGTACTGGCAGGCTGCTCTGAGGTCTCCCGGAGCCTTCTCTTCTCCAGGCTGAACAGCCCCAGCTCTCCCAGCCTGTCCCCCCAGGGGAGGTCACCTTGCCCAGCCAGCTGCAGTCAGCAGGGTCAGGTTGCCGTGCCGGGGCTGAGCAGGGCTGTGCCGTGCCCACAGGTGCGCAACTACACGGAGTGTGGCTGCGTGCAGAGCCGGCAGGTGATCGCGCCGGGCGCGGGGCCGCGCAGCCAGCTGCGCCTCGTCATCCTCCAGACCTACCTGAACCACCATGGCTACGCCACCTCGGGCAAGTGCCACCGCACCTGCAACACCCTCATCCCCTTCCTCATCTTCCTCTTCATCGTCACCCTCATCACCGCCTGCGCCCAGCCCTCCGCCATCATCGTCACGCTCAGGTGAGGTGGTGCCTGGGGGTCCCCGGGGGGCTCCTGGGGTGGTGCTGCTGTGCCCTTCAGCACAGGGCTGCCCTGGGTGGGCTGCAGCTGGCTTGGGTCTGCACTGTGCCACAGAGTCAGAGAGGGGTTTGGGTTGGAAGGGACCTCAAGGTGCTCTGATTCCAACCACCCTGAACGCTGTGATCCAGGAGCCCTGGAGTGCCCAGCGCTTCCCAGGCACTGCAGGGAGAGCAAGTGAAGCATCAGCTAAGAGGAGGACTCCTGAAGGAGTTCTCAGCCTCCTCAGAGCAGTGGTTTGGATTCTCAAGTGCAGAAATCAGTAACAATCCTTTGCTTTTCCTTAGCCTCCTGCCTGGGCTTGGGTCTCCTCTTCACAAGAACACAGCAGCTCCTGCAGGAGTGGTGGTGTCACTGTGGTCCTGCAGGACAGAGAGCAGCACGGCAGCTGCATTCTTTGTTAATTGATCCGAACAATTAAGGAAACAAAGCAAGACATTGTATGAAGTGAGAGGAAATTGCTCTGAGAAGCCATCAGCACTGTGGGTTGGTTCTCCAGATCTCTGGGTTTGGATCAGGTTCTTCAGGCTAGCAGAGAGGTGAGCTGGAGCCCTTGCTCAGACAGGAACAGAAGGGGCTGGCTGTGGTTTTTCCTAGCAGTAAGAGAAGCTCAGTGGAAGGAATTCAGACACTTTTGTAGCTCAGGAAAGGGTCAGGAAGCAGAGGCAGGACATACCCTGGTGGCTCTGTGGTGACCCTTCAGAGGAGGTCTCTCTCCCAGCAGGTCTGTGGAGGATGGGGAGCGACCCTTTGCCCTGGGGATGCAGTTTGTCCTGCTGCGGACTCTGGGTAAGTCTCTGTCACTCACTGTGTGTGGCTCAGGTGTGCCCCAGGGGTGCCTGCACCCCACAGGCCTGCAGCTGACTGCCTGGCAGTGGGAAGCAGAAAGCAGCAGTGTCTGGAAGTGGTGCAGCTAAGGACATATTTGTCTGGTTTTGTTGCTGCTGCCCTTGTAGAGCAGCGTTTTGTCCCAGACAGAGATGTTTCACACTTTTAACTGTACTTAGAACTGGTTACTAAGTATTATTTTGTAAGAATGTTGTCTGTTTTGGAGCAGATTTCTATTGCTCCCAGCTGGGTGTGTTTTGAAAACCAGGGGCAGTTTACCTTAGTGTCTCATTTCAAATGTTGCAAAGCAAAAAGGGGACCTGCAGAAGGCTCTGAAGAGCTGCTACCACGCTCTGAGCAGCCGACTGAGTCGCAGATGGCACTGGTTGGAAGGGATCTTGTCCACCCGCCCTGCAGTCAGCAGGGACACCTCCAGCTCGAGCAGGTTGCTCGGGGCCACATCAAGTCTGACTCTAAATGTCTCCAGGGGTGGGGCCTCAGCCACATCTCTGGTCACATCTGGAGCCAGCAAGGGCTGCTGTAAGAGAGCAAGAGGAGGAGCCCCTGCAGCTGCACCTGGAAGGTGTCTTTGAGGCAGGACATTGCTGACTTGTCTCCAAGGTGTCTCATTCCTGGGGAAAGCAGGAGGGCTCCAGGGGCTGGCTATGTTTTCAGCAGCTATTCAAGTCTGTGTCTGAGGAAGATCTGCTCAGTTTCAGTGCTTTCACTGCTTCAGTGACAGAAACACTTTGGGATCTCTGTGCCTTTCTCCTTATTCTAAAGTAGCGCCTCCCCCTTTCCCAGCCCATGGAGCAGTGGTCTGGATGGGATGTTGTGTTCTGTTCCTCTCCCATCTTCCCAAGAGCAGTGCTGGGTTTGCTTCTGGGGGATGCAGTGGTCAGGAAGCACTGGCTGGGGACAGGCAGTTGGAGCAGTGCCTGTTGTAAAGTGCTGCTGCATTGTCCTCCTTGCCTGGCTTCTCCAGTTCCTGCCTGGGATCAGTAGTGGTGCTGAGGCTGCCTGACCGTTCCCACATTGTGCGTCTCCCGTGGGAGCAGCAGCAGAGCCCTCGGGAGCTCTCATCTTGCTCTGCTGGCCAAGGCCTGCAGCTGCCGCGGTTTCCCCTGCATGTAACAGGTGTCCTTTCTGTTGCTGTGTTGCTTGCAGCTTACATCCCCACTCCCATTTACTTCGGGGCTGTCATCGACACCACGTGCATGCTGTGGCAGCAGGACTGCGGCGTGCAGGGCTCCTGCTGGGAGTACGACGTCACCTCCTTCCGCTTCGTCTACTTCGGGCTGGCAGCCGCCCTCAAGTTCGTGGGGTTCTTCTTCATCTTCCTGGCCTGGTACTCCCTGAAGTGCAGGGAGGAGCAGCTGCAGCGGAGGCGCTGGGGGCTCCGCCACTGAGCACTGTGAGCGAGCTGGTTGGCCAGGCCGGGCCCCAGCGCAGCCACGCACGGACCCGCTCCTGCCCCACCTTCGGCTGCCGAGCGGAGCCTGTGCGGCGCCCGGAGCCCCCGTGCGGTGCAGACCTCCCCTGGGCCCCTTGCAGAAGCAATAAATTCCTCCTGTGAGACCCCCTTGGAAGAGGTCACTGCTGAGATCTAGGCCTGGCTGGGCGGTGCCCCGGTGGGTCGGGCGGTTGCCCGCTGCGGCGCCTTGTCAAACACTGTGCCTTCAGTTCCCGAGGTGGTGAAACCAAGAGAGCTTCCTGCAGACACCCCTGGCCTGCTCCGGAGGGCTGCACACCTCGCACTCGCCCCACGCCTCCTTCCTGCCCTCCCAGGGAGGCGTTTGAGGAGTCCTGTTGGTCGCCGTTGCAGAGGTGCCCGTCCAGTGCCCATGCTCTGCCAGCCTGAGGGTGGGCAGGAGCCAGCAGAGGAGTGACAAGAGCTGGTGTCCTTGGTGTCCAGGTGGCTTCAGTGCATCTTCAGCTTCACACCTGCAGGTCCTGCTCTCCAGACCTGGGGAGTTACTGTGAGTTCTGCTACAAAGCACAACTGAACTTGTTTCAACTATGCAACTGGTGGGGATGGTTTGTGCAGCAGAGCCAGGCGAAGGTTTGCTTTTAGGGGCATTGCTGCCCCCCACTCTGTCCTCAGCCTTCAGCGTGGCAGAGAAGACCAGGAGCAAAGTGCTGCCGGGCACCTGTAAAGCCAGAGGTGGTACATCAGGTAGTGAAGGCTGAGTCGTGATGCCCTTATCCTGTCAGTGGGTGCTGGGTGGATGTGGTCTGGATTCACAGCGTGCAGGGGCCAGCCCACAGCTGCACTCCCCCACCCCAGGGCAGACAGGGGCCTGCTCCTGCAGTGTTGCCTGGGTGTCACTGGCACCAAAGCCCTGCTATCCCTGAAGACTGACACAACCAGTTAGAGCTTTACTGGAAGGATCCCAGCATCCCTGTGTGGCTGGGCTTGGAAGGGACCTCTGGAGATCCTCCAGTCCAAGCCCCTGCTCCAGCAGGGCACCCACAGCAGCTTGCCCAGGAGCACAATGGCCGGGGGGTTTGGAAGCTCTCCGGAGGGGAGGAGACTCCACAACCTCTCTGGCAGGCTGCTCCAAGGCTCTGGAAGGAAGTTTCTCCTCATCTTCAGATGGAACCTCCTGGGCTCCAGTTTGTGCCTATTACCCTTTGTTCTGTTGCTGGCACCACTGAGAAGAGTCTAGCCACATCCTCTTGCCCCCCACCCTTCAGCTCTTGCTGAGCAATGATCAAAGCACCTCTGGGGCTGCTCTTCTCCAGGCTCAAGAACCCCAGGGTGACCAGCCTTTGCATCTTATAGAGATGCTCCAGGCCCCTCAGCTCAGCATCTTCAGAGCCCTGTCTCAGAAATGGGTGACAGGCTGCGCTCCCCAGCACTGGGCAGGAAGTGCTGGCTCAGAACCTCAGCCCCTCCTGTTTCTGCCCTTAGTTCAAACTCATCAGGTGTGCTTGGCACTTCCCTTCTGGCTCTGGAGGCTCTGTAGTGCTGTGCTTGTGAGCTGCTCTTGGTGTCTCCAAGGGCAGGGCATGGCTTCAGGTGGACACTGGGAAGTCAAAGCTGTCTTACACCCTGCAGGGAAAGTCTTAGAGGTTTAGGAAACTAAAAGCACTCTGCTGAGAGGACTCTGATGGTCAGGTTTGGGTTTTGCCACGTGGAGAGCTTGTATGAAAATAAGTGGGAAAGAGTAGAAGTTGATCACAGTTCTGAGCACAGTTAGTCCTGGTTTAGCTCTTGATGTATCCTACCTGAGCTGGTCAGATGTTGCATGGAAGCACTGCTCAGACTCGGAGCCTGTTGGGCAGGCTCAAGGAGCTGTTCTGGCTCTTCCTGCACTCACTGGTGGGAGATGCTCTGGCTGAAGAGCTGCATTTTGAGGGCATCTTCCTTGGAGCCAGGAAACTGCTCAGACTGTGCCCTGCCACAGAAGGTGGACCTGGAGGTTCAAGTCCCACATGGCCTGCAGTGTGGCTGGGAGGGGCCAGCCCCTGCTGGGCTGTCCTGGTGGGGTCACCCCCAAGCACCTCAATTCCTGCTGCCTTACTGCATGTTCTGTGTGACACCACAGCTCTGTGAAGTGTTCTGTCGACATCAGGCTGATCATAAACCAGTCCAAAGTGTCTTACTGCTCTCCTGGAGCCAGATTCCCAGCTTCACCAGTCCCCTGGTGGGGCTGAAGAACTGGGCCAGTACCTTGGGTTGGACATGGACATCTCCAGCAGGCATGTGTGAACCAGGTGCTGTCAGGTGCTTGTTGACCTTTTATACTCTGGGCACCACCACTGCTCTCAGAGAGCAACGCCAAGGTGTTCCCTAGCCAGGCTTATCTCTTTCTGTATCTTCTCTAACAGCAGGGGAGATGCTGTGCTGCAGGGGCTGGCTGCCCCCAGCTGAACCACCCAGCTGTGGTGCTTTAAAACATGAGGTGTACCGAGGCTGTGGTTGGCACTGCCTTGGGCAGTGTTTGCCCCACAGAGGCCAGACCTCTATCTACACACCTCATGTTCTCCATGGCTTGTGGTCATAGACATTTTTATGACCTCAAGAGTGCGTAGAAGCTGGACGGTTGGCATGGTGGTGGTAGATTTGTTCTCTGGTGTAGCATTAGAGCTTCCTCTCCTCCCTGTACCTTTGTGGGTTGCAAATAACAGTTCAGAGAGGTTCTGTGTAAATGTGTTGGAGAGTGGGGGCATGGGGGCTAGGCATGGCCAGGGCTCAGGTGAGTGTTCTTTGCTCTGAGCATCACTAATCCACATCATGATGTGGCTGAAGGCTTGGGGGCCACCTGAGCTACAGGAAGGGCATTTCCCATGTCCCTTCTGTGGAAACACCCTGGAGAAATCAAGGAGGACAGCAACCACCATCCGTGCCCCACAGCCACGGTGAGCTGCAGCTTTTGGCAGCTCCTCCCACCCAGTCCTTTAGCTCAGCAAATGCTCTCCTCAGTGCAGCCTTTCAGACACAGACACAGCTCTGCAAGTCCAAAGTAGCTCCACACTCTCCTTGTTCCCAGTACCATGAGACAGGTGGTTGCTTAGCCCAGCCCCATCCTGCTCCTCCAGTTCCTGTGTTTCCCTTCTGTGTCCTGTACTGTCTTAGCTTTTCTGTCTCCGTCGTCACAACCTTGTCCTGTAACAGTGAAAAGCTGTGGAATTCATGAAGGGCTACAAACAGCATCCAAAGCATTGCTCACCTCGAGTCAGGGTGAGCCAGCTCCATGATCCTGGGACAAGTGACTGAACAGCACCGTGGTGCTAATGGGTACTGAGGTGTTGGTGATATGTTCACCATGGCATACCCCAGGTGCTGGAGGTGTGCCAGGGCTGGATTTGTGCTCAGAGCCTGGGCTGCTCCACCACACTGCTTGCAGGTCCTGCTGGGCAACTCCCTGCCAAGCTCTGCTGAGGGAAAGTCCTTCCAGGAGGCAGGGCAGGATTAGGCCCAGGGCACAGCTCAGGCAAAAGCTGTGCAGAAGTCCACAGCCATCTCCTCCTGTTGTAGCACAGTACTGGACTTGCCCAGGCCAAGAAACATGGGGCTACGGTCTGGAACTCCTAAATGGAGTTTTGTTCCAAAAAAAGGGAATTTGGAATCGGTGAGGCCAGGGCTGAGTGGAGAAAGTTCTTCACCGAGAGAGTGATTCGTCATTGGAATGGGCTGCCCGGGGAGGTGGTTGAGTCGCCGTCCCTGGAGGCGTTCAAGAGGGGGCTGGATGTGGCACTTGGTGCCATGGTCTAGTTGTGAGGTTTGTGGTTACAGGTTGGACTTGATGATCTTCGAGGTCTCTTCCAACCTTGGTAATACTGTGATACTGTGAGGTTCTCCTCGGTGACCTTCCTGCCCCAGCGGGGGGAGGTTCTGCCCTTGGCTGCAGGCAGGTGAGCAGTGAGGGCAGCCCCAAGGGTGCAGCTCTTAGAAACCTCAAAGAGAAAGGGACAGTGTGAGGATGGGGGGAGCCTGCAGGGCTGTGCCGTGGTGCCAGCAGCCCAGGGGGCTGTGCCCTGTTCCTGGGTGGGACACCCTCAGTGGTGTTTGTTTCTCAGCAGAGCTTAGGCTAATTTTCCAGCTGGGTAAGTCCTCAGTGACTGGAGCCTGGTGGCAGCAGCTGTGGTGAGCAGCTGTTCCCAAAGCCAACTCTGGAATACTTGACCTTTGGAAATAAAGTGATTGCATATCCTGGCTCTGTGCTTCCTAACAGGGGACAGAGGGTGAGAGGGGGTGCTCTGCAGCCTGGAGCACCAGAGGAGGGCATGGACCTGGGAGCTATCACAGCCGAATCCTTGCTCTGGACTTGGTGGCCACCCACCCCAAGTGGGTTGTGATGGGAACACCCAGAAATGACCTGCTGGAGAGCTCTGGGAGTGGGGAGAGAGGCTGAGTACTGGTACCAGGCTTTGTGCCTGGCAGCCCCATGGGAGAGCTTCCAGGCGGAGGGGATCAGATTAATTAGTGGAAGTTAAAATCAAGTCCTGGCAGGGCTCAAGCCCAGGTGTTGCTGAGCAGCCCCTGGGGCAGTTCAGAACTGACAGTGTGCAGGGCAGTGCTCCATTGCCCACTGCTGGCGTCAGGAGGACACAGGAGTTGCACTGCTCTGAAGCAGGTAGAGTAAAACACTTTTTATTTCAAGAAATATTGCTTCCAGACTTTCCTGAAGCCAGAATTGTTCTATAAAAGTATCACAGAAATACTGTACAAGGTTTAAAAACAGTTTGTATCCTAGAGACTGCACCCCTCTGCACACAGAGCATCACTCACCCCCATAAATAGGTTCGTCTGTCAGTCACCCTGGCACAGGCATCAGACAGAGCCAGGACCTATAGCACAGGTACAGAGTCCAGCAGGAGGCTGCTGCCTCAGATCAGTGAACTCCTACTGGAAGAATCTCCTTTATAAAGACATTTCAGCTTAAAGCACAACCCCCATGGCTGGAAGTTGAGCTTGCAGTGCCTGTGGAGCTAGAAATGCTGCACAGTAGGGTGAATCTGGCAGGATTTTGTCATTCCCAGAGGGAGCTTTGCTCTCAGCATGGTAGTGGTGCTCTCCAGGTGTGGCTCAGGAGGATACAGCCCAGCTGCGGTGACAAAAGCGTTGCCAATGGGAACCTCTCTACCTGCATCAGCAAACAAAACATCAACCCCCCCGCTGGATTCTTGCTATGGAAGATAGCAATTACAGGGAAAGAATCCAACTTCAGCAGCTGCT
This sequence comes from Picus viridis, assembly GCA_033816785.1. Lineage (NCBI taxonomy): Eukaryota > Metazoa > Chordata > Aves > Piciformes > Picidae > Picus > Picus viridis. The sequence continues at coordinate 3,351,851 of CM066571.1, forward strand.
AGGGCCTGTGGTTGTTGGCCACACCCTTTAATGGAGAGCTACACCCTTTTAATTGAAAGCCATGCCCTTTTAATTGGGAGCCAATTAAAGCAACCAAAAGATGCAATGGTTTTGCTCACACAACACCCAGTGTCCATCTCCACACTCCAGGCTGATGAACTCTTCCCAGTTTTCACAATGACAGGAGACCAGGAGCAGGCTGAGGGCAGGAGGTGTGAGAGCGACCAGTGGGCTCTGGGCTTCAAAAGTGCATTCTCCTCCCACACCTGGCATTGGGGGCTTCCAGTGGTTAAAATAAGTTACAGAAAAGACATTCTGTAGGTGGATTGGGTGGAGTGAGACATTCAGTCGCACTGGGATGGTTTGGGCAGCCTCTTGAAGGGAGCAGAGCTGAGTTTTGGAGCCTGTGAAGTTCCTGCCCCAGTCCACCTCTGACTGGAGCCTTGCTGCCCAGCGGGGAGGGTCTGTGTGTGCGTGTGCACAGAACATCTGCACACAGCTGAACCCTGAGCTGGGCTCAAGACCTGGCTGCGAGGAACATGGGGGCCCAGCTGTCACCAGGACCTTTGTTCGCTTGCTAAGGAGCAAGCAGAGACGATAAGGAAGAGTTCAGAGCTTGAGCTAGTCCAAGGAGAGTGGAGCTGAGGCACTGCCTTCTGCTGGCGGGATCTGGGAAGCTTCCCCCGCAGGACTCTGCTCTGCTTCTGCCAAGAAGGTTCCTGGTTTCTGGGTGCCAAGGGATGGATCCCTCACGGAAGTGTTCACAGCCTGGTGAACAGGGGCTTCATCAGACCTCACAGGAAGATACATTTGGTCTTCAAACATATCCCCCCCGGCGTCACTGTCCTGAGGAACACTGATGGGTTGCAGCACAAAGCTGTGCCGGGACTCCAGCTCCAGCAGCCCATTCCCACTGAAGTCCAGCTGCAAGCGCTCCCAGCCCAGCTCCCCTGCCCCTGTCCCAGTGGGGGTTGTCCCTCCAGAGCACAGCTCCCACGCCATGGCTCTCAGCACTATCGTTGTGCCATTCCAGTTTCCTGCCCTGGCTCGAGGTGCCCCGGCTGGAGGCCAGCCCCACAGGCCCAGCTGGCACCCCAGGCTCCCCTGCTGGCTGCCCACTTGGACCCTCAGCAGAGGTCATCTCCCAGGAGGCCTCTCCCGCGGTGGTTCTCTGGTCGTGGCTGTGCAGCAGTGCAAACATCCTATCTACATCCTTCAGGTCATGAGTCCAGGCAGCCAGGCTGGGGCTGTGCCTGCTCCGGTTCACACTGTACAACGCCCCCAGGCCGTGCCAGGCCCTGTCGCTGGTGGCACCGGGCAGCTTAACCTTCCCATCCGTCCCATAACTGCCCTCTGTGGAGAGAGAACAAGACCCAGTGGTCAGTGCCAGCATCAGAGGGAAGCAGAGCTACCTCCAGCTTGCTTTGCGGCACTGTGGTCCAGAAGGTGATCTGGCCACACCTGTGGTGACACCAGGGACCCTCGGCTGCTCACAGCCCCTGCTCAGCACACTGCAAGAGCCTCCCTGCCTGCTGCTGCATCCTTGCACTGAGTAAAAAAGAGCAAAATAGGTCTGATTCGATGAGAAATTGTTCCCCACGAGGGTAGCAAGGCACTGGAACAGATTGCTCAGAGAAGCTGTGGAGGCCCCAGCCCTGGCAGTGTTCAAAGTCAGCCTGGTCTAGCAGGAGGTGTCCCTGCCCACAGCAGGGAATGCTCTTCCTAGAACAACCTTAAGGTCGCTTCCAGCCCAAACCATTCCGCAGTTAGGCTCTGTGGATACCTCAGGAAGCTCTCTACACACATTTGGTTCATGTTTCAAAAGCAGTTGCAGACACTTCCTAAAGAAACCAGAAAGACCTCCACCAACCCCACCAATTCCAGATCAACCCAGCAGCAGGACAACAGCCCAGAAGCAGCAACTCTGTGTGTGGCTTCCTCAGTGTGCACAGGCATGGGAGATGAGCTGTGTGAGGTCTCACTACGTTAAGTGCAGGGTGGTGGAGCTAACCCCAAGGGCCAGGCTGGTGGTGAGTGGTTAGAGCATGCATGGAGAGCTGTGCTGTGGGCAGCAGGGCAGGATGTGGACATTAGTTGGAATGGGCTGGGTCATGCAATTATTTGGAAAGAAGCTGCTGAGGAGAACAAAAAAGTGTGGATACCTGTGTGGGTCATAGCTTCCTCCATCTTTATTTCCTGATATAGGAAAATACAAAGAGTAACTTTTGTTAGTGTTTAGACCTGGCAAAACCATTCACAATGAAGAGTTCCATGCACAGCAGCTAACTCCTAGGAGGAAACGGACTGGGTTACATAAAGACAGCTGCAGGCCCGCAGGGAGCTCCTGCAGGTCTTACACACAGGAGCTGAACCCCACCCTTTTCCTGAAGGGGTGAACCCCAGCCCATCAGGGGTGGTGAAAGAGAGACCCATCTGTAGCTGAGCAGAGACAGAGGTGCAGCACCACAAATGATACAGGAGAGAAAGTTCCTGTGGGAAAAAAGGACAATCTTCAACCAACCAAGTTTAAAAGCAGAGTTAGGAAGTGTGAACAGCAGCTGTTTCCCTGCTCAGAGCCTGCTGCAAGGATGAAACCAAACAGCTTTCCTCAGAGCCAGAGGGGTAAGAGTTGGCAAATTCAGTCTCAGTGTGGTGCAGAGCCTGAGGCTGTCCAGGTGGATGGACAGAAATGGGGATGAACACGAGATTTAACGCCTGCCCTGCTACCAGGAGTGGAAGCTGACCTTACAAACCCTGCAACAGAAAAAGATGATGGCCGTGGAAGGTCTGCATCTGCTGGGGACAGCTTAGTGCCTTTCACAGGGTCACCTTCCTGCAGTCTGCCATTGGGCTCTGTCCAGAGCAACCTGAGCTGATGGAGAAGCTTCCTGACTGCGTGGTGTGCAGGGTGGTGGCTGTGCACCCTTCCAGACTTGTCCCAGATTGGGGGGGGGGGGAAAAACAACCAAACACCAAAAAACCAACACATAAAATGGAAATAGTATTTTTGCTGTACCTGTTTCCAGTCCCTTGGGCCTGGGGTTGCACTGCTTGTAACCCTGGCAGCTCCTCAGCTCCATCAGCTGCAGGTGCAGCTGGTTCAGGATGCCATGCTCCACCGTGTGCACCGTGTTGGTCAGCTGGGCAGGGGAGAAGGGCTTCTGTTAGCAGCCAGCAATACACCTGGGGGGGTGGTGTGGTGGTGGTGAGCTGCATTCTGTGGAAGGGAAGGGGCTTTACCTGATAGGGATCAGTGTTCATGTCAAAATACTCCAAGAAGCCAGTGGCAAACTCACAGAAGAGGAAGTTGTGGGTGTCGTTGACTGTCCTCAGGCACCAGTAAGTGTTGTTGTTGGAGCTCGTGCAGGCACAGAAGGAGCCCACTGCAAGCAGAGAGACAGCCTCATGGGTTGCAGTGGAAAACAAGAGGTGTGCCTCTGCTGCTGAAACCTGGACAGGTTTCTCATCTGCTTAAATGCTACGTCAATTAAAACATAGTATCAGTTTGAATAGTGCTAGGGTTTCATGTGACACACAACAAAGGCTGGTAAGGTAATGCTCACCAGCAGCTAGGGGGAAAATGGGACTAAGGGCAAGAATTCATAAGGGAAAGTATTGGCAGTTTCTTCACAGGAAGTCATTGTTGGCACAAATTTGAAACCAAAATGGTATGGCTAAAATGGGCCTTTGGTGTGCTGAAGTCCCTGGCAACGTTAAAGGTCCAGTCCCCAGAAGGCTCATGGCAGCTGAGGGAAGAAGCTCATCCTTTAGAAGCAGAAACACAGTTTAAAGCCCTGTCACCTCTCTGGCTGTCTCCAAGAGCTAGCAGGAGTCTTGGTGCCTGGTTACCAGAGCCTGTTTCAGAGGCAGCTCCCTCCGGTTTCAGAGTTTAGCACTCAGCCTGTCAGGCTCCTGTCACCTGCACAATCCCCAGCGCTCAGCTGGTGGCTTCCTTCCCACTGCAGAGCAGCAGCAGCACTGGGGTCGGCTCTTCAGCGCCAGGCTCTGAGGGCATGGCCTGGGGCTGTGTGGCACAGCAGGTGGGCACAAGACTCACGGTTCCAGAAGGGGGCTGTCTGCCAGTGGTTGTTGTCGTGGGTGAAGCAGGTCAGCCCGGGCAGGCTGCACTCATCGCCTTTCTTCTGCCGCTTCTTCCCCTTCCTCTCCTTCTTCCTCCTGCGGTTCTCCTTGAACAGCTGCACTTTGCCATCCACCTCCTGTGCTGCTTCCCTGTTCAGAGAGAGGGATGGGCTAGGCAGGGCTCACAGTAGCACTGGCAGCTCCACAGTTTCTGCCATTCTGATGAGAAGACTCCAAGATGCCCTTCTGCTCACTCAGTTCCCACCCCAGCTGGCAGGACAAGGGCTTCCCTCCAGTCAGCGTAGGAAATGATGCCCTCCAGCATTTAGGTTCAGCTGGGGCTTTTAATTAAACATGAGGTCAATCAGTTGGTGAAACAATTAATTTAATCTATTTTCTATCAATAGGTTTAAAATTATTATCCATAAAGTTTCACAAGCCTGTCCAAAGCTACTGGAGGTTCCTTGTCTGAGACAGTTCCATGGGACCTTTGCCTCTCTCCCCTCCTCCCTTCCCCTCTCCACAATAAACCTCTAGGCACCCAAGAGTCTAATTCTCCAGTCCCCAGAAAGCCAGCTGAGAGCCTGAGGGGCAGCAGCAATCTTACTTGAAGGGATGAAGGTGGCTCTTGAGCTTCTCTTGGGCCTTTACCCCTTTCACCTTGTTGTAGTAGCTACAGGGGAAAGGATGAGCAATTAGCAGCTGATGAAACTGTTTTGAACACAGAAGCAAAGCAGACACATGCAGCCTGTGGTGGTTTCTTCAGGGGCTGCACAGAATGACCTGCAATGGTCACTGCAGTGAAAGAATGTGAGTGACCCTGTGCTGGCTGATGGCAGCACCACAGCTGGGGCAGATATTAGTTGAATACAAACAAATCAATCTCAAAATGTGAATATTGCTGCTCTTTGGGTTCCCAGAAGCTTCTGCTCTTCAAAGGGTTCTGACTGAAATGAGTACCCACAGTGGTCAGAAGTATCAGCAAAGCTTCTGGACTTTCTTCTCCATCTCAGACAGCCCTGGGAAATGTGCAAGCCCCAGCAGTGTGTGAAGCAGTCTGGGCTGGGTGCTACCTCTCTTACCTCTGCTTGCTACAGTCACATTCATCTGGTTTCCTCCTTTTGAGGTGTCCTCTGACCTCCCTCAGGTTCTTAATTTTGTCCTGGAGAGCCTCAATCTGCAGGGAACATTTCCAAGTGTTAATGGCTCTGAGAAGGCAGAGGTGCAAAGGCTTCTCTCGGGGTCAGCTCCCTCTCACCTCCTTGTCGATGTAGGCCTTGTGGTCCTTCCAGGCTCTGGCAGACTGGTACAGCTCCCTCTCACAGTGGATGGTGTCGTTGGGAAGGATAAAACATCTGCAGCCAGGAGGTTAACACACAGGGACAACAAAGTCAGTGGTTTCCCAGCTGCCTGCCCATATCTGTTTCTCCTCACATTGCTGATCAAGTCTTTGTTACTCTACAAGGTCTTCTCCTCCATGACAGATGCCCTGGGCCTGCTGAGCAGAAATGCCCTGGCAATGCCATCCTGGAGATCCTTAATCCTATCAGGAATGGAACTGACCCCTGAATAAAGATCTGTTCAGAATGGAAAACCTCTGGTTAACCAAAGCTGCCATCTCTTATCTAACCACCAGCTGCTGATAAGCCCCTTCCTCTTGCCAGCAGGAATGGGACTCAGCTTCCAGGTATGAAAGCAGTGCAGACCAGAATGTTCAGCTGATGGGCTAAAGATCAATGGGATCAAGGAAGATCAATAAGAATCTAAGTCAGAGGAAAGAGTTCAAACAAGTGGTTAGGCAGAAGCCATCTGGTTACAGAGGGGAGCAGTGACAAAGCTGTTCACAACAGGGTGTGAAAAAGGCTCTAGCAAGAGGAAAAAACCCACCCAGCAAAAGGCCAAGGAGGTGGCTGAGAGGGAACCCCCTCCAGATTCCAGAGTGTCCACACTGCCCAACAGAGCTGACCCCACTGCAGCGGAGGATTCTGCTCACTGAGACTCAGCTCAGGGGCATCTGGAACCTGCAGTGATGGCTTTGGGCTCTGAAACATGGGGACGATGGAGCCACTGGGAAGGTGGAGAGGGAGACTGCAGTGAGGAACGGAGGGAGACTGCGGTGAGGAACGGAGGGAGCCCCTAGCCCAGGCAGCCGTACTTGTGCGTCACGCGGACGGAGCTGGGGTGACCTACAGCCTCGGTGCCGTCGGCCACCATCCTGTCACCCCCAGTGTCCTCTGCTCCATCCCTGGCTGCGCTGTGACGCTTGGAGATGCTCCTGGCCCTCAGCACCTGCAGCTCTTCCTCCTCCAGGCTGATGTCGTAGATCTGCCCCTCGAACTCCACTGACAGCGAGCGGGTCTGGCGCGTGTGCACGAAGCGGGGCTGGTACCCTGGGGCAGAGTGAGGAACACTGCCAGCTGCAGCACATCTGCATGGCCAGGAGCACCACACGCCCCACAGAGGGCGAGAGTCCTGCCTAAACCCAGCTTTATTCCCCCTGGGCTTTACGGAAAAGCACTTAATGAATGACTTTTTGGTACATCGGGGCCCACGCTGCCCTGAGTAGCAGGAAATTTCCATTGTCTGCCTGGTGGAGAAGGGCTGCCCAGCCCAGACCATGGAGACATCCATCCTGAAGAGCAACCCAGCTGAAAGCAGCTGTCTGCTCTGTAACCAGATTAGTCCTCAATAAAATCCTGCAGGAAGATTTGTAGGGTCAGATGGGGCAGTTCCTGGCGTGTTAACCACCTCTGATGTTGTCACTCATTCATCAGGTGCCTGAGGGAGTGCAACACACCAGCATCCTATTGCAGGAGCAGGCCCAAGCCTGCCCGAGCTCTCCAGCGCCTCCCCTGCAGCCCCACCGGAGGCCACTGCTACCTTGCCGTCCCTGCGGGGGTGGTCCCGGGCCGGGTCCCCGTGGAGCAGAGGCTCGGCCCGGGAGCAGCCCCGGCCCCAGCTGCCCGCGGGCCATCAGCAGAAAATGAGATCGGTGCCCACCACGGCAGAAGCCCCCATCCCGGTCACCTCAGCCCAGAGCTGTGCCACTTCCTTGCCATGCCTGGGCACCGCGGTAGGTGTCACCAGAGCATCACCAGAGCATCAGCACCGGGACAGAGCCTGACTGCCGCTCACCTGGGTATCGCTGTGCTATCAGCGGGGCTGTTACCGAGGCAATTAAGCAGAACTAATGAGGGCCGTGCTTAGCGGAACCGGAGGTGGAGGCGGAAGCATTCCGGTAGCCACCACCGCTGGCCGCTTGCCCTGCTCCCTGCCCGAGCCCAGGAGGGCAGCGACTTACTCTGAGCGCTGGGGTTCCTCAGGAACTGTCTTTGGTTCTTCCTCTGGGCCCTGCTGCTGCGGTAATCGCTGTCCCCGCAGCTGCAGTCCTTGTCCTTGCTGCTGTAGCGCCGCGAGTGGATGCTGCGGGTCCTCTTCCTGATGGCCAGGAGGTCCCCTGGCACCTTGCACTTGTGAATTCGAAGCTTGCCAGAAGCATCCTCCATGCACTGCCACTTCTGAGAGCCAGAGAAGCAAAGGTGATGCCTCAGCAGCTGTCCCAGCCCTGCTGCTCTCGGTTGTGAACCAAGGCAAGCAGATTGGTTTAGAAACTCATCAGTCCCTTACACAACAAACTGAGAGGGGAAACATCTCAGGGGCTAAACTCACTCATTCTTCTCAACATCCCTCTCATGGCATCAGGACCAGAAAGCAGCCCCAATATTAGTGCAGGTGCCTTGTCCTTCTGGGGATGAGAGTGCCTGGGAGCATCACTGCTCAGCCTGGGGAAGGCTAAGACCAGGTAGCAAAAGGAAACCTTCATGAATTTAAACATGTCCTCAAGAACTCATTTCCCTTTGTTCCTGTTTCAGAGGTATGGCCTTAATCTGAGAGCAGTTCAGATGGAAATATCATCCTGGGCCACGGAGGAAAGCTCCACCCTGTCCCAAGCCCCAGAGCTGAGCAGAGAGCCTGGGCTGGGGTGATAATGGGACCAGTGTGATGGAACCTGCTGTGCTGGGGATGAGCACAGCTCTACAGCTGGGGGAAGGAGGGAGCTGAAATTGAGTTTGAATCCAGCTATGATATGGGCAGGTGGCCCAGAGCTCACTCACAGGGTGGACAAAATGAACACTCCCCAGGTTACAAAGCTCAAGACGAAGAAATCATCAAAGCCTCAAGTCCAGGTATTAAGCAAGCAAAAAGCAGGAACAGCACTGCTAGGGTTTGAGAATGTCCCTGGATGGACCTTCCACAGCCTCTCTGCCTCCAGTGCTTCCTGCCTCCTGTAGCACTTTCCTCCACACACCTCATCAGTCTGTCCCTGTTGCTGAGAGCCCTTTGCTGTGCACCCCTAAGGAGCCAGTCCTTGTCTTCTCCCTAAGGAGCCTTTAGTTGGTTGAAGGAACCATTTAGACTCTCCCTTTGCCTTCTCTTGGCTAAACAAACCTCTGCCTCTCCTCAGTACTTTCTCAGCATCTCTGGGGTCCTCCACTGGCCTTGCTCCAGCTTACCAAGGTTCCTCTGCTGATGGGGGTCCCAGGTGGAGCTCCAGTTGCAGCCCACAAATACCAAGGAGGCAAGGACTCAGCTCCCATGAGCAGTTAGCCAGAACAGTGCTCCTCCACCAGCTCCCACTGCTGACTCAGGGTTTATGACCATCTGCCCGCAGCTCAAACCACCCCCTGTGACTCTGGGATGTTGGAAGCCCTTGGCTTCTAGGAGCCCTGGAGCCCTCTAGCCCTAATCTGTTTGCCGTGGCAGCCTTTGAGCTCCCCAACACTTTGCCCTTGGCCAAGTCTGGGACATTGTCTGTGTCCCTCCAGGAGTGGCCTTCATGGAGCGTGTGTGAGGGGAGGGCTGTGGCAGAGGACCTGGCCCAGGACCTGCCAGCCCAAAGATGCTCCAGGCCGGCCTGGGATGAGCTGGGATGCACAGGGAAGGGAAGGGAAGGACCTCTGCCCATGCCCTCATTTGCTGCACAGAGCAGGGCTGGAGCCTGTGGAGCTCCATGGGTGGGAGCAGAGCACAGGGGAGCCTTTATGTCCCTGTTCAGAACAGCTCCAGGGTCTGAGCAAACATCTGAGGGAAAGGTCTGGGAGGAATCAGCCCACACTCCTCCGGGAGCTGTGTGGGGATAGGGACGGAGCAGGAGGATGGCAGCTCCCTCCCACACCTCCCCAGTACCGCCTGGGTAGGTTGCTGTAGGTGCAGCATGAATCCAGAGCAGACTGGAGAGGGTCTGGGGTCAGGCTCACTTTCTGCTAGCTCAGCTTCTCCACCCTGTCTGCCCTCCACAGCTGCAGGGCTGAGCACAGCGGGCAGGGCTGCAGCAGCTTTGCTGCTATGAGCAGGCAGCTGGGGCTTGGCAGCAGGGGCTTTAATAATACAATAATACAATACACCAGGTTGGAAGAGACCTTCAAGATCATCACGTCCAACCCATCAACCAATCCAACCCACCCAACAACTAGACCATACAGCCAAGCACCCCATCAAGTCTTCTCCTGAACACCTCCAATGAAAGTGACTCCACCACCTCCACGGGTAGCCGATTCCAATGGGCAATCACTCTCTCCGTGTAGAACTTCTTCCTATCATCCAGCCTAAACCTGCCCTGGCGCAGCCTGAGACTGTGTCCCCTTGTTCTGGTGCTGGCTGCCTGGGAGAAGAGGCCAACCTCTGCCTGGCTACAACCTCTCTTCAGGTAGTTGTAGAGAGCAATAAGGTCACCCCTCAGTCTCCTCTTCTCCAGGCTAAGCAACCCCAGCTCCCTCAGCCTTTCCTCATAGGGCTTGTGTTCCAAACCCCTCACCAGCTTTGCAGCAGGGCCAGGCACTAGGATCACTCAGGCTGCAGCAGTCACAGACAGGCTTTGGGTGGGAGGGACTCTCCTGTTGCAATGAGCAAGGACACTTCCCTGGGGCACCCAGAAGGGTGCAGCTGCCAGTGGCTTACCTGTCCTGGCTGCTCACAGGCTGTCTGGTACCTGGCTTGCTGGCACAGCTCCTTCACCCTCTCGTACTTTGGCAGCTGGTTGGACTGCTGAGTGCTTTTGCTGCCTTCCTCCTTCTTGCGTAGGAACTTGCTGTAAAAAAATTAAAGTTCAGGGTTTAGACACATTCTGCTAAACTCTGGGGATAAGGAATTCCATGGGAAAAGCAAAGCTGCTGGAAGATTCGATGTCCCAGGCAATCAGGAGGCCAGAAAGTTCCTGTGATAGTCTGGAGACCTTCTCAGCACGCTCCAGTATTCAGAAAGTGGCTACACAGGAGGTGGAGACTCTCTCCACAAGGAGGCACAGGGGCAAGGTGAGGAGCACTGGGCACAAGCTACCCCTGGGGAGACTCTGATTAAACATGAGGGAAGTGATGGAGAACCCAAGCCTGGACACTTTAAAGACTGGTCTGGTCAGAGTGCTGAGCCTTCTTGTCCAGGCTGTGCTTTTCCCAGGACAAGTTGGACCAGATGATCCTTGAGGTCCCTTCCAGCCTGCCATCCTGTGACCTGTAACCTTGTACCTTCTATCATCTCACATCTTCTGTCATCCTCTGTGTTGCCCATGGACCCATGAGATGCTCTGTGAAGCCATAAAGAGCTCTGAGGAATCTGCTGTGAAATCTTTACCCAGAGAGGGAGGGAAGAGGTGCCAGAGACAGAGGGACAGCCCCAGGCAGCAGTCTCCTGTGCACACAAGGCTCAGCTGGCATGATGTGTGGTGGGAAGCACAGCATCAGTGGGCAAGAGAGCTGTGCATGGTTGGGGCTGAAGCAGAGGTCTGGGAAGCAGAGGAGTCAGATGCTGTCATGGGTGGGCACAGGGCAGTGTGGGAGCCAGGGGTGGGGAACTAGGGCAGAAGTCAGGTTTGGTTGCAGAACATCCTGCTTTGCTGAGCACAGCAAGCAAGAGGAGGCAGCAGGGAGGAAAGCATGTCCCAGGGGCCAGCAGGCAGGCTGTGCCCAGGCTGTGCCCTGGCACTTACCCTCTCTCCACCAGGAACGTGTCGCGCCAGACCTTGGGCTTCTTGCTTGTGCGGAACCTGCAAGCAGAGCAGTCGCAGTCACTGCAGGCCCCCTGCAGCACTGCTGCTGCTGCCACTTCAGCCCTGAGCAAGCAGCACACCTCTTGCAGAGCCTCCTCCAGTGCCCACGCTGTGCTCATTGGCACAGCACCGCTCCCCTGCTCAGGATCTCTTCTGCTCAGGAGTTCATTTACTTAGCTGCTTGCTTCTGCACTGGCTAAACCCCTCCATGCTGGGACCTACCTGTTTCCTGGTCTCTCCAAGTCCAGGAGCTTCAGGACAGATTTGCCATCCATATCTGGAGGTGTGTCAAGCCCTGCTATATCCAGAATTGTTGGAGCCAGGTCAATGTTCAGAACTATCTGAGGCACTCTGCAAGCCAAGAGAAAAGGTCACAGTTGTCATGTGCTCCACGTGGAAGTCTCCACATTCCCTTGGGAACGGAGTGGCAGTGGATGGCTGTCAGGGCTTTGAAGATGGAAAGCTAAGTGCTAAGTTTAGAAAATCCCCTTTGAAGTCTCCAGCTGGGACCAGCAGCCCAGCACTGGGGACTGCCACCACAGAGGGCTGGGCACAAGGAAACAAGGAGCTGCAGTATCCACACTGCCCTTATCTCACTGGCATGACCCCATCCATCTTGCTCAACCAGAAGCTGGGCACCCCCATTTTAAAACCAGCCCCCACAGCTCTACCCTGCAGGACTACAGGCTGCGCAGTTGCTCCATCTGCACCGTAACTCACGGCACGGGAAAGGAAAGCTGTGGCTCTTGGCAAGACTCATGGCTCTGCAGCAATGGGGCAGTCTCTCTGTGGTGAACAGGCTGCCCAGGGAGCTGGTGGAGTCGAGGTGTGCAAGAAAGCTGTGTCCATGGCACCTGGGGACATGGTTCAGTGGCTGTGGTGGTGCTGGGTTGGTGGTTGGACTCTGATCTCAAACCATCCTACCGATCTCTTATTGCACGAATCTGGACAGGGTGACCATTGCATGCTCCTAGGGACGTTCTAGTTGAGGTGCAGCAGCTGTGCCAGAGCCAGAGGGAACTCACACTGATCCTGGCTCCACGCTGGGGCCGCGGATGAAGAAGGGCACTCGAATGTCGAAGTCGTAGGGCATGGACTTGCCCTTGACCAGCCCGAACTGCCCGATGTGGTAGCCATGGTCAGCGGTGTAAATGATGTAGGTGTTCTCCAGCTCCCCCAGCTCTGCAAGCATCTGGTGCAGCTGCAACACGACAGGGGAGAACACTCACGCTGAAAGGCAGCCAAAAGGCTTGGTGCACAGCCATGGGGAGCCAACACTTCACCCCCTGCATGGCACAGAACTCAAGAGGGCTTTGATGAGGCTGCTCTGGGGATGGACAGCTTCACCTCTTGCCTTTACTGCACTGCTAAAACAATCAGGTCACACATTCAGCTTCAAATTTGGCAGACAGGAGAATTAAATAGGTGCAGAAAGCTGGAAGAGGAGAGCCTGGTAGCACTGCTGGTGCTGCATTAGGATGTCCAGCGTGCACCCAAACACAGCTTGGGAAGGCAGGAAAGCTGCTGCAGCTCTGGGGCAAGTGGTGCTCAGTTTGACTGACTGTGTTAGGCCACAGCTTTCTCATTCCTTGTGGCCCCGGCCTTGGGAGAAGGCTGTGAATTTTTATTAAAGTTTAAAGAAACCTCTCTGGGGGAAGATCTTGGGTCATGCTGCTTGATTCTGGAACAAAAAGCCATGCAAAGTGCACCTCCCAGCTCATGGCTCAGGTTACCCATAACGAGCTGAGGCTGCAGGGCCAGGCTCTGCAGACAGCAGCAGGCTCACACCTGAGGGGCTGGGGTTTGCCAGCTCCCAGCCTGTGGCTGGGGTTGCGGTGTGTGCACCTGTGCCTGCCCATGTGTGCCTGCCCATGTGTGCCTGCAGGTGATGCAGCTCCTGCCAGCACCAGGCTTGGGGCAGGTCCCTCAGCAGCTCACAGGAGCGAGCAAGGAGCCTGGCACCGTGCTGCAGAGAGCCAGGACTGATTTCTGCTGGGGATGTGCTGAGTCACTCTCTGTAGCCCAAGGGCTGTCCCCGGGCTGTGGCTGGTGAAGGCAGAGGAGGCATCAGTTCAGTGCAGCTGATTTTGTTCTGCTGATAACCACAGCAGCTTCTTGAACTCACCCTCTCCATGGAGTCATCCACGGACATCAGGGTCTGGAGCCGCTTGCGCTGCAGGACGTTTGTGAACTCCATGTGGATGGGCAGCATGGGCCCCGTGTACTGCATGATCCAGTGCTTGTCCATGTTGGGGGCATAGTTATAGCTGGGAGTGCTGGGAGGAAGAGCAAGAGTCTGAAAAGTCACACCACAGGCATCAGAGGAAGGGGACTGCCCTGAGACAGGGCTGACCAGCAGTCAAATCCCAAACTCCAGGTGCTCGCTGCTGTTTCTAGTGCCAAGCACCAACAAGCATCACTTCAGTGGCTTCTCATTGCTTGGCACACCACTCCCTCGACACTTTTCAACTTGCTCTCTGAGCTTTCCCTCTGGCCCAAAGACCACTGTCAGACCCAGGGTGATACCTGGGACATGCCACAAAGTGAGCATTGAAATTGCTCATCTGAAAGCTGCATCCCCTACAGACATGCAGGGAGATGAGGGGGCCAGACACACAGGGTACAGCAGCTCCCCATCCATCCTCTGCCCACACCCAGCAGACATGACAAGCAGATGCTGACGGGAAGCCAGACAAAATCCCTGTCCCACTCTGGTTTCAGCTACATATGAGCAGGCTCCTTCTCTAATGCTTCCAGAATCCAGGCTTTGCCTACAATGAGCAGAATTGAGGCCAGAAGCACAGCCCTGATGGTTGTTGGCTGGCCAGCAGACCTGGCAGATGGACCAAGGGAGCCCTGAACCTTGAGGGAACAGCTCTGAGGAGTTCTGGTCACCTATCAGGCACTGGGCGGGTTGTCAGAGAAGGACAGGTCCAGTGCAAGCCTCCCTCTGTTTCCCTGGCAGTCTGCAGGCAGGAATCTTTCCCCTGAGGAGCTGAACTTTGCCTGAGCAGCATTTTCCCAGCCTTGCTCCAGCAGCCTCCCAGATGCCCCCAGCACGGCTGGGGTGGCTGTGACAGGCTGCCCCTGTGCCAGGAAGGAGAGCCAGCTGCTGGGGCAGGCTCCACTCCCCTCTTCCCAGGCCACTCTCAGGAGCCTCCTCCACATAATGGATTGCCCCTGAGAGCAGCACTCAGGGCTTGAGCAGGGAGGTTGAAGCCTTTCACAGACACTTTCCAAATGCACTTCAAATTTTGGGGGTGAGAAATGTAGCAGGCAGGGAGAGAGCAGAATTTTCCTCCCAGGCAATTCAGGGAGCAGGAACTTCTGTGACAAATGCAGTGCCAGGGGCTGATGAAGGAATGTGGAGCAGAGGAGGAGTGACAGCCTGCCTGTGCTCCCTAAGTAACCTCTGTGCTGTGCCTCACAGAAAGCCAGCAGAGTGCCACTGCTTGCCAGGCTCAGGACCTGCTGTTGCCCTCACATCCTTCTGCCCTCTTTCTGAGTTAAAACCTCCCCAAACTAGTGCAACAGAGCTGAATTCTGGACCTCCTTGGAGTCAGTTTTCCTGGCCAGCTGTCTGATGGAAAAAGATTCTCCTGCAACAGCTGCCAGGGACACCTAGAGAGCCATGCCCTGTGCCACAGCTCCACATGCAACACCAGCACAGCCAAAGCTCCAGCAGCCCTGCTCCCCAGCACAGGATGTTCCTCACCTGGGCACGGCCCAGCACATCTTCCCCAGCTCCATTCCCTGCCGTGGCACAGCTGGAGACATGCCCCAGGATGGTTTATTTGCAGGGAACAGATCACTCTTGATGGGGACAAAGCCAGCATAAACTCCCAGAAATATGTTTGGGTGCCAGCAACAGGACAGATTGCCAGGAGAGGAGAGGTGGGAGAGTGGGAGGGAGAAGGGACACTTAAACCCAATAAAGTGTCTGCTGCTCCCAGTGTGGTATGGCCTGTGTGATGCCTTCAGCTGGAGCTGATGGGAGGGTCACTGCCAACTAACCATTAACCACTAATCACATCCTCACCCTTCTTGTCCCTTAAGACTCCTCCTGCCCTTGCTTCAGGTCTGTGCTGAGCACAGGGCTGAGACAGCAATGATTCCTCAGCTTCCTTTGGGACTGTCATAATTCTTAGGGACTTTGGGGCTGTATTGCTTTGATTTTCTTCTTTCCGCGTTGAGAACTGGGGAAATGAGATCAAGAAGCAGCCACAGTGGGGGGCAGGATTCCCCCTGGGCTGCCTGAGCTGCTGCCCTCTTCCTGAGTGCAAGCAGAAAAAACTCTTCTGAACAAGATTTTAGTTCCTGGGCTGCTTAAATTTCTGAAGGTGATATTTCAGTCAAGTGGCAGCACAGAAACATCACACAAGGTAAGGGTCAGCTTCAGCTGTTGTCCTTTCAGCCCCAGCTTCTCCTCACATGTGGCTGACAGGCTCTCCTAATCCCTGGTTTGTAGGCATAACCTTGCAGCTGGGTTTGTAAAGCCAGCGAGCAGCCCCTGACCCCATTTCCCATGGCTGCTGGAGGCAGGCGTCACAGAAACTTGATCCAGCAACTACATCTCTAAAAACAGAACCCAAGGTCAGGTGGCTGTCACCCAAGGTCAGGAAGGAGGAGACTCAAATGGGCCTTGACCACCAAGGAAGAAAACCTAAGGGTTGGATGTCCAGGTTATGCAGCCCCTGGCAGGAGAGGTTTATTGTTCCTGTGCTGTGTTCACTGGGAGCACCAAACACTGGGATGGGAACCCAACCCCTGCTGCCTTGTGGAGCCTGTTGCTAATATTTCTACTGGAGAAATCAGTTGTTTGGAGGCCTCAGCCACCCAAATTGGCAGCTTATCTTCAGCTTGTCTCATTCCTCAGTCTGCAGACTGAACTCTAACACATGCAGTCAGTCAGTGCAAAAGGAAACACAGCAACCCAGCCAGGAGCTCTTGAGGTCACTGGAGAGAAAACTGTGCAAGGTTGCCAAGGAACCAACACCACCAGAAGACAAGCAGAGGCCCAGCCGAGCCTCCTGCTCCTGGCTGTCTCACAAGCAGCTCAGCAGACCTCAGGAGTCCGCACAAATGAACACTAATTTGCACAAGCACCCAGATGAAGCCAAGCCTGCAGGTAGCTGGGATCTCACTGGGTCTTTGCAGGCAGCCTGCCACCCATGTGAGGTGCAGGGGTGGTTAAAGGTTGGGAGACCAACTAAACTCCACAGGTCCAGCAGCACAAGCTGCCAAACAAGCAGGCTGAGCAGAGCAAGCAGCAGTAGGTGTCAGGAGCAGGATGAAGCAATGCAAGTTGCTGCAGCACTCTGCTGGCAGGGGCCTGGCAGGAGCTGCTCTGGTCTAGGCAGGGGCAGGTGCTGAGGGCATGGGAGAGGTTCACAAGGACAGAAAGGGGATGCTTTGCCCCTGACATTATGGACCTTGTCACCACAAGGTAGTGGGGTGGCCACCATGCTTGGAAGAGGTGAGGCCAGTGGTGAGAGAACAGGGCACCAGGGCCTGGATGCTTCACCTGAGGGGTGGCAAAACAGTGAAAGTTTTTCAGCTTTCAGAAGCTGGGGAAAGGGACAAGAAATCTCTTTGCTCTTCTGCTCCTTTCCCTAAGCATTCCCTGCTGCTGCCTGCAGGAGCACACCATCAGGCCCCTGAGCGAAGAAGCTCTTCCATGCAGCCCAGCCTGACAGGTTTCATGTGCCCATGTCTATCCTGCTTTCCCTTTAGGGCATGGAAAGGTGAATATTTACAACCTCGCCAGCTCTGCCTGGGGGCTGCTGCAGTGCCCAAGATGTGATCTGGAGCCCAAGGAACTTTCCTGCTGTGTGATGGAGCTGATCCCTCCTCATTTTCAGAGGCCAGATCGATGCACAACCCAGCAAAAGTATTTCATTAAGGTTTGTTCTGTGTGGAAAGAGCTGCAAAGACTTGGTGCAAGCAGCAATGAAAGTGGTCTAGGTGTCCATGGCAGACAGAAGGGCAATAGAAAGCTTCCTTCACACCTTACTTTGAGGGACAGGACCTTGAACAGTCAAGGGTTACTGAGGTGTAGAATCCAGGACTGTCCTCAGATTTTCACCTGGAGCTGGTTTCAGTCCTAGGACAGAGTGCAGGACTCTGGGTTTCCTTGCAAAGAGGAAGCCTGTTTAGAAATACAGCCTGGTGGCAGCCTGGGGACTCTGCCTGCACCTGAACAGACCTGGAGCCCTCACACGCCCCAGGAGGCTGGGTCTGCTCTCAGTGCCCTTGGCTGCTTGGAGCCCAGGAAGCTCTTAGCTGAGAGACAGGCAAGGAAGCAATACCCTGTGCTGCATATTTTCAGGGTACTGTCAGGAGCTGCCCTTACACAGCCAAATGCTGACCTTTTAACCTCCCACAGCTTGCCAGGAGGAAAGGAGCTTCCCTGCTTTAGTCATGGTGTCAGCTGTCACTCTCTCCTCCAAAAGGAGCAAGCATGGCCAAAGACAGAATCTCAGCATGGCAGGGGCTGGAAGGGGCTTCCGGGGAGGTCCAACCCCCCTGCCAACAGAAGAGCACCTGGAGGAGGTCACACAGGAGCACATCCAGCTGGGTTGGGAATGTCTCCAGAGATGGAGACTCCACCACCTCTCTGGGCAGCCTGCTCCAGGGCTCCACTACCCTTAAATCCGAGAAGGTCCTCCTCATGTTCAGATGGAGCTTCTGACACCCCTTGTCCCGCCCCTGGGCACCACTGAACAAAGCCTGGCCCCATCCTCCTGTCTCCCACCCTGTGAGTATCCATCGGCATTGATCAGATCCCCCTCAGGCTGCTCTTCTCCAGGCCAAGACTAACAAGCAAACATTCACTGCTCACTGTGAGCTTCTTCCACTTGAATTCTCTGCTCCTGCAACATCTGCAGACACAAACTGCCCCAGGCAGCAGCTGGAGGAGCAGCTTTGGCAGGGTGGGGTCTGACTTACATGTGCTGGGAAGCGTTGGGGTAGAGCTGGGAGAACTGTGGGGCCGAGTCCTCAGGGCCGTGGGGTGCAGCGTGGCTGATAACCATCATGATGGGTCTGTGGGGGTATATCCTCTTAGACATCCTGAAGTAATTAATGCTCTCATTAGTGATTAGGTCTGTGAAGTAGTCCTGGAATATATGATTAACACAAAGCAGAAGTTAGAGAGTGCGTGATTAATGAATTAGATCTCACCCCACCACCTTGTGATGCTGCTGGCAAGCCCTCACCAAAGGAAGGGAAATCTCACCCCCAAGGGGTTGGGGTGTCAGGGCAGCAGAACCAGCAGGAATTACCTGCTGGAACAGGTGATGCCACACAAGAGGAGACAGCATTTTGCACACCAGGGACAACAGGAGGCATGCAGCAAAGGTGATTATCAGGGTCTGCAGCAGGGTGCTAAGTAAGATGTCAGACACAGACTGTCCTGATCCCCTCGCTGCCAGGACAGTCTCTGCCATGATCTTTCTGTTTGCTGGAACCTTCCCTGCATGCTCTGCTTAGCCCATGCTGTGGTACCTGCACGAAGTGAGGAAAGCTGCCAGAGGCAGCAGGTTGCAAACCCCTTTATCAGAGGAACTGCAGAGGAAGGCAGGGAGCAGGGAATTCCTGCCGGCTCTGCTCCTTTCGTTGTGCAGCTTTAAGAGTGCAGCTGCTGAAGGCTGTGAGTCACTAATAACCTGGCTTAACCCACAGCCAAGGTGGCAATTAGAAGGCTACAAGGGGAAGGGAGGAAATGTAACTCAGGAAAAGAGAAAAAAAAAAAAAAATAAAAGATGCTGAGCACTTAAAGTAAACCACCTGCACCTTGGAGGGCTCCCTGCTGGCCTGCAGGTCTGCAGAGAGCTTCACTGAGAGTGCTCACACAATGTTTGTCATTTCAGGCACTTCCAGGCATGACTAATCATATGTTGTGGGCTGGAGGCCCTGGACAGCTGCAAAAGCAGAGCCTGAGGGACGAGGTCTGTGCTGCCATGTCAGTGCTGGGACGAGGCAGGCAGCTGTGACCTCTGCGCTTGCCTGCTCCTGTCCCCCTGTCCCCTCTCCTGCAGCACACCCGGAGCTCACAGCACAGCCTGGCTGCTGCGGTACCTGCAAGGCATGGAAGAGACAGCCAGAGACACTTTGGGCTCCAAAGGGAGTACAGGGCACCAGGGCTGGGAGAATTCCTGTGTTTGTGGCTGTTCAGGTGGAATTCCTGCGTGGCTGCAGTCCCAAAGCATCTGCGCTGCCCCCAGCGCCCTGTTTGCTGCAGCTGCACAGGCAGGGTGGGTAAGAAATGCACAATAACCAATATTCCTGATTTCCTTTGTTTTTCCCCTAGATAAATACACAATCAGCTTCATGTAATTTCTGCTGGGGGAAATCAGAAACAGGCAGCCTGAGCTTCCAGCAAAATCTCATTACAAGGGTCAGAAACCACAGCTCCAACATCTGCATCATCTTCTGCGAGCCACGAGCTGAGGAAATTCCAGATCCTGCCTTCTGTCTGAGCTCCTCAGCCTCCTCCAGAACCCTCATGGTGGAGGGCAGGTCACCTTGGCACACTGTCCCAGCTTCGCCAGGAGCCCTGAGGCTCCCCAAGGACCCTGTTCTCCTGCTTGTCCTCATGGTCATGTCCCGAGCCTGACCCCAGGGGCACACAGCACTTTGCACTGGGACACAGCACCAGGATTCCTCTGTTGGAAACACCCAACAACAGCCAGCTAGCTTCCAAGTTCAGCAGAGCAAGGGCCACAATCATTCTGGGGAAAAGCCTTTAATTACTGTTTGCTTCTGCCACCAAACCACCACTTTCTAGCTGAGAGGGAGGGAGGAATCACCAGGCTCCACCGAGGAAGCTTTCCTCCACCACACCATTGATAGTCCCCTGTGGAAGCTGCTCTGTAGCTGGAGGGGAAATGACCTCTCAGTTTCTGGGCCCCAAAGGGTTAGTTAATTACTTAACGGTTTGCATACCTTGGCATAGTCGAAGCCGTGCTTCTCCTTGTGCCCGTTGCGGGAGATGGTGTAGTTGTAGAAGCGAGAGTTCTTCACCAGCCCCACCCACTCCCTCCACCCGGGGGGGATGTAGCTGCCGTTGTACTCATTGAGGTACTTCCCAAAGAAAGCTGTCGGGGGGAAAAACAGCAACGACGACAAAATCACACACGGAGGAGGCTCTGCAACCCAAGCCTCTGGTCTCAGCCAGAAGCAGGCATCAGTGGAGATAAAAACGTCTAAGTGAGCCGGAGCTGCCTTGCCTGGTGCTGCTCTGAGACCTCGGAGGGGTCTGCAGCTCAAAGGAGCTGTTTGCAGAGGTTCTGCCAGAGCTGGAAGCCTTTCTGGCTTCAGGCTTTGTTCCTCATCTTGTGGAACCCGGTGCTCATGTGAAATATTGTCAGGGGGTGTTTAGAAGGGTTTGCTCCTCCTAGTTTGTGCTTGGAGGTGGAATAAAAGCTCAGTGTGCAGGAGACACCTGAGAAGCTCCTTTGCTTTTCAGCCAGCCCTGCCGTGTTTTGGAGCGTGGTGAAGCTTTGGCTTTTCAAAGTCTGGACTTGGCAGCCTGGCTGTGTTTGCTGGTTCAATAAGCACTTTGGAAAGCCCAGATCTGCCTCCCACTGGATGTGTACAGCAAGAGGGATCCCCACCCTGCTTTGCTGCCACAAGACCTCAAGGGCACAGCTCGACCTGAAGGTCTGACAGCTCTGCCTGGCCTGCCAAGGCAAGGGTCCAGGTGACAAACCAGGACCCACTGATGAAACTTTCAGCCTTTGCCAGGAGGGTTTGCAGGTGCTGCTGCCAGTTCTCTGGAAGGAAGCAAAAGGCAAAACCATCTCACAGGGCAGTGAGCTCCCAGCTCCCCGAGAGCTGTGGATTGCTTGTGCCAAAGCTACAGACACCAAAATCCTGCCAGCTGGCTTGGGTAGGAGGATGAGTGCTGGCATGGCCCCCTGGCACACACAGCCCTGCTGCTTCCAGACCCAGATGGGTATGGAAGGTGTGCATGGCTTTGGCTTGGATCAGCAGCACACTGGGATGGCTCTGCCCTGCTTTTCCACTGCCTGGCAAACACCTGACCTGGCCTGCAGCTGGGGGCTGTGAGGGTTTATCAGCTCCAGCTCAGTCCCAGTAAGATACTGAGAAATTCCATGCTTTGAACTCACTTTCTTGAGGTTTACAGGCTCCTGAAGGTCTCTTGTGGCAGCAGCTCTGCCACCCCTGTCCCCAGCAGCCAGCTTAGTGCTGGTGCTCAGATAGCAAGGCACCCTGAGGAGGAGGGAAGGACGGAGATTTATGCCTTCCATGGACATTGCTGCTCTGGGAGGTAGATGACCACCTTGATGCACTCTCATGGAGCTTAGCCCCTGCCCTTGCTGCAGGCCCCAGCAGACATCTGCTGCCCACTATTGCTTCCTCAGCAAGCCCCTGCCCTTGTTTCCTGGGAGGAGATGAAGTCACTCTGGAGAACCTCACACTCAGCCTAGACACATTCAGTCTACCCAAGGAAGCACATTTGGGGAAGGGCTGAAATAGCTCAGGTCTGACTGATGTGGGCATGGTGAACTTCCTGGGAAAACCAGTGGAAAAATCCAAATGTTGATAATTAAGACTTGCCTGAGGCAAGGTAACCATGGTGCAATCGATCCCAGAACAGCCACATGTCAGTACCCAGAGGCTGCAGGCACAGATCGTGTTACTGCCCTACACCACATGGAATGTGACACATAACCAAGTCCTACAGCCAGCAGGCCAGGATTCCAGCTCTTCCCCCCACAGCCACCAGGAAGCTAGCCCAGACTCTCTCCCTTTTTCTCCTGAGGCCAACCAAAAGTCAAAAATGTTGGGGTGAAGAGGGTGACCATAGGAGGGAAAGTGCCCAGCACCACTGCATCCTGGAACAGAAACCGGTTTGCTCCTCTGAGGCAGCCAGACTGGGATTAACTCTCAGCTGGTCAGGGAAAGTGCAAAGGTAAAGGCTGGAGGGAAGGGAAGCCAAGGAGAGAAGAAGTCACAGAGAGACAACAGTGAAGAGAAGATGGGAGAGTGACAAGGGAGAGGAAGCAGAGCTGAGCCAGGTGAAACTGAGGACAGGCTGTGGCTGCAGGGGAGCCCCAAGGTTAGCCCTCCTTGTGGGGTGGTGTGCCACCCCACACCCACCAGCTGCTGCTGCATGGCTGAGGGACATCTGAGGTGCTCCGCAGGGCTCTGCTGCCAGCCTGCCTCCCACAGAGATCAGAGCCCCTGGAGCTGTGACTGGCACAGAGCAGGGTGTCAGGCAGGGTGTTTTGATGGCCCCAGCCACAGTCAGGACTAATGCTGAGACCTGGCCTCTGCTGAGTGCAGCCCTGCCAAGCTCCAGGCACTGCTGCTGGGTTTCCATCCCAGCCGACTCAGGCTGCAGCATTGCCAAGGAAAAGGCCAAGGAAAAGGAAGGGTTTTGTCAATTTCAGACCCTTGGGTGAGCTTCTCTCTCAGCAGCTCTGGTGTCTATGGGTTTTGATGTGGTGCCTTTGCAAAGCACAGAGGTGGCTGTGAAAACCTACCTCAGAAAGCACAGTGGTGGCCATGGGGCAGGGCATCACAATGGGTGTCCTGCTGGGGTTTTGTTAAGCAAAGGATTGTAAGCTGTTAAAGTGCTGTCCCAGAGTGGCCCAGGAGCTGGCTCCATGATCTGCAAACGTCCTTGCTGGATCTCCACACCCTCAGCTCCTCAGCACTTGCTGACTGGGAATGCTGAGCGTGAGAAGCTGCTGATACCCTGCAGCTGCAGGGTTTGGGAAGGCATTTCTCCTTGTAATGACTAAAAGGGAGGCTGGGAGTGGATGGGTACAAGCCTCATTAAAAAGCAATGTCATTTCAGGGAACAGCTTTGCATTACAGCCTGTAATGGCCCCCAGGGCTAACAGGAGAGGGAAATGCCAGCTTTTGCATTTCCATGAGACAGCTTTCATCTGCACGCTGGCAGTTGTGCTAACTGCTCCCAGGAGCTGGTGCACTGAACCACAGGGAGCAGCCCAGCGTGTCCCAGGCATGGTGTCCTGTTCAGCTGGCTTTGTGCAGACACCTCCCCATGGCCTGCAGAGCAGCTGTGCAGGTCAGAAGGGGCTGCAAAGTGCACACCTTTGGTACCCTCCGTGAGGAGGTACCTGAGTGCAGGGGGTTGAGCTCCCTTTTGCTGTTAGCTAATGATTGCTGAACTGGACCAAGACGCCAGGGGTGTGGGACAAGGAGTGTTTGACCCAGGGGGTCTCTGGAGCCTGGAGCCAGGGTATAAATATATAGATTACAGAAATTATATAAATTATACAAACAGCTGAAAGTGACTCAGATTCCCACAACTCCCAGGGCTTCCCCCCCAGTATTTTCTACAGGCATCTGTGGCTCACATTTACAGCACTGCACCATGGAATGAGGCTCTGACTCCTCTCACCAGCAATGGATTTGCCTACATCTACTGCTGGTACATCTCAGCTCTCCCTGGGTCAAAGGCTGTTCTGCATCCTCGTCACTTGTTGAGGCAACTCAAACCACCCCCAAATCTGTCTAAGGAGGTGCTGCAGGAAGCTTTAGTCACTGTGGCCCAGACAGGAGCCTGCAGCAGCCAGCCCACACCCTCTGCCCCAGCCAGCAAAGCTCGGCCGGGAGCTGGGCAGCAGCCGTGTGACACTCAGGACACAGCTCAGGAGCTCTGCAGAGGGGACCCAGGACCCCCATCCTTGTTGGTGCAGGTGCTGGCACGGTGCCACGTGGTAGAACTGCTCTGTCTCCTGAAACCAGGGAAGTTCACCCTCCAAAATGCAGGATGTTGCTCTGGAGGTACAGATTGTCTCTTGGCCACAAGCATAGGAGAGATGAAAGAGCAGCAGAGAGAAGGCTCTGCCCAGGTTTGCCTAACTAGAGAACTGGGATGTGTGAACTTGCTAACAGGCTCTGGAGCAGGGTTTCTGTGATGTTTAATAGCACAGATTTCTGTTTTAAGCACAAGTAGGCAAACATGCTGTGGGTTTTGATGAGGCCCTGGCCAGGAACCAAAGCAAAGTCTCACTTCACATGACACCACAGAACTAGCAAATCCTGCCTGCTGCCCTCTGCAGCTTTCTCCTTCTTCTACCTTTCTCTTTCTGTGGGACATTTGAACACATTCAGCATCTTTCACTTTTATTTATACAGTTCTTAGTCTGACTGCAGTTGGATTGTGAAGGGTAAGGCAGAGTTTCGACTACTTGAACAGGGCTGGGGACAGGGCCTGTTTGTGCTCCACACCACGGAGCTGCTGAACGCTTCCGGAGCAGGTGAAGCAGCCATACATCAAGCACGAAGAATTCCTGAGCCACGAGACAAAGCTTGGGGTGGATTCAGCACCTTTGCTAGCAGTGATTGCCAATGGTCTCCCTTCTCTCTTCCCCCAAAGCCTTGCTGCTGACCCTTGCTCAGGTTTAGCAGCGCTGTGCTCAGAAACCCCTCTGACACCAGCTTAGCAGAGACTGAGCTGTCTGGTACCTGGGTCAGAGCCAGCCCCAGCCCCAGGGAAGTTCAGTGTTGGCCTGGGTTTGCTTCTTAAGATGCAGAAGCTGCCCAGAGCCACAGATGCAGGTAGGGAAGGAAAAGGAGTGAGGGAGCTGCCTGTGTGGAGAGGAGATGGCAACCAGGCAGATAAGCGCAAGGTGTTGGATCCAGCAGCACAGAGAGCACCAGGACAAGCAGACAGTGTGGAGGCTCTCTCCAGCTCTCCTTTGAGAGCATCTTGTTCCTGTGCCTCAGCTGCTGACAGACACCAAGCCCTCTGCTGCTAGGGGCAGTGTGGGGAGCAGGCTGGCACCAGGCTCTGTGCCTCATGGCCCAGTCAAGAGGACTCTTTGTGGCTGAAGGATGCTTCTGCACAAATTGCCCCCTGATGACCTCACACAGCTCCTGGACCTTGAGCAGGGGAAGCCATGCTGGAGCCTAAGGTGTCTCCAGGCTGGACCTTGGAGGCTAGGTGATGCAGAGATGAATTGGGATTCACATGGGGCTGAGGTGTGGGTGAGGGGGAATAAGAAGAGCACTTTGTGGATAGGAAAGGGATCTCCTGACCACAGGAAACAACCAAGAATTTACAAGGAAACTATCAGGTCATATTGGTGCTCAGCAGAACAATCCTTCCCAAAGGCAACTTTCTGCTCTTTTGCAGAAAATGCAAATGGGATCTGGCCCCATGGCAGAGCTTCAATTGTGCCATTCACCCCTGCTCACTGCCAGCATGGGCACCTTGCTCCTGTGAGGTCTCTGGCACCAGTCCCCAGCCTGGCCCTGGCATCTTCTTCCATAGCTGCCCACAAGCAGGTCATAATGCTGACCATAACCACAGCTGCACTGCCAGCCCAGACCCACAGTGCCACTAAACTGCTCCTGGTTTGCACTAGGTGTAACTGTCCAACAGCTTATAGCCCACCTGGGACACCTGAAGGTGGAGACACTCTGCTCAGATACTGGTGAGCTTCTTTCAGTGGCCATCAGACTGGGACCAGCAGGCAGCAGTACCCTCCCTGTCCACAACACGAGGGGACTGGACATGGCACTTGGTGCCATGGTCTAGTTGTGGGGTCTGTGGTGACAGGTTGGACTCGATGATCTTCAAGATCTCTTCCAACCTTGGCGATACTGTGATACTACTGTGATACTGTGAACACCAGAACTCTGCCCTGCAAGCCCACTTTGGGGCAGGAGTAGACAAAATCATGGAACTGTTTGGCTTGGCAAAGCCCCCAAGGTCACCCAGTCTGACCAGCAACTCAGCACCACCATAGCCATCAAACCCTGTCCCCAGGTGCCATGGCCACAGGTTTCTTGAACACCTCCAGGCATGGGGACTCCACCACCTCCCTGGGCAGCCTGTGCCAGCGCCTACGAGAACATCTTTCCTAATACCCAACCTCAGCCTCCTCTGGCACAATCCCAGGCAGCAATTTGCTGCCACAGAATCAGAGAGCAGAGGAACGGTGTGGAACGGAAGGGACCTTGGCAGGTCTAGATGATCCCCAGGGGCCCTTCCAAGCCCTGCCACGCAGAGAGCGAGCTGCCGGCTGCCCCTTCCCCGGCTGCCCCTTCCCCCTTGCCCCTCTCCCGGGCACCCCTTACCGGTCCTGTATCCGGTGTTGTTGAGGTAGACGGCGAAGGTGCGTGGCTCGTGCGCGGCCTGCCAGGACGGGGAGGAGCAGTTCTCGTTGTTGGTGTAGGTGTTGTGGTTGTGCACGTACTTGCCGGTCAGCATGGAGGAGCGCGAGGGGCAGCACATCGGCGTCGTCACGAAGGCGTTGACGAAGGAGGCCCCGCCGCCCTCCATCAGCCGCCTGGTCTTGTTCATCACCTGCAGGGACCCTGCCGGGGCAGCCCCAGAGGCCAGCCTGTCAGTGCCGCTGCCCGGCCTGGGGGCGCAAGGGGCCCGGCAGTGCTGCTTCCCTCTTGTTTTCCCCTTCCACAACCAGCGCTGCACAGCTGGCAGAGTCACAGACTCGACCACGATGGAAGAGACCTCCAAGAGCAACCCATCACCCAACTCTACCTAATCAACCGTGGCACCAAGTGCCTCATCCAGGCTCTGCTTACACACCTCCAGGGATGTCGACCCCACCCCCTCCCTGGGCAGCCCATCCCAAGGGCAAGCTCTCTATCTGTGAAGAGCTTCTTTCTCAGATCCAGCCTGAACTTCCCCCTGCACAGCTTGAGACTGTGTCCTCTTGTTCTGGTGATGGTTGCCTGGCAGAAGAGACCAATGTCCACCTGGCTACAACCTCCCTTCAGGGAGTTGTAGACAGCAATAAAGTCTCCCTGAGCCTCCTCTTCTCCAGCTGGGGCTCTGACTCTGAACACCCTGCTGCTGCTGATAGACTGGGAGGTTTTCCTGGGCTCGTTTGGGTCACTGGGAAGCCAGTTAAGAAAAAATAAATAAATGAATGAACCCAAAGGGCACAAGGCTGTGACCCTCACAGCTGCCAAGGAGCCTCAGCGTGAGCACTGAGATCTCACAGTTACAGCTACTGATGGTTTGCTCTGGGGCAGAGCAGTCAGTGCTGAAGGTGAAATCTTTGGCCTCGACATTGTCTGGTTCAAGAGAGCTCCGCGGGCGCAGCAGAGCTGGTGTGAGCCTTCCTGCCTCTGTGCTTCACACACCAGGACCTGCTGGAGCCTCTCTCTCTGCTCTGCCTGCTCAGCCCTCTGCTCCTGCAAACCTGCTGCTCAGGATTCTCCCCCAGCTATGCACTTACTGATCCCAGTAATGGATTTAGCCCCTCTAGAAATCCTGGAAGAAGCACTTCAAAGCAGGTGGGACTTCCTCATTTGGAAAACAAAACACAAGCAGGAGATAAAACCTGCTGAGTGAAGCTCTAATGCTTTGCTGCTAGCTCTGCTCACAGCCTGGGCTCTGCCATCTGGCACAGTCTGCAGGGCACAGAGCTGGGGCTGCCTGGCAGCAGGACACTTGCTCTGCACGGCCAACTGGGGAGCACCTGAGGGGAACTCAGCAGCCAGGAACGGCCACTTTGGGCACAGGAGTTAGCAAGTTTGGCCAGGCAAGAAACTCAGTGTCCCTTGCCAGTCTGTTCTCACATCTCAGTCACAGGTTTGGTAGCCAAGGATTCACAGCACACCTCAGAGCTGCCATGGCCTCCAGCAGGTGTAGCACAGGAGGCTATCTCTAGAAGGGGGCAGCCATAGCCACCGTGTGTCCATCTGAGCTGCACACAGCCCCAGGAAGGCCATGGACTCCCGCAGATCTCAGCACAGCCCCCATGCTTTCAGCCCTGATGAGGATGGAGGCCAGGCCAGCTGTGCCAGCTGTGCCTGCTGGGATGTATCCAGCTGGTGCTGTCACCTCTTTGCCCAGTGCTGTGCTCAGTGGGTGCCGATCTGCATTTTACTGGCTCAGGCTGGGGGCAAGGGCACAGAAAAATGGAATTCTCTCTGATGCTTCTTTCCCAGAGATGTTTAGGTTGGACATGAGGAACAATTTCTTCCCCCAAAGGGTCACCAAGGCCTGGCCCAGGCTGCCCAGGGCAGTTCTGGAGTCCCCATGCCTGGGGGGTTCCAAAGCTGTGGAGATGTGGTGCTGAGGGCCATGGTTTGGTGGTGACCTGGCAGTGCTGGGTTGGGGATCTGAAAGGTCTCCTCCAGCCACAAGAGTTGTGTGAGTCTGTTGTCCCCATGCCGGAGCACAGCAGCGGTGGGAGCTGGTGCCCGTCTGCTCAGTGCTGGCCAGCAGTTTCTCTGCCCTCAGGATCTCGGTGAGGGAGAGCAGTGCACAGAGGCACAACCTCAGCAGGCATCTGCCAGCTCCTGGGCCCAAGGGTTTGCTGAGTTTCCTCAGGAGATGCGGCCCAGGCTGCTTCACACCGCTGAGGCTGGCATCCACCAGCTGGTGTGTGGCACCCTCCCTCTGCTACAGGTCCCTCCTGGCATGGAGAGGAACTGGCTGGAGCTGTGGAGCAATCTGTGAGCTTTCTCTGGTGAGTGGGACGAGGCAGCAGCTCTGCTGCCCTCCTGTCTGCTGCCAGCAGAGCTAGGAGCAGAGCAGCTGGGCAGGAGGAGGTGCACGCTCTGGGCACCGACCCCATTGCTCCTGGGCTGCTGGACCTTCCCTCTGGGTGACTGCACATCTGCAGCTGAGCACTTTGGGTCAGTGCTCCTACATGCTCTGGAGACAAATCCTTCCAGCCTGCAGGATTTGACGTGCTTTGGAAGCTTTTGTGTCAAAGCACTTGCTCAGAGCAGCTTTTGGAGGCACTTATGCTGGGGACACGGCAGCAAAGAGACCACACTGAGGGACTGCACCTTGTCAGCCTGGGCTGGCTGAGCCCAAGCTATGCTATTGGTGGCAGGGAGCAGAACTTCTCCCGGCCTTTGGGAAACTCCAGACTGTCATCAGGCGTGGCTGGAGGGCCAGGGGCTGATTCACACACAGAGAGCAGTTTGGCTTTGCTTTCAAATCACAGAGTGATTGATTAGCAGAAGTGTGAATAACAGAGAGCAGGGAGCCGTGGGGCTGGCTCCTGCTTCCTGTGGGATGATCTATGGAAAAGGGAAACCTGCATCTTCACTCAGCCTGGGGGAATGCAACGCCCCAGCCACGGCTCAGCTGCCTCCTGCCAGGAGCATCCTGAGCAGTTCCCAAAGAAAGGAGCCCCTGCATGGGGATGAAGCAGCTCACCACCTCCTTCCTCCTCTTTCACCACTCACAAGACTGCAGACATAAGGTTGGTGACGTTGTTCAGAGCCCTGCTGACCTGCTTTTCCCAGTGCCCCGCAGAAAGCAGGAGCACAGAAGGGAGGACACAACCCGAGCCTCTCGGTGGGCTTGTCGGGACAGCTCCAGCAGGAAGCGGCAGATTCCTGCCGGGAGAGCTGCAGCGAGGCAGAGCCAGGCACAGCCGGGCTAAAGAGCAGGGGCTGGCCAGTGAGGAACAGGAGAGCCAAGATGTGCTCAGATCCAGCAGCCTGCTCGGAACTCTGCTGCACAGCACCCCCAGCTCTTAGCCCCCAGCTCTGCCTTACCAGACCTGTTCTGCCTGGAGGTCTGTGAATCACCGCAGCAGGGCAAGCAAAGCCACCAGCAGCTACAGAGCTGCTTTTAGACCTTCTCCACTGCTTGCCTACAGCCTCCTGGCTGAAGGTTTGTGAGTGCAGACCTGCTGGGCTGTCCTGTTGATTTCTCAGTGTCCTATGGCCTTTTGTTTAGACATTCACTGCCCCTTTACCAAACTGATGTCTTTCAGAAGCCAGCAGCACCCCACACTGAGAATGCAAGATTGCATTTCACATTGATTTGCCAATTTTTCACCTTTTTGATCTTACCTCCCACCCCAAAACTCAACTATTTGCTTGGGGGGAAGCCAGAATGATCCTCTTTCTCTCCTTGAATTCTCATTTTGGGCAGTGACCCAAAAAATCAGTTCTATGCATAACTACCATTAATATCCTTCTAACTGACTTAATGGAAAACATTCCAAGGCCTGGAACATCATCCAAGCATTTTAACTTTTTCCACCCTGAGAAAAAATATGTGAAAATCCCTGCTGGCTGCTCTGGCCAGGTTGTGCTCAGCTGCCCTGTGTGCTCCTGCGAGCTAGGGGAGCCTGGTTTTACAGCTCTAGCAGAGCTTTCCAGCAGAGGGGCTGCAACACTTCAGTGAGCCACAGCAGTGCCCAGCCCGCGCCCTGGAACCAGAGCAGGTGGTGAGCAGGGGCACCTCAGGTGAGGCACCTGCATGTGACAGCTCTCTGCAGAGTTGCCTACAAAGCACCCAGGGGAAGGTTCCCCTCATGGGCCTCAGACCTGCAAGTGCCACAGAAAGTCACAAAGTGACAACGGGCTTCTGGTGTGAGTTCTGCCCCTGCGTGCTCCCGAACCCTTTCCTGGTGGGGATTAAAGCCTTGCATGCATGTCCTACAGCCTGTGACTGGAGGTGCTGAATGCTGCTGAAGGACTCCTGCTACCTCCAGACCTGCCCCACACTCTGACACGACCCCAGGACCAGCTCCCCCTCCACACCAGAGCCCTTCCCAGCCCCAAGCGCCCCGCGGGGACACAAGCAACGACTCCTCACCCAGCTCCACATCCTGGTCGTCCGTCAGCACCAGGATGATGTTTGGTCTGATGTTTTTCCTCTCCTGCAGCACTCGTCCTCTGAACCTTGGGGACTTGATGGTGGAGCAGTGGCTGGGGAGCAGCTCGGTGCCCAGCACAGCCAGCAGCACTGCAAACCAAGCAGACTTCATAGTAGGACCAAAGGTCGGGGAAAAGGCTGATCCAGAAGCACCTGAGCTGCAGCTCTCAGGACCTGTTAGGGAGGAAAGGAAATCCTGCTCAAGCACTAACTCAATTTGCAGTCACACAGCCAGCGGCTGAGGCTCTGGGGGTCAGTCAGGTACCACTTAGCACGGGGACAAAGCCATGCTGCTGGGTGCCAGCTTTCTTCTCTTGGTGGCTCAGAAGGAACTCGGTCACTCTGCAGCCACACTGCCTGCAGTCAGCTCTGCTGCCAGTCCTGCCACTGCCTGCCTTCTGCAGAGGCACAGCTTTGGGTATCCTTCTCCTGCATTCCCTCCTCTCCACCCCACGCTTCTCTTTGTGCAGCTTGCTCCCCACGTTCCCTACCTGGGTGCAGGAAGAAGTTGCTGGGCTGCAGACGTGCTCAGAACATCTGTAGGAGGAGCCCTGCAAGAAGGAGAAAGCAGAATCCTTGTCAGTCAGAGACCTCAGTGCTGTGCCTGTGCTTCCAAGCTGCATCCTCTTCCTCTGCCCTGAAAGAAAAGAGGAGGGAAAAAAAAATCTGCATTCCCCTCATCTCCTCTGCTTAATTTAGTGCCATGCCCACGCGGGGGCTAGGTGGCATCTCGGCTGCTGAAGGACACAGATCCCTCACCATGGCCTGCAGGTGCTTCTCCCAGAGAACAGTCAGCTTGAGATGCTGAGCACAGGAGCCTGTGGCAGCTGGCCAGAGTGCAGCTCTTGCAGGGGAGCTCCCCTGCCCAGGGAGCCAAGGCTCGGGAAGCAGAGGGCAGAGCGTGGCTGCTGCTGCAGTCTGCCCGGGATCCCTGCATGGAAAGTCACCGACCAGGTCACAGTGAGAGACAGCCCAGATGATCTTACCCAGCATTGTGAAGAGCATCACTGTCCCTCTGTCACTCAGCACCAGCCCTCAGAGCCTCATCCATAATGCACAGCACCCCTGGCACAGTTCCCTGCTCGCTGCCAGCCTCGCTTGGCGCTCCCGGAGCCTCGGCTGCACGCCTGCCACTCACAGCCCTGCCTGGGCAGGACTTGTGCCAGCACACAGCCTGGGCTCCCATGCTGCAGAGCCCAACCTGCCCTGAACACTCCCCCTGGGCTGGGGGAATGGGCAGCCAGGGGAGAGGGGGCAGCCAGGGGTGGGTGGTGGTGGGCAGTGGCTGCCTCTGAACTTTCTTGGGCATCAGGCTCTGCAAAGCCACCCTGTCTGCTGAGGGAAGGGAGGTCATATCTGGGGGCAAGAAGGAAGGGGTGGGAATGAAACCACAGAGCCATGCCTGCTCCCTGCAGGGCACTGACCTGCTGCCTATGCTCTGTCTGGATTTCCTCTGGGACTGGGGATGAAGCAGGGTGACATCAGTCAGTGAAACACCACCACAAAGCCACCCAGAGCCTGCAGCATTCAGGAGATGAGCCCCACGGGAAGCCTGCATGGGGATTGGGGTGCTCAGGGTGTAAGGAGGATGGAGCTTCCTTCAGGAGGTGCATTCTACACCCACACCTGGCACCTCACAGCCAGCCCAGCAGCATGAGCCAGAAGGCAGGAGACAAGAAGGGCCTCCTCAGCCAGCCCAAGCTGGGGTAAGAGCAGGGGAAGAAGCCATGGGGAGAGGGAGGGCTGGGGCTGGGTGCTGGCCTGCCGGGAGGAGCCTGCTGCTCTTCTTTTCACACACACCTTTTATTTTAAGCTCCCCAAGCTCCACAGTTTCCTGCTCCCCGCTCTGGCAGGCTGCAATGACACCAGCAGAGTGTGAACATCTTTAAAAGGAAGCCCCAAGTGCCTGCTGCAGCAGAACTTGTCTGTCATTGTCTCTGCAGTGCGCGGTGCAGCCCCCAGCTCCCGCAGCCAGCACGGGGGGCTGGGGCTGGGCGTTAAAAGCCACTTTGGTGATTACACAACACCCGGCTAAGGGGGCTGGAAGTCTGGACGGACTTGTAAAAATAGTTCTACTTCCATCTATTTGTTCTAAATCACATCAAGGCTGACTAAAGCCCCAGGACTGGGCTTGCAGGAGGAGGCAGCCTCTTCCCGACGGACGCCAGACAGCACAGCTCCTGGTGCGAGAGCAGAAACAATTTCTCTAAATGCCTAGTCTTTAAATAGCTAAACCTTGACTCACCTCACCCAGCACGAACGGCTGGGTGCAGGCAGCCTCAGTGTTTGGTTTCCCACCTCAGCAGTACTGCTCAGCAAACCCCCTGCTGACCCAGAGCAGCCCGTGCTGGGCAAGCAGCAGCCCAAGGGTACTGATCAACCCCAGCAGCTCCAAACTGCCACTGCTGCAGGACTGGCACTCACCCAAAGGAGCACAGAACCACAGAGCTGCTTGGGCTGGGAAGGACCTCTGAAATCATCCAGTCCAACATCAACCCAGCACCACCACGGCCACTAAACCCTGGCCCCAAGTGCCATGGCCACAGGCTCCCTGAACATCTCCAGGCATGGGGACTCCACCACCTCCCTCTGCCAGTCCCTGACCACTCTTGCACTCTTCCTCTCCTTCTATCACTTGAGACTAGGGAGAAGTCTCACCTCCCTGCAGCCTCCTTTCAGGGAGCTGCAGAGAGCAATGAGATCTCCCTTCAGCCTCCTCTTCTCCAGACTAAACACCCCCAGATCCCTCAGCTGCTCCTCCCCAGGCCTGTTCTCCAGCATGAACAAAGCTTCTTAATTTCACCCCCTTTGGGCTGTATTAGTTAGTTCTAAGAAACCCTTTTCCCCTGCCAAGCTAGGGCCACCTGAGGCAGGGCTTTCCTAGGGGATGAGCACAGAGAAATTCTTCTCCAGCTCCATTTTTATTCCCTAATCCAAGTGGCAGCTAATTACAGTGGCAGTTGGGGGCTAATTGTTCTGCTCCTGCTTCCTAGCCAGTACCTGACTGATTCTTTCTCTGCACTCAGATCTCCCTGCCTCTAAAGCCTGACACAGTTCTAGATCATTAAGATGTAGTCCACAAACCAACAGTTTGCTGCATTTTGAGGTTTGCTGACAAGTGCTAGGAGCTGGCACAAAAATACTTCAGAAGCACAGGGAGGAAGCAGAAGGCTTTGCAAGGGAGAAGCTGTCTGACTGCCTTCAGCAGGGATCAGCTGGGGTAATGGCTTCTGACAGGTCTGTGTGGTAACAAATAGATAAATCTCCATCAAACCAAGCAATCCTCAGATACCATCACCAGAAGGAAATGAGTTTCCCTTGCTCACCTCAGCCACCCAGCACCTTCCCCTGCTCACCTCAGCCACCCAGCACCTTCCCCTGCTCACCTCAGCCACCCAGCACCTTCCCCTGCTCACCTCAGCCACCCAGCACCTTCCCCTGCTCACCTCAGCCACCCAGGGAGCTCACTGCTCCTCTCACATCTCACCTCTCGTGGGACACAGGTGAGTGTTGCAGCCTCAGGACCCAGGCACAGCCACCCAAATCCACAGGGCAGATTCCTGTGGGGATGTTGAGCCTGCAGCCATGGGAAACCCACTGAGAGTGCAGCAGAAGTCAGGAGAAAGCAGGAGCTGCCATCTCTTCCTAAAGGTTAATCCTCTAATCCCAGCTGTAAAGGAGAGGATTTACAGGGAGCTCAGGGAATGCAGCTCCTGACCGGCTCTGGACCCTGGGAGCAGGTGGGGTTCCAGCACACTTCAGACCTGCAGACATCTGCTCAAGACACTCTGGAGCTACAGGGATGTGTCCTCAGTGCCTGCAGCCAGGTGTGCCCAGAGGACAGGGGCAGGGAGCAGCAGAACCTGATGTGAGGGTTTGCAGTTACAGGGAAGGACAAAGCCTGCAGTGAGCTGCTGGTGGGATGCACATTCTCTGCCTCAGAACCCTCACAGGAGAAAGGATCTCCTAGTGAGTGGAAGTGTCCCACACCTCACATCAGAGTGAAGCAAAGCTCTCCAATTACTTCTTGGAAAGAGCCTCCCAGCATCAGCACCAGTCTGCCTGTGAGGAAGGGGAGCTGTGGCTTGGATTTTAATGCTCTCAATGTAGTAGTTGGGAAAAACCCACTAAAGAAACATTTGTATGTTAATATCAACTTCCAGTCTGGGGCAGCTCTGAGAGACATTCCCCCAGATTTCCCAGCCAGAGGGGTCCCTGCTGCTGCCACAGCCCCCAGTGGCTGGGAGCTAGGGCTCTCTCTCCCCACCTGATTCACTCTGCTTTAGGTCCCATTCTGCAGCCCGGCCAAGGGGGCACTTGTCCTACAAAAGGGCTGGGTACAATGAGCCAGCTGAGTGCCCCACCAGGAGCAGCAGCCATTCATGCAAGCTGGTCACCAGAGGCCACCTCGAACAATGCACATTTCAAAGTAATCTGAAGTAATCCTTTGCTGGGCTGGTTTGGTTTCCAGGCAGCCCTAAGCACATGTGTGCCCCAAACAGGAGGCTTATTAAAACCTGATGCTACATGGGAAGCTGTCGAGCCCTTGGCCTCCTGAGAGAATTCCCTGTCTGTTAGCCTTCAAAGGCAGGGGGGAGAAAATCAATTACATTTATATGCTTATTAGACATGAGTGTCATGATAGGTGCAGGTTATTAGCACTGGCTAAATAATTAAGGCTGAGAAAGATAATTAGATGTGCAGCAGGCTCTGAAAGGGCCCTGCTGATAGCAGAGGCTTTTAATGGTTAAAGAAAGTGGCTTTGGAGCTCCAGGCAGCGATGGGAGCTCAGGTGCTTTGCCAAGGGGAAGCTCTGTGTCTGGGGGACTTTGAGGGCCAGTTAAAGCCCCAGGTTAAGCCAGCTGCCCTTGCTGCCCTGCTCACCTCAGCAGAGGGGCTCTAGAAGAACACCACCAGCCCAGTGACCCAGCACTGGTGCTGAGCTGGCAGACCCCAGGGCAGAGGTGACCAACAGTGGCACAGTTTGCAGCTCCAGGAGCTTCCCAGGAGCACAGCTTGCCACACATCCTTCTGAGAGGAGTGAGAAAGCTTCCCTCCCAGGCACAGAATCCCCAGCCTGGCTGAAGGCACCTCTCAGCTCATCCTGCCCAACCCTTACTACTGCCAGCTCACCCCAAACCATGGCCCTCAGCACCACATCTCCACAGCTTTGGAACCCCTGCATTACTTGGGGGCACAAAGCAGAGCCCCAGCCCAGCAACACAGGAGGCTTGTGCCTGCTGTGCTACTCATCCTCCCATCCCCCTGCCCTCCTCCTCCTCCTCCCTGGCTCACAGTCCCCAGCACACACCTGTGAACACCTGGGGGGTTCCTGGGGTGAATCCTCTCTGCATGGCCAGGTCCCACCAGATGAAATCAGGTTGTTGATGTCTTACCCACACTGGGGACCCAGCGCTGTCAGCTGCTGGCCAATGCTAGGTCAAACACATCAGTGTTTGTTTGCTGAGGTTTTGTTGCTGTTTATAGAGGGAGAAGTGAGCTGAGGGAAACAAAAGCCTCCCACATCATCTTACTTGCCAAGTGAAGGAGTTGCTGAGGAGTTTCAGAGAGCTGGGTTGCCTGCAAGCATCATTTCTATATTCCTGATTATTTCTGAGCCTTTTGTATTCATCTCAGGACCAGAAATTGTTAATTTAAAACCAAGCCCTTGGGTGTGCTGTACTTACAGGCTGCCCAAAGTCCTCTGGCCTGGGGAGAAGCCTTCCTGTTATTGCAGTGGTCACCCCTTCAGCAGACATGGAAAGGGATTGAGACATCCTTTGGGGCTTGCTTGTTAACAAACCAGAGGGAGTGACACAGCCAGGAGTTGGGAAAGAAATGCAGCCTCATACAGGAGAGAGAGGTCTGAAACCCTCTCTGCCCCTGGCCCCATGGAGATGTGACGAGTGCAGCTGGAACAAGACAAATGATCTGACTGGTTCCTGATGGGCTGGGGAGTGTGAATGCTTCACTCTGCCCATACTGCAGCCTCATCATACAGGAGCTAATTCATCTGCCATGAATGCCTGGCTGTGTGCTGTCCTTGAGCATAAACAAGCAGAGCTGAGCCATTTATCAGCAACTCGAGCAGTCTTTCTCCAGAGGGAACCCTTCTGTCCCTCACAGCTCAGTCTGAAGTGTCAGTGCAGGCAGCTGAGATGCTCCCCAGCACAGCTGCTGCTTTAGCACATGGAGCTGCCAGGGGTTAGTGCAGTCAGCAAGCTCCAATTGCTCCTGATCCACCTGGATCCAGGTGAAGCTTTCACAAGGACAATACTTTGATTTCCCTGTGGCACCCTGCCCAGCCTGACCTGAAGCTCCTGTGGCCACCAGACGGGGGATGAATCATAGAACGCCCTTGCAGCTCCCTGGGTGTTACCCTGGGTGGGGGGAACTTGCCAGTGAAAATCAAATTTTGTCTGCCAAAAAGAAGGAAAACCTCAGAGAAGGAAAACTTCTCCACAGGAGAGTTTCTCACAGAGACACCCAGCACCGCCCAGCTGCTCAGAGGGGGAGGGAGGGAAGCTGTGGCAGCTAGCAGAGGGATCTGTGGCAGCTAGCAGAGGGATCTGAGCTTCTGTCCTGCTTCGGGGGCTGCAAAGGAGCATTTAACTGCAGGGCTCCTGCTGCTCCTGAATGAAGATCCAATGCTTCATTAATATTTATCCCTTTTCCCTCTAACACTACTATCCATGCTCTCTTCTGGAGCTCCAGGAACGCCAGCAATTATCACATCAAAGGTCATCAGTCCGCCAGGGAGACTGCAGCCCCTGCCTGCTGGAGGCTGGCTGCAGCTCTTGCAAACATCTCTGGTGCTTCCCCTCCTCCCTGCCCTCCTGCCTCTCTTGTTGGTTTTATGTAATCAGCTTAGACGACCTCCCCGGCTCTCCTGTGCTGCCATGCACCATCCCAGACATGACAAAGGTGGTGCTGCTGCTGCTGCATCAGGAGAGGCCATACAGGAGCACGGCTCGGCGGGGCCGTGTGGAAGGGCTTTGCTCATTCCCCCCAGGATGTTTGTCAGGCTCCACTCAGGAGGTATTGGCAACACTCTGGCTTGCTTCAGCAGGAGCAGTAAGGAAGGAAAGTGACCAGTGAGGGTGAAAATGTCAGAGATGTTCAAACTAGGGAGGAGCAGGAGAACCACTGCAAAGCAGAGGAGACCTCTGAGCAGCAAGCCTTCAGCGACGAAGGTCTGAGCTACCCCCAGGAGAGAGCAAGAAGCGGTTTCCTGAACCATGGTATTAACAAACACTGAAGGCTGGGTTGGCGTTGCTGATCTCTTGGCTTCACAGGCTCTGGGCTTGTGCCTTTGGAAAGGGCTTTTGGCAATCCCAGGTCCTAAAGAACGTTTCTTTTCTCCTTCCAAAGGAGAGAGAAGATTCCCTAGGATCACTCAATGCCACAACTGAGCTGCCCGACCCAGCAGAGAGCTGCCAAGGCTGGAGGTGTCCTCAGCAGGGCTGAGGAAGGGCACCACACTCCTCTGCTCCCAGCTGGCTGCAGGGGGGATGAAGGGCACCACACTCCTCTGCTCCCAGCTGGCTGCAGGGGGGATGAAGGGCACCACACTCCTCTGCTCCCAGCTGGCTGCAGGGGGGATGAAGGGCACCACACTCCTCTGCTCCTAGCTGGCTGCAGGGGGATGAAGGGCACCACACTCCTGTGCTCCCAGCTGGCTGCAGGGGGGATGAAGGGCACCACACTCCTGTGCTCCCAGCTGGCTGCCCAGCTGGCTGGGGATGAAGGGCACCACACTCCTGTGCTCCCAGCTGGCTGCAGGGGGATGAAGGGCATCACACTCCTCTGCTCCCAGCTGGCTGCAGAGGGGCTGCCCCACCAGCACTAATTCTCAGCACTACTTTTTTTTTTGCTCTCCTACTGTTGCACAATGAATTGATTTAGGCTTGTAGGGATCTCAGTGCTAATCAAAACATGGCCTCAATCTCCTGCAGCCTGCTAGCTTGGGCAGGTTACCTCCACTCACACAAAGTATCATTCAGAGCCTAAAAAAAAAATCATTAAAATAAATCAGTGGATTTGGCAGAGCTGTCTGGGAATGCTGCTGCACTCTGTCTGAGGTGTCACTGCCTCTGCCTGCTGCTCCTGGCCCTGATCCTCTGCACGGCTCCCCTGGCCAAGCCCCATTCCAGCAGAGCCTTTCCTACCTCCTGTGTGAAGCTGGGCAGGGAATTGGCCTCGTAACACCATAAAGCAATCCCAAATCACCATATCCAGCTCACTGCTTTGCTCTAATTAGTTAATTGATTTGATTTAATAATTTAATCCTTGCTCCCCAGTGCCACCCTTAAACACAGAGTAGGAGGAAGCCTCCTGTGTGCTGAGCATGGCAGCTCTCTGCTTCTGAAGCCTCCATTCTGCTGTTTCTCTTCTTCACAACACATTAATTCCACTTCTGCTGGCTGGGAAGCCATCTAAGAAGCCACAGGACCACCTGAGGCTGCAAGGTCAGCCCTTGCCAGCCCTTCTTACCAAGAGGACACCTGGATTTGACTCCTCAGACATCTCTGGCACCACACCAAATGGGTGTCTGAGGTCCCACCACAGCAGAGGGGGATCTGGGCTGCACAGTGAGGAGAACCTGGGAGTTACTTGGCTGTCCTAGTGCAGCTCTCCAAGCCCCAGGATCAATTCAGATGCTCTTCAGCAAGGGACAGTTTGGGGATCATGCAGAAGCAGTCCAGGAGCAAGCACTGAGGCTGAGGACATGACTCCAGGCTCCCAGCATCTGCTCCCCTGACTGCAGCCCTGACCCAGGTCTCTGTTTCAGGGGGTGTTCATCCTTTTGCCATCCCCTGCAAGCTGTTTGCACTTCCCCTTGCTCAGATCCCAGTCTGGGAGGAAAGAAGTCTGCCACACATCTGTCTGGTGATGTGGAGCAGACTCTGTTTCCAGAGCAGCACAGCCTCCACTCCCTCTGCTGCCTTTGACAACAAAGCCTTTCCCCAAGCAGCCTTCACAGCTCAGACCTGCAGCAGGAGCCACCTGTGCGCTGTGACTACCTGGGAAGCAGGCAGCATCTGAGCAGCTCCACATGCTCTCTGCTGACTCTCAGCAAGGACTAAGCCTTGCTGCTGTCACAGCTTTCTCAGCACTCAGCAGCCTGGGAAGGGGTCAGGAAAGCAGCACTTCAGCTCTGCTTCTGGGGCTCAGCCCCTGGATCAGGCTTGCTCAGGCTGTTGGGTTGTAGCTTCAGGGCTAGATGGACCTAAATAGATTTATGCAGAGGAGTGCTCACACCTCAGTGACTACAGGCACAATCCTTTCTCTTTCTCATGCTCAGGAGGGCTTTGCTCCCCAGGTGAAGTCAGCTTCCAAATTGTTTGCTGTTTAGCTACAGGCACAACAACTCCTTCAGGAGGTCTGAACTAAGTGAAGCCACAGATCTGTGACCTGGAGAGGCAATAATTCCCTCTGCTGTGTGCTCAAAGCCTCTTGGGCAGAGGCTGCAGTCTGCCAGCTTCAGTG
Source organism: Picus viridis (assembly GCA_033816785.1). Taxonomy (NCBI): domain Eukaryota; kingdom Metazoa; phylum Chordata; class Aves; order Piciformes; family Picidae; genus Picus; species Picus viridis. The sequence goes on from CM066571.1 coordinate 3,392,071, forward strand.
GATGGATGCTGCAGAGGCCCTGCTCCTCTCACAGCCTGAACAACCTGTCAGTACCTGCAAGCAGCTGACCTTTGCTGCTGGCAAAGCAGCATCCAACAGCCCAGAGGGACATTCAAGGAGCTTAATGTGGGATCAGCTTGACACCAACATTAATCTGTTGGCTTGGGAGGATCACAAATCTCTTACTGTTTGAAGCAGGTCAGAGAAGCAGCATTTGAGTTCCCACAGTCAAGGCAAATCTCCATTGTTCACAGCTCCAAGACTGTTCCAGGTACTGCTGAGAGCACACCAATGTCCTGCACGGAAGGCTCAGCCTGCAAGATTCTACCTCCCCATGTAGCAACATTTGCCTAGTGAACGGCAAACTCCACAGCAGCAAAGCAAAGCAGCAATGTTTGGTCTTTCATTGCCCTCCTGATGTCTCTTCCAGGGGTCAGACTGTGCCCTCCCAAGGTGGCTACACAGCACTGGGTAGCAACCAGAGGGCAAATCCTGAGAAAAAGATCAAAATCCCCCAAATACTGCCCAAACCTTTCTCCTTTTCCATGAGGTTAAATGTTCATCATGACCCAGCTGAGCACCTTGAGGTGTGAAGGCCACCTACAGAATCCTTCTAGAACATCAGGGGTGACCCAAGCAGGAGGCCTGCACACACAGGTCACCACTTCCATGACCTCATGGCCCTTAGTTGGGAAATTCCAACACTACCTAAACCCCAACCTAACCTCAGAGCTCAGGTTCCCACAGGGAAGCTGCATCCTCCTGTGGTCCCACCCTGCTGTGGAGGGTTTCAGTCCTGGTGAGGGGCTGTGCCAGCTGAGGGGCAGTGCCCGGGAGGGTTTCGGTTGGTACCTCTCAGCCACGGGAAGGTGTGGGGAAGGTCTCCCACCCACAAGCAGTAGTTAATGTGTGTGCAAGGAGAATGTTTTCATTGCATTACAGTGGCCCTGCCAGCACATCTTTAATTGCTTTCCATTAGTTGCCTGGCTGAACATGGCCCCTCAGACACAGCCCAGCTATTCACAACCAGGACGAGTGGCTAGGAGGACCTGGTTGGTAATCAAGCTCAGCTCCTCCTGCCTTTCTTCTCTGAATTTACACCTCACTGGCTTGGAGAGTCCCACAGAGCTCTGGACTTCATCACCCTGGGGGCTGAGAAAGCCTTCAGTGGGAAACAGCATGGCCAGCAGCTTCCAGGAGCAGTTGCTGGAGACAACCCTGCCTGCTGTGTAATATGCAGCTGCTGAGCCACGGAGCCTGGGGGTCCTGCATGGCAGTTGTGAGCATCCCAACACTGCACACCCCAGCTCCCCACAACCTGAAATGTGTCTGCATCCACAGGTCTCCTGGGATTTAATAATGAGATGGAGCTAAGGTCACTGGTGGCAGAGAGCCCTTGGGAGAGATGCAGCAGCAGACAGCTGAGCACAGGCTGAGCTTAGACAATCCATGTGTGGCTGCATGTCAGAACGTGTGTGTGCACACAGCAGAGGCAGCTCTGTGCTGGGAGGGGTTCCCAGGGGACTTCCCTATTTCTCTAGGCATTTCCTTGTGACCTTTTAGCAGGAGGAAAAGAAAAAGCCTCTAGACAAGGAGATGAAAACACCTGACAAGATTCTGGCTGGAGAAAGGCTGCCCAAGCACAGACTCAGCATGACTTGGCTGCATCCTCTGTAGGTGACTAAAGGCAGTGAAAGATCAGCTGCAAAGGCCTCAGTTCTGCTGTGTCCTCTAGCAGGACACTCAGCAAACCTTCTGTGATGGTCAGTGAGCGGTGGCTGTGCCTCAGGGGCCCTGCGGTGCAGCGGAGATGCTGCAGCCAGCTGCAGATCCCTGTCCCCTTCCCTCAGCCTCTTCTAACCACCTACTGCCTGCTGGCATCTCCTGAGATCTTCTGGGAGACCTCTGACCACCTACCCAGGTTCCTGCTGGGAGGCACCAGCACAGCCCTTGGCCTGTCCTTCCCTCCTGCAGATTCACTCTCCTCAGCCCTGGAACCTGGAGTCAGCTGCCACAAAGCAAACCTCTCCAGTCCCTGTCTGCAGACCGTGCTCACTCCAGCTGAAGCTCTCACACTTCCCAAACCAGGCTGGGCTCTGGGAGCCTGTCTGGGGCTGGGAGAGGTGTGTGTGTGTGCAGCAATAAAACCCAACACCCTGACCCCAAGGGTCACCCCACTTAATTAACTGAAGCTGGCTTTTGGAATGTCCGTGGATGCCGTGCCAGGAAGGGCTTTGCCTGAGTGTCAGGGACAGATTATACACACCAGAGCATTGCCAAGCTCCAGGTCAGGAAGCCACCTTTGCATTTTTCTTGGAACTTTGCAAGGGTTTTATCCCTGCTGCAAGTGATAACGCTGCTCCCATTGGAACTGCTCTGCAGGCACTCCCAGCACTGACAAGTATGAATTGCACTCTGCATACCTCACAGGGAGAGCCTGGCTGGCTGAGGCACCACGGCCCCAGAGCTGGGCAGAAAAGGGATGTTTAGAGATTTCTCTCGTGAAACCTCTCTACACCAACACATGGTGCAGGCAGTGAAGAGTGAACCTCCACAGCTTCAGCTTAGATAAACACCTCCAAGCTTCTTAAGAGAAAAATATTAACCTTTGGTTCTGTGAAGATTGCTTGGAAGTCTTCCAGTAGAAAGCCTTCAGAAGATTAGTTGTGCTTCCTGCCTTGGGCAGGCTGGGAACCTCACCAGGGTGGGCACTGCTCCTCTCATGGACTGGAACTGGGGGGTGCTGCAGGGAGCCCAGGAACCCTTCAACAAAAGCAGCATCACCTCCCTGCAGCTGTTCAAGGCCAGGCTGGATGAGGCCTTGGGCAACCTGGGCTGGTGGGAGGTGTTGGAAATGGATGAGCTTTGAGGCCCCTTCCATCCCAAACCATTCTATGACTCTAGGATTTAAACCATGTTCTGCTGCTCTGGAAAACTAAAGGATGCATTTTCTTGGCCCTGTTCTAGGTGATCTCTTTAAGAGCAGCCCAGGGCTAAAGCTGGTAAAGGTTCAGATAAAGCAGGGAGAGGTGAAGGTGGAGCTGGAGACATTGACTGGGCCAGTGGTGCCAGGCAGCCTGGATGTCCTAAAAGCTGTGTGGGAGCAAACAGCCTCTGCCTCGCATGGGACCAGCACACAGCCACACAGCTGGAGGGAAAGGAAAGCAGCCTGACTGATGTACAGCTGTTGCAGGTGTGCTGAGAAGTGATCTGAAGCTCTGGTGACTGAAATATTCCACCATGAGAACAACTGAGCTGGCAACTGGCTGCAAGCAGGACCCCAGACAAGGAGCTGCAGGTGATGCAAACCTGCTGTCCTGCACTGCCAGCCACATGCACCTGCACCACCTGTAGCTGCTGCCCAGCCACGGGCACCTACAGCTGTTTGTCCAGATGTGCCTGATGTAAGTAGGTGACAACATGATGGAGATGTGAGGAAAAAGGAATCTTGGAGCATTGCAAGCTCCCAGCTCTGGCCCCTGGCTTGGTATTTCTGTCCAAGCTGAGGTGTCTGATTTTTCACAGTGAGCAGAGTCAGCCACTGGAATCGCCTCCCAAGGGCTGCAGTGGAGTCCCCTCCATGGGACAGTTTGAGGATTCATCTCAACAGGCTGCTGACCAACTGCACCATCACCTAGCAAGGCTGGACCAGAAGATCCTTGGGGCCCCTTCCAGCCTGGCATTCTGGGATGCTGTGATTGATACTCAGCCTAGTGCCACCACTCCCACATCAAAAGGTCACCACACAGCTTGCTGTGACCTCCTAATCCCACCTAGATGTCAGCCAGGCCTTGAAAGCACAGAACTAATGCAGCTCTTCTGGAGCTGCTGGGGCAGAGCCACCTAAGACAGCTTCCCCTGTGCTGTCCTTTGCCATCAGCAGCTGTCTGGCACCAGTTCTTTCCACTTCTTCAGTATGCCAGAGCCACCTGGCATCAGTGTCTGCAGCACCCAGCATTGGGTGCTGCTGGATGGAGGAGAAAATTACCAAAAGAAGGGAAGAGCAAAGCTTGGTTCTCTCTGAATGTAGCTCAGCTTCAGCTTTGCATCCCTGTCAGGCTCACAAACAAGAGAGCACTGCCCACCATCACCTTCTGCAGCAGAGGTGCACTTTCCCCCTGGCACACCTCAAGCCCAGGAAAGGTTCCCTGCCTGCAGGGAGCCACAGCCTGTTATTCAGCAAGCACAGGACTCACCCTTTTGGGATGCCTTCAGCCCCAGAAGGTTACCAGCAGCACACTTTGGCCCAGGCAGCTCTAGGTAATCATTTACTGGCTCCCTAAGACCTTAAGGGTCCTTGGGCTGGTCTTGAGCCTTTAAAGTCTGGCAGGATAGGACCTCCAGAAGATTGACTGCAGCTTAATGATTGACCTGACAGAACACTTGGGTGGTGCAGCACCAGCTGGGGGCTGGTTTGGGTTCATTAATTACTGAATAAGCATTTTAGTTCTGTACCTTGGGAGATTCCCTGCAGCTGCTCTGCCTTGGTTGATTTTCATAGCACTGGGCAGAAGCTGGCGGCTCTTGGTCACTTGGCTTACTGTAGGTAACACCTGCAAGGAGGGGAAGAAGTTAACACTGCTCACTGCTGTGGTGGCAACAAGCTCTGCCCAGGCTGCAGCTAGACTCTGCCAGAGTGAAGCTATCCTTTGCTGTTTGCTTTGCTGAGTCACTCTGCAGGTTCAGCCCTGCCTCATTACCTCACTCACAGGTCAGCAGGCTGCTACTGCTAAAATCCTTGGAACCTGAGAGAGCAGAGGCTAAGTTTTCAGCACCTTGACTTCCCCATGCTCTGCTCATTACTGAAGTGCCCAGCAGCCTGTACTTGCTCCTTCAGTGCCTCACCACAGCTGGGGGAACCTGTGGCAGATGTTCCTCTACAGGAGAAAAACCCACTGCTGTAAAAGACCTGGACAGGGATGCTGAGCTCTGGCTTGGGTTGTTGGCAGAGTCAAATGAGAGCTTCCCTTCTGCATCCCCTGTGGGATGGCAGCAGACCTGTCTGCCATGGAATTAAGCCCATCCTGGCTCTGCCTAGTGCAGCTTTGATGCTTCCAACCCTGGGTTCACACAGCTGGGTGTCCATCATTGAGCTTCCCAACCCATCAGGGTGTTTCCTGAGAGCTTTTGTGGTGTTTAGACAGAACTGTCAGGTAGCTTGGCTTTGGAATTGCTTGCCTGACCTTGCCCAGAGTGAGGGCACACTGGCACCATGCACAAATCAAGAGAGCCCATTGGTGCCTGAAAGGTGCTTACCAATATCTGCTGTGTGGATCTGAAGTCCTCACTCTTCTGCCTTTGACAGAGACCAACCAGCCCACATCTACTCTCCCCTCTCCTGACCTGAGCTGCTATGGAGACCTCATAGGTGACTCCAGCCAGGAGAAAGTCTCACTGGCAGGAAAAAAAAAAAGCTCTGCTTTGTTTATCTCCATGAGCACAGGAAATGTTTTGTTAGCAGAGGCTGCAGCTCCACATTCCCTTAGCCTCCAGCAGTCACAAGCTTCCCAGAAGAGAGAGACCCCTCCCACCCCATGTCCCCAGGGTGTGCCAGCACACAGGCTCCTGGGGCTGGGGGCTGGCAGAGCCAACCTGCCCAAGCCAAAACCACAGCAGCAAACCAGCCAGCAGGTTCACTGGAGTCGGATGAGCCCTGTCAGCTGGCTCCTTGTATGGGCACATTGCTGCCACAAGGCAGGAGCAGCACTGGGGCCGCGGCAGCCAGCACCCACGTCATGAGCCCTCACCCTGGGGCCACAGAAACCACCAGCCAGGGCTTTGCTGCCTGCAGCAGCCCTTCAGCCAGGAAAGCCTCTCTCCAGGCTTTGGTTTCCTCTGTTGTGAAGCCTGCTCCTCTGTCAGCCTGCCGGCTCCCTTCCCCTAGCCCTCCACCCTTCTGGGACAGGCCAGCCACAGCCTGGTTGCCTGATGCCTACAGACTCCTGGAGAACTCAGGGGTTGTGTTTGAAACAGGCTGCTTCCTACAGCTGTGTTGCAAGGGCAGTGACCAGGCAGCCTGCCTGCTTCTGGGGACACTGAGCATGGTTAGAGTCTTCATCTGAGAACTTCTGCAAAGTCAGACCCAACCTCATCGGGACAGCTCTGGTGCCTGGCACAGACACCAGCCACAGGAGCCATGGGCACACATGGGCAGTGCTGATTCATGCACAGCTGGGGGCCAAAAGAAAAGAAACCCCAGAGAAAATGGCAGCATTTATGGCTTCCAGGGAATGGGGAGGCAGGGGGAAAAGAAAGAATAGACCCTGCCACTAACCAGCCCACAGTGGAGATGGTGTAAGTCCAGAGACCTGCAGCAGGATCAGAGAATCCCCTGGCTGGAAGAGACCTTGAGATTGAGTCCAGCCATCACCTGACACCTGCTAGCCCATGGCCCCAAGCACCTCACCCAAATATCTTGTGAACCCCTCCAGGGATGGGGGTCCACTACCACCCTGGGCAGATGCATGCTCTTAAGGGAGCCTTCTCTTCTCCAAGGCCATAGGGTGGCAGGTACCAGGCCTGGCAGTGGGCTCCTGGTCTCCACCCATCAGAAAGGGTCAGTTTGACATCACCAGCTTTTGGGTGGCCAAGGCAGTGAGGCTTTGAATGAGCCTAAGTGAAAAGCTGCCAGTACTTGGGCACTAAACTACCTCGTGGCTGTTGCCATGCTATCAAGATGTGCTTGCACCACAAGAGTGCTCTCAACCTTACCTTTCCCCTGTGCAAGGAGATGCTCTCATTGTTTCTCCACTATTCCTCAGCTCAGTCTCTTTGCTTCCTACAAGAAACAAAATAATAAAAATTAAATTAATTGCTTAGAAATAGCTTAATTTATCTCCAAAGCCCACCACAAAACCAACCCACTTGCACTCATCTATAGACTACTGCAGGGAACCCAGCACAGCTAGGCAGAGACACTGCTCAGATGAAGGGGCTTGAGCCATGCCATAGGTCCCACTGTGACCATTTCAGCAGAGGAGGGCTCCAGCAGACATCACTGCTGCAATTGCTTCATCTATCAGCAATTCTCTATCTCCTTTAATCCTTCTCAGGAGAAGGTTGCACACAGAATGCAGAGCATCTACAGAGGGCAGCAGCACAGCTCCAGCAGGGCTGATTGAGATTCACTCCCACCAGTGAGCTCAGCTGAATCTGCTTCCCAATAAACCCCGACACAGGCCAAGATGCCATTAGGTTTGTGAGCTGGTGGCTGGTGGGAAGGCCAACAGGTCTTGGGGATCTCACCTGGAAAACACAAGCCCAGAGTTTAACTTGCTCACAGAAACACAGGGATGGGATAAATGGGGACAGGAAAACCAACACCACTGCTGTGTTTGGGCTCTCCTTCCGAGGGGCTGGGCTCCCCAGCTTGGGGTGGAGGAGCATTGACTGATGGATTTCAGTTAGCAGTAGCTGAAAGTTTCTCTGCATTCTCACTGGCTGCCATCCAACCTTCTTGCTCACCAGCAGCGTCACAAGGTCGTGAGCAAGCCATGAGGGTTGCCTTTGTCCACAGGTACTCTCAGCACTCTTGAGCAGGAACTGCTTGGGCCAAGGGGCTGGGAATCAGAGCAAGCACTCAGCACAACTCCTCTGTCCCCATCAGCACAGCAACCTTCCTTTGACCACACCACAGGAGCCAGCACCACCCTGCCAGCCTTCTGAGAGCAACACCTCCCGGGTGAGCGGCGCTGGGGACGGGGAGTGCAGCAGACCCCTCCCCACAGCAGCTGGCTGGATGCCCAGCACCCTTCCAGCCATTTTTCCCCCCCAGAAAAACAACTTGAGAGGCAATGAAAGGCCAAGAAGTCACCAGTGAGGTGGTTGCCCCACTCACTGCATTAGACCATGTCTCAGGCACATGATGCAATGCAAGATGAGTGAACAGTCCCAGCAGAGGAGGATGTGGAGGAAGGACAGGTATGCAGACACTGGGGGAGGATCAATCACATCCTGCCCTCGATGTGGAAACCCAAATGAAGTCTGACTCTGCTTGGTTGCAGCTGCCAGCTGCAGTTGCAGGGAGAGGTAGGCTCTGATGCACCAGGTCAGATTGTTAGCCTCTGAGTGCAAATCCCACTGGAAGGCTGACTGCACACAAGGGATGAATTTTGCTACAAAAATTCAAAGTGCTATAAAAGAAAGATTTTGTTTCCCCTATTCTGGTTGCTGTTATGGGAAATTGGGCAAAGAACTTTTGGAAGGAAAGTGTTTTCTAAAAGCCAAGAATGTAACAGCAAATAAAAAGACAGAAAGAAAACAAAACTATCAGGATGGAAACAAGCTGATGAAGAACAGTGGTCAGAGCAGCTAATGGGGCAGGGGGAGACAGCTGAAGCACAACCCTCACATCAATCCTCCTTACCATCAGCTGGCTGAGTCCATGTGGGTACCAAAGTTCATTCCCCACCCTTGTAAAGATCATCTCCTTTCACTGGGAGAGCTCCAGGACTCTTTCTCGCTCACTTCAATCATCAGCTCTGAGCACACGTAGTGAGACAAGAACCAAGAGCCACCCAGCAGCACCAGCTGGGTGAGATGTTGCCTGCAGGGACTCCTTAATCCACACCCCCCCAAAAGAAAATACAGCAGGTGATGAAGCAGAGTGGTGAGATGAAACGAGCCACAGATAAGACCAGCAGCACTGGAACCCACAGGAATCTTTCTACTTCCTTCGGTGGGCATGGAACCTGGCACAGCTATCTTGCCATCCAGACTTGCCCAGGACAGAGGCAGGAGGCAGAACACAGCAAGTGCCAGCTGGGGACTGCTGACGTCAGCAGCGTGGCAGCAGCGCTGCCAGGACGCTGTGGCTGACATCCATTGTTTGACACACAATGGAGCAGCTCCCCCAGATCCTGCCCAGCTATTTCTGTCTGCAGGACAGTGAGTGCAGACTCATCTCTCCTGCTCCTGGACGCTCAGGACTTGCTGGGATCCCCCCAGCAGGCTGCATTCTGAGGGACTTCCGTCCCTTACTGCTCAGGATCCCTTGCTAGAGGAGCATCCTCCGTCAGCACACCGCAGATGCAAGGAGCAGCACAGCCAGGAGCTGACCCTGCCCCCCTCACTGGGTGGATAGTGCAGAAGACAACTTGGAGTCACCTTTCTGAAGTGCGAGAGGCTGCTTTGAGCAGCCAAGAGCAAAACCTTCCTCTTAAACTGACCTAGAGACATCTCTTGTCCTGAGCCAGCCTCTGCTCATCTGTTCCTCAGGATTTTGGTGCATGTGGCTCTGAACTTCCCCTTTGGCAAAGTGTGGGAGCCTGCTGCAGGAGACTCCTTTGATGGGAATGCAGTGGCTGTAGGGTGCCAGGCTGCTGCCAGTGTGCTTTCAACTCCCTTCACCTTTTTGTCTTCCAGGGGATGGAAATGTGGCCAAAGAGCAGCACGGTGGTGAGAAGACAATTCTCCCACTGCAGCTTCTCAGTGCTTTGGGGAGCACACAGACACTTGCCCAGCTCAGAGTCAAGATGTGGAGTGGGAAAAAAGGCAAATCTATGAGAATTTTCTTCTGAAATTGGAACCACACTTGAGCACTCTGATGTATTTGTTTGCTTTAGACTCATTAAGGGTTCTGCTTTACGTTACCATGAGAGACACCAAACATTTGCAACGCATTTAGTGCGGGGATTGGGGGGTGGGTTTGTGTCTGACACCACCAGCCTTCAGCAGAGCTGCTCCAGCTATCAGCTGGAGTGGATTTTATCAGTCACAGGGGTGACTTCAGTCAAGCCAGAGACATTGTGCACCCTCAGTGAATTACAGAGCACAGAAATGCTGTTTCTGAGGAGAAAAGATCCTCCCTTGCTGCAGCCTGCTGGTGCATCGTGGCACAGCTCAGCTGAAGAGGGAGGCAAAGGCTGCTGGGTCGGTTGGAGCACTGCCTGCACTCTGGTCTCTGCTCTGATCTGTCAGACTAATGAGTGTCCTTATCAGGAAGGGAGAACCAGCCAGTTCCTGGAGTAAAATACACCCAGGAGAGTGAAAGCCAAGTTAAAGAGCTGGGATACACCCTGGGGATGGGTGGGAGCTTTTGTGGGAGGAACCTCAGCAGCATCAAGATGAGGGTAGGCAGCAAGGAACAGATGCCTCACTCCTCACAGCAGTGTGGCCGCTGGGGAGCAAAGCAGCCGCCTGTCCATGAGCAGCAGCAGTGTCCTGAGGACACAGATCCTGCCTCCTCTGACACTCTCCTGCAGAGACTGAGGAAGCATCTTGGAGCCAGCACAGCAGGGACCCTCCTCACCAGCCCAGGGAGTTCTGTCCCACGCTGTGGGCGGGGGAGCAGGCAAGGAAGGTGCTCAGGCAGGGGTGGGAGATGTGGCAGAAGCAATGCAATGAATGCTCAGAGCATCCACAGGAATTCCTGACATCTGCTCCCAAAGCCAGGAGAGGAGGTGCTCGGGAGGAAGGCACTGACCACACAGACCTGCTCCTGAGGCTGGTTCATCCCTGGCATAAGGACTGCCCAAACCCTCACTAGCAGCTAGAGGCAAGAGAGAGGCAGGCTTGGCACCTCAGCATCATTGCCACTTCTCCCTGAAATCCCAGTGTAACAGCTTTGCTTCAGGAAAGATGGATGCCCAGCACCAGGAGAGTAAACACGAGCCAGGGAGAGCCTTGCTGGTTAAGCTGGAGAGATATTTCCCACTTAACCTTCAACAAGGAAAAGGTCAGGAAAGGGCAATGTGTTTAAGGAGGGCAGGGGATGGAAGAGAGCAAAACTTCCCATGAAAAACAGCCAGCTCACATTCCTTTGGCTTTCATTAAGGCTACTCCACATCACTCCACACTTTCATTTACAGCAGTTTCCTGACAGCACTGAACACATTGAACAGCTTAGAGTAGGAAAAGTAAAAGATAAAAGCAGAGATGGAAAACAGTTTGTGTGCTGTGTAACAACAGGGGGGATGTGAAGGACACACAAGGAACTGCCAGCAAAGGAAGAGCAGCTCCAACCCTTGCAAGTGTCCAACATGTGGTGCCCCAGAGAGCCCTGCACCCCAGGTACCTCCATGTGCCTGTGCTCAGAGCTGGGCAGCTCCCAGCCCACCTCTGGCTCCACCAAAGTCAATGATTTTTGTTTCTCATGAGGCTTCTAAAGTTTTCCTCCAGCACTACAAAAGAAGGTCTCCATCTCTGTCATTTCCAGACTGCTGGAGCTCCTCTTTGGCACTGCCACCTACCCATGTCCATCACAGCAGCTGCAGGTTATGGGCAGCAGGGTGTGGTGCATGGCAAATGCTCTGGAGATGCCTGGCTGAGCAGTACCACGCTCAGGATTTCTCCTGGAAGGAAAGCTCAGAGCTCCGAGCAGCTGGATGGGTCACTAGAGGAGTGCAGGAAGCACTCAGACACCACAGAGCTGGAGAGAATGGATCATCCTCCAAACCTCTGCTTATCTCTGCAAGGTCTATCAGCCACCATTCAAACTCCTGCCCTGCCTGGTTCAGAAGCTGCTGATTACTGCTGCCCATCTGTGATGCTGTGTCTGCAGTGTCACAGCAGCTTACTGCCCACTTGAACTTCATGTCCAGCAATGCTGCTCCTGTTAAGTGGAGATGTCCGTGACTCATGATGGAGCAGGGCAAAGAGCTTCTGCAAGCAATGAGGGTGAGCCTCACAGAGCCCTGAAGATCAGGGGTGAGATGTGGGCTCCTCATTTCATGCCAGCTGAGACTCAGCAAGGTGTCTGCAGGAGAGGGCTGGGGCATCCCTGGAGACCTGTGCTAGGCTCTTACCAAATCTGACTGCAACACTTCTAAAGATGAGCTGCTTGACAGCAAGGTTTAACTTCAGAGCAACCCAGAGCCATGAACAGATGCCATTTGGATCAGTTCCACACTGCAGTCACCCTCCTGTCCTCTGCTCTCTGCCTGGCATGTCCTGAGCCAGCCAGGTCAGCAGGATGATGCTCACAAGGTCTGGAAGAGCCCAACCCAGACTCATGGGTACTGAACCTCTCACTTCTGCCTTTCTTCCATTCTTTGCCCAACACCAGACCCCTGCAAGCTCACCCTTTACTCCTCACCACACCTTTAGTGCTTGCAGGCACCAACAACACCTCTGATGCTCTATGCCCCACCAGCCTTTGAGACATTCCTTCCAGGGACAGCAGCACAGCCAGCAAGATGCTCTGCTGGGTGCATCACCAAGGGCAGCAGCAGCACAGATGCAGCCATTACTCCACTCTGCTCAGCACCATACATACACTGCCAGGCCATACCTAGAACTCCATGCCCAGGTTTTGTCCCTGTCATGCAAAGAAGCTGTGGACAGGCTGGAGAGAGTCCAGAGAAGGTCCACAAAGATGATCCAAGAGTTGGGAACATGCCATGTGAGCAAAGACTGAGGCTTGTCCAGCCTAAAGAAGGTTGAGGGGAGACCTTCCCACCCTATTCCAGTATCTAAAGGGTAACTGCAAAAAAAAAAAAAAAAAAAGGGGGGGGGGGGACTCCTTTCTGTGAGGAGCTATGTGGGAAGGACAAGGGGTAGTAGGGACAAGCTACCTCTGAGGAGTCTCCAGCTGGACACTAGAGAAGTTTTTTCCAGTGAGAACCAGCAGCCCTTGGAATGATCTCCCCGGGGCAGTGAGGGAGTCCCCAGCACTGGGCACTAAGATTCTGTAGGCCAGGGTGCTGGGACATCTTGTCTAGGCTGGGCTTTGGCCAGGAGAGGTTGGACCAGATGATTCCTGTTGGCTCCCCCTGGGTTTCTGGGGCTGCATGCAGGTCAACCTCCTCAGCAAGCAGGAGGATTAGGTTAAAATAAACCAGAGAGGGGAGAGATTTGAACTTCTCACGTTAGATCTTGACTCCAGCCCTCAAAGCTTTACGAAGGAGGTTGAATATCATGAGACCACTGATAAAAGTCAGGGGAGTTGGCAGTTCTGCAGACATTTATGGGCTTGGTAACACATTTTTCTGGGTTTAAGTGAAACCAGAGCAAGCAGTGCACATGCTAGAATAATGAACATCTTGGCACATGGCAATTACAATGCTGGAGCAGCTCACTGTGCTGCTTTTATGGAGGCTTTGGAGAAAAACAATCCCTGTTAGCTCCCTGTTACATTTATTCTCCACAGCTCCAGTGCCAAAAGCTTTCCCATCTTCTCTGTGGGCTTTCCAAACAGAGTTCCTCTCCTGTGAAGAGCCACAAAAATACAGCTGCTGTGGAGCAGCTCCTTTCCTAGCTGGCATGGGTTAGAGTCACATCACAGAGAGTGGCAACACCCAGGGCCACAGCTGCACTCAGGCAGCACCAGCAGAGGCTTTGCTCTCAGAACATCAAATTATTGGCTTTTGGTGTTTTGCCTCCATGTAGAAGCTCCAAGAGATACTTTGTGGATAACCCAGCACTGATCTCCTGAACACTCTGGACTTGCACAGCATGGTGCCCCTGGAGAGCCTCCAGGGTATGGTGGTGGTTGTCACAGCAGCCTGGGATAACGCTGGTGGGAGAGAGGGCTTTTGTTGGGAGCTGCAGCAACCTCAGCAGCTTTGCAGGGAGCTGCACGAGTTACAGGGCAGGGCTGCAGGCAGCTGCAGCTGGAAGTGATTTCTTCTTTTACTCTCAAGCAAAATTCCAAGAAAGTTGTGGCAAAACCTTGGGTGAAAAGGTTCAGCTCCTACAAAAATGTGACACTGTGACCAACCCCGCAGTGATGGGGAGGGCTGCAAAGAGCTCCAGGATTATGAGCAGGCAGAGTGGCAAAGGCTTTCCAACCCTTTGCCGTGTCTCCTCAGAGTGGGAATTGAAGTTCTGGGAAATCCTTGATTCCAGACCTGCTGTGTGCAATGCAGGGACCAGAAGATGAAATAAGTATTTCTCTGCTCAGAGAGTGAGGCTTAAGACTCCAGTAGTTAAAGAGGGATTTGTCGCACTACGAAACAATAGACCTGGAGCTTGAACAAGCAATAGCAAAGCAAAGACCTCTCAGAAGGAAGCTACTGACAGAACTGAAATAACTCAGCTGCAAAGGCTCTGCTCTGGCAGTTCACACATTGCTGCCTTGTGTTCTGAAGTGATACCAACGACAGCCTGGAGCCCTTCCACTCCAGAGTGTCCTCTGGAAGCACTGAGCGTTTGCAGCTTGGTGGGGTCAGCAGGACCTGCTGTGTTCTGCTCATGTGGAAGTGTGAGCTGGTGCTGGAGTGAGGAAAGTGAAAGACAGAGAGAGGGATGTGGGGACTACTCTATTGCTGGTCCAGCAGAGAGATCATGTAGGACTTGTTAAAGGAGAAGCAGGTGGACTTGCTGCCACTGCTGGGGCACAGCCAAGGGGATGGTGCCACCTCCCACTCCTGTCCCCATACTTGTGGCCATGGAGGGATGAGGCCTACAGGTAACTGCAGGACAGCTGCAGCTCCACAGGCTCCTCACTGTGCACTTCCAGCCCCCCTGCCCCATCTGCAGCCCCTCACAGCAGCTCTACCTGTGGTGGAGGTGTTGGGAGCACCTGGCGTGAGGAAGCCCACTGCTGGGTGACTCGGTGCCACGTGTGTCACGTAGCCCTGCTGAGCGGCACCGCTCGGCTCCTTCTCTTTCAGCATCCTCAAAACCTCCCAGGACAGCAGTTAAAATTTAAACAGGGGCTCTGCAGCCAGGCTCTGATCCCATTATCAGTGCCATGGATGGGATTACAAGGAGGGCAGGAAGGGTGGACATTTTCAGGGCAGATCTGGTATCAGCAGCAGGAGTGGCCACTAATTGGATTCTTTGTGCCACCGCAGAGCTGTCATGGGACCCCCGGACTCCGCTGAGCGCTGCGGCTCTCGAGGCGCTCAGAAAGGAGCTCTCTCAATTGTTATCCCTCAGCCTGCCCTCCCACTCCAACACAAATCCCCAGAGCCTTTCTAAAGCTGAGGAAATCGTGGAGCCCACGGCTCCCATGGCATCTGCACAAGCATCCAGGAGGAGCCTGGGCTCAGACCCCTGGTCCCTGCAGGAACAGAGCGCTGGGTGCAGCCTGCCAGCCAGAGCTGGGTGATGAGCTGCAGGCCCTCAGAAGTGTCTGCCCCAAGTGGTGCAGGCAGAACAGGAGCTGCAAAGCCTCCACAATGGTTTTTGTCCACAGCTGTCCCGCCCCAGCTGAGCGAGGGGTTTGTAATGGCTTGCACATGGGAGGCACAGCCCCAGCATCACCACACTGCTGCTGACCCTTTCTGCTCAGCCCCTGACAGCACTGAGGGCTGCTAGCAGGATTTTCACAATGATTCTTACACTGGTGCTTGCCACCCATAGGCTACCTCTGGATTCCTGAGTGCTTTCTCTGCCAATGACCGACCTCTCTCTGCTTTTGGAGATGCATTTACACACCCTTTGGACACTCACCAAAGGTTTGGCCTTTTCCAATGGGAAATTACCCCAATCATAACCAGTGTGTTTTTCCCCCTCTGAAAAGGAGACAACAATCACTGCAAGGCCATGGAGCCAGGCAGGCAGCAGAAACTGGAGCTGCAGATGATGATGATGGAACAAGCTCACCCACCTCGATTATAAAGTGCTAAAAGGAGGAAGCCCCTGACAAGCCATAAAATGACACATAATTAAGACAATTTGGGGCAAGACGCAATTCTGGCTGGAAAACATTTCCCTGGGCTCTGTCTCACTGCTGGGAGCAGTGAGGGGGGAAAAGAAAAGTGCCAGTTTGAAAGCAACCCTATGAAGCCCCTTGGTGTCCCACCAGTCCTCACAGCGAGGGCAAAAGCAGCCCCCCAGGTTCAGTGCAGCAGGACTCCCTCCCCTCGCACAGACATGCCTGGTATGTTCAGCATTCCCCAGCAAGCACAGATGAATCAGCCATAACAAAAATGTGCTCCAGCTCTCAGGCAGCAGCTCCTGGACCTTTTTGTTCCTCTGGAATTTGTTACCTTGAGCGCCTTGCGGAGCTCCTGAGCTCGCACTGCTCTCAGATATTTCTCCTCAGATTATTTCTGTCTCACTGTGAGGAACATCTCTGGGAGCTCTGAGCACTTTTACAGCTGCCAGGATGCTAATGGGAACTTCATGTGTGTACCCAGCACAAGTGCTCTCAGAAAAGAAACCCACCCCACAACCCAGCCAATGTCAAAGGGAGGTATGTAGGAGTCACCATAAATATGTCTTTGAATGTTTACCATCTGGAACAGTAGATTACGTTTTGACAAGGAGCTGGACTGCCCCGTGGGCATTGTCTTTTAAACAGACCCATCATTATAAAGGAAGGAAAAACATGATTTGCTGTTCCCAGTTTCTTAGCAAGATTTTCTGGCAGTGCTGCAGAAACTCGTTCCCCCCAGTAAGACAATAACAAGCTGGGCATGTGCGGCTAAGAAGGCACTGTCTGAAAGAGAGGGCTCCTTACAGGTCAGCTGCTCTGTGGTCTGCTGATACCCATGGAGAGAGATGTGGCTCAGCTGGGCTGTGACAGCAGCTGTGCAAGTCCCAGTGCAGCACCTCAGCCTCGCTGGGGGACTCAGTGCACCAGAGCTGCCCACTGGGCTTCCCCCAGGACTCGCTGGGGAGCACAAAGGTGAGAAATCCACTGGACAAGGCCTTAACACAGAGTCATGGTGAGGGCTTCCTTTGGGTCTGGGCTCATTTCTAAGCTTGTGAAAGTTTCCATTGCTTTTTGCAAATGAGAGGACTAAAGAAAATCAAACGAGTCAAATCCATTCCCACACCTCCTGGGAGGGTCACACCATCACAGTGGGGTTTAGCTAATTCCCTGGTTCACATTGCTCTGAGTCACTTCTGAAGACAGGTTCCTACTGAGCAGAGTCTGGAAATGCAAGCTAAGAACAACCTGCAGAGGGGCCCAACAGCCTGCTCAGAAACAAAGAAGTTAACCCCCCCAAAAAAAAAGAAGTTTTGGGGCAGAGCTGTGTGTGCAGCCTGCAGCAGGGGGGCGTGGGCACCTCAGGCAGCTGAATGCTGCAGAGCCTCTTGCTCAGCCCCTCAGCAACTCCCACTGCAGCACACAGCCCACCCAGCATGACCGAGGGAAGCTCTCACCTGTGAGTGGCGAGGACAGGGTGAGACTCCCTTCACAAGCAGCAGGCAGTAACTCATGAGCTCCACAGGTGTGAGAGAGTTAGTGTGAAGAGCTAGTAGTGTGAAACAGACGAATCTGTTACCCTGCACGGGAAGAGGTGACACCCAATCCAGCAAATTCCTCATGGAAAGAGAGGAAAGAACCCATCCTCTGGCTTCCCCGTGCAGGACATTCCGAGCAACACCACGAGAAAGAACCTCTCCATTCTGGCTTAAGCCATCCCACAGTAATTAGCGATAACGTTTCTGACTTCCCAGTTCATTTGCTGGGCTTCCCACGCTCCAGACATCAATGAACTTAACGGAATTAAATGGGGATGATAGCAGAGCACTTCCAGCGCTGATCCCACCCCTCCCTTCCTCCTCCAACACTCCTTTTTTGCTTGCTTCTAATTAACACTTCAGATCTCCGGGCTGGAATCTGTAGCTGCAGTGAGGCTTTAAAGCGCCATTAGAGTGATGCTGCTCTGTCTTGTAAAACTTTCCCAAACAGCTCCAAGAAGAAATCCCACCCATCTGCTCCGCTGCAGCTGCGGGAGCAGCCTCACACCCTGCCCAGCCTTTCCCTGATTTTCTCCTAAATGGAAGCCCATGTGGCAGCCAAACCTTCTCCACACCAGCCGCCAGCGTCCCGGCCAGGACTCTCTGAAGGAGTCTTCCAAACTTTACAGACAGGCACTCTCCGAAAGCTTTGCATCTCCTCCAGCTGAGCCCCGGCCCCGGCCCGGCTGCACTGCATCCTCAGACACCTCCCAGCACCTCGGGAAGGCTCTGAAAGCCCCGGGAAGGCTCCGCCACGGTCCTCCCCGTTCCCACCCGTGCCGTTTCCGCGGATCTAGGGGCACACTAAGGCTTCAGCCACGGACCCCGCACCGGGACCGGCAGCAGCGGGCTCCACGCACACGCGTGTGCGGGAGGGGAGGGGGAAACCCCGCAGAGCCCAGGGGCTTGTCCCCTCTGCACCCCAAAGGTGTGATCCCGGCCGCGCTGGGGGTGTCATGCCGTGGGTATCAGCCCCCGCTCTTATCTGTCAGCCGGACAATGGCAGCATTGATAAGGCAGCAACGATTGACTCTGACGAGGGTGCTGTTCCCAAAACCGGGAAGGAGAAGGGAAAAGCGGGAGACAGAGGCTTGAGGAGCCTTCGCTTTACCTGAACAAAGTGCGGGGCTTATTTCTGCTGCTGGAAGCGATCCCTCGCTGCTCTCCCCAGCGCTGGGCAGCTCTTGTTGCGCTCTCCGGGGCAGACCTCACACAGCTCCGGCCCCCTGACCTCACTCGCTAACCCCAACCATCTGCTGGGACACGACCACCAGCTCCGGAGCCCCCCGGAGCCTCAGCCCGGGCTGCCCAGTCCCCGCCGGCTGCCGAGCGCTGGGGCAGAGAGTGAGGCTGGGACTGCCGGGCTGGGAGCTCCTCAGCCGAGTAACCTGAGATTGGGAGCTATTGGGAAAGAAAAAAGGAGCGGGAGGGGGAGGTGCCAACGGGAAGGTGGAGGGGTGGGTCAGTGGGGTGGCCACTTGTGTTCTGCTCACCACTGCCTGTGCTCCCCGGGGACCGCGGGGACTCCCGCGCAGCGGGGTGCGCAGGAGTAGCAGAGCGACGCCAAAATCTGGGGGGTACGGCAGGGGCTATCGGGGGCAATCTTCCCCCAGAGACAGAGCAGACATCCCCACCAAGACCAAGCAGGAGCCACCCCCGCCGCGATAGCACATCCGCATCCTGGGATCCCAGCCCGAAGCTGCCTCCAGCCTTCCCGGGGCATCGGGCTGGGAAGAAAAAACCGAGACGAGGGCGGGTGTGGAGTTCAAAGGGTAAAGCTTTCGACTCCTGCACAGAGATCTGCAAAGCCCTTCCGAGGAGTCTGCGCTCGGGAAGGGATGGAAATGCTGTGCCCGGGGGCTCGCTTCCCCCTGGTCCCGCAGTGAGAGCTGCGGGCACCGCGTCCGGGCACCGTCGCCCTCGCACCGGACTCGGCACCAGTCCCGTTCTAGCACCCCCACACCAGATCCCCTCTGCAGGGTGCCCCCAGCCCGTTGCTTTGCGACCGCCCCCGCCTCGGACTCTCCTGCGGGAATCAGCCCCGGCGCTGGACCTCTGCTGCTCGTCCTTTCCCCGATCCCGGCACCCAGGACCCACCCAGGCTTGGGCTGGGGCTCCGGGCAGGTCTGGGTTGCGTCTGGTCCGTGCCTCAGTTTCCCTCGGTCACACAGCGAGTGTTGTCACAACTTGCTCCCTCCCGGGGACACTGCCACGAAAAATGCACTAACATGCCGGAGATGTCGGGGAAGGGTGAGAAGGGACACAGAGGAGCTGTTAGATGCCAAAGAAACAGCTCTTTCCCTTCCCCTCCCTGTAACAGAGGGGCATGGAAGAGCCACTGCTTTAGCTCGTCACCACGAGCCTGACTCCACGCTCGCATCAAATCCGTTTGCCATTCACACTGATGTGAGGCTTTCTCTGAACCCAGAGGGAGGAACAGTTTGGGCACTGAAAGTGCCTCTGGAGGTGTTAAGATCCAGCTCCAAGAAAGGTGTGCAGTAGTGAAAAGAATCACACAAGATCAGAGAATGGTAGGGGTTGGAAGGCACCTCAGGAGATCATTGAGTCCAACCCCCCTGCCGAGGCAGGAGCACCTGGAGCAGGTCACACAGGGACACCTCCAGGGGGTTTTGAATGTCTCCAGAGATGGAGACTCCACCACTGCTCCGGGCAGCTTGTGCCAGTGCTCTGTCACCCTTAAATTGAAGAAGTTCCTCCTCATGTTCAGATGGAACTTCTGACATTCCAGACTGTGCCTGTCACCCCTTGTCCTGCCCCTGGGCACCACTGAACAAAGCCTGGCCCCATCCTCCTGCCTCCCATCCTGTGAGTATCGATTGGCATTGATCAGGTGCCCCTCAGCCTGCTCTTCTACAGACTAAACAGCCCCAATTCTCTCACCCAGCCCCCTCAGCATCTTTGTAGCCCTTTGCTGTACTCTTTCCAGCCAATCCCTGTCCTTCTTGAACTGCAGAGCCCAGAACTGGCTACAGTATTCCAGATGCGTCCTCACCAGGGCAGAGTAGAGAGGAAGACTCTGCCCAGCTCTGAGAGCCACAGGAAAGCCCTGAAAGGCTGCTCTGGCTCACCTAGCCTGTGGTACCCTGCACCAGGCTGCTATGAATCAGCAGTGGCAAAGCAAACACTTGGTAAAAAACGAGGTAAGAGAGCTGTGGTTTGTGCCCAGATAGCTGCTGTCAGAGCTGACCCTGGGGAAGAAGAGAAAACAAATGAAGAAACTGCAGTCACAAAACTGCATTTGCTGAAACCCTTCCCCAGAGTGGTGACACAGGGACTGCTGCAGCCTCCAGAATTGAAGCTGCTTTCCCAGGTGTTGGGGTCCACCAAAACACTGCTCCCTAAGCTGCTAGTTCATGACAGACAGGCAATTAAATATCCCCACCAATCAATACATGGTGAGGTGAGGATGCCACTGCTGTCCCTGCAAGGCCCTTAACGTGCCAGTTATGTGTTCAGGGCAAGGGTTTGGGTTGACTTTTGTGGTCTGCAGACAGGCTGGATAACCTTACACACCCAGAAAGCCCTGGGGACATCCTGAGACCCATCTGCATTCTCTCTAGCTCTACTTCTTACCAGGGCTGTATTAAAAATATCCACTGGTCAGAGACATGGAAGAGCAGCCAGCCCCCAGGCTGTGCCTTGTCCCCCCGTGTGCTGACGGCCTGAAACACAGCTCACAGCTGCTCTGTTTGGCGCTGGTCTGAGAAGGCACAAACTCAACAAGGTTCCATCTCTAGATGCTTCCAGCCACCATGACTGACAGCTAGGTGCAGTACAACTGTTCCATGTTGTGTGGATGCTTACACAGCCCTGGGGGCCATCTCTCTGTATAAACACACACAAGGAAGACCCTGAGTGCCCACAGGGTGCACAGGCCCAGCTCTGCTGCAGTTTTATGCCTCTGCTGACACCTGTCAAGTCACCAGAGTGCCAAATTGACACTGCTGCAGGACCCCTAGTTGCAGGCTCTGTGCACAGACACATGCACACACTTAGTTCCAAAGGCTCCTCAGGCACTCAGAGCAACAGACTTCCATCTCCCACACCAGCCCTCAAACACTGTGCATGGCCAGGTTTGCACCTAGAAGCCACTGCTGCTGGATCCACTAGCCTCCTGATGACAGCCAGGGTCAGCTTGCTCTGACAGCTTCTAACAGACTCTGCTGCTGCCTCTCCTCTGTCCAGACTGTCATCTGCAAAGCCTTTAGGTTTGAGGGGCTGCAAAGCTGCACTGGGAGAGCTGCACCTGAAGCACTGTTAGCATAATGCATCATGAGCCAGGTGCCCAGGTTGGCTCCAAACCATGGTCTCCTGCTGCGGTCAGGCTGACCCTGCTCAGATGAGACCCATGCACAGTGAATGATGCTTGACAGCAGCAGCTCAGGACAGTCCTGACAAGCAGGATTAGCTGTGGGTAGTTGTAGTATCAAGCAATAGTCACTGCTGCTTTGCTCCCACAGGAAATGTATCCCTGGCTTATTAGCTCTGATTGGTTTCCATGGCAGCCAGCAGCATCCTGCAGCCAGGGCACCAAGCTTCACTCCGGGGTGCCAGGCTCTGCTCAGCACTTTGCCCCAGCACAGGCCCCTGCAAGCACATGCACACACTCACACAGGTGAGACACACCTGCCCTTCTGCTCCAGAGCCTCACACACCGCTCAGCTCCAACACTTCCAGATCTTGGGAGTGATTAAAGACCATTTCTGATGGCTCCTGCAGCAGCCTCAGCCTCTCTCTGTTGCCAAAAATGAATAGAATTGGCTTCCCCCCTAAATTATTACAAGTCTTCCCTGGATTCAATTAGTTTTAAAGAGTTTATATAGGAACAGGAGAGATTCTAGAACATGACTATAAATCCACAGACAAGTTCAGCCCAACTCCAGCCTCAGATGCACACCCAGAGAGGGGCAGGCTGAGCTTGGGTGATACATTGATGAGGTGTGATAAAGAAAAGCCTGTGAAACCCCACGTGGCACAGAGAAGAAAGTGCCAACAAATGGTTCTCCCTAAAGATCCCAGGAAGCAGCAGGTCCACAGAAGCACAGAAAGAGAAGTTTCTTCCCGTGGAACACAGCAAACACTTGGAACTCCTTGCTGCAGGACACAGCAGAGGGAGAAGCTGACATGAATTGGATGCATTCAAGTGCTTGGGCAAGTTCATGGAATTCAAAATCAGTCTGCTCACAGCAGTTAAATAAAACACAGAACTGCTGCTCCAGGGAGCCCCTGAACTGCCTGGAGAGGACCCTGGACAAGTATCATTCTGTGGCTGTCCTCCTTGCACCCTACCCCAAGCATCCACCATTTCCCAGTGCCTAAGCCCAGCACAGCCGTGGGTCAGTGTGGGACAGATGTTCTTTCTTTCCCAAAGAATGCAGCCATTGGCAGCTCTTGGGCCACATCAAGGGCAGCAGAGGAGAGGTGAATTCCTTCTAAGAACTTCAGCCAAGAGTTTTAAAGGCTGTCTCACAGCTCCACGTTCAAGAGCCCAAGTGAAAATGGCCTGATCAAAGGTGTTGAACATCCAGCAGCTCATTTTATTGCTCTCCACAGGTAGGCATTCCATGGTCAGACATGGGAAGTGTGGATGCTAAAAGCCAGACTAGGTTCTATGCAAACCCCTGCCCTGCAGTCACCTATACTCCACAGACACCTGGACTCTCAGGAGCCTTCCCCTGGCAGCCCTGCATATCCCCCCTGCTGAAAGCTCACACCTAGGGCCAAGCAAAATTCATGGCCTGAACATTCCTTCCCCTGGCTCTCAGTTGGATTCCCAGAATGGCACCTTGGAGAGC
Organism: Picus viridis; assembly: GCA_033816785.1. Taxonomy (NCBI): domain Eukaryota; kingdom Metazoa; phylum Chordata; class Aves; order Piciformes; family Picidae; genus Picus; species Picus viridis. The sequence continues at coordinate 3,414,966 of CM066571.1, forward strand.
TTTGAGAGGCACAGTTAAAGATCAGCTCCTGCTTCTACAACCTGCCCAGAGGAGGAAGAAACAGATAACCTGCAACCAGGTGGTTGTTCTGTGTGAAAATGAGGCAATGTGCAAAGCCTGCTGAAACATTCACTGAGCTGTAGAGTGCAAGCACAGGGAAATGCAAGACTCTGGATCCTGGAAGCCTGGGTGCTGGTTCAGGTGTCCCAGAACAGTGTCCACACCTCCTGGGTGGTGCTTATGAGCACACACATGCACTCTGACAGTCCACACAGGTGCTGGGGACAAAAGGACTGCTTCAGACATGCTCTCAGGGCACAGCTGCAGGCTCAGAGCTGTCGTGGGGTGGAAGGGTTCAGCCTTTGCCACTCTTTAAAGGAAGCCTTCCTCCCTCCTCCACCTCCCCTGCCATAGTATCAGATGGTATGGAAGTGACACCCAACCTCAATTTCTCTCAGCCCTGCAATGCTGAACCCCTGCCCCTGAGGGGCAGCTGGGGCAGAGGGTAGAGTGCAGGTGAGATGAAGGAAGTTCATAAAAGAAGTTGATAATTGGCTCGATTCATCACAGGGCTTCACAGTTTGTCAGGCTGCTGTCATCCCTACCACTTGCCTCCAGAAGAAGATTAATGGTTGCAATCATCAGTCCCAAACCCAGCTTGTTTCACTTTCATCCCCTCCCAAAATACTCCTCCTCCTCAGCTGCTGCTTCTCCTAGAGGTAGCAGCTCCCTTATTAGTGGCTGCACAGTAATTGAGTAAACTGAGAAGCAAGCGAGGCCACTGCAACGATGAACAAAGACCAGTTCCTTCCCTAGCAGGAGAGCTGCTGGTCGGACCACAAAGGATGGAAAAGGCCTCCAAGATCACCCAGTCCAAGCAGCCATTTCTCACAGCTATTAATTTTTTTTAGTATCCCAAAATAAAATAAGAATTAATAACCCCCAACCCTCTAAACAGCCACATGTTTGTCATGGCATGCTCAGGGAAGAGAAAACAAAGCCAGCAGAAGGGTTTTTTTCCAAGCTGGAGCCTAACCTGAACCATTTAGTGCAGTGAGAAGCTGTGGTGCTTCCCTTCTCAGCTGCCAGTTGGCCAAGAGTTCCAGCCCCAGCCCAGTAAACAAGAGCTCAGCAAGGCTGGGAAGAGCAAGGCAACACCAGGCAGGAAAAGGAACAGAGCTCAGCAGTCAGCAGAAGGCTCCCCATGCTCAGCAGCACTGAGGGGAGAGCATGTATGGACTCTAGAAGGCTTCAGAGTGTGAGAACCTAGCCAGCCCTGTGCTCTCAGAACTTCTGCTGACTTCACGTTGTTGGACAGAGTTCAATTTCATTACTGAAGAAATTTGAGGTAAACCATCCAATACTTAGCAAAAAAACCTGAAAAAATGCCAGCAATGTAGAGGCCAAAATGTCTGACAGCTTCTCGTGCTCACTGGCAGCAAACGGATGGCCAGTGGTCATCCGAGCCCCTCCCTCTCACAGAGCCCTCATCCTTCCCCTGACTCAAAGGCTTCAGCCTGGAACAGCTGCAGTGAGAAGAGCAAAGGACTTGAAAGTCTTCTGGGTTAAACCACCCGGGCTGCACCAGCTTTACTCTGAAGGCTCAGGCTCTGAGGGTGCCTCTAACACTGCACAGAGTCAAGGTACCACTTGCCTAAAACAACAACCCTGGCCCTGATGTGGCTGTGGACGGAGCGTGGGAATAGCCAGAGCCTAACACACGGATTCAGCTTTTCCTGGAAAGCCAAGGAAGCAACAGCCCCTGCAGCCCTTTTATTTTTGTAACAGCAGAGCATCAGCAAATCCCACACCACTTGAGGCAAAGAGTCCATTTAACCCCTTTGTGATCTTACCTTGGGCAGAAGGAGGAGAATCTCTGGGAGCAGAGAGAGCAGGAACACTGCAGGAGCAGCTGCACATCGCCGGGTGGACAGCTGATGGCGGAGCAGTGGATGTGCTGTCTTGGTCATCTCCCACAGCATCCTCCCACCCACGCTGAGCAGGTGTGGTCTGCACGACTGGGGGGTGAGGTGGATGGGAACTGGAGGAAGGAAAGAGGTCAGAGAGTTGTGGCCAGTGGGACAGAGCCTAGCTGGAGGCCTGTGTCTAGTGGAGTCCCTCAGGGGGTGGCACTGGGACCAGGACTATGCAATACATTCATCAATGCCCTGGGGGAGGCTCTGTGTCCCTAGAGCCATCAGCCAGTAGATGGTGGCTGTAAAGCTTTTCCAGGCTGGCTGGAGCTGGTGTGAGCTCCAGAGCTGGCTTTTAAGATCAGCAAGAAAGGATGGGGTGAATGCCAGGGGAGCTGAAGGGGCTGAGGGCATTCAAGCTGGGCAGCAAGGAGCTGGAGAGCCTTCAAAGAAGGGGAATGATTTTGGAGAGGCCAGTGAGAGGTTTGGGGGGAATAGGTGCAGGACAGGGGTGCCAGCAGGGCTGGATGCATTCCAGGAGGTTTCCACAAAAGACAGTCTGAAGAAAGCCACTGGGGTGCAGATCCTCCAGCTGGGGCACTTCTGAGAAAAGAGGTTCCTGACAGGGGCAAAACAAAAGCCTGGCTGGAGAAGTGTTTGCTGCTCCTGGTGCCCACCATGGGCCTGAGCAGCCCTTCAGCTCTTCTCTTCTCTCTGTCCAAGCCAAGCCTTCCACAGCAGCAAAAGGAAGCTCCCAGCATGGTCCCATCTGCTGTCCTTAGGCTGACACTTACCTCAAGCCTCCTCTCATGGCAGATCTGATGATTATTTACTCTGGGTGGTAATTTAGGGCGTTGAGTCCTGTCCAAGCCTGTGTCAGTGAGGCTGGCTTGGGGCTGCAGCAGGAAGCTGCACTATTTGCCTGGCTGCTTTATTTTGGTTTTATTTTAATTCCATGTTGGTTGGAGGCAGGGAAAAAGATTTTTTCCTCTGCCTTCATTCTGGTGGGGAGGTGGCACCTGGTCAGTGAGGATCAAGGCAAAGCCATCCTTCCTCCTGCAGGTCCCAGGGAATGTGGAATGATTTTGTAGCTGGCTCCTTCTCCTCCCAAGGCTCTATCATGCTTCTAAAAAAAGGACAGAAATGCCATTTTGCAACCAGTTTGGAAATGTGTTTTCATTCCACACTTTAATAAATTCAAGACCTTTCTAACATTTCCCTCAAGCTGAGTGCTACCAGAGGGTCCCTGGGACAAACCAGAGCCTGCAGAGGAACTGCAGTCAGGGCTGTGGTCTGCCATGAGGTCCTGCACCCAGCTCCACAAGCAGCTTGGAGCTGAACTCCAGCTGCAGACGGTGCAGCTTCAGAGGGCAGGTTCACATCCAGCAGAAACCACTGGAAGCCACAATCCATCCTCTTCCCTGGCTCTGCTCCCCCAGCCCTTGCTCCTGCTGACTCCTTTACACAAACATGAGCTTGACCACTTCCTCTCGGTTTGCAAATGGCTGCATTTCAGTCAGCTTGAGTCAGACCATAAAGCTCTGGAAATCAGAGGATCATGGAGTCGTTTTGCTTGGAGGAGACCTTCTGGATCATCAAATCCAAATGCTAATGCTGACACAATGAAAGGCAAAGACCTCCAGCCAAGGGAGAGAAGGAAGAAAACATCTCTCTTCCAGAGACAGCCTGATCTTAAATGAGCTTAAGCTGATCTTAAAAGCCAGCTCTGGAGCTCACCCCAGCTCCAGGCAGACTGCTGGAGAAGTTTTACAGCCACCATCTACTGAGTGATGGCTCTGGGGCCACAGTGCTCTGCCAGTGGACACTTGTCCTGCTGCAGGAGGTGAGACCTCGCAAGGCAGTCAGCAGAAAACACAGGTCTTGGGCACTGGCCTAAGTGATATTTAAGCCAAAGTCATCAACAATAAAGAAGCTTGAAGTGGAGTTGCTTTCCCTGTAGTGGGACTGAGCCTAGGGTGCCTCTGCATGGTGTCTGAAGACAGCCTGGCACAGGCGCTGCGCAGCCAGCCTTGGCTTGTGCTGCAGATGCATTCTGCCCCAGGGAGGCCTGCTGAAGTCCTCTGCTTTGGATCTCAAGGGGGTCAAGATGGTATTCTCCAGAGTACAGATGTTTCAAAGCTGCTGTAAGGGGTTTTAGACCTGCCCTAAGCTGGCTACACCAACCACGTGCTGTCAGGGCTTTGCCTCCCAGGCAGCAAAATGGCCTAGGTGAACTTTCTGAGAAAGAGAGAGATGAGATAAGATGAGATGATCTCTGACCACACCATCCCTAACTGCACTGAGGATCTTCCCCTTTAGCTGAGTGTCTCTGAGCAAAAGCAGAAAGCTTTAGACCTGCGTTTAGCAGCTGGCAGCCTGAACTGGGCTCTGACAGCCTGGCCCGGCAGTGGGACCCAGCAGCCAGATCATTTCCCCGACACCAGCCATGCTCAGCCTCTGCAGGGCAGACCCTCAGCACACGAGGCAGAGCTGAGCTGCAGGGGAGCAGGACCCCAGCCCTAGGTGGTGATGGGAGAGCTGATCAGTGGCTGTGCCACAGTGCTGCTGAGAAGGACACCCCCACAAACCACACGTGCAGGTCATGAGGAATAGCTAATGCATCAGAAAGGATAATTACTAGGTGATCAATAGCAACGAATTATTCATCTGCTCCCTGCAGCTCCTGGTCCCAGCCTGCCTCATGTGCTGCTGCCAAAGCCCCACACGTGCAAGCCCTGGGGTTTGCTGACCCTTTTCGAGCAGCCTGAGCCCAAGACCTGCTCTGCTGCCTTGTGATCCCCTCTCACTGCGGCAAATGCAGCAGAGGTGTTTGATCACCCAGCGACAGGAATCGCTGCCACCTCATCGGTCCTGCTGAACAATAAACCTTTCCTCTCGCGGTGAGTTACTTATTAAAGCACAATAAACCTTTCTGCTTGCGGTGAGCTCCTCATTACGGCCCGGGCTGGCCACTTGGACGGGGACAGCGCCGTTTCCTGCGGGGTTTTGCCCCGCTTTGAGGGTTATCCCCGAAATCAGCAGAAGCTAAGGCAGCCTGTGTTAACTCTTTCTTATGCTAAGCAGCCCTTGTTGGTTTAGCAGAACAAAAGCTCCGATTGTAAGCGCAAATGCGTGTGAGAATCCGGAGCCGGAGCACATCGGTGCCTCTCCTGCTCAATGACTTGCTCGGGTGCGAGTTTCCAAATACAGATTTAATTACAGGCACTTGCATCAATTACAATATCAAAGCCCAGGAGTTATGAAAACAGAAGGTGCCCGCACAATGGCTGCTCCCCAGCCTGTTGGGAAACAGACTGAACACAGTTATAATGATCAGTGCTTCAAAGCAGCTCCAGATTAGCAGCGGATCAGACCGCAGATTTTAATTGAAGGCTCGGGCTGGATCCATTGTGTCCCTCCAGCCCGGCCTGCTCCCCTGCCCGGCATTCCTCGGGACGGTTAATGAGGGGTTTAACAGGGGGCAGAGTGGAAACCAGGAGATAAACTGGGTGGCAGTGCCCAGCTCCCAGCATCACCGTGCCGGCTGTGCCTTGGGTGAGCTCATTTCCTGCACTTACTACTCCCTGACGTAACAACACTCAGCACCTGCAGGCACAACTCAGTCTTTCATTCCAACAGCCCAGACAGTCCTCACAGGCCCCTTGGAGCTGCAAATCACAATTTCCAAGGAGAAATCTGACTCCTGTGGACCTGAAAGCCCTTTGTGACCCTGGGACTTCAACATTGCTAATTGAAAATTAGAAAGGAAATGCAGAAAGGTGCCTGAGCTGCTCTGCTCCCCTCTGCCTGCAAGGGACCTGTCCCAGTGCCTGAGCTGCTCTGCTCCCCTCTGTGCCTGCAAGGGACCTGTCCCAGTGCCTGAGCTGCTCTGCTCCCCTCTGTGCCTGCAAGGGACCTGTCCAAATGTTTTAGGAGAGAGAGAGAGAAAACCCTCTTGGAAAAACTGCTGCCTCCTCCTTTCTCTTGGCTTTTTGCTCTCCTAAATCTCCAGGCTGAGTTCTAGCAGTGGTTTAAATCATGGTGAATTTCTCCAGGGGGACCAAACCTTTTAATCACACTGATGTGAGAAATGCCTGGTGATCCATCCACAGAGTGGTGGGAAATAGAAAGGAAAATCTTCTAAGGCTATTGGATGATTTGGAGTGCCAAGGACACCAGGAGAGGACACTGGGGGATGGGCAGTGCCAGGCAGAGGTAGCCAGGGGGCCAGCTCAGAGCCCAATGGCCACGGTGAGCCTTTGTCATCTCTCTATGGACAGACAAACAGCTCTGAGCATGGCTGTTGCCCCCAGTTCGTGAGGGATGAGCCCTGCAGGAGGTGTGTGGCCACCTGCTCAGGCTCTGTGGGAAAGCCCTGGCACAGAAGAGCCACAGGATGTGTGCCCAGCTCACGCCTTGCCAGCAGCAGTGCCTTTAACCCTGAGCACTGGGAGAGCTGGGGAGGAACAGGGGCAATCAGGGTCCAAAGGGAAGAGCTCACTGGGAGAGGGGCACAGGGAAAACAGTTTGGGAAATGCTGTGGCAGAAGCCTTCCTCCCCCCCGCCCCCGCAACCCCTTCTTGTCCATTGTTGCCTCTCTGAACAAAAGCAGCCCCTGCAAAGACAAAGGCTTGTGAGCAAGCCCTGACATTTCCTCAGCTGCTCCCAGACCTCTCCTGGGTGAGCAGGTTTGCAGTTCCTGCACCACCAGGAGCTGGGACACCCAGCTCCTCTCCTGTTCTCTCAGAAAGTAGCATCCTCTGCCTCCTTCCCAGCTTCCCAGTGCTCAGCACTGGTGGCCTGCCTGTCCCCATCAGTGTCCTGGGGCTCCTCTTTTCCACAGCCCAGCCCTCGGTAACCTTTGCCCTTCCATTCGACCGCAGCCAGAATGCCACCTTTAGAAAGCTGAGGCAGCAGAGAAGGGAAGGGTGGAGCTGGGCAGCCCAACGTGCTGCTCTCTCACCCTGCTTGTCACTGGGCTTTAGCTTCTGGAGTTACACTGAGGAAAGCTTTTCTGAAGGGCCCCAAGCGTCTGAAGGCTCAGGATCTCCCCACCAGCACAACCCCTGTGAAACGCAGCCTGTGCTGAATGTGAGGCACAGGAGAGCAGAGATTCACCAGAACAGGGAAGGGACTTCACCTGCAGCCTGCTCCAGAGTCGTCTTCTCACTCCTAGATCTCATGGAACGATCTTGCCATCCCCAAACCAGCTCCCTGCTGGCACAGGAGAAGCTTCACCTTCCTTTTGGTCCCACCAGTGAAGCCATGTGGGAAGGGCTGGGAGCGGTGTCAGGAGGGCAGTACTGGGATTGAAACCTGGGGGCAGGCAGGAGGACGGCAGAGAAATCACACCCCCTCCCCCACTGCTGAATCACCACAGTGGCACCCAGGCTTCCTTCCTTGCTGCCAGTTTTCTCCCACACCTACCCTGTCTGTCTTAAGCTTCCCAAGCCACATGGCTTTGCTGGACCCACCCAGCCATCAGTTCCACCATGAAGCCGGCTGCTGCAGCAACTTCATTTGAGCCTCATCCTTTCTGGGACAGCAGCCCCAACACTTCTTTAAAGCCACCCAGGACAAAGGGCTGTCTGAGCTGAGACACTGACTTCAAGGAGGCTTCTGCCTGCCTGTGCACAGCACAGCTCTTAGCTGCTGATCAGGGACTGCCCCTGAAATGGGTTTGGCACTTTGATGTTTTTTCAAGAAGGGAGTAAAAAGGAGATTCAGAGTCACTGATCCAGCATTCAAAGCCCCTAGGAGCTCTCCAATTAAGGTGTCATTTAATCAGGCATGGGCCACATACACCTTCAAGGCTATTGCTGGGGACATACAAGAGAATCCTGAAGCTTCCCAGACTGTGGCTGAAGCTGTTGGCCTGGGGTGTTCTGTGGTGCCAGCTGCTTTGGTGATATCTGAGGAGCTGTGCAAGCAGGGAAACAACAACCACAGAATGACAGCACCTGGATGCTCCCCAGCAGAGGACTCCAGCAGCTTTGGGGTGCCAGCTGCTTGGCTAAAGGAGTTGGGGTACCACTGTGGTAGGACAGCTGCTGTGGGATGGAGAAGAGAAACAGACTCTGATGGTTGTTCCCTGCTCAGGGGTGGACTGTTCATAAATGTTCCATTTTCAAAGCCACTCCTTTCTTCCCAGCCACCCCAGTGTCCTCTGACTCCTCTTCCACTCACCTGCACACCTCTTCTGCGAGTCACATCCTGCTGGCCTCCAGAGCTGCAGCTTTCTGTGCAGGTCGGGTTATTCCCTGCTCCTGTTCTCTGGCAAACAATGTGTTAAATCCACACACAAGCCGTTTTCCAGGTCAGTGAACCCTGAGTGATGTCAGGGGAGACCCTTCCCTCTCCTGCAGCCCTGGGGAGGTACGTGATGGACCCAGCTGCCCCATCAGAGCTGGATCAGGATGGAGCATGGGCAGTGTGCTGCAGCTTTTTGCAACTCTGCAGTTTTCCTCAGCCAGTTGGAGATAGGCTTTCAAAAGGATGTCAAGGAACAATACATTTCTATCCTCTGCTGCCAAGTTTTTAGTCTCTTATTGGGAATATTCAATTTTGTATAAATAATTGACCACCCGAGGCAGAGCGGGGCTGGTTTGCAGCCCCAGTGGCTATCACATTTCCCTAGCCCTGTTTCCAGCCGGGCAGCAGAGCAGTTTGCAGGCTGCTCCTCTAGGGTTCAGGTAGGTGATGGAACCAGGAGGCTTTTCTCACACTCCCATGAAAGGAACTGCAGGAGGTAATGTCTTCATTCTTACCTCTGCCAGGTGGGGTTTGGTGTCTTGGCCACAGGCAGCCCTGAAAGGTACTTCTGTGGCTGCAGCTGGTGCAGGCTGCTGGGGCTGGGAATGGTCTGCAATAATTCTTGTCACCTTGCTACAGAAGCCACTCTTCCCTCTTCAGGGGGTGAGGATCTGAGCTGACTCCCTTGTTTCAGTACCTGTGTGGCTGTGGTTTGAGTCTGCCCTTGCTAAATAGTTCCCTTTTCTCCTCCCTGTTCCCCACTGCTGCACACACAGCTCCAGAAGGAGCCTGTGCTCCGTCCCACCACAGCAGGCACTGCTGCAGCCATCCCTGCTTGGGCCGTTGCAAGCAGGAGGAGGTTTTGAACAAGGCTTCTGCAATCCAAAGGAAGCTCTCAGTTGACCTGCTGCTCTGCAGTGACACCACAACAGAGGCTGAGCAGCCTCTCTTCTCTTGGACCACCTAGATGCCACCAGGATGCTCTCTGGTCACCTCATTTCCCCCTCCTTGCTTAGCCTTCCACCTGAAGCACAGCAAGAGCAATGCCCACCGGGGAAAGGACAGCACTAGTCGTGGTGTCACTGTCACCAGGAGCTTTGGGGACAGCCCCAGTGAGCTCTTACAGCCAGGGAGTGGCCAGGCCGTGCTCTCTGCACAGTGCAGTGCTCATAAAAGCCGTTGCACTTTGCAAACCACCACGGCTCTGTGCATGCCACATGAAATGCAGCACTGGAAGGATTTAGAGAGCTTTAAAAAGTTTATTGGGACTTTTTTGGGGTGTTGCTCCACCTATAACTTTGGGCTTCCTTAATTAGTAAGGACCCAGGCTCAGGGGAAAACCAGTCTGGGAAATGCTGGCCCCGTTGGGCGTGCAGCACACCGGCTATGGGAAGCGTTGCTGCCATGCACTTAGAGCCAGAACCCCACATGTGGGACTGGAAAGGACCTCTGGAGATCATCACCTGCTCCAGCAGGGCACCCACAGCAGCTTGCCCAGCAGCACAATGGCCAGGGGGGCTGGAAGCTCTCCAGAGGAGACTCCACAGCCTCTCTGGGCAGCCCGCTCCTGGCCTCCAGCAGCCTCACACTGAAGGTTTTCCTCCTGTTTGTGTGGAACCTCCTGGGTTCCAGTTTTTGTGCCCACTGCCCCTTGTCCTGGGAGGCTCAACCTGCTCTTGTCAGAGAAGATTTTCCCCAGAAGTAAGCAGCTGGACATTGCAACTCAGCTGAAGCTGACAGGCAATCCCATGTCCTGGAGAAACCAGGCTGTCCCCTCTCTGCAGAGGCTGGCTCCCAGCAGTCCATCGGGCTTGTGCTTGAGCAGAGCCCTGCATCCTTCCAGAGGGAGCCAGGAGCCACGGCTGATGTCTGCAAGGACCATGCAGTCCAACCACTGTGTCACTTTCCCAAGGCTGGGGCTAAACCCCCTCAGCACCACAACCCTGCCTCTTTGAAACAGGGATGAGGATTCACCTTGAGCAACCTGCCACACTCTAGTGGACACTTCAGCTGTGCCTCTGCTCCCCAACTTCATCATCACAGTGAGGACCCTGCCAGCAGTATTTTTCCAGCTGTGACTGGCCAGGAGGGAGGTTTTCTGTGTGAACCAGCAGAGAGAGCCTCTGCCAGGTGCTGTGATCATTGCTCCTTCCAGCCAAGGTCTCATTCATATGATAATCTGTCACTGCCTGCCCTTGCATCCCAACTGATCCTTAACGCTGCATTGATCTCAGCCTGCTCCAGCGGTTCACTTTCCTCCCTCCTGGAAGGGAAACTGCAGGCTTTGCTTCTTTCCCTCTCTTTTGCTAACTCTGCAGCCATGGAATTTAATTCTCTGCAACTTGTTTTTGAAGCAGAACCTACACTTCTGGAGCCTGAATAAAGTACACTCAACCTGCATTCGATCCTGAAAGCCTCACAGGAGCCAAGATTCCTGCCTGGAGAAAGGGAATGGTTGCTGAAGAGGCTGAATGGTGGCAGTTTGCCCCTCCTTAAGGAGCAATGATTTGATTGCTTCGCACAAAGGATGTCACTCCTCATAACACCTCAGCTGGAAAGAACAGATGAGCTGTCAATAAAACAGGAGGAGAGGTGAGGGCAGGCTTTGTGACCAGCTTCTGTTCCAACCTACAGCAGCCAGCAGCAGATGCAGTCGCTGAGCTCCCCAAGCCCTGCGCTGCTCCCTGACCCTCCCCACCCCTGTCCCACCCTCCCCATCCCTGTCCCACCCTCCCCATCCCTGTCCCTCTGAACACAGAGCTGCAGGACTGCTGCAAGTGTGGGAAAAGGCAGCCAGAGCTTGCAGCAGAGTCAGGAGAGTAAAGCAGAAGGAAAAACCTGCAACAGCTCTTTGCAGGGGGAAAGGGGAGGGCTGTAGGTCAGCTAACAGCTAATGTAAACTGCAGGGTGGATTCCTTCCAGAGCTCAGCTTGTGCTTACATCAATCACACCAGAGCCAGCACCACACTGCAGCAGCAGCAGGGCAGAGCTGTGAAAGGGGGAAGCAGCCCCCAGTGCTGGGCACACCAGGAACAGAGCAGGAAAAGCCTGTCTGGAGCAGCCAGTGGCTGAGAACCCAGGGAACAGGGAGCCAGTGGTGAGCACTTTGTGATGGAGGGGACCACTACCTGCTCCTTTTGAGCCCACCCCTTGCACCTGCCACTGCAGCTGAAGGGACTCAGTACCATGCCCAGAAGAGCTGCTCCCTGCCTTTGGGAGCTGTGGTCACCCTGAGAAAGGGCACAGCTCAGCTCTGCCCACCAGTGCCACCGGAACCCTCAGCTCTTGAATTAATGCTGCAAGGTCTCCAAGAAACACCTCCAGCTCCTGCTTCAGAGGCTGCCAGCAGCCTGTGGCAGGGGGCAGAAGGTCCCCCGATGTCCTGTCTTTGCTCACAGTGAAGGCCTTCATTGGATTGTTCTGATGCTGTCTGCCCAAATCGATGTGCAGCTCAGCTGGGCAGCTTGCTTGGCCCTGAGCACAGCAAAAGCCCAGCTCAGGTAGAGCTGGCTCTCATTAGACTGCTCAGTGGAATACTAAAAGGGAGCTTAAGAGCAGGTGCCTTCAACAGAGCTGTGTTTGTGCTGCCACGGGGAGGGCTCCCAGGGGCTTCCAGCCTGCTGGTGCTGCAGGTTTGTCCCCTGCACTGCCCTGCCAGTGCTGCCCCACACCAGCAGCAGTCTGCTTGTGCTGTCCACTGAACATTCCTGGGGCAGCCCATGGCCCCAGGCCTCACCCAGGCACAGCCCCTGAGGATACTGCAGCCTGCAGAGACACCTCTGCCTTTAGGGGGCAGAAGGGTTTGGAGGAGGACAGAGCACAGAGGCATGGAGAGGGCTTTCTGCAGAACACTTTCTGGGTGACCAGGACTGCACTCATTCACTATCCACTCCCCTTGATAAACCTACAAGAAGTCCTGGAAAATAATCCCCAGGGAGGAGTTTCAGCACAGAAACAGAATGGGAGGGCTTGGAAGGGGCCCCCAGAGATCAAATCCAACCCCCCCCCCCGAGCAGGATCACCCAGGAACGCATCCAGCTGGGTCTTGAGAGTCTCCAGCGAAGGAGACCCCACAGCCTCTCTGGGCAGCTGCTCCAGGGCTCCAGCAGCCTCACACCGAAGAAGTTTCTCCTCCTCATGTTGAGGTGGAACCTGCAGTGCTCAAAGTAATTAAAGACTCCAGGCTGAGGAAGGCTGGGCTGGGGTCTACTGTGTAAAGAGCATTTTCCTCTTTCTTCCCCAAACCCTCTCTGAGGGGAGAAAGCAGAAGGGGTCTGGACAGCAGCCCCTCCCAAACTGACAGCCTGCCAGGTCCAGCCCCTCATGCCTCTCCAGATCTGCTGCTATGGCCCAGCCAAGGGCACACCACGGCCCCAGCACAGATCCCTACAGCACGGCAGTGTCCCAGCCCCATCCCAGCCCCAGCCAGGCTGCCCAGCCCAGCCCTGGCCACAGCCTGCCGTCCTTGCAGCTCTGCAGACACTGCTCGGCCAGCACAGATGTGTTGAAGTGAGAATTGTGTTTTCACACATCTCCTTCAACCCTCCTCTCATCCCCAGGCACAGAAGCCGCCCCTCTGCTGGGGGCTGCCCCTCTGCTCCTCCGGAGCCCTCTGTCTGGTTGCTGACATGGAATTGCAGCAGCAGGAAGCCATCGTCTGCAGGGAGGGAGGGAGGGAGGGAGGGAAAGAGGGAAGGAGCCAGGGCTGTGCGATCACCCAGCTCCCTGCTCTGCTGTCCAGCAGCACCGAAGCCCAACAGGTGCTCTCTACCTGTTCCTCTTCAGCTGGTGGAGCTGAAACAACTGGTTAGGAGAAAGGATCTGAGCTCTAAGTAGCAATCAGGGCCGTGGTAAGGGAAAGCCATGCTTCCAAAGGCTTCACCAGATGTTTCTCATTGCTGTGGCTGAGATCCAGAACCTTTTTTACATTCTTGTTTTCTTTCCTCAAAGTGAAATAAAAGCAGAGGTCATTCCAAAGCCTTTGTGTGTGTCTCTGTGTGCAGAAAGTGGACATGTGTAGAAAGAACCCAGCCCTCTAAATGGGGAAACCAAGCCAGAGATCCCACAGAGCAGGGCAAACAGCTCCTGAGCAGTGCAGACCTTTGGAAATGGAAGCCCTCTGAAGCAGCCACGGAAGAGGCACCAGAGGGCCTTTTGAAGTGAGAGTTCTCAGTGAGGAAAGCAACTTTCCTGGCTGAGGGAAGGCACAACAGCACCACAGAGCTCACACAACTTTCCCAGGTAGCTCAGGAACCAGAGCAAACTCATCCAAACCAGAAAGGAAAACATGAACCAAGATGCTGGACTCCCAAACCAGCCACCAAAAGGTCAGCTGGTTTCAGAGTGCTCCACCTGCCAAGGCTCAAATCTAGGACAAAGATCCCAGAGGGGTCAGCATCCTGTAATCCCTGCTCAGACCAAAGTGCTCTTAACTCTAGAAGTCCCCCAGGCCAGAGAAAATGCCTGCATTGTGCGAGGGGAGCAGAGGGAAAGGTTTGCTGTGACAACAGCCTGCTGTGAGAGGTGCCAGGCTGCCAGTGCCAGACAAGAGAAAGCAGCTCCAGCTGGGGCAGAAGTAGGACTTGCTTGTCCATCAACCTGCCATGACCTGAGGCCAGGACAAAGAGCCCAGGCTGCCTGCCCGCCCAGGAGCTCTCGTGGCCAGCAAGGGTGCTGGGCAGCGCTGGTGGCGGTGCTGGGCTGGCACAGATGCAGCGCACAAGCACAGGGCTGTCTCCACTGCCAGCCCCCAGCGCAGGCTCAGGGCCACAGCAGCCCAGGGGCAGCGGCAGGGGTGGCAATGCCTTGCCAAGCGCGAGCGAGGCACAGAGCCGTCCCAGAGCAGCCTGCCCACGCTGTTTGACATTCCACGTGTGTGCAGCAGCCTGTTGGTATGCCATGGGGACAAGATTCAGCCCTGGCATAAATCAATGGGACTCACAGCTATTGAGCACCAGAACTGCCAGGGCACTCAAAAGCGTCTTGAGACGGCGGAGGAATTAGTGATGGGAGGGAGGTGTGAGCGGCGTGTGGGTGGGGAGCAGCACAGGAGGGGAAGGGAGCAGAGCAGAAGGTGAGCAGGACCTTCTCTCTTCTTGATGTTGTTCCTTCTCAGCGACTGGAACTTCACAGTTTGGGCTTTTTCTCCCCTGCATCCAAACTGTGATAAATTGAGGAACAGCTTGGGAACACTCAGAGCCTTTTAGGGATCAGTTACACCTGATGAGTAACAACCACTCAGGTCCACCCTGAGCAGGGTCCAGGGACCCCTGCTGAATCTCCATCTGCTCAGCACAATCAGCTCCAGGGGAATCTGGCTGCCAAACCTGCTGGAATGCAGAGTGCTGCAGCCAAGGCTTGCTCAGCCCAGCCCGTGCCACCTTCTGGACCCAGCCTCCCGCAGCAAACAGCCCCCAGCGATGCAGACCCAGACAGGCTCTGCTCCTGTGCTCCTCAGTGCATGTGGCTCCCAGCAGAGGCCACATGTCCTGATCCCAGACATCTTTAGTCCTTCAAGCAGCCTGTAGCTCTGTGAAGCAGAATTAATTATCAGAGGTATGGAGCTACAGAGGAGAGCTCTCTCCTCTCCCCTTCCACAGAGGCAGCTGCACAGAGCACCTCTGAGACAAGATAGGAGGGAAGAGAAATCTGTGGCCTTTTTCAGGGTGAGCTTCTGCCAGGCACCTCTGGTTTCTGCACAAACACTCATTCCTCAGAGAGATCAAGGCCCCCCAAGTCCCAAACAACAGCTGCAAGCTCTGGGGTTCTCCCTGAAAGGGGCACAGTGGCCATCCCCTGCCCACACCATGCAAGGTGTCCCATGAGGTATTTCCCACTCGTGCCATGGGTGAGAAACAACCCAGCTGAGAGTGGCTGGGACAGGCTTGTGAGCAAGCTGCTCCTCAACAAAAGGCATGAGGCAGATGCTGCTCCTGGCACCCTCCTCTTTCCAAGGGACCACTCAATGTGAGCCTGACCAGGCTGTCAGGTCCAAAGGACACCAAACACAAACCTGTGGGGCTTGTGGATGAGCATCTGCAATGCTGAGCTCTCTGCTCCTGCTGAAAACCAAAGCCTGCTGAATTTGCTGGGCATAATGGAGCTGAGTCTTTACCTGCACTGTTCTGGTGCTGAGCAATTTCACAGGCATTAAGAAATCAAGCACTGAGGTATTGCTCATTTTTCAGTTTCCCTCCTCAAAACTGGCACAGTTCTTACAGCTCAGCTACACCCCTGAGCAACAGAAACAGCTGGGGAGACCTTTCCCATCCTAAAAAGGAGAGAATGGCTCAAGGAGCAAACTCCTGACATAAAAGAGTGCTTTCATTTCCCACCTAATAATGTGGTGGTTCTAATCACACAGAGCTTCTGGCACAGGCAGCCCAGCTGATCAGCAAAACCAACTGAAGAGCTTCATCTGAGTGGTGAAAATAAAGGAATCTCTGGATTCCTACCCTAGCACCTTAAGGTGCTGCTCACTTCAGTCCAAGAAGGGAGGAGGTGGAGTCCCTACCCCTGGAGGTGTCTCCAAGCTGTGCAGATGTGGTGCCTGGGGCTATGGCTCAGTGATGGACTTGCTTGAGTAGGGCTAAGGGTTGGGCTCTATCTCAAAGGTCTTTTCCAACCCAAATGATTCTGCTTCTATGACCTGAACTTTTCAGTGGAGGCAAATGGTAACATGGAAAGAAAGCACAGCTGGGAGCTCCCCAGCCTGGTAACCAACCTCTCCAGGGTGAAACCCAGCCCTGCCCTACACCACCAGGCTCCTGCAGGGGTTTCTCACCCCACCGTCAGCCTCCCAGCTCTCCAGGTGCTCACACAGGCACCAAGAGCACACAGCATCCTCCCCCTATGCTGGGGGACAGGGGGACCTTTAGGAAGGGTTTGGATTAGCTGCCATCATCCTGGGCCGGTGGGACAGGCAGAAAGAGCCAGGAGTTTGAAACCTGCCGCGGCAGAGGGAATCTAACTTGGCAATGGAATCAATCTGCAAAGCCCCCAGGACCGGGAGGCTGAGAGCACAAACCCAGAGCAGGGCATTAATGATGGAGTGTGTGCTGCTGCACTGGAGGGGCTGGGGGTGCTCCTCATGTTTTAAAGAGGAAAACAGAGTCACATAAAGCCTCTGGAGAAGGAGACCTGGCCGTGCAAGCCCAAACATGAAAGTGAAAGTCAGCAGTAAGTCTACCACTTGATCTTGAGCTCAGAGCATCTGTCCTACAGATGGCTCCTTCTGAAGATGCCTGAAAGGGCTAAGAGGGAAAAGGGGATTTCAGGAGGAAGATATTCCTGGGCTTTAGTGGCCTTGGCACATAATAAGCAGGGGGTTAGCAGAAATTCCTCTGCCTTCAGCAGAGAGCTGCACATGTGGTGGAGCTCAGCACCACGCAGCCGCTGCAGGGACGCCAGGCTGCAGGCACCGGCTGCAGCTGCTGCTGGGGACAGGGGGCTGTCTGCTCTGGGAGTCTGCCCCAGCCCAGCCAGGGCTCAGCCCTCCTGGCAGGCAGGCGCTTGCCCCTGCCCAGCACATCAGCTCAGTCTTAATGGTGGTCTCAGGTTGGACTCCATCCCAAAGGCCTCTTCCAACTGAAACAATTCTGTGGTTCCTTAGCTGTGCAGAGGGCTTCTCCCTGCCTGTGCAGGGACCAAAAGGATGTGCAGCTCTGACTCTTAATTAGAGAGTGGACAATAAGCAAGAGCAGTGAAAATAAACTGATCTCAAGCTCTTTTACCAGTGCCATCTATTCTGCAGCTACCTGGAGAATGTAAAGATTTCTGTCTAAACCTCCCCT
Organism: Picus viridis; assembly: GCA_033816785.1. Taxonomy (NCBI): domain Eukaryota; kingdom Metazoa; phylum Chordata; class Aves; order Piciformes; family Picidae; genus Picus; species Picus viridis. The sequence continues at coordinate 3,431,923 of CM066571.1, forward strand.
GGTGCTACCTGAAGCTATTTCCTCTCCTATCACCTGAGACTAGGGAGCAGAGCCCAACTGCCACCTCCCTGCAGCCTCCTCTCAGGGAGCTGTAGAGAGCAATGAGGTCTCCCTCAGCCTCCTCTTCTCCAGGCTCAACACCCCCAGCTCCCTCAGCTGCTCCTCCCCAGCCCTGTTCTCCAGACCCTCCCCCAGCTTTGTTGCTCTTCTCCGGACCTGCTCAATATCCTTCTGGGCGTGAGGGGCCCAAAACTGAACCCAGGACTCAAGGTGCAGCCTCATCAGTGCCCAGCACAGGAACACAATGACAGCCCTACTGCTGCTGGCCACACCATGGCTGGAAGGGAAGAACACAACTTTAAATACCAAAATAAAAAAGCATTGCTCACAAATCTCCAGGCTGTTGGTGTAAGCACTGAGCTCTGGGAGGAACCGCAGCTGCTTTTGGTGCCAAAAGCTACAAGGAGGTTTTCTCACCAGCACAGGTTCTGACAGCAGCTGAGATTCCCTGACAGCAAGGCAGGGGAGCCAGGCAGAGGCCAGCTCTGAGCAGCAGATGTATTTATGGACCCTCTTCAGCTGCCCAGAATCTGATCTGAATCAAAACAGGGGTGTAGCCAGGAGCAATTTGGGAGCTGGAGGCAAAGCAAACCTCCTGCTGATCTGGAGAAGGCTCTTTTAATTGCATGTGAAATAGATCTGAGCAGTCCACCAGGGCTGGCAGGGGCAGGCTTGCAGAAGCTGACAGCCTTCAAAGGTAAAAGTGTCCAAGGAAAAGCAAACAGAGAAGCTAAACATCTTCCCCTAGCTCCTCTGCTCACTGAATGCAGAGGATGGGCAGGGTCCAAGCACTGAGCTGCTGGTGCCCCGGGCCCTGTTTACTGTACACAGTTCATATCCTGCTGCACAGACAGGCTTAGGAGCTTCCTCATCAGCTCCTCCTCGCCTCTGCTCACCACAGCCAGCCTCAGGGCTCTGGCAGCTAAGGGCATTTATTTTTACTGCATGTTCCTGAGGACAGGGACTGGCACAAGAGACAGCTCTGATCCTTCAGCAGAGGGGGAGGCCAAGAGCAACCTTCTTCCCATCAGGTAGGGTCAAGGCAGGCAGGACTTCAGGTTCCATGGTGATGCTGTGGCCAAAGTGCTCATGTGCCATGGATCTAAACATGAAGGGAAGTGGGTGCTGATTTCATCTTTCTCTCTAGCAAAGATGGGTTTGTGAAAGGTGGATGGAATGCAAGCATGGAGCTCTTAGAGTAACAGAAAAGGCTTAAAGTACTTCACCAGATTGAGTCCAGTAGAAAGGAACCTTGAGGGTCCCTGACTGCAGGGCACAAGGACACTGCTGAGGAGAAAGCAGAGGGCCCCTGGGCAGTCAGGCAGCAAAGCTAAGAGCTGCAGCTGGATATAATTCATGTAAGAAACGGTGCACCTGGGGCTTCTACTCAGAATCATGGAATTGTTTGGGTCGGAAAAGACCTCTGAGATCCTTGAGTCCAGCTTTCAACATGAGACCCCTATGGCCTTCAACCCTGTCCCCAAGTGCCATGGCCACACATCTCTTGAATGCTTCCAGGGATGGGGACTCCACCACCTCCCTGGGCAGCCTCTGCCAACCCCTGACCACTCTTGCAGCAAAGAAATTTCCCCTCATGTCCAACCTAGCCCTCCCCTGGCACAATTCCAGGCCTTTTCCTCTTTTGCTAACACCTGATACTAGAGAGAGGAGCCCAACCCCTCCCCACTGCAACCTCCTTTCAGGGAGCAATGAGGTCTCCCTTCAGCCTCCCCCTCTCCACAGTGGGTGATCAGCCCTTGAACCAGAGCAGGCTGAGGAGCTTGGGGTGTTTGGAATCCTGATGCCGAGGCTGGGTGTGTTCCTGGGGGTATGATGGGAGCCATGGACCGAGCCGAGGCACCAAGCACCATCTCCAGAGACAGACCAAAGCACAGCACAGCCAAAGCTGAACAGCTGGGGCAAGCAGCACTTCCCTCTGCTTGGAAGACCTGGGGAAGGTAGATCTAACCCAAAGCTATGAAGCTTCTGTTGGGCTGAATTGGATCTTTTGTTTCAGGCCCTGCTCTACCAACAAGTTTTGTCTGGCTCAGCTCAGAGGCAGCAGGGTGAGATTTAATGGCTGTGATTTATTGCTCAAACGATCTCACCAGGGCTGGAGTCTATAAATCCATCAGTTTATTCTTATTAACAAAAGAACTCTGCATGCTGGTGTTTATCTACTGCAGTTTAATAGCCTCTTTTCTGGCAATAATCAATGAATAAGTTCTCTGTTGCACTTCATTACAGAAAAGAATCAACTACCTGCCTCTGCTCATCTGGGCTGCTGTCAGAGCACTGCCCAATGCATTGGCAAATAAAGCTCTATATGCAGATGAGCAGCCCACAGCCTGCTCCTGCTGCTCCCCTGCCTTCCCCAGAGGGGACAGCAGTGGTGGCAGTGGGCACCGACCTGCCGCGCAGCACTGCGGCCCCTGAAGCCAAAGCAGCTGACGAAAGCATCACCCAAAGCCTGGTGGCTTCCCCGGCAGCAAGTGCTGGAGAGGCTCATGAGAAATTGTCTTAGGAGCCTGAAAAGCACCAGGAAGGATCTGGGAGTCAGGGGAGGCAAAGCTGAGCGCTTGGCAGAGCTCTCTGCTGCTGCAGATGCCCCTGGGTGAGACAATGCAGGGCCAGGCTCCCTCCCCGCACCAGGAAGCCCAGGCTGAGCGGGCAGAAGGCAGAGCAGGGGCATGGAGTTTCTATGGAGATGGGGATTGGGCAGGAAGTGATTTTCTCCTGATTCAGCCACTCTTCCTGGTCTCCTAAGGCACCATTATAGCCACTTCTCTCCCTTGGAAGGGACAATGACAACTTGGGAGCAATGGCAAAAGCAAGGTCGAGGCTGGCCTCAGCTGGGGGCACCTGGGAGGTTTGCACCAGGTCCAGCCTGGCAAAGGGCAGCCCACAGCAGGGATTGGTTCCTGGACCTGACAGGAGATGCCGAATGCAGAGCAGGCAGTGGGCTGGGACAGAGTTAATAGAGCCTAAGAAACATTTCTCAGTGAGCAGCAGTCTCATTGCCACCAACCATGCTGTCAGACAGCTCTCTGCAGAGCAAGCCAGCAGCCCTGCTCAGAGCACAGAAGGCCTTGGAAGGGACCTTAAAGACCACCCGGCTCCAAGCCCTCTGCAACCTACAGAGAAACTGCAGCCCTGGAGCCTTCAGCTCATTCCTGACTGCAGGGCACCACTCAACCACGGTCCCCAGCACCACATCTTCACGGCTCTGAAACCCCTCCAGGGCACTGCTGCCCTGGGCAGGCTGTTCAAGTGATCCAGAGAACTCCTGGAGCTTCTGAGGCCACATTGCTGTGAAGCTAACACCAGACCTGTGAGCTGAAGCGGACTGACCCAGAAGGCATCACAGAACCTTCTGGGACACCTGGCCTGGGCTTTGTGCTGACTCTGCACCAGGCTGCAGTTGGTTTGGTACCACCCTGGGTGGCTGGGAGAAGGCTACACCAAAGCTGGTCCAAAGCCAACCAATCTACAGCTCGGTTCCCAGCACTCAGAACTCCGGTTGGAGCTGCAGAGTTCTTTTATTCAGCATCAGCAGTTTGGCCTTGGTGTGTCTGATCCAGTAGTGGGAGCCCTGAAGCAGGATTTCTGGTGTTCTTGAACCACAGCCCAAAGCTGAAGAGCACCTCACAAGACAAAGCCTACCCTGGCTTTGCTCCTCAGGGGCTTTTGGAAGAGGCAACACTTTATTCTTCATAATAATAGGAGTAATAACACCAGTAATGACTCTGTGCACGAAGCCAGGAGCCATTCAGGTGCTGCTGAAGTTACTGAGAATCACCTTGAAGCCAGATCATCTCAAACCTCTCTGCCTCCTCTGCCTCCTGGAGGGAAAGGCTTCTGCCCCCACCATGGTGCTAGAGAAGTCTCTGTGCCTGAGCTGCTTCTCCCTGCCAAGCACTCTTGAGGAGAGCAGGGCCACCCCAGCAGCAAGGTCACCCTGGCCACATCTGTCTCACCAGCCTGGAAAGTGCCAGGAAAACACAGGTAGGAAACAGGGTCCCTGTCTGGAGCTGCTTCCCTACCCAGCAGTCCTTTGATCAAAGCTTCCATCTCCTCTCTGCCCCAGGGGTTGTGCCACAGGGCTGCCCTTGGGCTGAGAGCCCTGCAGAGCCAGCTGCAGCTGGCAAGCCAAGCCTGTGACTGGGTGACAGAGCATCCTGGGGGCCCTTGGGATTTGCTGTCTGAACACACAGACTTGGCTGGGCTGAGGGCAGAACTCATTGCAGCTCCTCTTCATCTCAGTGCTGCTGTGGGGTGACCTCCTCCTCTGAGGGCAAAACAGGCAGCTTGAGAGGAGCCACAGCTGACAGCCACCTCAGCTCCTAACCATAGAGCTTTTACCTGCCTCTGGGCTGTGGCGTGGGGCACAGTAGGGTTCAAGAGGTGCCACCAAGCTGGCAGACAGCCCTGTGCGCAGAGAGGGGCCAGGAGGCTCTCAGCTGTGCCAAATGCTCTGCAGCATGCATGTGAGCAGGTCCTGTGCAGGGCTGTGCTGAGGGAAGAGAGACTGTGTGCTGCACTGAGCTGCAGCCAGTCTGACCATACAAGGGTATGAGGCTGAGAGTATTGAAGGACTTAGCTCTGCAGAGCAGCAGCCAGCAGCTGTCCCAGCTCTGCCGCTGCAGGTCTGAGCTGCTGTCAGGTTGTGCTTTGCACTGCCCTGAGCACACTTGTGACACCCAGCAGCTGGCACAGGGAGCTGTGGCTCAGGGCAACTGCCTTGGGGACAGGAGCAGCAGCCTGTGGGATGTGCCTGGGCTGAGCCCTGCCCTGGGCTTCAGGGAGAGGTCACAGTGCTGGTGTGATGCCATCCAAACCCTCACCCTTGGTCCTGGAGCCTTTCCTCCAAGTGGCACAAAGGGATGGTTGGATCACTTAGCAACAGGGCACGGGACCTAAACTGGGAGCACTGTGCCAGCCCAGCTGTGGTGCTCTGTGGTTCTTCCCCACCTCAGCTCCCACATGCACACAGCCCCACCAGGGACTGCCCACAGGCTGCACCACTCCACAGGGCTGCTCTGGGGCTGGTGCTATCCAGCACCTCCCCTTTGTCGCATCACTCACACCGCCCCATGGCCCTGGCCAAGGTCCCTGCTGGCTGCAATTCAGTGGCCCTGGTTACACATCCAGGATGTTCCTTTGGACACCCCAGCAGGGCTCCTGCAGGCTCAGTGACCTCCCCCCAGCATTTCAAACACAAGGGGTTAAGGAAACACAAACATGAGCTGGACTCAGCCCAGGTTTCCTTAGACAGCTTCTCCCAGAGTCATCAGGAACACTGTTTATGCTTCCTCAAGCTCTCCAGCTGCTCTCCAGATGGATGTTTTGGGATCCCAGCTTTGTCAGCAAAGCCATGCCCGAGCTGAGTGTGTGCCTGGGCAGGTTCTGCCCCCTGCCCTGGAGCCACCTGAGCTGGGGGCAGCTCCCAAGGACCCACACAGCTCTTCTCCAGGAGCCACACGAGCTCTGCCTGCTCTTGCCTTGCCTCTCCCATTAGGGCTGAGGGGAAATTCCACCCTAGGCAGCACAATTTTGAGCTAGAAATACCTTTTTTCATCACCCCTCCAGCAGCAGTACCCAATGCTAAGCTGCATCTGGAAGCAGAACCAAGGAGATCCACGCAAGCTCACATCACCACAGCCTCTGGCACAAAGATGTTTCCCAAAGGCCTCATCCTGACCTGCATCTGAGTCAATTCCTGCACCATTGCCATGGCACACCAGTGACACCAGTGAGGCTGTGCTGGTGTGTGGCAAAGGGCCCTGGCAGGAGCACCTCTCCTGATGGGGAGGGATTCCCAAATGCCTCAGAATCTCCACATGGTCCTCAAGCCACACTGCAAGGGTGCCAAGGGTGCCAGGGGCTCTGAGGGCAGTGCCACTGAGGAATGGTTTTCTGAAGGGCCAACTTGTTGCAGAACCACAGCACTGCCCAGGCTGGAAAAGACCTCTGAGCTCTTTGAGCTCTTCAGCACCTCCAGGCCTGGGGACTTCAGCACCACCCTGGCAGCCTGTTCCAACACCTGAATCCATCCACTGAAGAAATGCTTCCCAATATCCAGCCTGAACCTCCTCTAATGCATGAATTCAGGGAGGATCTGGATGACTGCAGCTGGTGCTGAGCATTGATGAGAGTTCTGTAGCAACTGTTTTGCCTGGGCCTAGACAGCTTCTGTTTCACTGAGACCAGCAGAAAATGGTCTGCTCCTGTGCCTGCTAACCCCAGCAGGAGCAGCCCAGCCCCAGCCCATTTACAGCCCAAAGATGTTCCCTCCCCAGTCCCCTCTGCCTGGAGAGGAGCAGGCAGAGGTTATCACTGCTGCCACTGCTCCTGCACAGCCAGGGTGCTGCCAGTGAGCCCCTGGGGGTTTGGGCTTCATTTGCCATCTCTGGGAGGTAGTTTGGAAATATCAAGAGAACAAAACAAAGGATAAGGAGCTTTGGATGTGCCTCAGCAAAGCCTGCAGCCATGGAGGCAGCTTCCAGCTGCTGCTGGCCATGGAAAGCAGCAGTGCTGGGCACAAATGTGCTGGGCAAGGGCAGGAGCAGTCCCTGCTGTGCTTTCAGCCTGGGCCAGGCCTCCCAGCAGCTGCTGGGCAAAGCCTGGGAGCTGGCAGAGTGCAGAGAAGGCAGTGTGCAGATGGTCAGTGCTCAGAAGATGTGGGTTGCTCCCTGGCAGCCTCCTCAGTGCCAGGGAGCCTTTGCCAGTGCTTTTGCATTTACCAGCAGGACTGTGAGCCAGGTGGTCACTTCCCTCCCTGTCAAGAGTGTAGGATGCAGAAAGCTGCTCCCAGGAGCCACTGCCCATGCCAACACAGCAGCCTAGGCTGAGCTCTAAGGTGCAAGGGGAAAAGACAGCCTGCAGATCATACTGGCACAGACACAGCTGGAAGGCTAACTGCCTCCTGAACTCTCTGACCTGTATTTGTGTCTCCGTAACAATGAGATACTGGCAGGTGCTATGCAGCCTCTGGGCAAGGCTGTGCCATCCAAGCAGCTTGGTTATGACCAGAGGAGCTTTGAGGGGCAGAAGTCCTCTCAAGAGGGATAGCTGCGTCCAGCTCCCACGGGGTAATGGAGCTGCTTACTCGCTGTGGGAAGGCACTGCTGCAAACCTGCCTGGTGGAAATCAGTCCTCAAGACATTCAATGAAAACCAACTCCCAAGCACAAAGCTTCTTGCTGATGTTACCTGCTGAGCACCCAGGCTGGGTGCTGGAGTTACACTGAGGGCTGCTGCTGGGTCTAAGGGTCTGCCACAGAAAGGCTTTGCAGGGATCAACCTGCTCAGTCCCAGCAGAACTCAGCCTGTGAGCAGCACTTAGGTGTACAGGACCTCCAAACCACACTGAGCTGCTTCTCCCCCACGGAGCTAAGCCAAGTCCCTGTTGCAGGGTGGACGTGACCCCAGAGATGTCTGTGCTTGAGGGCACTCTATCAGAGTGGCCCAGCAGGGGAGCAGTTATCAAAGCCCACAGCAGTAGTTGTGAAACAAGACATTCTTCCCAGGCAGTGTTGATAAACAAGACCTTGTTCATCCAAATACTTCAGCAGTGACCTAACAACTGCAGAGACCCAAAGGCTAACTCAGCTCTGTGCCACAAAGTGCATCTTCCACCTCCTGGTCTTAGGGACTGAGCCCCCTTGGCTCTTCTACCCCTCAAAGGACTAGAGGTTTAGAAGGGTGTGGGGAAAATACCAAGGAACAGTCAAACAGAGTAAGAGCTGCAAGCTCCAGAGAAGCACTTTGGGAATCTTGAATTTTAGGGAGGAAAGAAAAAAATGAAATGAAAATTCCTACCTGAACCTCAAGGCCATGAGTAGAAACACAAAGCAGCCTGCTACAGAGCACAGGGCTGCAGCAGCTGTGCTGAAAGCCAAGGGAGCTGCACTGCAGAGGAGCCCTACTTGAAGCCAAGAGGAAGAGCGCTGCACCACCGCCCCCTGAGAGCTCCACCAGCAGAGGTAATTGCCCACACTTGCAGGGGTTGCATAACCTCTGTGATGGTAGCTGCAGGGAGCAGGGGGGACTCTTGGCACTGCAGTCGCAGAATCTGTGTTAAAGGCTCATTAGGAGCATTTCATCCCCCCTGCTGGTCCTGGGTGGTCCCCACGTTGTACCCTTCCTGGTGTTGTGTCTAACCCAGTTTAAACATCTCCAGCCATGGGAATGTCTTTGGGTCCCTCTGGAGATTGCTTCAAGGCCTGTGGATTTCACTGGCACAGATGCTGGTTGATACCCTCCTGCCTACTCTTGTCCTGACTTTATTCCCTCTGGTTAAGAAGCTTCTTACCTTCTCTTTTCCCTGTGGAAGACAGGGAACAGCCACACAGCTCTCATCTGCAGCAGCTCAGCTGCAGGGGCAGCCTACAGCAGTTGCTCCATCTCCCTGCAGAGAAGGGAAGCTGGGACCAGGCAGTTCCTTACCCTCTGCTGCTGCCAGCTGTGGTGGGTTTGCAGTGTGGGCACCTGGTCAAACCCAGCAGAGCACAGACAACTCCCTGCACAAACCTTTCCATTTTCTGAACCACATCTTAGAGGAGACCACATCCCTCCCACCCTGGCCACGGCCACCTCCTCTCCCACCAGCAGCTGGCCAAGGTCCCTGAGAGAGCTGCAGGAGCTGAGATTACAAACCCGCTGAGCATCAAAAAGCCAGCACAGGAATGGGAGCGTTCACACAACCCCAGCGTGGTGGGGTGGGAAGGGACCTCTGGAGATCACCCACCAGAAATCCCCTGCTAAAGCAGGGCAGCCACAACAGCTTGCCCAGGAGCACAGTGGCCAGGGGGAGGTGGAAGCTCTCCACACAGGGACACTCCACAACCTCTCTGGGCAGCCTGCTCCAGGCCTCCAGCAGCCTCACACCAAACAGCTTTCTCCTCCTGTTCAGGTGGAACCTCCTGGGTTCCAGTTAGTGCCCATTGCCCCTTGTCCTGCCCCTGGACACCCCTGAGCAGAGTCTGGTCCCAGCCTCTTGTCCCCTCCTAGCTCCTTTAGCTCTTGCTGAGCATTGCTCAGCTCCCCTCTGGGGCTGCTCTTCTGCAGGCTCTCAGCCCCAGGGCTCTCAACCTTTGCTCCTCACAGAGCTGCTCCAGGCCCCTGAGCATCTTCAGCTTCGTTTACCCTGTAGGAAGGAGCCAGCTCCAGCTCTCTGCAGCTGGCTGCTGGGCACAGTGTGAGGCACTGGCTGCACCACCAGCGTCTGCAGAGGACACAGTGGCAAAGGCCAGGGGAGATGTCACTCGGGTGAGGCAGCAGTCAGCAGTGCCTGTGCTGGGGGGCAGGTTGCCGGTGGAAGCAGCAGAGAGCAGCTCCCCTCCAGACCTTCTGGGGCCAGAGGGACACGAGGGCTTGCTTGGTGCTTGCAGTGCCCACGGAGGATCCCAGACAGCTCTCCGTGCCCCAGCGCCTCCGCTTGGCACGAGTCGAGGCTGGAGCCTGCCCAGCTTTGCCTGGCAGCGCACTCTGTGCCAGGGGGAGAACACCAGGACCCATCAAAGGTGCCTCGGAAAAGCCACAGCTGCTGTGTGGAGCTGTCCCAGGGTGAACTTGCTGCGGGGGTGAACTGCAGGGGGCCTGCCCCGACAGGCAGCCAGCAGGTGGTTCCCTGATCTGCTGCGCCCTGGTGCTTCATCCCCGCCCAGACAAAACCATTTCCCAGCAGAGTGCTGAGCTGTGGCTCCCTTAATGAACCCTCTGTGGGTGACTTACTGGGAAAAGAACAAATAAACAAACCAAACAAACCAGCAGAAGCATTTCATTTCCTCCACAATGAAGATGAATTCTTCCAGCTCTTTCTTTAGCAGTCCCCCCTGCTCCCTCTCCTCCCCATCTCCTCTGGCCCCATAATGAGCACTGTGTGAAGCTCCTTTCAGCTGAGCAGTTGCTAGCACCAGGCTGCTGGCTTCCTTGTGCCTTTGTGTCTAGGGCCTTGCCTGGGAAGTGTGCAACAGCCCCAAGCTGGCACAGCCTCAGAGGACAGATTGAGACTGGAGAGGAGGAAGAAATTTGCAGTGAGGGTGGTGAGACACTGGCACAGGTTGTCCAGGGAGGTTGTGGCTGCCTCCTGCCTGGAGGTGTTCAGCACCAGGTTGGATGAGACTCTGAGCACCCTGGGCTCGTGGGAGGTGTCCCTGCCCATGGCAGGGGGTTGGAACTGGATATCTTTGAGGTCCCTTCCAACCTGAACCAGCGTGGGATTCTGTGGCATTGTTTGGTTGAGCTTCATAGGAAATCAAAAGCCATTCTCCAGCTCCAAAAGACAGAGCCCTCAAGATTGCCAAGCCAAGGGCAGCTCCATCACTTCAGGGAGGCTGAAGCAGTGCTGGGGGTGGATGCTCTCCTGGGCAGGGCAGTGCCCAGCTGCCAGAAGCCTTCAGCAATGTGGTTTTGCAGTTGGTTTGCTTTTATGAACAGCTCACATTGCTTTTCCAGTTGCACATCTCCACCTCTCTGGCCCATTTCCTTCAGCCAGGGGAAGGCAATGTTCATTAGCAGCACCACAGCTGCTCCGCAGCAGCCTCCACTCACTACTGCTAATTAATATCCTTCTGTATGCAGACATATTAACAGCCTCCTCTCCTCGTCCTGCTGTTTATGTTCCTTCCACGGATCTCAGAGAGCTTTTCTTCAGGCTTGGTTTCTCAGTGCCAGCCTGGCCATCCTCTCACACTCACTCTGGCCAACAGTCCTACGCAGCTGCTGGATTGATGGGCTGCTAAGAGAGCCTCTGAGCAGGGTCATCAGGCAAAAGGCATGCTTGGGAAGTGTGCAAAAATGTACATTTGTCTTGGAATTCTTTAGGTTAGGGAGCTGGAATCCACCCCACAAGATACTGCTGCTTAAAACAAACGCAGAAAGGAGAAGCTCCAGAGCAGCAGCAGAGAATCAAACCATCCCCAACATCCAGACCTCTCCTCCTGGACCAGAGGAAACGGCTCTGGCCAGTAAACTCCTCTCTGAGCAGAAATCTCAGCAAATAAATGGCCTTTGTAGCAGGACCAAAAGACAACACCACTCAAGCTCACCCTCAGACCCCCCCAGTGTTTGTGCCTGGGAGGGCATCCTTAGGGCAATGACTTGATCAAACAGCCAGGCCACTCAGGGTGCTGGTGACAGCCTGGGAGGAGCACTTCTGTCCCCAGTAAGCAGGGGCAGGTTGGTGACATGCCTAAAAGCCACAGAGCAGACAAGGCTGTCCCTGTGCCTCCTGCTAACCACCCAGCAGAGCTTCAGGAAGGCAGGAGAGGTCCTGCTGCCCGGTTGCAGGCTCTGCTGGGCTGTGCAGCTCCTTCCTTGCAGAGCCATGGGCAGAGCCCCCCGGACATCTGTTTATGAGAGTCAGAGCAGTGCTTGCTGCTGCTGGGAGATGGCAGAGGGCACCGGACCTCAGCACAGCTGCCCCTGCTCCTGGCACTCACACACCTCCCTGCCCCCAGCTCACGGGAAAAGGTTTGCTTGCAGCTCAGGCATGGTCCCTTCCAGTTGTACTTTTAATCCCCAGCATCCAAAGCAAATGTCTGGCAAGCAGCACCCCACACCAGCGCTTCCTCCGGAGGGGTTTGCCTTTCAGGATCAAGTTACCAGAGGCTTCGGCTCTGGCAGTGTCAGTCTTAGGGAGGAGCAGCCAGAGGCAGGGCATCTCTCCAGGCTCACAGCCACCAGCAGGGACAGCGACTGCAGCCCCCAGCAGCCACGGGGTGCAGATGTGCCCCAGGGCAGCCTGCAGCGGGGCAGCAGCACCCCAGAGCTCCAGCAGTGCCGGGGAGCTGCTTCTGCTGCACAGCCTTTCCCTGCTGCCACAGTTCCCTGCTCACTCTCTGGGCATCTCCCAGGTACCTGCTGTGCTTTGGGGAGTTTCTTTTGCTCCTCCCTCTCTTACACCCCTTGCACAGCAGCCAGCAAGCCCCTGCCCAGCTGCCTGTCCCTCCCCAGCGGCCCCACAGTGCCTGTTTGTCTTGGCTAGGGCCTGGCTGCAGACCTGTGACAGAGGCATCACTTCTTACCCAGAGCTGGGCAGAGGGCAGCCGTCTGATCCTGGTCTGACTGCAGCTCCAGCACTGCCCTGACTACTGGTTGATAGATGTATGTGTGAACAACCTCTTCAGGCTGAAGGCCCAGAGAAAGGAACTCTTTGTTGCTTCATTTCCCCCAGAGCTCACATGAAAGTGCCCTGCACCAAAGCTCTGCACAGGCAGCAGCAGCAGTGTTGGTGTTTACCCAGAGCCACAGACCCCCAGGAGCAGCCAGGCTGTGATTGGTATTAAACCATAAATCAGGGGAAGAGCTGGAGCAAAGAAGACTTTTGAACCCCCTTAGATGTGGCTGTGACAGATTTCACTGTTCAGAGTTCTGTAGAAACAGGAGATGTGGAATTCCTTTCTTTAGCATAGAAGCAAGGAGGTCTTCTCTGAGTGGGAGCAGAGAGGATGCAGCTGGCTCTGGGTTTTGGTCAGCCTCCTGTGATGATGCTGGAGTGACTCTGGGTGAGGAGCAGACTGGGTGCCTCTGCTTGACTGCACTTGCCCCTGGTGCCTTGGAAGTGTTGGTAGCCCTTGGCTGGTTCCTTCACGGCCTTTGGAATCCAGGGCAGTGCTGTGGAAGAGGTGGGAGCAGGTGGAGCTTCCCCCTGCTGGGCAGATGCTTAGCCTTTGCCTCCCACCCCACAGCTATGCTGTTGGAGACCTTGTGCTCACTGCCAGCATCCTGTCTGGGCAGAGGCAAAGGGCTGCTGAGACAGAGGAGCCCAAGGTGACAGAAGAGGAGTTAACTGCAGCCAGCTTCTGCAGCACCCCTCTGCTGCTGGGCTCTCTGCTCTGGGTCATGGCTGTGGTGTGCCCTTAGCAGCACTGCTGACTCTGCTCTCTCCCCTCCCCATTCAGCCCCTCAATGCCCATCCTGCTGGCCCCTGACATCCTCATGGAGATGCTTCATGTCTGTCTTGTGGACAATGAAGTCTTTAAACACAGAAGCCCTCCACCTGGGAGTGCTCTTTGACATCTGCAAACACAGCCCTGAAGGGTCTGGAATGCTTTGCAGTCTCCCTGCTGCCCTCATTACCCTCAGCACATCTCCCTCCACTTTCCCTTCACTCTACACTGAGGGAAGCTTCTTTTAGCCCAGTGCTGGCCCTGTGGTGGTGTAGGGAACGCTGAGGGGCACAGAAGGGATGTGTACAGCGTTGCTGATGTGCACACAGAAAACAAACACTTCCCAGAGGAGTCCTGCAGGGGTGGCAGCTGGGAGGAGGATGCTCTGGCTGTGAGGAGCCTGGGAGGTTGGAGTTTCCAACCAGAAGGAGCCTGAGCATCCCAAACCTTCCATAAAATCAGGCTTGGGACTTTCTTCAGGTTAATCAGCTGGATATTCCAAGTGTCACAGTCCACAGAGAGCAGGAAGAGGCACACTCTGCACAGGAACAGGAGGGCTGCTTTTGAAGAGAGTCAAGAAGCTGTGGGGGTTAGTTCTGAAGAGCAAGAGAGTAACAGCCAGGGCAGGCATCTTAGCTGCTTTGGAGGATCTTATCTTGTGTCTCTTGCAGCAGTTCCTAGCCCAGGGAGCCATCAAAGGGCCAAACCCTCTCCTAGCCTGCAAGAGCATCCAGCAGCTGTGGAACAGTGAGACCCTGGGCCGTGCTGGGTTGTTGAGCTTGAGCCCTGTTGCTCTAAGCCTGGCAGGAAGCATTTGGAATGCAAAACTCTGCTGTCACAGGCAGAGAGAGATGCTCACAGCACTCAGCATCCATCCTCAGCCTGACCCTGGCCACTGGGTGTATTTCTGCAGAGGAGGAAGCACCAGCACTGCCAGGAGGCGATGCCTGGTTAAGGGTCCCCTGCTGCCTCTGCCTCAGGAGCAAGTGCAGCCAGCCTGACTGAAGGGAGGCTTTGGCAGCAGCCACGAACCAGCCTCCAGCAGCCTGTGCAGGACTTCACCACCCTGAACCTCATTTACCTCAGACAGGTTTGCAGAAAGCTTTGCCAGCATCCTGGGTTTCCTTTACCCTCAGCACTGTTTCTGAGGCCTCCATCTGTACAGTTGAACAAATCTGATGCTTCTCCTGCTTGAGCTGTTTCCCTGTGCTGCACTGCTTCGTGTGATGCTCCAAAATCTGGGCTGTGGTGTGCAGAATAATTCAGTTAGAGAAGCAAAATGAGTCAAATATCCCAATGCTCAGCAAAGCTGAGGCAACTGAGAGAGCTGTTTAGAATAACTGGCTGGGGCCTGAGGAAGTTGGTACTTGTTAGAGTGCTCTGAACTTTGAGAAGGCTTTGGAACATTTCAGCTTTAACAAAACATCCTCCTTTTTTTCTTCGGTTTCTGGAAGTCTTTCAGCTCTTGATGCAGTTACAAAAGGTTGGGATTTGCAGAGAGAAGGCTTTGCTTTCCTTAATGCTCTCTTGCTGGGAACATCACACAACAGCTCAGGTTGGAAGGGAGCTCAGAGCTCATCTCCTCCAACCTCCCCACCATGCCCAGGGACACCTCTCAACTGGACTCAGCTGCTCAGGGCCTCATCCAGCCTGGCCTTCAGCACCCCCAGGCAGGAGGCAGCCACAGCCTCCCTGGGCAGCCTGTGCCAGAGGCTCAGCTCCCTCCTGCTGAACAACTTCTTCCTCAGCTCCACTCTAACCCTGCTCTGCCTCAGCTCCAAACCACTCCCCCTTGGCCTGGCTCCAGACCCCCTCAGCAAAAGTCTCTCTGCAGCCTTCCTGCAGGATCCCTTCAGGTGCTGGCAGCAGCTCTGAAGTCCCCCTGGAGCCTTCTCTCCAGGCTGAACACCCCAGCCTGTGCTCACAGCAGAGCTGCTCCAGTCCTGGGATCATCTCTGTGGCCTCCTCTCAAGAGGAATAGGGGGGTTCACTGTCCACATCACTGGGAGGTGTAACAGACCAGGAATGATGGTGCCAGGAAGAGAGCCTGCTTGGAGGTTCCTCTTGTACATGCCAGGAGTCACCTAACTGCCCCCTTGACTGTCTCTGCTTAGACAGCTGGATGAAAACTGCTGCTCTGGCACTGGGGCATTGCCCTCCAGGTGGTTTCTGTGCTGGGAGGCAGAGGAGAAAGTTGCCTGTGTCTCACACAGGGGCACACAGGTTGTCAACACACTCCTGATGTGGAAGTCAAGAGGGAAAATGAATAGATTCATCTCAGCTCAAGGAGAACACCTCTTCCACTGCATGAGGCAAAGGAAGCTGGCACCAGGTCACCCCAGCAGTGAAGTTCCCTCTTCTCCTGAGCACCAGCTGAGCTCTAACTTACCTGATCCCTGCTTGAAGAGGGTGCAGAAGATTTAACTGAGCTTAGCTTACTTAACCCAAATGATGTAGCTGGGGGAAGCATCCTGCCACCAGCTCCTGTGAAGGAAGAGCAAGTGTGTGACTTGCAGGTGACAGCCTGGGAGCAGTAATTAAATGCCTGTGAAGTGTGGCTGGTGACATGAGCCAGGCTTTAGGAGAGCTGCCAGGTTTAAGCCCCTCATCTGCAGATGCTGTCACAGACACAGGGCACAGCCCTGTGCTGCCTCCACTGCACTGCCAGCTTGGCTCTCACTCACCAGTCCTGATGAAGGCAGCAACTCTTGCTCTGCTTAAAGAAATAAAGGAGAAGAGTAAACAACCAATATCTGCACTGCACCTTCCCCTTCCTCCGCCTCTCCAGGAGGAAATGTCTGAAAGCCACAGCCTGGAGAGTTTGCTGAGGTGTGTGAAGAGCTTTAAGGAGTCTGTTAAACAAGTAGTGCCTGAATGAAGCTCTCCAGATCCTTCTCCACTCAGGCAGACCACAGCAGGGTCAGCTCCTGCCCTGCACACTGCTGTCTCTGCTGGGAAACATTACCTGGTGAAGGTGTCCTGAGCAACCTGTGTTTGCTCTGCTCCTGCTGGGATGCAGCTGGAAAGGAGCTGCAGCTGCCTGTCCCCAGAGCCCAGCAAATCACAGCACTGCTCAATCAGGTTTGCCTGCTGTGAACACTTCCCCCTGCCATCTGCCAAAGCAGAGCTGAAGGTGATTTCCCTGGCTGCAGCACAATAAGGTGAGGGAAATTATAAGAAACTGTTATAAATTGAGATGTAGCTTCCATTATTGATCCCAGCTTGGCAGCTCCACCTGCCCAAGCAGCCTCCCTGCTCCCCAGAACATCCCCAGCCTGCTGATCAGCAGAACACTATTCCTGTCACACACCCTGGGAAAGGCAACCTTCAGCTGGGATCTGGAGATAAGCAGCAGCTCCAGCTCAGCCAGCCTGTCCCTGCCACTTGCACTGAGGAGAGCCCTTGGTGCCCTTCATCACCGTCTCGGAGGAGGACCTGGTGTCTGATGGACCTCCAAGACATCTGTGGTAAGACACAGGTGCTGGCAGTCTGTGTCCTCTTTGCTCTTCTCAAGAGCACTGAAATACCTTCACTTTGCACCCCCTGGCTCACCCCCACCAGGCTGTGCCTCACTCCTTCAGTCTTCTGCACCTCAGCTAAAGCCTCTGCCCTGGACACTTCTGGACTGAAAGCCTCTTTAGAGAGCAGCCAAAGAGTTTGCAGGCAGCACCCCATGGAAGAGTAGAGAGTGCCGGGAGGAGCTCTCACGTTGTGCCTTAGGTCTGGGCTGGGTTTGGTGCCCTGAAGATGCTCCCTGCTGCAGCAGCATTTCAGCAGAAGGTTCATCAGGAGGCAGGGTTCAGCTCTCAGCGTTTCCCTGTTTGTCCTCCTAATGCAATTTCCTGATGAGACAAATTCACATCTGCACAGGAACTGTGCCCTCTGAAATGGCAACTGCAGGGGGAAAGACCCTCTGAAAAATGGTTTTCATAATCACTTCTTCTGCCTGACCTTCAGCCACCAGCACCTAACCAGATTCCCCACAGATACATGTGTTCCTAGGGACCCCAGATTGCATCCTGCAGCCCGATGCTGGGAGCCAGCCACGTTTGTCCACACGAATGCCAGCGCCCTTGTCTGGCCCATGCTGCACACCAGGGTACAGGGGAAGGCAGAGCTGGGTGCAGACAGGAGCTGCAGCACCTTCTGGGGGCACACCAGCACTGGGGTTATTACATCTTACTTGCAGACTTTTCTGCAGCATTCCAAAGCAGGAGTCATGAGGATGGTTCCAAGCACACAACCCCAGAGCCGGCAGATCTGCACCACAGGCACCTATCACCCTCCCCAGAGCCCCAGTGGAAGTGGGCGAAACTGGCAAGAGAAAAGAGACAGCCTGAAGAAAAGAGTCCCCTTGGAGACATTGGCTCAACATGGTGTGAGCAAAACCAGCTGGTGTGAAGCCACAGGGAGCAGAAGCCCCTCAGAGACACTGCCCCTGCTAGAGACAGCAGCACATGGACCCTTCCGTTGCTGAGGCGGGAGCCAAGCCACCCTGTGAAACCCCAGCACAGCTACCAAGGGACCCTGTGCCTGGAGCATTGCTGTGCCCCGTGCCCATGACAGCTCCTTCATGGAGGCCTCTGCAGTGTGGGAAGGAGCCAGGCCATCCCTGCTTGGGATATTCCTTCTGATGCTGAAGGAGCATTTAATGAGCCTCTCAGCATCATCCACTCATGGCAAGTGGCAGAGCCAAAGCTTAACTGGAGAGAAGTCTATTTGATCTCATATATATATATATATATATATATATATTTATGTGCCTTTTGAAGTGAATTCCCACATGTGGACCTTCTGGAGCCCTTGGTAATTATTTCATTGTGGAGCTAAATCATTCCCAATCAACAGACAGCAATTATGATTTTACAAAGACGGTTTAGACACCTCAGGACGCAGGGAAGGGAAACCAAGCCAAGATGCACACCAGAGAGCTGCATTTGTTTTGGGGCACCAACCACTCAGAACTCTCCAAAATAAAGTTATCAGCATTTAGTAAATGGGGGGAGGGGGAATGGGAACTTAGGAGCAGCTGGGAGTTTCAGCACCCATTCCACTGCTGCCTTGCCAGTGCAGAACTGGAAGCCTCCAGCTCTGCAGGCTGAAGACATTTCTCACTTTAGCTGCTGCTTAATGCTCGGTGCAGGAACACAACTGCTTGGAAGCTGCGATGGCCAAACAGGAGGGAGACATCCAGCACTCGGCCGGCAGCAGCCTGAGGTGTGCTGCACCTTCACCAGCACCCACAGGCTGCGTGGAAGCCTGCCTGGGGCTCTGCGGCATTGAACGCAAGCTGGGAAGCACTTGGGCTTCTTTGCTCTCTCTGCACAGCAGCTGGGATTCTCCAGACACATGGCAGCACAGCAGAAAGAAAAGGACCACTCCAACCTTTGAGAGGTCAGAGGCTGGAGGAGAGGTGAGCACAGCTCTGGGCTAGAGCAAAGTCAGAGCACCACCTGGAGAGCAACCGCAGAGGCCAGAGTGGGACTGGATGTTGATCCCTCCTGGCCTGGGTTACTACCAGAACAGCTCACTGTGTGCCAAAATGGGCACAGGAATGAAGGCCACCTGTGAGGGACAATGGCTGGGGGCATCCTGCTCATTTTGTAAGAGGCAGGAACAAGAACAGCATGAGAAGGGCTGCAAGGAAGGCAGGCAGCCAGCCCCCAGCACACCCCCAGCTGCAGACCAGATGACAACACAGCAGAGGGGACAACAAGGATGGGGGGAAGTTTGTCCCAGGAGAGTGGGGGCTATGCCCTGGTTAAAGGAGGGTTGCCACAGGACCCTGACAGAGCTCCCATGGTGAGAGAGCAGGCAGCCAAGCCCTTGCCCACACAGCTCTGGGGACATCACCCTCCCAGCCACTCTCAGGTGGCTCCAGGCTGGGCTTGGGGCAGTTTCTGGAGCAGGTTTTAGGGCCATGAGCAGCTTTTGTGCCACAGAAACCTTCCACCAATCGTAACACCTCACTGCTCACGTTAGAGCAGGACCCTTTGCCAGGCTTTGCTTTGCAGTGCCCCAGCACAGGGCTGCACCACCCCGGGCTCTGGGCATGCACACTGAGAGGCCTGGGAGCTGTGCAAACTTCCACGCTTCTGGGTCTCATCTGATTATTTCCCACAAGTAAATTCTGCCTCTTGTTGAAGACCACACATGAAAAAAATGTCATACTCAATATTTTTGCTCCTCAAAATGGAGGGAGAAGGGTCTGAGTGTTCAAAAATCCAATGTGAAAGCAGATCACAGCCCGGAGCTGCTACCGCAGCGCCAGAAAGCGGCATACAGGCCGTCGGGCTTTCAGCACTTGAAAAGAGAGCCCCACTGGAGAACAGTCCCATCTGCTAATCAGATGTGCAAACCACTCTGCACACTGGGATGTGAAAACGACCCAGAGACAGACATTGTTACACTCAGCCACCGTCCAGCAGCGTCAGCTCTCTGGAAGCCCCTGGAAGGAGGCAGATTTGCCACCCCGGGTGTGTGCTAGGTGCAGTTTGGCTGTGTGGATCTGGTTGGGGACACTCAGGGTGCTGAGTGGCAGCCACCCAGAGAAAGATGCACGTGAACCAAAATACCTAGAACAGAAGTGCACCTACCTCAGGCACCTGCAGAGCGCAGGCACCTTCAGATCTGTGTCCAGCTCTTGCAGGGTGGAATTGACTGACATTTTCTCAGGCAGACAGCTCAGAGAGGGTAATTCACCAGCTGAGAGCTTGGCCAGGAGGGGGAAAGGCAAGAGAAGAATCATAGAACTGTTTGGGTTGGAAAAGCTCTCCAAGATCATCCAGTCCAGCCATCAACCCAACCCCACCATGGCCACTAAACCATGGCCCATGTGCCATGGCCACAGCTCTCTGGAATAGCTCCAGGCATGGGGACACCACCACCTCCCTGGGCAGCCTGTGCCAATCCCTGACCACTCCTGCAGCACAGAAAAGTTTCCTCATCTCCAACCTAACCCTCACCTGGCACAATTTCAGGCCATTACCTCTTTTTCCTATTGCCTGATACTGGAGAGGAGACCAACCCTCACCTCCCTGCAGCCTTCTTCCAGGGAGGAGCAATGAGGTCTCCCCTCACCCTCCTCTTCTCCAAAGACCCCCAGCTCCCTCAGCTCCTCCTCCCCAGCCCTGTTCTCCAGACCCTTCCCCAGCTTGGTTGCCAGAACAAAATAAAGGCCAGCAAGGTAATTCCTTTTGTGCTGTGACGCTCTAAACCTGGCCTCGTTTCACACCCTCTTTCTGCAGTCCACCTCTGTGCATTCCAGAATTTTGCCAGGACAGTGAACATCCACCCCAGGGAGCCCCTGCCCAGCACAGACTGGTGAGGACCCTTCCTGCTGACCCCCTGGGTGGAAGCTGCCCTCCAGCTCAGGTTCATCCCTTTCCCGGCTCCTGGTGCTTTGATTTCCAATTCCCTTTTCCAGAGGCACAGCCAAGGCCTCCAGAGAGAGTTTTACACTTTCAAGTTCTCCTCACCAGCAGAATTTTCTTCCAAACAGCAAAATATTCTTCAAGCAGAATAAGCTATTCGGGAGCGTAGGCAGAACCAGGCACCACTTGCATCCTACTTCACCACCCCCTGCTGACCGCTTTAGAGCGGCCCCAGGGGTCGGATCCTCTCGGCGTCCCCTGGCTGGGCTCAGTTTCTCCACAGCGTTGGAGCCTCTCTCAGCTGAGCTTTCTCTCCACTTGAGTTTTGCTCTGAAGTTGGTGGGGTCCCTTTGATTTATAATTGTCAGAGCCTTTCTTCTGCCTGACTCCCAAGCCCTTTCATGTGCAGCTAACTTGGTCAATATGTTTCTGAAGTGCTTTAATTTCCCTCTGAGAAGATTGTAACTGGGACAAGCCCTCCTGAAGACAACTCGCACAAACACCAACCTCTTGCTACAGCCCCTGCTGGAGATGGGCCCAGTGTGCCCATGCCCACTGCTGTGCCCTGATGGTAAACAGAGCTGGAGCTCTCCCTTAGACCCACAGAGTCATTTTGGCTGCAAGAGACCTTTCAGATCATCGGGTCCAGCCCAGTACTGCTGCTGTTGCCCTAACACAAGGAGCTTGAGGAGGAAGCACAGCAGCCACTCAAGCAGCCATTCAAGATGCTTTAGGCTCAGCTGAAGTTCCCAAGGTGGACACCCATGGATTTGCCAGGCTGGAGCCAATCTGAGGCCACCCCTGCAGTCTTTGTCTAGCATTGGGCTGAGGAAAGGGCTGCTGCTGGACCCTGCTTCCATAACACACTTAAACCGTGCTCCACGAAGTAGCTTCTCCAGCTCTTCCTCACAGCTGGCAGGCAGAGGAGAGCCTGGTGAAGGAGAGGAAGGTAACAGAGCAGAACACTACTTCCTTTAGCCCATACCTGGGGGCAACCCACAGCAGCTGCTCCATCAACCAGCAGAGAAGGGGAGCACAAAGAGGAGATCTGACCCTCCAGGTTTGAATGGAAACAGATTGAATGAAAGAGCCAAACTCAC
The DNA here is from genome assembly GCA_033816785.1 of Picus viridis. NCBI lineage: Eukaryota > Metazoa > Chordata > Aves > Piciformes > Picidae > Picus > Picus viridis. The sequence goes on from CM066571.1 coordinate 3,453,348, forward strand.
CCCAGCATGAAGTTATCCTCACACAGAGACCAGGGAAGCACCCTCAGAAAAAGGAAGAGGAGCAGGGTCAGGAGGAGCTCCCTTCCTCAAGCTCCCTCTTTATACTGAGGGTGATGTTTATGGGATGGGATTCACCTGGAGCCAGCTCAGGTCACTGCCTCGGCCGACTGCAAGCTGCTAGGGGCCTGCAGCCCAGGACTGTTCCACAGCACCAGCACGGGGGAGCATGGAGGAACTGGCACTGAACTTGCTGGAAGGGCAGAGTTAGTCTGGCTGAGAATGAAATCCACTGATGTCAAAATGCTTGTGCAAGATCTTCTTTGGTTGCCACTAGGAACCAAGCAGCTGGTGCTGGGAAAGCTGCTGTGGGCTGTCTTGGAGCTGGGAAGCTTTGGGAGTGCTGCAGCAAGTCCTTGGGGCAGGTTCAGCTCATGCAGCTTGCTGGGAATTTCCCCTCTCCACAGCCTGGCTGAGCCAGCCCTGCTCCAGCCCTGCCCAGCTGTCGGGGCAGCTCTTTGTGGCTCTGGGGTGAGTGTGGGGGAGATGAGCTGCGAGTGAAGAGGAGCAGTGAGGGAGCCTCTGCAGGCAGCTTGCCTAGCCCAGAGCAAGAGGTGGAGATCAAAAGGACTGCAAGAGCACCACTCCCCAAGCTGTTTGCTTGCACTTGGAGCCAGAGTGTTACAGAGCAAATGCACAACCTTGTAGCTTCATCATGTCTGCAGCCAACCTTCCACAGAGCCCTCGGCCCAGAATTTAATGCATTCACCTCAGGTGGGGCTGAGAGAGTGAAGCAGCAAAGGGCAGCTGGCTGGGGAGCTTCTCTGGGCAAAGCCAGGATGACAGAGGCAGTAGGATAAGGCGGAAGGGGCAGCTCTGTATCATTTCACTTGAAGCCCTCTCTAGCACCTTTCATTACTGTGTTGTGCTGCAGATCAGATCAGAGCCCTCCGCAGACCAAATCACCATGAACGGAGCTAATTGTCAGCTGCTGCTGCGGCTGCTGGACCTTGTGAGCTATTTCCTCTTGTGAGGGAACCAATTCTCACAGCACAGACTGAGACTGAGCACACAGCCCCAGTGCCACTTGGCTGCTGCCTGGACGCTGGTGGCTCTGAGCAGAGGTGGCTGCGGTCCCTGCTCTCCCTGCCTGTGCTCTGCTCACCACCAGGACCTCCGTGGAGTGCCTGCAATTAGGAACATTTCCTGGCATTGCAGCATCCTTTCAGCCCTCCCTCCACAATAGTGGATTGTGTCATAGGGACTGAATCCAAGGAGATCATCCTGCTAATGTAAATCTAATTCCAGGCAATGAATCCTGCCGTGGACTTAAAAGGCATCTCTGACACAACCTCCTCTAGCGCTCGGTGTCTGCACAGTCTCAGCCTCCTCCTGGTCTTCCTCCTCTTTTCTTTCCTTTTTCCCCCCTTTCTGTACTTCTTTGTTTTGCTTTGCTGGCTTTAGTTTTGTTACCCTTTGGGATTGTGTCCCTGCTCCAGTGTCCAGGTCCTGAGGACACTTGATACTCCTCCCTGGAGCCAGCAGCAGCTGAGGGCAAGCTGCAGATAAAGCCTTGCAGCAACATCAGCGGGGCCAGCGGCTCAGCCTGTTGGAACTCCACCATCTATATGCTTGGGAGACTTTCTGGAACTCTCCAGCACTATAGATGATAGCTGAGGGAGTCATAACAGGAGACACACAGATGTTCCTGCTTACCCCACCCAGCCCCAGTGTGTTTAATGCCCTGGATTATCTGAGCTTCTAAAGGAAGCAAGAAACAATAATAAGCATTAAAATACCACGGACCGCTGCTTCGTGACATGTCTCTCTCTTGGGCCAAAAATCCTGACTCCAGAAGAGCCAAAGAACCACCAAAGCCCTCCCTCAAGGCAATAACTCACAGACGGAGACCCCCTGGGGCTTTCTGTCCCTTGGCAAAGTGGGTATGTCCAAGGAGAGCTAAGAAAAAGCAGGGCAATAGTGAACCCCAAAGTTAGAGGAGTCCTGGGACCCCCAGAGAAAGTTTTCCTGGTTACAGAAGCCCTCCCTGGGAATGCCTCCTGGCACGGCTGAACCCCGGTACCCTGATGGGGTGAAACACCCCAGGTGAGTGCCTAGGGAGGGGAGATTTTAGGTCTTTTAAATACTAAACCAGGCAAGGGCAACATCCCAGGCAAGCACTGCTGCCTCAGCTGGAGAGGACACTTCCAGCATGCTGGAGTCCTCATCCAGGCTGGCCAGGAGGCCAGGCTGACCTCCTGCACCACATCTAGCCTGACATTTACTGTGTGCAGGAGGTCAAGAGCCTGTCAGCAGAGCTGTCCCACTCTGCTGAGCACATCAGAGCTGACAGCTGAGCTGTTGGACCCCCTGTCCCCCACATCACAACACCACTGAAGGTCACCCAGACACTGGGTACCTGTTCTGTCATCACAATATGACCTGGAGTGGAGGAGGTGGCAAGCGAGACCTCTGCCCCTCCCAAACAAGAGCTATTGCACTGCCTGTGCTGTCCCCTTTCCATCCACACCTGTACCTGTGTGTTTCCACAGCCCCAGCACAAACACATTCCAAAAGCCAGAGCTGCAAGCACTGGGAAAAGCCTTTCTGAGCAGAGCTGTGATTTATGCAAAGGAAACTTAAGAAGTCCTTCTCCCTTTCCCTACTGATTAGTGTTTTTCTCTTGAAGCCTCCTAGCTCTGGGGCTTACATTCTGGTGTCAACATTCTGGGCTCTGGAAACAGCTGAATGGTTTCAGAGCTTCAGTCAGGACAAAAACCAAACCCAAATGTCAGCCCCACGCTTATTACAACAATGAAAGCAATGGTGGTGCAGGGATAAAGTGTTTGCAGACTGCTTGCTGTATTGCATTACCGCTCTTAACATGAGCCTTTAATGAAGCAATGCCACATTAATGGGGCACCAGGAACCACTGAGGGATCAGGATGATGCAAGCACTCCTGACGCAGGCCAACCCTCCTTTGGCAGAGCAGCCAGCCCCAGTAGCTGGAATCCTCCAAGCCTTCCCTTCACAACCCATCAGAGGCTGCGCCACCAGTCCCTAGCAGCAGCCACACAACCACCGCAGTGCAGAGCCTGCGAGAGCTGGGGGAAGGATCCGGCCGGCTGGGTGAGTAAGTAGATGTCAAGAAAACCTCACACAGAGGCTGTGGGTTTAGATGCCAGAAGTGATTTCTTCTATGAACAACAACTGAGGGAACACACAAAGGGAGAAGCAGCTCTTGAGTTCATCCTGAGGTACCTGGGTCTTGGGGTCAGGAAACTTGGAGAGAGACTTCTCACTGGCAATCGATTAGGAGCAGCCCCGAGTCACGGGCACACAGGAGGCTTTGGATAAACATCCCAGCAAGCCACCCACCCTGCAAGGGAGCAACACAACACCATCAAGGCTAAAGCCCAGAGTACAGGAGGCCAGTGGAAGTCATCCCATGGAAGCCATGTCCAGCTGGAACAAAAGGAAGGTGGCCTGTAGGAAGAGGTCCTGAAAGCATTGTTGGAGGTGAATAGAACATCTGTACCACAACAGTGGCCCAGAGCTGGGTCCACAGCCAGGGAGCAGCTGAAAAGCAGAACGAGCAGGGCACTGGTGCCACAGCTTGGTGTCTGCCTTCTCCCTGCCCTGCTTGCTGGCTGCTGAGGTCTCCTCCTCTAACAGATTTCAAGGTGTTTTCAAACCAGGCTTCTGTCTGCTGTGAAATAAACACAGGAGGATAGAACAACTGCTGGACTTTCCCTGCCTTGAGCAGCGTGCCGGGAGCAGGCAAGCAGCAGCAGCGTGGCTGTGTCAGCAGGGCAGGGATGTTTAAAGGACACAGCAGTGCTGGGGCAGCAGCAGAAGTGGGGGGGCCAGGAAACGAGCTCGGTTTGTGAGCTGCTGCTGTCGTCATGGACTCAGGGAAATACCCAAGAGTGCAGAGCCAGAGTGCTCCTGAAGGGCTCTGCATCTCCTTATATAGCTGCCTCCACTCCCTTGTCCTTAAGCCACCCACAGCAGCGTGGCAAAGCAGAGCTCTGCTTCCATTCATGGCTCAGTGCTGTCTGCAGGCAGCGGTGCAGTCACAGCTCCGTGGCAGGAGAACTTCAAAAGCTTTGGAGCTTCAAAAGCTCTGGAGGCTTATCTGAGCTCCTCAGGTCTGCAGAGCTCTTGCTGTCAGCCCATGGCTTGGTGCTTAGAGCACTTCCTGGTGTAATCCCAGAGGGACACAGAGACACAGCTTGACTGCAGAGCATCCAGGCTGAGATATGCACTCAAGCCCCTGACAGGCTCCAGGGAGCTTTGGAGACAGAGCATGTTGCAAAGACACTCGGCTGCAAGCAACTCACCAAAACTGCTCATAGGTTGGAAAAGACCTCTGAGATCATCCAGTCCAACATCAACTCAACCCCACCATGGCCACTAAACCCTGGCCCCAAGTGCCATGGCCACAGGTTTCTGGAACACCTCCAGGGATGGGGACTCCACCACCTCCCTGGGCAGCCTCTGCCAAGCCCTGGCCACTCTTGCAGCAAAGAAATGTTTCTTATCCCCAACCCAGACCTCCCCTGGTGCAGCTTGGGGATAGCTTTAGCAAGACATTCTGGGAAGCAGATGTCCATCTGAACTTGCCACAAGCCCCTGAGCTCTTGGGCTAACAGTGCAGTGAACTTGCCAGTAAATAGAACCCCAGCATCAGGGAGTCACAGAATGGCTTTGCTTGGAAGAGACCTTTAAGGTCACCAGGTCCAACTGTTAACCCAACACTTACACACCCCTGAGCCAGCCTCCTTCACAAGGCTCAGCCACTCAGTGTGCTCCTCAGACTTGCAGAAGCCTGGGTCTTGATGCCACAGAGGTGTCTGGAGCCCTCTCATGCCATGACTCCTGCCAGCAACTCAGCCAGCAGCAAGCAGGGCAGCCTCAGCCCCAGCCCCAGCCGGGGACATGGAGCCTTCACCCAGCTCATTTCCAGCAACTGCAGAGCCTGCAGCTCAGCTGAACCTCAGCAGAGCAGGATTTTGAGGGCTTGCCAGCTTCACAACGTTCCTGGGAGTAGTTTATCACTGGTGTTCTCCATTTCCTTGCTTGATCCTCTGCTTGAGAGCCAGCCAAGCAAATGTGGATAAATCTCTGATAGTTTCGGAGATGTCTCAGCAACTAATCAGGAAGAAGTGGGCCAGCTCTTGCAGAGAGAAACCCCAGTGTCTGCCCCTGCCTGTGGGGTTCTCCAGCACGGAACTTTCTCTCTAGCAAGCAGGCCGTTTGCGGCACTTCTGCTGTATTTCGTGACTCCCCTGCAGTTAGGCAGCAGCAATAGTTGGGGTTGACCCCTCAATGCTAAAGAGTAAATCTTCCTATGCCATGAGGCCAAGAGGCTCTCTTTGTGACTGCCTTTTTTCTGAAGAGTAGTGGAAAGAGCAGGAAAAACCCCATTGAACACCCGCCCCGGCTCATCTCCACTGCCTTAATAAATCCCAGACTCTGAGTATGCAGATGATGAAGCAGAGGAATTATTTCTTTTCATTAAGAAAAGGACTTGAAACCCCAAATCCAGGTTGCATTCTGGCTTGGTTTATTTTAACTCCGATTATCTTCATCCTCACCCATGTGAGCAGCACTCCCAGGCTGGCGGGGGCTCCTAAACGCAGGTGTCCTCTTGTGAGCTGCACTGGCTCTCCTGGGGAGGGAAGTGTGTACTTCCTCCAGGCAGCAGGTTCAGCAGCCCTGAGGACACCACCAGCCCAGGTGCTCCTACCAGGCAGAGAAATAAAAGGACTGAACTGTGACTCCTGAGGCCAGTGTCCGGTCCTAATGGCAGCACTGGAATGTTGCTAGCTCAGAGTGGCTGCTCAGTGTCAGTGCTCAGCATCTTTCCTTGCTGGCTGAAGTCACCTACCTTCCAGAAGTATCACCCGAGGGATCCTGTCCTTGTGGCCCCTGCCCTCTAGAGAAGAGAGGATGGAACAGCTCAGGATGAGCTCCACCTGCTTTTCCCTTGTTCACATCAGACTGTGGTAGCTTCAGTGCCCCTTTGTCCTTCACCTCTCCAGAAGCAGTTGTGTCTTCAGCAGCTGAGCAGAGGTGGCCAAGGTGAATGGCTGTTCCAGTCCTTGCCTAGGAGCAGAGCTGACAGCACACAGCGGAGATGCTGAAGAGCGAGGGGAGCTGAAGTGCAAAGCTGCCACACGGGGAGCCAGGAGGCCATGCTCACACAGCCTTGGGCAGGTGGCAGCAGGATCTCAGGGCAGCTCTCACCCCACACAGGGACTACCTGCTGCTAACCCTCGGCAGCCTTACCCTGCCCCAGTGCTGTGCCACACTGCAGCACAGCCCGCAGCCTGGCACCGCGCCCAGCGGCCTGCAGCCCTGCAGCCATCACACAGGTGGCTGTGCTCTTGCCTCAGGCTGGCCTCTCCTTCCTCGCTGCCCTGTGTCCACCAGGAGCGTTTGGAAGTGAAGAGGTTAGCCTCAGCAGTGGAATGAAAGCTCACTTAATGACATTCCATCGTGCTCAGCTTGGCTTTGCCTGAGTGTATTTGAGGCTTCCAGATGCGTGTTGAGCTGACACAGGGGATCTCATTTCAGCTGCAAGAGCAGGAGGCACAGCAGAGCCCATCTGGCTGGGGCTGGCAAGCTCAGGGAAGCAAGCTTGTTGCTGCAGTGTCGGTCACAGGACAAGGGCAGCTGCCCACTGGTGCTAGATTCACTGCTCTGAAATCAGCATCACCTGCAAGGGCTCAGAAAGGGCTAGAAAGGATTCAGCCACAGCAGATATTTCACTGCAGGGTTTGTCTTCAGTCAAGAAACAGCAATGCCGAGTGGACACCAGGCTGCAGTGCTGAAGCTGCTGAGGTGCAGCGAGTCTGTGACTCCCCAGCATGCTGCAGCATCCCAGTGCAGTGTCGAAACTCCTTCAGTCTGGGTAAATCCATGCAGCCACCTCGGGGAATTCACTGCCTCCACTTCCCACCGCAGCCCCAGGCAGGTCAAAGAGCTCTCACCTTTGTAAACCCTGGAGGCACTCCAGCTGGGAGGGCAGGGAGGCTGCTGCCTTGGTCTCACTGGGAGGAGCCTGAGCTGACCACTGACAGAAGCAACCAGAGCCCATGGGAGCAACCTGGCCCAGCACTGCTGGAGCCACTCTTGCTCCTCTGAACTCATGGAGTCAAGGAGACTCTGAGCAGCAACTGACAGCCAGCAGTGGGCCCTGCAGCACCTCCTGCTCCCCTTGGCAGAGAGCTCTCCACCCTCACAGCCATCACACATCTTTCAGCCTTCCTTTAGGACAGGAGAAATGCTGAAGGTACTTGGTCAGCTTCAGCCGCTTGGCTTCCTCACAGGGCAACCCCAGCCGAGGCACAGCCCTGCAGTTTGTGTCCTGGCTTTGAAAGGGAAACAAAAAAGTTGGAGGCTACCACCCTGAGATACCCTCTCAGGCTTCTCTGCAGCACTCTGCCATGCTGCTGTCACACAGGTCAAATCTCACCAGCACTCATCTGGATCAGCTCTCTTAGACTCAGAGCCTGTCTTCCATCACTTCTCCTCCATTTCTTGCTTCCCAGGCTGTCCAGAGTCCCAGAATCATGGAATCCCAGAACTGTTTTGCTTGGAAGAGACCTTTCAGACCATCCAGTCCAAGCCTTACCCCAGCACTGCCAGGTCACCACTGAACCATGTCCCTCAGCACCACATCTGCAGGGCTCCAAAGCCCCTCCAGAGATAGGGACTCCAGGTCTAGCAGCCCAGCAGACTCCCCAGGATCACACATCCCAGCACCCCCACTTCCAGAGCACCCTTTGGCAGCCTGCTCTGCTTCTCCTGCCCCATCCCCTGCTGACACCTCTTTTCTAACAGCCCAGGAATCCATGTTCTGGACCAGAACCACAATAATCCCAGCAACTCAAACCCAAGTGGTTCATCAAGAGGCAATTTGGAGCTCAAAAGAGAGGCTTCCTGGCATTTTCCTCCCAGCCTGCTTGGGTGGCATCCTCCAGAGCCAAGGAAGCAGCCTGCTTCCCATTCAGGTAAAGAAATCCTGCTGCCTGCTGGGAAACCAAGGGATTCTTTGCAGCCTGGGCACCCAAGTGCATGACAGGATTAAGAGACACCAACCACCCACAGTGCCTCAGCCTGACTTGGCTTTAAAACAAACACCAGGATGGATTTTAAGGTGGAGACCACTCTTGGAGCACTGCCCTCAAGTGGGAATGCAGGAGGGGTACCTCTCACACACACCCCCAAACCCCCACCAAAGTGATGGCAAAATGATGTGGTCCTGTATAGCACAAACCCCTCCAAACCAGCTCAGAACCAGCCCTCTCCACTTAGGTGTGAGCTGCACAGCAGGGATCAGGGCATCCAGCTGGGATCTCAGGGCCTGCAGGCATTTCCTGGGGGGGCAGGGGAGGGCACTAAGCCATCAGGGTGCCTGTCTCCTTCTCAGGCTCTTCTTGCCAGCTGACCCCTTGGAACTCCCCATCCTCACTGAACCCTGGTGCCAAGCTGGGGAAGCTTCCCTTGTGTCAGGTGAGCCTGGCAGGGTGCTGCTGGGGCTGTAGTGCCCCTGAGGACACTGCCCCACATTTGCTCCTGCTTTCCTGGGCACACATCCATGAGGTACTAAATTCTTTGGGAAGAGAAAATCTTGGCTTTGGAAGTGGTACCAACCCTGCTGCCAAAGCTGTAGGCATCTCTGGGCACCAGCAAGCAGGAGAATATCAGCTAGTACAGCTTGAGGATAAGGCTGAGGAACCTGCAGGTAGGATCCACCATAGATCTTCTGAGGAGCAGGCAGAGGAGAGCACGGCACAGAGTCCCACCTGCAGGAACTGGATCTGGGTGGTGATCTCCCGAAGGAGAGGACTGAGCCTCTCCTCAAGGGCAGCACCAAGGGGGTCTGCAACAGCTCTGAGGCAACTGCCCCAACCTTGCTCCATGCTGTAATTGATGAAGTCTGTGGGACTTCAGTTTGGGATTCACTCTTGTGCCCCAGGACTTCTGCTTTCCCTGGGTTGCTGAACAGAAAGCAGCCACTGACTTCCCTGGGTGCTTGTGGACTCCATGAGCTTCATTAAATCCACAGGCACAGGGAGTCTTCAGGTTTGGTTCTTTACAGGGGGTGGTGGTTAGGGGCCAGAGCAGCAAAGCACTGCCCCCGAGATTGTGTTGTTACAAAGCCTGCAACTGTTCTGTGATTTACAGTCTCAGATTTACTGCTGTGTCTGAGCAGCCATCAGCTCCCTGCACTCCGAAACGCTGCCCCTTCACTGCTGGTTTTATTGTTCCGTGCCTTTGCTCCCCAGTTTGGGCTGTTGCAATGATTTGTTTCCTGCCTGTGTGCACCAGCAGCCCAGATGTTGGGAGCTGCATTAATAGGAACTAACTCCTGAGCTGGTCTGGTCCCCAGAGTGCCACGGGGGAGGCGCCGGTCGGACACCGCTGCCGGTGCCACACCAGGGTGTGGACCCAGCTGCGACCCGAGAGCCAGCAGCAAGAGGCCATTCTGCCTGCTGACCGTCACCACACTTCTTGCTTCCAGCTTTTCTTGTCTTTGGGCAGGAGTGCTGGAGCTGGGGATCCTTGCATAACTCTGGCACAGCCTGCTTCCCCAAACGAGCAAACACAACTGGAAGGCAGGAGCCCGAGCCGCAGATCCCCTGCCAGGCTCCAGCAGGCACGCACGGGATGGAGCAAGGCTGGGGCTGAGAAAAGCAAGAGCAGATCCCGGCTATCACACCCCTCTGCCAGTGCCTGTCTGGGAGTCAGAAATTATGGGTTTTTCCAAAGGAAACAATCAGTTTCCACTTCCCAGAGTGGCACCCTTAGTCATTTTCCATGCTGGCCCTGGCTGATCAAAAGCAGACACAGATCACTCCTCCCATAGTCCACAGTGAAAGAAAAACAAACTGGGTCCCAAACCACGAGGAAAGCCTCCCAGGGCACCTTAAATGTCAGCCAAGGCTTTGTTCCCCTGTCGTGACTTTAAAGGTCAGTGATGGGAGGAATGTTCTGGAGGGATGCTAAGTGCTGAGGCTTTCCTCACCAGAATCTGATACCTGGAACTGGGAAGGTTCCGGTTGACAACTTTCTGCTGAGCTGCCCCTTCGCCACTGAACTCCAGAGTCAGCACTGGAAGCCTCCTTCGAGCGCAACCCAAAACCTGGCTGTGGACTGAGAAATGTCAATGCAAAGGTTAATTACTCACAGAGGCTCCTTTTAGAAGTGGAAATTAAAGCATTATAGGCTAGCAGCTGAAACGAAGCCTTTCTCTTCACTCCTGTGTGCCATTTGCCCACTAATTAATCCTTCAGCTCACTTGGGAATGGCCACAAAGAGAGGTTTGTTCCAGCCCAGCCCAGCAAGGTGCTCAGTTTCCTCTGCAGCAGGGTTCCTGCTGCCTGGTGCAGGGGAACCTCAGCAAGCAGCTGCACCCCCAAAGGCAGGCTGGGAGGCTGCCACATGGCATCCTTCAGGGCTGGTTTTCAGAGATGCTTCAGAAGGACATAAAGAGTCCTGAGACGGGTGCTCAGCACCAGAACCTGCAGCTGACATGCAGTGGCACCCAACAGCTCCAAAGAATGATGCAGAGCTGTGGACAGAGAGGTTGTGGAGTCTCCTCCTTTGGAGGCCTTCAAAACCCACCCAGACATGGCAACCTTGGGCAGCCTGCTCTGGGTGCCCTGCTGGAGCAGAGGGGCTGGACTGGATGATCACCAGAGGTGGCTTCCAGCCCCTTCCATGCTGGGACTCCATAAGCAGGGCTTGCTTCTTCCCTGCTGCCTCTTCCTAGCTTCTGAATCTCTTCACACCCACCTCTTTGGGAGTCTGAAAGGCCATCCAGCAAGCTGGGTTGTGTTTGCTTCAGCTGGGCAGCACCCAAGCAAGCCCAGGCAGAACAAAACCGCTCAGGCTGGTTCTTGTATGAGTAACCTCTGCAGAGGGTCACTGAATGTGAAAGGAGAAATGGTAAAGCAAGTTCTGACACTTCAGCATTCGTGGAGAGTCACAGGCAGGAGCCCAGGGACCAGGACAGCTCAGACTGAGTCCTGCACAGGAAATTCACCGCAGCTCTGCAGGGCTGGCCAGGCACAGGAACTCTTTGTCCGTCTCACTGGAATGTGAGCCGGGGCAGGGCCTCCTACCTGATGGAGACGCTGAGATTTCAAACCCAGAGGCTGCGCCGCAGGAGCAGGGTGATTGCAAGCACCCTTGGACGGAGCTGGCTGTGAGGACCATGGACAGATCTTGTTCCATGTGCTGCCATCAGCTCCGAGCTAGAGCTGCTCATGGCTGACGTCCCTCTGCATGAAGAGGACAAGCTCTCGTTCACCTGGGGAAAACGAGCAGGGATTTTGCTGCAGGAAGGAGAACCGTGCAAGTTCTGGAGGAAAACAAGCTCTCCAAAACCTGTGGGCACTGAGCTGTCCCAGTGCTTCCCTTAATGCTCCAAAAGATGCCTCTGAAGGACCTCAGCAACATCTCTCAGAGGGCACTGCTGCAGGAGGCTGCAGAGGAGATGTCAGAGCAGGGAAAAGCATGGAGAAGATAAAGCAGCAGCTGAGCTCTGCTGAGCAAATCACAACCACTGCTGGAGCCTCCCACAGAGAAGCTCCTGGGCCTCAGCAACAGCAGTCACCCAATGACACCTCCCCACCCTACTCCCCCAGCACAGAAGGGGAGCAGGAAAAGGAGATGAGCCCCCCGGGTTGGAATGGAAATGGATTGAATGAAAGAGCCAAACTCACCCCAGTATCAAGCAGCCAAAGTTATCCTCAGCCCAGGGAGCACGGAGCGGGCAAGCAGCCTTGGGAGCAGGCAAGCAGCCTTGGGAGCAGGCAAGGCCTTGGGAGCAGGCAAGCAGCCCTGGGAGCAGGAGGAGCTCCTCTCCTCAAGCTCCATCTTTATACTGAGGGTGATGTTTATGGGATGGGATTCACCTGGAGCCAGCTCAGGTCACTGCCTTAGCTGACTACAAGCTGCTAGGGGCCTGCATCCCATGGCTGACCCAGAACTGTTCCAGCCACAGCAGGATGGGACCCCCCCCCTTACCCCACCTCAGGTGTGCCTGCATGCTCTGCTGACTGCTTCACGCCAGGGTCCTTCCAGGGATTTATTCATCCAGCACCTCACATAGCAGATGTCTGGTGACAGAGGCTGCAGCAGCTCTGTGCTGCAGCAGTGCAGGACAAAGAGCCTGGGGTAGAGAGCAGCTGCCAAAGGGATGCAAATTCTGCAAGGAGAAGATTGGCTGCACAGGCAGCTGTCAGGTTTGATAATTGGCCCTTTCTTCATTAGCAGGTTTTGAGGACAGACTGAAGGAGTTGGGGCTCTTCAGTCTGGAGAAGAGAAGGCTCAGAGGTGAGGAGGAGACAGGAATTGTCGGAAGGAAGGAAGCCACTGTGCCTGCAGCCTTTCAGATGGTTGGAGGTCCTGTGGTCACCTGGCAGCATGAACTGCTTGTCCCTGGTCATGCTCTGAGCAGGAGATGGCAGCAGAGGCAGTGTGAAGAAAATGGGGTGGAAGAAGAAGGTAGGACTTGATGAGGGCTACCTCTTCCCCAGAGACCTGAGGGTGACTTGGTGCAGTGCTGCTGTGCAGCTGTGCAATGGCCAAACCTGGGATTTACCCAGCTGAAAGAAAAGACTGGGGGTGAGGAGGAGATTCTACACAGTGGGGGTGGGGAGACACTGGAGCAGGCTGCCCAGGGAGGCTGTGGCTGCCTCCTGCCTGGAGGTGTTCCAGACCTTGAGCAACCTGGGTTGGTGGGAGGTGTCCCTGCTCGTGGCAGAGGTTGGAGCTGGATGATCTCTGAGGTCCCTTCCAACCCAACCCATCCTGTGAAGCTGAAAGCAGGACTCAACCAAGTGTGATAAGGCAAAGGGCTCCATGGCTGAAGAAGGCAGTGGAAGAGCAGTCAGAAGATGGAATAACGTTTAGCAGCTGAGCCTTGTCTGGAGAGAGACACATGCAGCACCCCAGCTGCACTGCCTGATAGGCTGCAAAAGAAATCAGGGAGGAGACAGCACAGCAGCTCACAGTCCCTTCAGACCTCCTCCTGAAGCACTTGCTGAATTAATGCCAGGGTAAGACACCTGACTGCTGGCCAAGGCCTGCCAGGTGAACTGGCAGTCCAGCACTTCATTCAGGTGTCTGAAGTCAGGTTCTTCACTCCCTTAAGGCTTCACTAAGGTCATGCAGAGCCCGTGAATAACAGCCAAGGAAATGTGCGAAGCCTTAATATCCATTTAATGCAAACCACTCCTGAGCTGGACAGGGCAGTTTCATCCCTACACTGGGCAGGAGATCTTGGAGGGTAGAAGGGAGAAGCAATGCCAAGGCAAGTGGGGAAGCTGTTAGTAGCAGGGAGGTGCTGGGGACTCCATGACCTGACCACTCAGTTTCCAAGGCAGTTTCCTCTCACTGCCCATGAGCTCCACAGAAACCCTCTGCTTGGTGTGAGCTCTTCAGTTAAGAGCAGGGCAGCCCCCAGCACAGTGGAACCACTGCTGCCTGTCAGCAAGAAGAGCAGCTCTGAGAACACCTTGCAGCTCAACAGGCATTTAACAACCCAACAGCCCCCAGGTCCTTGTTGCCTGCATGTCAGCACATTAGCCTGGTGCTTAACCTCTCCCCTCTTCAGGCAGTGCTCTGTTGGGAGGCTTTGCACCTTGGGGAAGGGAAGAAGAGATAGAAGGTGGAGCAGGATGAAACCTTCTGAGCTTGTAGGAATGGGATGAAGCTGGAGGGACTGAGCAAGTAGGTGTAGGAAGGTCACACTGGAGGCTTAGTGCCTTGGTCTGGAGCCGGCTGCCCCCAGGCTGCTGGAGGGGCTGTAAGGAATTCATGTATTAAAACCCCCAATGACACCTTCCTCCCCCCAGAGGAATGACCAAGGTGTGCCAGAGCTGTCTGAAATCCTCATTTCCTTGGTAAATCCAGAAGGAATTGCTTTGGCTGCAGGGTTCCTGCACTGCACTGGAAGGTTTGGGCTGTGTGCAGGGGGGAAAAGCTTAGGGACAGCTCCTGGTTTGTTTGCCTCTGATGGTCCTCATTAACATCAGCACGTTCCAGAAGGGCAGGGCAGCAGCACTGACATTTTTACACCAATCTGTCCGTGTCTGGGCACCTCAGACAGCTGCAACATCTGGAGAGTGCAGCCTGAGGGGTTAGTGCAATAAACAGGACAGGAAAAGGGCCCGGGTCATTCCTTGAGACTCTGACATCAGCCTTGACTCTCAGCCAGAGGATTTTAGTGCTGCCCATTATTATTTTATTGACACATCAAATCACTTCAGTTTATAGCTACACCACTCTGTATAGCCAGGGCTTAAACCCCAGGGGAATTCTTCTGACTGACAAGCTGTGCCTGCTGCTGGGAGGAGGAGGAGGGAAGCCTTCCTCCCCTGGGGAAGGCACAGACACCAGAAAAATCCCCTTCTGACTTTTTTACTCCTCTTGATTTAGCAGAAGAGTGGCACAATCCAGGCAGGCAGGAGAAAATCAGGTCCCTGCCCCGCTGAAGGGTGCTAATTTGCAGCCAAGACAGTCTTTATGGGGTAAGAAACAGCTGCCCTGGGTGCAGGGAGGCATCAAAGAGCATCAGCTCTCCTCCCAGCTACCTGCTGGTGCAGGCTGGTGACTGCACTCCTAGAAACTAAAATCCTGCAGCAGCTTTTTCCCAGCAGTTCAACAATCATGAGGAGTGATCTCTGCAGAGGCATTGGCAAAGGCATGGTGAGACCTGGGGGCAAAGGAAGGAAGAAAGGGAGAGAAGAGAAAAAGGAGGCTGAAGACTGCATCAGAAGTGAAGGCTGCAGAAACGCAGCACTGTGCCCTGTGAGGGCCAGCAGACCTGGCTGCCCCACGGGCACAAAACTGGCTGTGAACAGCTCCAAAGGAGGTTTTCACACGCTGCCTCCTCCCTCAAAGCTCTCATAAGTTGTGTCAGAGGTGAAAAATGACTGAAGCAGCTTTCCTCTGGGTGGTGAGGCAGCCTCATTGGATCCAGAACAAGATCAGACCCAAGGAAAAGGAATTTAAGGTTAGCCCTAAACCTCCAGCACTCAAAGCTGCAGACATTGGGCACAAGGAGCAGGGTCTCACTGGGGAGCTGGAGTGAAACTCAGCATCCCTTCAGCCCAGTTACAGCATCCCAGAGTGCCAGGCTGGAGGGGACCCCACGGCTCATCTGCCCCAACCTTGCTAGGTGATGGTGTAGCTGAAAGGAGCTGGCCCAGCACCCTGGCAAGCTGCCTACAAACTGTCCCAGGCAGGGGACTCGACTGCTGCCCCTGGGAGCTGATCCCAGGTATGGTGGAGTAGGAAGGTTCCCCCCCCCCCCCAAAAGAATTCCACAGCTAACTCAGCCGGAGAAGCAGATGAAAGCTGTATTTTACAAGCAGATATGGAATGCAGTGAATATGTACAAAAATATACAATATTTACAATATATACAGAAGTATACAGCAAAGTGTGTAATACAGGAAACCTTTCCCCAACCCCCCTGCGGCCAGGGGGTTCGGCCTTTTTCCTCCCTTCTCCCTCCCTACCTCCCCTTTTTCCCAAAAGGGTTAGAGAGAGAGAAAGGAAGGTAATTAAAAGGGTGAAAACTTGTTAAAGCTCAAAGCGGATGCAAAAGTTAGTTTTTCTCTTATCTGGTTAGCAAGAATCGTAGAGAGACACGAGCCAGCTCACAGCACAGGGGGAAGAAGAAGACGACTGACTGCCCCCCGACTGAAAGACTAAACAAAAAAACTACAACCGGGTCCCACCAATGAAATTGAATTAGCATATCATTGTTTTCATTCTAATATCAAAACATTCGCCCAGAGTGTTCAGAAAGTGTCCCTTTCTTAAAGGCACAGCCTAAACCGGTCACACCAGGTTCCAGCTGTGCTCATGGGGATGCATTTTCTTCTGGAGTCCCATGGGAATGTCCCTAGCAGCCCCTTGTCCCCAGCAACCCTTCTCTTCCCCGTGAGCCTCCTTGTACAAAGGGAATCTCCCTTGTGTAACCCTGCTCGCCACTGCTTTGTCTGGATGCTGAATTCCTGGTGCTGAGGATCACCTCTCAGGCTGAGGACATCCACAAGGAAATGAAAAATGCCTTCCCTTGCTCAGAGAAATCATTGCCTCGTCTAATGGAGCCTAGCCAAGGACTGTTTGTGATAGAGATGATGAATGCAGGCACCAAGGCTCAGCGACCAGCCCTGGGAACAGTCGCTTTATCTTTCAGCTGCGTCAGGAAAGGCTTCCACAGGCTTCCCTCCATGGGAAACAGAGCCCAGAAAGTGTTACAGCGAATTCCTGGCTGCTGGGAAGCTCAGATGGACAACCTCACACAGCATCATCTGGTTCATTACTCAGAGCTCTCAGCTGGCTGTGATTCCCCTGCCCCTCAAAGCCTTTTCCACTGCTGGAGAGTCAGTCAGGTGAAAATGGACGAGGTTGGTAGCAATTCCTGCTGCACTCTGCTGCTGCAGGGCTCTTAGCCCAGTGCCTGCCTTTGGAGAATGCCCAGCACCTGGAGCCTGCAGCTTCGTGCTCTGAAAGGAGGAACTCTTCCAGCCGTTGGTTATCAAGGAGGACAAAAGCTTTCCTCTGCCCAGCACAGTTTGAAAAGCCCTGCACTTGCTGGTGACTGTGTGCCTTGGCTGGCTGGTCCCAGGGAGAATGGGCTTTGGAATCTCAGCCTCCAGGTCAAAGCCCAGTTTGCAGGTCTGCTAACACAAACAGCACTTGGAAAACCATCCCTCTGCTGGCTGTCACCCCTGGCAGCAGCCTGGAGGAGCCATGTACCAGGAACTGAAGAGCCTGAGCTCCCTTTGCTGATCCCACATGAGAACCTAACTCCTAACAACAAGCCCATCACGTCTTTTTTTATTTGCAAAGGACATTTGTCATCTCTGCCAGGACATCACCAGCCTCTGCCTGACTGCCCATCCCTCACACTCTGCTCTTCCCAGGCAGGACTCTGCCTGCTGTTTGGGTAGGCTCAGGCTTCTGAGAGTGGGCTGCTGAGGCTGATCTTCTGCATCCTAATTGCTGCTGGGGTGATCTAAGGTAACCCTGACAGCTTCTGCCGCTCCTCCTCACCACACAGATCCCCTCTGAGGCTGTGCTGATCTCTGGCCTCCCTTGGGCACTGCTGCTCATATCAGGTCATGAGAGCCAAGCAGAAGGAATGGTCAGCAGGAGGGAAGCTGTCTGGGTCAGCTCTGGCTCTGGCTGACTGGGCAGGTTTGCACCCAGGAGCGAATCCAGCCCTCAACAACTGTGCTAAAACCTGCACCACCCAAAGCCACCCCCACAGCTTGGTTCCTCTGCACAGGGATTCAGACTGGGGTGGGCTGGAAGGGACCCTCAAGATCACCCAGTTCCAACCCCCTGCCATGGGCAGGGACACCTCCCACCAGCCCAACCTGGCCTTGAACACCTCCAGGGAGGAGGCAGCCACAGCCTCCCTGGGCAACCTGCTCCAGTGTCTCTCCACCCTCACTGGGAAGAATTTCTTCCTAGCCTCCCGTCTCAATCTGCCCTGCTCAAGCTCCAATCCCTTCCCTCCCTTGTCAAAAGCCCCTTCCTGCCTTTCTTTGTAGGAATCAAGTCCTGCTGGATGGCACATCTGGCCCAAGCAGCAGTGATCCAGCAGGAAAGGTGATGCCTATGGATTATAAATGTTTTGAGAGCCTCTGAAGCCTTAAAGAGCTGCAGATTTTCACCTCTGCCTCGCCTGCATGGCAGGAGACCGCGAGCTCCTGCGAGGCTGCTGCTGTGCTTGCAGAAGCTGGAGATGAACTGTTTAACCAAGCAGCAAGGAGCACATGAAAACCCTGCAGATCTCCTCTGTGCCAAGTGTGGCATATGGTATACAATGAAATAAAACCATTGCTTAACGTTCACAGTGCTGAGGACACTTAAAGTTTTATTGCTCTGTAGAGTGGGTTGGGGTTTTTTTTTTGCCTTGAAGAGAGGAATTCAGTCAAACCCAGTGCTCAGCTAGGCAGCTGCTGTACTAGAGGGCCTCCTGTTCCTCTGACCTGGGCAAAAAGCAGGGGATGCCTGCATCTATGAACCAACCTTCAGCTGCTGAATTGATGGAAGAGGAGAACTGAGGCCCAACAGCTGTCAGTTAAGAGACGAGATGGAGAAGGTGAAACTGCAGCCCCCCTGGCTGTGGCTGCTGATGCCAGATGAGTCCTCTCCCACCTATGTCCTGTGCCGGTGGCATGGAGCTGGTCCCAGGGTGCAGAGAAGGGTCCCAAGTGTTTGATCTTTACTGGCAGAGGCAAAGCTGCTGAAGCCAGTGACTAAATCCTCAACAAGTTCAGGGGAGCCAGGATTTCATCCAGAACCTTTAGTATCCAAGGAGCAAACAGAGCTCAGATCCCATCAATTACCTCTTCTCTGTAGCTGCTCTGTGTAAATTCACTGCACCTCCCTCCTTACAGGCCACAGGAACACATCCCAAATTGCTGCTTGATTTGCTGCCTCACAGTGCCCGGAACTGCCTGGGTGAAAAGAGAAGAGATAAATCAGTGTCTGACGTCCTGGGGCAGCCTGGGCAGTGGCTGTCGTCTTGGCTTGAGCTGCTGGGATGTTTTTCCAAGGGAAGTGCTGCACCTTAGAACAGAACTGTTTGGAATGGCATGGCAGGAACCATCCTTTGAAATGCTTGCCAGCTGCTGAAGATGTGCTGCTGAGCCTCACTGAGCTGCCAGGAGCAGGTCTGACAGCTTAGCAAGGCAGGCACTGCTCTGCAAGCCAGCAGCCCAGGGAAACAGCCCAGAGCCAGGAGACAGGGAAGGGAACCAAGGCTCTGCACACCTCCTGCCCTGACATTTCGTCCTCTGCTGCATCTTGCTGCTCCAAGAGGCATTCAAAGGCTTTATGGGTGGTGTAAGCTGGCCTGCAAAGCTGGGCACAGAAGTGAGAGGAGAAAGAGGAGAATGGAGAAAGCACTTCCAAGGTAGCACCTTTGGGATTCCAGCAGTTCCAGCCAGGAGTCAGCATTTCCTACAGGAAGCAGCACGGAATTAGGAAGAAATCCTTGCCAGTGAGGGTGAGGAGCACTGGAGCAGGTTGCCCAGGGAGGTTGTGGCTGCCCCTTGCTGGAGCAGTTCAAGACCAGGCTGGATGAGGTGGGCTGGTGGGAGGTGTCCCTGCCTGTGGCAGGGGGCTGGAACTGGGTAAGCTTTAGGGTCTCTTCCAACTCAAACTCTTCTGTGGTTCACAAAGAGCTCTTCCCTCAAAGCCCAACAGGATCTCAACAGCCTTGACTGGAGATCTTCAGTAAACTCTGACAAGAAGTCAAACATCTTAGGGAGGATGAGCTTGTACCAGGGCTAAAGCTTTCACCCTCCAACCCCCAGAGGCACTGACTGCTGGAAGGGACACAGGAGGGGATCCCTGGACCACAGACAGGGTCACAGCTGAGTTCAGAGGAGCTCTTGTCAGACACAGTAAGACAGAACCCGGGCTCCTACTCAGGTGTGTTATTTTCATCAATCAAAAGGCCTGGCTGCCATTTGCTCCTGCATTCCCAACAGGAAAGGAGGAGGGACATCTGGAACAGTTTTCTGCCTATCTGATGTAACCCTTTTCAAAAGCAAACTGGCTGAATCAAATAATTATTCCATCAATTGAAATGGGAGGTTATTGGTACCAGCTGACTCCTGCACTGCTGCCTTGGCTGAGAGCAGATCCATGGCCCTGATACCTCACCACAGCCCCCAGATGAACACAAAGCATGCAGCAGCTGTGAACTCAGAGCGTGCCTGGGTGCTGCAGACAGCCTGGCCTTTGCTTGGAGAAGGGAGATGGTCACTGCAGTCCTCCTAGCCATAGCCTCTGGGTTTTCTTTCCCCAGAACCCCTGGAGAGGGCTGGTGCATGGCAGGGTGTCACTGAGGACTCAGCCTGCAAGGTCACCCCCTCAGTGGTTCAGGTCTAGGCAGCTCTCAGCTCACATGAAGACTTCAGCTGCCGATCTGCTGCAGGGACAGCAGCAGCAGTGCCAGGCATCAGGCAGTGCCCTATTCTGAAAGAAGCTGCAGCACTCCCTGCTCCCACTGCCCAAAGTGCTGCAGGCAATTGCTTTCAAGAGATGAAAAAAAGACTTCTTCTGAACTGCTTCATGAGAAGAGTCTTCAAAGCCTCGCCCGAGATTTCCTGACACAGCCCTCCCAGAGCTGCAGGAACATGACAGGGAGCAGCAGCTGCTGACGGTGGCCAAGCCTGGCCCAAGCACAGGGCACTCTGGGGCCTGGCTACAGCCAGGAGAATGGAGCTGGATGCCTCAGGCACAGGAGTCAGTTCTCCCCAGCTAGGAGGTGCCTGCCTCAGCAGCCCTGAGCGTGGGCACTGGACGCTGCAGAGCCCCTGGGGGTAGCCAGCAGAGCGCAGCTGGGGCCATCCCCATGGCCTGCCCTTGGCTCCTGAGGTGATCTGTGCCAGGCACTGAGGCTGTGTGCCTGAGCCTGCCCTTTGGCAGCAGCTCTGCTTGTACATCTGGGCTCTGCTCTGCACCAGCGTGGCCCCGGGGCTGCTCCCTGGTCCCAGCAGCCCTACCTGTGCTGGCCTGGGGCAGGGTTTAGCAAGCTGGGCTGAGAATCCTGCTGGAGCACGTGGGCTGTATTGGCTTTCTCCTGTGGGGACTCATCCATCTGCATGCTGCTTTCTCCTCTGCAGGGCTGCCTGTGGGAGGGGCAGGAGCTCCATGATGTCATGCCACGCTCCATGGACAGATCACACACAGCCTGCCCAGGGCAGCCAGGCCCCCTGGGCACAGACACCCACCAGGGCAGCAGGGGCACTGCAGGGGCATTCATTACTCACATCTTAGCTCCACATCACCAGCGGCGTTCCAGCATCCCCCTGGGAGCTGTGGCTCAGCAACCCTCCCTGCAAGGTTGCCACCACTTAGCTGGCTTCAGACTGCTGCGGATTCAGGAGTGACCAGGCTGTAAACTGCGAGCTGACTTGGCAGAGAGGCTGTGTGTGTAGTAGATAGACATTATGACAGGTGTAGCAGCTCCTGCCAGCAGCCTCTGTGAAAATCCACAGCATCAAATGGCCACGGCCAGAAAAAAGCTGGGAAAAGGTAAATGGCTCATTAAAAACTCCAGGAAAAGCTTGGTACTCAGAGGCTCATTCCTCACTGCTCCCCCCAGGGAGCAAAGCAGGGGTAAAATGCTAAGGCAGCCCGGGGGGGTTGCTCCTTTTTTTCCCCCCTTTTCCACAGGAGTTTTCTATAGTGCATGGGAAGAGATTCTTGGGGAGAAAAGGAAAGGTTTAAGAGCATTGGACTTCCCTTTCTGTCAAAGCAGGGAGCTCAGGGCCCTCCTCTGCCTCCTGCCTGCCTCCCCTGTGTGGAAATCTCAAGTTTTCAAACTCTTCTTTGAAGCCTGAAGGTTGAAGCAAGTAGAGAATCCTAGAATGGGTTGGGTTGGAAAGGACCTTAAAGCCATGGGCAGGGACACCTCCCACCAGCCCAGCTTCCTCAGGGCCTCATCCAGCCTGGCTTTGAACACTGCAGGTTTGGAGCCTCCACAACTTCTCTGGCCAGCCTGTCCCAGTGTTTCATCACCTCATGGGGAAGAACTCCCTTCCTAATGTCTCATCTCAGTCCAGCTTCTTCCAGTTTGAAGCCATCAGCCCTCATCCTGTCACTCCATGCCACTGTACAAAGTCCCTCCCCAGCTCTCCTGGAGCCCCTCCAGGTACTGGAAGGCTGCTCTAAGGTCCTCCTGGAGCCTTCTCCTCTCCAGGCTGAACAGCCCCAAGTCTCTCATCCAGGCCTCCCAGCAGAGATTCTCCAGCCTCTGATCATCTTTATGAGCCTCCTCTGGACACGCTCTAACAGCTCCATCTCACATCAAGCACATACAACCACTAAAAGAGGCTCAAAGCACGACTGACTGGGAGCAAAACCCTCCCATGAGGGACCAGAATCATAGAACCACAGAGCTGCTGTGGCTGGAAGAGACCTTCAAGACCAGCAAGTCCAAGCACTCCTCAGAACCCACATTCCCACGTCTGCCACCAAAGCACCTCCCTCAGCACCACAGCCACAGGTCCCTTAAAGCCCTCCGGGGATGGGGACTCCACCAGCTCCCTGTGCAACCTGTGCCAGTGCCCGAGAGCCCTTTCAGGAGGCTCCAGGAAGAGCTGCCCTGGCAAGGGGAAGGCTTTAGAGCCATCCCAGTGCACGGCACCAGGCACGCCGCTGCTGTGGCTCCAGCCCATGCCTGGGTCCCAGATGTGGTTCCTGATGTGTGCACTGGGCTGGGGTTTGTTCCAGGGGGAAATCAAATCCTCAGGCGTCAGCCCGCGGCCTGCCCGTGGGGCATGTGTGGATCTCCGGCGCTCAAGGCAAACATTCCTGGTGGTGCTCACAGCCACATTACACAGCCCTGCAGACAGCCAGGCCCTCCTGAATTCCCATCGGCATTCCAGCCTAATGTGGAACCGATGGGGAGCAATCAGGGCTGGATTGTGTGACATCCAAGGCACAGCACTGGTTAGGAACTGCTGTGAGGCTCACAAATCAGCACCGAATCGACAGCTTCAGCACATTGCCCAGGGCAGCAGCACGGCCGGGGCAGGCACCCCACGGTGTGCTGAGCAAACATCCAAGCAGCACCCGGAGAGCTTCGGGGTCCCCCTTAGAGCAGTCACTAGCCCATGCCCCATCCCTGCCTCTGCCTCAGGGCCCTTGGAAGCATCCTGCAGGAGCTGCAGCAGCGTGAGGCAGAGGAGGCACTGCCAGTGTGCCTCGTGCTGGCACACCGAGAAGCACTTTCAAACAGCCTGGTTCACCAGGACGCCTCACAGGGCTCCATGATTCCATGACCTCATTTAGCATAGGGATGGTACTGGGGGCTTGCAGCTAGACTCTTTCATGGGTAGAAGGTTGGACTTGATGATATTAGAGGGCCACAAAGATGACCCAAGAGTTGGAGCAGCTCTGCTGTGAGCACAGGCTGAGGGAGCTGGGGCTGTACAGCCTGGAGAGGAGAAGGCTCCAGGGGGACCTCAGAGCTGCCTGCCAGGACCTGAAGGGATCCTGCAGGAAGGCTGCAGAGAGACTTTTCATCAGGGTGTCTGAGACAGGCCAAGGGGGAATGGTTTGGAGCTGAGGCAGAGCAGGGTTAGAGTGGAGCTGAGGAAGCTGTTCAGCAGGAGGGAGCTGAGCCTCTGGCACAGGCTGCCCAGGGAGGCTGTGGCTGCCTCCTGCCTGGGGGTGTTCAAGGCCAGGTTGGATGAGGTCTTGAGCAAGCTGGGGCTGGTGGGAGGTGTCCCTGCCCGTGGCAGGGGTTGGAGATGATCTCTGAGGTCCCTTCCCAGCTGAGCCATTCCATGATTCTTTTCCAGCCTTCCTGGTTCTGTGATGCTCTGACCATGCAGGACCAAGCCCCACTGCAGACATACAGTGTGACTTGTGCCCTTGTGCAGGAGCTGGGTAAGGGTTAAACTACAACCTTTTCTTCTCCAGAAAAACAAGGAAATCTCTAAGCAACTGACAAAAATCTCCTCAG
Source organism: Picus viridis (assembly GCA_033816785.1). NCBI lineage: Eukaryota > Metazoa > Chordata > Aves > Piciformes > Picidae > Picus > Picus viridis. The sequence continues at coordinate 3,476,879 of CM066571.1, forward strand.
AAATTGTTGTGCTCAGCAGCCGCAGCTGAAAGCGTTTAGGTCATGAGCCAGAATCTGTCTTCAAAGCCTTCATCCTGCCCAGCAAAGAATGAACAAGAGATCAATTAAGATCTCATCCAGCACACTCCTAACAGTGGGAACCAAACCTCACACAAGTTCTGTACCCTTGGAACACTTCCTAAGCAAACCAGAGGGAGATTTGCACTTTCTTACCTTTCACAGGCTGCACAGATGCTGCCTCCAGCCAGGGGATGACTCCAGGCACAGAGAACAAAAACTTTGAGGAGCTGGGTTCTGGAAAAGGAAAATCTGTGAGAGGTGGCAGGGTGGTGGCTCCTCAGCAGACCTCTCCAGGTGACAGATGAGCAGGGTCTGGACTTGGTGGGATGTCACCCCCATGTGAACCCAGGGGGCACAGGGCAAGGAAGCTGCATGTGGCCATTCCCCTCTTGAATCCTCCAAGCAGCTCCCCCAGCTGTCAGCTTCATGCTAAGCAGAGTGCATGACACAACCAGGAGGTTTCATAGCCAGGGTTACCAAACTGTGCCTGCTCATCTGAAAGGGCTTCACTGCATTTATTTAGAACAGGTTTTCCTGCTGTGTTGAGAGTGTCCCACTGTGCTCCATGAAGCCCAGCTCCCTAGCCATGGGGCTGAGCATGAGGCTGGGAGCAGGGCTGGACTTCTCCAGGAGGTGGAGGTCTCTCAGATCTCAGGCCAGGTTGGCTCTCCACAAAGGTGCAGATGAAGCCTCTTGCAGTGGAGAGAATTTCATCCAGCCAGAGCTGGTGTCAGCTCCTTGCTCTATCAATGGCTGCCAGGAGTTTTTGCATGGAGAGTGGTGGGAAGAGCCTTCCCTGGCTTCCTGCAGCAGGCTCAACCCTCCTGCAGAGCTGGGTTGTATATTTTGGGGGTCCATTCTGTGACCACTGCAAAAAAAATGTCTTGAGACCAAAGGACTGAAGTCAGACACCACCCAGCTGGTAGCAGAGCTCCTTATAAATTTCAGCTGCACACAAAAGAGCAAAGGAAATAAAGGGACAGTGAACAGACCTGACAGCCAGGGGAATAAAGGAGAAGTTTGCTTAGAGGAGCCTCACCAGCAGGCTGGTTTGACTGGAATGATGTTTGCAGAGATGTGAGGTGAATGCCAACTGCTGTTCCTCGAGGGAAAGAGGATGGAGGATGCTTTGCTGGACTTCCTTGTGACTCTAAAAGTGCCTCCAAGAGAGGAACAAAGCTTACAGCAGCAAACTGCAGTCCCCAAAGTGCCTGCAGTGGGGGAAGATGAGGAGCCCAGCAGAGCAGAACTCAGCAGTGTGCAGCACAGGAAGTCTGATGCTTCTCTGTAGTCTATTTGAGTGTTTTAAGGTAGCAAATAAGTGAACCTGTGCCCTGCCTCCTTCACTCTAAGAGCACCCACATGCTCCTGCTCTAACTAGGGAAAGGAAATAGAGGGCAAAAGTGGCTGGACAAGACTCTCCTTGAACCCCTACCAGATCAAAGTGATATCTAGATGATCTCCAAGGTCTCTTCCAGCCCAACCCCTTCTATGGTTCTGTGAAAACAGAGCTCCAGCTCCACAAGAATCTCTTTTGAATGCAGCCTTTCAGTTCACTTTTATGGCACCAGTTCAGACAGAGCACAGTTACTGAGCAGCAGGAATGTCTCTGCACCCTTTTCAGTCATGTCCCTCCACAGGTTTTAGGAGAGGAATAGCTGCAGAGCTGTACCTGGAAGAGTTTTCAGAGTGATTCTCACCCTGCAGGCCAGAGCCTTTGCAGTAATCCAGCCGAGACAGGCTGGAAAGCAGCAGCTCACATTTTCATGGAGGGAAGCTGTGAGCTCGATTTGAAGGGGAAAAAGAGATGTAATTGTGCAAAGGATCAGTTTGAACTACACCGGGTAACGGAAGGGTACCTCCAGAGCCACTGATTTTGGAAGTGCACTTAGGGCTTAGCAATCAGACGAGTGGTTAACTGCTTCCAGCTGGGTTTGGAGAACCAGGTCACCTTCAGAAGGGAGCTCACTCTGAAACTTTGGAAGGCAGTGACACCCCTACCTCCCCCTTCAGCAGGTCCTCTGGCAGGAGCCACCTTTCCCTCTCATTCCTGTGAGCAATTGCTCACCAGGCTCTATTCCTGCTTTGCCTACAAGATGTTTACCCAGAGCCAGGAGGCTCTCAGGGAACTACAGCGTGGAAGGTGCTCTTGGGGCAGGTATGTGACAGCCAGGCCGTTTCCTCACTGCACCGTGATTCATCTCACTTAAGAGACATCAATGAAGACACTAACCACAGGCCCTGCTTGCTGCCTTGTGTGTGACCACTGCAGGCAGGGTGCCTGCCGAGGTTACAGATCCTTCCCCTTGGAGCCACTCCCAACTTCCTGATTATCCTTTCCCTGACCCTACACAGCCTTACAGGCTGCTAAGGATCCCTGCTTGCATTTCATTACCCTTTCCCTGGCCCTACACAGCCCTATTGCTCCCCCACAAAGCAGCCTGCACCCTGCTTGCACAGACGGCTCCAGAAGCAGCAGGCAGCTCAGACTGGAGATGGGTCGATGCCATTGCAGGACCCACCATGAATGGCAGGGAAGGGTCCCAGCACCTCGGGAGGGCCCAGCTGTTGGCTTTGGGGCAGCTCTTTGTCTGATATCTCTGAGCCCGTGGTGGGGACAGGCTGGGCTCCGTGACCCGACCGATCCGGAATGCAGCTAATGGGAAGCGGGCTGGGAGCCGGCGGTGCCAAGAACAAGCACTGGGAGATGTCAGCTGGAGCTGAAACATGATTTTCTAGGTACTGAGATCAGTGCACTTCCAGTGCTGCTACTTTACAGGTTCTCAGAGAGCTTTTCATCTCCAAAGGCCTAAAAAGCCAAGGTGTGAGCGGGGTGCAGGCTCTCCTGGCCTCTGGGGTCACATCCAAAGCACAGCTCAGGACAGCAGTTGCTAACGTGGGAAAACATCCCCAGGTGTTGACTCCCTGTCATTTCAGGATCACATCTTGCTTAGATATTCACACTCAGAAGACTGAACTCTTTCATGCTTTAGAAAATTCTCTTTTCCCCTCAAATTCAAATATGCAACCACAGGTTGCTCAGAGCCTCATCCAACCTGACCTGGCCTGGGGGTGGGTGATGAATTTACCTCCATGTCTAACCTGGAGCTCCACTTTGGACACATCCTGCTGATGCTGTCCCACACTTCTCCAAAGTCCAAGCACCACTCACTCAGTTTTACGCTGCACAGCTCCAGCTAACCTCTTGTCCACAGGTTGCGTTTGTAGGCAGCAGCACATCAGTCGGTGGCTCCTTACCAGCACAGCCCTGGAGCAGATGTTGCAAGGAGGTCACCCTTCAGGCGTGGCTTTGGCAGGTTCCAGTCAGAGCCCTGAACAGAAGACTGATCCCATGAGCCTGAGAAACAGATGATAATTAATGGGACTTGTATGACAATGGTTTTGGCTCAGTCCTCTACAGTTGAAAGAGTCAAACAAACCTGGAAGAAGTTCACCACGAGGACTGCCAGGAGGCCAGCTGTGCAAGGAGAGAGAAGCAAGCAGGGACCCACACTTCATCGTGGAAATGGGTGGAGTTCAGTCAGCAGACAAAGTGCAGACACAAAATGGACCAAAAACCTGCTGCTAAGGAGCCCTGAGGTTTCCAACCAAAGGTGATGCTGAAGCTCTGGGTGAGGCAAAGCATCTTAGAACCACAGAGAGGTGATGTCCCTGATAGCAGCCCCAGCACAATGCTTTGCTGGGGGGGGATGGTTTAAAGCTGAGCCCAGGTGAGGCTATTTAACCACAGTGAACTTCTACAGCTAACTGCAGATGCAAACCAGATGGAGCCCAAGGCAAGCAAAGCTCTCAGTGCCAGGGACGGGCCTAACCTGTTCTGGGCAGCCAGACAAGAAGTGGCCAAACGTTTAATGTCTTGAGTCCCATCAATGATTTTCCCCTTCAGTACAGCTTTCATATTTTAAAACCAGCAGCAAGAGCACAGAGCTAACTGAAAAGAAGTCCTCTGATGCAGACACCTCCTCGTGGAAAGCCCCTAGGGTGCTCAGGCAGGACTTGCCCTGGAGGAAGCCTTGCTGGCTGTCTCCAGTCACCTCCCTGTCCTCCTGTGCCCTGGTACAGCTTCTAGGAGGATCTGTTCCATGATCTTCCCAGGCACAGAGGTGAGGCTGGCAGGTTGGTGAGGTGACCATGGTGGAGATGGGTTGGTGGCTGGACTGGATGATCAGAGGTGTTTTCCAACCCAGACAAGTCCCTGATTCTCTGGCTTCAGCCCAAACCTATTCTACAAGACCCTAGCTCCATGCCATCGTTGCAGGCCAGTCTCTCAGATCCAAATTTGCCTTTCTCCTCCCTGCAAACCCCAGGATAAGGCCAGTGCTGTGCCTTTGACATGCAAATCCCCAGGCCTGCCCCAGACACAGACCAGTATCACTGGAGCTGTTAGCTACAGCCTGGAGATTCTGCTTGCAGCATTTGGACAAACAGAAGCAGAGGCTTCTCCCTGGTGATCTTCTCTTTTGCACAGATCAAAGGCTTCCCAGCCTTTCATGGGAGCCAGCTCAGGCATTAAAAGATGGCTTGGCCTTATTCAAACACCAGACCTCCACAACACTTGGAATGGAATTACAGAGCCTTAGCAAAGCTGAAGGGTAGAATTTGCACTTCTCCTTCAAGCTCAAAGTCAAACCATATTTTCAGAGACCCTTTGCTGGCTTAGGAACCACCCCAGACAGCTGAGCTGGGCAATGTCCCTCCTGGCTTTATCTCTTTGAAGGGATCAGCTCCTCACTTTCAGATGGGTTGAGTTCAGCACTTGTTAAGATCAAACCAAGCCAGCTCATAGAACACAAATGACATCCTCCATTGTCACCCCAATATTTGTACCTGTTGCTTGTCAGTAGGGGAGGTCAGCTCTACCCCTGTGAGAAAGCAAACTCAAAGTGACCCAGCTTGTGAAGAAGCCTCCAGCTAAGCAGGTGAGGTTGGCTCTGGCAGGGAAGCTACACAAGCTGTGTGAAATGGCTGTGAATTACCACAGCCCAGCAGCAGCTGCCTCCTGATGGATGCCTCCGGGGCACTGATGGACTTTGACAGCCTTGCAACCCCACAAGCACCTCGGCTCACCCTGCTGGGCACTCACACTGCAGCAGACAGCCCCGGGAGGTGCAGAACAAGCCCTGCAACAGCAGCACAAAGCAGGAGGTGTCAGGAGGAGAGCGATGCCACAGAACGCAGCTTGTCACCACCTCTGAACTCAGGCTGAGGCTAACACAGGATAGTTGCTCCAGCACCAGCCTGAGCATGATCCCAAATCAGCATTCTGAAGGCAGAATGCACCTCTGAGCCTCTGGCACCCAGCTCAGCTTTGGCTGCACTGGCAGAAGCAGCACCTGCTCACCAGGCAGGACAGACCGAAGGAGACAACCCAGAGGTTTGTTAAGTAAGAAGAAATCCTTGAGGTAAGGAAGCCACTGCATGGCAGTATGGCACTGCTGGAAAAACCTGCTCAAGCTGCTCTGTCCCAAAGCCAGGTAATAACTGGGGGGTGGAGGGGGTGTCCCCTTTTAAGAGCATCCCACTGATTCCAGCTCCCCCAGGACTGAAGGTTGTCCTTGGCTCATTTGTGTATCAGCCCTGCTCAGTGGATCTTTGTCTCTGCATGATGGGGAGGAAGGCTGCAGGGTTGGTAACAGATAGGAAACCTACCACAGGAGCAGCTATCCCAGCGAGTTCTGAGCATCTCCAAACCTTTCCTGGTTTGGGGAAGCAATCTCAGCAGTGTCTGTTGTTGGTGGCTGCCCCTGGCCGAGTCCCGCAGCACGTTGTCACCATCTCTTATTGCATCAAGCATCACCGAGTCCAGTCTGGCTCTTGCCAGAATCTTGTGATACAAAATCCTCATCTATTGCACGGCTGCCCCGAGCACAGCCCCAGAGCCTGCAGCAGGGAGCAGCTCCGAGTGCCACCAGCAGGGATGCTGCCGCTCGGCTGCGGAGGCGCTGCCCTGGCAGCCAGGGCTGGGCACAGCAGGCAGGGCTGAAGCTGAACTGGAGGAAGATGCCCAGTGGTTAAGTCCATCTTTGCCATGCAGAACAACATCTTTCCTTCTGCGGGAAGCAGAGGAAGCCCAAGGCCCTTCCCGGCACTCCTGCTCCCACAAAAACTGCTCCTGCTGACTCCCAGCCCCTTCCTCCCTTCTGCTCCCTGCATCCTGCCCTGCTCCTGCCCGCGGTGCAGACACAGCAGGGCTGCAGACACGAGTGAGGAGCTCATGTTTCTGTCATGCTGTGTGAGTACAACACATTTCAGCTAATAAATGGTCATACTGCAATCGTTCCCATTGTTTTATTACCCATAATAGGAGTCTCTGTACTTATTCATGGCACTTGCCAGGGCCCTTCGTTAGGCATTGATTTGGAGGCTACCTTGGAGCGTGCTCTGCATCAATATCAAGGTGTCATCCCCAGCCACTTGTGTCCTGCCTTGCTGGATTCATTTAATGCCTTTTTAAAGACACAGCTCCATGTGACATCATTGCACTGCCAGATTTATAACAGCCAATGAAGTCACCATTACAGCTTATCATCATTTTCCTCTCTCTCCAATGGTCTAATATGCCATTAGTCCTCCTGCTCAATTATGGATCCAGCTTCTGACAGGTAACCTTTACCTACACCACCATATTTAACTCACAGTAATGGGGAGAATTACTTTGCAGTGACATTTTGATGAATCAAGCATAAATAACTACATTTCAGGGCACTTCAGTGCAGCAGAAGTGAGAAACAGTCTTGAGAGATAAGGTTTAGTACTGGAAATGCTGCCAGTGCTGCTGGAAAAGTGGAGTCCTTCCCAGCTGTTGTTTTTTTCTTTCCATTCCTGGTTTAAAATCTTGTTATTTGTGTCTGTCTGCAGCACAGAAACCTCCCTGGCTGTGGGCAGGAGGATGAGAGGCATCCAGCAGTACGTGAGCACTACCAGCTGCACGCTGTGTTTGTGCTCCCTCTGCCCCTGCTCAGGGGGCATTCAGCTCCTCACACCAGCCCTAACACCGCTGCTGCAGAGGGCAGGTGTGGCACTCTCAGCCTTCTGGGCAAACATTGACTTTGGCACCTGAGGCACAGAAACACAGGATTGTTTTGGTTGGAAAAGACCTCTAAGACTGAGTCCAACCATTGACCTAACACCAGCACAGGCATTACACAGCACAGAGTCATTAAGGTTGGAACAGACCTCCAAGTCCAACTTTCTACCCCACACCTCCATCACCACTACACCATGTCCCCAAGTGCCACATGTGCTTGCTTTCAGAACATCTCCCAGGGAGGCTCTGGATGCCTCCTCCCTGGGGGTGTTCAAGGCCAGGCTGGACCAGGCTTGAGCAGCTGAGTGTAGCTGAGAGGAGTCCCTGGGATCTGCTCAAGAACTCCATACTTGTGTGGAGTCTCTTCCCCTTCACTCCTCAGCAATGATCCTGTTCCTCTGGGGATGGGAAAAGGACAATGCTGGAAATGTGGTGGCCTGGAGAAGCAGCAAGCCAGGGAAAGAGCAGAGAGGAGCAGGAAAAATATGGTGGGGAAATAAACCAAGCAGTAACCTTCAGATGTGTCCCTGGGTTTCACAGCACCTGTCACACACAAGGAAGATTTTTATCAGCCCCCCAGCCTGATACTTCTGCCAGCTCCATCCATCTAACTCCTGAGCTCACTGCAGAGCTCACAGGGAGGCACTGCTGTGCAGGTTGCTCTTCCCATAACATCCAAAGCATGATTTTGCTCCGGGAGCAGCAATTAACCCTCCTGGTTGCCACAAGACAAACAGCTCCTCCCATAAATTTCCATGTCAGTGTGAAGAAGAAACATGAGCTTTGGTTTTCACCTTCACACTTTTCAATCCAAGATTGCAAAATGGCACCACAGAGAAATTTGCCTTCTTGCCTCTCAGCAACAATAAAATAGCACTGAGCTGTGGTGCTGAGGGACACGGCTCAGCCCCAGCCTGGGTAGAGTTAGAGAAGGGTTGGACTGGGTGAGCTTAAAGGGCTTTTCCAGCTGATTCTGTGACAGAAGGGGAATGAAAAGTCATTTTAAATCCCCCAAGTATCCCTAAAGCAAGAGCTGAGTATCAGGCACTGGTTTAACCACGTTTTGCACTGGAGGATCAAATGTCTCTATCCCTGACAACTGCAGAGAATGAAAAAATACAAACATGAGCTTTGTGCTTTGTCACAGGGTCAGGAGATACAATCACTCACTTAAACTATTAAATGTAATGCACACAGGCACAGGGAGATGAAAAGTGCCAGTTTAAATTAGCTTGACCTGCGGTGTTGACTCCTGGGCAGATGGCACAATACCCTCTGACTGCAGGGCTGAGGAGCACACAGCAAGAGCCCATTGTGAGCTGGAGAGAAAGCTCAGGAGCAAACTCAGGCTGAGAACCAAAACCCCTGCGGCCCCCGGGGGCTCCTGGCTTCCTTCTTCCAGGGCTGTTGCGAAGTGGGATGGAGCCTTCTCCCCCTGGGCTGCAGCAGTGCCCTGCTCTGCCCATGCACACTCATTTGCTACCTCATCATCTGCAGAGCAGGCTTCAGGCTGAGGCTCGGGGCCCTAAAGCCCAGGCTGCCAAAGGGCAAGCAGCACAAGTGAGCCAAGGCAAGGCTCACTGTGCCCAAGCACTGACAGAGCTGCTGAGCCAGCTGGGAGCACTGCCGGGGCATAAAGATGAGCCAGAGCTGTACAGCCACAGGCAGTGTTTCCCATGGGACAGCCAGAGCCATCTAGAGGGCTTCCTGCCATCAGCCTGCCTCCCCTCAGCAGAGACCCAAGCACCTTCCCCACACACTCCCCATGACACCCACTGAAGACTTTTTCTTAAGTAGATTTAAAGGTAAAAGAGAAGCAAAGCAGTCACCCAGGTTCCCTTCTGCATTCCTTCCTGAAAGTGGGAGGGATGGCTCTGGAGTGAAGAGAGAACTCAGTGCCCAGCATCCTCAGAAGGAGAAGCCAGGCTGAGCAGCGACAAAGTACAGAGATGGGGGTATAAAATACATGTGAATTAAAATAAAGGAGTGAATGTTAGAGAGAAATAGAGAAATACAAATAGGTGGGAGTATAAAATAGATAAACAAAGAAATACATGAAGGTGGTAGAAATATCTACCCAGGGCAGAAGGAAAAGCAAGTCCCCTTTTTTGCAGTGCCTGGAAGCTGGCAGCATGAAGAAGGCTGGCTCCAAGCAGCCCTGATGTCTGCCCATCTGTTTCTCCACCAGCACAGGAATTTGGATCCCATGGGCTCTGAGTGGGAAGGCCACATCACAAGATGAGCGCCGAGCGCCCAGCACCCACAAGCCAGGGCCACCCACAGCTCTAAAGCTCACCTGGGCTGTGCTTGGTTATCTGGAACCAGAGGAAACGACATTCCTGAGAGCTCCTCCTGCTCTCTACAGCTCCCTGAAAGGAGGTGGAGCCAGGTGGGGGTTGGTCTCCTCTCCCTAGTCTCAGGTGATAGAAAGAAAGGAAATAGCCTGAAATTGTGCCAGGGCACGGTTAGGTTGGAGATGAGGAAAAATTTCTTTGCTGCAAGAGTGCTCAGGGGTTGGCACAGGCTGCCCAGGGAGGTGGTGGAGTCCCCATCCCTGGAGGTGTTAAAGAAATGTGTGGCCATGGCACCTGGGACATTGTTTGATGGCCATGGTGGGGTTGGGTTGACAGTTGGATGATCTCAGAGGGCTTTTCCATGGTTCTATGATCCCCTCTCCTGCAAGCCCAGAAAGCTTAACAAAGGGCAAGGGCAGCCGGGGAGGGAGCTGATGACATTGGCTGAACCTCGTGGGAAGGATGTGTGGGATGCTCTTCGTGCCATGTTTGCAGTGCTCTGCCCAGCCCTGCCCGAGTGGCTCATTCCCTGCACTCATTTTTAGGGGCTGAGCTAATCCTGCAGGAAGCCAGGCAGTGATTTATCCACAACACATATCCGCCCCGAGCAGCTCCTGCCAGTGACCACACTTTCCATTTTCTGCTGGGGCCACAGCAGAATCCTGTTCTTTCCTCTCTCCCTCCAAGGCCTTTGTTGTTTCACAGAGCAGAGAGCTGGGGATGGGCTCATTTCAAGGGAAGAACTGGAAAAGAGGAGAGCTTTCTGTCACCTACAAGTCCTCTCTGACACTACAGTGATGCCACCTCACAGCCTGGCAGCACTCTGCCTTGCACGAGGGGCTGCACCACCCTCTGCAGCTTCCTCAGGCATTTGCCTTCTAGAATCATCCTCTCCCTTTGCTCCACAGCTTGAAGAGGTTCTGCACACCCAGACCTGCTGGCCAGAGGGGGATTTGTAGCCCTGGAGCAGGCTGCCCAGAGAGGTTGTGGAGTCTCCTTCTCGGGAGAGATTCCAACCCCACCTGGGCAAGCTGCTGTGGGTGCCCTGCTGGCGCAGGTGAGGTTGGACTGGATGTTCTCCAGAGGTCCCTTCCAGCTCCACCATGCTGGGGTTTGGTTCACTTTCAGCACAGAACATCTCCTGAGGTGTGGATGATTCCCCCACAGTTTTCAGTGCACAGGAGGATGATTTGTGTTCTGTGTCTGCTTTGTTCTGAACACTAAATCTCTTTACCCCCAGACACTGCCTGGCCTCAAGGTCAGTAAGAAGTTTGGGTTGAGCCTTCACCGAGCTGAGGCATTCTAGCACCTGCCTTGTTAGCTTAAAGCCCCCACTGAAGTTTAAACAGCAGCTGTGTTGTTGGGCAGTTTCCATCCATCTGAAGAAGGAAAACCACTCCCAGGCTGATCTCCCTGACCAAGTTTCACCATGAGCATTGAAAGCACTGCCACTGCTGACTGCTGGAGGGCAAAGCAGGGTCTGTGTGTGCTAATCCAGGGCTCTGCAGCCCAGGGCAGCTCTCTGTGCACTCACAACACCTGCCCCCTGCTCAGCACCTACACCCCAGGGAACATGGGGAAGGGGAGAAGGGCTGCTCTCACTCCAGACAGAGCTTCTGCCAAAGGCTGAGGCTGGGCTTATCCCAAGCTGGAGCTGAAGGTCCCATCAGAGAGCACTCAGAGCTTAGGGAATATTAAAAGCTCCCTCCCAGTTCAGAGCAAGGAGAGGCCTCTAAGTAGGGCAGATCTCCATTCCTGGCTGTCAGAAGGCTGAGCTGTAACATGAGCTGGGCTCCGTTTGCTTTTCCATTTATATAAAACCCTTTTTGTTTCTTTTGTTGTAAACTTAGACCTCCACAATAAAGCCTGGAGGAAGGGGGAGGGGAGGAACACTGCCTGCCTGAAAGATGGAGTTTGTTGTTGGACCACCTCACGCAGCACACAGCCCCCAGCTATCTGCCCAGCTTCCAGCAGCCCCTCCACACCAGGCACAACATCTGAAATCACCAAGGACTGGTCCACATCCAGAGAAACCAACCCAGTCCCTGCCCTGCACTGCAGAGGAAAGACCAAAGCACAATGGGAAAGAAGAGGAGGCAAAACCATTTCCTTCACAACACTCAGAGAGCAAATCAGGAGAGACATTTGAGATGGAAAGATCCTGGCAAATCAAGACTTCAAAGGCAGCCTGTGGCAGAGAGGAGGAAATCAATAGAACAGGCATGGAGTCAGCATATTAAGCACTGGCCTCACTGATGGCAAAGGGAGTGGCAAACCTGGGAGACAAGAAGATAAATCTGGAAGAGGCTCCAGCAAGCTGCCTGCGGAGGAGAAGCAGACACAGGGGAAGTCACTGGACAAATAAACAAGAGGAATGTATTGGTCATACAATTGTTTGGGTTGAAAAAGCCCTCAAGAGGAATGTATTGGTCATACAATTGTTTGGGTTGAAAAAGGCCTCTGAGCTCATCCAACCATCAGCCCAACACCACCATAGCCACCAAACCATGGCCCCAGGTGCCATGGCCACACGTTTCCTGAACACCTCCAGGGATGGGGACTCCACCACCTCCCTGGGCAGCCTCTGAGCAGAGATGAGTTAATGGCAGCACAGCAGAAAAGCCAACAGCTTCAGCACGCTGAACTCCCCTCTGCTCAACCAGCCTCACTCCTATTTTCACCCCACTTCTCTTTCATTTCATATCTTCTTTTCCTTTCCTTTCCTTTCAGTTGTTCCAGAGCCCACAGTGGCAAGGTTGAGTTCTGGCCAAGTTTCAAGATGAAATTTTATAGCTGAGATAATATAAACTGCTGTAAAACCGAGGAGCAAAAGGCTGCCAATTATCTTCAACAATAAGTGGGAAGGGGAAGATTGCTCCCAAAATAAGGCCCTTTCCCTCTCCTCATTATTAACAGGTGCTGAAAGAGATCCCCTTTTTTCACAGGTGCTGTTTCTCCTCTACCTCTCCTTGCTGCTGATTTATAAATATGTTTTATACCTTATTTATATATTTATAAACCACCCCCTGCCTGTCTCTGTGCTGTTAAATGCTTAAGGTGTGTTTTACACCTTATTTATATATCTTAAGCACTTAACAGCACAGAGACAGGCAGGAGCTGGTTTACAAATGAGGTATAAAATACAGCTAAGCATTGAGGGGCAGAGCCACGCTCAGGGCTTGGTTTCTGCATTATTTATGTGTTTATAAAATATAGCTGAGCATTAAAGAGCAGAGGGAGAGGCGGGGTGCAGGCTCAGCCCCCCCAGCAGCACAGCCCCAGCCCTGTCATTGCCCCTTCTCTGACTTCTAAGCCCCAGCAGCAGAGCAGAATCCAACCCGCAGAGCAACAGGATCCCTCTCTGTAAAATTTGGTTTTAAATGTCAAGCAGCGGCTGCGACACTGATCAAAAGGTGCCCAACAGCAGCAGCATCTCTGTTATTCCGCATTTTCTCGCTTGTAAACGCCGGACAAAACCTCTTTTTGTTTGTTGATGTGAGCGTTTTAACAGGAAACAGGAGTTCAGGCACCAAAAAGCACTTTTTCCCTGCCTCCCCCAGCATTTGGCCATTGTGCGGTGACTGACAGCCACCCCAATGTCTATAAACACCCCCGAGCCTCCCCGGCGCAGCGCTCGGCCCCGCGCCCCAGCGCCCAAACACGGCGCGGGCTCCGCGCTCAATAAAATTCCTTCTCATTCCGCCCCAGGTTGCCATGTCTCTGCAAACAGAGGCAGCAAAGCGGGGCTCTGTGTCAGACAGATTTTCATTTTCAGCCCCAGCCCGAGCCCTACAATGTGGACACAAGCAAACAAACCCTGCCCCGAGCCTAGCAACCCTGCGCCGGGGCAGGCGCTGCGCGGCGGGCGCGGGACGGAGGCTCGGGGCTGTTCACACATGAATAAAGAAGATTAAGATTTCCTTTCAAAGACCTGAAGCCTTTCTGACAGCCTGTGTCAACAGCCCTGTCTGCCTCTCAATGTGAAACAGCGGTGCAGCACAGGTTCCCACAGGGAGGTCTCGCTGATTAGCATGCTCGACACTTCCACTCCGTGTCACTATTTAATGGAAGAATGAGGGTGCAAAGTTGTGCAAACTCTCCCTGCCCACGGTGAAAGAGACCCTGCTGCAGGCGCTGCAAGGCAGGGCCAGGCCAGCTCACACCAGCACCTACACCCCGCTGCTCTCAGGAGAGCCTGGGTGTGCTCACAGAGTGGGTTGGGTTGGAAGGGACCTCAAAGATCATCCAGTTCCAACCCCCTGCCATGGACGCCTCCCACCAGCCCAGGCTGCTCAAGGTCTCGTCCAGCCTGGCCTTGAGCAGCTCCAGGGAGGGGACATCCACAGCCTCCCTGGGGAACCTGTGCCAGAGTCTCCCCACCCTCACTGGCAAGAATTTCTTCCTCCTCTCCACTCTCAATCTCCCCTCTCCCAGCTCAAAGCCATTGTTCCTCATCCTGGCACTCCCAGCCCTTGTCAAAAGTCCCTCCCCAGCTCTCCTGGAGCCCCTTCAGGTACTGGAAGGCTGCTCTGTGGTCTCCCACCATGCTGGGATGCTGTGAAACAGTTCAGATCACATTTTTCTGAAGGAATGACAGCACTGAGTCCCAAACACATCCTGATGCTATTCCTGACTCAGATCCTGCAAACACACTTAGGGAGCTGTCAGAGAGCCAAGGGAGAGGTCCCAGTGAAGGTATTTGCACCATGCAGATGGGGCCACATGCAGCTTGCAGTGCAAATTTCCGGAGCTAAAAGTAATAGGGGGAGGGGAACTCCCCCCCAGCTCCTTCAATCCTGGTGTAAATTCTGATTCTAGGGAATGAACTGAAATGCTGAGTGCTGGGTGAGCCACTGCCTGGGTGAGCACAGATTGCTTTGCTACCCATTGGCTCACCCATCTCCACCCCCAGGATTCATTTTGATATCCTCATGTGGAAAAGGGCAGAAGGCTCAGGGCAAACCACCCTACTCTAGCAAGGAACTGATTGTCTCTTGGTGAAGAGAGTTAGGAAAAGCTCCAAATTTGTCTCAGTGTTGGGCTTCAAACAGCAACACCCAAGGAGAAGGGTCCTGAGAGCCAAGTCCTCGCTCCTGCCATGGCAACAGAGACCTCCAGCAGGAAAATTATAGAGAATAGAGATTTTTTTCCCCCAAAAAAAAAAAACATTGCCAAGATTTGAGACCAGGTTGAAAAGATCTGCAGCAGTGAGGGACTTGCTGGTGGCTGTCATTGGGATCATGCAGCTGAAATGGAATCACAGAATTTCAGGGGCTGGAAGGGGCCTGGAAAACTCATCCAGTCCTACCCCCTGCCAGAGCAGGGTCACCTACACCAGATGACACAGGAAGGAAATGACTGCTTGGTGGCTCTGCTGTGACACTCAACATGAGACACAGAGACAGGCTGAGAGACCTTGTAACTAGAAATAAACAGCTGAGACAAGGAAGGGTAACCAGGATTACAAGGCTCAACCTTAATGCATCCAAACCCTGCCTCGAGAGCCGTGTACTGCACACAGCCATGACTCAGAGCCTTCCACCAGGATCTGCTCAGCAGATGCTTTGCACAGGATCACTCATCCCTTCCCCGCTGTCTGAGAGCCCTAATTGAGTGTGTGAAAGCTAACACAGCCACACCAGCCGTGCACTTCCTTTCATCCTGCTCTAGTGCATCCCAGAGAAACAGGCAAGGCCTTTAATTAGCTCTTTTGGAAGCAGGACACTCTGAGTCCAACAATCAGTTCCTGGCCGGCGCTGCCTTCTGTCAAGCAGGAATGCAGCTTGGTGCACTGCAGTCATAACTCATAACACACTCAGCTGTGCTCTCAAGGCTGCCTGCTTGCTTAACAGGAATGAAATGTCATTTCAAGTTTTGATTTGCTCCACTCAGATTGGTCTAGACGTGGAGAGAGCCATGACACAGGTCCCAGCACAAGGAGAAAGCAGCAAAGGAGAGGTAGGAAGGGAGCCTGGCTGCTCTCCCCTGCAATCCCAGCTATTTATAAGTATTCCCTGGGAGAGGGAAGGCTGGGTTCTAGCAACAGCCAGTGGCAGGCCTATAAATAAGCCACCAGTGCCACTACCAAAGCAAATAAAGCCACCAAGCACAACTGCTCAGCTCTCGCAAACCCACGCCCTCACCTTTGCCACTTGATCATTTTTCCCCCCTCAAGTTCCTCTCCTCACTGTCTCCAGGGTCTCGGGATGCAGCCTTTTGTTTTGCTTCCTTTGATTTGAGACAGATGCATCTCCTGGAAGCAAAGAGGCTTTGGAGGATTCCAAGAGCAGGCTGCACTGCTGGCGAGAAGCCCTCAGAGCGTCCTGGGGACCCCTGCCTAACGTCACCCACGGGCAGGGACCCAGCAGCAGAGCACCCAGGTACACCTCAACAGCAGGGGAAACTTCTTGGGTGTGAGGGTGATGGAGCCTTGGAGCAGGCTGCCCAGAGAGTCTCCTACTCTGGAGACTTTCAAGACCCACCTGGGTGTGTTCCTGTGCGACCTGCCCGGGGTGACAGCAGGCATGGACTCTAGAGTCTCCAAGAGGGCCCTTCCAACCCCTACCATTCTATGATTCCATGCTCGGGGGATCAAAGAAAAGAGACATCCTGGGTCAAGCTTTGGGTTTCCTTAATACCTTGTCAAAATAGTGAAGTGTTTATCCTGGAAACCAAAATCTCTTCCTTTGAGATGCTCTTTGCAGCACCTCACATCTCTTCTCACTCCTTGATCCCCCTGCTCAAGCCACCACTTCCACTGGGGTTCTGCAAGGTCTCCTCTTGCTCTGTGGGCTGCGGGCTGCTGACATCCCCTAGGGCAGCTTCTAAGGACATTCTGGGTTGGGCACTGGAGGTTTCTGAGGACACCTCAGGAAAGGTGGCACCTGCAGAGCAGCCATTCTGCAGAAGGAAGCCATTTAGTGCTGGGCCCAGCAGCTCCCTGATGTCCTCACAATTTCTAGCACACTCAGCACTCATTCCCTTTACGCATCTTGATCCTAATCCTGAACCATCCAGCTTGAAAAGAGGGTGTTTGCAGGCTTCTCTACAACTTCATAGCAACATCTGCACCAAATGCTGTGGGAATGCTCCCACCCCAGCTCCAAAACCATCCAGGATTTAATAAGAGAGTTGTTTATGTTGGTTAAACAACAGCCAGCTATTGGGAACAGATTCAGGGAGAACAAACAGCTCTGGAGAGCAGAGTTTGGGTTTATTGCCTTGTCCTGAGCATGTTCAAATAGAGTTATTAAAGGAGTTTATTAGGCTGTAATAAATCTCTGAGCCTGGAAAGCTGCTTTGGGGTAGCATCTGAGGGCACAACACTAAAGCCACCTATTAGCATTTTGACATCAACCTGTCTGAGGAACAACTGATCAGCAGGAACAGCACCAACAGGAAACATCAACCAGTTACTGACCTGCTGATCTGAGACCTTCTCCTGCCTGCAAGAGCAATGATTTCACACTGCCACTCACAGACTGGAAGGGGAGAAAGAGGAAGAAAACTCCATGCAGAGTGCAGGCAGGTAGAGGTCATGCACTGGCTGAAGAATATTCTCCCCTCTCTCTATCCCCCATCCTCCCATGCTCACACACCGCTGCCTGCCTCTTCGATAAGGAGGGTGGGGAGACTCTGGCACAGGCTGCCCAGGGAGGCTGTGGCTGCCTCCTGCCTGGGGGTGCTCAAGGCCAGGCTGGATGAGGCCCTGAGCAGCTGAGTCTAGCTGAGAGGTGTCCCTGCCTGTGGGCTGGACTAGATGATCTCTGAGGTCCCTTCCAACCTGAGACACTCTATGATGAATTATCAGCTAGGATGGGGTCAGAGCATGACTGAGGACAGCCGTGGGAGCTGCGAAGCTCTTTGGTAGGTTTAGCAGAGCAGCAGTGCAGCAGAGCTGAAGAACACAGCAAGAGCAATCATAAAGCCTTATTGTCAGTGCTGGAAAAACTCAAGCCTGCTGAGCAGCCTCACCTTTAACAAAACAGTCACTTTTTCCACCAGTGAAATATTGGGTGATGTGGTGGCTGGGAGCAGGCTGAGGTCTGATCTGCCTGCCTAGCCTTTGGTGGGTAATTCATTTGGATCCTGCACACCTCAGCCAGATGTTTGCATTTAATAGGTCAGGGAGCCTCATAAGCAAGTCATTCTTTAACAGCAGAATTGGGCATTTCAGCATCTCCCTCTCTCCTTCCCCCCCAGCAGCAGACATGGTGTCACACACACACACTTCCAGCACTTGTGTGCAGCACACTGCAGGCATTTCACAGCTCTCAGGGCTGCACACAGAAGACTGATGTCATTTTTTTTGCCGTTTATGAGAGGTCTGACTGGAGGTTTCCAGGATACAAAGGTTTGAGTATTCTCTATCTGGGGCAGATTGGGAGGTGAAGCAGAAGGGAAAAAAAAAACCAGTCAGTCATGTTTGGAACCTGATCCAGGGGTGACACAAGCACCACAGCAGGCATCTGTGGAGTCCTCCTGGCTGAGTGAGTCAGGGCTGCACTCATTAAACTGCACTCGCAGCCAGACACTCCAGCGAGCTGTCACGGCTCTTTCATGTCAACCTGGAGGGACTTCACTGGGCTGAGGATCAGCTCCAAAGCTGCTTCTTTTCATGTTCATTTTCTTCACTGGGTTTAGCATCGTAGAAGAACTGCTGAGGCTCTTCTGAACACTAAACACCCCCAGCTCCCTCAGCTGCTCCTCACCAGCTTTGTTGCCCTTCTCTGGACACACTCCAGCCCCTCAGTGTCCTTCTGGCAGTGAGTGGCACAAAACTGAACCCAGGGTTGCAGGCCTGGCCACACCAATGCACATCCCTGGACCTGCTGGCCACAGTCTTCCTGTACCACTACATCAGGGGTGGCCACCAGGAGGATGGAGACTCCCTTTGTACAAGGAGACCTAGGGAAAAGAGAAGTGCTGATGGGGACAGGTTACTGCTGGGGACATTCCCATTGACTCCAGATCAGAATTTTCCTCCATGAGCACAGTCAGACACTGAATCATCTCCCAAGGGCAGCAGTGGAGTCCTCTGCATGGGACAGCTTTCAGCCTCAGCTTGCCAGGCTGATGGGCCAGCTCCTTTCAGCTGCACCATCACCTAGCAAGGCTGGGGCAGATGAGCCTTGGGGTCCCTTCCAGCCTGGCACTCTGTGACCCTGCTGAGCACACTGCTGGCTCCTGCTCAGCCATCAACCCACAGCCCCAGGTGCTCCTGCACCAAGCAGCTCTCCACCCATCCTCCCCCAGCACCACAGGGCTGCAGGGTTGCTGTGGCCCAAACGCAGCACTCAGCACTTGGCCTCATGGCTCAGCCAGAGCTGGCCCAACACTTGTGCCTTGCCTCCCTAAGTCAGCACTCCCTGTTCTGAGTGCTTCAGAGGGATGGCAATTACAGGGTCATTAAGAAACACCACAACATACCTGGAGGTTGAACTAATTAATGTTCTTTGGCAGCTTTAACCCCGGCGGCGCTGAGCTGAGCGCCTGCACCCTTCCCGCTGCCGCCGGGGCCATCCCCACAGCCCTGACAGTGCTGCTCAGGCTCCACTGCCAGAAGTGTTATGAGCTTGGAGTCAACACTTTAGGAGCAGGTCTCTGTTTTGGGAGGCAAAAGGCCAACTTTTAATTTCTCTTATTTGCCACTGGCTAAACTGTGTCATTTCCTAAACATTCCTGACTTTGAAACTAGAGCCCAGCCTGGCTGCAAGAGGCTGGAAAACACTGCAGGCACTGCCAGGAGCACAGAGAGGTGGGGGCCATGCAGTAGAGGCAGGACCCAGGGCTTTCTGCTCCATCTGAATGCTGACAGCAGAACATTTCTGTGCTCATTCCTCCCTGTTTTGGGTTGGTTGGTGGGGGCTTGGCCCTGGCTGGCTCTAAGCAGGATTCTGGTTAACTGCCTTTGTAGTTCTGTATTCCTGACAGAATCACAGAACAGGTTGGAAAAGACCTTGAAAGCTCATCCAGTCTAACCCCCTGCAGTCAGCAGGGACATCCCCCACTAGAGCTGGTTGCTCTCAGCCTTAGCCAGTCTGACCTTGAATATCTCCAGGCATAGAGCCTCAGCTATCTCCCTGGGCTACCTGTTGCAGACTTCCAGCAGCCTCCTGGTGCACAACTTGCTCCTCACATCCCATCTCAATCTGCTCTGCTCTCATTTCAGACCTTTGCCCTTGGTCCTGTCTCTCTGAAGCCTTGCTGGAGCCCCTTCAGGTACTGGCAGGCTGCTCTAAGGTCTGCCTGGAGCCTTCCCTTCTCCAGGCTGATCACAGAGGTATAAAGTCACCAGAACAGCCTGGGGCAATGGCCCTTTGTTTCCAGTGGGCAGCTTAAAGCTACTGAGCACTGAGGTGCCCGTACAAGTGTCCAAGCCAGCAAATAACCTTAGTAAGTGATGTCAGCAGCTCCCCATGAGGAGCCCCAGCCTTACAGCCTTTTATTCAACAAAGATTATAAAAGAAGCCATAACTCAGGTGCTGGGAGCTAATTAACATCCTCCTGCAGCCAAAAGTCCACTCTGCACTGCCACTGCAGCCCCATTTTGTGCTCCTGTCTCCAGTGCAGTCACTGGGACATGGGACTGGTGTGGCCATGCCCTGGGAGGCAGGCAGCTCACTTCCAACCCTGCCCCCCGCATTTCTGGATTCCATTTCACCCCCAAGGAAATGCATCTGACCCTCCCTGGACAGCAAAGGAACTGCTGAAGATAAGCAGTAGTTGGGGGTGCTAAATCAATGTGCAGTCAAAGGCTGCTTGCTGTGCGCTGATCATTTATGGCCAGGTTTGACTGCTGTAGCTCCCAGCAAATCCTGGAGTCCTGCTCTGATGAAAGTATTCCAGAGAGGGAAAAAAACCCAAAAGGTGCTTAGGCATCATTTTGAGAGACTCTGCTGTACCTTCAGGCTCTGTGGAGTCTTCATCCTCAAGATCATTTTTCACTGCAGGGAACTTCCACAGCAGTGCAGGAGGTGGGCAGGAGCCTCGGCCACGGCACAAGGGGAGCTCTGCACTCAGAGGGAGAAGGGAGGACAGAGGCATGACCCAGGGCAAGATTGCACCAAGAGGGGTGGGGGTTTGGAGGAGCTCCATCACAGCCCACTCCATTACCTTAGACAATCCCAGCTGGCACCGTGAGCCAGGCAGGCAGCCATAGGGAGATGGAGCTGGAAAGGGTCTCAGAGCCTGGGGTGGGCCATCCCTTACAGCGTGGCAAGAGAGGCAGAGCCACAGAGCACAGAACTGCTCTGGCTGGGAGACACTTGTCTGGGCATGGAGCCCAACCCTTACCCCATCCCTGCCAGGGCACCACCAGCCCATGGCCCTCAGCACCACATCCACACAGCTTTGAAACCCCCCAGGGATGGGGGCTCCACCACTGCCCTGGGCAGCCTGGGCCAGGCTTTGGTGACCCTTCTGGGGAAGAAATCGTTCCTCATATCCAACCTGGCACAATCTGGGGGTTTCCTCTTGTCCTATCCCTTGGGAGGGATAGGGAGCTCTTCTCCCTAGGGAGAAGATAACAACCTCACCTGGCTACAACCTCCTTTCAGGGAGCTGTAGAGAGCAATGAGATCTCTCCTCAGCCTCCTCTTCCGCACACTGAACACCCCCAGCTCCCTCAGCTGCTCCTCCCCAGCCCTGTTCTCCAGACCCTTCCCCAGCTTTGGTGCCCTTCGCTGGACCCCCTCCGACCCCTCAATGTCCTTCCTGGAATGAGGGCCCCAAACCAGAACCCAGTATCCAAGGCATGGCCTTAAATCAGCTCAAGCCACCGTGGGAGAGGACCTCTGACCTGTGTCACTGACACCTGCCAGCTACCAAGCCCCAGCAGTGCTGGGTTCAGAGACCTGAACCTTGCCACTGTGAGAACGGGGCAGGTTTCCAAGCAGGAGGTGCTCAGTACCATGCCATTTGTCTGCAAACCACCCAGGCCACGGCAGCTCAGGACTGACTGAGCAGGCAGATGGATGCCACAGACCTTGCCCCTCAACCTCCACCTGACAGCAGCAAACCAGACCTGCAGCCTCCAGGCGCCCTGAGAGAAGTTAAAAACCACCAACCCCCCCAGGCCCCCATCCCAGCCTGCTCACTGCACAGCTTGTGCAGCAGCTGAGGCTGCTGCTGGGGCTGCAGGCAGAGCTGCCCTGCACAGGACCATGAGAAGACGATGTGCGGCTGCACCTACCCTGGAGAGCTGTGCAGCCCAGCAGAGCGGAGCTGCGGCCGGGCAGGACCCGAGTGGCCGCGGTCAGGGCGACAAGAGGGTGGTTCAGAGCAGCTGTGAGCCGGCCACGGGCAGCTGGTGCCGGGACGCAGTGGGGCTGCCCTGGCCGAGCTCCAGGAGCACGCTTTGTGATGGCTCTTGGGGCTGAGTCTCCTCGGGAGGGCTCCCGCACGGCCCAGGCTCCAACACTGCTGAAGATGCTCCCATGCACAGGTGCTGCTGCAGAGGAGGAGGTGGCCTGGCTGGGAAGCTGGCAGCAGTTTGTGTGGGGTCAGAGAGGATCCTCATGACCACTACTGCACTTCCAGAGACAAGGCAAAACCCCCTCTGGTGCCTGCCCTTGCCTTTGTTGATGGCACAGTCTCCTCATGGCCAAACCCCTGAGCCTTCTGCATCCTCTGCTTTACTGCAGCATTTTGCCTGAGGAAAGGCTTTGGATCAGGCTGATAGATTCCAAATTCTTCAGCTCCTTTGGGAGCCATAAATCATGAGTACACAGAGCTTGGCTGATGTAAGGGAAAGCAAATACACGGAAGAATGTGGACTTGTTAGAAGAGTAGGTTTGGAGACAGATTGAACCTCAGGTCCTGTTGCACTGATGTCATCCACAAAGGTGGGGCACAGCCTGTGAGGGACTCCAATGTTTTGTGGGTTCCTGTAAAACTTGGCCAAGGACAAAGGCCCAGTTCAGCCTAAGCAGCTAATAAATAGTTCTGGATAGCTCACCTCGTGTCTCATAACAGCTGGAATTAAAACACAAAGCCAGGCCAAGGAGGACAGAACATAAAGCAAGGCAAGGCTGCCCTCTGCCTCCTGCACTGCAAGGGATGGAGGAGTGGTGGAAATGGGCACTTGTGAGAGCACAGCCACAGAAATGGTTGGCTTGGGAGAGACCTTTCAGATCGTGGAGCCCAACCCTTACCCCAACACTGCCAGGGCACCACTGAACCCTGGCCTTCAGCACCACATCTCCACAGCTCTGAAACCCCTCCAGGGATGGGGAGTCCAAATGGCTGAGCCCACAGCTGACAGAGCTCAGCCCAACTGAGCCCAGAACTGGCAGAGCTGAGCCCAACTGATCCCACAGCTGGCACAGCTGAGCCCACAGCTGGCAGAGCTGATTTGCATTGAACGTTTTGGCTGGGACTGGCCCTTTTCTAGGATGTTTCAATGCTCTTTTGTGACTGCAAGGCAACCCCTTGGTGTCAGCATGCCAGTGTTCCCAGCTGCCCTGTAGGGATCCAGGCAGACCTTGCTAAGGCAGGAGGAGCATTGGGAGAGGAGGAAGGATGAAGATTTTCAGGGGACAGCCTCTGCCCTGCTCTGCTGGCCGCTGGTTTGCAGTTCAGTGAAGTGATTTAGCCAGGACGTGAAAGGAGCAGCCTCTCCCAAGCCCCAGTGACTGACAAACCAGAGCCTGAGCTGACAGCTTTTGGCTTTTAACCTCTCTCTGAGAGGCAAAGTGTGTTTGTGGCTGGTGTCTGGGGTAGGAGGAACAAGAGAGACAGCTGATGAGGACAGCATCACTCAACAGTAGCCCTAATTACACTGCAGCTGCTTTGATCTTTAATGGCTTGTTTCAGAGGCTTGAGCTGGGAACCCTCAGGCCCCTGCCTGCGGGACTCCAGAAGTCAATTGAAAAGAGGAACATTTTAAAGTGTTCCTCTGCTACACCAAGTATCACACCCTGGACAGCAGCTGCTCTGGGCCTGCAGGAGAAGGAATCCTCACAGAATGCAAACAGGCTGAGCCCAGGCTGGCAGAGCTGGGGCTGCACAGCCTGGAGAAGAGAAGGCTGCAGGGAGACCTTAGAGCAGCCTGCCAGGATTTGAGGGGGCTAGAGGAGAGCTGGGAAGGGGCTCTTGACAAAAGCATGGAGTGATAGATGAAGGGTGATGGCTTCAGCCTGGAAGAAGATGGCTTGAGAAGAGACAGGAGGAAGAAATTCTTTACACTGAGGGTGAGGAAGCACTGGAACAGGTTGCCCAGAGAAGATGTGCAGGCTCCAGCCCTGCAAGAGTGCCAGGACAGGCTGGAAGAGGCCCTAAGTACCCTGGGCTGGTGAGAGGTGTCTCTGCCCATGGCAGTGGGCTGGAACTGGATGATCTTCAAGGTCCCTTCCAAGCCAAGCCACTCTGTGGATCTTCAGCAATACCTGAAGTGCCCCAGCTTAAGGCAGGGAATTAAACACAGAGCAAATGAGAGTCACAAGGGGGATGTGCGGAAAATAATTACAATGAGGAGGTTGGTGGAAAGGATCCAAGAAAAGCTTTGGCTAAAGGAGCTCTGAAGTGCATTTCATCTGCGTTTACCCTTTGAACACTACAGCACAACGTTGATATTGTTCCCTTCCAGCCCACCTGGGCAAGGGGGGATTTAGCTCTTCCATGGCTCCAAAGGGCCGAAAAATAAGATTGGAAATAAATGTCAAGCTGCCAGCTAAGGCCATGTTTAATCTGCTTTGGAGCAGTCATTTTTAACAGCATTAATGAGAGGCACAGAGACTGGGAGGATAAATCCTCCTGGAGTGGTGTGCCAGGGGTGGGAGGGCTGAGCCTTGTACCTGCTCTGCACAAGGACCTCAGTCACAGCCTCTGCCTCCTCTTTGCCAGCCAGGCCCAGCACAAATAATGCAGAATTTCTGTTCCTTGGCTCTAGAGCACTCCAGAAACACGTCAGAGCCATTTATCAACCTCTGCAGATTCATTTGCACAGTGCAAAACATGGCAAAAAGAGCTCTTGCCAAAGCCTGCCCCTGTCCATCCTCTGCCAGCACCGGGTCCAGAGGAGCTGAGCTCAGCTGAGGGGGTGTGAGGGGGGCACACAATGGGCTGTGTTGGAAGGGACCTTGAAGATCATCCAGTCCCAACCCCCTGCCATGGGCAGGGACACCTCCACCAGCCCAGGCTGCTCAAGGCCTCATCCAGCCTGGCCTTGAACACCTCCAGGGAGGGGGCAGCCACAGCCTCCCTGGGCGGCCTGTGCCAGTGTAAACTATTTCAGTCTAATTTCCACTCTCAATCTGCCCTCTCCCAGCTTCAATCCACTCCCCCTCACCCTGTCATTCCAAGCCCTTGTCAAAAGTCCCTCCCCAGCTCTGCTGCAGCCCCCTTCAGGCAGTGGCAGGCTGCTCTAAGCTCTCCCTGCAGCCTTCTCCTCTCCAGGCTGACCAGGCCACCCCCTCTGAGCCTCTTTCAAGTCTTCTATTACTCAGGAAATTGATTTTCCTCCACGATCGATTCTGAGCAGCAGACAACTTGTGGCACCTGTTCCAGGAGAGCTTTGTGTCCCCTTTGCATGGTGGAGATGTCACAAGAAGCCCTGTGCCAGCAGAGCCAGCCCATGCCAGCCCAGCCCACGCCAGACAATCCCTGGTTGCTCCAAGCCCTTTGCAGCAGATTTCTGCTCCCACAGGGCTGAGCTTTACAGGCACAGGGAGGCTGGAGAGAGAGAGAAAGGGAGCCCTTGGCTGGTGGGTGCAGGCTTCATCCACTCCCTGCAGAGCTCACCGGGAAGCCAGCAGGAATGAGGATGCCAGTTCCTGATAGGATTCCATGCTAGAGAGCTAATCCCAACCTGCCCTGCAAACAGCAGCATCCCAGATCATTTACCTCCCACCCTTGCCAGGCTTTCCCTTTCTCTCAGCTGAGACAGGACTCAAACCCAACTTCAAACAGCAGAGTGGTCTCTGAAATGCAGCTACTGTCTGCTCCACACTTGCAGCTTTTCTCTCAACTGCTGCCAAGAGAAAAGCTCCCCCAGAGCCAGCAAGCCTGTGTGGAGTCATTTGTAGCCCCCTAAAACACACCAAGGTCTGAACCTTCCCTGCTCCCTGGCAGGGCTCCCCACAAGCAGTTTGTTGTTGCTGGGCCAGCACCAAACTGTGCTGGATTCCCACCTGTGAGCCCTGCTTTGATCAGAGCTGTGAGAGATCTGAATGGGTCCTCACCAGCCCCCCTGCTGTGGGAGGGGGCTGCAAGCAGAGGGTCCCCTGGCAGCCCCAGGAAGGTGTAAGGGGGTGGTGGGGGTGGAGAGGACAGGGAGGTGCCAGGCTGGGGCTGGCGTGACTCTGCACACACCAGCACTGCCTGCAGCACATCTCCCCCTCCTCAGCTCAGACATTCCAGGGCTCCATCGCTGATCAAACTCAGATCTCCAAAGGCTGCAGCCAGGAAGCCTGGTTTCAATCCACCATGGAATGGGGGCATGGGTGAAGGGAGGGGAAAACAGCCTCAGCTGAAGATGTTGAGATCAGCTCTGGAAGAGCAGCACAGAGCATTGCATCTGTGGTGTAAAACCCATCAGTGCACGAGCCCAGGATGTCCGCTCCGAGAGACAGCACCGAGCCGTTGCTGTCCTGCTCACACAAGGGGAACCCCAGCTGCAAAAAGAAGGGGGAGAAGTTTCCTCTCCAAATCCGGGGTTAAGAGCTCTGCCCTCAGCCTTGCTCCAGTCTGCAGTGCAGCAATTAACAAGGTAACAGCACAGAGAAGTCAGCAGGAGGAAAATCATGGCACAAGCTCTGGGATGTTGTCATCTGGAGGTGTGAGCTAAAGCTTCAAGGGTTGCCAGCAACATCTCCACACACTTCTTGCACAGCTTACAGCTATCAGTGTACATGAAAATGATGCTGTGGTTTACATCCCATAAACCTGTCCCTGGACACCTTTCTGTCATCACAGATTTCAAACCCACAGGCTGGAAACCAGCTGGCACCTTGGAGACCTCGACAGTGCCACAACCAGGCAATGATGCTCCCAAGCCCTCAGCCTGCTCAGAAAGGATTCCAAGAGATCCATTTCTCACCTCTGTGCCATCCATCAGCAGCTCCCAGGGCAGCTTCCATGGTGCTGGAGCTGCCTGGGCACCAGGCTGGCTGCTCTCTGTGCTCCTGCCACAGGTCCTGAGCAGGGCAGGTGGTGCCAGGTGGTCATTATGGGCTGGGAGGTGCTCTGCTGTAAGTCAGAGTGGTGCTGGCTGCCATCCCTGCAAACACAGCCAGCAGCTACCGGGAGTGCTTCGCACGGACCTCACACACAGAGCATTCTTACTTCAATTGCACGTTGGTAGATGGAGCACTGCAGCTCTCTGCTCAGCCTGCCTGTTCCCACAGTCCTGCACCTTAGTTCCAACCCATCACATCCCTCTGAAAGACACTGGAAGCCCTGCTGCAGGGAAGAAGCCTCCATAGAGAGGAGAAGAAAATTCCATCTAGAGAAGCAGCCTCCCTGTGGCATGTGAAGAGGGGAGATGTCCTGTGGCCTGACCAAGGAGATGCTCTCTGCTTTCTCTGTCAAGCTAGATCATGCCTCAGCCAAAATATTCTGTCCCCAGAAAATCCATCTGGAGACAAGAAGAGTTTCCACACTCCTGAATTCATTCTCCCTTACCTTCAACCTCATCAGGGCACAACTCTTACCTTTCCACATCAAGTTCACCTTCTTCTGGTGTGTCTGGAGGCTGCCAGATCAGTGTCCCAGCCCCTGAGCATGGCCTCATTCTCTACAGCCGCTCTGCAGGCAGAGCAAGTGCCAGGAGGTAGCCCTGCATCTGCCAGGCTCTGCAGGAGCTGCCTGCAAAGGGAAGCAGCCAGCACACACCTCTGGGGCCCTGGTGTTACCTGAAGGGCTTTAGCTCCACCTACTAAAGAGGGTCAGAGGATCACTCAGGTTGGCCAACGCCTCCAAGAGGAGCAAGTGCAGCCACAGACACACAGCCAGCAGCTTCCTCTGCACACAGCAGCCCCGAGCGGTGCAGCAGGCTGGTGCTGCAGCTTCTCCCAGCAGCTCTGCCTGGCTGTGCCCCAGACAAGCCCTGCAGGTGCCTTCAACAAATCCTCATGGGAAACGTGCCCTGTGCCCAGGTGAAAGGTCAGTGACAGATGACCTGTTCTGGACAGGGAGATGGAGCTTCACCAGGGGCACAGGAAGTCCAAGTTGCTGTGGAATCCCAGCTGAAGGGCCCCACACTTGAAGAGCCTGCAGCCGTGGAGGGGGTGGGTTACACACATCAGGAGGAAGAGGACCACTCCCGGAGGCACTCAGGGAGAGGTGTTGCATTGCAGCCCCTCTGAAGCCCCAGGGGGCACACTGGCAAGGTTGGGAGCTGCACTCATGAGCTCCTCGTGTGCACTTTGGAGACAGCTCCAGCCACCGAGGCGTGGGGGCTCGGGGGCCTTTGCTGCTCCAGGCTGGGCACCCTGTAGGGAGACCTCCCTGGCAGCACCTGACACATCCTGTGGCCTCCAATGAGGCTTCTGCAGGCACTGTCTGTAGCTCTGGGGGGTTGGCAGGACCAGGGTTTCCCCCTGGGGCTTTGGCTGTCCCTGCGGAGAAGGCTCCATCTCAGACAGGACGCTCCTCTGTGTGGTGGATGCCTGCAGGGGTTCCACCCTTGGCACTGCCCCTTGGGACCACAGTCTTTACGTGGGTTAGAGATCAAGGCAGGTGATGAACTCAAGAGAAAGCTCCACAGCATGGGCAGCCCCCAAGCTCTGCCCCCCACACCCCAACCCCTCCCCTCTTAGCCCCTGCTGCAGTGGGACACAGACAGCGGCAGCTGTGGGCAAACACTTTGATGTTTATTAGCCTAGAAAACAGTCAAGATTGCACAAACAGAAGCAGTACAAAACGTCAGGCAAGTCCAAAGCCACTGCAGGTGCAGCTCTGGACAGACAGAGCTCACTTTCTCTACCCTCAACCCATAGTCACAGGGCATAAAGTGGAGCAAACCATTAGAGTGAGCCTGGAAGGTGATGGATCCCCTGCTCCTAGGGGTGCCACTGAGGGACTGCTGGGGCTGCAAAAATAGCTTTGCTTAAAATCTTTGGGCAGAAGGTAAAGGAAACTCTCAGGTGTAGCTGTGCCCAGCGACTTGTGACCTGAATGGCTCTTCAGCAGTCCCTCTGATTTCACAAACCTGTGACATCAAACACAAGACACAGACATTAGGGCTCAAATTCCAGCTACCAAAGGGCAAATCCATCCTTCACTGGCCTGGCACACTGCAGAAGCTATCCACGCTCTGAACTCACAGCTGAGCAATCACAGGGTCAGCACAGGGTCACGCAATGGTGTGGGCTGGAAGGGACCTTGAGGGTCATCCAGTTCCAACCCCACCACCATGGACAGGGACACCTCCTGCCAGACCAGAAAGGGACAAACACTGCACATTCAGGCTGCTCCTGGTGGGAATAAACACATTCACAGACACCAGGATGGGAAGTGCTGCTCTGACCTCCTCTACAGCTATGCAGAGCCCACCTGGACCTGAACACAGCCCCCAGCCTTTGCCACTGCACTGTCCATCCCCTGTCAAAGCTCCCCAGCTCCCCAGCTCCCCCAGCTCATGGCTCCACGCTCATCAGCTCCCCTGGCTGCCAGGCCAGAGCAGCTCCTTCCCTTCCTCACAGCCTGAGGAGTGGAATCTTTCCTATTCAGACTCCAAGACCTCTCCCAGCTCCCTTGCTGGCTGCCTGGAGGTGAGGAGAACACCCAACAGCGTTTCCAGCCCCTGGCTCCTCTCTCAAGTAACTCCCAGCCTTCCCTCGTGGCAGGGCACCAAGCCCACAGCTTTCCTGACATGAGGCACAATAATCACTTTGCTGCTTCACTTCTTAGGCAGCCAAGGCCAGGTTCTTCCTGACAGCTGAGAGCTCCCACTGAGATGATCTCCCATGACCATCCCAGATCCCCTGGGTTGCTGCTTTCCAGGACACAGCCTCATCACCCTGCACCCAGACAGATCTGTGCCTGCTGCCAGACAGATTCCCTTTGCTTCAGACCTGCTCCAGCTGGCTCTAATCCAGGGCACCTTACAGGACATTGCTGCTCTACCAGGGGATCCACAGCAGCTCAGCTTCTCCTCCCCACCAGTTATCCAAGCCCACCAAACCCTACTGAGCCACATCCCTCCACACCTTCCCCCAGGAGCCAGCCTTGGTTCCTCAGCCAACCTTTGCTTCACCTGCTGTGCACCCTGGCTGTGCCATTTTGCACAGAGCAGCTGTTGCCATTGCAGAGATTCCTTCTGCAGCAACTCTGCTCAGCCTCAGGAGCGATGAGCTCCCGGGCGCCCCCCCTCCATCATGCCAGGTCCACACAGACGTATTGAGTCCAGGGTGAAAAGTGAGGTGCAGCCCCTGCCAGCTGCTCTGCCTGCCGCCAGGAACCAGCACTGGCACCAGGAACAGCTCCAGGGCCCTTGCTGAAGCTGCGCAGGAGGAACCGGCAGCTGGCAGCTCCTCTCGGTCGGTTCTGCAGCTGCTGTGTGCCAGTGGCACCAGTGTGCCCTCGCCTCGGGGGAGCTGCCTTTCCTGGTGGGAATGTTAACAACATTTAGGGCTGCTGCACTGCAGGTGCAGGAAGCACTGCCTGCATCAAACGGGTTTGCTCTGTTCCTTCATTTGCTCAGTGAAACTCTGACCCCCAAGGATGCAGCTCAGTCCCCACGGGCTCACAAGAGGAAGGTTCTGTTTCACTGATTCACCTCCTCACACACCTCCTGGGTGAAGGAAAGGTGGTGGAGGGGGGTTTTATCCTGGATTTCAGTAAGGCTTTGGACACTGCCCCTCAAGGAACCTTCCTGGAGCAGCTGTCCAGCTTCAGGGGGTGCTGGGGGCAGGGGCTGAAAGGCAGAGCTCAAAGGGTTGTAGTGAATGGGGCTGCACCTGGCTGGTGGCTGGTCACCACAGACCAGCTTTGTGCTGGTTAGTCACCTAAAATATGTCAGGAAAGAGCTGGCACATCCCCACCCTGCAGAGCACAGAGCTCCTGAGAACCAAAGCAGCAAGCACAGAACTGGGAGGGGCTGCTCCAGCTCCCTGGCAGGCAGGGGAAGGAGCTGCTCTCCCTGCACTGCTTGTTGCTGCTTGCTCTGCCATTTGGGTCAAGATCCTGCTGACCTCTGCTGTCACCCTCAGACAGCTGCTTCAAAGGGTGGAGGATATTCAGGATTACTTACTTGTGTGATTAAGAACTGCTTTTCCCTGCAGAGGCATTCCAGAGCAGGCAGGCAAGCCAGAGAGAATGGAGTCCTGGGGAGTGAGGCTCAGCTCCACAGAGCTGCTGGGGGGTTGGGGCTTTCTCTGCTGGTCACTGCAGAGTCACTGAACAGAGAGCATCGATTTCAGCTCCATGCCACCTCACTGCAGCAGCTGCATTAGCACCTCAGGACAAATTGTTCCACTTAGCCAAGCAAACCCTGGCCTGTGGTCATGTTGTCATCGCTCAGCCATGTCACAGAGCTGCTGTAAATCCACCCTGCACAGCTCAGCCCTCCAACAAGTGAGGAATGAGCACCTCTGGGAGCAGCTCCTCACCTCCACAGGCCCTGCAGAGGAGTCAGAAGCTGAGGGCTCTTGATGTGTTCTCTGGTCCTGCCAAGCATACTCACAGTTGTCTGGGTCAGCTTCCAGTCCTTCACTCTGTGTGGCTCGGCAGGGTCCAGGGCTGCTGAGCAAGCTGAAGCTGTTGTAAGAATTCATCCTGCCACAAACAGATCTGCTTTAGACACAGGGACACAGAATGGCTCTTCACAGGTGCAGCAAACACTCCTAGCCTCAATTCAGCAGCGAGGAGAAAGCCTTTAATGACAGCAACAACAGTAATCTTGCTGTGCAACAGAAGCAGGAGGTAGGGGGTGGTCAGGACCCCTGCAAACCTGTGCAGTGAATCCTTCTTTATCTCCTCTGACAACAGAGCCCTCCCTGGCTGGCTGCAGCCACACTTGCCTCAGCAAGGCAGGGCCACAAGCATCAGCTGAATGCAGATCTCTCTCTGGACATGCCAGGCAGGATTTGCTTCACTGAGGCTTTGCTTTGTCAGGACTTTCACTGCCTCTGATCTAGTAAGAACAAGGACCTGAAACTTCAGGTTTTATTGGAGGGGAAAAGCCTAGGAAGGAAAAATGTTGTGGAAAGTTTTTGTCTCCAAGACACCAAAAAGCTCTAAGCATCAGACCAGAAATGTTTCACAGAGTCAGAACTCCACACACAGCTGAAGATCTCCTTTATAAGTGGTCTACAGCTGCCTCCCTTTCTGTGGAACCTCTGTAGCTATGTCCATACAGACACTTCTCCACACCTGTGTGTGAGAGCAGGGCCACACAGAGCAGTGCCAGGTGCCTTTGCAATACCCAAGGTGAGAGATGAGGCTGGAGCACAGGAGGTTATCCTCAGAAGCAGCTCCAGCTGGCAGCTCTGGGTTCTAAAAGAACTCAAACGTGGGCCAGATACCATAAAGCTACTGCCCAGGTTCTTGCAAGTACCTGAAAAAGAGGGTTAAGAGCCCTGGCAGCCACAGCAGCTGGAAGCCAGAACCTCCCTGTGCAGCTGGAACTCTCCTGCACAGTGCTCCAGGAGAATCTTCACCGTGGGGCTGCAACTAGGAACCAGGCCTGTCTGGATCAGCTGCTGGAGACCTTGGGCTGTCCAACCAAGATGCACCTCCCTGGCAGGGAGGCACTGACTCTGCCAGCAGCCTGGCAAAGGAGCCACTGAGGCTGCTGCCATGGCCCAGCAGGAGCTGGGCAGCAGCTCCTCACTCATTTCAGGCCACTTTGAAGCAGCTCAGTGCTGGAGCAGGCTGCTGCCCACAGCATTGAGCTGGGCAAAGTACTTTGCTTCGTGGCCCTGGCCTCCTGCAGCAGGAGTGAGGAGCTCTCAGAGACCAGCACACTCTCCCAGCCAGAAGCACAGAGCGAAGAACTGAGCCAGGCAGCAGAACAGAGCGGAATCAGAGTCCTCATCACATCCTGCTCCAAACCCCAGGAAGCAGGAGGAAAACTTGTGTCCATCATCATTGCCTCCCAACAAGCTGCAATTCCCTGCTGGTAACAGCCAGAGAGCCACACAGATTGCTGACCACCACCTCAAACCACCTGGATAAATGCAGTGCAGTGACAGCAGAATTCCAAGTGCTGAGCAAACAAACTGGCAACCAAGGGAGCCAGGAGGAGTTTCATCCCAGCAGCTACTGACCACCACCACAGGACTCTGTCACTACAGAGGGCTCCATCCAAAGAGAGGAGCAAGAGTCAACATTCCTTTGTCAATGGACACAAAGCACCAAAGGCAAATGCACACAAAGCCTCCCTGCCAAAGGCTCTGGAGCCCTGATTTATAGAGACAATAAAACCATTTCTCCAGGTAGCATTTCTCTGCTGTAATTCAGTTCAGCCCTGGACAGAGCTGATAATAAAACCCACCTGGCAGAACTCTGCAGTGTGATGTGTGCCAAGAGGCAGCAGTGTGGCCACAAAGTCTCAGATCATTGTAAGTCCTGAGCATTAAAAACCCCTAAAAGATTCTTAGCAGCTGATCATGTTAAGCACTTGCCAAATTTTATCAGATTTGTGCTATAATGAGATTAAACCCCCTGAGCCACAGCAGGGACTTCAGCAGAGCTTCAGGACAGCTCTCAGTTGTATTTAGCGGCAAGATTTTTGTATTTCACTCTCATCCTGTGCTCTGGAACCTGTCACAAACTCAGAAGCATAGAGAGAAGGCAGAGAGAGCTGTGTTAGGACTGATGGTAAATAACCACAGTGCACAGCCATGCAGGTTCTGAAGGCTTTAATTGAAGCTCCTGCTGGGCAGCCATGCCCCTGGCAGCCAGCACCCTCAGCCTGCCCAGCTGGCTGCCTCTCACCCCGGGTGGCAGGGAGGGACTGCTCCATGCCATCAACACCACCTGAGAGCAAGGAAGCAGAATGAGCTCCAAAACCTCCTGCAGGATTGGCAACAAAACCACTGTGTACTCACACCTAAGGGAGCTTCCAGTCCACACCAGAGGGCTGAGAAGAGTAAAGGCAATTCCCCTCCTGTTATCTGACTGCTCTCACACAGGAGGAGGATACAAAACCTGCATGGAGAGCTGCAAAAGTATTTACACAGCATCAGCCTCGAGTTTTGTGTTTGTGGTCACAAAAGGTGGAAAGGAGGACAGAGATTCATTGTTCTACTCCCACCTCAGCCCAGCTTTGCCTTTTTAAAGCCTGGTTCCATGGTCAGAGAGAGGCTGGGGCAGCAGGGAATGAGATCCCATGGCCACAAATAGGGCACAGCTCTGCTGAGGCAGGGATGTCACTGAACCCAGACACTGCTGCTGTGCTCTGATCTAAACCCGCTGCTGCTCTGCTCTGTCTGAACTTCTCCAAGTGACCAGGAGTGTCAGTGTGCAAAGAGAGCTCTGGGGAGCTCCCAGAGGCTCTGCTGGACCCCTCCAAAGGTGGGGCCAGACCTCCATCAGCCACTGATATCCAAGGGCCCTGATGGCTTGGCAGAAGTCCTCAGCGTGCTGTGTCACACCGGCAGCACTCCCCTGGGGACCAGAGCTAGCCCCGAGAGGAGGTTCTGTGAAGCCAAAGGTCACTTGTGCACATCAGGAAAGGATCAACAGGGCTTGAGCTGGGTCAGCAGCAGCCATTATACCCAGTGAGAGAAGAATTTGTCACTTCTGGGAGGGATTAAAGCAGAGGATGAGAGCCTGCAGAGCAGTGCTGGGCCTGAGCAGCAGCTGGGAGACAGCAGACACACGATGCCAGCTGTGAGCCAGGGCAGAAGGCTGCTCAGCCCTTGGAGCTCCTGAGAGAAGGCTGTACACAGGAGGTGTGAGAGGACAGCAGCAGAGGCTGGGCTTTGGCAAGTCACACAGCAAGGGCAATGGGCTCTGGTCAAAGCAATACAAAGAGATCTGTAATCAATGAATGCTCCCCCACTAAAAACTGAGCAACCTAGAGAGAAGCAGGTACCAGGGACAGGCTTTACCTGAGAGAAACTCACCTCTGTAAGGCATGGATCTGAGTCAAGTGCCTTTACTCCCACTGCCTACACACCAGAGTGGTCTTTAAGGCAAAACTGAGAAGGTATTTAACTTTTTGTTTGGAACAAAGACCACTGAAAGCCCCTGCTAGGGGATCGGACCTTCCTCACCGCAGCCCAGCTCGGTGTTCTGCAAAGCCTGTCTCCACCCAGCACAGCCCTGCTGATCATCCCAGTGGGTCCAAAAATCACTACAGAAGATGCAGAGAGGGAATGTTCCACACTGCAGGTCTGGCAGGGGAAAAAATTACCCTGGAACCACAAAGAGAAGAGAAAGTTGTGTTTAATATTCCAGAGGCAGGCACCTCTTGGGAAGTGTTAGGCTGATAAAAGTGCTGTGCACTGAGCAGACAAAGCCCTCCACAGCTGATGGGGATTCAGGGGGCACAGGTGTGACATCCTCTGCTGGAGCCCTCTCCAGGCTCAGCAGCACTTCCTTGCTGCTTTTCTCCTCAGCACAGCTCCAGCCCTGCCGGGAGCAGGACGCTGCTGGGTGCTCCGTGGTCACCTCCACACAAGCCGCAGCCCAGCAGCTCTGAGACACAGCGAGAAGGTTAAATGGAAAATCTTACTTCTGACAAACTGCTCCTCTGGGTGGTGACCGTCCCGACAATGTCCCCCCCCAGCTGCACCGACAGCCCCGAGGCGGCGCTCAGGGTCCTCCCCATTTGGCTCTTCGATGTCAGCGATCTGCTCCTCTGCATGCTAACGGTGCCCTCCCTGCTGCCCTGGCTGCCAGGGGTCAGGGGCCGTGGCAGCAAGCTGCTGGGGGTCCCGGGCCTGCTGCCCGCCGTGGAGGGGGTCGGTGGCTTGCTGGGCTGCACGCCAGGCGCCGGGGACCTGCCGCCGGCCACGCTGCAGACCTGTGCCCTGCTGCTGGGCAGCGGGGGGACTTGTTCCCTTGCAGCTGAGTGTTCTTCCCCGTGGGAGCTGGCACCTGAGGCCTTGCAGCCTGGCTCTGCGCGGCTTGGAGATTGCCTGGATGGTCAGAGGCAGCTCCAGGGGCGTGCTGGGCACCAGGGCTTCGTGAGAGCCTCGCTTCCTCCCACAGCGCCAGGTCCTTCTCGATGTCTGTGCACACACAAAGACAGACAGACAGACACTCGGGTCCTGTTCCTTCTCTAGCCTAAACCTCCTCCTGTAGCAGGACCACAGCTGCTCCTCAAGCTAAAGCTCCTCTGCAGCCCTGCCTGCAGGCTGCTTGGGTGCAGAAGCATCAGGAGCTTGTCACTGCACAAGCCATGGTGAAACGTGAGCACAGTAACAGGTTTGTCAGTGAGCTCCCAGGCTGCAGCATGTGTAACACTGCTTAATTACTGCTTAAATCCCTGGTTAATTACTGGGTTCCCTACAATTACAGCAAAGTTCATCACATCTACAGCCACAACTGTGCTGTTTCTCTGCAGTGAAGCCAAGGGGAAGCTACAGGGTTTGACCTGTTTCCATCATCAGGTGAGGCAGAGCCGTGCTAGGTGCTGTGCTCCCACACCACCACACCTACCAGCAAGGTGCTTCTCCATGCTCTGAAGTTCTTTTGCTGCTAAGGAATCCTTCAGGAGCTTCTGCCTTGGGGAACCTCCAGGCCTGACACCCACAGCATCCAGGGTCCAAACTGCCTGAGCCTTGCACAGACACAGAAAAGAGAATCACTTTTGTAATGCAGCTTCACGTTCAAGCATGGAGCAATAAACCAGAGGCATCCCCATCGAGAGCAGGGAGCCTGGGGCTGCTTTTGTGTAGAAGAGAAAATCCTTTATGAAAGTTATTACCAAATAGCCTCTCTTACCTTAATTAACATCACAAGTTGGCAACCGAGAATCCAAAGCAGCTCAGCTAACCCTTCCCCCCAGGCTCCTGCTCCATGCTGAGCCATCAGAACAGGACAAATTCCTCACTGATTTACAGCCCAGCTCCTCAGTGGGGCTGGGGCTGCACTGCCTTTAAATCACTGCAGCATTTGGCACTGTGTCTGCAGAGCAGCACTGCTGGGAACACCACAGGATTTCCTCACCAGCTCTGCCTGTGCTGCTTCAGCACTGCAAGGAGAACTCCTTGCAGCAACAGCAACTAACCCAGCAAGGCAACACAGCCTGGTGCCACCAGACAGCCCAGCAGCACAGGCACCTCCCTGGGGAGCACTGGTGCCCAGCAGTCCCTGCACTTCCAGGAACCTCTCAACACAGCTGCCAGGGGTGGCCTTAAGATACACCAGGAGGGATTCTTACTGCAAAGCCTCTGCAGGACTTGCTCACTGAAACCACAAACCAAAACATCAACCCCAGAGTCCCAGCGCTGGGGGGGCTGGAAGGGCTCTCTGCAGGCTAAAGCAGGGGCACCCACAGCAGCTTGCCCAGCACCACACTGTCCAGACCCAGCTGAACCACAGCAGACTTGAACCATTCTGGTTTGTGGTTCTCATGCAGCAGATGATGCCTGCCCCCTCCAAATACTGGGCTCCACACTGCTTCAGCTTCCACACCAAGCATCTTCCACGTGGACTTAACACGTGGGACAGGAAGACAGAGCTCACACAGCTCTCTTCCAAAGACCCTTCAGGTAATTCCTGCTGCCTTATCAGAAAGTCACAGGTTGTGTTGGAAAGGACCCCAAAGACCATCCAGTTCCAACCCCTGCCATGGGCAGGGACACCTCCCACCAGCCCAGGCTGCTCAAAGCCTGGCCTTGCACACCCCCAGGGAGGAGGCAGCCACAGCCTCCCTGGGCAGCCTGCTCCTGTTTTCCTCAAACCCTTCTGCAGGATGAGGCACATCTAATGGAAATGTCCCAGATACAGAGGAGGAGGGAGAAGCTGATGCTGAGGATCCACTGAACTAGGGGCAGACTGCAATGAGCCTTTGGAATGCAGGCCCCCAGCTGCACCCTCAGGCCTGGCCAACAGCTCACACAGGTAATGGCACACTTCAGGGAGTGCCACAAAGCAATCTAGGCAGCTGATGAGCAATGTGTGATCAGCAGCACGTCCAGGCTCTTGCTGCCTCTCCCCGAGTCTCCTGGAGCATCTCCCCTCTCCTGTAATGCCTGAGACTCATTCCAAGTCACGAGCATCTGCCCTGCCAGCAGCCCTGCAGTAATTGCACAGCGTATTTCTGCCTGCCTTGAAGGATTTGTGGCAGCCCACTGCAAGCACACATTGATCTTCACAGCCCTCCTGCGAGCCAGCTCAGCACCACCTCCATATTTCACATGGCAAGGTTGTCAGAGAGTAAGTGTCACTGGAACTTAGGAGGGGACTGGGGAGCAGACCTCTTCCTCCAGAGCTCCAAGGAGCAACAGCAGTTGGATCACTTTGTCCTTTGTGAGGAGGTACAGCTGCAGACACCCCCAGTGCTAGAGAGCTGGATGGGTCTTATTCTGAACCCCAGAGTGGCAGGCTGGAAGGGACCCCACGGCTCATCTGCCCCAGCCTTGCTAGGTGATGGTGTAGCTGAAAGGAGCTGGCCCAGCACCCTGGCAAGCTGCCTACAAACTGTCCCAGGCAGGGGACTTGACTTCTGCCCCTGGGAGCTGATCCCAGGTTCCAGCTGTGCTCATGGGGATGCATTTTCTTCTGGAGTCCCATGGGAATGTCCCCAGCAGCCCTTGTCCCCAGCAGCCCTGGTCATTGCCATGGGACTCCTTGTACAAAGGGAGTCTCCATCCTCCTGGTGACCACCCTTGATGTGCTGGTCCATGGTGATAAGGTCTGCCTAAGCCTCCTCTTCTCCAGGCTGAACAAACCCAGCACTCAGCCTTAAATAACAACAAAGAGATCCAAGCTCACAACCAGCTGCTACCTGCTCTTTAAGCAGAAGCTTTGAGTAGAAGGCTACAAGATTTTGCTCATAATGATCTCTTCTGTCCCTTGCAGCTTTCTCTCCCTGTGCAATTCAGTTTATCTGTTGCTTTCTCCCTAAGTGACACAGCAGTGGAACTGAGAAATCAAAGCTGGCAGCTGCAGGCCCTAATCAATAAGAAAACAGTGGCCTCAGAGACTGCTGCAAGATTGATTCTACCTCTGTGAAGCAGAAAGGAGGAGGCTTGGCAAAGGGGCTCAAAGCAACAGCAGTGAAAGATCTGCTCCTTGCTCCTTTTGTGCAGTATCCACCACGCTCCATGGGCTGCCTGCTCTCCACGCAGCCTCCAGAGCCTGCTCTCCACGCTCTCCAAAAGGCTTCAGGAGTTGATCTGGAGCTCCAGACCTGGCAGCTGCTTAGCTGAGTACTGGGGACAGTCTGTGCTCAGCCCAGCTCAGCTTAGTTAGTGGCACTTCATCAGCTGCTTGAGAGACTGCAGGACCAGCCTGCACCCTTAGCTCTCTTTTCTCTTTAGCATTGCCTCTTCTTCCCTTAGCTAACAAGCTCTGAGCCCTTTCCACTTACTTGACCAACCCTAAAGTGTGCTCTAAGCCACAACTGCTGTGCTCCAACAGGAATTCCTGTGTCCTCTTGACACTGCCTGAAAGACTGCAAAAAGCCCAAACCAGCCCAAGCAATTCCTGTTGTTTGCCCTAGAAACAGCACAGCTGCTGGAGCCTGGCTTCAGATTGCTGATGCCATTTGCAACACTTGGACTGCATTGCTGCACACTTTCTGTGTTACACTGCAGAGTAATAAGCAATCAAAATGCATCTGAACTAGATGAACCATGGAATAGAGATGAACACAGAAGGTTATAGATTTAGAGAGAAGAAATGATTTCTGGTGATATTCTTGTACGTAACAACCTTTTCTACAACAACATTCCTGTGTTATCTGTGCAATGGAATTTTATCTACTTAATATAATCCTTATTAACTATTTTGGAGCTTATTCCACTGGTTACATGCTCTGGGAAGCTGCCAGATCCACAAGGATGTTCTTACAAATAAAAGAAGTGATGAAAATGTTCTCACAAAGGTTTCAGTCAGGCTTGGGGACGACCTCACCCAGCCAGGGGTTTGCAGCAGACACCTCTGGGTGATTGGGTCTGCAAGAGACATCTCTGGGCGATTGGTTTCCAAGCAAAGATAAGAGTCCTGAAATTCAGAGTGTGAATCCTTTTGTTCCCTTGATGTTGTGCCATGGAATACTCCCTGCTCCCAGGGCTCCCTGGCTGCCGTTTGAGCACACACAGCATTCGGTGGCTGCAGCCACACCGGGAGCAGGACAGGCAAGTCCTGCAGCACCTGGGGCTGGGTGAGACAACAGCAATTGGTTTCTGAGGATCCCCCTTCCTCGAATGAAATACTGAAAGCAGTCAGAGGGCTGAAAATGCAGGAAGGTTAAGGGAGTGAAGTTTCCTCTCTGCAGGGTGACTGCTGCCAGGCACAAGCTTTATCTCTGTGCACAGTCTGATTTTTATCAAACTATTTGCAACAGTCAGAGGGAAGGTACTTACATATCCTGCCACTTGAGAGCCACTCTGAAACTCATCAATATCTTCGGGAAGTGCTTCCACCCCGGGAACTTGAGCTGTTCCAAAGAGGTAGAAGAGAAGTAAATCACTTTAATTAAGTCAGCATTAGTCACTTGGAAAAGCAAACGCCCATAAATTAAGTGCTGGGGAGGTAAATGTGTTCCAGGCACTGCTCTCAGCTGCACCTCAGCCCATTTCCATGGCTGTCTGCTCTAATGCAGGGCTAATTTGGTATCTGATTTTAATTGATAAGCTTAATGCAGCGAGCAGCAGGGGCTCCAACAGGACCTAGGTGACAAGCAAGCTTCCTCCAGCTGCCAAGGGCTCTCCTAGGTTGTGCCACTGCCTGCCGTGGTGGATCCTCAGCTTTAGTAAACCCAGAGAAATTACATTTAATTAATTCTGTTAACCTGATTAGAACAGAGTTAAAAGCCTGGAAGGAAGCAGCTCAGGACACCTCAGGCCATGTTTCAGAGCCATGGAAGGTGCAGGTGCTGGGCACACTTTGGCAGGGAGGTGCCCATCTGTTAAACAGCTCAGCCCTGCCACAGGGACAGAACCACACTGAGGGAGGGCAGCAGCCACCACCACTGCAAACAGACACCAGTGGGGTAAGAAGAGGTGATGAGGCTGCAAAGCTGTGCCCAGAGACCTGTGTAGGATGTGGGAAGTGATGCCACCTTTTAGCCACTGCCACACCTAGCTCTCAACCCTACCTCCACACGTTTGCATCCTCACTGCTTGGTCTCTCAGCTCCAGCTGGAACAGCACCAGAACTGCCCCACACCTCCATCCCTGGTGCTGCCCCACACCTCCATCCCTGGTGCTGCCCCACACCCTCATTTCAAACTCATCCTCTACAGTCAAAGGCCTGCTTTGATTTTTCACTACATTGGCACTTTGGGGAGGGGGGAGGGGAGTCCAATGTACCCATCCCAATCTGATCAATTTTCTTCAAGCAGAAGTAAAAACTTTCTAGTTCCTGCTGGCTAGAAGCAGGAGCTAACTGCACACAACAGACCCAGGGACTCCAGCTGCACAGGGAACAAAGTGCTGGGGCATTTGCTTAGTAAAGCTCATTCAGCACACTCAGTGTTCCACCCTAGCAGAGCACAACCTGATCTCATCCTCAGCAAAGGAGACTGAACCAAGTAAAGCAAGGCCCTGTGGTACCTGCAGGCAGCTGGGCCTGAAGGAGCACAGATCCTTTAGTGATGCTGCTCCTTAACATCCAAATTGAAACCAAAAGGCTCGGCAGGAGGTGACCTCTGCAACCCCCTCAACCTAAAACCCAGGCTGGGGCTTGACAGAGGCAGATTTTGAGCAGATCACTCCTAGAATCACTCAGGTTGGAAGAGATTAAAAGTAAGGGAAATTAGCTCCAATTTGTTTGGCATGAATTAATCAGCAGAGCTGACTTGTCTGAGGGTGCTGGAGACCAGACTGCAAATCAAATCCTGCCCAACAGGCAGGCAAGGGACTGGAAGATCTCTCTTTGCAGGTCTTCCAGTGACAGCTAAGATAAAGTTAACCCTCCCCAGCTTCACCTCTCCCAGAAAGCATTCTCTGGAAGCCACCCTAGGAAGGGCAGACTCCAGGTGTTATTCTCTTCCAGTCCCTGAGCAGCAGCTGGGACAGAGCTGAGTGTCCTGCCTGCAGGACCTGGAGATGTTTGTATGAGCAGCAAAAGTGTTCTTCAGAGCTCCTGCCTGAGCTCCTCCTCTAGTGCCTGTTAACACCAGAGAGCAGTGCTTGGAGAGGTCACTGAGGCTCTACTGATACTTAGGAAGAAATTCTGTAGTTTTTCTTTTGCCTGCAGGGCTGTGTCCAGTCTGGAGCCCTCAGCACAGGAAAGACAAGGAGCTGGCAGAGAAGGGCCACAAAAATGATCATGGGGCTGGAGCAGCTCTGCTCTGGGGACAGGCTGAGGGAGCTGGGGGTGTTCAGCCTGGAGAAGAGAAGGCTCCAGGCAGACCTTAGAGCAGCTTTCCAGCACCTGAAGGGGCTACAAGAAAGCTGCAGAGGGACTGTTCCCAAAGGCCTGCAGGGACAGGACCAGGGGCACTGGTTTGAAATGAGAGCAGAGCAGATTTGGATTGGATGTGAGGAACAAGTTCTGCACCAGGAGGCTGCTGGAACACTGCAACAGGTTGCCCAGGGAGGTGGTTGAGGCTCCATCCCTGCAGATATTCAAGGTCAGGCTGGACAGGGCTCTGGGCAACCTGATCCTGTGGAGGATGTCCCTGCTGAGTGCAGGGGGTTGGACCGTGGGTGACCTTTGGAGGTCCCTTCCAAGCCAAACCATTCTGTGGTTCTCTGATTATCTGAATCCTGGGCACAGATGAGCAGCAGCAAACCAAATCTTTCCAAGACCATCCTTTGGCTGGAGGCCACCTGGCAATGAACAGCCCAGGTCTCTGCTCTTCAGTTACTCCACCTCCAAAATAGTGATCACACATCCAAACTGTCTGCTGCAAATGACTCCTGGCCCAGGGCAGCTCCCAAAACACCCCTGGGAGTTGCTCTGGATGCGAGCTGGCCACGCTCAAAACCATGCTGGGTGCTCTTCTAGCAGGTCTGAAGGGTAAAGGACTGAGTTCCAGAACACTGCAAATGGTTAATCTGCCTCTACAGACACAGCCTCTCCCCCTAAGCTCAAGCTGTTGGTGTTTGGGGTTTTTATGAGCAGTAAGTATTTCTGTGACTTACCATCAGAGTCTGGCACTGCTGGCTCAGCTGTTTGGGATACCATGGAGACATCCTCTGGCCTCTCTGCCAAGTTCTCTCCCTGCAATCTAAGTTGAGGAAAAATGGAATCAAAACACTTGCAGTGGTACCACAGAGCTCTGCCTGCACCCCTGCTCACAACCCAGCACTGCCTCACAGATTCACAGCCTGGGGGCTGAGGACCCACTGCAGACCTGCCTGGTAGAGTTGCTCTGAGGGGCTGTTTGCTGGAGTCCAGCTGGCAGAGACTGACCAAGTGCTACAAAGCCTCAAGCTTTGTGCCTGACCTTTCAGGAAGCCTCATTCCAGCACTCCAAGAAAGGCTCTTGAGCTTTTCCCACGAGGAAATGCCTCATGGATTAACTTTATTTCCCTTCACAGCAACCTCCTCATCCTCCCACCCTGTTTCCAAAGCCACAATAACATCCCTGTGGCAATCCAGTCATTGCTATGAGGAGAAAACCCTGAGTGCATCTTGGTCTTTCTTCTGGCCTCACTTGGCAGCTGGCAGCACACTGGCAGGGCATGAGCAGCCGTTCCGCAGGGTCAGCTCTGCTCTGAGCTTGGACAGTCACCAGCAGATCGTTTGTCCCTGGCCTGTCTGAATCAGAGCAGAGAGCCAGGGCCCTCCATGCATTTGCATGAAGCAGAGTCTCTGCTGGCACCGAGGGAGGCAGGAAGCAGTGTGCAGGTGTGCTGCAAGGCTGCCCCAGCGCCAGCACTCGGCTGCCCCAGCGCCAGCACTCGGCTGCCCCAGCGCCAGCACTCGGCTGCCCACCACAAACTGCTTTGGATCAGAGATTTTTAACAACACTCTTCTGCCACAGCCTTCCAAACCCAGGTCACTTCACCCCAGGCAGGCAGCTCCCAGTCTCTTCCTTCCAGAACTGACCCCCAGATCCCCAGGCAGAAGGCTTCCCAAGTCAGGACCAACTCTCCTTTAGTCCCCAACCAAGCAGAGTTTAATCACCATCATGTGTGGCTCCACACTGCTGCCTTCCTTTTCTTCTCAACCAGAGCAAGCCAGAGCTGGGTAAAGCCACTTAGATTCTGATGGTGGCCTGAGGTGAGCACCTCACTTGGATCAGACCCTGCCATGGCCACTGGTGAGGTGAGTGAGTATCAGCATTACCTGAAGAAACTTATTAGCAGCCTAAATCCACCTGAGAGCAGCAGTGCAGAGCTCTGGGCAGGAAGCTGTTGTTGGTTCCATCAGTTCTGTTCATGGCAGATACTCAGCACCCAGGCTGAGTTCCACCCTGCCCCACCCCAAGGAACCCCTTTTGCACTGCCCACACCTGGATCAAGAGCCCTTGGGCACTCCCTCTCCTGGGGATGCCATTGCTCAGCCCAGCAGATGGCTTGAAAAGTCCTAAAGCCTGCAGTTAGAAGTGGATTTGGGTTCAGTCCATCCTCTCTCTGCAAATTAAAAGCATTACTCTGCAGTCACTCCTGGAGATGTCTGTGGCAAGGTTCCATGTCA
This sequence comes from Picus viridis, assembly GCA_033816785.1. Classification (NCBI taxonomy): domain Eukaryota; kingdom Metazoa; phylum Chordata; class Aves; order Piciformes; family Picidae; genus Picus; species Picus viridis. The sequence continues at coordinate 3,520,937 of CM066571.1, forward strand.
CCAGTGGGTAATTCACAGCCCCCATGCTCTCAGCTGTGGAAAGCAGAATATCCCCTTGCTGAGCAAAGCTTCCTCATTGACCCAGGCTGCAGAATAATCTTTTCTGTGTCTGTCTGCCTTCTCAGGATGGCTGAATGCAGCCCTTTGTGCATTTCAATAAGTGCCCTCTGCAGCTCTTTCTGAGGAGAACCCAAAGTGGAAATATATTTCCCAGAGTAAGGAATCCATAAAGAGCCTGAATTATCTAATCCTTTTACAAGATGGGGAATTAAGCCATTCTTATGGCAAGCTTTTATCTGCTGCTGGCTTCAAACCATTATCTCACAGCAGAAAAATTACAGCCTTTGTCAGCCCTTTCAGCCTCAGCACTCTTTCTTCCCCTGTGAACCGTTTTTCCTAGGCCTTGGGAAAGAGTTGTGTGTCTGCAGGACACCCTGAGCTGCCAGCCAGAGCCTGAGATAGCCCCTGCCAGCATCCCCCAACTCCTGGGCTCCTCCTGCCTTCCTCCCTGCATCCTCTGCATCCAGAACTGCTGCTGCTGCTGGGGTCCATCAGCACAGCAGCACAACTCCAGGCAGCAGGATCCATGCACACCTCTGGAGCTGGGGTCCACCCCAGCACAGCTGCAGGCAGCAGGATCCATGCACACTGCAATAAGGAATGAGCTTCCCAAGCACACAGCAAAGAGAGCGAGAGCAGCGAGGGGGAAAGGCTTGGGGGAGCATTTGTCTTCTGAAATCATAGAGGGGGTTAAAAGAGAAGAGAGAAAGAGATGTCTGAAGCAGCTCCCCCTGTGAGGGATGGGATGCAGTGGGGGAGCTGAGAGCCAGCACAATCATGCTCAGGACCAGACACAGCAATAACCATTTCATTTTCAAACATGCTCCTGCTGGCCTCATGATTACAAATCAAAGCTGGCTGACTCCAACGGACTGAAAAAACCCTTCAGGCCTGCTCTGCTTTGAATTCCCCCACGGTGTTTTCCTGTTTGCAGTGCAGCCAGCTCCCCACACCCGCTCTATCCTTTTACAACCAGCCTGAGCTAACCAAAAAATACAAAGTAAAATAGCTGCTGGAAAAGATGTCCCAGGGGGCTCTGCCTGAGGAGTTTCAAGCAGCAAAAGGGCAAAGATGGATTTCCCCACGACTCTCTGAACTGGAGGAAGACTTTTTCAAATTATAAAGAACTACTAAGAGAGTTCCACTGGCTTGCTGGTCACTCAAGAGAGATGCACAGCAAATTGTTTGCTTAGGACCAAGCCTGTGGAGCCAGCACAAACCTGAGGGAGACTCAGCTCTCAGGGAGAGGAGGGCCAAGAAAAGTTAAATAAAGAAATCAAAACCAAAAAAATCCCAAACAAAACCCCCAAAGCAACCCCAAACTAACCCCAGAATGAAAGGAAATAAAGCATGACAGGTAGGGGCAGTGAGCAGCGCACTGCTGTCTGCTCTGTAGGAGCCACTCAGCACACAGCCAGAGAGTGGAGAGCAGAAGGCAGTGAGGGAAAGGATCAAGGTCAGGAAGGTAAAGGTTTGGTGAGCCTTGAAGGCAGAAGCCATCAGGAGAGCTTTCCCCCCAGGTCATTTCTGTGCCAGCCACTTCCATTTGGAAATCCTTTCTCCCTGCACCCATTCCCTGGGATGCCATCAGCAAAGCAGGGCTGGTAGGGAGGGTTTGAGAGGTTCTTCGTGCTGGCACAGCCCTGGATTATGGACTGCTGGAAGTGCCACCTACACAGCCCGAGACCAGCCTGGCTCCTGCCCTCCCGCTGCAGAATGAGGCAGCAGCCTGCTGTGTCCTGGGAGGATGTCACACTGCCAGGGTGTCTGCACACAGAAGATGACCAAACCCTCTTTTAGCCCCCACAAACCAGGGAACCACAAACCCTGGGAGGTTCTCTCCTGCATTTCCTCACAGCTCATTAGCAAACCTTCCACCAAATGCTTCCCAGCAGCCTCAGGTCTCATCAGCAATGTCCTGGCTGTGGGATGCCCAGAGCTAGCACCTCTGCAGCCTAGGACAAACTACCACTGGGCTCCTCCCCAGCATGCTCATGGTCCTCATGGACCTGTGTCATCACAGAAGGGTTTCAGTTGGAACAGCCCTCGAAGATCACCCAGTCCAAGCATCAACCAACACCACCATGGCCCCAAGTGCCATGGCTGCAGGGTTCTGGACCACCTCCAGGGATGGGGACTCCACCACCTCCCTGGGCAGCCTGTGCCAGTCCCTGACAAACCATCGAATGGTTTGGGTTGGAAGGGACCTTTAAAGCTCATCCAGTCCAATGCCCCTGCAGCCAAGCAGGGACAGCTGCAACTGGAGCAGCTGGCTCAGAGCCCCAGACAGCCCGACCTGGGATGGTCCCAGGCATGGGACAAGCAGGGGGCTATAACTGGATGATCTTTAACGTCCCTTTCAAGCCAAGCCAGTCAGTGAACAGCAAAAGCTAAGTGGCAGACTGGAGGACAAGACACCCCAAAAGAGTCAGGGCTGGAGCTGCCGAGCAGGGCAGCCATGCAGATGGCACAGCCAGGCAGGCTGGCATGAGGGATTTTGAGTGGCTTTCCCCCAAGCAAGCTTCCAGGAGCCTGTGTCACTGGCAGCAGGCTCAGAGCCCCTCATTTATCCCACATTAGCAGCTCAAGCAGATGCTGCTGCACTTGAACTGTGCTCCACACCCCGGCGGTGCCAGGCAGCAAAGCCATGCCTAATGCCCCAGTGGCCAGATGCCCTCCTTTGGACCCCTGAGCTGCTCCCTCTCGTGCTGAAGGGCCTCAGGACCTGGTGGCCTTTGCTCCTGCTTGGAGAGGAACTGGAACAGTGCAGCTGACTCCATTTGTATGCGACTGCTGCCCCTGCCCAGCATTCTTGCTCAGCAGCCCCCAAGCTGGTGGCACAGTGTGTTTGCTATAATCCCATTGCTGTTTTAATCACATGCAACCCCTTTTTTTGTTTCCTATTGATGGGAAGAAGAATGAATGCAGCCCCTGCACTATTAAAAACAAAAAGCTTCTTACTTCCAGGAATGCACTGGCAGGGCTCCACAAGAACAAGGTTTAACTTTGCAGCATGGCAGTGGGCACACAAGGCTAATGGGTGGTCCTTGCAAAAAACACCACCCCACAACAGCAGAGAAAGGGAACAGAGCCCCCCTAAAATTCATTCAGACAGCATATTAAGGTTATCTCAGACCTTATGCCTGATTAAATTCCTGCAAAACGCTCAGCTGCACCTCACAAAGCAGGGGGAGAGGTGGAAGTGTGGTCTGGCTCCTACAAATCGCTGTTTAGATCTCTATTTAACCCCTGGGAGCTCTGCTGATGCGTGAGGAGGGTGCCTGAGGGCTCAGCAGCCAGACCTGGCTTTGCCTGCGCTGAGAGAGCAGCCACGGAGCCGCGGTCGAGGCTGATCAGGAGCCTCCCTCGCAGCCCAGGTGTGCCCCGAGGTGAAGGAGGAACTTCTGTGACCACAGCTTTGCTCCAGGTCCAGCTCAGCTGCACCAAAAGGCTCTATGCTGACTCTGCACTGAAAAGCAAACCCCAACCCTTCCAAATGCAGGGGGGCTGCAGCCTTTTCTCTGTATCTCTACACCTCCTTTGTCCAGCTTCCGATCGCTGTCACCCCTGTTCACAGGAGTGCTGCTTGCCTTGCCCTGCAGCCCAGGGGCAGCTCTGGCACTAGCACTGCTCTGCAGACCCCTTCCCCTCTGAAAACCCTGCCCAGGCTGTTCTCCATCTGCATGTCACCAGGGGTTGGGAAGCATCCCTGCAGAGCAGAGTGAGCCCTCTGCTCCTTACAGCTATACTCCAGGCTGCAAACCAATTTATACTCCAGGGAATTAACCTTTCCTCGTACTGCTCTCTCCCTCTCTTTGGTTTGGGGGTTTGTGGATGTTAGGGGCCTGGGGCTGGAGTTTGGGGTGCTTTTTAAACCTGTAAAAGCCAGCTTGGTGTGACAGCTTGAAAGCATCTCCCATCTTTACCTCCTGGATGTCTCCTAGCGGGGAGAACTTCACCTTTCATTAAAACTCCTGCCCTGGGCTGTCCTAAGTCCATCTGTTAGTGGAAGGTGGTGGGGAAGCCTATCAGCATTGAGGGCTGGGTACCAGTTTCTATGAACAGAAGGGAAGGTTGGGTGGTTTATTGCAGCTGTGCTCATGTCCATTCTCAACTGTCTCCTTCAGTTGTTTGCTCTCAGAAGAGCCCCAGTGTGCCCAAGGAGCCTTCCAGAGGAGGGATCACAGGCAAATGGAGACAGGGATTTATTTAAATTCATTTCTGACAGCCAGCAAGGTGAAAGAATTAGATGCAAATGCAAGAGTCAAATTCAGCTTCCAGTCTGAGCTCAAACGTTTCCTAACATTTGGAGCTCTGCCACTCACATTTCAAGCAGGAAGGCATCCTCCTCCCACAGGCAGCCAGCACCCCTCCAGCAGCCCAGCTCTGCCTTGACAAGCCCTGCAGCACCCCCACTGCCAGCCACAGCTCCACTCAGCTCACTGTGTGCAACCCAAAGCCAGGCCAAGGGCAGGGGCAAGGCACCTGCTGAGCTGCAACCATGCAGCTGAGCTGCGTGGCCAGCAGCAGCTTCTGCTCTGCCTGCTCAGTTGTGCCTACAATCAGATCCCAGAGCATTTATCAACCACCTGCTCATCACACCAGGGTGCTGAGAGAACAGGAACCCCCAAATACCATTTCTAACCCAAGGCAATGCTCTGCATGCCAACCCTGCAACAAACACAAGGCTTTGCCATAGGAAGGCAGAGAATGGCAGCACTCAGAGCTCCCCCAGGCAGGACCCAGAGCCCAGGGCTTCACAGCAGGGTGTTTGCAATGGCTGCACCACTGAGCAGCAGAAAATGGAACTGCTCTTGGAGGCAAGGAGGGCAAAGCTCTGTCTGGGTGTCCTCCAAGCTTCACACAGCTCTCTCCATCCACTGCTTCAGCTGCTTTGGAGGTCTGAGACCTGACTGTGCTGATCACTTGAAGTCAGAGAGGGAAGGTGCCCTCAGATGCAGGGAGAAGGATGAAATGCTGCAGCAGAACAGAGCCCTTACAGCCCCGAAGGACAAATGCTGGTTCCTGAGCACAGCAGCAACACCTCCTGCCCCCTTGCCTTGCTCTGAGATGCTTTAGTTATTGAATTCCCCAGACTCTGAAGAAACTGCTCAGCTGCAGCAAGTGCAAAGAGCCCAAGTCAGGAAGGGACCATGCAGGCACCTTCTCCAGGCAGTGCAGAGCCTGCACTGAGCTGTCCAGGCTAAGTGGAGCTCTGCTCTGCAGAAGCGAGCTGTCAGGAGAGGATTTGATGAGATCTTCCTCTCCCATCTCCTGTTCAGAGTGCAGAGCCACACAGTCCAGCCAGCTAAAGGAGAAGAGCAGTGGCCAAGGCTGTGAGGTTTGGCACAAGATCTGAGCTGTCTGTTCCCTGGTACACAGGACAGAGGGCATAGAGAATATTGTGGCACCTGCTGTCAGGGCTGCTCCAGGGAATTTCACATTTAATTAACCTTCAGAGCAATCCATGCAGGATTTCAGGTACCTTCAAGAAGGCCATGCAGAAAACAGCATTTCTCTTTTCCTTCCTGTTCCACTGGTGACTCCACGGACAGCTGATGTCAGCTGAAGGAAAAGCTGCCACACTTTCACCTGGCTGCTGGCTTGGCAGTCGTTCTTGGCAGCTCCTTTCCAGCAAACCGACTGCTCTCTACTTGAAGCAGGAGGCCACGCTGCCGGCAGCACAGCTCCAGAGCCCCCGACGGCTGCCGCCCCGCGCCCCAGAGCCCTGCTGGGGAGATGCTGCTGCGTGGGCGATGCAGTGTCCCAGAGCATCAGAGGAAGCCCTGCAGCCCCTCCTCCTACATAGGCAGTAATTTAGGAGCAAAATGGGGCAAAAAGTAGGGCGGTAGGGTGGCATATGGCCAAACTTTTGACTTAATTTCACCACAGGTTGCTTTTTATTTACAAGCAGCTAATCCCCTCTCAAGCCACACAAAGGAGCAGGCAGCGGCAAAGGCGGGCAGATGAAATTGGCATGCCTCGGCTTTGTTCTTGCTAATCTGGCCCATTAACAGGAGGGTGAGAAGGCCACTTTTGTCATTTCAACAGGCTTAAAGCCCTGCTCCGAGTGAGCTTTTGTCTGCGGAGAAGAATGCGGTTTCAGGGGGTTCCGTTAATGTTGCCTTCTCAAGTTGACTTGGCTCCGGCGAGGCCAACCTGTTTATTTGGCCCTCCTACTGTACAGGCAGGAATTATTTCCAGCTGTCAAAACCGAAAAGGCTTCAAGCTGACTAAATCATTTCTCAGAGGTGGAACAGGATGAGATTATGGAGTGCTAAGAAGCGACTGCTGGAAGTGCTGCCGTGCACCTGTGCAACTCAATCTCCATTTGTGCAGGTGCTGGAAGCTTGGCACTCCCTGAGTCATCCCCTGCAAAACCACTCAGGGACACGGAGCTGCAAACAGCTTCAGGCTGTGCAGTAAGGCCTGAGACTACCCTGGCCTTTGATTCACTGCTGGTGTGACAAACCAAGCACCAACCTCCCGGGCACAGCCCAGCTGCCAGGGGCCACAGGGCATCTGGGACCTAGGAGATTATTTTCCTTTAGCACAGGAGAGGTCATCAGCACAGCAGAGAGGGAGCGCCTGGGGGAGCCCAGAGGGCACACGCCCTGCTCTGTTTTTTACCTGGCACACCTTGCACAGATGTTCAGCGTCACCTTGGCTTGAGGCTCTGCCAGGTGAGTGCTCCGGGCTGGATTGAATTTGCTCCCAGAAGACATCACACTTGTGACTCCTTCCATTCTCAGGTCATCCAGATCCTCTGCAAGGAGAGAGGAGAGCTGGGTGAGCACACAGCAACTCAAATGCTGCTCCTGTAGGGTCACTGAAGAATCAGGAAGCAAACATAGGCAGGTAGTTGTGTGACCATGGGAAAAGGCATCCGAGATGGGTTACAAAGACTGGATTTATCCAGAGAGAGATTTGGGTCCTTCCAGGCTCCATCAGTTTTGGTGTGGAACGTCAAAGAACTTTCCTTCCTTTGGTGTTCTGTCAGAAGCCCTCCTGGGCATTGTGTGCCTGAGCAAGCTGCTGTGGGTGCCCTGCTGGAGCAGGGGTTGGACTGGGTGATCTCCAGAGGTGACCTCCAACCCCACCATGCTGGGACTCTGTGACTGCAGCATTTGATGTCACTCTGACTCCTGAACTCTGCCACAGTGCTGAGTGACTCCAGAATCTGAGGGCCTCAGATTTCCCATGCAGATGCTGCACTTCCTCCCACCACAGGTGGCTCATGTTGAGCTTCTCATCAACCAAGACCCAAAAGGCCTTCTCCTCAGGACTCTTCTACCTATTCTCTGCCCAAAGCCAGTCCATGAGCACAGCTAGCCCTGACCACAGCTCTGTGCTGACCAACCGTGGACCTGGAGCAGAGCTCAGGAAGGCAGCACCGCTGTGATCAGATCATGGTGGGAGCACTCCTGAAACAACACAGCCATAACTTCAGCCTAATTATTTGTGACTGACATAGCCCAGTTGCTCTCCATTTCCTGAAGCACAGCAGGAAAGTGAGCTCCTCTCAGAAATACTCAAACATGTCAAGAGTTTTCTCTCCCTCTAAGAGCATCCAAGTTAGCATGAAAAGCATCTGATGAAATCCCCTGCAAAGATCCATTTCCCCTTACAGCCAGCAGCAGAAATAGGTCTGCAAGCCATTGGCAGACACCTTGCCAAGCCTCCTCCATCCCAAACCTTACTTAGAGAACTTCTGCAGTTAGGTGCTGGTGATGGAACAATTAAATCTGTGACAGGCTGAGGAGCTGCCTCTCTGCAGCCATTCCCTCCCAGCTGCCTGTGGCTGTGTGCACACCGAGAGCCAAACAGAGAAAATGATGAGAGTTCCTTTGCAGCTGCTGCAGTGACCACCAGTGCCAGCTTCTGGGGGTCCCACAGCAAACCCACACACCAAGGAAGAGCCTCCCACGTGGGTGTGCTGCAGAAACCTGCCTGCTGGAGATGTGGCATGTGAGCAAGAGGCAGCAGTGCCACAAGGAGGGAACTGCTGAGGCTGGAAGAGACCTTTGGTATCACCCAGAGCTCACAATCCCACCCCTGCTGCTGAGATGCTCACAGTGCCAGACCTGCCTGACTGCCCCTTCCTCAGCAGCAGGATGGAGCAGCCCCCAGCAGCAACAGCTGCTGCTGTGGCTCTGGCACAGCCTGAGGAGTGCTGCTCTCCCAGCTCCTGCACCACTCAGGATGACAGGAGGCAGACATCCACAGCCTGCACCATTAGAGGAGCTCACAGGATCACTGCCCTAGCCTTGGGAAACCTGCCACATTTTGTTAGGGTGGACAGCCTGGGCAGCTCCAGAGAGCCACTCTGACACAGCCTGCAGTGGAGCTCTGGAAGTGTGAATGATTTTGCTGCATTTTGCTGTTTGCTCCCCCTATGCAAATGTCACTTTCTAGTTTAGAGGGGGGGGGGGGGAGGGGGAGGCGGGGGGAATAATCAGTTTCTCCTGTCTCCTGCATGTTTCTTGTCAATGTGTCCAAGGGGTCATTGCTGTGCTTCTGACACTTGGATGTACACTGATCTACAACCACAAGTTTGAAATTCATGTCCATGGCAATGAGTAGCAGAAAGATGCCAGAGCTCACCACAGCAAGCTGCCGAGCATTAGCTAAGCACTCCCCGCCGGCTCCGGCAGCAGGTTTGGGGCTGAATTTGCCGGATTTAAGAATCTATTTCATATCTACGATCTCTGGGAAGAGAGATTCCACAGCTCCGCAGTCGCCGGAGCGCTTCTGCTCCCCGGCAGCCTCGGCTCCGCTGCTCAGCCGCTCGCAGCTCAGCTGCGCGGGGATAAGCCATGCAGCAGCGCCCTCCGGTGGCCTCCGCTGGGACTGCGCCGCCCGGAGCCCCCTCCCGGCCGGGACAGACGCGGCTCAGTCGCATTTCATTCCCTTGCTGGCCTTTATCGTCAGATAAAGCTAACAAATGTTGGAAGGAAAATACTGCTGCAAGCCATGAGTGCTTGCTAAGCATCTCGCACTGAACAGCGGCAGAAAAGGGAAGATTAATTCACTTCCTTCAGCGATTTCCCTTCTCTCAACCAGCAATTTCCTTCTCTCAACAGTCAGCAGAGATGCTCCTAGAGTGTAGTTTGAAGTATCTAATGTTACAGTCTGCTGGAAAAACAGAGCCAAACCTCTGGAGTGGCTGCAAATGCCCACTGCCTAAGCTGAGTGTAGCTGCTAAATCCCAACCAAACTATACCAAAGACAGAGCTGAGAGCTAAGAAAAGAGAAGCCAGCACAGCTGATTCTGCTCCTTGCACCTAAATACATTCCCCAAGCAGAACCTGCAAGTGCTTGATGTAGGAGGTCTCCTGAAGCATTTGGCACTTCACAGGATGTGGATGCAGCAGCTGCTTTCTCCATACACTCTCCACTGCATCCCCTCCTGGAAGCTGCAAGCTAAACCCTAGGAAGCTCCACACAGCTGCTGGATACCTGAGCTTGAAACAGGAGGAGCAGTTTGAAGCTTATCTGTGAGCAGCTATGGCACTTGTTAGATTCATCTCTACTGCAGGAAGTGGCAGAAGACAGAGGGAGTGGTTTGCAGTTACCCAGCAGCTCCATTGCATCGTCTTCGTTGTCGATGTCCTCCTCGGTGACGGAGGGAGCTGTGCTCTGGGCAGAGTCGAAGGAGTCCTGCGAGAGCATGGCAGCCAGCAGCTTCTTGTGCTGCTGCTGCTGCTGCTTCAGTCCTTTGCTCTTTGGCTCCATTTTCAAGCTGTGAGGGAGGTAAGCACAACTTTCTCTTACTGCTGCTCTCTAGGACACAGGTTACACACTTCTCAAGTGACTGCAGCCCAGGATGTCCTCCAGACCTGCTGCTGGACACCATCTCAGCACACTCAAACCCTCCTTCCCTGATCACTGGCTGCTAGGAGTCACAGGCTGGCAGGGCACCAGCCACCTTGGGTTGGCTACCCCAGCTTTCCCAGTCAGGCCAGCCATGAAATCTGTCCTGGGTGCTGGCCCCAGTAGCAGATGATACAAGGAGAGGAAATGGCCTGAACCCGCACCAGGGGAGGTTTAGGTTGGGGGTGAGGAAAACATTTTCCTTTCTAGACATTGGAAGCAGCTGCCCAGGGAGGTGGTGCAGTCACCATCCCTGGAGGGGTTCAAGAAACCTGTGGAGATGTGGCACCTGAGGATGTGGTTTAGTGGTTCAGTGACCTGTGAGCCTCTCCTGGCACCAGGTGCCCCCTGTTCTCCTTGTTCATACACCAAGCAAGGTGATTTTGTCATGATGCCCAACAAAGCTGCTACAATACTGTTCTCAAAGCCATTAATCACATTTGATAATTGCAGCATTAGCTGTGAGCTTCTCACAGCTTGTACCACCCTCTACATAGACTAAAATATGCTGCTTTGAATCATCTTTGCTCCTCAGAACTAAAGCTTCCTGCTCCCTTCTGCAGGTCTGATAGAGATGCTGATTCCTGCTCCTTCCCCTTGAGGCAAGGAACACAATGTGCCTCATTTGCTCTGCAGCCTGGACTAGATCTTTATTCAGTGTCTTTATCAGACTGCTGAATGAGGAAACAAAACCCTCCCCAGGCCCTCTGCTTTCCCAGGATCTGCCCTGGAGAGAGCAAGGTCTGAGTCCTGCTGGCTCCAGCACAGTGTCTGGCTGCAGGATCACTGCTCCACACTGCTGCCTCTGGACCAGCAGCTCTTGCAGCCTCTCCCTACACACACCCACCCCACCCCCATGTGCAGGCTGCACCCAAGCCTCACCTTCCTCCAGGGCTGCTGCTGTCCTCGCTGTCCCACTGCTCGTTTTTGCTCCTGGGTGTTGGTGGCTGCAGCATCTCTGCGGCCAGGGGGTCGGCGTCGTTCTCCTCACGGCCAATCCATTCCCCAATCACTCGAGGCCTCAGGATGGGGGTGTTGAAACCTGCACTGTCCTGAGGGGGAACAAAATCATAGAGAAAAACCTGCTGCATCCTGAGGGAAAACAGAACCCCAAGAGAAAAAAACCTGCAGTGTCCTAAGGGGAAACCCCAAGGGAGATGCTGCCCTGCTGGCTCTCAGCCACACAGGGAAAGAATAAACGGAGAATAGAAGTGGTAATCAAAAGCACAAAATGAGGACAGCATCTGATCCTTTCAGAGGGCTACAGAAGGCCCAGAAACAATCAGGGACTGATGAGAAGACTTAGAGGCTTCCTCCAACTGAAGCAATTCTACGATTCCAAGATTCCAAGAGGGATTTGCCCACTCCAGTGCCTAAACCTCTCCTATTTCTTACTCTCCAGCAGCAGCTGGAGCTACCTGGAGGATCATCTTGAACACTGCTGCTGCCTTTTGGATGAACACAGAGCTCCCCAAGGCAGCAGCCTGCCAGCTCTGCTCAGCCACACGCAGGCTGCTCCCGCCCCGCACAGCCCAGCCCAGAGGCTGCTGCCGACTACCAGCACTGCCCTGACCTGCAGGATGAGTTAATGCAAAGCTAATGAATACCTCTGCATTTGCCACTTCAGACATAGCCCTGCTGGGATTTTCATCTCACTCCAAGAATGGCATCAATGCCCTAAGAGGCTGCAGGGCTGGGCCTGGCACTTTTAACCCTGTGCTGCTCCCTGGGCAACCTGTTGCAGTGTTTCAGCAGCCTCCTGGTGCAGAACTTGTTCCTCTCATCCAGCCTCAATCTGCTCTGCTCTCATTTCAAACCACTGCCCCTTGTCCTGTCCCTGCAGGCCTTTGGGAACAGTCCCTCTGCAGTCTTCTTGTAGCCCCTTCAACTACTAGAAGGCTGCTCTAAGGTCTGCCTGGAGCCTTCTCTTCTCCAGGCTGAATGCCCCCAGCTCCCTCAGCCTGTCCCCATAGCAGAGGATCTCTCTGAAGTGCTGTCTCTGCTCTCAGCCTCACTAGAAGGGCTGCAGATCAAGGGCTGTGTACAACAGGACAGGCCAGCTGCAAACCACTGCAAGAAAACTGACATGGAATGATGGGAGAGGAATATTTGAGTTGCCTTAAATTCTTCTCTAGGCCAGCAGAGACACTTCAAACACAGGTTCCTAATGAGCAGAGATGTTCTATTCCTATGCCCTAACAAGAGAAATTAGGAACGCAAATCCTTGGCTGCTCCCTAGCTGTGTCAGTAAATATTCCTGCCATGAAACAATGATTCCCAAACAAAGAGCAGCTGCTGACAGTCACTGCAGTGCTTACTTAGCCTAGCAACCCTATTTTCTCCTCTTCCCAACCCAAACCACTTGCAAAGCCTCTTCCTTATTGACGCAGACCTGCTAAGAGCTCAGTCTGAAGCAGAGGCAGCTCCTGAAATGCACCAAACCACAAACCAGAAAGAGGCTGTGAGCTGCTGTCCTGTGAATATCTTTACCCTGCCCTGGCCAGAAGCTCTAACCCTGCTCAGCAGAACTCCAAGAGCTTCCATCTGGACAGAGCCAAGAGTGACCCTGGATTGGAATCATGGGATCCCAGAATTGCTTAGGCTGGTAAAGACCTCTAAGACCACTGAGTCCAACCATTATTAGCCTCACTGCCCCTTGTCCTCTTGTCCTGCTCCTGCAGCACACCCATGAGTGCCTCATCACACTCCATGTCCCTCCAGAGCTGCCCACCACTCCACCAGCTCATTGCTCACTCCAGCTCTGCCTCCTGCAAGCTTGGCCTGGCACAGCAGGACACTGAAAACGGAATGCAGCAAGGAGAGAAGGGAGAAATCCAAGGAGCACAGCATGGCTGCAGAGATCCCTGACCACTGGTGAATGCATGCACTGTGCACAACTGCCTGGTGCTGTGTCACAGTCAGGTAATGCAGGTAAGGGGACAATGGCCTCTGGCCCCCTGGCCAGGGGAGGCTCCCAGCATAACCAAGGTTGGAAGAGACCCCAAGGATCATCAAGTCCATATGTCATATGCCTAGGAGCCAGGAAAAAGAATTATTGCCCTGCCCACAGTGTCTGCTTCACACAAGGTGCTTGGTTTAGGTTTAACTAAGACCCATCTGGCCCTTGCTGAGGTTTTCTCCTGCTTCTCTGCCCTTTTCTCCCACCCCTTCCTCCCTAGGGTAATCCCTAACCATTCACAGAAATGCCTCCTGGAGCAGCTGAGCTCACAGCAGCTGGCAGTGGGAATCCTGCTGAAAGCTGCCAGTCCCTGAGGGGAAAATGAAGAGCACCCAAACCTGTGCCCTTTGCCAGCAGCCCAGGCTGTGCCCAGCACCAGCAGAACAAGCTCCCCATGGGTGCTGCCTCTGCCCTTCTGATGCCGATTCCTTTCCCAGACACACTGGGGACCGTGGCAGCAGTCTCATCCTCTGGTAGAGAGCAGTATCATTTGCATGACCCAGCCATGCTTTGCCTCTCTCTGTCGCCTTGCTGTGCTCTTGCAGCCTTGTCAGACCAGCACAGCACAGCCTCTCTGACCTCCTTTCCCTGGGAGATGCTTTTGTCCACAGGTGCCAGCCCACCCTGGCTGCAGCTCTGGATGCATTGACACAAACTGTACTCACCCACAGAGCTTTCTATGTGCAAGCTTCCTCTGAGCCCAGCAGCACTGAAGGCTCTCTGCCAGGACAGGCAGATTCAGCTCTCATTGCCTAAAATTACCAGGAGCACCTCTGTCTGGGGGTCCTGAGGCACACAGGAGGTCTTACCTTATCCAGCTCATCAGAAAGAGCAATGCCTGGAAACAAAACAGATTAAAACAAAAATATCATATTTAGAAACATTCTCCCTCTGATGCCTTGCAGCACAGCAGGCAAAAGCAAGGTTGAAGCTGCAAAGTTCACCTGGAGCAGGATTGGTGCCACTAGGGAAATGGCCTGGAAACAACCTGCCCTTAGCTTTCCTCAGCTCCAGTGTTAGGAAAATGAGTTTTCAACAATATATGGAAAAGCAAACAGCAGCTGGGACAGAGACGTGCCAAGGAGCTTAAGCCCACCGTCCCCTGGCTCCTGAAACTCAGCCAGCAGTGTACTAGCTGGGCACAGACGCCTCCTGATGCAGCCCTCACCCTGACCAGCATGCAGGGCAGCAGGGGCATGACTCCCCTCTCTTTCTCCATGGCTCAGTGTGGAAATGGTGCTGTGAAAACAGAATTTAGGGAGAGGGAAATCTCCAAGTGAAATGCAAAGCAGTTTGCCTGAGCCCTCTGGACAAGAGCCTGGCCTCTGCTCTTGTCCTTTCTGCTGGGGGTCTCCTCTGCTTGCTTCCATCCTGCCAGTGAGCTCTTAGCTGTGACTCTCCTGTGGCACATTAAACACACCTGGGCCTGGGTGGTCTCAGACTTTGCAACAAACCTTCACAGGACCCCCATGACCCACGGGGGAAGGAGGTAACCATGCACCAAACCACGCTGAAACCTCTGGCAGACCGAAAGCAAAGCAGTCCCAGGTGCTGAGGAGGTTTGGTCAGAAGCATTTCCAGGTCAGGAGCAATTCAAGAGCAGCTTGCCCCAAAGCATCTCTCTCTTTATGGCTTTTTGCTACCCAAAATGTCAGCCCAGCTGTTTGCCACGGCTGGTTTCAGAACAAACATGCATTATTAGAGCTGCTCTTTACACGGCTGTCTCGGAGCCCTCTTCCCAGCCCCCCATCCCTGTGGCCTCTGCAGCAGCACCATGGTCAGAGCAGGGAGAAAGCATCTGGTGGTCATCCCAGCATGGCAGTGTCTGCTCTGCTGAAAAAGGCCCCTCCCAAAGTGCATCTGCAGCATCCTTTAGTGCAAGGGAATCCCTTTGGGGTCTGGAATGGGCATCTCCCACAGTAAAGGCTTCCTTTAGGACACCTTGCTTTGTTTCTAGCTTACCAGGAAATGAACTTTAAAACTGAGCATTGCTCCTAGCAGTTCCATCAGGCCTCAGCTCCTGCCCAAGCAGCTCTAAGCAGCAGAGTTTTATTTGCTGCTGCTCTCCTGCAGCAAACACAATCAATCCAGGGCCTAATGCCTCTGCTCCCTGGCATTATTCCTCTTCAAGGAGTCGTTTCCAGGCTCTGATGCTCTCCATTCCACAGCACACAATTAATTTTCAAACCAGTGAGCACAAGTTCAGGTCTTTGATGTGGCAGGGCACAACCCCCCTGCCTGCTGCTTTCTTCCTCAGCAGCTTCAAACTGCGCAGCATCTTCACGTGCTGGGGCTACAGGAGAGGTGCTGGGATGAAAATGAAAGCTGTGAAACTTCAGAGACCATTTCTGCTTTTAGCTGTGGTCCTTAAATAATGCCAGCAAGAGACAACGCAACTCAGGACGAGCTGAGGCTGTTGTGAGCCTGACCTTTGTCAGCTGCACAACTGCCCCTGACAAGTCCAACGAGCACCTAGCCAGAAGGAAACCGAATTGGTGCTCCTTCAGCTGCCTTCTTCAGCTCGGTGGGAGCCAAGAGCTTGAAGCATTCTGCTGAACATCCAGAAGATGGCCACAGAGCTCCCAGGCGCCAGATCGCCTCCCTCCCCAGCCTTCAGGACCTGCCAGCTTCGGGACACGCTCAGACGACCTCACAGCAGCTCCGACTCCTTTGGCAAAAGTCATTCCCGGGATCAGTCCGGGCCAGGGAACTCGTGGATGGCTGAGCTGCCAACCTCGGAGCGTCCCAGCTTCCGGAGCGCAGCCCAGGACGTGATCCCTCTGCCATGATCAAGCCTGCAGCTTTGGACACCAGCACAGAAAGCCGGCCCCCCTGTGCCCACCCCGCAGCCACGGCCCCAGGGCCCTCCCCCGCCGGGCTGCGCGGATGCTGCTGGCAGCTGGGACAGGCAGCCCGACAGGCACTGCAGGGCAGGGTTTGGTGCTCATGGCAGCTGGGCTACAGCTGGAACTGATGATCTTTAAGGTCTTTCTCAACCTTAATGATTCTATTTCCATGTCCCACGGCAAACCCTCCTGCCACAGCACGCTGGGTTCCACTCCCTCCGCCTGTTTCCACCCTCTGTTCGACACAAGGCAAACAGCCCTGCATTGGAAAGGGACACCCCACATGATTGCTCTGATTGCACCAGACACAGCACTGCCTCCACAAAATACTTACCCAAAAGGAGCCCTTCCCAGCTCTGTGAAGGAACTTTGATGCAGACATCATGGCCCAGAGGCTCCCCCAGGCTAAGGCCATCTCAAGAGAGTACACCACACTGCAAAGCCTTTCAGAACTCTTGGGTTTAGGCAAAGGTAGGCACTGCAGGAGGTTGGTTAGGATGGGAGGCACACACCAGCCAAAGACAGTCATAGCTCAACCCTTCTACTTGTCCCTGAATGCCAGTTCCCTTCTTCCAAGGACTGGAAGGTACCACCCTGAGGTGACACACACACACCCCCCAGCTCTGCAACAGCATCAGGGAGACTTTTAGCAAGACAAATACTGCTCCAGAAAAGGACACTGTGACTCAGGAAGGGACTTTAGTACTGAGACTTAGAGTAGGTTAGAGCAGAAGAGCAAATATCTCCACAAAGGTGATTAAACATTTGCCATCTGTAGGGAAAAGCTGCTTAGAAGGGAAGCAGCAGTGATCTCCTGGCCACACAGGCTCCACTGGATAATTGAACAGCAATAATTCTGTTGCCATCCCTCCTGTTCCAATCTCAAACACCATTATTTGGATGATTGCTCATCCATCACCCCCCAGCAAATGGATTTCAGGAGCCAGGGCAGCATCGGATGGCAGCAGCATCATCAGGGAGATCAAATGACCTCCCTGAAAGGGCTGATTGAGCTTCTCTGCAAGTGCCAATCGGGACATCAATCACAGCCATCGATCTCACACAGGGCCAACACCAGTCCAAAGTTCAGCCTGAAGAGGAGAAATGAAAACCCTCTGCAGAAGGCTGCTGGTGTGGCTCAATCAGCAGCACACATCCCAGGCTGGATGCTCAGCTGACCATGGAGGGGTTGTTGAGACAGGCTGAGGCCAGCTCAGATCGACAGCTCTGACACAGAAACCACTGCAGCACCGTGTCCCGAGCTGTGCCCTCCTGAGCTGGTTGCCAAAGGCTGCCACTGGAGCACCTCTGCTATAGGGACAGGCTGAGGGAGCTGGGGGTGTTCAGCCTGGAGAGGAGAAGACTCTGGGGTGACCTCAGAGCTGCTTTTAAGTGCCTGAAAGGATCCTGCTGGAAGGCTGCAAAGGGACTTTTCATCAGGGTGTCTGGAGACAGGGCAAGGGGAATGGTTTGAAGCTGAGGCAGAGCAGGCTTGGACTGGAGCTGAGGAAGAACTTCTTTAGTGTGAGGGTGGTGAGACTGTGGAACAGGCTGCCAAGGGAGGCTGTGGCTGCCTCCTGCCTGGGCGTGTTCAAGGCCGGGCTGGATGAGGCCTTGAGCAGCTGAATCTAGCTGGGAGATGTCCCTGCCCATGGCAGAGAAGTTGGAGCAGATGATCTTTGAGGTCCCTTCTGACCTGAGCCATTGTATGACACATGCCATGCAGGATGGCTTCGCAGTGACACCATCCCCACCACAAACACCCAGTTTCAGTGAGCAGAGTCAGAGGTCTGATGCCTGTCAGGGGCACTCCATGCAAGCACATCTCCCACACCCCCACACCAAGCCCCAGTAGTTCCCTGCAGCGTAGAAGCTTCTAAACAAAGCCTCACTTGAATGTCTTCCAGAGGCTGCTGAAAGCACTGAAGCAGCTCAGTGATGTACACATTGAGCTTCCCACATCCCACACTCAGGTTCACCACCCACCCCAGGATGGGATTTTAGTGGCTTGGTAGCAGATTCTGATCTTTTTTTGAACTAGTTCTACCCTCCCTGGTGGGAGAGTTTTACTCCTGCTGCTGATCTTCTTCCCTGTGGAAGATAAACAGAACACAGGCTCTAAGACTTCTCTGTTTTATCTTTCTCTTAAAGGAGCAGGATCCTGCTTGCCTGTCTTGAGCTCTGTAGAATCAGCTGAGTCTAACAGCATCAGCAGAACTGGTGGAGACTCTCTGGAGGGACTCAGATCTTTCATTCTTGGAGACATTCAGGAGCTATGAACATGGTCCTCAGCAATCAGCTGTAGGTGGCCCTGCTTGAGCTGGGGGTTGGAGCAGATGATCTCTACAGGTGCCTTCCACACTCAAATGTTCTGTGGCTCTTTCTGGTTTCCAGCAGTACTTCCTCCTAGCCTGCAGCTGGCTTTCTTCTGTACTCATCTATGGCTTGATTAGTCCTCTTCCAAAGGAAGGAACAAAAGCAAAGCTTTTGCCCATGGCAGCAGCTAGATACCACTGTCTCTGGGACTCCCTCTGGCCACCTGACCTGGAATGGTTGCCAAAGCTTTGGTTAACCTTAACCTGTTGTCATGTCCTGATCTGAGACTGCCTGTTGAATCCAAAGCACGATCAATTTCTTCTCCTCTGATCTGTGGCAGCCACCTGGCCCTACCAAGGACTCAGATGTTCCTGAAGCAGTGTTGGCTGTCTCTGCTGAGAGGTTGTGTTATGGAGCACCTCTCTCACAGCAAAGCACATTGGATGCAACAAGCTGCTGCTACCCTGTGCAAACTGAGCCGTCCCATCCCCATTTCCATGTGCACTCCAACCCCTAACTGTTCACAGAGGGGATCTGAAGGGGTTCAGAAGACAGGTGTCCTTCACACCTACTTTGCAGCAAGCCCTCACTGATTTAGTTCTCATTTCCCCCTCCAAAGTCACTGTTTTCTATCTCTTATCTATTTCCCCATCCTCAGAAGACACCTCTCATGGGCTGGCTGCAGTTCTCTTCTACATGACACAAACCCTACCAAAGCTGCTCCTCATCACCTCCAGGAACTGTCTGAACTACTCCTTGCCCACACGAGGATGCTGCTTTTACACACTGCTCCTCCTGGACTGAGCCTTGGAAGGGACAGCACTTGGGGTTTGTGATGAATGAGCTGAGAACCATCTGTGGGAGGATTTGCTGCAGATGCTTTGCACATGAATGGCTCTGGGAAGCTGACAGGAACGACACGGGGCCAAGGACCCAACCACCTCCCTGTTTCCCAGTGATCTCCATCAAAGAGGTTAAGGCTTCACGCTCAGCCCCACTGCTGTGTGTTCCCAGCACCTTCCTCAGCCCAGCCTCTGGCAGGGGCTCTCCAGGAGCTCGTTCACTGAAGTGGCAGAAAGCTAAAGGAACAAAAAAAAGGAGGTGGGGGGCGGTGGTCTCAGCCAGCAGGAAGCTGCTAAATGATCTCTGACGTTCTGCAAGCCTCCTCCTCAGGAATGGAGCTGCTGATGGCCCTGAGCTTGGCCTTCTGTGCCGGAAGGCCACCTTCCTGCTAGGCACTTCCCAAGGAGAATTCAGGCACATGGTTACATCAAACAACTGAAATCAGACAACTTACTGCGAGACAGACTCTCAAGGGCTTTTCCAAGCTTTCTGCTCTCCTGCAGGATATGATTTAGTTCATCAAAATCCTGGCTCTCCGGGTCTGTCCTCCAGTCCCACTTAGGATGCTCTATTGACCTTGGCACTAAATGTACACAGATATATAGAGGAAGTTTAGATGTGGTGCTTCAGACTCCTACATCGGGGGGAATAAACAACAACAAAAACCCCACAACAAAGCTGCAGAGTGAGTTTAGGAGCTCAGGTACCTGGAGGGGAAATGACTTCACTCTCCCTCCTGCTTTAACAGCTGGAGATACTCTCTCTGCTCAATGGGAAACCAAAATGAAAGCATCCATGAACGAATCCACACCTGGGATGAGTCGTGGGGCTGAACTCATGGGTAAGCAGGAAGAATTCATAGTGACCACTACAAAAAAAGCAATAAAATAGTGCAAGCCCATCAAAAAGTAATGAAAGTATTTGCTGTGGAGGGACCTCACTTACCCCAAAATAGAGCTGTGTGCCCCAGGGGCCAAGAGGGACAGAATGCAGGTGAGGAGCTGGCACTTTGGGCTTTGCTGGCCCTTTTCTCATAAAGGAGAAAGATTTCAGACAAAGCCTTTAAAGCACCATCTAGAGATGGCATAAAGTGTAGAAAACAGAGTTGATTAAAGAGGTGGAACAGAGACCTCCCTGCTGCCCATGCTGCACAGCCTTTCATCTTCTTTCTGACAAACTGGATCCTGGGGGAGATCTTCCTGTGCAGCCTGCTCTAGGTGTAGCTGTGTCAGCAGGGGGGGTGGAATAGGTCATCTCCAGAGCTCCCTTCCAATCCCTACCATTCTAGGAGTCTATGAAAGAGCCCTGAGCTCACAGTCTCCTACTCATCCTCTACTACCAAATTCTCAGGAGCAGGGTAAGGATGAGGGGACAAGAGGTAAGTTAATGCCTTCAGCTGCAATCACAGACAGAGGAGACATTAAACAGAGCCACCAGAGACAGGAATAGAAGGAAAGGGACACAGGAAGCCTCAGTGAGGAGGAGGGAAGAGCGGGGCAGGTTGGAGTGTCAGAGTCCAGCTCTGAGCATTCCTGCGGACACTGAAATGCCAACCAGTTCATTTGTAGCGCCCTGGGCTAGGAACCACCATGCTCATTAAAAGTCACCTAAACTCCTGTGTGACCAAAACCTGCCTCCCTTCACAGCCCCTAGCACAGAGAACTAGGAGAGCACAACCTGAGTATTTCTCATCCTTGTACTTACTTACAGAAAAAGGGAGAAGCAAAGAGGAAAATAAAGAAAAAGAATGCCAAACTGCTCCAGAGAGCACTGCCTCTAGCCTTGGACCAGCTGCAAATGCAAATCCTCGCAGGCTAAGAAAGAAATTCCATCCTGAAGTCTCTTTTTTGCTCCCCTGCCTGTTGTGCTGAGATTCCACACTCCTTCCCTGCCTGCTTCTGCAGCCATCTCCTCTCCTCCCTGCAGTGTGCCAACACTCACTCCAGCCTGCAGCACCACTCCTCCCATCCTAGCTGCAGCTCAGCAGCCTTCTCTCTCCATGTGCACACTGAGCCACACCACAGAAACCTCACAGCACCACCAAAGGACTAATAGGCACTGACTGAGTACAGCAAACCCACACCCAAAGATGACCAAACCTCAGGGCTGCCAGGCTGCAGAGAACTTCAAGGAGTTGGAACTGGCATCACATCCGTTTGAAACAAACCACATCCTTCAGAACACCACAGGGCAGAAGTTTAGAGAAACCATGGGGCTCTGAAATACAATTTGTCACGAGTGGAGCTCAGTGAAAGCAAGATAAACTCTACCCAGCAGCTGTGGAGCTCCCAGGATCGGAACTGCCAAGGCTACAGGCAAACCCTATGACTCCTGGAGACCCTCTGAAACACACAGCCCTCTTTGGTCTGGATGGAGTCCATCAGACCCCATTCCCGTGCACTTGTCACTACACACTTCATAGCATCCTTCCATGGTATTCTGACCTTCCTCTTTCTTTATTCCACTCACTCATTCCTCACAATCATCACAGCAGTGATTTTAGCTCCCTCAACACATCAGCTGCCTCAAGCCCAACTCTGTTACTTGAGAGATTCTCTCACAGCCCCTTGCCTGCAGCCCAGGAGATTCAGTGCACCTCCATCACAGCATTTGCACAGAAACATTTAGGTTTCCCCTCTGGGGAGCTGAGATTTCCCCATCCCACATGAGAAGGCCGCACAGATTTGCTTGCCATCATTTTCTGGTGGCACAGCCCCCAACCAGTGCACCTCAGCTTTGTTCCCAGGTGTCTATGAGCCTTGTCACAACTCAGCAAGCCTGCTCTGCTGGCTGATGGCACAGGATCAATACTGCTTTTATCATCTGCACACTTCAGGGCTTGCAGACACAACCAGGCCAGCTGCTCTTCAAGTCCTCCAGTTCATTAATACACTGCATGGCCACCTCCCACCTCCAGGATCAAAAACCTCTGTGCTGTTAGTGAGCAAAACATGACTCCTGGCTTTGCAGCCCACACTGGCATCCAGGTCAGTTCTCTGCTGACACAGCCAAAGTGCTTCACACAGCTCCTGGACACCGAAAGCTTGAGAGAGCAATGAGCAGCACCAGACTGAGCAGGGCCAAGCAGATGTTCACAGCAGTGGAGTGTGAGTGGGATGTGGTGAGAATGGTGAACTGAAGCATGGGGTAAGGATGAGCTGTGACTTAAGGATGAGCTGTGACCTGATGTAACACTTGAGGCACTGGAACAGGCTGCCCAGGGAGGTGCTGGAGTGCCCATCCCTGGAGGTGTGCAAGAAACCTGTGGCCCTGGGGCCATGGTAGTTCTGGGTTGATGTTGGACTGGATTTCCCAAGCAAACAATTCCACGATCATGACACATTCATCGCTCCAGTGACCACAGAGCAAGACTCAAACTCCCCCAGCATGTATCTCTAGCCACTTCAGCTGCTCATAGTTTGCTTTCCACTTCCACCCCAGTCCAACAGAACAGAACTGCCATGGGCCTGGCACTCTGCAGCAGCTAACACGGTAGGGAAGCTCCTTACATGATTTGGATTCCGGCGAGGGTGGGGAAGCGTTGGACACAGCAAGGTCACTCTTGGACTTCTTAGGCTTCTTTGCATTTACCTGCCAAGGTTTATCATAGCTTCTAAAATCTCTCCTTGTTCCCTTGTTTTCTGTTGAAAGAACAGAACCAGGCAATGAGAGGGTTGGCCAAAGACTTCACAAACACTGCAGCCACAGAACCCAAGCCCCAGCAGTCCCAGCCCAAGCCTGCTCTGCTTGTTCTCCTCTGCCTTTCACAGAGTTCTGCCACTTTCTAAACATCAGAACTCAGAAATCACTAAGTCTGGCCATGAGAAACACAACCTCCATTTTTTGTTATGGAGAAGTCCTTTTCACCTCCATTTGCTGCCTTCCATGTTGCAGTGCTTAAACCTTTCCATTTGACAGCAACAGGAGGTTGATTTGTCAGGCAGTGAACATTTGGACTCCCTGAGATCTCTCACAGTCAGTTTTTAAGTGCAGCCTCCAACATTCTAATAGCAGCTTGTGCCAGAATATCAAAGCCAACACTTCTGCTTCAGAATCACAGCAAATATTAGTTCAGAAGTTATATTTTATGCTTCTGAAGATCTGCTGTCATGAATTATTCACCGTGGAGTTCATGAAGTAGCACCAGCAGCTTCTCAGGAAGTGTTGGGAGGGTGGCTTGGCAAAACTGTGTCTCATTAGAGAAAATACCTGGAAGGAGGCTAACCTCAGGCACAAACACTCCACAGGAAGGAAAAGGAAAGTGGGAAGGCAAAGAGGACAGTGAGGGAACCAAGGGACCTTTATCTGCACCTTCTTTCCCCCTAGATGTTCCCACCCTCTGCCCCATGCTCACAGCTGGCAGCCAGCAGCACCCATTCAATTCGGTGTCTGCTGGGCAAAGAGGGCTCATGGGGCATGCCCAGCCCCAGACTGCCCAGCCAGGAGAGGATGGAGGGAAGTGCAGGAGGGTGACAGTGCAGGCAGCCCTTCCCAGCAGGCAGAACATACCTGGGGTTTCAGTCTCTGCCCAAAGGGCAGCAGAGCCAGACAGGGTCCTCTGGAGCTGCCCACGGTTCCCCTGTTTGGACTGAAGGTGATCAATTAGAAATGGGATTGGCTGGTCAGGGGTCTCTGTTATCAGCTTGGTCATCAGTTCCTTTGGGAAATCAAAACAGAACAAAACATTAGTGGGATGTTGTACCTCAGCTGATCAAAAGGAGCATCAATACAGGACAAGCCTGTTAACAACTGAAGAGAGCAGCTGGGCAGAGCCACATCCTCACACAGCTGCTGGCTCTGCCCTAGATGGTGCTCCCTGAAGGGCTCTTGGCCTCTACAGTCACTTACCCTCTGGATTGCACAGTGAACAGCCCACTGCCTGCCCACTCCTACCCAAAGCAGCCCAAACAGGGAGAGACTCAGCTGCTTGCTAATGCTAGAAATGGCAAAGCTCTGGAGGGGAGCTCCATCTAGACTGTCTCTCACCAAGGTGGGAGAAAGCCTCTGACAGACATCACACAAGAAAAATCCAGAAAGTGGAGTAATTCATGTTTTGGTTGCTTGGCAACACTCTGACAGCAAAGCTTGCTTCCTTTTTTCCTCCAAAATGCAGAGCTGGTGACGAGTGGCAAGGTGCAATCCTGTGACACAGCAGCTGGAGGAACCCTGCTGCAGAGGGCTCTGTACCAGAGGGGAAGTGCCAGCCTGCAGCAGCCAGCTCTTGACTGAACCATTTCTCTGAATCCTGACTTTTTTTTTGGTCTTGGATGAATAAAACAAGAAGCTGAGAAGAGAGCTGCAGGCTATGATGCTCTTCATTTCTAAAGGCAAGCTTGGGTGGCAATCTGTTAAGGACACATGGCAAAATCCACACAGAAACGTGGTGCTGAGAGGTGGTGGAGTGCCTGTGTGCCAGCGCCTGTGTGCCAGCGCCTGACTGCTGCCACCACTGACAGGAGGAAATGGTCTTAATTAACCTGACAAAATTGATTGTGGGATTCTGTACCTTACTGAAGGATATAATTGCATCCTGCACAAAAGGAACATGAGCAGCTCTGAGGGGAGGGGAAATCAGCCCCTGTTCAGCAGCACCACTCTGTAAGCCCCTGCTAACACTGAGAACGACCTGGCTGAGAGAGAGGTCTGTGCTGACCCCCAGCACAATCACTTCTGCTCTGTGAACCAGGAAAGTTTAAAGGAGTGGAGAGAGAGGCTCCTTTATCTGGAGTAACAAAGGGGCTGTGCCAATCCTGGACACCTAAAGCTGAAAAGAAAAAACATTGCTGGAACCCTCACAAACAGACAATAAGATGCAGTGCAAAACACCACACTTCTTTGTGTCCTGAGCCTCAAGCTGAGCTGCCTCAAGCACTTCCAGAGAGGTCCTTTACAAGCAAGCACAACTGAAGTCAACAGCAAGGTGGCCCAGAGCACGAAGCCTGCTGATTGTGGAAGGCAGAGCCCTTTGGTTTGAGTATTCTGTTCTAAAAGGGGAGGGAAGAAGCTCTTAGAGATTTACTTCCCAAGCTGCTCCAAGCAAGATCTGAATGTGGTCTCCAGCTCAGCACAGCTGGGTCCTGGCCTCTGCATTGGACACCTCCACCCAACCAGCACAGTGGACATAGCTTCAGACATCTGCTCTGTGCAAACCCACATCCACAAGCAGGAGAGTTATCTCCTTCCACAGCCTCCTGTCAGAGATCCCAGAAGGAGTCCTTACTGCCTCTGCCCCCCTACCAGATTCTGCCATCCAGACCACCAAGGCACCTCACAGCACCTGCTTATGCCCAAGCCATGCTCCTCAAGCTGATGCTTCCTCTGAGTCTCATCACCCCCAGCAGGAAACATCACAGAATGGTTTGGGGTGGAAAGGACCTGGAAGATCCCCCAGTTCCAGCCCCCTGGAACTGACAGGGGCATCCTCACCTAGACAAAGTTGCCCAAGGCCTCATCCAACCTGTCCTTGAACAACTCCAGGGAGGCATTCACCCATCAAATATGTGAGCTGCACGCGTTGGTTGCTGTGCCATGGGGTGGAGGAGCAAGAGAAACCAAAACCGAAACCCCAAAGGCACCCAACAGAAAAAGCAAACTTCCCACAAGCAGTACAGGTCTCCAGTCAGCACCCAGCTCAGCTTTCTAGTCTAAACATGAGCTTCAGTGAAGGTGAGAGGAGATGAGAGGTCAGCAATGCCAGCTGGGGGAGTCTCACCTTAGCACCACTCTGCAGCAGAACCACCTTAACCTTCAGATGAAAGCATCCCAAGCTCGCTCCATGCTCTCAGCTGCTGCTCGGGTGACATCTCAGCAGACAGCAGGAATCACAAACTACACCAGACTCAAAATAGACTTCACAGGTTTGAATTGGTTCCAAAACAAGATGACAGAAGGGAAGGGATTGAAAAGAGAAAGTGAAGTGTACAACGAGGAACAGAAATAAAGCCTCTCCCTGCTCTGACTCACAGCGCGCTCAGCAGGGGAGGCTGGACGGGGGGAAGGCAAGAGCCAGCCTGAATGAAGCTGCCTCTGCACCAGGGCAGAGCAGAAACAGCACAAGATGATGGAAACAGATCCATGTCTTGATCTGAAATTCAGCACGGGAGCTCAGCTAGGCGTGTAAACAGAAGTGTCAGGCACGCCGACGTCTCCTCACAATGCCAGCTCTGCTTTCTGCCCTTCCTCTGAGCTGGAGCAGGGCAGAGTGAGGCTGGACACCAGGAGGAAGTTCTGCACAGTGAGGGTGGTGGAACACTGGAATAGGCTGCCCAGGGATGTGGTGAAGCCTGGAGACATTCAAGATCAGACTTAATGAGGCCCTGGGCAGCCTGCTGTAGCTGGAGGTGTCCCTGCTGCCTGCAGGGGGGTTGCACAAGCTGCCCTTGGAGGCTCCCTTCCAGCCCAATGCAGTCTCTGATTCTAGCCCAAACTTCTGCATTTTCTACTTGAGCTCAGCTACACCTAACTGAAATGAGAGGCAGTTCTGCCTCTTTTATACCTTGTTCTGTGCACAGCACACCTCATAACAGCAAAGAGAAAGCCACGCCAGGCTGCGTCTCCTTGCTCTCCACATCTCGACTGCTGTGTCCCCCTTCCACACTACATCCCTTTGCCTTCTCCATCATTGGGACTCCCTCAGCCTCTGCCTTCCAGCTGGTACAAGTGCAGAATCATGCTCAGCTCTCAGTGCCTCTCCCCCTGTGCACCTCAGCTGCACTGCAGAGAAGGGGTGGGAGGAGGCTCCATGATCCCTACAGACTGGAGCACCAGGAGAACACAGCCATTGCTGTTGCTCCCCCACTGTACTGTCCCAGATTAGGTCCTGCCCTGACCAGAACGAGACAGAGCAGGCAGAAAGTTGCTGTAAACTCCAGAAAACCTGGCAGGACACTCCTGCAAGGATTGCACCTTGCCCTGTGCAAGCCAGAAGAAGTGTGGACAGTGATTTCTCCTTCCTCTGGAGCTGTGTCTCCCCAGGCTTCCACAGCCACTGCTCTCACTGCCATGTAAGACACATCGGGTTAAAAGGAACTAGCAGCACCTGTGCTGTGGATGTTTCCAAGAGCAGGAGGCGTGCACATACTGATGAGGCTGCAAGAGATCTTGAAGCAAACAGGTCTAAGATAGCACCTAATGCATGAAGTCTTCCTGCAGGGCCCATCTCTCACTGCTGTGCTGTGCTCAGCTCCTCCATTAGCCATTCAGCACAGGCCCAGGTTGTCATTGCCTTGTGACTGTCCATGCAGCTCATACAAATGAAGCAGTCTTCACAGTCAATTAATCATAGGGCCAATTACAAGAAAGCTCTAATTAGCTATGTCTAAATGTACCTAGCAGGTTATTAAATTAATTAAGAGACATTCTGTCTTGCCCTGTCATGGCTAACAGTAACCACACACCAATCACAGGGCTGACTCCCAGAGCCTGTGGCAGAGGGGCACAGCCTTGGCTGCAAGATGCTCACTCTCATTTCCGAGCAGTCCTCAGGAGAGCTCTCTCCTGACCAGACAAAGGATTAGGTGGCTTAGACAACAAGACTCTGAGCAGCTCCAAAGCATGGCAATTAGATCCAGCAGACCTCACACCAATGTCAGTGGTGATCTGGTCCACAGAGAGCACAGAGGAGCCCAGCGAGCTCCCAGATGAGCAGCCAGGGTACGTGCAGTGTATGCCTGGTGGACAGCTCCAAGGTGAGCTGATGACAGTTTGTCACACTCCACCACACATCCTAACCTGCAGCACCTGCCCCAGCCTCCTGCTGTATTTTTTCCACTCCTGTTTCCTTTGAGAGCTTTTCCCACCTTATCTCATTCCTGGCACTTCAAACATCTTTGTCCCCAGTGCATTACACTGCTCCCGAGATCACAAAGCAGCTTCGCACACCTCTGCTCTTGGGCTTTGTCCCTGGAAGGTTTCCTTTCTCCTGTTCAATCACTTCAGACAAGAATGCTGTCAAAAGGGAGGTCGCTGCTCCTGGGTTGCTCCCAAGGGTTGCCAGCAGCTCAGCAGAAGGAGGAGGCGAGGGCCATGCCCTCAGGTAAGCCCAGCATACCCCCGCGCACCCAGCCTGCTGAACCACAAAGACCTTCTGGAGCAGCTTGCACTGCTCCCAGCAGCCCTCTGCATACCCATCTGGGGCTGTGGAATTGTCCCTCTCACATCATGACCTGCACTCAGCAGGGACTGATCAGATGAGGGTGGCTGGGGATGGAGCAGAGTCACTGTAAGGCTTCCTTGAAGTGTAACCCAGAATCTTCCTCAGTTCCCCCCTGCTCCATCAGCCAGGGGAAGTTCTGCCCCAAAGGAGCAGCACTGCACAGTTCAGCCAAGAGAAGAGGAAAGCAGAGGTTCTCTAAGTGGGGTTCAGGGCTTCCATGGAGAGCAATGGTCACAGGCAGGGGCTCAGGAGGGCTGTCACAACCTGCTCTGATTTCCTTAACTTCCAGCCATAAAGCAGCACTCTGCATCACTGCCTCGCCCAAAAGCAACCCCAGCAGCCTAGCGCTGAGCTTCCTCTGATCAGCTGAAGCCTCTTCATCCCAATGCCAGGGTCTAAGGTGAAGCCTCTTGTTCAGCCCTCTGTGTTCAATGATTCATGACTGCAGCTGTTGCCACCAGCCCATCGTATTGCCAGGTCCTTTGCACCTCTCGGTATAAATCCAGCACTTGCAGCTGAGAACGAGATGGATGCCCATGAAGACTCAGGTGTGATGCTGCTGGATGAGAGCTGCAGAACCTCCAGCATTTACCTTCATCATCGGTTCCTCTTTACTCTTCCATTCCTCATTATTTCTTCCATTCAGAAGTGATTGGCATGCCTGAGTCCTCACAGAATCCTCACCCAAGCGAGCAGCAAGAACAACCTCCCTCATGCTGGAGTTAAAGAGCACCTGGCAACTGAGAACTGTGGCAATATGAGCTGAAGAAAAGCCTCTGAAATGCAAGGAATTGTTGGTCACTGCTATTTGGCCCCTGGGAGGACAAGAGCAGTGGCTGCACAGGCTCAAGGCTGACACTTATCATATCATGGCCACAACTAAAGTAGGTCTGAGATAATGGGGACAGCTAAATAAATATCAGCTTACATAAGCTGGACACACTCCCCACTCTGAGTTACACATTAGCTAAGTGACATTGCTGAGCCCAAGGTTAAAGCCATCTCTACACCATGCAAAGCACAAGGATGAAGGAAGGACAACCCATGGACACTGGTCTGTGGAATGAAAACACCACCTCAGGAATACAGATTTATCCCCAGAGGAAAAGAAAACAGCAGAAAGTGGCTTTAAAAGAAGTCATCACAGAAAGGTGAGCTCTGATAATCATACGGAGTCCTGGAATCAGCCTGGCTGGGGCTGGAAGGGAACATTCAAAGTCATCCAGTGCAGCCCCCTGCAGTCAGCAGGGACACCTCCAAGCAAAGCAGGGTGCTCAGAGCCCAGATCAACCTGTCCTGCAATGGCACCAGGGATGGAGCTTCTCCCACCTCTATGGGCAGCCTAGGCCAGGGTCCCCCCACCCTCAGTGTCGAATATGTCTTCCTTCTCTCTAGACTAAGCCTCCTCTTTGAGTTGAAACCATCGTCCCCTGTCACTCTCCCCACCCATGGCAGCGAGTGCCCACTGAAAGCCTCCCGCAGGTCTGATTGCTGTTCGACTTCAGGCTAAATCTGCCTGGTTCCAAGTGCAGGAATTCCTCTGGCAAACTCTCACCAACAGCAGCAGGGCTCCTGGTGAGAGCCCTCTGTGCTCACAGCAGCCCTGGGACACATGGGAGCTCCGAGGCAGGGTGTGAACAGGGCAGGAGAGAGAAGCCCATCTGGAGCAATGGATGGCACCAGGCCATGGGACCGATGGCACTGCCAGGCACTGAGGCAGCGCTAAGAAGCTAGAGGAGGCAGAAGAGCCATAATGAGCTCAGGGCCTTGCTGGGAAAACTCCTAAAGCATGCAAAGATGAAGAGCCAGAGGGGTTTGCAGTCTGTGCAGGGAAAGGCCAGCTCAGAGCAATCGGTGATCATGCTGTGGGGCAGTAGAAGCAGGAACAGCAGCCAGACCCCTGGCTACCCTCTCAGTACCCTAACTCCTGTGTATTTTATTTCCTCTCCTCACTGTTTGGGTGTTTCTTCAGTCAAATAACTATCAAGAGGGTCTTTCCTTTGGCCAACTTCATTTTCCCAACCTGTTCTTCTGTCACCACTGAATCTTCTCTCCCATTTCATGTTTACCTTTGCTCCCTTCTCTCCCCTGCTAGCTTTTTGTTTCAGGTATTCTCCTTCACAGGATAGCAAATGGAGATGAAATCTGTAACTTGAGCCATTTAGTCCTCTCTGTGTATCCCTTCTTTGCTCCACACAGGTGAGTCTCCAGCCAGCCTTCGCCTCCAAACAGCTTCCCTGTGTCACACTGGGTACTGCCCGACATCTGCTGCAGTTACCCTGCACCTGGACACATGCAGCAGGAGTTCTCCAACACCTTCTGGGTTTTCTGGAGGCTCCACACCATGCAGAAGGATGTGTCAAAACTCAGTGCTGGGTCCAGCTCTGACATCCTCAGTGCAGGAGACAGGGCCACAACAGTGACCCCAGGGGGAAACCCCTCTGCGGTGGGGACAGGCTGAGAGACCTGGCGGGGGTGGGGGGGGTGGGGTGGGGTGTGTCAGCCTGCCAAACTGGAGTGTGATGCCAGCCTGCTGCAGGAGCTTGTGGCACAGCAGTGTCAATGGTAGTGCTAAGGACACCTTTAACTCCCTGGCAGAGCTATATCCCAGCAGCATTGCCAAGCTCAAGTAACAGGAGGATGAGTCAGACACTCAAATGTGCAAAACACACAGAGCTCTTTAGATGATGAGAAGTGACATCTTCTGGTGTTTGCCCTGTGCTTGTCACCCTTCAGTCCTACTCTCAGCAACCACAAGCACTAGAACATCTCTTCAAAGCAGAGCAGCACAACTCCCAGGTAACCATTTGACTGAGATTACAGAAGGAAGCCAAAGGAGAGAAAAACAACAGTGCAGGCAACGAGGCACTGATCTTTGTCACCCCATCCCTTTCCATGTCCTACCCATTCTCACCTTCAGGTCACTCTATTCACATGGTCCACTTCCTCCTAATGATTCAATTCCCTCTTCTGCTCCTTCCCAGAAGGGACTGTGGCCTCCAGGACACTCTCCTCACCTTTGGGGAACTGCACCTTTAAAAGTCAAGGTCCACAGGAAGCTGACTGAAGCACGCAAGCTCCTGGCATACAGCAGCTGGAACGCCTGGGATGATCTGGAGATCACTGCTGCCCGTATGGAGCAACTTCCTGTGCTCCTCTCCTACCCCTCACCCTTTGGCACCCACATTTTCTCTCCTGAGTCAGTGCCATGCTCCCCATCAGCCCACCTGGTGACCCAGCAAGCCAAACCAACTGAACACTTTCCACTTCTCTGCAGACTTCTTGTTCCCTTTCCTCTGCTAAGGGCAGAGTGAAACAACCACCGGCTCTGGGACAAGGACGGCAGGGATGGGCAGCCAGCAACGAACATAACCAGGACCTGCAGCAACTGAGCCTCTCAGCCTGCCCTGCTGAGCACTAAACCCCCAGCCTGGAGCACCACAAGCTATGAGAGCGGGAAAGATTCAATTAAAAAGGCTCCAACACAGCTGGAAGGTCCCAGCCTTCAGCTACCTGCAGACACGTTCCCAGAGGAGCACACACAACAGAACTGCTGACAGATGAACCTGCCAGGTGGCAAGACCCAAAGATGTCATCTTGCTCATTCAAGGGACAACCTCTTCCAAACCCAGATTCCACAGGAGAGAAGGATTACGGGGGCCTCATTACAGGGAGGCTTCTGACAGCTCCTGCAGCCTGCCAGTCCCCTAGTCCAAGCCAAAAGCACAAAGCCCCTGCTGATGGAGCTTTGTCCACAGCCAAGGGTCTGCTTGGAGTTTTATGTCAGGGTTTTCTCTTGCCTTCCCTTAAAGACAACTTTACCAAGGCAGCTATTCCCCCAAAAGCAAAGGACCTCTCTGCATCACTTTTGACTTTCCCTCCCCTTAAGTAGGTCTTTTGCTTCAGTGCACACCGAGGCTACCACAAAGTCCTGCTGAAGCAGGCAGCAAAAACAGAGAGAAGAACAGCTCTGCCTGCCCCTCCCTGTGGAACCCTCCCAGAGCCCTGGTGGTGCCGGGTTGCTGGTTGGACTCGGTGACCTCAGAGGGCTTTTGCAGTCACAGCAGTTCTGTAACTCTCTCAACAGGCACAGAACCTTTATGTGCTCAAACTAAAATTATAGTCTTAAACCCACATTACTCTGAGAAAGATTCTTAGGTAGCCAGAGGATTGCTTTGTCCACTTGGCTCTTTATAACTCAAAGAGCTCTCAGCCTCCTGGTTTGCACAGCCAGGAGGTACCTGCCAGATGCTTCCTAGCTGTGGCTCCACACTTAAGAAAACTCCCAAAGACTCAATGTGGAGATGTACTGCAGCCTCTTCTCTGGAGTGCTGATCCAGCTCCCCCTGCACAGCAGCTCACTGCCAGGGTGCCCAGATGAGAGCGCAGCTGACTGCTGAGGAGCTGCAGCCACACCAAGCCTGCAGGATCCCTCCCTGGGGTTATCAGCAGAGCCAGGACTGGATGCTGCAAGCACAAAGTGGGTCAGCACTTCACTCAGGCAGCAACGAGTGGGTGCCCACTCCGAATACTCTGTCCCAGCCATTTTTAGGCACACACCTCCTGTTCACATTTGAGAAAGATGGGGGGGGGTGTGTGTGGGGGGGTGTGTGTGTGTGGAAGAAAACCCACAACAGTGAAGCTTCATCACAGAAAGAAATCGGATTGGGAATTCCTGTTGCACTCTAAGTTCAGTAGGGAAAAAGAAACAACCTAAAAAAGGAAACAAAAAACCAGGCAGTGCTCCACTGGTGTTAGCAGCAGAATCCCAGGGAGGCATCTCCAGAGGGCATTCCTCAAACCTAAAGGAGAGGTCTAAGCTCAGCACTCTCAGATCTCTTACAGAGATGTCTAAGCTCTCACAAGTGAAAGAAAAAGGGCAACCCCAGCACACAAACCCTACATACCAGGGCAAGCCCTTCAGGGAACCTGGCAGAAGCTCAGGGGTTAACTGAAGACCTCACTGTCAGCTCTGCACACCTGCACTGCCGGGGCATGCTGCAGCTGACCTATAGCTTCAGAGGGATTTTACCGGCAGACCCCCTAGGCAGCAGGGAGAGGAAAAGGCAGAGAAGTAGCAGGTCTGAGAACCCCTGATCTGAGGACGTGCATTCCAGGGGGAAATGAGGCTGAAGGATCCAAGTTGGTTTGCAATCTGTCTTAAGTCCCAAAATTGACACAGTCTCAGATGCACACACTAATTCCCACCCACCTCCCTTCCCACCTCCAGGCCATAAATAAGAATTTAACTAGTAAAAATGTTTGGAATGGAGTGAACCTGTGTGTTGCCATTCACAGCTGAGGGGAGAGGACTTCCTACTACCCCTCAGGAGGCACTGGTGGTAGTCAGAAGAAGCCTGATGCCTGCTGAGTCAGCCCCAGCTCATTAATTCTTTCTCCAGAAGGTTACTCCTACCTTTCTTTAGGGAGATGAAAAGCACTTTTTAATCAGGGGGGACCCACAGCCTGCCTGCAGCTCACGTGGCAGCAATAGCTCTTCAACACCTCTCCTTTACATGAACTGGGAAGACAACTCCAGTGTCAAACCACACCAAACCTCAGCAAAGAAATAAACCTGAGCTCACCTGCACATGCAGCTTGTGCTGAAGGTGAGCAAACCCAGCTGAAGGCCAAAAGAGCAGATGTTCTCAAGTAGATACTGCTGGCTAATGTGACACAAAAAGCCCTAAAGACTGTACCAGGCAAGGACAGGACAGAAGGGAGGAAAGAGACACCACCAGGGTAACTGAACAGAATGACCAACCAGCCACTAACAGCTTGTGCTGCGGGGAGCTGTACTTCAGCAGCAGGAACCCACCCTCTGCTCCAGCCATCAGCCAGCTGTGCCTGTGAGACTGTTCAGGATCCATGGGATCAGGTCCTCCCTGATGGCTGATCCTTCCTCGTATGTGCTAGGACCTGGTTATGCATCACCATCCCAGCCTTCATCCCAGAAAGCCTGCACCTCATCCTTTGGATTTTGAATGGCTAACCAGAAAGTGGAAGAGAGAAGAATCCCCATCCTCTTCCTCCCAGTGTTACAGAGTTAAATGAAACAGCTACACAACCCTCTTGCCTCAGATCCACTCCTGACTATTCAGGTCTGCGTGGATGTCACACCCAGGATCTCCTCCGGGTACACAGGAGGGCACTGACAACCTGTGGACAGCCTGCAAGGTTATGCAAAGAGCCTTCCACAGCTTCCTCCTAGCGTGATGAAATTCCCTTGTTCTAGATATCAGTGAAATATGTAATGATCTATGAAAGGCTGCAACCAACACAACTTCTCCACTTCTTCCTCCACTACTAAGATCTGAAGCATCCTACAACAGAGGGGAGCATCTCACGCTACCAAGAAACTAGGTTGAAACAGAGTGACTCACGGCAGGCAAGCCGAGCAGCTTGCATTTTAATGTGTAAAACAAGGAGTTAAGAAAATGACAGCTGCCAAGGGCTGCACTCCTCCACAGCCCCAAGGCTCATGGCTCCCATTGAAAGATCCCCAAACCCTCTCCCTGCACAGCCCTAGCAACGGTGTTCATTGAACAGCTTCTTATTCACAAACAGAACTGCTCAGAGGTTTCTGTGAATTATAGACCTAGAAACATCACCTGCTGCTGCCCAGCACCCTGCCACGCTCCACCAAAGGGAGGTTCAGTCAGTGCTGAAGAAAAACATTCACCACCTCTGACACTGAGCCAGCCCCAGCCCATGCAACCCCCAGCCCTCAGCCAACACTAACCAAATCCAAACCTTTCTTAAGAGGGCTAGCAACAAAATTCAAACCTTTCTTAGGAGGGCTGGCAAATTCTAGCCCTAAGCATGCACTGGAGAGAAGGCATCCACCACAGCAGAGCAGAAGAGGTTTCACTGATGGAGACCTAGTTAAACGCTGAGAAAAGGGAGCTGCGTCTGGGGATCCGGCTGCCGGAGTTAATGTATGTGCATTTAGATGCAAAAACTGCCTGAGAAACAGGGTGAGCAAATGGCAATAATCACGATTGCTCCAGCACACTCCTAAATTCTGAGAACTCGCAGCTTCTGCACAGAAAGAGTGAAAGACGCACATCTGTGCTTCTGCCCATCCGAGCCAGCCCTGCTTCGTGAGAGCAAGGCAAGCCCACAGCAAAGCCGAGCTCCCGAGTGTAGTATGACTGCGGATGAGAACCTCGCAAGATACCATCGACAGGGACTTTGCACAGGACACATTTCCTCGGGAGTGCCGGGTCCAGGGGGTGGGCGGATTTCCCGGCGGGGGCATCCATCCACCCACCCATCCATCCTCCCCCTCTCCTCGCTGCCGCTCACGGAAGGGCACCATCGGGATCTCGGCTCCTCCCTGCACCTGCCCTGAGGACAAGTCGAGGGGTTTGGGGAGCCCACCGCCCCCTCACAGCGCACCGAAAGGGTGCCGATCCCCAGCCGCCGTCCCACCGCCGCGAGGGGTTCCGGGGAGCGGGTGGGAGGGCGCAGGGGCACCTGTTCCACGACCCGCCGGGGTTGAAGAAGCGGAGGGCAACGAGTCCTCGGTCCGACGGGACTGCCGGGAAGGGCTGCGCAGAGCTCCGGCACCTGGGGGGCATGGAGGAGGGCGGCGAGAGAGGGCACAGGTGCGGTGCGGGAGGACAAGGGAGTGCGGGCGGTGCCATCCCCAGGCTCAAACTCGTCCCCGTCCCTGCGCTCACCCGAGCTGACCTCGCCGGGGGCACCAGGCCCCCGCGGCGGAGAAACCCCCGGCAGCTTACCTCGAAGAGGGGCCCGATCTTGTTCTTCTCCAGGTAGGCTTGGATCCTGGTTTGCTGGTGAGCCGCCATGAAGAGCTCCGGAGGCGGCGGCTGCAGCTCCTCTTCCCCGCGGCGGCTGCAGTCCCCTCCGAGCTGCTCGCAGCTCACTCCCCCGCCGCCCAAGGGCTGCCACAGCGGGGAGCGGGCGGGGGGAAAGACGCTGCCCGAAGTCCCCGGGATGGAGCTAAGTCGGGTAAGCGAGGGTCGGTGGATGGGTGCCGGGGCAGCAGCAGGCTCTGTGCCCCAGTCAGGGAGCAGCGGCCGGGCTGCGCCGGCAGCGGAGCATGGTGCAGGGAGGAAGGCGAAAGGCTGCAAAGGCGGCCCCGAGCCCGCTCCGTGTGCGGCTGTTTGCGCCTGTGCCTGGCAGCGCCTTGGTTACCGGCGGAGCCGCGGCTGGAGCCGAGCTGCCGCCCTCCCGGCAGCGCCGCGCCCGAAGCCAATGGCCGGGGGCTCCCGGCAGCGCCGCCCGGGCTCCGGCGCACGGAAGGAGGGAAGGGGGAGGAGAGAGGCGGGGGTTGCGCTGCTGCCCTCCCGGGGACGGGCTTCTGCCCCCGGCGGAACCAGGCTCCCGAGCTCTGGGGCCGTTTCGCCAGGGACTCCGCTCGCCGGGACTGGGAGAGCCCCGGGCGGAGTGAGGAGCTGGCCGGGGCTGGAGAACTTCAGCAGGTGGAGGAGCAGGGAAATGGGGATGCAGGGGCTGCCTTACCTGAATTGACTGTTACATTACTTCTAAATCCTAAAATGCCACCTTGCTCATGATACTGGTGGCATGGAGCTAGAGGAGCCATAGACTTACAGGATCCTGGAACGTTTTAGGGTGGAAGAGACCTTTCAGATCCAACCCTTAAGCCAGCACTACCAGGTCACCACTGCAACCACTTGTCCCTCAGCACCACATCTCCATGGCTTTGAACCCCACCCCCCCAGGGATGGGGACTCCACCACTGCCCTGGGCAGCCTGGCCCAGGCCTTGACAACCCTTTCCATGAAGAAAATTTTCCTCATACCCAACCTAAACCTCCCCTGGTGCAACTTGAAGCCATCTCCTCTTGTCCTGTCACTTGTTCCCTGGGAGAAGAGACCACCCCCCACCTCCCTGCAGCCTCCTTTCCAGGAGCTGTAGAGAACAATGAGGTCCCCCCTCATCCTCCCGCAGGCTGAACACCCCCAGGTCCCTCAGCTGCTCTTCCCCAGCCCTGTTCTCCAGACCCTTCCCCAGCTTGGTTGCCTTTCTCTGGACCTGCTCCAGCTCCTCAGCGTCCTTGCTAGAGTGGGAAGCATAATGCCCACATAGGTGCACCAGTTCCTTCCACCAGCCAAGGGCTCATCCAAACCCCGGTAAATAAAGGAGGCATTTCCATCCGGCTGCAGGGAGCAGCGAGTTAACGGCTCCATCAAAGAAGCTGTGTTTATTCTCTCTTCTCTTCAAGTAATTAGCTCCCCACCCCTCCTGCAAGCAGGGTCGTAACCAGCTGCTTTCTCTCCTCTCTCTCTCGAGAAGAACAACAAATAAAACCATGCCTCTCGGGATTTGACACCTCTATTCCTCTGCACTAACTCATCCTGCTGTACCAGCATTCACCTGTTAAACAACAAACACCGGGGGGGGGGGGGGGGAAGACATTTCATTTTTTTCATTATAGTGTGATTTTTTTTTTTTTTTAAACCACAAACCAGCTTTGCAGAATCTTGGGAACATGCAGCACAGCTGCTGGATCAGGCTGCCTGCTCCCCACCCGGCAGTGCCCTGCAAAAGCAAGAGTACAAACCTCTCCTCGCTCAGAAACCGTGGGAGAAAAGGCGGATTATTTTTCCAGGAGTCTGAAGATCATGAGCTCTGTTCCCACAGCCGCGGACTGCCCCTCGAATCCCACGTCCCTACTGCCCTAACCTCATCCCTCTCCCCACAAGGAGGTCAGGTGGAAGTGCGTTAGCAGTGCACCCTGTAAGGCAAGAAATGAGTTGTGGAACTCTTTAGCGGCTTCGCTGGAGCAGGTTCAGTGTCACTGCTCCCCCCAGGCTCAGGCACGGTGTTTATTTTCCTGCCCTTTTTCAGTGCGGGGAGCGACGATGCTGGCACCCTTCTAAACGTCTGCCAGCTCCACGTTTCAGCGCATCCTCCCCAGCAGAGCACGGCTGCTTTGCCTGGAGCCACTTAAATAATGTGGTGCTCAGCGAGCTTAATCAGCCTAATGAGGATCACACGATCCCCGGGCTAATTGCCGGTGCTGCAGGTTCTCTGTAGCGGCTCTAATGACTTCCATCAGAGAAGGGGGTTTGTTCCACAAACCTCACCAGAACCCAGGCTGACAGAATTCTGCTGCTCTGCGAAGTCAGGCTTCACTCCCGTGACCCAGAAAGGAGAGCAGATGTTTCTGCAGCCCGACACAGCCTGACTTCTGCACGCAGCAGCACTCCCTGACCCGCTGGCACCTCACCACCCCAGGACCTGCGAACTGTCACTGCGCTGTGGAGACCGCAGAGGAGCGAAGGAAGAAGCCCATCAACAAGACAAACAGAAAAGAGAACGATCAGAGGAGGCTTTAGAGACAGCACAACTCTCCTTGGTTGCACATTATGCAGTTAGCTACGTCCTGATTTTTCTGTGTTAAAAACTCTGGGGCTGGGTCGTGGCGTTTGTTTTTCTCCCACAGAAGGGCTGAGGCTGGAAGGGACTGGTCCAAGCAGCTGGCTGCCCAGCACCACTGCCAGACAGCTTTTGAGGCTCTCCAAGGATGCTGGATCTCTCTGGTACTCATGGTCATTTTTGCTTCCGATTTCCTTCGATCTTCCTTTCCTTCTCTGAATCCTCACCCAGACTTTCCCAGTTGGCCAGGGAAACACACCAGCAATCCTACAGTGCCTGGGAAAGCTTCCAAGGCCAAATGCAGCAGTAGCTTTGTAACCAGACACGTCTCATAATCCCACAGCTCCCCTAGCACTCACCTGACAGGTCATCATCGATGGGGATCAGGCACTTTGGGGGTGGAGATCTGAGCACAGGCAGTTCTTTACCAAACCTTTGTTTTGCCGTGTCCTAGTTGAAGGTCTCCAGCAGCTGAAAGAAGGGAGAGTGCAGGTGTCTCCTGCAGAGACTCAGTGACATGATGGGGTAGGAAAAGGCACTTCACTGTTGGCAGCTTTACCTCTTTGTTTTCCAAGAAATCAAAGCCAGTGTTGCTAGATTTAAGAGCAGCCAGGCTGACAGCCATCAGTCAATGCCTGTCACTGGCAAAAGAGCACAGAGCTGGGGACTGTAAAAGTAGAGCTGTTCGGATTCGCCTCGGAGCAATGCTTTCAGGACCAGGTGTAAGCAAGCGAAGACCTTTATTACGTTATACGGCTATAGGGTTCTATAGGCTTTTGGAAAGCAAATGTGTCACGTCTGAATTGGCCATTTTCTACGATCATACGTGTAATTAAGGCACACAAGAGGTCAAAGTAACAAAACAACCTTTAAACCCACCCAACCAAATTCTACCCAGCTTCTCTCCTTTCCTTACGAAGTGTTTGCATTCTTCTCTGAGCTACAGGCTAAACAAAGCTTTCTCTAATTCGAACAAAGGCAGATCTTCCCCAACAGGGGATGCCCCTTCTGTCCACGCAGTTCTTAGGGGAAAACGGGGAGTCATTTAGTCACGATATTTTGTTAGCTTTTTGAATGGATGCTAATACAGATCTGTTCAGATGAACTTGAACACCAAAGCCTCACAGGTTTAGAAACACCTCCTGGATTAAAATTACTGATTAGGACTTCCAGAAATTGTTATTACTCTCAGCCATTTTTTTGTATGGGCAACTGACCACCAAAATGCCAACCAGGTAACAAAACGTGCCCTGGGGCTTGTGCTTTGCTCTGCTCCTTCCTTCATTTTGTGGCTGGTTTCCTTTCAAGAGCAGTATGCAGCATGCTCAGCTCCCCAGCACTTGGGGCTGAACTGCGAGAACAGATCTGCCCACAGGCGTCACGGGGGAGGGCTGTCCCCATTCCATGCACCACACCCAGGGGAAACTGTAAATCAAAACGGGAGAGGGAGAGTGGCAAAAGCACAGACTTAGAACTAAGGTCCTGGTGTCCGCACTGCTCGGTTCTTACCCTGTGCACGCCTCTGACACCTGAGCTCTGTGCTGCTCACCATCGCATGGTGGTGGGTTTGTCACCCTCCACTCTTCTCACCTCCAGAACCAGAGGGTTTTGGTAGCTTGTTTCAGATTTGACTTAGTCCAAGGACTTCACCAGAGTAGGCAATCCCTTCATATCCTACACCATCCCAATCCTGTCACCCATTTTTCAGCAAGGAGACTGCTTTCTGAGTCCTGGGCACTTACAGGACCCATCCATCACTGCTGGAACTCAAACCCCCTGGGCTTCACCTGCAAAGGTGTTTAGCCAAGCAGAAAAAGGAGCTGATGGCTTGGCTGGCTCTGAGGTACTCTGTGGATCACAACTGCCCAGTGACAAGTCAACAATGCTCTCCCTGCTGGCTCTAATCTCATCCATCTGCTCTGTAGGCGATCTGGGGTTTGAGATGGCATCTGGAGTGCCAAAGACACATTAAAATCTAAGAGGAACCCATAGTGGCAGCACAGGAATATATTGCAGACCTTCACCTGGCTTTCCAGCTCTCATGAAGGACTTGATGCTTAAAACATCAGAAATTCCCTAATGAACCTTTCAAAAAACGATTAGGGGAGGGGGAACAGAAGAGGTAGCAGGCCCAGAGAAAGAGGTGGTGTTCATCCAGAGCTGTGATGCTTTGTAAAGCTTTCCTGTTGTGTTTCTTTTAACATAAGGACTTTAGAACAGAGAATTCTTCTGCCATCACTGTGGTCAGTTCCTGTCGAGTTTGATGTGCTGTGCAAAGTCATTATCTGCTTCAGGAGGAAATGGGAGAGCTGTAAGTCAACAGCTGAGCGAGTGCAGCCCTTACAGGAGTGAAAGAAATGCAACTGAGGTTACCTTCAGGAGAAGAAAAGCCCCAGGTCCCTGCTGTTTAACCACCAGGCATTATTCTGTATGGCTAAAGCACAGCCTTGGAACTTCACAGACCCCTGCTGTAAAATTCTCTCCAGCAGCACACACAGAGACACAGGCTGAGGACTGCAGTGCTTCCAGCTGCTTAAAATAATTGAGGTCTAGCAGATCCTGACCCAGAAAGCTGCCATCCAGCTCTTTATGTAGTGTTCCCTAAAAATGGATCTGTTTCCTCAGCATCTTGTCAAAAGAAACAGCAGCAGCTGAGTTCATGGCACTAAAACCCCCAATTTACCTTTTACCCCACACCCCATTAGCAGCCAGAAGGAGGAACAGCAGCACTGGAGGGCTCTGCTGATGCCTGCCTGCACTTCATCTGCTTTGGTGGCTTTTCAGACCTGCCCAGGGAAGGATCACAGCCCCACAAGCATCAGCCTGGCTTTGGGCAAACGACCTTCATTGCCCTTTCCTGGCTCTCTGTTTGCAGCCAGCTCAGACCAGGCTGCAGCTGCTGAGCAGAGCTCTCCTAAACATGGCACTGGGACAGGCTGCCCAGGGAGGTGCTGCAGTCACCATCCCTGGAGGTGTGCAAGAAAAGAGCAGATGTGGCCCTTCAGAACATGGTCTAGTGGTCATGGAGGTGCTGGGTAGAAGGTTGGACTTGATCATCTTAGAGTTTTCTTCCAACCTTAATGACTCTGTGGTGACTCTGGGCATGTTCTGCTGTCCCAAGAGCTGGCTCCAGATCTTCCAGCCGCTGGCAGAGCAGCCACTAGAGGGGAATAAAGTCCCACTGCACTCGCTCGGGGCAGCGGTGTCGGCTCTGCAGCACACCTCAGGCTTGGCCGTGGCCAGGAGCTGTCCCTCAGCTCTCCTGCTGCAGTCTGATGATGCCCGAGGCAGGGCAGCCAGGCTGCAAGGTTTACCCAAGGGTCCATCACCCCAGCATTTGTGTGCTGGCTCAAAGCCAACATCAAGAGAGACCTTAAGATAGATTTTAAACTCCTGCACGGCACAGCTTCAGTATCCCCATTCTCCCCTGCCACGGAGCTGGGAGCTCCAGCAGCTCTCTCGCCAGTGGAAGCAAAGATTCTTCTGTAGCCATTTGACTGCAGGAAGGAGAGGTGGAAAAAACCCAGCAGTAACCACAAAAGGAGTGGTGATAAAATCCCACAAGAGTTGGCAGCACTGCTGTGGCTTCTGTTCCACACACAATGGAGTGGAGGACAATGCCCAGGGAGAACAGCTTAAGAACTGAACACGTCCTAAGCTAAAGATTGCTATCTGCACACCAGCCCAGGGAAAGAGGGATGTGGGGGCAGGCTCACAGCCAGCCCCTTTAATTTCCTGTGGTAGGAAGCTTAGCAACTGTTGGGCAACACTTCGGTGATCACTGCTGGTGCTGGGAGGCTATGAAATTAGAGGAAGCCCTTGAAATATTAATGCCAGTGCCCATTCCAGCCCTTGGAGAGGAGGCCAAGGACCTTGGGCCGTGCCAATGCCACTGAACGCTTGCCCTTGGCAGTGTTGCAGCTGTCACATCTGACTCTTTCCACAGGGAAAAAAAATCTTGGCTTGGGATCCATCCCCTTGGGTTTGTTCCTCATGGAGAATGCTGGACACAAGGTTACATCTCTGTGGCTGGTTTGCTTCACTGGAAAGGGAGATTGACATCTCTGCTATGCAAGAGCCCAGTGCCTGATGCTTCTGCACCCAGCTGCCTTCAGCTGCAGCGCAGCGCAGGGCTGCTTGGGCGGCTGCTGCCTTGCTCTCCAGCTGCCTTTTCCACCTGCTGCATTCCAGATCTCGGCCAGGCAGCTGCCTCCAGGGACAGTCAGGAACCCGGAGCACTCAGGAGAATGTGCATCACAATAAGAACATCCATCAGACAATCAGCAGGCAGGTAATTGAATTTGCCTCCTGTCCCACAAGCAGAGGGGAGAGCTGAGCTTGCTGTTAGTGGCATGACATCCCTAAGAACATCTGCAAAGGCATTTTTAATCTAGGATTAATTTCCCAGCGCTTGATAAAGCAATTTCCATTTCCTAAGCTTCATTGTCCCAAACAATTGTGAGAGAAAGGATTCTCCTCTGCAGCAAAACAGAAAGGCTCCTCTAGAGCCTGGTCACCCAGTGCTGCTTTGTGAAAAGATGGAGATGGAAACATTTTTCCCCCAAGCAAATAGAGGCAGGCACTATCTAGATCACAGAATCTCCAACCTAGCCCTCCCCTGGCACAATTTCAGGCCATTTCCTCTCCTCCTATCACCTGAGAGTAGGGAGAAGAAACCAACCCCCACCTCACTGCAGCCTCCTCTCAGGGAGCTGCAGAGAGCAATGAGGTCTCCCCTCAGCTTCTTCCCCACACTGAACACCCCCAGCTCCCTCAGATGCTCCTCCCCAGCCCTGTTCTCCAGACCCTTCCCCAGCTTTGTTGCTCTCCTCTGGACCTGCTCCGTCAACTCAGTGTCTCTCTTGACATGGCTCCAAGATGAGTTTCCCTTCCACTCCATCCAGCACCCTAAACCAGCCCAGCCCGGGCAAGTGCTGCCCCGCACATTGCCATCCTTGCCAAGCTGCCATTCAATCAACTACCAGCCCACGGTGTGACAGAATGACGTGGGTCTGGCTGCTGGGAGAGGCTGCAGCCCCTCCTGCCTCCCAGCAGGGTATTGCCTAAGGAGAGCCGGAGGGAAGCTGCCACCTGAGAATTATTTTTTTAAACACTGCAAATGTACCTTCAAGAGCTCTGAAGGGGGCTGTGGGGGGTTACAGAAAGCACTGCAGGAAGAGGCAATGCTACAGGAGGACATTTTCCTGCCAGCACAGAGCAGAGTCTGATTTCAGTTTCAGTTCACATTCCAACAGCTTGGAAAACAACCTCTCAGCAATGCAAATGTGCAGGAGATGTTTAAAGGGAGATGTCATGTGGCTGGCCTGGGCAGGAGCTGCACCAGGAAACTGCCTGCAGTTGGTGTTGGTCTGATGAGAGCTGAACACAACTGCAAGGCTGCTGAAGGAGAGGCTTAGAACCATCGAAGAGGCTGCACTCAGACACTGTGCTCTTGGGAGGAGTCCTGCCCCCGACGCTGAGGCAGAGGATGAGTGTGGGGATGAGGGTGAGAGTCCTGCAGAGCACCAGAGAGGGCAGCAAAGGTCGGAAGGAGGCAAGGAGGGAGGCAGAGCATCAGTTGGAGGTGAGGCGACGCAGGG
Organism: Picus viridis; assembly: GCA_033816785.1. NCBI lineage: Eukaryota > Metazoa > Chordata > Aves > Piciformes > Picidae > Picus > Picus viridis. The sequence continues at coordinate 3,564,959 of CM066571.1, forward strand.
ACACGGACTAAAGGAACTGCACTGGCCCCAAAGCACACCTCTGCTTGTCACGGCCCATGAGCACAGAGCGTGGGGACACATGAGGGCTTCCATGCCCTGCCTGGACTGGAGGATCAACTTAGCAATGAGCAAGTGATGCTCTCCCAGCTGATGTGGAGCTTGGAGATCACAGAGTCATTAAGGCTGGAAAAGACTCTTAAGATCATCAAGTCCAACCATAACCACTAAACTACATCCTGAAGCACCACATCTGAAGGCTTCCTGAACACCTTCAGGGATGGGGACTCCACCACCTCCCTGGGCAGCCTCTCCCAGTCCCTGACCACTCTTGCAGCATAGAAGTTCTTCCTAATCTCCAATTTAAGCCTCCCCTGGGGCACCTTGAGGCCATTAGAATGCAAAAGCAGGGCTGTTAGTGCTCAGCAAGAGACTCACCACTGAGTATTAACAGAAACCTGAGAGCAAGGAAAGTGATGCTGGCAGAGCTGCTTGCACATTGAAGGGACCTGTGAGAGGGCTGCTTGCCAGTCCTGCAGAGCTTCCATCAGAGCTGGAGAGCAAGTGGAGTAAAATTGCTAACAATGAGTAAGAAAATGCCTGTGGAAGAGAGCGGTGTGATGAGCTGCGGATAAGATCTGATGTGTTTGCCCATATGGCCCAGAGAACAATGAGCTCAGAGCCCATCCTGGAGAGTGGCCAAGGAGCATGCCAAACAAAGCAAAAAAAGAAAGATATGAGCTGAAGGAACATTAGGAAATGAGTGATCACCATCAAATGAGATGGAAGATGCAAAAGCACTCAGCAAGAAGAGCTGCTGTGCTCTGCAGCAATGGACTGGAGGAGATGGAAACTGCAGTGCTTGGCCTGTGCTAATGGCAGAAGTGATGTCCCAGTGGGTGAAAGAAGAGTGAGAAACTGGGCCATGGAGACACAGAATGCTCCATGGCAGAGCAGGCACCAAAGAGGTCTCCTATCCATCCTGCCCAGTGAAGCTCTCTAAAGCTGGGCTGGGAGGGTGATCTGCAGTCTGCCACTAACAGACCACCCAAAGATCCTCAGCTGCCCCCCAGCACTTTGGCAGGGCAACAGCCACAGCAGAACCACTCTGCAAGCACTGGCAGAACCTCTCAAGGTGCAGTCCCCATGAAAAACCCAAACGTGGCCCTGCTGCAGCACTCTGCTTTCCAGCAGCACTTCTCCTCTGCTTACCTGAGCTTTGCTCCACTCCTGGGTGATGCTGGGGAGCTTCTCAGGTGCAAGAGTTCAGATTTCTTGGGTAAGGACTCCAGCAAGAAGAAAGTCTCTTGGTTTGTGTCAGGGCAGGACACAAGGCTGCCAGGCACCAAGTCCTTCTCTAGAGCTTTTTCCTACCAGTGTGGCACTCACTACCAGCAGCTGAAAAGAAACTGTTGACAGTGAGGGTGGGGAGGCACTGGAACAGATTGCCCAAGGAGGTGTTCAAGACCAGGCTGGATGAGGTCTTGAGCAACCTGGGCTGATGGGAGGTGTCTCTGCCCGTGGCAGGGGTTGGAACTGGATGATCTTCAAGGTCCCTTCCCACCCAACCCACTCTGTGAATCTCTGATTTCTCCCTGTCAGTAACTTGTGTGGTGCTGCAGCACTGTCAGTTACAGCAGCTCTGCTGCCCCCTCGCCCCAGCCCTGCCCTGTGCTGGCTGGATCAGGCCTGCCCTGCTGTAATGCTGGCTGCTGACAAACCCCCATTGATTACATGGGGGCTGCTTCCCCTTCCCAGCCCAGCTTTCTGTCCCCAGCCATGAATAGCTTCATTAATTAGCTGAACTAAAGACGCTGACAAGCATTCAAGCTAGTCCAGTGCTGCCATAATAGTCCCAGTGTGATGGATTCATCCTCTGCAGTCGATGAAAATTTGGTTATTCATTGGGATGAAAGCAGCATCAAGGCCCATTGGTGTGCCTTTGATTTGATTACGCTCCCAGGATCTGCCCACTGTGATTTCCTCCTGCGTTTGGAGGCTGTTCTGCTTCACAAGGGAAGACAACCAATTATTTATCCCAGATGTTAAACCCCCTCCCGCCCTGATAAAGAAATCTAAAGAAGAAGGGCAGCTAAAACCTGCAGCTTCACACAAAGGCCTGGGTGCAGGTCAAGCCAGCAGCAATTTCCAGGAGCCTTCTCCAGGGCTGCAGCTGCTCAGCTGCACTCAGTGCCAGAGGTTTGATTTCATGCTCCTGCAGCAGAATTCCATGGGCAGCCCTACTGAAAGGGTTAAACCCTCTCAATCCCCTCCCCCCAACTCACTGCTGACAAAGGAAGAGGTCTCAGAGGCTGTGTTATGAAGGGTTTATTGCTGGCTGACACTCTGTAGTACACTGCTACCATTCCAGTCTTTAAGAGGGAGCTAAGAAAGGAACCCACGGCTCGAGCAGGACACAGATTAACGCAGAGCAACTGACTCAGAGAATGCCACCCAGGGGCTGCACAGAGCAGGGACTGAGCTCCACCCTCCAGGGTTAGCTAACAGAGCACTCCAAAGGTCACTGCTGAGACTCCACTGCCCCAGAGCTGCTGCTCCGGCCAGGTCCCAGCAGCTGCTGCCCAGGCTCTGTGCAGGGCTGTACTCACACAGAGCATGTCCCAGCTCTGCTGCTCCAGACAATGCATTTCCTACCTGAGCAAGGTGTGCAGTGCTCAGTCAGAGTCAGGTTTCAAGTGGAACACGATACAGCCAGATACAGACTCCATGTACAGGGGGTTACAGAGTTAATAAGGTCGTTTACATCTGCCAGGGGGCACCGAGGAGACACCAACAGCCACACGGAGTGCTGGGCACATCCCTGTGACTCCAGACCTAAGCTCCTGCAGAATGTCCCAGCTGTGCCTCTCAGACTGAAGCAGAAGTGATCTCTGAAGCAGCTCCACTCCACCCAGAGAGGATTCCTGGCACAGATGGTCTGTTTGTGGAGAAGGCAAGGAATGGCTGTGTGATGGCCTCTGGAATGTTTTGCTGGTGCCAACACCTGCAGGGCTGTGTGCTGGACACCCACTGACACAGACAGGACAAGGACAGGGGAGCCAGGCCCTCCAGCAGGGAGAGGGAGACACTCCAAGGGCACTGTAGGGGAACTGGGTTGCTATATACAGTGTATAAAAACCCTGCCAATGGCCAGCATACAAAAATAGCAGTTCAGAGTCTTTTTACAGGTCAAAACCCAAGGGTGAGAAATCCTGGGATCCTGAGACAGGCACCTGCTGTACATCAGCTCAGCAGGGCCAGCAAGAAAAGCACTGCCTGCATCCAGTGAGTGCAGGGATCAGACCCAGGGCAATGCCCCAGCGTCGGCAGCTCTCCTGTGCTCATCACCTCACACAAACATGGTGCAGAGTGTGTGCAAAACGCTGGCAGCCAGGCCCAGGAAACAGCTGTGAGGGGCAGGGAGCAGTCTGTACAGGCTCCGAGTTCACCACTGCTACAAAAATAAGCAAGAGAGACTTTTCTGAGCACCCTGCTCAGCCACAGCAGGCAGAGCTGGCACAGCCCCGTGCCTTCACCCACACACCGCCCCTGACAAGGAGCTCACGGAGCACAAACTCACTGTGGCTTGCTGGGGAAGCTCTCTGGGCACAAACAGATCAATACAGCTGGTTCATTTTGTTCCATTAGGGGATTCTCACAAATGAAATGAAGTATGATTGCTATAAATCCTCATCAACTTCATTATTTGGGCTCTCAAACTGCAGCAGAGCAGTTCTGGCCACTGCTGGCTGCATTAACAACACATAAAACCCAAGCCCAGCCCCTGGTGTGTTTGCTAGAAGTCAGTGGCAAACCACGTAAAAGGCACCAAAGAGTGCAGCTGTGCCAGGGGATGCAAAAGGGGCTGGGGTGGTTCAGCTGACAGCAGGAAATGTTTCCTCTGGAAGGGATCTGTAAGCACAGAAGTGTTTGGCATCGAGGAACAGGAGCTCAACCCTGGCTGGATCCAGAGTGTCAGGACAGAAGCTGGGGAGCTGTGCTGGAGCAGTGCTCAGTGCAGAGACTGGAGGCAGCTGAGCCTCGATGGTGGCTACAAAGATTGGCCAAACACCACCAGCTCTACCTTAAAATCAAACCCCAAGCTTTCTCCAAGCATGACCCCGTGGCAGCTTGGCTGCCCCTTGGCCCTTCACCTCCCTTCCCAGCTGTTAGGTCTCCTGTACGTCCCCCCAGCCCCCACTGGGTCAGGGTCAGTATGCTCAGGTACACCTCTAGCCCCTGGCACTCATTCCCAGAGAGTTACACTTGTCTGGGATGAAACAGTACAAGTCAGGCAGAGAATTCTTCCCTAAGCCACTACAAGAGGCTGGCAGGAGGAGGGACAGCAGCTCTGTTGCTGCGGAAGCAGAGATCTGAGCAGCCAGGGCTGTGACAGCTCCTGTAAATCAGCAGCTCTGGGTCATCTCCTGTCAGATAAACTCCCTGTCAGCAGAATGCTCTGCAGGTGCAGCTCCTGCAAGCAACAAACACATCCTCTGCACGCTCCACACAGGATGAACAGCTTCAGTGATGAGCAGCTGCAGATGGATCAGTGAAAAAGGGCTCTGCAGAGACCATCTCCAAGGCTGTTGGATGGCAGAGGTGTGGAACATGCAGCCAAGGGAAGAGCCTGGGGAGCTGCACAGGGTTTAGGATGCATGCCATGCTGGCTTCTGAAGGACATGGAGAAATCAGGCACCCTGGATGCCCAGCTCCACATTGCTCATCTGCCTCGAGGTGAAAAACCAAACCTCAGGTGGGCAAGCCCCAGAGGAGACCTGAGCTGACCCTGACCCATCCCTGGCATGAGGAGGTTTCTCCATTCTCCTGACCCCTGAGCTACATCCCTGGCCTCAGGCTGCCCTGCTGAATAAAGCACAGCATAAAAGAACAAGATCTGACCAGGACAACTCCAGGAGTCCTGACTCTCAGTGCCCTAGGTCACCCCAGACAGAAAGTGTCAGCTTCTAAAGAGTCAAACTTTGCTTTCTGTTTTGTTTTGTAATCAAGAAGTTTGTAGTCCCAGCTTCCAGGAACACACAGGAGTGTAAACTTGACTGCAGGAAGGTGAAACTGTGACTGGGGTGTTTGTTATTGCCTGTCCCTGCCACAGCTTAAGGCCAACATTCCCTGCTTGGACCAGGACTTGATACAGCTACATAAATATTTACATGTTGCAGGTCACCCTCGGTGCAGGCATCTCAGCTGTGGGGGTAGAAAAATAGTGATCTCCTTAGCAAAGTTAAAGTGTGTAAGAGATGAAGAGTGCTGTGAAAGGTCAGAGCTCTAATTCCTCCTTTGGAGAAAAGCCACAAGTCCCCAAGAGATCCTACACAGAAAACACCCTGCAAGAGCACAGCTCCCTTGGGATTCTCCCTGGTGCCCCTATGGGTCAAGAGGGTGGAGGGTTCAGCAGTGGTGAGGGAATCTGCAAGCACTCTGTGGCCAGGTTTGGGTGCTGCAGCAGAACCAGAGTGCAGCTGGGCTCAGGCAGTGGCTGTCCTGCCCTGTAGCTGCTGGCTCAGAGTGGAGGTTGTGTGTTCATGTGGAGCCTCAGCTGGGGGTGATTTCTCTGGGAGCCTTTGGCCACAACAGCAGCCAAATGCAGATGCATTTTCCCTGGGCCCTCTGCATACTCGCTGCAGCTTCCAAAGAAACCTCTAGCAAGCAGCACGCCAAGGAATGGCAGCACCACACAGAGCAGCCCTGGCACAGCAAGGGGAAGGGCAGCACAGGCCAGCAGACTCCCACCTGCTGCATCTCAACCCACAGAGACTTCTACTCTGCCCCAGCCCTGCCTGGTGGAGGTTTGCTGGGACATCCTAGACACGAATGTGCCCAGTGCTGGCAAACTCCAGAGGAGCAATAGTGTCAAACATCCATCAGGCAGTGGAATTCAGTCAGTCACGACGAGCAGACTCTTCCTTCTCCTTCCTTCCAATGGGAACTGTCCACGGGCAGAGCCTCAGCTCCTGTGCCGTGTGGGAACCTCTTCCAGAGGAGTGAGACGAGGCACTGCTCAGCCCTGCCCCCGCAGAGCAGCAGCCTGCCCACGGCTCTGGGAGGAGCCTTCCCTCCCTCCCATCACCGCCTCCAACAGCAGCGTCCCGGCGGGGAGCAGTCAGGAGGGTGGCAGGGGGCAGGGACCACCAATGCAAAGGGCCCTGGGAGGTCCATCTGGTCACCATGCCTGGGGGCTCCACGAGGCCCCAGCCTCTGCAGTGTCCCAGTGCTGCCATTCCCTCTGAAGAAGACATCTGTTTTCCAGCTGCTGGCTACACCTCTGGTGTGACTGAGCAGGACACACCAAACAAATCCAGTTCCAGTGTAAAGCTCCCAGGGAAGGTTCCTGCTGCTGATGTGTGGCCACAGCCACTCCAGACATGCCTGTGGAGGGCCCTCTGCAATGCCAATAGAGACTATGTCGGGGATGCTTTATCCTGAGTGAAGGGGGTGGTTCGGCACAGCCCCAGGGCACGCTGCTCCAGGGCAGGCAGATTCCCAGGATCCTGGAGGCCACGACTGGAATGGTCTCTGGAGCTGCTCTCCTCACTCCTCCCCTGCAGGTGGTGGTGGCTGGCACAGTTTGTACAACCTGGTACAAGCAGCAGAGCCAGAGTTACTGTGAGGAGCTGGACATGGTCAAGATGGGTACAGCTTAGCAGCACCAACCAAACCCCAGCCCTCCTGCCCTGCAGAGCCAGAGGTGCCAAGCTCAGTTTCACAGCAGTGATGCAGAGGTAGCACTGACACCTACAAATGATCCTCCACAGACAGGGGATCCTTGGGGATCCTTCCAGGCTGGCATTCTGGGAGAGCTGGTCAAGTTCTCCTCTTTCTGCACTGAAGAGCCTGTTCTGGAGCAGGCAAGCTCTCCACTGATCCTGTCAGCAGTCACTGCTCTGAGCTCCTAACTGGGAAGAGCTGCTCGTGAAGGCAGGTGTCTGGTTCTGGCACAGCCAGACCCTGCTCTAACACAACAGGAGCAGCAGCCTGGTCCTCTATGGGAGAAACTGGGGGGAACAAACTGCCTAAGAAGCTCCTGGGTATGAGTGGTCAGAGGCCACAGTGTCTCTGTGAGGCTATGGGCAGTGTGTGTGCCCCACGGGCACCTCCATCAGGTGCTGCCAACTCCCTGCTTCCTCCTGGGACACAAACACTGCCCTGGGGCTGCTCTGTGTTCCGCTACCTGCTTGGCTTTCCAGTGTCTTCTCATTACTCAACAAAAGTCATTATGCTTTAAATTGGCTAAAGGGAGTTTAAATTGGAGCTGGATTAATAAAACCCCTCTTAAATTAAGAACATTGTTGCTGGGTTATTTTCCTTCATAAGCACTGTGCTTGTTAGGAAACATTTCAGGTAGCTGCAATCCATCACAGCATTAAGCAGCAGCATAACCACAGCAGAGCTGCATTTTTCATTCTAATGGATGCTTCAGGAGGAGACAAAGAAAGGCTACATCACCCTGAGAGCAAGAGGAGCATGGCTCTGCAGTAGAGGATTCACTGAAGTGGGGGCATGGATTTGGTGGTGAGCATCTCCCCCAAGCCACTAAGCAGCACGAGGGACCAGGGACTCATCCAGGCTCCTCGTGATGAGCAGCCTCCAGGTTCCATTCTTCAGCCTCAACTTCTGCAGCTCACTAAGTGAAACTGCGTGGCTGAGAACCTGACTCCATGCACATTACAAGCCCAGTGCCACAGCCAGGCTTTGCTCTTTGCTTCTGAGCAGGCAGGGCAGAGCTGGGCACAAGGCAGCCCCAAGCACAGCCCAGGGCACAGGGAATTGGTTACCTTGGCACAGACTGCGGCGTCCGGTCCCTCACTCCCAGGTTCTTGGCTGTGTTTTGTACTCTTGCACCCTGTGCAAGGAAAACAATTTTCCTTCATTTAGTCCAACAGAAGAAAGTTTTCTGAGCTTTCTGGATGAAAATTCCTATTGATGGATCAATGCCCACGCTCCAGGTCCCACCTTCCAAGGTAGGGAGCAAGTTGAAGCAATTCATCAATTCCCAGCTTAGAGAAATAGGCAAAAGGAGAGACAAAATCCTTCCCCTTGTCACTGAAACAGATGCAGACAGACCTTACTAACACAGAGGATTGCATTAAAAATTAACAATTGAGGCTTAAATCAACCCAGTTTGGTTTTGTCACTGTTGTTAGGTTCTTTCTGACCTTCTCCAACCCTTCTCCATTCTGCTGTACCCTTACCCTGAGAAGGCCATCAGGGAGCTCGGAATGCAGGCTCATGATGTGCTGTGTCATCTCCCCTTGCCTACACCATTATGAGTTCTGATTTGCTCTATTGACAGCTACTGAGACTGGAGCTGATGCTCCCTATCACATCCTGAGGTGCTGAGCAGGAGCTGCCAGGACAAGCTCACAGTAATTTTGAGTGTGAACTCGGGATTTGTGCTCCCTCTGTGTGCATCACTGGAGAGCTACCTGCACTGATTCTCATCTCCCACTTTATTGCTCAGCCACCAAGCCTTGCAAGACCCTTTTGTAACTCCTCAGAGATACTTCTCATCTTTAATAAAGACACAGCAGGAGTTCAGGGGAGAAGAGGGGGAGTGGTGAGGTAAGAAAACACAACTGCAGGAATGAACTGAAGTCTTCCCATCCAGGCAGGGATGGCTTAGGATGAGATTAAAAGAAAACCAAACCCCCCCCCCAACACCAAAGTGCCCAAAGGAAGAGAACTCAGCAGCCATGGAGCCACAGCAGAGGGAGGTTAAAGCAGCCTGGTCAGGCAGCTGCTGTTGGCTGAGCCCTGGGCACGGCAGCATCCTGCGGGCCTCACCTGCTTGCGCATGACGTCCGTGGCTTGCATGATATAGCGAGGAGGCAGCCCGTGGCTCCTGGCCAGAATGATGGCCTGCTCCAGGGTGACACTCAGAGTGCAGCTGCAGGGGGAGATGCACATCAGGGACCTCCTTCAAACAGTCACTTTGAGATCAAACCAGCACTGTGCCCTCAGACTAGGATCAGAGTGTGCAGGGCTCTTCATCTCTCCTTAGCTTAACGCACAGCTTCACTTTCAGACCTGTGACCACCAAGGCTGACAGCTCCCAGCAGCCTTTCCCTGTGCTGCATTCCTGTGTTTAGTTACATTTATGGATGTTGGGATGAGGGGAAATGACAGTGCAGACATTTGGGCTTTGCCAGCACAACTGGGCTGAGAATTCCTCCTTTTGCCCATTTGGTTTCCAAGAGACAGAAGGGGCTGCAGCTGCTCCCAGCCCCTGCTGCCATCCCACTCTCCCAGCAGCCGTGGCAGTATCGATATGAAGATTAAATACAGACTTCCAAACACCTTCTGGCTCTCACAATCCTGAACAAGAGGCTCAATCCCTTTGTGTCACCAATAGCTGAGGAGTTTTGGGCTGGATGTGATCCTCACTGAAGGACAGATACACCTGCCCTGGAAAACGCAGCTGAGAGAGGAAAGCAGAGTGAGATGTCCTAAGGAAGGGATTACCTGGTGACAGCTTGTTCAATGGCACTGAAAGGAAAAATCATTTGAGCTCATGTTCACTCCTGCAGAGCTGCCACGCAGCAAGCCCTGCAGAAAGCATCCAAGTCCTGCCCATCACTCACAGCTCTCAGTCAGGACTCCAGCCTTCCCACCTCCAAAGAGGCAGCAAAATGCCCCTTAGAAAAGCACCCTGAATAGGAAAGAGGAGGTGAAACAAATTGCTGGAGGAGTTACCACAGCCAGAGCTGCCGGGATTGATCCTGCTCTGGCTGTGGGGATAGGTAAAAAAAGATTAAAGGATGCCTGCACATTCGGCCTGGTTAAAGTCTAAAGCTCCTGCTCAACATGCAATTGAATGCCAATGGCCTTACTTTAATTACTTTTCATCCTATACATCACAAGCTAACCACTTGTCACCTCTTTCAAACCAATTACACCCCCAAGTCTCCATTTGTTCCTGCTGTCACTGAAGCAAGTGCCCCCACAGCAGTCATCGTTTATCCCAGCGCAGGCAGCAGCTCCAAACTCAATGCTGAAGTCACTCACTTTGGGGGAACAACTTGGATATTAGGGAGCATTTCCCCACAGAAAGGGCTCCCAGGCTGCCCAAGGAGGCGGTGGAGTCCCCATCCCTGGAGGTGTTTAAAGGACCTGTGACTGTGGTGCTGAGGGAGGTGGTTTGGTGGCGGTGGCTCGGCAGTGGTGGGACTGAGCTCTGGGTGAGCTGCTGGGCTTGGTGATCTCAAAGGTCTCTCCCATCCTCAGCAGCTCTGGGGTTTTACCTTTTGGGGTCCTTATAACTACCAGGTGTGATCACTTATTCCTCAGTGATGGCTGGTAGCAAGTATTGAGTAACCCAGAGAAGAAAATGGGTTGTGATAAACCTAAAAATGAGGGAAAACATTCAGGACTATAAGGAATAAGCATCAGATGTGCAGACAGGTCTGGCCCAAGGCTCTCCTGGGATTTCTAAGCTGGTCTCACCTTGGGAGTACATCTCCATGCAAGCAGCAGTGATGGCACACAATGCAATACTCCCCTGGCCTCAACTACCTCACCAAGATCAAGGTTTGCTGTTGCCTCCTCAGCAGGCACCACAGCAGCACAGGAGGTGCAGGCAGCCACTGAAACACCAGGAGGGAGCCTGGACTGAGAGCACAGCTTAGAGCAGAAGGCTGGAAGGAGCAAGGATCAGCTCCTCAGCCTGTGCTGATCTGTCTGCTGGAAGCAGTCCCACCAGAAAGCCTCTGCACTGTGGAGCTCACACAGGCAGCTGCACAACTGCAAGGAGACTTGGAGGTTTTTTTGGTAGGATAAAAGCTGAGAGCTAAATTCCTACAGCAAAAATCCCCAAGAAGACAGCCCAGAAGGCAGAGTCCTCGCAGCAGAGTGGCTGAAGCCACAGCCCCCATTTTCACCTTGCTTCACCTGGCTCACAGCAAGGCAGCTCCTCAGGGAAGGTGGAGCAGCTTTAGCTGGGCTTCAGGAGCTGGGCCAGCTCCAGGAGACAGCATCCTCAAGCCTTGGCACAGCCCAGCTCAGCACTCAGCCAGAGCCCCACTGCCTGAAGGATGCTGACACTCAGGAGAGACTTTCTAGAGGGGAAATTAAAATTGGAGAAAGGAAACAGGACAGAGTTTTCTGGGGTCCATCAAGCTTAAAGCCTTCTTTTCTCTCAACCCTCCAGGAAATGCACAATTCTAAATAAACTTGGGATTTGTTTTGTTTGGAAGCCTGAAAGGGTTCCTCTGAGCCTGGGAGGCCTGCAGTCCCTGCACAGACTTCTGCACAGACTTCTGCAGCCTTGGCATGGGAGGAGGCAGGACGTGGCTGAGCCAGCACCAGCACTCAGTACCATCCCAAAGCACCTCTCATCACCCAGGGGTGCACAGAGCCTCTGCAGCTCCAGCCAGCATGGGTCGGGAGTGCACAGCCCTGTGCAGGGCCACAGCCAGGGGCAGGCAGCAAGAGAATTGTCCCCAGTGGCCACACCTCCAGGGATGGGGACTCCACCACCTCCCTGGGCAGCCTCTGCCAGTCCCTGACCACTCTTGCAGCAAAGACATTTTTCCTCCACTCCAACCTAACCCTACCCTGCACAATTTCAGACCATTTCCTCTCCTTCTGTCTCCTGAGACTAGGGAGAAGAGCCCAATCCCCACCTGGCTCCAACCTCCTTTCAGGGAATCACAGAGCAAAGAGGTCTCCCCTCAGCCTCCTCTTCCCCAGGCTGAACACCCAGGTGCCTCAGCTGCTCCTCCCCAGCCCTATTCTCCAGACCCTTCCCCAGCTTCCCTGCCCTTCTCTGGACCTGCTCCAGCTCCTCAATGTCCTTCTGGGAGTGAGTGGCACAAAACTGACCCCAGGATTCCAGCTGTGGCCTCAGCAGCACCCACCACAGGGCACAATCCCTGCCCTGCTCCTGCTGGCCACACCATTGCTGCTCCAGGCCATGCTGCTGGTGGACTTGGCCACCCAGGCACAGCCTGACTCAGACAGCTGTCAAGCAGCACCCCCAGGGCCGGGCAAGTCTCCAGCCCCACATTTCTGGGGCTAGCTCAGAGCTCTGCTCCCAGTGCTGCCCACCAAGGCAGGTTCACTTTGCTCTCCACAGGGAGTCTGTACTGCTCAGGTGGCACCTAGGACAGTGAAGGTTAAAGGGACTTATTTTTCCCCATCATTGTTTTTCTGATGATGGAGATCTACTGGAGGAGAGCTTCTGCCTGGCACAGATTTCAGGCTCTGATGCAAATTGCAACCATATTGTCATCATAGAAAGCAAAGCAAAGCAATCAGCAGCAACCCAAAGTCCCTGGCATTATCTTGGATATAGGGATGGGAACATGAACCCTGCCAAGCTGCTTGAGCCCAGCACAGTGTAAAAAGCAATTTAGTATGGATCAGAGAGAAGTCAGACACCAAGACAGTGCTGATCCAGAGATCAGCAATCACTGTCAGAGCAGACAAAGCTGCTGTTTCATAGTTCTTGGCCTCTCCTGCACTCCACTGCCATCCAGCACCTCCCTCCCTAGCTACCTGGGGTTTGCTGCTGGTTAGGAGTGGTGGGAGAAGCCCCCCCCCCCCAGCCCCCTATCAATCCATGGCACACAGAAAGGACTCTGCAGTCAGCTCAGAGAGAGACACAGGGCCTGGTGAGGCTCAGAGCTATTTTGTGTGAAGTGCATTAAGCAGATCTCCACTCTGACAGGCTAATGGGCTGCTCAGTGCCCATCAGCAGAAGATGCTGACCTGCAGAGCACCCTGAGCTCTCACACAGCCTCTCCCATTAGAGACCAATCAGAGAAATCAGGCTAAGATGAAGGGTTTCACAGAAAGCACGCAGGAACCTTGCTCTGAGCTGCTCAGTCTCCATCTTTAGGCTGGCAAATGGAGAATACTCTGCCCAGCTCTGCTTGGGAGACCTTCTGGTGGCCTTTCAGTGCTCTAGGGGCTGATCAGAAAGCTGGGGACAGACTCTTGAGCAGGGCTTGCTGTGACAGGACATGGGGTGATGGTTTGAAACTGAAAGAGGGAGATGCAGACTCTTGTGGAAGAACTGGTGAGAGCCTGTCCCAGGCTGCCCAGAGAGGTGTGAGCTGCTCCATCCCTGGCACCACTGCAGGTCAGGTGGTTTGGGGCTCTGAGCAGCCTGCTCTAGCTGCAGATGTCCCTGCTGGCTGCAGGGGTTGGGCTGGATGACTTGAGAGATCCCTTCCCACCCAGACCAGTCTGGGATTCTCTGACTCCAGCACTGCACACAGAGGTCTAGGGTCCCCCGCAGCCCCTCCCAGGCTCAGAGGGCAGGCACCGAGGCCGAGAGCCCCGCACAAACCCACCCGGCTGGTGCCCAGCCTGCCGTGGCTGAGAGCAGGGAGGGGAAGCAGAGGTCCTACCGGTGAACTCCGCTGTTGCACATGATGATGTGGCAAGCCCCCAGCCTGCTGCAGAGCTCGGAGGCCACGGAGAGCAGCCCCACGCCCGAGGCGCTGCAGGCGGTGTAGGCGCAGGCGGCAGTGCGCTTGGAGCGGATGAAGGACCCCACCAGCCGGTACAGCTCCTCCAGGCAGTTCAGCGGCCTCAGCAGCTACAGGACAGCAACAGACAGAGGCAGGCTTTGGGATCTGCTGCTCAGAGCCCCCCACCCCCATCTGGCAGCAACGTGGCCACGAAATCTCCAACGAGAGCAGAAAGCATTAAATGAATTTTCGCAGAGGTTTAAAGGCAGACAAAAGGCATTGGAAAGAAACCTAACAGAGGAGCTTCAGCAGAAAGCCTCCTGAGCAGGCTGCTGCAGCAGTCTCTCATTTGGAGCAGCACTTCCAGCTCTCAGAACAAAGAATTCCTGCCTCTGTCTGCTCTTCACCCACCCAGCCACCCACCCCCACCCCCCCACGCTCCCACACAGCAGCCCCACTGCTCTGAAAGCACAAGGAGGGAGCAGAGCTCAGGTTCTCCTCCTCAAACACATCAAAGCCCTCCAGCCACACCTTTGCATGGAGAACTGTCCAGCACCACACACCCCTGCAGCACAGAATGCTGCAAGAGAGCTCCTCCTGGTCCTGGCCCTGCCCCCTCACCCCAGCTCTAAGGAATTCAGATTTTCAGAGGAACTGAGAAGGGCTCCGGAAGGGATCAGAGGAGAGCCCAGGGGGAAGCCTGCAGAGCTCAATTAGCCACAGCACGTTTTGATGTACCTTGTCTATGTAAGCCGCTTTAGAGGTTGAATTTGGAGGCAAGTCAGACTTGTCCAGGTAGAATGCCCTGAAAGAACAAAGAGAACAAGGCAGAAGCTGTTAATTGTGCAAACCTGAGCAGTGTGTGTGGAGAGTGACTCCCCTTAGGCACCAGCACAAGGCTGCAGTGGTTTTTTAAGTGTATTTCATGCTCAGAGAGGATGAAGGAATAATTCAGGGATAAGCAGGCACCACCACTCTTTCTTTTCAAGTCAGAAGAGATCTCTGTTTTGCTCTAGAGACATAAACTCTCCCTGTGCCCTCTCCCAGCAGAGTGCAAAATGTTCATTTCTAGTCGGAACAACTGGATCTGAAAAACTGATGTGGAAAGAAACAAAGCAAGCAGCTGGTTCCCCTAGCTCTGGGGTAGGATCACAGAACCATGGAATGGTTTGGGCTGGAACTTGAATTCTGGGGGATTTTGCTTTGCAGTTTTGCTAAGCACCTCCTAGACTGCAGGTCTGAGTGGATGCCCTCAGAGAGCAGAGCAAAGCTCACCCACCCCCACTGTTCCCTCTTGTGGGTTCCAGGGTGTGCTTGGTGTCAAAGGGAGCTACAGACTGCTGGGAGGAAAAGAGGTTTGCAGAGAAAATTGCTCACAAATCGCTTTGCCCACAGCACATGAAAGCTGCCTGAGCAGCCACAGACCAACCTCCTCCCCTGTCAGCAAAGCTAAAGCACAAAGCAGCCCTAACCCTGCCAGCCAGCGAGCAGCGCAGCCTGGACACCTGGGCTGCTTTCTCCTGCCACACCACGCTAAACCTGCTCTGCTCACAGTGTCCTCAGCTCCCCCATTCCCTTTGGGCTGCTCTTTCAGCACACTGAGCTGCATGAAGTGAAACCAGAACCCCAGCAGAGAGCAGAACAGACACGAGTGGAGGAGGTGGGAGGTGACCGGCTCGGGGCACAAAGAGAAGCAGCAGGGCCGCGGGGATGGGACCTGCGCCTGCAGCCATTATTCCATTAATGCATTAACCTAAGGGCAAACAAGAATTCAGCCACAGACAAGATTCCTTTGAAACATCAAAATACCCTGTTCCACAGGAAGCCCTGCCCCCCTCCCCAACCAGAGAGCACTCCCAGATGTTCCTCAAGTGCTTCGTCTTTATTGCCTTCCAGAGGAGCTGTCTCCAGTATTTCACAGAACACCACAAACTGTGGACAGCACATCAATTTCCAAAGCACTTCACTTAATTACTAGATGCTTGTTAAGGTCCTTAATCATATTTTATGGGAAAAGTTAATGGCACTCCTGGCACGCTGCCCAATTTGGACAATATTTTCTAATTCATCTGAAATGGAGAGGGATGAAATCATGGCTCTCTGGCTGCAAGGGGGATGCTGGTGTGGCTCCTCCAGGCCTTGCCGTTTCTCTGAGCTGCAGCAGCAAAGCCTTCCTGTACAAAAAACACCCCAAAAATCCAAAGGCAAGGAGCCTGCAGAGGGCTCTTGCTGGGCTAAGACATCCCCTGTGTGAGAGGGTCAGGCAATGGGACGAGGATCCCATGGAGAACTCCCACTGGAATCAGGTGACAAACATCTTAGTGATCAACAAGGCTGGAACAAGATGGGCAATTCATATTTCGTGTGCCAGCCCTGCCTCTGTGCTGGGCACTGCTGAGGCCACTACTCCAGTCCTGGGCTCCTCACTCCAAGAAGGACATTGAGAGGCTGCAGCAGGGTCTGAGAAGGGCAGCAAAGCTGGGGAAGGGTCTGGAGAACAGGGCTGGGGAGGAGCAGCGGAGGGAGGAAGGTTGCAAAGGAGCCGCCCTGCTGTGCCAGCAGGCATCCCATAGCCCTACTCATACCTCTAGAAAGACAGCAGCAGGGAGTCACAGAAATGTGAAGGCAAAGTCATGGATACTGAGGAAATGGAAACCCTTCCACTTGCCCTGTGTTGCCCTGCCCATGGTCCACATGCTGCATCCCAACCCCTGTTTTGCCACGAATCTGCTCTCCGGCATCTCTACCTGCTTGCAAGGTCACCTGGAACCATCCTACTTGTGAGGGGAAAGGGAAGATCCTGGGCCACAGACCAGTCACAGCTGCCTTCCTGCCTCCCCAACAGCCAAATCCAGGCTGATCCCATTAGTACTAACTAATTGCTTCCACATTTGCCTTGCAGACAGTAGACATCTCCCTTTTGGCTCCTGATGTTCCAGACATGGAGCAGACTGTTAAACAAGACAGCAATGCCAAGCAGCCACTGGGTGGTCAAGGCTTCTGCTCAGCTAGGAGGTGTGCAAGCTGCAGCCTGGGCTGGATTCCCAGCACTGACCAGGAGGGGAAGAACATCCCTGCAGGTCCTCTGTGCTTGCAGAGGATCAGGAGTGCAGGATGAAGCAGACAACCCCCTCGGGGGGCACACAGCTTCCCATTCCAGGACACCACCCAGCAGGAACACTGACCAGGCTCTGTCAGAAGCCTACAGAAACAAAAACTCACAAAGAGCACAGCACTGGAGGAGAGGAGAAGCCAAAGCCAAGCTGAAGGCAGCTGGCAATGCCTCCTAGACCAGCTAGACAAACTCAATTTCCTTTGTCCAGCCTCTCTCTCTTCCTTACTTAGATGCAATGAATCTTCATTTCTGTTCTCCCTCAAATGCTTCTCATTAAGCTCATCAAGAGCCAAGTTCAGTCATTGTTTCCTTGTTCTGCCCTTCAGAGGCACTGCCTCATTTCCAGTCCTTCCCTCATAAGGTTTTGCCTCTGGACTTCAGCCACAAGTGCCCAGCTCCTGTGGGGCCACACCTTCAGACTCTAACAGGTGTCAGGTTTGCAGCGCTTCTGGTCAGAAAGCACAGGACAGATGTGTGCAGCTGGCACTTCAGCCCACTCTCACTGCTGCTCTTTGAACCACCAAGCAATGTGTCAAGCCCCTGGGACTGTAAGCAGGAGAGGAGCTTCCCATCTGCTTTATAAACATCCCACTGCTCCCAGAAGAAAAGATCCTCACAGACTCCCTCCCTCAAACCTGCAGCTCTCCTCAGGTTACTCTCTGCTGGGTTTGATGGCCCGAAGTTGTGCCAGGGGAGGGTTAGGTTGAAGATGAGGAAGAGTGGTCAGGGACTGGCACAGGCTGCCCAGGGAGGTGATGGAGTCCCCATCCCTGGAGGCGTTCAAGAAAGATGTGGCCATGGCACTTGAGGACAGGGTTTGACAGCCACGGTGGTGCTGGGCTGATGGTTGGAGACTGATCTCAGAAGGATTTTCCAGCTGAAACAATCCTGTGGTGGCTCACAAAGGGCACAGAGTTGAGGGAAGAGGACTCGGGGGGAACAGAGCAGACAGCTGAAGCTGCTTAACCACATCAGCCTCTTCCTTTGGAAAAGCTTTGCCATGGAAGCAGTGGGGGGAGGAATCTGCCACTTTTCAGGTGGATTTCGGAGCAGTTCTTCCAGGAGTGAAGCCCTGGTGCTTGTGCTGCTGCAGACATTGTCTGGAGGCCCCAGCGGTTCCCTGAAGCCAGAGAAGCTCTGACAGTAATTAACTCTAAGTGGCTCTGTCCTTTATGTCATTGTAGCTCACTTCTACCAAAGCATCTCTTAGACAAGCCCAGCCCAGCTCGAAGCCACGAGAACCATCACAGCTATTCTCTACCTTGACTGAATGACACAGGATCCAGGGAGGATCAGCCTGCCAGGGAGCCTGCAGCATGAGGCTGCCCCATGTGGCTCCAGCGGCAGGAGGTTCTGCTCCTCACACAGATCTCTCCATGCCTGCAGAGAGTCCAGGCATGGACTCTTCCTTTTAGCTTCCTTTTATTGGCTTATTTCAATCAAAAGACACAAGAAAACCTCATGGCTCCTAACATCCCTGAGTGAGGGCTTGGATGAAACTTGTCCTCACTCTCTGGATGGGACTTGTTTGATGGCTGCTTGCGCTACGACACAGGAGGCTTCAGACAGGGAAGGTGCTGGGAGTGACACTGGGAATGAAACACTTTGAAGTGACAAATATTACATTCAGCATCATCAGATGCTCAGTGTAATGAGGTTAGTTAGCTAAATCATTAGTCATTAGATTCACTGATTGTAATTGCTGCCTTAGCCTACCAGGGCTGCAGCCACCTCCTAAAACAGCATCCAAGGAAGCAGCAACACAGGGGGGGGGAGGAGGGGGGGGAGGAGGGGGGGGAGGGGGAGGAGGGGGGAGGAGGGGGAGGAGGGGGGGGGGGGAGGAGGGGGAGGAGGGGGGAGGGGAGGGGGAGGGGGAGGGGGGGAGGAGGGGGGGAGGGGGAGGAGGGGGGGGAGGGGGGGGAGGGGGGAGGGGGAGGAGGGGGAGGAGGGGGAGGGAGGGGGGGAGGGGGGGAGGAGGGGGAGGAGGGGGAGGGAGGGGGAGGAGGGGGAGGAGCTAAAAAAGTAGCTGCAATAACCCCAGACAGAGCTGGCTTCAGAGAGCAGCTCCAAGCACACAGGAGGAAAGGGGGAAAGGGAAAGGGTGGGGGGAAGCTACAGAGGCTCTGCACAGAGAGTTCCTCACACATGGTCCATGTGCTTTACCACAAGAACTCGAGAGGTGGCTGAGCAAAGATTCAATTCCTGTTCCTGTCCTGTTTGGACACCCCAGGTCAGGCCAACTTCTCTGTCTGTAGGTGGGAACATGCACAACAAAGGAGCCTCATCTGTCCCACACTCAGAGCTGCCAGCCAAGCACATCAGGAATAAGAGAGGCTGAAGAGGTGTGAAGAGTCCTCACCAGCCAACCAGTGGGCTTGGCCCCAGCCTCTTTTCCCACCACTTCATCCCTTGCTGTCTGCTGCAGCAGCAGTGGAGAGGGCGCAAGATGATCACCAGATGGCCACCTCACAGGCAATGTGCTCCTGTGCCACGGAGACCGAGTGCCTCACGGACTCTGGCTTCAGTGACTGATTCCATTGCTGATGAGGTGCTTCTGGACTCAGGATTTCTTCCACCTGAGCAGTGCAGGATGGCATTGCTGCACTTGGCTGTTCCCAGGGAATATTCCATTTCAGGGTTTGCTCCTCTGAGCAGTTACCCCAACATTAGTCTCTTTTGCTGCTGTAGCTTCTTGGTTCTCCTGGCCAAACACCCACACAGGCTAGCAAACAGCAGAGCAAGAACAAAGCATCTGCTCTGCTCCTTTTCCTCTTCACATTACAGCACTGAATTCCTGAAGCTGTTTGTGCTTCACTTGAGAAATGGAAGAGCTCACCAGAAAGCAAACACAAAATATCAGTTACTGAATGTTCTCATCAGACGGCTGGGAAAAAGCCTCCAGACTGTCCTGCTCTTGGGATGGGGCAGAGCTGCCCAAGGGAACTGCTGCACAGTAAGTCGGAGCTTGGCTGATCAGGGCTGGGAGTCACACCACCACAAGAGGAATGGACCTCATCAGAGCCCAGCATGAATGGAGGTCCCAGCACAGAAGGTAAGCAAGGTCAGGGCATAAAGCCCTGGAGAATTTCCTTTCAGAATGTCCATGGGGGCTAAATTTGGGCTATGCTTACAAAAAGCAGCACGAAGAGCCTGACCTTGTCCAGCTCATAGCAGTCTCTTCTCAACAGCAGCTGACCGCACCTAGGCCAGACACTGGCAGGAGCACAGCTCTCCCTGAAGCTGATTTACAACAAGAGCCTTGTCAAAGAGACACTCAGGAGGAGGAAGGGCTAATAGAGGCAGGTGGGGAACAGACTAAGTAAAGAAGAGATTTGTCCTTAGCAGAGGGGAGCTCTGGTGCAGATGGCACTGAAGAGGGAGCACCCAGCCCTGCCTGAATGCAGCTGCCTCCAGCATCACTTTTGCTGTAGCCCTGCTTAGACTAACACAGACTCCAGAACTCCACTGTTCTGCTAACTCGTTAGGGAAACTCTTTTGCAAGATCCATCAGGAAAACCTTCCAAAGACAAGAGGGGGCCAATGGGAAGTGAAGAAAAGACCCTTCCTCATCCTCGCTCCCCCTCTCCAGTGTCCTTAACCTATGGTAACTCCTGTCCTCAGCTGCTGAAGAGCTGCCCAACAGCTCTGGTGAAACCACAGCACTTCCATCTGACTCAGGAACTCTGACAGCAGAGAGATGATTGCTCTGCAGCCCTTTGCCCTCTCTTTCCTCCCCTCACACACCAGCAGGAGCACTCAGAGAGGTGCTTTTCACAGGTAGGCTGATGCAGGAGAGGGCTGTGCACACATCTGCATCATTTCACTCCACAACCCATGGCTGTTCTGTATCCCAGAAACTGCCTTTGTGTGCCACCTCCTAATGAAATATTTACTGCAGTGCCCCAGCTGCACCATCTCTGCAGCTGCTGGCAGGCATGCACTCTGTAACCCACACCCCAGCCTGCTGCGAGCATCCAAATGTGTTTACATCCCCACCAGCACAGGAGGGAGATGCTCAGCTGTGAGGGAAGCAACACTATTTTTAAGTCCCGTTCTGTGGAAATTAGGTAAACATGGCCTGCAAATCAGATCAGAATGCTTAGCCATCCCTGGTGGGCAGGCAGCCACCTCCCTTCCTAGGTACAGCCACCTGTGGGCAACTACAGCTGCAGCTTTCGTGGGAAAACAGTTCCTCCGAGCTCAGAATGCAGAAATCCACAGTCAGAACCATGAACCTTGGCCCTTAGTCACACACCAGAACACAGCCCCACACGAGGCACTGTGTCAGAGAAGTGGAGCTGCAAGGCAGAAGGTGGTGAGCTGAGGCCAGGGCTGCTGGGTTGCTACCCACCGTAGTTTCTGGTTGTACTGCTTGACTTTTTCCAGGGAGGCTGCATTAATCTGGGCTTGGAACTCTTCCACAGAGACACTGTCTCTGTAATAATAGCCTTCCATGCTCTCCAGTGCTGTGGGGAGAGAAAAAAACAGCATTAAATATTTAGCATCCTCCTGCTCTGCAGCTTTGCCCACACTCCAGTGAGTTACTTCTTAACCTTGAGGCTGTGACCCCTCTGCAGCTTGCCGAGCTGCTGCCATGTGCCCCCAAACTCCTGCAGATCTCTCCTTAAGATTGCACTGACAAGAACAATGATCTTTCTTGCCTGGGAAACCAGGCAGGAGCACACTAGCCTGAGCTCTGCTGCTCTAACCAAAGTCTTCCTGCCTCTGAATGTGAAGTGTGGTTGGGCTCTGGCACACCCTGGAAGAGCACAGTGGAATGGGCTGGGGTAGAGGAGGGGAAGGATCACAGTGCCAGAGGGAGACCAAACAACTTCTTAGGAAGCCCCAGTTTGGGAGATGTGGAGCACCTGAACCTCTAGCACTGTGCTAATGTGAAAGTCTTCCTCTGGATCAAGACAGGCAGACTTCTCTGGACCCCTGAACATGCCCCAGGAGCTCCTCTGCAGGCTCAGGCAAGTTTCTCAAGTCAAATATTGACTCTGCCAACCTTTGTGGCATTCACCACAGCAAGGAGGAAGACTGCTGCAAGAACTCAGGAACTAGCCACAGACTGCCACTGGAGGATCACTTCCTTCCCTCACAACCACTGCCCAGCAATGAGGAGTAAGAAACAGCCACACAGCCACTCCAGTTTGGGAGCTATCATAAAAAGACAGCAACCCCCCAACCATTCCCCAGCCCCTTCCACTGAGAGACCTGGGCAGGTTTAACCTATTCTTTAGCCAAGTCAAAGCAGGCATTTGAGAGGTTCTTGAGCAAATTTGGACTGGAATAAAAACCAGACAAAAAATCCAAGGTCTTCACTTCAGGAGTTTCCCACAAGACTCAGGCTCTGGGTGAAATTCCAGACTCAGGAACATTGCCCCTTTCATAATCCACACTCTCTCAGAACTCCTCACTCCAGCAGCACAGGCAAGCACTAAGCAGAGCTCTGATGGAAGGATGCTGCCCCCTCACAGCTTCAGCTGCCCCAGGAATATGAATGATGCTTGCACTGCTCAATGTGAGCAGCTGATAAATCATCCATTCCTTGGAGGGAAGGTGCAAAGTGCACTCCCGTGCTCCCAGGGTTTGGGATTCTCCTTCTGCAGGAAAAAAGATTCCATTTCAACAGGCAAGCTTGCTGCTGAACTTCCCTGGTGCCAAGCCACAGCAGAAAGCTCCCCAGAGCTCCTGCTGGGCTCCCCCTGCAACGGCAGCTGAGTGCAAACGGAGCTGATGGTGCAGCACCAGCAGGGAGCTGGGGCTAGCCACCACCCAGTCTGAGCCATGCTAGGATTCCATGAGGAGTTTGAACATGATGTCAGAGAATAGGGGAATGAGAGCTCGAGTTACCTTGTGAAAAAAGCACTGGGTGGATCTTAAAGCCCCCTCCATTCTTCAGCCTTTGAGGAAGCTGTTCAAAGTGGCAGCTGTCAAGGTAGAAGTAAACCTTCAGGCTCTGGCGGCTTCCTTCTGCCTGGTAGGTGATTGGCACGTCTGGGAACACAGCCAGAGTCACCACTCCGTGAAAGGCAACCATATGTCCTGTGCCAGGAGCTCTGGCACCCCACATTCACCCCCAGACAAACCCCCTGCAGGCAGGGGGGCAGCATGGGCAGTGGTCGTGTCCCACTCGGTGCTGGGGTGGTCACTTTGGGCTCAGCCATCAGCAGGAGGCTGACCAACAGAACTGCAGTGAGCAGCCTGTGAGGGACACCAAAAACACTGAGCCAAGAGGACCTCAACCTGCAGAAGCACATTTCCTCAGCCTGAGAAAAGCTGAATGGCAGCACAGAGCAGCTGGGATAACCAGCAGCACTGCCCTGCAGCGGGGCCCAGGGGCAGGGCAAGGGGTGACAGGCACAGACTGGAACATCAGCAGCTCCATCTGAACATGAGGAGGAACTGCTGTGGTTTAAGGGTGGTGGAGCCCTGGAGCAGACTGCCCAGAGAGGTGGTGGAGTCTCCATCTCTGGAGATGCTCCAAACCCAGCTGGATGTGCTCCTGTGTGACCTCCTCCAGGTGCTCTTGCCTTGGCAGGGGGTTGGACTCAATCTCCAGAGGAGCCTTCCAACCCCTACCACTGTGTGTGTCCCCCCAGCACACAGAGTGTGCACTGTGCCAGAGGCTGAACTAACCATCAGCAAGAGCTGGGGCAAACTCCACCTAGCTCCAGCTCTCAGAGGCAGGCTGGCTCCACCCAGGCCCTGGGAGTGTTTCCTGCTCAGCCACCATTCCCACACTGAGGTGTGGGTGTAAGGATTTGCACTGACCATGCCATGCAGCTTTTACTAAATCATTCTGCACCCACATGGGAAAGATTCCAAAGGGATATGTTTCACTCCTTGGTAACAAGACACAGACCTGGGGCATAGGCAGCCTCGTGGAGGAGCTTTGTGCCTCCTGGTCTTGGTTCCTGCACCAGCTCTCTCCTGTGTGGTCTCCACCCAGCAAAGGGATGGGTTTAGGGAAGCTTGATGGGAAGCAGACATGCTTCCCTCCTTCCCAGGGCAGCTGGGAGGCTTAGGGGGAAACGAGGGCTTCCTGCTGACTCAGCAGAGCTCCCTGCAGGACAATCTACTGGCTGCAAGCTCCATAAAGGAGCAAAGGGGATCAAGAGCAGACTGCAAGCCAGTCCCGTCCTGTGAGCTGGGGGAAGGGGGCAGGACCCTGACCCTCTGCACCAGCAGGTCTCCCAGGAGGCCTCTTGCAGAATTTGAAGCTATCCCAGCAGCGTTTGCCCTGAACTTCCAAGGAACTTTCCCAAGATCTCCTTTGGCTTTCAGGCAACGCAGTGGGAAGGGGTTTGTGCCTCTCCAGCTCATCTCTGCTGCATGTCTCCAGCAAGACCCTCCAGCTTACTTCACTCCTGACTCTTCAGTAACACCTTGGTCTTCCAGGGCTTCCCTGGTGCAGTCACTCCCCATGCAGCATTCTGTGAAGCAGTTTTGCCCCCAGGTTGTGACACTGCCAGACAAGGACTCTGCCTTGTCACTGCTGTGCTTCAGGGGCTCCAGGGGCACGAGGGGAGCTCCTATCTCCCCACAACCCCAGTTACAGAACATTGCCTGTGGGAGGCAATGGCTAGGAGAGGAAAATGTGACAAATCCAGGTGATAGTTCTGGAGAGCAAAGCTCAGCTGCTGATTCCACTCACTCACTTGCAACCAGTGGTTCTGGCTCTGCTTGTCTGAAGTAAAAAACAACCTTCTCCAAGTCAAAGAGTGCAACCAGTGTATCTTCCAGCATGGCCTGCTCATCAGCCTGGGAAAGGCAGAAGGAAAAGGGAAGTGGTCACTGCAGCCAGATGTTTCCCCTCCCAGAAATAACCAGGGCAGGACCCAAAAGCCACAGCAAACATTGCCCCAGGTTTCCCTGACACGGTGCACAGCCCAACGAACTCCCAGGTAATGGAGAGAGCTCTGCTGCCACTGGCACTCTGAATTCAAGTCCAAAGTGATTAAATGAATGTTTTGTTCCCCACACTAAATCAAGAGCTAGTTTAGAGCTACTGTTACTTCTCCTGCCTTTTAATCAAACAATCCTGCAGTTATCCTTCACCTACAGTGCCAGACTTGAGCAGCTCCTCCTGACAGTGGCTCTGGCAGCTCAATGAACAGAGGGGAAATGGGAACCTAAATTCCTCCTTCAGGAAATGTTCTGTTTAAAAAATGCCTCAACTTGGGCATTTCCTTGGCAAGCAGCAGCTGAGAGCTCATCACATCCGCTCCCAGCACCAGGAACTATGCCGCCCCGGGTGCAAGGGGAACCTGGGGACAGGCCAACAGCCCTGGGGATGTGCCACACCAGGGGTAGGAACTGATGACTTTGGGGCAGGAGGATGAACCAAATCAGCCATTTTCAGCAAACAGCTCCAGGGGTCTGGCAGAGCAGAGCACACAGACCCCTTCCCAGCTCTCAGGAGCCAGTGCAGTAAGAGAGCAGCTGGAAGGGCTGAAGGAGCACCCTGGGGACTGGGGACTAGGGGACTACAAAGCCAGGTCCATTTTCACTCTTCCCTGAAGCATGGCTCTGTGCCAAGCCTTGCAAAGAAGGAGCAGTCTGCCAGCCTGGCAGGCTCTGAGGATCTGCCCTGTGCCAGCAGCAAACCAGACCAGCATGTCTAGACCTTTAAACTACTGGGGTTTGAGGAAGGGGAGAATAAAATTGTCCAAACCAGGTATTGTATTGATCTTGCCCTGCAGAGGCAGGGCAGGGGTGAACTCTCTGTCTCCAGACTCCAACTGCCCTTGGGGGGAACATTTCCCATACCGTGAACGAGCTTCTCCCATAGCTGGAATTACCTAAACTGCAAATCTCCAAGCAGCAGCTAATGAAGTGAGAAGCTGAGCACAAAGGCCACAGGAAACCACATTTACAGCTAAGACTTTTTCACTGGGTTCAGGGAGCAACCAGGGGCTGTGGCCAAGGATGCCACAGGAGGAGTCCTACCAGGTTAGGTGAGAGCAGGGACTGGAAGTGGAGGAGAAGCCCAGCGCTGGCTATCTGCTCCAACCACCTTCTGCTGGCCTCCAGCGTCTCCATTTCATACTCCTTGTTGCTGTCAAACATCTGATTCAAGGCCACCATTAGCTGCTCTGAAAAGGCACAGACTGTGGCCACGAGGCTCTGGCAGAAGACCATGTCTCGCCTCAGCTGGATCTCGCTGTCTGTGATGGGCAAGAGCCAGGGAAAAGGGGGAAAAAGGGAGAGGAGAAGCAGAGATGGATCAGGAGATTCATTAACAGCAAAGCAACTGGGCTGGAAACTTCTCCCTTTGTCTACAACAAAGACATTTCAAGGCAAAGTAAATCCCAGGTTTACAGCCTGGTGTGAGCCCCAGCATTCCACAGCCAGAAGTGCCATGAAAGGATGGCTTCAGTTCTGAAAGGTACAGAAATGTCTTCCAAATCTGGGATTCAAAGCAGACCCTGGATGATAAACAATGCACACTGTGGCAGCAGTGCCATGGGCTTGGAACCTCAGAGTCAGAGCTCTGCTGAGCTGTGCAGAGCAGCTGGGCACAAGCACCAGAGGAAGGTGAGGAGCATGAGAAGCTCTTCAGATGCCTGCATCATCACTCTGTGATCCTGGGCCATTACTCAACTCCACAGCAGCCGGCTGGGCTGGGCAGCTGAGGAATGGCCGCTGTCAAGTGCAGGCAGGGCATACAGGAGGGTGGCTCCCAGAACAGCATCTACCCAAAGACAATATTTATGACTTCAGAATCCAGAACATAAGCACAGAGCAGAATCACATCTTCAGCAAGTAGCAGAGATTTATGGTGTCAGAGAAATCCAGGACAGGTCCCCAGGTAGAAGTCCAGGACCCTTAGGTGCCAATTTAAATCAGGACAAGCTAACTACTGATTCATTCTGGAGGGCACAGGCATTAGACCAGCTAAAGGTCAAAGGAGTGAGAAAGTGTTCTCAGTAAAGCACACAACTGTGGTGATAAATACTCAATCCTTCCTCCCCCTCTTCTCTGAAGGGCTTCAAGATGTTTTTATCCTGCTGAGCTGCTAGGCAAGCATCAATCACAAATGGTGCAGGTAGACTTCACTCTGTCTCACAGCCAGAGAAGAGTAGGTGACAGAAAGGTCATTCCAAAGCCTGAAGTCTTTGTCCTCTTTGAGATCCTTCTGCCTCTAAGAGGCTCAGCTCCTTTTCCACCTTCCCCATGGAGCTGGCAAGACAGAGGAAGTCAGCACAGATCATTCTGTACTCACACAATGAGTCCTGACTTCAGCAAGAGGCTTTTCCTCAAAGGATTCCTATTTTGTCTGCTTCCCTTCTGAGCTCTCCTTCAGCCTCTTCCTCACTTATTGGTAACAGTGACCACTCTTTCCCTATCAGTTTGATTCCATTTCCCAGGGTCTCAGGCACCTTTTCCATAAATGGCCTAATCCTGCTCCTGTGCTGTGCCTCACTGCCTTGTGTTTGGGTAATTCAAACTATCCTCTCTCCAGCCCCTCCAGTTGTGCACAATCCAGGACAGCATTTTCAGCTCTACAAACTCCACCCAGCTCCAAGACCCCTCCAGCTTCTCCATGGGCAGACAGGCCTGGAAATGGATGGGAATGAAAAGAAGAAGGAAACCAAGAAAGAGCCCAAAAGAAGACAGAGCAGAAGTGCTGTGCCTGAGCCGAGTGATTCAGCAGCTACTGCACCTCCCAGGATCCAAAGTCAATGACCACAAAAGGTACTTGACATGAAAAAAAGCCAACAAGGTGCAGTGCTGTTAGAAATGTCCTTGGAACTGCTGTGTCCTTCAGGAATCCTCACTGTAAACACAGGGGGAAGTTTTGATTATCAGGTTCTCCTATCTGCCACTTTCCTCCTTTCTCTAAACACAGCATTCTGGCCAAAAGCAGAGAGCAGCTCAAGCCACCCACATTTACTGCCCCCGTCCCCAGCCCAGCAGCATTACCTGTGTACTCCAGCAGGGCCAGGAGGATTCGTGCCTTCACCTCTGAGAGAGAAAAGAAGACACAGAGGTCATGGTCAGAGACTTCTCTCCCCAGCACAAAGCATCTGCAGCTTCTCATTGTGCAATTTATCAACAGAGAGGACATGTCTTTAATTTCTAAACCACTGGAAAGTGGCAGCAGTGTCAGTGCCCTGCAGACATCCAGATGCCTGCCCACCAGCACCAGCATCACCTTAGGGCAGCACTGTCAAAAGAGAACTTTTATGCCAGGGAGGCTGAAAATCTTCTGGATTTTGCTGAGCTCTGCCACAAAATTTTGCTGGAGATTTAAAAACAGAATGGCTTGGAAGCAGCCCTGGAGAAAGAGACTTGGAGGTGCTGGTTGCTGAGCAGCTCCCCAGGAGCCAGCAGTGCCCTCATGCAGCCCAGCAGGCAGCTGAGTGCTGGGCTGCAGCCACAGCAGTGTGGGCAGCAGGGCAAGAGAGGGGATTCTGCCCCTTGGCTCTGCTCAGACCTCACCTCCAATCCTGCTTCCAGCTCTGGTGTCCCCAGCAGAAGGAGGACACAGAGCTGCTGGAGAGAGTCCAAAGGAGGCCACAAAGACAATCCAAGGGCTGGAGCAGCTCTGCTGTGAGCACAAGCTGAGGGAGCTGGGGGTGTCCAGCCTGGAGAGAATACTCCTTAGAGCTGCTTTCCAATATCTGAAAGCATCCTGCAGGAAGGCTGCAGAGGGACTTCTCATGATGGTGTCTGGAGCCAGGCCAAGAGGGAATGGTTTGAAGCTGAGGCAGAGCAGGGTTAGACTGGAGCTGCCCAGGGAGGCTGTGGCTGCCTTCTTCCTGGGGGTGCTCAAGGCCAGGCTGGATGAGTCTAGCTGGGAGATGTCCCTGCCCCTGGAAAGGAGGTTGGAGGAGATGATCTCTGAGGTCCCTTCCAACCTGAGCCATCCTAGGGTTCAGTCCCGAGGGCAAATGACCACTGCTGGGCTAAGCCTGCTGCCTCTATCTATGGGCAGAGGGCCCATGAGCAGCCAGTCTGTGAATTCTATTTATGGGCAAACAAGTGAGGTGGAGATAGTCTGCAGGAGAGGCAGTGAAGGACACTTAAAGACACATTTCCACTCCTCCAGAGTCCACTTCCACATTTCCACTCCTCCTTTCCACTCTGAAAGAAAGAGTGATTAATGCTTGGCTATAATTTGCTTTAGGCTGAACACAGACCTGTAGGAAAAGGATCCCAAAATACTCATTCATTTTTCACGCAGTGACAGTCACAATTAAGCTAAAAAAAGGTATTCTTAGAATTGGGAGAGTCAACCTGTGGTGACTGGCTCCCAAAATAGGAGACATTTCCCTGCTCATGCTTCTGATTTTCTACCCCAGAGCCTGAAAACATGACTGCATCTGCAAGGAGAAACACCACAAGCCAGGGAGGGGCAGTTTGTTTGCTTTGGCCAGTTGGTTTTTGGAGCTTTATCTTAACAAAACTTATCACAAAGCTCTCCTCCAGTGACCTGAAATGTAGCAGCTCCCTTCTGGGCCAGGCTGGCCAGCAGCCAGCACACAGCAGAGCTGACCAGACACAAATCATCTGAAGCTGGAGCTGACACCAGTGTTTGTTCCCACGGCAGCCCCCACGGCCAGCAGCTCTGCTCAGAACCTTTTGCCTGTGATTTCTGTTTATCAAACAGCACAGGAAATAAAGAAGCAGCCACAGGCAGGATCTGCTGGAGAGCAAATCCCAGTGGCTTCCTTCAGGAGCCAGTGCAGAGAGCAGAGCCCCTGCTCCCGGTGTCACTCGGCAGTGAGGAGGAGCAGGCACAGGTGAGGGTTGGTGGTGGGAGGGAGGTGAAGGACAGCAGCTGTGATGGAGAGAGTGAAAAGCAGTGGGAGAGGACCGCCTTTGGGGCACATTTCAGAGGGATTCCAGACCAATGACAGATAAGAGCAGGAGAGAGGATAAAAGCTGCCCTGCAAAGTCCTCATCCTCCCATTTCAGGTGGCACCAAGAGGCAGATTGGACATCCAGAAGAGCCCTGTGCTGGTGCACAGCAGCACCATGCAGCAGCTGTGTCCTTCCCCAGGCTCTCTCAGGGCTAGGAGGTGTTTATTTCTGGCCATGACCTCACTGACCTTCAACAAATTTCCTGATGCTCTGGGCGAGGCTCCGGACGCTGCTGGGGAGGTTCCAGGGGTCCTGCTTGATCTGAAGCCGCAGCCTCTTCGGGCAGTTCAGCTTTGGTTCCATTTCCTGCTGGAACTCTGAGCAAGGACAAAGGTAATGCTCTTCTGCTTGACCCCCTGAGAAAGCAACAGGCAGACCTTCTCTCTTCCTAAATGCTGTCACACCTGAGTGCTGAGGGGGTGCTGAGACCCTGGCCCCGGGCTGCCCAGGGCGGTGGGAGATGTCCCATCCCTGGAACCATTCCAGGTCAGGTTGCCTGGGGCTCTGAGCAGCCTGCTCTGGTTGGGGATGTCCCTGCTGGCTGCAGGGGGCTTGGACCAGATGGGCTTTGAAGGTCCCTTCCCACTCAAGCCATTCTGAGCCTGTGACTCAAGGAGCAAGCTCTGGTCAAAGCCAAGGTGCCAGCTCTGACACCTGTGCGCCCTGCTTAGTCTGAGGCAGGAGTGAGCAGCATCTCCCAGCAGGACTCTTTCTGTAGCAGCTGCTCCATGGAGTAAGTGAGATCCTGGAACTTTCAGAGGCAAAATTAATTCAACCAGAAAATTTAAACTCAATTTCTTTGTTGCTGACTTTGTTTTCAGCTGAGATCTGCCCAGCAATAACCTCAGCCCTCAGTTACTGCAGAGCAGGTCAGGATCAAGCCAAAACAGTTCTTTAGCTCAAGGGCTGCAAAGTCCATACCCATGCACCCATCCAGCTGCCTGTTGATTCTCACAGAGACTTAATTGTTACCTTGGAGGCCTCGACCTGGTGTGAAATACTTGGTCTGCTCAAAAGCCCTCATCACAGCTGGTCCTTTGAGGAGATTGGCAATGGAATCGACCTGTTGGGATCAAGGGTCTGTGAGGAAGATTTGACAGCACCAGTGAGCAATTCTCTGAGCAATAAGGACTCCAGAAGAGCAGCTCTGGATTGTTCCTTACCTAATGGCTCTCAGGTAGCAAGCCAGGGAACGTCAGACTAAAGCTAAGGGCTCGTTTTCAACTGTTTACAGCAAGCTGAAGGAGAGTGAGTCAGTACCTACCGGCCCAGGAAACACATACATGCCGGCCCAGTAAACAGTGGGAAGCAAAGCAAAGAGAGAAAGAAGTGTTTGCTAAACACATCTCAGCTCAGACACAGACATCAGCCTCAAAGCCAAGGAAAGCCATCCCATACTTGACCAAAGAGGTGCTCCAGACAGCTGTGGAGCTTGTCCTGCTTGTCGTGGGGGATCCGAACGCTGATGGGGAGCTCATCACCTGCAAGACATGGCACAGCAGGAGCCGCTCAGGGGCTGCAGCACATCTGCACTGCACACAGCCTGCTGCTCCGGCCCTCAGGGTTACCTCCACAGGGACACTGCCAGCCAGAGCAGGGGGCCCAGGGTCCCACCAGGGCTGACCTCGAATGTCTCCAGGGATGGGGCCTCCACAGGCTCCCTAGGCAGCCTGTTGCATGTCTCACCACCCTCACTGGGCAGAGCTCCCTCCTGATGGCCAGCCTAAATCTGCCCTGCTCCCGTTTAAAAGATGGCCAAGTCTCCCTGGTGGCTCACATTCAACTCACATGCCCCCAGTCTTTCTTTCCCTAAATCATTCCCAAAGGATGAAGTCCCAGCTTCAAGTAAATATTTCTTATGAGTAGTCCCTGTGCCTGACCTGCTGCTCCAGGCAGCTCCCTGCCATCTCCTCCTAGCAGCAGCTGCATTGATTTAAATCCACATTGCCATGGCATAAACAAGAGCATGCTTCTGTGTCATCACACATTCCTGCAAGCACACCCACATCCTGCTGTCCTGGTGCTGACACAGCCTGGGACAGCACCCCACACTCACCTAAAATGCTCCTGACCCTCTGCAACCCAAGGCACTGCCAAGGCCAGGGCAGGAGGTGACAGAGCTCTGTCTCACCCAGCCTGCCCTCATGGGTGCTAGAGTCTTGGCTCTGCCACAGCAGCATTCCAGCCAGGCAGAAGCAGAATTGTGCAATCCCAGACTGGTCTGGGTGGGAAGGATCTCTCAAGTCATCCAGCCCAACCCCTGCAGCCAGCAGGGACATCTGCAGCTAGAGCAGGCTGCTCAGAGCCCCAAACCACCTGACCTGCAGTGGTGCCAGGGATGGAGCAGCTCACACCTCTCTGGGCAGCCTGGGACAGGCTCTCACCAGTTCTTCCACAAATGTCTCCCTTCCACTGAGTCTGCATCTCCCTCTTTCAGTTTCAAACCATCACCCCATGTCCTGTCACAGCAAGCCCTGCTCAAGAGTCTGTCCCCAGCTTTCTGATCAGCCCCTAGAGCACTGAAAGGCCACCAGAAGGTCTCCTGCAGCCTTCTCTTCTCCAGGCTAGACAACCCCAGTGACACTTCTACTACCCAGGAGGATGCCATTCTTCAGACAAACCCAACCCAACTGCCAGGCAAATCAAAAGAACAGACCTGGCTAAAAGGAGCAGCTGGCAGAGTCCCAGCTGAACCTCCTGACCATACCTGAATCCATCTCATCACTGTGGAAGTAGGAGCTGCACTGGCTGCTGCAGACGCTGGTGAAGGAGGCAATGGAGTTCCTGTTGCTGTTGCAGTCACTGAGAGAGAACCACAGAACAAATCCAGAAATGAAGCCATGTCCTTTACCACAGGCTCTGCAGAAGTCCTCTCCCTGCTCCCCTTGAGAATGTACCCAGGAGCTGCTCTGGTACAGCACTTTAACACCACCACAGAGCCCTCTGCTCAGCCTCTCATCCCATCTGCAGTCCTGACAGCACTCAGGGGACCAGATTCCCAAACCAGATGATGCAGCTGCCTCCCCTCACCCTGCATGTGAGCAGGTACCCTCAGGATGGCAGCCCACATCTCACTGCTCTCACAGGAGTTGCAGGGTCTCAAACCATGGCCTCAAACCTTCTGCCAAGCTGTCTCACGTCCCACTTCTGCACTCCCAGCCCAGAGCTGGTGCAGCCACCCCAGCACACTGGCTCACGATCACAGGCTGGAGTCCATAGCAGGGTTAGGAGAGATCTCATCTATTTGAGCAGCACCAGAACTCAAATTACAAACTGGTTTTCCCTGCCAGGCAGAAGAGAGCTGATGATCCTTTCCCCTGGAGCTGCTCACTTTGGTAGAGACATGCAGGCATTTACATCTGAGACTTCACCGAAGACTTCAGTGCACACAGAATGTTACCCACGTTGCGCTAGCAAGGAGATGTGGGGGTGAAACTGTGGAGTTTCCCTTCTGCTTTTCCCTCCCTCATCAAAACTACCTGGCCCTGTAGAGAACACAGATGGAGAGCAGCCCTGCTGCTGCAGCACCAACAGAGCCAGACACAGCCTCCTGTGCTGCAGACCCTAGGAAGGTAAAGCTTGAAGTCATTTAGGCACGTGCAGGTTGGTTCCTCTGATGCAGGACATGCTTGAGTAATAATTACCCAGCAGAAGCAGCCTGAAGAACCCAAGTGGACAGAAGGCAATGTGGAAGTGCACCTGAAGGCCACCTGCATTCGATGACCTGAGGCTTGGCTGCTGAACTGGCTGCACCCTCTGCCCCCCCCTGCACCACACAGCTCTGGGTCACACGCAGTGCTGCAGCCCCACGCCAGCCCAGCTGCTCCCTGCTGCCTTTCTGGATGTTTCTGAGCACAGGGGTGATCTGTGCCTGCTTTTGGCACCCTGACTGACATGTCCTGGCCAAGGGATGTGTTTTGGACCTGCGGCCAACCAGGTAAGTGGCTGGGGACAACTTGTAATGAAGCAGTATGATCTAATTACAGTCACATCCATTAAGCAGATGAAAAGACAGCAGCAGCATGTTCCTAGCAGAGGGGGAGCAGTCCCTGAGAGCAGGGAGGATTTCTGGCTGGGTATTAAGAAGTGCTTGCTAACCAACTCTCTTCACTTACTGAAGTCTCCAAAGGGGAGCTGAAGGTTATTTAAAACTGGGTTGTGCAGAGCATGAGAAAATAAAACCCAGGGAAAGGAGAAACAGAGCAGAGGCATCAGCCACAGCATTCTGCAGTGTGGTGGCTGCGTTGCTGGATTCCAGCAACCACTCCAAAGGAACACTGCAGGGCCGAGACCAGCCCAGCCAGGGGGCATGAGGAGGTCTGGAGATTGCAAGCACTGCCTAATGTAGTGACTGAGGCAAAGAAACCAAGCCATCCCAACCTCTCACCAGCAACTGTTTTAACCTCCCAGGTTTTGTCGCCATCCTGCACGTGGAGCCCTAGGCTGCATCGCTCCTGAACAGCCAGCACGGGCTGGGAGTGCCTGGGATCGGGATCAGGCTGGTGGGACTCAGTGGCCTTGGGAGGCCTTTCCAGCCCTAACAGTTCTGTGGCTCTTGCTTGCACTAAGGGCCACTCATGCCCTGGGTCACACCTCCCTTCTCCACGCACAAATCCTCTGCCAGCTGGGAACCTGCACAGAGGGAGCAGCTCCTGCACAGCCAGTTGGACACATCATGGACATGCAGCAAGCCCTGAGGAGCTGCAGCTGGCTGAGCACTTAGTGTGCTGAGCATGGCTGGAAAAGCTCAGGTTCCTCTGTGCAGGAGAGCTCTGCTTCCACTCCTGTCTCAGTGTCTCTGCACTTCTGCTCAGGGCGAGGGCTCCTGTCTGCCCTGCTGCAGTAATCGAACCTTAGCTTATGAAACAGAGCTCAGCACGCCGGGGCTCTGCTCAGAGAGCGATGACCCCACGGAGATGCTGCTTCCTGAGCACAGCAGTGAATGCTGCTAACGAGCAAGTAATGAACCTTACTGCACTTGCAGCTTACCTTTTAATTTAGGTTTTACCCTGTAGTTAACCAACTCTCTCTAAGCAACAGAAGATCATCTTTATAAGCCCTCTGCTCACTCTCATTACTTCTTCCCTTTCAAAACTCTTTGCATTTTCACTCTCAGCAAGCCTGAGGCATTATGGCTTCTAGAGAGGAGCTGGTGCTGCCACACAGAGTGAGAGGAGGTGAGGAAGGTGTGGAGAGAAGCAGGGGGTTGCCTTTGGCTCAGCCAGCGTGGGGGCTCCAGCTGCTGGCTTTCCATGCCAGGTGTTTGAGGAAAACGAGAACAGAAATGCCCTCTGGTTTTGTTAAGAGAGGTAATCCAAAGGAGCTCTGTGCAGCCCTGTCTCTGACAGCCTTGTAAAGGACCTGGTAACTCATAGAGGAGTTGGGTTTACACATCCTGTAACACATCTTGAGGCAAGTGGGAAATGTCAGGGTCCTTATATCATTGCCCCCTGGCAGCCTCCAAAGCCCCAGGCTCAATTCAGCTGCCAAATAAAAGCTGTGTTAGCAAAGCTACCTGTAAGAGTCCCTGTTGCTGATGGTGTCATGGCCAGAGTCCTCCTGCTCCTCCCCTGTCACGCTGAAACAGACTTTCTTCCCATTCCTCTCCCCCTTCTCGTTGTCACTGTCTGCTGGCACCAGGGGCTCAGGTGTCTTCCGATCTGACTTCGGGGAGTAGGTTATGGAAGAGAGGAGGCTGTAGGGGACGACAGCAGCAAGAGACATTCATGGCTTGCAGGAGTGAGCTGACAACAGGGCAACATTCCTCCTCAGCCTCCCCCAGCTGCTGTTCCATAGCATGAGAAGGAGATAGCTTGATCCAGTCCATGTCCAGGTGGAAGAAGGGAAGGAAGGGACACATCCTGCTGCTCAGAAGGGTAACTGAACCCCTAATGAGCATTGCTAAGCTCTCAGTCCTGTATGAAGGCAATGACTCCAGCTGGGGAAGGAACAGAGCAGGCAGCTGGGCACTGGAGGTCAAATCTGATGCCAACACAATTATTTTAAAATCATGAAAGAAAACAGGAAACCAAGAAAAGGAACCCCCAGAGACAGCACTGCTGCACCCCACACACCAGCCATGCCAGCCTGCACTGCCCAGCAGAATGCCTTTCCTCAGGCTTTTGAGGAGCCTCTCGCACATCTGTGCACTTCCTGACATCCCCAGTGCCTAAGCCACCAGCACCACTGATGATTAATGTCCAGGCTCCTGTGCCAAGCACAGAAGTGTGACCAAGCCAAGAAGCCAGGAGAGTGCAGGTTGCAGCATTCAGAAGCACAGATCCTGGGGGGTAGAGATTGGCAGGGTTGGGGTTAAAATTAACTGCTGCTGAGATGCCCCAGCTTGCTGCCAAGACAGGACAGCTCTAAAGGGCAGCTGCTCTCCAGTTCCTATTGCTCAAACACTCCCTTACAATGGAGCTTTCAACCCAGTATTTGGATGTGCAAGGCAGCTTTTCTCCTGCCACAGATACCTGCTGCCTGCCTGCCTGCAGAAGACACCAAAGGAAGCTTTTATGCCCTGTAAAGTCCTTCAGGAGCAGGGCTTACTGCAGGAGCTGCCAGAATGGTCAGCTGGGAAACTTCCTACCAAAAGCATGGTGGGACTCCAACACATCACAGACCTCCTTGGCACACGGTTCTTACTTCTGAAGGGAAGCTATGGGAGATGCATCTCAGATGTGAACCAGAGTGCTGCCCTGACTGGAAGTGAAGGAGAGCTCTCAGAATTCCTCCCTTTGCTCTCATGTCTCACCACACCTACTCTGATTTGAAGTGGGTCAGGGCTCCATCTCCATTCTGGGGGGCTCTGCCAGTTGAAGTAATTCATTATTAATCCTAATCAAGGTAACTTTCTTCAACTGCAGCTATCACTTTCTCTGCTCCTTTGACAAAGAGGCTCTAAGCAAACAGCCTGAGCCGAGCTGCTGCTGGCAGTTTCCAGCCTCCCCTGTGCTCCCATTACCAGCAAAGCAAACATGGGCTTTGGGCACATCTCTTCTGGTAACTTCTGGTGGATTTTGTTGTTG
This sequence comes from Picus viridis, assembly GCA_033816785.1. Taxonomy (NCBI): domain Eukaryota; kingdom Metazoa; phylum Chordata; class Aves; order Piciformes; family Picidae; genus Picus; species Picus viridis. The sequence continues at coordinate 3,601,408 of CM066571.1, forward strand.
CAAGAAAATAATCAAGAGTAAGAAACAAGCCTAATGAACTGCAATTGCAGCTCCTGGAAATATCTTCCCCTGAGTAGTTATTTGTCAAGACACAGACAGACTATTATATCCTCCTCTTTTATGTGAGTGTTTAGTCACTGCTGCCAAGAGCACAGCAGAAGACTGATGAAGGTAGCTGAAGCTTTTCCTGAGGGAGCTTTTTGCTGTCTCTCAGCAGGCAGGCTCTTTTTGCAAGGAGAATGGCTTTGCTGAACTACTCTGAAGGAAAGCTAGAACTCCGGACAACAGAGCTCCAGAGCTGGTGGGTCCTGAGGTCACCCAAGTGCTCTCAGAAACCCAATTCAGGGAGTCTAAACCACACAACCCAAACCTGGCTGCAAACCCACCTCAACAATCCTGCTTTAGACCTTTTCAAAAGGGTTTTCTTTTGTCTTTTTCCCCCTTGAACACAGCACCTGCACATTAGCTTTGCTGTGAAGATGAGTCTGCCCCAGACAAACCCGGCCTGAGTAGCTCAGTACAGCTATCTTTATACTTCTGCCCTCTGTTTCCATTCCCAGAGTATTTTCAGCTGACATGGGGGTCTCCTGTTTCCCTCACCTCAAACCAATCAGCATTGCCACATGAGAGGAAAAGCTACAAACTGAAGTGGGTTAAAAAGACAACCACCCCACAACAGGGATGCTGTGCAAAAGAACCAACTGCAGCATCTCCTACTCTTCAAGTCCCTTTTAATCTTTAATCTCGGTAATGCTCTCTGAAGCCAGCACTGATCCCACACCACACAAACAGGCTGCCCAGACTCATCCATCTTCGATGGCAAACTGAAGCCAGCCCAGATGGTGCCATTTACTTACTCATCTATCTGACAGACACAGGATTCCACCTCCTTCAGTGCAGCCTGCAGTTTGAACAGCAGCTTCTGATACACGTCTTGTGTTTCCAGATCCTCTTCTTTCAGGAGGTATCTCAGCCCATGGCCTTCTTGCTGCCCAAGAGACTGGCCTGAAGGAGCAGCCATGGTAGTGATGGTGTGCTGGACGTACACCATGGGATTCAGCTTACCTGGGAAACACCCAGAGAGGTGATGTCAGTACCTTTATTCTTCCACACACTTCTAGAAGTTAGTTTGATACTACAGTGCAGGCTGCCCAGGGAGGCTGTGGATGCCTCCTGCCTGGAGGTATTCAAGGCCAGGTGGGAGGTGTCCCTGCCGATGGGAGCCAGATGATCTTTAAGGTCCCTTCCCTCCCAACCCATTCTGGGACTTTGATTCATGTAATTATTTCATTTGCTATTTAAGGGGAAAGATGTGAAATTCTGATGGTTAAAAATAAACCCAAGTGCCAGAAAGAGAGGCATTGCACACAGGCTGCTCCTTATTTGGGGGAAAAACCTAACCCAGTTGCCTTTTGAGCTACTTCCAGTTCAGCTGGCTTACCTTGATCTGAGTTTTTAGTGTCCTTCTCATGGGAGGAATGTTTTCTGCTGTCTAGCTGCACACCAAAGGCACTACCCAGGGAAGTGGAGGTCTTAGGGTAGGACACCTCCATCACATTGATGTGGCAGTTGGTGGGACAGAAATCACTGCTGTGGAGAGGGGAAATCTTCGACTTGGCCTGTTTGAAGGTGGGCCAAGCTCTGTTTTTTAATACTCTTGAAAACTAGAAGTGAGAGGAAAACAACACTTTGATTAGCAGCTGTTGAAGTGTCAGTGCTTGGCTGACAAGCTCCTGTCAGTGTTTAAATTGAAATATTTCAAGGTCTCCTTGACTTCAGAGCTTCCACCTTCCTCTACAAGGGAGAGAAAACCCCTTCTGCATTCACAGAGGTTTCCAAGTCCATCTCTCTCACAAGCTTTTCTTTACTTTTTGCCTGAAGCTGTAATAAATGCAGGCTCGGAGCTATTAATTGTGGATTTCAGATTCAGGAAGGATGAATCCCTCCCTAGTCCAGGGAGAACTGTTGCAGCAGGTGGAAGGAGGTGATCCTGCCTCTCTCCTCAGCACTAGCTGAGGCCAGACCTGAAGCTCTGTCGGAGTCTCTTCTAACCTCAACCATTCAGTGATTTTGAGTGATCCTGTGAAGCTGATGAGCATTAGAGCATAAGAGTTGCAATCACCACACCTGACAGCCTTTGCTGGTCCTCCACCTCTGCTCCCCCCATAAATCAGCTCTGCAAATGATGAATGTGGATCCCCCGCCCCTTGTTTCACGGTCCAATTCTCCTACAGTGCTCAGCCACATCTCCCTCACTCCAGCACCTGGAATTCTGTGCACAGCTGAACCGGCTCAGAGTTATTTGTTTGTTAGGATGAAATGATGTCAGCCCAGCGTGGCTGAAGCTGAACTTGGAGCCCATGAGAATGCATCTCCTTCAGAACCACAGGTCAGGAGACCGAGCTCTGCTGCTGCAAAGGAGACTTGTCACTCACAAGCAGGATTTTTGCCAAGCTTTCCAAACTGTTGTTAGGGGAGATTTTTGTTTGGAAGAGATGCAATCAGTTCCAAGGCCCTGGTATTTGAATCACAGCATCTCTCCAGTCAAAACATTGCCCAGCCCCACCTCAGCCAGGCAGCGCGGCTCACGCACCAGAGGATTTTCAGAGCTAACTTGCAGAGCTCCTTCCCCAATAAATGTCAGCACCAATCCAATCAGTCAGGCTGTGACAAACACTTCAGCTGAACCAAGTTATGCCTCTGGAGTCAAAAGAGCTTTTTTTGTGCTGGGATTTGAGTTCTGTTTATTTGGCTGTCACACGACTCCAGCCTGATGAACACTTGACTGTTTCGTTACATTAAATCTTTACATCAGAACCAGATCAGGAAGGTTGCAAGAAATCCAATTATGGACTTGTCCAAAGGCTGAAGAATGTACAAATAGTTAAGAGGGGCAGTGAGGACAATGTTCCTGCGAGCAGGACATACTTCACATCTCAATCTCCCACACATCCTGCTCCAGAGAGACCAAATGCCTGGCTGAGATTTAATCAGGTCATAAGTCAGGCCCAAAATTCTTTTCATATATGTGTTGAGAAACATCTGGGACTGATGGTGCTGGGCTGGAGGGCTGTTATGAGCAAAATGTTCTGGTGATGATAATAATAATAGCAACTGCAGAAATCTACAGGCTTCCTATTTATAGGACTGAAAGTTGTGCGGCGCAGCCAGGAGCCAAGCCGGGCTCAGGCGCTCGGCAAAGCCTCCTGTAGCTATGGTTACCTGCACCTTGCCAAGAAAACGACACAGCTCTGCCCAAAGCCACTGCCTGGCTAATTGGCATTAAAAGCTGTGACTGTGAAACCAGTGATTTTTCAGCAGATGAGCTTGGGTTTGCAGTTTGTATCAGCAAGATCTGCTCCCAGACAGCAAAGCACTGCAACAACCTCCCCGAGGCTCTTCCTCCGCTCCCGAGGCTCCCTGCACACCTTGCTCAGGTGTTTTGGCTGCAGGAGAGGAGCAACCCACCCAGGGGTTACTCAAACTCAACAACTCACTGGATGTTACTCATGTTAATACATTATTAATGTTATAACCTGAGGAATTTGGGGTTCAAGATGAGCTATTTTGATATTGAATCCATCTGAACAGATGGAGGTTTCCAATCCAGGCAAGCGAGAGAGAAGGGATGTTTGGTAATGCAGCACCAGAATCCTCTTGATGTCTCCTAGCACTCAGCTCCCCAGTTTATTCCATCTCCTGCCAGACAGCACCCTGAGAAGTCTTTGGAAAGCTACTTTTTTGCCTTCGTCCTGCAGAAGCTGCAGGTTTTCCTTGAAGGCTTCCCTCCTTGTCCTTTGAAAAACAAGAGGAGTTGAGCTGCTCCTTCTCAGCCTCCAGACCCGTGTGAAACTTTTACACTGAACCTCTTCCTCTTTTCAGTTTCTTGCATATTGCCTCCCAGAACAAACCAGTTTGTGAATGCCACAGCTTAGATGCCCTACGGGATCAGGCAAGGCAGAGCCAGTTTGGCTCTGGTTCCAAAGCAGTTCCAAGCTTCTAAGAATTAGTTTGGATGGGAGAGAAACCAAGAAGCCAGGATGAGAAAAATCAGTTTGCTTTAACCAACTGGAAAGTGGTTGATTCCCACTCCCTGAGAGCAAGCAGAGGTCTCACTGCAAGTCATGACCTCCTTCCCATCTCATCAATTCACATCCTGAGTGGATGGAAGTCAGCACCTTCTCCTTTTTTCCATGCTATAATGTTTTAAGCCAAGTCAACCTAACCCTTTACAGAGCTGTGACCATTAACAGTCAGGCCAGAAAGCAAACCCCTGCAACCTGGAGAGCAGAGCAGCTGAACCAAAGGGTAACCATTTGTTATTTAAAACTAAGATGCATTAGAAGGAAAAACAATCCTGATGTTGTTGCTTCACTGCTGGGGAACATCTGCAGGCTCCCCAGAGCACTGGTGTGAGGCATTTGGAAGGATGCTAGGCCCAGTGTGGGAAACATGCAGGACTGTGTCTGCAACTGCACACAGAAGGGGCTGAAAAAGGGACAACAGAGGGCAGCCTGAAAACAATTGGTGCCACTGCTCACTGCAGGCACTCACAGCTCAGAGCAGCTGAGGTGCCAGCCAGCTCTGCCCCTGCAACAGCCACTGGACAAGGGGCAATGGAGATAAACTCCAGCACAGGAGGTTCTACCTCAACACGAGGAGGAACTTCTTCACTGTGAGGGTCACAGAGCCCTGGAGCAGGCTGCCCAGAGAGGTTGTGGAGTCTCCTGCTCTGGAGACTTTCCATCCCTGTCTGGATGTGTTCCTGTGTGACCTGTGCTGGATTCTATGCTCCTGCTCTGGCAGGGGGTTGGCCTGGAAGATCTCCAGAGGTCCCTTTCAACCCCTAACATCCTGTGATCCTCAGGCTGTGCCACTTCCCCTGCTTCCCCCAGAGGCAGATCTGAGGAGGGTGAGGAGCTGCTGGCCATACCTTTTTGTAGCTGGAGATCCTTCGGTGGATGTGCTCAATCTTCTCACTGCTGATGACACTGAACTTGCTCTGCAGCTCAGTGGGGATCACCTCATGCAAGGAATTCAGACTGCTGCAGCTCTGCACAAAGCATTCATCACTTTTTGCCAGGGCTTCCAGAATCTAGACAATAAAAGCAGGAGCAGTAGGTGATAAGATGGCCACGTTGACCCCTCACTCATCAGCCCTTATCACTGGAGCTGTAGAGCCTGGCAGCCAGCTGCCATCTACCATTACAGACCCTGTAGCCTAACAACAGCTGATGGAACTTGGGAAGCAAAGAGGCATCCTTAAATCTATCCTTTGCATAATTTATCCCCATAATAAGTACTTCTATTTGCCTTCTCATGGCACTGATAATGGATTCACTACTAATATCCTACTAATGTAGCCACCACAGCTCCTCTGCAATGCATTGGCTGCCGCAAAGCTGATGAATTAATTCACTGCTGGTAGCAAAACTTTGCTCTGGCAGGCTAAGTGATGCTAACAGCCTGGGAAGGCACACAAGAGAAGGGAGTGCTGGCCTCTTGTTCTGCAGAAGTAAACAGGAACTGGGAACCAGAAGAAGCTGTACAGCCCCAAGACTGACAGTTTGCTACGATGGGAACAGCACCAGAAAGGGTAGAAAACCCAACAAAACCAGGCACACAACCCTAGAAATGCTCAGGCTGGAAGGGACCTTAGAGATCATCTACTCTAATGCCCCTGCCATGGGCAGGGACACCTCTCAATTAGACTTGGTTGCCCAAAGCCTCATCTAGGCTGCCCTTGAACACCTCCAGGGAGGGGGCACGCACAGCCTGGGTAGCCTGTTCCAGTGTCTCCCCACCCTCGTTGTCAAGAGCTTCTTCCTCATTTCCAGTCTGCCCTCTCCCAGCTCAAAGCCATTGTTCCTCATCCTCTCACTCCCAGCCCTTGTCAAAAGTCCCCCCCCAGCTTTCCTGTAGCCGCTTCAGGTACTGGAAGGCTGCTCTGAGGTCTCCTTGGAACCTTCTCTTCTCCAGGCTCAAGAGCCCAAACTCTCCCAGCCTGTCCTGCTGCTCCGTTGCTGCTAATCAGAGAGTTTCTAGACAGGAAAATGGCATCACACCTTTGCAGTCAAGCTGAAGAACCCCTTTGGTTCAATCATCTTCTCCAGCACATGGCACTTGATGCCAGCTGTGCTGTCATACTCATAGACCACCCCATACTCCAGGTGAACGTTGTCCACAGTCAGGCTCACGTGGTCTTTCTTCCCATCAATTATTGCCATGGTGTTAAACTTGTCAATTACCTCTGGAATGAAGAGAATCAGAGCAGACAGTATCAGGATCACCATCAGTATACATCGATACCAGGATCATCAGAGTAATCAGAGCTCAGGTGAGGAGGGTTGGCCATTAAGCAAACTCAACAGGACACAGGTCTGGAAAGAGGAATGCTGTGATCATTCCATGTGCAAACATTCATCCCCACCCCCAGCTGCCAGCTGAATGGTTGGAGACCCAGACCCCCCAGCAGGGGTATGGGTGCTCAGGTGGTGGATTGGTGCAGAGGCTTGGGCAGGAGCAGCAGCCTCCCTCTGCAGACACTGGAGGGGACTCACTCAATTTCGTTTACAATCCAGAGACAAAAAGCAACAGAAAAAGGAAAACTGAGAACTAAACAAACTAGAAGAAAGTGACCATGGGAAGTGTCAGCACTGAAAGGCAACCACAGCAGCAGTATCTGCCCAGAGAACACAGCTGCAGCTCACATGGGACCTGTCTCTAATCACCAGGATGCACGGGGATGCAGATTATTAACTGCCCTGAAGACCACCTGAAGGAGAGCTGACTTGGCAGTGCTCCTGCAGCAGTGACTTTCTGAGCCTTCAGTGGCTGCCAGTGACAGCATAACTCAGGTAATTCCTAGGATTCTGTGTCCTGTGACTCAAAAATGATCAGACCTCCCCTAAAGTGTGCAGGGAAGCTTTTTTATCTCTGATGGGAAATAGAACCAGAGAGCAGCATGTGGGATGCACACCTTTGGAAGCAAATCCTGGTGTAAAATGCATCTCATGCTCTGCTGGCAGCTTCCCCTAGGAAACAAAACCCTGCCTCTGTTTTCCCTGCTACTGCACCAACAAAACCACAGCAGGGAGCACAAACCTTCCACTTTGCAGTCAAAGGCATCTCCTCCATCGTCTCCAGAGGGCTTGCTGGAGGCTTTCTGAAGATCTTCCTGTGCACTCTCAATGCTGTTGTAAACCCACTGGATAGAATCTTGCTGAAAGACAACAGCAAAGGCAGCTAGGAGCAGCTTTGTGAGAGCCTCTGAGAGCAGTTTCCTGCACTGCTCCCCACCACTGAATACTGCTTTAATTCCCTGGTTATTAGCTTCACTGGAAAGAGTCTGGCCCCAGCCTCTTGTCCTCCACACTTAGCTCTTGCTGAGCATTGATCAGATGCCCTCTGGGGCTGCTCTTCTCCAGGCTCAACAGCCCCAAGGCTTTGCTCCTCACAGGGTTCCCTCATTATCTGAGCTTCATCTAGCCTCCTGGAAGCAGTAACTGCTTCAGCTGGAAGCCTCTGTTTCCAAAGGCGGAAGCTGGGATGCAGTATGGTTTGCTCTTCAGAAGCACTGGAGAGGCACAAACCTGTCACACCAGGATTAGTGCCCCTGCAAGGGAATTGCCATCCCCAGTAAAAGCTGCTTTCAGTGTTACTTATCCAGACAATGCAGAGGGAACACAAACATTGCCCAGCAGAGACTCTGCAGTGAGCTTCACACATCAGGCAAGCAGGAAAAGTCCCCTCCCTGAGAAGTGGAACTCCCAGGAAAAGATTCCCCTCTCAACTACACATCTGTCAGCCCCAGGAGACTGCAATGTTGGGATCATTAAAAGGCAAACTAATGAACTCTGCTCACAAACCAGGAGAAACCCACAGCCACCTTCCCAACAATGAACCCCCAGGTTCCTGAACAGGAAATGAAACTGGAGCTGTCTGCACTCCAGGGGAGGCTGCTGCAGAGCACTACAGCCTCAAGTAAGTTCTGCTGGTCAGCCTGGGGGATTCCAGGGATCCCGGACCAGCTCCTCAAGGACTGCAATAAGTACTGTGTTGTAGGAAAACCAGCTCAGTACTCCCCCACACTGCACAAGTGGATTAGCAAACAGAGCAGTGCTGCTTGTCAGGGCATTCCTGCCAGCCAGCACGACCCAGTCCTCTCTGGATGCCCCTGATCCTCACAGGAACTCCACAGTTATGCACAGAGAATCTCAATCATTTCTGGGAGACCTTCAAGATCAAGCCCAGCCATTAACCCTACTCCTCCAAGTCCACCACTAAACCATAGCCCCAAGCACCACATCTACACAACTCTGAAACACCTCCAGGGATGGGGACTCCACCAGCAGCTCCCTGGGCAGCCTGTTCCAACACATCTGCCGTTAGGAATTCAATTTCTCTCCGATTTGAGGCAGTTCCTGGTGCAGAGCCCCACTCCTCTCTGGAGTGCATCCTCCTTTAAAGAATAGGTGAGCCTGACCTTGACATGGAATTGAACCACCTCAGCTCTGTGTTAAACACCAACATCTGGCCACACATCTCCAGAGGGACTGTCTGCATGACACAGCTGCAGCTAACTCTTACTTATCATTCTTATCTCCTATCTGTGCAGTAGGTGTGGGAGAAGTTCACTCTTCATTCTAATTGCATTCTTCTTCTCAATTAATGTGCACTGGTAGAGCTTGAGGAGTTTAATTAATACTGGACTGGCTCACAGCTTATGGAAAATTTGCAGGGAGTTGGAAAAATTACACCAGAGAAGGCAGCTGCTTTGGGGCTGCTTCCTCCTGTTTGTGTCTTGCAAGCCTGAGATTTTCTCCTGTGCTAATGTGAGGAAGATAACAAAAACTGCAGGTGAAGAAGGAACAAAACCTGCAGGCTTACACAAAAACAAACAGGCAATGTTGAGTCCTTGGCTGCATGCTTGCTCCAGGGCTGGAATGCAAAGAGAGGACAGAGGCTGTGGTGGATGCTGCAGGTGCACTCTGCTCTCTAGGTGCTGAGGTGTTACAGGCTCTGGGAGAAGCTTTGTGCATTGCACTCTGCTGCTGTCCGGCAGGCAGTGAGCTGCGTGAACCCCTCTGCACCCCAAGGAGAGCACAGCTCCCAAGGCTTTCAGCTCACAACTGCACAAACACCTGCAAGAACCCTTTCAAAACACCATGTGAAAACAAAACCAGCTACAGGCTGGGATTGCTTGCAAAGCAGAAGCTAACCCTGAACACCAGCAGTGCCTCCAGCAGCCCCCACTGCTCAGCTGCCTTCCCCTCGCTTGGGTTCATCACTCCTGCCCCTCAGCCTGCCTGAGCACAGGGGAGATGTGGGCAGAGATACACACACCAGGCTGCTCACGGTGACCAAAACCAAAGGCTTCAGGAGGACGTGTGCCAGGGCAGGAGGGCAGAGTACCTGCATGGGCCGCCGGTACTTCCTGCAGGCGGTGACGTGGGCGATGACGCTGGCGTGGGTCTCTTTGCTGACATTGATGCCATTCACTTTGATTATGCACTGGCCAGGGTGGAGACCTGCTGCAGCTGCCACTGTTCCTGTTAAAAAACACCCAGAGTTCACAGATCTCTTTCCCTGAGCATGTCCCTTACAGCTCACACCCCAAAAGCGTCATTTGTTTAAGCGGGCTCTGCTCTCTCCGATGCTTACACCCTGGCCCTGGCCCCAGGGTGCTCCTGCAGCTGTTCCCCAGGAGATGGTGCATAAAAGGAGACCAGACCAGGCCACTGACAGAGCCACAGAGCTGCTGAGTTTGGAAGAGACCTTTGAGATCATCAGGTCCAGCAGCTCACCCAGAGCTCACAGTCCCACCTGGGCTGCTAAGCCACTGCCACTGCACCATGTCCCTCAGCACCACAGCCACAGGTCCTTTAAACCCCTCCAGGGATGCAGACTCCACCCGCCCCGAGCAGCCTGTGCCAGTGCCTGAGAGCCCTTCCTGGGAAGACGTTTTTCCTAATCTCCAACCTGAACCTCCCCTGCACAACTTGAGGCCCTTTCCCCTTATCCTGTCCTTTGCTGCATGTGAGAAGAGATCAACCCCCACCTGGCTTTCTAAAGGATGTTTTGTCACTCAAATGTGGATTGGGAATCTGAAAATGGGGAGAGCCTGTCTTAAAGAAAAGGACAAAAAGAGCTTTAAACTCACTACTTATACCTAAGACCACTTTGACACACCCCAAGCTTATGAGTTTCTTGACTACTTCAGATGCCTCTTACAAAATAAAGGCTTCCTGACAACTCCTCATGAAGCATCAGAGCATACCAGAGGTCCTTGTTAAGTAGTAAGTGAAATATCCAAACCCAGAGGCATTGCCAGGGCTCTTGTTCTTATTCCAATCATTTCACCAACTCAGTTAGTGCAGTGCCTCACAGCTTTCAGCAAAGAACTCTGAGCTAATGATGGAGGAGATCTCAGATTCAATGATTGTGGGGAGGGAAACAAACCCCCAAACACTCTCTTTGAGCAACATGAAATACATGGCTCAGTGATTTACTTTCACAGTGGAAGAGCCACCTTGGGAAAAGGTAAAGAGCACACCTGGATTCTCCTCTTTTTGGGTACCATCAGCTTAGGTAACAGCTGCATTTTAAGTGTAATATCAAAACCAGTCTGTGGAAATGACATCAACCACTGCAATCCCACCCCCCCAAAAAGAGAGGGTTTAAAAATAGACATATAAAGAGGCCTTATTAAAGCTCATAAAGCCCAGCTCCTTAAATACCCAGGCTCCCAATTCAGCAAAGTATTTAAGCATATGCTTCAGATCTGCCAGCTTTAGCAACCCCACAAGCCAGCAGCTCCATCGTGCTGAGGCTAACTGGATAAAGTGTGTGCCTAATGAGAAAGGAAAGGCAGCAGAGCTGAGATCCAGGTGCAGAAATAATTATCACATCAGCCCAACTGCCTGCTCTTCAGGACAGACTTTCCCTTGGAAATCTCTCTTCTGGCACCACAGCCTGGGAGAAAATAAGTCCTCGAGCTCTGCTCAAATCTGGCTGCTGCACATAGGGCACTTGAAATTCCTCGGAGCGGGGAGGAACAAGGACCCGGTTGCCCCACAGCAGCTGAAAACACTGTCCTGGTTGGCTCCTCCTTGGCAACAGCATCGAAGGGCATTTCAGCTTTATTGCCAGTGCACCAGTCAAGAATCACAGACTGCTCTGGGTGGGAAGGGAACTTCCAAGGGCACCCAGTGCAAGCCCCCTGCAGCCAGCAGGGACATCTGCAACTGGAGCAGCTCGCTCAGAGCCCCAAAGAACCTGACCTGACCTCTGGGAAACTGGGAGCAGGGTCTCACCAGCACTATGGTACAAAACATCTCCCTTCTCTCCAGTCTAAATCTCTTCAAGTTTAAACCATCACCCCTTGCCCTGTCACAGAGGCCCTGCTAAGGAGGTACTGAGTTGAGGATGGCAGCATTTGTCAGCCACAGCACCAACTGGCCAAAACAGTGTGGGAACATCTGCAACCACTAAGAGCAGTTCAGCAGCACCACTGAGTTGGAGTAAGTGCATTTGGTGTGAGCAGCTTCCAGAGCACTGCAGCCCCATGTGGCTCCCTCCCAAATCAACACTCGGAAACTGACTGGCTCCCAGCACCCACCCACTGGAGACCACCATTTGATCCCTCAGCTGTCCCTGGGGCTGTTAGCAGCACACAGCTGAGCTTCCCTTTCTTACATTCATGTAAAGTCAATTTTCAAACCCAGGAAAATCTGTCCCAGGTTTACAAAGTCCCACAGAATGGTTCTGTTTACTACTCTCTGCTGCCTTGGGGGATCTAAGCTGAATCACTGAACCTAATGTTGATTTCTCTCAGCCACACGACTTGGATGGCAAATATTCTCCAGCACCCCAGCAGCTCTCCTGGCTTACCTCTCCCAACAGCATGAACCACGGATGGGCCAAAGCCCCGGATCTGGAATCCCAGCCCATCTGCAGAGTCAGGAATCTTCACTGTCCTGATACAAGCAAAGGTTCCATCAGCAAAGCAAAAGGCAGCACTTTGTTATTCAAGACAGAAGTGGGCAGCAATAAGTCAGTCAGAAGGGTGCCAAACTCCACAGCTGCAGTCAGTTCACAGTCTGAGGTTCAGCAGCATTCCTGCTCCTGCACTGCACCACTGACAGCAGACACAGGAGCAAGCTGAGGCACCAAAACAAGAGGAAGGCAAGAGGCAGGGAAATCCCAGGTGCTGGCCACCACCGAAGTGGGACTGGGGTGAGCTCTCTGGCACAGCCAGCTCTGGGAAGGCTGGAAGTGCCTCAGCCAAGAGGCCACAGCCTGGGGAGCCAAGAGACACCTTCTGTGCTTGCTGCAAGACTGTCAGCTCCTGCCTGGGGGCATTCTGCTGCTGGTTTTGTTTGCTTGGGTTGGCTTGGAGTTTTTTTGAGTATCAGCCCAGGTATCATCTTTGGGCCACATTTCTTTGCTCTCTTTCTCTCTTGGGTGCCACAGCATTTCTCAGGACACCTTTAGTTATTAGCAGGAGAGACACATCTCCATTCCATTACTGAACCAGAGCCATTTCCAAGGCTCTCTGCATCCTGTCTGCTACCAAAGGACAGCTCCTTCTTACCTGCAAACTGGACCAAAATTACCCCTGGCCCCTGCTTCTTACCCTCTTCATGCTTTGGCATCTCTAAACCAGCGCCACCTGCACTTTGTTGGCAGCCCTGTGCTCATTCACATACTCACTGAGGTCCTTCAGCTTCACCTGGTATTTCTTTTAGGTAACAGAAATTGCATTCCAGAGAAAATGCTCCAATCTGTGCCCAGAGCTGCTTCTGTCAGGCACAGCTGGGAGCTCCTCACTGGCTCAGCACACAGTGAGGGTCCCATCGGAGCACAGCACCCAGCCTCTGCCCAACCAGCAGCTCACCCCCAGAGGAACTTGTTTAATAAACACAGGGAGGGAGAAGTGAACAGAAGTGGCCATGCAGGCAGGGGAGCTTCACTCCTGCTTGCAGCTCCTGCAGGTGTTGCAAGTGGCAGAGCTGCTGGTCTGAAGCACTTGGGGTTTGCTTTTGCTGACTGCCAAGTGCCACAAAGCTGAACCAAACAGCTCACAAGCCAGCTGAGCTCCCACGGGTGAAAGGAGCTGACAGCAGTGCTGGGCGAAGCTCCCCTGCTCCTGCACACTGCAGCTGAGCTGTGGCTCGCAGAAGCGCTGCTGAGGACTCACTCTCGTGGCTTGGTGCTGACGAGGACGCGGAGGGGCTGCCTGCTGCTCAGCAGGGCTCTCAGGAAGCAGTCCACCTCCCCGAAGGGACGCAGGAACACCAGGTCACCATTGATGGCAAAGATCTTCCTCCCAACCTCCAAGCCTGCCATCTGCAAAACAGCACCGGCCCCGGCTGTGTCGGCCTCTTGCAGCCGCCGACACCGAGCGCTCCTCTGCCGCACAAAGGAGGGAAGGGAATGTACCTCAGCACTGGAGCCTTTCTCCACCGCTTTAATAATTGGCACTTTATTTTTATCTTCCAAACCGAAGCCATAGGTGCCTTCATCACATTGAATCTGAAAGAGACAATGGATGCAGACACTGCTCAGAGAAGAGCTACAGCATCGCCCCATCAGCTAGCAACCCTCAGTGCTCATGCCCTGGTGCTCGACCCATTTTTCCCACCCAAAGCACACAGCCACCACTGCTTCACTTACCAGTAAGGACTTGGCTATGACATTCTCCACCACCTTCAGATCGTGTTTCATCAGCCTGTGCTTCATGTTGGACCCTTCCATCTCCTCGTCCGCGTAGAAGCGGAACAGCAGAGGCTCATCCTTAAATTCGCTTTTCTCCAGCACTGTGGGACACAAACCGCTCAGATTTAGCCTTTTTCTTGTCAATAGTGTGTCTTCTGGGAGCCACAAACCACTGCACACACGGCAGCTTCAGTGTGTCACTCCTGCTTCTCACCATAAACAATCATCACAGGCAGGTGTCACTGAGATCATTTTCAGTTACAGCATCTGGATTCCACCAAGCTGAGCCTGGAAAGGTTTCCAGGGAAGATGCCAAACAGGAGAGTTTCTCCTGAAAAGGACTTCATAAGCTGGCTTGGAGACGTTCTGCTGGGCTCCCAGCTGCTGGAGATGCTTCCCAGCAAGCCATGGACCTCTCCAGGAGGGGAGGCATGCCAGGGGCACTGTTAGGAATGGGCTTGGTGAGGATGTGGAAGCAACTAGACAGCAAAGGGATGCAGTTTGCACGGCAAAGGGAAAAGGATGAACAGTGCCAGGGAGGAACAATTCTCCCTCCTTCTCTACAGAAGGTGTTGAGGAAATCCTTTCCCCCTCTCCCATTGCAGGGAGTGACCTGCTGCTTCCATCCATCCCCTGAAATCTGCCCTCTGAAGGGGTTCAACATGCCCTTGTTCACCTCCTTTCTGGCACTCCGCACATCTCTGCCCTTCCTTCTTTCTTTGCTGCTGTCAGGAGGATCTTCTCCTTTCCCTCCATTCCACTTCCTGCCTTTCTCACCACTCACTTTTGAAAGCCATGCTCCTTCAGCCTCTCTTCACCACCCCAAAACCTCCTTTCTGTCCCACAGATTGCCTCAGGTTTATCCTCTCACCTCTGCAAACCTGCTTTACCTGCCTCATGCCTTCCCAAGGGGCCAATGAAGCTGCTCCCCTCCAATGCTTTTGAGGATCAGCTCCCCAGGACATGCCACAAAGCTGACTGGAACCAACTTGCAGAGGATGCAATTGGGTTTTCTCCCTTCTTGCAGGCTCTAGCCTGGGTCTCCTCAGCAGCACAAGGAAACAACTCCCTGAGAGTCATTCCCATGAGAGCTTGGCCAGCTCCCACATTTCAGCCATGCAGAGAGCATTAAGCAGCAGAAAGGACTTACTCACCGTGGTGCATGAAGCCATTATCACAGAGAGCCACCCCAAATATCATTGCTTCCTCCCTCGTCCGGCAATCCCCCTGCGTCAAAACAGAGCAGATTTGGTTAATCTCTCCTGCAAAGCAGCAGAATGGATTCTGTGCACAAAGGTGCAACCTCTCAGGGCTGGCAATGGATGTAGATTATATTTACCAAGGCCACTTTTATATCCATCTATAGCCACATAGAGAACTACAGAGTGATTTTTGGTTGGAAGAGACCTCTACGGTCATCCAGTCCAACCCTTAACCCAGCACTGCCAGGGCACCACCAACCCATGGCCCTCAGCACCACAGCTCCAGGGTTATGAAACCCCTCCAGGCATGGGGACTCCTGGGCAGCCTGGGCCAGGCCTTGACAACCCTTTGGGGGAAGAAATTGTTCCTCATGTCCAACCTAAGCCTCCCCTGGTGCCACTTGAGGCTGTTTCCTCTTGTCCTATCAACTGCATAAACCAGAAGGGGATATCCATGTTTATCACAGGACTATGGAACAGTTAGGGTTGGAAAAAGACCTCTCTGCTACACCTCTTTCGAGTTACACAGAACTACATCACTATTTCAGCAGCACTGCTTTCTCCATGCCAGAAGCCAACACTGCCAAGGTGTTTAACTGCTCTGAGCCTGGTGCATGCTGCACGAGTGGCCAGGACAGGCTGTGCTTGTTCTGAGCTCACTTAAAACAAGGCAGAACCAATGACAGCAATTTGCTGCTGCCTCTTATCCACCTCGATAGTAACAGAGATTTTCAGGGCCTCTCCACGTCCTATTAAGCCATGAACAATGCTGGATCACAAAGCTGAGTCTCATTAGAACATCTGAAGTTCAATGGCAAATAAGGCAGATAAGCGCCAAGGGGCTGAGCAGCAGGGCTGCCGACAGCTGATTTCTGCTCCTTCCCTGCTTTAAGAGGATTACAACTTGCACAGGCTGCTCTAATAACCCTCACACAAAGTGCCTGCATCTCATTCTGCTGAGCACATCACCACCTCTCAAGGCAGAGCTGAAATGCAGAGTGCAGAGCACCCCACAGGTACCTACTCACCTGGGCAATCAGCCAGTCGATGAGCTTGTTGGCCATCACCACCGACTTGTAGGTTCTCAGGTGGTAATCCTTATCCCTGCTCAAAGCACAACAGTTTCAAAAATCAAACAGAAGTCAGCAGAGCCTAACAGAACAAAAAGTTGCATTGGGTAAGTTAGTGCCAGCATGGCTGGAGTGGCTGGTACGGGCTCAGAAGCTGCCTCCGGAGGCAAAAGGCAAATGAAACCTTCCCGTGGAGGCAGCGGGGGAGGAGGCTGCCCAGATCTCACTTGGGTGAGAACAGCACTGGGGTACAAAGGCAGCTGGGACTCTCCAAATGAAGCAACAGTGCTAAAGAGGGGTATCAATATCCACACCAGCATGTCCAGCAGGGGCCAGGAGGCTCTGAAAGGCTGTAACAAAGGTCAGGCTGAGCAGAGCTTGCAGCCACTCGATGATTCAGTGGCAGTTCTGGTCCTGACAGCCCTTCAGCCTTGTTTGAAAGGCTGGGTTAGGATCCTACACCCAAACACAGGGTCTGCAGATTACACCCTTCTCCCAAATGCTTCCCTGAGGCTGTCCCAGCTGGACTCACCTGATTACTGGGGTAAAGAGGCTGTGAAGGCGGCAGTACAGCCGCACCCCCTGCGAGAGAGGAAGAGGAGGTTAGTGTGCTTCACGTCAGGGATGCAGCAAGGAAGCCTCTGAGCTCTAAATGCACTGAAATCAGGCAGCAGAAACAGCTTGCTCAGACTTCTATCTATTTTCACATACCAAAACATAGCATTTCCAGATAACAACTCTGACCAACAGCTTAGGAGAGAGAAAACGTTCCCACTCTAATCACAGCCACACGCAACAAGGATTAGCTTGAAGGCAGCATCAAAACATCCCAAAGGGACAGCACTTGGAGAAGTGCAAACAGCTGGGTGGCAAAGCAAGGCTCCTGCCTGCTAAGGTTCTCCCAACCATTGGCTGCTGTTCCACACACCAAGTGAAGACCTCTGCCTGTGAGTGTCTGCACCAGCACCTTGGCTGCAGAGGATAACCAACAAATACACTTCTTAAACATGAATAAATAAAAACAAAGTTCAAAGGCTCTTCTGCCTGCTTAAGGCTCTCATGAGAGACAGATTCGAGAGAAAATTAACTCCAATTTTCCATCTGGTGGAAGCCTCATCCCTGGAGGTTTTTAAGGCCAGGCTGGATGTGGCTATGAGCAACCTGATCCAGTGTGAGGTGTCCCTGCCCATGGCAGGGGGCTGGATCTGGATGATCCCTGAGGTCCCTTCCAACCCTGACAATTCTCTGATTCCATGACCTAGGGTTTCAGATCTATTAAAAGGGACTGGAAAATACAATGGACTGAAACATCAGCTTCAGCATCACCCAGAAGCAGGAGGCACAGGCACTGAAAGTGTTAAATGGCAGAAAATTGGCCAACTTTGGCATTTGCGGCGTGCGAGGAGCCCAAACCCTTCCCTCTCAAGCAGAAAGCTCCTCTTGGCCCCATCAGTGCAGAGCCAGGCGAGTGCGAGGGGATGCAGCCTCTCCTGGCAGAGCACTGGAGGTGGTTTGCAGGCAGCCCTTCCCCTCCTGCCTTGTGCATACCTTGGAGATGACGTCCTGCATCTCGCTGCGGGGGTAGTAGGTGCCGTCGTCGTATCGGAACCTGTACAGCATCTGCTCGGGCTTGAACTGGTGCTTGTCTGTAACTGCAGCCACAAACACCCACGTCAGGCACTGCTGGGGCACAGCTCCACCAGGGAGAAGAGGGCCAGCACCATCCCTTCTAATAACAGCCCATTAGAGAGCAGGCAGGGAGGCTAATTAGTTCACCGGCTCTGAGCTCCTTCATGTCACTGCTGAGAAGATTTCTCACCATGTTCAGAGAGTCCAGAAGAAAGCAAACAAGTTCAGGCCATGGGGGCAAAGAGTAAGAAGGAGAAGGAGAAGGACAGGCAGGCAGAGGACAGCCTGCAGAGTGAGGCACTCAAGTCTCTCTAGCCTGTTGCAAAGCTCCTCAACCTAACAGAACTTCTCTGCAGTTGGTCACATCAGTGTTCCACATCATCCTCTCTCCTGGTTCCTGCTGAGGCCAAGCTCAGAGGAGTCAGTAAAGATACCAACCCTCCACAACACATTGACCACCTTTGCCCTGGGGAGCAAAGGAATGTCTTCCTCTGCACAAAGCCAGCTGAAGGTCTCCAGGACAGGACACCATGGAGGTGCTGTTAATCCATATCCCCATAACTCATGAAGAAGGATCTGAATGGGTGGATCCCCAGAACTCCAGCAGATTCCAGCAGCCATCCTCACAATGTGGAGATGTGGTGCTGAGGGACATGGCTCAGTGGTGACCTGGCAGTGCTGGGGCAATGGTTGGACTGGATGATCTGAAAGGTCTCTTCTAACCAGAACCATCCTAGACCCTAACTTGAAGTTTCCAATCTTCTCCTGGGAATGGCCCTACAGCAGCTCCTGCTGGAAGCAGCTGATTCAGCTGGTGGCTGAGGCCAGCACTAGAACCCCCAGGATAATTGTCTTGTACTAATTACTGCTTTGCTTGCAGATGGAAGCTTCAGTTCTGAAACTCAATTGGCATGGCATCAGCTGAAAGGAGGAGGCTACAGTAATGTCTTCATCAATCACAGAGGCCTGACAGCATGTCCTGGTTTAGGCAATTCTCCTGAGCATGCCTTCCCCCTCCAAGGGATGAACCCATCACACCTCCTCCTCCTCCTCACAGGATGCAGTCAGGCACTGGCTCCAGTGAAGTGCTGCTGCCCGCATCGCTGCTCATGCAGGGACCCTGCAGGCTCCCCACACGTCACCTGGCACCTGCACATCAAAGCTGACAGAGGGGCTTCAGCAGTGCCTTGTGCAGGAGCAAGAGGACTTCTCTGCATGGATTTCTCCATGAACAGCAGAGCCCAGGCCACTGCTGCAGGTGCCTTGCACTGCTGGCTCCTGGCAAGGTGATTACCCAGGACAACCCCCAAGCTCCTCCACGTATCATTGCTTCTCCAAACATCAGACACAGACTGCTACACCGTCACACAGAGTGCCCACAACAAGGACCTGGATTCATTTCACTGGGTTGGGATCATTTAACTGAGGAAAATGATATCCTCTAGTTCTGTAATTAACAATTCCTTCTGTTGAAGAGAAAGAAAAGGATTTCTGGCAGCCTTCCAGTACCTGAAGGGGCCTACAAGAAAGGTGGGGAGGGACTTTTGACAAGGGCTTGTGGTGGTAGGGCAAGGGGTCTGAGCTGGCAGAGGGGATCTTGAGACTGGAGATTGGAAAGAAATTCTTCCCAGTGAGCGGGGGAGACACTGGGACAGGCTGCCCTGGGGGCGGTGGAGTCACCATCCTTGGAGGGGTGCAAGAACATATTGTGACCATGGCACTTGGGGACATGGGTGATAGCTATGGTGGTGTTGGGTTGATGATCTTAGAGGTCTTTTCCAACCCAAACAATTCCATGGTTCTATGATTCAGACCCCAGGGAATGGCAACAGGTGGATTTGCACGGGGAGTACGAGCCAGGCCAGGGAGTGAGCAGAGGGAGACAAAGCCCTCTGCAACATCTGCAGTGTAACAGCCACAGCTTCCCCCTGCCCTGCTCCCTCTGGCAGAACAGATGGTTCATTCAACTTTATTTTAAGGATCCTGTTTGCACTGAGCCACAGCTGGATGCAGTATTCCAAGGAGCAGCTCTCACATTTCTGTGCTCCAGCATAATCACCCTTTTATCTCATGAAATTACACTAAATTCATTTAACTCTGGTGAGAAAGTCTGGGGCTATATTTGGGACATCAGTTGCAGGATGAGGGGAAGAATCTTTGGCAACAGAATGATTCCACTGCAAACAATGCAGTGTGTGCAGTAAACAGAAGAGCTTCTGACACTGAGGCAAGTGATGGAGACTGGCATTGGCTACTCAAAGCCTGCACAACTCCACATGAACAACCTCCATGCTCTTCCTCCCCTGCGCAGGTTTGAGATGCACACAGCTCAGTGGCACTCTGAGCCTCCTGCTCTCCTCCCAGGCAAGGACACTGCAAACATGGTGACAAAGAACTTGGAGAGTATGAAATGCCCCAGTGGCTGAAGCCCAGCAGCACTGAGATGCACACTGGCAATGACTGCAGCTGGGCTGCCAGCCTGCACCTAAGCTGCAGCAGCAGCTGCTTCACCACTTGTGTTTTGCAGGGCTGCAGCTACTGCAAGCCAAATACACTGTCAAAATCAGGAGTCTCTCCAGTTTGCTTATCTGGTCCTGTTGGACTATGCCTTCTAAAGGGGACAGAGCCCAGGAGCTGATCTGGCCAAGGCAGATGACCTCCAACCTTCCCCTCAGCTCAAACCCTGAACCATTTCAGGGATGCCTCTCTCCAGGATGAGCTGCATGCTGGTAGTTGAAAGTTTCAGCATCAAATAGGAAATTTAGTAAGGATACAATGCAGGGAAAAGGAGGCCTTGGAATTCCCAAGATTAAACTCTTAGGTTTAGAGAGGATTCCACCAGCTGCACTCGCAGCACCCAAGAGCTGAGCAGCCACCTTCGTGGGACTCGCGCTCTTTCACGGCCCTCAGCTGGAGGTGAATCCCTGCACATCCTGGCCTTCAAGCCTTCCAAGCAGTCCCCCTCCCCTTCTCTGCCCCCAGAATTTATTTTGCAGGTCCCTGCTCGCACTGCTGTGATGCCCAGAGCACACAAGTAACCTGGATGAATCAGTGGAGCCTCTCCCAGACAAGGGCCACGGCCCCACGAGGTCCCTGCAAGGAGGTGCAGCAGATCCCCGAACCAGCCTGCAGGAGCAAGTCCATCTCTTCCCCAAACTAAATTAAGTCAGCTCCAATCACAGCAATTACCTTGCACACAAGTGAGTTAGAACTCATTACATTTACCATGATGGATGATGCCATTCTCTAGCAAAGCTTGGCCAAGATGAACTCCTTCTTCAGACTTGTGGATCTCTCCGATTTCCAACAGCCAGGACACAAATTCACTGGAAGAAAGGCAGACAAGCCCCAGACTTCAGATGTCAGACCAGCAGGGCTGCTGCATTCCCCTCTCAGTTCCTTGTGTTTCTCTCTAACCTAGGAAGTGATTCTGGAGCCCTAATGCTCCTCAGAACATCACCCCACCTTTAAACCCTCACTCATTTCAGCTCCACTATTTCAACACAAACACTTCTGACTTCCCTGGAGATGGCTTTTTGTTTTCTGCTCAGAGGTTTGGCCTGCATGAAGTCTACCCTGCACGTGGTGAAGGCTTTCCATGTTCTCTGGGATCTCCTAAACCAGCATAGTCACATTGGTCTTACCTGGTGACCCAGGGGGCAGCAGAAGTGCACTTCAAAAGGGTCCTTCCCAAACCCAACAGGGCAAAGCAGGTGCTTTGCCAGGCTTAAATCTTTCACAGCTCCTCACTATTCTTTACCTGCTTCCATCAACTTCACTGAGGGAACAGGACTCAAGCATGACTCAGGCACTAATCTTAATCCTGGCCTCATTCTGACAGCAGATGAGGATCTCCCAAGCTTCATTTCCACTTTGGAGCTCAGTGGTATCTTCACTACAAGGTGTCTGTGTGAGAGAGTGCTGGGACTTCAGGAGAGCACTTGGCTGCCTTGTGGTCAGGACTCTGCCTCCTAAACTGTTTGGTCACATTGGCATTTTTTTGCTCTCTCTCTCTCTTGCACCCAGTCTCCTTCAGCCACAGGCATAAATGTGCCGTTAAAAAGAGCCTCTGGATAAGAGGGGAAACATTTCAAGCTTTATTTAGTAACTTGATCCCTAGCATTCAGGCAAGAGAAGGACAAAGGCACAGAGATTTAATGAAGTGGAGCAAAGCGAATTTAGATGCTCTAAACTAGGCATTTCAGAGCCAAACTGCATTATTTCTGTCAAGGAACTCTTCCTTGATGCATTCTGCAGCCTCGTCCCTTCAATAAAGCTCCTCTGAAGAGGAGCACACACCTAGGAATTGCAGGCAGATACACTTACACTTTGGCTAACTCCTGGGCAGGGATAGGGCTAGCAGACACTGCAAACCAAGTGTGGTTTGCACAGAATCCCACGGGAGGCTGGAAATGGCTACAAGTCCTGCTGTGAAATGCAGACAATACCTTCCAAGAAAGCATTTGGGGAAAGTGGTTAATTTCCTCTTCCTGTCCTTGATGAGGTTCCCTTGTTTGCACATCATTTTGTACAGCCTTTCTCCTTGCTCAGAGATCATCACCCACGTGTCCTGCTCCATGCCCAGCTTTAAGCCTGCCAAAAACACAGCAAAGTGTGATGAGGTGATGCTGCTGTGAGGCCTCAGCTCTTCCCAGGAATGGAGAAGCAGATCTAATAATTACACATCAAAACAAAGCAAAGAAACTGCTTTCCTTTCCTTTTCTCACCAGGAAGACCAGCTCTTCATGAAGCACAATCAGATGATAGCCAGGTTCCTCAGAGTGCAGTTAAACTGGCCCTGGATGGACCCCACCCTGGGCGGGTGCTGCAGTTACAAATGCTAACAGGAAGGTCTGCAGATTCCAAACCATTGCCCATGGCAAGGCAGCAGCCACATCTTCACAGGGGTGAAAGGAAAAGGCCTTGGGATTGCTCAAGAGTGATCAGCGACCTGATCTAACGTGAGGTGTCCCTGCCCATGGCAGGAGGGCTGGAGCCAGATGAGGTCCCTTCCAGCCCTGACAATTCCATCTCTCTGCCAAAGTAACTTCACCCAGGGCATTCCCTCCCCTGCCTGGAAACATCTTCCCATTTCCAACCCAGCATTCACTACCAGTATGCACAGCTCAAGCCACGGTGCACCCACCCAGCACAGCCTGGGGTCATTCTTTCCAAGCCTTCAGGCTGGATGTGACAGCTGAGGTTTGCCTGGCAGCACAAGAGCAGAGCCTGGCTTTGTGGTGGAGCAGCACCAGGAGGGTTTCTAACTCACCTTTTCTCCTCTCTCGCTCTTTCAGGATCGCTTCCAGCCACTCCTGCTTCTCCTCTGGGGTTTTGGCCATGCAGACAAACCACTTGTTCTTGGCTGTGTTGTGGATCTTCCAGCCATTAATCACTGTGTGGCCACTGCTGTGGTAGTCAGCTGGGCAGAGACAGAAGGGTTTAAAGAGCTTCCTCCCTTAACCAAGCCACAACTGTTTGACTTCTGAAGAACTCAGCCCTGCTCAGAAAGCTCAGGAAACGCAGAGCATAAACTGAAGTTCAAGCCACCTGTGCACCTGTGGCTTGCAGAATCAAACAATTCTTTTGGGTGGAAAAGGGCTTCAAGGTCATTGAGTGCAACCCTTACCCCAGCACTCCCAGGGCACCACTAACCCACAGCCCTCAGCACCACATCTCCATGGCTTTGAACCCCCCCCCAGGGATGGGGACTCCACCATAAAACTCTCCTGGTGCAATCTCAGGCCATTTCCTCTTGTCCTGTTCCTTGGGCTCCAACCTCCTTTCAGGGAACTGTAGAGTGCAAAGAGGTCTCCTCTCAGCCTCCTCTTCTCCAGGCTGAACACCTCCAGCCCTGTTCTCCAGACCCTTCCCCAGCTTTGTTGCTCTTCTCCAGACCTGCTTCAGCCTTCTTGGCCACCTGGGCACAGCCTGGCTCATCCTCAGCTGCTGTCAGCCAACACCCCCAGGTCCTTCTCTGCTGGGCAGCCAGTCTGCCCCCAGCCTGGTCGTTGTGAGCAATGGATTTCCTTTCCAAAACCCAGCAGAGAGTTGCCCAGCGCATGGAGGAAGGTGTGGGTGAAATGGCCACTAGGCCAGGCAGAGTCCCAGGGAAAGAACAGAGCAGGACACTTGGAGCACTCCTGCTGTTCTTAAAGGGTAAGAAATAACCCCTTTAAAAAAGCAGCAGCGGGGGGGTGCCTGGTAAATCACCCAGAGCTGCTCTGCTGGCTGGCAGACTTGAGTAAGATCAACCGCACAGGAGGGAAAATTCCAGTGTCTGTGTGACAGGTAAGCAAATCACAAATACTTGATGTGCCTTCACTGCTTACCTGCATCAGGAAAGAGCCTCACTTGTGGGATCTGCTCTGATGCAAAAGATGCTGCACTAACCAAAGGCAATTCATTCTTTACTGTGGACATCACAGGAGGCAGCTGACAGCTGCTGATGTTCTTGGGCATCTGGAACTTCTGGCTCTTCACATGCAAACCACCCTGCTACAAACCCCAGACAATTCAGTGCTGATTACCCTTTCTTTGCTTCTATAATGCCTAATTTGAACCTTCCAGCCCATAAATCCTATCCAGGAATTAGCTAAACAGACTTCTCCCCAGCTAACACCCTGGAATATCCTCCATCAGGATTACTTTTGCTTCCTGGGGGGAACTGTGAAGCCTAAATGCCTCCTGATAACAGAGATGCTGCATAAATCACAGATTAAAACTAGCAACCACCACACAAAATGTTAATAGAATCAAGAGGTCATCACTTTCTCACCACAAACTTCCATTAAGAGGCAAGAACGTCCCAAGGCCAGCCCTGGACCGCTGCACTAACTCCAGAGCTCTTTGACTTTGTAAATACTTGCTCCTAACTCAGCCCTGGCCTGTGTAATGAGCTGGGATTTTCCAAACCTGACCCCGTGCTGAAATGCTTGCTCAGATTTATCAGAGGTCTCAGCAGACATGCTCAGAGCCTTTCAATAACTCTGCATTTTAATGAGATGGACAGCAGCCAAGCCTTGTGTGCTGGGCTGGGAAATGTCAGAAAGCACTAGAAAACCAGGAGGCTGATGGAGCAAAGCTCTCCAGCACTCCCAAGTGCGATGGGGAAAGATGGGGAAGGGTGGAAGTCACTCACCCTGCAGCACCACGTTCACACCACTCACCCATGGCTGTATTCACCTGGAACTAGAGGTGTAGCAGGGAAAAGGCTTTTTCAACCCAGACTGCTCCAGAATCCTCTGATGAACATGGATATCCCCTTCTGGTTTATGCAGTTGATAGGACAAGAGGAAACAGCCTCAAGTGGCACCAGGGGAGGCTTAGGTTGGACATGAGGAACAATTTCTTCCCCCAAAGGGTTGTCAAGGCCTGGCCCAGGCTGCCCAGGGCAGGGGTGGAGTCCCCATGCCTGGAGAGGTTTCAAAGCCCGGGTGGTGCTGGGGGCCATGGGTTGGTGGTGCCCTGGCAGTGCTGGGTTCATGGTGGGACTGGATGACCTTGGAGGTCTTTTCCAACCAAAATCATTCTATAATTCTATTTATCATGGGCTTAGTGACATAACCTATGTCTAATACCCTCTGCCCCCTTAAAAGCTCTCTGTTGAGAGCCAGCCCTCCTGTCACTCATGCACTGACACAAAGCCAAACGTCAGAGGGAAGAAAGAAGCCTCAGACAGCAGCTCTCAGCTGCCAGATTTTGGGGGTCAGAGTGCTACTGAGGAAGGGAGGCTCTGGCTGCTTTGGTTTAGGGGTGACCTGGCAGTGGTTATGGTTGGACTTGATGATCTTAAAAGTCTTTTCCAACCTGTAACTGAAGTACTTCTAAGTTCCTGAAACTTTAGGACCTTAGGAGCACTGATGCTCAGAGACACCAAGGGGGAAAACTGCGGCAGAACACCAGGTCCCTCCCTCCTCTGTATGACTGTTGATGCAGTCTGGTTACTGTTCTCTTGTAGAGCTTTTTCCTCTTCCATGCCTTGCTTCAAGGCATGAGGGGACAGAACTCAGACAATGTAAGCAACCCTAAATCTGGTCTGTCCCCGGGTCTCGAGTGCTTGTCCTCCTAGACTAAATAACAGCCAGGGAACAGCTGGCAGTGCCTCTACAAAGACTTTTCTCTTCAAAGAGCTGCAGACAGAGCAACCAAAGCCACCACAACACATCCACCACCTTCCTGAGGCTTGCCAGGGGCTGTGTGGGCACATTGTCTGAGGAGCACACATGGCCTGCCCTGCCCTGCCCTGCATTCCACTGTAACCCAGAGTGGTGCTGCAGCTGAGCAGAGCTTTCAGCGAGGGCACTGCTCAGCCCCGGCCTCATTTCATCACAGAAAAATTGCCTTGCACAGAAAGCTTTGTTAATTTCTGCAGGCACGTCATTAGCATGACAAAGAGCCACGCTGGGAATCTGTTTTGCTGTTTCTGAGCTGCTGCTTACAAACAACCAAGACAACATTCCCACATCTCTCAGCCGCCCTGTGCCCGCAGCCCCCAGCTTCCCTCTGCCAAGAGAGCAGAGGGTCCCAAAATCCACGGTGGAGAACTGTGGAAGCATCCTCTGCAAAGTCTTTCACGTCTAGGAAGAGACCTGTGAAGGGTACAGGAGGAAGAGTCAAGTGCAGAGAGGAAAACAGAAGCACTCAGAGCTTCCACTCTGCATCAGGACAGGAAATAGATGGTTAAGGAGAATGAAAACCAAAGCACCCAAAGAGCACAGGCAGAGCTAACACATGAGATCCAGACAACCAGAATCCCACCTCTGGGAATGAGGTGAGAGAAAAAGGACACAGCAGGAGAAAGCTGAGCTATAGTTCAAACATGGATGATAAACAAGGGATGGGAAAGAAGATATCAGCACAGGAACTGAGACAAAGCTACCAAGTGTGAGGAGAAAGAACATGCTCCTGACTCCAAGGAAGGAAACCAGTGGGGAGTGTCTTTAAAATAAAGTAAAATCAAAATTAATTAAACAAATAAACAACAAAGAAAGAAAGAAAAGAAAAAAAGAGGGGAAGGAGTGGCAAGAAGAGGGCAGGAAGGTGCCACAGGGCAGGGAAAGAACACAGACGCTTCCATAGTTCCATTACCAAGGATATCACAATTGCTGAGCTCAAAGGTTAAATTCAGGTTTCTCACCCCAAAAACAGACATCTGTAGGAATGCTTTAGGAATGCTTTTCTAGTGTAGGTCAGGAGAATGCCAAACAACCCCAGGGGCTGCACCTCTGCAGGTACTGAAAGAAAAGTACTTCCTTTTTGCCTCAACCACCTCTGTCACAGCTTCAGCATTCCAGGTGTCTGAGGCTTCACTCCAGAGGTAACTTCTCCATTTGCTTTCACAAATACATCACATACCTAGGGGGATAATCTCTTTAAGAGTGCTGGGATGCTGTGAAGGGTAGTTAAATACATGGTCTTCAGCTGAACAATAAATGTCTCCTTGTTTTATTGCTCTGCTCCTGTCAGTGTGAAACAGCCAGCTCCGAGCACCTGCCTACGAACCCAGGCGAGCAGGGACATGGCACAGCAGCAGACAGGGGCTTGGAACCAGCCAAGGACAAGCAGCACCCTCCACTCACAGCACCCTGGAGCTGCTCTCAGCCTGCTCTGTGAGTGAGCAGCACAGGGGCACTCACCTGTGCCATCGTCCACATTCTCCACCTCCATCACCTCTGTGTTTATCCTGCCCCTGAAGAGGTAGCGGTGCCCATCTGTAGAGGCTTTACTGTTCTTCAGCCGCCTGGGGAAGCAAAGAGCAGGTGAGCAGCTCACCCAGCAGCCCTCCCTGTGCTTCTGCACCGCTCCCTCTGCCTTCCCAGAGCAACTGAACTGGGAGCCATCGGCTGGACGGGACACTGCTGATGCTAGCAGAGATGCTGCCTCTGGGAAGGGTGAGCTGCAAGTTACTGGATGACAGAAGAGTTCACCAGGGACAGCTCACTCTGCAAAACCTCTGCTCCAGCTCTTTGCTACCTACAGCCTGCAGAAGCTTGTTCCTGAACTAAGGAATTGCTTTCTGGTTGCCTTCCCTGATTGGAAAGGCAAAGCTTGAAACTCCTGAACCTTTGGAGGGTTATGGGACAGTTTCAGCTTCACTACCCATTTGTTTGCTCTAGAAACGCAGTCTGTTTACTCTTCCTAGGGGAGAGGGAGGCCATCACATGCAACCTCTCATGCAAGACTGACAAAACAGAGTCTTTCTCCCCACACTTCATCGTTAGGACTCTGCATTCCTGTAACATCTTCCCCAAAGCCTGCACTCAACACTTCTCTGTGGTTGGCAGAGCTCTGAAAACACTCTGACCCTGCAGCAACCACCCTGCCGGTGCCCTGATGTCCTCGTGAGGTGGCAGGCGGAGGATTAGCTCTGCTGTGAGGGGAAGCCCTGCTTTTGCAGAGTACCAACCTGTGCTTTTTCTTGCAGTAGACCAAAAGGTTATCAAAGAGAAAAAATATCCTCTCCTGGATGTTCCCTGCCGAGATCTTCAGCAGCAGCCCGCTCCTCAGCATCTCTGTGCACGTGTCTGTGATGTTGGAGCCCTGAAATCCAGTGGGGAGGGATCACTGCGTGAGAGCTGGAGGACTCTGCACCAACAGGGCTGGAGGAGTTCCTTACCCACACTCACAACCACAATGGAAACAGCAGTAATGAGCTGATGGTAATTTGTGACTCTGCAATTAAATAACAAATCCTAACGATGCCTGACAGCAGCTTTGCATTCATTTAATGTTCCCCATGTTGGGTGAGGCTTTGGGCAGCCACTTCTGGTTGAGAGGTGGCCCTGCCCTCGGCAAGGAGTTGGGGTAGATGATCTCTGAGGTCCCTTCCCACCTGAGCCATTCCAGGAGTAGCTGGGGGGAGGATTTGTGGCTTTTTTGAACAGATAAAATTTAATCCCTGACGTTTCCAAATCACACCACGAGACCTGTCCTGAAAAATCAGGTCAGCTGCACACAGCAACTCTTCCCCTCAGTAACTCCAGCCTGAGAACAGGGCTCTACTGTCCAGTGCTCAGCAGCTTTCACTTCACCTGAGGGATACCTTTGGGCAGCATCACAGCCATGGTGCTGTGGCTGCAGGTCACTGAGTTTTGCTGTGGCTGTCGATCTGCTGAGGTCTGAGGGAAGAAGCTAACAGGATCAGGAGTCAGAGCTGGCTGTGTGACAGCACACGATCAGTCAGAGCAGGCAGAAGTCACAGATCCTGGCTTGCTCTCCGGGACTTGTACAAGGGGAAACAAACACAACAGGGGAAAGGGCTACAAACTCTGGGCTTTAAAGCAAACCTCACTAACATGCAGCTTGGTGATCCAGGGGAAGAGGAGGGAGCAGAACACTCTGTGCTGCTGTCACTAAGCTGTGACTCAGGCTGGGTTTGGTTTCCAGCTTACCACAACCCCAACGATTGTGTTTGCTCCCTGCAGCATCCCCACAGCCTGCCCGGGCAGACTCCTCCAGCTGCCGAGCTGCTCTCCAGCTGAGACAGCCACCTACACAAGCCTGAAACCAGGCCAGTGAATGGAGCCACCTGGGAAATGAAGTGAGAAAGTCCTTGTGCTGCACATCATCTTCCTTGAAACAGATGTTCCATTTTTTCCATGAATCTGTATTTTTATCACAATAAACACAAGCTCCATTTTGTGACACTGGTGCAGAGGAATCTGAGCCATGCTTTGATCACATTCTAAAAATAGCCCTTTTAGGGTTTTTTTCCCCCCTTTCCTTCCAGTTGGGGCCAAGCAATGTGCTAAGCATTTCCTTCTGGAAGGAAATCTCCAACAAGTTTGCCTCTTTCTTTTCAGGCAATGCAGGACCCCAGATGTTTATTTAATTAAATCCACTCCCAGGGGCTGCATTCAGAGGGGGTTGGGGTTTGGGGCTTTTTTTTTTTTTTTTTTTTTTTGGAGTTGTTGTTGGGACTCATTCAAAACCCTCTTAGCTCTCATCCAGGCTCTGGAATTCTCACCATTCCAAGAGCTAACCATAAATGAGGTTTGAAAAGGATGCAGGTAATAAGATCAGGGCAGTCTGGAGAGATTGGGCAGCCTGTAGCTGCCATATGATAGCATCAAACCTGCTCAGCTCAACTCCAGTGACTACCACCTCACTCCACTGCAAATGCGCTATTTTGGGACCTTGGCACCTCTTCAGAGTTCAAGCTACAGTGAA
Organism: Picus viridis; assembly: GCA_033816785.1. Taxonomy (NCBI): domain Eukaryota; kingdom Metazoa; phylum Chordata; class Aves; order Piciformes; family Picidae; genus Picus; species Picus viridis. The sequence goes on from CM066571.1 coordinate 3,631,199, forward strand.
ATCCCAAAATTAAATCAAAGAACCAGAGAATCTTGGGGTTGGAAGAGACCTTTGAGAGCATCAGGGTAGGGAAGAGCTGAAAAGCCCCAGGGTTGGAAGGAAATTGTTAATGTTGTGGTTCAGAAGGGATTCTGAGCACAGAAAGAGGCAGCCTGTGGTTCACACACTGCCCTCCATGTTGTTCCCTCTCCTTATTGGTACCTTTGCTCCTTAATAACCATTTCCTCCATAGAAAGGAGAAGGGCTGATGGGGACAAGTTATGGCTGGGGAGCTTCCAGTTGGACTCCAGATGAGAATTTTTCCCCATGAGCACAGTCAGACACTGAATCATCTCCCAAGGGCAGCAGTGGAGTCCCCTACACGGGCAGTTTTCAGCCTCAGCTTGCCAGGCTGCTGGGCCAGCTCCTTTCAGCTGCACCATCACCTAGCAAGGCTGGGGCAGATGAGCCTTGGGGTCCCTCGCAGCCTGGATGCTGAGATTTCCAACAGCAAATGTATTTCCTACTGTACATCCTGCTAGGGATTCAGAAGGAAGTCAGAGCAGCAAAGCGGGTTCCTTGTCCAGGGTTAGAGGCTTGAGAACCATCAGCTCTTCCCCATCTCCTCTGCCTCACAGTGCACTGGGTTCGTAGCGCTGCAGCTCTACACTCCAGCGCCTTCATTAAGATGGGTTTGATAACTACCTCCAAGACTCAGGCACTGAGAGCAAGCAGAGGAATTTTAATCACTACAGTGCAGCAGAATACTTAATTGAAAAGTTGAGGGCAATAGGAGTGAAGTCAGTGATGGGCACTGAGGATTATTAGCAGAATTTCCCCACATTCAAATATTCATCAGGGTAAGCACTTAATTGTTATCGCTCTGTCAGGAAGCTGCTGCACAAGCCCAGTGCAATTCCATGTCCTCACACACTCAGCTCTGCCATCATTGCTGATGTTCAAGCTCCTTGCAGACAGAAACCTATTTCCATCTAGTGTGAAGAAGCTGCTGTTAAGATATTTGCTTTGTTTGGTAAGTGCTAGATCAACAAGAGCTGCTCTGCATCTCTGTTTGGAGCTCTGCTTCATCTAAGAGTCACAGAATGGGTTGGAAGGGACCTTAAAGCTCATCGAGCTCCAGCCCCCTGCCATGGGCAGGGATACCTCCCACCAGCCCAGGCTGCTCAAGGCCTCATCCAGCCTGGCCCTGAACACCTCCAGGGGGCATCCACAGCCTCCCTGGGCAACCTGTGCCAGTGTCTCCCCACCCTCCTTCTAAAGAATTTCTTCCTCATCTCCAGTCTCAGTCTCCCCTCTCCCAGCTCAAAGCCATTGTCTCTCATCCTGGCTCTCCCAGCCCTTGGCAAAAGTCCCTCCCCAATTCTCCTGGAGCCCCTTCAGGAACTGGAAGGCTGTTCCAAGCAGTCCTTTCATTTTCAAAACCCTTTTCTCTTTCAAAATCATTTCTCTGAAGGCTTTGATTTTGTTTTATGTGAGGTTGAGGACTACAACTAAACACAGACGAGTTCCTCTGAAGACAGAGCAGCAGCCACACAGCTTTTGTCCTTCCTAAAAATCCCTTCTGGAGGCACAGTGAATTTCTGTGGAACATTTCATAGTGACAGCCCTGTGCCAAAAGTCTGCACTGCCCTGACCTGCAGCCTGAGGATTTTCCTGCTCAGGATCATTCCTACTGCTGGCACAGCAATGGAAGACTGGAGTTCTTGTAAATGCACAGGAAAAACAAAACCAAACACAAAACTCTTAAGTGAAAATTTCCAATCCCTCCACGTGCTGGAGGAGGACAAAGAGCCCTGACTAAAGTGAAAGTCACCTCTTGGTCCATGTTGAGAATGATCAAACCTTCCCCCACTGCTCCCTGAGCAGCGAACCAAAGGGCTGCCCCAGCCCACAGGTTAGGAGATTGCACATGGGGCAGGCAGGAAACAACTCTGCAGTGCCATGGGTGGTGCTGAGGGGTTCCTTGCTCAGGTTGATGTTTCTGCTCCTGTCAGACCAGGGCTTGTTCTGCTGAACCCTTCTGGGGGACAAGGGGAGGGTGAAACCACCGCTGCAGAAGTGGAGCATGCCCTGAGGCACAGCAGGGTCAGCAGGCTGCAGCTGTGGTGAGCAGGAGATGAAGGGAGAGAACAGAGCTGTGTGGAAACTCTCTCTTATTTCTGGTGTTTCCTCTGTCACTGTGAAGAGCTACTGCGGAGCCGACTCTTCTGGTCAACATTCTCAATTTCAGCTGGGGAACTCAGTTAAGGTTCACAGAGATGCACCTCAAAGCTTTCTCCAGCTCAGTGCCCTGAGCCTTTTCTTTCCTCTGCACTGTACAGAGCCACTTCCCAGCAGAGAGCTGAAAGATCAGGTCTCAGCCTATCAGGCTAAGGTGCAGAAAGGACATTTTTCTTGCTACCCTTTCCAGACAGCTTTCCACTGAGCTTAACGGGCTGAAACCTTTCCCCGTGCTCCTCAGCAGCTCTCTCAGGAGGAGAAGCAGCACAGTGGCACAAAGTACTCAAAAAAACCCAAGAGCCACCTCCATGAAATCTGTGTCTGCACCCCCTGTGTCTTGTACTCAAACCTGGCTTCTCTCAGGAACCTTTCCCCTGCCTGCTTTCCAATTCCTTTTCTGGCGCTTGTGTTTGCCTCCCACCTCCGTGTGGGCAGCTCAGACAGCCCCAACACAAAACACCTCAGGCAGTCTGAAGATCCATTTGTGTCTGCATCCATCCTTCTGGGGAAACTAATCACAGTGCTCAACACAAGACAAAAGGCAGGTTCTGGCGCTACAGCTGGGAGCTGCTGTCAGCTAGGAGCTGTCCCCTAACTCGCTCAGATCTCTGCTCTCTTCACGGAGCTGAAGGATTTCAGCTCAGCCACCTGCAAACCAGAGAAAAACCCCAACAGGTCTGCGTGGGGCTGAGCGCCTTGATGTCTGCTTAGCTCAGCCTACAGTGAGAGACTAAGCACAGGGGGATCAAAACTTCTGGACTCAGTGCTTAACAAAGGGATCCTACAGGAAAGCTGCAAAGGGACTTTTGACAAGGCTGTCCAGGGACAGGACGAGGGGGAATGGTCTGAAGCTGAGGCAGAGCAGGGTTAGACTGGAGCTGAGGAAGAAGTTCTTCAGTAGGAGGGAGACCTTAGAGCTGCATTTCAATATCTGAAGGGGACCTACAGGAAGGCTGGGAGGGGATGTTCAGAAGGGGCTGTGGGGACAGGACAAGGAGCAATGGTTTGGATCTAGAGCAGGGCAGATTTAGGTTGAACATCAGGAGGAAGTTCTGCACAACAAGAGCGGTGAAACACTGGAACAGGTTCCCCAGGGATGTGGTTGAGGCCCTTTCCCTGGAGACATTCAAGATCAGACTGGATGTGGCCCTGTGCAGCCTGTTCTAGCTGAAGGCATCCCTGCTGAGTGCAGGGAGGTGGACAAGATGCCCTTGGAGGGTCCCTTCCAACCCAATGCACTCTGTGAACCACAACAGTAGGGCAATGCATGTCTGCTACTCCCTCCTCAGTGATCAAGGGACAAATCTCACTCCAGTACCTCCCAGCCCTCCACATGGGACTGCCACTCTTCCAGGAACTCCAGCTTTTCCATCTGCCTCTTGGCCTCGTTGATGTTGGAGCAGACAGCTTTCATGGCCTGCAGGGCTTCCATCAGCGCTGCGTAGTCACTGTGCTTCCGCGGGGTCCGCTTCAGCAGCTCCTGGGCAGACATATGCACAGGAAGGAAAACAAGGGACCTGTCTGTGACATCTGGGTGCCTGTGACAGGAGGTTCTCACTGACAAGGACCCAGAACTACAAAGCAGACAGACTACTTCTTTACCTCAGTGGGAAAATGAGAAAGCCTGCAGCACTGTGCCAGAGTAGTGCACGAGAAAGTCAGAGAAATAAACTACTGACATAAAGGAACCACTGCTGAGGGAAATCATTTGCATTGCAGCTGCTTTCTCCCCCTCCCCCAGCACTGTTTCTTCAGGGTGAGCTTTGGGGGGCTTGGGTTTATTGTTAGTCCATTAGCCACTTTCCCTTTGTGCCTGCAGAGCCTTCATTGACAGAACAGAACATACATAAAATGATGGGAAACAGCAAGCAGCCAGGGGAACCATAAACACAGAGAGAGCTGGGGATGACTCAAGGCTCACTGCAACCATTACACTCTTCAAGTTGTTTTACCCCCTGGATTAACCTGCTTCTTTCCAGGTGCTCAAGTCAGTGCCACGACATGCATGTGCTTCAGCAACTACTCTCACACAGGCATGCGTCCAGCAATCAGGTTCCAAGCAGCTCCTAGAGCAGAATCTGCTTGGGCTTTCCTCTCACAGTGTGAAACAATAAACAACATTAGACCTTAATCTGTTAAACAACAACAACAAATGTGGTTTCAGTATTTATTTTCCTGATGATTGCATGATTTGGTTTCCTACCATGGAAACATTCAGGAACTCACTTTTCATTAAGTTCTAAGCCCTAACAGTAAGAGAGGAATAAATATCAGTTAAGAATAGATGTGAATGTGCACAGCACCATCCACAGCATCTTACTGCAACTCTGCAGTTTGTCTGAAAATTCATTTTCTTCCATTTTTCATTGCCTGTTGGCTGATGGCAAATCAGAAGCAGGCTGCAAAGCAATTCTGCTATCCCACGTGTTTGGAGCAAGAAACAGCTGAATTCGGCCTCATTAAGCTCCCTGCAATGGCTCACTCCTGTGCAGCCAGGGAGGTGCAGGGGGAGAGTCACTCTGTGGAAGAATTTGGGGCATTAAGAAGAATTCCTTTGCTGCAAGAGTGGTCAGGCATTGGGACAGGCTGCCCGGGGAGGTGGTGGAGTCCCCATCCCTGGGGGCATTCATAACACAAAAAACTGTGGCACTTTGGCACACGGCGTAGTGGTCACGGAGGTGCTGGGCAGAAGGTTGGGTGTGTTGGTCTTAGAGGCTTTCCAACCTTGATGATTCCATGATTTTTCACCCAGCCAAACTGCTCTGAGTTCTGATGTCAGCAGCTTCAACGAGAGCAAGCCTGGGGCTGGTATCTAACAGGGTGCAGAGACTGCTCCTGCAGCTCAGAAAGATGCTTAGCATTCAGGTAGAGAAAGCAGAGGGTCCTAGAGACAGCAGTTGTACCTTGAGCAGCAGGGGGTACTTGCATATCCTCTGTATGGGCGTCACCAGGTACCCCTCCAGGGGCACGTCCGTGTTCTTGCGGCCCCCCAGCAGCATGCAGTTCTGCAGAGGGAACAGGGCCACCACTCATTAGCAACCAGCCACAAGGAAAGCACCAGCAGCCAAGCCCAGGTGCCAGCAGCACTGGCAGAGCTAGGGGCAGGCCCTGCCCACACCCATGGCACGAGGGAGGTTTGCAAGGCTGTCACGAGAACAGGCTGGAGCACAGAGACCACACAATACCCAGCATCTCCCCCAGAGACCTTCTAGATTCCTCCAGGCACCTTCTCCATCCAGCCTGACTAGGAGAGGGCTTTGGGGGGAGTTTCCAAATGCAAGACAGGAAATAAAAAGCTCAGGAGATGCTTTCATACTTCACCAAACAGAGGCAACCCAGGTGGCCGCTGTGGGTGCTGTTGCTCCCACAAGAGTTCACCTTACTGAGTGGCAACAAAGCTGGGCTGGCAGCTCTGAGCAGAGTCGTCCCCCCCCCCAGCGTTCTGTTTGCATGCTTTGTGTCAAACAGGATGGGCAGTTGATAAAATGCTAAAGGATAAGTGATCACCAGCCAGCCACCTACAGCAGTGAAGATAAAATCCTGGCTGGGAGCACCCATGACAAAGCAGCCAAGAGGGCAGGGGGAGGGAAATGAAGTAAAAGAGTGAGGGCTTTGGGGGCTAAAGAGGTATGGAGGGACAGCACAGCAAACACTGGGAATTGCTGGAATTCCAGGGGAAGAACAGACAGCCCCACAAAATTGGGGCAAAAAATGGTCTATGGAGGGCCCAGAAGGAACTGTGAGGCAATGGTGTGAGCTCATCCCCAGCTTCAAAGGGCAAGATGCCTGACCTGGGAACACCGAACAGCAGCAGTCTAATGCAGCCAGACACAGACAGAGGCCACGAAGCTGGATGCAGACACAGTGCTGATGGAACAGAGGCCACACCACTGGGAGGTCACTGCAGGCAGCACACAACTCACAGCAAACATACCCAGAGCCAGTGCTGCCACGGGCATCTCACACCCACCCTCGGGGCTCTGTGCCCAGGGGCAGCCAGCTGCTGTCTTATCCTAAAGGATCTCACTCAACCTGCCAAGGAAAAAGCTTTTCTGGTACAGACTGAGCAAGGTAACAGCAATGCAGTTTTATGTGGAGACTCTGTCCTCAGAGGGCTGGTTTCGGCTCCTGCTTATTCACAGCTAGTCACATCTCTAATGACCTGAACTGTCCTGTCTGCCTAGAAAGCCTCAGCCATACTCTCACACCACAGTCAGACCTCTTACTCTAGGCTGGACTGCTGCCACTTCCTCTACAGACATGTCCTGAACCTATGAGGAGCCCATAACAGATGTGAAAGCCCAGGAGCACGCAACACTGTCACACTGAGCTGCCACAGCTTCACACTTGGCCTCCTGCCCCACACAAGCAGCTCTCTGCAGTCTGCATCTCCCGTTCTGCTTCAGCCTGGCCATGCTGCACCCAATGCAGAATCAGTGTGTGAAGCTCCTCGGTGTGGGGCAAGTACCAGAGCCTGGACCTTCTCCTCAGAAGTCCTGGTGAGTCCCCCAGCTCCCTTTTCATAGCTTCTTTCCCTATCCCTCTCCAATTACCTTACCCTACTCTCTTTCCTCCCACAGACAAGCTTGACGGACCTTGCCTCTTGGCCAGCACAGCCAAGGCAGGCTGCATAAGGCTGTCAGCCACACGGACCCCAGTAGGGCAGTGAGACCTCCACCACCTCCAGCTGAAGCTGCCTGCCAGCTGCTTGTGGCTGGTCCTTGGTGGTGGTGACAGCTCTAACAACCCTGCCTGGGCAGAGGCCGAGCCAAAACCCCAGCTCAGAGCCAATTTACCAGGAGGAAGGCGCGCACTGTCCGGATCTTGTTCAGGTCAAGCAGCACTTTCTGTGCCTTCTCGTGGTTGCTGCAGTACTCATCGTAGATGCGGAATTGCTCCTTCTGCAGAGACAAGGACAGACATTGTTCTTCACTTTAATTAGGAAAACATGGGATGAGCACTTTGCAAAGCTGAGCAGCTAACACAGCCTTCGTTTGGGGAGCTCAGCTCTTCCCCCCGGTTATTATTTGAGCTCCAGCCTCGAAGCAGAATGAGCAGCAGCCTGGAAGTGTCACTGGGGAGCCTCAGTCACAGAATACCAGGCTGGAGGGGACCTCAAGGACTATCTGCTCCAACCCTTCTTGGCAAAAGCCTGGTCTAGACAAGCTGTCCCAGCATACTGTCCAGCTGAATCTTAAAGTGTCTAATGCTGGGGACTCCACCACTTCCCTGGGGAGATCAACCCAATGGCTGATTGTTCTCCATGGGAAAAGTTTGCCTGGTGTCCAACTGGAATCTGCCCAGGAGATTGTCCCCAGTACCCCTGGCTTCTCCTTTTGACTCCTTGTGAAAAGAGAGTCTCCATCTTCTTTGTAGCAACCCTTTAGATACTGGAGCACAGTGAGGTGGTCTCCCCTGAGCCTTTTTTCTGCAGGCTGAACAAACCCTCTTCTCCCATGGTGGCTTCCCAGTCCCTGCATCATCTTTACCATGTCTTATGATCCTTATACCTCCAGATCACACAGCAGCACTGGGCTCAGCAGCCCCTGCAGGGCTCCCTTGGTCAGCCTGGGCCAATTTGGTGAATGTGAAAAGGATGAAACTACAAAGGTTCACCCAGCTGGTATGTTCTGCATTCTCCTCTCTGCTTTGGACAGGACAGTAACCCAGAGATGACCTCAAAGCACTACGCAACCAAGCGGTGTTTTGTCCTGGTGACTGTGCACACTCCTCATCACCACAGTAATTAATAAAGGCAACTAGGAAAGGAATCAAGTGGGAGGAGGCTGTGCTAGAAGGCAGCATACATAGTGCAGAAAGCAGGTCCCAACTTCATGCTGGGCGCTGGGCTCTGGCTGCAAGCACTCCTCCACCAGCGACAGGAAGTTTCTGTGCACTGCCAGAATGTCTTCAATGTTTGAAAACAACATCTGCAAGAGAGGGAAAGACACATAAATAAAACATCAGCTACGAGGGAGCAGAAGCATGCAGTTAGGAGACAAACCTTAACTGTCTCTTCTGTGACATTTTTGTCCACCTTGGCTGCAGCACACTGGATCATGCGGTGAAGGAAAGCCTGGGGGAACAGGACACAGAAGGGAAAAGTTATTTCAGGAGGATCTGCACAGCTGTGGGCAGTTCGTACTTAGGATTTGCTTCCCAGCTTTCTTGTGCTTTGGGTACAGAGTCCCAGCAGAGCAGTGCTCAGAATCCAAACCTGGTGTTTTATTTATGAAGCACTTAGTGGCTCTGTTCCCCTAAGCTAGCACAAAGATGCATCTACACAGTGATGAAGAGAGCTAAACCAGGGGGATTTTAATGCAGCTGGGACACAGAACATCCTCCAAGTCCCACTTCCACCCCACACTCAGGTCACAACCAATCAAGAGCAGATTGAGCAGTTTCCAGTCTCACTCCCACACCTCACACTGTGGCCACAGGACAAGCCACAAATCAGCCACTGGTTTCAGGAGCTCTTGGCATGAAATGGGCCTTTTCCCACACTGAGCACAAGATTCCTGATGTACTGATAATCAAATCTGCTGTGAAGGAAACTGGCTTAGAGAGTCAGCTGCCTCTGGCTTTGTTAGGTGAAAATGCTCACTCCTCCCTCCTCCAGAACCTCATCCTTGGGGGTTGGAGAAGTCAGCATTGCCACTAAGGAAACAGAAAAGGGGGAAGGGCTCTTGTATCTCACATTCAAGACCTGCAACAACAAGAGGAGATGCCCAGGAAGTGATCCCAGAAGAAATCAATCAGGTCTCAGGTACAGAGGGAATCATTAATTTCCATTTATTCACCCATCCCACTGGGAGGGCTGCAGAATGCTCTGAAAACACCACCACAGGGCAGACCAAACCCTGCCACTGACAATTCCTCACACAGATTCCTCAGCCATGGAGCTGGCACAAGTGCCAGGTCTGCCATGAGCAAGTCTCTGTGCATTGTCCTCTGCTCACAGGCTCAGCTGAACTCTGGCAGGCTGCAAATTGCCTAGAAGCAGCAACAGGCACCTGCTGTGAGGAAGGACAGCAGCCACGGCAGCCCTGTGCTTCTCTCTGCGGGGATCCAGACACGTTCTCCCCTTTTTAGCACTGCTTCTACCCTGAGATCCGTGCTGCCACGAGCACAGCCAGGGAGGACTGCAGACACACGTTTCAGGAAGGTTATTTCCTGTGTAATCTCTCTTTAGGAAAACCAACCCTGCAGCAGCCAAACTCTCCTGCTGAAGGCCGCAGAAGGAAGCCAGCAAGATGGGTTGGATATCAGAACTGAATTACATGCTGCTCTGCAGGCTGTCAAAAGCCAAAGCCCCAAAAGAAACCCAGAAGGAAGGCTGTCAGCTATTCCAGTCTCTGTCTGTGGACTTCTCAGATGCTGAAGCACAAAGCTGAAATGCTGGTGGCTTTGCTTTGCTTTCACAGCCTTAGAGCATCCAGAGACATCTGGGTGGTGGGAAATATTCTGCTCTTTTCACCATGTTCCAATGGTCCTGGACAGACCACTGATGCCTGTGCTTGGGAAGAAAGCTGCTCTGGTCTGTAGGTGCTCAGCCAAACCTGTTTCCCATCATGGGCAACCCAGCTCACAGACACTGAGGCAGTGTCCTGCACAGCAGCCTGAGGCTTCATGCGCTAGAATTAATGCACATCAGATTCCAGGTCCCAGCAGAACACCAGGCTGAGGCTGTTGAAGCACTTCTGCTTGATCTTTGCCACCAAAAGACTGATTTCCATAGCTAAGACTCCCGCAGCAGCTGTGGCAAGCCCCGTGTGCTCACCCTCCTCTTCCCATTAACCTGTGCCAGAAGCTGTGGCAGGAGCTGCTCAGGCTGGCTTCTGAGGCTGAACAAAAGACTCCTCTGCTCTCTCCAGCTACCCACCAGCTGAGGCACCACCTGTTTCTCCCATCCTGCCTGCAGGACTGGATGAATCACAAGCAGCAGAGAGAGCACCAGCCAAGGTCAGAGAGATCATTCCTTCCTCCCTCCCTCCCTACACCCACTGCCACATCTGCAACACTTTCCTACTGCTCATTTCCTTTCACAACTCACCAAACGATTCCCTTCTCCTTCCACCCAACCCAGGGGGCATCCATCTGCCTGAGGGAGCATCCCTGGCTTCTTGAAGCACCCATGAGCTCAGCAGTAAACACACACACACACGAATGCTGGACTGAACACAGATCTCCAGCCTCTTTTTACCTCTGCTGCTGCACTTTGGGATCATCTCAACCTTTTCTCTCCCACTGCCTGCTGAAGCTTTGCTCTGTCATTTCAGAAAATTTCTTCCAAGAGAAGAAGAAGAGAACCTTTCCCCACCCTGTCCTGTGCCTTGATCATATTTTCTGCACTTCCCCTGTCACTCACAGCATCTTTCAACTTCTTACTGCACATCTTGTCCACCTTTCCTGGCCCCTGAGGCTTCTCATGTTCCTCCTTTGATGAGGGAGTGTCCTTAAATTGCTCTCTCTGAAGGCACTTAGGCTGTGACTGTGCTTTCACTTCTGATCCCATCCTTCCTTTCAGCACCACAGCAGATGACAGCGAGAGACTGGCGGCCCAAGCCCCGCTGCCCTCAGCCAGGAGGGAAGTGTCAGGTCTCCACCCTCTTCCTCGTACCGAAGCCATTCTCAAAAAGATTTAGTACAACCTTTTCCTGGCCCAAAAGGAAGAGATCTGTTCCCTTTCCTTCCCAGATGTCAGGAACCCTCTCACTCCTAGCCAAGATCTTCATTTTGGGAAATGCTTCCCGAGGAGCAGCTCTGCTCTGGCTGCTCAGCGCAGGTTTGGTTGGACACAGACGGAGCTCTGCTCACAGGTAAGGTCATGGCCAAGGGAATCACCAAACCCCAGGCTGGATGCCACACATTCTGCCTGCTGCCATCCAAAGCCACCTGCAGAAAGCTGCTGCAAAATCACCTCAAAGTTTTCTTGATTAAAATACAGCTTACCAAGAGCCCCCTGGGCTAAGGGATGAGCACCCCCTGGCAGCTGAGCAGGAGGCAGAGTCTGGTCCCAGCCTGTGGCCCTGGTGGTGCAGCTTACACAGTGAGCAACACCCCTCTAACCATCCAGCTGACCCTGCAGCTCTCGGGTGGGAATGGGAGAGAGATGACATCTCCAAACAGTTTCCCTCTCATGAAAGTCAGCACTTTCCTGAACTCACAGAACAGGAGGTTCCCACCAGGAATTCTCCTGAGCTCAGCTGTGTCCAGCACCCGCAAAGCAAAACAGGACGCAGGAGAGCTCAGCACCAGCACGAGTGGCAGCAGCGCTCTGTCCCCACCCACAAAGCAAAGCTTCATGCTGTGGTTTCTGCTTCCACTGCTGATCCTCATCAAGCAAAACACACATCTTGAACTTCCATTTAATTTTTACCCCCCAAATGCTGATTTTCCTTCACACAAACACCAGATCACTCCACGTGCCTGCTGCCTACCACGAATCAGCCCTGTGAATTTTCATCTGCCGAGATGGTTCTGAGCCAGTTCCCAGGGCACTGCAGTCAGTAAGATCTTTTCCTGGGTCATATCTGATTCATGAGGTGTGCAAATGCAGAGAAGACTTCATCTGCTGCTTCCCCATTGGCTGGATGGCTATCACAAAGAGTGCATGCAAGAAAATGTTCTTTCCTTCATGCATCTAAACATCTGCTGCACATTAATTACATCTCAGGGTATTTACCTGCTAATCTCAGCTCACATCCATCACAGAGGTTTCACTTCTCGAAGGCTATGACGACCACCAAGGACACAATTTTAGAGCAATAAATGGAGCATGTCCACATCCAGAGTAGAGCTGGAGGAATGGAGCCAGAGCCATTAGGATTCCCCCACACTAGCAGGGCTGCCTTGCTGTCACATAAATCTGTAATCTCAAGATATATGGAGCTGGACTCTCCATGCCTGCTGGGGAGCAGTAACCACACACACTCCCAGGCTTTTCTTCTCTCCCTGCTCCTGCTTTTTTTCTCTCCTCTCCCTGCTCAAGCACAGGCTCTGCTTCTGGAGGTCTCACCCAAACCCATGGCCTGGCTCTGGCTTTGATGATCTCCCAGCATAACTGCACCATTTCCCTCGACTCTCTGGGAAGCAAGTCCTACAGCAAGACTGCATGGCTCTTCCTGCTCCTGTCCTTCCTTTCTGGGAGGGAACAGAAGACACAGCCTTGTTACAGTACCATTTCTTGCCCTCTTCATCATTTCTTTTGTGGTTGATTGAAATGGGTATTAGGAAAAACTTCTTCCCCAAAAGGGTTGTCCAGGCTTGGACCAGGCTGCTCAGGGCAGTGGTGGAGTCCCCATCTCTAGGGGGTTTCAAAGCCATGGAGATGTGGTGCTGAGGGAGGTGGGTTGGTGGCAACCAGGCAGTGCTGGGTCCAGGGCTGGACTCAACCTTAAAGGTCTCTTCCAACCAATCAATTCCATTACTCCAGTGCTGGGACTTTAAGATGAGAGAGCTTCTTACTGCCTCTTCCTGAGATAAGAGCCTCATTTGTCTGGGTTAAAAGTAAAAGCTCTAAAGCATCCTCCTGACTCTCTTCTGTTAAAAATAGCACCAGAAAATCTGCCCCTCCCAAGCAGTCCCCAGGGCCATTTGGGCCACTGCTTGTATTAAAAGAGGAGAACACTGAGCTGTGCCAGCACCACACCCTCCTCTCCAGACCTCCTGGACCCTACCTGCAGGCAAGCAGCAGAGCTGGGTGGTGGCAGCAGCCATCTGCCCATGCTCAGCCAGAGCCTGGCAGCACTGAACACTGCTCCTGCTGTGACACCCTGCTGCTCGAGAACACCCAGGGTGACTGCACAGACTGAAGGTTACCCAAGGATGCAGAGCAGGTTTTTAATCACTATCATCTTTCCTTCCATTCATGAATGTGCTGCGAGGAGGAGCAGCTCCTGCCCTCCTAAAGCAAAAACCATCACATTGTGTAAGCCATTCAAACCCCCAGACACCAGCCTTCTAAGAACAACACAAGGAAACAATGGTGATGGTGGGAGCAGGAAATCAAGGAACTATAAATAAATACCAGGTATTGTTTTCCAGCATCTTCAGTAGCTTTGGGCCCTGCAGTCCTTCCTCTGGGGGAGGAAATGCTGCCTCTGAAAGTCTGCCTCGGGTCCCTAAGAGGCCACACAATTTGCCATACCTGGGCAACCTGAAAGTACTGAACTTGCAGATGAGGAGCCAGCCACAGGCTCATCTCCCGGGCAATAAAAGCCACCCTGACCACAGGTCTTGACTGCAAGGTGCTGCTCCTCCACTGCAAAGCTGCTTTCCTCCTTTTCCAAGGAACAGGCTATGACTGTCTCAGAGATGCCCAACCCATCAATGCCAAGAGCAGGTCTGACACTCTTCAGGTCTATAAATAATCCTGGTAGATACCTTTTCATCTTCCTTCCCCAAAATCCTGCCTGCAGGAAGGACCAGCAGCAGGGAGACAAGCAGGGCAGCAAGGCCAGGTCAAGATGTTCTCTACTAACATCTCTCCAGATGTGTGGCATTCACAGCTAAGCCCAAAATGAAGCCAAAAGGCAGCAAAAGGTATGGGGAGAGAGGGTCACTGCAGCTGAGGAAGCACAAGGCCAGAAGAATTACCACTTGAGACACAACTGAAGTGGACACTGCAGAGGGAAGCAAGCACAGAACAGGCTCCTTGGTCTTTCAGGCTTCCACTTACTCCCTGCAAACTGCCTGTTAAGAGTTGCTAATAGTTGTACTTTAGGGTTTTTTCCCCAGTGGCATGTGAAAGAAACTGGGATAAGTACAGAAGAAAGGTGCCAAACCCACAGAGCCAGAAACTTTCCACAGGCTTCTCTTTTGTTGCCAGAAGAGTCAGGGTTTCACTTCAAAATATTTTTCTAGCCTCTATTACTGCAAGGCCTGCAGTGCAATGCTCCCAGAGTGGATGCTGCCTCCATCCATAAACAAAGCCATTGCTCCCAGGAGAGCTGACCTTCACCTGCCAGCCCAAAATAGTATGGCCAGCTACAGAGCAGCAGCTCACATCCTTAAAGGATGTCTGACGGCATTATGGAGCTAAGCACTGCTCTGGACTTCCAAGTTTGCTGCAGACTGCACCTCCAAGACTAAAACAGACAACGAACCCAAACAGCTTTATTGGTCAGAAAAGAAATGGCAGCAGCTACCCAGCAAGGCAGGAGGAGGCAGTGGGGATCTGTTGCTCTTGTTAGAAAGAATCCCAGAATGGTTCAGGTTGGAAAGGACCTCAGAGCTCATCTACTCCAACCTCCTGCCATGGGCAGGGACACCTCTCAGCTAGGCTCAGCCAGCCTGGCCTTGAGCACTACCAGGGAGGAGGCATCCACAGCCTCCATGGGCAACCTACTCCAGAGTCCAGTCTCCCTGCCTGGACTCAAACACTTGCCCAGCACTTCTGGAGATGCCTCCATCCTTCCAGCTGCGTTAAGGACACTCTGACAAGGTCTTTGTGCACAGAGCTGTCATATAGGAGGGTGGAAATTTCCAGATCCAAAGAGCAGCAAGAAGCTCACAGACACAGGATCCCTTCTGCAGACAGCAGAAGACTTGTCTCATTCTCCAAAGGGATGGGTGACATCCAGATGTTGTCTCCCAGCTCTCCCTTTAGGCAGCAAGAACACTTTTTCATTGTCATCCAGAGCAGTGAACCAAAGGGAAGGAGCACAATTTCCTGCCTACTGCAAGAAACCAGAGTTCACCTAAGGAACAAAGGAGGGTGGAGGCTCCAGCACCACTGAGTCCTTCTGGACCAGAGAGTGGTCGGAAACAGGCAGCACTCCTAACATGCTGACCTACAGCAACCCAACACACACAAACAAATAAATCTGACAGACAAACAAACAAAGTCTCCATGTGCAGAAGTGGCCCCAACTGAAGCCAAATCCCCAGGGACGGCTTGGCTGAGCTGCCCCCGCAGGCTCTGCAAGGCAAGCACACAGAGCACTGCATGGCCACTGTGGTTTTCCTGGACACAGGATGCTGCCAGCCTTGGGCTGTGCATTTGCAGACAGGAAGGGGCCTTGGCCGTGGCCTGTCTTCAGGGGTAAGCAGGAAAAGGCTCAGGTTAGCAGATAGGTCAGGCTGAGAAGTCAAGAAGCAGTGCTGCCTCTCCCTGTCCCACAGCTGCCATGTAGACAGCCCCCAGTGACTTGCATGGCTTTACACTACAGGCCTGGCTATGGCCATGGACACAACACTAAGTCATACTGTAAACATTTCCATCCTCCTCTTCCAGAGCCAGACATCAATTTGGAAAGACTTCATAGCATGCTCCTGCAAACAGGCAAGGCCACCACAGCTGCCCAGCCAGCTTCTCCCTCAGCACTCATCCTTGTCAGATTTCTTCTGCACATGAAATATTCCAGCAGCCAAGTTCTGCCTTACAGCAGGCTGTGGGACCAGCAGGGTTTCTGAATGCACCTTGCTGTCAGCCTGGCATCCATCCCAAGAGCAACTCAATATTCTTCACTCCAGCAGCATGGGCTCATGCAAAGGGCTGGAAGCCTCCCAAGCTAAAGAACAAGCAAAGTCGTCAACAGACACGAGCCTCCTCCTCCTCCCTAATCAGATCCATGGCCCTCCCAGAGTGAAGTGCTGAGACCTCTGAGAAAACACAACAAAACAAATCTCTCCTCTTCCCTAGTGCTCAGCATTTATGGCAACTGAAGTCATGCTCCCCCTCTCCATGAAGGGGGAAAAAGGCCCTAGTTTCTCATTGTATTTGCCCTGTTTGGCTCATGTCCTAGAGAACAGAGGGAGCAAGGTGAAGCTTTGCTCTTCCTTCTGGAAGGGCACTTTCTCCATGCAGGAAAATCAAAACTGAGATGAGTTCAGGCACATAACCAATTCAATCCACTTCTACTCATCTGGAATACTTTGGGCTGCCCAGGATACTGGGAGTCCCCATCCCTGGGAGGGTCTAAGCACACAGAGATGTGCTGCTGAGGGACAGAGTGGTGGTAACCTGGCAGCGTTGTGTGAACAGCTGGACTTGGTCATCCTCAGTCTTTCAACAAAACCAATTCTATCATCCCCATGGCAGAGCCACACAGCTGCAGATGTGCCCCAGCAGGAAGCCTTCAGAGCCCAGTAGCTCCAACCGGCACTGAGCACAGCCACAAGTGCAGCAGAACCGACTGGAAGCATCACAGCTCTGCACCTTCCCCACAGGATTCCACAGGGCCTCAAGGAAACAGTGCCTTGGTGATGGACCAGGTGTCCAGCTGCAGCACAGTGGTCATGGGGGACATTTCTGCTCCACGCAGCTCCCTGCAAGGTCTAAGGCACGTCAGGAGGAGGAACTCAGAGCAGAGTCAGTGGCTGCACAAGGACCATTTCCTGCGGCTCTCCGAGGGAACTGTCCCGGTCTGTCTGGTGCTGTCCCGGTCCTGGTCCCCTTCCGCCCCGAGTGTGGAGCACAGTCCTTGGACTTTGCCTTCCCTTACAAGCACAGCAACAGGAGTGTCCCCAACAACAGCCCCACAGCCCTGCTCAAACTGAGCACTCCACTGCACATGCTCTGGAGGAGCAGAGACCGTGAGGCAAGTGCCAGTCACATCTGTCCCAGGTGAAGTGAAGGCCATCAGCATGCCACAACCTGCCAGCCCACTTCTTCAGTTCCCAACTTTTCCCTTTAAACTCTGTAAAAGACAAGAATGAAACATCCAGGATTTCACATGGCTACTTCTGTGAGGTTTTGAAGGGAAGATTTTTGCTTTGGGAACAAAGGAATTTTAGGGTATGTTGATTTTTTGCACCATTAGCTTGGGGATCAGAGTCATTGTTGGAGGGGGGAAATAAATAAAGGGAAAACAAAGGAGTCAAACCAAAAAGTCACAGTTAAAAACAGGCCACAGAGTTGTGAACCTTACCCACACCTCCAGTGTGTGTCCACTGGCAGAGACAGAGAGTTCAGGTGATTTTACTACCACCTTGAGCTCTGCAATCAGTGTATGCGGCTGCTGAGCTAAAGACTCGGAGCATGAGGTGTGACACCTGGTGACAAGCTGCAGACAACTTCAATGCATCTCAGCTGAAGAAAAACAACCGTAAAACAAAACCACCACAGCAACCAAAAAACCCCAAACCAGCCCCCAAAGCTCTGATTCCCGTCCTGGACTTTCATGCAGTGCCTGGAGAGCCATTACAGCCCCAACGGCACCAGGAAGCAAAATGCCAGAGTGTCATTATTTTTAATTGGGTCCCAGTAACAATGAGCTCACTTCTTCCCACCCAGCAAGCAGCCTCCTCGCCAGCCAGGGCACTGCTTTGGCTTCACCCATGTTTTGGGGTCCTTTCACTCCTATCTTTGCCATTGGGTGTAAATCACTCACGTCCTGCCTCCCAGCCGTGCTGTGGTCCAGCCGGGGATGTTGGGGGACCAAACCAACCAGCTCCAGAGCAACCTCAGCCACCAAGACTTGGTGAGGAGCTGCAGACAGCTCGGTGCAGCAGAGGGGAAGGAGAATGTCCTCAGCTGGCAATGCCAAACAAACAGCCTTTTATTCCTGTCAGACCTAGTGATGATTGGGCACGGCAGCCCTCAGCTCATCCTCTGAATTCAGATCACTAAGATCTTTTATTCTGCTTCATCACCACCTGTAATCCCTTGAAATACTTCTTTTGCTCATGCCCTGAACCCATAACTGTGTCACTTCTGAAGTGTTCCTGCCGGGGGGCGGTTGGCAGAAGTTTCAGGACCTTTACCTACCAGCCTGTAGGATGGTCCAGGCCCCTCCCATAACAAACCTAATGTGGCTTTCATTTCTTTTTATGAAACACCTGAGGACTAACCTAACCCCCAGCCTGCCTGTGTGCACCACACTGATGATGCAAAACAAGCTTGCTAAGGGCAGCACTTCCAGCACCACTGGCAAAGTAACAACAGGGGAAGAACCTGCATCCATGTGCAGCTCCTCTGACCTCTCCAGCCCCAGCACAGCAGAAGATGGCTTGCTCCACACACAAGAGCTGGTGGGCAAATTCATTTTGTAAGTCACACAGATGCCTTTCATCTTCAGAGCATCAACAGCCAGCAAGTGAGGATGCTCTCTACAGCTTCTGCAGCTGCCCACAGGATCCTCTCTCCTCACTGCACACAGTTTTGTCTTCCAATTAAGTCTGCAGTAATTAAAAGAACTTTGGGAGGGGGACAACCAACCATCCCACAAATTAAAAATGCTACAGTCCTAATTGAGATGGACAGGGAAGGAGTGCAGGTGAGAACAGGCAGAGAGAGCTGCCGCCCTGACAGAGCCGACTGCAGCCACAGCGATGTCGCAGCTCCGCACGCACAGCAGCGGCAGCACTGCCCAGCCTCCAAGCCCCAGCCACAGTAATTAGCCAGGCAGACAAGTTTCAAAGCATACCAAATGCTTACTAGAGCTCGCCCTGCCATTGTGCTTAACTCTGCAAAGCAGTCATGAGGAGGAAATCTCCATGATAAGCATGCTGCAGCCTCAGAAAGCAGGGTCCAGTCTGCCTGGAAACTGGCCGCCGCTCACTGTTTCCTACACTTTATCTTATGTTCGTCTGCTCACTGGAACCAATTGGCTGCCATCAATGAAAAGCAACTTTGCATCCAATCAGTGGCATGAATTTGGAGTGAAAGCTGCTGTGCAGGACTTCTGTGAAGAGCCTGGGCCCTCTGCCATCCTTCTGCTTGTGAATGAAACAGCGTGAGCCACATGCCCTCCTCCTCCTCCCAGAGCTGGAGCCTTCACCCTTCCCTTTGCTGGGGGACCAGGAGCCAGACCTTTGCTGCTGAGAGGACCGTGACCTAGAAAGGCATCCAGTGGCATCAATGTTCTCACTGCAGAGAGCTCAGCTGCGCTCCATCCCACAGCTCTCCCTCCTGCTTTCCAAACCAGCGGCTGAGGCAACACTGAGGCAGCTCTCCTGACTCGGCCCCTTGATAAATAGTTCCCTAAACTGATCCCTGACCTCTCCACATACTTTTCCTGAGTCACTGCTGACCCCAGAGGCTTTGCACCCTGCTGCCTGTACAGGTCTGGCTTTGTTTTTGTATTGGGACATACTGCTCAAGAACAAGCCCCAGATAAACCAAAGCCCAACTTTATTGCCGTGCAGTTCCTCCAGCAGCAGTCCCTGCTCGCTCCTAAGAGCCACCACATGGCTCTGGTTAGAGCACTAAAGCCAGGAAGAAAATCCAAAGTCTATTGAGGCTAATGAAATGTCACTTTTGTTCCAAACCAGGGATGCCTTCTTTAAGCAAAGGAGTTCCTCACAAGCTGCATTTTGAACATAAAATATTGCAGAACCTGGACAAAGAACTGGCTGCTGCTGAGCTCATTCAGCTCACTTGAAAGCTGTCAGACTTGGAGAGCAGGCTGTTAAAAGTCTGTTTCTGATGTGTGCTTGGTTAGCTCCCTTCTGCAGTCTCTGTGTTCAAATGCTGCTCAGCACCACTCCAGTAAGGTGCTCAACCCCACTGAACACACTTCAGACAGAAGTGCCAAGAACACCAAGTGCAAACAGATTCTGTGGGCAGCCATGGGGGTGCTCCTAATGAGCCTCCAGTCAGCACTTCCCAGCTTTTCACTTGCTCAAGCTGCCTGGATCCACACTCAGGAGGAAAGGTCAACCCCCCAAAGGCTGGGAAAACCACCCCACCACCTCAGCTCCCTCATGTTCAGTGAGGCTCTATGACAGATGAAGGTGCCAGGCTCCTGGCCAGACACACAGAACTCTCTTCCACGTTTCTCTACAGCTGTGCAGTGAGCTGAGCTGAGCTGAGCTGGCCATCACACAACACAGGCAGCTTCTCACGTGAGTGCTGAAATGCACCCAGAAGGAAGCTGCCCCTCAGCATCACATTGCCTCTGCCTGCAGAACACAACTGGAACAACTTTAAATACTTCTTTTCACTTTAAAAAAAGACCTCTAATTGCTACATCATGAGCTCTCAAGCATGGAAGCACAGCACATGCACACCATGCAAGGCAGCAGCTCACACGGAAGCTGTCAGCACCTGTGCCTCCTCTGTCCTTTCTCCTAGCCCAGTTAATGAGCTCCTCCCTTTATCTCTTTCCAAGTCACTCATCCCAGGCAGGTTCCCACAGCCTGCTGCTCTCTGCACAGCACCAGCACTGGCTGCTCTCATACCAGTGGGCCTGTCCAACAGGAGGGAGGATCAGCTTTTCACTGACCGTTTTCTTGATCCACCTGCGACAGGAGCAGCCAGAAGTTGAGGCTGTCAGACACCATCAGCAGCCAGCTTAATAAACCCTTCGTGCTGTTTCCTTAACCAGGTCCTGGATGCTGGAAGCTTTCTGTGAGCCTCCCTAGCTGTAGCTAAACTTCAAATACTCGAGCTAAGACATTCCCATAAAATTCCAGCATTCCAAGACTCTTTTGCAGTTTGTCATCAGTAGGGTGGCAGCTGCTGCAGTGTTCAGTCTGTTTCTACTCCTCCTTGTACCTCATCCTGCAACAGCTTCAGATGCCACTTGCCCCAATACCCACCCAGAGCAAGAACTGACAGGAACAGCATGCTTTGACTTCCAGCTGTTGGAAAGGACCCCTGGAGATCACCCAGTCCAACCTCCCTGCTGCAGCAGGGCACCCATAGCAGCTTGCCCAGGAGCACAATGGAAGCTCTCCAGAGAAGGCAGCTCCACAACCTCTCTGGGCAGCCTGCTCCAGTGCTCCAGCAGCCTCACACCAAAGAAGTTTCTCCTCCTGCTCAGATGGAACCTCCTGGGCTCCAGTTGGTGCCCATTGACCCTCATCCTGTCCCTGGGCAGCACAGAGAAGAGTCTGTCCCTTAAAGAGCAAGCAAGGCTCAGCGACTGCAGCGTTTGGGGAGCAGGTCGGGCTCTGTGCTCTCCAGCACTGCTATCAGCACACACATCTACAGCACACATTAACAGTCTTTTTGGCTAATGTAAATTTGGACTTGCAAAGTAAATATTTATTTCAGCTAAGACAAAGCACTTCCATTATGACAGTGGAGTTCCAGGGTAACCTTAACTTCTTAGTGCTTTGGGGTTTTTTGAGCTGCAAGCACGACAGCAGCTCCTGCAGAAGCCTTGAGAAAGACAGCAAGGAAAGCCTCTGGGAACCTAAATATTTTATTCCTGGTCACACAGTGAATTCATTTTTGTGGTTACCAAAGAGAGGTGACAAAACCTGTCAGCTTTTACCCATACTAGGGAAGTTGAAGAATGGAATATGAATAGAGGAATTCATTGCAGCATAAGTCTTCAAGGGAACTCCAAAGCTGAACATTTATTGACAAATCTGATGGAAACCTTGGCTGCTGAAGTAACACCAAAGAAAAACTGGTCAGGCAAAGGGAAAATAATCTGCCAGGGCTTAGGGAGGCACTGAACTTAACATAGGAACTGAGTGACAAGAGATGAAGTCTCCTAACCAAGCTGCTCTGAATCAGTCCCTGAGGCAATTTCTCCCCCATTAACCACCCAAACAGCTCCTAAAGAGGCAGCTCTGAGATGCATCAGCTTAGGGATGAGTTAGAAGCTCAGGTGCAGGCAGCAAGTCTGCAGGTCACTCACATTTTCATTAACCAAAACCCCCTCCAATCATTCACTGTGCAAGACCTCATCTCACAGCAGCAATACTCAGGATGCAAATATTTGCTTCCCATCCACAGCACAGCAAAGCTACAGCTGCCACTGAATGCTGCACTTCTCCACGCCACTTGTTTATCAAGACAAACAATCTTCTGCTAGACAGAAGTAAATGAAACGGGAATAAATGGGAGGGTAAAGGGTCAACAACCACCACTGCTGTGATGTGCTGGTAAACTCCAGGTAACTCCAGCCAATGCTTCACTCCCTTGCCACCAGCCAGCACATGAGAAATGTTCACTCTGTGGAATTAAAAGGTTTAGCAAGAACTGGAGAAGCCTGAGCACTGCTTTAGCCCAGAGCTGCACAGTGGCTGCAGAACAGGAAAAGGAACGGAATAGCTCCCACAGCACATTGAGACAGGCAAGGAGCTGAGACACAAAAGAGCCTTCTGCCAAAGCCCTGGGTTACATCTTAAGGTTCAGGCAGCCAAAAGCCAAATTATACTTGGCAAGGGGGTAGGGGGAACTCTTCAGTACAAGGATGTGCAATGTGCAAATGCACAACAGCCATGGTGGTCATGCTTTAGTTTTGGTTCATATTGCTGAGCCTTTTGCTCCAAAATCCAGTGCCTGCCTTTCTTTCATCAGTAAAAGCTTGAAGTGCAAAAATTCGATTGTTAATTAGATGAAAGTTAATTAACCCAGCATATTTCCTGCACACATTTCTCCCAAGATGCCCAAATTCACCTCATTTCTCTTGAGCCAGCAATTCTCAGCAGAAAGCAACTCTTGCTCACACATCCCTTACAGTAACCTGCATGAAACCAGTTTAAATGGCAGGAGAGCTGAGGCTCTGTGTAGCACTGCCAGCGAGAGCTGCTGGGAAGTGGCCTTTGTGTATGAGACAGGTTTGACAGAGAAAGAGGAGCAGCTTCCGAAGGTGTGAGGCCATTCCTAAGCAGTAACTACTCAATGCAATGACTTACAACAGATAGCACAGCAGAGAATAAGCTACCGTAACACAGAATTCTTTTTACAACCAGCCAGCTTCTGACCTGGCACAAGTCTCCTCACTTGCTCTGTTGGATGAAATGATCTTGAACCAGCACTGCAGCTCCTGCTCCATCTTCCCGCACTCCAGCCAGAGGAGCTTTCCACCATAGCGGAGTGCTCTGTGACGTGTCCATGCAATTTAACAGACAGTTGATCCCTTGTGAACTCACACAGCTGAATCTTCACCACTTCTGCAGTGTTTTTTGGAGGGAGAGTCAGATCCTGCCCTTCCTTACCCGGAGAAGATGCTGTCTGGAAAACCACAGCTTGTGCAGCCGCAGCAGCAGTGTGATTTATCCTCAGCCTCACAGGAGAACTCAATCACCCTCAGCTGACACTGCTTCACCAGCCTGCCCCTGTTTTGTCAAGCACAGCAGACCAAAACCACCAAAGAACAACTCTTTTAACAGTTCCAATCCCCATTCCTCTGAGCAGCTCCAGTGTCTATCCCATCCATGTTCTCCCCTGCTCCTTTCTGAGGATGCCAGCCAGCGGGGCACACGAACATGAGGATTATTGAATGCAAGTTCCCTTCATCACCTTTTCAAAAGCATCCTAACCACAGCACATTGGAGCTTTTCTACTCTGTGGGGCCAAAGACCTCTTTGGAATCTGCAGAAAACAGGAAACTTTCCTTCCCATTGTTTCTGTCCACTCCAGGCCCTGCAGCAGCTCAGGAGAGCTGGACATGGGAAAAAGTCCTTTTGCTTCCCGTGCAGACACCCTCGCAGCACAGGGGAAGAAATTAACACACTCATACAGACCACAACTGCCAACTTCCAGGCATTATGCTTAACAAACAGGATCTCACAGTGAGAGAGACAAATGGACGAGGAGTAACCTTAAAGTAAACAAAAAGTCATTGCTAGCAGGTCCTTCACTCCCCTGCTCCTGTCCCCATCCTCCAGGTATGTTGCAGGCAAGTTAAACATGGGAACCACAGCCAATTAATGCTGCAATGTTGTTCTTCATGGCAGTGATTCTGTGACTGAACTACAGAACCAACAAACCTGTCCACATGGAGCAACAGCAGCTGCCATCGTAACTGGAGCTGCACTTCCAGCAGGACAAACTGTGGCAGGAGTGCTTAGGGAGTATTTCAGGCAAGACATTTAACATGAGTAGGAATTATTTTGTGGGAAACAGATCCAGGTGTCATTGCTGCCAAAAACACACAAATGGTACAAAACTGAAGCGTGTAAACTCAGGTCAGTTTGCCTCCAGGCCCTGCAGCCCCAATCTCCAGCACAGACAGCCCCCAGACCACTGGTGCCTGAAGTTCATCCTCCTCAACCAACCCTACCAACCCCCACCACAAAACCCATGACTGTGGCAGAGCCACAATTAAATCTGCCACTGCCAGTCACAAATTCCTTCCAGCACCTCACATCTGAGCCTTCACCTTACACTGCAAGCTCACTTTTCAGAGGTACCTTCCAAGCTTTGAGGAACAAAGCCCAGCAGGCAGTGAAAGGAAGGAAGCAGCCAGCACTGAGCACAGGGTGGCCCTTTCCACAAAGGCATTCTATGAATCAGGACGGATTTGCTGCCTTCCTGCCTGACATGGCTCTGTAAAACAACTCTCCCCCACAGACAAAAGGATAAGTGACAATTAAAAAGCTTCCCACTGCATGCTGCTACTGTTCTCTCCACCCTTCTTCAGCTCCAGCTCTTTCTCCTACCCATTCCCCTACGGTAAACTCTTGCTCTTCACCCTTGAGCCTGAAAGCTCATGAGGTCTGCCAGAGGACTTGGCAGCCAGGCTGCCAGAAGTACAAAGGAGAATCAGGAGGTCTCATGGGACCTAAAGTAAGTGTCAACCCCTAACACCTCAGTGCTGTCCCTACAAGAGGATAAACTCAGCTGTGAGCAGCCTAGGAGAGAATAAGCAGAGCAATGAAGCTTGCAGAGAAAGCAGCTGGCTCTGATGGATTATCTGTGCAGCTCCTCAGATGCTTTAAGCAGACAACCATTCCTCTGGCATCAACTCCATCTAAAGGGACAGGGCTGCTCTGCTGTCAGAACACTGAACTAGGAAACAAGATATCAGGTTATATTTCTGGCTCTGCCACGAACTTCCACTGGGACCTAAAACTCAAAATCTGTCTCAAAGCTTCCCATTTGTAGAACCACTCAGATTTGATTTATTAATGACAGCAGAGCACTGAGCGAGCTCTAAAGAGAAAACATTACACAAGTGCCAGGTTATCTTTCTCCTGAACAAATACAATGCAGCTGGGGGAAAAATCAAATCTGTGTACTGGAGTTTCCTTTTGGACTTTGAATGTTTGCTTGCAGGACTGCACAGCTTGGCCATTGCACCGCAAGTTCAGAGGGCACGGGAAAGAAAGCAGAGATGCACCCCGAGGTGCTCGCTCTCCTGAGCAGCTGAAGCCTGAAGACACTCTGGCTTTCCCCCCAGCTTACCAATGAACTGCAAGACTCAGGACTCACGGATGCTGGGAGGCACTTCCAGAGGTCACCCAGCCTGATTTCTTGAGCTGGAACAGGTTGTGCAGTCTTGCCCAGCTGAACTTTGAGCAACACAAATATTCCACAGCCTCTGAGCAGCTACTTCAACTTCTGACCATCCTCATGGTACATTTTTCTCTCCCCTCACACTGAGCTGGAATTTCCCATTACCCACTGCTTCTCTTTCCTACACTGTGCACCTCTGAGAGGAAAGTGGCTTCATCTCCATATTTCCCCAGCAGGTAGCTGTAGACAAGTCCACTGAGGCTCCTATTAAGGCTGAGGAAACTTTGCTCTCAGCCTCTTGTGATGCTTCAGAGACCCTCCTCACCTTGCTGCCCCTCCACTGGACTGAATTGTTTCATGAAACAGGAAGAAGCCCAATTGAAGTCACAAAAGTAATGAAAATAATTATTCAGGTGTCTTTCACTGATGGGTAGCCCAATTCCTTTCCAAACAGGGACATAATATACAGACACCTTCTGCAGACTGGCAAGTTGACCCCACCAATATCTTAAGACAACTACAGCCAGTTTGGACTTGCCTTTTTTGGCCAAAAGACAGGGCTTTGGTTTCCAGTTGTGAAGAACTCCTCAGCTGCCCCCATGGTGTAATGCTGTTACTAACTGTGACTTCAACACCTCTGATAAAATTGCTCTTCATGCTAACCCTACCAGAGCAACACAAACCAGCCAGGAATTTCAAAGCCCTTGGTGTTTTAAAAGGGTGACAAAAATTCCTGCTGCAGAGGGTTGAAAAATAGGTGTCCATAAATATCTGAAGTCACTGCAAAGAGCAAGCTGCAGCAGCCTTGGGCCGCAGGGGGGAACTTCAGTCTGGACACTGATTGATGGTCCCCTCGAAGCAGTCTCCTCTAAATTAGCAGCTCACATTGCAGACTTGGGAAATACATGTGGCAGGAGAGTTAAGGCTGAACTATCAGGCAGAGCAGTAAGTGGGAGACTGCAGATATGAGATTTATAAACACAGCTAAGTCAAGAAGCTGTCCAACACCCCTAAGCATGTCAGGGTCTCCAGCATGACACATCTGGGTCTGCATTAAGCCTTAGGAACAGAAGAGTTTCTGAAATGCTCTGAAACTAGGATTTCTCCTTTCAGTATGGTATGTTCCCACTGAAGAGCCAAACAAACCACCTCTCTTAAAGGGCAGCTTTAAGAGAGAGCCTCAAGCACATCTGAGAGCAGCAAGAAGAAACCCACTGAAAAGCATGATCCTGCCAGCAGAGTGCTTGAAAACACTCTGCAAAGCATCTCTGCTTCTTGCCATTGCCATGCACTGCATCTACCCTGCTCTGCCAGCAGGGAAGGGAAGAATCCCTCTTGCTAATATCCACTGCATACAGTTTGGGGGGCAGGGGTTACACAGAGCCAAACAGCTTCTAAGCAGTTGCCCTTCCTCTGATAAAAACCCCAGGCGGGACTATTGATCCAGACAGGCAAAGTCAAAGAAGAAGAGAAGGCCACAGTCACATTTTTGGTAACAGTTAGGGAGTCAAAACCAGCAGAAGCTGGAAGTGAATGGCAGAGATACTGACTTTCTATGGTAATTGTGTTTGCACTTCCTTTTGGCTTCTGGTGATGAAGTAGCCATGGAACCTTGCTGTTCTTTTCCTGAAGAGAAAGGAAATCACACAACCTTATCAAAAAATGCAGCCAGCTGAACCCCTTCCCTTCCATTCACCCAAATCCCTTTTATAAAATCTAAATGCAATTAAGTCACTAATCACAACTGTAACTGAGACACACAGGGAGCTGGGCTCGATGAGCCCCACAGATCCAACCTGAGATATTCCATGATTCATGGCTTCTGTGGTTCTGTGTGGTCAAAGCCACACACACATCATGCTTGCATCTGACCACAGTCACAAAACACCACCTGGAAAGCTCTTTTCTGAAAGCCCAGCACCAGGCTCCACAGCCTGCTGTAACCACTGGAGGAGCTTCAACCCAGCACACAGGTCCTCCATTGCTTCCCAGGATTTGTAGCACTGAATGTCACTCAAGTTTACCTGAAGTCTCGATTGCTATTAATCTCTTGTCCAACTAATTAGTCTGCTCAACAATCAGAGAAATACCTCTTAAGCCAAGAGAAAGGAGAGGCTCAGTGAGGCAGGAAAAGGAGAGAGATGAGGAGTCACACAGCCACCAATGAGGCTGGGCAATAAACCTTATACACAACATCTCTTTATGCTCATTGAAGAGCCAGGATTTGGCTGAACAAGGCACACAGTTAAAGAAGACAAGCCCTTTTTTCACTCCAATGCAAGCAGAAGAGAGGGGGAAAGACAGCACAGTCACATCTAATGGAATTAAACTGAGCTGGGAGAGTCAACTGGCAAAAAGTTATAATCACAGGAGAGACTCTGAAATCACACTGCAGCCTACACAATAAACCAGCTTTGTTCTTCCCCCCAGCTGCTTCAGGATCTGAGCAGTCAGCCCAGCTGAGGCTGTGGGGTTTTGGAAGGCTTACACAAGTGCCAACATCTGCTTCTCTTCCCATCAACGTCAGATCTGTCAGAGCATCAAACTGCACCAGGAAAGCAGCCCCTGCCACAGGGAAAATAAACCCTGCCACCGTGGACACCCCCTCCAGTGCCAAGAGCAGCGGGTCTTTTACATCTCCAATTCCTACTCCCAAATTAGGCTTCTCAAGTATCTGTATCCATACCTCTGAGTTTATGTAGATGTAGTTACCTTCTATTGTCTGCAGCCTATCGCCCTGCATCCCAAAGCTCTTCGGGGCCCAGGTTGCCTTTCCTGGCCCAGCAATGCACAGCACAGTCATAAAAGTGAAGCTTTACACCAAATTACAAGGTGCCAAAGCAGCCACTTTGGGACAACTCTTTACTACTGAAAACCTGGATTCCTCAGCAGCCTCTCCCCTCAGTTCTACTGCTTTCTTGGCTACTGCTGTGCTGAGGGTTCAGGTGAACCCCCTGAGTCACATAGCAAATGGAACCCTGTGGGCAGAGAGATTTTAAACAAAACACAACACAACCAAGCAAACAAAACCAACAAACAAAGCCTTTTAAAAAAACCTTCCATGGGAAAAAATAAATAATCAAACCTATTCCCCAGCACAAAATCCTGGGGCAGTGAGACTCAGGAAGGCTCAGGAGTTCTACTGCAGTTAGCTAAAGGCTTTCAGAGCAAAGTAGGAAAGTGTCACTGTGCTTGTACAGAGCACAAGAAATACACTTCCCCTTGGCTTCTGCTGTGAAGAATTAAAAGGATGAGGCATTGATAAAGTTACAAGACTGCTTCCAAGGCAGCTTTTTCATGGCCACTGGAGTTGGTACTAATCATTCAGTCATGCAATGGGATGACAACCATTTTAAAAGCAAATATTCAGCAGTTGTTGCTTTCTCTCTTTCAGAAAGTAAATTTGGGGGGCAGGGAGGGAATAAACCCAGACCAGATTCTCACAGAATCCCCTGCAAGTGCAGCTTCTTTCACTGCAGAACACAGATTCACCTCAGGAAGATGATTTGATCCCCAGAAAAATCATCCAGCAGCACAGATCCCAGTTGCTCAAACACTAAAGCATCAATGGTTTGTAAGTGAAACCTCAGCTTGTGGCTCAAAGATCTCCACCAGCAGACAGCTTTCCAGGAGGCTTTAGCACCTTGGGTAAACTTCTGGCACTCAAATTCTAAGAAAGCTAAATGCTAATAGGAACAACCACTCTGGCAGTGCAGTGAGCCTCCGAGTGCTACAAGGAAAGCCCAGAAGCTGGCTCTTCACAGCCAGGCTGAGGTGCAGTTCCCTCTGAAGGAGCCACATCTCCCAGCTGTCACTTTTCACACACTGCTACAAGAAACTTGCCTCAGGAGCAGGTATTTAACTGAAGCCCTCCTCCCTTTCTCCATGTGATTTCACTCATCTTGATCCACACAGCACAAAAGCTTCTCCATGAGCCTGTTATAGTCAGATGCCACTTGAAATCTGTGCAGTCTGCTCTCTAGAAGGAGCAGAGCACTTCACCAGCAGCCTGCTCTTGCTTCAACTGTACAGTCCAAAATTGAATCCCTGAGATTGGCTGAAATGATTCATGACTCACACCAAAGCTGAGCCTTAAGTTAAAGAACATTCCCTTAACAATAGACGCAACAGGTAAAAACCCTTTGTGCTAGATGGAAAACTTGCACAGCCACTTCCTCAAACTTCTCTTTAATGAAGCAAAGCACACTGGACCGTTTACCAATTCTCATGGTTCTGCTGAGGATACACATATGGAGAAAATAAGCTACTCTGCAGATCCTATTTCACTCCAGAGCCTGGGCTTTTATGCTCCCTGTCACAGCCGAGCTGAGAATTTCCTCTTTCATGATAATAAGCAGAAAGTTCAGATCCGAAGGCAGCAAGGCAGGAAGTTTGCAGCTTGAAGGATTTCCCCTCCTCAGTGGGACAAGGGAGGAGAGAAAAAGCATGAGTGGGCTACTGGGAAATCTTTTCCAAACTTCAGCAGCTGATCAATGCTCAGCAATATCTAAAGAGTGGGGTTAAGAGGAGGGGATAGGCATCTGTCAGTGGTTCCCAGGGACAGGGCAAGGGGCAGCAGGCACAAACTCAAACCTAGGAGGTTCCATCTGAACAGGAGGAGAAACTTCTTTGGTGTGAGGGTGCTGGAGCAGGCTGCCCAGAGTGGAGTCTCCTTCTCTGGAGAGCTTCCAACCCCTCCTGGCCACTGTGATCCTGGGCAAGCTGCTGTGGGTGCCCTGCTGCAGCACGGGCGGTGGACTGGATGATCCCCAGAAGTCCCTTCCCAGCCCTATGCTGGGATTCTGTGCGATCTGGACAGACTTCTATCAACAGGGTCCTAAAGTGATGGTACCAAGACCCCTCGGGCAGAGGAAACCCTGCCTGCTGCGCAAGAATTTGTCACTCGGGCTTCCTGAGAGAGTGCGGGCTCCTGCCTCTCCGATCAGGACACTGCCTGGCACAAACACTGCTACCAAGGGATGGAGGAGGAAGGCTGAACTGCTGCACCCCAGCTCTCCCCAGCAACCCAGGACAGGGGCGGGTGCCACATGTGGCTCTAATGCCCAGCAGCTGCTGCACAGCTTCAGTCCCCCCCGGCCCCTGCACGATTTCCAGGTCTCTCGCAAGCAAGGGCACCGCAAGCCCCTGCTGAACACAAACCCCAACAAGGCAAGCCCGAGCCCAAACTCAGCACCCCTTCAGCGCCTGTGCCCGGAGAAGTGACATCACCTCCGAGGAGGGCAGTGGGGGACACACACGACCCCTCCCCGGCCGTTCCTAGCCCTGTTCGTCCTTTCCCAGAAGAGCTGAGGGCAGGAAGCCCCCGGGGCCGCTCCGGTGCCACCGGCGGCGGCTCGGTGCCCCCCGCTCACCGACACCAGGAACTCCAGGGTGCCCACGTAGTCCCGCTCGGTCTTGAGCAGCTCGGTGAGGACGCAGACCCGCAGGCGAAGCTGCTTCTCCAGGTCCTTCCCGCTCTCCCCCTGCCTTCCCCCTTGCTCTCCTCCGTCATGGTGAAGCCGGAGGGGAGCGCTGCCCCCGGCCCGGCGCCTGGCTGCGGACGAGGACAACAAAAGAGCCGCTGGAAGTCACATCGCGGGGCCGGGCTGCGGGCGCTCCCCGGCCGAGCAGCAGCCTCGGCTCCCGCTCCGCCGGCCCCGCAGGCGGGCAGCCCCCGGGCGGGCGCCTTTCCCGTCAGGAAGGGGCCAGGGCCCGGAGGAAGCGAGCGGTCACTGGTTCCCAGCTCGCCCTGTTAGCGGAGGGGCTGGAAAGGCTCCGCGGCAGCCCGGACTTGGACATTAATCAAAAGCTTTGCATCCATGTGACTGCAAACCCCTTCCCCCCCGCGGCCGCCGGCCCTCGGGAAAAGGAAAGGAAGCGGCTGCGGGGAGCGGGGTGGCAGCGGCTGCCTGCGCACAGGGCTGAGGAGCTGCTGCCTGGGGAGCAGCCGCAGCACCGGGGCTGGGGAACTGCCGCCTGGGGAGCAGCCGCAGCACCGGGGCTGGCAGTGTCAGAGCGCTAATCCCCGGCCGGGGAGTCCGCAGTTGGCTTTGCTTGCCTTTAATCATCATTAAATACCAAGAGTGTGGCCAGCGGGTCAAGGGAGGGTCTCCTCCTCCTCCGCTCTGTCCCAGTTAGGCCACATCTGGAGTTCTGGGCTCTCCACTTCGAGATGAGGAGCTACTGAAGAGAGTCCAGCAGAGGTTCCAAAGATGGAGCATCTCTACCGGGAGCAAAGGCTGAGAGCCCTGAGGCTATTGAGCCTGGAGAATAGCAGCCCCAGGGGGATCTGAGCAATGCTCAGCAAGAGATAAAGGGCCAGAGGCTTGTCGGTGGTGCCCAGGGACAGGACAAGGGGCTGATGCAATGGTGGAAAGGCAAAAAGATGTGACACACTGGGGCCTAGGAAGTTTCCTCAAGTGGTAACCAGCAAGTGGGGTCCAAGAGCAATGAAGGAGAACACCAAGCTACCACTTCCCACCCCTAAATGCATGTTGGTGCTGTTTCTCAAGAGTCACTGGTGAAGCCTCCTGTCAGCAAGAACCTTGTCCTGTTAGGAGAACAGAAATAAGACAGCTGGCATCTCTGACCTGGGAGATTCCCCTTGGCTCCAGCCCTAGGCCAGTGCTTTTCACACCTCATGTGCACACTCCCAGATCTGGATGAAGCCTAAGGAGAGGCAGCAGCAGCTTTCTGTCCTATTCTTCCCCACCATCTACAGCAGTAAGAATCCCTTCCCTTCACATTGTCAGCTCATTGCCAGGAGACCTTAAAGCCAAAGTGATCTTTGTCCCAGCTGACACTTTCTGTCCTCACACAGGCAGTTCTTGCTCCCCCATTCAGGTAGCTCCAGCTGCTGAAGCCAGCAGAAGCACAACTGACAGCACTGTAGAGATGGTTGTGACTCACATAACGCCACAGAACCTGGAGCCCAGAGCAGATGTGCAGCGACAGCCAGGGCAGCTCTGAGCACCAGGCACACCGTGGCTGTGTCTACAGCTACCCTTTTGCCTGGCAGCCTGCTGTCAGTACTTCAGACCAGGGCAAGTGACTCTTTTCCACTCCTTTCAGGGGAAAGCTGAATTGCTCCAGTTGTAGCTTTCACTACACCAAAACTGGGGGGAAATAAAAGGCCTCATCCTGCCTGGCCTTGAACACCTCCAGGGAGGAGGCAGCCACAGCCTCCCTGGACAACCTGTGCCAGTGTCTCCCCACCCTCACTGGAAATAATTCCTTCCTGATCTCCAGCCTCAATCTGCCCTGCACAAGCTCCAATCCGTTCCCTCTCATCCTGCCACAAGCTCTTGTCAAAAGTCCCTTCCTGGCTTTTTTGCAGCCCCCTTTGTTTATTTCACCTCTTGTTGCGGTGTGAAACTGACCAGCGGTCTCCAGTCCCTGAAGACGCACTATGAGGTACTGCAGGTATTTAAGATTCATTTAAGATTTCCAGCAAATTAAGCAAGGCTACTCATTAGGTTAAAAATTCTGTCTGGCTTTGTTTGCCAGGTAAAGCAATATAGGAGCCTCAAATACCAAGCAATTGAAAGCCCAAGAGACACACACAAACCCCCCACCAAACAGAAACAAACCCCACCCCCAACCCTTGATTCCTGCTCTGTCAGAAATTACTTTTTCTGCTCAAAGTGTGTTGGAGAGAGAGGAAGCAGGAGGAGAGGTAACATAAAGCAGATGTCCCAAAGCAAGCCACACATCTGTGCAAGCAGGACTCGAGTCACACTGTGGATCCCAGCGCAAAACTGGCCTCCAGATTTTCATCGTGGTTCCAGCAGCCGATGCCTGCAGCACGTCTCCTTGTCTCTGCCAGAGGAAGAGCCAGGGCAGGCTGCTCCAGCTCGGAGGAGCTCTGAGGTGCGTGGCAGCTACACTGCTTTCCTCTCCTCCTTTCTCCTGCCATCCAACAACCTGCACAGATAACAGAAACCAGCTGAGAGGCTGAGCTCAGTGCTTGGAGTTGCAAGCACAAAACAAACTGCCATCAGGCTCTGGAGAGCTCGTGTTGATGATGCCCAAAGCAGATATTTTGCGTTTCCAGCCCTTCAGAGAGTAGGAGAGCAGAGACACTGCTAACCTGCAGTCATTCTGAATTAGGTGTTTCAGCCAGACCTATCCATCAAGAACACAGAAACTTTAAACTCAACTGCAAAGTTAATTTGAATTTTATTAGGGCTGACGCATTTGCTTGGGGAAGGAGCTGAGAGAATGATAACTACGCCAGAGACACCCCGGAGGGTTCTTCCCCAGGTGGGATTGGTGCTGTCAGAAGATGAAGCTTCTGCCAAAATGAAGCCTTTAAACATTTTTCTATTAGAGGCTATTACCAGCAGAGCAGAGTGAGGCTGGACGTGCCCAGAAAGCTCAACCAAGCACAGCTCAGGACTGCAGCACTCTCTGTGTGAAGAACTGAATCCATTTGTACAAGCAGGAGTTACAAGAACCTGAGCAGGGAGCTGACCACAGTGGCACTTCATAGCACAATATTCCACAGCCCAGCCATGATTTTTATGTTCTCTGTGTAACAACCTCAGGCTCTACAGCCTCAGCCATGTGCTTTAACCATGAAACAAGGGGACAGGAGGGCAGGTATCAGCTGACAGAAGTTACCCTAAGTCCATTGCGAAGTCCAGTGAGGTATGGACTAGCAGTCAAACCCTGCTGGAACCACCACCATTTATTTTAGCTATGTACAGGAAAAAGCACAAACATGTCACCATGAGCTGCAGAAGTTCTTTGGAGGCAGAAATGTTGCTGTTTTACAACATGTCTTTAATAGGCTTTTCTTCTCAGGGAAGGCAGGAGAAGGATGGGGAAAGAGTAAGCCAAATAAATAAAGTCTAAACACCATCCGGGCGCCTTCAAAAACACACTCAGCTCTTCAGCCACAAGGAGAGGCTGAAGGAGCTGGGGCTCTAGCCTGGAGCAGAGGAGCCTGAGGGCTGCCCTCATCGCTGGTGATAAACATGTGCAGGGCAGTGTGGGGAGGACAGAGCCAGGCTATGCTTAGGGATGTTCATGGACAGGACAAAGGGCACTGGGTGCCAGCTGGAGCAGAGGAAATGCCATGGGAACAGAAGGGAAAACTTCTTCCCTGTGAAGGTGGCAGAGGCCTGGAGCAGGCTGCCCAGAGAGGTTGTGGAGTCTCCTCCTCTGGACACTTTCCAAACCCACCTGGATGCATTCCTGTGTGACCTGCCCTGGGTGTTCCTGCTCTGGCAGGGGCATTAGACTGGATGATCTCTGGAGGTCCCTTCTGGCCCTTACCATTCTGTGGTTCTGTGATGAAAGGGTTACACATTGATGTTCAATGGTTGTAGAATACTTTAAAGCATGATATTTTGCTCTGAGTCACTTCATTTTTAACCTTCCCTTTCATAACACAGATGACTTCATCAATATATTCACATTGCTTGCCCCCAGTGAGCTTCAAAATGTCAAGCAGACCACTACAGATTTCCCTCAGGCAAGACTGAGTGAACAGGGAAAGACAAACTTCATTCAGCTCCTCCATCTCCCAGGGCTTTTTTTCCTTAACACAACCACTTTGATTCTATGATTCTACGATTCTATGATTTATCACTCTAAGCCATGACAAGCTGCTTAGAAAAATGAAGATTTAAGCTGGAAATAGAAAACTAATTTTATACAGCAGAAAGGGGGAAAGGTTCAACATTATTCTGCCTTCTAACCTCTGCATCTAGACCTTGCAGTCAAGCCACGCTGGCTAAACTCCAGAGTTTCCTCCGTTTTTTCCCCCAGTTTGTTCACACATGACAACAAAACCAGGCTGCACTGAGGGGAGAAGGGCCTCAGCCTATCAATAATCGGTAATCAATAATCACAGCTTTCCTCCTTGGCTGATGGCACAAAACCTTTTGATACTAGTTGAACAGGCTACCCAGCTGAGTTTAGTATCTGCTACTGTGAGCAACCTGCTCCAGTGTTTCAGTGGTGCCCTGGAGATTTCCCTCTCCCAGAGTCAGCATTTTCCATGTGGCAGCTTCTTTGTGTCTCCTCTCATCTTTCCACTACACAGCTCTGACAAGATCCTGGCTCCAGCTCTCCACAGCTTGCTGCTTGTGGAGCTACAGAGAGCATCCTCATCACTGCCTGCTCTGGGTTGGGTCAGCACCTAGGATTCCTCTTAACCTGCGCTTCTAGGAGTAGTTCTCTCAGCCCATCCTCATACACCCTGTTGGCAGCCCTGGGAGCTCCCTGCTGGAGCTCTCTGGGCTCCCTGCTCTCTGGGCTCCCTGCTCTCTGGGCTCATCCCAGCATGTCCACGTCTCTCTGGTTCTGGGAGCCCGAGGCTGGGCACATTGCTCCAGCAGCAGCTCTGACCTGCCAGACACTGGAGAGGAGTCGCTTCCCTCCACCTGCTGGCTACTCTTTGTTCTCATCCCAGCACAACCTCCAGCACTGAGCAGCTCCTCCTGGAGAGCAGAGCACAGGACTTGCTGCCTGTGATGGAGTTGAAACACTTTTGTTCTGCCGAGAAGCAATGCAGCCTGAAACAGAGCCAGGTGGTGCCTCGGGGTTCATCTCCTCCTGGTTGTTTGTGAAGGTCAGCATCACCCTGTGGAGTCCAGCAGCAGCACCGCGCTGCTCTGAGGCAAGATTTTGCTGGCTGCAGGATGCAAAGGTGCCTGCAGGATTTGTGGGCACTGAAACATCAGCCACATGAAGAAAAGTTAGGTTTGGAACAGCAATCGAGGCTGCCATGGGAAGGGATGATTGGGAATTTCCTGTGGAAGTAACAATTTCATTTTCCACAGTAAAAATTCCCACTCAGCCACCATGACATTGTTTGGAACCCTGGAAGCTTCCTGTACAGGTGCTCCTGCAGCGTGGGGCCAAGCAGCACACAAACACCTCCTGTCAGCAAGATCAAATCACAGCTCAAAAACTGCCAAGGCACTGATGGAGAATCAGGGCTCACTGGCCAGGAAGAGGAGAAGGAAGGAGAAAAGAAGAGGAAGAAAATTAAGAGGGAAAAGAAGAGGAAAAGGAGGGGGAAAGGAGGAGGAAGAGGAGGAGAAGAAGGATGAAAAGAAGGAGGGAAGGAAGGAGGAAAAGGATGAGAAAGAGGAGGAGGAGAAGGAAGAGGATGAGGAGGGGAAAGAGGAGGAGCCCCATCCTCAGCTAATCCTCCCCTTTCTACTGAGGGTGATGTTTCTGGGATGGGATTCAGCAGAAGACAGCTCGGGACAGTGTCCTGGAGCCGCTGCTGGCCTGCAGACCCTGCCCAAAGCTGCTTTCCTATCTCAGTCCTGTGCTGCCCTAGCAGCTGATGTCTCCGTCCCTGCTCTTGGCTCGGCGGAGCTGGAGCAGGGCTGTTGCTGCAGACCATCCCTGCGCCCCTGCCCTGATCCTGTTTGCTCAGGCACCCACAAGCCACAGCAGCGCCAGAGACAACCTCAGCAGACCAGCAGCACCTGCACGCCCTGGCTGTGGCTGCCACCTGTTCCTCTTGCCGTGCAGTGCCCTCTCGTGGGCCCGGGTCAGAAAATATCCTAAATACCAATCCTAGAGGAAAAACAGAAACCGCCCCCGGACTGTTTGCCCCAGCGCCGTGAAAAGCCTGGACATGGGGTCCACAGCAATCCACACTCAGGCATATATAGAAGTACAGAGAAAGCATTCCCAGAGCTGACCCCTGGTTCAGCTGGGGTAAAACTCTCTTTGCATGGTCTGTACTTTGCATTCCAAACAGAGCTCTTCATGTCTGCAGGGCATTGATGTTTTCACCTCCACATAGCTCATAGATTGGAACTTCAGCTACAAAACTTCTTCTCTGTATCCATCATAATGCTCCTAATCAGCAGGCTTGGCTGTGGTGTGCTGCCACTGAGCAGGGAGCATAACCCACACGTTGGCTCCACCATATGTTGCATCAAGCCTTCAGAACAGGGTCAGTGATTCTTTATTTGCCCCCTGCCAAAGCAGTCTGCATCCCACGGTGGTGTCCCAGTGAGCAGATGGACATCTGAGAGGAACATCAGATGCAGAGTGCAGGATCTGACTCCATTTAGTCCCTGCTGTTAGCACTCGGATCAAGGGATGGCGGCCGGCGACTCTGATGGGGAATACAAATGAGCTGAAGGGCTGCACTGCATGAGCATCCCCAGACCTGATGAGGGAGAGCACAGGCTGGAGGCCAGTGCTCTGTGACTGAGGACTGAGCCCACAGCCTGAATTCGTGGCCAGCACCTAGGGCAGATCAAGGGTACAGATCACCCTGTGCCAGCAGCACATCCCATCTGCAGTGCTGGAGAAGGCTCCACCAGAGCCCTGTTGCCACCCAGCTGAGTCTGTGCTCATCCCTGCTGACCCCCAGGACCAGGATTTGCAGTGCTCTTTGGTTGCTCCCTTCAGGAGTCAGATTCTGTGGTGTTGCCCATTCTTAACTACACCTGGGACAGATGGATATGGTGACAGTGCTGCCTGGCTCTGCAGTATAGCTCTTTATGAAGCAAGCTGCCAGCCTGTAGTATTTCTGATTTACAAGGATGCTTTTACAGCTTTGATCAGCATCAGAGGAACTTTCAGGAGCAGCTAGAAGTAAACAGCTACAGAAATGCATTTCAGGGAATTCCAAATTCAATTGAGGTCTATTTGAGCTTTCAGTTCTTTTATCCAGGCACCTTTTAGAGCCAACTAGGAACAGCACAGAATGAAGGCAGGGAAGTGTTCCCTCCCTGGCCATCCAATCAAACTGAGTGGGTCAGCTTTAGAGAGGAAAGTGTTCTTCTGTTCCCCTTTGAGCCTCCTGCTTGGGCACTGGTGGGATATTCTGGTTTGTGTCTTTTCTCTTCCACCAGCACAAGAAGTCCCAGGCTCAAGAAGAGAGGTGGTTTTGTTTGATCTCCCTCACAGCAGCAAAATCAGAGCAAAAGTAGGATTCAGCAGAAGAAAGGCTCAGTAAAAAGCTTTAGAGTTGTGGATTCCGCTGATTTCCATGGCAGTAGCAGAAAACAGGATCAGCCTTATTGCATTTCCCTCCATGGTGCATTGCTTCCTTCCCATGGCAGATGGCACCAGCAGCACCTATTAGCAAATTCACCACTTCCCACCCAAAATGTTGGGTTCAGTCCTTTATAGCTCTGCCAGCTATCAGTCGGTGGCCCTTAGATTCTGTCCGCAGGCCAAGTATCATGTCAGCTCGACATCTGGGCCGGGGGAGAGCAGGAAAGGGAGGGATCTCAATGAGAGCACTTCAGCAGTTCAGTTCTGGGGAGTCAGAACTGGCTGAGGCTGGGCTTGGCTGTGCTGTACAAGGAGAGCGACCTTGGTGTGTTAAAAGTTTTAGCAAGTTGTTCTTTGAAGCAGGGACTTGAATTTCAGATGGGAAGTGCCGGCCCCTGTACGAAATGTGGCCTCTGATCCTCTGGAAAACCCACACAAATGTCTTCAGGTTTTAAGTCCACCAAGAACTAAAGCTCCTGAGCAGAGGCTGAGACCCTGGCAGGGTATTTTCCCATCCAGCCCCTCTCTACCCAGGCAGGGTCTAACCCCATCCAAGCAGAAACATTTTTGGAATAGCAGCAGTTTGACCAACTTCCCCCAGCCTTAGGTGAGGAGAAAAAGAAAAGTTCTCCTCTCTGCTTATTCTGTGTCTCATTTTCACTCAGGTTGCCAGAGGCTACCCAGAACACATTTTGTTGCTTATTTCCTACGCTAGGGAATCTGTTGTCCAGAGGAATTTGGGACATCTGGAACGTGGCAGAGAGACACAAGGGAAACTCAGATTCTTTTTCCAAGAGATATTTGCTGAAGAAAACCTTCTTGAGGAACTGGTAAGAACAGGAAGAGGAATAAGATGTAATATATCCTGGCTTGGATCAGCTGTGGTCAGCAAAAGCAGGGAAGAGAACATTTCCCTGTACTGGACACTGGTGAGGCCATACCTTGAATCCTAAGTTCAGTTTTGAGCCTCTCACTCCAAGAAGGACATTGAGGGGCTGGAGCAGGTCCAGAGAAGGGCAACAAAGCTGCTGAAGGGTCTGGAAAACAGGGCTGTGGAGGAGCAGCTGAGGGCCCTGGGGGTGTTGAGTCTGGAGAAGAGGAGGCTGAGGGAAAGAGGAAATGGCCTCAAGTTGCACCAGGGGAGGTTTATGTTGGACATGAACAGTTTCTTCCCCAAAAGGGTTGTCAAAGCCTGGCCCAGGCTGCCCAGGCCAGTGGGGGAGTCTCCATCCCTGGAGGGGTTTCAAAGCCATGGAGATGTGGTGCTGAGGAACATGGGTTGGTGGTGCCCTGGCAGTGCTGGGTTCATGGTCGGGCTCCATGACCTCAGAGGTCTTTTCCAGCCTAAATATAGGTTGTCTTAAACTGTGCATGCTGGAATGCAAACTTGCTCCTTGTTTCAATGCCAAATGGGTCCCAAAGACTGAAGGCAAGGGTTTGGTGCTTGCATCAGAACCCATAAATAGAGGAGAGGTCTTGGGCCCTATACAGCGATGTGTGTCTGACCCATTTGTGTCATGCCAAGGTGCTGAGCGCTGACAACATAACCACCACGATGTGTTGCCGGTTTTGAGCTGTACGGAGGGAAGCTGCCGGAGCCTGGGCCAGGGTAGGAGGTGCAGACGCGGTGGTTCTGGCACTAGATGGCAGGAGATGGAAGGGAATCGCTGCGGAGGGCGGCGCAGCCGCCTGAGCGCATCGCAGCCGCCTGCCGCGTTGGGAAGCCGGCAGGAAAATCAAACACAGGGAGGATTCTGCAGTGAAGGAGAAGAGATTTCTCTGGCTTTACAGCCGGGGTGTTTCCTGGAGAATGCTGTCTGGGACACACACACAAAGCCTCAGTGATTAGGTGGAGCTCGGCAGGGTTAAATAAAATAGAGCTGATTCTACAGATGTCAACCCCCAGTGAAGTCAGCACAGCTGTGATTAGAAGCCAGTGGTGCAGAAAGTGAACTACATGTCAGAAAGTTGTGAAGCTTTGGACTTGAGTCCATGGTTGTTAGAGAGATCAGGATGGACCTTCGTGGCAGAGACAGACTGTTCCTTACCAAGTAAAGGCTTTTGTATCTTCTCCTGGAGTCCTGCATGGTGCAGCTGAAGGAAATAAGTTGGACTGAGGTTCTGACAGGCCCTTTAGGCAAGTTCATACCATTGCCTCCCTCCTAGAAGTTTATTCTTCACAGTCTCTGGCTCAAAGCTTCCTGAGTTTTGAACAGGACTCTTCAGTGTCGTCAGAGGAGGACTGTCACAGCTGTCCTGCAAAGGGATGCCATCAGCTGTCTGTATGTCTGGCAGGTAACTGAGAACATTCACAGAATGTGCAGCTGCCTCTAGCCCACCTGGTGGCATTTGAAACCCCAAGGGTGCGTGGAATGGAAGGAGGCATCCTGGCACTTCCCTTGCTCTAGAGGGTAAGAGTCTGAGGCAGCAGTGGGGTGGTTCAGCCTTCAGATAGCTGTGTGGCAATTTCCTCTCGTGTCCTGAACTTGCCAGCAGCCAGAGAAAGCTCTAGATTATCAGTCTGGATCCTTGGGTTTAATCCAGAGAGAGCTGTCTCTGACTGAAGAGATTTTTGCTATGGAAACAGTTTCCATGGTGCATGGATAAGCCCAATTCTGACTATCAGATAGATCAACCAGGGTGACGGCATTTGGCCGAAGTACATGCAGCCTTCTTTTCCCTTTTCTTGGGAAGAACAACGTGCTCAGCTGCAGCCACTTGTTTATCCCCAGTGGCAGCTGCCTCACAGGATGCAGCATGGGATTCTGCCAAGGAACTTCCATCTTGATGAAGATGTTACTCAGAGAGAGCATCCCTGGCACCAAGTGTGGATCCCTGCAGCTAAGCTTTGCACTGACAGGGAGCAACAAACTCTAATTCCTACCCAGGGAAAGCTCCCACAGCTCATCTTCCTTGGTGTCTCAGAGCAAGGGGAGTTGTCACCTGCAGTCTGGGTCCCAAGGTGTTCCGTGCTTGTCTGGTGTGTCAGGTGCATGCCATGGGCAGGACACCAGCTGGGATGGAAAACAAAACCAAAGGAAACAACTTTTAAAGCTTAGCAAGACAGCTGAGTTGAAAACTGAGTGATTGAGTTGACAGCTGGATCTGAACTGAGCTCTTTCACCTGGAGAGCTTGGCTACCATGCTTAGGCTTCATGTGGAGCTGGGCTAAATGTTACTGTGAAGGATTGTGCACTCCTGCAGCCGCACAGAGCCTGGGGGATGTGAGACACTCACTGTAAACTGCCTGCTTGTGAGACACGAGGATGCTTGCACTACATGGGGCTTGGGGTTCCTCCCATTTCCCTCCTCTGTTCTCTAGTAGCTTTCAGCAGATCTAGATTTTATTCCCTGGCTTTTTAACCTCTCAGAACTGGAATGGCAGCCTGCTGTAGTGCCAGGATATTTGCCTGTTCACATTTTCCAGTCCTTTCAGCATTTTTCAGTATTCAAGCTCTGAAGCACACTAATTATATACAGCTTGGAGCTCTCAAGGCATCCAGATTTGAAGGAGGACAATCAAAATATCATCCCAGGCACAGATGGTGAAATGACCTGATAATTATCAGGCAGCATTAAGGGTGAGAAGGGGAGGAGGAGGAGGAGAGATACTTTTCATGCCAGTGCAGCTGACAGATAAATTAACAACTCAGTAGTTACTGCTTCACCTGCCTCCAGGATGGTGTTCTACCTAATGCTCCCTTTCCCAGAAGACACCGAGATCTGCAGAGGACCTGGGAGTTCCCTGGGGAGCCACACAGCACACTGCTGTACCCAACTCATTCTTTCAAAGGTGCCTTTCCCTCCTACCTATTTCTGCGTGTACACCTACAGGAAATGCCAGTGGATGTAAAGAACACCTCAGTCCCTGCCAGCCTGTGCCTCAGCAGCTGCTGTGAGCAGTGCCACCCAGCTCCCCGGGGCAGAAGTCCCTAACATTCCTCAAGGTATTCACAGCAAACACTGTTCTTAGGCTGTTCCTTCCTCCTCAACATTATAAACAATCTTTCCTAAGTACCCAGCGGTTGCAAGTAACGTGTCAGTTGCAGCTAGAGGCTGAGCGCAGCCTCGCCACTCGCTGTGGGGCGAAAGAAGCGAAGCCTAAGCCTGTGTGCTCAGACAGGTTTGAGGCTCCGGGCAGTGCCGTTTACTTTATAGGTTAAAACCACAACCTAGTAGAAATTTACAATGGTTTATGCTCCACTGGTTGTCAGGAGACCCTGGTGCTGGGCTTGCAGTTGCCAAGGACTTGCTCTTTCTCCTGGGACAAATCATTTCTCCCAGGGCTATTCAGTCTGGAGAGGAGAAAGCTCTGAGGAAACCTTATTGTGGCCTTCCAGTGTCTGAAGGGGGCTACAAGAAAGCTGGAGAGGGACTTTTTAGGGTGCCAGGGAGTGATAGGAATGGAGCAAACCTAGAATTGGGTAGATTCAGCTTGGATGTTAGGAAGAAGTTCTTCCCCATGAGGGTGGTGAGACTCTGGCACAGGTTGCACAGAGGGGTGCTGGAAGCCTCTTGCCTGGAGGTGTTTGCAGCCAGGCTAGATGTGGCTGTGAGCAACCTGCTGTAGTGTGAGGTGTCCCTGCCCATGGCAGGAGTTGGGACTGGATGATCCCTGGGGTCCCTCCCAACCCTGACAATTCTGTGATTCACCCTCCCCACTTCTCAGTATCCCCATCTGCAACCCAGCTCCAAACTCCTGGTTCCTTGAAATAAGGGGAGGGCTGTGATCCTCTGTGGCTGCAAGGCACAGAAACTCAGAGGGCTGGAGGGAAGTGCAACCCAAGTGTGCAGTTTTACTAGACAGGAGTGGTTTGTACAGAGGGTAAACAGACATGCTGTGTGTGGGAGGTGCAGGAAGAGCTTTAATTGCCATCCTCATCTTTCCCCAGAACAGAGAGGCCAGAGCAAACTCCTCCCTGCTGAAGGACTGAAGGCGCACTGAGATGAAAAGCTCAGAGGTTCAGGCAGAGGAAATCTTGGTGATGTTGTTTCCCTGAGTGCTGGCAGGGCGGAAGAGACACCTTAGAGAGAGTCTAGATCCAGGCACACTGCTGTGGGTTTATCCAGGCTGATCCATCTCTCAGGCTTCTCAGCAGCAATGCTTTTTTTTCTGTTTTCAGAACTCAACCAGAAGTTTCAAGGCAGGTGGCCACAGGTGTCTCAAGGCAGGATCTCAAGACAGATGGAGCTTTCCTTCACAATGCTGCCTGCTGCACATCCTTCACAGGAGCTGTTTTTCTCTCCTATGGGTGGTGTTAAGAGGGAATTCCATCCATATAAAGCAAAAGCACAAGTCCAGCAGTCTTTCCAAGACCACAGCCATGCTAAGGAGCAGAGCTCATCAGGCTGGTAGTGCTGTCCTCTGCTGTTATCCATCAGCCAGGCTTTTAAAGGCTCCCACGGGGGGTTGATCTGTT
Organism: Picus viridis; assembly: GCA_033816785.1. Lineage (NCBI taxonomy): Eukaryota > Metazoa > Chordata > Aves > Piciformes > Picidae > Picus > Picus viridis. The sequence goes on from CM066571.1 coordinate 3,674,906, forward strand.
TGTGATTTGTCTAATTTCCTTTAGCTGCTTCTAAAGCACCCTCAATATTTAACTGGCTCTCATTTCTACAAACCAGAAAAGAATATGTAACCCACGTTCCACTCCTGCTGCAGAGTAACAGGATAGTAGCAGAACTGGAGGTGAAACACTTGTGGGATTCCATTCTTTCACTTAATTGAACCTTTTTACGGTAGTTTAGAGGTTCTCATCTCCTCTTCCATTTAACTTTCAGGGAGTGCTGCAGAAAAGCAGGACCTAAGACTGCAATCTAGAGCCACAGAATAATACAATTCTGCCTGACTCCAACGGAGTCAAGGTTTCCTCTTGGAAGCAGAAATGTTAGCATAACAGCCCAACTATTTTGCAAACAGAAGCCACTCAGGCCCAAGCTTTTGGGCAACACCAGCCGCTGGAAATCCCACCCTCCCCTCCCTTCGCGGTTCGGGACCCTGTGTTTCATGCACTCGGATCTCCGCCTCTTACCAGCCCCAACCCTTCTGCCCAGCCGGGGAAATCGCGGCGGTACCCTGCCCGGTGCCCCTGCCCGGTGCCTCGGCGCAGCACCTGCCCCGCCGGCGCTCGCGCTTCCCGCCCGGGGGCTGGGACCGGCCCGAGCCGGGCGGCGGCGAGCAGCCCCCTGGCTCCCCTCAGCCCTCCCAGGGCGGGAGCACGGGCGGGAAGCAGCCTCCCCCGCCCCGTCCCACCGACGGCCCCGTGCCCAGGCGCGGCGGGGCTGCGAGGCGAGGTCCTCCCCGGCCCTGCTCTGCCCTCGCACCGCTCCGCACCGGCTGCGCGGCGGTGCCGAGGGCCCGCACCATGCAACTCCGCGGGGCCCCCGCCGCCCTCCTGCCCCTTTGTCTGCTCTGCCTCCAGGCTGCGCTGCCGGCCCGCGGCCTTCGCGTCCGCTACGACGGGTAAGTGCCCGCCGACCCCCGCCCGCCGACCCCTGCCCCCCGCCCGCCGTCCCTGTGCTCTCCTCCGGCCGCTGCTCTCCTCCGCCCCGGCGGGGCCGGGAGCTCTCTGCGTTGTGCATGCCCGCGGCGCTTGTCCGTAGGTGCTGGGCTTCGGCTCCCGCTGCGGAGCTGCTCCGGTGCCCGTTTCCACTCAGCTGCGGCGCGTCCCGGCGCCGGCTTGCCATAGACGGCTCTAAGTCTCTGCTAGCAACGGGGAAGATGCTGTACTGAAGGGCAAAAAAGTTTTACCGTTCTACTTTTAAAAGTTTCATTGCTCATTTCTCACTTTCCCCATCCAGAAAGTGTGATTATGTAGCGAGAAAAAATAGTTCTGGAGGCTTTGCCGAGCCCTGAGATGGATGAAGGTTTGGGGATTCCTTCAGGGGACAATTCTAATGGGGAAAAAATTGTTCATGGAAAGGGTTGTCAAGACCTGGACGGTGGAATCCCCATCCCTGGAGGGGTTTCAAAGCCATGGAGATGTGCTGAGGGACATGGGTTAGTGGTGCCCTGGCAGTGCTGGCTGAAGGGTTGGACTCAATGGTCTTTAACATCTCTTTCAACCAAAACAATTCTGTGAGCTTGAAACTGTTATTTTTGTCTAAGTCAAACAATGTCTTACTTGAGTGCATAAAAATCTCAAGCAACAGGAGAAATTGATTCACCTTGCTGTGAGTAGAATCACAGAGTCCCAGCGTGGTAGGGATTGGAAGGGACCTCTGGAGATCATCCACTCCAACCTTCCTGCTAAAGCAGGAGGAAAAATTACAGAAACCTCTTTCTTCTTCTTTCTGAAGACTGGAGTGCCACTGGCTTTGCTCCAGCCCTCAAGCACCTCTCCTGTTCTCCATGACTTTTCAAAGATGATGGAGAGTGGCTTAGCAAGTGAAGACTTTTGCATGTGTTTGCATGTGTTTCAAATGAGACTTCTCTCCCACCTCCCCCATTGTTTTTCTTTTCATTTGAAGCTCAAATTTATGTTTAGAAAACCAAACTGTTCATGAAAGCCATGGGCACAGGTCTCGTGCAGCAGCGTTCGGAGCCCATGGCATGGGCCTGGTCTCAGCAAGACCTGCCTGGCTTTAAATTCAGGATTGTTGCCAGGTTGTTTGCAGAGGACACTGAGGTGGGAAACACATTGCCTGTGCTGGCACATAACCCCTCCTGGATAGGAGGTACCTGAGCTGTCTTTTGATGGATGTTTGAGATGTCAAAACACACATTTTCATACCCCCTCTGTTTAAGTGAGATTGTCAGTCTATAATCAAGTTGGTTAAAACAGAAATCAATGTGTGTAGGTTCAGGTGTTGTACTTCTGCTCATTTATGAGACCCACCCCTTCTGCTAGACTTCTGAAAATCAGTTTCTTCTTTGAGCATTTTTTGTGCCTTGAGTGATGTGTGAATGACCCACCTGAGCTTCCCCTGCTGATCCCTGGCCCAGGCAGGCGTGGCACTGAATGTGAGCCTAGAAAAAGGAGACTTCTCATCAGCTTCCAGAGTTTGGGCAAGTGTGGTGCAAATCACTGCTCAAAACCAGGCCAGGTTGCTGCAGAAGAGCTCTTGGTCGATAGGCAGATGTGGTAAGGGGCCAAGATCTCTTTGCAAGCCTTGCTGGAAATGTGGTCACATTCACAGCAGAAACCAGAGCATGCACCACATGTGTAACACAAACAGGAAAGGGAACCTGAGCTTTTGCCCACTCCACTCAACTTTTCCATTTCTGCTCTCCTGGCAGTATTTGTGTCAATAAACAATGATGGAAAACAAGTTTGAAGTGGGATGAAGGTTTCTTCAGGATGACAAACCTATCTTGTCCTTCTGAGGTAGCTGTCAGCTGCCTAGTGGCCTGGGCAGGATCGGTTAATTTCCTCTGTGAAGCTGAACTGGAAAGAGCAGAACAGGAACTGCCATTACTCCTGAACCTGGGTAGCACCCAAGGGGGAAAGTGTTTTGGTAGGGTGTTTGGGGAGAAAGGCAATCAGGAGGTGGAGATGGTTTGCTGTTGTTCAGCATTGAGATTCCCATGTTCATCATCCCAGCCACCTGACTTCATTTTGTGCTATGTGTGTCAGTCCCAGGCATGGCAGCAGCTGCACCACAGGGAGGGGAGGCATCAGTGTAATCAGGGCAACAGCACGAGAGGAAAAAGAACCAAAACCAAAGGCAATTGCAACCATTTCTCATGAGCTCAGCACTGGGAGGCTCTGAGCCCTTGTAGCTCTTGAGCTGAGGACTCTGACCTAAGACAACTGGGAATGGAGATCTTCCTCCAGGCTAACTTCTCCAGGCTGTGTTCAGAGCAGGCCAGGGATGACATGTGGACACAGCTTTAATCAAAAGCCTTCCAGATACCTTTGGGAAGTTGACAAGTAGTTGGGAGGTGTCAGCAAAACAGCAGCAGCTCCCATGCCCACTGAGTTCCTGCAGACAGGAGCACTGTGTTTGCCTTCTGCTGCCTCTCACCATCCTCACTCTAAAGAATTTCTTCCTGATTTCCACTCTAATGTTGCCCTCCTCAAGGCTTCAATCCATTCCCTCTCATCCTATCACAACATGGAGCAGCTAATAGCTGCCCAGCAAAAAAACCAAACCAACCCAAACAGACCCCCACCAAACTCAACAATCATTCTGCTAAAACATATAAAATAGAACAAAAACAACAACAACAACAACGGACTTTATGGAGGAGGAAAACACAGAGCTCCCCCTGGGAGGAGGACCGGTTCCACAGCAGCCAGGGGGGGCAGATTTACCAGGGTGTATTCAGCAACCAGGAGCCCCTCTGCCCCATTGGAAAACAAGATGTTCCCCAGGAGAAAACCAACACAGAGGGCAAGCAGACAAAGGAGGAATTGTTAAATTAGTTGCTGGATAAAGAAGTTTGCTGCTCACAAAAAGGAATGGGTGGGCTTAAGGTAATATTTTTCAAGTTATCGGCTTGCAGGCAGGGCATTTGCTTTGCGAGTGCAGGGCCATAAAACACCAGATGTTGTGCAATGAAGGAATGGCAGGAGGAGGCTGGAAGCTGTTGTCTACAAGGAACAGGCAGAGGCTTGCTTTCAGCAGCAAAGTCTTGCTCATAAAACAAGGTTTGCCTCCAGTGCAGGGACACCAAACACCCCTCACTGAAGCCAAGACTTGTGTCTCCACTGCCTGTGGGGGTTTGTTGTCTTGAGCTTAATTATTGCTCCTGTGAAATGAGGACAGGGCAGTGTATAATTAGAATCATAGTGGAAGAAGTAAGAGTAGGTAGGGAGGAAGTGGAGGAAACATTGGCTGTTGGATGAGCCAAGGCTGAGAGGGCTTTGCTGTGATGGCCACAAGTTATCTTGATGTCTGGCTTGAGTCACTCCACTCCCTCTTTCTCAAAGGAAAAATGGAAGGCTAGCCGTGAGATCTATTTGTCCTTTGAGATGGAACATCCCAAACTCTGGTACAAACTCAAAGCAGCACCTCAGACTGTGCTGCTGCTTGCATAGTGGAAGGACTTGGCAGCTTTCTCTCAGCCATGTAGCATGCCAGCTCCTTTTGCCATGAAACTTTCTGTAAGGAGAGCTGGGCATAAAAAGAGGAGAACAGGAAAGAAGCTGCAGAAGGATGGAGCTGACAATTTCATGGCTTTGTGCAGCCCTGTATTTGTGTGGATCCTAGAATAGAAAGGGTTGGGTTGGAAGGGACCTTAAAGATCATCTAGTTCCAAGCCCCCTGCCAGGGGCAGGGACACCTCCCACTAGAGCAGGCTGCTCAGATCCTCTGAGTGTGGAGTTAATTCCCACAGCATAGCAAGTGTGGCTCAGCATGCACAGCACAGCCTCAGAGACTGAAATAACTGCAACTGGAAATTGATTCCCTTTATGGGCTTATCTCAGAGCCCAATGTGAGAGGCAGTGTCAGTTGCGAGGGTGCATTGGTACAAAAGCAGGGGATGGATTTTAGCTGGATTTAAAAACATCTAACAAAAATAAACACTGGGCTCAGATGTGCTCATGGTTCCTCACTTGTGGTGTTCAGAGGACCTTTCCTACTGCTGGCCTTGCAGGTGCTGAGCTGAGATTACAGCCTGCCCTGTCCAAACCTGCTGCTCTTCCTCCTCCCCTCAGCTCTCACCCCTCTTCTGCTTCACTGTCCCCATGTCTTGTCACAACCAACCTGTGGCCTTCTGCCACCCATCAGCAGATAACTCCAGGCCTCTGCTGTCTGCAGTATAATCAAGTAAGAGTAGTCTCAACCCTGACACAGGTCTTTGGGCAGTGGATCCAGTCAGGGTGCTACGCAGCAGTCTTGGAGAGGTGAAAATCAGCTTGATCTGTTATGAATATGAATGCTTCCAGTTTAGGGATTGGTTTCAGTTGGATGGAAGGTGACAAGTGCTGATGAGATGGTTTAAGGAGCTAGCAGCTCCTTTCAGCATTTCCTTAATTTCTGTGAATGATGGCAGCGGGAAAGAAGCTAAACTGAAGCAAACAGATAGCTTGCACCACCTATCAACAGTCAAAGCTCCTCTCTTAGCACAGTGAGCAAGGCTGAGAAAGAGCTGATACCAGAATGCAAGAGCCTGTGGCCCCCTCTGAACTTGGTATCTTATTCTCCTGGGTCCCTTTGGATTCTGTGGGTTTATTTGCTTGGCTTCAGTAGTTTTCTGGGTGTGACAGTTGGAAATTGTGCTCAGTGAAGAGGCAGTTAGCAGGAGGTCATAAACAGCTGCTCCAAGAGACGCTGTCTACCCTCTCCAGCTCCAGGCAGCTCACATCCCGATGGAGTTGGTAACAATGTCCTTTTTTCACTGAGCCTACCTCTGGTTTTACACATTCACACGACTGTGTGCACCAACATTCCTGAGGTGGGAAAGGTGTCCCTCACACCTCCTGCCCTGGGAAGCCGAAGCAGCACACACAAAGGTAACTGCTGCCCAGTGAGTCGGAGCAGCGTGATGTCATGCAGCCAGGCAGACTAAACAAGCTGCCTGCTTAAGATAAAAACTGTAAAACCCCTTAGAAACATTTACTGTATCAGGTGTCTGAGGAAAATTGTGCTCATAAATCTGAGCTGGTTTGGAAACCCAATTCCCAGGACAACTGCAGACCGCCCCAGGCATTTGCTGTCTGCCTGCTGTTAGGCAGAACATGTTTGCAGCATGCTTCAGAAGCAGAGCTCCTGCAGCACCGCTGCCTCCTTCTTGGAACACAGCAGTCAGTTGTCTAAACAACAGGAACACATCAAATCCTACACGTTTTGGTGACAAGGATCTCCAGGTTTGTGGTTTCTCTCAGTTTAGCAAACTGTGTCCCAGACTGATGCTTAACAAGCAATCAGTGTGGTAAATGCCTTCTAGCAATCAAGTCGTAAACAAATGTCTCAGGCAATCAGCTGAAGGCTGTTAGAGCAGCACAAATCCTGCCTGCTTGCTGCCCCAGCTGCCACAGGGAGCGGTGCTGCAGGGATGTGCTGGGCAGCCTCTCGCAGCAGCCCCGTCCCCGTCCCCGTCCCCGTCCCCGTCCCCGTCCCCGTCCCCGTCCCCACCTTCCCTGCCCGCTCCTGGCTGAAGAGCTACGCAGCACATCACCTTTAGCAGTAACTCCCTGGAGCCACAGCTCGGACTTGCAGGCACCGAGTGGCTGCTTCACCAGATCGAGTTGTGGGAGGGCAGCCAAAGTACTGCAGGGCAGTCTTGATGGATTTACAGCAATGTAGGCAGAATCCAGCCAAAAGTGAACACTCCTTAATTGAAGGGAAAAGTGATTCCCGGGCAGACAGGTGAGGCTTTCACAAGTGCCAGCTCAGAGCATTAAGCCCTTTTGCACCTGGGTGGAAGCAAAACCCTTCCCACCTAATATGAGCTCTGGGGTTTGTGTAGCAGAGCTTCCAAGAAGTAGATTAAGTTTCTTTTCTTGCTAACATAAAGGCCTCCCAAACCTTGGTGCATTAATTCTCCACTCACAGGATGGCTTTCAAGTTACACTTCTCCTTCAAGCTTACAGCTTTGTTGCTCCTTCAGATGAAATCATTCACACTGCCACCTTCTTGTCTGATTTTATTATTTACCTAGTGAACTGCTGGGGGAAATGCAGACATTGATTCAGGAGTCCTGGGGAATGTGGGCTCAGGAGGCTGATGTGTTGGACAGCTGAGAGTAAACAAGCTCTTTTCTCCAGAAATTCTCTGGAGAGAGTGAAGCTGTGATGCATTTTAATGGCTGGTGTGGCCAGAATCCACCAAAGCCACCCCCACTCGTGCACTCTTCTGTGTGTTTCCCAGCCATACACTCACTTGGTTAAATTAAATAAGAGGCTCAGTACTCCATCTTCTGTTTCTCCATAAATCACATTGGTAACAGATCCTGGGCCCAAAGGACTTGAAGCAACAAGATGAGCTCTTTAAGGGGCCTGTCTTTGTGTTTCAAATTGGAAGGAAAGATTTCCAACCTCTTGTTTAAACACGAAGGAAAAGCTCTTAGTTGTGCCAGGGATCCCAGAACCTCACACAAGATTGTGAATGCTTTTTGCTGTCCTTGTGGGATATCAATCACAGGACCCATAAACCAAGAGTGAGGAGTCTTCCAGGCAGGAGACATCTGGTTCTTTGGCAGCCTGCACAGGCTTTATATTGCCAGCTGTAAGCTGGGCCCTTGAGTTCTGCACAGGCTGCAGCTGGCGATGGGCTGCCTGGACTGCCCTGTGTTCCTGGTAGCTCTCACACTGCAAGCACGGGCTGACTCCTCTCCCTTCTCTCCAAACAGGTAAACCTTCCCACTCAGCCCTGGTATTCAGGGTTACAGCCTTGCTCTAAGCCTCTAAATATGCATTCCTAATTGGCTTGCTAAGGACTGGACTTAGAGTGCTAGAAGAATTCTGACCCAAGGTGTTCCTGTGCACCATCCAAAGTTCTACACTTGCAGGCATTCAGCAGAAGCAGTCAGAGGATTTCTTGTCCATACAAGACCATGAACACATCCACTGAGCAGTCAGAAACCTCTCACTCTTCCTTCCCCTTGGTGATGATGCTCCCACTTCTCTTCCACTTCCATGCTCCCTGAGAAGTCACTCCTGCCCTTGAAGCTCAAACCAGTCTTGGGCCACGCAAGAGTTCATGAATCTTCCTTAATCCAACAAAGAAACCACTGTGCTGTGGTGTTCCTACGTGTGCTGCCACCCCATTAGTTTCATTTACAATCCTGGCACCAGAAGAGGCACAAATTAAATGCCTTCTGCTTTCCCCCTTGTTTTTACTGCAGCAAGGGTAGTCAGCAGCTGCTCTGCTCTTTGGGGGATGGCCCAAAGGCAAGTCCTAAGCCTTGCTCATTAATTGTGAGCATTAAGGAGGCTGATTCCTGGTCAGCACCAGGAGTCTCTTCACTGTCATATCCGAAGTGCCAGCAGCCCTGCTCTGCTCCCTAACCCAGCCCTGGCTCTGGTGCATTTCTGTACCACTCTGTGCTTGTGTGCTGGCAGGGGTGCTGGCAACAACCACAGCAGCACCAGCATGCCACTGACTGCTGCAGCAAAGTGTCAGGCTCCAGCAGATTGCCAGGCTTCCACAGACAAACAGCACCCAGATGCTCATCCACCCAGGGAGTTCAGCATTTGTTCACTTTATCTGCCAAGCTGATAGCCTCTTTGTTACACAGCTCGTTCTCCTGGCAGTTGACCTTCAGAATAAATGTGTAATGCAAACCCTGGAGCATGTAAAGAGCCTCTAAAATCTCTCCCATCACTTAGCAATATCCATCACTTTTGGCTCAGCCCACTTCCCCATTTAATGCTGACATTTATAGTTCCTCAAAAAACCCCAGCTAAACATGAATACTGAACAGAGGAGAGAGGCTGGGAGCAGCTGAACTGATAGTTACACTTTCCCAGCACTTCATTTTCGGGTTAGGCTAATGGCATGGGAGTCCAAAGTGTGTGAGAGCAGAGAATTGATGTTTGCAGGAGGCCTTTTGGACAGCCACGTCCGTGCAGAGCTGGATTATGGCCATATGGTGTGTGGAGGTTCTGACGGGCAGTGGTTTGGCTTCAGCTGCTCAGACTGTCACAGAATCAGAGGATGTTAGGGGCTGGAAGGGACCTCTGGAGATCCTTGAGTCCAACCCCCTGCCAGAGCAGGAGCATAGAATCCAGCACAGGTCACACAGGAACACATCCAGATGGGTCTTGAAAGTCTCCAGAGCAGGAGACTCCACAACCTCTCTGGGCAGCCTGCTCCAGGGCTCTGTGACCCTCACAGTGAAGAAGTTCCTCCTCGTGTTGAGGTGGAACCTCCTGTGATGCAGTTTATATCCATGTCACCCTGCATGGGAGAGGGGCACAGGGCCCAGGAGCTGATTCTACACCTTGCAGTGTCTGCTGACCTCCACAGCTCTGAGACCCCAGCCTGCTGTGGCACAGAGCCCCTGTGGGCAGCAAACGGCTGTGGAGTGGAGCTGGGAGAAACAAAAGTTCTCTGGGTGGGCTTTGATTAAATTAGCTTTCAGTAGACATTTCCTGGAGAGTTTTTCCGTGCTTTGGGGGGATAGGAAATTGCTGGGTTTGGGATTAGTGGATCCAGTGAGTCCAGAGCAATCCACCACTCCCTGCCTCAAAGTTCTCCTTAGCCACTGGATCCTTTTTCAGATGAATCCTTTCCTGTTGTACTCAGACTGGCATTGCCTAGAAGTCTTCACCTGCTCCGTGCCAGGACTGTTTTTAAAGCAGGGGAATTCTCCCTCTGTAATTATTCATCACGAACCTCCACTGCTCCCTTCAGTCAGAAGTGATTTTGCAGAGAACTGACACAGCATTAATCTGGTGAGGAAAAAATTATTTCTCCAGCAGCTTATGGAAATGGCAAAATATAATTGCCTTAATGGCTGGTGCAGCTGCCTCACAGCAGCTGTCTGCAGAGAATAAATTATTTCACTGCCACTAAAATATTTATTTCCCTCCCCAAGCCTTCAGTTTGATTTGATTTTTGAATCCCATTCTGCATTTGGTGTGCTTTGGTTTCCTGCAGCACTGCAGGTTCCTTTACTCAGTGATAGGAGAGCAAGGGCAGCCTCATGTAAGGCACTGGGGACTGTGTTGTGCCATGAGGAAAGAAGAAGCAAAGGCTTTGTTTTGGGAAATCCAGATCAAAGCAGGGCCAGGTTGTGCATGTGAAGGCTGAGTTCAAAGAGTCAGACCCATCACACCACACACAGCTCTCACTCCTGTGACACAGCTCTGCCTTCCCCTCCGCTCCCTGCTGTTCAGTCAGACTGAAAGCTTGGGAGCTGCTGTAAACCGCCTGCAGCTCAGCATCCTGAAGTCCTTCTATCAAGGCACAGAGTTAAAGATGTGCTGGAACTGGGATGTATCACAACATCGTGAGGGCTTGCAGCCTGGTGTGGCCAGCAGGACCCCCTCCACTCAGCACTGCTGAGGCCACACCTTGAGTCCTGGGTTCAGTTTTGGGGACCTCACTCCAAGAAGGAGACTGAGGGGCTGAAGCAGGTCTAGAGAAGGGCACCAAAGCTGGGGAAGGGTCTGGAGAACAGGGCTGGGGAGGAGCAGCTGAGGGAGCTGGGGGTGTTCAGTGTGAAGAAGAGGAGGCTGAGGAGAGACCTCATTGCTCTCTACAGCTCCCTGAGAGGAGGCTGCAGTGAGGTGGTGGTTGGGCTCTGCTCCCAAGGAACAAGTGACAGCGCAAGAGGAGGTGGTCTCAGTTTGCCCCATTAGAAGAAACTTCTTCACTGGAAGGGAGATGTTTAAAAGGTGCAGAGATGTGGTGGTGAGGAGCATGGTTTGGCACCAGGTGTAGTAGGTAGATCATGTCTGGACTCAATCTAAAGCTGCTGGGAGTCTTGCTCAGCCTTTATGAGGGGAGTCCCCTGTCCCTCGGTGAGGCTGGTTGGCTTTCATGCCCTAACTCCCAAGCACAGCTCACCTCAGGCTTTCCATGGGTGCACCCGAATGACCCTCACTGATCCTTACAAACGTCACTTTCAATCAAACAAACAGAACCCCCAAAGAAACCAAACCTTTCCCTAAAAATAGACAACCAAACTGCAGCATGTTCCAAAGCCCTGGGAAGCTTCCCATGCTCCAGACATCTCCATGCAGCACTGTTTCATGCCATATCATTTTGTACTCCATAAATATTTTCATCTCTCTTGCTGTAACTTGCATACATGAATAAATACATAGCAAACACCAATGATCAGTCCCAAATTAAAACTCAGCCCACTGCCTTGACATTTGCTTCTAAAATATGCATGAGACAACTCCTCTGATGTCTTTTTCATCCCCTCACAAACTCTTACACTTCCCAGCTATTTGTGCTTCTGTGCCAAGTACAGTAATGAGTGCAGGCTTCCCCTGCTCCACATTCCTGTGAGGATCAAGGCCTCCATCTGAACTCAGGAGATTGCTTATCAGGCACAACCAAACACACCCAGGCTCCATCCCGTTCAGCAGCAGGAATGCCTTCATGCCTTTATCCCTCGTTCTCTGTGCCTGAGTTTTCTCAAGTTATTTACTCAAGGAAGGTTCTAGGCAAGTACTGGCAACAGAGGGTGAGCTTGGTGGCTGGATTGTCAAAGCCAAGAGGGAACTCAACAGGTTTTGAGACCACAGATCCAGGAACTGCTCCTGTAACTGGGGTCTTGGCTACATGATCACTGCCTCCATTTGCTATGGGCTCCCATAGCTCATGGCACAGATGGAGGGCATGGAACGCACAGCTATGCAGTTTGCTTCCTGTTGCAAAGTTATGTTCATGGAGAGCTGCTGAAGGAAGCTCATGGCCTGAGCTGCTGTTATCCAGACCTTCTGAGCATGTGTGAACAGCTGCTTGCATCACTGCAGGTGTGCCAGCTTGGGTGGACAAAGCAAAAGGCTTGCTCTGGTTGAAGTCACTCTCTGCCAAAGTCTTCTCTAACACAGGGAAACTCTGAACTCTTCAAAGCCCATTTGATGTTTAAACATACAAAACCCATCTCTTACCTCATCTTGCCCTCAAAAAGGCCTTTTTGGGAGAAGGATGTTTTGATGTGAGGCAGATACCCAGTGTGGAAGATGCCAGCCTGAGGAGCTTGAAGGAGAAGCAAGGAACAAAAGCTTTTGCTAAGAAGTGGAGGGTCAAGTTGGCTCCATGGTCTGCAGAGAACAAATAGTTGCTGCAGGGGGGGGGTGGGGGGTGGTGGGGGGAAGCTCAGGAGCAGAGCTTCAACTCACCTGCCAGGTTGCAGCTGCTGGAAGAGAGCAGCAGTGCAGTAGCTGGCTGCATGCATTTATTGTTGCCTTCTGCTGCTGCAGAGCCTTGAAGTGTCCTTCCCCCTGTTCTGATCTGGCAGAGAGAAGCTGATCCGAGTGGTTCCTGGGAGCAAGCAGCACGCAGAGGTGCTGAGGGCTGCGCTTCACAGGCTCCAGGTGAGTTCAGGACTTTGCTCTTTCTGCTGGTCTTTGTTGGAGGCTGTACTGGGTTAACTGGCATGCCTCCCAGCTGGCACTTCACTCTGAGCTATTTCATACTCTGCAGAGCAGCCTTTGCCCATTAAATTCCCAATTTCCCAATAAAATAGCATAGATTCATTATGCCTGACAGCCTTAACAAAGAACCACTCGCTGCCTTGAAATAACAGAGGTGCCACACTTGCCAATCTGAAGAGGGGACTAGGGAAGTGCCTTCAGCCTGAGAAGTTCTCTGGCAGAATATTTTCAAGAGGCAACTATGAGACTCACAAGCAAGCCTCAAACTTTCTTCCTCAGCCTTTTCCGGCAGATGTTGGGGGATTTTTCACCCAGAGAGGCAGGAGATGCCTCATCCCTGGGACCACTGCAGGTCAGGTTGTCTGGGGCTCTGAGCAAGCTGCTCTAGTTGCAGATGTCCCTGCTGACTGCAGGGGTTGGACTGGATGGGCTTTGCAGGTCTGGCCCCAGCCTGTCCGTGGTTCTGTGATGGCAGGGTGCAGCACATCTGCCTCTGTGGCTGTCAACCTCTTGTGAATGTTTGTGTCCTCACCAAGGCAAAGAATGAAGGTGCACAGAATTTTCTGCTCCAATGGTTAACATCTGGGGTACAGCACAAGCAAATCAAACCCCAGTCCACTAGCAACACAAAAAGTGAAGATCTGAGAGCTCTTAGACCTTCCCCAAAGCATTCCACCCTCCAGTTCTGACAGAGCTCTCTTGCTCTGATGCTCTCAAGGAACAAAGGTCCCTCAGGTGCCTCGGCCCAGGAGAAGGTTCCTGCTGTCAACACTCCAGCAGCCATGATAACTCTCAGGCTCTCCATCTGCCCTGGTTCCCAGTGAGGTGCTCAGTTCCCCACTCCATATGCCATCCTCTGCAAGCCTCATTGCTGGCATGCAGTGCTGCAGGAGGGCTTTTGTGCAGGGCAGTGGTTGCAGAGCTCTGCATTACAGCTCCTCGTGCTGCAGTGCCCAGCTCTCCCAACGAGCACTGCCTTAGATTGTTTCTGCAGCACTTAGCACCTGACCCTCAGCTGTGAACATTGCTGCAACAGCCCAGAGAGAATAATTGTTTTACTCCCAGTTAGGAAAAAGCCCTACCCATAGCCCCCCAGAACACAGGTGGGAGCTGATTTTTGCATTCATTTCTGCCCCCTGGGTGCTAGAGCAGTAAGAGGGAGCACATGTGGCTTTCCCTTTCTCCTCATATTGCAAACCCTGAGCAGCAGAAGGGTTGCTTACCTTCCTGCAACTGTTTCTCATTACGGAGCTCCCCCAGGCTCCCAGAAAGAGATTCCTTCTCCCAGTTCCAAAGTGGGAGCAGCAGAAACTTGAAGAATTGAATATTCTGACTCTGAGAGCAGGATCATAAAATGCTGGCAAAGTGCACTGGAATCTGGCTGGTTAATTAGGGAGTGATTGGCTCTGATAAGGTAGGGAGCTGAGGAGGTCTAAGGGAAGTCTCAGAGAGGGAGGGCTGAGATTTGCTTTGATGCAAACAGGCCAGGCCTGGCTGCATTTCAGCGCTTGGGACTCTTCCATCTGCAGCTGCTTCACTGCCCACCTGTGTAGGGTCAGACCTGGGGGCTAACAGGTAATGGATGTGTTGAGCAGGGGGAGAGCTTTGCTTTCTGCCATGCTTTAGCCAATGCAGGAGAAATTAGCAGGCTGCCAGTTCCATCCCTTTGGGGAAGCGTGTCAGCCTCAAGGAGTCACTTCTTGAACCTGCACTTACAGAAACCTACAGAGATGTCCTTGGAGGATGATGGAGCTGGCTCTAGGTCTTGCTGGTCTCTGAGCCCTTTCCCAGTTGTAATTCTGTTAGACCTGAGTGACAGAGACACATGTCACATTCCCCAGTGCTTGCAAAGAAGCAGAGGTTTGCTCAGGTCCTCAGACCCAGCAGACTGTCTGCTCTGGGATTTTCCTTTGTGCTATTTTTGAGGCAGTTCATCTGAGCCTGGACTGGTAACTTCTACCCCAGCAGTGGCCCACGAGCACCCACCCCATACACCCAGCTGGGCTCAGGGATGTTTATGTAGGGGGCAAGGAGCTCCTGCTCTGTGAACATTCCTGACCGCTCATTCTGCTGTAGCTTTTCCAGGAGCAGTTCCCAGGCACTGCAGCTTTGGGAAGAGCCAGCCTAGCAGGGCTTGGAGTCACAACTCCTCTCCCTTTTGTTTTCCAGCCCTTGCAGCAGCTGCTGATCCATTGTAATCCCCGAATTGATCCTGTCATTGCAGTTCAGGGAATCAGAAAAATACCCCATAGGGGAACAGGCTCACTGGGCTATAAATCTGATAGCTACAGCTCCATAGGAAAGTGCTGAAAGAGGCTGCAGGGAACAAAAGCCTGCCTGAAAATGCAGCAAGAAACCTGGCAGCCCAAAGAGGGAAGGAAAGAATGAGCTTAGTAGGGAGGGCTGCATGCATTTTGCTTTGCACAGGCAGCAAATCCCCACAGCCAGATGCTTTAGTCATCAGTCCAGATTGTGACCTCACTCATAGCCTGGGTTCCAGGCAGGACTGCGTGGAATATTTCAGCCACACAGGGTGACAGAGGTTATCCATCAAGGTAGAGAGTCTGATGGGCTCTGTAGGAGCCAGCACACAGGGCATGTGCAGTGGTCTGAGGATGCTGGTGGAGTTGAAGGTGGCTTTTGTTCCAAGCTGTTTGTGTAGCCACATTCCTGAGACCATTCTCTCTTCCATCTCCTGTGAGAGCTGAGGTGGGCTGGGCACAGACCTGCTCCCTTAGCACAGACCTGCTCCCTGAGCTGGAGCAGCCAGCAGGCTTCATTGTCTCTGCCAGGCCTGGGGTGTTCACCTCCACAGCTTCAAGCATGCCACCTACCCTGAATGCATGTGAATTACAGGTTGGTTCCTGCACTACAGGTGGACTTGTGGCAGCCCAGCAGCCCCTTGCACATCGCCAAAGGGACGGTCACCGACGTGCGAGTCCCTCGGAACGCGTCCCAGAGCCTGCTGCCCTTGCTCCAGCAAGCAAACATCCCCTACACGTAAGCCTCTGCTCTGCTTTCTGTGAGGGAACCTCACAGGCCCCAGAGAGAGCTTCCACCTCAGGCAGCGAGACTGGAGCTGGGCATTGCCGAGGGAGCAGCTGTGGGAAGGGAGCATCTCCCACAGGCAGGCAGCTGGGACTCAACGGCCTCATGTGGAGCCAAGCTGGAGTGTTTGCAGTGCACGCACAACCACAGCTGGCCAGAGCAGGGTGCTGATGGCCATGCCTCAGCCTGCTCTGCCTCTTCTGTGTTGGAGCAGGAGCAAGGGTTGTCTAGTGGTGTGCTGTGGACATGGGGAAATCTTTGTCGCAGGCTGCAGAGGACTCTGCTGGCTCTGCTCAGAGCTCCTCATCCCTTGTGCCCCAGCTCAGGATGAACACACGCTGGGGATCACACCTCACTTGTAGTGTTCCCTAAGAGCATTCAAGGCAGCCTTGGAGTGCACTTATCACTTCATATTTATCAATATGACACAGCAGACAAGAGCAATCATCTTGTCATTAAAGCCTTTTCAGTGAGAGGCTGAACCGCTGAATAATCAGCTGAGGACTCCTTTGAATTCTCCAGCGTTTGCTGAATCAAGCCCAACGTGAGGCTATTTATACTTCTTTCTCTCTGAGAAAAGGATGGCACAGATCACACACTCCCTGTGCTTTTAGCAGCATCCCATTTGCATTATGAGAAGAGTCTCTTACTAATTTGCCATTCTAAAAACACAGAGCCCCAAAGCTAAGGGAAGTGAATGACATCGACCCAGGAGCTGCAGTGCAGAGTGACTGTCACAGGGGCTCAGCATCCCTCTGCTTTTGTTTGCCTTTAAACCGAGGTGGGGATTACTCTAATTGCCTTCCTCTGCCTACCCAGGAATGTGCCCCAGATCCAGTGCCCCAGCAGCTGTGCCCAGGCCTGCTGCTGCTCCTGCTCAGGGTTCTCACCTGCAGGGGGGTGGCAGAAGGTTATTTTATAGCTGAGACACTTGAAGACCTTCACTCAGGTTGTGGAGCAGAGCAGGCAAGGGCAAGAGCTGTGGGGGTGAAGGGTCTCTGCAGGTCACCTGAAACAGCGTGCCACAAATACTAGGACACCACAGGAACTATCCACAGGGGAAATTCCCTCTGCCAATCACTGCCATTTTTGAAGGCTCATAGTCCTGCAGTACAAGCAGATTATAGACCACAGCCAGAGCTGCTGTGCAAACAAAGGAAGGTGCCTCCTTCACACTGGCTGCATTGCCTCTCTCCTCCTGCCCTGCTGCCTGATCCAGCTCCCTGCAGCTTTGGAAGGCACTGTTACATCTCAAAGCAGCTGGAGAATTTCTTTGGCAGCACATATCCAAAGGAGCCTGAAGCAGCTGATTGTCAGAAGAGAGCAGATGAAGTAGTGTCAGGGTAGTTTAGCTCCTGCCTGTGTGGCTGTTCTGCTGTAGCCTGTGTGCTCTGATAGCTTCACAGGATTCTTTCTTTTCTTACCTAGGATCCTCATAGCAGACCTACAGCAGGCAGTAGACAACCAGACTGGACTGAGGCCACACAGGAGTCGAAGGTCCCTCTCTGGGTACAACTATGAAGTGTATCACTCCCTGGAAGAAGTAAGTGAACATTCAGATGGTTCCTCTTCAGTCACAGCGTGGATTGGGTTGGAAGGGACCTCAGAGATCATCCAGTTCCAACCATTCTGCCATGGGCAGCAACACCTCCCACTAGCCCAGGTAGAACACCTCCAGGCAGAGGGCATCCACAGCCTCCCTGGGCAACCTGTTCCAGTGTCTCCCCAGCCTCACTGGAAAGAATTTCTTCCTCATCTACAGTCTCAATCTCCCCTCCACTGCACTCTTGGTTTTCATAAGGCCAAGACTTCACCGTCTCTCAAGTTGTGGTTACCTCTTCCTCTTCAGAATTGTTCCAAATCCTCCTCCTTCAAAATGAAGAGGAGGCCTAAGAGCTGAGATTAACAATCATGCTGCAGTTGCCTCCCATGAAGTGCAGAGAGTGAAGCAGCAGCTGCATTGCTGTGTTTGCAGATCCAGGACTGGATGCACCAGCTGAACAAAACCCACTCAGATCTTGTTCACATGTTCTCTGTTGGGGAATCCTATGAAGGGAGACCACTCTTTGTGCTCAAGGTAAGGATCAAATGGGCATTAATCAGACTAGAATCTGCAGTCAGGGACAGACAGTTGGTTGCTCATGTCACAGCAGTACACCGGTGAGCAGCGATCCCTAATGAGGAGCTGCCGAGGGCTAAGATCTCTGAATGGCAACTTGAACACAAAACAAGCCAAGAAGCTGGAAACCAGAAGCCAAATCCTGTTAACTTGGAGGATAAACATGGAGTTCAATTAACAGGATTTGGGTTTCAGGGGATTGGAAGGTTCTGTGCTTATAGACAGCCTGTGAAGCAGTCCTGGTGGGGAGACCCCAGAGGGCTCTGGAGCCCATCTCAGCACGTGCCACATACTGAGCTGCCTCCTGAGCTGCTGGCAGTCCCAGGGCTGTGCACTGCCAGCTCACTTCCAGCCACGAATTAAGGGGTGTCATCAGGACACCACAGGTCAGTTTTGATGTACTTTCTTTCCAGCTGCTCTTGCAGAGTTCTGAAAACCTGGCTCTGCACCAGGCTACTCCCAGCAGCAGCGTTTTCCCTCACCCTGCTCCACATGAGGTTTGAGCATCCTTCCTCACAAAAGAGGAGCTGACAGCTCTCACTTTGGAGGTGGTTGTGGGTTTGGTTTTGTTGTTTTCATAGATCAGTTTCATTGTCTTGGCCACATCTGCTTATCACAGGCTTGGCCACATCTGCAGACCATGGGCTTGGCCACAGCTTTGAAAGGAATAAATGTTGCTGCTTCCCAGGAGGAAATCAAAGATGGTTTTGTGTTTCTACCATTCGGTGGCTTCTCATTGTTGTGTTTCATGAGCTCATGAGCTCTGTTGGTGTTTCTGTGGCTATTCACACCTCAAGTTAGGTACCAGATCACGGCCCTACAAGAAAGCTGTCTGGATAGACTGTGGGATCCATGCCAGGGAGTGGATTGGCCCTGCCTTCTGCCAGTGGTTTGTCAAAGAGGTGAGTGGTTGATGCTCTGATAAACGTGGTGGCTGCTGCAACTGCTCTAACCTCCTTAATAAGAAGAGTAACTCACTGATATGCTGCACATCTTTATTTGTAGAACACTTAGGTGCTTGCTGAACACAGCCAATAGTGAGAGGCAGGCACAGCCAGGCACGGGGCAGCAGCAGACACACCCTGGCACAGGTGTGAGTAGGGATTGATGCCAGGACCCTACACCATGAGGATTGTAGCTCTGGTCCTGGGCCAGGTAAATCAGTGCCTGTGTGCTCTGCTTCAGATCACCTCAGAGAAAGCTTTGCATTGAGAAAGACTTTTCTTGTCTATGAAATGTCACAGACTTGTGCTCCAGGCCCTTCCCCAGCTTTGTTGTTCCTCTCTGGACCTGCTCCAGCAACTTGATGTCCTTCTTGCCGTGAGGGGCCCAAAAGTGAACCTGGGACTTGAGGTGTGGCCCCAACAGTGCTGAGCACAGGGGGACAATCACTTCCTTAGCCCTGCTGGTCACACCATTCCTGATCCAAGCCAGGCTGCTACCTGGACACATTCTGGTTCATCTTCAGCCGCTGCTGACTGAGACCCCCAGGTCTTTCTCTGCCAGGCAGTTTCCAGCCACTCTGCCCCAAACCTGGAGCATTCATGAGGTTGTTGTGACCCAGCACTTAGCCTTGTTAAATCTCATCCCTCTGACCTCAGCCCACTGATCCAGCCTGTCCAGACCCCTCTGTAGAGCCTCCCCCCACTCCAGCATCCCACCCAATCTGCTGTCCCCTGCAGATGTACCTGGCCTCACCCTTCTCTGCCCATGCCACTGCTCACCAGTGGCATATTTTCCTCTTTCCTTGGAGCAGTGTTTCAGACCAGCAGCAGGCACCAGGAGCAGAACACATTATGCTCACAGTCCATCACTCTATTAAAAATGACTGGGAGAGGAGGATGGAGTCAAGATGATGAGAGTGTGTGGTTCAGGAGATTGCTTTTCTCATTAAATGGATTGGACATTTTTCATAAGAACTCTGGGAACACTGAAGGTCTCTCTGTGTTTCCAGCTCTGCAGCTCTCTCTTGCTGGCAAACTGCCCCCTGAAGCACCTCTGCAGCCCAGCAGCACACCCCCGCCCTCCCTGGCGCTCAGGGGCAGCTCTGAGAAAGGGCAGGCAGCTTGGCAGCAGGTTTTTCCTGGCATGTTTGCTGTCCCTGAGGAATAGCACCAGCAGCCCATTGGTGTAAGGCAAGTCAAAGGAAATGTTGGATTTATGTGGTGTTAGCTTCTTTCCTAGCAGCAGCAGCATCCACTCATCCCTCTGCTGTGCAGGCAGCCAGAAACACTTCACTGGGCTTCCACCTCACTCTCTGATCTCTGGCAGTTGTTTCCATGCTCCTGTGCACAGCCAGGCTTGGCAAGTGACCCAGCTGAGGAAGCAGCCTCCCTGCATGGGTTAGGAAGGGCACTCAACACTCAGGCTCAGGACTGGGTGCTGCAAACTCGACCCAGCCAGCTTAGGAACCCTTGGTATCCTGCTTGCACCCCTGGAAGCTGCAGTCTCTGGGTGCCAGTGAATTAACTGGGGTGAAGGTACCACCATAGGGTGGAGGTGAGACCTGCTGAAAGCCAGTCTAGCACTTAACCTGCAGAATTCCACCCATGGTCCTGATGGGCAAAACATCTGCCATGGTCTGTGTCAACAGTCAGAGCAGCACTCAGTCACTCAGCCCAGTGCTGACATCCATGCTGGCAGGAAGGCAGCTTCCCAGGCTGCATCATTCCTGGGCCTTGCTGAGTTCCATCAAAACTAAGTAATCCTTCAGGAGGCCAAAATATTTCCCCCTGCTATCCATAACTACCAGAGCCTCACAATACTGGCTGCTCAGGAGATTGATTGGCTCTCACCCACTTCAGAAAGAGTCTGATCTGGCAGGGCTCTAAGGCAGTGATGAGAAGCAACAGAGCAGTGTTTGCTGAGGGTCATCTGCTTGAACTCTCACTGGTCAGCAGCCCCAAGGTACAACTGCCACCTTCCCACAGCCAGAACCAGCATTCAGACTAATCTTAATTTCAAAGGTGCTCATTGCTCGTGAGTTTAGCTGTTCTTAGGCACACTGTGGCCAGTTCCCCCCATGATAGACTTTCCATCCCCATTTTTGGAATGGAATCATGGGTATAAGGTAGAACACAGGAACTTCCACCTCACCATGAGGAGAAACTTCTTTGCTGTGTGGGTAGTGGAGCCCTGGAGCAGGCTGCCCAGAGAAGTTGTGGAGCCTCCTTCTCTGCAGACTTCCAAAGCCACCCTGGATGTGTTCCTGTGTGGACTGCCCTAGGTGGTCGTGCCCTGGCAGTGGGGTTGGACCCAATGATCTCTGGGGGTCCCTTTCAACCCCTATCCTTCCGTGAGTCTGTGATCTCCGCAGCACTTCCTCGCAGCTGAAGGCAGGGGGCTGATGTGCAGCACTGCCGAGGGGCAGGAGCACGAAGCAGCAGTGAATGCCGCCAGCAAAAGCTTCCCGGCTCCCTCAGCCGTGACGGGTTTGGGTTTCAGTGGGCAGGAGGCAAGGCAGGGCCGGGAGGGTGCTGTGCAGTACCAGGAGCTCACCACCACGAGGCATGGCAGCCACGGCCTCGGCAGCAGCCCTGCCCGCAGGCTGTCCCTCGTCTGCTCCCCGGCGGATTTTCAGGGGTTCTGCTCCACAGCAGGGCGTTCAGGGAAGGTGCTTGCCTTTGCTGTGACATCTTCACACGGCAACAAAGCAGGGAGAACGCTTTCCAGCTTTGCTTTCCCAAAAGGAGCGGAGTGCTGCACTGTTTCTGCAGCTCAGCTGCACCCTCCCTGCCCGTGCTCTCGGGAAGGTGCCGTGGCTCTCACCTTGCTTGCAGGTAGTCATTTTTCACAGGCTGAACATAAAATGCAGGTAGCCCTGCAGCTGTGTGATGCCTGGAGTGGGAATTCTTCAGTGACACTGATAGTGCAGGCTCCCATGTGAATATTAATCACCAGGACCTTCCGATTCTGCCCTGTGGAGGCTTTTCAGCTGTTGGGTAGGTTCTTCTTCAAGGCAGAAAGAAAATCCACATTGCTTGCCCCAGGGAAGGAATTCTGGTTTCTATTTTAGCAATCCATTCCTGGGTGATGATGCTGAGTAACTGAGACCTTGGTGAAACTGCTGATGTGCAGAAACACTTCTGAGCACG
This sequence comes from Picus viridis, assembly GCA_033816785.1. Classification (NCBI taxonomy): domain Eukaryota; kingdom Metazoa; phylum Chordata; class Aves; order Piciformes; family Picidae; genus Picus; species Picus viridis. The sequence continues at coordinate 3,696,566 of CM066571.1, forward strand.
GGAGAGGGCTGCAGGAAGGGCTGCAAAAGCAAATTCTGTCTGCTGGGCAGTTCAGCTGCTCCAGCAACGGACTGAGAAACAATAATTTTCATCTTAATTAGCCCCTGTGTCTGAACAATTTAATTAAGACCTGTGTTCATCTGAGCCCTGCTGGGTTGCCCTCAGTATGTGCCACCCTGGACCAACATAACTAGGACATAAAATTCGAGCATTAGGTTTCCTGGGAGGTCTCCACAGCTTGGGGAGGCTTAGTTTCATACAGTTAGCAGCAGAGACATTCGTGTGGTGCCTGTCAGAGCACCCTCAGTGCTTTTTAAGGTGGCAATGACCTTCTTTGGCTTTTTTTTTTTTTTGCTTCAGGCTCTTCAGACATACCAGACAGACCCTGCCATGAGAAAGATGCTCACCCAGCTCTATTTCTATGTCATGCCTGTATTTAATGTGGATGGGTACCAGTTCAGCTGGACAAATGTGAGTAGCATCAGTGGTGGGGCTCGAGGAGTTGCTCAGGCAGGCAGGGTGGAGTGGTCCTTCCAGGCAGCCTGCTCCATGCCTTGGTGGCACACAATGTGGAGGTGGGGGTCTGGCAGTGAGCACCCGTACCAGGGGGCTTGTTGCAGCTGCAGAGAGGCTGTTGGCAGGCTGCAGTAGCCGTGCTGCTTCATTAACTCTTTGACACCTGCCCTCAGGATCGCTTCTGGAGGAAGACGAGGTCGAGGGACCGGCGGTTCCGGTGCCACGGTGTCGATGCCAATCGCAACTGGAAAGTGAAGTGGTGTGGTGAGTCTGAGGTGCCCTGCCCTCCCCCGGGCGGATTACCCTGCATCTAATTACCCAGCAGTGAGCAGGATGGGTCACAGCCACAGGGAAGCCTGCTCTTCTCCATGGCCTGAGCTAAAGCCACAGGCCAGGGCTCAGATCTTCCCTTGAGCTCCTAAAGAACCAAAAGCCCTGACCTTTGGGCTCATCACAAGCCAGAAGCTCTGCTGGGGAGTGTGGCAGCAGTGGCACATGGCTGTGCTCCTGCAGCCACACCAACAGGCTGAGCCTGGCCCACCACAGTTCAGCGGTTACCTGCCCACAGCTTCAGGAAACATTTCAGACTTCATTTTGTTTGACTCCTCATCTCCCTGAAGTGGCTCCAGGACACTGGGAGGTGTCAGACTTGCCTTGTTGGCCTCACAGAGAAATGTCTGCAGAGTTTTTTAGGGCCATTTAGGGCAGTGATTTAATAGAAAAAGAAAGTGCCCCTAAACACGTGGAGAGGCGGCCTGAAACTCCCAGCACTTCTGTAAATGTGGTGTAAAATGTGACCTCAGTGTTGCACAGAGCCCAGGGCAGCAGGAATGAAACACTGTCAGGAGGGTTGGAAGGGGTCCACTGCAGAAGAAGAGGTGTTCTGTTAAATCTTACAGCAAGGCAGAGAGTGAGCAGCCCCAGGAGCTGTGCTGCAGCAGAAAGCAGCAGCAGCAGCCTCCTGTGAAATCCAGCAGTGGGTACCTGCCCCTTCTGCTGGCCTCTCTCCCGTCCCCAGCAGCTCCTTTCACCCCTGCAGCTCTTTTCTCCTCCTGCATTTGTCCACCTCCCTTATTTACTCTCCACACTTGTAAAAGCAGCAGTGGTGTTAGCAGAGTGCTGGTGCCACGTCCCTGCCTTCAGCCCATCCCTCTCCCACAGGAAGCCTCTTGCTGCACCACACCAAGGGCTTGCAGTCGGAGTCAGCAGCAGCTGGAGTCAGCAGCAGCCAGTCTGGCCTGCAGTGGCTGCATTCTTTCAGTAGATGTTTGAGACTTGTAGGGACAGAAGTGAGGGTGACTAAACTCCCTGGGGGAATCCAGCAAAGCTGCTGAGCCCAGGCAGCCAGTTGGTAAAGGAAATTTCCAGTATGGAGACTGAGGTCGAGGCCACCATGGAAAGCTTCCCTTTGTACCACCTGCCAGCTTCACTGGAAGGCAGGCACTGCCCACAGCTGGGGTTGCAAATGGCTCACCGGAGCAGGCTGGAAGGCTCAGAGAGGTTTTCTCAGTAAACTGAATCATATTTCACCAGTGGGTCATTTCCCTTGTAGCATTCTGCTGCTGATGTCCATTTCCATGACTCAGTAACCAGCACTGTTGCAGGAGATGAAGTAGCCGTAAACCCCCAAGTGCTCCAGAGGCTCTGCTCAGTAGCTCTCCTTTAGCTGTATCACCTGAGGAAACATGGAGGCTCCTGGGATCTGCATGACTTGGTGGCCATCTGTTCTGCAAGAAAGAGACCATCTGCCCCCTCTACAGCCCTTCCACCCCCACTGCCCTCTGGGCACTAATACCTTTGAGTCCCCAGCTGTGGCCACTGAATGGCTGCCTCCATTTTCACCTTATAAACGAAGCTGCAGCACAAAATTCTCCCACTTGCTCATTCTTTTGCCACCATGCTGACAGCACAGCCCTGTTGGAGCTGCCATTGTTATGCCTCCTCCTCACACACTGCTCTGTCTCATTGTTTGAAGGTGGCAGTGCTGCCCTGCACAAAGGGGAGGTGATAAAACTGCTGCAACAGGAACCTGGTGGCACCAGGGAAACTGCTGCTGTTCTGTGGGGCAGGGTAGAACATGTGGCACTCTGAAATCCCAGTGGATGCAAGAGCAGAGTGCATCTGCAGAAAGATTGTTCTGTCAGGCCCAGCCCTAAGGTGGCAGTGGCTCAGATCCAGGACTGCTCAGAGACGGAGGAGCCACTGCCACATCTCTGTTACAGAGGTTCAGCTTTCAGTACCTCCTGGATGTTACAGGCAGGCTGAGCTCCTGCAGCTCAGAGCCACCTGAGCAGGGTGATGTGGGGACAGATATCCTCACACCTGACCCCCTGCCCCAGACCTGAAGGAAGATGAAGCCCTGTGCCAGCTGAGATGGTTTGTGTTTGAGCTGGCTGAACACTGTCAGCTTGGAATCATAGAATCAACAAGGTTGGAAAAGACCTCAAAGATCATCCCCTGAGGTCTGCAAGGGTGAAAACAGGAACCAGCCTCCTGTTTTAAACCAGTCCCTTAGGGAATGCCTGCTGAGTCTGTTGGCCTACCACTGCCACCACCAGCATGGTGGCCAGAGCACTCACGTCCTCTTGAGGGCCAGGTTTGTCTTGGCAGTGAGCAGTGGGAGAGGAACAGCTCTCTGGTGGCAAACACAGCAGCCAAGGCTCTGAGCGAGTCTTGACACCCGAACACTCCCATAAAATGTGCTGCTTGTGCAAAGCCCGGGGAGCAAGTGGAACGAAGGCAGCCTCCCCTTTCTCTCCTGGGTTAAAGACGTCCTCCGGGGAGAGCTGTGTGGAGCTGTCCGTGGGATGAAGCAGCAGAGTGCTGCAGTGAGCTCCCGCAGGCTCCGGCACATCACTCGCAGCCTGGGTTGCGCTTTGCACCCTTCAGCAGGCTGAGCCCAGAGCGACCCTTGGCAGCTCCCTGGGAGCTGACAGCAGCTCTCTCCCCCCGGCAGATGAAGGAGCCTCCCTGCACCCCTGTGATGACACCTACTGCGGGCCCTTCCCCGAGTCCGAGCCCGAGGTCAGGGCCGTGGCTCACTTCCTGCGCAGGCACCGCCGGCAGCTCCGCGCCTACCTCTCCTTCCACGCCTACGCACAGATGCTGCTCTACCCTTACTCATACAAGTATGCCCTGATCCCAAACTTCAGCTGCGTGGTGAGTACCTGAGCACTTGGGACAGTGTGCTGCTTCCCTGGGGAACGTTGTTTGGGGAGCAGATTTGTTTCCTCCATGCTGGGCAGGTGTGTAGAATGAGAGAATTGTTTGGCTGGGAAGGGCCAAGATCATCTAGTTACAATCCCCTGCCGTGGGCAGGGACACCTTCCATTAGACCAGGATGCTCAAGGCCCCATCCAACCTGGCCTTCCATTTGATATGAAATTTATCTTGGCTTCAGTTGGTATTTACTCTGGACCCAGTTGCAACCCTATTTCTAGTTGTGGAACCTTCACTCCCCAGTAGTCAGTGGTAATTTGATTAAAATGGTATTGTGCCTCCCACCCACCAGTGCCTTTAAATTACTTTATAGGATAAATCCCTGGGTTTTCATTCTAGTTATTATCATTTTATTTAATTAACTGTAATTGGAGTGATGCAGCCAAGTCCTTGGGCCTCTAGCTGAAAGTCTGTCCCATTGTGCTCAGAGCTCAGGAGCACAGTAAGAGCATTTTCCATGTGCTGAGCAAAAGAACCCTGAGCTGGTTCATGTTTGTCAGCCAGAGAAGGAATCTCACCCAGTTCACCAGATGTCACTTTAACCATCACCCTGCTCAGACACAGTGCTTGCACCCCTCTAAGACAAGCAGTTAATTAACAGCAGGGGCTTCTGCCTGTCAGAAGATTAATCAAAGACGTTTTTGACTCAAGACTTACAGGTTTGTGCAGCTCACATATTCCATCCTCAGCCTGACACAGAACTACTCTCCCTGCTCACAGCCCAAGGTCTGTTTTGAGCCAGCCCCCTGCAGGTAAATCCCTCCCTGTGGCTTGTTCGGGTGGGACACGTGGCTGAGCTTTTCTTTCTGGCTGCTCCTGCTCCACCAGCCAGGTCCAAGCCTCTTTCTCCCTCCCTCTGTGCCCAGTACAATTACACTGTCCAGATAGCTCTCACTTTGGCCTTGAAAGTTGAGGGGCTTTCAGCTTCCTGTTTTAAGCTATTTGACTGCAAAGGAGCTTAAGTGCACCTTGGATTTCTCCTGTGCAGCATAAATGATGTTGTCAGTCCCTGGAGCTTTGCTGAAGTTTTGCTCAGCTGCCCTCTGCGGAGGCTGAGCAGCCAGCACTCCACAAACTAAACTCTCTCTGTGGGTTTATTTCTCTTAAGACACTTAATTTCAGCAGCTGCTAAAAATTCTCCTTTCTGATGTCATTCCTGGGAAATAGAGCAAATTAGAAGTTAACTAAGCAGCCAGAGGAGCTAAAAATATGAGACTTGTGGGGACTGACCAGCCAGCCCTCCACTGACTGTGAACAAATCCACGAATCTTCTTATTCTACCTCCTCCAACCTCTTTTGGGGAGAGGGAAAGAGAAAGGAGCTCCCCAGGTGAACTGGGAGAGCTGTTGCACACCAAAAGCACAGACAGTGGCGATTTCAAACCACAGGATCTCATTCCTTCGAAGACCAGCAGGTGCAGGAGTATTTAAGGCCTGACAGGACAGCAGAAGGTGAAGAGATGGTGCTTGGAGGAACCAGCATCTTCTGTGCAAGCAGATGATTGGGTGTCTGGGTGTCTGATGGAGGTACCCAGAGTACCACAAGGCAGGAGCAGGCACTGCCAGGAGAGTCACTGGAAGGAAAGGGAGTCTCTAAGTGGGAGCTCCACACACAGCAGTAAATCCTCAGGACATGCTGTTCCTGTTGCTCCAGGACCATGTCCATGCTGAGCCAGGGAGTGACTGCCCCTCAGCACACACTCTCCAGCTTTCCATTCACAGCTTCCCAGACCAGCCCAGGCTTTGATCTCTAGTAAGTGTTCCCCAGGTCTGTGAGACCTTGGCTCAGACTTCTCATCAGGGGCAAAGGAGCACAGCCCTACAGGGACAAAGACAGACACCGGTTTAGACCAGCACCAAGGGAAGCCAAGCCCCACTTCTAAATATTTTGCCAGTGTTTGGACTCGACACTCCTTTTTCTTGTGGTGGGTCAAACACCAGGGAGGTTGGAACAAGAGACTGAAGTAATTTCCTGTTATTTTGAAAGCTCATCGCAGGGGTAGAAGTGGAACTGGATGGGATTTGAATGGGCTCCTGTTGCTTATTTACTTGTGTGTTTTAATACTTGCCTGCAGTCAAGGGCTTCATCACCTGGTGGCTCCTAAATGAATCCTCTTTAATATTTGAAGTGTCTGAAATGGTGACTTGGGCTGAGGTTTCACATCCTCCAGTTCTCTTGGGAATTCCAGGGAGCTGGGAAGCAGCAGATCTGTTTCCCGCTGCTGTTGGAACAAGCTCTGCTGGTCTGCAGGGACTGTGGACAGTGGAGAACTGCAGGGCTCCATGTGCACAGCAGATAGATAACATTTGGTGCTAACAGGGGGCCAGGATTAATCCTGAGCAGAAGGGGGGTTGTGTCTGTCAGGGTGGGATCATTGCAGCGAGCTGTCAGTTACCATTTCGATTGAAGTGTTCAATTATTCAGAGCTGCTTTGAAACTGGAGAGCTGTGTGCTGATCACAACATGCATATTCTGCTCTAATTTAGGCACAACTCTTATTAATGCTCCCCTGAAATCTCTTCTGGTAAGATACTTAAAATGAAAGTGCCCTTTTGGACTGAAAACAGCCAGCAGAAGCACTGCTCCGTCTCCAGAGTTCTACCTCTCACCCCCTCGCCATCCCTTCCCTCCCTGTGCAGCCAGTTGCCTCGGTGTCAGCACTGAGCCTGGCTGAGCCCCTGTGTGTCTGTGCAAAGAGTTGGTAATTTCAGCTGAAGCTTTCTCCTTGAGGCTGTTCAAAGGCTGCTTGCCTGAATTTATTCAGGATCTGACCTGAACTGCATGATGCAGTTGAGAGCTGTCCTCTTCTCTGGGGACAGAACTCCAGCAGTGGAAGCAAGCAGCACCCCTCAAGGATAAGAGCATCGAGTTCACAGTGTCCAGGGACACCTGCCCTCATGCCAGACATGGACCTGGGTCACTCCTGGTCTGGCCTCCAGGTGGTTGCTGCCTCTGCACAGAACCAGGCTGCAATCCATCCACAGCCCAGGTTCCAGTCCCATCAGCCTTCCATGCCAGTCTGATTCCTGCATTTGTTTCTCTCCCCCAGGAGTCAGCAGCCTACGATGCTGTCACCGCCCTGCAGTCAGCCTATGGCGTGAGATACAGATACGGTCCCGCATCCAGCACCTTGTGTAAGTCCTCTTCTGGCAGGGGTGGGGACTAGGACCTACCTGGAGTAGGGAGGAAGTCACCTTCTGACAGCAAAGCAAGCAAGCACTGTCTGCTGCAGCTGTGGGTGGTGAGGAAGGCGGAAGGTGAAGTTTTGTAACTGAGGCAGTCAGTTGATTGCAGCGAGATGAACTCAGCTGATGCAATGAGGCTGCAATGCAATGGTTCCAGAGGCAACAGCCTGCGAAGCACAGCTTCAGAACAGAGGAAACAAAAAGACAAAACAAGCTCACAAAGAGCATGGCTTTATCAGGTAGTGTAAATGCACTGCTCACTTATGAGCTGCAGGAGAGGAAACAGTTCAAGCAGGTTTCATTTTTCACCTTCCCCGTCCCTCTCCTGCGCAGTTGTGGCAGAGCCACCCACAGAGCTCACTCTCTGCAAAAGCTAAAGGGTGAGAGACAAGAGGCTGGGGCCAGACTCTTTCCAGTGGTGTCCAGGGACGGGACAAGGGGCAGTGGGCACAAACTGGAACCCAGGAGGTTCCACCTGAACAGGAGGAGAAAATTCTTTGGTGTGAGGGCGCTGGAGCCCTGGAGCAGGTTGCCCAGAGAGGTTGTGGAGTCTCCTCTGGACAGCTTCCATCCCCCTCTGGCCATTGTGCTGCTGGGCAAGCTGCTGTGGGTGCCCTGCTTTAGCAGGGGAGTTGGACTGGATGAGTTCCAGAGGTCCCTTCCCACCCCACTGTGCTGGGACTCTGTGACCCCCTTTGCTATTGCTGTGTTTTGGCTGCCAGAGCTGCACTTCTCTGGGCCTCCATCTCCCAGCACAGCCCCTCACCTTGTGCTCCCTGCAGCGCAGTGTCTGTGTCAAAGGAGGAGCTGTGTGAATTACTGCCAGAGCTGCTCAGAAGCCAGCAGGCCACAGGAGGGCTGATCTTTATATAAATACAAGTGTCTGGGGTAATCAGCACATGGAGATAAGGAGAGCAGCAGCAGCTCACTTCCTCAGCAAGGTTTGTTAATATTAGACACCACCTATGCAAATGCTCTCATGCTGCAAAGAAAGGGTGAGAAAACAAGACAGAAATGAAAAGAATTCTAAAAGCCCTTTGAAAAGGAGGATGTAGATTAACTTTATCAGCTCTCCCCCTGCAAAGAAGTTGCCTAAAAAAACCCCAATTAAACCTGGGAGCGTGCAGAGCTCTGGCCCAGCCGGGAGATCTGTGTGGAAGCCAAGCTCCACACCGCACCTGCCCGAGGACAAGAACAGTTTGAGGCTGTGTTCCCAATGTTCTCTTTTATTGAAGTTTTGCTTGACACAGAACAGTCTGACATTAGGTTTTTTGTCCTGTGAAAACCACAGGTCCCATCCACGCTGTGCTCAGCACCTTCCAGCAGGCGCTGGGTGCTGCTGGCTGTTCGGGATGGAGAGCTGAGTGTCTGTTCACTGAGTCCTGGGGGTGACACCACCAGACCCCTCTGGTGCTTTCAGGGTGCCTCCGGGCGCTCACCTTTATGTATTTATCAGCAGCAATGAGGTCACCCTCAGGCTTCTCTTCTCCAAGCTGCAGAGCCCTCAGCTCCCTCAGGCTCTCCTCCTAAGGAAGATGTTCCACTCCCTTCAGCATTTTCATGGCTCTGTGATGGATTCTCTCGAGCAGTTCCCTGAGGTCCTTCTTGACCTGAGGGGCCCAGAACTGGACACAGTATTCCAGATGCGGCCTCACCAGGGTAGATTAGAGAGGGAGGAGAACCTCTTTCGACCTACTGACCACAGCCCAGCGGTGCAGCCAGTATCCAGTGGTAACAGCCAATTATCCAATGGTAGTAGTTTGACTTTCAGCCTTTGCAGTCAGGGCCTAGGTTAAAGCTCCCCTTGGCAGTGTAACAGCTGCTCTCTGACCTCCCCTGGCAGACGTGAGCTCGGGCAGCTCTATGGACTGGGCCTACAGGAGCGGCGTGCCCTACGCCTTTGCCTTCGAGCTGCGCGACACCGGCACCCACGGCTTCCTGCTGCCCGAGGCGCTGATCCGGCCCACCTGCGCCGAGACCCTGCTGGCCGTCAGAGCCATCGCCCTGCACCTGCTGGCCAAGTGCCGCTGACCGACGCTGCCCAGGGCTGCCAGCCGCTGCCCAGGGCTGATGGCCACTGCCTGGGCTGCCAGCCGCTGCCCAGGGCTGCCGGCCCCACGGCACTCCTGCTGCTGCTGCCCTTTGCCATCCCCGGAGTTCCAGGCACCTCTGCTCCTGCCAGGCTGACTCGGATGGGAGGAGATGCTCTGCTGTTTGCTGTGCAGAAGTCTCTCAAGTGGCTGTACCGACACAGCTACCAGCTTGGTGTAAAATAATCTGTTCTTGTTGCATTAAGCTTCGGTTCTGCAACTTCCGTGGGGCAGATCCAGCTGCCTGCAATAAGTCTCTGCTTCCTGACAGTCCCTGGCATTCCTCCTTTCCCTGAGAGGAAGACTTCCCTCCGTGGGGTCTCTTGGCCCAGGGGATGAAGTTTACATTGATGTGTCTGTACTCTCTGAGGCAACACAGCCCACAGCTGGCTGCGCTGCTCATGGCACCATGGCCTCCTTCTGCATGCACACAGCCCTTTGGAGATGCACTTTCCAATGGATTTCTCCTGTCCTGCCATTTCCTGACCCAAGGTTTCCTTCAGCCCTACAGAGAAACCCATTTTCCAGTGCAGGTGTTGGGGTAGACTCAAACTCAGCAGACTGCCTTTGAAAATGCAGCTTTTTGCCAGTGACATCTGAGACACTCAGTGGAGGGACAAAGCACCCTGCCATGACTGGGAGCTGGGAAGCCCGCAGTGGGCTGGGGCACCTGGGTTCTGCTGCAGCCCACTCCCACCAGCCAAGGAGCCAGCCCTGCTCTGCAATCAAGGGCTGCTAGCTGCTGCTCTCTGCTCAGTGTCCCTGCAGGGAGCTGGGGGCTCTGTGGCTGCTCTTCTCTGAAGTCACATTTTTTGCATGTTTTAAGGGAATTAGTAATAGATCCTCCAGTGAGCTGGAGGTGAGAGCAGAAGCTTCACAGCTGAAACAGTCAGCAAGCACCAGGTTTGGAAGAAGAATCACGAAAGCCCAGAGGACAGAGCAGCTTTTGTTACATGTGAAATACGATTTTTTTCTCTTCTCTGCAGAAGTGTCTCTTGTGCTTTGCAAACGTTGGGCTCCACCTCATGCCCTGGCATGGTAAATAAAACAGATTTGTTAATACAACCATCAAAGCCTTTTGAAATACTCTTCACATGTCATTTACTTGTTGAAGCCTTAGCTCAAGGATGTGACAGTTTTTGCCCCCTGTCAAACAATACCCACCCCAAGGACGTGACGCTGGAAACCCGATACCCTCTCTAAATAATTACTTGATCGTAGCAAATGAAATGCTCAGCTTTCACCAGACTAACCCAGCACCTCCTGGTCTCCATCGGTGCACAGGGATCAGCAAATGCAGGTGGGCACCTGCTGTGTGGAGAACATTCCACACAGAGGCAGCAGAAGACATCTGCAGTATGCCTGGGCTGTGTTTTCTGGAGGGAAGGTGTTTAAGTGCAAAAGGCACCATCTGTCTGCTGCAAGGCATTGGACTGGCAGGCAGAGAGGGCCAAGATTGGCTTCCTCTGTGGAGAGCTTCATGATTAAATGAATCAGAGCCTGGTCCCAGTGCAGGGCAGAGGTGCATCTCCTCCTCACTCCTCATTAGACACCTGTAAGGCCAGGCCTGGGAGATCTTTCTCTCTCCTTCTGCACAGCAATCATTTTCCTCAGCACACAGCTCTTCAGGAACAGATTGATGCACAGCTGAAAGTGATAAAGCTGCAGCACCACCAACATACAGCAAGAAATTAAAGAGATGCCATAAATTCCAAGCCAAGAGCAGTGCTGGAAGCTGGGAGATGAGGCTTAGACAGGAATGCTTCCAAGGAAGCCCTCTCAGGCTTCACTAAATCTTGACAATGTCTATCTCTTTAAACCACACTTTATGCTCAGATTCACAGGAGTGCAGAACTCAAGGCTGCAATGACAGGGAAAATTATTGGATGTGGATAATTTTCCTTGCCATTCCACATGGGAAAGCCTTTAGCACAGCCAGAGTCAGTCTGTCTAGGATATGTCTTCTTCCAAAATGAACAATTGATAAAGAACAATCTTTAAACTCTGCTAATTCCTTTGCCACACGAAGGAGTATCACTCACATTAATCTCTCTTTGCCCTAGGTGTTCCCTGACAATTCCACACAGCACTGTGGAAAAGACCCAGACCTTCAGCAGCCCATTCACTGCTGCTCAGCACAGGGACAACAAAGGGCAGTAATGCCACAGGTACTCGAGATTCCTGAGGTATCCCAGGCAGTCCTCTCATTTTTGCATGGCTGGAAAACCCCAAGCAGCCCTTGTGATGCAGGGGACAGTGATGCAGGGTGCTAAGGGACAAGGAGGAGGTGGAGCTGCAGGCTGACTGATGCTGCTGGTCACCCTCTGTTGTCCCTGTATCCATCACCTGGGGGGCAGCTCTCAGCCTTCACCTGTCTGGGAGGAGAATTTCACACTCTCCTTCTCCAGAGAGGGAACTTAACTCATCTGACTTCCAGTGTATACAAGCTCTTCATCTGAACTCGATTGACTTGGTTCCCTCTGTAGTCCAGAGAGGAGAATAAAGGCTGCAGAGGCTGACAGGTCACATCCATCCTGCACTGGGTGCCGGTGGTGCTGCAGGAGTTACTCATTAGATGTTAGTCTCTGTGCATAGCAAGAGCCCAGCTGACAGCTGAGGCTGGTGCCTAGCTTTGGAACTGTTGGATTTAATGAAGATAAATTTCACTCCAGGATGAGACAGAGCCTTTAATTTCCAGTACATCAACCACGCCTCAGCTCTGCCTGGGCTCAGATGCCCAAAGTTCTTCCCCAAAGGGTGGCCCATGGCACATGGGATGTGCAGGGAACAAACAGCCTGCTTAAGAAGAAATGGTCTTTATTTTATCTGTCAGTATTTGTCTCACAGAAAACACCTGCACATGATCAGCAAACTGCCTGCATCTATTTCTGCTGTGTAACTTCAGCTGTAATGCAGGCAGCTCTATTTTCTGCAGCCACCACCAGTGAAGCCTGGTGTCTTTCAGGTGCTGTGGACCATGAAGGCTTCTCCCTTTCCATCCCTCTCATGTCTCTTTTAATCCCACCACTTATTTGTGTTACTCTGCATTCCCATTTCATTTCTTGTCCTGGTAGTTTGCTGGAGAGTCCCCATTAATAATGATTAGCTTCCTGACCCCGAGGTAGCTCCCTGATGCATTCTTTTTTTCTTCTCCTTTCATGGACAAGTTAAACAAGAAGAGCACAGAGCACACAAAACCCTGCAGACACGCAACATACCTCTGCAGGAATCACCAAGCAATGTGGAGTATTCAAAATCTGTCACCAAAAATAGCAAAGTCTATGGCTGGAGAGACCCAGAGAGCAGCTCTGAATATCCCAAGTGCTGTGAATCAGTTCAGTTTTCAGCACTCCAGACTGCAGGGCAGCTCTGACACCTGGCTTGAAACCAGAAACATGGTGGAAGTCCAACCAAAACTGTCACAGGCATTCTAAAATGCCTTGTGGAGGTACTTGAGGGAATAATTATCTAGTAAACAGTGAGTTAATTGGGCTACTGGAATGGCTCGCTGCAGAGCTGCCTCCATGGCATTGTGGGCAGGACCGTCCCTGACTCCCACTCAATTTGATGGTTCTCGTTGCTCATTTTCAGCCCTGTCACAAAGCCCACAGTTCATCACGTGCTGAAATATCAGTTATTGCACTTGGGACGGGAAATAACCCACTGCAGTTGCTGGAGGAAACAATCAGGCAGATTCAAAGGTCACTTCGTGACAGTTAAAAGTGGTTATTGCTCCATTCTCTTTGCTTCTCACCTTCATTCACAGACTGCCCTGATCTGCCTCAGCTTTTCAGCATGGATATTATAACACTTGGAAGCCATCCTTGTTATTCATTTGACTTACCCTACCCAGAGATTAAAGGGATACTTTTCACCAGCTGAATTCCATTCAACTTTTCTCAGTTCCTTTTCATTCTTAACCTTTCTTTTGTTACTCTCAGCTTATTGAAAGGGACCTTTGAGAACGTCTGAGTTCTGAAGCCAGCTGCTGAATCCACCTCAGACCAAGGGCGAGGGAGTCGTTCAGCTTGCAAAAATCAGGCTACAAACAGGGCTTCAGCCTCCCAAGGGCTGTTCAGTGTCTCTCTGTAAACCAAAGCTTCAGCCTCCCAAGGGCTGTTCAGTGTCTCTCTGTAAACCAAAGCTTCAGCCTCCCAAGGGCTGTTCAGTGTCTCTCTGTAAACCAAGGCTTCAGCCTCCCAAAGGCTGAAGCCTTGGTTGTAGCCTGATGACACACTGATGGGTAAGTTGCTGCTGAGCACTGCTAACACCAGGCCAAGGACTTGCCAGCCTCTCAGTGGTGGCTGGAGGACACAAGGAGCTGGGAGGGGAGTTGGCCAAGACAGCTGACCCAAAGGGCCAGTTTCCAGCCAAATTCTGAGCTTTCCTGCATCACCACCAGGGGTGAGGCTGTTTCCTCACTGCTAGCTGCCATCTCTCCTGCAGGTGTCACAAGCACTGCCAATATCTCACTTTCCCAGAGCACGTCCTTGCTCAGCTGCAGGCTGGAGGATGCATCCCAATACAGCAGGAGCCTGCAATTCTTAGCTTTGAGGAAGAAATTTGTCAGCTTGCAGCAGGCCCCTCACACTACTGGATGTTTGGTTCATTACTGGTCACTCCAGGGCATCATGTGCCTCTGTGCAAATGTTTGGAAGCAAAATAGGAATTACTTATTGATTGATATTCCCCAAGCTAATGAACGTTTGCTTTAGGTTCTTTCAGTGCTGCAGTGGATGTGCTGCAGTCTGTTTAACCTCTTCAGACACTCACTCTGCAAACAAATGATCAGCTCTGCATCTCAGCTCCTGAATTCACCTACAATAAAGGAGCCCTCTTTCAAATGCTTCAGCCCATTTCTAGTGAGTGAGTGGCACTAACACACGGATCCCATCTCTTGACCCATCCATCTCACACACAGAGGCAGGGCTGAGTGGTCTCTTGCACAGTAGAAATACTAAAGGAAATTCCTCTTAAAAGCAGTAGCTTAAACAATAATTTGGCATAAAGTGGCCTGCCCTCTTCTTGCCCATTTTCCTGTTCCTGCCCTTGTGTTATCCTCACCCTTGGGCTGACACAAACAGCCCCGAGTTGCCTGGTGAATCAGGATATGGAATTTATCTGGATTAAAACCTCTCTGTTTCTTGTCAGGTTCATTTCAGCCTTATTACATTCTGAGTGTAATTCAGCACATACTTCAAACATGACAGTGCAGATGCTTATGCTGACCAAGGAAGCAAGAGACATGCAGGCAGAAGGAGGGCTTCTCCTAGTGGCAGTCCTGCCCTATTCTAGCTTGAAGTGATCATTATTAGTGTGCTGTCAAAAACCTCATCAAGATGATTTAAGAAGACAGTGCCACCAGGAGCAGTAGACGGGACCTGCTCCTCACCCCCACCACATTTCCCCACTCCTTTTTTGTGTGTAAGAATTACTGAAGATGCAGGGAAGTTTGATCAGTCCCCTGGGGTCACTGAACAGCAGCTTCTTTGCAAGCCTGTCTTTGGCTGGAGCTGAACTGGTTTGTGGATGTGGTGCTGAGGGACATGGTATAGTGGTGACCTGGCAGTGCTGGGTTAATGCTTGGACTCTTAAAGGCCTTTTCAGCCTAAATGATTCTATGTTTCTATCTTTAGTTGGGAAGACACAAATATTCCTTCACCACGTTTTGAGTTTTCCTCTTCCAGTGGAGACAAATCCCTTGCTCTTGAGGTAATCAGCAAAGAGCTAAACTTGTTCCTCATGATCTGTAGCCTCTCAACAAAATTTGCCCTCAAAATGCTTCCTCCATGTACACAAAACTCTTCGTAATTTATTCACTCCACCATAACCAAGGCTGTCCTCACAACTGGCTCTACCCAGAGCACTGGGACCCAGCGCTCCCACCTTGGCCCTAACAGAGGGCACTGGATTGCCTTTATCTCCCGTGCTTGTACCATAGCTCCCCTGGGATTTCCATCCTTATTGGCCCAGCTCTTGGAGGGAAACTGGATATCAGCCTGCTGGCAGATGCTTCACAATCACCTTCCTGTGCAGTTTCAGAGGCAGTCCCCTGATGAGAGGCAGGCTCTATGCTGCTGCAGGGTTCAGGCAGGGCTGTAGCTGTAAGTTCAGCCCAGTGAGCAGCATTACTTGAGCTTGAGTACAGAAAGTAAAGATTGACACCACGTGGAAAAAACCATCCAGACAAACCAGGAAGTTTAATCTATTCCTGTTAGAGCAGGGCCTGTCTTTGCTGACAGGTCTTTTACCCCAGCAGGTTGATGTTTCAGCAGCAATGCTCTGTGCTCAACCAAATCGTCGCTCACAAGTCAAATCATCTTGTGTACAGCAGATGGAAACAGGCATTAGTGTGAACAGATCAGTGCAGGACTCCTGGTGCACAGATCCCCCTTGTCTTCAGGAGATAGCAATTGCAAGTCTATTTCTGCCAAATGGACTGTGAAAATCAATAGCCAACTCCATTTGCTAAATGACACTTGCAAGGGCTTGGCTAAGGAGATTCGGACTTGGGTGGCTGGTGCAAAACCAGCAGCAAGAGCTCTGTGGAAAGTCTGCCCCTTGCCACACGGTCGCCAGCAGGCAGCTTTGCAGCTTGGGAAGACATCAAAGTCATTGACCAAAGTCACCTGGAATGCTGCATCCAGCTCGGGAGCCCTCAGCACAGGACATGGAGCTGATGGAGCAGGTCCAGAGGAGGCCACAGAAATGATCAGGGCCTGGAGCACCTCTGCTAGGAGGACAGGCTGAGGGAGCTGGGAGAAGTCAATTTCAGCAACAATTCCTGTTCTGCTCTTATAGTCAGGCCTGTCATTCACCTACAGCTCCACCAGAATTCCCCTTGCCAGGGTATTCCTTAACAAACCCACATACAGGCATCTGTGAGGGGTTTTGTCACAAATCCTTTTGAATTGAGCAACCTGGCTGAAGCAATAGTGGCAGCATGAGCTGCTGCTTCACTGGGAGACTGGAATAAAGCTTTTAGCACGGAGGTGCTCAAATTAACCACTCAGTAAGGAATGCAAGGCTGCTTTCGAGGTGCAGCAGGGTGGCAGGACAGCCTGGGCAGGCTCTCTCAAATTCCCCATGAGGAAGGGATGGGGATGAACATTTCTGCAAGGCTGTTGTTCTGACTGATGCTGCAAGACCAGAGGAATAGAGGGCAGGCAAAGGCAGCTGGGGACAACCTCGTTCCTGCTGGCTTTCCAGCCAAGCAAGAAAGTAATTTTACAGACACTCCAAACAGTTTGATAAAACAACAAAACACAGAAGCCACAATTTAGCCTCAAGAGAGGTTGCAACTATTGTTTCTAATGCTGCGCACTGCACAATGGGGAGGAAGTGAGGGGTTTCTAGCGCGGATCAGCAGGACCAGAGCAGGGATTGTCCTCTTGCACTGGGCACCGGTGAGGCCACAGCTTGAGTAATGGGTCCAGTTTTGGACCCCTCATTCCAAGGACATTGAGGGGCTGGGGCAGGCCTAGAGCAGGGCAGTGAAGCTAGGGAAGGGTCTGGAGAACAGGGCTCAGAGGAGCAGCTGAGGGACCTGGTGGTGTTTAATGAAGAGGAGGCTAAGAGCAGATCTCATTGCTCGCCGCGGCTGCCATAAAGGCGGCTGGGGCTGGTCTCCCAAGGCACAAGAGGACAGGACAGCAGGAAACAGCCTCAAGCAGCGCAGGGGAGGTTCTGCAGCCTAACGCGGCGCTCCGGCCGCGCCGCACAGCCCGGGGGCTCCGCCTCGAGGCAGCCTCTCGCCCTCACGTCAGGGCAGGTGGCGTTTCCCGGGGAGCCTTCCTCCCCCGTGGCGCCTGTGGCCCGGAAGGGAAGCCCTGTCCCTCCTCCCCCTCCTCAGCTCCCAGGTGGCAGCAGCCATCTCCGCGCCTCGCGCCGCTCCGCTCCACCTGTGGCGCGGCCGCGGGGGGGCGCGAGGCGAGACCCTCCCGGCCCTGCCCGCCGCTCCCCGCCCGCCCGGGGCACGGCCGCCGCTTCCTCCCGCTCCGCAGCCCTGCGGCCGCGGCCCTGACGTCGCTTCCTTCCAACATGGCGAGGGCAGGTTGGTGCTGCAGCCGCCGCCGCTGCTGCCGCCGCCGCCACCGCTGCTGATGGAGGCGGCTGCCGGCCGGGCACGGCTCGGGGACTGAGCGCGTCGCGGTCGGCGCACACGGGCAGCGGCGGCAGGGGCAGGAAGAAGGAAGGAGAAAGCTTCGTTCCCTCTCCCTCCCTCCGCCGCGGGGTTGGCTGTCGCCGCCGCCCGGGCCCACCCCAGCCTCCCCGGGGGGAGCTGCCGAGCGGGCGTCGGGGACGCCGCGGCCCTCCCTTCGCGGGAGCCCTTCCCCCGCGCCTGCCTCGGGCCCGGCCCCGCGGCCTCGCCGCCTGCCCCGGCCCCTCGCAGCCCTCCCCCGGCGGGAGCGGCCGGTGCCCTGCTCTGCCTTTCTCTCCCCACCCCTCCGCCTCCTCTCCTGGCTCGTGCCCATGTATGAAGGGAAGAAGACGAAGAACATGTTCCTGACCCGGGCCCTGGAGAAGATCCTGGCCGACAAGGAGGTGAAGAAGGCGCATCACTCCCAGCTGCGCAAAGCCTGCGAGGTGGCCCTAGGTGAGCAGCGGGCAGGGGTCGGGGTGCGCGCCGGGGGCCC
The DNA here is from genome assembly GCA_033816785.1 of Picus viridis. Taxonomy (NCBI): domain Eukaryota; kingdom Metazoa; phylum Chordata; class Aves; order Piciformes; family Picidae; genus Picus; species Picus viridis. The sequence continues at coordinate 3,714,212 of CM066571.1, forward strand.
CTCCTCCATCGACTGGTGCGCGTTTGTGTTGTGGGGAGGGAGGAAGCCGGGGAGAAGGGGCGCCCCGGGGCCGCCCTGTGCCGGGAGGGGCTGGGGCAGGTGGGGCTGCGGCGCAGGTGTGCGGCGGAGCCGCTTTAGCTGCGCGAGGCTGGGGCTGGGTGCGCAGAGGCCGCGGCCTGCGCCGGGCTCGTTGCGCGGCCTCTGGCAGCGGCTGCGCCCCGGGCCCGGGGGGGAGCGGCGCTGCGTCCCCCCAGCCGAGAGCGGGCCCCGGACGAGAGCGGCCCCCGCCGCGCACTGACAGCGGCGGGGAGGGCGCTGCGGCGCCCGCCGGGCTCTCTCCTCCTCCTGCCGCTCGCAGGATGAATAGGCAGAGCCGGAGGAGCTGAGCGGAGCTGACCTGGAAGCAGACGGCCGGCGGGGAGGGAGCAGGTGACAGGCAGCGGTGCGGGGGGAGGACGCGGGGGTGGCGGAACGCGAGAGACAATAACAGCAGCAGGAGCTGGGAGCCCTTGCAGTCGGGACGCTGTCCTAAGGGAGGAGGGATAGGGTGGGCCAGGAGGCATTGGACTCGACGACCGGAAAGGACTCTGCTGTGTGCCAGGGGCAGCCTGAGCCGGGTGGCTGCTGATGGTGAAAGGAGCATCTTCCGTGCTCGGCGGGGCTGCTGCAGCACCGACAGGTGCGGGAGGGTTTGCTCCGGGCTGGGCAGGGGACTTGGGCTGTCAACATTCCCTCCAGAAGCTTCGTTGCATGCACATGTAGTGATAGGCAGCAAAAGGTGTCCCTGCCTGTGGCAGGGGGTTGGAACTAGATGGTCTTCCAGGTCCCTTCCAATCCAAACCACTCTGTGAAACCATGAAACAGGAGAACTCGGGCTTTACAGTTGTGGCATGATGAGCAGTGGCAGGGCTGGAACCGATGTGACAAAATATTGACGTGTTTACCCCTGGAGAAGGGCCTGCTCTATTTCAATAACACACGAATGGGCTCTCCCTCCCAGTCTTGTGCAATTGCTGCTGGGGTTGGAGATGGTATCTTGGTTTTGTACAGTAATGATGCTTGTTTACATTGATTTGTTTGAGGAGATAGTGAACTGAAACTTGCTTGGTTTGAAAAATGATTATCAAGTAGTTTCAACTTGTTCTCTTGTCATCCAGTTTATCTTTGATAGTAATTTCAATTAAAAAAACAAACCTTGTTTTCATTGTGAAAGGCCTTGGCAGTTGGAGGGGCAGAAGTGGCAGTGGTTCAACTACTTGTTTCTTTCTCAGTAATTCCGATTGGAAAAGTGTTTTCCTGCGGTGCTCACTTCTCACTGGAGTTGTGGGTGATAATCTGATGCCTCAGGCAGGTGGGATTAACCTTCCACCCCTTTGGTCTTTCTGTTAACTTTATTCTGTGTACTTGGGAGAGAAATAAAACAGAGCTTTATATTGTTAGTGTGAGACAAGCTGCTCTTGAAGTGTCTCAGAAACAATCACTCTGGGTTTTAGCTTGAGACTGACAAGTAGGCTTTGGAGAGTCGTTCAGAGGATCCATTTGTCATTTCTAATCCTGATGTATCTTTGTACAAACCTGTGCTGCTGCATTCCTTGAAGATTATGCTTCATCTGTTTCTGATTTGTGAGCTCTGAAGGAGAAAATCCCTACAGTATCCCTGCTCTGTTGCTGTGGCAGGCTGGCCTCTGGACAGAGGAGCCCCTTCTAGTATGACTATTTTTCTGGGCAGCCTTCTTGTAGCCCCTTCATATACTGGAAGGCTGCTCGAAGGTCAGCCTGGAGCCTTCTCTTCTCCAGGCTGAACAACCCCCAGGTGCTCCAGCCCCCTGATCGTCTTGGTAACCACCAGTTGCCTCAGGTGGGTGTCCTAAACATGTAATTTAGACCTCTAAATTGTTTACTTGCATAGCAGCTGCTCTTAATCTAGGTAGGGAACGAGTTTACCTTACTCTGCGTTATGTATGGTCCATAAAAGGCCTTGGCAGGGGTTGGGGTGGAAATCCTCAGCTGAATATCAAGTTTTTAATAGACTGAAGAAAAACTGTTAGTGCTTTGTGCCAGTGTGGGGTGTGCCTGGAAGGTGCTTTATAGAAGGGCCAAGCAGAGCAAAGCAGAATTCCCTGCTGGTGTAAAGGCTGCTAGTTCAGCTGCAGATCAGCTGCTCTTTGAAACAAGAACAGCAAACACTGTAAAAGGACACAGCTATGTTCCTGGTATGTACTTGAAAGCAAAGTGTGTGTGTGCTGCTTGGAATTCTGGAAGAGGGCTGAAACTGTGTCTCAAAAGGTTCTTCAGTGCTCCTTGGGCAAGTCTGCCATGCAGAGGTCCTGACGGACGAGGCAGCTCTCTGGAAAGTGGGAAGAAATTCTTCACTATGAGTGGCAGGATTCTGGAATGGATTGTCCAGAGAGGTTGTGGATGTCCCCTCTCTGGAGATGCTCAAGGCCAGGTTGGATAAGGCCTTGAGCAACTTGGGCTGGTCGAGAGGTGTCCCTTCCCATGGCAGGGGCTTGGATTAGATGATCTCTAAGGTCTCTTCCAGCCTCAGCCGTTCTATGCCGTCACCCCTTGTGCTGCCATTCCACACACATGAATGATGAAGCAGCAGGATATCATTCAGCACTGAACCTTGGTTTTCCTGAAAACAGGTACCACTGGCAGCAGGACTCACCTCAGAGTGACTGACCCAGAGCTGCCTCCACAGACTTGGCAATGGCCTGGCAAAGGCTCGCCAGCATAAATGCTTCTGTGTGTTTCATTTTCTTGGTCCCTCACCTCCATGGCTAATCATGCTCTGCTGTCAGAGGAAGCGAACAGTCAGGTCAGCAATTCATGTGCATGTTGTGACCTCTGGGTGCCTTGGGAAAAGACCTTCCTAAAGCAGCACAAACGGGTACAAATGCATTTTGAGGACCAGTGTTGGGTTACTCCTCTGGAGTCATTTTGCTGGAGAAGTGTTGGATGAGCTAAATTTGTCTTTTGGAGAATGCTGTTCTCAGCAGACTGCTTTCCATCCTTCATCAAAATTAGTTGTCATTTAGAGGCTAAAGCCCAGGATTTTTGGAGCCTCTCCTATGCTGCGTGAGGCGAGATCGAGATGGGCACTGTAGCATCGTCTGTGTGTGCTCTAGGCAGCTAGTTTCACTGTATACAAGTCGCCATTGTCCATACAGCATTTCTTTTCTGTTTGTAATTGTGAAACTGATTTAGAAGGAAGCCAGCAGGATAAATGGAGGCTTTTTGCTGGTGCAAACCAAGATGTGTATGTATTTAATAAACAAATAGTCCCCAGGAGTTGTAGCTGCCCTTCCCTGCTCTTGCTTTGCCAAGCTTGGCTTTAACTGTCAGGCTTGCAGGGTGGTTGGGGGCTCATCTACATCCACAAAGATGAAAGCTTGGCTTGGTAAACGTGATGTTGGTTGGCTCCTTAAACTGCTTTCCAGGTTGCTTTCTGTATTTGAGGTGTAAAGTAGCATAATGTTGAATTTATGGGGCTCATTCAGGAGAGGCTGTGCACAGTGGAAGGATCTCTTGTGTTGGATGTATGTAGAATGGCAGTGCTGAGGAGCTTTAATCTCCCTTGACAAAGGCAATGGTTGGCAGGGGGCACAGAAAAACTGTTGTAGAAAACAGGGTAGGCTGTGTTTGGGTTGGAAAGACTTTAGTGGAGAATGAGTATCAAATATTTGCTTTTTTGTCTTGGAGAGAAAAATCCTAGGTGGAACTTTGACTTCATCCTGGAACACAGCCTCAGTTCAAGCCTTTGATGTTTCTAAAGTGTTAACACTGATTTTCAGTATCTTCTGAAATTTAATTTTGAAGTTTAGGTTGGACATGAGGAACAATTTCTTCCCCCAAAGGGTTGTGCAGGCCTGGCCCAGGCTGCCCAGGGCAGTGGTGGAGTCCCCATCCCTGGAGGGGTTTCAGAGCTGTGGCGATGTGGTGCTGAGGGCCATGGGTTGGTGGTGCCCTGGCAGTGCCGGTTACAGGTTGGACTCCGTGATCTTAATGGACTGCAGCGGGGTGTTAAATAGAAATCCCTCTGCTGAGGGGAGGGTTAGTGAGGCTTGTTAGAAGGTGTAAGTGTAAAAGAGCTGCTAAAAACAGGCCTGTCCAGTCCCCAGGCTGGAAATTCCTGGCAGAACTCCCTCATTGATTTCTAATCAGTCTTAGGACACTGAGGAGATTGGAAAGGACTGGAAGACATCTGCTGCTGCACCATCATGGCTAGGAGGATGGAGAGGGTGACCTGGGTAATTACTGGGGTACTGGCCTCGTGGTGATCCCAGGCACGGCAGGGGAATGGCTGGTGCATGGTGGCAGGGAGAACAAAAAGGGCCCTCAGGGGAGACAGGTTTGAAAGTAAAAAGTCAGCCCTCTACCAGTTCAGGGTTTGGGGATAGATTAGAGGGGGGTTTCCCCACATCTTAGTCTTCTGTAGCTCCTGTGCTCTTCTGGGCTGAATTTCACATGACCAAAACAGCCATGCTGGTAGGAAAAGGCTTCGTTAAGATTTCATTTGAATGGATAAATATTGGCAGATTTTGGCATGTTTTGGGTTCTTGTTTTGCCCTGTTTTTCACATTGCTTCTTTCCACTCTCTCTATAGCCTTAGCTTTTAGGTGGCAGCCTTGGTGTTGGAGATTTTGTTTGGAGCCTTCTGGGTTTGGTTTGTAGATGTGGTGCTGAGGGACATGGCCAAGTGCTGAGTTAGCTGTTGGAGTCGATCAGACAAGACTCTTTCAGCCCAGCTGGTTCTGTGATTCTACGATTTTGTTTATTGTTCAGCCTGAAGTTTTACACTTCAGTTTTCACTGTGGCTGTGTTAGTAGATGGCGAAGTTTTAGCTGGGGAGCAGGAGCTCTGAACTTGAAGTCTTGAGGAGTCTGGGCTCTTGGTATGATCCTGGAATCACAGTATGGGTTGGGTTGGAAGAGACCTCAAAGCTCATCCAGTTCCAACCCCCTGCCATGGGCAGGGATACCTTCCACTAGCCCAGGCTGCTCAAGGCCTCACCCAGCCTGGCCTTGAACGTCTCCAGGGAGGGCACAGCTTTGGAGCTTGTGTAGGGCATGTGGAGGTTCTGCTGACTCTGTGCCTGACACAACTCCCAGTGCAGCATTCCCTGTTCAGCAGTGTGTGGGTTTTCTTGTCACTGAGATGTGTTTGAAGAGCAGCACAAATTAGAGAATGAAAAAAAACACAGCTCAAGAACCACAATTAAGTCTGTTGCTTCTGCTCAGGCACAGGGAGGCAAACAGTGGGCTGGGGTTGTTCTCTGATGTTGCAGATCTCCCTGTCACTCATCCTTCTAAACCAGTTTTGGCATTCAAGCAGAAGTTGTTTCAGAGATGTCTTACATCTGGCTGTGCTTTTCAGGAGCTGGCAGAAGGCTGGGTGCTTCCTCCTAAACTGCACATGGGAGAGTTTTATGTTGGAAATTCCTCTCTCTTGACTGAAACACAGACTTTGAGGGAACTGTCTGTGAAGCACCCTGACATTTTCAAATGAAGTGGTGTGGCCCTGGTTTGATTTCACTGGCAGCTCCCCATCCCATTTCCATTTTAAACCTGGTGCAAACTCCCTCAGAACTGTACTTGTAGTGCAGGGGAGAAGCACAGACTGATGGCAGTGTCCTCTGAGGATGGATTTTGCAGTGTGCAGAGCTAACCCAGGTGTGTGCCTGGCAGAGAGCTTGGCAGGGTCTGACTGTGTGCAGGGGGCAGGGTGGCTTCATTGCATGGAGCCAGGGTGCAGCAGCTGGCAGACAATCCCAGGGTTTCCTTCTGCAGCTCAGGAGAGCTGGAAGTGCAGAGTCTTAACTCACCTTGCCTGGTGGCCTGGGACATGTGCAGGAATGCTGTGCTGGAGCCTGTGAGAAAGGGGAGGGGATAAATTAGCCTCTGTTTTCGTTCTCCTGAAATGCAGCCAGAGCTTTGTAGCTGCTGTAAGGAGAGTTGCTAGCCTGGGACAGCTGCGTTTGCATCAGAGTTGGGGAGCTGGCTGCCTGAGAGGTTTGATTAACATTTTCTTCACCTGCAGTGAAATGAGACACTGAGGTGTTTTCCACTTGTGATTTAAGACATGGCACTTTATTTTGTGTGATTATGTGTGCATAATTAGGCACATAAATAGATCTTGAATGCTCAGGAATCTGGCTGTACAGAGAAATGTTCTTACTTGAAATTCTCGAATGCTGTGCTGGTTAGGGGTGTTTAGGGCAGCCTTAGCTTTGGGTCTTAGCTGCAGAAGAAGAGGAGACGAGCTTGATATTCATCCTTGGGTCTTGCATTGTGTTCTTAAGCTCAAGACAAAATTCTGTGAATTATTAATGCTGCCTTTACAGGCAAGGTTCAAAGATCACTTGGGCTGTTCTTGCTGTGATCACCTCCTTTCCCATAAAAGCAGAGGCTGCAGTCCTTGCTTGGTTCCTCTCCAGGCTTTTCAGTGGTGAGCTTGAGGCCGGTGGAATGGCACTGAAACGCTTCTTCCCTTTACTCCTTGGGTGATTGCTTCTTTTATGCTGCTTTGCAGGAGTTCACTTCATCACAACCCTTTATCCCACCCTCCAAACCAGACCTCAATGCTGCTCTCTGCAGCTGGACCAGAGGGAGGGCTGGCCAGGGTGAAATACCCTCGTAAGGAGAGGAAGGGCTTTACATCTGTTCTTTAAAGAACAATGAATGTAATTTTGAGGACCTCTTACAACAAACCTAAAGACTCTTGAACTATTTATTGCCCATATCTGTAGAAATTATAGGGTGTGTGTAACATGGAAATAAACCTCTGTGAAGCTTGTGCCTCTGGCAGTCCCTGCACCAACAGTTCATAACCAAGTTAATTAAAGCTTTCTGACCTCTGTACAGGTAGGGATGGCCAAGATACTGTTAGATACCAGTGACTTCAAATTACTGGTACTAATACTACTAATCAAGTGTATTAGATGTAACCTGGTAGAGGTTTGCACTGATCACAGATAGATTGCCTAGGAGCAGCCACAGAGTTAGGTGCTGGCTTCTGAAATTCCCTGATTTGCTCACAGCAGCTAGTTCAGATTAAATAGCCTTCCTTTGTTGTGGTTTACAACAGCATTTACGTAGTCGTGTGTCCCGAAATGCTCTTACAGAACGTGTAGGAGGGGCAGGCTCAGGGCAGCAGAAAGCTAACTACTGGTAAATAAGAGTTGTGTGGCTGTCTCATAGCTATGGAACCAGGTGGTGTGGTCACTGCAAGTACACTTTTTCACCCTGGTTCATGATGAACTCATGGATCCATGAGGTAGTGATTGGAGCACTGATGTTATCTGGATTCTGAGGTGGGGGACATGGTTTAGTGGTCACAGGCTGACAGACTCATTGACCTTGGAGGTTTTTTCCAGCCCGAGCACTCCTGTGGTTATCTAATGCTTCGGTGCGCAGTGGTGGAAGGAGCACTTCCCTCTAGCAGTGTGCAGCAAGGGTGGGGTTAACACAGTGGTGACTGCTTGAAGTAGGACCTGGTCTGCTGATGAGCATCTGAGGAGAAAGAGCTGTCATGTGAGGAGCTTTCAGTGAAGCAGGCTGAACTTCAAGAAATACTTCTTTGGGATGCCAACAGAAGATAGGAGACAGAAAAGTTTCCTTGTATGACTGCTGTATAGGCACTGTGCTGAGGGCAGCCTCTGCAGCGCTCACATCCTTGTGTCCATTCAGACATCTGCCTGAGCTGCTTCCTCTGGCAGAATCTAGTGCAGAGATGGGGACTTCAGCAGCAGTGTGATGGCTTTGAGAGCTTCCTTTGGGAGATCAGGGCTTCTGATTTCAAGCTGGAGTTTTCTGTTACAAATGCAGACTGTGGTTTGGAAGTTACAAAGTTGAGGTGGTTCTGAGGGGCATACCCGAGGCATCAAAACAATCATCAGCCCACACCTTTCTGGTGCCAAAGTCTGTAGTCTCCTGCCTATATCCCTGTCTCTGGAGATTTTCTTGTGATGCAGAGCTCCAGCAAGAGGGAAGGGACGCAAGGCTTCCTTAATTAGAAAGTCACCAGTAGCTAGCAGTGACCTTTAAAGTTTTGCTGTTTGGAATGGGTGAGAGGCTTGCAGTGTCATTTGGCTTTGCTTCTTGGGTTGTTTTATCCCTACTTGCAGATTGCTGTTGAAGTTAACTGCAGTGAGCAGGCTACTTACTGGGAAAGGTTGGGGTGATGTTGGTTGTTTCTTAAGGTATCCTGAACTCATAAGGGTCTTGTGTTTAAATCTGGAGTAAAGTTTCATTTCCAGCTTCTGAATTACCTTTTAACCTGTCCAGTTCCAAAAGGACAAGAAAACCCCCAACCAATTACAAGCAGAGATCTACAGCAGGTGTGTGCTGTGTTACAGAAGGATCTTTTAATTTGATTCTAGGTGTTGCTAGAACTTCCCTTGTCCTTGGTGCTCTCTAGGCTCTGGCAGTTCACAGTACAAGTTGCTTGGCAGAAAGGTTTGTGAAACCTCCTTATAGACACTGGAAATCTTAGAGCAAATGATTACTCCTGCTGTCAGGATGGGAATGGAAAGGCATGAAGGTGCTCTCTTTGCAGGCTGTAGGAAGAGTTAGTGCTCACACAGATCCCTCACTCTTGACTCTAGGTTGTGTTTTTAAAAGCACTGTTCTAGTAGCCAAAATAGACATGTGCTGTGAGCTAAATACGGCCTGGAACCCTCACTGTTGGGTGTTGGGACAGGAGGAATTGGTTTCCATGGGGCTGTTCTGCATAGGTATCACCACCTATTGAACACATCACCTGCTTCTGCCCGTGGAGGGGGCAGCAGGGGGAGGATTGCTTTGCTGAGCTGGGGCAGTGTGGAGCTTGAGCGACTCCCTGTCTGTAACAGCGGTTTGTGGTGGCTGGGTGCACTTGATGAAGTGTGGCATGAGGGTGCATCGTCCTTGCTCTGCACGTGTGCTTGCTCCTGGCAAACCAAACTTGCAAGGAGGACTGAGGCTGATGGAAGGGTTGTGTTCCACAGCCAGGTGCTCCAGGGTGGTGGGCTGTGTGAGTGGTGGATGTGTGGCTTTTGTGCCTGCTGCCAAACGAGGCAGAAACAAGGCTGAGGAACATAATGACTGTCTTGTTCTGCTGTAGCAGCCTGTCCCTGCCAGAAGGAGCACAAAGCAGTAGTAAAACATTTATTGCAGTCTTCAGTTGTCACCAACCAAGCAAATGACTGAGTGGAATGTAGCAGAAAATGAGAGATGTCCCAAATGGTTTGCTCAAGGGGTGGCTGTCACAGCCAAACGTGTGCTCGCCTGTGAGTGCCAGAAGCCTTCCACAATGGTCAACTGAAATCTTGGTGGCTTTGTAATGAGGATGCTGCTTTGATGGGCCAGGAATGAGGAGCTATAACCTGTGGAAGTCTACATTCCATAGCATTAATTATCTAGGTATGAATGTTGGCTGTGCTGCTCTTCACAGCAAGCTGAGTCATGCTCGGTAAAGAAATCAGCTGTGCTGACAGGTGACACTCAGTGAAGGAGCACTGAGCAGCTCTTGAGTCCTGCTCCAGCACCACCCAGGAGTTGGTTTAAGATGTATCCAGGGGAAAAAAGCCCAGTTTGAAGCTTATCCAAAGTTTGTATCAGCTTGTTGGGGTCAGGAGGTTCTAAAGGGTCTCCAGTCTGAAATTATTGAAGTGTTTGATAAGTATGGGCTCTGAGTAAGCTTTCATCCATGGGGAGGGGGGAAGTTGGGGTTGTGAATGATTCCATGGAAGTTCTGATTCCTTTGGCAGAAAGACAAGTCAGCAAACAGTGGAGGAAAACCGGCAGGAAGCTGCCACAGCACTTCATAAAGGGCTCAGGTACTTCATGTGGAGCTCTGCTCTCTTGCTGCATCCCGGAGACAGGGGCCTTAGACACCATGCTCTGGAGGTCAGCAGTGATGGCTGAAAGTGTGGAATATCTTCCAGAAAAGATCCAGCTGACTGTGCCACTTGCAGATGGATGGCAAAGGAAGTTTGTGAGCTCCTAAGTGGCACAGAGATGAAGAGAGAGTAATTGATGGCACTTGCTGGTGATGCAGAGCCGGATATCCTGTGAGGAGCTCAGCTCATTCCAAGCAAAGCAAGAGAGGATTCCCAGGAGCTGCAGTTGTTTGACAGTGCTGAAACCTGAGTGTGGCAAGAGTTGTCAGACCTGCAGGAGCAGCCCTGCTGCAGCAGCAGTAGTGTAAAGCCACAGCTGCTGTAGGAGGGGACTGCTGCAGCCTTCTTGCCCTGCTTTTCTCCTCTGCCCTTACTGAGACACATGCTGCTGGCTGCTGCTGGAGCAGAATGCAGGCTGGGATCAAGGGTTTCAGAAAAAAATGTCAGGCCTTGGCTTTTCCAGCCTGCGGGTTGGGGTTTGGGTTTGGCTTCTGGGTTTGTTCCCTGCTTCTCCAAGTTCAGATCTGGGGTAGGGCTGCTTGGGTCTTCAAGTTCTAGATTGGATCTGGGGTGTTGTTATGGAGATGTTGTGTGTGCACCTGCAGGTACAGAAGAGCCCTCACGTTTGTGAGAGCTGCAGCCTTAAATTCCTACCTTCTGCTGCGAGTCCAAAACTGCTCTGTTGTATGCAGTGCCCAAAAGGGGAAACATACGACCCCCTGGGTGCAAGTTAATTTCCCCAAGGTAGCAGCAGCAGAACTGAGGCTGCTTTCGACCTCTCTAAATTTCTGGGGGCAGCATGTCAAGCTGCTGTGTCAAAGGAAGAGTTATTGGTGATTCATCAGCTCTGGAGCTGGGCAGACACGTTGCACAAGCTGGGAGAGCAGAGCTGCTCTTGCGGGCAGGGCGAGCTGCAGCTCCGCTCCCTGATGCACTCCCTCCAGTGACCCAGGGACACTTAGGAAAGGGGTAGTGGGGAGGGGGCTGGAGGAACTGAGTCCCCCTCGATGCACCCTGCTGGGAATTCTGTCTCCCCTGATGTTTTTCACTCTGCTTTTGGGTTGCTGAATATGTTGAGAAGCTCACGTGTCCCATCTGCTGCGTCAGGGCAGTGCTGGAGGGGGACTCTGGGTGTCCTGAGTGAAGGAGCCCAGAGGAGCTGGAGGTGTTACATACTGTCTGACATCATTCAATCTTCTCATCCTTCAAGGCTTAGCTTCCCCCTCCCTATCCGTTTGAAGCTGAATTCACAGATTCCCAACCCTTCCTGGTGCAGTTTCCAGTGCTTCCAGGAGCTTCACCCCGGGAGGGGCTGTGAATCCAGAGCCTCCCTTCTGGGAAGCATTGCACTGATTAGAATCCTTGGTTCATGGAATTGGTCCCTGGTAATTAGTTTGGTTTTACCTTGTTATGGGGTTACATAGGTGGCAGCCATGAGTTTTGGCAAGAATCTGAGAAGTGTATTCCTGAGGCAGAGAGGCTGCTTCGGGTTTGGTCTTGAGTTGGTCTCCAAAGGCTTGCAGTGGCTTTTCAGTGCAGCATGGTGGTATTTTCATGAGGCAGCTGCTAAGCCTCTTGTTGTGTGCTGCTGATCTCTATACTCTGTACCCCTGAACTCAGTTGGTGAAATTGCTTTTTCTCCAAATTACAGTGATTCTGCCCTGAGTGACTGCGGCACAGCCTTTGATCAGACTCTTCTGGGGGTCTCTCTTAATTCCATGTTTTATCCTCTCCTATTCTTCAGCAAAGAAACAAAAGCCCTCCCTCAGCACCCATTTTCATGTTTCCATGTTGAATGTAATTTTCTGTTCTCTCTGTGATAATGAACACTCCATAGCTCCCCAGCTGGAGCAGGAATGCTAACAACGTAGTTCTGTTTTACTTGATATTATGGCATAGTTAGGTAAGCAGAGAGAAAGATGTCCTGAAGGAGATGATCTGTTTCAGGTATATAGGGGCTGTTGGCATAGGAACCAGGGGAATAACCCAGTCCTAACCAAGCTTCATGTGGGAATTAGACACACCCTGCAGTGTAATTAAGGTTTAAAGTATCCTTTCAATCAGATTAATGGAGCAAACAGTGAATTAGTTGGAGTTTGATCAGCATCATGGACTAGTTGAGACAGTGTTGTCCACAGCACCTGCTTGGCCCATTTTGACCTTGGTGCTCAGTTGTAATCCTACAGACTCTCTGCAATGACACTGCAGGTGAGCTGAGCTGGTTACTGGGTGTTAAAGGGAAAAGAATCTGGAAACTAGTTTGGTTTTCTCCTGCTGGAAGCTCTTTCCATCTTAGGACACTGCATGAGCAGTCTGAACCTTGGGGGCTCATCCAGTCCAAGCCCCTGCTCCAGCAGGGCACCCACAGCAGCTCACCCAGAAGCACAGTGCCCGGGGGGTGGAAGCTCTCCAGAGGAGGAAACTCCACAAGCTCTCTGGGCAGCCTGCTCCAGGGCTCCAGCAGCCTCACACCAAAGACGTTTGGCAGGGATTGCCTTTTCTCATTAAAACTCTGTCAGTGTTGTGGCTCAGCTGGCTTTGGCAAGGTGTTTATCTAGCAAGAGAGTTGTTAGCTACCTCTGCTATACTCTGGTTTTCTCTGATCATACCTGTTGGACTCCTGTGTGCTTCCTGCTGGCTGTGGCTGGTACATAACCATGAAATTGTGCTGTGATTAACTTGTGTCTTGGCCTGCAGAGCAGCAGAAGCAATCAGACAGCAAAGGAGATCAGGATTGCTGTGTTCTCAGGGGTAAAAGGAAAGTTTCAGTCAGCTCTCTGCCTCGTTCCTGTCGTGCTTCTCTGCCATTTACAATACTTTGGTCTCCTAAAATCCATTGTCAGCCACTGCAAGAACCTTTGTTTCATTTAGCAAGGGTTAGAAATTGCAGAGTTTCCCAGCCTGATGCAGTGCTGCTCAGAACAGCAGTACCATTGGAGTGTCACTTGGTGAAGCTCTTCCCTTGGAGCTGTACTGTGCTTCCCTCACTGACAGAAGATCCCTCTCTGATGTGAGCTGTTGTGACTGAGCCTGAAGACGATTTCCTGTAGCATTTTAAGGAGTAGTGATGATTGGTTAGCTATCAGTGGCACGATGAGGGCTCTGAGCAGCTCTGCCTGGGCTTTGTGGTTGATTTGGTAACCTTTGCAAGTTTACAAAGCAGAGACTTAACTCAGAGATGATCTGACACAGCAGGAAGACAACAGCAGGCTGAGTTTGGTAACATTCTCTTAGCTCAGGAACCAAACAAGTCGGTGCTAAGCAAAGCAGACCTCAGAGCATCCTGAGGATGAGAGTGCAAAGGTGGGGGGCAGAATAATGAAAGGTGTGACGATGCTGGGAGGAAGAGCTGCTTCCTGTTGGTCGGGAGTCTGTGCTCCAGCAAGCCGAGGGATGAAGCCTCATAACCTGGTAGGGAGCAGACATCCCCTTTGCTGACTGCCAGACTTGTGGCTGATAGCTGCTGAGGACTATTGGACACCTGGAATATGGAATTTGCTCATGGTTTGCCTGGCCCTGCAGCCAGGGCATGGGCAGAGTAGCAGCTCTTACAAAGCTGCTTAGGAAATTGTATTTGCTTCTTCAAGCCAGTCCTGGTTTGCCTACATAGTTCTGCTTTGGGATCATTCACAGCTAATCTTGTGTGTGTGGTTGTGATAGCCTTGCCATAACCCTGCCTTTGTTTCTTCTTGCAGAGGAAATCAAGGCTGAAACAGAAAAGCAGAGGTAAGTGGTGGCTCATTCTGGTGGGTGCTGGGGCTCTCGCCTTCCTAGTCTGTTTGCATACTTAATCTGCACTGGGGTGCCGGCTGGGCGCTCTCTGAAGAGCGTTTTTCAGTGTCTTTTGTGAGGCTGGTGCTGTTCGGAAAGGTGCTGCAGTGACTGGCTGTGAGGGTGCAAGGCACAGAGCCTGGGAGAAAGGCAGAAAATAGCTCCGAGGGAGCTGGCTGGTGCCTGGCCAGGGAGGGGGGAATTGGGGGTCAAGGTCAGGAAGGGTCATTGTGCTGAACTCCAGAGTAAGGGCTCCCTCCTCACGTTAATTTCTTGCTATTTCCTCCTTAACCACTGCGGTGCTGCTGGGTGTGTGATCATCACCTGCCCTGCTCTAACACTGTCGTTCTCTCCAGTCCCCCTCATGGAGAAGCAAAGCCTGGTTCCAGCACCCTTCCACCTGTGAAGTCCAAGACCAGCTTCATTGAAGCAGACAAATACTTCCTGCCGTTTGAGCTGGCCTGCCAGTCCCGGTGCCCCCGCATCGTCAGCACCTCTCTAGACTGTTTACAGGTCTGTACCGGGAGCAGCTCTGCCTGCCCAGACTGCTGCTCTGCAGGCCAGGTGCCACCGAAGCCACTGGCTTTCTGCTGCTTCACTTTGTTGCACAAACAACTCGCATCCCTTCCTCACAGTGGGTAGGAGTTGGGGGGCCTGAGAGATCCCCTAGGCCAACCATATTTGTGTCTGCATTGCCACAGCTCCATGCTTGGATCGGGCTGGTTAGGGCAAGAGACAGCAGCATGTTTTCATCTCTCTGATGTTCCAGGTGTGTGTCTCTGTGCTGAGCTGGCACAGCAGGTCCAGCATTATTAAATGCATTTGCTGCTATTTATCACCTTGGGGAGCCCCTGGAGCAGGTTGCCCAGAGAAGTTGTGGAGGCTTCAGCCCTTGCAGTGCTCTAGGCCAGGCTGGATGAAGCCTTGAGCAGCCTGGGCTGGTGGGAGGTGTCCCTGCCCATGGCAGGGGGTTGGAACTGGATGATCTTGAAGGTCCCTTCCAGCCCAACCTATTCTATGAATCTATGAACTCTTCAAACCAGAAGACTGCTAGCAGCTTAAACAGAAAGCATTTGCAGCTGCTTTGTCTGATTGTGTGCTGACTCCACTGGAAGCCTGGTGTGATGTGAGCTAGGCTTGAGAGTCCTAACTGCTCTTAACTGATGCAGAAAAGCTTTAGTGTTAAGCTTGCTGACAAACTTGGTATTGAATCCAGTGAAAACTGAATCAGTCTGGAAGGCAGTTAAAAAAAGCTCCTGGATGGGAATTGGGGTAGAATGCCCTGGTTTGGTTATTCCCTGCAAGTGAGAGCTACAGAGTGAATTTATTTATCATCATGAGAAGCTGACTTATTTTTGAAGCCTTTGTTTATGTACCTGGGTTTTTTTTCTTTCTCCACAGAAACTTATAGCATATGGACACTTGACAGGGAATGCTCCAGACAGCACAGCTCCAGGCAAAAAATTAATTGATAGAATTATTGAGACAATATGTGGCTGCTTTCAAGGCCCCCAGACAGACGAAGGGGTTCAGCTGCAGATAATAAAGGTAATGCAGTTAATGTTCCAGCACTTGCAGTGTGACAGCAGCAGGACACTGCTGCTTGATTGCTAATGTCATGGTGATTCTGCACTGTTTTCTGGCTCCTGTTTGAGAAGGGCACTTGTTAGCTTATGCTTCTTTCCCTGCTCTCCCCCACTGCTTTTTGGGTGCATTCCTGGCTGTGACCTCAAGTCTGGTGCACAGACCACTGGGTGAAACTTCATTTACAGCAGCTGAGTGGAGCTCTGTAATTGTGAGGAATTGCTGTCAAATAATCCTGCACTCCCAGTAGGGAAGATGGTAATTAAGCAGCAGATTTTGAAATCCAGTTTGGTATTACTTGATGAGATGCAATTAGACCTGGCAGTCAGCTGTTACCATGGCACTTCTCTGCTGCTGGGTCACACTCCTGCTTGGAGGAGGTCTGAGGCTTCTTTCCATAGCCTGTATAAGGGTTGCACAAATCAGTGTTTCTGGGGTGAGCTGTAGCAGCTTTGTGATTGCACCCATTAATGATGGGTGTTTGTTACAGGGAATGGCTGTGCCAGCTGACAGAAGTGAGGCACCAAGGGGAAATGACACCCTGTGGGCTCTGGGTGGCTGTGAGTGAGTGGTGAAAGGCAGCTGCAGGTAGCTGTGAGGGATGAGTGCTGGTTGTCTGCTGTGGCTGTGTTTGTAGCCTGGGGTGCCAGCCTGTCTTGCAGACTCTGTTGACTTGTTTCCTTCCAGAGAGGGCAGTTTGTTCTCCTCCTCCTTTTGGTAGCCCACACATAGCCTTTCCCATGCCCCTCCACTTCTCCAGTAGGTGATTGTTACATGTGGGTTATGCTGCTGTTGTGTTACCTTGCCCAGGCACTGAAGATGTCTTTTACCTTGCAGAGGGAAGCTCTTGTTGATCTGATCAGTGACAGAAGTCATTCTGTCTCCCTCTCCCTGTCATCCCTTCTCTCCCTGTGCTCTTGCTGCTCCCTGCCTGAGGGCTCTCTGGAAGGACCTGAAGTGCAGCTTGCAGTGTTTGCTCAGAGGTTTCCTTCCATGCCTAAAAAACAGCCAAGGGGAGGAGCAGAGTCAAGCAGGTGTTCTCTCTTTAAGCATCTCTCCTTGGCTCTGGCTGAAGAGTGGATGAAAACAGATGAGCTAAGTGTGACCAGGAGGAGTGGGAACTCAGCTGCAAGAAGCCTGGAGCAGCAAATCTTTGCCATGATGGAAAAGAGCAACTTAATGCTGTGATTCCATAGTCAGTAGCTCACTGTTCTGAACCCTGCAGAGGGCCATTTTTCTGTCCAGGTTTTGCTCCCAGCTGTTGTCCTGCCATGGCACCTCCTGGTGCTCTGAATCACCTGAAATCACTTCTGAAACAAATACACAAACCCCCATACATCAGAAAGCACCTGGGGATTTTTGCTTTGGTTTCAGCTGTGCTAATGTGTTGCCATTAAAGCAGCACAGGTGGCTTCATGCCCCAGAGCTGCTGCAAGGTGAGCAGTAAGTGCAGGGCCGGGGGAAGGCAGAACTTTTGTTCTTCCACCTCTCCAGGACCTGCATTGTTGCTGTGCTGCTTAGGTTGGGATTTTCTGATCCTGCTGGGCTGTGACAGTAGAGCAAGAGACATGGCATGGAGAGGTGAAGCAGGCATGAGTCATAGTCTGAGGATGCTTCTGAATCAAACTGAACATGAAAGGAGTTAGCAAAAGATCAAAGTTTAAAATGCTCATCAGTGCTAGCAGGGTTAGTAGCCAGTGAGGTTTGCTGTCTCAAGGGGCTGTAGGACCTCTGCAGCCACGTGGAGGTTTGTGGCTGGTGGATACCTGCAAGGGGATGCCCTGCAGGCAGGACTGATTCCTTGGCCAGCAAGAGAGGTGGCTGCTCAGGGAATTTGCATTACTGTGTGGGGATCTGGCTCTGTGTCTGCATAAACATTTCACTGCCTCCACAAGCTCTTACCAGGTGGTGTGAAAAGAAATGAGCTCAGGTAGTCACAACAAGCCTGGGGAAGAAACTTGGGCAATTCGGGCTGCTGAGGCAATTAGCAGAGCACAGAGTCAGTCTGGAGCCCTGTCACCTTTTCTCTGCCAGCAGGATTTATCTCCTGATACTAAAAAGTGGGGGGAAAATCCTCTAAGTTTTTACTGAACTGAGAAGGAAGCTAAAAGTGGACTTTGAAATGTTAAATTTGGGTGAATAAGAGTTTAACAAGGGGACAGAAGGTGACACAAAGGAATCACTTTGTGGATGACACAGCTGGAACAAAGAGGTGGAGATTGGATCCCCCTGCACCTTGTTGGTAGTGTCCCGAATGCTAGGCAGCAGGAGACCTCTTCCAAGGGAGAAATGGTGAGTGGTGCTTCAGCTGATGGACTGTGTGTGGCTGCCTGCTACTTTGTGGGGTTGGGAGAAAGAAATCTCAACTAAATCTGGCTGCTGACTGCACAGGCTCCAGGAGTGTTTGGGGAAAGCAGCTGCCTGTTTGTGCCTGGGCTCTGCTTGCCTGGCTGCATTTCAGGAGTGACTTGATTCTATCTTTTCCCAACCAGCACAGGCAAAGCTCTCCAAGGTCACTTTGGTGACAGGACTGGGGCAGCTTCCTGAACTTTTCCAGGCTTACTTGTTGTTGTGTGGAGAGGCAGACAGTAGCTTGACCAGAAGGGAAGAGTTTCTGCAGAGGGCAGCTACCCAAGGAGTGCTTAGGAGGGGTAGCTGCCCCACTGCCAACTGCCTAATGTTACACTTTTTGTTCTTCACCTTTAAACTTACTTGTGAAACACTTGGGACCCTTTGGGTTGTTCTGCAGACTGTAACAGCTGCTCTGTTGTCATCTTTTGTCTAGGAAATTGCAGGATGCCTTTTATTAACTACAAGTCTGATAACTCGGTTACTTCTTGCTGTTGTGTGCTCTGAAACATGAATTTCCGTGGTAGGTTGATTAAAACCACTAAGTGTTCCTGCTGTGTGTGGTGTTGTGATGCAGCTGCATGGGAGCACTTCATGAAACTTCAGTTCAAGGCAGTGTCCTTTGTATTTTCAAAAGAATCCAGTTCTGACATTTATTCATTTGCAGACTGATGGGCCAGAGAGGTTTGGGCAGCTCCAGCATGTCTGTGTGTTTTTGTTCAGGCTTTGCTCACTGCAGTAACGTCTCAGCACATCGAAATCCACGAAGGAACCGTGCTGCAGGCTGTGAGGACATGCTACAACATCTACCTAGCCAGCAAGAACCTCATCAACCAGACCACAGCCAAGGCCACTCTGACACAAATGCTGAATGTCATTTTTGCACGGATGGAGAATCAAGCAGTGAGTATCTCTACCCAAAACCCAGCCTTGAAGTCCAACCAGCTCTTGTCATCATGGAAGCTTTGGGCCTTTCCTAGCTTCTGGGAAAGGGAAAAACTATATCTGATATCTTATACTGGAGCTGTTGTGCTTTGCCCTCCGGGATGGGTGTAAAATGAGGTTTGAGGTGTGGGGGAGTGTTGGAGAGGATTTAAACTTCTGGTAGCGTCCCCTCTGTATTCAGTGGAAGCTTCTGTTGCCATAGTGTCAGGAAATGCCACACTGCCTGTCTGTGTTAGTGTTGTGTTGATGAGAAACACTGAAGCAATCCATGCTGCAAACAAAATAAATTAAACAACCCAAACAAACCCCAAAGGCCAGAAGGAGCCCACTGAGCTATCTGCTCAGACCTAGCACCCCAAAAGAGGCAGCAAAGGAAGCTTTAAGTGGAATAGTGAAAGGACTGAGACCATAGCAGCCAAAATAGCAGCCATGAAAAACACAAAACTTCAAACCCTGGGTCTGCAGGGCCAGAAAACCTCAAGGCATCAGCTGGAAGGACTCCTTGCTCTGGCTTGGCATTAGTGACTGTTGCTGTAATCCATTAGACAAGTTACAGAATTCTTCCCTTTCTGGGAGCTGCGGCTCCAGAAGCACAGAGCTGAACCAGCCTTTGTCTTACAGCTTTGTGTGGTGGTTTCTTCCTGAGGATCTTCTGCAGTGTTTTGGAAGTGCTGCTTGTTTCAGTTTGAACTCTTGGCTGTGGTTTTCCCCAGCAGCTTATTACTACTTTGGGGTTGGTTTTTGGTCTTTCTCTTGATACCACCTGCTTGTAGGATAACAGAACTTGTGAGGTCTCAAGTGATCACTTGAAAGCTCTCACAAAGAGTGATGTTTCTCCATGGTGTCCTTGTCACATCTCCTGGCTGAACCCCTTTACAGGGCCTGTACTGTGTAGTTTAGTTATCCCTCTTCCTCACTGAGGGTTGGTTAACTACAGTGTGGATTGTCCTGTGATAGGAGAATATGATGTGCAGTGATGCTAAGGATGGGGTTTCTGAACTGTTGGAGCCCTGGGAAGGCCCTGAGCAGGGCCAGCAGCTGCCCTCTATGTGAACTAATGTGCACAGCCTGTGTACAGCTCCCTGAGTCGTTCAGCTGGTGACATTCTTGGGTGACTGCAATGTTTTTGTAGCTTCAGGAAGCCAAACAGATGGAAAAGGAGAGGCACAGGCAGCAACACCATCTACAGCAGTCTCCAGTAAGCCATCATGAGCCTGAGTCACCTCAGCTGAGACACATCCCAGCACAGCCTGACCAGCTGTCCAAGGAGCAGGAGAGCGAGCTCGAGCACACCACAAACGACGTGGACAAGACCCTGCAGGAGGATCTGGAGGCAGAAAATGGATCTGATATTTCCAGTGCTGAGAACGAGCAGACAGAAGCTGACCAAGCCACAGCAGCAGACAGTAATCAGTGTCTATTTCTGTGGGAGGGAGGGAAGGAGAGGGGCTGTAAAAAGAAGGGCTGGAGGATTCTCTTGCTGCCCTCTCCCCACTGTGGAGCCAGGCAGATATTTTCAGGTGGCTGACTAATGCAGAATGCCTTTTGTCCCTGTCACCCCTGGGAAGCCTTTAGCCCATTGCTCTGTAGTCACTGTAGCAGATTCCTCTTTGTGCCTGTGTGATGTTATGAAGGTTTTTGAGAACAGCCTCTCAAACCCAGGACATTGTCAGTGTTTAATGCCTGTAAAAACCCAAACTTGCTGTGTCTCACTGGCACAGGGCTGTGCATTAATCACCATCTAGAGGCTAAACACTGCAGGGCTTTTATTCTGCAGATACTGTTTCCAGGGCCTTCAAAGATGCCCTTTTTAAAACACACTCTCCTATTAATAGATCTGGAATTGAATTCTTAAATGCAATTAAAGCATCTCCCTTGTTTCTGAGTCTCTTGCTAACACTTGTTTGGGTTTGTGTTTTCTTTCTGAAGCTCTTTCTAAAGCTGATGGAGGAGCATATGATGGAGACAGCAACGAGTGTGAGGAGAAGGCACAAGAAATTGTGGAGAGCATTGTGCAGGAAATGGTGAACATAGTGGTTGGAGGTACTCTGGCACTGACTGTGTTCTGCTTCTTGACCTCATTTGGTTTTCACCAATTCACCCCAGCAAAGCAAGGATCTGGAGCTGCTGGAGTAGGTCCAGAGGAGCCATGAAGATGCTCAGAGGGCTGGAGAACCTCACCTGTGAGGACAGGCTGGGAGAGTTGGGGCTGTTCAGCCTGGAGAAGAGAAGTCTGCAGGGAGAGCTTAGAGCAGCTTCCAGTACCCAAAGGGAGCTACAGGAGATCTGGGAAGGGACTTTTACAAAGGCTTGTAATGATAGGATGAGGAGGAATGTATTGAAGCTTGAGGAGGACAGATTGAGACTGGAAGAAATTGTTTACAGTGAGGGTGGGGAGACACTGGAACAGGTTGCCCAGGGAGGTTGTGGCTACCCCTCTCTGGAGGTGTTCAAGGGCAGCCTGGATGAGGCCTTCAGCAACCTGGGTGGGAGGTGTCCCTGCCCATGTCAGGGCGGTGGAGTAAGTGATCTTTTGGGTCCCTTCCAGCCCAACCTATTCTAGGAGTCTATGAATATTTAACCAAAAATGTCCTTATTTGCATGCTGAAGGAAACAGTCTCACTTGTCTGACCTGAGCTGTGCGTTATTCAGCAGCAAAATGGCCAGGACTGAGGCATGAATTCACACTGCCTCTGCTGGAGATGAATGTTCTGTTCAAAACAGATTCTTGGGTTGGTCTTTGTTCTGGTTTGTTTCCAGGTGAACTCTCCCCTAACAGGGCTGTCTCTGCTGGCAAGTGTACATCAAAGCAGTGACTTCTTTTCCCCCTCAATACTTCTTGAAAACTTGGTAGAGTAAAGAGCCTGGAAATATAAAATGAAGTCCTTTTTTAACTGGTGGTTTTCATTAGTGGGAATGCAGAGGGCTTGGCATTTTTCAGCTCCATAGTGCCAGGTAACTGCTGCCTTCAGAGCCTCTACTGTGCTTGCTTATGACTGGTCTAGCATGTCAAGGGGAGATTTGAAAGCTCTTCTGAGTTTGCCTTCTGCTGTAACACTTGTGTTCTAACTGTGGGTCTTTGTCTGGCAGATGTGGAGGGCACTGCTGACAGCGCAGGTGGTGATGGCACCACCTTAGAGGACGGCAGTGACAGCGAGAACATTCAGGCCAACGGAATTCCAGGGACTCCAATCTCTGTTGCTTACACACCATCCTTACCTGATGACAGGCTTTCTGTCTCTTCCAATGATACTCAGGTACAGCTGAACGTTCACAAACACTGAGGAGAGGGCTGGCACTGCTCACATTTGCCTGGTGAAGGCTCCAGGGAGACCTTAGAGAGGCTTGCCAGTACCTGAAGGGGGCTACAGCAGAGCTGGGCAGGGACTTTTGACAAGGGCTTGGAGTGACAGGATGAGGGGGAATGGATTGAAGCTTGAAGAGGGCAGATTGAGACTGGAGATCAGGAAGAAATTCTTGACGGTGGGGGTGGGGAGACACTGGGACAGGCTGCCCAGGGAGGCTGTGGATGGCCTCTCCCTTGGAGGTGTTCAAGGCCAGGTTGGATGCACCATAGAATTTGTACCAAAGGTCTCCTGCCACTGTCAGCACTCTGTTAAGATGTCAGCTTGGGTGTTTTTTAAGCTGCTTATTGACTGGACATGGCTGAAGGCAATCCACTGCAAGCTTCCTTCTTCAAACCTGCCCTCCCTGGTTTGGTTACAGCCTTTAGCTCTTACTCCTGAGGGGGCAGCTTGGCTTTGTTCTTTTTAACTAGGCTGCAGAATATTGTGGTTTGGTTTGGTCTTGAGAGTGCAGAGCTGCAGAGCCTCGGGTGTGTCTGTGTAATTGTGAACTCTTGTTGCTAGGAGGTGGGGATTGCCCTGCACACCCTGCTAATGCAGAATGGAATACTGAAATATGTTAACTTCTTTAGGAATCTGGAAATTCTTCAGGACCTACTCCTGGTGCTAAGTTTTCCCACATTTTACAAAAGGATGCCTTCCTTGTATTCAGGTCACTGTGTAAACTCTCCATGAAGCCCCTGTCAGATGGACCACCAGATCCAAAGTGAGTAGAATTAAGGGCTACCCTAATGAATCTGTTTGAATTTCAAATGGAATCAGTATTTGTGGGAGAACTCTGTTGTGGAAACAAACATGGGAGGGTAAAAAGAACCTGGAGACTGCAGAGCACTTTTGTCTTTCCGTGCGTTGTGTGTGTTAAATGAAAGTCACTGCCTCTACCCAGCTACCTGTTCAGATGCTTCCTAACACCTCTGCAGCCTCCAAGTACAGCATCTTCCTCCCAGATGCTCTTGATGATGCTTTTCAGAAGGGCTTTAATGACCTTCAGGTATTTTGGGGCTGGGTAATGCAGCTCTGCTGCTAGGTAATAACCTCAGTTCCTAACTGTTGCTCTTCAATCCCCACCATTTCTCCCATCTCTTGCTCACTGCACATCTGCTCCATGTACCCAATGCTGTTTCTCTGTACATGCTCCTCACGTGGAGCTGACCCTGGTCATGATCCATTCCTGAGGGTGCTTCATTCTTTTGCACAACGTGGATGCTTTTGACAGCCTCCTTAGTCAAATGAGTGATTTAAAGACAAAGTCTTTCTTTGGCTGGTTTGGAAGTCTTCTGCTCTGACTGAAGACACTAAGCTTTCAGTTTGGCTTAGAGAGTTTTGTTGTATTCAAACCAAAGCCGCCTCCTCTAGATGGTTGCCAGTATTAGTTGGGAGTGTTAGCAAAGAGCTTTGCTTTCCTGCTCTTGCACAGCATCTCTGTGCATCTTAGGAACACATTAGGAACAGCTGACTGCTGTTCATTTTCCAGTGATATTAAAACTGTAGTGTGACTTCTGGTGAGTCAAAGGCTCAGTGTTCAAATTAGTATTCAAAATCAAATCAGCTTTACTGTCCCAAGGTCTGACTTACAGCAGGTCACTGAAAGACACTTCAATCGCCAATCTGTGCTGTGGATTTAATAAGCTGGGGAAAAATGTGATGTGGTGGGAAGGGCTTTGAAGGGTTAGCCCAGAACCATTCTCCAATTTAGCAGTGTGGAAGGTCAGGACATTCAGTAGTGAAGAGTGAGACATGAGGGATTTTCTCTCACTGTTTCTGAGAATGAGTCTTCCAGGAAATGCCACGAGAATCCTGGGGGTTTAGTCAGGTCTCTGAGGCTAAGCCTGGCCTTTTATTAAAGGCTTTAATGGCTTCACTCCCTCTGGAAGAGCAGCAAGAGCTGTTGAGGTACTTGGAGCATCTCCTCTGGATCCATGGAGTCCTTGACATTTATATTGGGCTGAGGAGAGTCTCCAGATAGAGCAAACTGGAGGAAACAGCATTTAGGGTAACAAGAATGAGCTGCAAAGGCATTTGAAGATGTCCTGTGGTTGGAGAAGTGCCTGGGGTGCTGAGGCATTGCTGGCTTTTTGAGCTATTGCAAACCTGCTGTGATGGGAAGAGGAGGAGGAGGAGGAGGTGGAGAGTATCTTGAAAAGCCTTGGCTGCCTCTTGGAACATCAGCTGGCCAGGGAAGGAGCTGGGAAGGCTTCAGTGAAAGTCTGGTGAAGGTGTAGGTAACTGCACTGCAGCTTTCTCCTACAAGGACAAGACAGGGAGGTGAGACCAGGGTTATGCTTCCCAGGACCCTGTGCAGGAACCTTTAGCTCCTTCTTCCCTGGAATGAAATAAAATAGAGGGGACATGTCTTGAAGATTCACTTAGCAGATTAGAGTCCTTAAGCCTGTTTTAAGTTGTGGGCTTTGCACAGCATGCAGAATTGGTAGGGCCTCAGCTGTGGGCTGGCAGCTGGGGGAAGCAGGCAATGATTGAGATCCTCTGCAGATGTGGATTCCACATCTCGGAGCAAAGTGCTGTCTGCACTCGATACAGCCCCCAAGCCTTTTGCATCAGAGGAGGTTGGAATGGTTGCAGTGTCCACAGCCTGGGCTTTTCTTGAGGAACTTCCCAGACAGCTGGTTTGGGCCATTTCATCTGCTTGATGTGCTCCTCACAGGCTGGGCTGTCCTTGTTCCTTCTGTTTCATAACTGTCCTCTGCCTGCGGGTGGCTGTGCCATGGAACCTGTGGACTGCCTTGCTGGGAAAGCTATTTGTGCCCGCACCTGCCTCAGAAGAGCTGCAGCCTCCTGCAGATGGGCAGAGGTTGGGGGGGGAACCTCAGGAGTCTGAGGAGAGAATGGTGCCACCCAGACTGCTGCTTAAAGTGCAGTGGATTTCCATAGCTGCAGATCTCCTCCTGTGGGGCTGTTTGGTTCTGTTGTGTTAAAGCATAAGTAGCAGCACTGTTCTGACTTGGGTCCTAACTTCAGTCTGACAGCAGAGTGATGCTGCTGTGGAGCACTTGGCAGCACTGACTTTGATATTGCCATGTTTGAAATAGGCACATTCTGTGTCCTAGCTGCTCTTGGAGCACTGTGAAAAGAGCTGGTCCTGTGGGGAGGAGGGTTGTCAGGCAGTGCAGCCTGACTTGATGCTCCTTCTGCTTCCATCCTGGTGGAAACAGAGGAGAAAGAGGAATTCCCACCTCTGCATAGTCAGGGTTTGGATGTGGACTGGGTGCTTGAGATGTGATCTTCCCAAGATCCTTTCAAAGGAAGGAATGCTGCCTGCATCCTCTGGCCAGGGGCTTGCTGCTCTGCCCTGGAGGAGAGGAACTGGCAAGGGTTATTCTTGGCTGGAGAGTGACCGCTTCAGCCTACCCCATCAACATCTCTTAGTGACTTTGCACAGCGGGCTGTGTCACACTGGGGTTTGTTTCATGAGCACATGGCCAGGTCCCTGTGGTGTGCACTGGCTTTCACTCAGGGTTTGGCTCCTCGTGGCTGATCTGCTGCCTTCTCTCGCTCTAGATCTCACGAGCTGCGGTCCAAGATCCTCTCGCTGCAGCTGCTGCTGTCCATCCTGCAGAATGCAGGCCCTGTCTTCAGGACTAATGAGATGTTCATTAATGCTATTAAGCAGTACCTTTGTGTGTTGCACTGTCAAAGAATGGAGTCTCCTCGGTTCCAGAAGTTTTTGAGCTTTCCCTGTCCATATTCCTCACTCTCCTCTCAAACTTCAAGACTCATCTAAAGATGCAGATCGAGGTAGGTGCCATCAGCTCACCTCCCCTTTGGCACCTGGCCCTCTGGGGAGTCACTAGGAATGCTGAAGCCTGCAGGTTGCCCCTTGAGTCTGCAGGCTGTGTGTGAAAAGACTGAGGCCATGTTGCAGCTGTGAGGACTTGAACTGAGGGATTTCTTTATCTGTGGCTTCCATTGTGTGAGCTGATGTGTTGTGGCAGCTCTGGGGGAAGAGCCTCAGTTCGCCAGTGCCATGTCAGAAGGGGTTTGTGTTCTGATCACTTCTCAGGTTGTGCTGATGCCTGCTTGGGGAGGAAACAGTGGGATTTCCAGTACCATAACTTGGACAGAAATCCAGCCTTGGTGAGGGATTGACTGTGCCTTGGAAACAGGATGTGTTTGGGAGACTTTGAGGACAAGCTGTGTGCTCCACAAGGCTGTAGCACATGTGCAGTGTTCAGCACAGCAGACAGGGCTGAGCTGCTCCCGCGGCGTGCTGGACTCGCCCAGTGCTCACACAGCTCACGAGCTGCTGTGGAGGCTGCCAATGCACCACAGCCTGGCTGCCATCACTGCCAGCCTTGCCCCAGACAGGAAATGAAGGCACAGCTGAGGAAAACTGGCCATAGGCTACCCTGCACTGTTAGAGGAGCTTCTGGAACATGCTGAATTGGGAGCATCCCCACATAGCAGGGCTGCAGTTCCTCCTCACAAACATGCAAGCATCCATCAGTGACAACCCCAGGGACAGCAGTTGCTAGAAACTTCTCTTTTTCCTGCTTGTGAGCTCAGAATTCCTCTCCTTCAGCTGCTGATCCTAAAGGTTATTCAGAAGGTGTGGGTGAAGTAGCTAACTTCAGATGCAGCTTGTGTCTTGGAGCTGCAAGCAGAGCCATATGCTCTCATGTCTGCTCTGCAGAATCTCTGTATTTTGGGCTTGGGGCTGCATTCTTCATCTGGGAGAGGAATGTTTGGCAGCTTTTTCAAATCATAGGTTGAGGTTCTGCTGGAAGTGACCCTCCCCTTGTCCTTTGGCTTGACTATTCAGCTAACACTACCCTCTGACAGCTCAAATTGAGTCATACTTTGATTCCATTTCACTGGATTTCTAAGTGGGTCAATGAATATATTTGCAGGCAATGAAATCCTGGCTCTCAGGGGATTTGGGGTTGTAATTTAGCTGTGCTCACCACTACCACCCTTTCACAGCTGTGAATAAAGGAGCTTAAAACCCTTAGTTTTAGTGAACCAAACCAGATATTTAGCTTTTTTCTGCTTTACTTTCCCACTATAGCAGGGAGAAAGCCTGAGCTGTGCCATGAGTTGCAGTAACACAGTGCTGCCATTTTTACATCTCTGAAATGTAAACTGTGCAGCTCTGAGGAGCTGCTCATTCCAAATCTGCTTGTCCAGAGCTGGCACCAGAGCAGGAACCCAGCTCTGTCTCAGAGGGATCTCCAGAGCATGCAGCCCCTCCAGCTCCTTGCTCTTCTAGCTTAGAATTCTGGTTGAATTTTTATGCTTGAAACTTTCCTCTGCTCCATCAGTGACCTCCACAGCATTCCTGGATCTCCTGGTTTTGTGTGATCGGAATACAAACTTGAGTTGCTCAGCTGGGCAGAACTCCACAGCTCATTGAAGTGATCATTCAGATTCCTAATTCAAATGAGTCAAGCACAAGTTGTTTCCTCTTACCTTCCTTTTTGCCCCTTCTCTCCTGTGCCTGCTGTTGGAGTACTGGCCGTTCAAGTTAGTGTCTGTGTCTGTAGTGGATATTCATGAGTGTTTTTTCTCCCTCTCCCTGGAATGTTTGTTAGGTTTTCTTCAAAGAAATCTTCCTGTATATCCTGGAGACCTCAACTAGCTCCTTTGATCACAAGTGGATGGTGATCCAAACGCTGACAAGGATCTGTGCAGGTACTAAGGGCCCTTTGGCTCTGGTTCTTACAGTTCTGCGCTAAAGACCAGAGCTGGCCTTGCCTTTCACTGAGGATCATTTCATTGTGGAGCCTCCTTCTCTGGAGAGATTCCAAACCCACCTGGCCATTGTGAGCCTGGGTGACCCTGCTTTAGCGGGGGTGGCACTGGGTGGTCTCCAGAGGTCCCTTCTGACCTCTGCTATTCTGTGGTCTGCTTTTTGACCGAGGTCGACCATGTCCCTTCGTTTGCAGATGCCCAAAGTGTGGTGGACATCTATGTGAACTATGACTGTGATTTAAATGCAGCTAATATATTTGAAAGGCTGGTTAATGACCTCTCAAAGATTGCCCAAGGAAGGGGTAGCCAAGAGCTTGGCATGTCCAATGTCCAGGTAAAATTCCCCCCTCACCTTCACGTTTCTTGGCGCGATAGGTTGAGCCTCAGCTCTCCACACCACTGATGCATTGCTTTTGAAATCTTTTCCAGGAATTAAGTTTGAGGAAAAAAGGATTGGAATGCTTGGTGTCAATCCTGAAGTGCATGGTGGAGTGGAGTAAGGATCAGTATGTGAACCCCAATTCTCAGACAACACTTGGTAAGACACAAAATGGATCTGTCCTGGCTTCAGTAAAGAGGTGCTGCAGCAGTTTAGTGTCCCCTGATAGTGTCCTGAGAGAGAGAGAGAAAGACAACTAACTGCTACAGAAAAAAGCTAAGTTGTCTGGTCTTAATTGTTTGAATTCCTAGAAAGAATCCTCCTTGCTGTGTTGGAGGTTGTGTTGCTGTTTTCCCAACCAAACCAAAAGCAGAATACTCATAGCAAAACAGACTTGGTGACTTGGAGAGGCCTTCAGAGAGGAGCTGCAGAATAACCTGTGGGTTTAATGTCTGTTCAGTGTATTTTATGTCACCCTTTCCAATCGATAGGCCAAGAAAAACCCACAGAACAGGAGAGCAATGAGACCAAGCACCCGGAGACAATTAACAGATATGGAAGCTTGAACTCCTTGGACTCCACAGCTTCCTCAGGAATTGGCAGCTACAGCACACAGATGTCTGGCACCGACAACCCAGAGCAGTTTGAAGTCCTAAAGCAACAAAAGGAAATAATAGAACAAGGAATTGACTTGTGAGTGCCCTTCTCTCACCTGTGGGAGGGTGGATTCTGTGGAGATTGCTGGGTGTTTCCTCCTCCTCCTCACAGATGCTCACCTTGTGTAAGGAAAACACAAGGATGTCACAGCACTTGGCTCTGGTGAATGGTGTCCCCTTTGGAGCCTGTTACCAGGGCTTTATGTTCACCTAATTCCTCACAGCTACAGGATGAGTACTCTGAATGTTGGCTCTTTTTTCTCCAGACCTGCCTGAGTAGAGAGAAGATTTTTGTATTTGGATGAGGTTTGTGGTCAGTTGGATGTGCTCTGGTTTAGGGCACACTTTGCTGATGGAAGTGCTGCTGTGCTTAAGCTGCTGCTTCCTTCTCATTAACCTGCCATAGTTAGGAGGATAATAAATTTCTCAGTGCAGTCTGACATGCATCTTCTGCCTGACTTCAGCCTTGTCACATAACCCTCTTGCTGAGGTCACTTCATGCAGAGATGAGTTTGTTGTTGTACAGCTCTCAGCCTGTGAACAAACCTATCTCAGTCCTTCAGGGCTCAGTGTCTGTGTTGCCTGGTTCTGTGTCCTGTCCATGTCCATCCTTGCAGGCAGCTCATGCATTTCTTGGCTGTTTCACACAGGCTGAACTAGAAGGCTTCAGAATGTAGTTGTTCCTTCCCAAGCCAAGACTTTGTTTCTGTGGAATAGTTTTTTCCTCACAAGTGCCAGAGTAAATGATAGTAGTGTTCAGCTCTCTGTACTGGGAGCTGCTTGGAGGCCATGCTGGCAGTGATGGAGCAAAGAGGAACAGGAGGCTGCTTCCAGGGGAAATAAAACCCCATAAAATCATGCAGTGATAAGGGCAATAGTCAAGGAAGGGAATAGCTCATTCCTGTCTGCACATGTGGTTCAATATAGCAAACATATTTAGTAGGTAGATTTTCAATACCTGGTCCAAAAATCATTGAATCTTTTTACTGCAGGCTTTGTGCATGGGTCCAAAAGGGCTAACTCTCCTGATCTCACTTGTACAGATTCAACAAGAAACCAAAGAGGGGGATTCAGTACCTGCAAGAGCAAGGAATGCTTGGCACTACTCCTGAAGACATTGCTCAGTTCTTGCATCAAGAGGAAAGATTAGATTCAGTAAGAAAGCTGCTTTCCTGGTGCTTGTTTCTGCTCCCCTGATGTTGTTGCAGTAATTGCAAGCTACCTGCTGGTGGTTTGAAGTGTCTGACATTGGTGTACAGTGAGGAAGAGGAAACCTCTTAGAAATCTGTGAGCTCAAGGAATTTGGAGTATGCATTAGAGCTGTACTCAGTGAAGTGTAAAGGAAAAGTCTGACCTACTTGAGCTGGCTCACAGCTTGTTCTTGGTTACCAGTGCAGCTAGAAGCAGCTCACTAAACTCAGTCCAGCAAGGGACTGCCAGAAGTGACTGTCCTGCAGCTAGCAGTAACCTGGTACAGCCACATGAGAAGCATTTTCTACTGCTTCCCAAAGGAGTTACTTAATCTAGGTTAGTTCTTTGGCTTTAGTTACACTTAGCAGCTGTTGCTGGACTTGGGAGGGTCCTGCAGTATCTGGCTGAGGAGGGTGGGAGTGTCTCATGTTGGTGTTGTCATGAAGAACTTGGCCTTCTGAGCCAGCAGTGTGCACCATCCTGCTTAGCAGCCAGCCCCACTGCTCTCTGAGGAGAGGCTGGCGTATGGCCGTGTTCCCAGCATGGCTGAAGTCCTGAATCTCAGTTGTGAGACTGAAAATCAGCCTCCAAAACACCTTTTTACCTCAGTTTGCATTTACAGGCATCCTTACCAGAATGCACAGGAATTTTGCTGTGCTGTGTTGCATTGACAGTGATCAGCTCAGAGCAGCAGCTGCTTGCACCTGAGCATCTCCTGTATCTGTTGCAGATCTGTACTGCAGTGGGAATGAAGCTGAGTTTACTAAGCTTTGGATTCCTACTGTGAGTTTCCCAACTGCAAAGATCATTCCAGCAGAGAAAAATCAATCACTGGTAATGCTAAGCAGTGGAAAGGAGGCAGGTGGAAGCATCCAGGAGCATTGTGATGCAGTATGAGGCCAAAATGCTGTGCTTGAGAGGAGAGGCAGGACTGTGTCTGAGCTGACCGCGTGCAGGCAGTGTGGCTCCGTGCGTCTTGCCTGGCTTTGTCCCAGGCTCAGTGCAGTAATTTGGCTTCTCTGTTCTGGGTGCAGACTCAGGTTGGGGAGTTCCTGGGAGACAATGACAAGTTCAACAAGGAGGTGATGTATGCCTACGTGGACCAGCACGACTTCTCGGCCAAGGACTTCGTCTCGGCCCTGCGCATGTTCCTGGAGGGCTTCCGCCTGCCGGGGGAGGCGCAGAAGATCGATCGCCTGATGGAGAAGTTTGCTGCTAGATACTTGGAATGTAACCAAGGGTGAGCCATGCTTTGTCCCCACAGCTCTGGGGAGCTCAGAGGAACTGACAAGTCCTGATCTGTTACATTTGCTCTTTCTCTCCTCCTCCCCTCCAGGCAAACTCTTTTTGCCAGTGCAGACACTGCCTATGTTTTAGCCTACTCGATTATCATGCTGACGACAGATCTGCACAGCCCACAGGTGAGCTGCTGGGAGAACATTTGGGTAGTCCACAGGCATCTCACCTCACAGATTCATAGAACAGTTTGGGTTGGAAGAGACCTTCAAGATCATCCAGTTTCACTCCCCTGCCATGGGCAGGGACACCTCCCACCAGCCCAGGTTGCTCAAGGCCTCATCCAGTCTGGCCCTGAACATCTCCAGAGAGGGGACATCCCCAGCCTCTCTGGACAACCTGTTCCAGTGTCTCCCCGCTCTGTGTCAAGAATGTCTTGCTAATCTCCAGTCTCAACCTCTCCCAGCTCAAAGCCATTGTCGCTCGTCCCGTCGCTACAAGCCCTTGTAAACAGTCCCTCTCTAGCTGCCTTTTAGACCCCCTTCAGGTACTGGAAGGCTGCTCTGAGGTCTCCCTGGAGCCTTCTCTTCCCCAGGCTGAACAGCCTCAACCCTCCCAGCCTGTCCCCATAGGGGAGGTTCTCCAGCCTAATGCCCAGGTGGCCTTGGCTTGGTTTGTAGATGTGACAGTGTAGTGTTGCATGTGTTGGACACTTGTCTCCTGCATCAGCAGGTTTGACCTTCGTGGTAACTTTGCATTTGTTGGGGACTGGGAGTTTCTTGCTAACTGCTGTGGACATGCCCTCTCTGATGGTGTTGATAGCTTCTTTCTGGCTTTCAGGTCAAGAATAAAATGACGAAAGAGCAGTATATTAAAATGAACAGAGGTATCAATGACAGCAAAGATCTCCCTGAAGAGTATTTGTCTGCAATCTATAATGAAATAGCTGGCAAGAAGATTTCCATGAAGGAAACAAAGGAATTAACAATACCAACCAAATCCACCAAGCAAAGTGAGTAGCTGCCGTGTCAGCTTGCTTCCAGCTGTGGGCTTTTCAGCTTCACAAAGCTGTCCCCTTTTAGGGTGAGATGAGTGAAGTGAGCACCACTGCACTAGAAGGGGGTCCTCACTTCCAGTTTCTTAACACAAAGGCAAGGTTCTGCCTCAGACCTGTGCTAGATGCAGCTGCTGCTTTTCACAGCTCTGTGCATCTGAGCTCCTGGTGCTGCACTGACCATGGAGAGAGCAAGTTTTGCTCAGCAGCAGAGGGAAATGCACCTGAAGGCTTTATGGAGTGAAGATGTTGCTGGCAGACATAGTGCCTTCCATTGCCCAGCTCGCTGTTGTGTTTTTCCAGCCTTATCTTCCCAAGCTCTGCATTATTTGGTCTGTAGGCTCCTGCCTTGTGCACTGCTAAAATTCATTACCTTGTCCTCTCTCGGACACCAAACTGGTTTGTTTTGCTCCATGTGAGGATTCAGCTGTTGTTCCTTCCAGCTGTTCTCCAGAGAACATTCAGAGCCTTGCCTTCTGGTCACATTTGTGTGCTCCCAAGCCCCAGGAACGGATTGGTTACAGGAAATTTGCCCCGGGATAAAGGAACCCCTCTTACTTTCAGCCTTCATTTAATTATCATAATGGGTTTGTTGTCATTTTAAAGGAGGTGATGATTACTTTCTACTTGAGTTCCTCCTCCTTGGTGAGATGGAGGTTCCATTAGTGAAATGAAAAGGTGATTAAGGTAGATCTGCCTGGGAAAAGGGCTGGCCACTTACTCTTGTTATTGTCTGTGCTGATGGGTCACTAAGAACTTTCAGTTCACTTTGCATTTAGCTGAGTGGATG
The DNA here is from genome assembly GCA_033816785.1 of Picus viridis. Classification (NCBI taxonomy): domain Eukaryota; kingdom Metazoa; phylum Chordata; class Aves; order Piciformes; family Picidae; genus Picus; species Picus viridis. The sequence continues at coordinate 3,747,121 of CM066571.1, forward strand.
TGATATTTATGCTGTCAGTTGAGGTGATGGAAAAAAGGTTTGCTGTGCTAAGTTAGCAATCCTCTGAGGGTTTAAAATCAGGTGATGTCCTACAGAAGTTTGCCTTCAGTTATCTGTATTGCAAAATAAGAATCATCATCACCTGCTGGTGGTGTGGGAACTCCAGCAAGTCAGGATAATAAAACAAGGAGTGTGGTACTTAATGAGAAACGATCCTCAGGGCTCCTGAGGATGCCATGGCTCAAAGATGCAGAGATGAGAGGAGAACTGTGTTCACAGGTGTTGCTAGTGAGAAGCAGAGGAGGCTGCTGTACAACCTGGAAATGGAGCAAATGGCCAAGACAGCCAAAGCCCTGATGGAGGCAGTCAGCCACGTGCAGGCTCCGTTCACCAGCGCCACGCACCTGGAGCACGTGAGGCCCATGTTCAAGGTATGTTTGGGAGTAGCACACAGCCCCTTAACACAAAACACTGACTGGCAGGACCTGTTGGAAGCAATAAACCTTCCTGTCTGCTGCTTTGGTTGTTTCCCAAGCTACTGAAGTTGCCACAAGAAAGAAGGGATTTTGAGTCTTCTACTCCAGTTCTTTTCCTTGGGGATTTAAGAAGTTTCCATGCTGATGCAAACAGCATCTTGATGTAGTGGAGGAGTTAGGAGAAGCCTGTTGAGGGGAGAAAGTACAGAGTGTAGTTAAACTTGAAGTGAGAGGATTTGTGTGAGTGATAAGAAGAGTTGTAGAAGTGAACAATGACTGAACTCAGCTCCTTGTGCTGAGTCCCTCCTGCTGCTTCATTGCATTTTGCAGGAGCAGTGATCAGAGCAAAGAAAGGAATCTGTTACACGCTGTGCTGCTTGCAGGGACTGTTGACTATCCTTGGCACAATGAGAAATAAAGATAAAGGTTATCCTGGGAATACCCAAACTCTGTGGACCTCTGACTGGCACAGCTTTGGTGTTTTCCAGCCAGCTGAGGGTGGCTGTGTGAGTTTGGTTGCTGAGGGAGAGGCTGCTTCCAAGGGGAGCATCAATCTGCATCATTTTTATTCTGTCTCATGTTTTCTCTAACCATACTTCTGTCCAGTTCTGTCTCATGTCCATTCTGTTCCATTTCCTTCTTGGCAAAGGCAGCCCTAAGGTGATGCTGTGAGCTGAGGGTGGCGTTTCCCCTTTCACAAAGGTTGGTTCTAACATTGCCTTCAAGCAGCAGCAGCTGCTGATGTGACTTTCCTTGTGTGCATGTTCCAGCTGGCATGGACACCTTTTCTGGCTGCCTTCAGTGTGGGTCTGCAGGACTGTGATGACACAGAAGTGGCCTCTCTGTGTCTGGAGGGCATACGATGTGCCATCAGGATTGCCTGCATCTTCAACATCCAGGTAACAAAACAGAGACAAAGCTTTCATCTGGGCACCAGAAAAACCTCAGTGGGCTTCTGAGAGCTGCTGGAGCTAAGCTCTGCAGTGTCTGGAGGCTACCTGCTTCTGCAGTTGCTGCTTCACCTGATCCTTACTGGAAGTGGCCTTTCTTTTTCCTGGAGCGCTGTGCTGAGTGAGCTGTGCCCAGCTACTGGCTTGCTGCTTCCCCACTGCTTTTGTGCCCAAGTCCTTTCACTCTGTTTAGCTTTGTGGTGGTGTTCCATGAAACCAGCCTTTCTGCCCTGTTTCATAAGTCAGAGAATGTGGCTGTGAGCTGTTTGAAATGCTGCTCTCAACTTCAGAGAGATTAGACTTATGTGAGACTTCTATAATTGGCTCCCATTTTAGCAGTTATGGCACTGGAAATGTCATTCCTGATGTAATGCAGGAATGTCTCTTGCATTAAGCACAATGCCAAGAATCCCAGACTCTCTGGCTCCAGAGGGGAGTTCTGAGCAAACCTGGGGGCTTCATTTGCAGTGAGTGTCCCACTACACCACTGCAGGCTATCAGTTAATGCTGAAGGGAGTGCTGGGCTGCCATGAGGCCATTGCAGGCATAGCTGAAGAGAGGGGCAAGCAGAATTCATTTTGATTGATAGAATCACAGAATGCCATGGGTTGGAAGGGACCTTGAAGGTCATCCAGTTCCAACTCCCTGCCATGGGCAGGGACATGTCTCAACTAGACTCAGCTGCTTAAGGCCTCACCCAACCTGGCCTGCCACAGCCTCCCTGGGCAGCCTATTCCAGAGTCTCACCACCCTCAGACTGAGGACCTTCTTCCTCAGCTCCAGTCTAACCCTGCTCTGCCTCAGCTTCAAACCATTCCCTCTTGTCCTGTCTCTAGACACCCTGATGAAAAGTCCCCCAGCAGGATTCCTTCAAGTATTGGAATGCAGCTCTCGGGTCCCCCCAGAGCCTTCTCTTCTCCAGAAACTGAGGAGATACTTCAGGCAATTGTAACTCTGTTTTTCTCTCATTTGCAGCTGGAGAGAGATGCCTATGTGCAAGCACTAGCACGGTTTACCTTGCTCACAGTGAGCTCTGGTATTACTGAGATGAAGCAGAAGAACATAGACACAATTAAAACTCTCATCACTGTGGCTCACACGGATGGAAACTACTTAGGAAATTCCTGGCACGAGGTAGGGAAGTGATTTGTGCTGGGGCTGGAAGGGAGCACGTGTGCTGGGCTGGAACACAGCAGCTAATTGTCTGTGCAGGAATACAGGGGCTCAGGGAGGTGCCAAGTTTATCCTTTTGTACCTGCATTGTGTGGGCTTGCACATTATGCAGCCAATTAAAGTAGCAAAACATGGCCAAGTGAGACATAAAATTGGGAGAGACTAATCCAATAGTGCTCAAATGATTCATTTGAGAGAGGGGAACAGCAATACTTGGCTGACCTTGAGCCTTCCAAATCCTTTTCTTCTAAAGCTCTGCCTAAAGATTATTTTTACTGCTTATTTACTCTTTCAGACTGCTTTTTGTTGCTGACTTCTTTATTCTCTGGAACAGATTCTGAAGTGCATCAGCCAGCTGGAGCTGGCCCAGCTGATAGGCACTGGAGTGAAGCCTCGCTACATCTCAGGGACAGTGCGTGGCAGGGAAGGGTCTTTCACTGGCACAAAGGATCAGGCACCTGATGAGTTTGTGGGGCTGGGACTGGGTAAGTAATGCAGAAAGCTTTGCTCCAAGCTTGCCCTTCATTTCCATGTTTGGTGACTGAGGCTCAGAGGTGAGGCCATGAGGTAGTCCTTGTGGAAGTGTCCTGGGCTCTGAACAAGCCATGCCTAGGGCTGGGAGGTTTGCTTTGCTCTGTGAAGTGTTATTCCTAGGATGGGAGCGTGGCAAGTGCAAGAAAATGATAGAATATTGATGAGCCTTCCTGTCTGGGGTGTCTCACTGGAGATGAAAGCTCCTTTGACTATGGGCTGATGATTTCCGTTGTTGTAATTGCAGAAAGGGATTAGGGAGTGACAGGGAAAGAGGGGAAAGCTCCTTCATCACTGCTCAGAGGCTCAGCTGCCTCCACAGGGCTCTGGGCAGCTTGCTCTAGTGGAGGATGTCCCTGCTGACTGCAGGGGGTTGGACTAGATGAGCTTTGGAGGTCACTTCCAACCCTAACCATTCTGTGATTCTGTTGAAACAGAGCTGACCAAAGCAGGAGGGCTGGTGGCAGGGCCAGCCTGAGGCACTGCAGTGGCAGTGCAGCAAGGATTTGAGCAGGCAGGTTGCTGTGTGCAGGCTGAGCTCCCTGCTGCGAGGCTTGGCAAGAAATGCACAATACCCAAACCATGTGGGAGATGAATTCTGGTTCCTCCTCTGCTTGGGTTTGTGACTAACAAATATATTCAATTCATAGTATCAGTCAGGGCTGGAAGGGACCACAAGGATCATCTAGTTCCAACCCCCCTGCCATGGGTAGGGACACCCTGCACTAGATCAGGCTGGCCAGAGCCTCATCCAGCCTGGGCTTAAACACCTCCAGGGATGGGGCCTCAACCACCCCCTGGACAGCCCATTCCAGGGCTTCACCACTCTCACGGTGAAGAACTTCCTCCTCACCTCCAGCCTGAATCTCCCCACCTTCAGCTTCATTCCATTCCCCCTAGTCCTGTCACTACCTGATAGCCTGAGAAGTCCCTCCCCAGCCTTCCTGTAGGCCCCCTTCAGATACTGGAAGGCCACAATCAGGTCACCTCTGAGCCTTCTCTTCTCCAGACTGAACGGCCCCAACCCCTTCAGTCTGTCCTCACAGGACGGTTGTAGTGGCAGAGGCAAAACTTCTCTTCCTTCTCCCTGCCAGCCCTTGCTGTGCTGTCCCTCAGCCACTGTTCACTTTTTGTGCCCTGCAGTTGGAGGCAACGTGGACTGGAAGCAGATCGCAAGCATCCAGGAGTCCATTGGTGAGACGAGCTCCCAGAGCGTGGTGGTGGCTGTGGACAGGTATGGTGTGGAGCTCAGGCTCTGTGGGCACTGCTGGAGTGCCCTGTGCCAAGAGGACGGAACTGGTGTGCCCCTGGCTGGGAAAACAACAGAGTATTACTGCATTGAAGGGCTTCTGGGGTTTGTTATGGAGCAGGAGGAACAGAGCAAAGCTTAAGCAAGGAGCCTTCTGCTGATAGAAAATTGTTAGAGGAGGGTTGCAGGACAAAGACTGCCCAGGGCATCTTGATTTGCTCTTCATGGTAACACATCCCAGAATCCCATGGTGGGGAATGGAAGGGACCTCTGGAGATCACCCAGTTCCACACCCTGCTCAAGCAGGGCACCCACAGCGGCTTGCCCAGGAGCACAGTGGCTGAGGGGGGTTAGAAGCTCTCCAGAGAAGCAGACTCCACAACCTCTCTGGGGCCTGCTCCAGGGCTCCAGCACCTTCACACCAAAGAAGCTCTCCTCCTGCTCAGATGAAATCTCTTGTGAGGGTGGGGAGACACTGGAACAGGTTGCCCTGAGGAGGCTGTGGATGGCTTCCTCCCTGGAGGTGTTGAAGGCCAGGCTGGATGAGGCCTTGAGCAACCTGGGCTGGTGGGAGGTGTCCCTGCCCATGGCAGGGGGTTGGAGCTGGAACTGGTCCTTTCCAGCCCAGGCCGTTCTGTGCTTTCTGTGGTGTTCAACCCTGAAGACCTTTCCTAGAAGCTCTTTACAGCTGCTGTAACAAAGTCCTCTCCTGCCCCTCACAGGATATTCACGGGGTCCACGAGGCTGGATGGCAATGCCATTGGTGAGTGTCCTTCCCCTGCCCCGTGAGCAGCAAAGCAGCTTTGCCCTCAGCTTCAGGAGAAGCTGCTTGCAAACCTCTGCTCCCTCCACAGTGGATTTTGTGCGCTGGCTGTGTGCAGTCTCCATGGACGAGCTGCTCTCTGCCACCCACCCACGGATGTTCAGCCTGCAGAAGATTGTGGAGATCTCCTACTACAACATGGGCAGGATAAGGCTGCAGTGGTCCAGGATCTGGGAAGTCATTGGGGATCACTTCAATAAGGTATCCCTCTTGAGGAGGCTACATGCTCCTTACTTGTCAGTACAAATAAATGTGGCTCAGAGGTCTGTTGGACAGTCAGGTGTCTGAACTGCACTGGCTTTGCTCTCCCTTCCTGTAAGCTCCTTGCTCTCTGGAAGGTCCTTTCTCCACCACTGAGATCACCCCATAGCCCAGCTCCACCTCTGACGTCATCTGCTTGCCCATAATTACATCCCAAGTAGGTCAAAGTTGGGGTTTGATGGCACCTTCGTGCTTAGTGTGAAGCTCTGGAGGTGCCCTCAGGGACCCTTGGCCCATGATTACATCCCCGATCGAGACAAAAACCAGACAAAACTTGTCAGGCTGGAAATGGCTGCTGGAGAGCAGAGGTACACAATAGATGTCAGAGCAGGACATGAAGCTACTTATCATGCCCTGGGACTAGCACTGGCTGCCTTTAGTTGTCTTCTGATTTTGGGGGTGTTTTGTGAAGCTTGGGAGGAGAAGTTGTCTTCTGTTGATGTCTAAGATGACTGTTGCCCAGAGAATGTTTGACAAGCATTTGTAGTACAGCTGGTGGGAGGCTTTCTAGACACCTTGCTGGTTTGCAGCAAGTGTGCAGTGCTGGAACACAGACCTGTGGCAAGCAGCTGGAGCTGGGCAGGGGTTGCTGAATGGCTCCAGCAGCCTGGCTGCCGGAGCTGGCTGCTGCTCCGTGATGTGAAGTTCCCGGTTCTGCTCAGCTCTGGTATCAAGTGGGAAGGCACTTTGGGCTGGATCCATAAGAACTCTGTGTTTCCACTCCCTCCCCAGGTTGGCTGCAACCCCAATGAAGATGTTGCTATTTTTGCAGTGGACTCATTAAGACAGTTGTCAATGAAGTTCCTGGAGAAGGGGGAGCTCGCTAACTTCCGCTTCCAGAAGGACTTCCTCAGACCCTTCGAGCACATCATGAAGAGAAACAGGTACCAGCAGGCAGCAGCCGGGCTGCCTGGCCCGGGGAGCACCAGCTCTGCACGGTGCCAGCGCTGTGCCAGCCGTGCTGGGGCGGCGCTTGCTCAGCGCTGTCTGCCCTGCCGCAGGTCTCCCACCATCCGGGACATGGTGGTGCGCTGCATCGCCCAGATGGTCAACTCCCAGGCGGCCAACATCCGCTCGGGCTGGAAAAACATCTTCTCAGTCTTTCACCTGGCAGCCTCAGACCAGGATGAGAGCATCGTGGAGCTGGCGTTCCAGACCACAGGGCACATTGTCAGTGAGTACTGATCACCAGCACCGCGTGGCGCTGGGGGGAAGGAGCTCTGGCTCCTACGGGCTTGGCGCAAAGCAGGGAGTGACAGCCTGAGGGGGGATGGCTTCGGACTGGAGGGAGCTGGATTGAGAGGAGACATTAGGAGGAAATTGTTCCCCGTGAGGCTGGGGAGGCACTGGAACAGGTTACCCAGAGAAGCTGTGGAGCGTGGATGTGTTGAAAGCCAGATTGGATGTAGCCCTGAGCAATCTGGTCTGGCAGAAGGCATCTTAAGGGTCTTAGGTGACCTTCAAGGTCTCTTCCAGGCCAAACCATTGTGTGATGATCTGTCCCCTCTCTGGGCAGGCCACCCCATGGCCCCATGTGTCTGTGCTTTCTGGAGCCCTCTCCAGCTCTGGCCACACAGAGCAGTGTTCAGCTGTAGCCTGTGGCTCTGTTCTTGCTTAACTGTTCAGCTGTCCTTTACATGCTCCCTTGATGTGTTTCAGACACCTATTTGCTGTCCCAGTAGAATGCCCTGGGGGGTGATGTTGGTTGCTTGCAGCGTTTCAGGTTTTGCTGCTCCTCACCAGTCAGTGCCTCAGTCTCTCGTGACCGCTCCCCCAGTCAGGTCAGATCTGAGTGTGATGTTTTCTTCTCTCCTCTTCCCACTTTTCTCCCAGCACTTGTGTTTGAGAAACACTTCCCAGCAACCATAGATTCCTTCCAGGATGCAGTGAAGTGCTTGTCTGAGTTTGCCTGCAATGCAGCCTTCCCAGACACCAGCATGGAAGCCATCCGCCTCATCCGGCACTGCGCCAAATACGTCTCCGACAGGCCGCAGGTAGGGGCTGGCCTGGGCAAGTCGGCTGCTGCTGGGGAGGAGGAGACACTCCTGCTCCTCACTGGCTTCCCTTCAGGTTTCAGAGACTCCTGGGGACTGTATTCAGGGGGAAGAGGAGTATAATGTCCCCCAGGCTTTGACACTGTCAGCAGTTCATTGTCATTGATTCTCCCCAGCTCTGCCGGTGGGGAGCTGTCCTGAGAGCTGCTTGGGAGCAGCATCGCTCAGGATCTGCTCTCTGCTGAGAAATGGGGGAGGAGTGGGGAATGGCAGAAGTGAAAATGCTTCATATCCTCATAGTGTTGTGGGAGAGCCTCAAGTTCTGTGCTGTCCTCATAAAAAAGAGAGCAAGAGGCTCAGCCTGAGCCTCAGGCAAACACTGATGCTTGGATCTGTCACCTCCTTTATTCTGGCCGTGCTCCACCAAGCACCGCTTTGCCCACCGCTTCTCAGTGCCGATGGTTTGACTGCCAGCTCAGCTGAGGGACCAGGCTGTGGTGCTGGTGGAGCCAGGGGGGCTGTGTGTTTGTGATGAATGCGCTCTGGCAGCCCCTGTGACCTGTGTTTCCTCCTGCAGGCGTTCAGGGAGTACACCAGCGACGACATGAACGTGGCTCCTGAGGACAGAGTGTGGGTGCGAGGGTGGTTCCCAATCCTGTTTGAGTTGTCCTGCATCATCAATAGATGCAAATTAGATGTAAGAACCAGGTAACAATCAGTGTTTGTCATTCACATTCTAAAAGGATTGCTTTATACTTTGAAAATAGCAACAAGCCTCTCGGTAACATGAGGCCAGAAAGCTGCTCAGGGGTTGGTGATGGAGTGAGGTGGCTGTGAGTGCATGAAGTAGGTGAGTACTGGGTGCTCTTAAACAGTCAAATCAGAGAATCTTTCTGGTTGGAAGAGACTTTTGAGGTCACAGAGTCCAACCCTTAACACCCAGCACTGCCAGGGCATCACCAAACCTTCTCTCAGCACCGCCTCTCCATGGCTTTCAAACCCCTCCAGGGCTGGGGACTGCACCACTGCCCTGGGCCAGTTCTGGTGCTAAATGTGAGGATTGATCTCCAAGTGGTGCTCAGTGTGTGCAGCTGCCTGGCAGCTCTGCTTCTGGGTTCCTCTGGAACTGTTTCCAGACCTGAGTACCTTACATGCAAACCCCCATTCCTTCACTTTTCTGGGCCTCTGGAGAGCATGTCCTGGTTTTCATTTGAAGTCCCCAGTTCTCAGCAGTGTCTCTGGCTCTGCCTGTAGCTCTGAAGTGCTTCTTCAAGGAGCTGATTCTCTACTCTTGTTGCAGTGCACTGCTGTGACTGACCCACCTCACACCAGCGTGAGCTGAGCCGTGCTGCAGCCCATGCTGCAGTTGGACACAGCTGGTTTACAGCTTGTCTTGTGTACTCCTCCTATGTTGCTCTCCCTCCATCCCAGGGGCTTGACCGTGATGTTTGAAATCATGAAGACCTATGGGCACACCTATGAGAAGCACTGGTGGCAGGATCTGTTCCGCATTGTCTTCAGGATATTTGACAACATGAAGCTGCCAGAGCAGCAGACAGAGGTGAGAGCTGGCAACAGACCTGGGGTGACAGCAGAAAACCTCATCAGGGATTCAGAGAATGGCCTGAGTGGGAAGGGACCTTGAAGGTCATTCAGTTCCAGCCCTCCTGTCATGGGCAGAGACACCTCCCACCAGCCCAGGTTGCTCAAGGCCTCATCCAGCCTGGCCTTGAACACTTCCAGGGAGGAGGCAGCCACAGCCTCCCTGGGCAGCCTGTGCCAGTGTCTCCCCATCCTCTGTCAGGAATTTCTTCCTCGTTTCCAGCCTCATCAAGTAGTGAGGGCAAACCCCCCAGCTCCTGTGGCTGAGCTGTGCTTCTGGTAGCCTTGGTTTGGGTGATTGGTGCCGTGGTGGAGGTGTTGTCACTGCTTGTGTTGTGTTTCAAGCCATGTGTGTAGAAGGCTACAAACAAGACAAGAACAGCATAAAATGGATCCCCCCTGGGGTCTGTGAGAGCTGCAGCTTTCACACGTGCTGTCTGCACTCTGAGACAGTTTGTGGCAGCATGCTCAGTGCAGTGAGGCTTGTGACCGGCGCTGGGGGTGCAGCTAGAGGAAATGAGTTCAGGTTCAAATCTTTTTGATGGCTAGGGCTGGGGGGAAAGCCCAAAAGCCTAACCCAAGCAACCCAAAACTCAGCACTGTGCCTTCACTGCACCTTTCTAACCTGTCACAGCAGGACCAGATTCTGTCCTGACAGAGGAGGTGGCACGGCACTGGGCTGAACAATGCAAACTGTGAATTGTGATGCAAGCTACCAGCTGGTCAGAAGGTGTCTGCACACTTGTAGGCATAGCTCATGTCAGGGCATTGTGATGCCCTGGAGAAGACTTAAAAGAAAGCAGAGAAAATTTAGCCTGGTGTTCAACTCTTAAGCTGGGCCTGGACACAAGTTTCCCATCGAGCTCAGTGTCTCGTGCTGCTGGAAGCCTGGGAGCTGCCTGCAGGAGCCGCTGCCGGGTCCGTGGCTGCAGATCCACTTCTCTTTAAAGCTGCTACTTAGCAAAGCAGGAGCTGGGGCTGCAAGTGTTGGGGTTTGGAGATAGAGCAAGGGATTGCCACTGGGCAGCAATTCCAGCTGAGTCAATCCACATACCCCATAGCCTGCAGGGATTTGTATCCTCAGAGTTCCACCTCAAACCAAGCTGTAACTGGTGTCTTTCCCCTCCTAGAAAGCTGAGTGGATGACAACTACTTGCAACCATGCGCTTTATGCAATCTGTGACGTGTTCACACAGTACCTGGAGGTCCTCAGTGATGTGCTGCTGGATGATATCTTTGCCCAGCTGTACTGGTGTGTGCAGCAAGGTAGGGCAGCTCCACTCCCCTGCAGTGCCAGCAGCTCGGTGTGGAACAGCCCTAACCAGGTGCCCTGCTTGTCCCCTGCAGACAACGAGCAGCTGGCACGGTCTGGCACAAACTGCCTGGAGAATGTTGTCATCCTGAACGGGGAGAAGTTCACCCTGGAGATTTGGGACAAGACCTGCACCTGCATGCTGGATATCTTCAAAACCACCATCCCCCATGCGTAAGCCGGCCCCCGCCTGCTCCCAGGGCCCCTGATGGCTGCAGCCAACCCCAGGCCTGCTGAGCCACGTTCGGCCTCCTGCAGGTAACCCAGTGCCCCACAGGGCAACTGCTGGGAGTGCTGAAGTTCAGTGAGCACCACACTGACCTCTTCCAGAGTGTGAGAGAGGAGGAAACCCTTCCCACTGAAATGACTTCTTTTATCTCTGCAAATACCCAGATCCACCTCTGGTCATGTGTGGCCGCCACTCAGTTAGACAAAACACAGAGTGGCCTTTTCTAGGCTGATTTGTGTTCCAAGCAGTACATTTGGTGCTGGTTTTGTGTTCTTCAGGCTGCTGACTTGGCGACCAGCCAGTGGGGAGTTTGGCTCTGGATCCCCTGCTGATGCTAAAGAGAAGCTGGTAAGCTGCTGGGGGAAGAGGTGGTGAGAGTCTGGGGCAAATGCGATGTAGGATGAGGGAGAAGTGGGCTTGGTGTAAAGCTAGCTGGGTTTACTTGGAGAGGGTTTTGCAGCTGAAGTGCTGTTTGATGCTTATCTCATGCAGTGTGGAAGCAGCAAGTGTCCTGAGCTGTGAAGAGCTCAAGTGTGACAGAGCAGTTCTCAGGAGGTGGTTATGGGCTGTTTGCTGTCTTTCCAGGATACCATCTCTCAGAAGTCAGTGGACATCCACGACTCTGTGCAGCCCAGGCCTGCAGATGGACGTTCCTACCAGCCCAGCACAGGGCCCTCAGCCCCTGAAGAGCAGAGCAAGCCCAGGCCCACAGCCAGTGAGTATTGGTTTGGCACTTGAGGAGTGGCCAGCAGATGTTTGACAGCTTCAGATGCAGCCCCAGCTAGAACGTGTCAAGAAAATGGGAGGGGTTAGATGCAGCCTTTCCCCAAGGCAGCAGCTCACACAGTAGCTCTCTGCTTGCAGTGCTCTGCAGAGCAGAATTGATGCTTGCAGCAGCAGCACTGCCTGACAGCCAGGTGTCTCCAGACTGCTTTGAGGATCCTGCCCAGCCTTGGGTTAGCGCTTGAGGTGCTCCTGCCTGCTGGTATCGGCACTTGCCACAAGGACAAACGGCATCAGTGACACTGCTGCTGTCCTGAGCCCCCTCTGGGGGCAGCCTCAGCCTCTGCTCTTGCAGAGTGGTGCTGACAAGGTCACTGCTCTGGGTGGTTTTTAGATGAAATGAGGATTTCTTCAGTAAAGGGCAGGTGGCTTTGAGGTGAGGCCATAAAAACCTGCCTGTGGGTGGGTTCCAGGTTTGGTTTATGAATGTGCTCCAAGTTCAGCTGCTCTTCAGCAGGCCCTTTCCCTTTCTTTCCTGCAAAGAATTCCCTGAACAGAAATTATTTGCTGCTCTTCTGATCAAGTGTGTGGTGCAGCTGGAGCTCATTCAGACCATCGACAACATCGTGTTCTTCCCAGCAACCAGCAAGAAGGAGGATGCAGAGAATCTGGCAGCAGCACAGGTGGGCAGGGCTGAGAGGGCTGTCCCTGAGGGCTGCTTCTCACTGGAGCAGATCTCAGGAGCCCCTGTGACAGCATCTGGAAGCTCTGGAGAACTTCCACCAGGCTGCTGAGATCTTTAACACCTTGGGTTAAATTGCATTTTGAAGGGGTGGGGATGAAAACCTCTTGTTGGGAGGGGTTTGTGTCATGTGGCTGCCACTGACCGCAGGGCTGAGTTTAAACACAGCGGCAAATGAAGCCAGGGCTGAGCTGCCACAGGAGCCTGCTGAGGGCAGTTGGGAAGTTTCATTTTCTTTTGTCACTAGAGGGATGCAGTGGATTTCAATGTCCATGTGGATACCCAGGACCAGGGGATGTACAGATTCCTGACATCACAGCAGCTCTTCAAGCTCCTGGACTGTCTGCTGGAGTCTCACAGATTTGCTAAAGCATTCAACTCCAACAATGAGCAGAGAACTGCTCTCTGGAAAGCAGGTGAGGCCTTCACCCTGGGGCCAGGCTTTGGGACAGCCTTGTCCTGTGCTGCCCAGAAAGGGTTCTGAGGGACTGTGGCTCTCAGGCTGGCACCCTGCAAACCTCAGCATCCCTGAGGCAGGAGGGGTGCCCTGGGCAGCTGTAGAGAGCTGTGCTTCCTGCAGCTGAAGGTTTACAGCTGCCAAGCTGATCCCTGGCTGTGAGCCTTGTGCTTGGGATCCACAGGTACCAAACCCCACAACTCCTCCTGGGGAGGCTGTGGGTGGGGTTTACCTCTTCCTGTGTAAGTGAAACAGAATCAAGGAATTGTGTTTCTTGTGTAAGGGAAATAGGAGAGTTTGTGGAACAGCTGGGAAGGGGCTCTGTGGTGCTGTGTTCAGCCTGTGTTGAGCTGTGCTTTTAATGCTTGCTGAGCTCCTGCAGTGAGCTGCTGTGTGCAAACACAGTCCCCCGCAGCTGGACTGAGCTGCTGGTCATGGCTATGAACATGGGGGCCAGGCACAGTGCTGGGCTGTGCCCAGGGAGAGTTGCTGAAAGCCAAATGCAGGAAGGGTTGGTGAGAGGAGGGGTTGTGACTGCACTGTCAGGGAAGCAGCCAGGTGAGGCAAGGCTCTCCATTGCTGTTGGTTTGTGCAGGTTTCAAAGGCAAGTCCAAGCCCAACCTGCTGAAGCAGGAGACCAGCAGCCTGGCCTGCGGGCTGCGCATCCTGTTCCGCATGTACACGGACGAGAGCCGCACCAGCGCCTGGGAGGAGGTCCAGCAGAGGCTGCTCAGGTAAGGGCCACTCAGCTCAAGCTGCTGCTGCTGTTCTGAGCTTGCAGGAGCTCTGGCTCTGTTTGCAAGGAAACAGCTTCCAGAGCCAGCAGAGTCTGCTGTGCCCACAGCTAACCTGAAGAGCTTTCTGGTGTGCAGGGAGTGCTGTGCCTCCAGCTGCTGCCTCTGCTCTGGGCCTTAGATATTTTGGGGTACTGATTCTTACCTGCAGAACTGGGAACAGGTCTGGGCATGCAGCTCATGGCTGTCTGGTTGTTCATCCTCTCAGTGTGTGCAGAGCTGCTCAGGCACGTGTTGGATTAACACAAGGCTTAAAGCCACAGCAGTAACACAGGGGAAGGATGTTGAGGCTCAGGGAGCAGAGCTGAGCCCTACCTGGTTACAGCAGCAAGGGATTGTTAAAGTCCTCTTTGTCCTATGCATTTTAATAGCTCCTGGAGAGCATTTGATACACTGTAAATGCCTGGAGCCTGTGTTTTGTCAGCATGTTTAATGCTGAAGGCTCAGGGCTTTGAGTTTAAGCTCAGAGTTGGTGTTTGTAGAATGCTGCTGTTTGACACCAGGGCCCTGTACACGCTAGTGGCAGAGCCAAAGCTCCCTGCCAGCCACAGCTCAAACTCAGCTGTTAATGACTAATCACCTGTCTGTGCCTCTTCTCTCCAGTGTCTGCAGTGAGGCTCTGAGTTATTTCCTCACCCTGACCTCAGAAAGTCACCGGGAAGCCTGGACCAATCTGCTGCTCCTGTTCTTGACTAAAGTGCTGAAGATCAGTGATGAAAGGGTGAGTAGTGCTGGGGTGCTGCTTGAGGTGGCTTACTTGGAAAGGGTTTTGCAGGTAAAGTGCTCCAGAGCCGTTCTGCAGGCACAGTTACTCACCTGGCAGCAGCATCCTCTGCTGCTTTGCACTCTTTCAGCTAGTAATGCAGTGAGGCAGAAAATGTGGCTTGGAAAAGCTGAAGGAAACAAAGGCCCTTGAGCAGCGTTTGCTCAGAGCTTTGGCTGCTGAGGGAGGGCATTAGCAGCTCACACTTTGTTCAGAGAACTCCTGCGCAGACCCACTGCTGCAGGTGCCTCTTCCACGATGTTCTGCAGTCATTAATCCATAAGTGTCCCTCTCTGTCTAACCAAACTTGCCTGAAATACTCAGTGAAAGGAGCCATCTGTACCCCAAAAATGGTAACAGGAAGGTTGTTCCTCTTCAAGAAGCTTTTGAGGACCTCTGAGACTTGATCTTCAAGGTCTTCTCCAACCTTAATGATTGTATGGTGTGAGCATTACAGGGAGCTGTGTGGCTGGGGGCAGGGTAGGTCACAGCTGTCCCAGCCCTGCTCCTGCAGCAGCTCTGAAGAAATTTTTTCTCTGGTCAGGAGGTGGTGTCTCACCTTGACTCAGCACAGAATCAGTAAGGCTGGAGAAGACCTTCCAGGGCAGCGAGTCCAACCATAACCCAGCTGCCCTGAGCACTAAACCATATCCTGCTGGACACCTCCAGGGATGGGGACTGCACCACCTCCCTGGGCCCTTACCCTGGGCCCTGGTTGTTGTCTGAGTGCCTGAGCAGCTGCTCTCTGTGTCTCCTCAGTTCAAGGCTCATGCCTCCTCCTACTACCCGCTGCTGTGTGAGATCATGCAGTTCGACCTGATCCCGGAGCTGCGCGCAGTGCTGCGCCGCTTCTTCCTGCGCATCGGCCTCGTGTTCCGCATCTGCCCCCGGAGCCTGAGCCTGCTGCAGCCCAGCACTGACCGCTGCTGCGGCTTCCCCGGCTCGGCGGCGGGGCAGGAGCTGTGGCTGGAGGCTTCCCAGGCTCGGCTGGAGGTGAGGAGGGGGTGCAGAGCTGGCCTGGCTGGGTGCCCCCCCACAGCCAGGGGTCCATGGTACAGCTGCTCACCACTGTCCCTGTGGCATGAGGCTCCTGTTCACCCTTCCCCATGGATTCCCACCCTGTGCCGTGGGGGTGGGAGCGAAATGTACCCAAAGAACTCCGGCTGCACAGGTCTGAGCTTCAGAGAAGTACAACTCAGGAGAGCTGTGTTGTGAAGGATTGCTGTTCCCAGGGGCAAGCCCAGGGACTTCCTGCTGCTGGTAAGAGAGGTGGAGCAGCTCTGGCTGACACTCCAAGCTCTTTGCACACTGGGCTGTCTGAGGCATGGGTGATGCCCTGTGGCATGGACAGAGGCAGGGCTGTACCATCCCCCAGCACGAGACAGTTCTTCCCAGATGCTTTGATTTCTCTCTTATGGAGTTGCTGAGAACCCAGAACACTTCATCCTTTACCAAATGCACTAGAGAAGGTTGGGGGGATTTTTTTGGGGGGTTGATTTTCTTTCTTTTTTTCCCCCTTGGTTTTGTTCTATTTTTGGCTTCTTTGTTAGCCAGCAGTTAGTGTTGCTGACTCCTGTCAGAGCAGAGGTAGAACCACCACGACTGACACAACTACCTGTGTACTATACTTGCTTTAGGGCTTTTAACTCTTACCAGAGCCATCGAAATGATCCTTCAAGGACTGGAACTTGAATCACTGCAAACGAGTCTCAGTTGTTGTCTGCTGTCAGCTGTTCCTTTCTCCTCTCCCTTGGTTTGATGTAGATTTCACTGCTCCTGTACAGAATTCAGTGTTGGCTATATTGCAGTACCACATGGCATGGTTTGGGGCTGGTCGAGTCTATGGCGATGTCTTCATACTGTGAATTGTGCTCTGATGGTTACCAGGCAAAGCTTCTCCAGCATTCTGTACTCAATGGGTGTAGAAATTTTTTTCAGATGGACACAAATGTATATGGTACAGATCTGTAAAGTTTTCTATGTAAAAAAATTCTGTACAACTTTCTGTACAATATTTGGTTCTCATCTGGCATATTCTAATCAGGTTATAGGTCAATAAAGTTTTTGAACTCTTTCAGCAGTGCAATCAAACCCCAGCCTAACCCCAGCCTAACCCCCAGAGCCTTCTTTTACAGCTTCCTGACCTCCTGCTCTGCTTCCAAGCAACAAGCCCCAGCCCCCAGGGGCAGGAAGGGTCCCGAGGCTGACCAAAGTGTGCCACTGTGGGCAAACAGGGTGAAGAGGAAGGGTAAGTCTGAAAAAGGAGGCAAGTGCTGGCAGCTGGAGTGGTCACAGCCACTGCACAGGGACCTGGGCTGTTCTCCAGGTGTTCCCTCAAAACTGAGCAAAGGAGAAAAGCCTGAGCCAAGAGGCATGAGGCTGCCTGCTGCTGCTCACTGCAGGCTCCAGGGACAAGGGAAACCAGCACGTCCATGGAATTGCAGAGGAGAAGGTGGCAGAGGGAATGAAGGTAGGAGCTGTGACTGGGAGCTGTGTCATGGTGTTGGGTGTGGAGCAGTTCTGCAGCATGACCTTCTCAGGCCTGCCTTACCTTGTTCAGTGCTCAGGTGGAAAAGGCTCAGCAGCTGTTTGATCCTGGGGTGCACTGGGTGCTGAGCTCCTCTCTCTCCTTGTTGCTTTCCTGTGTCTCTCCTTAGGTCTCTGCTGCTTTGAAGCCAGCCTTTACCTGCTGGCTTAGGCATAAGCTGTAGCAAAGGGCAAGTGAATCAAGTCTGGTGTCACAGTTTTAATAACAAAATAATTTATTAACTCTTAAACCAGACTCATAAATTAAATCTATGCAACACACTCTACTTGCACCACACAGTACTGGAGGGGACAGGAAGCATGGTGTGACAGCCATGGAACTGCTGAGCTCCTGTGCAGGACAGGACCCATCCCTGCTGTGCCCTTCTCCAAGGTATTGATGCCTGGTAGCAGCTTAAACCACACCTCTGCTGCTGGCCTCCTTTTCCAGGCAGCTGGGGAGGTTGGCTGCAACCAGAGCAGATTCATACCCAACTCACACTCTGCTTCATGCTGAGGCCAGCTCTGAGGCTGGCACTTGGATAAAGTGCAAAATCCACCAAGCCCTTCCTGTGATCCAGACCTTCCTTGTGCTCCTCTCCATCCACTGCAGCTCCTGTGGCTCTGTTGCTCCTACCAGGGAGCAGTCCCTACCCCAGCCCCTGGTAGCACAGCAGTGCCCAGCGGGCACTGCAGGGCAGAGCTGGGAGCCAGAGCCATTGTCACCCATGGGCGGTGGAGAGGCCCTGCCAGCTCAGCAGTGTGTGCTCTGGTGACAGCTTCCCCGGGCTGGGCTCCTCAGCCATCAGTCTCTGGAGGGTCTCGGAGGTGCCTGGGCGCAGCCAGGGCTCTGTCGCCACCGTGTCCCCGGAGCTGGGCCGCCTGGCAGCACGGGACAGGGCCTGCTTCAAGAGGTCATCTGCATCCCCCAAGGAACTGTTGTCACCTGAGAGAGGAGGTGATACAGCTTAGCACAGCTTGCAGCAGGTTCCTGTCCTGAACAGGCTTCCTGGGCTCTGCCAGAATGATGCTTTCTTGAACCACTTTTGTTCCTGCTCAACACAGGGTTTGGGGTCCTGGGGACCTGGGCCCAGCTACAGGCTCCAAGCCCTTGGTGCCAGATAATAAGGGGTAGTGCTGGCAACCATGGCTGGACACAGTAGAAAGCCATGAGGACAAATACAGCTTTGGAAAGCCACAGCAGCAACTGGCTCATGATCCGTGTGGGAATTCACAGGCCAGGAGCAGTGGCTCTGATTGGTACCTCACAGCCCATGGAGCTGGGTAGCCACAGCGTGCTGCTGGCAGTGCCACAGCAGTGCTAGAAGGGGACAAGAGGCTAAGCAGACAGGAATTGGAACAGCTGCTAGACTGCCTCTGGAATGCTGTGTTGGGGGCTGAAGCCAGAGCTGTGCCCCACTGCTCACTGTTCCCGCCCTGCTCTGTTCCTCACCTGCAGCCCTGCCCCTGGCAGCAGGCTGCTGCTGGAGCTCTGCCAGGCGCTGCAGCCGCTCCTCATTCCGGCCCCGCAGCTGCTCCAGGCTGCAGTTGGAGTGCAAGGAGAAGCTGTCAGGGTGCAGGGGTGGTGTCCAGCCTGCTGGGGTGTCCTCCTGCAGGGAAGCCAAACCCCAGTTTGTCAGTTAAACAGCATCCCCTGGAGAGGGCCGGCTGCTGTGCCAGCTCCCCCAGGAGTGGTCAGAGCTGCACCCCCCTTTCAGGTTCCCATACACACAGCAGGCTCCAGTGTTCTCTGCCTCAGCCTTCTCCTCTCCCTTGCAGAGGGTGGAAGCTGTGGTGACAAATTCATTTCTCCCAAAGCAGAAAACATTTCCCCATTAGCACCTGGAGTAAAAAAAGGAGAGGTCCTTTTCAGACACATACAGCTAATACAGAGCTAGTTCCATGGAGCTCTGCCCTGGCAGCTGTGATTTGCTGGCACCTTAAAACCATCACCACAGCTCCTGTTTGAAAGCTGCAGTGGGTGCCAGCCTGTCAGAGCCACACCTTCATCTGACAGCCTCTAGCTCTGGGGAGAGGAGGTACCAGCTCACCCATGAAAGTGCTGTCTGACTCCAGCAGGGAGTTCTTCAGGAATTCAGTGGATTCGTTCCTGAGCTACAAAAGCACAGCAGAAAACAGCAGTCAGACACCTCAGTCAGAAACATCCCCTGGAGACAGATCCAACCCCTCACTTAAGCTACTAAATCCACAGCAACTGCTGCTGGGCTGTTCCTGCTCCTTTCCCTCCCAGCAGCTGTCTAACATCCATAAATATGGAACAATTGCTAATGGAGATAAAGAGGAGGTAAAGAATTAACCTCTCCCTCCACCATTGCTGCTCACTGCACTGAGAACTTGCTGGTTTGTTACTTGAGTGCAATTCCTTCCTCCCAGTGAGCAAGACACAACATTTCCCACGCCTGAAAAAGGCAAAGCAATGCAGTAAGAAAATCCTGGTTCATCCTTACCAGTCCCAAGGGTTGTGGGTTCCCACCAGCCACAGAATCTTCTGGATCAACAGAAGCCAGAGGGTCAAGGGACAGAACAACAATATTGGTATCAAAAGATGAACCAAAACATGCAAAGTTTTATCAGCCTCTCACACAAAACAGAGGTCACTGCACAGCTGCTGTGGAGCCTCACACCCTGCAAGGGATGCTGGAGGCCCTCTGAGTGCAGCCTTTACTCCAGTTTCCTTACAGCAGCTTAAGCAGAAGCAGAGCAACCGACCAGCACTCAGTGCTGAGAAGCCTCAGCAGGAGCCAGCTGTAACAAAGCCTTCCCCTCCCTAGCCCCCTGCCGGCATCTCCACAGAGCAGGTTTTATACAAATCACATTTTTCTTACTCAAAGACCTAAAGTTAAAGGCATTCAGCCTCAGTGGCTGCTGGTGCTGAACTGTAGCACCTTAAACTCCTTCTGCTCTTCAGCCAGGGCACAAGAGCCCTCACCCATGGAGATAACACTCTGGTACACCAATCTGCTTGCACTAGCTGTGAGCCAAGTGGGAAACCAAACCGATACTGTGTTCAATCTCAGAGCCAGAGGTGAAGCTTTTCTTCCAGAATCAGGGATCCCCTGACCCCCACCTTGCTTTTTGCCATTATGGGGGCAGTCAGGGGACTCATCTACATGTGGTGAAGCTGAACATCACAAGAGGTTTGCAGTTAAAACTCCTGGACACTCCAGAAACATCTATCCCATAATGCCTGCCAGGAACAGGCTCCTTTGTGTAGCTAAACAATCAGACAAACCAGAAATCACTGAAATCACCACAGACCACTCACTGCTCACCTCCTGCTTCCCTCATCTTCATCCTGGTGAGCCTCCTCTGCTGCTCCCTCAGCAGAGCCTGCTGCTGGATCTCCAGGGTCTGGTCATCCCTGGGAGGGTCAGGATACATCTGCCTCAGGCCCAGGCGTGTTTCAGAGTCTAGAGCAGAGAGAAGGAATTTCAGAAGCCTTTCTGAAGGGCTAAACCACAGCTCCAAAGTCACACAAGGCCTCAAACCCAGTGGTGACAATGGCCAAGAGAATGAGCCCCTTCAGCAGAGATTTCTGTCCTTCAGCCAGGGCAGGACAGATGCCCCAGCCCACCTGCCTTTGTACTTAAGCTCATTGAAGTCCCAGATGTTCTGCACATTGACAGGGTCCTGAGCCTCCTTTGATGAAGGTCTCCTCACTGGAGCCTGCTGACGCAGCCTGGCCATCTCAAATATGTCCTTTGGATTCTTCTCTCTCCTCCTGCTTGAGAAGCTTGAGAAGCAAGCAGAGCACAATTAACATTGGAGTGCTAATGAGCTGGGTGCAAATAGAACTGGTAAAGCTCACATCTTTTATCCTGCAATAAAGCTCTCCAATAAAGTCATGACACTGTGCATTGTGTTACCAGAAGGGACTAATCTGCTTAAAATCAACCCCCTCTTACTTTATGGAGTGGAACTAAGCCCTTGTCTGATGAGTCTAACTAATTAGCATCATTAACTAAGACGTTTTGGCAGTAAACCAATTTTTTGAAGTAAGAAGGGTACGATAGTCAGTAAGGAAAGTGCCACCACGGCACTGCTGGTCAGCAGCAGCTTCACTGCAGTTTGCAGGCACAAAGGATGCCCCAGAAATGTAATGAGAGAAAACTCTGCCCCAGGAACCTGCTTTGGGCCACGCTGCCAGACAGGGCAGCACAGCTCCCAGGCTCCCCACACTGAGCTGCGCTGCGATTCTTGGGGCAAAGCCACCAAGCTGAGTGACAATGGAGACAGCTTTATACCCGAGGTCTGTGTATTCTCCCTTCAGTGTATTAGCCAGCTCAGAGTAGCTCCCCACACCCAGCAGCTGAGCTGCTCTGCCCAAGCTCAGCTCTGCAGCCCAAAGGTGCCCTCCCTACCGTGTCCTGGGCACCTCCTCCTCAGCAGCCACATGCAGCAGCTGCTCCTGCAGCCGCCGTTCCTCGCTGCGGAGCTGCTTCCTCATCTCTGAGAGCTCACTGATCACATTCTTCCTTTCCTCTGCAATTTAATACAAAGGGATTAAGACCACAGTGCCAGGGACACCTTTCTGCCTACCTTCTACATGCAAGGTGAACATTAAAAAAGAGCTGATGAACTGTTAATTAAAGCAGGGATTGCACACACACTGCCTTCGGTACCCCCGGAATCAGGTCAGAGCCTGCCTGTAGAGACAGCACAGGGAGCAGAGCCCTGAGGAACAGAAGGCATCCAGGCTGCACTGGAAGTGCTCTGCTGCACTTGGAGTACAGCTAAGAACAGTCTGACTGCAACAGAAAGGAGCTGCCAGGGAAGGTCTCCACACCTACCAAAGGCACGCAGCTGGTTTTTTCTAGCAGGGACAGGTGGAGAAGGAACCCTTGGCCTGGGAGGGTCCTGGTGAGCATAACAAACACCAAATGTTAGTGTGTCAAGGGAAGGAAGGGCAGCAGCAGACAGAAGTGCATTTTATTCCCTGCTTTTATGTCCAGCTCACCACCACAGCTGGAAGTCAGAACAGTCACCTTCCAGGCTATTAATGGCTAGGATCTGTTAAATCCTTGGTGCATGCCCCAGAACCCTGTGATAACCCTCAGAGCTCAGGACAAAGCAAGGACACAGAAACCAACTGACCTTCCCCCAGAGCAGTCATCTGGGGAGAGCAACAGTTTGAAATAAGGTTTAAAGCCTTCCTTAAAACAGCCTCTGGAAGTGCACCATGAAGTACTTTGCCAAATGATCACTTTCCTGGCAAATCCATTAAGGTTTTAGCCCAGTTCAGACAATTGCTTGAAGAAATAAAAAAGGCAGAAGGTCAGAAGTGTAGCCTGGGATTCAAAGCTGACAGGGGATGACACAGCCTGCTCCTCACAGGAGAAATGTTTGCTTTAAAACATTGTCCCAGGGGAAAAAAATAATGGTCTCAGGACCACTACTGGAGTTCATCATGGTGCAAAGTGCCTGAGAGGCTGTCTCTTCACAAAGACAAACCAACCATGGCTGTAGCTACAAATCAATGTGAAGCTTCACACCTGAGCCAGGCTCTCTGAGTTGCCAGCCTAGATGTTGACTTCCTTACCCTAAAGCCTGAGACCACTGGGCAGAGCTGCCTGGACTCAGCATGAGAGGCTCATCTCTACACAGGATGTGCATGCAGAGAAAAACTAACTCCAAAAAGAAGTCCTGAGTCCTCTGGATGCAAGGGAACATTCCCCCCAGAGCTGGCAGGCTGCCTGGCACAAAGCATTCAAAGCCTGGTGGGATCTCACCTTCAGCAGCAGATGTGGACAACAAAACTCCTACCTGTGTGTGCCGAGCTAAGCAGCTCTCAGCAGAAGGAATCCTTTCTTCTTTTCTTAGAGCTTTGCTCTGAAGAGCAGGAATGATAGGAGAGGGCTCCCTTGGCATCTGCAAGATGGAAACAACATTCCTACAGATCCTGAGGTATTTGCACAGGAAGAGCTGGGCTAAAACATCTCCCTTAGCAGCAAGAAGAATAATGCTTTTGCTTACTTCAATTATTTTTCTATTTAATTGACTTAAATGGATTATTTATTTATTTGCTTAATTATTTCTCTAATTTGCTGAATTCTCTCTCTCTTTAACTTGCTTTCAAGTCTCAATCAGAAAGTTCTTGCCAAAGCCATTTGATGAGGTTTTGTTTTGTACCTGCAGTCATTTAATGCTTTGCCCTGTGAGGTAGTTTTCGCTCATTTATCTTGGGGTTACTATTTTGTTTAATGCTACATTGACCAGCAGTGAAGCTCCCACTGCAGTGTGTCTGATTTGCCCATCAGCTGCTCTCTGTGTGTGTCCTCAGTTGATAAATTAGGAGGGGAGAGCACTGAAGGTAGAGGGCTATAAATCCTTTACAAGTCATTGAGTGTCACTAGCACAAAGGACTGCCACCCTGGAGTCACTGGAGCATACCACCATCTTCTCCTCACCCACCTTTTCTTTCTCCAGCTGTTGTCTAAGTTGTTCATCTTGTTTTGCTTTCTCTTGCTTTTCTTTTTCCTGTCTCCTTTTCCTTGCTTCTTTTTGCCTCTCTTCCTCCAGCCGAATGATTTCTTTGGTTTTCACTCTCTGCTGCAACACAAATGTGGTTAATGCATTAAAAAAGGACTCCAGGCTGTCAAAGCTTTGCTTTGTTGTTGTTTGAGGAGTTAAAAAAAAAAACAACCCACACCCCAAAGTGATCAGGGTGAAATGCAAAGTGTGTCTCGTTAGGCCGAGTTCAAACACTCTCCTTAAAGACGCTGCCGTGCAAATACGAAACAGCCGCAGCCCCAGCTCTGCTAGCCTGGCCTCTACAAACACCCAGCTCTGCCACCAGCTCAGCCTCCTCTCTGGAGCCCTTCCCAACGCTGCAGACTCCAACCAAACATGCTGCACTCAGGCACCACACAGGAGACGAGCACCCAGGCCTAATTCCAGCTCTGTCTGTGACAAGCCTTTCTACCAGGGAGCTTTAGGCTGAAAGCAAAGGCAGTTCACAGGACACCTCTCGGTCTGCCCTTCTGAGCTGGAGGACAAAGAGTGAGATTAGGATGGGGGGAGAATTTTAAAAACCAAGGTAGCAAAATACTGCACCTCCTCCTCTTTCCTCCTTCTCTCTTCTTGTTCTTCTTGATAAGCCTTCTGGATCCTCAGCCTCTGCTCAGCCAGTCGCTTCTCCTCTCTCTCCTCTTCCAGCCGCAGCCTTTCCCGCTCTGCCTGCTCCCTGCGTCTCTTCTCTTCAATCTAGAGAGCAGAGAAACATTCAGCTCCCAGCAGCAGGCTGGTGGCCAACATGCACCACCCTGGTCTTCTCTGGACTTGTGCAGCACCTGCTTGTGCCAAAGGTTGTGTGGAGGGACCGAAGGTCTAGTAGGGCTGGTCTCACAGCTCAGGATTCCTTTAGGGTGAGATGACCTTTACCAGTTCTTTTGGGTCACCGTTTACTGAGAGTTGCTATCTACTGATACTTCATTAAACTGATACTCAATCCTTGTGGCAGAAGGTTGTGTGTGGTGTGCTCTGGGCAGAAAACAAGCTGCTACAACAGTCCTGTTCTGTACGCCCACCAATAACTGACCTCTTGCCTCCCTGCCCACCACTCGGTGCTGATGAACGTGGCAGCCTGCACAAGTGCCAGGGCAAAAAGCTCCATTTCTTGCCATGGTGTCTGCAAGCTTTTGAGAACAGAATTCTGTCTGGAGAGAGCTGTGCTCAGGGAAAAAAGACAGAATCTGGATGGAAGAAGCCAATTCTCAATGCCAGCACTTCTCTAGGCATTTCTTAAGCAAAGCCAAGCCTGAGAGACTCAGCAGCTCTTAGCACAGCTCTTGGGCACAGACCTGGCTGTGAGCGGTTAATGTGTTGGGTCAGCAGCACCTGATCATGGAATGGCTCAGGTTGGAAGGGACCTCATAGATCATCTCCAACCTCCCTGCCATGGGCATGTGCCACCTCTCAACTAGACTCAGCTGCTTTAGGCCTTATCCAGCCTGGCCTTCAACACCACCAGGCAGGAGGCAACCACAGCCTCTCCGGGCAGCCTGTGCCAGAGTCTCACCACCCTGCTACTGAAGAACTTCTTCCTCAGCTGCAGTCTAACCCTGCCCTCCCTTAGCTTCAAACTATTTCCCCTTGTCCTGTCTCTAGACGCCCTGATGAAAAGTGCCTCTGCAGCCTTCCAGCAGGATCCCTCCAGGTATTGGAAGGCAGCTCTAAGGTCCCCCCAGAGCCTTCTCCAATGACCTCCTCTGCCTGCAGCCCCTCTTTCCAGGCAGGTGTAAGTGGCTGAGCCTGCTGTGTGCCCTCACCTGCAGGCGGAGGAAGTTCTTGTAGGACTCCTGCTGCTTGAGCTGCTGTGCCGAGGGGGACTCCCCAAAGACGTTGCCTCGAGCGAAAGGAGAGGTCTGGGCAAAAGCAAAACCTGGGGGGGTTAGAGATCCACATCAAAGCCAGTTTGAGAGAGCAAGGCAGAGGGAAGGAGCAGGACTCTCAGACACTTGTTTCGAAAGGGAGTTTGCAGCAGTCATAACTCAATGAAAGCAACAGCTGGGACTAACAGTTCTGTTATGTGCTGAGAGCTCTGCCAGGTGTAACTGCTCAGGTCATAAATCCAGGAGAGCTCTCTTTCCACACAAGAACACCTGGAAGAGTCATTTATTCTACTCTCCAGTCTGCAGCTCAGCATCTGAAAATACCATCTGCATTTAATTGGAACAGCAAACAGTTTACACCTCAAGATTTCACTGTTTGCAATGGCTCTGACTTAGCACAGACAGTTCTGCTCCTTAGGCTTTTCCCAACTCTTAGAACAACTGTTTAGGTAAAATAGGAATAGATGCAACAGAAAACAAAGCCCCAGACTGGCAAATAAAATTCTAAGCAGTCAGAAGATTTTGCTTTGCTGCCAGTATCAGGTGCCTGCCACACTAGGCAGCTTGGGGAGCCAAATCTCCTTTAGCCCCAAACACATCACAACCATACAGCCCCAAAAGCTCTAGCCAGGAAGATTAACTCAGAGCCCCCACAGAACAGGATCCCACCAGGAGGCAGAGAAAAGGGGAGGAAGGAAGGAAAGGAATCAGAGTAATTTGTGTTATTTTTTCAGCTGACACAGCATCTTCATTCATATCCTGTCTGCACCAAAGGATGTGCAAGGACCACAGCTCCCCTGAGCAGAGCTGCAGCTGTCCTCCCGCTCCCCCCGACCTACCCTGTGTGGACAGATGGAAGCAGAACTAGCACCTACCACACAACCAAACCCACCAACACCTACACAAAGCCACCTGCCTAGGAAGGTGCTAGACTATGAAGCTCCCATCACTGATGGCAGCACCTCCTGATCCCAAAGGGAGAGTCTAACCTGGGGCATCTTTGCCAGTCTGCCTTCACTGGCCTGTTCCACTTCTTCCCAAGTGGTTCAAACAGACCCTGCACTAGGGAGAAGGAGCAAGAGAGGGCACAGAGGAACCAAATAATTGGTTCTACAGTCAGGGGTGAGGACACTGCCGACTGTGGTCTTGAGAAACTGTTCAGACAGAAGAAAGAAAAGCAGTGTCTAAGATGGCCTGAGCCCACCACCAACCCTGGCCTTTGCCCATCCCAGGCTAGGGACAAGTCTGGAGTATTCAAAACTGGAGATTCAGACATCTCACAACAGACAAGAGAAAGAAGCATTAGAAAGTAGGACACCAGAATAACCCCTAAGCCTTGGAAGCAGTGCCCAGGGCTGCACATGCTCCAGAGTTACTTGGAGCTTTCTACAACTTGCTTACTTTGCTACTCTACCAATTGCACCTTAACCTGCCTTCAGGTTAACTTCCATCAGCAGGAGCAGACCCTCCTCCTCTCATTCCATCTTCTCTCCACTGTACAAGTGTGGTTTACTGCCATTTAGAAGTGAAGCCAAGATGTATGAAGATTTGATTAGCTGAACTTGGCAAACTACTGTACTGGTCCCAGCTGTTCAGTGCTCAAAGTTATTAGCTGGCAGTACTGAGAGGATATTTTCAGAGCACACAGAGACAGCAAAGAGGAAGTTTAGGAAAGAGGCATGATGCTGGCTTCCCAGGCAGAAGAGCACCAACACCACCATAGGGCTGCTGGAAAGGAGTAAAGGAACTAGAGAGTGTTGATCACTAACAGCTCTAATTAAATCTAATAGAGTATTCTTAATAACCTGCTGGTTTATTTGGAGGTGCTTCTGTGTTCTCAGGTCTCGGGAGGCCAAACCTGGGTCAGCCACAAGAGCCCTTTTGTCTTGGTAGAGCCTTGCCTCTGGGTTGTGATAGGCCTCTTCGTTGCGCTTGTGCATCATGTTCAAGTCGGCTAAAGGAAAGGGGAAATCACTTTAGCTGGGTTCGTTCTCACCCAAGGCACAGCCACCAGGGCTTCGACTCCACCTCTCCCGGGAACAGGAAACGCGAGCAAAGACAGCAGCACCGAAGCTCTCCGTAGGTGAAACACCAGTCCCTAGGAATTCACCCAAAGGTGTTTGCTGATGGTTTTCTTTCACCAGGAATGGTTCTTCAGAGCAAGCCTCCCCTCTCCCCTGCCCACAGATGCTGGGGGGTGGAAAAGGAAGAGCTCAAAGGCAAAAATGCCTGACAAGTACATTTACAAATCAGCCCTCCTTCTAGCTCCCTACAGCTGTACAATCCTTTGAGCTCAGTGCTGCTCTTTTAAGCCCTGAACCTCTACTTGATTGCTCTTAAGGGTGGTAGTGGAACCACTGAGGTGGATTTTGGTCTTCATAATAATCCAGATGTGGATTTCAGTAGGTAAGCAAAATGATTTTCACCAAGATGTACCTGGTGCCTCTCAGTTACCAGAAACAATCTGATTTAAGATTGGTTATTGAAGCCCTCACCATAGCTGGAAGGCTCATTTCAAAGCAAAAGAAAAGCACTGCACAGCATTCAGATGATCTGGTAAAACAGACTTTCTGATAATTAGGAATTGCTGTGGCCAGCTAGGCACACTCCAACCACCAGGAATCACATCCCCCTCAGGAAAACACATACTGGAGTCTCCAAAGCCGTTTACTGACAAAAGTTAAGAAAGCCTGGTCACACTGCATGAGAGATTTTACATGTGCCATTCAGCAGGACAGGCTAAGGAACCCTGGTTCCTCACTTAAGGACAGAGAGAAGCTTTTCAGCAGCTATAGGCAGAGCCCAGGGTAACACAAGCCTTGCATTTCCCTCCCACCCATTCCACTCACACCATTTTAGCACCTAGAGGAAGCCAGGCACCTAGAGGCAGTGCGAACACATCCACTAGCTCTTGGGATGAACACAAGCTTGGAGCCTCAGCACAAGCTTCTGAACTTATTCTTTGGGCACACCACCTTTAAAAAACACTTAGACTTCACCCCCAGGCTCAAAGTGCACTGTGAATGGAGCCAGGCATCACTCAAGGGGCATCTTATTTATAGAGAAACTGGCCCCCACAAGTGTCCCATGCTTGGAGAGCTCTCATGTTTTATTAGCAGGAGACATTTTAAAAGCCTCCTCAGAATCCCACACCACATCCCCACAACAGCAACATCAGTTTGTTTCACATTAGGAATCCAGAGCTATAAAATGGCAAGCCCCTCACTCAGATGCTAGAGGCAAGAATGAGAAGAGCCAGCACAGGGCAGGACTTGGGCCACACCAATCAATCACTTTCTGCCTGATGAAGCCTCTCTGTATTTCAGAAAAACATTTCTGTAGGGTTCACCAGACCCAGGATGTGAACTCCAGTCTTGCATCCATCTCTAATTTACTGGAGGGGTGGATGAACAACTTGCCCTGATGGTGGCTGTCTCCCAGCTCACTGCTGGGAGTACATCTTGTACAGAACAGCACTTGCAGGAATACAAACCTTGCAAGGCAATCCCTGCTGGCTGCTCTTTATGCAGCTATTTACCAGCACTGTTACTTGGGGAAATGCAAATATTCCACTTAGCTTTATGTACTTATTCAAACCATCCCTGTCACAAGTAGAGCTTTCTAAGCCTGGAAGTTATTGAAACCCAAGCCAACCACTAACCCCCTCTGGTTCCTGCAACCCCCCTGGTTCCTGCAGAATGGTCATCCTAAGTCGTCACAACACACTGCAGCACATTTGTTTGCAGCTGATTCTGTTTGTCTTCCTCACTTAGAGCTGATATGTGCTGTGTTTCCCTCTACCCCATTTCCCCCTTTGTTCAAGTTGTGATTCTCCAGAAACAAAACCAGTTCCTCACTCCAACACTCCAGGAGTGCACCTGCTCAGAACAAGTCTGTTTTTCAGGGCAGAGCCTCCAGTGTGACTGAGCACATCTGAACAGAGCCCTTACTAGAGCAAGAACGCATCCACCCTGCCAAGGCAGCCCACAGGCTTTGGCAGACGTACTTATCAGGTTTCCTTGTGCATCTCTGAGAGCAGCACCACCACCTCCTCTTCCCCAGGGGTTGTAGTTCCTTATCTCTGCTTCCAGCTTGGCTTCGTAGCGTTCCTTCTCCTCCTCTCCTGCCTGCGGCGCTCCTCCCTCTCTCGTATCTAAACCCAAACCAACCAAGGGAAACAGAAAACCAGAAACAGAAAGGCAAGTAAGATAAGGACATGTTAGTGCCACTCAGCTGGGTTCTAGCAAAACCTCCTCTGAAAGAAGAGGCCTTATCATGGTCAAAACATCTTATGGGCAAACCCCTGCAAGGTGTTTGCACTAAACCCCTGGAGCAGGGGACCAGGATGCCTGCTGAAGATAGGAGCCTCAAGGGATGTGTCTACACCATCAAGGAGCTGAACAGGGATAAGACACCACTTCCAAACACTCTGGAAGGTCACATTTGGGAAGCTTTTGAATAAGCACCCAAGAGATGGTGAAGAACTTAGTGAAATTAGAGTGCTCCTAATCATTGCTGCAGCCGTGCTCTGGCACATCAGAGCCACGCAGCTCACCGCCGTTAAGATGCAGGCTCTCGCGGGTATGGGGACAACGCTGCAGTACCTCATGAGACAGTCTGTAACAGACAGCCACGACACACTGCTGTCAGTCTGAACATTCTCCTTGCCTCTGACAAAAAAAATTGCTGTCCACCTGAAAAGCTAAAAGGAGCTAAGGCAGGGTCAGAGGAACGGGAGGAAGCAATGATGGGAGAAAACCTTCTTGTAGGCCAATGAAATAGGTTTGAAAGAGTGCTCCAGGTCCAACCATTGTATATGAAGAAGTACAAGAGGAAAGCATCAGCAGCTTTCTCTCTCAGTACCTGCTGTTGTAATTCCTGTTGATAAGACAAAGTTGCCTCTTTGGAAGGCTTTGGTTTTTCTTCAGAAAGGACTCCTGTGCTTCTCTGCCTGTCTCCTGTATTCCTCTGCCCAGCGTGACTTCTGCAGTAGAAAACCACACACAGCAAATGAAAACCTCACAGGGGCCAGAGGGGAGAGTCAAAAAAATAAAGGAAATCCTAAAAATCCTTTCCTGAAATACTTCAGAGCTGCCACAGCCTGGCAGTTTAGAACCTCAAGTGTTTTCAAGAGCAGGACTTCACCCAATTGTTGTTTTGATAGAAACTCTCCACTAGAGGTTTGAAGAGCTGTCTTTAACATGTCATTCCAAAGCCATAGAGCTGTTGTCAGCAGAACACTCCAGAGGTGGAAAGCCAATCAGACAATACTTACACAGGCTGCTCTGCTGGGGCTGGGCCCACGGGAGGATCCAGAGCAGGTGTGGGCTGCAGTCCCATCACACCTGCACCATCTAGAGTGGACAAAGCACCACTGTCAATGCTCAGCTACAAACATCTGCCACCGCTCAAAAGAGCAGAACTACAAACTGGGCTCTCAGCTTCTCAAACTGAGCTCATCCTCAACACTCACTGCAGCAAGAGGTACAGTGTAAGGTACAAAGCTGGTTCTTAAAATTCAATTAAATCCCTTCAAAATGTGCAAGTTCCTCATGAAGCCTCCTTGCCTCCTGCAGAAGTCACAGAATCCACCAGGCTGGAAAAGACCTTTGAGACCATCAAGTCCAGCCTATCACCCAATACCTTCTAATCAACTGAACCATGGCACCGAGTGTCTCATCCAGTGCAGGACAAGAGGCATCTGTGCTGAAACAGGACCTGCAGCACTGCCACAGCAGGGCTGGAACCTCTATGCATACCACTGCTTGTCTTCCAGGCAGCCAGAGAGGCATCTCCAAAGCAATTTCAGGCTCAGCTCCAGTCCCTCCCCACACAGGAATCATTTCACTCATGAGATCATGGTGAAGCAGTCAAACGGTAGATAAAAAGAGTCCTTAAAGGTTGGTTTCTTCACACAGCTCCTTTCAAAACATTTCCAAACAGATCTGAAATGTCACCACCAGCCAAACAGGGAGCAGTGATGATTTACACAATTCAAAACAACAATGTTTTGATTATCAAGACTATGAAGAAAATGATCTGGGAGGTGTGATGGCCAAGGAGCTGAGGCTAGAGCTTGTTCAAGCTGTGGACAAGCTCTGGAAGCCAAAATCCTTTCTGCAGTAGGAGGAAACTGCTTCATTCCAAACCAACACTGAAAAAAAGCCTCTCTCATTCAAAACACACCTAAGAAGTGGTCTCACTCTGCTGTTCCCAGCTCTGTACTGTTCCTTATTTAACCAGATTAAAAGCAGAAGCAGACATCTGAAGCCCTCCAAGAACCAGCCCAACCTCCTCAACTCACAGTATGCCAGGTTGGGGTCCAGAGGGTTGTGTGCCCCATAGAAGTAATAGGCATCATCATAGGGGGTTCTGAAGCTCTCTGCCAGCACTGGTGCTGGGGGAGGTGGTGGCATCAGGGCGAGCCTTGAAGAAAAAAGGATCACAATTCTTTGTTTTGGTGTGAAAGTGAAAGATGATCATCAAAAGAAAGACAAAACAAGGAATTCACCAAGGAACAACTTCACCTGAGCTCAGCCCAAGAGCTCCCCTGAGTGCAGTGCATGAACAGGACAAGCCTCAGCAGGGCAGGGACCTCCTCAGGAGCAGTACCTGCACCCCACTATCCCAGAGGCCTACAGAACATAAGCCAAGCATTCCTTCAGCTGGTGCAGCCCATGGCACTTCCTGGTTACAGCAGTAACAGTAAATAAAATAGACCAGGGCCTAATCCTTGGCTTAAGGGCACAGCACAGCTTCAGCCACATACCTAAAGGTCCTTTTCTGTCCCTCAACTGCTTGGTCTCTATCACAGCATCGAGGGGAAGCTGCCCTTGCCTCCACTGTGCTCTTGATCCTAGCCCTGGAGAGCAGCTTCCCAGGTAATCCAGGCTCCCTGGCTGGTTCCAAAAGGAGTTTGAATGTCTACCTTGCACAGCTGATTTCAGAGCCAAGTAGTTTAGTTTCCCATCAATTGTCACAGCAGTGTTTGTACCTGGAGCAGGACCCCGGACCCCGCACCCCACCCAGCTCTGCCAGAGCAGCAGTTCCACGGCTTAACAACCACCTTACTCAGGGTGCAAAACAAGTGGGATAGGGAAGCACCTGGAAGCTGCTGTTTCACCAAGGGTGCTGGCAAGGCCCCTGTGAAAGTCTTCATTCACTGGGGAGGCTGAAGAGGCAGGCACTGGGGTTTGGAAAGCCACCCGAGGCTTTTCAGGAGGTACCTTCTCTTCAGCAGCTATTGCTGAGAAGCCAAACTGCTTCAACCTGTTTGGCTGAAGGGAAGAAAAACAGAGGGGGAAGAAGACAGACAAACACACACAAAACAGGTCTCTTCTTATCAGTAGGAAATACTCAAAGCTCCACTGAGGTTGCACCACTGGATCCCACCTAGCTGTTCAGACTTCCAGGAATGGCATTTTTTCTTCCCAAGGAACTCCTGGCAACCCAACACTACCTCTTGGCTCACAGCTTTATCAAAACCACCACTGTGGTTGCAGTTACTGGCCAGAAAGCAGCAGCATTTCCAGCTGCCAGTTTCCTACCCAGATCCTCACATGATGCACAGGAAAGGTTTCTGCAACCCTTCCCCAGGATACAGGAGCTGATGACTAGTAATAGCTAAAAGCAAACAGAAGACTTTTCTCAATAAACATTTCCTTGCAATATTTTTTTTTAAGCTCCTTTGATTTTCTCCATTTTTTCACCCACAATTA
This sequence comes from Picus viridis, assembly GCA_033816785.1. Lineage (NCBI taxonomy): Eukaryota > Metazoa > Chordata > Aves > Piciformes > Picidae > Picus > Picus viridis. The sequence continues at coordinate 3,779,795 of CM066571.1, forward strand.
CTCTTTTGAGGGTTTTCTTTTCAAGCTACAAGTATCAAATGGTTAGTGGTAAGGGGCAGCCTCAGAAGACAGTCAAAGGCAACATGCAGCTAAGGTGCAGGCATGCAGGTCAGATGCAGAGGTATCCTCTCAGCCCAGCAAGCCCTGCCACCAGGTGCTGTGCAGAGATGTCAGTGTTTGGCTAAAGGAGACAACCTTAGAGAAGGTCAAGGGAGAAAGAAAAGGAAATCAATCATAATATAAAAGAGATTTTGTTTCCAGGCTTAGTGATCCTAACATTGTGGTGCTCCAACTAACATGCAGAGGAATAGCAGCAACCAAGTGCTCAAGGTCTACCAGCAAACCACAGCCTCCAGCACAGCACCAGCGAAAGGCTGTCTTTACCTCCTCACCACTCTGCTGCAAGACAGTGGACAAGGGCAGTTAGTGCTCACCAACCACCACCTACAAGCCTCAGGATCAAAGTTCTCAACATCCACTGGACATGAACATTTGTTTGTAACATTTAACTTCTAGATGTGAACAAGAAATTAGATGAACAAAGCCTAGGCTGCAGCAAAAGCAATGTGGCCAGCAGGCCCAGAGAGCTGATCCTGCCCCTGTGCTCTGCTCTGGTGAGACCTCACCTGCAGTGCTGGGCCCAGCTCTGGGGCCCCAGCACAAGAGGGACATGGACCTGATAGGAGTGGGTCCAGAGGAAGCCACAAAGATGATCAGAGGCTGCAGCATCTCTGCTATGTGGGCAGGCTGGAGGACTTGGGGCTATTCAGCCTGGAGAAGAGAGGGCTCCAGGGAGACCCTTCCCACCAGCAGCAGTCTGATTCTGTGAGCATTATAAAGCAGTTTGAAGTGTTTTGACTGATCTTTTCCAGTGCAGTGTCTGGAGCAGAATATTTAAAGCAGGCTCTCACACTAGCAAGTTTAAGGAAGTGCTCTCAGAGTGCCCCAGACTTCAGCTCTTTAGCTCATTTCAGAGGTGTATCTGGCACTCAGCTCATCCTGGGGATTGTTTTCTTTTCAATAAGCAGTACATACAACAGGCTGCATTTATAGATCCTTAATCAGGCATTGCTATTTAAGCAACCTGTAATTAACCAAGAAATCCACCTAATTAGAATCTCTCCCCAAGAGGCAATTTAAAGCTAACAGTGACTGATGCTTAATGAGTGTAGCAATTCTACTTAATTGAAGGCTTTCAGCTAAATTAAGGGGCTTAAAACATTCTACATGCCCTGGACTAGCTCTGGATACAATCCTGTTCCTGCCACAGGCACTTTCCAGTCTCTGAGGTGCACAAGGTACAGAGGGTGCTGCAGCACAGCCTGCTCATGCTGGTCAGCTTTGAAGAGACAGAGCTGTTCATGCTGCCCTCACACCCTGCAGTGCCAAAGGAGCTAGGATCTCTGCTCCCTCCTCCCTCTGCTGCTGCCTGGCTCCCAGCTATGCACTCCAGCCCTCTTCCTCTGCCCATCTGAGCCCCTCACCAGCCAGATGGCCTCCCTAAGCCACCCAGAGCAGCAAAAAAGCTGCAGCTTTTTGCCAGCTACCCCAGCTGCATCAGTTTGCAGAAGGGATCAAACAAGCTCCAGGGAGACTTGAAGCAGGGAGGACAGCAACATGCAGCCAGAGCTCTTCCTCTCCAGTTAGGAGTAAGATTTGTTTCAGCTTCTATTTCAACCCTGCCTGACAGCATCTCACAGCTACTCATTCATCTTCATTTCCTAGAACACAAGAGCTCCTCTCAGCTCCGCTGAGCTCTCCAGAAGGGCCACAAGTTTCTGTGTTGCAGCCTCCAAAGGAAGCCAGCACCACGGATAATTTAAACTGGTGACCAGTTAAATTAATAACCAGTCTGTTCTTGCTTGAAAGAAGTGGGTTATCTTTCTCAGCCTACCACTGGACACAAAAGTCTTTCCTGAGCACTTGCCCTGTAAAAGTACTTTTTACACTGCTGGTACAAAACTTCCAGTGGGTGACAGAAAAGAAAATGTTTGATAACTTCCATGAAGATATTTTCCTCCAAAGCTGAAGGCAGTGCACTGAGTTACAGCCTTGTCAGCCTTGGCTTCAATTTTCTTCCAGGCCAGCGCCCTGCTAGAACAAACCCACAGCATTCATCATTCTGTACAAGCCCTGCAGAGCTTTATGTCTGAGACACCAGTGTGTATGTAACAGGCAAGCCTGCAGAGGTGAAAGCAAAGCCACATTCCTTACCTGCTTTTCTGGGTCTCGAGCTCCAGAGGCAGCAACCAAGAGCTCAAGTTCCTTCTCACTGTTTCAGTTGTAGAAAAAGCAAGAAAAACATGAAGCTCATTCATCTGCTCCACCTAATAAAAACCCAGCTACCATAAGAGGGCAAACCACCACACTGATCTTCACCACAGCCTTTCAGGACATTACTGAAAACACTCCTCTTCAAAGTTTCTAACAAATACATTGAAATTCGTGCCTGAGGGTACAGCAAGCAGCCCTGTGTGGCCATCTCAGGGCTCAGGCTTCTCCAGCATACAGAGTTCTCCAGTGAAACAGTCAATAGGATCTGGGTTTTAATTCCTTATCCCTTCAGTAGCATCCCTGTGTGGCTTTATGCATCCATGCTATCATTCAGCTGCTGCCAGGCAGGCAAGGCTTGTGTATTTCATTTTCCTGCACAAACAAGTGCTTTGGAAGGTTACTTTCCTGAAGTGGAGGGCAAACCAAGATTTGCCAAGTAATTAGATAACCCTCTAGGAGCAAGGAAGGTTATGTTTAGTTGGAGCTTCATTAGCCTTAAACTCAAATAAATAAAATGAAATAAAACTCTGGAACTTCATTAGCCTTAAACTCAAATAAATAAAATGAAATAAAACCACCCAAACCCAAACCATTTTTCCCTTTGCTCCTCTGAAAGTTGGTGAATTTATGAGAAACTAAAGCTCTCATGCCAGGCAGTTTAAGTGGATGCAAGATGGCCTAGCTAGCTGGAATTCCTCAGTCATGAACACTGCTGTTACCACACTGAAGCCATGGAATCCCCTCACATGCCAGCCCTTGCCACCACAACTCCCAGCCCCGCGCCTCACCGCCGCTTGTTCCGCTGCTGCTCAGCTATCTGCTCCATCAGCTCTTGCCTGTACTTCTCTTTTTTCCTCTGGATTAGGGCTTGGTCCTGGTCTCCTAGTGGGAATGACCATGGATTTGTGTAAGTGCTCCACAAAAGACACACTTTTCTGCTGGCCAGAACTGGTGCATTTCAGTCAACAGCAACACACGAGAGCAGAGAGATCTTCCCTGCCTTAACCCTGCTGCTGCCATGCAGCTTGTCTGGATGATGCAATGATGCTGACATCTCTTAGCCTTTTTTTGCCCCCACAATTCAAAGGCTCCCTTCTGAGGAACTATGACAGCTCCTTCATTCTTGTGCCCTGATGTTCTGAATTGAGCTAGGAATGCTGTTTGCAACCACTTCACCCTGCTATGCTCAACAAAAACACTTCCTGCTACATGCTGTGGCTACATTTAGGCAGAAAGATGATCAGAACCATTTGCCCTTGGACAGGACAGGACCATTTCCCATATTGCTGCAACTGAAGTTCAACACAAAGCTGTGTCTGCCACAGCACAAAGGTTAATATTCCTCCTGTGCTTCACTGTGTAAAAAAACCTCCATCTCTTGGGGCCTTGAACTGTTCCTGGACTCCAAGCAGAAGTTTGGACTCTTCACAATTAATTTGAAACCCTTACATGAAGGGGGAAAGGAACATGGTTTGCTTTTTGTCTAGCTGAAGTCTTAGGGCAACTAGCAAAGAGAAGGAAAATTAAATGTTTTTTCCCTGCCTTAATCATTCCCAGAGATAAATAAAACCTGCAAAGCAGCCTGCCTGAGTTCCAGGAAGGAGGTGCTCATACTCACCAAGAATGAGGCCTGTGGCATTTGGCTCTTTAGCTGCAGACCTGGCCTGCTCATTAGCTGAAGACCTGATTTGTAGCTGACTTCTGGCCAAAACAAGAGAGAAAATGGAAAGATCAAACTCCAGTTTACCAGCAGGCTGTGCAAAAGGTGACAGAGGCACTTGCATCATTAAGTGGTAAGTTTATGACAAACCTTCCCCCAAATCTAAAGCAAAAGAAGGAACTGCCTGGAGAAAAAAGAAAAAAACAAAAAGGTGTTTCCCAGCTCTTGTTTGCCTGTGGTTTCTGAGGCCAGCAGAGGCACTCAGCTGAGCATGTGAGCAGTGTTGACAGACTGAGTGGTGCCAGTCAGGAGTTTATGGAAGGGCTTTACAAGTGTTCTGCTTCTGCCTCACCCACTTAGATATCTTCAGGGCTTGCAAAACCAAGGCAAGAGGTAAAAAAGGGATTTTGGAATAACTATCCAAAAAGGACTCCAACTTGTTGCAATCATTAAAAGCCCTCAGCTGCAGAGCAGGGGATTTGTTGTTTGAAGAAGAGAGCTGGCATGCAGGCTGCTGGAGCTGCTCTCAGAGGAAACATGTTTTCCTTATCTAGTGCATCCTAGCTGCAGGAAAAGCCCTCAGCCATTGCAGACAAGATATTAGGGGTCTTAAAGAAATTCTCCTTCCACCATGGCTTTGAAGCACAATTGTCAGAAGAAAGAAAGATACCACTGTGTGCCACACCTGGAATTTCCAGCTCTGGAGGTCTGCTGCACATGTGGCCTCTCCTTTAGTTCATCTTCATGGTCTGCAGGTACATCTCTTGCTATTGCATCCCGGCGGGGCCTTCAAGAAAGAGAAAAGATCCCATCTGAAGTGAAAGCTCCAGCAGCTCCCTCTCCCTGTCCTGAAACCTGCTTTGCTCCTTTCCAGCATCATCCCACGAAGGCTGGATCAATGCCTTCTGCATCCTCTCCTTCCCATCTCATCCAGCAGCCTGGTTCCTGCTGCCTCTTGAACACAGTCTCTGTTTGCTAGTTTTTTCCAGTGACATTGTATGAATAAGTTCCTGCAGCTCCAAACACAGTATCTGACACAACTCATTCCTTTAGCCTCCCAAAGGCTTCCAGACATTCCACTTTCTCCACAGTTAATTGCTTTTACAATGCTACTTTTTTAAAGGCTCAGAAGAGCTTTCAGAAGTTATTTCTGCAAAGGAGTTGTTTCAACTCTGTTGGCATTTGCAGAGTGTGACTTCATTCAATTCAGAAAACACTTTTGCACTGGGAGAGTATTTTAGGGTTTGTTTTCCCCAGTTATTAATTTAATGTCCAGAAAATTCTGCCTGTAAACAATGACTTAAAAGTTCAGCAGCTAACAACAAAACATGATCATAACACCAGACACTGGGGAGTGCTGCAATTTCCCTTCTGGAGGTGTTAACTTCAGGGGGGCAAACAAAAAGGTGGTTGTGCTGCCTATCAAAAGGCAGACAGTGGCGTTTCCATCACTGCAGCAACTGCAGGGAAGTCATTCTGCCAACAGGCTTAAAGGAAAATAAAAGCTAAAGAAAGCCAAAGCAAGCCCCAAGTGCAAACACTCCTGTTTCCAAGATCTGTGAAGTGAACAAACCAGCACTCTTCTAGGACCTTCTTACAACTTGTCTACAAGAAGCTTTACTCCTTTATTTCATTCAAATGTAGCTGCAAAAAGCCAGATCTGGTTCAGGTTTGGGACTAGATGAAACAGCTAAATTGGAGTCCAGGTAACCAAAGTGCTGTACCAGTTCACACAATACAGACTGTTGAACCTGAGCATTCCCTAGCATTGGGCTTCCCCCTCCAAGCACCCTCTGCCCCCTGATATATGATGCAGAGCTTTAGGTACTGGCCTGATTTTAAAGCACTTTTTCCAGAACTTATTACAAAGCTCATTTTTCAAGTGCAAAACTCCTGCTTTCCCATGGGAATCTTGTCTAGTTTTTCATGAGAGCAAGCCACAGCTGCCAGCAAGCAGCACAGGAATCAAGGAGAAGACAGAGAGCAGAATACCTCTCAGCATAAGACACCCGGGAGTTTTTCTGCCGTAAGCACTTTCACATCTCAGCCTAGGCTCCACTTCTTCACCCATCTCAGGATCATAGTCCACTCTGTAGAACCTTCTCCCAAAATCATAACCTTCATCAAGTCTGTGATGCTTCCTGATGGGAATCCCAGACTGGCTGGCAAATCCACCACATCTTCGATTGGGAACATCCAAATCCTCATCGAGTCTTCTGCTGAGCAGCTGACTCCTCAGTTCCACCTCCCCACCCTGCCTGTGGTACCTGTCTTCCTCCAGCCACCTCTTGCTTTGCAGCTCCTCATAACCTTCTGTAGAGGTGAAGGCATCCTTCTTGGGAGGTTCTGCACCTGTATGACTGGGCTCTGCTCCTGGAGGCTGGTCTGGCTGGAGCCTGCTAACAGCAGTGGGGTTTCTATTCCTGTCCATCTCATTCCGCTTTAGGGGGAAAAAGAAATACATCAAAAAACTGAATATAAACAAACCACACTGAGCAACAAAATGGGTTTGTGTTTCTTCAAACAATCCCTAAATCCCTATTCCAGCACCTAAAGTGGTGCTGGAATAATGATGAGCCAGAGAAATGCTTCAATGAGGGATTAAAAGCCAGGAGTTCGGAGTTTTTCCTGAGGAAAGGCAGCAGCACTCTTCCTCCTCTCTACTGGTTCTCAGCAGAATGGCTCTCAGTGCTGGCTGGGCCTCTTACAAACTCCAGCCTGACCTTCAGATGAAGAGGTGCAAAGAATCAAACACCACTCTGAACAATCCAGGGCCTCATTTCAGACAGAAGAATGATTCTACTGGATAGACCTGAGTGAAGCAGGGATCGAGAACTCTGCTGTATGGCTCGTAACAGGGCTTGCCAGATGCACTAATGAAACAGGGCCTCATTAAACATCCTGTGCTTATTTTGTATGTCTCAGTCAATGATGAACCAACTGACAAGATCAGTTCTGCTCTGTATCACCTGCAGTAAAACTGCATTACCTCTGTGTTCTTCTTCCCCAAGTTCCTGAGCCTTTCATTCCACTCCTCTTTATCCCTGAGGTACTGATTGTACTCTTTGTTTCTTTCCAGCCGTAGTTTCTCCTACAACAGGCAGTGAAGAGGACATTAGCAGCTTCTAACCTCACAGAGCTGCAGCATTAAAGGAACAGACATGAGCTGTGTGTTGGCCCTCCCCTTCTTTGTGAGAACGCAAGGCAAATCAGAGCAAGCTGCTCTCTGCTCCTTGTCCCAGCTGTTTTGCAAGGTGCTGACATTTCCACTCAGCTTGGCTCAGGTCTAAAAATATTCCAGGATTGTACACCATGAAATGCTAAAGGCTCCAGGTAAAGCAATCTCTGATTTGCCTTATTTCCTGATTTTAGCACTTTACTTAGCCCCTAGGCATCTTTCATACCTCCTCCTTCCACCCATCACACAGACGACAAGCAAGTTCTGACACAGTGTTACAAATCACACTTTCCACTGCAGTATTTTCCACTGTAATGGCAAAATGGCATTACAAAAGTGATACCTGGATATTACATCTAGATGCTTTCCCACAAACTGTCATATAAAAAAAATCATTCCTACTTCAACCAGCACAGAAGCACCAACTAGTGACAGGTTTGTAAGCGAGACAGTGCTCTACAACGGGCAGCTGCAGGTTTTCCGGCAGCAACACCACCAGACCTGCAGACAGCTCTGGAAGCTGCCTGAGGGGCGTTTTCCAAAGCTGAGAAGCCAGAGTGGTGTTTTACAGGTGGCAAACCCCTCAGCAGAGCATTCAATCTGCTGTCTGCCTGCACTTTTTACCTCAGAGAAGAAACCCAAGTGCAGATGTTAACCTCTAAGCACGATCTGCCCCGAGGCCGAGTGCTTCGCAGGGCACAGTGTGACATCTCCTGGCAGCTCTTGGGCTGTGCAGCAGCAATGAACACGAGTACAGAGGCTAGGATGCACTGCTTGAGCTGCTGGGATATCAACCCATCCATGATCACACACATGCCCAGCTCAGACAGGTCTAATTTCCACAGAATTTGTCAGAGATTCTTCATCTTTCACTGTTTCAGCACACACACTGGGCTGAAGTGCAAAACTTGTGGCTAACAAACTCAGCACAGATGCAGCCTGGCACTGAGGAGTCCTTGTGGCCTTGCCCCTTCCTGGGCATTTCACTCTTGCTGTCTTCCTTTTTAGCCCCTGGTTCAATTTGGAGTTTGGGGCTTTTTCCTAGCGGCAATTTTCACTTGTTTTGAGTTCTCACCTGGCTCCAGCACAAGTAGGCACAGCAAGGGCAAAGCCAACACATTTCATAGCACAAGTCTTGCACTTGGCATCAAGCTGGGCTGGCATGGAGCTTCCCATGAAGGGTTAGCCACCCAGCTCAGCAGCCACTCACTTTGCTTCCCCCAGATCTTTACCTGTGCAGATCGTCGCTCGTCAATGGGAAGAGATAATCCCTGAGTGTATGGATCCACTTCACCAGAGGTCAGGTAATTCTTCTACATTAAACACAAATGAAAACCATTCAGCCCATTTCAAACCACCAAATCTTACATGACAAATGGTTTCATTTTCTGAAGTAAATCTGATTGATTTGCTGAAAGACCAAAGCCAACCTTCACACCATGAAAATGTAGGATGCGCTTGGAACACACACACGAAGGAATCAGGGAATGCAGAAAGGGCTTTGCCAGGCATTCAGCTGGAGCTTGGAAGTGTTTGGCACTTCTTCCCTGTCACACAGTTTCAAGGATTACCTAAGTTAGTCCCTGTACAGTAACAAGATCTCTGTTGCAGTTTAAACCCCACACAATTACTCAGCTCTCCTCGGAGCCAGCAGCATAACCACAAGCATCTGTACAGGAGGAATTTTCCAAGGCTACCTTAAGGTGAAAAATTGCCTTTTCTAACTGCAGCAAACTGATGGAATCCCTCCTAGCACCAGCACAGGCATCACTCTGCACCTCAACACTAACTGCAGTCCCCAGACTTTTTGGGATAGTGACCCACCACCAAATTCTGCAATTCCTTAGGGACCATCAGTCATTTTCCAGCATTTCTAATGAACCACCAGAGCTGGAACAGGGCCTCAGCTAGTGGCTGCTTCATCCATCACTCAATTCACTAAAAGCACCCCCAGGCCATTCTCAGTCACTCATCTGTTTCATAAATCCTATTATCCTTAATAAAAAGAGTGGCAGGGCTGATGAGGGGAATGGGTTAGACATGGATGTCACCAGCATTGTTCCCTTCCATCATCTGTGTCATAACATAACTTAAAAGCACAGAGGCACATCAGCCAGGAACAGCTCTGCCCTTCCCAGCACAAACCCACATCATTAGAGGTCTATTTCACAGCTACACACCACCAGATGTAAGGGATTTAATAACCACAGGAGCATTCAAGCACTAGGACAGCTGCATTACCATGGAGACCTCAGGTATTTTTAATAGAATAGAAGCAAATAAACTCTAATCCTCATTAGGTTAATTCTTTTTCCCCACTTTGAACACATCTGTAGATATTACCTCTGAGCTTCAAAAGCTATCTGCCAAAATCAGAGGCTGATGTGGAACTTGCCTTTTCTACATAACTGAGACTAAACAAGTTATCAACCAAAGCATCTTCACCAGGACAGCTGCTGAAAGCTGCTTCATCTCTTTGTGTGGGGGAAAACAAATTAGAGATCATTATCCTGCCTCTTCCTCAAGCTGATGTGTATTACACCAGAGGAAAAAAACACACACTGTGAACTGAGGTTTGTAAGAGCAAAGCTCAACTGAGACTAAAACACTAAGAAGTTATTTGGCTGCTTAGGTGAAAATGTACCGTTTCCCAATTCTCACCAAAGAGTCTAACTCTGAAAATGATTTGAAGTTTAATCTTAAACAAGAAGGATCACTTTGCTTAGAGGTTGAGAGGGCAGTTAGTTAATTGTGCTGCTGGTTAGGATTCCAGGGCATGCTAACATAGTTCATTTCTACCACCTGCTGGTTAGCCAAAGCCAGAAGCTTGAGCTTCTGCCACATTACCTCCTGGTCCTCAACTGAAGTTGCTTCATTTGAACAACTGTTTGACAGCTATACACAAAATCACAGACTGCTTTGGGGTGCAAGTGACCCCAACATCCCCTGTCACTTACACATGGCAGTATCAGGACATAAATCATTAAAACCTACTGGAAGTAGCAAAGCCTGCAAAAATGTGCCTCTGGTATTGGTTTTTCCTCTCACACCACCTCCACTCCTGCTTTCTGCCCACTGGGTGCTAGGCTTTGCTGCTTTCCTGAGCACCGAGATTTCAGAGGGACAGGGAAGAGAGAGGCCCTGACTCTGCTTCCAGTACCATACTTCAGAGCTTATGATTTTATTCCAGCCTTACAAAGTATGTCTATGAAGAAAAAAAAAAATATGTAACTCTGAACATGGATGTAACTGACAAGCCTTGAAGCAAATGTCTGCTGAAAGAAAAGCTTTTGCAGCATGAGCAGCAACGGGAAACAATCAACAAGTGCTCACAAATCTTATTAATGGAAAATGATAACTGCCAGCCATCCCCTTGCACAAAGCAGCCACTGCTGTTAATCACAACTGATCACCACAGCATGCACAAGCACACCCAGGCACAAAAAAGCAACCATTTATCTTTAATTCAAAGGCAGAGCTTTCAGACAAAGCAAAAGGCACTGATTTGAAGGGGAAAATTAAATTACATCGCAGGCACCCTACCTTTCTTTTTGCCTGTGAAATACCCTAAAAGTCAGGGAGAAGATACTATTCAAAAAGAGGAACTCAGATATATTTTGACGTCAGAGTTCTCTGCTCAAAGCCAGTTCATGCCCTCATTTTAGGACACTGACAATCAGTACTTCCAGCCAAAAGGAATTATTTGCCCCCTGATTTTTTTTCCCCCTGTTTGGCTAAGAAGGGACACAGGATATTCCCAATGTGATGACACCTCATCACACAAACCACTTCCATTTTACATTACTGCTCATGCTGAGCAGAACAAAGGGGTTTATTGATAACATTGGAAAGAAGCCATCGAGGGAGTCACACCAATTACAGGAGCATCCTTACCTGAATGGCAGAGCACAGAACTCTGAGGGCCTCAGGAAACAATCTAATTTAAATTAATGAGAAACTAAGGAAGAATGAGCTCCACAGAATGGTTTGGCTTGGAAGGGACCTCCAAAGGTCATCCAGTCCAACCCCCTGCAGTCAGCAGGGACATCCTCCACTAGAGCAGGTTGCCCAGAGCCTTGGTAAACATGACCCTGAATATCTCCAGGGATGGAGCCTCAACCACCTCCCTGGGCAACCTGTTGCAGAGTTCTGCCATCCTCCTGGTGCAGTACTTGCTCCTCACATCCAATCTCAATCTGGTCTGCTCTCATTTCAGACCATTGCCTCTTGTCCTGCCCCTGCAGGCCTTTGGGAACAGTCCCTCTGCAGCCTTCTTGCAGTCCCTTCAAGTACTGGAAGGTTGTTCTAAGGTCCCTCTGGAACATTCTCTTCTCCAGACTGAGCAACCCCAGTTCCCTCAGCCTGTCCCCATAGCAGAGGCAAATAAAAGCACTCAGAATAAAATGTGTTAAGTAATACACAGCTGACAGACATCTGCTGAAGCCTAAAACATAAAACCTTCCCAGCAGTGACATTTTGAAAGGAAGGAGTTAAGCCTGTAAACTCAGCCATCACTCAGTGACCTCATGGAGATCTCAAAGGTCCATTTAAATGAGAGGCCTTCTAAGAGACTCCCTAAGCTGAGTGAAGCAGACAAGAAGCCTCACCTGAGAGAGGTACCTCTTATAATCCTGGCGAAGCTCCTCTTTCAGCTTATGTTTTTTTCGTTCATATTCTTCACCAAGAGGCAAACTCAAGCCATAGTCACCTGCAAGTTGCACAAATATTGTTGTTCTCTTGCACCAATAAAAAGCACAGCCTGCAAAAGCTACAGCTGGATGTTCATTAGATATTGGCAAGAAAAAAGTGGACTATACACCCAAACAGGAGAGAAAAAGGGTGGGGAGAATCAGGAACAGGTTGCCCAGGGAGTTTGTGGATGTTGCCTCCCTAGAGGTGTTAGAGGGACCTGGGGGTGCTGGTTGATGGGAGGCTGAACATGAGCCTGCAGTGTGCCCAGGCAGCCAGGAGGGCCAATGGCATCCTGGCCTGCATCAGGAACAGTGTGGCCAGCAGGAGCAGGGAGGTCATTCTGCCCCTGTACACTGCACTGGTTAGGCCACACCTTGAGTCCTGTGTCCAGTTCTGGGCCCCTCAGTTTAGGAAGGATGTTGACTTGCTGGAACGCATCCAGAGAAGGGCAACAAAGTTGGTGAGGGGTTTGGAACACAAGCCCTATGAAGGGAGGCTGAGGGAGCTGGGGTTGCTTAGCCTGGAGAAGAGGAGACTCAGGGGAGACCTTCTTGCTCTCTACAACTACCTGAAGGGAGGTTGTAGCCAGGCAGAGGTTGGTCTCTTCTCCCAGGCAGCCAGCACCAGAACAAGAGGACACAGTCTCAGTCTGCACCAGGGCAGGTTTAGACTGGACGTTAGGAGGAAGTTCTATACAGAGAGAGTGATTGCCCATTGGAATGGGGTGCCTGGGGAGATGGTGGGGTCACCGTCATTGGAGGTGTTCAGGAGGAGACTTGATGGGGTGCTTGGCTGCATGGTTTAGTTGTTGGGTGGGTTGGATTGGTTGATGGGTTGGACGCAATGATCTTGAAGGTCTCTTCCAACCTGATGTATTGTATTGTATTACCTATCAGGGACAAGCAAGCAGCTCTTCCTTGAGGTTTGTCATTTGTTTAGGGTTTGTGCTTTCCTAGAGGGTTGTTTGGGGTTGGTTTTGCTGGTTTCTTTTCTTTGTTTGTTTGGTGTGTGCTTGTTTCAGGGGTTTTCCTTTGGGGATGTTTGTTTGTTTGTTTTAAAGGAAGCTAACTTTACAAGGAGTAAAAGGAAGTGCTTGGCACATTATCCTTACCCAAAACAAAGCATAAAGAGAAGAAATTCCACACAAGCCCAAGATGTTTGGAAGACTTCAGGAGTGGTGTGCAATTGATTTATAAAAATCATCACTAAAAATCCAAAGTACACATTCCCTCCCCAAAACTTCTCAAAGGTAATGGAATGTTACTTCAATCTAGAAGACACTAAAACAAAACTATATATACTGTACCTAAAGCATAGTTCTGTTGCCTGTTTGGAGGTATGTTTTCTTTAGCCATGGAGATCAACCTTTTGCTAGTCTCTGAAAGCTTCTCTGACTCCTTATTCTGAAAGCAAAACAAGACACAACACTTTGCTGCATCACAAGGTAAAAAAAATATCCCAAGGAAGAACAACATTATTAATCCCAAGTAAGATCAAAGTTATTGACAGAATTCTTCACTCTGGAGAATGGGGAGATTCAAAGTGCTGCTGGATTAACACATCAAGCAAGTTGTAACTGCTGTTAAAAGCTCAAGCTGTTTGGGGCTTTGGAAGTCAAAAGGACAAAGCAAAACTCTCATGTTTTAGCAAGGACTTCAGTTTGCATGATTTAGATACAGCTTTTTAGCCAATTGCTGGCACACAGCTTCATGGTGACCTGTACCTTATAAAAGCTTTATAGCTTTAGAGTTAAGTACTCCAACTTCTAGGAGAATGGGGATAAGGATGGATTTCCTTTAATCTCCTAGGTTAAGCACTTTGTGTTTTGCATCTCCTGGATTAAGTACTTTGCTGTTTGTATTTGTTAGTGTCTGTAACAGAAGTTTTGAGGAGGTTTATACCCTCTCTCCCAACTTGTCTCCCCACTAGTCAGTTTCACAGGGGAAGTAGAAGGAACAGTATCCACTGGCAAGTTTGTAGGACACAAATGTTGCCGTGTGCAGTGGCAATGATGTTTCTAAACCCTACACAAACTATCCCCGGAACAGACGAGTCTCGCACACAATCCAATAACAGCTCCAGCTCCGAGGGCACTGCAAAACCAAGCTAAAATGCAGACCCTAGCAACGGGAGCGTTTGTGGCTCTGAGCCAGCCACCGCTGAGCCCCACACCCGCGGTGGATGGGCAGAGGAATGGAGGGCACAAAGAAGCCCTGAATGGTTGGGAAGGAGAACAGTGTGGGGCAGAGCAGCAGGCCGGGGTGGTTGGGAAGGAGGACAGCGGGGGGCACAGAGCCGCAGGCCGGGGTGGTTGGGAAGGGGAGGAGCGCGTACCGGGAGCGGGGAGCAGCGGGAGGGACCGAGCGCACCGCAGGCACCGCCGACTGCTGCCCACCGGCCGCTCACCGGCCCAGAGCCCGCGGCCCGTGTGACGTCACGGTATCCAAGCCCCCATTGGCTGACGCGGCTGCCAATCTGGCGCGGCCCCGCCCAGCCGCTTAACCCCATCGTGGCCGAGCCCAGGACAGCGCCCTCGGGCTCAGGGAAGCCGCAAAGCTCTTACCCTCAGCTCCATGTAGGGTGGATCTTCCTCCAGCTCGGCCTTATCCTGTGCCAGCTTGGCCTTCTGCTCCTCAATAAACTGCTCTAAATCGTCCGCCATCATGTCTGAGGTGACAGAAGAGACACAGAACGTTGCCCCAGCATCAGAACCTCAGCAGTTTAAGCCACAGTCACAGCACTTCAGTCATGTTTATGTTTGTTTGGGGCTTTTTTGTCTCCTCAGAACTACAAGCCTTAAGATGTTTGCTGGATCACCAAAACACCTGACTCAGGAAACCCATCCATGGAGGAGGTTAGCTGATGTCAGAGAGAAAACAAAGATTCCAGGCGATGAGGCTGAAAATATTTCTCTCATCTTTTTCCCCAGCTTGGTTAAAGCATTTTGAGGTAATGTAACTGCAGCTTTGCCACTGGCCCTTCACTGCACACCAGCACAAGATTGTTAGTGAACTTTAACAGCACAATTAGACAATTTAAAAGAAACAAACAGGATAAAGGTAGCATCAGACACACACACACACCCCCCCAAAAAAAAAGTACAGAAAGGGTAAGATCCACATACTCTAAACTGAACTTTTAAAAAATCATACAACCAATTCTGTGCTCAACTTACTATCACAAGAAGTCCTGAACTGAAAGCCCTTCAGAGCAGAGAAATCAGCATCTCAATTGTGCAAGCTGCTGTACATTGCTCACAGATAACACAATAAGAATTCAAGTGAGTCACATTTGTGAAAGGGAACTGCACAGAAGTTCAGGCACACGCTCAGGCTGAGTATTTCTTGTTAGGATGATCTGATCAGAGCAAGAGAATACTGCAAACCCTCATCATAGTACATGAAAAGCAGGAAGAAATGCCCAAAGAATGAGCACACACAATCCTTCTCATCCTCATCTCCACCCAGCACGCTCACCAACTCCACTGGAGGAGCTTTGCAAAGCCAAGGCTGCAGAGGAGTCTGGACATTCTAGTCCATGCTTAATGGCAGCAAGAAATGGAGAAGCAAATGATGAGCCTCAAACCCCTCTAACAGCAGCCCACAACTTCAGCAGCAGGATTGCTCATGCCGGTTCCCAAGCAATCCCTTTCCACCCATTACCTAAACTCAGATTGCACAGCACTTGTGAAGGGTTAATTCAGCATCTCTCTAAAGTCTGCACACACTGTATGAAGCCAACAATGGGCAGCAATAAGAGCATTAGAAAACATCCTGCTGTGAGCAGTTCAGGGCAGCTTGCTCAGCCAGGGGCTGCTTCTGGTGGGGAGAAGCTGATGGGGACAGCTCCTGCCAAGGGCTGGGTTGCTGAAAGCCTCTGCCTGAGACTTGCTCCTCTGCACACCAAGAGCACTGCCACAGTTTGTGCCACACCTTGAAGGGCACCTGTGGGGGGGAAACTGGGCAGAACAGGCAATTCTAAACCATTTTATTGTCAGTATTTCCAACCCATATGGTTTAGTTTCTTTCCAAACCTATCAGTCTCTGTCCTTTTCTCTTCCTTTTGAAAGGGAGAAGGGTTCACTGAGACCCTCTGTTACGCAGTGGCCAGGCCAGCCCTGACCCTTGACAGGAAACAGTTTCAGGAAGATCATCCAATAATTCAAAACAAAAACAACCCATCTCAAAGACCAGTGGAATAAGATACTGCACAGGAATTAAACAATGGCCTTCGTGTAAATCATACTATTGCAGAAGGAGGCAGAACTAGGACAACCTATTTCCAACTCCCACTGATAATACAGGACAACCAATGTCAAAAATATATCCTCTCCATCCGATTTGCCCTGAATCTTTAATCTCATCAGCTTTGCACACTGATACAGGATAAGAGAAAGCTAAAAGTGAGGAAGTTTCCAGGTGCTGACCAGTTTTATTTACCCTATTAGGTTATATATAACTACTGCAGAATATGTTCTGAATGGGAGAAAACTTTCATGCTGAAGACTTTACACGTTGGTCTCATCACCTAGGGACACCTCCCAAGAGGAAAGTCACTGCACTGGGAGAAGCTGTTCCAAAAGCTCTTTCTCTGCAGTATCTGCATTTCTGACCTCTATTTACAATAACATTTATAAACCCCAGAACTGTTTCCAAATCATTGTTGGAACGGTACCAATCCAATTCTGAGAGAGCCATTAAGCAACAGAATTTTTGCAGCATACTTTCCATCTAGCATGAGGAACTGCTCCAGCATCCTGCACTCCTACTCCAAAGAGCTATTTAATACATTTAAAAAGAGAGTCCAATCAGTCCCAGCCCAACTCCGCAGGCAGCTCAGTCGGTGTGAGGAAAGCTCACAGCTGCAGGCCTTGGAGCACACTAAGCCAACTAAAGCTACAGCACAGCTGAGTCAGCACACCTTTAATACACCTGAAGAGGCAGGGAAAGGGGCTACATGCCTCCCAGAAAACAGCGAGACATTCTATCTCCCACACCCTTCTGCCTGAGCTGATCATCTTCAATTATGCACGAGTGCAGCCTTTCCCAGGTGAGTGCCCGGAGCGTGCCACGTTTGTCCGCGGCCAGCCCGTACCTGGGGCCGAGCTACAGCAGCTGCTCCCTCAGCCGGCAGAGAAGGGGAGCAGGGAAAGGAGAGGAGACCGCCGGCTCGCAATGAAAGTTAATTCATCAGTAAAACAGCCAAACGCCCGGCGAGATTCCTCCCCTCGCCAGACGGACTCATCCACCTCTCCAGCGACGGATGCACGCTTTCACCCAGACCCCATGGATTTCGGGAAACCTTCCGAGCCAAGGAAGCGTGTTTATTTCTCCAAGCTGAGAGCTTGGCGAAGCGCCGCTCCCCAGCCCGCAGCACCAGCCGGCCCCCATCCCAGAATCCTTCCTCGAGCAGCCCCGGGAGCACCGCCCGCGACCCCCGGGCCAGGTGTGCCACGACGGCGGCTGAGGGCCGGGCGGCAGCCGGTGCTCCGGGCTCGGGCCCTTTAAGGAGCGCGGCACCGTTGTTAGGCAACAGCCGCACAACACACCGACTCCCCACGGAAAGGCCTGGAGACCCCCCGCTACCCCCGGTGGGGGGGGGACCCCCATGCTCGGTAACATGGCTCGGGGCCCCGTTTGGTGTCCCCCCGGCAGGGCCCGCTTCCTACGCTGCTCCCCAGCGAGCCGCCCCCGTCCCGCCCGCTGCAGAGGCAAGCCGGGAGGGCCCGAGCAGGACCGGCTGCTCGGGGTCGGCAGAGCGGGCTGAGGCGGGGAGTGTGTGCGCGGTGTTCGCTGTCCCGACCGCTCCGCTCACCGGCGCCGGCGGCCGCCGCTCTCCCCGCGTCCCGCTCCCGATGCCGCCTCCCGGAAATCGGCGCCACGCAGCGCCCCCTGCCGCCCCGGAGGAACCCTCTGTCCCGCAGCGGTGCTGTAACCGGGGAGAGGTAGCGGTCTGCCCTCCACAGGGGCCTTTGCGGGCTGCCCCCTCCGAGACGCCGCTTGGCTGATCGCGAGCGGAAAGAGGGAACCGTGACCCCCCCGAACGCGTGTGTCGTGCCGCGACATGCCGTAACCGCAGCGAGCAGCCCCACAGAGACCCGCCGGCTCCTGCCCCCACTGCAGCGAGCCGAACGGCGCCGCGCCTGCGCGGCCCCTACCGCCGCCTCCCGCCACTCCCCCGCCTCGCTTGGCTCTGCCGGTGCGGCGGGACGGGGCCAGGGCTAGGCCCGGGCCCGGTGCGGGGGCGATGGCGGCGGCGGGGAGCGGCGGCGCCGGCAGCAGCATGGCGCAGAAGACGTGGGAGCTGGCCAACAACATGCAGGAGGCGCAGAGCATCGACGAGATCTACAAATACGATCGCAAACAGCAGCAGGAGATCTTGGCGGCCAAGCCCTGGACCAAGGGAGTGAGAGAGGGGCCGGGGCGGGGCCGGGCCGCGGGGCCGGAGGGCGGGCGGGGAGGGCTGCGGCGCGGGCCCTGATGGCTCCCACGGCCTCTCCCCGGCAGCCACCATTACTTCAAGTACTGCAAGATCTCGGCCCTGGCCCTCCTGAAGATGGTGATGCACGCCCGGTCGGGGGGCAACCTGGAGGTGATGGGGCTCATGCTGGGAAAGGTGGACGGGGAAACCATGATCATCATGGACAGCTTCGCTTTGCCGGTGGAGGGCACCGAGACCCGCGTCAACGCGCAGGCAGCCGCCTACGAGTACATGGCTGCCTACATAGAGAACGCGAAGCAGGTGAGGAGAGGAGGTAGGAGATCGACTCTCCGTGGTGGGGCTGTGGATCTCAGCTCATCACACAGCAACACGTTCAGCCCTTGTCTGGGTCTAACCTACAGCAGTAGCTCCATCACCCCAGAACACTTCCCCAGCAAAGAAGGGGAGGAGGAAAAGGAGAGGAGACCCTCGGGATTACAACAGAAAGGGATTTAAAGAAACAGTTAAACTCACCCCGGTATCAAGTATCTAAAGTTATCCTCGGCCCAGTAAAGGTACAGCAGTCACAATAAACAGGAAAGTAGTTCTTAGGAGCAGCAGAATCAAGACAAGCACTACCCTCACCAACCTTTTTCTCCCCCTTTATACTGAGGGTAATTTTTATGTGATGGGCTTCACCTGAAGCCAGTTTAGCTCAGCTGCCCTCTCTGATTGCAGATTGCAAAATGTCTGGCTCAGGATTCTCTCCCAGCAACAGCAGGAGAGTTGGCAGTAAATAACTCAGAGCCCTGTAAACATTTTTACCCCTACATTTCTGTGTCTTGCAGTAGGCCATCAAGTACTGAATTGTCCTGTATAAACGATTTTCATTGCTCAAGAAGTATTTCTGTGGCTGTAGCTGGTTCCTTGCAGATGAAACAAGGAGGGGAGGTGGGTTTTAACCTTCCTGACACGTTCACTACTGGGCAGAAACAAGCAGGTGATGCATCCACAGGCAAAACTCTATTAAGAACTGGTGTGCAGGGCCATACCAAAAGTGCAGTGTGGAGCAGCCAGTAAGCAGTTCCTGAGCAAGGCTTACACAATCAGGCGTGGTAGGTGCTTGTTTTGGTTGTTTTCTCCCAGTATTTGTGGAGAGAGTTGAGAGTACTGTTTGGAAACTCCCAGTCTAAGTTTTGCTGATCCTAAAAATGTCAGGAATCCATCTTTTGGCTTTCACAGCATGCTCTGGAGATCATTTCTGTCACTGCTTAAACCATGCCTCTCTGAAGTTGTTTTAAACCTAGTGATAGTCTCTCTGGATGCTTCTGAGATGTGTTGCAGCACTCATGAACACTGGGTCTCCACTGTCATACCATACACTGGGGGAGATTTGATGTGCTTGTGTCATATCCACTCCACACAGAAGAGCCCCAGCTTCCTGACCAGCTCACCTTGTGCAATCTCCTCTGTACTTCAGCTGTCAAGAAGAAGCTGCTCCTGGCTCCTTCATGTTCTCTGCTCAGTAGCACGGGCTGCTGACAGTGCAGACTGTACAGCTGCTAGGAAACACTGTGCCAGAGCAGGGGTGTGGTTAGCATTTAGTTTAGAGTGAGTGAGCTGCTGTCTGTGTCGGTTTGTAGCCTCTCACGGCGCTGCAGTAGGCGGGAAGGCCCCGCAGAGGGCAGCTGAGCCTCTCGAATGGGCGTTAATTCGGGGTCTGTTTCCTTTTACTGCTCTTAGGTCGGGCGGCTGGAAAACGCCATCGGCTGGTACCACAGCCACCCCGGCTACGGCTGCTGGCTCTCGGGCATCGACGTCAGCACCCAGATGCTCAACCAGCAGTTCCAGGAACCCTTTGTAGCAGTGGTGGTAAGCACAAAGCTGCAAAGCAAATCATAGAGTCATAGAACTGTCAAGGTAGGAAGAGACCTTTGGGATCATCATGTAGGGAATAGGGTTTAGGTTTCTGTCTGTTAACGTTCCAGCAGTGTGTGTGTTGCATGAGGGAAGTGTGAGGTCCAGATGTTGCCTCAAAGTTAATTTAATTCTCTCCTAGTTACTGAAATGCAGATAACCATAAGCACTGCCTGTCTCCTACAGATCGATCCAACAAGAACAATATCTGCAGGAAAAGTCAATCTTGGAGCATTCAGGACATACCCTAAGGTAAGTAGTTAACATTCTAGTGTGTGATGACTGAACTGTCTTTAGAGCCAATCTATGACTTGTTTGAGATTGCTGCAGTTCGACCATCTGCCAGTTTGATCTCTGCTGTGCCTCATCCTTCATGCTGGAAGCCAGCCCTGCTGATACACTGTTATTGTCTGTCTTTGGCTATTGATTATGTTTACAAAGCTTGACTTCTAGTTTGTTTTTCATTGCTTTTTGACAGTGTTCAATCTAGAGAGTGGATCTGTGCTAAAATTGCACAGCTCCATATCACCATTTTTAATGGACAGAGCTGTAGGCAGCATTCATCAAAATCAATCCAATAAAGTTCAGGTATATCCTACAAAGTTCCAGTTACTCATTGAGCACTCCAGGCCAATGTCCAGGAAAACTGCAATCAGCAAAAACGTTCCTGAGGGGTTCCCAGTTGTGAGCATTACTTTTGTGTTGGCAAATGTACAGGAGATCTCGGAGTTGGTGATTCAGGATTGGCTTCTGTAGGTAAAACCACTTCATATTCCTTCAGAATTCTGAGCAGGAAGAATCCTGCACCTGAAACCAAGTGGTGTCTAGAAGATGCACATTATAGGGTAGTTTTAGGGTGTCCTCATAGTGGTCTGTGTGCAACTCTTGCCTAGTCAGTAGCACCACCCTGGCTAACAAGTTTTAGTTTTATCCCTAGGACATATCCAAGGGATGTGTCTTCCCTCATGCCTCCTATCTTCCCTCAAAAGACAAAATAGCTTCCAAGAATAGGTAGGAAAATGTCTCAGAAGCAGCTTGCTCTTTGATCTAATCACAGCTTGCCATCCTGTGTGAACTATCTCAGCTCTGCCCAACTTGCTCTTTGACAGACCTGCAAACATAATGATTGCTAGCAAAGCCAGATGTGAATCTCAAGAGCCAAGAAAATTCCACCTTTCAGGCTACTGGGGAAAATTTCATTTTCCCTTGGAAAAATAAATGAGAATTGCAGAAATTAGAACTTTTGTGAAGTGCTTTTGAAGAACTTAGGCATTTTAAAAAGTCCCCAAACTACTGTGTTACCTTTGCCCTCTGTTGAATTTTCAGGGCTATAAGCCTCCTGATGAAGGTCCCTCTGAATACCAGACTATCCCACTTAATAAAATAGAAGACTTTGGTGTGCACTGTAAACAGTAAGTAACAAAAATGACTAACTCTAGCACAGGTCCTTGATTGTGGTGTCTAGGTGGGTGACTCAGGACAGAAAAGTACATTTCTTGGAGTGTTTGAACTCCTGAAGTTTTGTGGCTTTAGCACTGTTGACTTGGGATGACACTTTAGGTGTCACAGCCAAATAACAGATTTAGATGGCAGCTTGCTTGGTTTGCATGTTTGTTTTTAAAGGTATTATGCTTTAGAAGTCTCCTACTTCAAGTCTTCTCTGGATCGTAAACTGCTGGAGCTTCTGTGGAACAAGTACTGGGTGAACACTCTCAGCTCCTCCAGCTTGCTCACGGTAAGCACTGGGGGTGCTCTGACCTAGACGTGCTGCATGGACACTGTTCAAAAGGGCTTGCAACAGAAACACTGCAGGGAGACCTTCAGTGTACCAGCTCAGCAGCAAAACCTTCCTTCTGTGCAAGTCCACTGTGAACCTTTGCACAGTCAGAACCACTCAACCAGGCTGTCCTAACATCTGCAGTGGCTTAAAAGCTCTTCTCACATTTTGAGTACGCTGCTTGAATTTTTGTAGCTTAAGGCTGAATGTATGCTGCCTTCTTTCTCCCAAGAATGCTGACTACACCACTGGCCAGGTCTTTGATTTGTCTGAAAAATTGGAGCAGTCAGAAGCTCAGCTTGGAAGGGGCAGTTTCATGCTGGGGTTAGAGACTCACGATAAGAAATCAGAAGACAAGCTTGCAAAAGCCACAAGAGACAGGTAAGAGAACACACAGGTGTCTTCCCTCTGAAAAGTGGGGGGGTTCTTCTAAACTTTTATCCTGCCTTTAATTGTAACCTCCCAAGGTTATAGAGGAGAATGATTAGAGATAGGAATGGGAGACTCCAGATGTCACTGGGTGCTTCTGAGAATCTCAGAAAACCTTGCCTTGGAGAGCCATTGGAGGCTTGAGAATCTTTGTTTCTGCAATAAACTTGTCTCTAGTTTAATAAACAAAGAATCCCTGCTAAAATTCATCATCCAGCCCCAGTCCTCAGGACTTTGGTTGATTTTTCTTAGGTTCAGATGCCCACATTGCCCACTCTCTACTGTTAACATGAGGTGTCCTGAACTGCCAAAGGATTTTCTGGCTTTGTTTTCTGTGTATGCTGCTCCTCACTTTACTTTTTCAGTAACAGAAAGCAATTGGCAACCATGGCTAAACTGCTCTGTGTGACTTCTCTTCTCCCCTCTGGACAGCTGCTAAGATTCATGGGGTTATGGGCACCCTGAACTGCCAGCCCAGCTGGGTATGTTCAGATGAAATGACAGTTCAGGGTTTGGCCAACCTTGACTTTCTGCTTGTTTTTCAGCTGCAAGACCACCATAGAAGCTATCCACGGACTGATGTCTCAGGTTATTAAAGATAAACTTTTTAATCAAATTAATATAGCTTGAAGTGCATCAGCAGGTGATAGGAATCTCCAAGGCAGAAGTCATGAAGTTCTTCGCCTGGACTTGTTCAGTTTGGGAAATGAAGCTGGAGTGGAAAATTATTCATGTAATTTGTAGCCCTTTAATACTCCCCACCTGTCTGACTGGCTTTAAAGCACAGAATGTTCTCAAGTGTAGTGCAGCCTTTTGTTCTTTATCATAGAACACAACCAGCTCAGAGAGTTGTTCCAAAACAAAATGAACTGTCACTCACTGGCTTTTGCTCTTCAGTATTTATCTCCATTATCCAACTGCAATAAAACCATTTGGAAAATGAGTGCTTTGGGCCTTGCAGTTTTTGGTAAAGCTTCTTCTCCCTTCATTCTTGCTCCTGGTGCTCTGCAGAGGAGTCCTGGGCCCTCCCATCTGAAAGGGACCCTCTGCAGCCTGAGCTGTCATCACTTAGAATTTCATCACTGTCTTTAATTTTAGGAACTGAAATCCCATTTGCTTCTCTGTTAACAAGCTCTTACAGCTAATGGAGCCTTTCCTGACTTTGTGGTCCAGCCAGAACTGGCTTCTTCTCCCAGCACTGCAACATTCCTGCATGGTGCAGCAGTGTTTTGCTTGTAGCTTCACGCTGGTGTCATTGTTTAGGTAACAACCAGCTCTGTAGTGAAACGAGTATTATGGTTTTGCAGCATTATTCTCCCCCTGCTTACTTCCTATTTCTTGTCATGGTCACTTGCTGCATGCAGAAGGACAAAATAAATAATTAATATCTCTGAAATGGGCTCATTTAGGGCCACAGATACTAACCCACATTAATCACCATCACTGGCTTAGAAGCAGGTGCTGCTGCAGGGCTGATCCCAGTTTGCTTTGGAGGCTCTTGTGCTGTACTTCAATAATTCAAGATGTTTGGGCTTCTTTTAAGTTGTTATCCTTAATCCTGAGTTTCCTGGGGTTTTGGGAATGTTTCCTTTGGGGATCATTTATGCTTTAGATGAGAGGCCATTACACTTTGTACCTTAAGGAACTGAAAATCCCCAACTCTGCCTTGATGTGGGGTTTGGTTCTGTTTTAGTCTGGGAATTTTAATAGCAATTACTCCTTGGGGGATTTTCATCCACATGGACCCCAGCTAACATGGCAAGTTGTCATTCAGCGGGGAAATGCAGACACCCTGAAGCAGACATTCATCCAGAGTTTTAAAGCAGCAGCATCTAAGCATAGGAAAATAACTGAGGCCAGTAAAGTTGAGATGGTATCAGATGTGCAGATTTTCAGAACAATTCTGAGCCTCTTCCAGCACGGCAGTGGTGAGGAAGGCAGAAGCAAGCTGTGGATTTCCTTGGAAATGGCAGCACTACTCTTATGTACAAGCAGGCACAGGACCTAAGCACCCAGCAGTAGTTCCCTGTGTCTCTTGAACTGGGGAGCCCAGAACTGGACCCAGTACTCCAGATGTGGCCTCACTAGGGCAGAACCTCCCTTGACCTGCTGATCGCTCTTCTTAACACACCCCAGGAGATCACTGGCCTTGGCCACAGGAGCACAGTGCTGGCTCATGGGGAACTTGCCTGTCAACTTTTCCTACATCTTTGATTCTGGTACAGGACCAGCAAGCAGCTGTGAGCTGGCTACAAAGCTCTGCTGGCTGTCTTTGGGAGCGCCCTCACCCCACACTGTCTCTGCTCAGATCCTGCTTTACAAGGGACTCTTTGCCTTCCTTGCCTCAGTGGCACTGCGTGCACAATAGCTCAGACTGAATGGAATGAGCTCTTCCAGACCTGCTAGTCAGTAAATAAAGCTTCACTTTCTTGCACTTCTGTAACTTGTGCATTGATAAAGCTTTAACTGCATCTGGTTTGGGATATGTTTATACCTCATCCTGTCCGGTGCCTCCTGACACTTGAGGCGATTGGTGTGGCCCCGAAAGTCCCCATCAGAATTGGGCTCTCCTTATGCTGTGTGCTCATTACCCTCACATTCATACACAGTATTTAAAGTGGTACTTGAAATCCCCATGTAAAGATTTTGTGCATCATACCGTAAACTAGACTTCAGATAAAACAGTAAGTACTTTCCAAAGTACAAAACCAGACAAAATTTAAACATGACTGAGTTAAGTTTCTATCATTTTAAGGTCACAGGTCCCCAGAGATGAACATGATTAAATACGGGGTGATAATACCTAAGATTAATTGCAGGCACTAAGGGGTTTGTGGTTTTTTTTTCCTTGTGCCACAAAGCACTGCCATCAGAGTCTCCAGCTAGCTGAAGGATGTTTCTGGAGTTAAAAACAATTATGCTGGACCTTTAAGAATTAATGAAGTATCTTGTTCCTCAGGGTGTTGTTTGGTGGTTTTCTTATGAGCTGTAGTTTTCCTTTTCAGAGCCTAGGAATAATATCCATGAGGAAATGTGTAATTTAGGCAAGTTAATTTTGACCCTCAGATGAAACTTCTACCACATGAAAATATTCACTGTGACATTTGGTTTGTTTTTAATTATGAAAAATTGCTCCATACAGGGCTTTCTGAAAGCTACAGTACTCTGGGAAGTAGCATGGTCCAGTGGATAGGTCACAGGACTGCATCTCCAGAGGACTGGGGTTTCTTCCTGACTTTCCACAAGCCAGGAGTGAATAAAACTCAGCAAGGCGGTTTTGCCAGAACTGGTGTCTGTTTTTCTCTGTGAAACAGTAAGCTCAATCATCAGCCTTTTAAAAAGACAGATGAAAAGGGCTATGCAAGCACCAGCATTTCTCTACGTGGAGGTCATTGCTATCTCCACAATCTCCAGCTTGTCAGGCACTGCCACCTTCCACAGACATCCTTAACAGCACTGTTAGCAGAGAACATTTGCTCTGTTTTGCATAGATTGTTTGGACCATCAGGGATAGGAAATGCCTGAGCCCTTTGAGGGGATTATAAATATATTGCTTTAGGAACTCTTCATTTTCAGCTGAAATATGCATTCAACTCCTGTGTAATTTGTCCATCATTTCCTCTGTGAGCCTCTGTTTGCTTTAGTCTCCATTTCCTCAGGGCTTGTGTATTCCTTCATTACAAAAGGAAATTAATTTATGTGCCTGCATCTAACGGCAAACAATCTTTGGTAATTACAACCATCTGAACTTTCTTCTCCAGCTGAAGACCAGTTGCATTCCCTCACTGTATCGTTTGATGGGGTTAGAAGTTACTTTGCAGTGTATGCAGGCAGAGACTGCAAGAGAGGATGAGCACCGGGTCGCTAAGCCAGGCTGAAAATGTCACACACAACCAATCACAGCTTCAGTTTTTCACATTTCACACCAGCTCTCTGCAGGTTTAGTGAAACTGAAGCCCTGTTTGCTCTGCCCTGTGTTTCTGAGAACAGTGTATTGGCTGCCTTTAGAAACATCCAAACCCAAAGAGATTTAAATTCAGTGAAAATAGTCTTTTTAGCCACTTTCTACACACTAAATCCACTCTACTGAAGCAACTGTGCTGACTGCATTTTAAACAGCTGTCTAGCCACAAAACCAAAAAAAGGTCTGACTGAATAAAAAGTTTGAAAGCTGGCCCTGGAAAAGTGTGTCAGGAATGGTTAGGCTTGGAGTCAACGTTTCACAGCTACAAGTGTGAGCATTTTCTATGGGTATTTGTCTTGCTCATTTCATGACACAACCCACACACAGAATCCACACACATTGATGCAAAATGCAAGACAGTGCTTATGCAAGGGAGGCTCTTCAGTTGTTTTCTGTCCTTAGAAGTAAATCTCAGTTCCATCTCACAATCTGGAACTGTAAGAAACAGACACATCCAGGATTTCACACAGGTATGTCCAAAAGCTTTTATCCAGACAAGGCCTTTTTGTACTCAGCCAAGTTACTGCCATGCTGGGGAGTACACAGATGATTGTTCTACATACTCTGCCACCAGAAGAGAATCCTGCTTCAAATCTTAATAAATATTCCCCCTGAAACTTCTCAGAGCTCTTTCTGCCTTGATAAATCAGATTACTAACAGACAGCTCTAGACACCTGCAGAATCTACAGCCATGAGGGAGACCAAACTTCAGTCCAAAATTAACCTTCAGATATGACCAGGCTTGCTTTACAGAAACATTTCCCAGAACAAGCAGCCCCAGGCCATGCTCACTTTGGACTCCACCACCGAAATAAAAGACACTTTACAATCTTGGTATCCTCAGAGAGAAGGACATAGGACATTAAAGGCTGGGAGGAAGGGACTCTGTAACCTGTATGCATTTGCAACAGAGCTCACAGTGGAACACACCTGCCTGTATCTGTCCTTAGGAGAAATAAAGTCCTAATCTGTCTTTATCAGGACCAACACATTTTGTCACTGACCAGCTGATGCACTTTGATGTTCCATCACACCAAGCACGTAATATAAGCCTTTATTGACTTCAGCAAGTTATTAATATGCTCAATCGATAGACTCACAGGAGGGTGGAGCTGGGAAGGGACCGCTGGAGGTCATCTGGTCCAAGGCAGCCATGCACCTGGGCCACCTGCAGCAGGCTGCCCAGGGCTGCAATCTCCAGGCAGCTTTTGAAGATCCCCAGGGCTGGAGCATGCACACCGTCTCTGGTCAGCCTGTGCCAGTGCTTGGTCACTCTCACAACAAAGAAGTCTCTCCTGCCTTTCAGTTGGTGCCCACCGGCCCACGTGCTGTCACTGGCAATCGCCGAGGAGCAGCCTGGCTGCATCCTCCTGCCCTGCGGTTATTGGTGAGCACTGACAAGATCCCCTCCCTACTCTTCTCCAGCCCCAGGGCTCTCAGCACCTTGACGGCGCCTTGCTGCTTCCTGAGCCTATTCCTCACTCTCCCCTACGGGCCGTTGACGCCCAAGATGGCGCCGGGCCCGCCGCCGCCGGGCCCAGTGCGCAGGCGCAGCGCCCGCGGGGCCGCCCGGGCGGGGCCGCCCTGGCGGGGCCGCCCTGGCTGTTGTCACGCGGTTGTCCCGGCAACCGAAGGGGCAGGAGGCGCCGGCCGCTGCTCCCTGCCCGCCGCGGCCGGGAGGTGAGGGGCAGCGGGGCTGAGCTGGCCTTGGGAGCGGACCCTGACCCCCTACCCGAAAGCGAAGCACCTTCCCAGGGGGTGTGAGGGGTGGCGGACGAGGGACGCGGGGCCAGCTCCGGGAGCGGGGCCGGCAGCCCGGCTTCGCCTCTGCGCTTACTGCTTGCTTTGGAAGGTCTAAGCAAGGGCTCCGAAAGCCGTTTAGTTAAACGGCAGGAAAGGCACTTCTCGGGAAAAAGTAATAACGATAACAAGAAGCCCTTTCGGCTTTCCTTCTGCCCACTTTAAAGTAAAAGGCAAAACGCAAGCCCCACCCGGTTAAGGTGGAACTGCGGTGGGTGTGCAGCGGGCTGCTGTGCTCGGGTTTCTAGAGGAAGAAGACTCCAGCACGATCTTTGTTATGCTCACCAACATCAAATCATCTGTAACACTGTGTTTTAAATGTTATTTAATACACTGAAAGAGCAAGACTAATGGGGTAGGGTTTTAAAAGCAGCCAAGATGATACGGAAAAGTGTCACAGTAAGCAAAAAGGGGGCTGGGGAAACACCAGAGTCGAAGCACTGGGGTACAAGTAGTAGAGCATCTTCCTGTGTTGTTTGTAGGGCTGTGAGGGACAAGCAGAACGTTCTCCTGTTTTGTTTTCAGAGTGCTTGAGGTGGAATACACCCCCACGAGAAGCAGCAGAGCAGTCTGTGCTGTGCAGAGGGATGGTTCGACTGACAACAGAGCTGATTGCCAGAAGCGTGGCTCAGAGGAACCGCAGCCAGGAGAGCCTTGGGCAGCGTCTGCGGAAAATAACTCACCTGAATTTATCTGCCAAAAACATAGATGTGATTGTGAGATTGGTTTTCTTTATTGCTTTTAGCCTGGCTGCTCAGGTGTCTTGCTGTTCTTGTGATGAGTTGTTTGTTTCTGGGGAGAGGGACTAGCAAAGCCAAGTTTCTGTTCTATAAAAGCTGTATTTTTAACGTTTACCCTGACCTACAATTAAGCCTTAATGCTTGGAACCATGCTTCAGCCTTCACTGCTCTTGCTGTGTGGAACACTGTACATGAAAGTGTTCAGATGGACTTCAAATGGGTGGCTTCTGAAACATGAAAATAATCTTTCAGCTCTGACTTTCCATACAAAACACCAAAGTGGGGGAGTGTAACTGCACCAGGCTGCAGGGGTTCTTACAACAGACCTAACTCTTCTTTCTTTGTGTGGCAAAAATCTTATTTTACTTACCTGAAACCTTTATCATCTGTGTAGGAGACAGGAAGGTATTATCAGTTCACTATTCTTGCCATTAATTAATTAAAATAGAAAACCCGTGTAGGGAATTCCATGAGAGAGAAAGTGTCAGAGGGAAGCAATTTTTGCATTATTTCCCAGAAAGTGGTAAGGGAAATCTGCAGCTCTGAAAGGAATCAAATCAAAACAGTTTTGATTATTTCACAGTTGCTGCATTGTAAAGGAGCTTTCAGGAAGGCACCAGAATGGAAATGATAATTCCACTTGTCTGTATTTCAAATTAATGTATTTAATCTCATAAGTATTACATATTAAATTCATTTAAAGCTATCTGGGTGTGTATATATAAAATCAATTTCAAGTTAATCAGTGAGACCTACATTCCTATCCAGTCTGTTGGCACTGAGTCTGCAAAACTCATCTTTTCTGCAACAGTTTGGGCTTTTATTTAAAAATTTGTATTTATTGATGATTGCCCTTCTAAAAATGCAATCTGTGGAGCAGAAGATGTCAGGAATTAGTAATTTTGCAGATGGTGTTTTACTTTGTTAAGGCAGCAGTACTGCTGCTACAGATTCCTGAGTGCAAGCCTTGTTTTAGTCTCGCTAATGTCACCCTCCTTTTCTAGCCTTGGGAGTTTGACAGAGCTGTTAACTGGCAGCACAATCTGCTCACTCTGTGATTTATTCCTCAGCTTTCAGAGGAAATCTGAGGGAGGAAGGGGGGGGGTCAGGAACAGGAAATAAGCCAAGTGAGGCTAACAAACTGGGACTGCTGTAGTGGCTTTTTTGAATTAGTCAGGTTAAAATCTTCTTTAAAAAAAAAAACCAAACTAAAAAATGTTCCCTGGGGCTTATTAATTGAAAAAAAAAAAAAAAAATCCAGAACTTTTCATTTCCAAAGCCTAAACCTGCAAACCTAACCCTGTCATCCTTCATTCAAGCTCAGCAATAGGAAATTCACGCAGGTTTCCGCAAGCCCAGAGTTAATGACTGATAATAATTCAGCTTGCCTAGGAAAAATAGTTGTTAAAAGTGTTTGTTAAGGGCAAAAATGTAGAAGTCATGGCATGGAAATTAGCAGCCTGCAGAGGCAGGCAGTGAGCGAGCTCTGTGCAGCATGAATTTGCTGTTGTTTGTTTCAGGGTGACTTCTCCCTGTGCAAAAACCTTAGAGTTCTGTATCTGTACGATAACCAAATCAGGCAGATCCAGAACCTGGACTTTGCTTCCAACATCACACACCTTTACCTCCAGAACAACTGCATTGCAGCCATGGAAAACCTCTCCTCGCTGAAGAACCTTGAAAAACTGTAAGTGTAGAAGAATTCATTTGTGGCCTTGCTAAAAGACTAATTACTGCACTAAGAAATTGAGGAAAAATTAAGTAGCCATTAAGGTCTTTTCAGCTCTTCAATTTTGCTTTGCAAACAGAAGCAATTACTTATGAGTTTCATTTTTAAGTAATGACATATCAACTTAATCTATTGATTTGCTTCTGGATTGTTTTCCTTTTTAGCCATTTAATCATCATCTTATTTATTTCTGAATTATATTCCTTTGCAGTCATTCAGTAAGAATAACAAGAATAATAATCTTAATATATTGACTTGCTTCTGGATTATTTTCCTTTTCAGCCTAATAAAAATAACAATAGTAATAACAATGAAAAGTAAGACTACTAAGATACTTTGTCAGCTGCATGTTCTACTCACCTTAGGTAATTTACTGGTTTTCCTGTTACAGTTCCCAGTTATTGTTCGAGAACACTTTTGAATGTTGGTTTATTGTTTAATACATTGATGCCTGCTGTTTGCTTATGCTTTCAAAGGCTTTCAATCTGTTTTGTGTTCTGTTCTGCAGGTATCTGGGGGCAACTGCATCACTGTGGTAGAGGGTTTGGATAAAACTGACAAAATAAGAGAGTTACACATCGAAAGCCAGCGCCTGCCCCTGGGTGAGAAGCTGGTGTTTGATCCACGATCTCTCAGGTCCCTGGCAGTAAGTGCACTTGGAGAATATCAATGAGCCATTAATCAGCATTGCCATCTTCCTGGGGGAGCACTTTTACTTTGTCCTTCTGTATTGGAGGAATGATGAAAGCAGAGAATGGGTGTACAGCTGTACCTTCCCAGCATGCTAACTCCTGTACTTCAGTGCTTTGCAGCATCCTGGCCTACAGTCACTCACATTCCGTTCTTCCCAGCTTTTAAGGTCTTTTGGCATGGGTCTTGTTTTGTATTCCTGACCATCTAACACCTTTGTGCAAGCTACACATGAAAACATTCTGGTTTTATCCTTCCAGTCCTAGGTGTTTGGTCCTTCTTTAAGACTTCATACTCTATCTGCTTCTGGCTCTTAATGCTGTCAGAGATGAAAAAGCCAAGACCATGGGACCACAGAGCTCCCTGTGTACCACAAGCAAATGTTTTGGTGACAACATCATGAACCTTTTGGCTGAGGAGATGAGGTTTATTCACTGTGTGTATCAAGATGGAACCCTGGAAAGCAGCAGTCACTGGCTGTGTCCATTTGGCACTTCAAATGCAGAGTCAGCAGCACTTGCAGAGCTCTGTCAAACATGGGACATGTTTAGAAACAGACAATTCCTGGTTGACTAAGAAATCTTAAATAATCTTACTTTGCAATGGCTTCAATCCCAAACAGCTAGCATCTAGGACAGAATGGAAAGCCAACAGAAACCAGTCTCTGGGGTGGTTTTCTCTGCATGCTCTGCTTCCTGTGCTTGCTCTTCTTGTAAGAATTTACAGCTTCACTCATAATTGTTTTCTTTTTTTCTGCTCTTCTTCCTCCAGAAATCTCTGACCGTGTTGAATATCAGCAATAACAACATTGATGAATTGGAAGAGCTGGCAGTGCTGGAAAATCTTTCTTATCTCACAGCAGCTGACAATCAGCTTCAGTGCATGAAGGTATTCCAATAAACACTTGCTCTGTTTAGCTCACCCACTGGGCTCTGGAGGAGTCATCCAGTCTGGGCAGGGCTGGCCACCAGCACTCATCTGTGGGGCAGGAGATGGCAGCGGCAAGAACACCGAATCCTTGTAAAAGAGAGAGAGAGGCCTAAGGAATGCAGGAAACACAACTTTCTTTTCTCACTTCTGTGTAATTATTTCAGATCTAAACATGTATTCCTATTACCAAACCCACCCTCCCTGGCTTTTCAGCAATGCTGAGAATTAGGGCTAGTAAATTCAAGCACTTGAGGCTCTGGCTAATTCAGGGCATTGTTAGCATAATTAACAGACATCCAGGCAACAACCTTGTTTCACAGGAGTGAAGTTTATACAACATAGTCTGAACAGGAGACAGGACCAAATGAAGTCATTCTGCTCAGCAGTGTGAATAGCTCCCACAAGGATAATGCCTATCTTAGGGCAGCTATTGATTTGAATTTATTTTCTATTGCCTGCTACTTCAGTCAGGTTCACAAGAACTTTGAGGCTGCAATTTGGGTTAGAATACTAAAGGAATGTTTAAAAAACACGATTCCTGTTTCAAAACCACCACAGCAACAAAAGCCCCCCAAAAGCCAGAGTATTATTTACGACATTAGTTTGAGGAAAATGATGAGTTGTGTGAGAAAACCTAGCTAGAAATAGCTATAAAAATCAGTATTTCCCAAGTCTTTAATTGATCCAACCTCTGCCCACTATTGATTGTGACAAGAGGACATCACAAAAGATGAATTTGTTCCCTTCAGAATTGAGTCAGGAACAAGAGAAAAATTATAGATTTTCTCCAGTAGATTATGACAGGGAATCAAACTGGTGACAAATGGCTGTCTGCAGATGTAGTTAGGGCAGCTGGGCTGGACATCTCCCATCAAACTGGAGCACACTGGTCACACACCAGCTCTTAAATGGCCATCGCTAATTGGCAAGAACATCACTGCCAGCGCTCCAGCTGCCTGCTGAGGCACTCACCCTCCTTCCCCCCATGGAATATAATTTGCTGGTCAGTATTTTGTAACAGCCCTCACAGTGATAGCCTGACATGATCATTTATCAACTGGAGACTGCCCAGAAGAGGGCCTGGTCCCTCCAGCACAGCGGAGAGGCTGGGAAGCGGAGGCGCTTTCAGGAGAGACAGGAAGGCAATGAGCAACTCGAGCGTGTCCGAAGGGTAATCAGATTTCAGCACAGCATCGGAGTGCTCTTAGCTAAACATGCTCTGGAGTAAGCATGTTCTGGGTCATTTAGCAAGTGAGCAACAGCTAAGAAAAACCTACAGGACGCCCTCTGTACATTCATCACAGCTACACCAGACATTTCATTTCAGCAACGGCAACTGCGTGTTGCAAAACTACTCTGTGAAAAAATTCTTTCTAGTGAAGTCTAGAACACAGCACAGATCTCAGTGGCAAAGCCTGAATGCACAAAGAATAAATCAATCCACTTCCTCAATGCTATTTCTTTGTTAACCAGCCCAGCCTGAAATACTCTCCCCTAAACTGTTGTGTTTGCGACTGTTAGCACCTAAACTGGAGCGGCCTCCATACTGGTACCTGCTGGCAAAGCTTTTGTCCCATCATGAGAAGGATCAATGCTTCCTCATGTGGAGTGGTCCTCAGACCATTGTTTTATCAGTGCTGCTCCTCAAGGAACCAGACTTTCTCTCTCCATTCTTCTGAAAAGACCTTACAGTCACTGGGTAACAACGGATGCTATCAACCTCCCCTTCAGCAGATCAAAACTGGTATGGTTTGGAGGGGTGAGGCTGTGCTGCCACTTCCTCTTCCACCTGATTGCTCTGAACATGTGCAAGTAACCCAGGGAGTACTCCCAGGAGGACTGTCTACCAAGGGAGAAGAGCCTGCAACAGCAGAGTTCTCCCTGCTTGCATTGCCCAGGTGATTTCCTGAGTCTGAAGGAGCCAAGAGGTACCTACATCACTGCATGCTGCTGGATTAGCTTCCAGCTACAGCATCCCACAGCCTTGTGCTGTTGAGAAACTGTCACATCAGGAGGAGCAGATCTTTTCCAAACCATTACAATTGTGGAAGACAAATTCTCTCTCCTCCCCTATTCACACAGATTTTGAAACCCTCCTTAAGCTTTCCAGACATAGAAGGAAGCCTGTCAAGGAGTTGAGTGAAATTTGGAGCAGAAAGTCAGGAAGTTGGGTATCTGAGTGGAAAGGACCAATCTGCTCAGCTTTGCATCCTTTTACCTTGAATTTATTGTATTGAAAATACAGATGGGTTTGCTTGAGGTCATACTGCCCTTGGGTAAGCAGAGACTCAGATGGAGAAAGGTGTATGTCAAGTGTCACTGCTCGAGCCAATGCTCCGACTGACCACCCACAGATCTGCAGGGGGTTCTGCTTCCCCTGTAGAGTGCAGGTTTGCCTAAAGAGGGAGGCAGTCTGTTGAGGTTTGCTCTGGTTTTAGCCTTCGTAGTCTGCTCTTTCTCTGCAAAGTATTTATTCTTCCACAGACTGTCAGCCCCTATCAGACACTTACCTTGGGGGCTCACTGAGACCATGGGGGTGCATTAGCAGACATTTGAGCTGGGAATTCCTCAGCTTTAGGTACAGTGGTCATTACCCAGTATCCTTAAAGATGCAGTTTCCCAACTGCATCACCATTCCTTCTGTGCAGTTATGATAGACTCAGGGAGTGCTGCCCACCCTCCTGTGAAAATGTCCATTCTTAATGTGCAGAGTAACACAGGAATGGCCTCACTGAGCTTGCTTCTGTCTGCAGGATCTGGGCCTGGCTCAACACATGGCATTCCTATTGGATTTTACTCCAGAGGGTGGGGAAAAGCAATCACAATGTTCTGGTTTTGTATCAATTGCAGGACTTGGAGGTGGCATTAAACAAATGGACAAAGCTCTGCAGAATGGACCTTACAGGGAACCCCATCTGCCAGGAAGCCAAGTACAGGGACAGGATTGTGGTACAGTCACCAGCTTTAGGTAAAAAAGGAAAGCAGCAGCCAGCCCCAAAGCCACCCCAGCTGGTAACACTGCTCCTTCTTGTGTACCCACACCAGCACTGCCATGGAGGTCTATGGCAAATGAGGCATGTTTCATTTATGTGCAGCTAATGGAGCTAAAGCTGCTGCTGAGCCTTTATTGTTTTGGATAAAGGTAACAAATATCTTTTAAAAGTTATTACTATAGAAGTTGTTCTTCGCTTCTCTGAGAGTACAAAATATTGGGCACTGAGAGAAAGCAAAAGCCTGTGTGCACAATGGAGATCACAGTGCCTTGGGACAGCTCTAACCCAACTGCAGTTTGGGGCCAACATTTCATTTGCAACTCAAAAATGCAGATGCAGCCAAGGAAACGCAGAGCATAAGTTTATGGCACCTAAGTGAGTAGAATTAAGGAGACAAACCTGTCTTCATGATCAGTGAGATTCCTTGGCTGCTGAGACAAGCAGCTTCTAACCTGGATCTCTTTCTGTAAGCTGTTGCACATAAGTGGATATGAAATATATTCACTGCCCTTGAAAGATATCAAAATAATAGACGATTCTTTCTGTAATGAAGATGTGTCAAGCCTCTCTTGCAGCTAAGATATGAACACTGGGGGCCTTTTTTTACCAAAAGACTCCAGAGGATTTGAGGAGAGCCAATCCAGAGCCAGCACACACCACACATAGCTTTGGACAGCCTTTGAGTTAGCTGCAGGTATCACAGAAAATGTTCTCTTTGACAGAATCCCTCGATGGGAAAGAAATAAAAGAAGTGGAAAGACAGTTCCTAATGAATTGGAAAGCCTCCAGAGCTGCCAGGAGAAAACCCAAGGAGAGAATGACAAATGGAAGTGCAGCCTGTCAGTGTTTCTGTAAGCAAACAAATCCACGACCTCACCTCATTTGCAGTGTTACAGGAACAAGAGAACAATCATCTCACCGTAAGCAGAAGACTTCTGCTGCTGCTGAGTCTGAGATACACAGAGGTAGAAACTGAACTTTTCCAATAGAAAAATCTCATTTTAGCACTAGCCCCCGTGGTGGCTCCCCTGTTATGCAGAGGACTCAAAATGGGTGGAATGAGCATAGAGCAGAAACTGTGCTGCAGTGACTTGGGCAGAGAGCACGATCTTTGGAGCCCTTTACCTCACATGACTAACTCCTGAAATCTCCAGAAGACAGTTATTTGGGAAGCTATGAATTGAGAAGCACTCAGCTGTCAGCCTCGGCCCCAGGGCTGCTGCAGGGAACAGCAATGTTCTGTCTTCTGATAACGACTGCCAGGAGGAGCTGTGTGACTGGGGAGGCTGCTCCCTCTCACACAGCTCTGCCTACCTGCAATACCTGATTCAAGTCACCTCTATCCCTGTTTGTAGCACTTCCCATAGCTTCATTCAGAGTTTCCCTTCTCAAGTTATCAAATCTGAGGCATTTCACCCTAAAGCTTAACAGTGTTTTCTGTAACAAGATACACTGGAACCTGTGATCAGTCATAATGAACATCAAATAGATGTGGTTTGCCTTGGGATTGTGGATTAATCCTTTTTCCTTTGTTTTCTGCAGCTGCCTCTGAAACCACTTATCCTGTTGCTCCCTTTCCCTCTGCAAAAGGAAAACCAAGTGCTTTAGTTTTGCCTGAGATGCACAAAGTTAAAAGAAAGACTCTGCCAGGAATCCTGGAAACAAATCAGTCAGACAAAATGTCAGGTAAGCTCCTCAGACATTGCTCTGAGTCCTGTTCATAGACTCACAGAATGGTTTGGGTTGGGAGGGACCTTGAAGACCATCCAGTTCCAACCCCCTGCCATGGCCAGGGATGCCACTAGCCCAGGTTGTTCAAGGCCTCAGCTGTTGGGTGTTGCTTGCACAGCCCTTACTGAACCAGCAAGTATATGAAGGTGGAATTCAACCTGGAATCAGTTTCAGGGGGTTTAACCATGTTATATTAATATTACTTTATTTCTTTACAGACAGTTTCTGGTATAAAGCAGTGGAGTAGCTGACAGTAGCAGCTGTGCTGCAGTGCTGCTAGTTTCTGTTGTGTGCATTTGACTGCAGTCTTCCCCAACAGCAAAATAATCTTGGAGTTAATTGTTGGAAGTGCAGCTACTGCCAACAGCAAGGAAAAGCTGATCCTGTAATTAGGGATATGCATAAATGTGCCCACATGGCAAGTGAGGAAATCTTGTCCAAGTGAACAAATACCTGCATTGTTTAATTGAAATTTAGTATCAGACCAAAGAAATCAGGGAATTTTAATTCTGCCCTCTCTGTTAGCCAACTAAATTATTCCAACAGATGTTTCCTCTTTCCCTGTACACACTAGGTGATGTTTGACTTTGGCAACTGGAAAACAGACATTAAATACCTTTTTAGCCTGCATCTCAGATCCACTGAGGATTACACGCAGCTTGGACCAAATGAGACAAGCCAGTTAGTCCTAGATTACTGAAATATGGATTAGTCTCTCTTTTTGATGGTATTAAAAACAATAGCATTTTTATCTTGGATTTTAAGTGAGTTTGGAACATTCAGAGAGAATTATGGATATTGGCAGGAAGTAATTAAAAGCAAACCAACCCCTTAACCATGTTAAAGATATCTAATACCTTCCAGTGGGATACCCCATAATTAATTCTCCCTGAGCAGAGAAGTTGCTGACATTTTGATGTTGTAAACTTAACCTGTAACCAGCAGTTTCTGCCCACATTTCCTTACTTGTGGAATTAAATATCACTGTAGGTATCCATAGCAATATTGCAGCCATTCAGAACTGGGTGGGAAAGTCACCTTTTGTCCCCCAGTGCAAGTTATGTGATTAGCAATGCAGTAATACCTTCCAATGACAGAGTCAGTATGTAATAAGCACACTGGGTTGTGCCAGCTAATCATAAGCCCCTCTCCAAGTTCCAAAGTTAATCATCATCTACTTTTAGTAGTATTTCTCCCCACCAAAAACTGTTCCTGAGACCTAGGATGTGCGAGATGAGTAAAGATGCTGATGGTCTCAGAGCCATCTGCAGTCCTGCTGCAGCTTTTTGGTGTGCTCAAAGTACCAAAAGGGGAAAAAATAAACATCAGTGCCTGGTACCACTCTGACCACAATAG
The DNA here is from genome assembly GCA_033816785.1 of Picus viridis. Taxonomy (NCBI): domain Eukaryota; kingdom Metazoa; phylum Chordata; class Aves; order Piciformes; family Picidae; genus Picus; species Picus viridis. The sequence goes on from CM066571.1 coordinate 3,818,076, forward strand.
GAGGATGTGTGTAAGTACACAGAGTCACAGAAGCTTCTCCTCTCGTTCAGATGGAACCTGGTGGATTCCAGTTTGTGCCTCTTGCCCTTTGTCCTGTCACTGGGAACCACTGCAAAGAGTCTGGCCCCATCCTTTTGCCCCCAGCCCTTTATCTGTTGATGAGCATAAATGAACATGGTAGCAATAGAGGCTTGCTTCTGACACAAAGATCTCTTCTCTCTTCTCTGATCCCTCTGATGTAGGCTGAGGAGGAATCCGAAGCCACGGCAGAAGGAAACTCAACCCCAAAAGCCACAAGCTGCAGGACCTGAACATCTGCCTGTTACTGGACTTTTTAAAGTATTTTCCCCTCCAGCCTTACAAGTAAAGGGCCTGGTGTCTCTCTGGCTGTGTTATCGGTGTCTGTCGTCTCAAAGGCGAAGTATGCTCAACTTCGCACTGCTGAGGAGCAGTCAGAAACCCCAGGCACTGCCTGTCCGTGGAGGAGCAGTGCTTACACCTGCAGCCGTTTCACCTTGCCCTCTCAGCCCGGTAGCCTTCCTTGCCCTCCACCCGCCCGTGCCCAGCAGAGCCGGCTCGGCGGGGCTGTGGGTACCGGCCCGGGGGCGGTTCGGGCAGCGGGGCCACGGCGGGGCTGTGGGTACCAGGCAGCGGCCCCGCTGGACGGGCTGGAGGCAGGTGCCGGCTCCCCAGCCGCCAGGGTCGTCCCTCCCGGCCCTAAACTGTCCCTTCCCGGGACTCCCAGTCATGGGCGCAGATGAAGTCCTTCATTTCCTTGGCTGCAGCCCCAGCAGCGAGCCGCTCCGGCTGTTTTTCCGCCGGCCCGCGCTATGATTTATCGCGTTCCCGTTATCGCGCCATCGCGCCCCGCTCGCAGGGCTTGTCTGGGCCAGCTCCACACCCGCGCTATTTATTTTGACTGTCCCTTCTCATTAACGTTACTAGTTTTCGATTAGTCCCCTTTCACTCTTAAGCCACCCCTCATCCCGTTCGGACCCATAGGTGTCCCCAGGGCCATGACCCCGCTCCCCGCGCGGCTGCGGGACCGAGCCTCGCTCCGGGGACCCCCGACGGCCCCGGGAACCTCGGCGGACAGAAAAGACTCGGTTTAACAACCCGGCGCCGGAGCGATTGAATTTCTCTCCTCCGGGAAACCCCGCTACTTTATCCCAAGAAAAATAGCGGGTACGGGGAGACCGGGGGCTCCTCCGCCCGGCCCCGGGGCAGCCCCAGGGCAATGCTGGTGCCGGGCTGGGAGGGGAGATCGTGAGGCGATGCCTCCCCCGACAGCTCCGTGATTAATGACCCACCCGCTCGGGAAGGGGCGGTCGGTGCCGCCCGGGCTGGCGGGGGGCCCTGCGGGCAGGTGCGACCCGGCCCCGCCGCACCCACCCACCGGCCGCGCCGGCTATAAGCGACCGGCCGGGAAGGCGAGGGGGCTGCGCCGGGCAGAGCCGCTCCGGTAAGTTCGTCCCCAGGCCGGGAGAGCGGGGCCCCGCGGGTGGCGGCGAGGAGCCGGGAGTGCGGGATGGGACGGGACGGAGGGGCAGCAGCCGCATCGCTGTGGAGCCTCCAGGGGGTTACCGCAGCCCCGGGGCCGCCTTCTCACATCACCGGAGAGCTCCTGATCCACCACTCCGGACAATCGTTCTCCTGAACTGCTCCCGGAGCTGTGCACAGGACAGGGGCATTGGGAAAACGATGCGAAGTAAGAGAGGTTCACCATTTCCCTCCAGGAACAACCGACACGGCTGCGGGCAAGTTCACCCCGGTTCACACCTATTTCTCTCCAGCCTGGGAGCTCTGCTCTGGCCTTTGCCATCCTTCCCTTGCCCCTGGGGGCAGGTCCCTTCATCCCCGCTTCATCCACACAGAATACAGGACTCGAATGAGCCTTGTGCTCTTGGCTGTGGTCATCTCACCAGATAGCTTAAAAACAAACCTTCTTCTTCTGACATTGTAGAAGAGGCTGCTGTTGCCCCAACACATTTTACTTAGTTGAGTTTTCAGCCACAGTTTTGGGTGAGTTTGAAGTTTGGGTGACCCTGAAGTTTGCAGATGTCTTGGTTGGTTGATGGGAAATCTGACAGTGAAGAAATCCCAAGCAAAACCCCTCCTTTCCACAGCTGAAATGTCGCTGCTTCCCCCCCCAGGCCCAGCATTTCGTTTGCTGTCGATGTGAAGCTCCCAAAACAGAAACTCCAGCTCCAAGTGGTGCCCAAGGAAATGAGGCTTTCAGGTAGGTGTGTTTCTGTGTGGTGCATGTCACACAAAGTCACCCCAGTTCTCAGTCTGCTTGTAAACCAAGGAGGCAAAACTCAGAACTGAGTGTAACTGCTCCTGTGCTTCAGGGTTTACACTGACCTGGGTCCCTGGATAATTTGGGCTTTTCCAGAGACCAGGGAAGAATCCCTCGTTTCAATGGGATCTGATGGGATGACAAAAGAGCAATCCTTCTGAGAAACACAAACCAACAGACTCTTCTGCTGGCCTGTTATGATTTCCTGTAGCAAGGATTCTTTTTCCACTAAAATGCACCCAGATCTGATTGTGTCTTCATGAGAAAATGCCAGGGTTAAAAAGCACAGAGGACCTGTTTCACCCTAAGTCAAGCAGCCCTGTTAAGGACCAGTTTCCAGCCCTTGCTCAAGACAAGCTCATTGTGATTGGATGTGCCACATTGGTCATAATCTCACAGTAAAAAAATAACAATGAGCTTCTCCCTTTGGCGACAGAGAGTTTCACAGGGAATTCCAGTCTGGACTGTGCTGCCTACGAGAGCAGACAACTGTGAGCCAGATAAACAGCACAGAAACCACACCAAAACACCCCACATGGTCACATCTGCTAACTGCCATCAGACCAGGCACTGCCAAAAGGATTGCTCAAGAACACTTCCTCAAGACTCTGCTAGAAATCTTTCATTTGCCTCCTTGTCCTCAGGGTTCTGCCATGATCAGACCCAGGCACAGAGGGACATTGGCTGGACCTCGGCGGGTGGCTGCAATCTGTGCATAATTAGATCGTTTGTGCATAATTTGTGCATAATTAGATCATTTGTGTGTAATTAGATCTTCAGCCCTTTACATGTGTCAATTCCTTTCTTTTTTAAAAATTTTAAAAATTATCCAGTATTTGAATGAAATGGAAAGTTTTGATGGCTTGTTCCTGCCCTTGTTGTCTAGCTGGGCTGCTTCCCACGTGTGAAAGCCAGGATTTGAGAGCCCTGGGAGTGCTGCTTGACTGAGGCCAGCAGGATCAGGTACTGCTCTAGCTGAGGAGTGCTGCTCCTTGGAGAGTGTGGGTTGAGGGGCATTTTACTGTGGGACAGCAGGAATTAGGGGGTGGGAGTTTTGGCACAGGCAGAGCTGACTGCCGCTGACAGCTGGGCAAAGACCTTGTGGTCGTTACTTTCAAAAGAAGCTTTTTGATGTTGTTTCCAAGAGCTTTTCTTGCCCCCCAGCGACCCAAATCCAGTTTACAAGATTATTTTAAAGTCTGAAAATGCAGAAGATAAAGAATAAGCATAGCCATTGCTGAGTTATGTGAGGGGTGGGAGTCAGGAGAAGTCAGTTGCTGGCTCTTGAGAATCGTGAGCCGTCTCACCCTTACCCTGCAGCTCCTCTCCCTGCTGCACCTGCAAGAAGGGGTTTTGTTCTGTAACCCGCGGAGCACTGAGCACCTAGAGACTGCTGAGATAAGACTGCAGCTAACCAGCAGATCCACGGGCAGCCCACAGCCCGAATCAGACAAGAGCTTGTAAATCAGAGAATGTCTTAAAAGTCATGCTGAGCCTGATTTGCAGCTGCTTGTCAGCAGGCACCACTGTGGCAGCGCAGCTCAGCACCGAGACTTGGGTTCCTCAGAGGGATCTCTAGGTTCTGAGTGACACAAAAATGTGCTCTGTGTAGCACTGTCCCAGATCCTCACAGCAGATGCCAGTCTCTGTGAAGGTTTAACCCGCGTCCGTGCCTGAGTGGTACCACACTTGCAAGCAGGGAGTGGACCAGCAGCTCAGCTTTCCCTTGTCGGCTGCAGGAGCCTCCCTGCCGGGCAGTCCCCGATGGAGTGCGGGCACGCAGCTGAGAGCGGCGAGGGCACGGAGCCCGACGCCCTGCTGCCTTCTGCTGCCGGCAGCAGTCCCTGCCTGCCCTCGACGGGGCAGCGGCCGGGGGGCCCCTGCGGGCAGGCCCGCGGCTGCCAACGCGGCTCGGGAGCGCAGCAGGGTGCAAACCCTGCGCCACGCCTTCCTCGAGCTGCAGAAGACTCTCCCCTCCGTGCCCCCCGACACCAAGCTCTCCAAGCTGGACGTGCTGCTCCTGGCCACCACCTACATCGCACACCTCACTCGCAGCCTTCAGGACGAGGAAGAGTCGCCGGGAGAGGGCTTGGGTGCCCTCCGAGGGGATGGGTACCTGCACCCCGTCAAGGTAGGAGAGCTTATAGACTTCTCTAAGACCTTCTAGCATCACAGACTGGTTTGGGTTGGGAGAGACCTTTAAAGGTCATCTAGTCCAACACCCCTGCAGTGAGTAGGGACATCTGCAACTACAGCAGGCTGCTCAGAGCCCCAACCAACATGACCTTCCCTTAGTGAAGAACCCAACTGATGTTAAAAGTACTTAGATGAAACTAAAGATTTGAAGCCACTGAAGGAAGTGTCCTGGAGCTCACTGGCTTTGTCCCTCCATCTTCAGTGCCTTCACACAAATACATCAACTAGCAGTGCAGGTCCAAACCTCACAGGATTGGTCCTTTGGGACTGAAGGCAGAGGGCAGCATCAGAGAGGTACCAGCCTGGCAGCCCTGGTGTTCCCCTCAAACCCATCAGAGCCAGACGCGGGGATGTGTGTGGCTAAAGGGATGTCCCACGGCAGCCACCACAGCCAGAGCAGCACCTGCACTGACTGTCTCTCCTGCTGAGGCACGAAGGCAAGGTGACATTAATGGCTGTCTATGTGTTAATACCCTCTATGAAAGTGCTTTTCTGAGGCATGCATTCTGTCTACTTGCTGCATGCTCTGCCCTCCATCAAAAACAAATCACAGCAGGGCAGAGGGGAGGCGCAGGGGACGGCTCCTGGGGAGGACCTGGGGCTGGAAACAGGTTTCAGCTGCACTGCCCAGTGACTGACGGGACTCCAGCACCACAGGCTGTTTTCTTTGGCTCTGCTCTCAGGGAGTGAGTTACAGCACTGGGGTGTTTTTTTGGGTTTTCTGGAACCAGGATGATTTAATTAAGATTAATTTGTGAAGTAATCTCCAACTGCTATAAAGTAACTAATTCACAGAGAGCTTCTTGTTCACAGCGCTGGTCACTACAGAAAGCACTGTGTCAGAGTAGGTTCTGTGGCCAGTGAAATGATTAGCAGGCTCGTTAGGAGCACAAAACCTTTACATCCATATGGATGTGTAAGTGGGGCAGTAATTTAAGGGGAAAGAGAGTGATGGATTTCAAAGCAAGTTCTAAGTAGCTCCTGTTCATTTCCTTGGTTGGAGCAACAGGACACACGTCTCCTACGGCACTTCTTACCAGCTGCCAACTACTGGTGGCAGGCAAATGCTTTTAAATGGTTACTGCCCCAGTTAACTGATCCAGATGCACATTTCCCAGGCTACTGGAATATGGCAGTGCTGGATTTATGCAGAAGTCATTTTTTATAACCTTATTTAGGTGCCATTTATCTGCACTTGCTCTGTGAAGAGTCTGTGAAGCTAACCAAGCTTTCTAACACTCCTGGTAGTAAATAATTTTTTCAGTTGGCACTGGAGCAAAAGTGTCACAGACAAATCATAGCACATGCCTCAAAAAAACCCCCAACCTAAACCTCAGGATATGAGGCAACCAGAGTAGATAAGGGCTTTAACCACACTCATCCATCAAGCACAGGAAGTACAAATAGCAAGGAGAGTAAAATATCCAACTGCAGTTGTGTGTGAAAAAGGAGTACAGCTAATGATTTTAAACTCAGATGTCTGGTGATGAATTCACAGCATCACTCCTGGAATAAAGCTCCTGCAAGAGATGGGCCAGGCTCGCCAAGCCAGAGCATGCCGCTGCTTTATGTCTGTAAGTAGAAGAGCTGAGAGGCAATGGCAGCGTTAAACCCCTCAAGTTTTCAGAGCTCTCTCTGCTTACTCCTAGAAAAGGTGCCAGCCTGCTGCCCAAAGTGCCTCTTTCTTTAGGAACACAGTGCTGGCAGTTTCAGGTATTTCTGCACCCAGTAAATCTCCACTTCTTCAGTAATGAACTGACCACACCAGACTGGAGCTGAGTGCTGCCTCCCAAGAGCAGGGCACAGCCTGCACTTACCCTCACCGCAGGACTATTTGCTGGGGTAAGAACCTCGAGCTCTAAGAATAAATCATTAACCCCAATGCATCTGGTGATTGCAATGATCAGTGAATGGAGAGATGAGCTGTCCCATCTGAAACCACCGACAAAGAAAAAGATGCTGTCAGTGCTGGAGGCCACCAAACAGCAATGACATTAGATGCCTTTTAACAGAGTTTTTAGCAGCCTCTGTGTGGGGTTGGGTCTTGTGAGGCTGGGCAGCGCTAAGGGTGGTACACACAGGGCTGTTGGGGCTCCACCAGCAGCTGAAGCAATGCTGAGGGCCCTGGTGCCTCAGCACTGCCCTTGTCTCTCCCTCTGCAGAAGTGGCCGATGCGCTCCAGGCTGTACATCGGAGCTACAGGACAGTTCCTGACGCCCTCAGCACCCGGCGACGGCGCAGCCCAAGGGGAGACCTCAGCAGCTCCACAAATCTAAGCTCCCTTCTAGCTTTAAAAACAGTCTTATTTATTACACCTTATATATATTTAAGTTAACCCCCATATCTCCAGACAGACTGTAATTCCTGGAATGCTGTTTGTAGGGCAGAAGGAACTGATTGTGAAATGTCATTAATACCTCATGAAGCTAACGTGACATCCCATCGCTTTCTGTCTAGAGCACACTGCTGGGAGCTGCACTGGGGAATGAGCAGAAAGCAGGGGCAGGCGCCACAGAGCAGGTGACCTGATGCCTTCTGGGACTGGTGGTGACCCAGTACACTGTGGAGAAGCAGGGAAGGGGTGATGCAGTGCTGGCTGAGCACAGCACAGCAAGGTTGGGGTGGAAAGCCAAGGGCAGGTCTGAGAATAGCAGTGGACATCCACATGGAAACAACCACCAAGGTCCTGCATGTGATTCCCTAACTGCATGGACCTGGTGGTGGAAATCCCACTGACCACCACCACCACCAGCTCAGGGCTTTGTCCTCTGTGTGACTGTCAGTGGAGGTGGCTACTCCTGAGAACATCAAGGCATGGTCAACTCTGGTGAGAGTGTGCTGAAACCTGTCCTGCAGGCACAGCCCCAGGCTGCTCTGCACACCAAGTTCTGCTGGTGGGGACCCAAGGGGTTGTGGTGCATGTTATGAGGTTTAAATATGTGTGAGTGTCCCCTTGTCTGCCCAGCCACCACGGTGCAGTTCTCTGCTCTGTTGGCAGCTTCCTGCACCACAGCACACCAGCCCTAGGAGCTGGCTTGTTCATGGCATGTTTTTCACTTAAGCATCTTCTGTAGCTGCACAAGAAAAGCTGAAGCTAAATACACAGCTGGGTCTGTTCTGTAAGCTCTGTACTGCTCCTGTAGCCTGTTACTGCTGAGGTAAACATGCTATTAAATCTCATTCTGTGGGCTTCATGTCTTTATTGAGCTGCAAGAGCTCTGGCAGTTTCTCACTGCGCAGGGCTGACAATTTCTAAGGCTAAGAACCTGCATTTCTGGTAACGTCTTCCTGAAGGCCTCACCAGTTAAGTTTTAAAACTACATTTAGGAAGAAAGGAGGTGATGTGAAGGAGGTGTAAAGAGGGTGGTTGCTGAGTAAGGTGGAAGTGACAGCACAGCAAGGATTTCCAGGAATGCTTTGGACTCGATGATCTCTTTGGGTCCCTTCCAGCCCCTGACATCCTGTGATCCTTTGCTGTGAAGATGAGGCTGGGGGAGACAGGCTGCACTGCAGACCAATAAAACGTCCTGGAGCAATGCCGAAGCACAGAGAATTCAGCATGGTTTTGTATGTAAATGGACAGCATCAAGTCGGGAGAAAATCAAGTGAAAACCCAGCCCGATTTCAAAGGCGAAGCCAAACACCGAGCTGCTGCCCGCAGCAGTGACCTGACAGCAAAACCAAAGCAGACATGAGCTGGTGCAGGGAGAACACCAAGAGCGGCGATGCCCGCATCACTGCACTCTTTTCCTAGCACAGAGGCGCACTCAGTAAACTCTCCGGTTTCCCCAGTGCAGCCGCGACCCCAGGAGCTGTCCCACAAACCCCCGACCCGCGCCTCACCTCCCAGGAGGGCGCAGCAGCAGGCGGACCCCAGGCTCCAGGCCTCAGCCCCCGCCCGCCCCTGCCCTCAGCCCGCTCCGCCGCGCTCCGCGCTCGCACGGCTGACGGACTCGGTGCGGGTTCTCCTACCGGAATCCCTACCGGCTCTCCTGCCCCAGCTCCAGGCAATGCACCGTGACGCGGCCGTGGGAGGCTCCCGGGGCGAGCGCGGCTGAGGCGGCAGGAGGGCGGGAAGCGGGGACGCGCGTGACACCGGCAGGGCGGGCGGTGACACCCTCCTGCCTCTCTGCGCAGGCCTCCGGGCACCGCAGCCGGGCACGGGGCCGGCGCCAGCACCGGCGGCCGCCCGGCGTGCGCGTGCACGCGTAGCCACGCCCGAGCGCGAGCTGGCCCTGCCCCGCCGTAAAGCGCGGCGCCGGAAACCGTCGCGCTGCCTATTTAATGGCGTCCCGCCAAGGGCTCGCTCCTTCCGTGCGCGCTGCGGCCGTGGGGAGCGGGGGCGCGGTGCCGTGGGACCGAGCTGCAGCCGGCCGCGTTTCGGCGGTAGGTGATGGGGCGGTTCAAGGCTGTGCGGCGGGACCCGGCCGGTGTTTGTGGGAGCCGCTTTCAGCAGGCGTTCGTCGGTGGGGCTCCCGCAGAAGCGGAGCTGCGGGCGCTCCGGTGCTCGGGCGCTCCGTGGTGTGTGAGTTCTGCCGTGCATGTCTCTGGCTGTAGTAGCGCGGCGGCAGGCTGGGGCGGGCGGGCGGGCCCTCCGGCAGCAGTGTACCGGTTCTTTTCCCGCCTCGGGTGCTGCCGCAGCTTCCCCGGGAGCGGCTGCTCGGTCCCAACGCGTCTCGCCGAAACGGCAGAGCCGTTTCCCTGCTCCCTTTCCAGAGATCGGAGACCAAAGTATTGCTTTGAGGAGTTAAGACATCCTGGCTATTTTCCCGTCACCACCGCTGCTGGCGCGGGCCAGATGTCAGTGCGAACACATTCCGAAGGGAAGGGTGGCAGTGAGCCTGATCCCCGGAAAGCAGCTAGGGCTTGAATCGAACGCTGGGGAGGTGACCTGTGTCTTTGCGCCCAAAGGGGAGGATTCCCCTGGTGTCTCGATCCTGGACAGAACCACATCAGTCCTGGCACAAGCAAGACCCTGACTGCTGGCATCATGATGATAACTGTTTGCCGTTTACCCAGCTGAGTTTTGTGATGAGCAATCTCGTATCTGATGTGCCAGCTAGAGTGGATTTGCTCCACTTTGGTTTGCCACCAGCAGTTCTGATGGTATCCACTCTTTTAAAGGTGCTGTGACACCATTCGACCTTCTCCACTACCCTCCAGCCCAGCAGCAGATGCCATCCACTCCAAGAAGCCTGGGTGTGGGAGAGGGTAAGTTGAACTCTGACACTCCAGTAAGCCATGGGGCTGGTTGGGGAGGGGCTGTGCTGGCCACCTCTGCTGCTGCCTGCAGCTGGGCTTGCTTCAGCTGAGGTGTGACCTGTTACTCAGAGACACTTCTGGCTCTGCTGTCCTTCATTTGTGCTGCTACTAGTCTAGTGATTTTTGCTTAAAATGCCATGGGAGGAGCTGGGGAGAGCGTGGGCTAAAAAGCTGTGCTCTTTTGGCAGAAAATGTTTCTTTCTGAGGCCATATTTCCCTAATCAGAACTCTTCACAAATCACTGGTTCTGGTTAGGTCTGCTCCAGGAGTGACTGCTGGCATGATGATGAGAGCTTAGCCGTTTACCCATCTGACTGGGTTTTGATGAGCATCTTTGACTCTGAGATGCCAGTAAAGTAAATAACTTTGCATAAGGTTGGTTAAGGGTAGAGCAAACTGACTTCTTGGATTTTTTTTTTTTTTAATCATTTTTTGTTGTCAGCTGGAAAACACCAGCCTGAAATGTGGAGTTGTGATGCACTTGGCCACAGCCCTTCCTGCTCCTCAGCAGCGCTCGATTCAGTGCAAGGCCGTTTGAAAATGTGTGAATCATCCTCAGAAGAAGTTCAGGTGAGTGCCAGTCTAGGAAGGGAAGTGGCCTTAGGGACCCTCCTAGAACTAATTATGAATATTTAAGTGTGTCAAATAAATTGGCCCAAACTGAGCAACTCAGGATTCAAACATGCAGGAGAACTTGTGTGGCAGCTTCTCTATTTATCAAGGCTTTGGGGGATTTTGCCTACCTACCGGGTTGGCCCTTGCCTGTGGAATTGCTATCCCCCATGGGTGGTAGAAAGTCACATGGAAGTAGTGGGGGTTTTCAGCATGCATTTAGCATGGTGTTGCTGTGATTAAGACACAGAACATCAAGCAGTGTGGTGATACTTTAATACCTTTTCAAACTTCCACCAGCAAAACAGCTTCAATGTACTTGAAACTACACACCCCTCACCAGGTGATGCATTTGAAAAGGAGCAATTGCAGAGTTCAAGTGGCTGAAATGAAACATCAGATTCTAAATCCCTGGTTTAATTGGTAGCTGTAGTCTTGCTAAAACCCCTGCTTCACTCCCTACTTCACTGTGGGTGAAGCCAGAAGAGTTGTGTGTTCAGGCTGTGGCTTTGGTCTGAAGCTGTGGCTTCCCAGGGTGAAGACATCACTTCAGAGAGCACAGTCACAGAACTTTCAGCTAAGTCATGTCAGCTTTGCTTTGTTCCTCAGCAAAAATAGCACTGAACTGTCTTAAAAATCCTAAAGACTCCACAAGTACACAACTACAGTAAGTACACTAACTGCAGTCTCTCAAAACTGAGGCCTCAGGCTTGACTCACAGCATGGAGCTGTCACTCCTCATTAGCACTGAGGTGAATCCCTGGGCCATAGGCAGCAATGAACTGGCGCAGCTGGTGGTGGCACTGCATGAGGTACATGTCCCTCTGGTGCAGGGAGCTCTCATTGCTGAGGTCACAGGGAAAGACAGGATTTGGAGCTATGCACAGTGCAGACTTGCCTGGGCAAAGGAAAAATTGAGATGTGCTGAGGGCTTGATGTTGGCAGGACAAAAGCTGTGACACAATCCTGTGCAGTGCCATCTGTAAGTGTTGCATCCTGATTCTTGCCTGGCTGCCAGATCGAGTGTGAACAAAGTGACTGACACCCCCACCCCTTGTCTTTGTTCCCTAGGGAGAGAAATCTGTCTGTAGCTTAACCTGGGCTGATGTGAGAGGAGCAGTGCCTTGAGCAGAAAGGATGGAGCCCTGGTGATGGCCTCACGCTCTACAGCCAGCACGGAGGCTGTGTGGGTAAGGCACCTGATTTTCTGCTGTTGGTGGTTTCAGCAGAGGCAATACTGAACTCTGGAGATGAACTATTACTGCAATCAACTGACAGGCACTCGTCAGACTGACAAAGTCTGAACACAAGGTACCCATGAGTGAAGGCTGAGGTCTGTTACTTACCATGTTTGAGAGTAAGAGATGACTCCAGTAGCAAGATGGCAATCAATGCATCTTCCTCGAGAACCTTCCTTCTCAGACTGAGCTTAGTGTGAGCCTTAGACAGTGAAATCCTAGAGATGAACAGAAGCATGTCAGAAAGAAAACACTGCAGCTGTGAATGCAGTATGGAATTCCATCTGGAACTTGGTTTCTTTAAATCCAGAGCTCACACTGGAGTGGGAGATTTCCATACTTGTAAATCTCCCACAAATACTGGGCCGTGGACCTTGGTGCATTATCTGTCGTTAGTGCTGTTCTGCATGGATAATACAAAGCCCTGTAATTTACATCTAATCTTTTTTCTCTACATAGCTTTAGTAGTGATTTTTAAATGATTTTTTTTTCCTGGCAGAGTTCTTTTAAACTACAGTCTCAGTTTGCCAAGCAGCTGTTTGCTGAGTAGAGCAGGACATACAGCATTTTCAGTGCAGATGCTGATAAGGTGGCTCCATGCAAAGAATCTCTCCTCACTCTGCGACTGGCAAGGTAGTAGCCCTGAATGAGGTTTTCTGCTTCTGGACTCAGTTCCACTTGAAGATTCTTGGCAAACAAAATGAGCTAGAGAAGGGAAGATATTTTTTCCAGTTAAACATCTAAAACAAAGAGCTTATATTTTCCACACCTTTTAACACAGCAGTGGCACAGGAGTGTTGTATGGACAGTATTCTCTACCAGTGAAGGGCAGCTGTCAGCATGCAGCTGTGTGTAGGGGTAGATCTCATGCTAATCAGAATCATCTGTTAATGATCCTAGAGAACTCTGGGTTTAGAGGGGAATATTAAACTTTTACTACTGCTGTTCTGCTCAGAAGTGGGTACTGCAGAGAACCTCCTGATGCCAGAGCAGCATGACCTTTCCAAGTCTGCCACATCCCCAGCTGACAGGGTGCTGCCTGTTACCTCCTCATAGTCCTGTGTCCTGAACTGCTGTGAGACTTCGTACAGCATGGCTCCAGGATTCATGGCTCTCTTCAGAGTATGGTGCACAAGAGCAGCAGACACTTGACACACAGGAAACTCATCGTGTATCAAAAGCCCAAAAACATCTACAAGGTTAGATGGAACCAAACATAGGTCCTAAGGGGAAGACCCAGAGAAAACAAATTACTTTGGGCTTTGGACTTGCAGAACCATGGCAGAAATGTTCAGCAGCCAGAGAGTGAGTCCTGCAAGACTGCCTCATGAACTGCCTGTAACAGATGCAGTGAGACTGGCTCAGCAGTAATTGTCCAAAGCTGTTCTGAAGCACATGATCCCTCTTTGGGGAAAGTAGTTTGATTTAAAGTCACTGAGGTGGTGACTTTGGGGCAGTACTAACAAATTAGATTGTTTCCATTCTTTTCCCAGTTGAAGTAACCACAAACACAAGTGTCTGCTGCAGCAGAGAGGTACTGCCCTCACAAGGTGTGTGCTTTACCATCTGTCCAAGGAACAAGTTATCCTTTGGGGTGTGCTTCTTTGAGGAAGAATCCACATCTACAAAAGACCAAAAATTGGTCTGAATTGGGATAGTAACTTGCTGGTCAGCTTCTTCTCCATACTTCTTCCCAGGAATGAACACTGTTGTGCTTCTGCTCTCCAGCACTAGGACAGGACAAGACACATCAGTTACATCTTTCGTTCTACTACAAATTCTAGTCTCACACACTACCTGAAACCAGTCACCACTCATTCACTGAATTGTGACAGTAGTGCATCTCTGCAGTGGAGCCTCTCTGGCAATACCAGCTTACAGGACTTTGGCTTCTTTCTTACACACTCAGAAAAATAACTTGGAGATTTTCACATAAGCTGGGGACCAACCCCAGCTGTGTTCTGTCCCCTCATCTGTTAGGTGTGAAATTACCAGCCTGCAGAAGTTCCAGTTTATCCTTCCTGTATGAAGACAGGTCTCCTATGTAACAGACACCACCCTGGGCCAGCACAGCACTGCTGGCCTGGATGCTGGCACCTCCAGTCCCATGCTTGTCTTTGCAGACAGAAGGGAAGATGTCAGTCGCTGGTGGGTGCCGCACACCGCGAGGCAGGAGGCAGATGCTGTAATTCAGAAGCCTGGAGGATTAAAGCACTGTCAGAAACTGTTCCGTTGCCTTTTGCAAAGCTTCATGCTGTGCTTACTACTTGATAGTGACATCCCTATGTACTAAGACTGAACCAGAAAGGCACCAACAGCTGGATTTGTAACCCGTGCATGACTTTGGATACCCTATCAGTCTAGTTTGAGCGGGATAAAAATGTAAGCATTTACACACTGATCATTAACTGAAAGTGCTGATGGAAGGTTACCAGAAGATTGGACAAGCAGAGCCTTTAGCTTTTGTCATTAGCAGCTTCTGGGACAGGCTGTAGTTCTGATGGTAGAAGAACATTTTGTTGGAGCTCTGCTAAGCAGTGCTGGTGTCACTACCCCACTGAGATCACTACCGGAGTGTTAGGAGGTTCATTGTTAGTGAAGTTCTGATGTAGATTTATCACTTGATATAAATAAAAATGTCCCAGGGATAAAAACTGGGTCTATTTACTCAGAGCCATGAATATTATGTTTCAAATGTAGTCTTTAGCTTTTCCTGTAAGACAGATCTTAGCATCTTTTAAAATCTCCTGCTCTTAATTCTCCTTAGTGTGAAAATAAGGCATCTCTTTACCTATCAATTACTAGTATGTCACTGGTCACAATCAACAGATCCAGGTAATCTGCACTGTCTTTTTCACATGTCTGCACTAGGCTCAGCAGTATGGCAAGCTTCAGAGTGTTGTAGGTGCCTGGAGGAACAACTTGAGAGGCAAAGACACTGGCAAGGACAGCAGAAAAGCTCCAGCAGGAACCTGAAGTCAGCCAGAGCAGATGCTTAAAGCTGTTGCTGACAAAAGCAGGACCTAAAGAAGACAAGGTGCAGGTTAAGACATGTCACAAGAGAGCTCTGCAGGTACATTAGAGCAACTCAAGGTTCTAGTCTTGAGACAAAACTTCAAAGAAGTTTGTGTTAAGCAGAAATTTAGGTGTAGACACCTGACACTTCTAAAGATAGCAGACATGATCTGCTGAAACTGTAAGGAAAGAATTACTGAAATACCAGGTTCATTTAAATAAGATTTCAAAGTCCTTGCCCCTGGGCAGGAGACATGGAAGGACTGCAGTAAAGAATGGGTAGTGGGGAGCAGAAGGTAGTCTCCAGTAACAGTAATATCCATTTCAGACAGAGGCAGGCCCCAGAGTGGTTTTGTAACCTGGGTCTCTAGCTCACAGACCAATTCTCAAGCTTCTCTTCTAGAAGGCTTTCCAACTACTTCAGTTAATATTTAATGGAGCTTCCTTACCCCTTGGTTCACAGAGCTGTACACTGTTGACTTCTATACATGCTGTCACCTGCAAGCCATTCTGCACACAAGCTGGGATTCCTATGATCTTGTACTGGTTTCCTATTTTCATTTTGTTGGCCAGCTCATCTAGAAATTAAAAGGGTGGTGGGCAGTGAGGAACCTGCAGAGGTGTTGGGGCATCAAATCAGTTTCAAAGACACAGGCAGGAAACCTCACATTGTGAACAGTTCCCTTGTATTCTTTGACTGCAGAAAACAACAGCTGGGTGCCAGGCCAGGGTCACCATAATGGCCTAAAGTCAAGTGTCAGTTGCAGTATCTCCCCCTTAGATTCTGGTTTATAAAGGTATTACTATTTTAACTGCAGTTGTCAAGAAATGAACCATAATTCCATAGGCTTTTGGAACTGCTTCTTAAGAGAAGGAATGGGAAGATGTTAGTTGTGAGTGTAGTTGGATATTCCTATTAGAAATCATTTAATGTTAGCAGTGGAAGGTAGTGCAGAAGGCAAAAACCCTGATGGAATGTAGAAACAGCTGGATGGAGGAAGGATGTTTGAAATGCCTGAAGTTGGTATGAAACACTTGAAGCAAAGGAGGAAGAAAACAAGGTACAGTTAGAATGGGGCACTGCAGAGCTGCCCCGGGCCCTTCATTCCCATGAAGGTATAAAACATCTTTGCCATGTGCACTCTTCAGTCCCCTGCTAACTTCAATTCCTAGCTAACTTCATGTGTTTTTCCCCAATTTTATTGAAGAACTGCACTGTAAATGATGACTTTCACCATTTTATCCAGAGAAACAGATCTGTAAAGACAAAGCAAGAGGTTATTACAGTTCAGCTCTAAAGCTTTTGGACAAAACTCCCAAATTCTGCTTACCTCTCAAGAAAACTGTAAATGTCTGAATCCTGAAGGGTGACTGATCAGTGGAATATCCCTTCAGAGCAGTAAGAACTTTGGCATCAATCATTTCAACTATTTGTTTATCTTTCAAAATAAAGGCAGAGAAAAGGTTAGCTGTGAAAACAGCCCAGGGCTGGGGGTTATTTTTGAAAGGACTGCTGTGTTCTGGGGCTTTCCCCTCTTAACCGCTTTGGTTACTTGTGTAACAAGTAGGAAAGTAACACATCTAAAATTAAAGCTGCATAGATCCTGCCACCAGATAGAATAGAACCACACAGATCCTACCACCAAGGACTCTAAATTTCATGTCTTCCTGCAGTGGTGAAGAACACAAATAGCACACAAAATCACTCCTCACTGTGGCAGATTCTGTAGCTCCAGGCAGATGCATTCGTATGTACCTAAACCCTAAAAAAAATTAAATGAAAAGAATTTATCAAGTGTTTGGCACGAGGACATGGCTTTGACTTGGAGTTTCCTATGAAGAAGTGGTTAAACTACTGGGACAGTGACATTCCCTCTTTATCCTGTGTGTCTCCCACATGCTCTGTGTAATTTATTGTAGGGTCACCAGAAGATGTCAGGATTTCCCACTGCACATTCCCAGGCGGAACACTTGGCCTGGCTCAGCAGCAGGAATGAGCCACTGCTGCTTCTGCCTGGCCTGGAGATGAGAGAGGATGTGGACATTCATGACTAGAGGTATGTGCCCTCATAAAGACATGGCTGTGATTTATTCTGCAGGCTCCGAGCTTGGGGATTTCATTTCTCTTTGATAAATTTCTCGTCTCTGTTACAGGAAGAAGAAAACAAACCAGCCTTAAAAGTACTTAAGGCTTAACCCTGCAATGAATCTAGCAGCTACTCAGAAGTAGTTCCACAGAAGCCAGCTACTCCTTAAAGCAAACCTGCTCTGTGCTGGAAGCCTTTGCCAGTCACTTCAACATACCCTTGTGTGCTGCCTTTATAGAAAGAGTATTCTGCTAGTTGAGCTGTTTTCCCTTTCAGGTAACTTGTGAAATTTGCAATACCTCTCTTCTCACATCAGCTGTCTTCAGCAGTAGGAAAACAGATTGCTGGCATAGCTATGCTCCTGAAACACTTAATGGCACTGAGCAGCCACTGGCAAGCTCCACTGCTTTCCATTAATAAAAATAATCACAATGAGACCACGTAGGAAAATGCCTTTAAAAGCTCTGTTCAGTTATGCAAAATTACTGAAAAGCTTTGGAAATAGTATGGATTAAGTACCTTCAGAAAAGGGACAGGTTTCCTCAGAACAAAGGAATCTTGCTCCCTGTGTGTATTTTGTTACAGTTCCCATGGCGAGGGCAATTCCTTCAGCCACATAAAATCTCTGGGAGGTGTAGTTGAGGGGAAATGCAGAGAGGCTCAGAACGTAGCTTGGCAAAGGGGGCAAGTGTGTTGGTTTCAGCAGGATGCTGATCTGACAGGAGACACAAATCAGTATCTTTATGCTTTTAATGCCCCTAAAACAGCTTTGCTTACATGGACAAACACCTGTGAGAGAGCTAGTAGCAAAGGAAAGTTTCGTTTTAATTACCTCCAAACCCTTGCAACAGGGTTGGGTGAGAGTTAGAGCTATTTTTAATTAGAAATATCACTACAATCAAAGGCAAAAGCTAATGCAAAAATACTAGCTTCTTCACACTACTTAAGAGTTAAGATCTAAAGGGTAAGAAGGCAGACTCACCTGGGCCTCTGTCTGCAATTGTTCAATTAATGATAATGTCTTAATAGCTATGAAACAGACCTGTGATGGAAAAATAGCCTCCTTTTAGAATGGAGAACCTAGCTGAAAGACAGAAGATGCATTTGCCTGCTCTTGTGGATCAGTATATACTCACTGACTGAAAAATCCGTGCAGCTTGGAGGGGATGGTGAAGGATGTAGTTTCCAAGAGTTGCATCTAATTCAGCAATATCAGAGGGATTTACTGAGATGGTGAAACGATAAACAGCATAACTCTGTTTGGAGTCTGGAGGAGCAGAAAGCATCCTAAGTAAGTGCACTGGTGGTGTCCCAGTACTTATCACGGTGACAGGAAATGAGTGACTCATACCATTGTATTTTCTGCAATCCTGCACGAATTGCTGGAGGCCACCACTTCTGTCAAGGTAAACCAGAGCAACTTCCCTCATCTGCTGTGTTCCACCATGCATCTTCCAAGAAAGATCTTCGTGCTCCAGCAGAATGTTTGACTAAACTGTGATGAAATGATGGTAGAAGTGGCCCTGTTATGCTAACAACCAAAGTATCCATTAACAAAGCTGTACAAAATAAATTGTCTGTCTTTCAAACTATGTAATTCTTCGGGGGGGGTTTAAAGTATCGCTGTTCCAAGGGCAGTTCTTTCCGAGGGCTGACACATACTACATTCCCAAAGTAAATTCCTGAGGAATGCTCTGGTGTTTTCTCAGTGGATGATTTCACCGCCCAACTCCCTAACCCATGAAATTCAAGCTTGCATTTAAAGGGAAATCTTCTACCTTGAAGCACTCTTTTGCTGAACTTAGAAGGAGAATTACCAAGGCCAAAAATGGTATTTTGTAGACAAGTATCTAGTTTACCGTCTGCTACAAAGCCTCCTTTGTCCTCTCGGTAGGCGACCAATGCCCATCTCCAAATATAGATTTAGCTACCTCGTAAAGGACCAGACAGACAATTAGTGGGCTGATGAGTGAGCAAAGCTCACAGCAGATGAAGGATCCCTTGCAGGCATTCACAGAACAGGCTTTGAGAGGGCCAACCAACACCCGAGAGAGGAGTAAGGAAACCAGTGCAACAGGGTTGGAGAACTGTGGGCTGGGAGCAATCCTCGGTGGCCTTAAGCATCAATTTTTAAGCACAAGATGAAAGAAAAATTATAGTAGGAAATTTTCTGTTGCAGTTTCTCTACACCATTACTGCTGCATCCCTCAGTCCCAGCAAGAGGGGATGAAAGAAACACCAACACCCACAGATGCCCAGTACTTCCCTGGCCCCCACCTTCCCCAGGCTTTACAGAACCCCACCCAGCACAGCCCCCTGGGGTACCTCAGCCCAGCTGGAGAGCTCAGGCCCAGGCAGGAGGCAGTGGCCGGGCCTGAGGCGGGAAAGTGCCAGAGGCGGGAAAGGCTCCAGAGCTGCCCCTGCGGGACGCTGCTGCCAGGCCTTGGAGGGTCTCTGCCTCCCCAGAAAAGCAAAACCCAAGGCCATCCATTAGCCCGCAGCTGCACAGGCACATCTGCCACCACCTTCCTATCAGGAGGAGGGAGTTAAAAGACTTTTCAAGGCTGAATAAGCACATGATGGAGTGGTCTGAAAGCAGGGCAAAGAGAATGGAAGGTCTCCGAGATTCAAGAAATTACTTGGAAGTTCAACATCATTGGAAACAAACCACTTAAGAGCAGTATCTGTGATGGCAACATTTTGTCAGCCTTGTAGGTAATGCCTCAGAGCTGTCCCCTATATAAGCTACAGTGATTTTAATACTACAAAACACACCTTGAGAAGGAAAACTTAAATCTCAATGTAGGAGCACCTCAGTAGAAGGAATTAGGTAACAGTATAGTGAACAATGGAGCACACATTCTAACATTCATGTGAGGTAAAAATCGCCACCAGTCATAGTTTGTACTGTTTAGAACCTGCTGCTGGTTGAGCTAATTGTGCTGGATTTTTAATTTATCCCCTAGGCTCTGTCTCTGCAGAACTAAGAGCAGGTATCTGGATTGTGTGTCTCTATTGCCTTTGCACACCAAGGACAGGACCCTCCTGGGGGACCCTGCTGGGTGGTGCCCCATTAAGCCTGTGGGTTCACTGCCTCCACATTCCTAGGAAAGGGTCATGTGCTTACACTACAGTAAGCACCAAAAAGACAACATAAAACCATTTTGTCCCTTTCACGAATAAATACTGCATGTTTAGCTGCTGCCTTTAGCATGCCAGCCCTCTGCAAACTTACCGCCCAGGGCAGCACCACCTAACTCTGTTGTGCTTCAGTTCACCATTCCCTTTGCTTCCACAGCTCCAGGAGAGAACACCTGCTCCTCAAGGGCTTCAGATGCACCTCTGGAAGGGAACAATCCCCTTTCACTAAACAGGAAAAAAAACCTGCATTGGTCACAAAAGGAGAGGTTTTACCTCCCTTTATTTACCTATCTGCCAAAAGAGGAAGGGAGTACCACAGGTGGTTGCTGTGCAGGTTCTTCAACCATCTCCCATCCAGGCTCTACCAGAACCAGTGCTTCAGCTTCCACTTTTCAGTTCAGCACTGGATGAAGGGGTACCAGCCCCTGAACCTCACCATCTTACTCTCAAACCACTCATCATGAAATGCAGAGGGATGCAGAACAAGACAGAAGTATTGTGAGGCATACTGCCTGATGATGGAGACAGAGTTCTGTCATCTCTGGAAGCCCTGACTGGAGCAATTCACAAGGCAAACTTGCAGCAGAAGAAATAAAGTGATGGTTGTGCTTGACAGCTCCAAAGCTACCTCTCAGCTTCACAGAGCAGCACTATAGAAAGCAAGCTCTACAACATTCATCTCAAAAGAGTTAGGATTTGATAGAGTCTTTTATCCAATCTTCTCAATTTTTAACTGCTCTTGATGCAATCCAGAGAGCACTTCTCTTGGCAAAGACGAGATGACTTACATATTGATGTTTGTCTAACAGCTATGGATGGCTACTCATCAGTGCCTTATCAGACTTCTCTCAAATCAAGGCCTTTCAGCTATGTATTTATGAACAAAACACACAGAACATTTTTGAAGTAACAGACAAAAATAAGTTGTTATTTACAAGTTTTATATATATATTTTACAAAACTACTACCATGAGAGACCTTTATACACTGGAACTGCAGTCAGTGTTTGCATTGGTTAAAAAGAAAGATTTCCTTAAGCAGAAATTGCTCAGATGTAGCAGTTTGTCCACACAAGTGTGAGAGAGACATTAGATTTCACATTTTTAGACTGATCAGCCTCATTTACAGGTTTTTTTTCCCCCAGTGAAGATTTTAAACTGGTGCAAGCTGGAACACAGAGACAAGTAGCTGTGAGTGCTGAACTAAGGATCCATTTGGAACAGATTAGTGTTTCAAACTATAAATCTGGGAGAAAAATCCCAACTATTTGGCATGATCCCCTCACCAGCCACCCCCAAAAGGTCAAAGAAAGAGAGCCTCTTAAAGCAACAGTGATTATTGCATATTACCTCTTTGGAAAAGCAGAGTTTTAACCAAAAATATTTTTAATGCTGCTGAGATAGAGATGTATTGATCTGAGGGAGGGAGGGAAAGTCAAACACACCATCAGTGACGTTATCAAATCAGTTAATTTGTTCTGCCTTTGCTTTGAGTAACCCCCACACCTCAGGTCATCCAGTTGAGCAAAAATGGTGCTTCAGCAAGAGCAAGAATCCAGTCTGATGTCACCAACTCTTCCTTCTGTAGAAGCCCTTTTAGAATCTCAGTCTTAACCTACATTAGCCCCTCGTTTAAGTGCTGACAGGTAAATTAACACACACTTCAAACTGATAGAACAGGGGAAAACGACCTTTTTTAAACCAGGATATACAAAAGACCATTTGCATAGTTACAATCCAAGCACAAAGTCACTGTAAATAGGTACAAAAGCGTGTTTAAGGTTACTAAATCTGCTGCTGTTCGTGCCAGCCGGATCTCGGACAGGTAGGAATGTAAACTTGAAGGGACTGAGGAGAACAGTCAGTGTTTTTGCTTAAAAAATACAGAGAGAATGCTTTTCAAAGGAATTAAAAAATACTTTCTGCAGCAGGAACAAACAGGAAGCCATCCAGAATGCCCAAATTCCTCCGATACAGCAGAGAAGGTTTGCTCATAGGTTTCAAACCTACATACAAAACGAGGCACTAGTTACGCTAGTTTGGAATGTGTCCACAACCCGAGAGGTTCAGTTCACCTCAAGACTTCCCAGACACTGTTGCCTTCTCAACTCCTAAGAAAACATGTCCTCAGAAGGTGGGGCATAAGAGAATCCAACAAAGGCATCATCTGCCTCCAGGACACTGGCATTGACAATGCTGTAATCGGAAGAGACGCAGACCGAGTACGGGACCATTTCTTCAGTAAACACTGCATCGAAATTCCCAATATCATCTGGTCCAACCTAGAAACCAGAAAGCTCCATCAGCTGGCAGCTCAATACTGTGCCTCAAACTTGTGCCTGTCCTTTAGAGGTCACCTTTAACACCTGAGGCCCTCTGCCTCACGCTGTTCTTTCCTAGCCGGTACAGGAATTTAGGGCAGCGCACCACAGCACCCCTGAGAAGAGCTATTAAAAGCCTGCCTGTTTCTTTGAGGCTGGAGGTCAGGCCACAGCCTGCCCACGTTTATGATCTGACCAGCCTAAGAAACGTGCAGAAACAGCCTTTTAAAAAATGACTTTTAGGAAGATGCAGAAACTAACACACACACTCCCTAAGAAAGCCAACCCAACAAAAACCACCAAACCAACTAAACCACCCCAAAACCCAACCCAACCAGCTGAGAAAACCCACTGGGACCACTGCTGGGCTCCCATTCCTCACCACTCGGATACAAACATTCTTTGCCAGTAGGTGAGCCCTGACACACAGAAATCTGGCAGGCAGGAACTCAGAGCAGCACCAGGCACCTACCACATTAGGATTAAATGGTGGTGGAATCTTCTTCTGAAGGAGGTCAGTCCAGCTGAGGGATTCAAAGAATGGGTGCTTCTGGATTTCAAGCTGCAGAGAGGAACACAGAGTTTAGGTATTTCAGACATCCACCCTGCTTCAGACTGCATGCATGGAGGGAACCCAGCTCCCTCAGGTTCTTACTCACAGTTTGTTGTGCAGTACAAGCTGTACTGCTGTCAATTTTATTGCTCTCAGGTATTACTGATGTAAAAACAGCCATTCACTTGTTAGCCTGCCCATACAAACTGGTTTCCCTTCAAGATGTTTTCTACTTTTGAGCCTTAAAATTAACTACCTTGAAGCCTGCCACGGAGGTAGAACGTTTCCTGGCTTTTGTCTTCAAGTTTGGTTAGCTTTTGTAAAGCAAATTATTGTCCAAATAGTTTTGTTCCTACACCAGGAAAACGTTTGCCATCATTTTAAGGCTCAATAAAACCCCAAATGTGCTCTTTTCATGGTGCTGCTGCTCCTCTTTACCTAGAGTGGTTTTCCTGCAGGTGTGACCAGAAAATAGCCTTTTCTTCTGCTTATTTCCCAGTTCCCCCATTAACAGTGAAACCTGCCTTGGTACACCTTAGTGACTACCACACCAGGAACTGCTTCCTTTGCTGGCAGGTACAGCAGCAGCCAGGCTCTAAATACTGATAGCCCACAACAATCATCTCTCCCATCCCAGCCTTCAGGGACAGACCACGCTAGTGTCTCAAAGCAGTAAAGAGAGATAGCAGTGATCTCCATCTCCAGCTATGGAACCTGTGCACATCAGCTGGTGGTGTCCCTTTGGACAGAGCAGGGCTGCTAAGTGAGGACCCCACGTACAAAGTCTTCCCTTGCTCCGAGCCTGCTCTGCCGATCCTTCTCCAGCAGCTCCTCCAGGATGGCCCAGGCCGTGAGGCTGATCCCTGGCCGCAGCACGAGGGGCTTGTGGAGGATGTTCTCATACATCTCAGCCACGTCCCGGCAGTAGAACGGGGGCTGAAAAAGCAAAGCCACACGTAAGTCTGCAGCCACACGCAGCGTTCTGTTTCGTGTGTGATCAGGAAATGATTGCTGAGACCACAAACTGCTGACGGGCACAAGACAGCTATCCGACTCCTCTGTGCTCTGCTAGCTTCGAATTCAGCCATCAGCACTGCTGGAGCTTTACACTTGATAGCTTCTCCACCCACCTCCTCCCTTCCCAACATGCTCTCACACTCCTAAGGAGCCACAGATCTCATCCAGCTTCAAAGCTCCCACTGAACTTGCCTAAAAGAACATGAGAGTGAAAAACCAAACCTGTCTCCCTCTGGGAGGGGACAAAGCAGAAGAGAACTGAACAGATCCTTACTGCAGTAATTGCATGTGGCCAGAGGCAGCAGAGTAAGATTTTTTCCTTCTAATGCTGCATCACGAAGTGGAAAAGTGATAGAGAGCATCTTTAAATTTTACTTTTTCCAGTATTTGGCAAAATTCTGCTTCTAAACTGGGGGATTTACTGGGCATGATCACGGCTGATTCAGGTTACTCTCATGTGCCCTCAAAGTGATGACTGCTGCTCCTCATCAGAGTTATGTCCAGCAGTTCATTGCAAAGCAAAGCTCAGACACCAAGAGGCAATGTAAAACCCAAGTGAGAAAAGCAGCTGCTGTGTTAGGCACAGGACAAACTGCCCATGCACTAGAGTGGAGTACTTCAGCATCTCTAACAACACTCCAGGGTCACTTCACATAAAGGAGGACAGGGGAGGGAGGCCCCCATTGCCCCCATACATTAAGTACATACCAGCCCATAAAGCATTTCATAAAGAACTGCACCCAGGCACCACCAGTCTACTGTGTTGTCATAGGGCTGCTTTTTAATGACTTCTGGTGCAAGATACTAAAAGAAAGAAAGAAATCTGTTAGGGCATTAGGCTTTAGTCTCATCACAGTAAGCACTTTCAGGAGAAGCTGCTTCATGCACAGACTGCTAAGAGTCTCTCTAATCCTTCAAACCTACCAAACACTTCCTCACCATCTGGCCACTGACCAAGCAGGACAGTGCCTTTCCCATTGGAGCATTATTTCCCACACCATTGTTTTCCCAAACCACTTTGTCCCCTCTACTAGGAGACTTGTTTTGCATTTCCAGTAGGCTGCTGCACTGCTGCAGAGGCAACACCTCCCAGCAAGCTGGCTACTAACTGTGTCTCTGCCATCCTAAGCCTATGCTCCCCAGCCAGTGCAGGAAAATGCAAGGGGAAGACATTAATTCTGCCTCAAGGGTCTCATCACAGAGAAACTGTAGGCCCTGCATTGAGTTTCACTGTAAATCTCCACAAGGGCTTGAGCTGTGAGCTGCTGCATCATTCTTGTCCAACAGGAGTCACAGCAATACAAAAGACAAGATTTGATCTTCCAGTCACACCAGTATTAACAACAGTCAACAGTCATGAACTAGTAGTGGGGCAAAAAAATCCATAGAAGTTGTCAACATACTTCTGGTGTCCCACAGAAAGTTGCAGTGGTGTCTGAACTTGCAATCCCTTCTTTACAGAGGCCAAAGTCTGTCAGCACAACGTGACCCTGCTCAGCAAAGAGAGGTACTTCAAAACCAGAACATGCTCCCCACGTGGGCACACCTCAGGTCAGTGTGGTGAGAAAGAGAAGGCAGAACACCAAAAGCAATGCTGCACACTTACTAGTGAGTCCAGGAGGATGTTCTCTGGTTTTAGATCCCTAATGAAAGAAAAGATAATTGTATCAGCTTAAGCCAGCAGTCACTGACACAGGGACTTTTCTTCAGCTGAAAGCTTCACCTTTTGGTGACAGTCTGCACCAATTTCCTGTAAGAGGACTTCATGAAGTGGGGCTTATTCAGGAATTTGTCCTATTCTGAACTTCTGCAGGACAAGGAGAGGCTCCAGGCTTACCTGTAGACAATGTTTATGGAGTGTAGGTAGCCCAGTGCACTGGCTATTTCAGCAGCATAAAATCTGGCTCTGTGCTCAGGAAAGGAACGTTCTCTTTGCAAGTGAAAGAACAGCTGGAAACATGGAAAGAGGAAATGAGAACATTATACACAAACATCAGGTTCATGACTTGTTACTATTAAAATTACATCCTCATTTGTTCACCTCCTCCACTTCTTTGTTTAAAAACAAGAGAATGCAATAGAATTGGGTTTGCTGCATGACTGTGTCCTTCCTTTACTCCCTTCTTTTCTCTTTCATAGCTCAGAAGTGGAGAGGTAACTCAAACACATAAGGACATTCCCCTAAAGCCAGGACTAGTCAAAAGGGAGCAGAAAAAAATCACTAAGCTGTGAAGCTGGCAAGATCAAATCACACAAGACAGATTCCTAGCAGGATTTAACCTGGTGTCACGTAAGCCGCCTCCCATTGTGTACACGCTTGTGTTCCACACACACTTGCAACAGCTTATCACAGCCATCCGGAAGGATCATTTCATCACTCCCACCTAGAATGTGCAGGACAGACTCAAACCCAAACACCACCACATACCTCTCCCCCATTAACAAAATCCAGGACAAAGTAAAGCTTCTCTGTGGTTTGGAAGGAGTAATGTAAGCCAACCAAAAAGGGGTGTTTCACATTCTTCAGCAGCACATTGCGCTCAGCCATGATGTGCTTTTGCTGCAAGGAAGCAGAACAGCAGTCAGCAAATAGGAATAGCTTTAACTGAGGGGGAAAAGGAAGGGAAGTGGGTGGAGAAAGAATGTTTCTCTTCACCTCTTTCCTATTAAGAACAACTTTCTTCTGCAGCACTTTGACAGCGTAGTATTTCCCATCCAGCTTCCGTTTTGCAAGAAGAACCTGTGGAATGAAAAGCAGGTGAAGCAGTCTGGTTGTGGCAGGCCACAAAGTGAAGTGAAGCAGTCTGGTTGTGGCAGGCCACATTCTGTTAGTAAGAGCTTCAGGTTTTGTGCTGGTTTCCCCAATACAGTCCCTCAGTCAGCAATGCAATCACCAACATAGTGAGCTTACAGCTCAGTGACCCTCTATCACAACAGTGACCTCATGAAAGGCTGAACTACCTTCCACGCCCCGCTGAATCTCTATCAAGGTCATTTTCAGCCATTTCAATAAGTTTTAAAGAAAGTGTAATGAAAAAAAAAAAAAAAACAAACAACCCTAAAGATTTCAGGAGGGATCCTCTGTTGCATCCTTGTGGACCATCAGTATTTCAGTCACCGTTGCTCACGCTGCTCCATAGCATCAGGGGTTTGACACAACAGCCTGTGCCAAAGGGAACACGATTTGTGCTCCAGCCCAGGAACTGGGCTGCCTGCCTCCCTCCCTGGGGAGACAGAGGATCCCTGTGGCTATCAGCAAGGGCAACACTCCCTTTCCTTACTCCCAGCCGGTGACTGAGGCAGCCAACAACTCCTACAGCAGGGAAACCACGGCAGGGCAGGCACAGGGACCCAGCAGGACACTTGATATGCCACCCACCACTGACACCACTTGCAAAGCCTGTGGCCATCAATCACTATGCTCAGCACACCAGGGTAGGACAGAGCAATGAGAACTCACCTTGCCAAAGCTGCCCTTCCCTATCACCTTCAGGAAATCAAAGTCTGTTGGTTTAGCACTGAAAGACACGTAGGAAGGAGATGGTCAGCTGGGTTGAGTTGTAGAGAGAAGAGTCTGCTAGCACCCTCCTTTGCTCCTCACCCCACCCGGCACCCGGCTTTCCACAGACCTTCCTTCTCCATTCTGCAGTTCCATTTTCCTTTGAGTTTGTTTTGTAAGTTTAAGGAGGAGCAAGACTGATTTTTGTACTCTCCACAATCTAGTTTCTTGCCATTTTTAAGCCTCCACTTCCCCATGACTTTTCCTGGAGCTAATTCCTCATTTCCAGAGGGCCAAATGAATTCTCAAGCACGCAGGAGGGAAGGAAGGACTGAGTTTGTTATCTATTATCTCATCCTTCCCCCTGTTAAATTGCAGCAAGAAGGAGGAGGCCACAACACCTCTCTCTTCTGTGTACTCTCAGTTTTTCCACTTCCCACATCACCTCTCCTTTCACTTTTTTTCCCCAGCATTCCCTTTTTTTCCTAAACACAGTTCAGAGATATTTTTGTCAGCAATTTTCCATGTTTTCAGATTCCCAAACAGCAGCTCCATCACCCTGCCCCTGAATGGAGCACTCTGCCATCTCTTAAACATTTCCTCTGTCAGCCCAGAACAGATCAGTGAGGCAAACCAAGCCAAAGCAGCAGTCACCTCCCAGACAAGGGAAGCAGACGTGCACAGAACTGAGAGCAGCAGCTCCGCAGCGGACAGCAGAGAACAGGCTCTGGCTGCAGTAACCAAGTTTGCAGTACCCACAGCCCAGCTGCTCCTCTGCTGAGCACTAAACCAAACTCATGCTCAGAAACATCTTTAAGTAAAAGTACAGCAAGCTAACAGCATCTGGAGCTTGAAAGGGAAAATAGCTTTTAAAGGAGTCATTCACAGAGCCCAGGAGTCAATGTTTTGCCTCCTCCCAGGCAGTGCTAATCAACAAATACAGGCTGATATCCAAAGAATTCCTCATACTATTACCAACTGCACTCAGGCTAACTTCCCAGGGTTTAAAAATCCATTTTAATTAAATGTAATTAAAAAACCCCAAAACATTAAATTGAATTACATTTTAATTCAATTTATTTGAAACCTACTGAGGATTTCCAGATGGTCCCAAGTTGATATTCTGTGAGGTAGAGTTTAACTGTGGAGAGAGAGAGAGAAGTTTATTTTTAATACTTTTTATTATGATTACATCTTCTGTTTCAACCAGCAGTAATATCAAACACTCTAATTTGCTCAACCCATAGCTCTGCACTCATAGAATCACTCTGGCTGAAAGAGACTTTTCAGATCATCAAGTCCGATGTGTGACATTAGATTTCTGAAGAGATCTAACATCCAGACTGGGAACTCTGCAAGTCGAAGTCTGTGGCCATCATCACCTCGTCACAAATCATTTCTCCACCCATCACACTGGGCAACAAAGGTGGTAAAATAATTGTGCCCAGACACAGAGGACAAGATTAGGGACACAAATTTAAGTTCAAGCAGCTTGCTCCTTGTCCAGAACTTAACCCTTGCTGCCTTTGCTCCAGGAACAGATGGAGCAGATGATCTTTAAGGTCCCTTCCAACCTCAGCCATTCTACAAACACATTTTCTGCCTTTTATTCTGAATCCTCCAAGCTCTTACCAGCAGAGCACCCTAACCCCACAGTGTTTATGCAAGAGTGGTTACTGTTAGAGATGGTGCTTGTGAAAAACAACCAGTGAGCATTCTCTCCACCCCAAGAGAAACAGTTCAGCTTGAATGGCAATAACTCAGTTCCAGGAATGACACCAATCTCACCAGCACACACCCAGCCAGAGCCTGGAAACGACAGGGAGAGGAGGAAGCCACTGTCATTGAGGCAATTGTCTCCATTTTCTCTCTGATGAATAAAAGCAGCATTTGTTCCCTGATTGGGGGCTGGGTTTGATCAGAGGAGGACAGGCTGCACTTGAGCACAGGTTAGCTGGGGACAGGCCAGCAGGCAGCACAGAGCCAGCACTCCTGCAGCAGAGAATGGCAGCTACTGTTCACTCTGAGAGCCACCCACACAGCAGCACTGGCCAGTTTTGAAAGAGCCACTGCAGAAAAGGTTTCTTTTTCTTTTTTAAGGCTTGCTTTTGTTCCTCATTGCTTAGCTTTACCATTTACAGTAACTAGGAGAAAGTGAGTTTTCTACCAAGCAGTCTGGTCCACTACACATTAGCTCTCCTCCCACTTTGGATTTTGCTGGAGCATGACACATCATTAATTTTACACAGGAGGTTTAGATCATTCCTCATTACTTAAAATACCTTTCAAAGGAGGAGGAAAGTGGTATTTCAATTTAGACTTTTGCTGTAAGCTCACAGTGCTGTTAAACACTTCAACAAAAAGAACCATTACAAATAAATAAATCCAAGACTGGCATCTTTGGAAAGGAAACTTTCAAAGACCCTCAGCCTGCTCTGGGTCACACAAACCAAAATGACAGCTCTGAAGTTTTTAACAGGGGCTGAGTGAGAGGCACTAAGTTCACAATTGTACACCAACAAATAAGCCATAGAGGAACAGAGTTAAACGTGGCACTGCTGCCTGCCTCCCCTTCTTCACACAGCACTGCTTCTGGAGGCTGGAAATCAATTTCCAGAGAATCCATCCAGTCATGGAGTGGCTTTTGTGACAGAAGAGGCTTCAGACCTCACACGGTGTTGCAAGTGAAAAGAAATCAAATCCACCCTTGCTCCTGAGTGACTTTCAGAAAGCTGCACTTCCCCCCCACCCCCGAGAGAATTGTGTTTCTCCCCCTTGTTAAAAAAAAAAAAAGAAACGGCATCCCCCCCAAGCAAACAAAAAGACAATTAAACATTCAGTCTCCTCTGCTCCTGCCCAGATGTTCTTAGTGAGGCTCTTTGGAAAGACTGAAAAACTGTGACAGCTAAGCTCTGACTGAGGCTGTTTCTTGAACCCGTGACAGAAGTCAACAATCACTTTCACCCTCTGCAGTTCACATCTCTCAGCCCACAGTGGAACAGGCCTGTTCAGAGGGGCACGGAGGGGATTTACTGCGAAACCAAGCAGTAACTCTCAGTAGATAACAAACCAGAGATTGCCCTCAAGCAGCTGCAATCTGGAAGACCTTTGTTTTTATTACCTTCCGACCACTCCTTTCATCTTCGTCCTCGGATGGATCCGACTGGTGTTTGGGGTTATCCATCTGAAGGAACGCTCTGACATCTGGGCTAGAAACACAGTGACCTTCATTAGCACCCCCAGCACCTCTGGGCTTTCCAGCCACAACCACAGGAAGCAGAGGATTAGGCAGAGGCGCTCAGATGAGTTGCTCGCCACAGAGTTTTCTATTCAAGTTCTGGTCCTTAAGGGTTGTGTACAGGAAACACTAACAGCAACACAATTCAGCTGCTGAGTGTCTCACACACAGGACCTGACATTTTCTCCTTGCAAAAACCTGATGTGTTCAAGTGTATGTAGGTGAAGGCTTCACAAGGAAACGCTCTGCAGAACTGCATTAGGGGTAATTAGAATTCAGGCTTTCTTCTAATAATTAGCTAGCAACCACTAGGAGACCAACTTCAGTTCAGAAAATTGAAGAGTTTCAAACCCTTTTTTGTTTTCCAGCATTAATGAGGTAGTGCAGCACAACACAGAAGCAAACACACAGCCTGCATCATCAGGAGAGATGCATGACCCAAGGGATACAGGGCAGCAACGAT
Source organism: Picus viridis (assembly GCA_033816785.1). NCBI lineage: Eukaryota > Metazoa > Chordata > Aves > Piciformes > Picidae > Picus > Picus viridis. Next base: position 3,849,016 of record CM066571.1, read on the forward strand.
CCTGTCCCCACTTAAAACATCTTCCATCTCCAGCAGAAGATGGTGGTCTTGCATCTAGAGTGTGTTCTGGCTGGGTGCTGACAGGACAAGGTCAAGCTGAAGAAATCTCACCTGTCAGACAAAGTGCACTGGGACGGTCTCTTCCTAGGCTGTTCAGTACAAGAGCAGCACTAAATCCCCGTGGAGCTCTCTTACCCCAGGATATATTAAAGAGGGGAGTTCACAGAAGCAGCTGATGTATTTGCTTTGCTCATTTCAACCCATCTCCCCCCTCCACCCTGCTGCAAAGTGAGGATCAGAAGTGAGAGAGGAGCCACTCCTGCCATTTCACCAGCTCCTGTGTTTCATTGCTGACCCTCACTCGTGTTCCGTGCCACCTCCCACGCTCCATCAGTTACACTCTGTACGGAGTTCCTCTATCAAATGTTTCAGTCACCCTCTGCCTTTCAGGTCTAAAGCACAGCAACAGGACTCTTCACACAATTTCCCACCATCATCCCCAGTTTCATTCTTCCCATCCTATGTGAACTCCAAATTCTGATCTATTTCAGGGTCAGTCTTATATCCTGAGTCCCACTCTGGTTTGAACACTGTAGAGATACTGGCTCATGATCCAACCATTTACATTTAACAATCTTTGGATATCACGGTATCTAGAATAAAGGGTTCTGGTTAATGCTTGTCACTAGTCAGAACAACATAACCAGACCTTAATTACCTTTCAGCATTAATTATTCTGGACAACTGGCTGATTAAATAGAGCATGTTGTAATACATCTCAAAGAGTTACTATAGTAACTTTGTCCACGACTGAATTCACAGCAGGGAAAAAATAACTTCAGACAATCAGTTCCCAGTAAAAGGAGGCTGTGCAGTTGCAGGGCATTCATCAAACTCACTGCATGGCAGCCAGAAGTGGAACTGCTCAATGGTACACTGGTCACATTTGTCACTTTAAAAGCACTGCAAAAAAAGGAGTGATGAAAAAGAAGAAGTTTAGTGTACCCAGTTCTTAGCCAAGATTGCAGCATGTTAAGCAAAATGCCTGGTAGGACTTCTGAGCTGTGGCAGCTCAGGTGGGTGAATTCCATGTCGTAAAACCACACTGAAGCTGCTCCTAAAATAACCTCAGGTATGAAAAGAATCAAGACCACAGCTTCTAAAGGGATACTCAATATCCCAGGGATGCTCAACCCCAGCAGAAGTGGGGTTTGCCTGGACTGGTGTGGTTGGATTAGCTCTGAAAGCCAGGAAGGGCTGTCAGGTCCTTCTGGGATACTCCTGCAGAAACCTGTGAAGCCACATGAAGTTTGGACATGCTCAGATATGAACAAGCCCAGAAAGTCCCACAAATTTTGAAGCATAAGATGGCCAGGGACTGAACCTGGAGGTTTAAGCCACACTTTGCTTCAGTCACGTGCCCAGCATCTTTCCTCTCCACGCATTCAGAAGAGAATTAAACCACTGCTGTCTGCCTTACAGGGACCAAAGGCTCTAAACCCCACCGTGCACAAAAAGAGCACCACTGGTGTCACACAAGGCTTGCTTGCCCCTAGGAGGGCTGCATCACTTTACAGCCCAGGGGCTTCACATCCATTTTTACATCACTCAGCCTCTGAAAGCAGAAGAATCCACTCTCCCTGATTTCCTCCCAGGGAAGCAGCCCAGACCCCTACTTCTCACTCAGACCTGATAACTCCTCTCCCCACAGAGGCTGTCATCCTCCAGCTCTTCAAGTGTTATGCAAATGTTCTCCTCCTCATTAAGGAGCTACTTTGGAGTATTTAAAAATAACCACCTTACATCTTTAATGCATCCTCTGTTAGACTCCTGGATTCAAACAGATTTTCTCTGGATGCATTCTGACAGACAATTAAATGCATTCATGTTCCTCAAGCCCCACACTGGAGGAGGCAAGCAGCCCAGTTTGAGGAGCTCCCAGTGGTTGAGAAGCCTCAGTGCTCACAAGCTCCCAGCTCTGATTCAGGACAGGAAAGGGAGACCTGTATCCTATCTCTGGCCCTTCTGACACTGTTTTGGCATTCTGTCCATGAGAGCAAGTTCTCCAAACACAGACAGCTGAGGAATGCAGTCTGAAGCCAGTCCACCTAACTGCCAGTCTGATCTCAGCCAATGGCCCACCTCTCCCACGGACTGCAGGGTCCCTCTGATCACTCCAACACACATCAGGTCTATGACTGAGCAGAAAGGTTTGGCTTTGACATGATAACTGCACTAATGTGTCACACCCAAGAACAAAGACCACTGAAGGAGGGGGAAAGGGAAAAAAAAAAAAAAAAAGAGGAAAAAATGTATTGAAAAAGCTGCAGAGAGTGCTGCTTGTTTCAGAGCCCAAGGTCAGCATTTCCAGCCTGGTCACACTGAAGCTGCCATTTCTGCTTTCCAGTGCAGACATTCAGGTGGTGTCTTCCCATCCACGCATGAGGGCATCACCAAGAACCATCTTTAAGCTTTTGGTGGAACACTTTTCCTAGGCAGGACTTACCACCACCACATCCCAAGCTTGGATTTAGTGCCTGAAATACTCGGAGGAAGGACTTCCTTAAAGCTCTGTGTGGTGGCACAACCCCTGGGCCTTCCTTGCGGGTTACCAACTGTACATAACTTACTTGGCTTACCATCAAATTCAGTTAGCACATGAAAGCAAAACAGTCTAAAAGAAAAGCAAGGATGTGAAGGCTCAGTCACCACCTGGAAGGAGACTCCACAACCTCTTTGAGCTCCAGTGCTCCTCAAGTAGTTTCTAGCAGATTTTACTGCAAAGCCCCAAGAACCAAGGTGCTAAAGTATTCCTTCACCTAGAACACCAATTGGTGCAGAGAGAAGGGGATAGATTCTGCAATTATTCAGCTGACCTTTTATTACACAAAGTAAAAGAAAAATAACCCAGAAACTGCTAGGGAAGTCAAAGCTTTTGCACTGAATTGTGACTTAAAGGCTGTTCATCAGGCTGTAGATTTTTACATATTAAAGGTCATTTATTTTATTTCAGGGCACCAAACAGGTAAAATAAATCTTCTGGTTAAAAGTACTTCATTTGCAATTGTGTATTTGCCATCTCACATCTTCTCCATAGTCCTTATAAAACAGAAGCACAGGAACTTACTGGTTGCATAGTTCTGGCTGTCTAACTAAATTCTGAATGAATTCATTCAGTCCTGCTCTTCTCTGTTTGATAAAATCTGGAAAAGAAAGAGAGAGCTTTAGCAGTATGCTCAGTCAGCTTGGGAAATGGGATTTTCAAATGTAGGGGCTTTAGGAGTTGAAAAGGAGTTAGAGAGAGACTGCTTCACAGCTGGCCCAGAACAGGACTGCTTCTACATGTGAAAATCAGCAGCTTCAAACACTGGAGTGAGGTGAGAGAACAAATGTCACTCTCCCTGACATGATCTGACAATCCAGTGGTGCCCTGGCAGTTGGACTTGAGGACCTTCCAGCCTAAACAATTCTATGAGTGTCTTCTGGCAGGTTTTGGGCAAAGGGGTACCTAAGCCTCCCTCTCCTACAGCCCAGTCCAGCAGACCAATGGATCCAAACAGGCATCCAAACAGGGATTGACAGCAGCAAAGCATCTTGACAACCACGTGTGAAATCTGGGACTTCCTTCAGAAGCCAGCAGAAACCTGACAGCAAAGCCTCAAGAAATCAGGGTTAAGATCAAGCATTATTTAAATGAGCATCAAGGCTCCATCTGCAGCCTGCCCCCCAGCAAGAACATCTTGAGAACCAGCGAGTTTCTCATGCCTCAAGAATTTCAGCACAGCTCAGAGATCTACAGCAAGCCTGAGGACTCTGTTCCACATACCAAGTTGCAATCAAGTTTTAGGGCTCCCCCTCCCCATTTGAACTCCAATTTCCTAAAGGAGACTCCAAGAACACCTGAGCAGACCTGACTGCATGGCATGACAAGAACTTCAGCCAGGGTCAGAGAAAAGGGAAGAAACCAAAGCAAACCAGGAAGTCCCTGTAGCCAGAACACATGTAGGACCTCTGGCCATCATTTACCTCTTCATCAGAAGAGGACACCACAGCTTGGAGAGTTGCATTTGATTATTTTAATGGGAAACAACAAGGAGTTTCAGGCAGGATCCAGATGATTAACTGCAACTGCCAAAAATTAGTTTGAAGGAACTCTAAGAAAGCCAAACACCACATCCCAAGAGTTCAACACTGAACCAATTGTCCTTTGGATCCATTTCTTCTTCAGCAAAGGAGAAAAGGAAATGCTTGAAGCAGGTGCAGGAGGAGGTGAAGCTACAGCAGCAAGGCAGCTACACTAACTCCTGTTCTCAGCTGGAGCATGACTACACTCTGCTTTAGTCACTCTGAGGACTGGGTAAAACTCATCTGAGACAGCCTCTTGTAGGCTGAAAATTGATCAATTTTCAGATATAGAAACTGACAGGATGAGTAACCAGATGATAGCTTACCAGGATCAAAATTATCTCCAAATATTCTTTTAGCTGGAATCTTCAGGTTCATGGTGGGAAATTGCTTCTTTAGCTGAAAACAAAACACAGACAATTGGATTTGTGAAAGTAAATTGTACAGTGGGTTGTGTCACAGTACCCAGAAACAATTGCCTTGTTTGTTTCCTGATAAACAGTTGAACATCTGATTATTAGTAACTCTGCTCCTCTCTGCTCAGACACTTGGGGAAATAAAACAAACTCAAACCAACCTGCACTCAGCTGCTTTGCACCAGCCATACCCTTCTAAATTCCAAGGGCATCTCGATTCAGAAGGCAATGGACTGCTGCAGCTGCTTTCTGCAATACTGCCAAAGCGATTTTCCACTTGGCCCAGCTTAAAGCAAACCAAAACACACCAGAAATTTCCATAGACTTTCTTCTCCTCTTTACTTCCTTTCTCCACCAATTCTCCACCTCTCAGGCTTGTGTTTTGCAATTCTTGATGCCCACAGAGATCAGCATCTCTTCCCGTTGGCAGCCCAGGCTTTCTGGGGACTACGCTGTGTGAATCTTAGGATGGTTTGGGGTGGAAAGGAGAAAAGCCTGACTGCTTCCCACAGGGGCAGCAGAAGGCAATGGAGGTACAGACAGGCAGCTGGTCCTATTTTCTTAGGGGGATCACTGAGGAATTATTTCTTCTGTTAAGAAGAATTAAAAGACAAGAAGTAGTAAAAAACTGGGGGCTCTAGACATGAAATAAAAGATGGTCAGAGGACACAAAATTGGGGCAAAAGCCAACAAACCCCAGCAGTCCACACCGCCATGAAACCTGGCTATGAAGCTGCTGCCAGGGCTGCCCAGAGAGTTTGTGCTAGGAAACAAGGATTTGTATTTCAAAGTAAAACACTTCCACCAAGAGAACTTTCTCCCTTTGCAGAGTTTTGCAGTCAGTTTCACCACCAGGAACAAACACGTTCCAAATGCTTTGACAATAAGTAAAGCAGCATTTTCTCTGATGCCACAGTGGAATAGCAAGGTGAGAAAGAAGTGGATTTTGAGCCTGAAATTCAAACAACTCCACTTTTAAAAAGCCCACCCTGTCATTCCCTTCAAGCCAGCCCCTGAGGGTGCTGAATGTGAGCTCAGCGCCTTCAAGGGGGCACTAACTCAACCCCTAGCACTGCAGACAAGTGCTGCTGAGGCCTGACTTCACAGCTTGCCCTTTGCTTACCGTGTTGTAGAGTTTATCGAACTCTGCATACCGCCTGAAGACGAACCACTCGCTCCTGCCCACTGAGACCAGCACTTTGTAAACCTGTAGGAGCAAAGACACAGTCAGTGCCAACTGCAGACTGCAACCATACCTCCCAGATTTAATCCTGAGGTGGAAGTTGTTAAATGTACTTGTTGAGCTACATGCTTCTTACAGCAAAGGGGCACAGACATCAACACAAACGATCAAAACCAGGAGAGTTTGGCATTTTACAGACTTCCCAAAGCATCAGGTAAGCAAAAACCAACCCAAAGCTCCTTTAGTGGAGTTTCATGAATTAGTCCATACCCAAGAAGAGCATGTGGCTACCAGGCATGAGGCTATAAAATCTGTTAACAACTTGATAATCCATAATAAAGACTCATACTGAGGGAGTAAAACATTCACCCACTGAAGAGAAAGCTCACATGGAAGGCAGTCATTAACTGGCAACATCCTGAACACATGTTCTAGTCAGGATCCTGGCAGGTGACACCAGTGCTCAGGGGGAGAAAACACTGCTGCAGCTGAACTGCAGCGCAGGTTACACAACCCACAGCTGGAGTTCAGCTGCACAGCTGTGGCCATTCCAATCCCACAGCAGCAGAGGACTCCAGGAACTAGACAGACTGTCAAGCCCTGGCTTCACAGATCTGCCTGACAGCTGAGTGTCCAGCAGGCTTCTCCTCTCTCTTATGCAACTAGTCCACCTCCCTTCTCCACCTCCTTGTACTTCCAGGAGGAGACCGGCCATCCCCTCAGGGGAGGGAATTTAGTATAGAAGGCTGCTAATTCCTGCTGAGGGAATCTGGAGTAATGTCCCAGTCTCCCTCCTGTCCTGCACCAGCAGCTTTCCTCTCTTTTTAACTCCCTCAGCAGAACTGGCAGCCACCATTCTGCATTCCTGCTACACAACTGCCCAGATCAGCTGCTCCCAGCCTTCCCTGGGGAACAGGAGAGGCTGGAAGCAAGCATCCAGTGGGATGGTGATGAGATTCTTCTTAGAAAACTACCTTTCCTTTACAGGGCAAAACAAGCATTAGCATCAAACTCACCTACCCTCTAGAGCCTTCTGAGACTGGGACCCACAAAAGCTTCAGCTGCAAAGACTGAAGTACTGTCACAGAATCACAGAATGGTTTGGGCCGGAAGGGACCTTGAAGATCACCTAATTCCAACCTCTTGCCATGGGCAGGGACACCTTCTACAAGACCTGGTTGCTCAAGGCCTCTTCTAACCTGGCTTGGAGCCTCCACAACTTCTCTATAAACCTATTGGAAGAATTTCCTCCTAATGCCCAGAAAAGGAAGAAAAAGCAGCAGCATTCCTGAAAACACACAACCATCACCATCATCAACCAGGCTCCCAGCTACAGACAGGAGAGGGGCTGGCTGTTCCTGGATGGGATAGATCTCTGCACAGAAGCAGTCAATGAAATGAAAATGCTTCATCTCTGTTTTGGTAGCTCATGCTCCTGGATCGAACATTCAGTGTGAGTAAGAGAGAGGCAAGTAAAAGGGCAAGCTGGTTCCAATTGCAAGAGAGCAAGCACTGAGAGAGTAAGGCAACTATTTATTGCCAACAGAAAGGAAAAAAACAAGTCCACAATTTTCACAGGGCTGGGGATGAGTATTAGACATCACACGGCTGAGACAGAGCTTCCAGATTTAATCAAAACCCTTGAAAGAGATTTCTTAATAAGCCTGTGTATGATGGGGGTGTGAAAGAAGACAAGAGCAGGTCAGGAGAGAAAATTAAGCCTCAGACATCAAACAGCATAGGGATAAAAGCAAGTAATCCAAAACAAAGCTCTTTGGCAAAACAGGCAAAAGAAGGGTCCACTAAGCAGCAAGGACAGAATAGCAATCAGCATGGCCTAGATATGGCCCAAAACTGGCAAGTATTTTGCTCTTTTTGTGAGGAAAGTGAATGCTGAATCCTCAGGAAGAGGCAGGGAACCAGAGTGGATACAGAGGCTGCTTACCATGAATTAAGTGGAAGCAGAAAACCTTCCCTGCCAGAGCACCCAAAAAAATGTGAAACTGTGGAAAAAAAAAGCCCAACCCCAAACTGTTATGCAGTTAAGTAATTCAATATTCCATCAAAGGTTCTGAAAGTGCTCAGGAAGAGCTCATTGCCAAAGACACAACTGAAAAGCTTGAGTTATTTACCAGTGTGAGGGCTGCACAGACACACAACTGTTGGTAAAAACACTCAGAGCAAGCGTGAGGGGAGAAAGAGGAGCTACAAAAGCTAAGTGGCACACACTCATCTTGTTTCCATGCCAGCAGGAAGTGAGCCACTCAGGGTTTGAGCTGGCATTCACTCTGCTCAGATCAGTAAGCCTCTAGAATAGTCTCAGAAGCAGGAGTGAGGATGCTGTGACAGCAAGGTGAAGCCTATGCAAAACAGCCACCTGAGGCCTTTCTGAGCCTTTCTCACTCTGACCTTTCCTTTCACCCTGGGGTTCTTGCTGCTCCTTATGGAAATGGCACCAAAGCATCACAGACAGCTGCACCTACCACCAGTGTGTTAGGAACTGTGTCCCTCTGCACCCTTCCTCACTCCCCACCACAAACAGCCCTGGCAGGCTCCAACCATTACAACCTAGCTACAAGAGGAGCCAGTGAAAGCAGAGACAAAGGCAGCTCCTCCAGGATGTTCAGCATGACCCTCATTTCTGTTATCAAACCCTAAAATAGATGTGATAATACTCAAAAGCTTGGCTGTGAAAAGCAGCTCTTGTCAAGCTGCTAATTATTCCCTGCTGCAGGAAGCAGAAGCCACCAAGACAACTGTAGCTATCTCCATACAGTGCAAGCTGGGCTGGCTTCCTCTTTCCCCCTCTCAGCTCCCAGTTTCTGAAGCTTCCTGCTCCTGCTTCCACACTTTTATGAGGAAAGTGCCTGTGAATTGCTATGGTTGTCACACAGCCCTTTAGGTAAGACGGCCTGGAAACCACAATGCTGGTATGCACCACAAACATCCCCCAGAGCTGCCAGCACTAAGGCAGTAAAACAAACCTGGTTTGCTCAAGTTCAGACTTTCAGCAAGTTTCTCCTCCCCTGCCTCTTCCCTCTACCAGCAAACTCCCCCTCCAAATCACATCTTGATACAGTGCAGTACCAAGCAGCATTATTAATGTGCAAGGAAGGGAGTTGAGGAGGAAAGGCAGAAATAGAACTCCAAGTAAATGTTTGTTTTGTTGTGATCTGCAGACAGCAACCCAGCACAAGGGTGTTTGCATTCCACATCTGAAGAGTGACTAATTCACTCAGGGAGGAAAAAAAGAAAGCTGAAGAGGAAGTTGCACAAGAGCAGTCTGAGCTTTTTAAAGGAAGTATTGCTGCTGTCTTTATCTCCCAGCATGCACACAAGCACAACCAAAATCCATGGCACGCTGCTTTATGGTTCAGTATGCAATGCAAAGAGCTTGCCCAGAGTTCACTTCCAGAGAGACAAACCAGGAGGCTGAAAACGGAAGAGGGAGGGAAATGGTGAGGGGTGGGAATGGGAACAGGATAGGAAAAAACTCATAGGCCTTACAATCAGAAAACAGGAAGGAAGGCAGAGAAAAGGTCTGACAAAAAAACCTTTTATATTAACAATATAAACTAATTTTCTCTAACACAAACTCTTACAGAAGTGTAACAGGGCAACTGCCAACAACTGGCCAGCTTAGAACAAAGAAGCCCCAGCAAACCCAACCCCATCAGTTATTCCTCTGCAAGAAATGCTTTCATTAAAAACAACCAGGTAGGATGCTAACCCTTGACATGATTTGGTACCCAAATGCTACCCTTGCATTTGGACACTTCTGTATTTTCCAAGAGAAAATGCAGCTGCCTGGGGGTAAAAACATCAGAAGCCTGTAAAGCCAAACTCTTTGTGCAGCAAGCACCACAGATAAGCGCTGTCAAACATTCACAACTTCTCACTCTGGACTATGGCCAGCAAAGAGATTGCCGCAACCCTGCTGAAAAGAGCCCCAAGGTGAGCAGTGAACAGCAGACAGCACCCCTGCAGGCACGCTCTCTTTCACACTTACAGTGAACCTTTTCTTCTTCTCTCGGTGCTCATCGGAGCTGGGAATGCTGACACTTGGGCAGCTCTCTTTGAGATCCATTGTAGCTGTTTGGACAGCGCTGTGGCAGGGCCCTGCCCCGAGTGTGCCGATCAGCAGCTATCTTCAGCGGTACTGATCCAACACACAGAGCTTTTCTGGAGAGAAGAATGCCATCATGGAACCTGAAAGTGAACAGGAAGGGACAATTTGGTATGGGAACACTGAACTCAGAGGGCTAAAACCTGTGCAGCAAGAAGTCTCCCTGACAGGAAATGCACTTCAATATGCACACACAGAGCCAGCATGCTTAGGACTCTGCAAACTGTTCCAAGCTTGTGGCCCTTTGTTGTTTCACTGAACTCACATTCTCCAAGTGCACCCCAAAAGCCACCCCCTTGTGCAGACACACTGGAACGGATTTGGGCCCACAGCACTTTGAAGGAACAGAGATAAGAGCACGGAGAAATAATTACAGAGGACAAGCTGGTATCAGACATCTGAGAACAGCCACGAACAGGTACACTCACAACAGCTCATTTCAAAACCAAAGGTTTTCAGCTGCCTGAGTCAGTACCAGAGGGCACTTGGATTTGTCAGAACATGCTGAGTGTGTTCAACCATCACAGCAGAGATGAAAGACAACATCAGGGGAAAAAGTACTTTTTTCATGTGGATTTTAGCAAGCGACATGGGGAGCATCGTGTGGCTGAAGATTCACCCTCTGCTCCCCCTCCCCCCAAACGTGACACACTTGAGTGCTGGCAGGACTGAACGGTAAGGTTGTCCCCTCCCTTCAGGAGCAGGCAGCTTCCTTGTGGGACTTGAGAAGGCCATAAGGCAAGAGGGAGGATGAAGTCATCACAGAGGCAGCGAGGTGAGAAAAGCCATCACAAAGGTAGCTCAGCTCAGAACACTGTGTCTGACCAGCCTACAACTGGGGAAACAAAAACGTCAGCAAGGGGAGACCTCAGCTCTCTTCAAAACAGCCAGAGGAAAAAGGAGTGCCCAGATCAACATTTACCTCTCTATTTTCCCCAAGCAGGGAGAAAATATTTCATATCATCAATTCCCAAACAGCACAATCCTGCTATTACACAGACACCTATATTGATGTTGGCACAAAGGCCAAAGCCAAAGCCCCTGGATTCCAGTGAAAAGATCCATCCTTGATATTCAGCGAGTCTCAGCCAGTCACTTGGCTATTCTTGTCCTCAAGAATCACCAGATCATCCCTCTGGTTCACACTCCATGTTCTTACTCCTCCTATAGCCATTTAAAAAATCAATTTCCAAAGAGCTACCTGGTGACTTGAAACAAAAAAGGAGTGATTGAAAGCCCTGCAGTGACAGCCAGGTGAACATCCACACTGCCACACAGCCAGAAAATTCTTCTTAGCTAATCTGCATTTCCCTTCATTTGATTGCTCCCGACTTCACTGATGAGGTATTTACAGGGATGAGCAGGGTTAAGCTTCCCCCTCCATCTTTGATTATAACACAGCTCATGCAAGCCAGGTACACAGACCTGGAGCTTCAAATGGGTTTCTCTTTCCCTTTGACAAGCCACTGTTAAAAGCTTTATGATTAACAGATCCCTTTTTTCACAATTCTGTCCCAACCTGCTCTTCAGCCACTGCCACCCACTCCAGTGAAGATCTAAAGGTCAGCTGTGCTCTTCTCCATGGTCGGAGGCCCACTAGAACAGTCAACAGGCACCACTTTCAGCAAGTGTGTCACTAAGCTTAGACTTTACTGAGCACTTATGTCAATCTTTAGCCACCTCGGGTCCAGTGCCAGGAGCTGAGCACAACTCCATGTGCTTATCTGTCTTCCTGCTCATCAGAAGAAAACAAGGAGAGCTTTACAGCAGATTACGAGTTCCTGCCTAATATCACTCACTGTCTTTCTCCTCTTGTAAGCTGACATGCATTACAAAGCTTCCTAACAGCCTGCACTCGTTCTCACAAGAACGGCTCTGCTTCTCTCACCCCTTTCATCTTTCATTCTTGGTGTGATTGTTTTAAATACCAGTCCAGGAGCACTATGGATTCAAAGCTGCAGTCCAAAGAGTATGACTGGGAAGACTGAGCTTTATTCCAGATCTGAAGCTGAAAGATCTACAGAAAACAAAAGGAGGAAGTGTCACCCAGATTAATTCAGGAAGAGTTTTATTCACTTTACTGAGGAGAAGAATAAATCATCATGGAGCTGAAACTGCAATGTTGCTATTTCTTTCGTGGAGCTGCCTGGGAGATCACTGACTGTGGTTATTCTCCTTCCCTGAGGCATCTCCTCTGAGTCGTGCCTGGGTCACCAACACTAAGCTGAACTGACAGACTCGGAAGAAATGCGTTTTCAGTTTGCCACTAAGCTCCAGAGGATCAGAGCTCTCTTTCAATTTCTATTTGCCACGAGCATATCAGCTCTTGAGAGCTTCTTATCTGTAGGTCTGACTGCAGAAGCGGGGCTAGATTTGCCTTAATCTTTGCCCTGCTGCAGTTTAGGAACACAGCTGTCGCTTTAGCAGCAGGTAAAGCCTCTAACGCTGTGCTAACTCCACGCAGCGACAACAGAGAGCAAACAGCAGAGCCTCTTTGCCTCCACAGCTTCAGAAGCGCAGGCAGCAGTGCCTTGAGGGCTGCCAGGCAGGGGTGAGTTCAACAGACACCATCAGTGCAGAAGCCTCTGCTTGCAGCTTTTTCTGTCACTAAGAACAAGCAGCAGGCCTCAACTAACAGGCAGAAAGGAGAAGGAGCTTTAGAAGACCAGGCAGCAAAATAAACGCCCCTTAAAAATCATACCTGGGCACCAGGGAAAGGTAGACAACGCAGGTGAACAACAAGAGCAGTGTGTCCAGAAGCAGCTGGAACTTTTGCTCCAGCATCTCAGCCTGGAGCAGGGGAAGGCACAAATGCGCTGGGGAACAGCAGTCACACGTCCTCCTGGCAAGGCTTCAAGCCTAGCAGCAGCTACAGTGTCCCTGCTCTCCACAGGGGCCGGCAGAAAACAAGCAGTGTTTTCACTGTTTCCTGCAGGAAGCCACAACAATGTCCAATTTCAGGCTGACCCTTGCCTCTGGTGAAGCGAGAGCACGGCAATAACAGAGCCCTGACACTAAGGGAACATGGACAGATCTACCACACAGCAAAAGAGAGCAGGAGTTCTCTGAGTGCCCCACAATTAAATGTTTTGTGCAACCTCTTCACAGCCAGCTGCAACGGGTAAAGGTGATGCAGTTAATGATACATGGCAACCTCCTTTTGCTCCTTTCTGCAGCAGCTAGGCTCAAACTGCATGAGAAAGGAGTTCTGAAGCTGAATCAGATTGGTTTATTCTGTACTAACACATTTTCGTTGTAAAGAATGGCCTGAAGATAACACCACTGCATAACCACAGACCCTTGTTCTGCACGCTTGTAAGTCAGACTGTCAACGATGTTCAAAACCACTTTAGGAAGCTCTGTACTCCCCTGCTGCCTCTCCAACTGTAGCCAAACTGCCTTAAATGCCTCTAAGACCAGTGCAAACCACTTATCATTTTCACTCCAGCTCTGCTTTGGGGAGCAGAAAGAAGAACAGTCAAAAAGCCCAAAAGACAGTCCCCCTGCAAGCATACTTGGAAGGATCAGCAAGATCCACACTTGTCCATTGGAAGAGAACAGGCCTTTCCCTTTACACTAGAAAGATTTACTGTAGAACTGAGTCACCAGCAAAACCACCAGCTGATGTCCCACCTAAGTGTGATTCCCATTACAGCAGGAACCTGCAAGTGCAGGAACTGCAAGCAAGACACAGGCTTGTTCTTTGCTGTTTCCTCTGCCTTCAGGGAAAGCCTCATCTTTGGCACACTTCTCAACACTTCCTCAGTCCCCTCCACAAATACCCTGATAATGACTCAACGGATCACTGGACATTTCACAACCTCGGAGAAAGCCCCACAAGCCAGCTTTTTCTCAACCACTGTGTGATGAAACACTAAGTCCCACTCTCTTGTTACCAGACAAGCAGCTGACACAGGGGAAATGGGAGGCAAGACGTTGAGAATCCAGTGCCATGGAAATTACACGATGAGGAGAGCCAGGGACTGGAGCCATCACATGCTTCAGAAAGAGTCCAAAGCCAAGCACAGATCACTGAGCTGTAAAGAGAGAGGGATGGGCAGAAGCTGTTGAATAATGAGGTTCTGAAGAAAGCAGGTCTCACAGAGGCCATCCTTTCAAACACCACACATGATTTTTAAAGCAAGAACATTAAACACTCATGTAGATTGCAAGAAATAGTCCAGCTGAAGACAAAGGAGAGCACTAACCAAAATACTCTGGGTAATCCTCAGCTTATCTCCACACTCCTAACGACAATTTGAGAGAACATTCAGCCTTCGGCATAAAGGAAAAAGCCTGTTCCCTGTTTACACACCCACCCACTACCCTGCATGTTTCAAACTTCTAGTAGCACCACTATGGAAAGCAAACCACTACGCTGCAGCACTGTGGGCAAAGTCCAATCCCACTGATTCTTTCTGCTTGTAGAAAAGGGAAAAAAGAGAGAGAAAAACTCAACCAAGCAAAAGGCACAAGCAACTCCTATTTTTTGGCTGTCAAATTTCCTTTGGAGAAGCCAGGCAAACATTTCCTTCCCACGATTCTGCTGCACCCAAGAACATCCCTTCTTGCCCCACCTCCCAGAATAAGCTCCTGTGAATTACTCTGCCTTTTAACAGGATTCGTGGCTTGGGCTGGATGTGTTTGCATTCATCTTTATGACGTGACACAACACAGGTTCTTTGCTGTGGCAAGCAGAACCCAAGTAATGAAGTGGGCCCAGAGAACAAATACTGACGTTAAGAGGTAGCTGTCTTTTAATCCTGAACCCAGGTCCACGATAATTTCATCGTCAGCCTGTGCCTGTAGCATCTGGAAAAGTCACTATGTGCCTTGGCCAGAGTGAGTTAGCCAAAGAGCAAAGCATATAAAAAAAATCAAGTTTGCATTACCCTTGCTACCTGCACATTTCTTGGCCTGCTTCCTCAGCCTTCCTACACACCAGCTTCAGTTAAACGTAGGTGGCCAAGGATAGCACAGATAAAAAGTTGCAACAACAGCACTGGGAGCTAGTTGAAGAGGTTCTGCACAGACAGTTACTGCAGCATAGCCAGTCCTACGTGAGAGGGCAGACTCCAGTGAGCACACCACAAATAATCCCAGCCTCCTTTTGCCCCTCTTGAGGAAAATTAAGCAAGAAAACCCCAAACTTCAATTCCAGATACACTGCTCTTTTTATAACATTACCTTCAGCAAAAGTCTCTAACAGTCCTCCTCCTGTTTCACTCCGTGAACACAGGAGAATTCTGGTCTATTTAAAATCAATATTGCTAATGGAGAAAGTGACTGGATTTTATGGACTAGAATTGGCAAAAGGGTAAAATCCATACAACACATAACTGGGCTTTAAAATAGTCATTAATAATAAATGTGAATCTGGGCTCACAAGCCAGAAAACACACTTTTGAAGTCTGTGCTCTACAGAACTCACAGCCATAAAGCTGTTGGACAATGAAAAGGCAACAACTTAAATACTGGAATATAAATGGCAAGCAAGAGAAAGAGCTTTTAGCAATACCCAAACTGCATGCCCAGGTCACCACCACCGGATTCCCCACACCACATCAGCACAACTACAGCTATGTTGTGTCCCTTCTTCAAGGCCAGGTAACTGCTGCAGGTAAGAGCGTACCCTGACCTCTGGTGTATTTCAGTGCTGCACAGAGAATAAGAAGCCCTTTTGATTTCATAAGGCTCCAGAGAACAGTTGTTCATGCGTAGAACAGAACCCAGTGCAGAGGTGGGGAGGCTGTAGTTTACAATCAAAGGTGGGAATGAAGGCTGGAAAGCAATTTTATCACAATTCACCATCACAATGTAACCACAGTGAATACTTCTTCAGCTTAACAATGGCCAGGGTTGTCAAAATCACCAGCCCTTCTCCCTGCCATGTGCAAGTTAAACAAGCTGCATTCCTAACCTAAACAGGTGTCCCAAGAGACCTTTCAAGAAACAGGTGCCTTTTCTAGCTTTAAGCTATTACAAATGCCAGGCATGGAGAATACCTTGGCAATACTCACAGCCAGCTTTCCAAAATGCTTTCCAAATGCTAGTAACATTTTTTCCTAAAGCACCTTGAAGTCATGGGGAAACTATCACTCCGTCCACACCTTCCTTGTTTTGTCATTAGTTCATGTGACAGTCGATGGTGAGATGTGCAGGTGAAGACTGAAATCCAAGCACATTTAGACACTCTGAAACAACACTGACATTGGAGGGACTTTTACGAGGGCTTGTAGTGATAGGAGGAGGAGGAGCAATGGCTTTGATCTGGAAGAGGGGAGATTGAGACTGGAGATTAGGAAGAAATTCTTGACAGTGAGGGGGGAGAGACACTGGAGCAGGCTGCACAGGAAGGCAGCGGCTGCCCTCTCCCTGAAGGTGTTCACGGCCAGGCTGGATGAGACCTTGAGCAGCCTGGGCTGGTGGGAGATGTCCCTGCCCATGGTAGGGGTTGGAACTGGATGATCTTGAAGGTCCTTTCCAACCCAACCCATTCTGTGATTCTATAATTACAAGAACCAAAAAAGGAATAACAATCAGCCTTTACAAATTCAGATCCATTCTGCGTGAGCCTTAAAGGACATTTGGAAGGAGCTGTAAAACACTTCGCCAGAAGAACACCGCAGCAAGCGACAGGCACCTCCAGCGCCCAAGAGCTGCACGAACCCTAGCAGCGCCGGAGCGGCACCGCGGTGCTGGAGCGAAACGCGACCCAAGTGTGAAGGGGACTAAAGGCAGCTCCCAGCCTGCGAGCTCGCTGCAAGCAGCGGCGGAGCAGCTACCCCTTCGGCAGGAGAATTCACACCGACGCTAACAAAAGAGGAGCTGTCAAAACGGCTCATGCCTCAGCACTTCATAACTAGCCTTTTCATTAACCTCCGCAAAATTAACTTCCTCAAGGGTCCCCGAATCGGCACAGCCCAGCCTTGCCCACGAAGCCTCGGAAGCGCAGGAGGCACCACCGCCCCGCACCGGAGCCCGCCGGCTCCGCCCGCCCGCCAGCCGCTCACCTTGCCCCGGCAGCTCCCGCTCGGAAGTTACCGTCCTCACATCCCCGCGGCCAGCTCCTGCCCGCACACCGCCGCACACGGGGCCCGAGCGGCGGCGGCTCCGCCTCGCCAAGGAAGGGCGGGAAAAGCCTCCGCACCTCCCCGCGCCCCACGGCAGCGCCGGGCGGTAACGGCCGCGCACGCTCCCTCCGCCCGCCCACGCACCCGCGGCTATGGCGGGAGCCACGTTAACCCCACACTAACCTGCTGCGAGGGAGAGGCAGCCCGGGGCCGTGCCCGCAGGCGAGCGAACCGCCCCGGCCCGCCCACGGAGGGGACAACGCCCGCCCGCGCTCCCTTCCCTTCCCTTCCTTTTCTTCCCTCCCGCGCTCCTCCGCCCCCGCGGCGCCTGCCTGCGGCCCGGGGGGGCTCGGCTCGGGCTGCCCGCACCGCAGCGCCGCCCTCCGCGGAGCCCGGCCTGACCCGCACCGGGCCGGTGCCCCCCTCCCCATCTTTTCAGTCTCCATAAAGTTAAGAGGTTTGTGCTAAGTCCCCGCTTAACCCCATCTGGATGTGTTCCTGTGCGGGATGCTATGGTCCTGCTCTGGCAGGGGGCTTGCACTGCATGATCTTCGGAGGTGCCTTCCAACCCTTAACATCCTGTGATCCTATGATCCCCGACCCTGCTCACACCCCCTGGGGATTCTCCCGCTTCTGCGGGGCAGCTCCTCACAGAAACGCCTCAAAAGCAGCAGCTGCCACTCTGGTAAAAATAACACAAATAAAACTAACTCTTAAATTGAACTCCTCAGTGCGCTTAGGGGTGCCCGCAGTCCCCTGGCAAGGCAATCATTGAAGCAAGCCAGCTGCTGCGCTGGGAACTCTCTCCCCATTCTTCCTTACATGCAGGAGTAACATGGAAGAACGAGGCAGGCTAAATAACACCCAGGAGCGTTTAGGGAGCTATTTCTGCACCCTCTGAAATTAGAGGGTAAGTTTCAATACCTCACTTAAAATCCACCTAGACCTCTTCAAACAAACTTATTTTTCCCTTAGTAGGTTGAGGCCATAGAGCAGACAGAAATACACGTTCCATGGAAAAACAATACAAACACAAACCAACCTGCTAGGACAGTGGCATCACCACTTCTGCTGTATTTCCTTAGCCAGATCGAAACGCCCAGGGCAGCCAGGAGCCTGCAGCTCTCAGTTTAACAGAACAGACCACCATTGTTCAGCTAAAACTCTCTGTCTGTTGAGGATCTGTTGTGGTCTCTACACGTGGATCTTCATCGTTCAGACAAAGACTAAGAGGCAAAGAATATCCAATGCAATCACAACACTCAGTATGAGATAGCAGAATCACACAGCACCACAGAATTCCAGGTTGGGAGAGACCCCAAGGATCATCTGGTCCAACCACAGGTCAAAGCCTCTGCCAGTTTAGCTTCCTCCATATACCCAAAATCATTCTCTAGATTTCAACTGCTGTTGAAAGACTGAGCAAGTGGGAGCACAGCATAGCCCACCCCACTGACCTAACATCTGGGTGCCCCCAAGCCCCACAGCTTTTGCCCAGGAGATGGTTCTATCGATGAGGGAGCAGCATGTCTTCACAGGACGCGTGCTTGGGCCTGACGAGACACGACAATGCCAGACTGCACCAGGCACAGGCATTAGCAAGTACCTGGCACAGAGTGGCTGGGGAGATCCTGTTCCTGGGCACTGCTGCAGTTCCTCCATCACGCTGCTCTGTGTCAGACACCACCAGCCAGCCAGGCACTCACCCCAGCCCAACCCCAGCAGCAGCCTGGCATCGTTTAACAGACGTCAGTGTTTGGCTTGGCCTGCTGGAACTGTGCACACACCAGCTCCGAGTCAGCTGCACCACAAGCTTCCATTGCAGTAGAGTCCACACAGGAAGAGCCAAGGAATTTTCCCACCCTAACCTGCCCTTTCCTGATTCTGGAGTTTTCTGCTTTTGGGCAGGCACTGCTAGATCCAGAGACCCTGCACCCAGCAACAGCCTCCTCCTGCTTCTTCAGATCGCCGCAAGGTCTTTGCCTTACAGATTCACAGATTCCATCAGGCTGGAAGGGACCCTCACAGGTCATCTTGTCAGCCCCCTGCAGTCAGCAGAGACATCAACTCAATCAGGCTGCCCAGAGCCATACCAAGTCTGACCTTACCAGAGGTGTGAAAGACATTTTGTTAGCACTCCTTGGGAACCCCAGAGCAGAGTGCTTTTGAACTTCAGAGTAATTTACTGGCAAATAATTTCATCAGGTAATCTGTGTTGCAGGTATTTGACTCTGCAGTTGTTCAGCAGTGTTCACCTGCCTGGCTGGCGGTTTTCAGTTAATCATTCACTTGTCAGCAGGTCAGCTGCATGGAGCCACTGGGCTGATTTACAGTAAGTAGAGGGGCCTCAGTCTGGGAAAGCAGAGAAGATGACCCTGGTCTAGAAGAGACAATTTAACTTTGTCTACCCGGCCACGCAGCCTAAGCCTTAAGCCTTTGACTGAAGAGCAGCTATTTGGCCTTCCTGACAGTTAAAACTGGGCTGTCAACCAGTTAAGTTTACTCAGTTCCTCTCACTGCTGTGGAGCTGTACTTGCTCTTAAGTAACTAGAGAGCAGCAGCATGACACATACCCTTAAACTATGATCTGCCTGAATGAATTCCACAGCATGTTCATCTGCCTAGTGCATCAGACTCTGCAAAAGGCTGTCAAGCTCCTAAAATGTAAATAAATCCTAATGTCTAGGTTTGCTTGATGAGCTTCTAAAGGCCAGGACTCTCATGTTGATGTGGATAGCTGGTGGCTCACTGGGTAGCACATGCAGGAACACAGGGAACTCAGCCTGCCTTTGGAGTGAAGGTAAAGGTCAGCATTCGTTCTGACATTTTTGTCCCCAGCATTCCCCATTTATGTTTCCTGGGCAAGTGACACACACAGAATCTTGCTTCCACTGCTTTGCAGCGCTGGGCTCCTAAGGAATGTCAGCGTTCCACGCACTGCACTGTCAGCCCAACTGTGTAAATCTGTGCCGAGAACACTGCTGGCTGGATGGTGGGGGTGGAGAGAAGAACCCCTCTCAACCCACTGCCCATGCAAGAGGTCACAGAAATGCAAGGTACCTTCGG
The DNA here is from genome assembly GCA_033816785.1 of Picus viridis. Classification (NCBI taxonomy): domain Eukaryota; kingdom Metazoa; phylum Chordata; class Aves; order Piciformes; family Picidae; genus Picus; species Picus viridis. Next base: position 3,869,005 of record CM066571.1, read on the forward strand.
TGCATTTCTGCAAGCCCAGCTCCAGCAGGTTCCTTTTGTACCATCCCCCTGGGTGCACAGAGAGGCAGGCAGCTTTTGGTGGGAACAAACAAACACACAGTGGAATTTCAAGATAAAAAAGGAGCAGCAAAACACCACATGTGCATCTTCAGCACATGCATCTCTCTCTTCCTCACTTCATCTTCCTCAAGCCCTTTGCTCCCTTCATGCACACACCAAAACATTATTATTGCCCCATCAGTCCCTTTGGAGCATACAATATGGTAGGAGAAGCACCACTAACTGAGGACACATGGACATAGAATGGTTTAGGTTGAAAGGGACTGTAAAGATCATCTAAATCAAATCCCCCTACTATGGGCAGGGACACCTCCTACTAGACCTGCTTGCTCAAGGCCCCATCCAACCTGGCTTTGAACACTTCCAGGCTTGAAGCCTCCACACCTTCTTTGGGCAACTTGTTCCTGGTCATTACAAGACCCTCTCCTGGGAAGCTGAAGTTATCCACCACAACTTATAAAGTTGCTCACCCCCCCTCCTAGCTGACAGTACTGCAAGACCTGCATTTTGCTCTCAACAAAGCCTCTGTGGAATTTGGGTTTATAAATACAGTTCCACAAAGCAGGTCAAGCATCTGAGTCTGCAGGAGATGTGAGCAGTCTGTGCAGGCAGGTCCACCACAGCCATGCTGAGTCTAAAGGACAAAAAGCTCTCCAAGAAGTAATTCTGCATGGATGTTTCTTAATTCAGCCTCATGAATCCCAGCTACAGCACGTTCTGCTGGAACTGCACATGCAGGCGGAGGTGAGCAAACAGGCTCTAGTAAACAAGTGCTCAGGCACACAGTGGGGTGTAGGTGGGCTCTACCCAGAACATCAAGAGTTCCTCCTCAGACCCAGGTCAGCAGGAGCACAAGGACCACACTTGCATTTTCAAGCTGTTTACTGTATTCTGCTCAAATGAGACTAACCAAAGGTGTTGATTTGGGGACTGTCACCCACTCACAAAAGGCTGGCTCACATTGAACTTGTCCACCAGCTCTCCCAGGTCCTTCTCCAGCAGGTCAAGCCCTCACCTGCACTGGTGCAGGGGTTTTTCCTCCCCAGGGGCAGGGTTCTACACAAATGCAAGCTCTTCTGTTTTCCTTCTGTAAGGCTTGAGATCATTATTCCAAGGACAGATTTCTCCAGCAATGCTGCACAAACTGATTGTTGTAGAGAGCACAACTGCAAGAACACAAAGGAGCAAAATGCCAGCATTTGGAATGGATTAGGTGGCACTCTTGTGTCAGCCTGATTCATTGAATTAAGCAAAGGGGGAAAAGCATTCAAGGAATCACAGAATTGTTGCATTTGGAAAAGACCTTTAAGATCATGGAGTCCAACCATCAACCCAACTCCACCATGGCCATCAAACCATGTCCCCAAGTGCCATGGCCACACATTTCTTGAACACCTCCAGAGATGGGCACTCCACCACCTCCCTGGGCAGCCTATTCCAATCCCTGACTAGAAGGAAGGTAAAAAGAAGATTCTAGAAAGAAGATAAAAAGAATTCTGTAAAGATGTGAGGACTCCAGATGTTGCACCTCTCATGAAGTGAAACCCTGGCTGATCAGGTTGTCACTGCACGGGCAGCAAAATGTGGGAGCTGTGCAACGTTCAGGGAACTGCCAACAGTCAACCTCTGCTTGGGTGCAGATGCAGTGGTGGTGAGGAAACCCAGACTGGAACACACACCACGCCCAAAGATGTCAGTAGGAGCAGTGCTGGAGAAGGGTTACTGCCTTTCACTCTGGGACTAACTGCTGGAAACTTCATTCTGAAGCAGATCCCCTGTGAGTGCTCAAAACCCTCTCAGCTCCACACTAGCTCTGCTTCCCCTCAGCTCTGGCATGAGTCACCAGCAGTTCTACACCAAATTGCTTCCGATACCAACGTACTTTTCATCTAGATAAAAACTGTTGTGGTAGCAGCCCTGCAAACTCCCCACTTCACAAACAACCCTTCAGCCTTCACCTTCACATCACTGCAGCTCTCCCAGGCCTACGCTGCTCATTTCTTTGCCTTGTTTGCCACCGATTCACTCCCACCCCCAGGCGGTGGTTGGTGCAGCAGAGCCGCAGGGCACACCCACGCTGCTGGCACCATCATCTGCCCCAGGAAGCCAAATGGGCCCTCACCACACAGCTCTGTCAATAAGGTCAGGGTAATTACAGGTGTTTCCATCCCTCACCCATCAGGTTGATTCAGAGGAGTCTTCAACAACACCAAAGATGAGTACTGCTTGTTCCTCACTCTGGAGATCAATGCCTCATTCTCAGAGATGTGGAAGTGCTGAGGACAAAAACATCTTTTTACACAAGAAAAACCTTGCTGCCCTAGTCAACAGAGAGAAAAATTGATGAGAGATGACATCCAGAAGGCTATCACCTTTAGGACATCAGTCTTCACCAGCAGAGTAAAATGAAAGCTGTGATTAGCTTCAATAATAGCAAGGACAGCTAAGATCATAGATCCACAGCATGGATTGGGTTGGAAAGGACCTCCAAGACCATTCAGCTCCAACCCCTTGCCATGGGCAGGGACACATCTCACCAGCCCAGGTTGCTCAAGGCCTCATGCAACCTGGCCTTGAACACCTCCAGGGAGGAGGCAGCCACAACCTCCCTGGATAACCTGTTCCAGTGTCTCCCCACCCTCACTGTCAAGAATCTCTTTCTAATCTTCAGTCTCAATTTCTCCTCCTCAAGCTTCAATCCATCCTCTCTCATACTATCACAGAGAGAATGTGAGTGGAAGTGTGTGCACATGGGAAAAAACCAAACTGCCCCAAAATAAGCAACAAGCCCCAATGTTAGAGAGCCAGTGAGGCAGTGTAACTCCCAATCCCAGGGGAAAGCAATCCAGATCTTATTGGCAGCGCTGGGAAGATACTCTCCACTAGCAGCCAAAAGAGATCAGTGAAATCACATTGCTAACTTCCTTTGACAGCCCTGACAGACAGGTAGGAGAGAAGTCACAGCCAGCACAGCTCTCCTTCAGCTGGGCTCTCAGAGTTCTGGGTTTATTCCCAGATAAACAAAGGGGGAAATGGCTGAGGGCATCAAAGAGGAGAACATCTCATCTTAGGATCCCAGGCAGCTCCTGCTGCAGAGCTGTGTTTGCAAGACAGGCATTATTTACACCTTCTGGTGAAGCACTTCACACATTGAGAATTTTAAGGCAGCTGATGAATTTCTCGTAGCCTCTGTCAAGGCACACCAAATGGGCTTCACCACCCAGCCCCAAATGCATCAGAAAGGTGAAGTTTGCCTGAGCTGGTGAGGTTAAGTCAAGCTTTTGGTTTAAATTTACACTGCCTTGCTTGTGTAAATTAACATCCAAGCAGCCACACTTTCTTTTAATTGGTTTGGACAGCAGAAGAACTCTTGCCTTTTCAGTCTGCCTTCTGATTTCAATTGGGTAGCAAACTACTGTAAACATTTTCTTCTTTCTCACCCCTTCTTCCCAAGGACTTTCATAAACAAGTGAGGGATTGTTCAGCTGCTGTGCACTACACCCCACAGACCAAAACAGAGCACGAGTCTGTGTGCAGACTGCTAGGGAGCACTCAGCTCTTGCCTGGTTTTTTGATCACACACCACAGAACGACTCACCAACTTCCAAACAAACGGCCCAGGGGGACTGACTTTAGCTTTGCTTTGCATGGGCAGCCTCGGAAACTTGGGCAAGTGAACCTAGAAAGGTTTGCTTGGTGGTCTGTGAGCCTCTGGTCAACAGCTCTGTGCTGTTCAAAGCCCAAGTACAAGTGCATCACTGTTCTCTCATTGAAATGTAGAATAATTCTAGGATTCATGGCACTGCCAGCTTAAACTTAGCTCTGAAGAAACCCTTTGTTTTCAAGTAAATCAGTGCCTAGTTTTAGATAATTCTGTAAAGAATCCTATTCATCTGTCACAAAACCTACTAGTTAACATGAAAAGAGCACCAGAGAGGCAGCCAACCTCCAAAAAATCCTGAAGCACAGTGAGGCTGAACCCATCTAGCAGCATATGCCTGTGGAGTTCCATAGATGTTGTGTGCACACACACAGGATGCTAAACCTCACTGGCAACAGCACCAGCTCTTGGTACAAACACCTGACACCAGGACAGCTGAACATGCAGAGCACGCTGGCCATGCTTGCTCACATCAGAGCCACTGCAAATACCTCGTGGTGTTCAAGGGACACCACCAAGGGAGAGTTTTGGGGTCCCCTGACAGAGAAAGCCTGTCTGTTTTGAGTCAGGGCTCTGAGAATAGAAGAATGCAACTCCTTCACTTACTAGAAGAAACTGCTTCACTGGAAGGGTCCTCAAAGACTGCCACAGGCTGCCCAGGGAGGTGGTCGGATTCCCATCTCTGGTGGTGTTGTAAAGAGGCAGAGATGTGGTCCTGAGCACCGTGCTTTAGCCCCAGCCTTCATGGAGTTAGAGAATGTTTGGATTGGATGAGATGAAAGGGCTTTTCCAACCTAAACCATTCTGTGATGGCCAGAAAGAGTTGATGGACCCAACAACCTCAGAGATGCCAGACATTCTTTTAGCAAGGGCTGACTGGGAGGGTGAAATGCAGAGGGTTAAATATGAACATGCTGCTGGACTGTTTCCATGCCAGCCTGAAAGCCCAGCACGCCCTGCAAGAGCAATCGACCACATAATGTGGTTATGTACAAGACATTTGCTGTGAGCACCAGCAGATTAGATGAACACCGTTAGATTCATTACTGAAATGAAACAGGAGGGAAAAGAAATCAGGAGGCAAATTGGATTCTAAGCTGTCAGCAGCTACTGTGACTCTACAGAACCCCCTCCTGGTTCAAGTCTTGCTTCCTATAAAACACTGCTGTATGTCTTCAATGCTGCAAGCTCCTTTTGCTTACCTGTTATGAAAACACAGCCTTTTCTTTCCCTTTTTATCAATATAATCAAACTGCACCTTCACCCCTGCAGCAAGGCAGCAGAAATCTCCCAGATCTTTGATGCCTTTGTCTTCAGGCATTTGACAGTCTGGGTCCCTCTGCCAGGCAGCTTTTTAGTTCTGCTCTGCTCTAAATTTTCTCCATTCTGTAGCTGTTGGTAGCATTCCAAACTCATAGCTTTAATGCATCTGCTCAACAGCCACTCTGCAAGGTATGGTGGTTAGATCTCATCCAAAAGCAGAACAAAAGTTGGGTTTTTTTTAGTTTAATTTAATTACCTCCTATCCCTCTTCCAGGCTCTTCCCAGCATGAGCAAAAAACACACAGCATAAACTGGAAATTCCACAGTGTTTAACTCAAAGCATTCATTTTCTGAGTGCTCAGTCCTTACTTATTTACTAAACTTAGGATGCAACAAACTTCAGGGCTTGACAGTCATACCAGGTCATAAATACCTAACACTAAGTTGCCAAAACCAAGGCCTAACCCTAAATTATCAAGATCTTAGTCTAGTAGTTCTGCCAGAGCCCTGCAGACTGAGTCCACTGGCACTTCAATGCATGTGTCTGGCATTCCTGCACTTCAGCAGGAGCTGCACCAGGCACAGATGGTCTAAGGCTGCAGTATGTGTCCTAGGAGGTGAGTCAGAGGTAACTGAAGTCACCTGTGAAGAGGAGGCTTCAGAGGGACCTAACAGCAGCCTGCCAGTGTCTTTGAGAAGGTTCCCAAGGCAGCCAGACTCTGTGCTGTGTTTCATGGCACAAGAAGGAGAATCACTGTGAGGATAATCACTGGGATAGGTTGCCCAGGGGGCCTGTGCACTGTTTCCAAACCTCAACTAGACAAAGCCCTGAGCAACCTTGTCTGAACCTAGGGCAACCCTGCTTGGAGCAGGAGGCCACACTTGTTACCTCCCAACATTCCTTCTAACTGCAATAACTGCATGATTTAAAAGGTTTAGCCCTGAGCAGCACTCACACCCTCAGCACATCCTCCTAGCTGAGTCCAGGAATGCACACAGCATTGCATTGCAGGGACAACATCACAGGATAAGAAGCCTTACAAGTTCCCCAGACAGAGTTTCTCATTTAATACCAATTTGAGCAAAGATTAACAATGCAAAGCCCTGAAGGAGCTGCCAAGACAGTTTCTGTAAAATCAGACCTGTGTTTCTAACCTGTGCCTTGGTTTAACAGCAAGTTAGGGGAGCTCAGAAATCAGCAGGGTTTGCATGTGTTTGGGTATCAGATGCTGCATCCTGCTTTATAGTGACAAACAAACACCTGGGAGTGACTTCAGTTGCAGAGCTGTTCAACACTCAGAGGTGAGCTGTCGCTCTCTGGGGCACTGCTGATCTCTTCTGAGGCACCTGCTACACAAGCAGCATTGAGTCTAGAATCAGAGCCTTGGTCTGATGTCTGCTCCAAAATGTTTTGCAACTGAGAATACAACGAAAAGATTTGAAGCACTTCTGTTTTCTCAGCTGTTCCACACCAGTGAACCAGGGATGGAGAAATGCCACTGAAGGAACGCTGACTGCAAGAACTGGAGGAGGCAGCAGCAGTAAAGCAGAGTACTGGTGCCTCGGGAGCAGGTGGAAAGGTGTTGGTCTCTGTTCTCTGTGGAGGCAAAGGATCAGATGCTGCTAACCCTTCGGTTTGCTCCCAGGGAAACCTAATGGTCTCTCAAGTTGCACAACTCCAGCACTGGCAGCGTTTGGCAACAGCATTTGGCAAGGCTCTCAGCACCAGCAGCTTGCCAGTCGCCCTCAGAGAGTGAAACAGGACTGCCAAGAACCAAGAGGTGACAGTTCTCTGAACAAAGGAGCTCTGCAATCCAGGCAGACACCAATCTTGCTTATCCACACAGCGCCCTGCCCCCACCAGGTGCTTTCCTGCCCTACAACAAAGAAACACTAGAGTGGCAAAGCAAAGCATTCCAGATATGAGGGAATGAGGAATTCTGCTCCTCAGAGGGTGCCTGCACCATCACATGAAGGTACACCCCTACCTCTTCCCTGGCTGAAGGCTAGGGAGGAAGACTCTCAACATGGAGCTGGGTGAGGGAATGGAGCCACAGGTCAGGTCATAGCCACCCGAATCTGTGCCATGGATCGGTTACAGCACCTGAAAGCCTGTGGGGTGCAAACCTGCCAGGCTGGCACCTATCACACAGATACACCACAAGAGAGGTGGTCCAAGCTGGAGATTCTGCACTGGGAATGGGGGCTTTCTGGTAGCAAGCACTGGACACTCTGCCCACTCCAACTTTAGAGCTTAAGCTCCTAAGCCAGGACTACAAACAGCCAGCAGCACCCACTCCAGGTCCCAGAGCTCATTCTTCTCCTGGGCCCAGTCTTCTCCTAGAGCAAAGAGTTTCAAAAGCAAGCCCCATAGAGCTGCTTGGGCCAGCAGCAGGCCCACCAGCAGGGCTGTTGACAGCCTGCCTGCCAGGTGTCCTACTTTCCCGATCTCCTCAGGGCTTTGATGCTCAACTACAGCAGCTCCGGATAAGGCGCTTAAGAACTTTCTGCTTAAAGAGGGAGATCCGATAGGTTTAAGACACTTTCAGAGTCAGGCAGACACTGTGTTAGGTGGTTTGGAAGACTTGGGGGGGTCAATTCTGTTTGAGAATTAGGAATGCAGGCAGGGACACGATGGCCAAACGTTCTCACAGGGTGCTGAAGCCCTTCAGTTCTGCACTGGAAAGCCCAAGTGTTTGCCTTGCAGGTTATTTTAGCATATGGATAGTACTTAAAGGAGAGCAAAATGAATCCTGCAGTGCAAACACTCCAAGTGCTAACTTCCAATAAAAACAACATATTGCTTTACTGCAGCTCAGGCTATATGATTGCACAGATCACTTATGCCAGTTCCTAGGTCTACAATCAAAAATAATTTACAGCAGTGTAAGTCTTTGGTGACATAAGAATGTCCAAAAGCAAAGTCCCAAGCCAGCCACTTCTGACTTTCCTTTGGGGAAGTGTCCACTCCCCAAAGATAACATTTTCCTACATGACCAATTAGCCCAAAATAAAGAATCATTTACAACTCCAAATGTGTGGAACCTGATCTCAGTTTAGGCCCAGAGATGCAGGGCATTTGTGTCTGAAACGGGTTACAGCTGTGGGACAGAAATGCCTTGGGACTTGCATGCACATCATAAAACTGAAACCATCTGGCCAAGGATCCGGGATCCAGGCAGGGAACCCAGGACTGAGCTCATGTGTGGATGTGGCTGAAGGATCACAGCTCATTAGAAGCTTATCCTTTAGGGATGGGATGGAAAATAAGATGTGACAAACCCCCTTACACCGGGGGTGAATAACACCAACCTGCAATTAGCATGATAAAATGGCAGATGATTTCCACCCTAAATCCTAGGCCCCAGGGGAGGCAGGAGCTGCTTTGCATCTTTTTGTTTGTTTGTTTGCCAATACCTGTGAGATTTCATTCCATACACTTATTTCTGGCTCTCAGCATACTCTATTGAAATATCTTGTTCCTGGGTCAGGGCAGCTCTGGAGGCTTGCAGCTACTCCAGTGAGCCAGGCTGAAGTGATTCTGCACATTAAACTCCAGCAATCCCAATTTTAAACACAGGCAAATTATCCTCCTACTTCTGGATTGACTTTAGGCAAGTTGAAAAAAGTAAGACAGTAGTAATTTTAAAGTGCCCACATCTTAAAACTTGAACTACTGGCTCCCTACATTATTTTATAAGCAGAGTGGGCTGGGAGCTGCCCAGCTCACATCCCCCCAAGGTTCTTTGCAGATCTCGGCTGGATGAGACTGGAACATCCATGTTTGTCAGGCTCCTCAGAGAGAAACCTGTCCTCAGAGAGCGAAAATGCAGAGAGCACAAGGAAAAAGCAGCAACTCCCACCAGCTGCTGATTGTCAGAATGAAGATCCCTCAGAACAGCACAGTCAATGAACTCTTAAGTCCTGCGGCACTGTGGATGCAGCCCGTGGATGCAGCCCCTGCACGCAGCCATACACCTAAGTCTCCTTCCCCTCAGGAGATGCTTAATCCTCTTTTAAGATAACAAAAGACACGGAATTTATTAGATTAGCATGAAAGCAACGAAACACCAGGGCTGTCAGCATCTCTTTGGAGTGTTCAACAGAAATGGCAATGCTCAGAGCACCTAACAAAGAGGCCGTGGCACTTACTAGAGAGAAAGACAGAGATCACAAACTGATGCTTGCTGCCAGCTAATGCTCTGCTCTGCAACGTCCCGCTCTTCATACCTCCCAAAAATTAAGGGCAAGAGCCAGGCAGAACTCCGACACAAAACCAGCTCTGCAGGAGCTCTGAAGTCTCAGCAAGGGGAAGCCAGGGAGTGCTGACCAACACTCATGAACGAACTGAGCCAAAGACATCCTGCAAATAGTCACAGAATCCCAGCATAGTTGGAGCGTTGGAATGGACCTCTGGAGATCAACCAGTCCAACCTTCCTGCACCAGCATGGCCACCCACAGCAGCTTGCCCAGGATCACAATGGCAGGGGGGTTGGAAGCTCTCTGCAGGAGACTCCACCACCTCTCTGGGCAGTCTGCTCCAGGGCTCCAGCACCCTCACACCGAAGAGATTTCTCCTCCTATTCAGATGGAACCTCCCGGGCTCCAGTTTGTGCCCTCTGCCCCTTGTCCTGTCACTGACAAGAACCTGGCCCCATCCTCTTGCACCCTACCTTTCATGACTTGCTGAGCATTGCTCAGATCCCCTCAGGGGCTGCTCTTCTCCAGGTTCAGCATCCCCCGGGCTCTCAGCCTTTCCCCCTCTCAGAGATTGCTTCAGGCTCCTCAGCACCTTTGTAGACTCCCCCAGCAGTTCCCTGTCTCTCTTGAACTGGGGAGCCCAGACCTGGCCCCAATACTCTGGAACAGCATGTCCAGTCATGCAGGCGAATGCTGTGGGAGCTCTTTCAGGCTCCACCAGTTCTCCCCCTGATGCAAATCCTCCAAGACTGTGTCAGGATTTTACCTTCCTGCAGGAGATCCGTCCAGGAAGCACCCACACTTTGCAGCTCCTTTTGCACAGGAGGAGAAAACACCACTCTCCTCTTCTCCCTGACTCCATCTCTCTCTGATACTGAAGGTATTAAGGGGTAAGAGGCAACTCTAGTCCTTGTCTCTCTGGCACAGAGACCAACAGAAAGAGACAGCGCTGACCTGGTCAGTGTTGATTTCTCCTCTGCGGGCACAAAGCAAAGCAAGCCAGCGTGTCCCCATCCGACCGGGGCACAGAGAACAGGCTCTCTGGAAAGGGCTCTTCCATCTGCTCAGTGTAAACACCAAGCCCTTACCTATTAAATGTCAGCTTCCCAGTATGTGGGACTGGGTGGTAAGCTGAAATGACTTTGTTGGTGTCCACAGTCACAACCCATAAACCAAACCCTCCCACAGCCATCCGAAATAAAGCATCGTCTGTAAAACCACAGAGACACCGAGAGAGGCACCAAAATGCTAGGGCATGAGCAAAAAACCACCAGGGTAGGAGCAGGTCCACTGCTGGGGAGGGTGGGGGTGAAAAGCAGACGAGAGAGGAGAATGTGACACCCAGAATGACTTCGCAAAGGGAATTATCTAAAACTGGAGCAGATGGGGGCGGAAAGGCAGAACAACAACAACAAAAAGCAGAAGTTGCTCCATGTTTGTTTGTTTCTCTGGGAGCACTTCATTCCCAGTCCCTAACTGGGACCCTGGACCCATGCACCTCCCGCAGAAGGCTGGAGGGGGTCTCACTAAACGCCCCCTTGAACCCACCGAGGATGGGAGAAAAAAGCCATTTTCGGGTTGCAACAAAAGGGAGGCAAAACGGCCTCGTGCCCCGGGTCGTGCCCCCAGTGACCCCCGGCCGGGCCTCCTGTAAGCGGCCATCGTGCCCGGTCCGCGGGACCCCGCGTACCTGCTTCCCTCCCGGGGCGGCCCAGGGAGTGTCCGTCCGTGCTCTCCCCTGGGCTCTTCCTCCTCTCCCCCGCCGCGTCAGCCGCGCTCCTGCCGCCGCCGCCCCGGGCTGACAGGCTCCCCGCGCTGCCGGCGCAGGCACCGGGGCCGCTACCGGTGTTAGCGTCGGCGTCGGTATCGGTGTCGGTAGCTGCCTCGGTGTCGATGTCAGCGCCGGTGTCGGTAGTGGTACTGATGCCGATGCTTGTGTCGGTGTCACAGCCTCCTTCGCCTCTCCCGCCCGCTCCCAGCAGCTCCTTCCCGGGCCGGCCGCCGCGGGGTCAGGCGGGGACTCGGTCCAGCCCCGCCCCGCTCCGCCCCGGGCGGGCCCCGAGCGCCGGGCACGGGCCGGGCGGCTCCCGCTGCCTGCAGAGCCCGGAGGTGCCGCGCGGGGCCGGGATACCGGCTGCTCTCTTACACCGGTGGAGAATCCCGGCCCGCCAGCTCCGGCACGGAGCGGACAGCGCTTACACGGCTTGGAAGCCCTTGCGGGGATGGAGACTCCAGTGCTGCCCTGGGCAGCCTGGGCCAGGCCTGTGTGGGAAGAAATTGTTCCTCATGTCCAACATAAACCTGCCCTGGAGCAGCCTGAGGCCGTTTCCCCCTGCCCTGTCACTTGTTCCTTGGCAGAAGACACCAACCCCCAGCTGGCTCCAGCCTCCTTTCAGGGAGCTGTGGAGGGCAATGAGGTCCCCCCTGGCTCTTCTTCAGGATAAATAACCCTTTCACTGCAAGTCTCTTCTTTTTTTTTCATGTGTGAAAACCACTCCAAATCTTTCTTTAATCTGGCAGAATCCATTTTTCCTGCTTTCCATGCAGTTTGCTACAAACCAGGTGGCTTGAGGAGGACATGGTCCTACTGCATGGTCCTGCTTCTTGGTGTGAGGGTGCTGGAGCCCTGGAGCAGGCTGCCCAGAGAGGCTGTGGAGTCTCCTCTAGAGAGCTTGCAAGCCCCCTTGGCCATTGTGCTCCTGGGCAAGGTGCTGTGGGTGCCCTGCTTTAGCAGGGGGTTGGACTGGGTGATTTCCAGGGGTCCCTTCCAACCCCTACCATTCCATGCTGGGTTGGTTTGCTGACAGCCTCCTGATCCCTCCATGATCCTGCTGTGGGGCTGCAGCCCCTGGGTGTCTGTTAACTCCACACTTGTCTCAAATTCACTTCTCTCCCCTAGAGACTCTTCTGTGGCTGCTTGAGCTGTCACACTCCTGTACAGCCACAGCACAGAACCTAAGGGTCTCAACCAACTCCCCTTCAGTATAAGCAAATTTCACCCAAGGTTAAATCCTCTCCAAAAAACGAAGACAATTTGTTTTTCCTCCAGTCAGCTTTTTCTCTTCTTGCATCTTCTTGTTTTCGTCTTGCTCTGGTGTTCCACCACGAGGACATAAGTGCAGGCTCAAGGTCCCTCACACTCCCCTAGGAAGCACTAAACCCAGAGAATCTTTCAAAGGTTGTTCTTAGTTCTGCTGCTGAGCAAACACAGCCAAGAGATGAGCCTCATTTCTTCCATCCTCTGTTTGCTCCCTAGCTTGTTTGCTGTCCCTACACAGTCCCTTGCAGACAGGCTTGGCTGTGTAGCCACACACAGGTCAATGTCTGAAGAGCTCACCCAGAAGCAATGCAGAAAGAGAAAATGGGGGGAAACAGGTGAGGATGACCTCCTGCTTTTAGAGCATAACAGAACTCCATCAGCAGCCTGGTGCTGACTGAGGTCAGGGTAACCTTTGTGCAGCCACTGAGGAGCTGTGCAGTTGATGTATTCTCCTTACTGGGAGAGATCAAATCACCAAGACCACACAGAATCATAGAACCACAGCTTGTATCAGACTGGAAGGGACCCTTGGAAGTCATCTTGTCCATTTCCCCTGCAGTCAGCAGGGACATTTCCAACTAGATCAGGCTGCTCAGGGCCCCATCAACTTTGACCTTGAATGTCTCCAAAAGAACATCTTCTCTGAGGCCGCCACACACTTCTCACTGCTCCTTCTTTCATTCTCTTTGTTGCTTCACCGATTTGCATGTCTCCACCTTTCTTCCCTTTGCTCTTCTTCCCCATGGCAACTCTGCCTCCATACAACCTACTTTCACCTCCTCCCAAATCAAGAAGCTGCCTAAGAGTGCAGGAGGGAAAGCGGCAGCCACATAGGGTCATTATCTGATGTGGACTGGCAGACAGCTTCCTAGTGCCATGGGCTGTGACCCAAAGCTGGGAGAGAAGGAACAGAGTAAGGACAAGGGGAATAAAAGAAGTTCAGGAAGTTCTGAAGGCTGTAGCAGGTGGCCTCTCTCCACAGATCATCTGCTCAGCACACCTGACAGGACACGCTCAGGCGAGTTGTATCCCCCACAGCCACGTCCCAGCAAGGAGATAACTCAGTGGTTCTGTGGTGAGGAAGGCTTGTTGTGACAGGACAGTCAGCTGCCAATGACTGTGCTCATGAGGCAAGACCACACTGCTGAGCTGAGTGGGAGGAAGCGTGCCCAAGTCCGTGGGTGGTATTTCAGGGCATGTGAGCACTGCCACTTTGCCCCTGAGGAGCAGCGTTCGTTTCTTGTCCTGAAATGTGAGAGAGAAGTGGAGCACAAGATCCTCTGTCTAGGCCGCTGGTAAAGATGCCTCATTTCCTCTCCCTCCTCCCGAAGCATAAAGTTGTTACTCTTTTATCATCTCCTCTTACTCAGCTGCTGTGGGATTATTCAGCATTTAAGTTCGTTCTGTATAAAGCTGAAGGTTAATTAGACCAGAAGGTTCAGTGCCCTGCAGCTTTTGTTCCTGGGCACGCTGTAAGCTCACCCATTCACACCACCAGCCTGCTGTATTTCTGCAGACAAAGCAGAGCTCAGGTTTTGCATTCGGGATCCTGTGCACTGTGTGTCATGTGAGGCACTGCTCACACGGGCTGCAGCATCTCCTCTGCAAGTAGAATTAACTCCAGGGATGGAGGGCAGGGTATGCTTCACAGCTGTAAGAAACTGCTTTGACAATAATAAAGCTATTTCTCAGACACCCAGCCAAGAATTAGAAGCTATTTCTCTACAAAAAAGCACAAGGGGCGGGGGGGGGATAAATAAGTAATTAAGGCATGTTTGGCAAGGGGCTACAGAATGATTCTGTCTGGGTACCCTCCAAAGGGAACACCAAAGGATACAGGAAAGAAAACAGGAGTCATGCAGTCATCTCACAGCAGAGGATGAATAGTTATCTTACTCACTGCAACACATAACAATTAAGGAGATGTTAGAGGCCCTAGCAATTTAGTGAGAGGCCCTAAGTCAAACTCCAAGTCTACTTTTGCATCTTAAAATAGTTTTATAGAGCAAGCTGGGATTAAATCTAAGTGGTGCAAAAAAAACGCTACATCATGTGATATAAGAAAGAGTCTCCAAGAAGCTGACATTGAATGAACTTCACCAAAGCTTCAGTGTAAGGAGACATCCTGCTTAGGAAAGAGATTTATTGAATGAAGTGGGGGGTTGTTACTTCTCTCTTTTTGTTTTCATTCCAGCTGTGGTTGCTGTTTTGGGGAACATGAAAGGTCCTGCCTCAGATGTTTCCCACCAGTTATCAGGAAGCACCAAAGATGAGGCAACAGCTTTCCCAGAAAGAACCTCTCAAAACCTTGCACAAAGGGATGGAGATGTTCTGGTTTGTCTCAGTACAGGAACTGGGGTGTAAAGGCTTTTAAAGAGAACAAGGCTTTGGGGCAGGGCAGGAGCAGAAGGCTGTGAGGAAGCAAAGCTCCCCATTTCCAAGTGAAGTGGAGTGGTCAGTGAAGCTTACACCTGCCAAGTCTTGCCTATTGACATGGTAAGGCAGTGCACGAGACACACTCTGATACAGAAGAACTCTGTGTGCTAGAGACTGGCAGGAAACTGTGATTTGCACCTTGAGAAGCTGAATCCTCTTCTGAGGTCTAGAACTCCTCAGGAGCTCAAATAACTGCAATGACATGGGGGGAAGAGAAAGCAGAGAAATTATCTCAGTATGGTATGACTTTACTAGAGAGTACTGCATAAGGGAGGGGGTGTCATTTAAGGGGAGGATTTCAAATAAACCCCTGCTAAGGTCCTTCATTACCACCAAGTTCACTACTGAAATCTGCTGGTAAATGAGGACAGTGGGAGGAAGTTGGCTAACAAGCAGAAAGCTTGAGAGAGATTCTGTTGATACAGAGGATGTAAGGATGGCTTTCTAGATCTGCGTCTGAGCAAGCTGAGCTGAGTGAACAAAAGCAGCAAATGAGTTGCACAACTGCTCATGAAATGACAAGAGAGATAAAGAAAGACAATGGACTTTAATGAAGCACCCTGGAAACTCTCCACATTGCTGGATAAGATCTCATGGGAAGAAAGTAAAAGCCAGAAGTCATTCTGCAAAAATCAGAGGCTACCTGTGGCCAGGGAGTCAGAAAGTGCAGAAAAATCACCTTGGTTAAAAAATGTCAGTGACCCCAAAACTAAAAAAGAAGCAAAAAAGAATAAAGTAAATCAAACTCCCAAAGAGAAAACAATATGGTCAGGACCCCCAGGGGTGCCCCAGCGGAAAGCAAGGCACAGTTCAGGGGGTATAAGGAGGACAAAGCACAAGGACTGTGAGGAATGGTGACAGTGCCAGCCCAGTATGGGCACCTGCTTTCTCTCAGTGAGAGCAGGCCACAGGGGTGAGAAGAAGTGATGGTGTTCTTCTCTTGGTGTGGGTTTGAGTGTCCTCCCACAGCAGGTCTCAGCCGAGGCAACAGGAAACGTGCTGGCCAGACACTGCTGTGCCCGCTGGATTAGCACAGGCTTATGTAAGCATGGCATATGCCGAGCAGCTGGGCACCACCACACTGGGCAAGCACATCCAGATGGGGTCACATAGGCTTCTGTCCTCAGCCTCCTCACCAATTATCTGCAAGATGATTAAACTTATGGGACACACTAAGCTAACAGAGTTGCAAGCACTCAGAGGGAGAATTTTATAGCTCACAATCACCTTGAAGAGCTGGGAAATAAATGGGATTGGAAACGGGCACAGACAATCCCTTAGTCCCATATATAGTCATGAGACAAGGGAGCACATTTATTGGAAACAATCTTCAGAGAGGTTTGGGGCACACAGTGAATCACAACCTGAGTCATGTGCTACAAAAGCAAAGCCCTGGGAAGGAGTCAGAGCCTGAGCGTCACAGGTAAGACAAAAGGCAGCTGGCAGCAGGCACAGCCTGAGCTGGGGCCTGATTTCACTAAGCCTGTGAACCACCGGGGAGGGGAACGAGCCGGAGGAACCAAAGAAAACCATGGTCTGGGAAAAAGAACATAGGTGTGAGAGGGAGAATGGATGTCCTGATTGGCTGGGAGCAGGAGTCAGGATCTCAGTAAAGATAATAGAAAGTTAGCCCCTGTGAGGAAACACGTGTCAGATTAGGTGGCTCCTCTGCTCTCCTCCAAACACTGCAAACCCATGTCCCTCAGAACCACAGCTCTACTGCCTGGAATCCCCTCCAGGGATGGGAATTCCACCACTGCCCTGGGCAGCCTGGGCCATGCCTTGACAATCCTCAAGGGGAAGAAATTGTTCCTCATGGGCAACTTAAACTTCCCCTAGTGCAACGTGAGGCTGTTTCCTCTTGTCCGGTCTCTTTTCCCTGGGAGAAGAGACCAGTCCCCACCTCGCCCTAGGACATTCAGCAGCTGGACCCTCTGGTTCTCTTTATCCGATTAGTCAGATAAAGTAGCTGAGCCTTCAGCACTAAGGCAGGTCCTGGAATCAGTAGAAGGTTCCCTCGTTTGGCTTCTGCTGACACCTACTGCCAGAGCTGAATGCAGCAAAGGAACGGAGGAGAAGGCTTTGACGCTGCCCCACAGGATTCCCGGTGTGCAGCTGCGGGTCGGGACAGGCAGTGCTGCGCCTGAAGAGATAAAGACCATCCATAGTTTTACGGAAACAGGAGTAATAAAGACCAGACACGGCAAATACCCAGAAGTCCGGGACGTTTTGTTGCTTGCTTGCGAAATGAATGAGGGACAAGAGCTAATTAAAGTCACTTTGTGCATGTTCCATGAGAGAAGTTAATGAATTTATGGCTGGGAGTAAAAACATCTCAAAGACAAGAAGGATGTGACTTTCCCTCCCCTCCCCCCAACAGAGGACACATCTTCATTGGTAATGTGCATGGTTTGACACCAATTCTCCTCACTGCGGCCCCTGCCCAGCAGCAGGGAGACCTGTTTCTTTGGTTTTGTAGACCTCCTTCTCACTTATCTCAGTACCTGCCAGCACCAGAAACCCCCTCCAGGACAAGGAAGGTGGCAGAAGATCCCCCAGACTGGAAGGTTGTCAGGTTTAATGAATTCAGCAAATTCCTGCAGGCAGTTCAGACCTTTGTGGGTATATAAAAGACTAAGAACCTCCTGAGCTATCAGAAAACTAGCAGCTATGACAACATCAGGCTGCTGCTGGTGATGGTGTTTAATGATTCCAGCTCAGTTGCTGGAGGACAAGGCAACAAACCAGTCTGAAGGGTTCATCCAGTTTATCTTGGAGCTGTAATAATGTTGAGGTTAAAGGCCTCAGGAGAAACTCTGAGGGTAGAGTGACTGTTGTTGTTCAGCCCATTGATCCACTCCCACCACTTCACGTCCTGTGTCTTCACCTCTGGCACAGACAGGCCTTCCACCTGTCCAATGCTTTCAAAGTCAAACACAATCACAAGCCAGGCAGTGCTGCTCTGTGTTCCCTGTCACCCACTTAAATCCTTGACTTGGGAACTCTTCTGCACTGGCAGTGTCTGCTTGTTCTTCACTAACCTGCCTATTTGCAGAGAGAATTCCACTAGGGACCAGCCCATAAACTGGGACACTTAAACACACATAAATGTCCTGTGGGTTTAAGTGGAGCTTTAAGAGCTGCTGAGCTCAGTGCCTGTGTACACAGGGATCAATATGGCAGTGAGGGTGTCAGCTGCCAGCCTTTGGAGGTATTTATCTTGCAGTGTAATAGGATTGCACCCTTCCAGCAACTGGGATTTGACAGAGCACTATGGAAGCAGATAAACACTCCCAGTAATTGCCACTGAGACTTCCATGTAATCAGGTTACACATCTAAGCTCACAGCACTCACATTCTCCTCTTTTCTAATGGATGATTGCCCTGAAGATTGATTTTCTATTGACAGCTGCTGGACACTGGCAGCCCTGATGAATCCATTTTGCCTGCCAGTTCTGCAAAGAGATAGTCAGAGTAAAAATTGGAGTGCCTTAATTTTGCAAAGGAGTTTGCATGTGAAGTTAATTTAATTGTCTTGAAAAATGGGGCCTCAGAACTAGATTTTGAGCCAAGAAAGGAATGCATAGGTGAATGAAATCCCAGAGTAGCTACTGAGTAGCTTGTCTTGGATGCTGAGATTATCCCTGCATGGAGTGGGATGTGGAGCTTACCCAACAAGGCTGTCCCTGAGCCAGCACTGGAACATTGACTCTGCAGCAGCAAAGCCTCTGAGCAGGTCATTTAGAATGTTGTAATTAGCAGTAGAGCCTCAGCCCAGAATTTCCCTTGAAGGTGTTTATGTTTTGCTAACACACAGCCCACATCTGGAGCAGCTCCACTCTGGTCTCCTGTGCAGGAAGAACATCAGTGCTCCCCAGGAGAGCTGTGAGTGGAGTGAGATGCAGAACCTGTTGCAGTGGCAGCAGATCATGCTCTGACTCTGTGAAAACACTGGAGGAAAACATTCTGGAGATGATTGGAAAGCAGCAGAGGAGGGATATGGAAGCGGTCCAGTTGGACATACCCAGGACAAGAGTTACCAGTCCAGGTCCTCAAAATAAAGCCAGATGCTGTTTTCTAACCACCATTGACTAAGTATTCATTAACCCAGAAGTTTATGAAAGCTGGAGTTGCTCAGTGGTGCTTCCTGTCCTTCCAGAACTCTGTGTTTGGCTGTGTGCTGCTTCTGAGGCCAAGGAGGTGAGGAAGCCTGTGACCAGCATCCCTTCATCATCCCAGTGTGTGTGGTGGTTGGTGCTTGGGCTTCCAGCAATGCCTGCTCAAGAGAAGGGCAGCAACACAGGTGCAGTTCAGCAGCAGTCTGGTGTCCTATCAGCTTCTCTGGAGAGACTGCAAACCTGGATGTGGTGCTGGGCAACCTGCCCTGGGTAGCCCTGCTTTAGGTGTACCAGATGATCCCCAGAGGTCCCTTCCAGTCCCCCACCATGCTGGGAATCTGTGAGCTAAATAAAGAGCTGCATTTGTTCTGGTTTGTGATGTTGTGACCATCTTCCCTCTAGTTCAGACTTGTGTTCCCTCTCCTCTTTCTCAGCTTCAGTCTGAAATGCAGACTGCTGTTTAGGGCCAGGTCAGGCAAAACTGCTGCCCTCGCAGGCTGGGCAGGATGAGTTCTGCTGGGGATGCAATGAAGATAACAGCAGCCTTTCAGCTCCCCTTTCCCTGTAATGCATGGTGTGGAGAGCACACAAGTGGTAGCTGAAGGGTGGTAATAACTTCCACAGTTTGACAAAACAGAGCATCTCCTACTTCATCACACTCTGGCATGCTGCACGAGCCCTTTGTTTCTGTTTAGCTGGAAACTTCTGCCATTGCTCTCCCAAAGAAACAAGTCCCTGTGGGAAATAATTGCTTTCCCCTGAGAATGACCCATTTCCTGAGGGCAAATGACAAAGAAGAGAGGGAATAGCACTGTGTGAAGATCAAACTTGACATCTCAGATGTGAAACAAATGCCTGGCAGTGCTTGGGTCTCACCACCAAAGCAGGGTTCAAACAGATCATGTTGCTGACAATGAATCACTCTGCTGACCTGTTATAATAAGATTTTACTTTGCAATCAGTGAGATCTTCGAGGATGTGGCAGATCTGAAAGCATTCCTTGCTTTCTTCTGATGCTGCTCTTTGCACTGCCTGTGAAAATGGTGTGGTTATTGCTGTGATCTCTGGCAGGATCCAGTGATGCCACACACAACTTCCTTCTCTTCTTGGGCAGATACAGTGCAAGCTTGTAAATAAAGATGTATTTAATTTGCATGAGTGATTAGCTCACCAGAGAATTGTGATTTTTATCAAAGATTCTGTAAAGAAAGTTGATTATTGCAGAGATTGCTTGGGCCATCAGTCGTGACGATCAGTCTGCACTGAGCTGGAATACTTACAAATGGCATTCATCAGAAGCATGTTAATTAGGGTCAAGTCACTACAACAGATAATTCCTCTACTGACAATCATTTGTCAATGAAATTAGTTTGGGAATAGGCAGGAGGAATGCTTTTGCCTTTGCACTCATGGTTTATCAGGTGATTTCATAAAAGCACCTGGCTAGATAAGTAAACAAAACGTTTCCATTGGCTTTGACAGCAGAAGCAAATTATTTCAGCAGGCTGCTACCTGTTACTGAACACAAAGCCCTATCAAACTCAGACAGGAGTGTTTATTTCCCACAGGATGAAATGGGTTGCTCCAGAGGCCAGCAACGTTCCAGAAAAGTTCTTTGCCATTCAAATTCTTTGCCATTCCTTCCAAATGCAGGCTGGGTTAGCACAGGATTGCCACCGCCCGCTGCCTGAATGGTGCCCACTCTCAATAGCTGCCACAGTTTCACAGGGGACAGAGGCTTCCCTATTTGCATTTTGACTGCCTTCCTGCTGCTTATGAAGGGAAGCCTAAGAAATGAATGAGCACAGGCTGCTGCTCTAGCCCCAGAACAGGGCACACTGGAAGGATTATGGAGCTGCTGCTGTTACCTTACTGTCATACACATACAACTGAATTAGCAGCAGGCAAGAATGAAAATCTCTCTCATTGGTTTCACCCTTTCCTCTTCAATCCTGCCCTGGATCTGGAAAGATCAGATATGAGGTTCTGCTGGGCAATGCACACATTTACACACACACACACACAGACACAGAGATTTGCTATACAAGTTACTGTTCTGAGGGGGACTGAGCGTGCCCAGCTCCGCCGCCGTCACTGGAAGGTGGCACTGCTGTCACTCTGCCAGGCCTGCAGGCATTTTTTCCCCTAAACCTGTAATAAAGCATAGAAAAGAAATTATTTTGTATGCATTAATCATTTGAGTATTTGTAATTGAAATGTCAGGGTTTATTAAACTGCTTCCTAAAGGACTTTTCATGGATTAATGATAATGGAACGTGCTCTTTGTATTGGCAAGTGCAAGCACAGGGCACTCTCTGTGATTTTAATTCTAACTTTAAATTGTTTGGTGCCCACAGAACAGGTCAGTGGCAGGGGGCTGGTTGGGGGGACTGGGATGACAGAGGAGGGAAGAAGTGGTCATTTTTCCCTTTGTATTTGTAGGGTAGGACCACTCTGATACTTGGCAATACCCAGTGAGGTGCTACCTTGTCCTCTAGAATTTCACAGAATCCCAGCATGGTAGGGCTGGGAGGGACCTCTGGAGATCATCCAGTCCAACCCCCTGTTAAAGCAGGGGCCCCCACTGCAGGTTGCCCAGGATCACAATGGCCAGGCAGGTTTGGAATCTCTCCAGAGAAGGAGACTCCAGCTTTTGGTTTCCTTTATTAAAGGACAAATATCTGGAATGGCTTCCAGAGAACTTTTAAACCCTGCACGCTGACAGGAACCCTCCTTGAGCCGTCTGCACAGAACTACTTGCAGCCCACTGTCATTAGGCTGGAAGTTGTGAACCTTATTCCCTTCATTTCAGTGAAGTATCATTTCAGATGGCCACTGGAGATAATGCCAGTGCCTGCTTCATTCCTTCAGTATCTCCTTACATAGCACCAGCAGGAGGGACCATTTGGGTTAAGAACTTGCTCTGGTGTCTCCTCACATCTTGTTTCTGTGCTATCAGCAGCTGGCAGCTGGGGAACACCTCTCTTTAGATAGCTCACCTCTTGGAGAGGCAGACAGGCATAGCTGCTCGAGAAGTGAAAGCCTGTTGAGGGTACATCGAGCTCCAGAAGGCCCAGGGAGTTCCAAGAGCAGACAGAGCACTGCCACCAGCCCAGGCTTGGCTGCAGTGACTCATGCTTGAAGCCAGAGCCTATGTGCCCACGTCTGCAGGGGCTTGCTGGCTGGGAAGCCAGGCTTACAGTGTTGGGAAGCCTCCATGCCCAGGAAGCCCTCGGGGCTCACCTCACTTAGACCCACGCTGCGCAGCAGCAGTGAGGTGGAAGATAGGGCCTAGCTGCCATGCCCTGGCCACCTGCCGTGTCCCTTTCGGGGACAACCTGTTGAGCTGCGTCAGGCAGCTTTGTGAGGAGGTGGCCGCCAATGCCGGGACAAGGTCCGGCGGCAGCACCGAGCCCCTGTGAGCAGCGTCCTTCCGCGGGTGCCTGCCGGTAACACAGGGCAGCCTTGCCTCAGCGTTCATACCGGGGTGAGCAGAGCGGGGACGGCACAGGAGCGCACGTGTGGGCGCCACAGCTACACGCAGCGCCCCACCCACTCCGCACACCGGGACCCGGAGAAGCGCAGCAGGCGCTCAGGAGCTCACTAAGTGTGTCCCCTCCCGGCCGCCCTCCTCTCCAGCCCCCGGGTGCGGACTACAGCTCCCAGCGGCCCCGCTGAGGGCCGAGCTCGGCCCGCCTCCGCCCCCCCCCGCCGCTCGGCATCACGGGCCCGGTAGTTTTCGCTCCCGGCCACGCCAGTGCCTGGCTGGGGAGAAAAACTACCGCTCCCGGGAGGTCCCGCGGAGCCGCGCCTGCGGCCTGAGAGGGGAAGGGCGAGAGGGCGTTGCGTTGCGGGCAACGGCCAAGGCAGCGAAGAGGCAGTAAGCGGCGGTGGTGGCGGCGGCTTCCGCGTTTACCGGGGGTGGGGGCGAGGAGCGACGGCGGCAGCGGGAGGGCGGTCGGTGGATGGGCGGTTGGCTGACGGCACCGGCGGCGGCAGCGTCGTTAGCCGGGGCGCGGGGGATGAGCCTGTGAGGGCGGAGGAGCGCGGGTGGTGGGGGTGAAGCCCGGCCGGAGCAGAGCCATGTCCCAGCCTCAGCAGCAGCAACAGCCGCCGCCGCCGCCGCCGCCGCCGTCTTCTCAGCAGCAGCCGCAGCCGCCGCCTCCGGCCGCCTCCAAGAAGAGGGACCGGCGTATCTTTTCAGGTACCTGCCCGGACCCCAAATGTCAGGCTCGGCTCTTTTTCCCGGCCCACGGGCCGCAGAGCGGCGGCAGCATCGAGTGCACGGACTGCGGGCAGCGCCACGAGCAGCGGCAGCTGCTGGCCGTGGAGGAGGTGACGGACCCCGACCTGGTGCTGCACAACCTGCTGCGGAACGCGCTGATGGGCGTCAGCGGGGCCGGCCCGCCCCGCAGGAACACGGAGCTCGTCAAAGTCATGGGCCTCTCCAACTACCACTGCAAGCTTCTGGCCCCCATCCTGGCCCGCTACGGCATGGACAAGCAAACTGGCAAAGCCAAGCTCCTGACGGAGATGAACCAGGGAGACATCTTCGACTGCTCGCTCCTGGGTGACCGCGCCTTCCTCATCGAGCCCGAGCACGTTGAAACCATCGGTTACGGCAAGGACCGTTCCGGCAGCCTCATCTACCTGCACGACACCCTGGAAGACATCAAGAAGGCCAACAACAGCCAGGAGTGCCTCATCCCTGTGCATGTGGATGGAGATGGCCACTGCCTGGTGCACGCGGGTCTCGCGGGCGCTGGTCGGCAGGGAGCTGTTCTGGCACGCTCTGCGAGAGAATCTCAAGAAGCATTTTGAGGAGAACCTGAGTCACTATAAAGCCCTTTTCCATGACTTTATTGATGCAGCCGAGTGGGAGGACATTATCAATGAATGTGACCCGCTGTTTGTTCCTCCAGAAGGTGTGCCAATGGGCCTTAGGAATATTCACATCTTCGGCCTGGCCAACGTGCTCCACAGGCCTATCATCCTGTTGGACTCCTTGAGTGGAATGCGAAGTTCTGGGGATTATTCAGCCACCTTCCTCCCTGGTCTGATACCTCTAGAAAAGTGCATGGGCAAGGATGGCATGTTGAACAAGCCCATCTGCATCGCCTGGAGTAGCTCAGGACGTAACCATTATATTCCTCTAGTTGGAATAAAAGGTGCTGCTTTACCTAAACTCCCTAGGAAGCTACTTCCTAAAGCCTGGGGAGTTCCTCAAGACCTCATCAAAAAGTACATCAAGTTAGAGGAGGACGGTGGTTGTGTTATTGGAGGAGACAGAAGTTTGCAAGATAAGTACTTGATGAGGCTGGTTGCTGCAATGGAGGAGGTTTTCATGAGCAAGCATGGGATCCATCCCAGTCTCGTAGCTGATGTACATCAGTATTTCTACAGAAGGACTGGTGTGATAGGAGTCCAGCCTGAAGAAGTCACTGCAGCTGCCAAAAAGCAGTGATGGACAACCGCCTTCACAGGTGCCTCATCTGTGGGGCTCTTTCGGAGCACCACGTCCCTCCAGAGTGGCTGGCTCCTGGGGGAAACTCTATAACCTGGCCAAAAGCACCCATGGCCAGCTAAGGCCTGACAAAAACTACAGCTTTCCCTTGAACAGTTTGGTGTGCTCTTACAACCCCTCAAAGGACGTGCTGGTACCAGACTATAGCCTGAGCAGTTTGACTGCCTGTAACTGGTGCCACGGTAACCTGGTGCGGCGCGTCAGGGAGGATGGATCTATTTCCTATTTGGATGGAGACCGAACTAACACCAGGTCTGCAGGTGGCAAGTGTGGCTGTGGGTTCAAGCACTACTGGGAAGGTAAAGAGTACGATAATCTTCCTGAAGCTTTCCCTATTACTCTAGAGTGGGGTGGAAGAGTGGTGAGAGAGACAGTCTACTGGTTCCAGTATGAAAGCGACGCGTCCCTGAACAGCAACGTCTACGACGTGGCGATGAAGCTGGTTACCAAACACTTCCCTGGTGAGTTTGGCAGTGAGATTCTTGTCCAGAAAGTTGTCAACACAATATTGCATCAGACTGCCAAAAAGAACCCCGACGATTACACCCCTGTAAATATCGATGGTGCTCACGCCCAAAGAGCTGCTGATGTACAGCAAGGACAGGAGCCAGAGGCCCAGCTCCCAACCAAAATTATTCTGACTGGACAGAAGACAAAAACTTTGCACAAGGAGGAGTTGAATATGAGCAAAACTGAAAGAACTATTCAGCAGAACATTGCAGACCAGGCTTCTGTCATGCAAAAACGGAAGAGTGAAAAAATGAAACAGGAGCATAAAGGGCAACCCAGGACTGCTTCTCCCGGGGCTGTGCGTGAGGGGCCCTCATCTGCGCCTGCTACCCCCACCAAGACTCCCTATTCCCCAACCTCTGCCAAGGAGAACAAAATCCGGATCACCACGAGCGACGGGAGGCAGTCCATGCTTACCCTCAAGCGCACCACCACCTTCCTGGAGCTGCAGGAGAGCATAGCCAGAGAGTTCAACATTCCCCCTATCTGCAGTGTATCCGCTACGGCTTTCCTCCCAAGGAGCTGCTGCCCCCCAAAGAGGGCATGGAGAGCGAGCCTGTGCCCTTGCAGCACGGCGACAGAGTGGCGATCGAAATCCTGAAAGGTAAGGAGGAGGGCAGGCAGCCTGCTGCAGCACACTCAGCCCACGTTGTGAAGCATGAGGACGTCGCCCTGACCAGTAAAATCTCATCCAAGGAGCTGCAGGAGCAAGTGGATAAGGAGATGTATTCCCTCTGCCTTCTAGCAACACTCATGGGTAAGGCTGACTTCAGGTTATGCTTTAAAACTGTGGGTTTAAGGTAATGTTTTACACACTGCAGTTACATCTGTCTCTTCTTGTTTTCCTCTTCTCTGTCACCATGGAGAAGGTTAGTTCCTTTATTTCTCCATTAGAGGTACACTTAACATGCTGTTAGTGATGTGTTGAGCATTGGGACTTTAAAACGTAGATAGAAAATGCTCTTTGCTCTAAAGTCCTCTCTTAACAATGGCTGTTCAGGAGTTGCTTCCTCTGTTGCCTGTCTCAGTTTTTCCTGTCTCATTAGGCACACCTCTGATGTCTGTGTGTGAGTCACATGCTCTCTTTCCCCCCCCCCCCAATCTCCCCCAGGTTTCAGGAAATAAATGGAGAGCAAAGGTGAGAGTGGGATGCTGCATATCTGCTCATGGGAAGCTGAGGAGCAAATTCTCACCTCTAGAGTGTGGCAGCTCTCCCTGCAGGGAGTTGTATTGCTTTAAACAAACCAAAACAACGTTTTCCCCCTAGTTACTCTGCTCATTTGAAGGGAAGAGCTGGGCTTGCTCTAGAGCTGTGAGCAGCATTGCTGCAAGGGAGGAACTGTGAGGCTCTAAACACAGATTTGAGTGCCAGAGGTGGGCAGAGGGTTGAAAGCTGTGCCTATAAATTGTCAGTCATGTAATCTGTTAATCATTCAGGAAGAAAGGACTTTGGGTGCCTGTGGGGTTTACTGTCATGTTTGGACTCGGGAGACTTGGACCTTCTTCCTTTTGTGTACTTTCTGCATCAGTTTCACTGCTCCTGCTGTTCACTGGCAGGAAGCAGAGCAGCAATTATGGTACATTTAGCTCTGTGAAGCAGCTGAATAGTGATGTTTACAGGGTTTTGTTTTTTTTTTTTTTTGTGGGAGCCTTCTCTTTTGCTGGAGGGATTTGGTGTGGCTGAAGCATGTGATGTTTTAGAAACGAAACCATTACGTAAACAGAGTGGTGTGTCAGAAGTTCATTGAGCACAGCTTTGGGTCTTTTCCAAGCCTGATTGTCTCTAGCAAGATAAGGTAGAGAATCACTCCCCTCCACAGCACACTGACACTTTGCACCCTATCTCCAAAGGGCAGGTTAAGTTTAAAAGCTGTTTCATTTTGAGGTGAAGCTTAAAAGAGCCTTTTCAGGGCATGCTGCTGGAAGTACTTTTATTGGCATGCTCTAAAACCACGTCAGAGTGTTCTGAACCTCAGTGACTTCAGCATTAAGGTGTGCCGGTTTTGACGTGCGCTTATCCGTAAGCTGTGAGCTGATCTTGTACTCCAGAAGCAATGTCTGTCTCTGACAAACACTACTCTTTCAAAGCACAGGTTAGAACAGAATTTACCTCGCCCTCCCCTGACTGCATCCATTTTGCATTGCTAATAAAGTAAAAGTGGCAGCAAATGAGAAGCCAACCAGTTCTAACACCTCATGCAGCTCCTGCATAAGATGCTATTTTTATAGCCTCACTTTCCTTGTCAGGGCTTCATTTTCCTTTAAGGATGTTCCTGGAAAAAATCTAGGCAGTTGACTATTGCAAATGTGATTTTTTTTTTCAGTGGGAAAACAAACTCTACTTAGTAAACTGCCTAAGTCCTTGCACTGAGGAGCATTAGGGTGGCAGCTACTCAAGGTGGTTTATGGGGTGAGAAGCCTCAGTGTTTCCCAGTGATGTTTCTGTATCACTAAAACCAGTGCTGCAGAGTTCTGGGAGTCAGCTTGTCCCTCTTGCTCTAACTTTGTCCTGCTAAAAACATTGATCTGAGGCAGTCAGATCAGGATGTGTGGAGGAGAGGTGCTGCTG
Organism: Picus viridis; assembly: GCA_033816785.1. Lineage (NCBI taxonomy): Eukaryota > Metazoa > Chordata > Aves > Piciformes > Picidae > Picus > Picus viridis. Next base: position 3,896,387 of record CM066571.1, read on the forward strand.
AACCAGCTCACTGTGCTGTTCTTTTCTTTCCCCAATGCCCACAATGAAAGTGTCTTCAAACACCTCTGACTCTTCCTTCTGAATGCTTCAGAGCTTTCCTTTCCTACAGTCTCCTGCAGACTGGCTTGATGCTTCTTTCACATTTCAGTTGCTGGCATTCTTCATTTCTGCTCCCAAATAGTTTGTGGGTTACAATTTTTTGTGGCCTTCCAGTATCTGAAGGGGGCCTACAAGAAGGCTGGGGAGGGACTTCTCAGGCTATCAGGTAGTGACAGGACTAGGGGGAATGGAATGGAGCTGGAGGTGGGGAGATTCGGGCTGGATGTGAGGAGGAAGTTCTTCCCCATGAGAGTGGTGAAGCCCTGGAATGGGTTATCCAGGGGGGTGGTTGAGGCCCCATCCCTGGAGGTGTTTAAGACCAGGCTGGATGAGGCTCTGGCCAGCCTGATCTAGTGTGGGGTGTCCCTGCCCATGGCAAGGGGTTGGAACTAGATGATCCTTGTGGTCCCTTCCAACCCTGACTGAGACTGAATTTGAATTTGAATTAAATATGAATTTGAAGCCATCTTCTTGAATTTTTCTGGCTATAATTTAAAAACCAGGCCATGGGAATTAGATACTGCAGCTTCTGGACAACTTCATCTATTATGCATGATTTTTGGTAAAGCTTTTGCCTATTTTTCTTTTTGTTTAACTCAAAACACAGAATTCTATAGGGAAATTACTAAAGGAATTACACTTTAGCATAGTTCAAACGTTATATTTTTAAACAGATTTGATTCCAGCCATGCAGAAGCACTATGGATATGTGCAAGCCAAGTACAAATCTGTTTGGATTGGTTTGTTTTGCATTGATGAATCTGTCAGTACACCAGGAATCCAAATAGCCAGGCTTAAATTAAGTGTATTAATTGATGCCAGGATTTGATTGAAATCAGTCAGCTTGGTTTTAGCTAGCTGTAGTTCCCTTTAACCCATGTTTGTCAACAGAGCTTTTGATCTGAGCTGCACTTCTGAGTGTCCTCTCAGCTGTGTGAAGTGCTGGTCCGGGGCTTCCACTGCTCTTTCTGCCGTGTGGGAGGCCCATGGGCAGGATCTCTTAATTTGTTCCATACCTTCATGTTGTGGGGCTGAGGTCTGGTCTGAAGGAGTGATCTGGAGTGGGAGCAGCATGGAGAACATCATCCCATTGATAAATGTATTGTCTTGAGGGAGTTTTTAATCTAACTACACAATCCCACAAGTTATCTTGTGACCTGTAAACATCTTCCTGCCGTGCTAAACAAAACCAAACCAAACAGCAACAAAAATGTGCAAACCTCAAATGTAGTTTAGTTGAATCCCACACACTGGGTTCCTCTGATCTGAGTGAGTCCCATTGTAATTGTGAGGTTTTCTGGTGTTCCAGTCAGAGATCTCTTTATCCAAACAGCAGGGTTGGTTTGTGTTTCTTTCAGTAGCTGGTGCCTTTGTTTTGTGAGCCCTGCTCTCCACACTCTCCTGCTTGTAGACCTTGTTGGTGTCACATAAAAGCCTATCTAGGCAGTGATGCTTCTCTAGTGCAGGGCTTGGAAAATCATACCCAGGGCCAATAGGGAATCTTCCCTTGGAGAATGCCACTGGTGTGTGAGGCATGTGCACGAGTTGCTTCTGCAGCAGGGAATGGCAGTTAGCAGTGCTTTTTGGTGGCACTGCTTTGGCAGCTCCATCACATGCTGTGTCTCTGGGCAGGGGGTGCAGGGAGAAGTGCAGAGCAGATTCAGCAGGTGCTGTTGGGTCACTGATACTCTGTAACCCAATTTTCTGTTCTTTATTTTCCTTTCCTTACATAGTCTAGGGTAGGGTTTTTTCCCCCCTCTCAGTGACATTTAAAGTTGTCACATTTCAGTGCCATTTTTGGCATCTTTGACAAATGCCAGTTCCACAGGACTGCTGGGGCCTCACAGTTGGCATTTTACTCCTAGCTCAGAAGAAAAGCAAAGGTACAGCACAGCTCCTGCACAGCTGCCTCTGTGGATGTTTGTACTTCAGCTGCAGTCTCAAGTCTGCTGGATGGCAGCTGCAAAACTGATTTTTTTGAGAAGGTGTAGGGCTCTAACACTGAGGTTTTAATGTTCAGGGAATGTACGTGGAGTTGGGAAGCCTGTTAGTCATTTCCTAGCTCTGTGTTGAAAGCATGGGTAGGAGGGGAGTGGAGACTTGGTGTAGGGCCTGGCAAAGAACCAGGAGCTGCGGCTTGGATCAAATTGAGTTTGGGAACCTTTGTGCTAGAACATGCAGGGTGTTTGACTGCAGACAGTGGAATGTTTCCCTCTGAGTTTCTCAGAGTCCTGGGCTCCTGTTGTGTAAATTTGCAGCAAAAGTCTCCATTCTTAGTTGCACAGAAGAGAGTGAGGAATCAGCTGTTAATTCAAGGAGTGCTTTCAGCCACTGTCTCTAACTGCTCAGTGCTTGTGCTTGGTTTTTACAGGAGAAGATGTTTGGTCTTACGCAAAGGGGCTTCCTCAGCTCTTTCAGCAGGGTGGAGTGTTCTACAGCATAATGAAGAAAACCACAGGTATGGTTTGGGTTTGTTTTCATCCCTTCCTTCCTCTGTTTTCAAATCTTTAAAGTGGTAAATTGGTGCTGAGTCACTTGTAAGCTTAAATAAGGTTTTATTTTATTACCATGGTATGTTTGCATTTTCATCATATCACAGAAGTTTCTGCTCCCTCTCTTCAAGACTGGGGAGTCTGACTCAGATGAGTTCATGCACTTCAGTCTCTTCTGCTCTATTTTCTCCACAACCATACATCTTCATTTAAACTTCCTGATTTCTACAAACAACTTCAGTAAGGGGTTTGGGGTTTTTTTCTTTGTTTTGTTTTGTCTTCCTGGAAAGATCCGAGAAGCTCCTAGGATCTGTTTCTCTTGTCCTTTTGAGCACTTAGTGGATGAGGCAGGTCATCCATCTGGTGTGCTGCTTTGTAGGTCCAGAGGCACTGCATGTTTTACATTGAGATGGTTGGTTGAATTTGCCTTTCATATCCCTAAGGTGGTTGTTCAAAAGCAAAACTACCCATCCCCTTCTTGCCTTGAAAAATGTCTCATCTTGGACTACCTGCAGAGTAACCAAGCAAGTAGTTAAGAGTGAATTGACTTTTAGGTGGCTTACAAATACCACTACTGCTCTTCTCCCTCATAACAAGTGGTAGGACAACGGAGAAGGGAACAGCCTCAGGGTGCAGCAGGATAGGTTTAGGTTGGACATGAGGAACAATTTCTTCCCCCAAAGGGTTGTCAAGCCCTGGTCCAGGCTGCCCAGGGCAGTGGTGGAGTCCCTGTGCCTGGGGGCGTTTCAAAGCCCTGGAGATGTGGTGCTGAGGGACTGGGTTGGTGGTGACCTGGCAGTGCTGGGTTAAGGGTTGGAGTCAATGATCTGAAAGGTCTCTTCCAACCCAAACAATTCCATGGTTCTGTGATTGTTACATTTCTGTGTGTGCAGGTATTTTGCACTGCCTTGGCAGGCAGCATTACTGTTTCAGCATTAACACACTTGCATGATTTTAACATGTTAGGAACTGTTGAATTTCCACACGAAACACTTACAGTATGCAACAATCCTAACTCTTTTATTTTTTCCCACTCAGAGAAGCTCTTTAGCTATTTGTATTCTTTTAGTTAATGTCAAACTGTTTGGCACAAAGCTTTCCATCAAGTGTTGGTAGTTCATCAGTTAAAATTTGATTTTGTAGATCTTGTTTAAGATCTCACTTTGAGACTTCAGGGGTGCAGTTCCAGAGGCAGTTGTGGTCTATGGGAGCAGCTGTCAGAGCTCTCTCTCTCTCATGCAAATGAGGTTGGAGCTGCTAAATTATGTAGTTAAAATATGTTCTTTAGGATAGGTGTTTGGAGTTGAGTTGTGTTCTCTGTGTTTTGGCTGTTTGGTTAGTAGCTCCCATGGGTATGTAAAGAAAGAAGCTGTGTGTTTGGAGTTCTCCTAATAAAATCCCATCTGTAGACTCTGCAGCAGTGCAAGTGTGTGAATCAGGAGCTGTGGAGGGTGAGTGAGACTGGTCAGTTGGTTCTTCAGAATTAAAACACTTGAATAACATTTCAGATGGTCTGAGTGATCTTTTTCATTGATGCCCAGAACACTTGTTTGTATTGCATTGTGTTTGAGGGCACAGGAATAGGATTTGCTTGTTGTGTTTCTTCCCTTCTGCATAATTGATGGTGTTTTTCTTCAAGAACTGTAAGAGAATCTGGAGAAGAAATCTCATTATTTGACCTATTCCTGGCACTTTTTAAAAAGGGGAGGTTTTATTGTAGCTCTCCTTGCACTGCTGGTAGAACTGAGTGAAGAGAGTTGTTGCAGCCAAGTCTCAATCTACAAACAGCTTTGAACTTGCAGGAAGCTGTCCTCGCTGAGGTGATACCTTTACAGCTGTTCCCACAGCCTGCATGGCCCAGCTGAAAGGGTTTTTTTGTATTTGAGGATTATAAGCTAGAAACCCAAAAGTTGCTCTTTTTTGATGCAGAGCAGCTTCAGAAGCTTAAGTTGGGTGAGCTCTGAAATTTTAGCAGATGGGTCTAATTGTGAGTGGGACAATGAAACAAAGAGCAGATGAAAAAATACTGCACCTGATGTTTGTTTTGGGAAGGTTGATAGTTAAATCTTTAGGACTACTGACCATACTAAGCTTAGAATGGTTTGATCTAGCAATACTTTCTCCCTGAGAAGACATCAAATAGAAATATTTGAAGTTCCTCAGGCTTAGCAGCAGTTGTGCACCCTAAAGTCCCACTACAATTCTGACTAGCATGGAAATGATCTTGAGTAGTACTGCTCCAGCAAGGTGATGGTTTGAAATGTGTTCTCTGGCAGACTGGGGCTTCTGTTTGGTTGTTTTCTGTGTGGTTTGGGGGCAGGAGGTGGTGGCAGTGATGGTGTTTGGCTGGCTTTGCTGTTCTGCAAGCATATACAATTTCTTTAGTTGTATTAGAACCACAAGACTCAGCTGGGTGCTTACTTTGTCTAGCAGTGCTACAGCCCTGTCTCCTCATTTGAATTCCCACAGAAGGCAGCAGCATTTTTAGACTGCTCTCATCTCAAGCTTAAATTGTTCTCTAGATGCAGTTTGTGTGTTTGTTTTTCCATACTTGATGCACAAGGTTTCAATACAATAGCTCCTGTGTGCTCAGGGCATGCCTTCCAATCTGTCAGTGCTTGGAGTAACTTTGTCTGTCTCTACAGGTCTGGCTGATGGCAAACACTGCACTTTCCCACATCTGCCTGGTAAAAACTTTGTGTACAACGCAGCAGAAGACAGGCTAGAGCTGTGTGTGGATGCTGCTGGGCACTTCCCCATCGGCCCTGATGTCGAAGAGTTGGTTAAAAAGGCCTTAAGTCAAGTGAGAGCAGAAGCTGCTTCGAGAAGCAGGGAAGCAAGTCCCTCACATGGAATGCTGAAGCTGGGCAGTGGGGGAGTGGTGAAAAAGAAATCTGAGCAACTGCACAACATAACTGCATTTCAGGGGAAGGGCCATTCCCTTGGGACTGCCTCCAGTAGCCAACAGCACGATCCGAGAGCCAGGGAAACACCACTTCTGCGAAAGCATAGCACAGAGACGGACTTCAGTCCTGCTAAAGTGGAGCCTTCTGCATTCACAGCTGCTGCTGCTAGCAGTGAGCTGATCCGCATGGCGCCGGGGTCGTGACCATGAGGGACAGCAGGCAGCTCGACCCCACTCTGGTTGAGGCGCAGAGGAAAAAGCTGCAGGAGATGGTCTCCTCTATTCAGGCTTCGATGGACAGACATCTGCGGGATCAGAATGCAGAGCAGTCAGCATCAGCTGAGCTCTCCCAACGGAAAGCAGAGGCAGTGAGTTCAGCTGCTAAAACTGGGAGCTTCCAGGCTGCCCCTCTGCCGGGCGGCCCCCAGCACTTGAACAGCGCCGCCGCCGAGGGCAGCGTGGTGAATTCTGTGGGGACAACATTCCGTGCAAGGGCTAAAGCACAAAAGGGAAGTTCTGTTGAGGAGCTTGAGGAGATGGAGAGTCAAGATGCAGGAATCACCAATGCAACTGAGCCAATGGATCACTCTTGATAGGTTAGAATCTCATAAGGGTAGAAGAAATTCCAGTTCCACTGTCATGTTTCTTGGCTGGGCCACACAAAGTGATTAGTTATTCAATCTTGTATGTATGTCAAAGATTATATCATCTTATCCAGTGCATGATAAGCGTGTGATTGGCAATAGCTTTCAATATTCCCATACTGCTGCCCAGGCTGGCTCTGTTACCTGTCAATTAGTCATTAGGAGATGCACTGAGATGAATATCTGCTGTACATGTGGGTTCTTGATAACTCTTTGTCATTTTTAATTCCTTAAAGGTCTTTAAAGTTTAAGCCCATGGGAGGTGCTTACCATGCTAGTTTGAGGTTACTGGAAAGGCTAGAATGGGCAAAGCTAGAAATGTGACAAAGCTAATCCTGTCCCAGGTGCATAACTCTACTCAAAAATACACTGTAAACACAAGTTGTGCTTAAACTGAGCTGCTAAATTTGATCCTGCAGCAAATATTTTAGTGACGACGTGCTGGCACTTCCAAATTCAACCCTCTTCCATTCACACAGCTGTGTATGCTCAGCAGAGACCTCGGAGTAAGTGTAACTTCAGTCAGCTCTCTCACTTCTGCATATTGCCAGTTAGAGCAAGTTAGAAAAAAGGCTCCTTAGTGTCTGGTGAAGATAAAGCTGGGGTGGTGTGGTTATGGCTGAGCCAACACAACCATTTTGGTGCTCTGTCAATAAGTGATAGCATGTTTTATTTCCTCCCAAACACCGAGCTGCTCAGATGCTGTACAGCTTTTAGCACAGCTCCAGGAGAGAAGTTGGCAGTCGCAGGGAACAACAAATACTCAGTGGCAAATCCACTTCTTTTCAGCCTTTGATTGCTAGCATTGGTCAGTAATGGCAAAATGAAATAACAGCTGTCCTCTTCAGAGCAAATTAACAATTTATTGGAAGGAAATGACTCTCTAATCTACATTCTGCTAAAGTGTTCAGTGATAATTGAGCTTTTGGAAGCTGTTTGCTCCATGGAAACAAGGAATAGATGCTGTCTGGAAAGCCTGCCCTCCTCTATTAGCCTCGCTTCAGTCTGTGCTGCAGATCTCCCTGCACCACTGATAGTGTAGCTGACCTCCGCCTCAGCCCTGCGGTGCCAGGCATTAAGAAGCAGCCTTGGTGCTTGCTCCCTGAGGTTGGAATGTGTATCTGACACTGCACTTTGCTTCCTGTCTTCAGAGTCACATTTAAATGCACTACTGTTGCTTCCTCTAATGGTAAAATAACATTGAATGGGTGAAAGATGTTAATCCAGCTCCCAAGGACTGAACAGCATTTCAGTACTGAAGTCTGTGTGCACACATGGGTTTCTACCAGTTCACAGATGTTGTTTGTGTTGTCTACGTTTGTACTCAGAAAAGCCTCCTCAGTTTTTGCATTTCTGATCACTTAAACAGCTCTAAGGATTAGTAGGATGAAATGTCCCATGAGGGAGGATTGATTTTTGTATGGAAAGACGAACTGAAGCAAGTCACTTACAGATTAGCCCCTGTTCTGTCAAAGTAAGTTCAGATGCCTCTGTTGGCTCATATGTAGAGGGAATAAGTAGTTTCTGATTTAGTACACTACTTCTCACTAAAACGTAAGAATCGCCTTCACACAAACACATGGGAAATGCTAGGATCTCAACCTGCAAATTGGCAATTTGGAAGCTTGGAATGATGAAGTAATTTGGCTCACCAGAACTGACCTTGCTGATGCACTGATTAACTGGCAGGACTTGTTGAATGGGAAACAGGATGCACAGGCAGCAGCTGGCTGCCTGCCATGACTTCTGAAAACATTCTGTCTCCCCTGAATCAATCTCCTGTCTGAAGGCTGCTTGGGTATGGAGACTGTGGAGTAGGGGCTTATGCCCGGTCACAGGATGAGGCTGTGGCCTGTTTCTGGGAGAGAGTTTAAGTCAGGAGAGGCTGAGGGGGAGGAATCTCCTGGTCTCTTGTGTTTTAGACAAGGTTACTACCACCTAGATATTTTTAAGCTTTTTAAGATGTTAAAAAGTCTTCCTTGGCTGAAAACAACCCAGTAGTGTACATGAGAGAGATATGAGTTTGAAATGAATTGAAATACTCATTGCACATCCTTATTTCATGCCTTTCTGGTAAGACTACAGAAGTCTGTGTGCCTTTTACTGTGTCAAGAGGAAGGCTTGGTTTGATTTTGACACACTTCCCATTTCAGCAGTAATTTGACATTTTCCTTCATACCTAAATAGAAAGAGACAGAGATAATTGCTCTGTTTGACTCAAGCTTTCCTTCATCTCAATCCACTTCAGTCACATAGATCAGAACTCTCCAGTTCCTAAAACAAAATGGTCTCAGAAAGGAATGGCAAAGTGGTGTTAAACTCACAAGATCGTCTGGTGTAAAGCAGGGTTGTGCTTCTTGCTTTGCAGTGTTCCTATTTGACCTGCCTTTCTCTTGCATTTCAGTGTCAGTGCTTTTGAGGAAGATGGCTTTTGATACCTTCATGTGAAATTAAAGCTCTCCCCATGCTGGGGAGATGTGTGGCTGTACAGGAGAAGTGAAATAAAGAACACTGAGGTGGAAGTTTGAACAGCTTTTTCATTTGGTGGCTAGCAGGGGTTCAGGTGCAAGTTGAGGCAAATCCATGTGGTGGTTGGGCTTCCCTGCTTGAGCCAGAAACATGATGGAGAGGCACAAGGGCAGGGGAGAGGTTGAGTTCTGGTGGATGTGAAGCTGTGTCAGACATTTCCAATGTTGTGGAGTGCCCCTTTCTCAAAAACACCTTCAGCTTCTTGCTACTGACTGGGCAGAGGCTTTGGCTGTGAATTTTTGTTGAGTATCTGCCTTGCCTATCTTGTCTAGGGGCCAACCACCTTCTCTGCAGGGTCTCATAGCAAAGATGACTTGAAATACCGGGAAATCCTAAACTTTGCTATAGCTTAGTGTGTATGACCTAAAAGAAAGGTGATCACTGAAATTACAGGCCCAGCACACAAGCAAAAGGAGAATCAACTAGATTGCTGATGAGCATATGGGAAACCTGAGGAGAAGAGAGCAGTTTTCCAGGCATGTGTGGGGTTTTTCCTGCTTCAAGTGGCTGCCTGTGTAGTAAGGTTGACTTTGATACTGCTGTTTGTTTGTAAATGGTTTGCATTTCAGTGAGGGGAAATAAATGGCAGCTTTTCAGATGGAAACATAAATATATTTGGACTGCCTTCAGTGCTGTAGTCACAGCCCAGTGGTGCAGCTTGTTGGGTTTGCGAGTCCCATGAGCTACACATGAACAGTGAGTGACAGCCCTGTACAGCAGGCGTGATGCGAGACTTAACTTACCATCTTTCCAAAAGCCTCATGTCTTGTTGCTGTCACAAGGGTAGCAGAGTTGCTGGCTGCATTTCCAAGGTGTTGGGGATGCAAGGTACTGAAGCGCCCGGTGCGGGAGAGGGGCGTTCGATCTGGAATGCATCAGAAAGGAAGCATCTCAGAGGGTGCTGCTGGGATCTCCATGTTCCCATGCTCGAACAGCAGGCTGGGTGTGCTTTTGTAAGAGGATAACAATCTGAAGCTGATCTTTCTGTTAAGAAAACCACCACAGCAGTGAGGGGTTTCTCTCTTTCGCTTGGGGATATCAGTTTAGTATCTTAAACCAGAAGTCGCTTAAGGCCTTTAGGATGCAGGATTCCCTCTGAGCCCTCTGCCTGTGGTTGAGCAATAAAAGGTTGGAAGCAGAGTGGTATTTCCAGAATAATTTTACGTTTCCTGAGGATTATTGCCAAGAAAAGAGTGCACTTTTAGGAGGGAATGCTATTTAAAATGTATAAATAAGAGTTCAAATAGTGTATATATTTAGAAAACATCCTTTTTAAACAGTAAGTGCTTCACATGTTGGATTCAAAAGCAGTTAGCATAGAAACTATTCCCATCCTCACAGTACTGGCTGTTACCCAGCACAGTTTGGTTTGGTTGATTTGTGATTGCTGTACTAATGACATTGGATTTATTTTTTTTTATCTGTAATGTAACAATAGTGTATTATAGCAGTATATAGTGTACTATACTACACTTCACTGTACAGGATTTGGAATTTTCTTTGATTGCTATATTAAAACTATATAAGTTAAAACATCTGCTTTGGTCTTCTGAGGTGCAGTTTTTTTCTCTGGCCCTTTTAGGCTTTAGCCTCTTTGACTACCACTGAGTTGGCTGCCAAAGGAGTGAGTTGCCATGATACAGATGTCTGCATTCTACATCCTAGCTGCATACATGAACACTGCTACAGAAGAGAATGAATTGGGATGAATCTTAGAGAAGTAAACTCTGCCATCATCCATTTTGCTTTAGTTACATTTCTGTTTAAAATAAACTTCCTTTTTTTTAATCAAAGAAAAACTCTTGATGGAAAAGTGTTTTGGACCTCTCACCTGTTCTGAATATTTCATTAAATGCATGGAACCACTACATTTAATTGATTTTGGTCTCAAATATATAAAGCCTTGCTTCAAAAGCCTGAGACATGAATCTTTTTCCCAAGTTCTCCTAAGAAGGTGTAGCAAAGCAGGGGCCAGGTCACAGATGACACTTAAGGTATCTTGGATTTGGCTTTGAACCATTGGTCCAATGGATTTCCAAGTGATGCTGTTCATCACTTTGCTTTGAAGAAGCAGGCTTTGGAAAAATTGGCAGTGCTCAAAGATGAACAGATTGACAGCTACTGAAATTATCTCTCTGCTTTTTCCACCAGCTACATCTGGTACTTTGTGTCAAGAATTGGCTGTAATCATAACTTCTGTGCCTAAAAAGGAGCCATAAAACCCTTCTGCAAAACTCTGGGTTACTTCTTCCTGTATTTATGGAAGGCACATAAGATGCTTTTCTCCCTAGAATCAGGGTGAGGGTGAACCCTGGATGTTCCTGTGTTGTGAGTTGTGGAAACTGCTACAAGGAAGGTGTTAACAAGAGTTAGTTCAAACACTTACTGACACTGGCTGAATGTGAACCTGTGTGTGCCCAGGTGGCCAAGAAAGCCACCATCACCCTGGCTTGGATCAGCAATGATGTGGCCAGCAGGACCAGGGCAGTGATTGTCCCATACTACTGGGTCCTCTGGGCAGTGGTGAGGCCACACTTCAGATACTGGGTTCAGTTTTGGGCCCCTCACTCCAGGAATGGCATTGAGGTGCTGGAACTGGTCCTAAGAATAGCAATGAACAACTGATTTGAAAGGGTTTACTTCATTTTTAAGTACTTAAATTGATGTTGATTGGGTGATCCTGGGCATTAATTAATATCATCAAGCATTTATTAATATCACATTGGGCTTCAGTGTAAACACAGTCTCTGTGGCAGTGACTTGCAAACACTTTAAGAGGCTTCAGCAAAGACTTGCTCTCTGTTCTGCTAATGAAGGGCATTGATTTGATTGATTTGATTGCCCATTGGAATCGGCTACCCGTGGAGGTGGTGGAGTCACCTTCACAGGAGGTGTTCAGGAGAAGACTTGATGGGGTGCTTGGCTGTATGGTCTAGTTGTTGGGTGGGTTGGATTGTTTGATGGGTTGGACGCGATGATCTTGAAGGTCTCTTCCAACCTGGTGTATTGTATTGTATTGTATTGTATTGATGATGCTGAGATAGCTGCACAGACTTGTGTTCGGACTTTATCCACCTCTTTTTTTTTTTAATGACCTCCTAATTTTGTTTTTTTTGCTGGAAATAATGCTCCTAGTGACTTGTCTCGCTGGTAGCAAATCTAATTTCACCTCGAAAGTGATCCTGGAGATCTGGACTGGGTCTGTGCTGTTTGGAAACTTGTATTTAATAAGTAAAAAATTGAAGATGGAAGGAAGTGACCAGAAGCTGGAAGGAGGTTTAGAAGGTGCTGTGGTTCTTATTAGGCGACACTCTATGGAGCCTGGCTGTGCAAAATGTCATTCCTCGGAAACCTTTAAGGCATGTTTCACACAACTTCTTTCAGAACAAGGTAACTTGATTTAAAGGCTATTCTGGCATCTCAGGATGTAAGTTTTTTCTTCAAAATGAAGCTTATTGTCCTCTGTTTATACTGCTGCTCTTAGAGACAGTAAGAGGCAACAGCTAAATGATTCAGTTTCACACAAATGAGACTGACAGACATGAAAATCTTGTTTGACTTTCTTTGAGATCCATATGTATAGGAGAGAAAGGACTATAGGAAGATTCCAAAGGGAGCAGAGGATTTGTGGGCATGCTCAGGAAAGAGAAGATGTGTAAGGATTTATCCACTATTCTAAAAATCACCCAGTACTGTAGGACAACCAGGCCTTGTGCTGTTCCACCTCCATGGTGATAAACTACCTTTAGAAGCTGCAGAGGCTTGGTCTAGATCTGGGGATTGCCCCAAGATCCACCTTTCTTTGTTCTGAGGAGCTGCCAAAAACACACTTTTGCATCCAGCAGGAGAGAAGGGCTGAGACCCCTGCATAAGCAGATGAGGAAAGGCTTAGGACTTGGGTTTCTCAGTGACAACGTCTGTCAGAGCTGTGCACTGACACCATTCCCTCACACTGTGCAACAGACAGTGTGAGCTCAGCATGACCTCAGCTGCTCCTCAAGCCAGTGACAGCTGAGGCTTGCCAGAAGCAGAGATACAGAGCTGAAATGCAATCTCCTCCCCAAGAACTGCAGTTATTCTACAGTAAGTAACTTGTTCTTCATATATGTGCCTGAGCAGATCCTAGTGTGGCTTCCTGGCAGGGCTGTATCCCTGCAGCTTCTCTATTATCTGAACTACATTAACTGCATTGATTTTCTTCAGTCCAAGGCTTGATAAAAAGGCCACCTCAGAATTCTTGGAGTAGTCTCCAGCCTCCTTGAGAAGCTGATACAGGCTGCTTTGGGGATGTGCAGGAGGTTAAAGCACTAGCATAAATTCAAAGCCCATCCACAAATACTCAACTATTTTGTTGTTGTTGTTTTTTTTTTTAATGGCCTTTAAGCCTTAGCTTTCCACCCTCCCTGCACTGGTATGGATAATGTAGACTGGCAATACAGCAAAGCAAAGCTCATAAAATCATCAGGTGTATAGGATTCTTTGTCATGCTTAGGCATTACCTCTAATTGAGTTGGGCAGAGGTATTAGCACTTTCCCCCTCTCTGAAAGGCTTTATAAATAGAATCCAAGTCCACAGAGCACACTAACCCTTCTGGGTGAAGTGGTGTAAGGCTTAGCATCTCAGGAAAATGTTGTAAGCAGTATTGAGAGAGAATTCTAGCACAAGCAGATAATTTTCACCAGCCATGAAAGGAATATGGCCCTTCAGACACTGTGATAGTAAGTTTTTAAAAAGGAGGAGGGAGGAAAAGCCTCAGTCTGACTCTGAAGGCACACAGCAAGTTGCAATTGCTCTGAACTGCAGCTTTGCTGAACTGAGAGCAAATGACAAGCTGGGATCTTCAGCGCTGAGACATGCAGCAGATGCAGGTAATATGTGCTGCTCACATGCAGAACTATTTCAATCCAAAAGAATATCTGGTGAGTATCCTCCTGCTGTTCATCAGGAATTTCTCCAAACACAAGGAGGAAACTCCATCCACACGGGGCTGATGTAAGCAGTATCACCTTGGGTGCTGTGACATTGAAGCTAGACCAAGTCAAGGAGCTGGCCTGAAGATTTGATGGATGCATGTGGTTTTGACTGACATACTTGGTGTTTCTTGCAGCATTATAGTTAGCAGAGAAACTGGTGATAAGGCATTGAAGACTACTAAAAGGAAATCGTCTGGTAAACCCCTTGTAAACTCAGGTCTCTGAAGACAGAAGTTGTTAGACCTCTGGTTTGGTTTTATGAAGCCAGTAGAAGCTGAGAGGAGATGAAGGGGGAAGGAGGGATGCAGCTCCATCCTTCACAATAAATTCTGAACATCAGACCTTGTCCTACAGGACAGTAATACACCCAGGAGGAAAGAAGAAAACCAGGGAGGTACTCCAAGGAGGATGTTTACCAGATGCTGTACCTGCATCTTTAGGTTATTTTTTTTTTAATTATTATTTTTTAACAACAGGACCACCACTGCTCATTATTGCAGTACTTTGACTCAGCTACTGCTTTCAGTAACTATTTCCTACCAATCAAGAACCTATTACTGTGGGAAGATATGAGAAAGTGCTTATTAAAATACATTAAAAAAAATATTTCAGACTCCTTTAACTTTGAATGACACATAAATGAGCGCTAAAAGGTGAGATTTCATACCGTGTGAAGCTGACAGCACCTGTCTCAGGGCGGTTTTTATTCCACATTCCGTTTGATCACTGCTTTTGTAGCTCAAAGCCTTCTGTCAGAGCTCTGATGTTGCTGTCTCTGGGCACTACAGGCGAATCGCAGGGAACTCAGGCAGGCGCTGAGCGCCCAGCAGCAAGTGGCAGGCACAAATAAACTCGGACGTAAACCAAACCCCCATCGAGTGTGGGCTTTTTTCTGGGAGAGACGCAACACCGCGACTTTGCAGGTCTGAGTCAGGTAAATCCGGCGTTTCGCGGCTGCGCTTCCCCTGCTGCCGTGACAGGGCCTGAGCTCCCCCGCCACGACCTGAGCTTCCCTGTGCCTGCGCAGAGGGCGCTGTGGGCCTGGCTTTCCCGCCCTGCCCTCCGCTCGCTCCCCGCTGCCCAGGGGCCGGCGGGAAGCGGCCGGTACCTATAGAGCCGTGTCCGTGGGAAGGTGTGTGCCCACGGACGTGTTCGCGTGGGACACAGTGTGGTGTTCGCGGTGCCTTTTTTTTTTTTTTCTCTCTAACTGGGCAGTTGGTATACCAGGCACACTATAAAGTGGGATGATGGGGTGGGAGGAGACTCATTTCTTGCTTTCCAAGCACGGGAATCAGCGTTTCCGAGAGGGAAGGAAAGGGTGAAACGAGGGGGGGGTTGTCTTCGCACCCCGGGGCAGTGTGAGGCACTGAAGGAACTGTGCTCAAGGACACCCTGACTGTAAGAACCCTTCTGCTGTCACCTCGGGCCACTTGCGGTTCCAGTTCTCGGTTTTAAAACAAGGGAGCTTTAGGGAGCTCCTGCTGCTCCCGGGAAAGGGACCGAGACTCATCACATCATAAACCATCCTCCGTGAGGGGCTTGTTAGACCACACTATCTACTGTGGAATAGAACCACCCGTCAGCTCCCTTCGATAGCTCAGCTGGTAGAGCGGAGGACTGTAGAGGTGCCACTCGCGGGAATCCTTAGGTCGCTGGTTCGATTCCGGCTCGAAGGAGAAGCATAACTTTTTGTCGCGCGGGGCGCTGCCGGTTTTTTTTTTACCGTCGGGGAGCCTCCCGCCACCCTGCCCGTTACCTCTACCGTTATCGCCCCGCGAGTGCCCGTTACGGGGCAGGGGCGGCGGCGGTGCGGGCGTGAGGCGGCGACGAGCCCGCGCAGCGGGAGGACTCGCTCCCCCGTCATGCCCCGGCCCCGCCCGGCCGCGCGGCCCCGCCCCGGCCCGGCCCGGCCCGCGTGCGGCGGCCGCAGCCAATGGGGCGCCAGTCCGCCTGCGCAGATTCAAACGGTGGCTCGGGAAGGAGGCTGGGCGCGAGATTCGGCGGCACCGACCGAGCCCGCCGGTGGCGGCGGAGCCGCGGCGGCAGCGGGGGACGGGAAGCGTTCGTCCGGATAGGACAACAGCCCTGGGTGGAAAGGTGCTGCTGGAGCCCGCAGCAGCTCTGACAGGAGCGGGGCGAGGAAGGGGCTGCTGCGCGCTTCGTCCTTGCGGGCAGGGGCCAGGCCGAGCCATGTCTGAAGCGCCGGGGGCCGGGCCGGGTCGGGGCTGAGGGAGGCTGCCGGTGCGTTGTGCATAACGCGGGGAACAGGGAGTTGTCAAAGGAGTCCTGCTCGCCAGAAGCCTTCCTGAGCCGTCAGTGCCCGCTCTCCGTCCCCTGCCCTGCGCCTCCGCCCGACTGTGAGCGAGGGCGCCCGGGCGGGGGCTCGGGGGCTCCGCGCTGCGCCCCGCTGCCGTGCCGGTCCCCTCTATGGTGCGCCCCGAGGATGGCCAAGAGACCGTGCAGGTGAGTGGCCCCGGCCCGAGGCTCTCCGAGCCTTCTACCCGCCACCCCCTTCCCGGGCAGCCGCTGCCTCCCGCGCCCAGGTGCCCCCCGCGCTCTGGGATCCCTGCCAGGTGCCGCCCCGCCCCGTCTCTCACCCCCCCGCCGAGCCGTGCTGGCTCTCGGCCTCCCCGGGTGTCACTGCCCGCCGCCCGCCTTCCAGCCCTCCCTCTGCCCGCTGCGTCCTCCCTCGGCCAGCTCCCGCGCAGGTACCTGCCCCCCCTTGCCCTGCCGTCACCAGCGCTGCGGGCTCAGCCTCGCCTCTGGCTGCTCGCACTCCTGTGCTTACCCCCAGACCATCGTTGTCTCTTACCTGGGCATCTCCTCCTCAGCTTTGCCTCGCTGTGCTCACTCAGCCTGTCAGTGACCACTGCGTAGCTTTTCCTGCTGGTTGCTTTCCTCCTCCTGGAGCACTATTTTTGCTTTTCTCCACCCCGAGTGCCGTTGGCTCAGCCTTGTTGGGGCTTTCAGTCAACGTTCAGGCCTGCCGATTCTTCCAATATCTTAAACACACCTACTGCTTCTAATTTGGTGTATTCTTGGGCTGAAGATGTGATAATCTAGCTTGAAACACTCCTGAGAGAATGTTTTCTTTGAGCTTCAGCAGAAGCCCCAGATTTTGGATACCTCTTTTATTCTATTGATGTGAAAATGGGTATGTCATTGTATTCAGCAGGTGGGCCATGCAGAACTGGTTTATTGCTGTAGTTATTCTTGTCCTAGATAGAAAGTGACAAAGAAATGTAAAAGCAGGAGTAGGATTGAGAAAGGAAAAGGTACTCAGTGAGTAATGTTAATGAGTGAGTTACCTGTGGTATCTGGGGTTTACTGGCTGCATACTTCTCATGGAATTTGGGATGGTTTCAAATGTACAGATAGTAAAACTGTTTCTGCGTTTTCCTCATCTGGGAAAAGTGTTCATAGACCTCTTTATTTGCAAAGCTGCAGCTAGAGACAGCAATGCTTTTGGGTTTCTGGTTGTGCAAGGAGCAAAGATTCAGTCAGGGGCTTTGCTTGCAGAGACTAGCTGCTGGAGCTCTCTGCACTTGGCTATCTGCAAGAATCAGCTCAGAGAGAGAACATCTCTTGTTACTCCTAGGCTGCGTGTTGTAGTTTAAGAGGTTTTCATCTGTGGTGCTACGAACCATAGTTTCATCTTTGCAAAGCTTTAGCTTGTAGCAGCTCTGGTGGTTATGGAGTGCTTTGATGTCATGATTGAAAGTACAACTGCTTGTGGAGAGCAGAGAACACTTTGGTGTGAGATCAGTAGCCCGGGAGGAATATTGTGGCAGCGTGTGGCGGTGGTGCCACCAAACCGTTGTCATTATGAGTTTAACTAAAGGTGACTTCAAGAGTATTAATCTTGGAGTGAGAAGAGAGGATAATTGCACTGAGTGGAATCAAGTTTAATTTTATCAAACTGCTCTTGGTTTTTGCATTTGGAAGCTTGATTTTTGTCCTTTAATGGTTCTTGACTCAGAACTGCAAAGGCAGCTAGCAGAGAGCTCAGGAAATACTTTATTGTTCCAGATTTCTTATTTAATGACATTTGGTGGCTGCATTCCACTTTGGAGCAGTATTTAACCCAGTTTCATAACTGCAAAAGAACTGGCAAATGAACCAGAACAACCCTGTGTGGTTGAACTGTTTTTTAAATCAAAACCTGAAATTGTTAGTCCCAGCCCTTCATGTATATTCAATTTATGATCTGGTGGTGTGCTAGTCTAAACAAGACTGAGCACTAAACAGCTGCTCCTGTGCAGGGAAGGTGCAGGAGAGGTCAGTGCCCTCTTTTAAAGTCATGTAGCTGAAGACTCTGTTCTTGGAGTCTTTTGCTGTGCAGTGGGTGAGGAGATTGTGTTGGTAAAGGGCTTAACCACAAGGCCACATTTTAGTTGTAAGTAAACTGTGTGGCTTGCTTGGTGTGGAATAGGTTTATAATAATAAGCTATGCACCTTGCAACAGCGAGATGCTGCTGAAGTGTGAGAACCTGTGGATAAAAGAGCCAGAAAGTGGGAGGGGGAAGAGAAAACTCTTAGTTACCTGTGAGTTTAAATCCTCTTTTCTTAAGTCCTAAGCCACTTAATGCAAAACTCCTCCAATTGTTGTGTTTGCAGCTTACTTTTTTGCACATACTGTGAAGACCTTGCTGCTGCTGAGCTTATGTTTGGTATTTCACTGGCTCCACGAAGTTTTAATACGTTTAAGAGTGACGAAGTACATCATGAAAAAGTACACTGTCTGAAGCTAAGGAGGGCACTTTCAGATGTGTGGTGGGGAGTAGAAGCAGTGTTAAATACATTGGGTCTGCAAGAGCTGGGTGCACACTGCCCTGTAGTTCTCAAGTAAGCAGTGCTCTTCTTGAGGGACCATATAGTAATGCTAGCCACAGAACATGTTCGTGGGAAATAACAAATCAACTTGTCTGGGAAATAGAGATCCACCATCTAATGCATTCCTAGGACACCAGCTCAGGTAAAGTCTGTTACTGGGATTAAGGATTTAATGTTTTTTAACCTTTGAAAAATTGAAGCCATTTTCAAGGCTAAGCAGAACTTACAAACGTAGTTTTGAATGTGGATTTGTGATGTATCGTGCTTTGGACTGATCATAGGATGGACGCAGATGGAGGCTGCAGTGCTGTCAGTTAAAGCAGAGTCCCTTTGTGTCTTTGCTGTGGCTCCTGCAGAGGAGCTGCTCGTCGCGCTGCTAGGCCTGGGTTTCCACATGTGTTTGAATTTATGCTGTCTGACATGAGTCACTGGCACACGAGTTTGGTATTTCCATGGAACGTCTCCCTGCGCTGCCTGTCGGCAGGGCTTTGTTTCTCCAGACTGTGGATTGTGCCTTTCTCCAGTAGATGGAGTGGGATCTACATGGAGTCACAGTTTACCTGCCTCTTGGCACTGGCAGAGTAGCTGCTGCTTGGAATATTTCTGCCTTCGCAGAACCACAGAATGGTGGGGGTTGGAAGGGACCTCTGGAGATTTGAGTTCAATCCCCCTACCAAGGCAGGTTCCCCTAGTTCATCTTCTAGTTGAGGATGTCCCTGCTTACTGCAGAGGGGGTTGTACTAGATGACCTAGGTCCCTTCCAACCCAAACCATTCCATGATTCTGTGGTTCACCTAGAGAAGGTCACACAGGAACACACCCAGGAGTTGTCTGATTTCTGTAACATTGAGGCAAGACTTTTATTCCAGGCAGGAACTGACAGTCTCAAGTTGATGCTAAATTATTTGGCACCCTTGTGTTTGAGTTATGGGGGTAGACCATGAATGTATTTTGCAGAGTAGCAAAACACCTTGTTTCATAAGCTCCTTTGTGTAAAGATCCTTAAATGTGTTACAACCCCATCCCCACCCTGATTTCAAATGGCAGCTTCTGCTTCAGTGTCTTGAGTGAAATGAATTATCAGTCCATATCTCAGTACTTGGCCTGGAGATGAAAATGAATCCTGTTCCTCTGACATGGTGCATAGAGGGCTGTGCTGGAGGCAGGTCTTCCCTTTATGCCAATTCCATATGCCATTTTAGAATGATATGTACAGGTTGAGGGTCAAAATGGTCCAAGCAGTTGAAAAATAAGTTGTTCAGAGTGATTTTGAACTGTTTCCACCTTCTTCACTCTTCTGTTGTACCCTGCAGCGAAGAAGATGAAAACCTTCAATATATGGATCATGACTATGAAGTACCACAACAAAAAGTGTTGAAGAAGATATGTAACAGGGTAAAATGGACACGTGATGAGGTACTGATTTCTGTTTGGCTTTAGTTTCCTTCCCGTGTGAAATACGTTCTTGTTCAGCAGCCTATGGCATAGCGTGGAACACTGGCTGAGGTTTTGTCTTAACAGGATGAAAGGCTGAAGAAGCTGGTGGAACAACATGGTACAGATGATTGGGCTTTCATTGCTAGTCATCTACAAGTGAGTTGAATCTGTTTCAGTAAATTCCCTTTGAAGTTTGAGTTCCTTTGGTCATATGTGTAGTTTGCAAGTGGGATGAAAAAGAAATCAGAAACACATTATAGTAAAAAAAATATTTTTAAAGGCTGCTTGTAAATTGGACCTGAGATCTAGCTCAGAACGTGGAGAACTTCATCAGCTCAGACAGGGGCTCAAGAGATGGTCTGAAATGACCAGAAATCATGGATGCCTTCTGTCCTCACTTGTGTTTATTTTCATTCTGGAATATATTCTGGGTTCCTGTTGGTTTTGTCACTTGAGGTGGTTAAATCTACAGCTGCACAGCTTGCTGCTGAAGTTGGGAGGGTGGCTTGCATCTGAGACTGCTTGAAAGCAGCAGGATCAGTTTCTTCAGCACTTTAGGAAAAGGGAGGTGGAATGTTGCTTGTTTTGGTGTGTGTTTATTAGTTTGTGTGTTTTTAGTGACAACTGCTTCCCTAACACGTAAATCTTCCCACCCAAACATACCGTCAGTTGCTACCAGTGGATCCTTAGTGGGTTTCTTGGAAGCTTTCTACTGACAATTAAAATTCCTTGTTCTGTTCCACTGGTCAGCTGGGAATGAGTAAAAGAGCTGCTGGTGCAAACATGAAATGACTCTTCAGCCGTGTGAGCAGCACTGGCCTCACAGACTGTTGATGAGGCTACAGAAAAGCACCATCTGTCCTGACAGAAAAAAAGCAATGTTTAATTAGTGTGTCTTAGCTAAACTTGATATGAACCTGTTTCCCTTACCACTAGTAAGGAGGTGAGAATATGTTCATCTGAGACCTAGAGAAAAGGTTATTCTTTTATCTGAAAGAAAAGGTGTTTCCTTTAGAAGTGTCTTTCCATGTGTAGGTTGTAGAACATGTCAGAAGCATCTCAGTCACAAAGCTCAGGGAAGGTGTGGAGTAATTCTGAGTTTGTCTTTAAAGAGCAAGTTCTGAATGTGATTATCAGGAACACTGAAGTGAGGAGAGCCGTGTGCAGGACTGGTTTTTCGGGAGAGAGTTTTTTATGAGCATGTGGAAGAAGAAATAAGGGAGAATTTAACTGTTAGAACAAATACCTGAATAAGTCTTTTAATGTGAAATATGCAAATAATTGTGGCTAGCCAATATTGGCAGGTTTGTGTATCTCAGATTTAACCTCCACACTGCTCCTCTCAAACTGTTTCAGAACCGCTCAGATTTTCAGTGCCAGCATCGATGGCAGAAGGTACTAAACCCAGAACTGATTAAAGGGCCCTGGACTAAAGAGGAGGATCAGAGGGTAATAAAAACTAATTGATTCTGTGCTCTTTTACTGGCATAAAATTGCTAAGAATGTCTACTTTTTCTTGGGTTTCATCCCCACAGATGATCTGTGATGCATCTTGTGACAGTTTGTTATCGTTTGCTGTGTGACAGTTCAGAACCATGTAGCTGCTTTTAAGTAGCTGAATGTCTGAAAGATAGAAAGGTTCAAGCATTTCATTTCCCCTTGCTCAGGCTGCTAGCTGAGCTGCTCTAGCTTACATCTCTTTACAGCATTACAGGTCTAAGGTCTCATTTATATCTTTTGCTCTTCAACCTTTCAATGTGTCTTTGATGTGGAAGATTTAAGTTGTGAAAGGATCACCTGCTTCCATCTGTGTTCCAGGTTATTGAATTAGTTCAGAAGTATGGTCCAAAGCGCTGGTCTCTGATTGCAAAACACCTGAAAGGAAGAATAGGCAAGCAGTGCAGAGAGAGATGGCATAACCATCTCAATCCTGAGGTAAAGAAGTCTTCATGGACAGAAGAGGAGGACAGAATAATCTATGAAGCTCACAAGCGTCTGGGAAACCGATGGGCTGAAATAGCAAAGCTGCTCCCTGGAAGGTGCTTTTCAACTCTGTGCTGCTGTCCTTAGAGATGTCTGTTTGAGAGTGACATTTTGATTAAGTCCATGAATCACAGGAAATCCTTTAGAGGCATGGGAAGGGAATGGATTGCATCTGAATGGAATTTGAGAGGGCAGATGAGTTTGTAAGGACACAGGCATTCCTCAATCACTAACCTACTTGCTGGAAATAAATCCAAGATGAGACTCAGCTAAGGATTGGATCCTAGACCTGGAAGATTTGTAAGGAGCCCAACCTAGTGGGATGAATAAGGGGAATACTTTTTGGAGTTGAGCTTGAATGGGGCTTAAAGCAATCTTTTTGGGCTGTGTACCTCTCTGCCAGGCTAGCAGTAACATCGCTAGTTTAAGACTGTAGTGCATTCATCCTCTGCTCTTGGCTTTAATGCTTGTCTGGAGTCCAAAGTGGTTTCTGCCTGCCTGTTGAACTGCAGGCTTTCCCTGTCCAAGGGCTTTGCTGCCATGCCTGCCTTCCCTTCATGAGATGAAGGGCACCTAGAGGCAGTGGGATCTTCCACAAGGCTGCACAGAAAGCTCAGAGCAGGCAATGCAGGCCGCTAGCTCTGTTTTAGAAGAGTTCTCTCCCCATGGCAAACGGCAGCCCCAGTGCCCTGACTGTGCTGTGGGACAGCAGGCTGATTGCCTAAGCTTCGTGGTCCAAAAATTTGTAGCAGAGGGTGAATGATGTAGTGACAGAGAACATGTAGTTGTCACAAGTGTCCAAGAAAACAGATTCTTACTCCTCATAATACCAGAACCAAGGCTTTCTCTTGCTACTCCTAATGTCCTGTGGACTGGCGGTTTAGCAGAAGGAAGTTTTGAAGTGTAGCTTTCCAGCAATGATGTCAAGACACTGCTGATAGCAGAGCTTCTAGTCCAAGCTGTTGGAGCTTTCTGGATCTGTGGCTTTGCATTAACCTACTGTTCAAACCCTGTAAGTGATGCCATCTCTGAAACTGAGATATGAAACCAGTCACTGTTGTGTGCTTGGATTTTAGGACCGATAACTCGATTAAAAATCACTGGAACTCGACGATGCGGAGAAAGGTGGAGCAGGAAGGGTATTTACAGGATGCTCTCAAGTCTGAAAGAGCCACTTCATCCACCCTTGAGCCCCAGCCCAGCCTGCCTATGGAAGACTTGCACACCCAGAGTCAATATTACATGCCTGTTCAGACACATGTAAGTTCAACAGCCAGAACAATTGGTGTTTCCCACTGTCAGCTAATTTGTTGGGCTTTGAATGAGAAACAGGTGTGAAAGAATGAAGATCTGTTGAGTACTTCTGTGGTATTATGGTAACTTAGGGTTTGTAAACAGTACTAAGTAGTTTATGATCAAGAAGCTAGAGAGAATTTTGTGGCCTCCTTTTCTTTAGGGTTTGTAAAATCCTTTCTGTCATTCTAGATTCCTGCGTATCAGTATGCCTCACCAGAAGGCAGCTGTCTAGAGCATGCTTCAGCTTCTTCCAACTTAGTTCAGGTAAATTGTTAACAAGCATTGTAAATGCAGAGACTGTTCTGTGTATTATGCTGCAAAATGAAGAGTTGAGAAGCTTGTGACTTCTGAATATCTTTAGCTCATTATCCTTCCTCTGAGCAGGCTTCATTGGTAGAACTAGGCAGGAATAAAGGAGCTGTCCTTCTTTACACCTCAGAAATACAATGGTTGTGCTCGTCTCTGACAGGACTATGGCTTAAAGCAGAGTCTACTGGTTAAATCTTTATGTCGAAGTAATGACCTGTTAGTTTTACCTAGATTCTAAAAGATTTTAAAGCAACATTTTACTAGTTTTAGTACATAATAAATATAACCCTGTTGAATTCAAACAGCTGTGACTTGCCCTTAGGGCTGTGGGGTTTTTGTCTTCAGTAGACTTTATTTGTTCTGACTGATGAACTTTTGTCAGCCAGTTGAAGATGCACATTTAGGATAAATACCTCCCAACTCTGGGAAGCACACCTACCAAGGTGCTGCTGCTGAAGCTAGAGCTGAGTGACTTTGACAGGCTGGGTTAGAAATGTGCTCAACTATTGGCTTGGGTACCCCTTCAGCACCAGGTAACTGCTGGGGTTGCTTTTCTTGTGAGTGACCACTGCACTACAGATAGGATACAGCTTGAGCAGCTCTGTTCCTGCTCCCTATCTGTTTCTGTTAAAAACCTAGCTGCTGGAATGTAGAATCTTTGCTTGGAGAGATGGCAGAGGTGGAAAAGAGTAATGACTTCTTCCTTTCTTCAGCAGTCATTTATTGATGATGACCCTGATAAAGAAAAGAAAATAAAGGAACTTGAACTGCTACTGATGTCAGCAGAGAATGAAATCAGAAGGAAACGAGCGTCCTCTGTAAGGCCTGTGAATGTCTGTAAATCTGTGTGTGTTTTGCTGACAGCAATCCTCAGCAATTTAGTAATAGATACTTGGGGAGGGGTTGTGATGTGTCTTCACCAAACCTGCTGGAAGCAAACCTGTGGCTGTTGGGTAGTAAAACCACAGTCTGTGTATTAGAATGGAGGTAAATTGGGTTTAGTGCAGTGAAAACAGGAGAAATGTGACCTACAGTTTAGCGCAGGGTTTTAACCCTCTTGAAGAGGCAGCACATTGGATCATAAGCCTGCCATTCAGATTTGTAGGTCAGCAGTGATCATCAGTTCAACAGAGAAAGGTGGAAAGTACATAGTTGATATTTTTATCAAACCTCTGTGTGAGTCTTTGCAAGACTTAGTACCCACATTGGGATATGACAAACAGTACACAGCTTTGCACTGCACCAAATTCACATCTGCTTCAGTGGGATGGGGGACACTTACAGCTGACAGTCACTTATTTCCTCAGGAGCAGAGAACTGTGGACACCCTTAGACACCCAACCAGCCACAGTGATCACCAATTTAGATTACAGGTGAACTTGTAGTTCTATGTGGAGCTATTCCTGGTGTTCTTTTGAAAGAGTGCAATGTTCTGCTCAGCTGGTGCAATCTGCTTTGACTCTAGACTTCCAGTTAAAGTCTGAGTGCTAAGTGTACCCAACTGGGATCACCATTGAGAAGTTAAAGTATCAGTGTAGAATCTGCATTTTAAAAGGCTCAAATCACTCAAGAAGTATTTTACACTGTAGAAGCAGTTTCTAATCTTAAAATGTACCTGTGTTTTGCAGTGCAGATGGCTTCACAATATACTGCCAGCATCAGAGATGGCTTCCAATACAGCCCATAATTATCTGAGTTATAAGCATGTGTAAGATATGGATGAAAGAAGTCTGTCTTAGTTTGAGATTGTTGAGTGTGTTAGTGTTACAAGCAGATAATTAGTGTTTGAAAAGGAAAAAACTAATAGTTATGCTGAGGCTTTCCTCTCAATTAATTTGTTTTTGGGTTTTCCCCTCCCCATGGTCCCATAATTGACTCTTTCAGCCTGTAAACTGAATAAGATGAACTTGTTTCTTCCTACTTTTTAGCAAGCTGCAAACTTGCCCTGTTGGTCTGGAAGCTTTGTCATGGAAGATTGTGTGTCTAACACACTCAGTAGCTTTGGGGAGCAAAACAGTGAGTTCTACAGCATGGAGGAGACCCATGGCACATCTGTTCAGCAGAATTCCCCCCTAAGTATCTGGCTGTGGAAGCAAATACAATGTTATCATCTCTCCAAACCATTCCAGACTTTGCAGAGACACTGGAGCTCATAGAGTCTGTAAGTCTGTGTGTGTTCTAAAGCAATGTTTGTTTGGGAATGGCCATTTACACAGTAGGTGTAAAATACTCCTGGAATTGCCTCCTGCTCTGTTTTTCTGTAGTTTCACCCACGTTGAGGCCTTTGTTTTGCTGCCTGTTTTAAAAGAATTGTGGTTTAAAATATTCACTGGTTTAGGATTATTAGGAGGGAAGATTTAGGCTGGAAATCAGGAAGACATTTTTTACAGTGAGGGCAGTGAGACACTGGAACAGGTTGCCCAGGGAGGTCATGGATGCCCTCTCCCTGGGTGTGTTGAAGGCCAGGTTGGACAGGGCTTTGAACAACCTGGTCTAGTGGGGGGTGTCCCTGCACAGGGCAGTGGGGGTCAAAACTGGTCCCTTCCAACCCAAACCGTTCTGACTGTATGGAAGATACAGGGAGAGTCGCTCAGTGTGTGGCTGTTAGCTCGGCCTGGGCTTTGGGAAATCACCTCAGATAAGCCTGCTAGCGCCTGAGAGGTTTGCATGTCACCCCACAGGATCCTGTGGCATGGAGTGATGTCACCAGCTTTGAGCTGTCCGAGGCTGTTGCATCTCCTGTCAAGCCAGCTCCAGTGAAGCTGATGCGGATCCAGCACAACGAGGGGGCTGCCGAGTGCCCCTACAGCGTCAGCGTGCTGCTGGATGGCAAGAAGCACGGCGCCGAGGAGGAAGCCAACTTCCCTTCCACCCCAAACCTGACCAAATTCAGCACTCCTCCAACTATCCTCAGAAAGAAGAGGAGGCTGCGTGTGGGGCAGTCAGCAGCGAGTGAGCTGAGCGATGGCCCGTGTGGTGATGCCATACACGTTGCACTAAAGCACACCCCCGTGAAAACACTACCGTTTTCTCCATCACAGGTCAGCCGCGCAGGAAGGCTGCGCTGGGTGGCTTGTACGTGGCAAGGGATCCCTTCCCTAGTCACACCTAGGGAAGGCACACCCTCCTGCCCTAAACAGATATGCCCAAACCTCTCTGCATGAGGGTAGATCTAGTGAAAGGCAAGAGTTAAATAACCTATTGCCTGTTTTCAGCACCGACTGGGGGCGGTGAGGGCTTGTGTCTCAGCTCGCACTTTCTCATGCAAATAATTGTTGACAGAGACCTATTGTCTCTGTGACCTAATTCAGCAGTAGGGATTTTAAGGAGAAACCCAAGATTTCAGTGATAAATATCACAAATCTTGGGTGTGTAAGGCGAGAATAATTTACTGGGCTTTGTCAGTAAAAATGAGATGTGTGTAGAAATTATTTCATTGCTCAGTAGAGTGCTGAAGTATTGTTCTTTTAAGGTTGCTTAGTTTTGCCTTTTTTCCCCTAGTTTTTCAACACTTGTTCTGGGAATGGCCAATTTAACCTTGAAAATCCTGCATTTACATCAACTCCGATCTGTGGGCAGAAGGTTCTTCTTACAACTCCTCTACACAAGGAAATGGCACCGAAAGATCAAAAGGAAAACGTGGGGTAGGATTATTAAATTACCCATCTGCTGGTGCTGCTCAGATAAACCCAGCTTTCCCTCAGCACTGAGAAATTAGTCTTCCTGCATGCATGTTGTGAAGGGGTTTTAAAACCCCTGGCACTTAAATGCTTGTGTACAAACAAACTGGTTTCCTGTTTTTCGCTTAACAAGAAGTGTGGCAATTGTTCCCGTTGTAAAACACTGAACAAAATCCAACTGAAGTTTAATGTACCTGGGGTGATCTTAAGACTTTCAGATTCCTGGTGGGGATGTTTCTTGTGCAGATTAGGGTATTTTACAATGTTTCTTTGATGCATTTTATTATGCTGCTGTTGATAAAATGCCTGTATGAATGCTTTTCTGTGCTTGAATAGTTTCAGAACTCCCACCATTAGAAGATCTCTCTTGGGTTCAACACCAAGGACACCAACTCCTTTTAAAAATGCTTTGGCTGCTCAGGAAAAGAAGTATGGTCCCCTCAAACTGACGGTATGTGGCTCCAAACCGAGCCAGACTTTGTGTGTTAGACTCGAGTGCAGCGTGGGGACCTTGTCCTTTGGAACAGTGGCCAGTACCTGGAATCATTTCATCCACATTAACCTTAAATGCATTCCTGAGTTAGCTTCAATTTGTGTAGCCTTGCTTAATTAACACTGTGCCTCTTACAGAGTGGGAACATTGTTGCCTGAGGCTGCAGTTTCAATACCTGAAGCGTTCTTAATTAACTTTAATTTTAATAGCATTCTGGTTTATTTCAAAGTGAAACCCGGGTTATCTACCAGCTGGCTAATCTAGCCAGAGCAAAAGGGGGACTGGCCTGGGTATTTTAAGCACCTTTCACATTTGACTTGAAAAACTACATTATCGGTGAACCCTCTGGGCTGTGGAAGAGCTGAGTTGTTTTCTGGTTTCAGTTCTACAGTGCTGGGACTGAAACTAGGTGTCTGCCACAGCATGCTAGTGTCCTGAGGAGATTGATATTTTTTTTTTGGTGAGATGATGTTTGGGAATGTTTTAGCCTTCCCAGGAGGTTACTTGAATGATGTCTACAATTCTCTTCATCCTAACCCCCAAATCTTAAACCAGCAATTTGTGACTCCTCTGATTCTTCTGGCTGTCACAGAGGACTTGTGAATGACTTTGGATCATGTTACTGTTTTGTTCCAGTCTACTTCAGTTTTTCCTCTCTTGCTAGCCTAGCTGAGGTATGTTAATGTGTAATAACTTTTGGAATTCAGCAGACATATGCTTTTCAAGTTCTGAAAAAATTCCAGCCAATATACATTGACTGCTCCCTCCCTGCAAACACAGAAGGTAGCTCAGACTCTGCCACGGGGCTTGGCACCATCTGTGTTACCCTATAGATTCACACTATGCAAATGGAGTGGTTTGGCATTCCTGTTTCTGTCCACTATTAACCTCCTGTTCAAAATCACATTTGGAGGGCTTAAGGGAATTCTCCTGTTGGTACACAAAGGAGCCATCTGTATGGCTTCTGTGAAATTCAGCACTGTACTTGGGACTATCAATGTCTCATTCAAAGATTGGTGCTGAGATGGATGTCAATTCCTTCCCAACAACAGCCAGGCTTTGACAGCCCAATTCTGAGTACATTTCTCTGTATGTAGATATGTTTAATATGCCTAAAATACTTGTATCCCTCTCGTCAGTGGATAACCATGGCTAATTCGTACTAACAAGTCGTTTGCATGTCATCATCTATGCATTTTTGGAGGAATTAGTGCATGTATACTTTTTTCCCCAACCTGACTAGAAATAATGTGGAGTAAAATGAATTTGAAAATCTGAAATGTTGATCTGCAGCTGTTAACCTCTTGCTGTGTCTTGCAAGATCTTTTCTGCTCTTCAGTAACTGAAGGTAGAACATGGTAAAAAAATTGAGCAACTAATAGACTGCCTGTGTTTTCTCCTTCAATCTTAATTAACTCAGTCACAACCACTTGCCTTCTTGGAGGAAGACATTAGGGAAGTTTTGAAAGAGGAAACTGGAACAGATATATTTCTCAAGGAGGAAGATGAGACTCTCTATAAAAGCTGCAAGCAGGAGGTAACACTGCAATAATTAATTTCAAACAGCAAATCACTGTTCTTAGAGAATGTTTTACTATCACTTTTTTTTTTTCCTCTGCAAAATGCTTCTTGCAGCACAACTCTTCTAAAAAAGTCAGAAAATCACTGGTCCTGGATCCGTGGGAGAAAGACGAGATTGGTGCCCAGCTCTTCACAGAAGAGAATAGTTTGGATGTACAGGTAAGTCCTGAATGACATCACTAGCAGCAATACAGAACTGAGTGTCTTTCATTCTGTCAGCTGAAATAAAGTGTTGGGCTGAAGCTAGATTCATAAAGCTAGAAAGTGAAAGTAGCCTTCAGTTGGAAATACAACTTCCACTGCTGAAGCTTAAATTGATGCCTGAATTCTTCCCCTCAACCTTCAGAGCAGGACTGCTGAAGTGCTGTGGATGCTTTGCAGAGCTGCTGCTAGAGCAAAGCTGTTTCCATCCTGGTTTCCTATCAGATTTAGTGTGTGTGGCATGCTGAAGCTCTCCCTCATACACCAGGAAGATGGCTTTTGCCCCTGTGTTGTGCATGCTTGGCAGGCATGTTCTGAAGTACCTGCTTGTACATTAGGCAGCTTGCTCTCCTCCTCACACAGCAATGAATGCTTTAAGAATTAGTAGGTGCACAGAAGATGAGGTTTGTGGGCTTCCTCTGGCTGAAGGAATTTGAACACTCCTGCCTCAGCAATGTCAATGAGCTCAGAGATGGGGCTGTTTGGTCTCTATTCTTTTAGTAAGTAGCCAAATATCTTCCAGTTGAGTGAGTGAACAAATTAATCTTCAGTCTTGTAGCTTGTAGGAAAACTTGATTCCAATCTAGTTCTTAAACACATAATACTGAAAGAGTAAATGTCTGACTCCTGATCAGGTATGAAGCTCCACTCAAGAAGGAGATAGTGGTGCTGGTATCATATTTTACTTCTTAAAGGAGTTCCTCCCCCCAGTACAGATCTTAACTTTTTCACTCTGGTCTCCTTGTGATTACTCTCACAAGGGCTGCACTGACAGTGAATGACAAGATGTCTTTAAAAATGTTCTGTAGTTGCCAGTTTCTCAAGACTTGCTCTTAACAAAAGCTAATCAGCTGTAGGGTGGTTTTGCATGAAGGAAGTTCTCTATGCAGTGATGCCTCCAGCACGCCAGCAGCCACTTGTGTTCCTGTGCTCAGGACTGACCAGGAATTCCAGTGCAGTCCAGACTGCTTCTTCAGATACTACTTGTTCCTTTTTTCTTTCAGATTCTTTCCTATGGTCTTTCTGATCTTATTTGCTCTGTTCACACTTGGCTTCTCTGATTGCAGCAGTTGAAGACATTATTATTGTTATTACATGCTAATTGTTATTCCTGTTCTCTCCCCTCTCAATTCTGTCACTAGTCAGAAAATGCATACACCACATCTTTATTAATGAAGCCATTGTTGGAAATACATGACAACAGATGTAACCTGACAGCAGAAACCCAGGAGACAAATGCAGCAAGCAAAGCAAATGCAGTCATTAAGAAACTGAATGCATGTGCTTCAAAAAATGTCAAAATGGAGAAGGCTCTTCAGGTCTGCATGGTTTTGTTAGCATGGTAGCAAAGAGATTTTTGGGGGAGTTCTGTCTTGTACTGATATCTAGAATTGTCCCATTCAGTGATCTAGTTTTGGTCAGTGTTGCCATGGTTCTTATTTCTTGTAAGCTGGTTGTTTGCCCATGAAGTGTTTATTCACAGCTAAGCTCTTCAAATACAGCCCTGAGGCTTCACTGAGTGGCCTCTAAGATTTAAGTGCAGGGGGAAGGCTTCAGGATAGGTTAAACCTACAAAGCAGGTTCAGGTACCCAAGCCTAGTGAAAACTTGACTTGGTGCAACCTTAATCTTTGTAGCACCCAAGTTTCTCATATCTGGGAGGTGCTCACTACAGAATAAGCCCAGTGGGATTCACTAAGCAGAGTTCATCCACAGGGCTGTTGGTAGTTGTTCTTGTAACGTGCCTCCTCTTGTGCCTCCATCTATTTTCCATACTGTTAAAACTGGAACCTAGTTTCTCCTCTGTGTGTGTGTCTTCAGGCTTAGGGAGAGATTCTCTTTGACCTGACTTGGGACCTGTTCCAGTTTGCCCATAGGGGGCTGATGTTAAAAGTTGGCTTTTTTCCTTCTCTGAATTAATTTAAAAGCTATTTCAAAAAAGAAAGAAGAAAACAGGGCACCTGGAACCTGATCTTCCCTGCCCACTTAATTGCTTTAGTGATGATGTGGGTTTAAGTAGTATTACTTTTGGATCCTTTCTTAAGAATGAACAAACTTCCTTTAATTGTGGTGTTCCAAAGCAAGCATTAACTGCTGGGAACTGCACCGGCATGAATACATCTCTCTGGCCCAGGACTGTGGGAATATACCCAAAGAGAAGATTGCTCAATGAACTTCCCCTTTCTGTATCAATTGTTGAACTGGTCTCATTTTCATTTGTGTTAGAGCTTAAAAGTGTAGCACAGATGCAGTGCTGGGGAGCTGGGTGGAGAGGGAGCTTGATCATGGGTTTCAGGTATTGTGCTTTAGAAGGAAATCCTCAGTAAAATATTGCTAGATGTTGATAGTCCATTACTGCTCTGAGAGTTGCTGAAGTATTTCAGTGAGCTAAAAGCATCTTTTCCTCCAAATTTTATCTTGAGCAGTCAAATTGTGACTGGGAAGCAGTTGTTTACGGCAAAACAGAAGACCAGCTGATCATGACTGAACAAGCAAGGAGATACCTGAGCACATACACAGCTACCAACAGCACCTCGAGGGCTCTCATACTGTGATGGTCACCACAGCTGCCAACCATCTCTTGCCATCAACACGGAGTTAAGTCTGTATGTGGAGACTGTCTGCCGAGGGAAACCTTGAAGCTGCCTTAAAGCTACCTTTCTTCTCACTGACAAAGAACGGACACCAAGCGCTTGTGTTGTCTACCAAGGGAGAGTACAAACAGTTCTGCAATGAATTTCTTCAATGTCATAAAAAGAAAACAACTCCCTAAAAGATAGGAAAGCGTGGTCAATATGTTGCAGTAGTGAGAACACACAGGGGTTAGGTCTGTCTTTTCATATTTATTCTCTTGCATTGCTTTTTCTCCTGTTAGTGCATTTCCAATATAGAGTAGGTTTATAGGTTGTTACTGGTTCCCAACTGAGCAACATACACAAGTGAATGTGCTTCTGCTTATGTAGCATTTTCCTAGTCTGTAAAGAAACACAGTGGAAAGGGAGGGTAAAGGAAGGATAGAGAAAGTTGCACTACTAATTTCTTTTGGTATGCTGCAAAACAATGAAATTAACTACAGTGTTAAATATATTTATTTGCAAATGGTACTAGAAGTAGGCAGAGGGGGGGTCAGTTAGGTTTTGGTGTAAAGCATCAGTATTTTTCTTCAGAGATCTCAGAGTGAGATGATTGTTGAATGTATTGTACAGTATGTAGGAGCAGGGGAAACTTTGTACATTGGAAAGGAGTCTGTTTTTATAATTTATTTTTCATTTTAAAGCTTAAATGTAGATATTTATACGTGTGCAGGTTGTCTAGAAGCCAACGTTGTTTCCTGTTAAAACAGCTAAAACGAACAAAAGGACAAGTGGAGAGTGTGGAACAGCAGAGGAATTGCAGTGGGGAAGTGTACAACTCCATACTGTACGTCACAGCTACACAGAGATTGCACTAGAACCCTCCAATCATGTCGCTCCCCAAAATAATCGCAAGGTATTAGACAGCAGCCGTTCCTGTACCTTGTTGAACTAGAGTTAGAAAGGAGTGGTGGGGTCCTGTCTGTGACCCGGGAGTACTTTGTCCTGCATAGGAACTAAAAGTGAATGCATTATAGAGAGATGTTATTTTTATTTAAAAAAAAAAAAAAAAAAAAAAAAAAAAAGGGAAAAAAAAAAAGAAAGAAACTTGGCACCTTGGATCTCCAAACAATTCTATCTGCACTTAAGTCTGACCATTATTTACTTAACTAAATGTTTGAAGAGCAAAGAGAGAACCTTCTATTATTTATGACGAGTCTTTGTCCTTATTTAAGGGTTTGCAGGTCACAACAGTTGCTTTAGTTGCCTATTTTAGGTATTTGCACTTATTTTATGTCTCATTTTTGTTCTTGAAGGACTGTTCCGGTTTGCTTTTTGTTGTAGAGGTGTTTTTTGTTCCCTAGTTTTGAGGGTGTGCTAGCAACAAATACTGACAGGTCCCTAGGATTGTACGCTGTAGGTGTAGCTATTTATAACTCAAACACTCTTCCTCTCCACTCCCGGGTGTGCTGCCGCCGAAGCGCGGCAGGGTCGGCTTGCTGCTAGGAGAGATGGAAAGAGCGAGCATCGTATGCACTGTATGTAACTTACACGTGGGTGTCAGGCTCTCTAGTTAACTGTAGGAGATCAACCAGTACTATGCAGGGTGTGGAAAGTATTCCTGTCGCTTGGAATATCAGAGATGGGTGAGAGTAGCTTCTTAACGGAGGATGAGGGAGGTGAGGGCTGGGTAAAGGGTTGCTTTTTAAACATCTCAAAGCTGACACACAAGCTGTATTTTTAGGAGCTTTTTGATATGGAATATTGGCCTGGCTATGATAGTAGTAGGCATAAGTGTTTTTAGCAGTTTTTGATTCACATCAAAATCTAAAGGGGTGGCAGGGGGGAACCCTGTAAAAGAAGGGATCAGAAGAGAGCCGTCGTGCCAGGGTTGTGCCTCCCCTCTGACGGTGGAGGCGAGTGGAATTCTCGGCAGCCTTAGGCTTAGGTATGGCTTTAACAGCCACATTTAAGGCTGGAGACAGCACTGAATTCAAGAGAAGTGGAGCAAGACCTTAAGAGAGAATGACTATCTAGGATCTGGAGGATTTCTTTCAGCAGAAGTGGTATCACCCACGCTGCCTATGCCAAGTTTAAGTATAGGTTTCTGATAAGTAGTAACAATTTGTGTTGGTATTGGTTGGATCGCTGTAGTTAACCCTGTTGCTTTAGCAGGAAGGTTTGGATCTTTCACATGTCAGGCATCTTTCCTTACTTTGTGGACGTTGTGTGCATTGGCATTTCTTTCAGTTTATAAGTAGATTTATTTGTACATGCAGCAGCCAGACTTGCATGACACCTAAATACATATTACTCAGTATTTTTGTTTTGAGGTTTGACATAAGGTGCAACAAATGCCTTGTTTATCTTAGTTTTTTGTTGTACAACAACCTTTTCATTTATGTAAGACTCTTACATACAATACAGACCATATTAATGTCAGAAATAAAGCATCTATGTACCAGGTTCCTCTTAAGTGCCTTTTCTTTGAGAACTTGATGCTCATTAGAGCCACGTGTGTGCATGTGAAGCTGCAAGAAACCCACCTGTTCTGACCTTGTCTGGGCAGAGACAGCAATGCTGGGGCAATCCGGCAGGATGGAGCCCACCTGTGTCTGCTTAACAGTTTCTGTTTGTCTCTCAGAGCCTTAACACAAATATTTACGTATAGGAGACAATCTGAGGGATGAAGAATGTTGCCAGTGTAAAGCTTTTTTTTTACCCTGCTTTCATTTGTGTGGTGAAAATGATGTGTTGTTATGAGTGCCTGGGTCTGGGCAGTTAATGCAAGTGAGAGCTGTGATTGATTGATTGATTTAATTCCCCACCTCACTAGTACTCACAAACTTGTATGAATCAGAGTTAGCATTAGACTTGGACCCTTACTTTGCTAGAAACATGGGGATTCAGCAGGTAATTATTGCCTTTCCCAGTTGTGTGTTAAAATGTGAGTGGCAAACAAATGGAGATAGCTGCTGGAGGAAAAAGGCAAAGAGGGACCAACACCAGCCAGCCCTGCAGAATTGTGTCAGCCAGCTTCAAGCTGTAGAGGCAAGTTGTGACTGATAACTGGGGCTTTGCTGGGGTTCTGGCTGTCATGGCCAGGCCACGGTATACAAACATCCTGCAGACCTGCCTGGGAAGGTTTCCATCTCTTGGGGCAAGCCAGGAGGGATGGCTGCAGAGCATCTGGCTGGCTGCTGCAGACTGAAATCAGGGTGAAGTATGAGTGTGTCACAGTGAAGTCTGTCATGCTTGTGACATTTTTCAATGTCAGCTTTGCTCAGTGGAAAAAAAAGTAGAGCAGGTGGACAGCTGGTAAGCCAAACCTAGGAGAAACTACAGCCCTAAGTTTAGTCATATGAAGAGTTTACTCATGGGACTGGTGGCTTGTGCTTGGAGTAAGTGGTCTTTAAGGCATTGACTGGTGAGAGAAAGCCCAGGTCCTAGCACTGTGACTCTGGTTTTACATGAGAACAACTGAAGGTTGCACCACACTGATGCCATATTGTGAGTGACTCCAGCTTCATGGAATAAGAGTTTGAACACTGGATTTTAACTGACTGTGGTTGCACCACACCTGTGAGCAAGGTCCAACACACCACAAAAATGCTGAATCTGGAATTGCTTATTGCAGATGGTTTTGTGACAAGCACTCAGATAAAGGTTCAGTGACTGGGTGGAAAATACCCCAATGTCTTCTAATGCTACACCTCATCTAATTTTCCCTTTCATAAGTTTCCTTGGCCTTGGATAAGCTGAAGCCTCACAGGCTTAAATACTTACTTTCATGGGGAGGCTGTGGATTGCTGTTTCTGTGCCAGCTGAGCCAAAAGCTTGGTCCCTGCTGAAGCTGCAGCACATTGGTCTGTGTAGCTTTCCCGGGAGACAGCCAGCTTATCCCTGGAGTGGGTTGGATTCATGCCCTGCAGCTGAAAGGAACAGTAAGATCCTTGTGGCTCTGCTAGCATGATGTGTTGGACAGACAGGTAAGCCTTGGACGGTTCTGCATGATTTTATAGAAAGAAATCTGAAGGCTCATCCCTACTCTAACCAATCTTTGGTGATGAGGAAACCTCAGCTGAGCAGCCTCTGTTTGCATCTGGAGTATGAGCCGTGCGATATGGCATTCCTCAGTCTCAGCTCGTGTCTGTGGTTTGGTCTTCATTTCAATTTCACTTTCTGCTCCATGCTGTGTGTTTGTGAGGTACAAAACTGCAAGGAGACCTCTCGTGGTGCCTGCTGTTGGTGTGGGTGACCCCAGTGGTGCGATTGCTATTGCCAGGGGAGTTCTGTCTACCTGCAGCTGCTTTTTACAGAAATTTGGGTTGTTTCTTTGGGTTTATTTTTAGAGTGCTCTGGTTTATTTACCTGGCTTCTGACTGTGTCAGCACACTCTGATTGTTAGGAGCGTTAATGGCTTTAGCAGAAGCAAGATGCCAGCAGGCTGTGCATTAGCTGGCAGTGGTGTACATCTCTGACTGTTTTGTGTCCTGCTTTAGGCTGGACATGAGGAATATTTCTTCGTGGAAAGGGTTGCCAGAGCCTGGCCCAGGCTGCCTAGGGCAGTGGTGGAGTCCCCATCCCTGGAGGGGTTTCAGAGCTGTGGAGATGTGGTGCTGAGGGGACGTGGTTGGGTGGTGACCTGGCAGTGCTGGGTTAAGGGTTGGACTCGATGATCTGAAAGGTCTTTTGCAACCAAATAGATTGTATTATTAGTCTGAGTCTATTCTGAAGTGCTTCAAAAGTTCTTTGCAGGGACTACACGGAAAAAACGACCTGTGGACGCGCATTAGATGGAGCAGTAAGGCTTGGGACAGCGACCAGCCAGGTAAACCAGAGCAGGGATGGCTGAGCTCAGGGCAGTGCCCGCGCATCCCACCAAGCCCCGAGTGTCTGTGCAGGTCGGTGCCAGCCGGGCCGTGCCCCAGCCGCGGGCTGAGCGTGAGCAGGAGGCGCAGGAGCCGGAGGTGATTTACAAGTGAATGCTGCCGGGCCGAGGGGCAGCGGCGCGGCTGCGGGGCTGTGTCACCAGAAGTAGGGCAGTTTGTGCCTCGTCCTGCGCTGGCAAACGGCCAGGCTTTGTGTGCTCCAGACAGCAGATGGGCAGCAATTATGAGTGTGACAAGCAGGTCATCTGGCAGCCACTCCGCGGACCTGCTGCCGCATAATTTTTGGCGGGAAGTGGGGAGCTCGTTCCGGCGTCCTCCTCCGCTCCCCTGCCCTTCCCTCCCCTCCCTTGCGTTTGTTTTCTTATTGTGAATCCAACTTCTGCTCCAGCGAGCTGGGGTGGCCGGGCATGGAGCATCCTGGGTTTGTGCTCCTTCTGTGCCCCGAACTGGCCGGCAGCAAGCGCTGGTGGCGCTGGGCTGTGCACGGCGTGTAGCCGGCAGCTACTGCGGCACCCGCACCTGGGCAGCTTCTCTAGGCAGCCCGGGGCGGGAGACCTGCAGCCCGGGAGAGGAGGGCGAGGGAGCCTGCAAGAATTCCTCCAGCAACAACCTGCTCACGGAGTCCCAGCAGGGTGGGGTTGGAAGGGACCTCTGGAGATCATCTAGTCCAACCTCCCCTGACAAAGCAGGGCGCCCACAGCAGCTTGACCAGGAGCACAATGCCCAGGGCTGGTTGGAAGCTCTCCAGAGAGACTCCACAACCTTTCTGGGCAGCCTGCTCCAGGGCTGCAGCAGCCTCACACCAAAGAACTTTCTCCTTCTGTTCAGATGGAACCTCCTGGGTTCCAGTTTGTGCCTATTGCCCCTTGTCCTGTCCCTGGGCACCACTGAGCAGAGTCTGGCCCCAGCCTCTTGTCTCTCATCCTTTAGCTCTTGCTGAACATTGCTCAGATCCCCTCTGGGGCTACTCTTCTCCAGGCTCTCAGCCTTTCCTCCTCACAGAGATGCTCCCTGCCCCTCAGCATCCTCACAGTCTCTGCTGAACTCTCTCCAGCAGTTCCTTGCCTCTCTTGAACTAGGGAGCCCAGACCCGGACCCAGTCCTCCAGCTGTGGCCTTATTAAGGCAGAGGAACCTCCCTCGACCTGCTGGCCACTCTCTCTTAATGTGTCTCAATAGAGCCCAAGGGAGCAGCAACCCCAGCACTCTTCAAGGCTTCCCCCTTCCTGTGGGGCCTGGTGGAGGGGTTGGACCTTTTGGCAGCTGAGGCCAAGATGAGACTTCATCAGTTTGTCCTTTGACAGCAGTCAGTGGCCTGTGAAAGGGGAGTTTTGCCAGCCTGGACAAATCAGCTTAGCTGCCTCCAGCTGAGTGTGACAATGGAGCCCCTGGGCCCGGAGCCTGTCGCTAATTGCTTTGGGCAAATGCGTCAAATGCGTCA
The DNA here is from genome assembly GCA_033816785.1 of Picus viridis. Taxonomy (NCBI): domain Eukaryota; kingdom Metazoa; phylum Chordata; class Aves; order Piciformes; family Picidae; genus Picus; species Picus viridis. Next base: position 3,934,747 of record CM066571.1, read on the forward strand.
CATCTTCTACTGCCTTTGTCCTGCCGGCTGCACAGAAAGGGCAAGGGTGGCCTGGGTGGCCTGGGGTCGAGTTTTCAGGGTGCAGCTGGGGATGACAAAGGTCGGAGCAGGTTCAGGGGCGCCCTTGGAGCTGGCCCTGCAGCAGAGCCCTGGGGCTGGCTGTGGTGCAGGCAATTCTCCTTGGTGACAAGCAGGTGACATCCAACTCCCCCTCAGCAGCAGCTCAATAGCAATCACAGATATAAATACCTGGGGGGAACGTGTGTGGAGTTTGTCCGTGCCTGAGGTGTGTTCTCCCGTGTATGTTGTGCATACAGTGAACAGCTCCCAGCAACGTGTCTGGGGACAGCTGCAGAGTTCAATCCCACCTCTGGAAATTGTGTTCTAAAGAGTTTGAGGTCCAGAGCTTCAGTTCAGCTCAGGACAGACATCAGTAGTTTTACAGCTGATGTTTCCTGCTGGTCAAGGTTTGCCCAGGGCTGTGTTTCCATCCCAGCATCACATTCCTTGCCCTTGGGGGAATGCTGGGGACATGTTCCTCTCATTTCCAGTTTACAGTGAACAGGTAGCAGCAACCATGAGTGTGGAGGCTCTGACTGTGGTGGAATGGGAGGAAAAGACAATATTAGATCAGTTAGCATCTCTAGAGCTAGGTGAGCAGGGCAAGTGCCAGCATCTCTGTGTGGCCAAGTGCTGCTGTCAGCAGGAGTGTGGATCTGCTTGGTCAAGAGATGTTGTAAAGTTTGAAGGTGAGTCAAAAGTTCAGGTGGTGCCTGGCGTTTGTCATTGCAGCCTGGTAACTGATTTTTCCCCTTAGATTTTGTTTATTCGGGAACTCTGAGAGGGCATCTGGAAGATGTGGGGTTTGTTTTTGTGGACCCTGTTTTCAGGCTGTGTTTGTTCCAGCTCGGGAGCAGCAACACCTCAGAGGAGCAGCTGGTTTTGCACTATCAGCTCCCAGCACAGCTGCACTGAGGGTTTGCTTCACCAAAAAGTGCCTTGTCAGGGGTTGGAGGGAAGGGTTGGGGCCCTTTGCATGTCTGTTCTGCTTTATGGTCCAGTGCACCCCTTCCCCAAAACAAGAGAGCCTCAAGCAAGCAGGGGTGTGCTGGCTCTGGCTGTTTCAGTGCTATGCAAAGGGTGATGGAGCAGTAGGGAAATGTGGTTCTGAAATCAACTGTTAGGGCAGGTGAGTGTGCAGGGTGCGAGGTGTGGTGGGGTGACCCCCCTGGGGTAGGGGCTCCCTGCTGGTGTTTGCACTGCTCTTCTGCCTTTGGGGCAGCTGGGGAGGGGTTGGCTGCTCCTTGGGGGTTATTAATTAAAATGAGGCTGTTCAAAATGTTGCCTTTTCTCTGCAGTGACTCCACTTGGATGGCTGAGGAGAGGGACATCATTCACACCTGCTTCCATTTCAGCCCAAACTGCCTGGCTTTTCTGGGCATTCATCTAACTTGCTTAACTCTCTAGCTGGTTTCAACTTCTAAAGGCTTTACTTCTAATGCTCTGTGTGCCTGTGCATTTAAATGATACTCCTGCCACTTAAAGAAGTTTTCAGTGCCAGCTGGGGTTGAGCTGCTCACTCACAAATAATCTGTGGAGTAAACACTTGAGATTTGAAAACCTTCTCCTAAGGTATTTACAGCTGTTGGGTATCTGCAGTGTTTGTGGAGCTCACACACAGGATTTCATCTGAGAAATTGGAGCGGTGGTCTTCTAGTTTGTTTGTGCAGGTCCTGATGCTGCAACTTTCCTGGATGGCTACGTTTCAGACCTGGAATTTGTCAATATTTCGGTCAAAAATATTCCTGTGGGAAGCGTGTGGTGTTCCCCCAGGCAGTGATGTGCCCATGAGCAGCTCTTCTGGCAGACCTGCTTGCTGCAGGGTCTGTGGAGTGAGTGTAAAAGGGGAAGGAAGGGGGTAAAGAGTAGCTGAGATTTTCTTTCATGCATCAGTAGGGATTTTTTCTCAATTTAGCAGCCCTGCCTTAAATTGACTACAGTTTATTTAAATGAGGTGGTATGCAAAGTAAGGATGGATATTTTAGTGAGTAGCTCTGTCACAAAGATGGCTTTGAAATGGTGAGAAGACATTAGAGCTCTTTTTGGGGAGATGAAGTATGAATTGCTGTCAGTGTGATGGGCTGGCATCACGAGGTCTACTTCAGCCAGGCTGGTGCCTCAGTCTTGGTTCCTGGGAGCCCAGCATCGAAAGATGACACAAAGCATCTCAAAATGCATCTTGGTTCTGCTCTTTTTTGTGTTTTCTGAACAAGACCTATTTTACTGATTTTATTGACTCAGCTACCACAACACAAGAAAGCTCCACAGCAGTTCCTGGAGTATAAAGAAAGTAAACATGCCTCTTGGAAGTCTCTCCTCCTCTTGTAGAACCAGGTTATAAATTAAATAAATAAGAAAGCAATAAATACACTTTTCAAGATACAGCAATTGCTAGGCAGAAACATGAATCATCTCCTCTTCACCTCCATCCTCATACTCCTTAAAGCTATTAATTAGCAACCCAAGCACTGCCATGCAACCTTCTCAACAGACAAAACTCTTCTGCCCTGGACTGTGTGGTAGGTGCTCTATGACTGGTGCTAGCTACAAGGGCAGGTCCCACAGATGCTCATGGTCTTAACTGCCCCAAATGCTGCCAGTGGACTTTCCCCAGGATGTGTCCATCTCTGTTTTTGCTTTGCAGAGGGAATGAGACCAAAAAAGTGATCTGGTGGTTACTATTCTCCCTGCTCATTGAGTGTGAGCATTGCTGGGCAAGAGGAGCCCCCCGACCTTATCAGGTTTACCTACACACAAAACCAGCACAAGCCTCTAAGGCTGCTGGGAGGAGGCCCAGGGTGCTTGGTGATAGCTGCAAAAGGCATTTCAGAAAAATCTTGGCCATGGCTGCAGCTTGGTTCCCCCACAACCCACCTGTTGCCTTGTAGCAAGACAAACCTCTTGGGAGGCTTCTGTTGTGATTCTGAGCTGCTTCAGACAGGACCTGTCAGGTGGGGGCCAGCACTGAGCTCAGACGTGAATCTAGAGGGGCTTTAAGTAGATTACAACAAAGGAGATGTATCATGTTCACCATCTTCCCTCAGCCAGCCTTTCTGCCACTGCTCTGAGGCAATGGCATCAAGCAGGCTGAGGAGGTGGTTATCCTGGCTGAGCTGTGCTGTGGCTGTCCCTGCAGCCATCCCACAGCACTTGTCCTGCCTCAAGGACCTTCTGTCTCTCCAGATGATGCTGAGCCTCCTCAGTCTGCCTCAAAGGCACTATTTGTCGCTCCCAGGTACTCTGACTTCTTCTTGTGCTTCATCCACATCTTCCTCAGGAGGCTGGGTGTCCCACACAGGCTGCCTCCTGTCAGTGGTAGGGAAGCTTCTGCTCCAGGTGGCAGGGTCAGGTCATACTCTGCTGTCTTCCTCCAGCGCTGCCTGTGCCTAGCAAGTAGAGTGCAGGGCACAGCATCACAGACTGGTCCGGGGGGAAGGGACTTCTCAAGCTCATCCAGTCCAGCCCCCTGCCACCAGCAGGCACATCTGCAGCTACAGCAGCTTGCACCAAACAACCTGACCCGGAACAGGGCACCTCCCACCTCTGGGCAACTTGGGCCAGCATCTTGCCACCCTCAGGCTAAAATATCTGTTCCTTCTGTCTCCTCTGAACCTCGTTGCTGTGGTCTCCTCTGGCCCTGTTCCAACAGGTTCATGTCTCTCTTGTGCTGAGGACTCCACTAAACCCTGGCCCTCAGCACCACATCTCCAGGGCTTTGAAGCCTCTCCAGGGATGGGGACTCCACCACTGCCCTGGGCAGCCTGGGTCAGGCCTGGCCAACCCTTTTGGGGAAGGTGCCTCATCCCCTTCCCCACCTAGCAGCAGCCCAAGCACAGTCCCCATGCTTGGCCAGAGGGGTGGGAAGGGACTTACTCTTGTGTAGAAGTGCTGTGGCCTCCAGGTGAGCCTGGGGCAGCTGCTGCTTTCGCTGTGATACGGGCAACTGGTGATGGTGGGCACTGTGGGAGGGAAAAGCAGGTAGTTAGGACATGGCACTGGTGAGCTGTGACACCCTGTGGGTGTGGGACAGCTCAGGTATAAGCTTTGAGATCCATCAGGCAGCAGCAGATGGCTGGCTGGGTTTACTTACCAAAGATTTTCCATCCAACAGGTGGTGACAGGATCTGGATGGCTCTCGTTCAGCAAGTCCCACTGCAAAGCACAAAACAGATGGCACTTTGGTCAGTGTCCCCCTGGCACAGCTTGGGTGACCAGCCTCCTTCTGTGCAGGTAAACCCAGATGGGAACAGAGCCCAGCTCCAGGCTATGATCCCATAGATGTGGCTTTGGCCCAAACTGCAGAAGTTTCTTTCCCATGACCATCTCCTGTGATGTCAAAATAAATGATTTTGGAGTGCATTAATCCTGGACAGCCTCTGCTCACTCCCCGGCTGTGGGTCTGAGGTGGTGAGCTGTCCTTGGCAGCCCAGGCTGGGAGGGAGCCCTTCTCCTCTGCCAGCACTCACTCTAGGTATTTCCTTACACAAAGACTGATCCCATCTGCTGCAGGTTTTGGATCACCTTGGAGCCTCCACTGCCAGCTTGGTCCTGTCCAGAAGAATGTTCTCCTTTCTGGGTTGTCCTGGTTGTTCTTCTTACCCAGGCAGCAATCCACTCCTGCACAGGGAGGGCTTCATCCCAGGGGATGTCTGTCCCTGGCTGAGTGACATCTCTCTGCTGTCCTCAAGCCTGGAGGTTCAGTGAGCACCCAGCTGATAAACTCTCCATGGATCAGTGCTCCCTGACACTCCTGCCTCTTGTGCTGAGGGGGAAAAATGAGTGAGGGATGCCAGACTTTTTTTTCCACCCCATGGAGGCAAATCCTCCCATTTGGCTGTGGGAATCTGGAGAGATCTCTTGTCCTTTCTTCCCCCTTCTCTTTCTCTCTGTTTCTGGCCATTATTCCCTGATGGTGTGTTGTGGGCTTTTTTGTCAAGGGTATTCAGGTGCATGAAGAACAAGGATCTACAGAAGCACCAAGATCCACCAAGACAGAGGACAGAATATGATCCACAGCTGCTGTGACCAGTGCAATACAAATAGCAGCAGCAAACATCAGAGGTGCTGCTTGCAGAGCTGTCTCCAGCAGCCAGGACTGTCTACTCCTTCTGGGGGCAATCTTTCACCATGAAGAACATCCTAACCAGCCTCCCTCTTCCTGCTCCCCTCCCCTGCCACCAGTAATTCCATTAGGTACCTGTGCATGCCTCACATCAAAGCCTAACTTGATTATCTCCTCTCATCTTGCATATTAGCTACTAACAGCCCTCAGGCAGGGGCTCCAGGCTGCGGTGCTTCAGCTCATGGCCACCTTTTGGGTTTGGTTGGTTTGTTTTTTTTTCCAGTTGTCTTGTGGGTTTGGTTTTGTTGTTGTTGGTTTGTTTTGTTTGCTCTCATATTGTTGGAGCTTTCCCTTCAGCCTGTCCCTCCTCTTCTCAGATGCAGAAAATGTTCTGGCAAAGCAGCTAAGCCAAATTAACTCCTCTTGGCTTCAGGTTTGGAAGTGTCCTTCAAGTTCCATGGCTGGAAGCCTGCAGCATCTGTGGTTGGACTTGATGATCTTAAAGGTCTCTTCCAACCAAGAGAATTCTATGATCTAAAGAAGTTCTGAGGCCAGGGAGGAATGAAGCCCCTCCTGAGCACTTACCCTTGGTGGGGCAGGGCCCCCTCTGCCTGCTCTGCAGGTGCCCCAAGCCCCGCACCTCATCCTCGCTGCACAGCGCCTGCAGGAGCTCACCCTGGTGGGGCTGCAGCTGCTCTGCCCGGGGGGGCCGATGGTCTGCTATGGCCACGACCTGCAGGGAAGAGGCAAACCCATCCTGTTACACCTGGCCTGTTTCTCTGCCCTCTCTAACAGGCACCCAACATAAAAGCAGGACCACATCCAAGCATGTCCACTCCCATGGCATTGTCTGTTGCCCTGAAACGTTTTACTTCAGTTTGCTGTCCACCTGCAGAGCTCTGTGCCTGTGAGTTGTGCCACAGCTACAACCCCACACATGCAAACCAGTATTTTCCAGAAGAGGGGAAGACATAAAACCCACAACCTGACCATTTTTGACTCTTTTGACTCCAGGTGCCCTCAGACATGGCCTCCATGCTACTGACCAGCAGGACCAGGAGCAGAAAAGAGGGAACAGCAGGTGCAAACAGTGCTGAAAAGGGCTGGTGAGGCAACCAAAGCCTAATCCCAGACCTAAGAGGGGTTTTCTCTCAGTTCTGTGGGTTTTGGCTCACAGCCTACACAGACCCTGCCCCCTAAGCTACTTAAGGACATACCCAGTGTTAAGTCAAAGGGACTCCTGGTGTCCTTGAAGACAAGCATGTGCTAAAGCAGGCTGGGGCTGGGGCCGGGGCCCAGCTCTGCTGACCATAGGGTTGTTTGGGTTGGAAAAGACCTTTAAGATCTTTGAATCCATCCCTTTTTTAACTCAGCCAAGGCTGGTGCTAAACCTTGTCCCTCAGCCCTACATCTCTGCTGGTGTCTTGCAAAGGAGGAGATATGGTTTGGGGTGAGGAAGCAGGATTTTTTTGCTCCATTAACAGCAGGAATTATTTAGCCACCTTGTCTGTGCTTTCCAGATTCCTTGTTCCATGTTACACCAGCAGAGCCAGAAGGCCTTCAAGGAGAGGAATCTGTACCAGTAAGTTGCAATCCCATTGCCCACTACAGCCAGAGACAACAGCATGGTCTCCAGAGCACAGCTGCAGCCAGCATCTTGGGTTGCAGCAGCTGGCTGTAGCACACTGTTGGAGTTTGTTTTCCCTTAATTCAAGACTTCACCATGACTTTGGCTACCTCACCCAGTGCTGTAATCTGTGCAGACTTATCTAGGTCAGGAAAGGAAACCTGCTGTAGTGCAGTTTTGATCTAAAGTGGAGCTGACATTTCTCCAGGGTACCTGGGGTGAGGCAGCAGGATCAGCTGGAAGTCACTTTTGTTTTCTAGACCAGGAAATGTCAACCTGTGTGAATGGCAGAGCCAGCCAAACCCTGCAGAAATAGTGAGCTGCTGTCCAAAACACTGCTGGCTTTAGAGCCCTGACCAGCCTCTGAATTCAGAGCCAGCAGTCTCTTTTTGATGGCTTTATCTGCACATGAGAGCACCAAGGCTCTCCTGGAATTAGCTGTGTTAAGGGGAGCAGGGAGGATGCAGGAGGGTTGCAGAGCAGCACAGGGGCTGTCCCCACAGCCCTGCTCCTGGACCCCAAATGCCGCCACCACAAGCCCCAAAACGAACAGAAACAGCCATCCACAAACCCCCAACCACCACCACCAAAAAACCCAAACCCAAACTCAACAACACACTCCCAGAACAACAACAAGGGAAGCCACAAGGAGAGGGAGAGGAGGGAGGTTTTCCTTACACTCTTGGTCAGGATGTGCTGGGTGCCTTTGGCTCTCCTCCGGGCAGGGCTACAAGCTGTGGAAAGAACAGGAAGAGGGTCAGGCTGTGGCAGGTGGACAAGATGAAGCTACACATCTGTAGAAATCCTCCTTGGGGGCATGTTGAGGAAAGGGGGAAGAAGAAAGGGTTTAAGGAGGATTCCAGCTGAACAACTCCAAAGCAAGTCCTTTTAAATATCATCTCGGAGGCCGTGCTCTAGCTGTGCAGTACAGCCAGCCGCGGGTGCAGGACAGCCAAGCTTCTCCCATAGGCTTCCAGGAGCACCCATCCCTCCCCTTCCTGAGGCCAACGTTTCAGAAGGAAATGAGCATCACTTTCCACCCAGTCACCTCCAACCATGACCAGTGCAGGCATTAATTTGGGAGAAGCTCCAGTGTTATCTAGACAAGGACTTCATCCACATGCTCAAAGTCCTTGGTGCCATCACCTCACTGCACGGTGTCCAGCACACAGCACTGCACCAAGCTCAGTCCTTCCAATCCTCAGAACAACCTCTTCAGCTCTTTGATTTTGAGGCATTTTGCTTGATGTCTGTCTCTGCAATTTATTTCCCAGGCCCACGGAGACACCACAATCACAGGGAACCCAGAGCCAGCAGCCACATGAGATGCCAGGACCTGCAGCCCAGCTTCAGAAGAGGTTGAGGTGGCTGGGTTTGGGCAAGGGTTTTCCTGTCCAGAGTGAAGAATGTTTAAACTCTTGTTTCAGCTTGACTTGAAACTGCTTTGGACTCTGTGCCCCTCCAGCTCTGCTTTGCTCTTTGCTCTTCAGAGTTCTCAGCTGGGGCTGCAGGAGCTGTGGGGTTTAGCAGCCAGTGACAGAAGCAGGCTTGCCAAAACCTCCTGAACTTGGAGAGCTAATTCCACAGGCTGACCCCGGGGGCAGGGCAGGTGAGTTGGGGTGTCCTCTGCACTCCCTCTGCAATCCAAAGGCTTTGAGGAGCCAGGACTCCCAGAATGGGTTGGGTTGGAAGGGACTTTTAAATGGACATTCAGGGTCCAGCCCCCGTGCAGTGAAGGTTTATTATGGGATGCTGGGTGCCTCCTTCTCTCCGGCTGAGCTTTCCTGCACGCTTCCGGGGCACACTCAGCTCCAGCAGCCACAGTGCTTATCGCTGCTGTGTTAATGTTTGCCGGGAGCTCTCAAGCTGTGGAAGCAGCTGGAGGTCATCCAAGGCTGCTCCTTGCTGTGGCCAAAGCCCTCTCCACTGCCAGCAGCAGTAACAAGTGACTGGGCTTCCCAGGGCTCTGCTATGAGCAGAGCTGGCAGTGCCACTAACCTCACTCTTCCTAGACAGCTTGGACTTGTCCAAAAGCCACCCCTCGATATCCCAGCGAGGGTGTAACTGCTGAGCATTAGTAGCCCACTGGGTAGAGAGAAAGCTTGGACTTGTGCTGCCCATGGTGAACCAGGACAGGGACACAGGAGATGACCAACCTTGTCCATGCTCCCTGCAGCATGAGACCATCACTAGTGAGTTACCTGCCTGGACAGAGCCTGGTGACAGCCTCATGGATCCCTACTGCCTTCTCCTGCAGGCTTTGGATTTTAAACTATGGGGAGTGCAGGATGGAAACCAGACAAACATGGCAGAGGTGTGGCTTTATCCTAGTAATATCTTATAACTCACTCCTGGGGCTGCTGTAATCACTTTTATGGGAGCTAATTGCTCACAAGCAAAACACTCAAGTGCAGAAATGTTCAGTGATGCAAGGAATTATCTCCTTCTCCCTCTGCTATTTTAGGTCTTTCACTGGGCAGTGTGAAGAACACAGTTTACAGGTTCCTGCTGCCAAGGCATTATAGGTCCCCAGGCTGGTGCACAAGAGGCAGCACAGGGCTGTGACCCACAGTGAAGCATTTGCTGATTTTCAGAGTCTGTGTGAGGCAGAGCCCAGCTCGCTGCCTGTCACCTGCCAGAGCGAGTGGCTGAGGAGCGGCAGAGGCACCTCGGGGAGGTCACAGCACCAGCGAGCACCTGAACGGCCACTGAGGGCAGAGGGAGCCAGGGGGCAGCCACCCTGCAAACGCAGCTTCCCGCGGGGAGCAGGAGCAGGGAGGGAGGAACAGATCCCTGCAGGTGCTGCTGGCTTTGCCCGTGGAAGGATGTCTGGATGCACAGCCCAGATTCTGGGCATCAAACCCGATCCCAGGGACAGTTCACTTGGTCATTTCCACTCAGATGCTGGAAGGAAGCAGCTGAGGGCTTGTGCTTGCAGCCTGCAAGCGAAGCCCTGACCCCACAATTTGTTTTCCCTGCTTTCTTCTTGCTGAACTACGCAGCCATGGAGTTTAAACTAATTTGTTCAATCAAAGGCAGGCTGGGCTTTGTCCGGTCCTTACTCTTCATTACAAGCAATTAATGTTAATCATGCATTCATTTCCAGGGCACGGCTTTGGAAGTGTTCCACCGACTGAGCCAGCAGATTAAACCCAGCGCTGCCGCGGCTCTCCTGCTTCCCCCGGCGCTGCTGCCTGCTCGCCCAGCTTCGGCTGCTTCTCCGCTCCGCAGCTACAAGCTGGCACTTTAGCGGTCACCTCGCAGGTGCGCCCACACCCAGCCCAGCTCCCCCACTTTCACCAGCACCGAGCCTTCACACAGCCACCATGCCGAGGCACCTGCGGGCATTAGCTCCAGAGATGCGGGGCTGAGAACAGAGCAGGGCACGGCACGGCAGGGCATGGCAGGCAGCAGGGCAGTGCACAGGAGCTGCTCCCTCCAGACTTCTATCTCCCTGCCGCCGACCCCCGGCGCGGCCGGAGCCCTCCCGCCGCGGCTGCGGAGGGGTTTGCTCCGTACTCACTTTTGGATGAAATCACGGTGGTGAAAACCTCCAAGTTCTCGTCGCTGCAGCTGTAAATCTGGTGCATTTTCCGCCTCTCCCTCCCGACTGCCTTCCAGCTTCATGCGACCGCTCTGAACTCGCGGTAAATAGGTTTCACTAATCCAATCTGGCTCCCTGATCATTGTCCAGATCTACAAAGGACAGACTGATGCTGTGATCTCATCTCATTCCATATTCTTCATCGCAACATTTTCTGCTCCCATCTGCCTTTCTGTGAACGCTGCTAACGCAAAGGCTTCGCCGGGCTGCCCCTCCAGCCTCTGCTCAGGGAGCAGCATTTTTCTGCCAGGTCTCCTTTTGCCACTTTGGAGAATCCTCCGCAGTTAAGTGGCCAATAACTGCAGCCTGCTCGGTGCAGCCAGTGCAGAGACAAGTAAAGGGCTGCGAAAGTGCTGCAAGGATTTTTTAACCCGATCTGGGCTCACTTTGTGCACATTTACACGTTTGCCATAACAATTTGCTCCTCCCTTGGGACGAGGAGCTGCTTCCAGGTGAACAAAGAGAAGCATTTTGTGCTTTACTTTTTAAGTGCAGAAATGAGAACTTTGGGCACTTCAGCGTGGCATTTGAAACACAGCTGATTGAAGAGGGGCACTTTGGGTGGATGCAGACATAGGTTTGTGTCCCCTGCACTTCAGTGCTTGCAGGGGGAGGGCAGGTGACTCGGCCATAGCAGGGTTCCTACATAACTGCATTGCCCTGGTGCCTGAATCCATATTTTTGCACTTCAGTAAATTCTCTTCTTGCCAAAGCTTTTCACTCCTTAATGCTCCCAACAGAAACTGTCCTTTCCACATCTACAAAAAGCAGCACCACAACTTCTATCTGACTTCCTGCTGCTGTGGGCACCTGAGATGAGAACCTTTGCCTTGCAGGCTCCAGCAACTGCAGCAGCAGAGCCCCATTGGAGTGTGGCTAATGATACCAAATTACATCAGGCTCCAGAGCAGCCTCCATTGCTGGCACGTGTGTGCAATTAACACAAAACCTGGCACTGTCTTCTCCTATAGATGTCTGCCACCAACAGTCCCAGATGGAAAGTGCCAGCAGACCTGGGCTGCCAGCCTCACCCTCACTACTTGGGACATTAAGCATTGGTCCACCACACATCCCCAGCCTGGAAGCCTTTTGGTGGCATGGAAGGTGTCACTGTTTCAAGAGTGAAGACAGAAGCTGGTGTCACTTGTCACCTCCCAGGGCAGCCTCCTGCTGTCCAGAGGCTGGGGGCATTGTCCCAGTTTGAAATGGGAGGTGGGGACAGCGACAGAATTAAAGCAAAAGGAAAAAAACCAACAAACCAACAAGCCCTCAATTAGGTTTTGATTTATGGCGCCACATGTTCTGCTTGTACGACTGAGGTCATTAACATCAGGCTGGGCTGGCCTGTTCAGCTGTCCCTGCACAGCTCCCTCTGAAGGAGCAGGCACTCAACAGATGGGGAGCTGCGCGGGCACGAGGGCCATTGTTGGTCCCCTCATTGTCCCCGTGTCAAGCAATCAACCCAAATCCATTAGCTGCCGAGAAAAGATCAGCGCAGCCTCCCCTGGCTGAATGGAGCCAGGCGGCTGTGAGGGGAGCCTGGGAGGCTCTCAAAAGGGTAGGACAAAAATAATGAAGAGCAACACTGAGGAGCTGGCCAAAAAAGGAAAAAAAGGGCAGAAAAAAAGCTACAGCCGATCCAAAAGCCGATCCAAAAGCCGATCCAAAAGCTACAGCCGATCCAAAAGCCGATCCAAAAGCTACAGCCGATCCAAAAGCCGATCCAAAAAAGCTACAGCCGATCCAAAAGCTACAGCCGATCCAAAAGCCGATCCAAAAGCTACAGCCGATCCAAAAGCTACAGCCGATCCAAAAGCTACAGCCGATCCAAAAGCCGATCCAAAAGCTACAGCCGATCCAAAAGCCGATCCAAAAGCTACAGCCGATCCAAAAGCCCATCCAAAAGCTACAGCCGATCCAAAAGCTACAGCCGATCCAAAAGCCCATCCAAAAGCTACAGCTGATCCAAAAGCTACAGCCGATCCAAAAGCCGACCCAAAAGCTACAGCCGATCCAAAAGCCGACCCAAAAGCTACAGCCGATCCAAACGCTACAGCCGATCCAAAAGCCCATCCAAAAGCTACAGCCGATCCAAAAGCCGACCCAAAAGCTACAGCCGATCCAAACGCTACAGCCGATCCAAAAGCCGATCCAAAAGCTACAGCCGATCCAAAAGCCGATCCAAACGCTACAGCCGATCTAAAAGCCGATCCAAACGCTACAGCCGATCTAAAAGCCGATCCAAAAGCTGATCCAAAAGCTACAGCCGATCTAAAAGCCGATCCAAAAGCTGATCCAAAAGCTACAGCCGATCCAAAAGCCGATCCAAAAGCTACAGCCGATCCAAAAGCTACAGCCGATCCAAAAGCTGAAAAGCCGATCCAAAAAAGCGATCCAAAAGCTACAGCTACGATCCAAAAGCCGATCCAAACGCTACAGCCGATCCAAAAGCCGAACCAAAAGCTACAGCCGATCCAAAAGCCGATCCAAAAGCTACAGCCGATCCAAACGCTACAGCCGATCCAAACGCTACAGCCGATCCAAAAGCCGATCCAAAAGCTACAGCCGATCCAAAAGCCGATCCAAAAGCTACAGCTGATCCAAACGCTACAGCCGATCTAAAAGCCGATCCAAAAGCTACAGCCGATCCAAACGCTACAGCCGATCCAAAAGCCGATCCAAAAGCTACAGCCGATCTAAAAGCCGATCCAAAAGCTACAGCTGATCCAAAAGCCCATCCAAAAGCTATAACCTATCCAAAAGCTATAACTGATCCAAAAGCTGACCCAAAAGCTACAGCCGATCGAAAAGCTATAACCAATCCAAAAGCCAATCCAAAAGCTATAATCGATCCAAAAGCCAATCCAAAAGCTATAACCGATCCAAAAGCCAATCCAAAAGCTACAGCCGATCCAAAAGCTACAGCCGATCCAAAAGCCAATCCAAAAGCTATAACCGATCCAAAAGCCAATCCAAAAGCTATAACCGATCCAAAAGCCAATCCAAAAGCTACAACCGATCCAAAAGCCAATCCAAAAGCTATAACCGATCCAAAAGCCAATCCAAAAGCTATAACCGATCCAAAAGCCAATCCAAAAGCTATAACCGATCCAAAAGCTATAACCGATCCAAAAGCCAATCCAAAAGCTACAACCGATCCAAAAGCCAATCCAAAAGCTACAGCCGATCCAAAAGCCAATCCAAAAGCTACAGCCGATCCAAAAGCCAATCCAAAAGCTACAGCCGACCCAAAAGCCAATCCAAAAGCTACAGCCGATCCAAAAGCCACAGCCGATCTAATTATTTCATCTTTGGACAGAGCGAGTCCTGCAAGAAGAGGCACTTCTGGATCTCAGTAGTTGCTTTCCTAGCTATGACCTAAAGATGTTCTTTTAATCCTTGAACCCCAGCAGGGTGGGGTTGGAAGGGACCTCTGGAGATCACCCAGTCCAGCCCCCTAAAGCAGGGCACCCACAGCAGCTTGCCCTGGATCACAATGGCCAGGGGGTATGGAATCTCTGCAGAGATGGAGACTCCACAACCTCTCTGGGCAGCTTGCCCCAGGGCTTCAGTACCCTCCCAGTAAGAAATGTGAGCTGGGGTTGAACATCAGCTCCAGTGTTTGGTGTTCCAGCACGGTGAGGGAGGTGGAAACTGCAGAGAGTCTCAGGAGCTGCCTACCAGCTGCGCTCAGGGTGGTACTGGTGAGGCTTTGAGCAGGCAGGCTTTGAGCACCTACCTTTGCTAGGGCTGTGGTGCTCTGGGCATGAATCACTGTGCAGAGAGCTGACAGGATGAGTCAAATTAAAAGAAAATTAATTAGGGTTACAAAGCCTGTAATTAAAACTTGGAGCAATTGGAGGATCAGAAACCTCCAGTCTGTATCCTGGCCTTTGTAAACAAGTGACTGCCTTTCCAGTGCAGGCTCTGGGAAGCATCCCAGTACTCCCAGCATATGCCAGGGATGTTGCCAAGGGATTCCCTGGCCCGCAGGGCACTGAGCTGTTCCCCAGGCAGGTCCCTGGCTCTCAGCCCCTCTTGCGTAAGAGGTGAATCTAATCCCCACTGAGCCACTTGAGCCTGTTTCTTACCATGAGCTGGGCAACATGATAAGGATAAACCCTGGGTATTTTTGGAGTGGGATTGGGACCCAGAGGTGTGCACAGTTAACCATTTCAGCGTGAGGTGGGTTAAAGCTGCACAGACAGGCTGTGGACAGGGCTCTGAGCCACTTCTGCCTGGTGCAATGCAAGAGGAATTTCTCATGGAAGGGAAATCACAGAACCATCAGAGAGTCACAGACTGGGTTGGGTTGGGAGGGACATTAAAGATCATCCAGTTCCAACACCCAGAAAACCAACAACCCTCCAAAATACAAAGTGAGCTTCTCATGCCCAGCCTGCTACCCTCTGTAAAGGAAAGGAACAGAGCTGCTGCTGTCAGCAGCTTCACCTGGTACCTGGAGCAGTCTGCTGCCAGTTCTGTATGAAAGGAGCTGCAGCACCTGGGGATGAGTGAAGACTCATCTGGCTACAAGCTGCTGTAACAGATTTTACCCAAATGGGAAGAAGATTGAGGCATTTAAAACCCATTTAGAACTTTAAATTCCATATAGAGGACCAGCAGAAAGGGAAGCAAGGTGGGAAGGGCCAGTCCACGGACTTCTCTGCTAACCAGGAAGGGAAATTCCAGCTGGAGCTGGAAGCTGGGCTGAAAGCATCCCCCAGCAGTGACAGAAGATGCTGCAGGATCCTGAGGAGCAAACCCACAAGCCTGGTTGGCTCCTCTTAAAAAGTTACTCCAAGGCAATTGGGCAGCCACAAATGTACCCTAAGCTGGTCAGACACCCTTGAGTGAGTCCACAGAATGCTCAGTGAGAAGCACAAAGCACAGCACCACCAGGTTCAGGTCCTGCGGAGCAGGGATTGCACAGAACCAGCTCCACAACCAGGGCCAGGCTGAGCACGTGGAGGCTTAACAAGCTCTCATCGACAGAGAGCACTCCAGATGTCACCACAAGAGCCACAGCTCCAAACTGGGCTGTGACAGCAGGGGCTGCCCAGGGTGCTGAGCTTCCATGACATTTGCTGTAGATGTATTCATTTTTGAAGCCAAGTGACCAGTGAGAACTTTATGCCCCTGGTGAATCACAGAATTGTTTGGGCTGGCAGAGCCCTCCAGGATCACCCAGTCCAAACGCCAACCATGGCCCCCAAACCCTGGCCCCAAGTGCCATGGCCACAGGTTTCTGGAACACCTCCAGGGATGGGGACTCCACCACCTCCCTGGGCAGCCTCTGCCAATCTCTGACCACTCTTGCAGCAAAGAAATTTTCGCTCATCTCCAACCTAAACCTTTCCTGGCATAATTTGAGGCCATTTCCTCTCCTTCTCCTTTCTCTCCTCCAACCCCCACCTCACTCTAACCTCCTCTCAGGGAGCTGTAGAGGGCAATGAGGTCTCCCCTCAGCCTCCTCTTTTCCAGACTGAACACCCCCAGGTCCCTCAGCTGCTCCTTTCCAGACCCTTCCCCAGCTTTGCTGCCCTTCTCTGGCCCTGCTCCAGCACTTCAATGTCTTGAAACACAATAATTTCCTGTCTGCTCATGAAGAAATGGAGCTTTTTCATTCCAATTTTCTTCCTTTACATCCATTTATTTCGCCTGTTGGCTCCTGATCTGTACAGAACCATTTCTGGACAATCTCTTGAGTGAACCCTCACCCTGTGGCTCCTGGGTTGGTGCAGGGGTGGCTCTCCTGCTGCAGGTGCACTCTGTCCTCCTCCACATGGAGAAAAATCCACTGCTTGGGTAACCAGGCAGAAACTGCTTAGGATTTCTCCCATGGATAAGTCTAAGGGCTGAGGCAAGCTGAACTGTCACCTTGTTTGTCTCTGGTGTGTCCCCACACAGCCATCAAGCTGCTTTTGCTGCTTGGAGCACACGTGCTCTGTGGGATCAAGGTCTTTGGAGGGTATCAGATGGCATTGCCTGCTTTGGTTTAACTCCTGTGTGAAAATGAGATTAAACTCAAGGACCATCCTCAGCGGCACTCAGAGACCCCACAGCTGGACACTTAGAAAACAGGAAGCAGGAGAAGCTGCTCCAAAAGACCACATTTTTGAGTCCTCTCTTTACCCAGATTTCGGTTATGGTGCTTGTGAGGCAGCACAGGAGATGGCATGGGGCCAGAGGAGGGTTTGGAACAGAGCAGGAGCAACAGGAACTGGTGAGGCTTTGGAGGCAGCTTTTGTGCCACAGGTACGTTATATGCCCATAAATCATACAGCTGAGTCTGGAGGGGGAAACTGGGGGCTCCCTCTGATGCAAATCATCCTAAAAGGGTTTTGGGGGAGATAGGTTATCTGGAGACACTCAAGATCAGACTTGATGTGGCCCTGGGCAGCCTCCTCTAGTTGGAGATGTCTCTGCTGACTGCAGGGGGGTTGAACAGGATGACCTTTGAGGGTCCCTTCCCACCTGATGCAGTCTGTGAATCTGCTCTCCCTTCTCCGTTGGCCTTTGGTCTTTGGCCTTTGGGAGTGTCAAAGATCTTCTGCTTTAAGTACCTGACTTGTTTCTAGGAATCTGATTAAAGTAGATCACCTCAGATAACAAGAGGAATTAATGCTGCAAATACATAGGAGAGGATTTGCAGGCTCCTAAGCTATGCAGAGGTCAGTCCCTTCCAAGGCAGGCAGCCTCTGAGATCTCTGGTTTTTACAGCACTGATGATCTTTCCTTGCCCTTTCCCCCCACCCTGGAAGCCTCCACCCAAACACCTTGATCAGTTCAGTTCTGGTGGGGATCTGCTCAGTTCTGTGTCCACTACAGGAAAGTCCTGTACAGAGGTAAGCCTGGGAGAAGCCTGAAGGGAACAGGAAAGAGCTTCTGGGGGCTTTGGAGGCTGTCTCTCTTGACCATCATCATTCCTGCTCTTCCATTACTCAAGCTGACAGAGGTTAGGGAGGTCTTCTTGCCTGTCTTGTGCTGTGGTTGCTCCATGAATCAGATGCTTAAAGGGTCCAACATCTGAGCATGAGGAGAAACTTCTTTGGTGTGAGGCTGCTGGAGCCCTGGAGCAGGTTGCCCAGAGAGGTTGTGGAGTCTCCTTCTCTGGAGAGCTTCCATCCCCCCTGGCCATTGTGCTGCTGGGCAAGCTGCTGTGGGTGCCCTGCTGTAGCAGGGGGTTGGACTGGATGATCCCCAGAGGCCCCTTCCCACCCCCACCTTGCTGGGACTCTGTCATGCTGCAGAGTCTGATTTAAATGAGCTGCACACACCACACTGCTTAAAAAAAAGAAAATGAGTTGTAAAGTGTTGGTTTCATTTCTCCCTGTCCCACTTCCCTTTCTCAGTTGATGATCAGCCATCTGGTGAGGTGCTCTGACGCTGCACACTCATTCATTCCCTCCTGCAACCAGTGCTCCCCGTGGGGCACAGTGCAGCCATATGTGACACCACCACATTTTAATACCAAACCACAGCACATCACAACTTCCTCGAGCTGGTGGCTGCCCTGAGTGGCAGCACCTGTGGGAGCTCAGCAGAAGCAACCACCCCACAAAGCAGCACAATGCAGTCAATAGCTTCCTGCCACAAAACCCAGCAGGAAAAGGGAGCTGTGGCCTCCCCAGGGGTGGAATGACCATGAGGGATGATGCTGTGTGGGACAGAATACAGTCAGATGACATTTTCTGCAGGGGAACTCCCCCTCCCTAATTAAAAAATTGCTTCAATTAATGGAAGAGGGGAGATTGAGACTGGAGATGAGGAAGAAGTTCTTTAGAGTGAGGGTGGGGAGGCACTGGGGCAGGTTGCCCAGGGAGGCTGTGGATACCTCCTCCCTGGAGGTGTTCAAGGCCAGGCTGCATGAGACCTTGAGCAAGCTGGGCTGGTGGGAGGTGTCCCTGCCCATGGCAGGGGGTTGGCACTGGATGATCTTTAAGGTCCCTTCCAACCCAACCCATTGTAGGATTCTATGATTATTTCTTCTTCTGAAATCACAGACAGTGCAAATAAACCCCAAAATTTGCAGAATAGCCCTTAAAACGTCTTCCCACCTTGGACCACCACTGAAGCACACAAAAGCCTTCAGCAAAGTGAGAAGTCTGTTCCAGTTTTTCTGGAAGTTAATACCACTGAGTAGTGAGCAAGAAGAAACCCCCAGCCAGGCCTTCAGTTCAAAGCATTATTTAGTTACAGATGAGTTGCTTGACCTTTCAGCAGTGTACAATGGGACATGAGCCAAAGGCACCCAAGTTCTTCCATCCTCCAAACAAGCTCAGCCCCATAGCTCTGCGACATCACCTTGGTGTCAGAACAGAGAATGCTTTTCAGATCAGCATGTTTAAGCTAATAGAGCTTCATGGAAGCCTCAAAGAGGGCAGCTAAGTCTTCTTCTGTCTGGGGACGTGGGGATAGCTTAGTCACCCTCTCCTGCAAGAACACAGAAAAAGGGGATTACAGAAGGCTGCAAACAAAACGTGTCCAAGAGCAGCTGAACTGTGTGCCTCGGCACTAAGGCCCTTCAGAGAGAGCAAAAAGGTTTTGCCAATCAGTAATCAAGTAATTAAGGCTGAGGCATCATCAGCTGCACACAGCTTTCGAGAATGTCTCAAGCTACAATTGCCTGCAGTCGAGTCCAGAGGAGCAAGAGCAGAAGCCAGTTCAGCTGCAAAGTCTTCAAGCACAAGTCCCAGCTGGCAGCGTGCTGGGTGTTACCCTGGGAGCACAGCCCAGGGCAGATTCCAGTTGCTAGCACTGGAACCAGGAGCTCAGCTCTTAGGGACCAACATGTTCAAACCACAGCACCTCTTGAAGCCCAGGAACTGCTGCAGATGGGGAGAGTGAAAACTGCTTGGAACTCGGGCTCCAAACAAGGGACACAGCAAGGGGCAGTGTGAGCCTTTCAGCCTACAAATTGCTCCTATTCTCTGAGTGCTGCTTGGTGGAAGTCAATCCTAGGTAGCCAGAGCAGTCCACAGCAGATGAATCAGACAAGGAGGACTCTGGATTGTGCTTTGTGCTGCTTCTTGCAGTGTCTCTGTGAGCACTGAAACAATGGAGGCTATTACCGGTTTAATCTGTATCATCCTAGGGGACCTTGATTCAAATTCTGTGAGGGGTCAGGGGAACAAAAAAGGCATCTGGGAAGAAAAGTGCAACTTCTCAACAGGGAAATGTGGGATGCAAAGTGAGCTGGGCAGTCAGGCTGCACCTACAGCCCGTCCCGCACACATCAAGAGAGGGAGCTGCGAGAAGCAGATCTGCAAAGATCAAAGGCCTGTGAAAAACATCCTCCTTTGGAAAGCTGTGGTGTGCAGAGACCCCAACCAACCCCCAGCCACTCCTGCTGCAGCCATGTGAAGAGCAGCCTGCAGGATTCTCCCTGAGAAGCAAACCCTAACCTGTGCAGAGACACAGCCCACGCTTGGCCAGCCTGGACTCCCTCCATCTTCACCCTTTTCATGTAGGACTAGAAGCAACATTTGCTCGGGAAGAATCACCTCTGATGACTCTGCTCTGTTTTACTGGGCAAGAAAAGCTGGTTTGCCTGCTGCCTTACCTGGGGCAGCGTGCCTTGGACCAAGGCAGGGATGTCTGCTGTGGAGTAGCCGATTGCAGCTAAGCCATCATCAACATCCAGATCAAACAGGAATTTCCGCAGCGTCTCTGCCAGGACCAGCCCTGCCTCTTTGATCCTGGCCCTGCGGATGTCAGCTCCTGGAAGAAGACATAATGCCTTGACTGTGGGCTGCAGGGAGCGGAGGAAGCCTGTTCTGCACTGCATTTAATGACAGCATCAGCTGAAGACAAACCCACACCTAACAGGCACAGCCCCAACAGCAATGCCAAGTCAAAAACCAGGGGTCAGGCTTCATTTCACAGCTGGGATAGACTGTGAGAGGTGAGCTCAGACAAGCCCAGGAGAAGCAGGAAACTGCTGCTAGAAGGACTAACTGCCCCATGGGGTTTGCTTCCTCTCCTTCTGTGCTCACAGGGAGCAGCTCTTCTCAGGCTAACTGCTGGGAGGGAGGCAGCTAAGGCAACAGCCTCAAAGGTATTTATTTCCATGGACACTGCGCCAAATGCAAACTTTATTGGAAGACTTTGAGTTTGCTGACATCTAGAGGACATGGAAACCAGAGACTGTTCTGTTCAGTTACACCTTCAAAGGCAGAACTGGAGTGTAGCAGCTGAGAAAGACAGGAGGTTAAGTAAAGCCTGAACTCGATGCCACAGAACAACAGAATGCATCTGGTTGGAAGAGATCCTCAGAGGTCATCTTGTCCAACCCCCCTGCCAGCCAGCAGGGACACCTCCAGCTAGATTAGGTCGCTCAGGGCCACATCAAGTTTGACCTTCAATGTCTCCAGGGATGGAGCCTCCACCACCTCTCTGGGAAGCCTGTTCCAGGCTGTGAGGATGTGCTGCCTTGTCTAGGGTAGTGCAGAGCTGAAGAGCAGGAACTGGTGTCTGCAGCACCTGCTAGGCAGTACCTGCTAGGCAGTACTGAAAGCATCAATATGAGCTGAGAGCTGACCAAGATTTGTCACAGAATAGCTTCCTTCCCCTTCCTCAAGGAATGGTCAGGACTTATTTACAAGTGGACATAACCCTGTGTCCAGGCAGAAGACACAGGTTCCTCCCCAGGGCTCCTTCTCCAAGGAAGCCGAGCTAAATTTGCTCTCTGCATAACCTCAGTGATGTCACACCAGAACTATGTTAGGTCCATAGTGAGATGATGACTAACAGCACAACATAGCTACAGGGGAAAAAAACACAACACATTTTCTGTGATCCTCACACAGTTCAGTGCAAGACTGAAAGGGGTTCAGAGCGAAGAGGAGCCCAACAAAGCTCATCTGAGGAGCTGAGGTATTTGGGCAGTGAGATTGGCAGTGCTGCAGGAGCTGATAGCTGGGAGAAATGAATAAATAAGGTGTGACAGTGTCTTGTGTGAAGTCTTGTGCTGTGGGGATTATGTCAGGCAGTCTGAGCTTATCCTGGGCTTGGCTGGGGAGGAGTAACTGGAATTTATGTCCAATATAAAGTACAAAAGGGAATTAAGGGCAGTAAATGTGAAGGCCTAAACTATTGCTGCCATTTCAGTGCTTTCTTTCTGCTCAACCTAAAGGATTCATCAGGCTTTGATAGCAAATGTTTGGCCACAGGCACAACTCTTTCATCTGCTGGAAAATCCACCCAGGGAGGTATCGAGCTGTTTGTGGCTGTACCCAAAGTCACAGCTGTGCACACACACACCAGAACCATTTAGTAATCTGCTTCGTGTCATAAAATACCACCTGAGTCACTGCACTTGGCAACAGCACAGACCTGAATCAGCTCCTGCAGTCAGTTGGACTCTGGACTGGAAGCAGAAGCAAACACCCCAGGTGGGAATTAACAAACTCAGTTCCCTGGGACATGTCTGCAGCAGAGTCCCTTTACAGCCAGGCAGACAATACTGTAGTTTAAATTTCTACAAAGGAAATGATCAGAGCTTTTAGAGACAGAATCTTTGGCAGCAGTTCATACCACAAAAACCTAAAGGAACTGCTTTTCAACTGCCTGCTCCAAACTCAAGGAGCCAGAGCTCAGATTCTCTGCTATGCTCTGCTGGCCAGATAGCCAGAAACGTGTTCTTACTCTGCTTTTTTGTGTTTCTCAGTCTGCTTGAGCTGTGTGTTAGTGCTGGAGGGACACAGACATTCTGCATTTCGCTTTGTCCTGGGCTGCCCTCAAAGCAGGGAGAGCAGCAGCACAGGAAGGGGATTCTGTACCTCTGCTCTGCTCAGACTCCCCCTGCGGCACTGCATCCAGCTCTGGAGCCCCCAGCACAAGAGGGACCTGGAGCTGCTGGAGAGGGTCCAGAGGAGGCCACCAAGATGCTCAGAGGGCTGGAGAACCTCCCCTGCGGGGACAGGCTGGGGGAGTTGGGGCTGTTCAGCCTGCAGAAGAGAAGGCTCCAGACAGACCTTAGAGCAGCCTTCCAGGAGCTGAAGGGGACTTGCAAGAAGCCTGGGGAGGGACTGTTTGCAAGGGCTCACTCTCTCTTGAAACACACACACTGCTTTTACATTGCTTACATAAGGCAGTCATGGTACTGGTGCTGCTGGGATACACTTCTGGGTCAGACATTCAGCAGTTTGGAGTCAGCCTGGGCAGCTGAGCTTAGGTGGCTCAGGTGAATTAGGTGGATTCAGGTGAATCTCATCCCAGAAACATCACCCTCAGTACAAAGGGAGGAGCTTGGTTCCTGCTGTTGCTGAGGCTTCTCTTGACACTGCTCCTCTCTCTTCTCCTGCTCCCAAGGACTGCCTTCCTGTTCTGTGGCTGGGTGAGTTTAACTTTCCATCCTCTGTGTTGGCATTGGCATTAGTTTGGCTGTTCCATCAGATCCATTTTTATTTCAGCCTGTGGGTCTCCTTTTCCTGCTTCCTCTCTCATCTGGGGCTGGGTCATGGGGTGATGGGGCAGCTGCTAGCAGGCAGCAGTGTAGACACTCCTAAGTGTGACTGGATCACTGTGACTTGCCTCAGAAGCCTGACCATACAAGGGGCTGAACACACATTTAGCAAATGCCAGCAGAGCTGCCCTGACCACTTTCTCCCTGCTCTGCTCACTGCTGCACAAGTGACTGTGATCACTCTCAGCACAGGCACCAGCAGAAGGTTGGCTACAACAGCCTAGTGGAGGAAAAAAGCTGACCTAAGATATAAATAACAACCAACTAGGAGTGCTTGCACACATAATTGTATTCCCCCCCCCCTCCCCAAGAGCCATTCTGGAAGGAATTCCATTTGCATGAGTAAGCTGTACCCATATAGATCCCTACCCAGTATCTCAGCAGCCTCCAAGTGTCGTTCAGGACGGATCTGTGCTGTGAAAGCAAACACTGCTGGGGAGGTCAGCACCACAGAGAGGCCGTGTGGCTGTGGGGAATGAAAAAGAAAAAGGAACAAAGAACAAATTCCCATCACCAGGACATGCCCTTCCCACTTCAGTGTGCTCTGGTGCTCCTGCATGTGAGCTGCCAGTGAGCACGTGCAGCCCAGAGAGCCAAGCGTATCCTGGTGGCACCAAGAGAAGTGTGGCCAGCAGGGCCAGGGAGCTGATTCTCCCCCTCTGCTCTTCTCTGGTGAGACCTCACCTGGAGCACTGTGCCCAGTTCTGGAGCCTCTAGTACAAGAAAGATCTGGAACGTGTCCAGAAAGGGGCCATAGGGATGAGCGGAGGGCTGGAGCCCCTCTCCTGTGGAGACAGACTGAGAGAGTTGGGGCTGTTCAGTCTGGAGGGCAGAGGGCTCCAAGGAGACCTTATTGGGGCCTTCCAGTATCTGAAGGGGGCTACAAGAAAGCTGGGGAGGGACTTTTAGTGTGTCAGGTGGTGGTGGGACTAGGGGGAAGGGAACCAAGCTAGAGCAGGGTAGATTTAGACTAGACAAGAGGGTGGTGAGAGACTGGCACAGGTTGCCCAGGGAGGTGGTGGAAGCCTCATCCCTGGAGGTGTTTAAGGCCAGGCTGGATGTGGCTGTGAGCTACCTGCTGTAGTGTGAGGTGTCCCTGCCCATGGCAGGGGATGGGACTTGGAACTGGATGGCCCTTGAGGTCCCTTCCAGCCCTGACAATTCTATGGCTCTATCACAACAGAGTTGAAATGTGTGATACATAAGCAAAAAGAAAGCAAGCTCTACCACTAGAGAGTGATCCACATTGTAATCCTTTGCCTTGTAGGTCTTCACCAAACCAGAAATGGGGTAGGACATTCCATGGCTGGAAGAGAGGAGAGAGAAAATGGTCAGGGCAGCTCTCCTGGTGTTTGGGAAATGTGTGTGGTCAGGGTTCTGCAGGGAGAGCTGAGGCAGAGATGCTTAAAAGGCATTTAGGTATGGTATGGATGGTAGGTAGAGAAAACCCTCACCCACTCTGCACCTCAGGGACTTAGCTGTGAAAAAACAAACCCATACACTCTGGCCTTGAGCAGCCTGGGCTGGTGGGAGGTGTCCCTGCCCATGGCAGGGGGCTGAACCTGCATGATCTTTAAGGTCCCTTCCAACCCAAATCATTCTATGAATCTTCTCAGCAAAGGCAGTGAGATCTGTGACAGCCTGACACAGACCCCAGCTAGGAGCTGCCCTTGGCTGGGGGTGCTGCCTGTCTGTACTCACCAGAGGTGAACACCAGCGTTGCCAAAGCCAATGCCAGCAAAAGCACTTGCGAGGTGCATCCTGGCTCTTGCTTCACGGTCTTCAGGGTTTCTGATGGCTCTGTGCAGCATGGAGACAGCAGCAGCAGTGAGTTCCAGCAGATTGGTGACTCAGGCAAAGGCAGAGAGGGCTTCTTCAGGGGCAGATATGCAAAACCCTCTAAGATAAGCTGAGGCAAAAATGCTGGAAACAGGATCACGTCACAGCTCAGGCAGAGAACAGCCCTGCTCGGGGTCTAGATCAGCCTGCTTCAGTGAAAGGTTCCTTTCACTTCTCCAAAGCCTGAGGGAATTTATCCAAATTCTCCTCACTGGTGGTTTAACTCTGCTGAGGAGCTTTGGCAGTCCCACCAGAGGCTCCAAGAGCACTCCAGCTCTCTCACCTTCTCACAGGGGGCTGCACATTGCCATCTGTGAGAAGAGGACAGGGCTCCTCACCTCCCTGCCCATCAGACTGCTGGGGCAGCTTGACAGCATGGAGAAAAGGTCTCATGAATGATCCCATGGGAACAAGCAATCACTTTGATTAGCTAGGTGCTGTCAGAAGCCTTCTACAACATCCTCCACACCCTGCCCCTGCCCCAGGCTGGTGTACAAAAGCTGTGTACAGACTAAAACTTCCCTGGCTGGTACCAAACCCAACTCCCAGTTAAGCCAGAACTTAATCTGAGTTCTAAGCATGAACTGCTTGTTGGTAAATGCATCCTTCTGCACATTGAGGTCATCTTGGTGGGTCCAAAAGTACCTTAACCTATGCTGAAGGTCACAGAAATGACACCAGCAGCATTTGCTCCAGGTTCTTACATTTGTACTGCCACAGAAAGAAGATTCTTGAGAAGATGTGTGGATGTTGCTCCACTATCAGCTTGGAATAGCTGAGGACTCATGCAACAGACTCATGGAGGCATTACAAAAGCTATTTCCCCAAGACAGCCCCAGTCTGACTTCCCATTGTATCTGAAAAAACCTCTTTGCTTCAAGAGCAGTCCAGGGTAGAAAATGAAGGGTGAATGCTTTAGGTTGAAAGTCAGGTTGCTGCAAGCATCTGGTTTGGGGCACTGGAGCCCCTGGGAGGGGGTGGCTGTTGGAAAGGTGCTACCTTTTCAGGTACTTGGCCACGATGTGCAGAGCATGGAGAGCCCAGACGTCGCTGATGGGGTTGCTGCCTTGGTAAGCCGGGCGGCTGAGGGGGTTGGGAGGGCAGGGGCTGCGCTGGTTGTAGGGCAGCGCAGTGTAGGACTCCAGGGCGTGACTGGAGGGGAGATGGGGAAGGAATTACTGAGTGGGAAGAGAGCTGCAGTTTACAGACAAACCACTGTCAGCTGTGAACACCTCAGTTCCACTACAGGTGGTGCAGCTCAGGAGGCTTCACCAGGCCTGAGAACTTGGTGCCATGACACATCTGTGACTTGACTACACACAGCACCCAGAAGCGAAGCTCCGGCCCTCCCAGAAGAAGCTTGAGTTCTGCACAGTTAAAAGCTGCTTCAAGTGGCAGAAAATTGTGCCAAGTGCTGAGCAAATCATCAAAGAGGTTCTAAAGGTGGTCACAACTGGGCTAAGACCTCTCAGCATCCCACAGGCCTTCCCAAAGGAATCTTAGAAACTCCTTGTTGTCTACTCCCTGCCATGTCTGAGACATGCTAAATGCAGTTGTGACCAACTGCAGCCCCTTTCAGGGGGGTGCAGAGAGCAATGAGGTCTCCACACATTCTGAGGGAGGCTGTGAAATCAAGAGGAAAGTATAATGGGGGCCACCTGAACCAAAACAGGCAAGGAAGGAAAAAGATTCCTATCTTCTGTTCCTGAAATCTGTAGATTTTTTTTTCCCCTACAGTCTTCACAGTAAAGAAACCACAAAATGGTGACAAACTCAAGTTGCAGCCAGCTCACCAAAGCACATCAAAGCCGCTGTTGGCCACCACCCTCTCGGGCATAGAGAGAGTGTGCAAAGGATCCACGATGCCTAATGTTGGCTTAATGGCTCTGGAAGCAATTCCTGCAATGGGCAAGTGAGAAAATGAGTTAGAGAGCTCCATTCCGTTGCTGCCTATTTCTTTGTAACACAATGGGGTGAGACAGGCTGAATGGTCAGAGCATAAAAAGGAGAAATGATTTGGAACTGTGGAGATAAAAGCCAAGAGAGAAGGGAGAAGTCTCTCTGAATGCAAGTCCCAGTGATGGTGAAGTCCCTGAAGAGAGCTGCATGATCTGAGTGCCCCTCGTTTGCACAGCATCTCAGGCCTGAGGTTTCCAAAGTCAGGAAAGGCAACATTTGGTTGCAATTACACAACAAAGAAGCAGAGTCTTAAAAGCAGAAAGCAAAATACAGAGGAAATAAGGAACAGTTGGTTGACCCTGACTGTAAGTAGAAATTTCCTCTGCAAATTAACATTTTCTGCCATTCAAGAACATGAAAGATTTTTAGCTTCCTGCTTTGCCTTCAAACTCTAATCCACTGCATCACAGAGGTATTGCATGATGTTAAGATGCTACACATTTAACTCAAGGAGGAAACCTTGAAGCTCTTCCAGCTTGCCTGTGGCGACTGAAGTAAAGTGGCACCTGGAACGACAGGCAGCATCCCTTCCTTTCAAGGCTGGGATGGGGACTGATGAAGACATCACAAAAGCCTTTGTCTGGAACTACAGACCCACGAAAGCAACTCACCAGTTTTCACTTTGAGTTCTTTGAAGTCAAAAATGGCAACACCAGTGGTTTCACTTCCAGTTCCAGCTGTGGTAGGAACTTGAGAGGAAAGAATGAGGCTGAAATAAATGATAATTAACAGGGAACGCTGCAAAACAAAACCAGAATGGTGATGCCACCAAAATGAGGTGAGATGGCAGAGGGATCCCTGGTGTGAAGCCAACAGCTCATAAAGGAGTTGCCACTTTGATCTCTCTTGTCAGTAAGAGTTAAAACTCAGCTCAACGAGACAAGCTAATCCCAGACCCTGGGATTCTAACTCTGCTGAGGTGAACAGCAGAATTGCTGCTGAGCACAGCTGGAGGAGAAGCCCCACAGGGAGAAGATTGCAGCAGAAATATCACCCAGAGCTGGTGTCTGCTTCTCCACACACTCTGTCCTGCTTTACCTGCAATGAGTGGCTTGAGGGGCACAGTGACAGGCTTCCCCTTCCCAATGGGAGCATTGACATAATCCAGGAAGTCTGATGCAGGGCTGGCTGCATACAGGTTGGCAGCTTTACAGGTGTCCATCACAGAGCCACCTCCGACCGCGACGTAGGCATCAAACTCTCCCTTCTTAGCAAACTCAATGGCATCCAGGAAACTTGGAGAAGAGGAAAAGCTTTCCAGTTAGGAGGAAAGCAGCACACACAGAGAAACTAACTCTTGAGGTGAGTGTAGAGGTGCCAAGGAGGTGTTTAAGCAGGTGCCAGGCACCCCCTGGAGAAGCACCCTGCTGAAGTAGTACCTTTGGTCCGTTGGTTCCACCCGCACGTTGTCATACATCTGGAAGTTTATGCCATGCTTTGCCAAGGAATTCAGCACTGCTTTGACAGGAGGCAGCTGGCAGAGGTTTTTGTCTGTCATCAGGCAAACTCTTCTAGCACCGAGATTCTGCAGGTCCTACAATAACAGTGGAATTGAAACCCATGAAAAGGCCAAAGGAAGATCATGCCACTCGTCTCCACAGCATCTCAGTTTCCAGCTAGAGCAGGCTGCCCAGGGCCACATCCAGTCTGATCTTGAATGTCTCCAGGGATGGGGCCTCAACCACATCCCTGGGCAACCTGGTCCAGCACTTCCTTGTGCACTTCCTCTTGCTGTCCAACCTAAATCTGCCCTGCTCCAGTTTCAAACCATTGTCCCTCATCCTATCCCCACAGCCCCTTCTGAACAGACCCTGTAGGTCCCCTTCAGATATTGAAAGGCTGCTCTAAGGTCTCCCTGGAGCCTTCTCTTGTCCAGGCTGAACAGCCCCAACTCCCTCAGCCTGTCCCCACAGCAGAGGTGCTCCAGACCTCTGATCATCTTTGTGGCCTCTTCTGGACCCTCTCCATCGGGTCCATGTCCTTCTTGCATTGGGGCCCTCAGAGCTGGACACAGCCCTGCAGGTGAGGTCTCCCCTGAGCAGAGAGGCAGAATCCCCTCTCCCCATCTCTGTTTTTGCTGCAGCCCGGGCTGCCCTTGTCCTTCTGGGCTGCAAGTAGCAATCTGTTCCTCATCAAACAGACTGCTAGCACCCAGCAGGCTTTAGAGGATACCTTTTCACCCAGGATGGGCTCACAGTCGGGGAGCTTACCATGCCAATCTCTTTAGTAACTCCTTCTCCGTAGCGGATGTTTGAAATGGCCATCTGCAAACAATAAAAACAGTGCTGAGAAAAGAACACATCTATCCTGGAAAAATGGAGCAAAGGCATCTAGACCCAAGCAGGCAAAGTGAAATTGAAATATTTACTAAACTAAGCATTTGTTACACGCCAGGTTTGGAAGCAGCCAAGATAGCACTTTCAAAACAAAGGCAGTTTGTTATTAAACCTACCTCAAAGGCGTAGTCTGTGCCCCCCAGGGCAGGCTGCTCAGGGACTGCAATGGAGGTGAAAGCAAAATCAGGGAACAAGAAGTGACTTCAGTCTGTGTCTCATTGCTAGAGCTGGCAGGTTCTTGTGCTTTGGAAATCTCCAATACCTCTGCAGAGGTCATCTGGTCTTGTCTGGGCTACTCGCTGCATCCCTTGGTGTTTCAAGGAATGCACTGGGTTGGAAGGGACCTCCAGAGGTCATCTTGTCCAAAGCCCTGCAGTCAGCAGGGGCATCCCCAACTAGAGCAGGTTGCTCAGAGCCTTATCAAGCCTGACCTTAAACGTCTCCGTGGATGGGACCTCCACCATCTCCCTGGGGAACCTGTTTCAGTGTTGCACCACCCTCATTGTGAAGAACTTCCTTGTAATGTCCCACCTAAGTCTGTCCTGCTCCAGTTTCAAACCATTGGCCCTCGTCCTGTCCCTCCCCAGCTCTCCTGTAGCCCCCCTCAGGTACTGGAAGGCTGCTATTAGGTATCCCTGGAGCCTTCTCTTCTCCAGGCTGAGCAGCCCCAGCTCTCTCAGCCTGTCCCCACAGAGGAGGTGCCCAAGCCCCTGATCATTTTTAGGGCTCTCCTCTGGATCCTCTCCATCTGGTTCATGACCTTCATGTGTTGAGGGCCCAGAGCTGGACACAGCAGAGCAGGAAAAGGAACATCTTTTGCATGTGGGAGTGATACTGACCAGTGGTTACACTTCTTTCACTCTGCCTAGCCCTGACCTTGCAGGTGGAACTGACTTGCTTCAAAATGAAGTGACTGCAACTCTTCTCCAACACCAAGTGGCATGTCACTGCCAGATGTATTTAGCAGAAGAGAGAAGATATCTACAGGGACAGTATTCCAGTCACATCCTCTCTCTGCCAGGTCATTTGGCCATGAATTGCCACCGAACTCTCCATTTCCTGCATATCCTGACATGGTCACAAAGCGAAGCCAGCTCCACCAAGTGAAGCAGCCCATTCTTCCCCAAGCAAAAGCTCAGATGAGGCATTCTGCTGCTCCTGCTGGACTCATGCCTTCTGTCTGCTGTGTTAATTGAAAAGATGCAGTTTGGATTCAGACCCAGTGAGGGAAGCCATGATAATGAGTCCTGCAGACACTCTGGGGTGCAGTGAAGCAGTGACCCACAACAGCAACAGAGATGTATTAAATCCTTTATGCACTCTCTATTCAACCCTGGGCCAGCTGCTATCAGCTCTTTCATCACCACCTCTTGCCAGGCTGGATGTGTTTGACCTCTCCTGGAGCTGGAGGCTGCTGTACTCTCAGTCATTAATTTGACAGGCTAAGGACATGTCCAAGCCATTTACCCTCTTGCTTTCTGATGGTATAATAAGTGCCCTGCTGTCATATTCTTGAGGCAAACTTCACTTTCAGGAAGAATTCTGAGTTCAGAAATTGCTGTTTCCTCAAATGCTGCCAGGAAACACCACAAACATTCCTCCTGCTCCGGGCTAGTCACTGCTAAATCAGTTCCCGCTATTTCTGTGTCCACCTTTGGACGCTGCAGGCACAGGAAAGACAAAGAGGTACTGGAGTGCATACAGAGAAGGATGATGAAGCTGGTGAGGGGTTTGGAGAGCAGGTCTTATGAGGAGAGGCTAAGGCAGCTGGGAATGCTTAGCCTGAAGGAGAGAAGGCTGAGAGGAGAACTTACTGCTCTCTACAGCTACCTGAAAGGAGGCCGGAGTGAGGCTGCTGTTGCCCTTTACTCCCAAATGACAGGACAAGAAGAAATGGCCTCAAGCTGCACCAGCAGAGGGTCAGGTTGGACATTAGGAAAAATGTCTTTACTGCAAGAGTGGTCAGGCACTGGCCCAGGCTGCCCAGGGAGCTGGTGGAGTCCCCACCCCTGGAGGTGTTTAAGGGACCCATGGATGTGGTGCTGAGGGAGGAGGTTTGGTGGCAGTGGCTCAGCAGCAGTGATGAGATTGTGAGCTCTGGGCAAGTGGTTGGACTTGGTGATCTCAAAGCTCTCGTCCAACCTTGACAGCTCTATGATTCTGTAATATTCTAGGCACCCTTAGAGTATTAACTATGGACCATGTGGGATGTATTAGAGGATGTACACCTGGTGACTGCCCAGCAGCACACAGCTCCTTTTTATCTGTGTTTTTCCCCTTGGAAAGCCATTGACATGGCTCAGGTGATGCCAGCAGTGGTAGCAGCCATAGCAGATGTGGGATTACCTTGCCTCACAGCAAGGGAAGGGAGGGAGAGGATGCATTAGTTGTGATTTGTGTGGAGACAGAATCTTTTCAACAACCATTAGCATTGTACAGCTGCAAAACACCACTCTGCTTACCTTGTCCTTTTAAATGGTTCTCCTTCCTACCTGTTACCTGCACCTCCTGCCCAGGGGATGCCAAAACATGGCTCTCCGTGGTCTCCTACAGAGTGATTTTGGAGGCACAAATTGAATCTTACCTTGGGAATAAGTGTGGGAATGGCTTGGGCACCGGCATCTAGTTAAAAGGGAGAGATGGAGAAAAAAGGCATGGTTAAGAGGAAAGGGGGAAAAAGGAATAGTAAAAAAAGATGGGGAAAAGGAAAGGCATGGTTGAAAGGAAAAAAAAAAAAAGAAAAGGAATAGCTAAAAGGCAGGGGGAAAGCAAAGGAAGGGGGGAAAGGAAAATAAAGGGTTAAAAGGAAAAACGAAGGCAGGAGACCGAATGTCCTTGCCCTGGCGCTTCCCGTATGTTCCGTTCATGGTCCCGGTGGCTTGGCCCACCCGGGGCAGCGGCGGGGAGCAGCCGTGGGGACCAGGACGACAGAAGGGGTCCCGATGCCCGGCCCGCGGGGTGCCGGTGAGAGTAGCTCAGCGCCACCGGGGGGCATCAGGAACCCCCACGACCCCGGGGTTCAGGTAGCGCCGGCGGCCCCGGGGCTGCTGCAGGTAGGGAGCCCGGACCCCAGCACCGCTGCCCCCACCCTGGGTCGGCCCGGCCCGGCCCGGCGGCACTCACGCTGCCAGCTGCAGCTGCCGCAGCAGGCGAGCCGCCCGCTCCCCGTCCGGCCGCCATGGCCGCGGTCCGCGGGGCTGGCACAGCGGCGGGGGCCGGGCCGGCGGCAGCGCCTCCCCGGGGCAGGCTCCCGGACTTCCCGACCCGAAACCGAGGTCTTGGAATCACGGAATCGCTTTGGTTGGAAGAGAGCTTTGAGCTCATAGAGTCCAACCCTTAACCCAGCACTGCCAGGGCACCACCAACCCGTGTCCCTCAGCACCGCATCTCCAGGGCTGGGGATTCCACCACTACCCTGGGCAGCCTGGGGCTGGGCTTGACATCCCTTTTGGGGAAGAAATTATTCCTCATGTCCAACCTAAGCCTCCCCTGGTGCAACGTGAGGCTGTTTCCTCTTGTCCTGTCACTTGTTCGTTAGAATAGACTACCCCCACCTGGCTCCAACCTCCTTTCAGGGAGTTGTAGAGAATCAGATCTCTTTCTTTCTTCTTTTGAACACTGAACAATTTAACTGACTTGAGACTGCTTGAGACTGTTTTCCTACCCATCCAAAAGGGAATGGGCCCAGGGAACAGCGTCCTTCCTGTAACCAAGCCACACATGGGGACAGCAAATTGTATTTTTTATTTCATGTGTACAGAAGGCACCAGAGACTTCAAACAAGCAGAAGTCTGAGATCATTTCCAGTACCTGCTCTCGAACTGCTTGATAAAGTGTGAAACTCTTTCCACCAAACGCTAGGTTACTGTTAATGCAGGGAGAAACTGAGGCCTTCATCTGCCGTTCAACACAAACGTTTTTTTCCTGTTGAATTCAATGGCTGGTCACCAGCTCTGACTTCTTTTTTTCAATCAGCAGAAGCCTCTAGGAAATCTGTACAGCTTCTGAAGCCCTGCAACGAATCTCAAGAGTCAGTTTTCCTGTGTCTTTTGTAACTGAGCTCAACCACCACAGCGCTGAGGCGCAGGGACTGCATTACAGAGCAAGCGCTCCACCGTCAGGCCGAGCGCAGAGAGCAGCAGCCAGGGCCTTGGTTTACTCCATCAAAACACAGCTCAGACCTACCTGAGCCAGGGACAGCTGTGCTCAGCTGCAGCCACGAAGCAATGTCACCTCTCTGTCCCTGCAACACTGCGGGGGAACAGGGGCTCCTGACCCCTCAATACCCCAACAGCTCCCCTGGGGCAGAGCATGCAGCCCCCCTGGGCTGCCAGCCAAGAGCCAAACGCAGAGCATTTAAGAAAGGCTGGAGCGCTTTTATTGACAAACAGGTGCAGGAATGGAGCACCGGGCGGGAGGCTGCAGCGCCAGTCCCTTCCCACGCCTCGGTGGGCATCCCCAGCCCCGCGCTGCAGGCAGTCCCTCTGTCCCTCATGCCTTCTTTCTCTTGCCGCTGCTGCTGCTGCTGCCGGCCGCGGGCCGCTGCTGCTGCCGCCTGGCTCCACTCTTCTTGCTGCTGCGGCCAACCCTCTGCTGCCGGCGGCCGCGCTTGCCCCGCCGCGACTGCTTCTTGCCCTTGGCGGCGGCTGCCTCGGCCTCCTCCTGCCGCAGCTGCTTGTTGACGGCGCGGGTGATGTCCAGGACCGGCTTCTTGCTGCCCATGTCCCGCAGCAGCTCCAGCTGCCGGCTGCGCTCGGCTGCCAGGTTGCCCAGCAGGGGCTCGAAGCGACGTTTCTTGCCGCTGCTGCGGGACGGTGGCTCCGCCGACTCCTTGGGCAGCCGAGGCTGGAAGCGGCCGAGGGACGCGGTGGAAACGCGGGCGACGCGGGCAACGTGACCCAGCTCCTCCCGGCTCTGGTGGCCCGTAGGGTGGAGGGGGCGGCGGGGACAGCGGTCCCGGCTCGGTGGGCGCGGGCCAGGTTGCGCAGACGGTTGAGCTCGTTGCGTGCCACCCGCTCCCGCTTCTCCCGCCGCAGCCTGGCGAACTGGTCCTCCTCCGGGTCGGCTCCCGCCGGCACCTCCGCCAGCCAGGCGCGGGCCGGGTCGCCGCCAGCCCGCCGGTATCCCCAGCGCCGCCGCCACTCCTTGGCCTGCTCGTCCCACACCAGCGAGGTCCGCTTGCGTTTGCGGATGCCCTTCAGCCGCGCGAACTGCTCCCAGCGCGTCGGTGGCCGCGGACGCGGCGGCTTCTTCTCCCGCGGCAGGCGGAAAGTGGGTTCGGGCAGCTGGGCTACCAGCGGCCCCCGGCCCCGCCGGCGCGCTCGGCCGGCAGCTCCCAGAGCTGGGCCACCAGCAGCTGCGTGTTGTCGCGGGCCAGAGCCCGCAGCAAGGCCTCCCGCCCCGGGCAGGCCCCGCGCAGCCCCGCCGCCGCGGGCGGGTTACGGTCCAGCGCCAGCAAGTTGCCCAGATCGAACTCCAGCTCCAGCTCCTTCTCCACCGTCACGCTCCGCCGCTTCTCCGCCTCCTGCTCCGCGGCGGCCGCCAGCACCTCCTCCACCCGCACGGCCGCCATGGCGGGAGGCGCGGGGGGACCACGGCGTGGCTCACGACGGGCCGCACCGCCGCTCACACGTGGGGGCAGCTCCCGCCGGGCCGGCACCGGAAGTGCAGCGAAGCGCTCCCGGGTGACGGCGCCGGACGCGAGGGGCCACGCCGGAAGCACGGCGCCGGCGGGCGCGGCGCGCTGCATGCCGGGAGCGGGAGTCCCACCGGTCCCGGGAGCGGCGGTTCAACCGGGGGCGCTGGAGGCATCTCGCTGCCACGGGCGTGCGGCGGGCGGCCTCCTCAGGTGTCCTCATGGAACGGGCGCGGGTCCGACTGCCACCGAAACGGCCGAGGAGCGGCGCGGCCGCGCTGGCGGAGCAGCCGGAGGCGTTTCCGAGGCCGTGCAGGCTCCCGGGAGAGCAGCGAATGTGCTGCTGGCTGCAGACTCGAGCGCAGGGAGTTCCATGTCAAGGCGAGGAGGAACTGCATTAAGTGATGGAGCCCTGGAGAGGTGGTGCAGGGGGATGTTGAAACCCACCTGGGTGACCAACCCTCCGCGACCTCCTGTGAGCAGTGGGGGTTGGACTCTATGTCCGGAGGTCCCTTCCACCCCCTGCCACACCGGGGCTCTGGGATTCTGAGCTGCCTTCTTTGTAAGAGTGTCACCCACCGCTGTGGGCCATTGGAGCCCTCTCATTACCTACTTTGAAATGGAAAGTAAATTGCAAAGCAAACAGAGATCAAATTTTGATCTGCTTCGAATAAGTCAGAAGCTTTATAACAGCATTGGAAACAAAGAAACAAATAAAATCATCCGGCCCTGGTGGAAGCTCACATCCCGGGGTGATGGTGTGGCTAAGGAGGTGTAGCATGGCTCAGGATTTATCGTGGTTTGGAAGCACAGCAGTGAACTGAGTTGCTTAAGGAGGCTGAGGGGACACCGTCTGGCTCTCCACAACTCCTGAAAGGAGGCTGGAGCCGGGTGGGGGTCAGTCTTTTCTCCCAAGTGACAAGTGGTAGGCCTGTGTCCAGTAGTTCCCTGCCTCTTTTGACCTGGGGAGCCCAGAACTGGGCACAATACTCCAGGTGTGGCCTCATTGGGGCAGGGTAGAGGGGCAGGAGAACCTTTCCTGTCCTTCTGGTCACACTCTTCTTAATGCACCTCAGGAAACCATTTGCCTCCTTGGCCACAAGAGCACACTGCTGGCTCATGGGGAATTTCTTGTCCACCAGGACTTGTAGGTCCCGCAGAGAGCTGCTTTCCCGCAGGTCAGCCCCTGACCTGTGCTGGTCTGTGAAGGGAACAAGCAGATTCTCGTGTCTGAACGCCTGACATATCGCGGCTTGTACTTTGCAAGTTTAACCGTGATAAAGTCTTGTTGCTGATGTGCCAGTCAGTTCTGAGCGTGCCTTGTGTGCGGTGGAGCAGCAGCGCCCCAGTGCCTTCAGTCGCAGGCTGGGTGACGCCGGCACCTTGCCCGTTTGCCACCAGATGGCATCGCGTCGGGCAGGGTTTGGTTCCCTGTTTTGAGCAGCTCCTCCCTTACCTGGAACTGCAGCTCACGCTGACTCTAAAGTCAGATGTTTGAGGAGATGCAGCTGCATTACATAGATTTAGGCATAAATGTATACTTTGGAAGTTTGAAGTGCACTGTTTTGGCAGTCTGCTCAATACCTTCACACTCAGCCCTCCTGCAGCCTCCTGCTTTACCTGTATGGAGCTAACACCGAGAGTCCTTTTGGTCTGTATTTGTACAAAGCCCAGAAGCCTTCAGACACACGTGTGGGGCTGAGAAAACATCACTGGCATCTCTCTTGCACTCCCATAGCTGCTTTAA
Organism: Picus viridis; assembly: GCA_033816785.1. Taxonomy (NCBI): domain Eukaryota; kingdom Metazoa; phylum Chordata; class Aves; order Piciformes; family Picidae; genus Picus; species Picus viridis. Next base: position 3,971,085 of record CM066571.1, read on the forward strand.
GCGGCACTGGAAGAGCAGGAGTGCATGCTAGGAAGTGATCTTGCTTTACTTGCTAAGGAAGGGAAGGAAGAATCTCAGGAGTCCAAATGACTTTCTGGCAACTGCTCTGTAGAACTGAGTGCCAGTGCCCCTTGGGCATCCCTGAGCAGAGCCTGGCTCCAGCCCTGCACATCTTTACCAACAGCAATGAGGGCAGCCCTCAGGCTCCTCTGCTCCAGGCTCCAAGCCCCAGCTCCCTCAGCCTGTGCTCACAGGGAGATGTTCCACTGCCTGCAGCAGCTTTGTGGCTCTGTGCTGGGCTCTTCAGGCAGTTCCCTGAGGTCCTTGAGCTGAGGAGCCCAGAACTGGACACAATATTCCAGATGTGGCCTCAGCAGGGCAGAGCAGAGAGGGCTCTTGGATTCTGTGCCAAGTGCAGGATCTCTGTGGGGTGGAGGGGGCTGTAGTTCAGTTTCTCTTTTAACCACACTTGGGATCTGCATGGAGAACGCAAGATGGGAGAGTGTAATTTACTGAAAGTCCAAAAGAGGACCAGCAAGCATCCTGCAGGAGGTAGGTGATGTACCAGAGCTGTGTGCTGCACTGCTGGTTTTGTTTGCTGTTGGAAAAGAATAAAGAATTATCCTGCTTGTCTTTGATTGTCATAGTTTTTGTTCAGCTGGGCTGCAGGGTTCACTCTGTGTTTGCTTGGAGCTGCTCTGATGTACAGCTTCTGTGGCTCACTTAGATGTATTAACTCAGATTTGCTCTTCAAACTTTAGCCAATTACCTCTGGATGGCAGCAGATGTAGTTAGAAGATGATTCAACCAATTCCTCAGCCCGCTCTGAGGATCATTATCCACAACACTTTTATCAGGAGAACCCAAAGTGCTGGCAATTTGGGCAAATAGTAGAAAGTGCCCTTAAAATATCCACACTGTCTCCAAATCATCCCCTTCGAGCCTTGCTCAGTACACTTTGAAATCAAAATCTGATCTGTGTTGTAGTTTCTTCCTGTAAAGGAGAACTTTGTTCACTGAAGCTAAATTAAGTGGAACAGTTTGGGCCAAATTCTGCTTCCCAACATACTCATTATTCTTTTTAGCCCTGTAAAATCATAGAGAATGGCTCAGGTTGGAAGGGACCTCAGAGATCATTTACCCCAACCTCCCACCATGGGCAGGGACACCTCTCAGCTAGACTCAGCTGCTCAATCATAGAATTGTTTTGATTGGGAAAGACCTCTGAGACCATCAAGTCCAACCATCACCCACTTCCCAAGTGTCACATCCACACATTTCTTGAACACCTCCAGGGACGGGGACCCTACCACATCCCTGAGCAGCCTGTTCCGGTCCCTGACCCCTCTTGCAGCAAAGAAGTTGTTCCTAATCTCCAGCCTGGCCTTGGAACACCCCAGGCAGGAGGCAGCCACAGCCTCCTGGGCAGCCTGTTCCAGAGTCTCACCACCCTCATACTGAAGAGCTTCTTCCTCACTTCCAGTCTAACCCTGCTCTCCCTCAGCTTCAAACCAATATCCCTTGTCCTGTCTCTAGACACCCTTGTGCAAAATCCCTCTTCAGCCTTCCTGTAGGAATCCTTCAGGCTGCTCTAAGGTCCCCCTGAAGCCTTCTCCTCTCCAGGCTGAACAACCCCAGGAAGCCGGAGCGTAGATAGCTGGCGAGATAAGAGGCAGATCTGGGTGACTGCAGGCGTTGTGGAAGGTGGTGGGTGGACCACAATCAGTTGGATCAGTTGCCTGGCGGTGACTGTGTGGTTTCACTGGGCTGATCTGGGGTAAACAAAGCCAAGCTGAGCTAATTTGAGGCCTTCCCAAGCGCCCGATGCCTATCTGGCTGTGCACCAGGGACTGGGCTGGGAGCAGGCTGGGAGGTGGTTTGCTTTCTTACCAGCTTTGCTGTGACCTGATTTTGATTTATTTGTTTTGAAGAAAGTTTTCTTGCAGCATGGTCTCACATCAGAAACCCCCAGCAGTGGGGTGGGTTGGCTTTGTTAGGTGTTTGTTGTTTTATTCAGGAGGATTGAAAGGGTGAGGACTTCGTGATGGGAAGAACGGCGCCGTAGTAACATGTTCCTTCTCCAGGGTCAGTGCTTCTTATCACCTGTCTAGGGGAGACCTACTTTTTTGGCACAAAAATCCCTTCTACAACTTGGAAAAAAAAAAAAAAGCCACTGAACACATTTCCTTCCTTGAGAAGAAATCTGTCATGCTCTGGGGTGTGTTGTGATTTCACTCTGCGCTTGCAACCAGAGCGACAAAAATGATTCCTCTGCTCTTGGGTTGGGTTCGTGGTTGGGAACATCACCGACACTGGGAGTGAGAGGAGACATGGAGGTCTTCATCCACCACACAAAGGATGTGCCACAGTCACAACTGGTTTTTCTTGACAGGACACAAGACAAAGCAAAAGGAGCAAGAGGTTCAAAATGGAGCAAGGGGTTCAGTGCTGTGAAGCTGAGGAGGGTAAATCTGTCTGCTGGAAATGGTGATGCCAGCTCCTGTATTCTGATGCTTTGTGAGTCAGAAACGATCCATTTGCCAGCAGTGGCCTTAGAAAAGGCTTCCTGGGACATGTTTTCAACAGTATCTCTTAGCCTGTGTGTGTGGAAATGCTGCCTGCCTGTAAGGAGTGCAGGTAACAGCATTCATGTGTGCAAAGAGGTCTGGGTGTTGACTTTTGCTAGAGGAAGGAGGATGAGTCTCGATCTCAAAGCAAGACAGTGCACTCAGGACCATGATTCTTCAGTGACTTTTAACCCAAGGCTAGACACAGATCCCAGCCTCATACACACCACTACCGCCTGAAATCTTCTCCCAACCCTTGCTGGGTGGCATGGAGATGTGTGCTGAAGTGCTGCTTGCCAAAGGTGTCTTCAAAACCTTGGCACCTGGCAGTCAGCAAGGAAAAAGGTCCTGAAATCCAGTTTGTAACCTTTTATCCTCCACTTTTCCATTCATGAGCAAGGCTGCTCAGTCAGGAAGAGGGACAGGGATATTACCCAGAGTGCCCAGTGGAGGATGTGAGGATGATGAGGGGACTGGAGCATCTGTCTGAGGAGGAAAGGCTGAGAGCCCTGGGGCCATTCAGCCTGGAAAACAGCAGCCTGAGAGGGAACCTCATTAATGTTTGTAATTGAAGGGTGGGTGTGAAGAAGAAGGGGCCAGGCTCTTGGCAGTGGTGTCCTGTGATGGCACAAGAGGCAATGGACACAATCTGCAACCCAGGAAGTTCCACCTCAACATGAAGTTCCTTACTGTGAGAGTGCTGGAGCCCTGGAGCAGGCTGCCCAGAGAGGCTGTGGAGTCTCCTTCTCTGGAGCCTTTCCAGACCCATCTGGATGTGTTCCTGCGTGACCTGCCCTGGGTGATCCTGCTCTGGTGGGGGGTTTGGACTTGATCCCCCTGAGGTCCTTTCCAACCTCCCCATTCTGTGATCCTCTGAATCCTGCCCTTGATGTGTTTTCAGACTCTTTGATTGCTGAATGCCAGCGTGATGAGCTGCACACCGATGAGGAGAGGGGAATGTACGTGCAGGTCCTGCCACGAAGCAACAAAAGCCTTTGTGTGTGCAACTCTGCCTCCCACAAGCTATTGTGATAATGTGCCCTGTAGGTGTCCAAGTAAAAGATACTAAGTGCTGTGCTTCAGCTTTGGTGTTTCACTTGCATCAGTTGCAGGCACTTCAAGGTCTTGCTAACACATTTTCACTTGATGGTTATCAATGAAAGGGGAAAAAAGCCAACAAAAAAGGCTTGGGTTAGCTTCTTGTGCCCAGGAGGATGGCACTTTGTAGGCTCCATGCAAGGTATTAAGGAGGGTTTCAACCACATGTAACCACAGGTGACTCACATAAGACAGGAGTCCTCTGGAAACTTGTGTGAGCCTGTACCCAGGATGGATGTTGTGGTTCAGGGTAAATCAGGGGAATTTCTCTTAAACAGTTTTCACTTCGAGAGCCATCCAGCTGAAGGCTCTGATTCAATGTCGTCACCCAGTGACAACAGGTTGGGTTAAAGCAGTTCTTGCACTGAGACAAGTCCTAGAGCCAGTGCACAGGCTTTAGACCAGGCTCACAAGGCAGCTGATCAGTGTAGCTGCTTGGGGAGGGGCGGGAGTGGAAGTGTGTGGCTGGGCATTCCAGAAGGAACAGCAATCCCTCGAGCTGGCTTCATCCCTCAGGGAACTGGCCACAGCTTGACTCAAGCAGGAATGGCTTCCCTTGGAGGAGCAACTGTTTCATGCCTACAGCAGCCTACCAAACCTCTTCTTGAAGAAGTGTCTCTTGTGAAGGTGGCACAGCTGCTCCTGTAGCAGCAGAGATCTCCCACGGCTGCTCCTGGAGCAACCAGAGCTCCCAGCCTGCTGCACTGGGGGAAGCTGGCAGCAATTAGAGGTTACCTTATCATGGCATGCAATAAACCAAACCAGTTATGTAGGTTTCTCAGTCATTCCTGCAAAGGCTTGGGGAGCATCTTGGGGGTGGGTTGGCTGGGAGCAGGAGCAGCTTTGGCTATCACAAGGTAACCTCCCTGCTGCTGCTGAATTAGAGCCCTCAGAGCTGGGGCATGAGATTTCCTGACCTGCAGTCAGAGCTTAACTGCAGAATGGCAGGGGCTGGAAGTGACCTCTAGAGATCGCCTAGTCCAAACCTCCTGCTTTTGCCCTACATCACCTTGGAGAGGATGAGATTCTCCAGGCTCTGCATCCTTATTCTATATACTCACAGTCCAGCACACAGCCAGTCCCCACTGAGAGCAGCAGGCTTGAGAGAATCACTTTGCAGTCCTCACCTGTAGGAGATGACTAAGGCCTTGTGACCAGCATGAGTTTTCCTGATGTCATACTTACATATTGTGTCAGAAAAATATTGAAGATGTAGAGCAAGTGGAGAAGCAAACAGCAAACTGAGCAGGTGAAGCCGTGTGAATCCTTCCCTCAGAGGTGAAGCTGGCGGGGAGCTGGGGGAAGTGACTGCAGCGCTTCAGAAGCTTCTAGGGTGCTGCCCAGGAATGGCTGGGGGAGCAAGCCCACCGGCAGCCAGCCCCAAAGCACTGGTGGTGCTCAGCAGCACTTTCCTGTGGAAACACAAAGCAGACCACAAACTTCTCAACAAAGACATTTTGAAATGTCAAGAATGCTGCAATTGGCAACAGCATGTCACTGGGAGAAAAGGACATCTTGACACCAGAGCAGATGGCAGGGGAGGCAATTGAGTCTTATGGCATGGAGCTGTACACTGAAGTGAAGTCATGTCTTTGAACAGCTACCCCTCTAATTAGGGCCTTAATTCATCTTCTAACATCACCAGGTGAAAGCAGGGTACCAGAAACTTGTCTGCCATGAATAGTTGGGGCTGAGGATGAAAAATGTGCAGTGAAGAACTCTCCTTATCAATTCAGAGCCAATACTGGAGCTGCCTTCAAGAAGACAACTTGAGCTGTCAGAGTTTTGAAAGGGTGCAGGAACAAAATCCTCTCTGTTCTAACTCTGCAAAGCCATCTGAAGGTGGAGCACTGCTGTTCATCTCCTCTGGGTGAGATCTTCCATGCTCTGGTGTCCCATTCTTGCAGCCCAGGGGGTTTCAGTGGATTTACTCATGGTCCACTTGGGTGTGAGATGGGAACTGGGCTCCTGAGGCAGGAGTGAACACTGATGTGTGGCCTGACTCTCATTTTGGTGTGTGGCCTGATTCTCCTTTAGTCAGACATTGCTTTGCCTGTCTCAGAGCTGTGGAGCCAGTGTAAATGAAACCTATGGGGCCAAGGAGATGCAGGATAGATTTTGTGTGAGAAAGCATCGAGGCTGAAAGTGGCTTTGCTCTTGAGGACCTGAGCAGAGATGAATTCATTTCATCTCATGTGTGCACTGCTGCAAGGAGCCAGGAGGGAACTGGAGGCAGTTGGAATTAGATATTTGTGTGTCTGCAAGCTCAGAAGCATAGTCTGGAAAGAAAACGAGATCCCCCCAGGTCCTCCTGCTCTTCAGGTGTCTTCCTGTTAGCTACCTTTGTTTAGCAGTCACTTTGCAGAACCTGCTGAGTCTTTACAGAATGCTCAACTCTCTCCAATCTCCTTGCACTACCTGGAGTTCCATTTTCACAACAATTCACTTGTGGTGAAGCCTCACTGAGAAGCATTTGGCCATCAGGATCTCTAAACATTTAAAATTCAAGTGCTGGAGAGGGTCTCATCGCATTAGAGCAATCAACCATCTCCAGACAGGTGAACAAAAGCCTCTTAAACTCCTCATCAAAAGGCGCTCTGACCTCCATTATCAGGCTCCTAATGATTCATTGATCACACTTCCACCGTTCAACAAAAACATCAGGAGCCTAAAGGTTTCCAGATATCCAACACGAGCGATTTTTCTTCCTGCCTCACAACTGCACTTGACAGATGACCTTTAGTCTTTCCTTCACATTAGTGAGGTGTTTAACCAAGATAATGCAGATACATTTCTCTCAGGTCTCTGATGCTCATGCTCACAGAATCCTCCATTTGGCACCACTTGGTAAACAGAGGAAAGAATTTTGCTTTGGTAAATGCCTTCATTATAAATAAGTGCCCTGCTTTCAGCATTCCTCTTTCACTGAGATCAGGAGGTTTAAAAGCCTCTGAGTGATTCTGTGAAGGCAGGTAGTTAACCTGACGCTGTTTCACAGGGAGGGTGGTGCGTGTGTAGCTGTACAAGAGGTTTGCAGGAGGGATGTGTGGTCTGTTTACCTCCACCCAGCGTGCCAATAGCTGCCTTGCCCTTTCCAAAGGACCCAGAGGTCCCAGGCACTCCTCATTCACACCTTCAGGCTTGTGCAGCTCAAGGGCTGCACCGTGGCTTGCTTTCCCATCCTGAGCTCACCTGAAATTTCCTGGCTTGGGGACGCATAACAAGGGAGCTGTGACCTTGAGGACATCTGCAGCCAAGTGCTCAGCCAGGGTCCCGGGCAGACCTGCACAGCCTGCTGGCAGCACCGGAGCTGGCAGCTGAAGTGACTCAGGTGTGCCTGGAAGAGCTGCAGTCGCACCTCTGGATCATGGCAGCAGTCCTGTTCTCACTGCTTGTTCAGCCCTGGCAAGTGTCTCCTGCTGAAGCTGCAGGTCAGAGACCTCGTGGAGGGCACACAAGTGTTACAAGATCCCCATCACCCCAGAGCTTGGTACCTCCGTGCTCCTCCCTGGACAGCCCCACTCTGTTCTGTAGGAAAAACCTGAGATTACTCCACTGAGGTCGAGAAGTCTGAGAGATGTGGCTCTGTCTGAAGACTGTTCTCTGCTGGGTACAGGAGGCAAGGAAAGCTGTCCTGCTGGGATGAGCTGACACCCTGACCTGTGCTCTGCAGGTGAGAACAGGGAGGGAGGGAAGAAGCAGGCAGGCAGCGTGGCAGAGCAGCTGGCAGAACATGATGAGCTCAAGGTCACTTGGCTGTTAGCCCAAATACATCCAAAAATACAGAAAGCCAACAACTGGGCAGGCTGGCAGCCCAGGAAGGAAATAGCTGAGCTATGGCATTGTTCAGCAAGGCTGTGCAGATTCTGCCAGCACCCTTTGGAAGGCCACCATGAATGTGGCCACTGGCACCGTCACGTTTCGTGGTCTAGCTCAGCTATGTGGATTGGACTCGGAGCCATTTCACCTGAATGCCTGCCTGAAAACAGGTTCAAAAGTACGTTCCTGAATGGATCAGGAATTCCTGATAACTCTTCAACTTCTCCTGGGGTGAAGAGGTGGATGAGTGGAGGCTTTGATCTAAGATGCCTGTTAGAGCAGCAAGTACAAGCTCTGGACCGAAGCTTTTCCCAGCACCGAGGCTTTGACAAGGTTCCACCAATTCTCAGACAGTTAAATTTTCCTTTCCCCCTCTATTAATAAACACAAATGTGTGGAAAATTACCCTCATCTTCTTCCAAAGAGGATGTGCCTCCAGAGCCACTTCCAGTCCCAGGGACCTCAGAATTCTGCTCCCATATTTAGAGGCGATAAAAACAATCCTTGAATTTCTGACCAGGATCCAAATATAGCCTCCCTCTCCCTCTCTCCTCTCTCTCTCTCTCTGCCAGCCCCAAATGTACCTTTTTTATTTCATTCACTTTTGTTTAGATCCAACTTTGTTCCAAACTTCCCATTCTATAAATGTCTCTTTCACCACAGTCATTGAAATAAAGAGGGAAAGTGCCCAGCTCAGTGAACTCCACTGCTACGCCGCTGCCTGCTGCTCGCATCCTCTGGGGCCTCTGCTCTGCTCCTCTTCTGACCTCTCCCTGACTTCAGCGGGTTTGCACCAGGGCTGAGCCCGTCCTGGGCAGGACAGATTGCCATGGGCAGTTGTGAAGGGGACATTGTGCTGTTTCTGCATGATTTATCCAACTGGTGGAGGACACATAGAGGCCTTCCAGTACCTGAAGGCAGCTACAAGAAGGCTGCAGAGGGACTGTTCCCAAAGGCCTCCAGGGGCAGGACCAGGGGCAATGGTTTGAGATGAGAGAGAGCAGATTGAGATTGGGTGTGAAGAACAAGTTCTGCACCAGGAGGCTGCTGGAACACTGCAACAGGTTTCCCAGGGAGGTAGTTGAGGCTCCATCCCTGGAGATACTCGAGGTCAGGTCCCATAAGGGTCTGAGCATCTTAGTGGAGGATGTCCCTGCTGACTGCAGGGAGCTGGACTGGATGATCTTGAAAGGTCCATTCCAACCCAAACCAGTCTGTGACTCTGACAAGAACTGTCCTGAGCCGTGTGAAGGAGAAGCCAGGTTGTGTCACTGTCCTCCTAGCCAAGTTCTGTTAGGTGAGGAAGGGTAACCAGCATCAAGGGGGTTGGCCAAGGCTCTTCACTTCTCCCCAGCAGACCTGAGCCTGCCCCACGCTCCAAGCACAGCGTGCTCTGCTCACAGCTGTAGTTACTTCTCCTTAGAGAAGTCACCAGATGACTTGGAGATGAACTGGGGGTGAAACCCCAGAGAATTTCTTCCAAAACACAAATCAATATTCAGAGCAGTTTGGGTGTTTTGGTGGAGGGGGTAGTAACATTTGTTCAACTGTATTCCTTACACTCAGGCTATAAAAAGCAGCAAATTAAGACTCGACGTGAAGCCACATAACAGAAACCAAAGAGTGACAGCAGAAATGTTTCAGTATCCACCCACCACTTGCACAAGGAATGAGGAATAGTCTTTGCCTGTTCCAAAGGGACTGTCTTGTCAGTCTGCTAGGACTTGGGTTACAACTTCTCCCTGATTTAAATGGGTTTGTGAGAGCCTGTGCAGGGCAGATCACCCCAGGCAGTTGTTTGGTGCTGTTTCCAGCCCTCTACTTCCAGGAGAGACTCCTGAGATGAGCCTTGAAACTGAGAAGCTCACCTCTTTAATTTTTATGACCTAGTCTTGTTCCCTTGGCTTAGGGATTGGACCTATCCAAAAGTCTTTGGAAGCAATCCCATTCTTCACACATCCATCCTCCTGAAGTGCTTACTGCCAAAGCCATTTGGCTTCAGTTCTTGTACCCAAACTGGAGAGCAATGTTCCTCTGCACCAGTTACTGCCTTGTGCTGCTCTCTGCCTCTCAGGTAGGTTTCAAGTCAACATTAGAACACTGTTCCAATTTGGAAATGGTCCCAGCAGTAGTTTTTATATGCTTGGTGACAATCTGCCCTTGCTGCTCCTTAAGGGCCAACCTAATGGATGCTGAAGGAATCTGGAGGTCCCAGCAGCATGTTCTACATCAGCTTAAGGTCTTGGCTGCTCTGGAGCTGCTGCAGCTGTAGCTCCCTTGTGTGACCTTCCAGCACAGGAGGAACTCATACCTTTGGAATCAAGCAAATGAACAGCAGCCTGAGCAACCTGCTCCAGTGGAGGATGTTCCTGCTCACTGCAGGGGGGATGGAATAGATGCCCTTTGAAGGTCCCTTCCAACCCAAACCATTCTGTGCTTCTGTGAATAAATGAAGCAGAGATTGTAGGAGCAGCTGAGCTCACAGGAGATGGCTTTGTAGTGATGGACCAGGCAGTGAGGATTTGCAGCTCGAGCAGTTGCTCTTCTGGAAACTCCTAGTGGCAGAGATTTGGTCCAGTCAGAAGCAACCTACAGTGCTGCTTTGCAGGGGCAGTTGCCTGCTCCAGCAGGGCTTGTGGCTGCTGGTGGAATCCTGCAGGCTTTTGCCATGCTCTGACTGGAAAAGCAGAGCCCAGTAGGAGCTCTTCTACATTTTCATGCTAAAAAGTTAAAGAAGTTCATAACTTGAATCCCTGATTGCTGTATCTGCTTTATTTAGGTGTAGAAATATAGAGAGGCTATCCTGGTTTGAGAGCCCCTTCTGTCAGTGTGGGGCTTTGGAGGCAAAAGCTCTCTCTGATAGGCATTGTTTTCAGGATATTCTAATAATTTAGCTGGTTTTGCTCATTGTAATTTTGCATTAGATGATTTCCTCTTATTTGGTCGGGGGAAACCACCCTGGAAGGTATTTCTAGGAAAACAATTAAAAGCTGGTGAGTCAAATGCTCTGTTGCTGCACCAGAGGGGGAAGTGGCAGAAGGAGAAACCTCTGATGGTAGCAGGCATTAACTGAAAAGCAACTCAAAGCCTCACAACAGATTAACTCTTAGGTACATCTGGCTTGGTGCTGGCATCTCTGCTGGGGTCTGGACCAAGAAACAAGCTCTGCTTGGCCTCCTGGGATTGCTTCTCAAGCACTTCAGAACTGTCACACCCCCTGGCTTTGCTGTTTTCATTGCTCCTGGCAGAAGGTTTGGGTAAATGCAAGAAGGGATAGTAGAGCAGTTTGACAGCTCTAATGATGAATATTTAAGAGCTGCTTAAGTGTGCTCTCTTTTGTCACCTCATTTCCTATCAATGACAGCATTGGAAGCACTTGTCTCATTTTTCAAATCAAAGCTTCCTCAAGCAAAATGCTGGGAGACTGAACAGCTTCTGTATTAATCACAGAGGGTGGGAAAAGATCCATCAAGTGCTTCAGAGGCTTTGAGAGCGCTCCATCCTTGCAGATCTTTCCCTTCCCATTTCTCACCGTGTGAATGAGCTTTGTGATTCTCCCTCGTCCGGCAAGGCTTTCAGATTTATCTTTCTTCAACACTGCAACAAGTGGTGCCTGAGTGGTGATAAAAAGAGCACATTCTAGTTGGGGTTAGTCACAGACAGGAGGGGAGAGGAGGCAGATGGGTTTGGGAGGAGGGCAGCTCTTACTCTGCTTCCAGTGGGTCAAGTTTCATCAAAGCAGTTTTCCAGTTTAGATGGAACTCCAGCTTTGAAACGAGCTCTCCTGGTCTGAGCCAGGGCTGTGTTGGTGCCTGATGCTTATTCTGTCACTACTGTGATTTTCTGCACTTAAGGTTGACTTTGGCCACGATGGTAAAGTGATCCCAATGAATCTGATCAGAACTTTGTTTATGCACACACTGAAGGCAGGAGTCTTCTCCTCACCAGCTGCCATTAGCCAGCACTGGCATTTAAACTCTGCTGCAGCTGGAGCAGGGGAATGTCTGCAGAGGTGTGCAGACCATACCTGGTGATAGCTAGGCTGGCACTGCACCTCCTGGCAGGCTTGAGGTGGCAGAGCACTGGGTACCTTCCCCATCTCCCTGGAGGAGTCTGGTTTTGTCGTTGCAGCCTGTGACTTGGCATCCCATATGATACTGAGAGCTGCTAGGGGGGAGGAGGAACATCTCCTGGTATTTCCTGCTGTCACTAGGGGGAATAGAATTCCTCCTGGTCTCAACCCAGCTGGGAAGGTTGGTGGTAGAGCAATGAGTCCCCAGACTGGAGAGGTGTGGGATCCAAGAGAGTGATGTCTTTGTTGGGTAAGAGCACAGGAAAACAAGACTTAGATGGAGAAGCAGAGAGGATGAGGAAGCTGAAAAGAAATTATTTGTGAAAATGAAAATCAGGCTCAAAACTCCTTCCTGTGCCTTGACACAGCTGGCTAAGAGCATCCTGGGGCTCACAAGAGCCTCCTCCACAGCTCCCACTGAATGCAGAATACAGAACTAACCAGATTGGAAAAGACCTTAGAGGTCATCAAGTCCAACCTACCCCCAACACCATCTGATCAACTAAACCATGGCACCAAGTGCATCAGCCAGGCTCTTCCTAAACACCTCCAGTGATGGTGACTCCACCACCTCCCTGGGCAGCACATCCCAATGGCCAGTCTCTCTTGCTGGGAAGAATTTCTTCCTCACATCCAGCCTAAACAGCAAAATTGGTTTAGAATCATAGAGCTGTTTGGGTTGGAAGGGACCTCAAGGATCATCCAGTTCCAACTCCAATGCCATGGGCAGGGACATCTCACACTAGAGCAGGTTGCCCAGAGCCACATCCAGCCTGGCCTTAAAAACCTCCAGGGATGAGGCTTCCACCACCTCCCTGGGCAACCTGTGCCAGGCTCTCACCACCCTCATGGGGAAGAACTTCTTCCTGACATCCAATCTGAATCTACCCAGTTCTAGGTTTTTTCCCACCCCCCAGTCCTATCATTCCCTGACACCCTCAAAGCCCTCACCTGCCCCTTTTCCCCTCAAACCCACAGCACCTGGGCTCTGTTGGAGTCTCCTCCCACCCCAGCTGTGGCCACTTGGCCCTCCCCACCCACTCCCCTATTTAATCCCCCCAGGAAGGGCAGCAGCCCCAAGCTGAGCCCATCTGGGCTGAGGATCCTCCTCTCCTCCCTGGTGAGTGCCCCTGGTGCACTCTGGGTGCTGGTGGTGGTGACTCCAAAGGCCGGGGGCCTGGTGGCCCCCCGGTTGTTAGGGCCAACATTGATGACTCCTCCAATCCCACCCACGGGTGCTGGCTGGGGCTCCTGGCTGGGGCTGAGCTCCTCTGAGTGCTGTCTTGGCTGGTGAGGGTCTTGCCCCCAGCTCTGGGCTGGGTGCAGGAGTGGTGGTGGTGGAGCAGGAGCTGTTTAGCCCGATGATGTGATGCTAATTACACTGATTTTTGCCTGGTGGCCCCTGGAGTCGGCTCTCCTCCTCCAATAGATCTCTGTTTTATGCCTCATTTGCAGACCATTTCTTCCCCCTCACTGCCTCCTTTCAGAAATAAGGAAGGTAAGGAGGGGGAAAAAAGGCAATAAAGCATCTCTGGAAAACGAATGAAAACTTATCAATCAGCTCTGACCAGGAAGCCTTCAGGAAGAGGGGCAGGGTGGGAAGGGAGACTCACTTCTTGTGAATCACAAGACAAATGTCATAAAGAACAGACAGGACAAGACTGCATCTCCTCCACTGTGGTTATGTTTCATGGTGGTAAATGCAGAGGGAAAAGCAGTTCAGGCTGGCTTGGAAATCTCAATCACACTTCTGTACAGAAAGAATCCCTGAGACAGGGACATTGTGAGAAGTGAATCCCCCTCCTTCATGCACAAATACAGAGCTAACCAGGTTGGAAACGACCTTTGAAATCATGGAGTCCAGCCTGCCACCCAACACCATCCAATTAACTAACCCATGGCACTCCAAGCAGGGTGTCAGCCTTGTTGGCCTTCCCTCTGACTCTCACCCACAGGCACTCAACCTGATCATCTTTAATCTCTAGCTCCATGACACCTAGAGCCTCCCTGATGTACAGGGCACTGCAGTGAGTGAGATCTGCATCCAGCCACCTAAGGGTGAGCCTCTTACCAAAGACACCCACAGCTGAAACTGTTGGGTTGTTGCTTTCATGAAGTGTTGTTTTCTACCCTATATTTAGTCTGCATCTTCGTGCCTCTAAACTTAGCAATGTTTTGGTCCAGCTACCAGCGAGAGGGAGCTACAGAAAAACAAGGCTGCAAACCTTGCAGGGAGAGCTCTGCTGTTAACTGTTTCCAACACTGAAGCCATTGATTACATTTCTAATTTTCCAGAAACCCCCTCACATCTTGCCCTCTGAATGATTGCTTTGCTTCTCTTCTGATGCACAGTCAGCTTCCATAGCCCAACAATTTGTTTCTCACTGTTTAAGGTCCAGAGGAGGCCACGGAGATGATCAGAGGGCTGCAGCACCTCTCCTGTGGGGACAGGCTGCAGGAGTTGGGGCTGTTGGGGGTGTGGGTGAGCCCCATCCCTGCAGACATTTAAGATCAGACTTGATGTGTCCCTGGGCAGCCTGCTCTAGTTGGAGATGTCCCTGCTGACTGCAGGGGGGTTGGACGAGATGGCCTTTGAGGGTCCCTTCCAACCCAGTGCGATCTGTGAAGCTGAAGTTCAGCCTGGAGGAGAGAAGGCTCTGGGGGCCTTCAAGTATCTGAAGGGGGCTACAAAAAAAGCTGGGAAGGGACTTTCTACAAGGGCTTGTAGTGATAGGAGAAGGGGCAAGGGCTTTGAGCTGGAAGTGGGGAGATTTGGACTGCAGGTTGGGAAGAAATTCTTTAGAGTGAGGCCGGTGAGACTCCGCCAAAGGAACCCAGGATGCAGCTGACACAGACACCCAGGATGCCCTGTGCTGGAAGGACAAACCATGTCCTGAAACTACCACCAGGGCTGTGAGTTCCCCACTGAGACTTCATCACAAGGCAGGCTGTAGCCCAGTCCTGACTTTGGCCTCAAAGAGAGGAGCCAGCCCTATGGAGTGACAGAAATGAGTAGAGACCCTGGGAGGGAGAACATCAGTCAAAACAGTTAGTTTTTGTTAATTGAAGTGATTAGCGCCCAGGGCACATTAACTGTGCTGCTCAGCCCGGTGCAAACGAGCTCACCAAAGCACGTCCAAAGTTTAAAGTGGGTCAAAAATAAATTGAATCAGTGACCTTTTGCAGGAGTGCTCCCTGGGGCCCAGCAGAATGTGTCATGTGCCCAAGTAATCTATTTTCTGTTCACAAGGTTCTCTCTTCTGCCGGGGGGTTTCGGCGGACTCCAAACTCCGATGCCTGAGTTCTGGTCACAGCTTGTCAGGCAGCCTTGAAGCACTTAGAGAACGGCACTGGCACCACACAAGCAACGTTCCAGCAGGCTCTGTGAGATGCAGGGACCCAGGGTGGATGAGGTGGGAAGGGATTGCTGGAGGTCATCTGGCTCAGTCTCAAGCAGGGACACTCAGACCTGGTTGCCCTGGACCATGTCATAGAGTCATTTAGTTGGGGAAAGACCTTTAGGATCATCTAATCCAAGCCTTAAACTAAGACTGCCCAGTCCACCAGCAGCCATGGAAAGAGATGCTGAGGTCCTTCAGCTGGGCTGGCTGATGTCTCCACGGAAACCAAGCCTTCTCCCCTTCCTCCTTTGGTACTAGCCCCCTCCAAAAGTGGGGGCTGGGCTCTGGCAGGGGTAGGGTGATGTGACCTTTGCTTCCTTGTTTCTTTCCCAGACAACCCTTCAAGCTGGCAGTGCCTGTGATTCCCAGACAGGAGCCTCTCCCTGAGTCCTCCTGTGGGAATAATTCACCATGGCTGTATGCTGGAATGATGCCAGTTCCCAGGTGACTCTCTTATCTCCAAGGATGGAGACTCCACCACCTCCCTGGACAGCCTGTGCCAGTGCTTGGTCACCCTCACGGTGAGAAGTTGTCTCCTGATGTTCAGAGGGAGCCTCCTGTGCTGCAGTTTGTGCCTGTTGCCCCTGGTCCTGGCACTGGACAGGTCTGGATGCATCCTCATTGACCCTGCACCTTTACATCTCTGTCCCAGAGGGCTGTGGTGCTGCATTCATCACCTTCACACCCTCCCAAGCCTGGCTGTGGAGCGGGTGTGTGATGCAGGGAACAGGAAGAAATATCTCAATAGGCTTTTGATGAGTTGATGAGGCAAATGAATTATGTAATTTCTGCTCATTTTTCACTGGAATCCACAGATACTTGGGGCATGAGAACAAGAACAAAGAACTTTGATACCAGAACTCTCCGTGCCAGTTGATGTTTGTGGTTTCTATCAGGCAGCCATTTGATGAAATAAATAATTGCTGATTTCTCCCTCTCAGCAGAGTGCTCCACACATCTGATTAGATGCTCTCATGTATTCCTTCTCTCTATGGATTCTTCTCTCTGCCTTTGGAGGGGGCCCTGCAGAAGGGGTTTGTAGGGCTGAGGGCAGGCTGCTGAGCCCAGGTCTCCCACCTCTGACTGAGGGCTGCTTTGTCCAAACTCCTGGGTTAAAATGAGGACATTGCCCCTCCCTGTTGGCTTTGTCTGCTCCTTGATGTATTGGGAAAGCTTTGGTGCTTCCAGAGCTGCAGACCAAATGGGGAACTTTCAGTCTGCAGATCTTCAGAGGGCACAGGTGGGAGCCAAGGAGCTAGAAGCTAATGCCAGGAGCTAGGAGTTAGCATTGCCAGGGCTGGGGTACAGCTGAGAAGACCCAGGTGGAGGATTTTGCAGTGCAGGTGTGCAGGGAGTGCAGCTGCCCTTGGGGCTGGTGAGTACTTGCACTAGGACTGGGGGCTGTAGTCTTCAATCAGTACCTGAGGTTGATCTCTTCTCTCAAGGAACAAGCAACAGGGTAAGAGGAAACAGCCTCAGGTTGCACCAGGGTAGGTTTAGGTTGGGCATGAGGGACAATTTCTTCCCCAAAACACTGAAGGAAGCTGCCCAGAGCAGGGGTGGAGGGGATCCCTGGAGGGGATTCAAAGCTCTGCAGATGTTGTGCTGAGGGACATGGTGGTGAGCTGGCAGTGAGACAGCCACGTCTCTAAAAGCAAAGGGTGGGACACAGCTCATTCAGGTTCAGCTGGGTATCAGATAGCTGTCTGCTCTCTCATCCAATCAACCCTCTGGGCTCCTCCATGCAAAAAGAGGAAGGCACCTCCAGAGAGATTTGTCCCACTCACCTACAAGCAGCTCAGCGTCCTCCAGAACTTCTCCTCTCTCACTGCCGCTGCCAGTCAGCACCCCTGGAGTGGGCTTGAGCTGCAGGTTACAACTAGGTGTCTGCAAGTGGGATGCCCTGTGGTGTGGTCTGGTGTGCCAGGTCCTGTATCTAGTCCCTTAGTGTCCAATGCACTTGCCCAGGGCTGCCAGATGTGCTGTAGGACCTACAGCCCTTCCCCTCCAGGCTCTCACCCTTGGCTCCCAACTCACTCCTGCAGCTCCCTGGCGCTCAAGGTAGTGACTTAGCCCACCGACAACTAAGCAGCTGGTGTCCAGGCAGCTCTTTACTTCCCCTGACCATACTGAGCAGAGCTCCACTGGTGATGGGAGCTTAGATGCTTGTCTCCCATGGCAACATCTGCCACAGCTAAATTTAGGAGTCTCAAAGAGAAGATTCATTTCACTTTTGCCTCATGGTCAGGGCTCAGCTCAGTTTCTCCAGCACAGGTGCTCAGGGATGTCCCACCCCACGGCAAGGCTGCAGGGAGTGCTGCAGGAGCCATAGCATATTTGCTGTTCTGGAGCTGCACTGGAGGCTGGGACCACCAAAAGCCTGGGGTCAGAGTGGCTCAGGTTTGGTTCTGGCTGTGTCCTCCCATGGGCACAGGGGTGGGAGATCATAGAATCATAGAATGGTTTGGGTTGGAAGGGACCTCCAAGGGGCATCTTGTCCAACCCCCTCTGCAGTCAGCAGGGACATCCTCCACTAGATCAGGTTGTCCAGAGCCCTGCCAAGCCTCACCTTGAATATCTGCAGGGATGGGGCCTCAACCACCTCCCTGGCTAACCTGTTCCAGCATTGCACTAACTTCAGCTGTGTGGCACTGAGCTGTCTCAAGCCTGAGGGCCAGAGCCATGAGCTCAGGACCCTCCTGCTGTCCTGTGGCTCCTCATAGCTCTACAGCTGATCTCCCAACCTCCAGCTTGTGCTCCTTGCCTCCTTGTAAACACTTGAGGGGAGATTTCAGCCTCCAAAATGCACCTGATGTTCCTTTTGAAGTCAGTCAGGATCAGAGCAAGTTCATCAGGTCTGCTTCTCATGCATTGAAGCTGCTGCAGTTGTATCTGCCTGTTACTGCCATCCATGACAGGCTGCTGTGTCCTGTGTGTGCAAAGCAGTGCACAGCATCTGAATTCTGCTGCTGAGGTTTGGGTTGATATGCAAGAAAGGTGCAAAACACACCAGCTGACTGCACAACGTCCTGCTGCACCTCCCTGCAGCCTCAGTGAGCCTCTGCAGCAGCTCTCTGGGTGAAGATGCTCCTAAAATAACTCCCTGGATCCTGCATCTTGGCCCCAGCTGTACCAGGGGATGTGCAGGAGGTGTCAACAAAGCCACAGTTTGTGTAAATCTGAACATCTAATGAGTGCTGTGGGGGAACTTGGTTAATTGTTTGCCAGGATTTAGCTGCTTTGAAATGAATTTCTCTGTGATGGTCTTTGGCTGTAGGCTTGTTCTCACCAGTCACAGCTGATAGGGTGAGGGGGCCTACAGGAAAGCTGGGAGGGGGCTTTTGCAAGGGCTTGTACTGACAGGATGAGAGGGAATGGATCGAAGCTTGAGGAGGGCAGATTGAGGCTGGAGATTAGGAAGAAATTCTGTGCAGTGAGGGTGGGGAGACACTGGCACAGGTTGCCCAGGGAGGCTGTGGATGTCCCTTCCCTGGAGGTGTCCAAGGCCAGGCTGGATGAAACCTTGAGCAACCTGGATTTCCCTTCCTAAGTTTCCTGGTGGTTGGTGTAGGCTAAAAGGTCGCTGGTGATGGTGTGCTTGGCAGTGCCAGGCAGCAGTTGTGTTCAGTTGTTGCTACCCAGCTTTAATTCAGACTGAATTTTCCCCAGGGAAGCCTAAGTATGGTTTTGTCTGTTTGCTCTTCCTCTTGCCTAGGTTGAACTCATTTGCTTCCACACCTCTAGAGCAGAGGGAATCGGGTCTGTGCCACATCTCTTCAGTCACACAGCAACTTGTCTCCAGCTCTCCATTGCACTGCAAGTGTAATTGCTCTGCCGAGGGTGGGAGGGTGTGAAAGGACGCTGTTGCTTGGGGGGGGGGAGCCTCCAAAATGAGGGTTTCTAGCCTTTTTATTTCTGGATTTTCCAGCATTCTTCCTCTGCAGCTCGAGCACAGCCTTTGAGGCACTCCTGGCAGCGTGGCCATTCATTGCTCTGGCAGCTCCTGCTCCTCCTCCTTCCTTCTCTGGATTCTCTCTGTGTGGAAAAAGCCTCCTTCTGCTCCTGTGCCAAAGACCTTCCTGCTTCTCTTGGAGTGTTGGGCTGGAATTTGATCGATAATCCAAAAGCCATTTGTTGCTTGCCTAAGCTTTGACTCTTCAAACAACCAAGAACCTCTCCACCTCAGAACACCCCAGCAAAGCCTGGCTGGTTTTCTCCTGCTCTCCAGATGCTCAGCTCATCTCCTGCTCTCCAGATGCTGTCTCTCTCCTGACTTGGAGCTGCAGCATGACCAGGTGAAAAAATCAGTACTGGGGGGAATGCACAGAGAAACACAGCAATGGCCCAGGAGTGGAAGCCACACTTGGGACTGTTTTGTCCCATTACTCATGTTGAGACCAGTGCCTAAAATTAGAAATCCCATTAATGAAGATACAGAAGTGGCACGCTCAACACAGCCAAATTCAAGGTGGAAGTCTTGGGCAAAGAAGCTTGTAACAAGGTTAATTGGCTGGCCTGCAGTGTTCTCACCAGGAGGGGCTTGTAGCAGAGTGTCACTCATTAATCATCTTTTCCTGTCACTTCTCAATTAAATCATTTCTAGAGATCCTGTGCAGTTCCTCTGCCCATTAACCAGCTTGCAATTCCATGGCACTGCAGGAGGGAAGAGTCCTGAGTATTGCCAAGCCTGGACTGGATGATTTTTAAGGTCCCTTCCAACCCAAACCATTCTGTGAGTTTATGAATTAGGAGGAATGTCTTTGCTGCAAGAGTGGTCAGGGGGTGGCACAGGCTGCCCAGGGAGGTGGTGGAGTCACCGTCCCTGGAGGTGTTCAGGAAATGCTGGCCATGGCACTTGGGGCCATGGTTTGATGGCCATGGTGGGGTTGGATTGATGATCTCAGAGGGCGTTTCCAACCCAAACAATTCCATGGTTCTGTGATCAATGACAGCTTGTTGCTGCTGAGTGGCTGCCCCGGCTTTGCTTACAGCTCCCAGCTTGGCATGAGAGCAGAGTGGGCAGCCAGGTGTTGGTGGGGCCAGAGGCAGTTTTTTGTTGGAAAGTTCAAATGTGTTTGTAACAGCCCTAAAATTACATCCTGCTCATGCTGATGGACCTAAGGCAGTTTGGAGTGCTAGGGTGAAGTCAGCAGCAAAACTTCTCTGGGTTTCAGCCATGAACTATTCATTGAATTAGGGTCTGAATGCTGCCAGACCTGCTGCTCTCCTCCCAGCTGTCTCTCCCTCTCCCACTTCCATCTCTGGTTGGCTCCATCTTCTCTTGCTGCAGCTACCTCATCCTTGCTGCTTCTCAGAGAGCTTACAGTGCCCTGTTGCTCCCCATCTCTCTCATGAGCTGCACCAGAGATACAGAGGTGAGGACCATGTGCATGAACCTCCTTGCCCACTCCTTGGGAAGAGACCAAATGCCACCCCCACCCCCATTAGGCAGCCTGGGTACACTGAACTTCCCTCTTCCCCCTCCAGCCCTGCTTGGCTTGGCAGAGAGACCCTGAACTAGTACAGCCAGACTCAGGAGGCCACTTGTGACCGAAAGGAGCTGGGGAAAGATCATCCCTGACACCTCTGTATCGGCGGCGATGACACACGGGAGGAAACTGCCGCCCGCCTGCCGCGGGGGAGCGAGGGAGCCATGAATTATGTATGAGTTCAATTAGGTGACATGGCTGAAGAGTGGTGAGGGCTGGGGAATAATTACTTATTGATTTGCCTTTTTCTTCCTCAAACTGCCTCACCGTTTGGGCGAGAGACAGCGACAGCAGCAGGGCCGGGGAGCCGCTTGCTGCCCCTGCTGCTTACGGCAGAGCTGGCACTGCAAATCAGGAGCTCCAGCTCCAGACACCTCCAGATATTGGTGCTGGCACCACAGATGGAACCACTTTGTTTGCTCCGGCACAGGTGCTGGGACCCCATTATTTCCTACAGGCACGCTGAGCAACAATCAATAGCTCTGTCTCCTTGTGGCATTTGGGAATCTCTGGGGACTACTTATGACACTCCTTTGCTTCTCACCCTTCCTGTTAGATCCCGTTCAGAATGCCCCAGGCCTTCGCAAGGGCCACTGCTGGGGTGTTTCCTCTGCTTGTCGCAAAAGGGGACTCATTTTTGTGCATATTAGAATCATAGAACTGTCGAGGCTGGAAGGGACCTTTGAGATCATCAAGCCCAACCCAGGGCTCACAATCCCACCACAGCTGCCAAGCCACTGCCACCAAACCACATCCCTCAGCACCACATCCCTGTTTCCTCTAAACACCTCCAGGGATGGGGACTCCACCACCTCCCTGTGCAGCCTGGGACAGTGCTTTGAGAACCCTTTCTGTGAAGAACTTTTTCTCAGCATCCACCCTAAATAAAGCTAAGGAAAATAAAACAAGCCTAGCAAACCAATCTTCCCAAGCTCAGAAAACAGCAGTGCTTCTTGGACAAAGAAGGTGCCAGAGCCTGAAGCTTGGTTTTAGGTCGTTCAGAATCCTGCACAGCTCCATGAGCTTCTGCCATTGCTTCATTGTTGTGGTTACATCAGTAATGAGTGAGGCTGGTTGCAGTTTGGATCAGTGCCTCTGTCGTGGGGTCATCTGATAAGAGACAATCTGAGACAAGAAACGATCTGAGAGTGGTGCCTGATCCATGCTTGTGGTGGTGGAGGTGTCACAAAGGGTCTGTGCTGAGCAGTCACCACTGCTCCTGGCCATGGGGGCTCTCCACACAGCTCTTTACCTCTTCTGAAATGTAAAGGAAGTTGCAGAAGCAATGCAGAGCAAGTGAGCTACTTCAAGTAAATCAGAAGCTGCTGGTGTTGGACTTTGGGTCCTTGGATGTCCCTTTCAGCCCCTAACATCCTGTGATCACATCGTTGGGAACAAACAAATCAAACCACCTTCCAGCCCTGGGGAAGCTCACCTCCTGGGCTGCTGATGCGACTGAGAACATCCAGCACAGCCCAGGACTTCTGGTGTGTTTGAAGCAAAGCTGCCCCTGAATCCGGTGAGTGTTGTCAAGCTGCAGGTTAGAACATGACATCTGTGGTGGTGTTTGTCACCACAGCCTGCAGCCAGGCAGCTGCCAGGTCCACTCACAGTCATGTCCCAGCACAGGGAAGATGCAGACCTGGCTGTGCCGGGACTGGCCGCGGCGGATGAGAGCCGAGGTGACAGGCACTGACGTCTCAGCCCTGGATCAAAGCCGCAGGCCTGAAGGGACAGCTGAGAGTTTCTTTAGCTGGTGATTGCCATTTCATCCCTTCCGACCCCATGCAACCTGTGAATCTCTTCCAGTACTCCTCGAAGCAGGTATCACAGGGCTGCTTGTCTCCTGGCCAGAGAAGTGTCCTGCTCAGCTTCAGCAGCTTGTTTGAGTGAAAGCCAGCAAGGTGGAGCCTCCCCAGGGGCTTCACAGCGCCAGCAGTGCCATTTCTCTCGGTGCTGTCACTGTTGTGGTGCACTTGGTGAGTGACCTCCTTGTAGCCAGCACTGGCACACACTCACCACTGCCAACAACCCCGTGCCCAGCAGAGGATCCTTTGGAGAGGAGCCGTTTGAAAACTGGTCTTGCCAGCTGTGTTCACTCCCAGCCTGCTCGCTGGTGGGCAGAGTGAGGAACAGAACCTCCAAGGTGTGTTACCAGCACTGCTTTGGTCACAAACCCAAGCCACAGCATCACACCGGCTGCCAGGAAGGCAATTCCACCCCAGCCAGACCCAGTACAACTTCATACCACTGCTTGCTTGTGAAGCACTTGGACTGAGGTTCTGCTTCACCTTCAGCTCTCCCCTGTCCTGTGGCAGGGCCAGATCCCAGCTGGACCAGAGTCATAGAACTGCAGAATGCCAGGTTGGGAGGGACCTCAAAGATTGCCTGGCCCAACCTTCCTTGGCAAAAGCAGAAGCTGCAGCTGAGGTGGGTCTGGAGATGAGGTTTCTAGAAATCATGTTTGTTGCTGTCTTGCCTGGTGACTCCATAGCAGCTGTGGTCCTGCTGATGGTATCACTGTGAGACAACACCAGAGCATTTCTATTTGCTTAGCCAAAAAAGAGGCAGAGCTGGGAAATTAGACACCAAGCAGCCAGGAAGAGCACAGTGGTTGAAAGCTGCAGCAGTGGAAGATAGGAAAGGACATGATTAGGTTGCCTGTAGGATCAGGGAATCATAGGTTCATAGAATGGGTTGGCTTGGAAGAGACCTTGAAGATCATCCAGGTCCAACCCCTGCCGTGGGCAGGGACACCTCCCACCAGCCCAGGTTGCTCAAGGCCTCATCCTGCCTGGCCTTGAACACCTCCAGGGAGGGGACATCCATGACCTCCCTGGGTCAACCTGTTCCAGTGCCTCCCCACCCTCACTGTCTTCCTTATCTCCAGTCTGAATCTGCCCTCTCCTCATGCAGGAGGTTATCACCCTGTCCTCTTTTGCCCTTCACTTCCACTCTCTCCCCAGACAGCCTGAATTCAGGCATTGTCCTACACACTCACCTGTGCAACATTAAGGTTCTCGGCAGCTGCTCTTCAGCACCATGTGGGTGACCTGCAGATATTTGCAAGAGGTTCTGGCACTGTTTTTAATCTCCCTCTTTTCAGCAGAGCATGCTCTCGGGAAGGGGAGCTGAAGAGGCTGGTGCCAAGCAGGGTCAGCATGAGAAATGGCAAAGTTTAACAAAAAGCACTCACAGTTTGACCCTTCAGCTCCAGCCAGTGCCCCTCCTTGTGTGTTTTTTCCCCCCTCTCCTGAGCTTCTTCAGCCAAGTCCAAAGCCCAGCAGGAAATGAGGGGGAGTTTCCAGCAGCTGAGGTTCTTCTGCTCAAGTGTTTGAAAATATTTCTGCTGAAGTGCTAACAGATTTTCAAGTGTCATTTCACAGGTGTGATGGCATTTCACGTGGGAGGTGAGCACGCAGCACCACCAGCACCGCTCCTGCAGCGAGCCGGGGATGTTCATTTTGTCTGCTGGAAAGGGGGGGGGGGGTGGTTCATGGGCACCTTCTCAATAGCTCCATTGGCATCCTTCACAGAGCCATCCCCGGGGCTCCTCTGTTTCAGTGCTGTCACAGCGCTAAGAGGCATTGCTGCACACCAAATCAAAACAGATAAATCAGGCAAACTTCTCTCCACGTAAGGACACTTCCTACCAAGCAGTGCCTCCAGGTCCTGCTGCCAGCTGCCCACCAGCTGCCCAGTGCCCATCCGTGAGGGTGGGTGCAGGAGCAGAGCCCGTCAGCGGCCACAGCGCTGTGAGGGCTCTGTGGACAGGACAATCTGTGCTGAGTTGCAGGCACAAGGTAAATGCAGCTGCTCATAAATATGTTTGGTCTGGAAGGGGAGTTCTGAGTGGCTGAGGGGAAGGTCAGGAGCAGCCTTCACCCAGGACCATCCATCCAGGTGGAGGTTTGGCAGACTGCAGCATGCTCCTGGCAGGGGCTGGGTGGCTTTTGGAGGAGAGCTTGCCCTGAGCTCCTTGCTTGGTTTTTGCTGCAGTGGCAAAGGACATTCCTTGCATCGTTCTGCCCACCGCCTCTTTTTCCCCTCTGATGCTGACACCGTGGCCTTTTTCTTCTTGGCAACCTTTTCTTCTGCAGTTTAGCAGCTGGTAGTGATGAGGTGTCAAAGGTCAGAGCAGAGAGATGAATTGTGCCTATTTCTCTCCTCACTCCTGGCCTGTGTGGAAGCCCAGGGCGGGCTGTAACTTCACCCACTGACTGGTGGTGTTTTTCCACTGCTCTGCTGGGTAGTTACAAATCACCACTGGTGATTTATTAAGTTAATATTTGCAGGTCTTTACAGACTACTTCTGAGAAGCAGCTGAGGGAAGTGCAGTTGTTCAGCCTGGATAAAGAGAGGCTCAGGGGAGATCTTTTCACTTCCCACAACCTCCTGAAAGGAGGAGGTTGGAGCCAGCTGGGGGCTAGTAACAAGTGTCAGGACAAGAGGAAGTGGCCTCAAGTTGCATCAGGGGAGGTTTAGGTTGCACATGAGGAACAATTTCTTCACATTGTCAAGGCCTGACCCAGGCTGTCCAGGGCAGTGGTGGAGTCTTCATCCCTGGAGGGGTTTCAAAGCTGTGTAGATGTGGTGCTGAGGGGACATGGTCTGGTGGTGCCCTGGCAGGGGTGGGTTAAGGGTTGGACTTGGTGTTCTGAAAGTTCTCTTCCAACCAGGATGATTCTGTGCTCCTCGTCTGTGGCTGTAGCACATGAGAGGTCTCAGAGGCTTCTGCCCCAAGATGTAGACTGGAACCCCATGAATGGTGAGGAGTCCAAGAGACTTTGAGCTCAAGAGAGTCCTTCCTTCTGATGGATTTTGGCCCCAGCTTGCTCTTGCTGACAGGTGATGCTCTTTTGTCACATTTCTGAGCATTTCACCACTGTGTGCCTGGAAGAAATGTCCTTAGCCCCTGGTGGTTCTGCAGCCTGGGAAGTGTTCTGAAGCCTGAGTTTCCTCTCTGGCAGCCTAATGGTGTCACTGCTCCTACCCCCACACCTCAGCCATGCAGAAGGATGCAGAATCATCCTGCTGGGTGGATTGCTCTCACCTGAGGCCAGAGCTGGTGTGCTGGATTTCAGCAGTGGCACAGCAATTCCACTTCTCTTTAATTAATTAATAAGCCACTTGCCTTCAAACGTTCATCAGAAGGAGCCCTGGAGGAACATTTGAATCAATCTGTGATTGTTTCTGGATCTCAGCTGCATAAACATTTGATGATTTCAACTCTTCTGGCAATTAGCATTAAATACACAAAACAGTAGTGCCACTTTTTAAAGGAGCTGCTGTTGCCTCTCAAGGACAAAGCCTTTTGTCTCCCTCCCTTTTAGCCACACCTGATGTTTTTGCTGCCTTGTTTTTCAGCTTAGCTTAGCTTTGCTTCTGTGTATATCCAGGAGCATCGAAAGAGGCAAGGCACAAACCATAACGTTTCACTTACACTGACATAAACCAAAGGGACAGCATAAATATTTAGAGGGAGATTTCTTTGCCAACCACAAATGTCCTTTTTTATTATTATTATTTAAACACCAAGTGGTGAAATGCTTCTAAAACAGTCTCAGCTGCCCCAAATCTACTTTGCATTCCTTTGTTCTCGCTCTCTTTGCTTTCTGCAGGCTTTCCCTCCGTGATTCAGTCTCTTTTTCTCCATGGTGGTCCCCAGCTAGTGCTCCACAGTGAGGTTCCCAGGAGATGTGGGCATTCCAAGACTCAGCAGCTTGGAGCTGGCAGGCAGCAGCCGCCAAAGTCTGTGTGTTCAGAGCAACAGGAGGGTTGGTCTGAGTTTTGTAGGTGGTACTGGAGCGAGAGTCTGTGAGGACAGGTGTAAGGAGGGTGGTGGTGAAGAGCTGTTAGATGTGATAAATAATCTGGGCAAACAGGGTTGCAGGAGCTGCAGCTTGACAGGACACACAGATGCCAGCAGGAGTCAAGATTCCTGATGAAAGGTCACAATAAATGATCTTCAAAGCCATAAATGTGATTGCAGTTCCTAGATCCCAGAATCCCGGCACGGTGGGGCTGGAAGGAACCCCTGGAGCTCATCCAGCTCAACCCCCCTGCTCAAGCAGGGCACCCACAGCAGCTTGCCCAGGGGGGGGGGGGGCTGGAATCTCTCCAGAGAAGGAGACTCCACAACCTCTCTGGGCAGCCTGCTCCAGGGTTCCAGCACCCTCACACCAAAGAACTTTCTCCTCCTGTTCAGGTGGAACCTCCTGGGCTCCAATTTGTGCCCATTGCCCTTTGTCCTGTCCCTGGGCACCACTGACAAGAGTCTGGCCCCAGCCTCTTGCCCCCACCCTCTTGCTGAGCATTGCTCAGATCTCCTCTAGGGCTGCTCTCCAGGCTCAAGAGCCCCAGGGCTTTCAGCCTAAATTACAACCAAGGGCTCAGTACTGGCTTCCTTTACAACCCCACATCTCCTCTTCTGCAATCCTTGAAGAATCCTGGTGTTTGGGGCAGTCTGAATGCAATCAATTCACGTTTTTCACCCGTGAGCAGCATCCAGCCCCTGTGAAGCTGCTGGGACTCTCCTACCCTTTGGCTGTCCTTCCACTGCCCAGGGAGCAATCAAACCATCTCGACAAGCTGTGGATTGATTTCTTTTGTAAAGCTCTGTGTGCTGGGAGTCTGTAACTAAAAGTCTGTTGTTTAACTCTCAGGAGGTGTTTGTGAGCATGATGATGATGTGTGAGGACCGTGGAGCTGGACCTGAATAAGGAGTGGACTCGGGAGGGGGTCCAGAAGGATTTGTTGACTTCAGGACACAGAGCCCCTGGCTGGACTGGCTCAGAGTTGCTGTGGGTATGAGTGGGAACACAGTCTCTTTGGTATCTTAAAAGGCAGATTAGTGCTGAATGTGCCCAATGAGTCTGAGAAACTTCGGGGTGGGAGAAAACCAGTAAGGACTTGCCCAGAGTGCAGCTGATGGGTCAGCTCGTCACCCCCCAGCCCTCGATGGGCAAGGAAGGACAAGCCATGAGATCACTGGAAGAGGTCCCAGATGTATTTAAAGGAAAGGTCACTGATTTGATTTATTTCTGGGGGCCCTGAGCACCTTCTCCTGCAGAAGGAGGTGTTGCAAAAAGCCAGTTGGAGCCTTCCAGGGGCAGGTACAGCTGCACCACCCTGAGAAAGGTCAGAGCAAGCAGCAGCTCTGCTTCTCAAAGGGAGCCAAGACACCAAGAAGTTTCTATTAAGACTCACTCTGTGAATTTCTGCCCAGACTTTGAGCAGATTTGCCATTTTCAGATGTCAAGAGAAGATTCTCCTTACAGGAGAATTCTCAGTCTTTCAGGTGTTTGAAGATATGTGGAGGCAGGAGCTGCCTGCTGAAAAACCAGCACTGTAAAGCACTTTAAAGAGAGCACACCACAGGATTACTGACCATGGGCTTATTTCTTTTCCCACCAGTAAATGAATGTGACACTTCTTCAAATTATTGTTGTATCTGGATGGAGACAAATGAATTAATAATGAGCAGTGCAGGAAATCATCAGGTCATGGAATGGGTTGGGTTGGAGGGGATCTCCAAAGGTCATTCAGTCCAACCCCCACATCCAGCAGGGACATCCTCCACTAGCTCAGGTTGCTCAGAGCCTTGTCCAGCCTGACCTTGAATATCTCCAGGGATGGAGCCTCAACTACCTCTCTGGGCACCCTGCTGCAGTGTTTCACCAACCTTATGGTGCAGAATTTGTTCTTCACATCCAATCTCAGTCTGCCCTGCTCTCATTTCAAACCATTGCCTCTTGTCCTATCACTGCAGGCCTTTGGGAACAGTCCCTCTGCAGCCTTCTTGTAGCCCTTTCAGGTGCTGGAATGCTGCTCTAAGGGTATGCCAAGAATGGCCAAGAACTGGACTGGTCATTATAGATAACTGGAATCAAAGAATCTCATCTCCAGCTGCAGAAATCCATGCAGCCATAGCTGGCTCTCTGATCACCTGCCTCTTGTCTCAGTGGAGTTGATTTCATTAAGGCTAAGTTTCCTCTTTGTCACTTCATTCTTTTTCCTCCAGACTAAGACACTTTCTGAATGAACGATGCCCAGAGCTGCCACGGGAGTCCACCCAGAACTCCTGTTCTGCTACAAGACTCTGTGCTGGTGAGAACTCATCCAGCTTGGAGAACTGTGGGTAACCAAAGCTTGGTCTGATGGAGAAGTGCAGATCATCTGGAGAGCTTGTTCTGAACCTGGAACAGAAGGAGGTCACACTTGGACCTGGCATCTTCAGTGAGGCCAAGCTGCATGTCAGTACTTTACATCACTTAGTGGATGTCATGCAGTCAGCTGCTGACCTCTTCCCCCTGCCCAGACCTTTGGCACCTTGTGCCGTCACCTCAGGCTGTGCTGAGGGATTGGGTTAGGATGAAGCATTTTCCATTTCCTTGACACTTGGTGGGCACAGGTTTTGAAGGAACTTACAGATAGCCTGGGTAGGTTCCTGCTGGACTCCAGAAGCTGTTTGCCTATGAGAACGGTCAGAGATTGGAATCGTCTCCCAGGGTCAGCAGTGGAGTTCCACACACTGGGCAGTTGGAAGACTCAGCTTGCCAGGCTGCTGGGCCAGCTCCTTTCAACCAAACCATCACCTGGAAAGGTTGGAGCAGAGGAGCCTTGAGGTCCCTTCCAGCCTGGCATTCTGTGACTCTCTGGTACTCATATCCTGAAGTCCTGTAGAGGTTGGACATCTGCCTCCCATGGGGACTTGCTGGACCTCTCAGGCGGTCGTATGGGTGGAGGAAGCAGGGCTGAGAACTGCAGTAATGACTGAAGTGACTTCAAGTGAAGTAAATACTAAATATAAACTTCCAGTTTGACACAGACTCCACTGACAGCTCCATAATCTCAGCTCCTTTCATCATGCATGATTATAAGCACTCCTTGGCATGAGGCACCTATCTGTCACATTTATAGTTAGAAGCAGTGGAGGCAGCTGACATCTGACAGGGATGAGGCAGACCTGACAGGCACCCCCAGCTTGGCTTGCTGCTCCTCTCCCTTTCCTTCCTGTCTTTCAAGGGCTGAAAGACATCTCCCTACGGCCCAGGCTCTGCCTGCCCCGGTCTCACTGCCACTAAAGAGAGATGTGCCTTGATGGGATGACTTCACCACCTCCCTGCTGTGCTGGTGGCAGCCAGCAGGACCTGAGGCTTTGTGGTGGGCAGGGCACTTCTCAGAGAGCAGGACCCCACCTCGGGCAGGGCAGGTGCAGAGTCTCTTTACTCATGTTCAGGATCTGACTGGGTCTCCTTTGAACACAGTGGTGGTGGAATCTTCCTGACTGTGGGCTTGGAAATCCAGCTTGCTGTGGCTGTGGGTAGTTAGGAGCCCCAGAGTGTGATGGTTCTTCCAGAGTAAGTTTGCTCCCAGATCTCTGCCATGAGGAACAGGCAGTCTAAGAGTTTGTTGGCCCTATAGGAATCAGCCTTGCACAGAACGAGAGGAAGAACCAAACGGTGACTAAAGAAGTGCTTGAAACTCTGCCTCTTCTCTGTTCCTTGAAGAGAGCAGAGTTTGCCTGCCCCCTTCCTGGCAAAGCTCACCTCTTTCCTCACACTTGTTTACTGCTGGGAGCCATCACCTTGGTGGAGGTCATCGTCCATCCACACCCACTCTATGGTGATTCACTCCCTTCCCATCAGAAGAACAGGATCAGCTCAGGTGGTGTTGGCATCCTGCTCCTGAGCACAATTAATGGGATTATAAAATGTTCCTCACTTTGCCCAGCTTGTGCATAAAACTCTCTGTAAAATAGCTTCAGCAAAGCCAGGGAATGCAGTCAGGGTTGGAAGGGGCCTCTGGACATCATCCAGTCCAACTCTGTCTAGTCCTGACCTAAAGCAGGGCACCCACAGCAGCTTGCCCAGCAGCACAATGGCCAGGGAGGGTTGGAATCTCTCCAGAGGAGACTCCACAACCTCTCTGGGCAGCCTGCTCCAGGGTTCCAGCAGCCTCACACCAAAGAACTTTCTCCTCCTGTTCAGGTGGAACCTCCTGGGCTCCAACCTGTGCCCATTGCCCTTTGTCCTGTCCCTGGGCACCACTGACAAGAGTCTGGCCCCAGCCTCTTGTCTCCCACCCTTTCTCTCTTGCTGAGCATTGCTCAGATCCCCTCTAGGGCTGCTCTTCTCCAGGCTCTCAGCCCCAGGGCTCTCAGCCTTTGCTCCTCACAGAGATGCTCCCTGTCCCTCAGCATCTTTGTAGCTCTCAGATGGATCTCTCCAGCAGTTCCCTCCTTCTCTTGAACAGGGGAACTCCAGAGGTGGCCTAACCAGGTCAGAGTAGAAGGGAAGGAGATCCTCCCTTGACCTCTTCTTAATGCACCCTGGACACCATTCGCCTTCAAGGCCACAGGGGCACGTTGCTGGCTCATGCTGAACCTGCCCACCTGCACTTCCAGGTTCTTCCCTGCAGAGCTGCACCTCCACAGCTGCTGGGAGGGAGCCCTGCTCCTTCTCACTGTCTTACACCACCAGCATCGGTCTGAAGTAACATCACCAGTGAGATCAGCGGCAGGATGGGGCCCATCAACATTTGGGATGGAAAAGAAGTCCATTGTCTG
The DNA here is from genome assembly GCA_033816785.1 of Picus viridis. Classification (NCBI taxonomy): domain Eukaryota; kingdom Metazoa; phylum Chordata; class Aves; order Piciformes; family Picidae; genus Picus; species Picus viridis. Next base: position 4,002,101 of record CM066571.1, read on the forward strand.
CAACTTTAGCAGAGGAACTTTATCTATCAGGCAGCTGCTGTAGTCTACCCGCAGGTGATTGATGTTAGCTGAATAACGATGATCGATGAGCTCATCAGTGTCAGCCTGAGAAGGAATGTGCCTGAGCTAATGACATCAGGTGACTAATAGATTCCTCTGTAAATGTCAGGGGGCCAGAGAAAGACACTCTGCTAAGTACTCACATTAGACCTGGTGAGAAAAATCACAGCAAGCCTCCCTTACAAAGGACCTTTGTGCCATCGTTATAAGCCTTCCCTGCCTCCACTACCGACTACCGAGTTCTGCTCCAAGTTCCAGCCGTGTGAAGCTGAGAGTTACTCTGTCTGTCTTCAGAGTTTGGCTCAGGCTTTCTGGAAACCACCAGATAAAAAACATTCTGCTGTGAGCACGGGCTGAGGGAGCTGGGGTTGTTCAGCCAGGAGAAGAGAAGACTCCAGGGGGACCTTGGAGCTGCCTTCCAGTACTTGAAGGGATCCTACAGGAAGGCAGCAGAGGGAGACAGGACAAGGGGGAATGGTTTGAAGCTGAGGCAGAGCAGGGTTAGACTGGAGCTGAGGAAGAAGTTCTTCAGTAGGAGGGTGGTGAGACTGTGCTGCCCAGGGAGGTTGGGATGCTGCTGGGATGCTGCTGGGATTGCACAGTAGAAGGTGATTTTACACTTTCTGGGCTCCTTTTGCACACTAAATATCTTTTGAACTGGAGTCATGGAGTGACAGAATGCCAGGCTGGAAGGGACCCCAAGGATCATCTGGTGCAATCTTTCACAGAGAATCATGAATTGCAACCAGCAATCCAGACCCAAACCATGCATGAGGCAGAACTGGGCACTTTTAGAAGGCTTTTATTTTGTTTTCATGTTTTTGCTTCCCAGGATGAAAAAAAATTAACTCTTTTGAGGGTGGATGTTGCAGAAGTGTCTCTTTACATTTCCTGCCCCATGCATCACCCAGTGACTCATGGCATGGAGCTCTGTAGCTCACACCAGCCTCCTTTCCTCTCTCTCAGGAAAAGATGAGGTCACAGAGAGCTGCCTAGTGTGATGTGTCAGAGCACACATGAGAAGGTCATGGCTGAGATGTGACAGAAACCCTTCTCAAATTCACTTCAAAGCTGAGGCCAAGCAGCTAAGTGCTAGAAAAAGCTGTCTGAAGGTGTTAATAGGTTGAACTCTGTTGTTGTTCTGTAGAACCATCCACCCTCAAATGTCCTGAGCTCTGAAACCTAACCAAAAGGCTCTGGTTTAGGCCTGGTTTAACAGCATCTTTGTCTGGGGTTTGTTATTTTCCTTAAGAAACAAGTGAAATGCAATCTCTCTTAGTCCCCTGCCTAGATTTAGGCTCCAGACCAAGCCTGTGAGACGCTGAGAGCCTTAGATTCATGGACTTGATTCCATTTCATGTGGCACTCTAGAGTTTTGCCTCAGTGATAGCATGAAAGGAAAGGTAGCAGCTATGAGTCTCCCTCCTTAGAGATGCTCAGAAGCCACCTTCTGGACACAGTTCTGGACACAGTTCTGGACCCCTCAAATCCACAGCTGTTGTCAGATGGAAAGGATTGCGTCTAACTTTTGTGCTTGTTAACATTTAGCATCTTCTGTGGAGTAATTAATTGTCCCTCTCTGTTGAAAATCTTCCCTGGTTGCTCCAAGTGCCAGGGCTTCTTTTTTCCTGAAGTGTGAGACCAAAATTCATTTGAGGTCTTTGCCTTCAATAAACAAACAAATCTTTAATTTCCTGACTCTTCTGTGAGAACAAGGGTGGTTAAAAAGGGCTGATTGCTCTTTTCTAGTGCTGCTGTTGGAGCTAGGCTCAGGGAGATGCAAGTCATCATTTCTCCTTCTCCTAAGCTCTTCTGAAATGTCACTCTTGACATATACTGTAGATACACTGCACAGTGTGCCCAGATCCCAGAGCCAGGCTCCCATCCAAACCCCTGGTCTGGCCAAATTGTTGCTTTTTCACAGCACACAATCCAGGCATGTGCCTTTGCTTCTATTCTGGTGCATCACTTCGGAGAGAGCTGGGTGTGAAGGAGTTCTAGCAACGCGTCCCAGAGTCCTCAATACCCCTAAGTGGAGCCACTTGGAGGAGTAGCTTAGGGGGAAGCTGTCAGCCCATAGCTACCTCAGCCTGGCTCTGCTGTGCCCAGGCTGAACTTGGGCAGGCACAGGTTTCCCATGGGAGAGGTCTGGCTTCACTTAGCTCCCAGCTGCCTCCTGCTTGCTGAGGAGGAGCTGTGATGACACCCAACTATGGGCCAGCTGAACCAGAAGAGCTGCAGAAATGGAAAGGCAGGCCCTGCAGAGTCACGGACCAGCCAAGGCAGAGAATGAGAGTGGGGTGACCATGGGCACCAGTCTCCTCTGCTGACTGGGCAGCACAGAGCCAGTGTGGTGTGCTGGATGAAGCCAGCTAGACATGTCCATGCAGCACAAGCCTAGTGAGAAAGCAGCTGGGCCCAAGCCCAGGGAGCAGCAGCCAGAGCTGTACCCCACGTTATGGGTGAGGAGGGACCAGTGCAGGCACATCTGGGCAGGAGGCTGGGAGATCTGAGGCTGCAGGCTGAGTCACCAACAGGTTCCTGTCTGACCAGTCTGGCTCTCATGGGCTTTTATACAGAGAAGGAAGAGAGTCAGGGAAGGTTGAATCCCAAGACAAACACCTTCCCTCATCTTCAGGAGCACGTGGAGCTCCCTCAGCACCACTCCATCCCAAACCCTGCCTTTGCTTTGTTCCCTGCTCCCATCTGCACTCAGAAGAAAGTGGAAGTTAGCTCCTTAAAATATTTATAAAGCATTTTGTGCAACCAGTCTAAGTTCTAAATTTAACTTTCCCCCTAAAGCCACAAAACATTCTCAGTCAGAAATTCTCTCTCTCTCTCTTATTTAGTTATTTATTTATTTCCCCTATTTGGGAGGGAAAAGGAATTGTTTATTTTTAACAATTCAGTTCAGAGGGGGAAATTGCAGCCTAGCAAACAGCAAGCCAATTAGCAATTCTCTCTATTATCCAAAGCAGCAGGTCTTCCATTAGCAAGGGCAGGTTGTGGCCCCTGGATTACAGGATCAATCAGGCACTTCATTTTTCTTTAATTTCAGGGAATTAAGTAATTGCAAATCACTCAAAAGCTCCATGCTGGATGTGCACTGACCTGCACTGAGTGCCTGTAACAGCTTTAACACAACTTTCCTCCACCTCCTGATTTCTTTTCTGGAGCTGGGGTTGCTGATTTTGTCATCCATCCCAGATTAAGGACAGGTGGTGAAGGCTCTCTCCAGCAAAGCTGAAGCAGGCACCACCTTCACCGTGGCTCTGAGAGATGTGCTCAGGCAGGCTGACAGCCAGCCGAGGGGATGGAGGCTGGCAAAGGGGAACTCTTCCCATCTGTGCCTCGTCTGCTTTGTTTTGTTAATCAGGCAGGTTCTACCCACCTGCAGCTGCTGGGTTAGTTGGCCAAGGTGGCTCAAATGAAGCTCAAATAGCAGAGCCGAGTTTCATGCCCCTCTCCTGAGGCTGGGCTTCATCGTGTTGCTCCAAGGAGTGCAGAGCAGAGGCTGCCACTGGGCACAAAGTGGGGGGGAAGCATCCATCTTCAACTGTCCTCCTGAGACAGACAGTGAGACCTCACTGAGTTCTTCTTTACCTTCACTGTCTGCTGCTCGTGCCTAGGAAGCAGACAAGCGTTTGGTTTCTTCTGGACCTCTTGCTGCTTGGCAGCTTTCAACTCTATCACAGATTTGTGGAACTGTTGAAGTTGGAGGAGACCTTTTTGCTCATCAAGTCCAACCAGTACTGCAAAGGCAGTGGTAGCTACATGTGCACTTGCTCCTCGAGCTCTTGTTCTGGGTTAGTGCCGTGAAGTTGAGTCAAAGTGATGCTGGGAAGCCTGGGGTCTGAGTCAAGGGAAAGAGGAGCATGGGTAGATGGTGCTGGAGCTGTTGGTCTCAACAGCTTCTGCAGCCTTAGGGGAGTGTGGAGCCCTGCAGAACTCAGAGCAGCTTAAAGACTGCCCTGAACTACGCCACGGTTTAAATCAGTTCCTTGGAGCCAGAGGTGGACTGGAGCAGTGTGAAGCCATGCTGGGGAGCTCTGGCGTAGCTGAAGGTCTATTTTATGACATAGGTGGTGCAGGAGCAGAGCTCTTCCTTGGAAATTCAAGCAGCAGTCAGCTGCACTGCTGAGTTGCATCGTTCTGCCTTTGAAGATTAAAGGAGTTGGAGGGCTGAGATTAAAGTATTCTTCTGCTGTGTGCAGGCACAGAGTCCACCTACTCAGAGAATTAGATGAGTCACTCAAAATTCAGTGCACCAAGACATTGTGTTTCCAACACAGAAGCTGAACTAACAGTGGCAGCGAGTTTGGGAGTGGTGTGAATGGGCTCACCCTCTCTTGTGGCCCCCTGGGAGAACACGTTCATGGTGAGGAGGATGACAGCTTCGGGAAAGAGTGTCTGCTAGGAAGCCTGTGGTCAGAAGGGAGAGAGGAGATGGAGCCCTGCAGGCTGGTTCTATGCCCTCGAGGGCAGAACAGGTACCGTGATGGATGTTACCTGAGGCCAGAAAAGCATCTTTAGACCATCTAGGCTGAACCCTCATGTGTAAAGCACACATGCAGGTCATTGTCACCTCTCAGCTGAGTTCAGCAACGTGATGAAAGACATTCTAGAGAGGCACTGAGTCCCCTCTTGGAAACACTTGAGAACTGGAGAGCCTGGCCCCTGCCTGAGCAGCCTGTGACAATGGGGGCCCTGTGTCATGATGGAAATGATGTCTCTGCTCCCACCTGCAGCTGGGGGGCCCAGATCTGCCTCTAACACCCACACCTCATGACATCCCCTGCTGGATTAGAAAGCTTGGTGGGTCAGAGCAGCAGATCAGATGTCTTCATTACAGCACCAGCAGGATGGATGATCCCAGGAGAGGAGCTCTGCTGGAGCACCAAGGACTACTGCATCCCAGAATCCCAGCATGGTGAGGGTTGGAAGGAACCTTTGGAGATCATCCAGTCCAACCTCCTGATAAAGCAGGGCACCCACAGCAGCTTGCCCAGGAGCACAGTGGCCAGGGGGTTGGGATCTCTGCAGAGAAGGAGACTCCACAAGCCCTCTGGGCAGCTTGGTCCTCTATATAGTACAGGAGAGTCCTGGAAGGTGGTACTGGCTTGTGACTCCCACAGGAGCTGAGTAGTGCCACCTCTCAGCAGGGTGAGGAGGCAAGGGTGTAATGAATGGTTGATGCAGTCAGACTGCTGCTGGTTCTCGAAGGATCTCAATAAAGACCATCCTGGGGTCTGCATCCCCTCAGCAAAGCATTTGACTCTGTTCAAAACCCTGTGCTCCAGATTTGGGACTTGTGTCAGCAGCCTGTAGTTTCTGTGGTGAGATGCAGATGTGTTGATCTGGAGGCCTCTCCTACCCTCAGCTTGGTCCTCCTCTGGAAAAGAAGCAATCCAGCTGTTCCTGTGCTCCTTGGTCTGGGCTGCCTCCTGCTTGGGAGATGACACACATCACAGGTGATAGGATGTTTGCTTCCAGAGCTCAGGAGCAGGCTTAGTTAGTCATTGGAGAACTCAGCACAACTCAATTAAATTTCTTCCACTACCTAATTGACATTTAGTCAGCTAGGAAGCAAACAACCCCAGCAGAAAACACTCCTTGCTTTCAGAGAAGATGTTATGGAACTTCAGAAGATCCCAACTGGCCAAATGTGAGGAAGAAATGAAGAAAATCTAATTAGGCATTGCATGGCCTCTCCTCTGAAATTAAATGTAATGGATGTGTGGTTACAGCTTCCCTCGAGGGTCCTCCTACTCGTGTCAGGCCTCCAGAAGTGTTAGAACATCTGTGGTGCATGACACAGTCTCTCATCTGTGGCCACCAGGTCAGGGGTAGCTCTCCCAGCCGTGCAAGGCAGCCTGGCTGCTGAAGACCTGAGGCTCTGAGCACCTGCAGTGACCTTGGTCTCTGAAGGAGAGGTGGACATGCACCCAGTGCTGGGGAAGGAGGATGTCTTGGTGCTGGAATGCATCCAAAGAAGAGCAATGAAGCTGGTCCAGAGCAGAGGGCTTGTGAGGAGCAGCTGAGGGAACTGGGGGTGTTCAGCCTGGAGGAAAGGAGGCTGAGGGGAGATCTTGCTCTCTACAACTCCTTGGAAGGAGATTGGAGCCAAGTTTGGGTTGGTCTTTTCTCCCAAGGAATAAGTGCTGGGAGAAGAGGAAGCTGCCTCGAGTTGTGCCAGGTGAGGTTACAGGTTTGGACATGAGGAACAATTCCAGCCCTCTCATATCATTACAAGCTCTTCTCAAAAGCCCCTTCCTGGCTTTCTTGTGGCCTCCTTCAGGTACTGGGAGGCTGCTCTGAGGTCTCCCCTTTTGACAATACCTCGAGGGAATTTGTCTTAAGCAGCGTGGAGGGCCCTGGTCTAGCTGAAGTTTCTCTCTGGTAGTCTAGGGACTGACCTCAAGTCTTTGGTAAGATCCCAGAGGTGAGTTGCAAAATGGCTATCAAGGAAATGTGTGCACACTCCCCTGGCTGCTGGGAATGCAGGAGGAGGGGGGAAAAGAGCTTTCCTCCAGCTTTCACCACACCTGAATCTCAGTGGTGTCATTGCTCAAGATGCTCCAGAGAGTTTTATGCCTTTTATTTCCCAGAAGGGTTGAGTGGTTCTGGTTCAACGAGGTTGGAGAAGATTGCTCCAGGTGAAAAGACAACACAGCCAGTGCAGAGCACTGTGAGATGTGTCCAAGGGGCTAGAAGCTGGGCTGGATATTCAGTAATTCATTAGTGATTTGGATGATGGAATAGAGAATATTCCTGTTGGACCTGCAGGTGACACCCTGGGGAGTGGCAGCATGAGTGGCAAAGGACTTCAGTGCTCTTCACAAACCTCACTGTGCTGAAAGGCTGCAGCTCAGCAAGCCAAATTCTGTCAGCAGGAAGCAAAATGCACAAACCCCAACTGAGACTCTTCAGCAGACACAGATCTTCTTGACCTGAGTCTATGAAACCTGCATCAACCATCTCACCTTGTTTGGATCAGAAAGGAGATACTGCCCCATGGCATGGGACAAGGAGAGCCTTGCTCACTACTCTTTAAAGCTTCACTTCAGACCGCCCTGCTAGATAGGTGTAGGGTCTAGAGGAGAATGCTGTGGGAGATTCCGGCCCCCCTGGCCATTGTGCTCCTGGGCAAGCTGCTGTGGGTGCCCTGCTTTAGCAGGGGTTGGACTGGATGATCCCCAGAGGTCTCTTCCAGCCCCTACCACTCATTCTGTGATTGTGTGATATGTGATGGCTTCAGCTTCTCCCCCTGATTTTGATTCAGCTCTTGTCACACAGAATCATAGAGTGGGAGGGGTTGGAAGGGACCTCTGGAGATCATTGAGTCCAACCCCCTGCCAGAGCAGGATCACCCAGGGCAGGTCATACAGGAACACACCCAGGTGGGTTTGGAATCTCTCCAGAGGAGACTCCACAGCCTCCCTGTGCAGCCTGCTCCAGGGCTCCAGCACCCTCAGAGTAAAGAAGTTTCTCCTTAGCTTGAAGTGGAGTTTCTCAGGTTCCGGTTTGTATCCCTTGCCCCTCGTCCTGTCACAGGACACCACTGCCAAGAGCCTGGCCCCTTCTTGACACCCACCCTTCAGATATTGATAAACTCTGATAAGGTTCCTGCTCAGACTGCTCTTCTCCAGGCTGAGCAGCCCCAGGTCTCTCAGCCTCACACGAAGCACTGGTTTCACCAGCGCTGCTTCTGTCCACACCATGGGAAGGAGGGGGTCTGTGCCTATGGGTGCAGAAGGTCCAGGTGTCCTGCAGGCAGTGTGTAGGGAACAGCCTGCCCTTGCAGCAGGGCTGATTGCTTCAATACATGCAGGAGCAGGGAAGCATTATGCATGTGCATTTCCCAATGGCTACTTCCAGCACTGAAGGGAGAAGAAACATTTGCATTCCTTAAAGAACTGATTGAGATTCTAAAAACAGATTGGAAACTTAATGGCAAGAAAGGCACAGCTTGAAAGTCTTCACTTTTTGGCATGAAAGCCTGGACCAGATTGACACAATCTGTGACGTAGTTTCTAATGAAGCATTTGTAATGAGACATTTAAAGCAGCTCAAGAGGCCTCTCTATCCTGTTGGGAAAGGAACACAAGGAGCACAGATTTGAAATTCATTCAGCAGTGAATGCATAAGCTGATCTTGACATGAATTTAGAGTAGGATCCAATTGCAGATAGGTGCTTGGGGAAGAAGTTGCTTGGAGAAGAAAAGAAAAGGAAAGAGAGAAATGAAGAACTAAAATAGTTGGAGGAAACTCTTGGGAATATTACCAAGAAGAGAGAGAGAGGTTCCTGCTTGTGGAACTGTTGAATCATGGAGCTGATTTCAAGGGGGAAACTTTGTGCTGGAATTCCATGCAGAGACACATATAGGTGGGGAGGGTTGGGACCTCCTGGTTCCTGCTTCTCATTCACATCTTGTTTCCCCCAGGGAGGAAGGTGTCCTTGGAGCTCACTAACACCCTGTGACAACTCTGCCTAAAACCTCTGCTGCAGCTTGCCCAGGGCCACAATGGCCTGGAGGGTTTGGAATCTCTCCAGAGAAGGAGACTCCACAACCTCTCTGGGCAGCCTGCTGTGGCTGGGGTGTGATCTAAACAAGTTTTCCTTGCTGTTCTGATGTTTATTAATCAGGCAGCTCCAAAGCATCCCACTAGGACTGACCCTGAGCCACTAACATCTGCTAAAAGCAGAGCTTACTTTTTTCCTTTTTTTCCCCTTTTCCCCCTGTTGAAAACCACCTGTTTTACAGAACTCTTGAGATTGGAGGAGACCTTTGAGCTCTGCAAGTCCAACAGCTCACCCAGGGCTGCTAAGCTGCCTCCGCCAAACCACGTCCCTCAGGACCACATCCAAGGGGCTTTTAAATCCCTCCAGAGATGGTGACTCCGCCATCTCTCTGGGCAGCCTGTGCCAGGCTTTGAGAACCCTTCCTGTGAAGAAATGTTCCTAATATCCTCCCTCCAGAAAGCCCCAGCAAAAGGATGGCTGTGCCCTAACGAGCTGCCCTGGCTTCTACAGCTCTCTAAAAATATTGGTGTTGCTTCCTTCCTTTGCCTTAATTAGTTAGGGATTAATTTTCTACCTAATTTGCTCGTGTAGCTCTTTGAATATAAAGTGGTTAGGAGTGCCAAATATTGCTGCTACTGCTGATTAGGTTATTAGGTAATAACCAGTTGCTGCAACAGGACTTCCCAGAGGGAGAACCAAGTGTGGCACCATTCCATCCCCGCTCCCGGCGCTGGGGTGGCTGCGTGCTGCCAGGCGCCCCTGGGCTGCACTCCTCCCTGCCACCCCTGCCTGTGTCTGCCTGAATCTCTACTGCACAGCCATGGGCAGGGGGCACTTCGACATCTCATCCCGAGTTCAGCTTTTGGATGCAGTGGCTGCTGTGCCTTGCAGGGACTTGAGCAGCAGGTGCCACCCTGCAGGTGGCCATTAGGTTCTGGAGTGTGGCCAAAGGACGGCAGGGAAGCTGGTGAAGGGTCCAGAGCACAGAGGAGCAGCTGAGGGGAGTGGGGTTGTTCAGCCTGGAGAAAAAGAAGCTCGGTGGGGGGAACCTTCTGGCTCTCTCCAACTCCCTGGAAGGAGGTTGGAGTGATGTGGGCATTGATTTCTTGTCCCTGGTGACAAGTGATGGGACAAGAGGCAATCATAGATATTCTTTTAGCAAGAGAAGAAGGTTTAGTGGTTCTGGCTTTATCCTTAACTCCTGCTGCAGGGAGAGCCAAGGTGAGTGGCAAAGGAGCTGTTGTAGTAGCTTCTCTACAAGTAGGAACTTCCAGGAAACTTTGAAGCCTGAGGATGTCATTAAAGTATCCTTCAGGCTAATGGACATGAAAATCGATAGGACAAGAGGAAACAGCCTCAAGTTGTTCCTGGAGAGGTTTAAGTTGGACCTGAAGAACATTTCTTTGTGGAAAGGGTTGTCAAGCCCTGGCCCAGGCTGCCCAGGGCAGTGGTGGAGTCTCCATCCCTGGAGGGGTTTCAAAGCTGGGGAGATGTGGTGCTGGGGGCCATGTTTTGGTGGTGACCTGGCAGTGCTGGGGTAAGGGTTGGACTCCATGATCTTACAAGTCTGTTCCAACCAAAATGATTCTGTGGTTCTATAATCTAGAGATGAGAAACCCAAAAAGACTAATGCCTTGGTTCCCGTTGCTTGACTTTTGCCCCAGTTTCTGTGCCTGATCTTTCCTCTTGGCTGGCTGTGGGCCTTGAGAGGTGCTAATTGAAAACACCAGGCATGAGGAATTAGGTGGAAGTTGGGCTGAGTGACCCTGGGCACAAGCTGTCTCCTGTACCACATGGACGTCAGAGCAGAGGTTGACTACAGAAGCTGTCAGCTTCCTCTGCAGTCCTGGTCCTGGAGACGCTTTGTAGATTGATTTCGCTGTCAGGATCTAAGTCAGGAACACACTTCAGCTCCAGCCTCCAAGGCAAGTAGAAGGTATCCATGGCAGTGGGGTTGGAACTGGATGGTAAATTTCTTCCCCCAAAGGGTTGTGAGGCACTGAAACAGTTTGCCCAGGGAGGTGGTGGAGCCACCATCCCCAGAGGGATTTGGAAGGCATGCAGATGTGACACTTAAGGACGTGGCTTAGTGGTGGGCTTGGCAGTGCTGGGTTAGCAGTTGGACTTCATGGTCTTTAAAAGTCTTCTCCAACCCTATCACTACTACCTGTCTTTGAAACTATGCCTGCAGTGCCTTTCAGGCCTGAGCTGATGGCCTTCCACTGCACTGTGCCATGGAAGGAGCTGGCTTTGTGTTGTCAACGGGAATGAACCCAAATGTTGATGTGAATTTGCTAACAACTGAAGGTAATTGGTTCTTTAGGAGGGAATGAGATGACAGCTTTTACTGTACTCCAGATATCAGCCCCAATTACTGTAAATACCATCATGATGCAAAACATTAATTAGGAAGATCTGAACTGCTTGAGATGTAGAGTCCCATCTGAATGATTAACTGCATGCAAAATATTGTGCCTGATTAGAGCCATTCTGCAGACAACCATCTGTGAGCTCTGAGAGCAACCTGGGAGGAGGGGAGGAGAGATCACAGCACTCAGGGGCTGGGTGGGGTGACCTCCATGGCCATGACTATCTCAGGGTTGGAAGCCTCTGTTCTGTGTACCCCATGCTCTTTACTGCAGGCATCTCCAGAAGGAATATTTCATGGGAAACAGTACCTGAGACGGCAGTACCAGAGAAAGGAATCGAGTATGGAAGTCTCAGCCTTACCTCTAGCTCTTACTCCTTGGACAAGGGTGGAGGTGGAGGTCCACAAAATAAGGTGGGGAATAATAAGAGATGGAAAATCAAACTTCTCAGGAAAGACAATGGTGAGCACACAAGCACAGGAAGGACAGGAGCTGCAACACTGCCAGTGTGTCACCCCAAGTGCTCCTCCTGATGGTGCCAGTCTTCGTGATACTGCATTAGCACGCAGGGGTTGGTCTCTTCTCCCAAGGAACAGGTGGTAGGACAAGAAGAGATGGCCTCAAGTTACACCAGGAGAGGCTTGAGCTGGACATGAGGACAAATTTCTTCACATAAAGGGTTGTTAAGGCCTGACCCAGGCTGCCCAGGGCAGTGGTGGAGTCTCCATCCCTGGAGGGGTTTCAAAGCTGGGGAGATGTGGTGCTGAGGGACACGGGTCGGTGGTGCCCTGGCAGTGCTGGGTTAAGAGTTGGACTTGATGATTTTAAAGGTCTCTTCCAACCAGAATGATTCTGTGATTCTCATCTCAAATCTGATTTTTCTATATCCCTCAGCTTGGTCAGACAAAGAGATTCATTGGTTGCTAATGGGAGAACCCACCTGGAAGGGCTGGTCCCAGGTATTTCCCATAGGATGAACACATCCACCAATTAACTCCTCCAAGCCATGGGCAAACCCTAAGTGGTGAGGGACATTGTACAGGAGTAACTAACATCTGGGTAAGGCCTTTAGGACATAGCAGAAGTGCTTTAGGAAAGGAAAGGAGGACAGAACTAATCTCCAGTTTCCTGGCTCAGCTTTATGCCTGTGCCCTTTGGCAGGGAGGGACCACACGAGCTCAAAAAGCTTTATCTGCTGGTTTGTGCCTTCTTTGAAATGTGTTGGTCTTCTCAGTTCATTAAAGCTACTGAAGAGCCATGCTGCTGCTGGCTGCTTATGAAACTTGGGTTGCTGTTGCCAGCTGGGCTATTTTAAGCACAAAGCAGTGCTGTGGGCTCAGGGTGCTATTGTTCCACGTTTGGACACGAGTCCACAGCCACTGCCACACAAAAGCCTGACAGAAGGGTGTTTTCTTTGTCCAAACCTTGGTGAAAGGCTCAAGTGACAAAGGATAATTGTTGGTAGTTTGGATTCCCTTTTCAGTGCCCTCTCTTTGTTTTGGTGGTGGTGCTGGCACCTCCCTTGCTGGTGGATCTGCTCGCCACCAGCTCAGCCACCGCTCCAGCTGGAGCAGGGAGCCACGCTCCCATTTCTCTCGTGCACCACGTGCTGTGGTATTTATGCAGCCTCCACCTTCTGTGCCAGCTTTAGGGGGAACAGATGATACCCAGAGCAGCACAAAATTAACTTGCTTTTGAAGAATTTTTGATCCAGCAGCACTTTGCACCAGGTGGCTGCAGCACTTTTGATCCAGTACTCAGAGCTCGGTGCCCAGAGCTTGCGCTGAGCGTGTCAGGAGCTCTTCTTTCTCAGAGCTTTGGTCTTCTCAGCCTCTTTTCAGATGCATGGGCTTCCAAAACCAACACCCAATAAGTTTGTGATGCTGTTCTGTGGCTTTATGGGTGATGTGTGTGCATTTTGGGGGGCAAAGAATAGCATCACTTGCTGTCTGGTTCCCTAGATGCTTACATTTATCCCCACACGGGAGGTGGCTGTTACACCTCTTTGCTCCAAAGTGCTTCTAGTGCAGAGCAAGGCAACATGATCCAAATGATGTAAGAACAGAATAACACAGTCTGTAGTATCTCCCAGCATTTAGGTTTGCTGTCTCAGTGATCTCTTATTTTTTGATGATGATGATGAAATAAGCCCAGGTTTATTCACCAGCAGCTTAAAAACAGCTTGCCTTTCAAGTGCTCCAGCAGCTGATTGTTGAGCAGCTCTTCAAGAAATTCCCTACCCATCAGCCAGGAGGCTGCAACCTATTAGCAACCCCTTCTTGGTGCTGAAGGACCAGTCTGTGGTGGGTTGTTTTCACAAGATAAAGGAGGTTGAGGAAGGAGGCTTGGTTGTTCAGATGTTAGTGGAGATGAATATAAGACAAGAAGAAACAGCCTCAAGGGAGGTTCAGGTTGGCTAGTAGGAAAAATTTCTTCATGGAAAGAGTTCTCAGGGACTGGGCCAGGCTGCCCAGGGAGGTGGTGGAGTCCCCATCCTTGGAGGGATTTAGAGGACCTGTGGCTGTGGCTGTGGTGCTGAGGGATGTGGTTCAGTGGCAGTGGTGTAGCAGTGGTGGGATTGTGAGCTCTAGGTGAGCTGTTGGGCTTGATGACCTCAAAAGTCTCTTCCACCTTCAAAAGTTCTGACAGGAGAGTGGTGATTCAGTGCTCTTGTGGTCTCTGCTCAGTGTGGTTTGGAAAGGTCTAAATCTGCCACTGAGACCTTGCTGTGTTGGTCTCATCACAGTTGTACCTACTCTTCCTTCCTAACATTGCTCAAGTTGCCACTGGCAGCACCAAAATGTCCCTTTGGGGGTGGCTGCAAAGAGGGAGAAGTTCCCAGGGGACTGATTTTCCAGTTCAGGCAGACAGCAGCAGGGCAAGGAAAGCCTCAGCTGTGGCAGATGCTGTCAGTGATGCTGTAGGGATCTCTGGTGCAGTTCTTGCTTTCTTACTCGAGGCTCTTAACCCAAACCACAGTGAGATCCACTGTCACTGAAAGAGCTTCTGGTAATTCATCCCCAGAGCAGGACATTTGTCACTGATGAAAGGTCTGGGGTCAGTTTTAAGCATGATGTGACTCACCCCTGTCTGGCAGAGTGTGGCTCTAGTGCTCAATTTAGGGACAATTAGACAAGATTAGCTGATGAGTTGTTTGCATCTGAGGTAGTTCTCACCGTATCCATCAGGACTGCTTCTGGATGCAGCTGGAGTGAAGAGTTTGAAGAACTCTGGGAAGCAAGAAGGAAGAACTGAGGGTGATTGCTTTCCCAGAGTGGTAGGGGTTGGAAGGGAGCCCTGGAGATCATCTAGTCCCAGCTTTCCAGAGCAGCTAGCCCCGAAACCTACACACCAGGCTAGACTCTCCCTAAGAGCCCAGACTGCTGAGCTCACTGATCATCAGAGGCTGGAAATGCTGGTGAGCTCAGCCGTCTTTTACAGCTTTTCACCTGAAGCCCAGAGGGAGTAGATGTTTGCTGGGTGCCAGATAGCTGAGTTCTAGCACCACCTCTTGGCTCCCACCAGTAGGTATGGGATGGTTCAGGCTAAACAGATGATTAAGGGGCAATCAGGAGCCTGAGACAGAGATCATCCCATTCTTCCTCTCAGAGAGATGCTGGTTCCTCAGCTGGAGGCACAAAGCAAGCCATCTACCAGCTCAGAAAGCACTGCTGGAATTTCTCAGTGTTCCCAGTGGAGAACTGGGCTGTGGATGATCATCTGCATTGCTTCTGTTGTGGAGGAGCCTTCCACAATCAATTGCAAGATCAATTCCTTTTGCGGAGCAAGGGCAGCAGGCTGAGATGCAAAGACACGTTTGCTAGGAAGGCTCTTGGTGGATTTACAGATGAGTTGTGTGCCTGAAGGTCTCTTTTCCCATCATGGGCACCTTGGGTGGCAGGGTCTGATGGGGCTGGTTTGGTTTTGATGCAGCTGCCCTCGGCAGGGAGGGCTTCCCAATCAATCTTTGCCCAGACAGACTTGTGAAGGAAAATTCTATATTATTCTATTAATATTCTCTGCTGTTAAACCTGAAGCCTGTCACTGCAGCACAAAGTCCCCAAGCCACAGACCACTTCCCAGCAGAGCCCAGGGGCACAGGGCTGAAGGCTCAGGCAAAGGAATGACAGCTCCAGGATGTGGCTGTGAGGCACGGAGAGCACTGGGGTAGTTGTCACTTCTGCAGCACTCAAGGGTGGTACAGTGGAAGATGCAGCTAGTTTAGCTGTAGAAGTGATGGTTCCTGAGGGGAAAATGCACTCAGGTTGAGAGCAATCAGGAGATGCAGTCTGAAACTGGGTGCTGGTGGCTGGTTGAAGTGCAGTGATCCTTCTTGCTGCTTTGAGACTTGTTTTGAATGGAACTAGCAGGAGAATGAAGAAGGAATTTCACTTCCTCAGCACTGAGCCTGGAGGGTGCCTTGAGCCACACAGAGGTTCCTGCTGCCATGCTGGTGCAGGTCAACCACCTCTAGCCATGCAGAAGCCACTTCCCTTGCTGCTGCCCTTCTCCAGTTCACCAGTTCCCTGTTGCTGGCATCTCCTCCCCGCTCCTGCTCTGCAGCAGCCCGCCAGCCTCCATCACACAGCTCTGCCAGAAGCTCTGCCAAGACAAACAGGAGAGCTTTTCAGTGTAACTGCAGTCAGTGTCAAACCCCTAGATTTCAGGATGCACAATTGCATCAGCTCTGGACTCAGAACCAGCTCCTTTTCTCCCTCTGGATCATCAAGGGCAAGGAAGCTGGGGAAGGGTCTGGAGAACAGAGCTGGGGAGGAGCAGCTGAGGGAGCTGGTAGTGTTTAGTGTGGAGAAGAGAAGGCTGAGGGGAGACCTCATTGCTCTCTACAACTCCCTAAAAGGAGGCTGGAACCAGGTGGGGGTTGGTCTCCTCTCCCTAGTCTCAGGTGATAGAAGAAGAAATGGCCTGAAATTGTGCCAGAAGAGGGTTGGGTTGGACAGAAGGAAAAAATCCTTTGCTGCAAGAGTGGTCAGGAGTTGGCAGAGGCTGCCCAGGGAGGTGGTGGAGTCACCATGCCTGGAGGTGTTCAACAAACCTGTGGCCATGGCACGTGGGGACAGGGTCTGATGGCCATGGTGGTGCTGGGTTGATGTTGGACTGGATGATCTCAGAGGGCTTTTTTCAACCCAAACAATTCTCTGATTCTGTGAATACAGGTGAGACAAGCAGAGGACTGAGGTCTGCTCCCCACAGCACACCCTCTTCCTTCTCCTGCTAACAGAGTGTGGTGGGTTGAAAACAACATTAAACTGAAACTACTAGGCAGAGGAACCTTCCTCACTCTCAAGCCCAGGAGCAATTCTGGCTAAGCTCCAAATGCTTGCATGTCACCCCTGTTACTAGATGGGTTCCCATGCTCCTCTGAATCCTTCTCTCATGGTGGAGGCACTGCTGAGCAGCCTGCCTGGGGTGGCATCCCTTGGAGGTTCAGCTGAGCTGCCTGCCTGAGCCAAGGGTTGGTAAAATCTTCCCTGAGCAGAAGATCCTTGTAGACAACCAAAGAGAGACAACCTGAGGGAGTTTATTATTCTTCACACTGCTGTCTTACAGCAACACCCAAAGGTCAGTGGCACTCACTGTTAACACCTTAAATTTGGCTGCTCTAAAATTGCTTCTCACCCAGCCCTCATTAAGGGAACTGAAAAAGCCTTATAGGGACGTTCCCAGCCTTGGGATGCCCATATATGTGGCTGCCTCAAAAGAGAGACTTTCCACTCAAGCAGTGCATAAAATGGAACTTTATTTACTGGTTCCAGTTCTGATGTTGTTTTTGCAGGTTTAAAAAAAGCCTTGGCCCCTCTGCTGGCAGCTGTCTTCTCCCACTTGAAAGCCTCTGAGGAGGAGCTGTGAACGTGTAGCTCCTAATGTCTTTGAGCCCACCCTGTGGCCCTTCTATAGTTGTTCACTCCTAAAATCTCATCCTTCCCCTGTCATTTGGTAAAAACTTCATCTGGAGGAGCCAGGTTACGTCAGAGAAGGGAGCTGACGAGCTGCTGGCATTTACCCAGATGGTTTTAGCCAAGCTTCAGTTTAGCTGTTGATCCAAGGGCATGGAGACCAGGGCAGAGTGAGAGAGCTGAGCTGCTGCTGCTCCAAACCCATGGGCTTGTGCCTGCAAAGCAAAGCAAGGAGCTACCAGCCCTCAGCAAGACTCTTGTAAGGAGTCACACCATTGCATTGCTGGAGCAGTGTCATACAAGCTTGAGTAGTCCAAAGGTCTCTGTACACATTAGTGAGGCCACATCTGGAATATTGTGTCCAGTTCTGGGCTCCCCAGTTCGAGAGAGACAGGGAACAGTGAAGGCTGCAAAGATGCTGAGGGGCCTGGAGCATCTCTGAGGAGGAAAGGCTGAGAGCCCTGGGGCTGCTGAGCTTGGAGAAGAGCAGCCCCAGAGGGGATCTGAGCAATGCTTTCCAATGAAGCTATTCTATGATTCTACATCAAGACCTGCTCCAGTGCTGCCACACTGCAGCCCTGAAGGGGAGGAAGCAGACAAAGTCCTGCCAAACCCCTGAGGGTAAGCAGTAGCTTTGTGTCAGTGCTGTCTTCTCACAAAAATGAAGTGCCTTCATGAAGAGCTCCAGTGGCCTCTGCCTTGGAGAAATGGATGTTGATCTGTACCCCAGAGATGCTGAATCTTCATGTTCCCAGCTCATTTCATTCTGCTCTTTCACCTCAGGGTGCAGCAGCACTCAGGCTTCCTGCTCACAGACTTGGGTGCTGCTGGGCTAGACACCAGGCAGGTGTGGGACAGGGCAGAAAGTCCCTTCCCTAAGGAGCTGGCAGTCTTTGGTCATTAAATGGTGACAGTACTTTTTGCTCTCTCAGGAGATTCCTCATCGCCTTCATTTTCCCTTGCAATTAATCTCCTGGGGCTCCACCTCCAGCACCTGCTGGAAAGTGCACCCTGGATGGAGCTTAGGGAGGCTGAAGCCAGGTGGGGGCTGGTCTCCTCTTCCTGGTCTCAGGTGATAGAAGGAGAGGAAATGGTCTGAAACTGTGCCAGGGGAGGCTTAGGTTGGACAGGAGGAAAAAGTTCTTCACTGCAAGAGTGGTCAGGGACTGGCACAGGCTGCCCAGGGAGGTGGTGGAGTCCCCAGGCCTGGAGGTGTTCAAGAAACCTGTGGCCATGGCACTTGGTTTGGTGGTCATGGCTGGGTTGATGGTTGGACTGGATGGTCTTGGAAGGCTTTTACAACCCAAACAATTCTCTGATTCTTCCATCTTTTTAATGAACACCAAATGGTGCACCCGAGATGTTTGCTCCCTCAAAGATGCTGCCATCTGAATTTCTAATTGTTTAGCATTAGTCATAACTTAAGTAGGACAGAGCAGGTTCTATATATAGCCCAGTGCCCAGCCAGTCAAGAGAGGGACCGTGTTTGTGCCTCCCCCCATCTTCCCTCACTGGAAAGGAGTGAGGAGGCAAACTGCACCATCTCTGACCTCAAGCACTGCAGAATCGTACTGCCCCCATCCCCTTCTCCTCCAGACATGGAGGGTGTTTGAGGGTGGGGGGAGCTGGTGCAGAAGATGACATTCTCAACTCTTTATTTGGGGATTCTCAGCTCTTTATTTGGGATTCTCAGCTCTTTATTTGGGATTCTCAGCCCTGATGGAAGAGTTGGGTGATGGTTTGAAGCCTGAAGGCTAAACTTTATTTGTTGGTGTTTGTTTTCCATCAACAGCTAAGGTTGGAGCAGGATTCCAAGAGCAGGAGTTGCCCTTGGTACCACAAACAGCCTCTGAGTTTGCACTGCTCACTTCCCTCTCTGCTCAGTCTGGCATTTCTCAGCCTCATGTTGTGGATGCTCTTGCATTGGAGCGTGGCAGGCACCCTGTGTTGTCCCTCACCCTCTTGTAGCTCAGTGTACCCAGACACCAAGAGAACCACTGCTTGGTGCTCTCCAGGGCTGCCTGTTTGCTGGGTTTCCTTCTTGCTCCTCATGGCTGTGGATGAGCTCCTGCAGCATTGTCATCAAAAGTGTGGAGGGCTCACACTTGTAGCCACGCAGCCTTCTCCAGCCCTTAGTGGAGAGCAAGAATAGCAACTGACAAGTCTTGTGAGGTAAATATAAAGGTCAGCTGTTGCCTCCCTGGATGAAGGCTGTCAGGATGAGAGAGGCACAGTCCATGCAGCCTGCACACTTAGAATGCTACCATCAGAATCATTTTGGCTTAAGATCATCAAGTCCAACCATTAACCCAACTCTGTGAGGTCTGTTTGTGACTGCAGCTTCCCTTCACTGCTCAGAAGGAGGGAGTGAGGCTGTGAGACCTCCTGAAGCCTCTGTTGGTGATGTCCCAGAGGGTCTGTGCACAGCTCCTCTCCATGTGAGTAACCCCCCAGGCCAGGCACACGGGGCTTTGGTCACAGGGGAGGTTCTTGCCGGGGCAGAAGGTTCATGCTTGAGATTCCTGAGCGGTGTGTGCTGGCCTCTGCTCAGCTGGGGCTCAGGCTTTGGGAGGAAAACCATCCCCACAAATCCACCCATGGGTGAGCTGCTGGGAAGGGCTCTGTTCTCCCCAGACACAGTGGAACCAAGAGGATATTCTCAAGGAATTTTTCCTTCCTTTAGGACCCCAGTCCCACTAAAGTGTGTCTTGTGGGCAGCCGTCTGGGATCAAGGGTATCAGCCTTAAGTCGTGGATGAAAATAGTCCTGTGGCTGAGCTGATGGACTTGGGATATGCAGGATGCACTCCTGCCCCACACACGGACCCTTGAGGGATACTGGCTACATCTCCTTGTCCTCTCATGTTGCTTTTTCCCCCCTGGATAGATTGGGAAGCTAAGGTGCTTGCTGTCTCTCGCAGGACTGCAGGGAAACTTGGCTGGGGTTGCAGGTGGAGCTGTGGCCCAGCAGCGAGGCATGGCACAGGACATCCCCGGCAGGTGAGCATGGCCTGGCCTTGCCTTCCAGGGGTGAGGCCACTGAAAAATTGAAAGGGAAATTAAACCTGACTGTGACAACTTGGGAGGCCTCTGGGGTCAGCTGAAGGGGCAGGCAGCTGAGCTCCTTATCAGTCTTGCTCTTCACCCTGGCCCAGGACTCTCTCTTGTATTTAATTGAATTATTTGTATTGATTTTTATACTTCACTTTAATTGAGGCTCTCTATGATTAGTCTAGCAGCTTCAGTCTGCTGAGGAATAACAAGCAAATGTATTTTGTTCTTGCAATGACTTAGTATCTCCAGACTTTAATATCCAGCCCCTCAAATGGTTTTGCTTTTTGTCTTTGATTCCCCACAACCCAGAACATTTATGACCATCAGCTGCAGATCTCTCAGTGCCAGGAGTACCAAAGGTGAAATGGGAAGGTAAGGAAGTGTCTGGCAGCCTAGAGTGGGCAAGACTCTCTGAGGTCACCTGAAATAGTCACAGATCTCACATGAGGGAGCTGACCACAGGGAGAGGCTGGTGGTCACACGAAGTGGCCATGTGAGGTGGCATGGAAGTGTTTGCTGAATGCAGCCAGACCAGAAATTCCTGCCACCTTCTGACAAAAGCTGGAGCGGTAGTGAAACACTGCTGTGGTGGAGAGCTGACCTGCAGCTAGTGCATGCTTGCAGGTGGACATCTTCAGAAACGGCTGAGGTAAGAGCCATGCCCTCAGTTTAACACCCCCCGTGGGGCTGTTTTTGGAGCTGAGTGATCCCTCTGCCACAGTCAGCTGCTGAGGGGAGGATTCCTCTCGCCTCGCGTGAGCCATCGGACAATCCAGTGGCCAGGCTGAGGTGGCTCTCCCCAGGAGGGAAGCAGATGAGCTTCCCCAGGAGCTCGAGGTGCTGCTCTGCGCTGGGCTGTCCCACACTCTGCTAGCTGCAGCAGAGCAGCTCTGATTGCCTTTGGGTAGGTGCCTGGGTTTGAGATCACTCAGGCTGTGGAGTTCGGTGCACCCAGCCCGAGGAGCTGGGTCTTGCTAACGTGTCTCCAGACAGCGTTGTTTCGTGATTCACTGCCAAGCCTCCTGTTTGCCCCTGGTGTTTGCAGGATGAGTCAAATGTGAGCGTCTCTTGTGCAGGGGATGCTGATCTCCAACTGTATCACTGTACAGAAATCTCTAATCCAGCTGAACCTGAGCTCTGCCTGCTCTCTCTCTTTCACCCCTTCTCCTGTTCTCACCCTCTTCAGGAGATTTCACTCAGCTGAGATGTCACCCAGAACCTGGTGACTCTGGAGCAAGGACCTCTGTGTTCCCAGGCAGCCAGTTCTGCCTTTGAAGTGCTGAGGGAAGTGCCTTTTTGGTTTCTGTGTCTGTGATGTTTTCTCTTCCTCATTACCAAGACACCCAAATGTCTCTCCCAGTCTTCCCTGCAAGCCCTCTCACACCTAATTCAGGATTCCTGGGGGAAATGTGGTAATGTGACCAGGCTGGATCAGACAAAGCCTGTGTGAGATGCTGCAGACCCTGCTCAGAGCCAAGGGTCAGGAAAAAAGGGAGAGGCACCAGGCAGGTTGTAGAGCTCTTGTGAAACCTGCCAGAGCTCTTCTAGCCCACTCCTGAGCTCTGTTTGCTGTCCCTGCAATTCAAAACTGTCTGCCTGAAGGGACCTGAATTAAATTGTAAATGCTGAAAAACACATCAAATAATTGGAGCCAATTCTTGCTGGCATCAATCTTGTGGAGAGCTGCAGCTCTCTGTCATGTTCAGATCTCACCCACAGCACTAAACCCATGTCTCTGGATTGGAGTGCTGCCTCCTGCTTACATTAATGACCACATCCTTGCCAGAGCTTTCACAGAATGCCAGGTAGGAGGGGACCTCAAGGATCATCTGGTCCAACCTTCATAGGTTTCACGTCTTTGAAAGGTGTATTAAGCCTAAAAATGGAGGCACTGTGGTCAAACTCAGCCCAGAGTACCTGTGGAGGGCTGCAGTTTCCTAAGTGCCTCTTGTATTTGCCATGAACTGATTGAACTTAGCTCCTGGTTCTGTTGAACCTTGAGGTGTTCTCATGGAGAGCTGTGCTGACATGCCACAAAAGCACATAAAGAGCTTCTGCTGCCAGCAGCCTCACAACATATTCCCTTCTGTTTCCCTTGTAAACAGGCATTTCAGTGCCTGAAATGCCTGAGCTAGAGACAAACCTCTGATATCACCACTTGGTTTTCCACTCATTTCTTTGTTGTGCACAGGAGCTGTGGCTCTGGCACCTGACCAGCAGCATCCCAGGCTGCAGGTAGGTAGAACAACAACTCAAGTGAAGAGCATCCCCAAGGAGATGCTCCCAGCTGGGCTGTGGCCAACCCTCATCTATTAAGTTGTCTGAACTTTGTTGTTTTATTAAGGAAATGGATTTCAGGTTCAGCATTGATTTAGCACCTCTCTTCCTTCTTCCCTTTCCCTTCCCTTTGGGAAGGCAGAAGGGTTCATGGAGAGCCTCTGGCACTCCTCTGCTGGCCACCCCAGCCCTAGCCCTTGACCACAGCCTTGGCAGGATAACCCCAGTAGATTTTTCTGTACAATTTTCCAGCTTACAGGGTAGGGCACAATGAATGGTGCAAGCGTGACAGTGGTGAAGCAGGACTGAGAGGCAGTGGCAAGGCTGGTGAGATGCAGGACCTGAAGAGCACACACTAGGTGTGGGATAGGCATTGGGCAGAAGTTATTTCACCTTCTAGAAGAGGAGAGCTGATGGTAAGCAACCCAGCTGGAGACACTGGTGGAATATGGTCTGGAGCATGTGGATGTAATGGAGAGAGGAGGGCACTTCAGAGGGAGGGTTGGGACTTGGCTGAGAGGGACAGAGAGGAAAGCACATGTCCATGGGGGTGAAGAGGTGAGGGAGGTCAGTGCTGGCAAGGAAGGAGAGGGATAAAGGAAAAAAGATGGGGGAGGAAAAGGGGGAGAGGAGGGGAAGAAAGACTAAAAAAGGGGGGGGAGGATTAGTGGCAGGGGAATGAGAAAAAAAGGAGATAAAGAAAAAAAGGGGGGAAAGAGCAAAAAAAGGGGAAAGAGGAGGAAGTGGGAAAAGAGGGAAAATGGGGGGTGGGGGAAATATGGGGAAAAGAGCAGTTTCTCCCTCAGGCAAGGAAGACAATGGAGGGAAGCAAGGGCCAGGAGCAGGGAGCGGGAGCAGGCAGCGTGGAGGCAGGGCCGGGACGAGCCGGTGGCGGTGCCTAAGGAGGAGGAGGAGGAACGGGCGGAGCGGTGCCCGGGCTGCTCTCCCTGCTCCGGCAGATGCTCCCGGGGCGGCCCCAGCAGCGGCGGCAGCAGCACCTCCGGTCCACCCCAGTGCTCCCGGCGGGCGCTCACCGGAGGCTTTCCGTCCTCTATCCCGGTGACTTTCCTTCCTTTCTCCCGGTGGCAGCGGGGGGTCCCGGGGCAGCCTGTGGAAGGAGTCCGCTTTGTCGCGACATCGGGGCTGGGCTGAGCGCTTTGCGGGAAAGGGGGAGAGAGAAACGCTGCCCCAGCCGCCGGTTCCGCGCAAAATCCGCGCCCCGTGGAGCCTCCCGGAGGAGCCTCGAGGGTTTGGGGAGGGGATGAAGGCACCTCCCGGGCTGGTGGAGTGGAAAGTTTTCCCGGAGTGACCTCTGATAGTACGCACCCGCCAGGAAATCTCATTCAAGTATTTTTGTCAATGGGGTGTAAGGGAAGGGGGGAGCACCCTGGTCCCCAGCCCCCGGCCCGGCTGACGTCACTGCAGAGGCGATAAATATCTGTTGATATAATTGGCCGTGAGATTTGGGGTTGCGATAGCGAAACTCGGCCCATCGCCGCTCCGACGGGGCCCCCATGATTTATTCAGCAGCGGCTCGGGGCACGCAAGCGGGGCTGGCAGGAGCGTCAGCAACTTCTGCGTGATTCCAGGAGAGGGTCGAAGCTATAAAAATCCCGCACCCCGGCTCTCGTTAGGACCAAATCTCATCCCAAGTTCACCAGGAACCGGCTCCGAGGGAGAACGAGAGGAAAAGGACCCACCGAGCCCCACCGCCTGCCCCGTCCCGTCCTGCTGCCACCGCCCCGGGTAGGTGCGGGAACGCGCCCGCGATGTGGGATGCGGGGGATGCTCGACAGCGGCAGCCCGTGGGAGGCCGGGAAGGCTCCGGGGGAACCGAGCGCTCGTACCCGGCAGCTTTTGGAAGGTGGGAACAGACACCTCACGCACCCCCGGGTGGGTAAAGAGATGCCGGTCCACGAGGGGACTCTTCCCTCAGCCCCGTTCCCGGGAGTCGCTGCCGGTACAGCCCTGGGGGAGATGTTCCGTGGGGGGCGGCTGCTTCGACGGCTGGGGCCGGTGGAGCCGGGACGCGGAGGCTGTGCGGAGGGGCGCGGAGAGTGGCGTTTCAGCACCGGGACAGCGGCGGCAGGGGTCCCCTCTGCCCGCATCCCTGTCCCCGTCCCTTCCGCCGCTGCTCGGCTGTGTAAACCCCCGTCCCCCTTCTCCTTTTCTCCCCGTCTTCCTCCGAAGGTTTGGGCCCCGACCATGAAGATCCCGCTGCTGGTCTCCACGGGAATCCTGCTGGTCTCCCTCCTGCCCTGCCAGGAGTGCAGAGCCCTCAGCAAGAGCCCGGGAGCTGCCCACGGGGCTCTGCCCCAGACAGATTTCTTCCAGAAGCAGCAGCAGCAGCAGCAAACTCTGCCCGTCCTGCTCCGCATGGGAGAAGAGTATTTCCTGCGCCTGGGCAACCTCAACAAGAGACCCGTTGGCTCTTTCTCCACCTCTTCCATCAGCACCAGCCACCTACAACCCGAAGCCTCTGCCAGCAACTTTTTCCGGGCGGCGGTTCCGGCGCTGCCCGAGCGCTCGCTGGGAACCCCCGAGGAGGGAGAAGCCGAGGGTGAGGCTGTGGAGAGGGAGAAGCGATCCGAGGAACCCCTATTTCTCTGGATCTGACTTTCCACCTCCTGCGAGAAGTCTTGGAGATGGCCCGAGCCGAGCAGTTGGCGCAGCAAGCTCACAGCAACAGGAAACTGATGGAGATAATCGGGAAGTGAGCCGGCCCCTCCCCGCCTTGCCAAAGAGATTCCGCAGTTAGCACAAGAACACCGACACCGTCCGACCTACATCGTGCTGCTCTGAGCTCATCTCTTTATTTTTATAGAGCTTTAAACCTAGAAGGGTGCACTCCGACCAGCCTCTCTCCCTCGACTAGCATGCACAAGCGTGTACCAAGTGCAGGACCACCACAGTCTCCTCCCTAACCCCCCCTCTACCTTTATTTATTTCTCCCTTTCCCCATCCTTCTCGTGCCACCGCTGCCTGGGGTGGTGTGAGCAAGCAGTGGTGCCCAGAAGACAGACAACTTTTCTGCCGGGGGCAGGGAGGCGGGAGGGGGAATCTCTGCAAGCTACTTTAAATCCACTTCTTTTGGGTTCCCTTCTTCTTCTTCTTTTTATTTTTTTTTTATTATTATTGTTATTATTTTTAGTTCCTTCCTCCCCCCTGTAAACATGTCGACAATAAAACATCTTCCCAGCGCTCGGTCGATTTGGTTGTGTAACAGAATGTTTAATATTTATATTTTTAATAAAAGCTGCAAAGTAACCATGGCTTGATCAACTTTCTTGCCTAGACCCCTTGTGAGGGCTCCTCCCCCTCCCTCCACGCTGACTGGGGCAGGGGATGGCGGGGGCACCCGTGACCTTGGCCACCTAGAGCTGCAGGGAGCTTTACATCACCACCCTGGGGATGTTTCTCCCCTCCCAGCCCACGGGAGCTCCCCACAGGTTCTCCCAGTGTGCAGCTGGCCGGGGTCTGGCTGCTCCTGGGGATGGGCACAGAGGATTGAGCACCAGTTGGTCAACCCCAGCCCTACTGATTCCCAAGGGAGGTCCCCAGCTCCTGCAGCTGCAGTTGGGGCTGGGCAGCTTCCTCTGGCCACAGCACAGCGGCAAGGAAAATCTCGTCTGTGTTTTCTTTCTCTCTCTGCTCATCCTCCCCACACCCCAGAAAGTGCAGGTTCCACCCCAAAAGGGCAGATTCCACTCTGTACCCCCAAAGGGTTCCACCCTGCTTTGGCTCCTCCTGTCCCATGCCCAAGCCAGATCCCTCCCAGGGATACTGGGGATGTGGCAATCTGTGTGGAGAAACTTCCCGGGAAGAACTGGGGGAAATCCTCCAGGGAAGAGAAGAAATCTTTCACCCCACAGCAAATCCCAGGGAAAAGCTGCTCCAGCAGCCCCAGTTTATGTACTTGTGGTGAAGCCTCAATGCATTGCATGGAACTCACCTCTGCAGCCCCCAAAACCTCTCCCAGGAGCATTTTCCCAGGGGAGCCAAACCCAAATGAGGGTTGATGTGGCTCAGCTCTGCAGGGAAGGGTGGCCAGGGGCTGACCCTTTACAGTCTCCTAACCAGGTGCTCCAGGCTTGCCAGTCCTGCTGGGGCCCAGTGCAGCCCTACAGTTCCCTGCTAAAAGGGCTTGGAGCTCCTGGACAGATCCATGCTTAGCTCTAGTGCAGAGCTTGATGCCTGGTCCCCTCGACACCAGCACTCCCAGCAACCTGAGATCTCTCCTGGGCACCACTGGGTGCTGCCAGCCTGTCCCCAGTGACAGAGCCTGCAGAGTGTCACTTTCAGTGTGACTTGTAGAGCTTCTTTTCAGGCACAAAGCTGATTTCAGCAGCTGGGGAGGCACCGGTACCCTGGGGACGAGTGACTGCAGGGAGGTGCTGAGAGCCAAACCAGCTTTGGGGTGCGAAGGACATGATGGTGTCACTGAAGCCATCGGCATCGATGAGAGAGCACTGAGGAGAAACTCTCCTGTGGCAAAGGATGCTCCCAGCGCGTATGACAGCAGCACTTTAACTACCAACACGGGTGAAGCATTTACACCTACACAGGGACGTGCCCAAAAAGTGAGAAACAAACACTAGCAGTGCTCAGCCCACAGCTGTAGTGATGCTATTTTTCCCCTTGGAAACAAGAAATTCCTGGCAAACACTCTGACTACGATGCAGCCCTTTGTCCCCACGCTCCCACCCCTCTCAGGACTGGCGTCCCAAAGGGCTGGGTAGGATGTGGAGGTCAGCTGAGTTCCTGGGAATGAAACCTGCTCAGATGTCCCTTTCCAGGCCAGTTCCTTCACTGAGTGCAGCCAGGCCGCCTGCACTCATGGACCCTCCGAGGAGCAGCACACCAGAAGGCAGCCAGAGTGAGTCATCATTCATTCAGGGAGTTCAACCAGGAGAAGGAGAAGACATGACGAGCCGGCTCGTCACCCCGCTCATGGCTCACAGGACTTTCCTCCACTTGGCCTTGGGGGCATGGCTCAGAACCAGTCTGTAAAGGAAGGAAAGGTTGAAAAAAAATGGAAGAGGAAAAAGGCAAATTGCATTCAAACCCTTCAGATTTCCCAAACCAGGGCAGGGAAAGGCAGGGAGCAGGACAATCTGGGGAGGCCGCCAGATTTCCAACACCAGGGAAGCCAGCGGGAGGTTTGCCGCAGACACCAGCAGAGGAAAGAGCGTGTCACAGCTGAGCAAAGGGCTGGGGCCTGCTCCGGACCTCAGGAATGCTGTTTTATCGCTCTGGAGGTGAGAGCTGCCTGCTTAGAAGAGCTCCTGAGCCAGCTTGGCTTGTGGAGCTGGGCCTCCAGATTGATGTGGACTGGAGCCAGAAGTCATTGTCAGTGCAGTGCCACTCAAAGTGATTCTTGTTCTGCTGTCGTGAAATCTGCCTCGCTCGGGGCTTGCTCTGGGCTTTGTTTGGTTGGGGTTGGTTTGGGCTTTGTTTGGTTTGGCTGTTTTATTTCTTATGGGTTCTTTTTGTGTGTGTGGTTTTGTTTGGGGGTTGATTTGGTTTTTTGCTTTTCTTTGGTGGTGTTGTGCTTTGGTTTTTTTTTTCCCCACTAAAATCATGGAGTGGTAGGGGTTGGAAGGGACCTCCGGAGATCGGAGTCCAACCCTGTTTGGTTTCCGTGGGTTTGTTTTATTTGGGTTTGGTGTTTTGGTTGGAGTTTTTTGTTTGGTTTGGGGTTTCTTTTTTGGTTGGTTTTTTTTTTTTTTTTTTTTTTTGGGGGGGGGAGGGTTGTATGGTTTTTGTTGCTGTTGTAGTTTTTCTTTAAAGAAAAGAACTCTTTCATTTCATTTCCATTTCACTCAGCCCAAGGCCAGGAAATAAATAAATGCTGCAGAGACAGAAGCTTCTGCTTGCATCCCAGTCCAGATGCTGCTTTTTGTTTCTCTAGAGGCATCCCTACACTTACAGTAAAACAAAGGGGCTCTGGCCATGGTGTGCTGCAGCTGCTCCTCACGGGCACCATTACTATTTCAAAGATCAGCTGAATATTTAGGAGGCCACTACAATATGCAGAACTATTTTGCTAGTTGCAGTGTTTTCAGCTCCCTGTGGCGGAGAGCGAAGCCTGGCTTAGTGATGGTATCACAAACCCTGTTAAAATATATCAGAGTGAGTGATTTGACATCTTCATCATCAAACCCACAATTCAACTTGCAACAGAGAGGAATTTCCACCCCCCACCCTCCCCCTGTATTCCTAGATATGCACATAAATTATTCCGCACACTTAAAATTAAGAGCTCCAGACTGCCAGTCTTCTCTGGGCAGGGTTTCGTCTCACTTTGGGATCCTCAGGATGATCTCAGGAGGACTATTTGATGTGAAGACACTGCTCATTAGAGGGGAAGTGTCAGAGTGCTGTCCTCTGACTTTTCACGGGTCTCAATCTTCCAGTCTCAGCCCAAGACGGGAAGCTCCCAAAGCAGTGATGCTAACAGACACGGCCAGGAACAAACCCCGGAGCAGGGATGCGTGTGAGGAACTGGAGCATGGGGATGGATGATTTGCCTCAGCGGTTCTGTGAGTGCTTGGTGTTAAAATGTGCCACAGGGATTAGTGAGGATTAATGGGACATTCAGTGTAAAGCTACTGGGCTTCATTCCAGCTACCACCTTGTGAAGTGTTGTGGCACCAACAAGAAAGACAGCACAGAGGGAGGAGAAAAGTAGCTCCCTAGTACTTTATTTATCTCTAACTAGGGGTCACAGCTCCCTTTTCCAGACCCAGATGCTCTAAACTGGAATAGCCCTACTCCTTCTAGTTAAATACTCAGAATGTACTTTAATACTGGAAATGTGGGCTAACCTCTGAACCATGGAACTGTTTTGGTTGGAGAAGTCCAACCGCTGACCTGACACCACCATGGCCATCAAACCATGTCACACCAAGCCACTCACGGCAAAATACAGGGCCCAGGGAGGGTTTGTGATGGGATGCTGAGGAAGAATATGCCTTTTCCTTGCTAAGTTTATCATGTATTTGAGGAGAGCAGGAGCATGGTGAACAATCTGGGAGGAACAGCTGCCTGCTTGACTACCAAAGTGCCTTTTCAGCCATGCTGCAGAGAAGGGTCAGCTCCTAGGCTTAGGCAGAAGTACTGTTAAGAATCGAGCCCATGGGGCCAGATCTCCAGCAGAAAGAGCAGGCAGTTGGCTGAGTCCTGATCGTGGAAGATCTGGCTCTCAGCCTGGGAAAGTGCTGAATGCGAACCCTGCAACCTGCTTCCAAAGGCAGGTATCAGCAGTAAATCCACGGCGAGACTTTCTGAGCTCAATGGGTTCCCTGCTCGCTTGGTCTTGGTAGCTGGAGGAGTGGGGGTGGTTCATTAGTCCTCTGGGATGTTGAAAAGTTTGCCTTTTATTTTTGGAAGGACAGCTGGGGTGCCTGGACTAGCCCAGAGTCATTTTGAAATGGGTTGTGCAATCCTGTGCAGGCACGGGACAGCCCTCCTCACTCTCACCCTGGGCTGGCAAGAGGTTTAAAAGAGGATTTCCTGCGGGTTTATCCTTTTTCACTTAAAGCCACCTTGTCCTCTCTCTTCCTGTGTAAGATGAGCTTCCTTAAGCACTTCCACTTGCTATTCCAGCCAGCCCCTCTCCACACATTGCACTTTGAGGCAAAGAACTCTCGAGGGCCTTGAAGGTGAGCAGCTTGTCTCATAGGGTTTGGACCCAACATGTTAGGAGACAGAAACCACAAGGTAATGACTTTGACTGGCAAGGTGACCACACTGCCTTGTGAACCAACCCTGCTGGAACCTCGTTTCAAACAAAACAACCTTTGTCTGCCTCACTGCCAAGGCTTTATTTCATAATGTGTTAACTCCTTCATATTCTGCTGCGATGACATCTTCCCCTGTCAGCAAAACAGTGCTGGAGCTCCAGCACCTTCCCACTGGGCTTGGCTGGGTGAAGCCTCTGCTACCTGCACCTCGCTGGACGCAGCAGCCTGCCAGACTGCAGTACCTCCATCGATCGTTTGCCATCACACCCAGGCAGGAGTGGAGCAGGCACAAACCTGACACCAGGGCCATTCCCTGGCTTTTGGGCTTCTGTTTTCACACCTAAAGTGTCTTCAGTAAAGACACTTCAGTCTGTGCTCTGAGTCAGGCAGTGACTGAGGGATGCTCTCCTTCAGTGAGGCAGAAGGTGCCAGGAGCAACTCTGCCCACGTTATTAAGTCCATTTCCCCCTTCCAAGGGCAGCCCACACAATTCAGAAGTAGACAGTGAGCTGGGACAAGGATCTCAGATACAGACTGACAGCAAACAGCTGGTTCTTTGAACCAGGAGGTGGTTCTCAATGGTAGGAAGGAGAGAAAGGTCTCCTTGGTGTGAATGGGACTTGGGTGTCCAACCCCTCTGTAGGTCACAGGATCATAGAATCGTAGGGGTTGGAAGGGACTTCTGGAGATCAAGTCCAACACCCCTGCTAATGCAGGTATGCCATAGAACCAGAAAGGTTGGGAGAGGCCTCCAAGATCATGCAGTTCAACCATCAACCCAACACCACCATGGCCACTAAACCATGTCCTGAAGTGCCACAGCCACACATTGTTTGAACACCCCCAGGGATGGTGACTCCACCCCCCTCTGGGCAGCCTGTGCCAAAACCTTACAGTAAAGAAAATTTTCCTAATATCCAACCTAAACCTCCCCTGGTGCAGCTTGAGGCCATTTCCTCTCCTCCTAGCATTCCAGATCCTTGCAGTCTCATCCTGGCTGCTGCCAGGGAGAAGGTTTGTGCTGAGCACAGCACTGCCCTTGCCACACTTCTCTCAGATGCTTCAGACTCAACACTCCATTGTGTCTGTCCAGCATGATGAGGTAACTGTTGTCAAGCTTCTACCTGAGCTTTATCTTAGTCCTGAAGATCTCATGGGTAGGGCTTGTTTTCCACATTACCTGGAATAACAAGTTCCAACCCCTTGATTTGGGTCCTTAACAGTGACAAGGAGGAACTGAAGGGTTGACCTCAGATAACATTAATCCCATTAAGCTGATGCTGAGAGAGTGCTGAATACTTACACCTTGATTTATATTTCCCCTGTGGTGCCAAGTGACATCAGAAGATGCTTTCAATAAGCCCCAGGAATTTTCAGCAGGTCAGCTCATGAAGTGAGGAGGAAAGCACACCCTGCATGACTGATGGCTGGATTTGGTTTCCCCATCAGCAAAGCCCAGGCTGGAGTTTCCACACTGATTCTTTGGAGGTGTTGAGGGCTGGGTTTGGTTTCCCCACCAGCAAAGTCCAGGCTGGAGTTTCCACACCAGTTCTTTACAGATGCTGAGCAACCCCAGCTCCCACTGGGTATCTGTTCAGCCCTCCTCTTAGCTAGCTGTGTGCTAGGAAGGGGAATGTCACTGGAATGACACCAGCTCTCTGTGGGGTTGGTGAGGTGAAGGGAGGTATTTTTAAACCTGGGCCATTTGAATGATTTGATTCCAACAGGGCCCAACAAACAGCTGCCTCAGCATGGCTGTGAGTGGTGGCATCTGGGCAGGAAGATGAAGCAGGGCTGCTTGGCAAGGAACTCTGAAATCACCTTTGCTGCCAGAGAGAAAAAAATGGACCTGCCCCCTCAGAGGCAGCACATGAACTGCCCAGCACCTTCACTGCCTCCTCCTCACCCCACAGGAGAGCAAAAGTGAGAATTTGAGAGAAAATGTGAGGTTTGGAGAGGGCAGCAGTGAAAAGACAAACTTCTTGCCTCTGCAGTTTCTCTAGCGTCCAGCTGGGAGCCAGCCCAGCCCTGGTCCTGCTCACTGCTGTCCCTCCCCAGCTCAGCCTCTGCTCACTGAGGCACTCTATGATGTTCAGGGCAGCTCTGCTCAGCCAGGGGCTGCTGCTGGCAGGCAGAAGCTGGTGGGGACAGCTCCTGCCAAGGGCTGGGCTGCACAGAGCCTCTGCCTGAGACTTGCTCCTGGGCACACCAAGGGCACTGCCACAGCTTGTGCCACACCTTGGGGGCAGCAAGGCAGAGGTGGCAGCTGTGGGGAGGAGCAGCCAGGACAGGTGACCCTCAAGTGCCCACCAAGGGGTTGCAGCCCATGGATGGCATCTTGAGGAGAGAGCTGAGGGATCTCCAAAGTCAGGCCTCTGTCCCATTTGCCTTCCATCCTGATCCCTGTGTTCCAGAATCCAGTTCCAGAATCCAGCTCCTCAATCCAGTTCCTATCTGCTGCTGAGTCTTGTTTGGGGCTTGCCCAGTGCCTGCCCCAGCAGCAGTGGTGCCAGTGGTGCCCTCATTGCCATCAGGGGTTGGGTTCCACACTGGTTTGTGTCTCTGTGTCCCTATGTCTCTATTCCATGGCATTGTTCTTCTTTCCATCCCAGTTGGGTTAGTTTCTTTCCCACCCCATCCGTCTCTCTCCCTTCTTCCCTTTCTCTTCCCCTTGGGAAGGCAAAGAGGTTCATGGAGAGCCTCTGGCACCCCTCTGCTGGCCAGCCCAGCCCTGACCCTTGACACACAGCCTCAGAAAATGGCAAGAGATTCAAGTCAATTCCCCTCTTTTAGCTGGCCTGTTTAATGCTGACAAGCAGAGGCACGAGTGAAGGCTGCTGGCTGGCCCTGAAGCCCTCCCAGGATCTGGGGGCTGTGTTTGTCTGCCTCAAATGTCAAGAGCTGCGCTGCTGGCACTCAGCGCTCAGGTAGCGGAAACCAAGGCAGCACAACAGCTTATTTTTAAACAGTTCCAACTCCAGCTCAAGCCTTTTGTTTTCATATTTCCAGGCTGTCTGGCTTCCACCTGGCAGCTGTCACATCGAGCACAACAATACCGTTTCAAGCTAAGAGGCTGCTTGTTTGGCATGAAGCTTTTAGTCTTCCTTTCTGTTGTTAGTATTATCATCATCATCATCATCATCATCATCACAATCATCAGGAATCAACAGAATATTCTCTCAGATAGCTGCTGCCCTTGCCTGCCACAGAAATTCATGGTAGCAGCCAATATGCATGGACAAGCCCCATCAGTCACAGCACCAGAGGTGTCACCTTCTTAACAGTGGCCAGTAATGAATTTCCCAGGTCCAAGGGCAGGAGATGCCTCTCTGCCCTGGATTTCCATTAAATGACAATTAACTTGAGGTGGCTGATGTCTAGTGCAGTGCCTCTGCCATAACAACCTGAGGCAGCCCAAATGCATTCCAGAGCCTGGCTGCCTTATTTTGGTTTGAGATCCACACATCTCCCATGGTTTATGGAGGTGCAGCCACTTGAACCAGCGTGGTGGAAACTGCTGGAATGGTGTTAGAGAGCTTCTAACTGTTCCTTTGAGCAAAAGAGAGACAATTCTCTCCTTTATGCCACCTGTCTCTGCCATGACTCAAACAAAACAGCCCCAAACAGCACACTGGTGTAGCGTTCCACCCATTCCTGCCCCTCACTGCCATGCCTCTGCCTTCAGCTGCAGATTGGCATAAACCCCAGGCCTGCCACTCTCCAGGGAGGTGAAGGAAACCCAAGAGCAGAGTCCAGCATACATGAGAGTGTCAGGGCTGCATGATCAGAACAGCCTCCCCTGGATCTATCCACTCATCATCCTTTGTTTCTCTCAGAAGGAAGCTTTTGAGATGTCCCTCTCCTTTTCCCCCTGTTTCTTCCTGGCAGAACATGCAGCACCCCCTCCCCCTCATCTCCCTTTCAAACCCCAGGTAGGTACCAAAGCTTGCACCTCCAGCCTCTCTCCTGCTCACAAGTCAGGAAAGCCTGGAGGGGCCATGCCACAACATCCCAACACAAGGGCTCACGCCCAGCTCACTCAGGACCACCAGTGGGATTGCCACTACTGATCCATCTCAGTGCCACAGGACTACAAGCACTGCTTTCCCCAGACCTGTGGCTGCACCAATCACCTGAACTGCCTCGAGGCAGCAGGGTGATAACTAACCAAACATCTCCACACAGATGGCTCTTGTGGCTGTGACTCAAATCTACCAGGATGTGGTGGAAAGCAGCGAGAGTTCACCCAGGATTAAGAAATCTCTTCTGCTTGCCCTCTATTTTCTTTCCCAAATGCTGTAACAATGAGCAGGGTGAGGGATGCTTGGAGGAGGAGGAGGGGAGGCAGGATTCAGTATTTCATTGAGTGTCACACAATGGCAGTGTCTGGGTGAGCCTGGCTTGGGATGCAATTGAACCAGAGGAATCATTTTGTCCACTTTGTCACTGCGGAGCTCCTTTTTGCTACCAAGTGGACTGAAATAAATGGAATGTGCATAAATCAGAGGGTATCTGTGACTCACCAGACAAATCACAGAGCAGACTATTGGAGGCAAAACTTCAGGTGAAGGATTTGCCACTCATATTAATTATGAGGAACCTGTGTCTGAAAAGCAGGACTTAAAGCATTGCCCTCACGACTCCTCACTGCTGCCTCTGAATCACTCCACGCTCAAAAGCAGGGGGAAGGAGGTGTCAGAAGAGGAACAATCCAGACTTTCCTGATTTTTCTCTGCAGGTATTTGAAAAACAGGGGGGGGGGGGAAGTGAAAAAAAAACAACTAAATGTCACCTGAAGCACAAAGTCAAGATGCAAAGTGGAAATTTACAGACAGAATTGGCCACCAACCGAGCATCAGCCTGAGTGGCCTCAGGCCCGGCCACCAAAACTGAGCCCCAGCCCCCTAAGGCAAATTGCAGAGGAGCAAAGGCAGGAGGTTCTGGACCATAGTGTGTTTTGGGTTGGGAAAGACCTTCAAGATCATGCAGTCTGAGCCTCTTGCACCTGGTGCTTGCCCTGTTCTGCAGCTACAGGTGGAACACTCTGGGTTTTGCCAGATTTAAGAGCTGTTGAGGAGGAAGCTTCAAAGGGAGTTTCATTCGGGCTTACACACTGCCTGCTTCGTGGGTCTGCTCCGAAAGGCTCCACTCCACAGAGGACAGATGACCTATTTCTCACTCAGTCAAACCCTGCAGACTTCTCAACAGCACAGAGGTGAACCCACCCAGCTTTCTGCCTAGGAAAAGACACAGTGCAAGGACATCAAGACCTAGATGGTAAATAGCAAGTTGGCTTTTGCTCTCCACATTCCCAGACCCTTCATGCACTAAACACAGATGGGGCAGGGAGCAGAGAGCTTTGGAGCTTCCTGAGCTGAGCTTGACAAACTTCTTAGAATCATGGAATCATTTGGGTTGGAGAGACCTTCAAAACCATCAGGTCCAACTCTTCACCCAGTGCTGGCAGGTCAGCACTAATCCATGTCCCTCAGCACCACATCTCCAGGGCTTTGAAACCCCTTCAGGGATGGAGACTCCACCACTGCCCTGGGCATCCTGGGCCAGGGTTTGATAACAGAGCAGCCTGGGCTGGTGGGAGGTGTCCCTGCCCATGGCAGGGGTTGGAATTGGATGATCTTTAAGGTCCCTTCCAACCCAAACTCTTCTATGAATCTATGAATAAATTGTTCCAAACTTGCAACCCCTTGTCCTGCTCTGAGGGCAAACTGGGTGGCCAAAGGGGAGGGAGAACCTTGCTTAGCATCATTCCCTCTAGATCCAGCCCTGCAGGACTGCCTTCTCTGGAGCAAGCAGCTGGCTTGCAGCGAAGACTTGGCTTCCTTACCTGAGCAGACTGGCAGAGACCAAGTTTCCAGTGGGGAGAAGAGGGAGGACATTATTGTTTGCCACGCTGCTGGGATCACTCCAGAGCAGGATGTGCTAAAATGTGGCACCACACCTTTTATAGAGCTGTGGAAAGCCGGGGGCCAGGGGCCACCAGCACAGTGTGACCTCTCTGGGGCTTGTTTCGGTTTTAAATGCCCTCCTTTTGCGCATGTTGTCTGCACACCGACACGACAACCAACCCGCCCCAGCGCAGCCCAGTGCTGACCTCCCTGCCGCGTGGTTTCGAGCTGTCTCCTGGAGAGCTGTCTGAAGGCTCACCAGCTGAGGCGGGAGGCAGCAGGGCAGCGAGAGCTGCAGCGCAGGAATACAGAGAGCACTCTCCCCGTGGTAATTCTGACAGGTGGCAGAAGGTTGCCAGCAAGTAATAGAAAATTTTAAACCTAATGAAAAGAAGATTAACAGAGGCCACTCCGTGAGGATTTCTCCTCCCAAACAGCTCAGCCCTGATTATGTTTCATGCCCTCGTGGAATCAAAGCACTGTACCTATTGGCAGCAAAGGGAAATTAGATCAGAAGTCTGTTTGTGGATGATTAACTGGCAGTTCCTTGCAGGCCAAATGCAGGAGCTGGAGCCCTGCAGAGCCACAGGCAGGCACTGCTCTGGTGGGGAATGTGAGCAACACTGGAGAAGGCTCAGGGCTTAGGTGGAATAAACTGGATAACAAGAGGCCCAGGTGAATAGAATCATGGAATTGTAGAACCAATCATGGAATCATAGAATCATGGAATCATGGAACCCTGGAATCACGGAACCCTAGGATCATGGAACCCTAGGATCATGGAGCTTTGGAACCCTAGCATCATGGAATCATTAAGGATGGAAAAGACCTCTAAGATCTAACCTTCTACCCATTACCTTTATGACCACTGCACTGTGTCCCACATCTACTTATTTTTGACTACCTCCAAGGATGGTAACTCCACCACCTCCCTGAGCAGCCTGATCCAATCCCTGACCACTCTTGCAGCAGTTTTTCCTAATCTCCAACCTAAACCTCCCCTGGTGCCACTTTCCTCTTGCCCTATCACTTGTTACTTTCAAGAAGAGACCGACTGACTGCCCCATGAGGACCTCCAGAGATCAGGACTTGGACTCATCCCCGCTGAGGGAGCACTGGTGGTTTGCTCGCAGTGGGAATCCCATCCACAGGATTATTCAGTGGATTTTTTCTTTGTGATCTTTACTCCTCTGATGCCAACCATTGCTCTCTAGAACTTCCTCCCACATTTGATGGACTGAACAAGCTTGGGGCTCTTCACATCTCCTGTCAACCCAGAGGTGCTGCAGCCTGCTGCACAGCAACTGAAATATCAGCCCATGTGTCTGAGGGACTAAAGGTCTCTTTTCATTCCGGACCAGGGAGATGCAATGTTGAACCATGCAGGAGTAAGCTGAAGGGTGGCATTCTGAAGGTGCAAAGAAGGAATGCTTTAGGCAGCCTGTGAAGTGAACTAGCAGCTAGATGGCTTTGGATGGGAAGAAAGGGAACGAAAATCCTTTCAAACCACGTAGGAACATCAGCAGAGACACTCTTTCAACTGTTAGTGAATGGGAAAACAAAACATTTCCTACCCATGAAAGTACAAATCATGTATTGGGCCAGATTCCAAAGGTGATGGAGTATGATAAGAAATGCCAAAAGTGATAAGCAGAATGCTAACAACTCCTGTGAGAAAACAAGAAGAGGGCTTCACTAGTCTGCTCCTGCCAGGAAGGAGGCATTACCATGATGGGCAGTGAGAAAGTTCTGTTCCCACAGCACTTTTCCATGATATCCTTTAACTCAAGACCTTAAACTTGATGCTGCTAAATTAGGACCCAGGGAAGCAGACCACAGCCAGGGAAGCTCCCAGGGAATTCACCCAGGAAGGACTTTACCAACCTTGGTGTCACAACAGAGCCATTCCAGCCCCCTGATCATATTCTGTTTCACACACAAGCAGAAGAAGGAATATTCAGACTGAGGTTATAGCAGCTCCAACACTCTGGTTTTAAGGAAAACCTCCTCCCATGCCCAACACATCAGCCTCTCTCCTCCCATCACACTGCTGGCAGCCTAACACACAACTGGAGCAGACGGACTTCATGCTCTCCTTTAAGCAAGTCCCAAGAATCCTTGGAGGGATCTCCCTGCAGCAGCTGACCCCAGAACATCACACTGCTTGCTGAGAGGCAATCAAACACACCAGAAGGCCCTGGGTACCAGCACAGCTCCACATTCCCATGGGAAAGCCACACAACACCTCCAGGTACAGCCACGGAGCCTCAGAAGGCAAAGCCAAGCCCTGGCTGCACGCCCAGCAGGGGGACAGCAGGTGGTGACCAGAGGGGATGAGAACCACCTGGTGCATGAGGTTCTGCCTGCTGCTAGCACATGCAAACAGCTGACGCACAGGGGCAGGGGCAGCCTCTGCAGCAGCTCCTCAGCACGCGCAGCCTGCATCTCGGCCAAGCACGAGCAGCCATGGGCCATGCTCCTCTGCAGCTGGCACCTACTGCCTCCACCCACAGAGGCAGAGCATTTGCTGCTGCAGGACAGCCGCTGCAGCTCCCAGACCTCTGACTTGTGACAGTTCTTTGCCTCCAGCATGCAGAGGGAAATGCAGCCACGCTTGCCCTGGCAGTCAGCGTTCCTGCCTGGCCCTGCGGGGTGGCGTTGGCGACACTGACCTTGGAGGTGGCGGCGGTGGCTGTGGCCTTACTCTCCTTCCCGCTCTCCTCGCTGGCTGCTGCAGCTTCTGCCTTCTTGGCACTGGTGTCCAGAGGAGCAGGAGGCCCTACCGTGCCCAGCCCGCTGGCCAGGGTGGAGCTGGGGCTGCCGGGCTGCCGCGGCTGAGCTTTGTACCAGCTAGGGTAAAACAGGGGATCATGGGGCTCTGCTGGGGCCAGCACTTGGGTGTCAGGCTCTGGGGGCCGTTGGGAAGCACTCGGTGTCACAGCCTCATCCTTCAGCAGCACAGATAAAGAGAAGAACAAGCAGAGTGCTCCACGTTACCTTCCTGCCGTAGCCAGGCTGCTCTGCCTGCCCTGCGTGGGACACCTCAGCGACAGGGACAGACGGGTCCTGGTCACAGGAGGGTTTGGGTCAGAAGGGACCTTCCGAGGTCATCCAGCCCAACCCCCCGCGGTCAGCAGGGACATCTGCAATGAGGAGCAGGCTGCTCCTGCTTGGTTTGCAAGAATTATGAGCAGTGGAGATTAGGAAGAAGCTCTACAGTGAGGGTGGGGAAACACTGGAGCAGGTTGCCCAGGGAGGTTGTGGATGCCTCCTCCCTGGAGGTGTTCAGGGCCAGGTTAGATGAGGCCTTGAGCAACCTGTGCTGGTGAAGGTGTCTCTGCCAATGGAAAGGGGATTTGAACTTGGTGGTCTTTAGGGTCCCTTCCAACCCAAACCATTCAAAATGACCATGAGAAGCAAAAGCAGCTATCCCTTGAATAACACAGACATGGGGAAGAAAATGTTACCCCCAAAATAGAGCAGGGGGTAGAATTAGGTGGGAGGGGGATGCTGACTGAGAAAGGAGTGAGCACCAGGTTCCTCAGTTCAGATAAACATCCAATTCAGTCCTAAACCCACCAGAAATTCAGTGTAAGAGCCCCATGAAGCAGCACCAGCTGTGAGCAGGAAGTGCAGGCACCTTCGGATGGCTCTGCTGGGTTTTGGTTCAGAACAAAACGTTTCTCCATGACTCTGCTTGAAGTGAGCAGGCAGAAGAAGAGGAATACAAAGACACAGGAGGGGAACATTTGCCCACCAGCCTTGTGACCAATGTTACAAGCCAAGCACAGCTGCTCTGGAGGGAGGGAAGCAGCCAGATGACCTTCACCTCTCTACCAGCATCAAACTCTTGCAGGTCACCCACACAGTACCTGCTCTGACCACAGCATTTCTGCTTTGTCCTCACACCAGAAGGCAAAAGCTGAAACTGAGGTATCCCACGCACCACAACACCCAAGGACATGCCTGACCCCACACCTGACATCTCCTCATGGCACCCTAATGGCATCTTCCAAGCAACCTTTCCCATTTTAGCCTTAGAAGTGAAAGACTTTGGCGTTAGTGGGGGCAGAGCAGCTGCAGCAAGGATGTCTGGTTCTGGCTTGCAGAGAGCTCTGCGTCAGTTAAGCCACAGAGGTTTAGTTAAGTCACTGCAAATCCTCAGAAGACAAACCTTGGTTACATCAATGAAGCCTGGTTTGAAAGCAGCTTCAAACAATTGGTGCAAGCTCCTCTATGGTTTTATGAATCATGGAACCACATTGGTTGGAAAAGAGCTCCAAGACCACCAAGTCCAACCCTTGACCCAGCACTGCCAGGTCACCACTAACCCATCTCCCTCAGCACCACATCTCCAGGGCTCTGAAACCCCTCCAGGGATAGAGATTCCACCACTGCCCTGGGCAGCCTGGGCCAGGCCTTGATGACCCCTTGGGGGAAGAAATTGTTCCTTGTGTCCAACTTAAACCTCCCCTGGTGTAACTTGAGGCCATTTCCTCTTGTCCTATCCCTTGTTCCTTGGGAGAGTAACAAGCAAGATCAAAGCAAGGATATATCTCTAGTATTTATTTCCCCTTGCTTTATGCAGGGAGCTCACTGCAACCAAAGAGCCAACTCTTTCTCTGCTCTCTTGCTTTCACAGTGGCCTCCTCAGACATCTTCAGAGCAGCATCACTGGCTAAGTTGCATAAGAGGAGGATCTGCTGAGTTAATTGCCAGGCCAGCTAAAGTAGCACATGAAGTATACATTTATTTCTATGTAGGTCTTTTAGAATGTGCAGCAATTATGGTCTCATTCTAATCACACTCCTTAAGGAAAAGTGCTGGCCTAAATACATTCCCCCCTGGATCTGTTTGCTGCACTTTCCTCTCCTGTTTGCTCTGTGACATCCCTGCATGCACCTAGCTGAGAGCACGGCACCAAACATCATTCAAGAAAACAAAACCAAAACCCCAAACCAACCCCAGGTTAAAAGCATGATCTAAAAATTGGTGGTGCAAAGGACACTAAATCCTGAGGGAATGCCAAAATCTCTGAGGACAAATATTTTATCAGCCATTTCATTTAGAAGAGTTAGTCCAAGTTAAGTTGCAGCAAGCAGCACATCCCTCCTAATGTGCTTAGCTCCCGAACTGAATCTCTTTTATTTCTCTCTCTGTGCATCCCATCTAGACCTCAATTCACCCAGCAGCAGCATCTTCTGCCTCTCGAGTGAGACATCCATGGCCAGCGGGGGAGGAGGCAGAGCTGCCTGGATGCGTGAGTCCAAGGGCAACAAACCACACTGCTCTCCAGTGCATCACCTCCCTTAGCCATGCTCCTGATGCCCTCAGCCTGCAGAGGACTCTTTGCTTGCTGCTCCAGGGCACACTCAGCAGAGCTGGCAGGACACTGAGACACCAGTGCCACTCACCTGACCAGCTGGGGCACTGGGCAGTGGCACCGGAGCTGGTTCAGCCTGGGGCTCTCCCACCATGCTCTGAGGTTCGGGGTCCTGCTGGGGTGGCTGTGGTGCTCTCTCAGCTTCTTCTTCCTCCATTTCTTCTTCCTCCTCATCCCCTGATGGCTCTGTGTGAACTTCATCCAAAGCTTCACTATCCACTGTCCCCTCCTCTTCCTCTTCTCCCTCCTCCCCTGAGAAGACAAGCACAAAAGAGCAGGTATGAGCACCCCATGAAGATCACAGAATCCCAGACTGGTTTGGGCTGGAAAGGATTTTCAAAGCACCTCCAGTCCAGACCCTGCAGCCAGCAGGGACATCCCCAACCAGAGCAGGCTGCTCAGAGCCCCAGGGAACCTGGCCCGGGCTGGTTGCAGGGGTGGGACATCTCCCACCTCTCTGGGCAACCTGATCCAGGGTCTCAGCACCCTCAGTGCGTAAAATGTCCTCCTTCTCTCCAGTCTGATCATGGGTTTGAAGGGTGCTGGGCTCACATTTGAGGTAAGTGTAATGGTGTCACCAGGTTAGGTGATTTTGTGACCCTGAGAGATTTTTGCCTTCTTTTCTTTCTTCTAATGGATACAACCTGGTCTGCTTACACTTTGGGATGGAGAGGAGCACCTGCTTCGAGCCTTCCTGCTCAGTATCATCACAGAAACCACAGGGAGCTGCAGTTGAGGAAATCAGCTGAGGGGAAATGAGTCAAATACCTCTATCAAAATCAATTTCTCGGATTATCTTCTCTTCTCTGCTGAGGTTCACTGTGAACTGGTTCATGTTTTCATACCCATCCTCTATTTTCTCCATCTGAAATCCTTTGGAGGCTTCAGTAACCCTGAGCCAGAGAGAGTGGTTATTGGGTTTGCAGGGCAAAGTCTGGCTTGTAACTCATTGGAGAGGTCAGGGGTCTGGAGTTCGGATACTCACTTCTGCAGCAGCGTTTTGGAGCTCTGTGGGAACAAAAAGGAAAGAATTTACTCCTGAAATGGTTGCATTTGATCAGAGAGCTCATGCCTGGAGAGTCAACTCCTCCACTGGCTGCCTCTAAACCCACCTGTAGGGATCTCCTAAGTGACAGCCACCAGAGCTAGCACTGGGACCAAATCAGGAGGGGTCATTAGTACACAGCTGAGGAAACCTTCCAGTTCCTTGCAGCCTTCTAGATGAGCACTTGAAGAAGATGAGAGACACCAACAACTGCTCCCAAACTGAAATGGAGCTTGGGGTTTCCTCTCTTCTGGGTGTGCCTGTGCTGAGAAGCAATTCTCCCACTGCCCTCCTCAGGCACAGGAACTCTACCCTTGACAACCCAGAAGGGCCTGATGCTTCTAGAGCCCTAAAAATCTGTTTGTCTGGGATGAATTTGGAGCTCTTGGGAGGCTTGGGCAGAATAAGTGGCTTTGGAGGCTGGGGGGTTGTTGTGGGTTTGGTTTTTTTGGTTGGGTGTTTGGTTTGGGTTTTTTTGCCTTTGTATTTGTTTGTTTGGGGAGGTTTTGTTCCTTTTGCTTTGTGTTTGCTTGTTTGTTTGGGTGGGGATTTCTGTTTTGGCTGGGTTTGGCTTTTCCTTGCTTAAGGGTTTTTGGCTTGGTTTGAGTTTGGTTTTCTTTGATTGGGTTTTGAAAGCACCCTTCCACCCTTGACAAGAGATGAATTGCAAAGCTGAAGGACAAAGGTTGTACATCAGTGCCCTTAGTGGGCAGGCTGCTGCCTAATCACCTCCTCTGAGACTGTAGTAAGAAAGCAGAAGGGAAAAAACCATGAAAATAATAAACAGAAATCTTTAAATAATAAGATGTTTTTTAAAGTGGCTTAGAACATCAATATTTATTTCTTGGGAAGCCAAGGACTGTCAGCAGCACAGAATCACAGGATGTTAGGGCTTGGGAGGGACCTTTGGAGATCATCCACTACAACCCCTCTACCAAGGGAGGTTCAACTAGGGCAGGTCACACAGGAACACATCCAGGTGGGTTTTGAACATCTGCAGAGGTGGAGCCTCCACCACATCTCTGAGCAGCCTGTTCTAGTGCTCCACCACTCTCAGATGGAAGAAGTTCCTCCTCACGTTCAGCTGGAACTTCTTAAGTTCAGGTTTACCCCCTGTGATGGCACTGGGACACAGGCAGATAAACCTCATCGTTCACAGAAGTCCAACCACTCTTCTCCCTAGTGCTGGGTGGTGGAATGAGGGGAGGGGGCCTGGGGTTGTGCCAGGGGAGGTTAGGTTGGATATTAGGGATGCTTTTTCTCCTGAAAGAGTGGTCAGGGATTGGCACAGGCTGCCCAGGGAGGTGGTGGAGTCACCATCCCTGGAGGGGTTCAAAGAACCTGGCACTTGGGGAGGCGGCTCAGCGGCCATGGAGGTGTTGGGTTGGTGGTTGGGCTGGATGACCTCAGAGGGCTTCTCCAGCCCACGCAGCTCTACGACAAACCAACCATTCTGTTTCTCTCCCCTTTTGCAGGCTCCATACCTGCAGGAACACAGCCATTTCTGGCTCTTCCATGAACTGGATTCCTGACTCCACCAGCTTGGACACGGCTTCCAGGTGGTCCCCGTACTTCTTCATCAGGGAGCGGACGTGCTCCAGTTTCTGCTCCTGGGTTCTGGTGATGATTTGTGTCATCTCATTCTTCCTCTCTTCCAGCACAGAGTACAGATAATCAAATTTTTCACACAGCTGCTCTTTCTGTCGTCTGCAGCACTCCTGTGAAGCATTTGGTTTATGTTAAAGATGTTATGTTCCTGAAAGAGTTTCTATTTTTGCAGCCACTCGGAAGCCTTCTCATCAAAGGAATCCCTCTTGCTGAACAGCACAAAGGATTCTGAATGACCCCAGAGGCTTTGCTCCTTTTCAAAGCCCAAGCTGTTGGAACAAAAGTTTTCAAACTCTTCTCAGGCTCTGGACTTTTGAGTCACTGCAAACCCCCTCCCAACAGGTCATCGTGTAACCTGTCAGCCTGCTCAGACCCTCTGCAAAAGGCACTCAGGATGGCATTTGTGGTACATCAGGGTCTGCA
This sequence comes from Picus viridis, assembly GCA_033816785.1. Lineage (NCBI taxonomy): Eukaryota > Metazoa > Chordata > Aves > Piciformes > Picidae > Picus > Picus viridis. Next base: position 4,046,409 of record CM066571.1, read on the forward strand.
GAAGCAGACATCCCACCATGGAATGGTTTGGGATGGAAGGGACCTTCCAGACCATTTTAGCAGCTGGGTTCATTTGCATGAGCAGAATGGGGTTTGAAGGAGCAATCCTTTCAGGCCAGCTCTGGAGAAGGTTCTTTTGCTACCAGAGCACCTGGAAATATCTTGGCTGGGCTTGATTTTCACATATGCCCTCCTAGCCTCTCTTCTGACAGTAGATGTCCTTCACATCCCATTGCCTGTGCACTGGAGGAGGCAGAGGTGCCCCAAAGGAGAGAGTGTTTGAGGATAGCACACAGGCAGGAGGAGGAATCAGGCTCTAGCCTTGCCCTCAGGCACTGGCTGTCACATCATTTTGGGGGACACTTTTATTGTCCTTCCAGCCAGCCAGCATCAGATATTTCCCTGAGTGAGGAGCAGGGGTTTGCTGCCTGCTCCACCAAGGTCTCTCTAACAAGAACAAACTGCACTTGCAAGGGAGGGTTTATGGGGAGCAGATCAGGGACAAGTGAGCTACAGTGTCTGAGGGTTAGCAAACAGAAGTCCTTGAGTCAAGTTAAATCAAGTACTTGAGTCCTTGAGTCATCTGTGTGCCCCAGGGCAGAGCCTTGTTGTGGTTCTAAGCCTTGTTTCCACGTGTGGATGTTTCTCAGCTCCAGCTGTGGCTTTTCACCCCCAAGGCCGAGCTGCTCTCCATTCAGTCAGAGCTCTGCTGGGCGAGGAGATGCCGTTGGCTTGAAAGGCAGCACGGAGGAGCCAAGGCAAGCTCCAAGCTCAAATCTTCTGCAATCTCTGACTTTAGAGGTGCAAAGCCTGTTAAAACATCTGAGAGCTGCGCTCTCTTTGTGCTCTGAGTTGCAAGGTTGGAGTCTGTTCAGAGTGGAGGACTCGGGCAGGTGGCTTCAGGAGCCGGTGTGTTTATGAAGGTATTTTTAGTGCAGTGTTTTCTGCACAGTCTTGGCAAGGTGTTTGAAGTTCTGTGTCAGCTAGCTCAGTTTAAATGAGTAAAAGCTTTTGCTGTTGTATCACTCAGATTTCTGCATCTGACCTGCTTGAAAGGCTTGTGGCTGTCTGCAGAGTCCTGATAGCAGCCAGTTGCCTCCTGGAGAAGTGAAGGCTTCCTGACTACAAAGTCCTGTTGCTGCTAGCAGGCTCCTGGCTTTGTGTTCTGTGCACCAAACTTGGGCATTCTCTGCTCTCCCTGGCTCTGAGGAAAGTGGAGCCTGGGGCAGCTGTGTACCCAGCTTGTGGTATCCATTTTCCTCCCCAGTTAGAATCTATGCCTCTTGGAGTCACTTCTTTTGCTCTGCTGCTTCTCTTTTGTGCTCCAGCTCCGAAGGGTCAATATCATTCTAATTGGGTTGAGAGGGATGTGACTCCTTCACTGGATGCTTCACCAGCCTCTGACCACAAAATCAATTAACATGAGCTCCCCTCAGCCTGTTGCTCTGTGAGGCTCAAATTGGTCAGAGCTGATATTTGTATTGGCTTTGCTGGTGCAAACCCCTGGCAGGAAATGAAAACCACTTCTGCTGTCGTATGACACTAAACAAATTCCAGCTCTGACAGAGTGAGGCCTTCACCAGAAAACCCAGCAGGGACCTGAACTCTTCCCTCCCACAAGCAACAAAACAAGACCCCTTACAGAACGACATGAGTGTGAGTGTAAGCACGTTAGAATCACAGAATCATTACAAGTAGAACCTTAGAATCATAGAATCATCAGAAGTATATTAACATAAAATATGTTAAAATCCTGCTTCTGCAGAAGGCAAAGCAACCAAACACAGCTCACCAACATACACAGACTGTGGCTACCCAGGGGCTCTGCTCTCGGGACCAGTCAGGCTCTAGTCCAGCATTGGTCTTTCAAAGCTCTAGAAGCTGATCTTAGATGATAAATGAGCTGGAATTGATGGAATGTCGTTGGATCTGCTTTTCACTTGATAACCTATGCCACCAAGAATGCTGGGCAAGACCTGGACTATCCTTATTCTATGTCCCTAACCACATGGCCAGCAACAGAGGCAGGCTGCTGAGCAGGATGTGTCCTTTGGCTGCAGAAGCAGAGCTGCTAGGGTACAAAGCCACAGGGATGCAGCTAGGTAAAGCTGGGGCCTGGTAAAACCACTCTCAGCAGTTTAAAAGATGTGACTTCCCAGTGGCATGACTGCAGCTGAAGAGGTGGCACCTACCTCAAGTGTCTTGCAGGTCTCCTCCAGCTGTGTGACAATCCCTTGCACTCTGTCGTTGCTCCCCACCAGCACTGTGATGCCGTCGCTCAGCTCGGACTAGGCAGGAAGGGGAGAGCAAGCAGGGGGCTGTCAGACACCATCCCACTGCAGGGTGGCACATCTGACAGTGGGGAGCAGGAGGTGAATGAGCCACAGCAGGGCAGCAGTTCTTCTTCCCACCAGAACCCAGGAAAACCAGAGCTTCACCTGCCCACAAGTTACCTGCTGGTGCTTTGCATTTGTTCCAGCAGCACTTAGAGGGCACCTGTCGGGACAGGACAAGGGGGATGGGTTGAACTCAGAGAGGGAGATTCAGGCTGGAGAGAAGGGAGAAAGATTTGACACTGAGGGTGGTGACACCCTGGCCCAGGATGTCCAGAGGGGTGGGAGATGCCCTGTGGCTGGAACTGTTCCAGGTCAGGCTGCTTGGGGCTCTGAGCACCCTGCTGTAGCTCACAGAATCCCAGGAAACCACTGCTTGCAAATCTCCATGCAGAGGGAGTGCTCAGGGGCATGGATTCGGTCCAGGAAAGTTCTCCCTCCTCTGCTGATTGAAGAGGCTGCTGGTAGCTGCTTCCCTTAAGCCACTTCTCATTTGTAGTTTCCACACAGCAGCATCCCTGTGACAAAGCTGGAGGCTGGGATTGCAAGCGTGGCCTGGCTGATCACTTGTCCCACTGGGGCCCTCCAGAAAAATGAGCAGTTTATCTCAGGAGGATAGCCCAGTGAGTCAGGCTTTAAATTAATACTTATTAAAAATAAACAAGCCTTTTCCTGGTGACAGCAAGGGCAGAGGGTGTTAGGTACAGCCTGTGTTGCCAGCTATCAAATACTCCTGCAGGAGCAGGGTTTGCACTTAACTTTTCTGGAGAATGGGATGCTTAAAAGTAAAAGTGCCTGGCAGGGAACTGATTGCAATGCTCTGCTCTCTTCCCAGGTCATCTGCTGGAAACCCACTTGGATTTTATCTGTTCTAAAAGATCAGGAACCTCAAAAGGCTGACCACAGAATCACAGGTTGCACGGGGTTGGAAAGGATCCCCAAAGGGCATCTTGTCCAACACCTCTGCAGGCAGCAGGGACAGCTCCAGCTAGAGCAGGCTGCTCAGGGCCACAGCCAGTCTGATCTTGAATGTCTTCAGGGATGGAGCCTCAACCACATCCCTGGATAACCTGTTCCGGTGTCTCCCCAGTCTCACTGTGCAGAACTCCCTCCTGATGTCCAACCTAAACCTCCTCTGCTCCAGGTTCAAACCATTGCTCCTCATCCTATCCCCACAGGCCCTTCTGAACAGTCCCTCCCCAGCCTTCCTGTAGGTCCCCTTCAGATATTGAAATGCAGCTCTAATGCCTCATCATGTGCTGATCCACAGCTCCACATCAAACTGCTGCCTGAAATGTTTCCTCACTATACTAACCCAGACTGGCACACTGCAACACCTTCTGTGGTCTCTCATCAGTTCATTTTCCTGGGTTTCTAAACAGTCCCTGTGGATTTCTGTGAGCCTTGCACTCACACACAGGAATGGCAAAGGCACTCCCAGGCCCCTTTGGAAGCTCAGGGGAACACTTTCCCATGGATGGGTCTGAGAGATCCATGAGATACAAAATCATTTGCATCCATGAGACGTTAAAAGAAATTATATCCATGAGATCTATAAAAATCTACCTTCTGCTGCTGGTAAACATTTGTGAGAGGAGCAACCTGGCAGTCCTTGTGGGCACCAAAGACCTTGCACAAGGAGCAGGTGGGCATCTCACAGTTCAGGCAGTAGATGTTGATCCTCTCATCTTCGTGCTCTTCACACATCAGCTGGTCACACTTCCTTTCAGGTCTGCAAAAGCAAGCAGGGGGAAACAAACCTGGTGCCTGTGAGCTTCTGAAGAGAGGACAGAGGGAAGAGGGCAGAAACGTGGCTCCCCCTCACGCTCCTAAATTCATGTGAAAGGCAGCTGGGAGCTGGCATCATTCTGGCACATGTTGAAATCACAGCCACAGCAGGACTTGAGGGGCTCCTGCCTGGAAGTTGTGGCTGCTGCCACTGTGAAGGGTTGTCTTGGGGGGGGGGGGAACAAGGAGGCACAGGGCAGATCTCACCCCCCTCCTATGTTGCTGTACCAGAGCCCAACCCTCAGTTTGGAAGACACTGGCTTGAAGGGAAGAAGTGGAGAAGACTTGATTGGCCTTGAGACATCAGGCACCCCACCGGCAGCTGGGGAAGGCTCTGGAGAACAGGGCTGGGGAGGAGCAGCTGAGGGAGCTGGGGGTGTTCAGTGTGCAGAAGAGGAGGCTGAGGGGAGACCTCATTGCTCTCTGCAGCTCCCTGAGGGGAGGCTGCAGTGAGGTGGTGCTGGTGGTGTTGGTCTCTTCTTCCTAGTCTCAGGTGACAAAATGAGAGGAAATGGCCTGAAATTTTGCCAGGGGAGGGTTAGGTTGGCGATTAGGAAACATTTGTTTGCTGCAGGGATTGGCACAGGCTGGCCAGGGAGGTGGTGGAGTCCCCATCCCTGGAGCTGTCCGAGAAACCTGTGGCCGTGGCACTTGGGACATGGTTTGGTGGCCATGGTGGTCTTAGGCTGACAGTTGGGCTTGATCTTAGAGGGCTTTTCTCACCCTAACAGTTTCACGATGCTATGATCCCACCTCTGCATCTCTTTCCACTGCTGCTGGTGGGCTTGGCAGTGTTAGGTGTAAGGCTGGACCAGGCGATCTTAAATGCCCTTTCCAGCCTAAATGATCCCATGATTCCATAGCCTCATGGTTTCAGTGGGACAGCAGGGGGTAAAGCCACGGCAGGGCTTGCTCACACTCTCCTGGGAGCCTGAGGAACGTTAGGTGGAGGGAGATAAGCAGCTGAGGCCCACAGAGTGTCACATAGTTTAGATAATGCTGCTAGGCACTGCCCTGTGCCCTGCCGACAGCCTCCATTCCTAAGGACACACATGAAGGTTAACCAAGCACTTAACAGCCTGAATGAAGGAGCCTTTGGGGCAGCAAATCAGAGCAGATAGCTGCTGAGATTTGCAGTTTGGTTCCCCGCCCTGCTCTCCCTTTTTATTCATCCCATGCTCAAACTTTGTGGAACTGAAGGAATAAACCTCCTGCTAAATCAGTTTCAGTTACTTTTGTTGCCGTTGCCCATCAAGTGCTCGGGACAAGGAGCTGCACTCCTGTGCTTTTGAAGCTAAAGACAACTGTAAGCTGACAACAAACAACCCAACCCAACCCAAGAAATACACAAAGCCAGCTGTGCCCTGCTGCTCTGGGCAAAGGCAGAGGCCGCCACTGATTTGCTTTGCTGATTCATTTCCTCCTAGATTTTCCTGCCTAAAATAAAATGTGGGTATCAGTGACACCCCAGGGTGACCTCCCCTTGGCACCCAGCTCAAAGGGCAGCAGAAAGGACAATTTTAAGCCAACTTCGTGCTCTCCGAGGCTTTGGAGCTCCCAGCAATGCCTGAAGGGTTTCAAATGGCCAGGAGCAGCCAAAGCCATCCTTGGGACGTTCTCTTTGCTGTCCTCCTCGGCTGGAGGAGGGGAGAAGTGCCCTGAGCCATGCCAGGGCTCTGATGATTGTGTCCACCTGTGCTAGTGACACCTCCTCCTCTGTCCTTGCAAAGCTCAGCTCCTGGTTGGGGTGGGATGGGGACACTGTCAGGGGCACAGCCAGGGTGATGCCTTCCTTCAGGGGTACAAAACACTTCACCACACAGAACACCATGCTCCATGCTGGTGGCACCAGGCAGCTTTGCTGGGTGAGGGCTGCTTGCCCAGTGGCCTGGGACTAGGCTTAGCATCCCTTCTTCCAAGTTCCCCACGGTGCTACCAAGCATCCCACCCGTCCCAGGGAAAGAGAGAGAGGGATGCAACATTCCTCCATGCCTGGATCCATTCCACATCCAGTGCAGGCAGGTAGCATCCAGGACTAATCTTCCTTTTGAGGATCAAGTCACAGAATGGCTCAGCTTGGAAGGGACCTTAAAGATCTACTCCAACCTTCCTGCCATGGGCAGGGACACCTCCCTCTAGACTTGGTGGCTTAAGGCCTCATCCAGCTCATTCCTCTGCCCTGAGGTCCTGATTCGTGTGCACAGCCACACAGCATCCCTAAGGCAGGTCTGCTCTCGTGGCAGAGCTCCTCTGGAGGGCTACAACTTCAAAGGGAATCCAACAGAGAGCTACCAGGATGCTGAAGGGACTGGAGCACTGCCCTGTGAGGAGAGGCTGAGTGCCCTGGGGCTGTTCAGTCTGGAGAGGAGAAGACTGAGAGGGGATCTAGTAAATGTCTATAAATATCTGAGGGCTGGGGGTCAAGAGGGAGGGCACAGGGACAGGCTCTGCTCCGTTGCACCCCGGGATAAGACTAAGTGCAAGGGATATAAGCTACAGAACAGAAGGTTCCACCTCAGCATGAGGAGGAACTTCTCCACTGTGAGGGTCCCAGAGCCCTGGAGCAGGCTGCCCAGAGAGGTTGTGGAGTCTCCTTCTCTGGAGCCTTCCCAGCCCTGTCTGGATGTGTTCCTGTGTGACCTGTGCTGGATTCTCTGCTCCTGCTCTGGCAGGGGTTGGACTAGAAGGTCTCTGGGGGTCCCTTCCAACCCCTAACACGATCCTGTGGTCCTGTGACAGGTTACCTTGTGGACTCCTGCTTGTAGATGTCGATGATGTTCTCCACCAGCAGGTTCCTCTGCAGCCCGTAGACGCCGTGCCGGTCCAGGACCACTTCGTGCCTGCAGGAGGGACAGCGAAAGCGGCCTCCCGATGCCATGGTGGTGCCACCCCTGGTTGGCAGGTAGGGGTTGGAGGCCTGCTCTTGCCAAAGAGCACAAGGAGAGGTGAGCAAAGCCATGCAGAAACCGTGAAAGCCTCTTTCAAAAGCACCAAGGCAAAGCCACACTTGCAGGAGGCTGCCCGGGGGGCACAGGGTGGCTCCAGCAAAGCATCCCCAGAGAAGCACCTGGCAGCTGCAGGGTGAGGGGCCGGGACCTCAGCTCACACACGTGGCCCTGTCCCCACAGCTAACAGGTGACATTTTAAGCTGCTGTGAGCTCAGCCTTGGCCCCTGGGGACACTCAGCTCCTGCTTTAGATCACTCCTCCTCTTCTGTCTTACTGACAAAAGCAATCCCAGGATCCCAGCGTGGTGGGGGTGGGAAGGGACCTCTGGAGTTCCAGTCCAAGCTCTCTGTTGAAGCAGAGGCACCCACAGCAGCTTGCCCAGCAGCACAATGGCCAGGTGAGGTTGGAATCTCTCCAGAGGAGACTCCACAACCTCTCTGGGCAGCCTGCTCCAGGGCTCCAGCACCCTCATACCAAAGAATTTTCTCCTCCTGTTCAGATGGAACCTCCTGGGTTCCAGTTTGTGCCCACTGCCCCTTGTCCTGTCCCTGAGCACCATTGACAAGAGTCTGGCCCCAGCCTCTTGCCTCCCACCCTTTCTCTCTTGCTGAGCATTGCTCAGATCCCGTCTGGGGTTGCTTTCCTCCAGGCTCAGCAGCCCCAGGGCTCTCAGCCTTTGCTCCTCACAGAGATGCTCCCTGCCCCTCAGCATCTTTGTAGCCCTCAGCTGGACTCTCTCCAGCAGTTCCCTTTCTCTCTTGATCTGGGGATCCCAGAGCTGGACCCAGATGTAGACTCACTAGGGCAGAGTAGAGGGTGAAAAGGACCTTCCTTGACCTGCTGGCCACTGATCTTAACACACTCCAGGGCACCATTGGCCTTGCTGGCCACAAGGGCACATTGCTGCCTCGTGCTGAGCTTGTCCACCAGCACTCCCAGGCCCTTCTCCTCCTGGAGCTGCCCCTGAGGTCAGCCCCACACCTGTACTGGCAGAGGGAGTTGTTCCTCCCCAGCAGCAGGACCCTCCTCTTGCCCTCGCTGAACAAGCCCCCCGAGCTGCTCCAGAGCTCCTCTGCCTCCCTTCCCGGCGGCTGGAGGCCCTGCGGGCGGAGCCTACCTGGAAGATGTCGCTGGCGCACTTGCGGCAGAGGTTGTGCTGGCAGGGCAGGATGACCACAGGCTTGGTGAACATCTCCAGGCAGATGGGGCAAATCAGCTGCTTCTCCAGGTTGTCCATGGTCTGCTGCTCTTTGGAGAGGGACTTGTAGCTCAGGGAGGTGCTCATCCCTAGCTTGTCCTGGGGCATATGCTCAGGAGCACGGCCTCCTGGAGGGGCTTCCAGGTCAGTTCCCCTTGCAGCGAGCCCAAGGCTGTGGCGCTGTCTGGGAGGCTCTGGCCAGGGGACATAGTTTAAGGCAGAGCCCGAGGGGAGCTGGGGCTGTTTTTAGCAGCCTGGCGTCAGGAGCTGCCATCCTGCCATGCCCATATAAGTGTGTGAGAGGAGGACAGGCTGGGACAGGTGATGGCTGCTGGGGGGACAGGGGGGGTGGCCAGCGGGGCCCTGGCTCTCCTCACTCACACATGGTGGCCTTCAGCCCTCAGAGGAGGAGGAGGGCGAGCGATACGCAAGCGCAGGCTGCTGCCTCCTTATCTCAGCAGGGTGGTGGAGAGCCCAGGGCTGCCCCAGCCTTCCTGGCCACAAGCTGCTGCCCAGGGAATACTCTCCTTGGAGCAGGCAGCCGTGAGATGCAGGATCTCATTCTGTCCCTGCGTGTCTAGAGGCTCCAGGGGCTCGCTCCCCGAGGTGTCACACACACACTGCTGGAGAAGAGAGCAGGAGTGACGGCTGTGCTGGATGGAGCTCGGGCTCTCTGTGGGGTGAACATATCCACCACCTGCAAAATCACTTCAAAATTACCTCCTGTAACTGTGCTGCAAGTTTCTTCTGATATGATCTGGTTTTAGGAGGCTTCACTTCAACTTAAGGAGAAACGTCTTCATTTCAAGGATGCTGGAGCCCTGGAGCAGCCTGCCCAGAGAAGTTGTGGAGCCTCCTCTGGAGAGTTTCAAACCCCACCTGGGTGCTGTATTGTACAACCTCATCTAAGCACTCCTGCTTTAGCAGGGGTTGGACTCAGTGGTCTCCAGAGGTCTCTTCCAACCCCCAGCACTGATCCCATGACTCCATTCTATGACTCTGTGACTATCCAAGCCATTAACTGCACAGCAGCTTAAACACACACCAAGCACACCGTGATTTGAATCTCCTGATGAGGACGAGTCAGGAGAAATGCAGGAGGCAAAGCTTTCACTGGTGCTGCTAGACAGTTGGTGCTGCCAGACAGTTGGTGCTGCCTGTAGGTGCTCTCTCCTCCTGGCTGAGCTCAGATCTATCTCCTGGGGGCACTGCAGTGTTCATAGCTGCTTATTAGACACCAGGAGCCCTCTCAGCTTGGCATTTGGCCCCAGAGTTATTTTTACAATGACAATTTCCCAGATAATTTGTGGCATGTGCTGCCTGCTCTCCAGGCAGAGCCATCTGTGCTGCTGCCTGCCAATAGCTCAGCACACAACTGCACGAGCCCTGGGCACCCCCAACCCCAGCTGCGCCTCTCCACGCACTGTCCCAAAGCACTGCTCTGCTGAACCTGCACTCAGGGGCTTGGCTTCTCCCTTCCTCAGGAAGTGCAGAACTCCCTCTGCTAAGTGTCTCATCTTCATTCTGCCTCACGACTGCAGGGGGCTTGCCTCTGAGCCGCTGCAGAGGGAGTCCCCTGCCCTGCCCCGCCGTGGAATCCCATCGCACCCATCAGTGACTGCTTGAATTGCAAAGCCTTGCAGACCCTTTAAAGTACTTGGGTGAAATCCTGCAGCTGCCTGCAGCCAGAATTTCCCCCACAGACAGCACTCACATGAAAACAAAGAGATTTCCTCCCCAAGTCTTCCATACAAGGGAATTTTCACAGCTTTGGGTTGGAAGGGACCCTCCAAGGGCATCTTCTCCAACCCTGCAGGCAGCAGGGACACTTCCAACGAGATCAGGCTGCCCAGGGCCACATCAAGTCTGATCTTGAATGTCTCCAGGGATGGAGCCTCCACCACATCCCTGTACTGGTTTAGTTAAACCCGTTTGAGATCCCAGCTTTGCTTGGTCTGCCTGCTGCAGATCAGCCCAGAACTGAGCAGGAGAAGCTGCTCCAGCAGCTGAGCTGTGAACAGCTGGGGCTTTGGCAGAGGAGCCTGCAGCAACGGAGATATTTCTCTCTTCCCCTCCCTGGCCGGGTCAGAGGGAAATTCTGTGTCTGGAGGTATTTGAATGCCTCATTCCAGCCCCCTAACTGTGAGTCAGCTGCTCCTTAGAGCTGCTTTAATAAGGGGCTCTGGACTGGATGAGGAAAGGCATCCAAGGCAGGCACTTCCACCTCAGTGAGAGACAGAGAGATTCTGGGAGGAAGCAGTGAGGGGCTGGAGCAGGTCCAGAGGAGGGCCACAAAGCTGGTGAAGGGTCTGGGGAACAGGGCTGGTGAGGAGCACCTTCCCTGCCACCCCCTCTATCCTCTGCAGTCTCAAAAGCAGTCAGCTGCTGGTGCTGGGGAGCAACAAACCTGAGATCAGTGCTTCAGCATCTCCCTGAGGTTCCCAAGCCCTCATCCCCTCCACAGATGACTGCTAGAAAGAGATCTGCATTCCACAGGCAAGGAGCAGAAGTGTGTCCAGAGCTCTGCATGGAGGAAGTGCTGCATGTGGGGAAGAAATAGCACCACACCACTGCCTGCCTAAAAATAGGTCCTCTCCAGGCTGAGGGACAGCTCTGCAGATAACAGGCTCGGGCTTGCTTTTCCACACCCCCAAATATGCCCTGCAGGGAGAGTGAGCACCTCAATGTCCTTCTTGGAGTGAGGGGCCCCAAACTGAACCCAGGACTGTGAGGGGTGGCCTCACCTGAGATGCAGCCCTGACCCTTTCACTCAGAGCATCTCAAGGGACACAAAGCATTGCTCTGTGTCTCCCTGGCCAGCAGAGAGGGAGGAAGGCTGACACCTCCTCATGTTCCGGCATGTTGTGGAGCAACACAGGGGGCTGGTGAGGGGTCAGCGGCAGAGGAGCCAGGGCAGCACACGGGTGGCACAGCCAGGAGCTTCCCAAGCACAGCAGAACTTAAGGAAAAGGTGGCAGCAGAGTTTTAGCAGCAGGGATTTTGACCGGGGGCAGGTGTGATGTCTTAGCAGGCTGCAGTGCTTGTCTTTATACCCTGGTGTCACCAGCCCAGCTGCATCACGAGGAGAGCAGAGTGGTGTCCAACAGAGCAGTGACCTGTGTCTCACAGCACAAAGCCAGCTCAGGCTTCCCAGCTGGTGTCAGCTCATCGCTTTGCAGAGGTACAGCCCTGTCCCAGTGTCAGGTTTCTCCCAGCCTTGCTCTGCCCAACATAAGCCACTCCTGATGCTATTTCAGAATGCCCCTCCACGGCTCAGCTGGCAGAGCACAGCAGCACAGGTGGTGTTTTGGTTTTTTCCTCCGGGACAATGCTGAGGTCTGTGGTGCAAAGAGGAGATTGGGCTTAAGGTTATACTCAGCTCATGACTTTATATCATATCAGAGACCTGCTGAGACTCCAGCAGCTGGGCCAAGGCATTGTTAGGTGGCCAGGTAATGCTGAAGGAGTGGAATCATGCTGCCCAGAGGAAAGGCCAGCCTGGCTCCTGCAGAGGGGAGGAGCAGGAGAAGTTCCATACTCAAGCGGTGGAACTGCCTGGAAGGGAAGAACTTGGGGTTCTAAGAGGAATGGAGACCCATGAGGAGATGCTTCTGGTCAGCAGCAGCCGAGGGGTGAGGTGTGGAGGCAGATAAGCTCCCTGCTCCTCAAGGTGTCAGGAGAGCCTGGGGCAAAACGCCTGGCTGGGAGGGAATGGCCCTGCTGATCTCATCTTCAAAGCCAGCAACTGGCTCCTGCTTTGTGCTCATTCCTCCACCCACCTCTTCTGGAAGTTTATCTCACTTGGCAGCTGTGAGAAAATGTTTTTATTTGCTTTTTGTCTTAACCTGCCTTGAATTAAGGATGATTTCAGTGTAATTGGATACTAATGACTCCTTCCTTGCCAAAGGATGTGGTAAATCTCCAGGCAGGGCTCGGGGCATCTCACAAGCACTCCAGGTTGCCATTGTTCTCCCTCCAGAAGCATTACTTCCTTCAGCTGCCTGCCCACCCTGGACAGGGAATAGCTAGGAGGGGAGAAGTGATTTCTGGAGATGTGCCCCACTCCCCTTCCCATTTCCAGCTCGTGCTTCTGTTCACTCCCTCCACAAGCTCTGGCTCCAGCTTCCTCCAGGCATGAGAATGGTTCAGCCTCTTCTCTCAAGGATCAAGTGACAGGACAGGAGGAAACAGCTTCAGGCTGCACCACAGGAGGTTGGGGCTGGACACAAGGAGCAATTTTTTCTCCATCAGGGTTGCCAAGCCCTAGACCAGGCTGTCCAGGGCAGTGGTGGAGTCCCCATCCCTGGAGAGATTTAAAAGCCATGGGGATGTGGTGCTGAAGAACATAGCTTAGTGGTGACCTGGCAGTGCTGGGGTAATGCTGGACTTGATGATCTGAAAGGTCTCTTCCAACCAAAGCAATTCTGTGATTGAATGATCAGGGGGAACATCCCTGGGATCTCTGAGGGAGGACATGGATGCCCTCCATCCTGCCTGGCCCAGGCATGCAGTGGATCATCTCCCTGGCTGCCAGCTGGAGGAATGGGTGCAAGACCAAGCTGCCCAGATAGAAAAAGGCTCTGCCTCCACCCCTGCAGACTCCCTTCTGCAATTACTTTCCTGCTGTTGGTATGTGCCCACCAGCCATTTGGCCACGCTCAGCCCCTTGCATTCACTTTGTGGTTTGTCAAGATGAGTTTGAGGGGAAAACCCCAAAACCCCTCTGCGAAAGAGAAGCTCTTTGCAAGTCTCTGCTGATGAAGGAGCTGCTCCTCTCTGTGCCTACCTCTCTGCACTAGCCTGGGGCAACCAGGAGGAATTTGGCCTCCTCTTCACTGCCCACCTTACAAGCACCCACGAAAAATAAAGAGAAGAAGAAGGAAAATGAGGAGGATGGGAAAACAACCAGATGGCAAGTGAGGTGTGTGGAGGCAGATGATGGCCCCACCTCTCCCATGCTGGAAACCTTCTCCACTTCTCACACCTTGCTCCCACTCCATGTCCTGTGCTTCATTGTCTCAGCATCTCATTTCTCCTGTGGAGAAGTGGCTGAGGGGCTCTGGCCAGCAAGATGTGACAAGATGTGACAACCTGTCCCCACCCTGACCTCACCAGTGCTGAATTCAGGGGCTTGACATAAAAGAGAGGCCAGAAGTGAGGTGCAGCAGGGAAGCAGCGGCCAGGGAAGCAGCGGCCACGCCCCGTCCATCGCGGAGAAGCCGAAAAACCTCAAAAGGAGAGCAAAAGTTCAGCGTCTCCTTCGAGCCGGAATCGAACCAGCGACCTAAGGATATCGGCGAGGGTGCCTCTACAGTCCTCCGCTCTACCAGCTGAGCTATCGAAGGGACCTGAGAGACGCCGCCCAGCGGCCGCTCAAGGCGTGGCGCCGCGCCCCGGAACACGCGCGCCATGCACGCGGCGGGCGTGTCCGCGCCAGGGCCGCGCTGAGCGGGCGGCGGCCCGGCGGAGCATCGCGTGCGGGGCCAGTGGCGCAATGGATAACGCGTCTGACTACGGATCAGAAGATTGTAGGTTCGACTCCTGCCTGGCTCGCCTGTATTTTTGTGCCTGCGTTCCTCACGCCACGCTGAAGTGTCGTTGAGCCGCGGAGAGGGAAATCAAGCTGGCCTGGTCTCCATCCTGCCCCAGAAGGGGTTTTGAGGGCACCAAACCCTGTCATGCTCGCATGGCAGCTTCCAGAGGCCAGAGACTTGTCCTTCTGAAAAAGTGATTGTTTTTTATTTTAAAAACAAATATGTGTGCACCTGACAGCCAGAGTTGACTCCTGGTTCCTGTGTGACCTGGCTGTGAGCAAGAAGCAGAAAAATCATGGAATTGTTGTCCTGGAAAGGACCTCTGGAGTTCATTCAGTCCCACCCCTGCTAAAGCAGGGCACCCACAGCAACTTGCCCAGGAGCACAATGGCCGGGGGAGTTGGAAGCTCTCCACAGAAGACTCCACAACCTATCTGCGTAGCCTGAGCTAAAAGAGGGGAAATGGAGGCTGGAGAGCAGGAAGAAATTCTGCACTGTGAGGGTTGTGAGACCCTGGTCCAGGTTACCAAGAGAGGAACCACTCCAGGCCAGTCTGTCTGTCGTCGGAGGGACAATAATCCGATGCAGTCGTATGAAGAAAGAGAAACGATGACATCAGACACAAAAGAATCCCTTCGGCGTGTGCCTGGGGAGGGACAAAACACTACGAGCCAGGCAGGAGTCGAACCTACAATCTTCTGATCCGTAGTCAGACGCGTTATCCATTGCGCCACTGGCCCGCACATGTCGGGTTTTCGCCGCTGTGCTGTGTAACTCAGCTGAGCGCCCCGCGCGTGCTGTGCGCATGTGCCGTGCGCAGAGCGCTGCGCTCTTGGGCCGCGGCGGCGGCATCTCAGCCAGGTCCCTTCGATAGCTCAGCTGGTAGAGCGGAGGACTGTAGAGGCGCTGCTGCGGAAATCCTTAGGTCGCTGGTTCGATTCCGGCTCGAAGGAGACGCCAAATTTTTTTTCCTTCCCCACAGTGCTTCTCGCCAGCCCACACGAATCCAGCAGCCCTGCGAAAGTTTGCCCAGGATCACGCTGTCCAGCTGGATTTGGGCGCTCTCCGCAGGAGACTTCACAGCCTCTCTGGGCAGCCTGCTCCCGGGCTCCAGCACCCTCACACCAAAGGATTATGTGAAGAATTTGCAGTGTGTGGCTATGGCTCCGGCTGCCTTAGGCACATCTGCTGCCACCCACGACCTGGTTCCTCTTTGGGGAAACCCTGAATTGCCACTTGTTAGAGTACAAAGCCCTGAATTCGGAGAGCTGCCTCAGCAGCTTCTCTAGCTGTGACAGGAAGGAGGTTGTCAACAGAGTGGAGAAGCAAAGGGAGAGCTGTGGTTGGTACAAGCTTTATTAGCCAGAGCAGCAGACAGCAAAGGTGGGGTTGAATGTAGAGTGCTTTGCATAGACAGAAATCCAGTGAAACACAACAAAAAAAGTGAGGATCTGCACAGTTTGAGAAGGTTCACGGGCGTGCAGCTGGACTTTGCACGGGGACTGACCCTGCCAGCACAGAGCTGCAGTCACCTGCAGGACTCCTGAAACACCAACACGTCAGTGAAGTCATGCTGGAGAGCCAGGTCCTGAAATCCTTCTCCATCCTCTGCCCACATGTCCCCAGAACTGCTGGTCCCCACAGCAGTGGGAGAGGCAAATGCTCTGTGCTCTGAAAGATGATTTTCTTCTTGGGGGAATGAAACTCTGGGTGGAGACACTCAGATGTCTAAGCCATGAATCCTGGAGCAGGCTCAGAGGCTTGGTCGCTGGGCTGCGGTGGGGTTTTTGGCTACCTGGCAGCTAAGGTCTTGTGGCTCTGCTGTGCAGCTCAGGCAGCAGCTTGCCCCCTCTGTGTCATGCTGCGAGAATCTTTGCCAGGAAGCAGCTCTCATTTAGAAAGGGCAAATAAGCCCCACACCACCTGTGCTACATCCCAGCCTCATGGAGGTGATTTCCTTGATTTCAGCAAGCTTTGCCCATGCAGTGGGTCCTGGGGGACATCAGAGGCATTGCACGTGACAAAATTCCCTGCTTGCCTTTGCTAACCTGGGATTGACTCTTCCCTCCCTGGCTTTAGGCCTGGCTCCGGAGCTGTTGTTGAAATTCAGGGTGCAGCTCTCAGTGCCCTCCATGAGGAGCAGTTTCACACGGGAAAGGACTCCGTGGATAACCTTTAGCTTTACACCAGACTTTCCTCCCCGTGCCTTTCCCAACTCTCTGCTGGGAACAGTCACCACACAGCCCTTGCCCACTGTCACAGGCAGCTTCTTTCCCAGACAGGGAAGCTTGGGAAATCACTTGGCCTGCAGATCAATTCCCTGCTACGTGCTCTCCCTGCTCCTTCCCTGGGTGATAACATCTCCCACCCTGCAACCACCCTGCAAAGGGCAGCAGTGAAGAAAGCCAAGTGCTGCCTGCGTGCCGCTGTGCCCCAGCATGTACCCTGTGCCTGAGCTCTCCTGGGCATGCCTGCATTTACAGACACACCAGTGGCCTCCAGGATCACCTTCAACACAGAAGTGAACCTCCCCTCTCCTCCAAAGCAGAAAACCAGGACTGTTTCTGAGGGCAAGTGAGCTGTAGGTGGCCTCACAACAAACATATAGCCTGAACTGGAGTGAATGGGCAACCTGGGCCAGGGTCTCACCACCCTCACAGTGCAGAATTTCTTCCTTCTGTCTAGTCTGAGTCTCCCCCTTTTAGTTTAAACCATCACCCTTTGTGCTGTGCCAACAGGCCCTGCTAAAGCCTGTCCTTGCTGCTCTCACAGCCCTGCTGCCAGCACTGGTGTGATGGCTCCCAGCCCAGTGCCAGCGGGGCAGCAGCACCAGCACGGTGGGATCAGCAAGCTGGCAGAAAGCTGTTGGCTGGGAACCAACTTCCAGCACATTGCAGCTGCAGCCAGAGAAGCTGGAGCTGCCCAGCATGGGCAGCAGGTCCATCCAGGCAGGAGCAGAGGAGCTTTGCCATGGGGCTGTCACTGGCTATAGGGAGAGGAGAGAGGCTGTGGGGCAGCCTAAGACCAGCTTTCCCCTCCATGAGGTGCTTGTCCACCATCTCCTGGGCTTGCAGCTTGTGCAGGGGAAGACACAGAGCCTGTGTGTGCTTCTGGGGTTGGATGAGGCTCCTGGATGTGGGTTTGTTGTCACCGCCAATGGAACCATCCCCAAGCACTTTGTCCTAGCTCAGGTTTATAATTGCTAGCAAGCCTCTGAGTAAGCTGCTTTCCAAAGAGGGTTTCCTCTCTGCTAACTACAGCTCCATCTGCCTTGCCACCAACATTCTCCCTGAGGTCTGCTAAAAGAACAGTTCCAGCAAGGTTTCACATCCCCCAAAACTGCTGCATGAGAGGAGCATTCCCAGGGCAGGGAGAGCTGGAGCCAGTGTCCAGAAAGGGGCTCAGGACTGTGTCTGAGAGCTGAAACCACAGCAAAGGGCAGGGAGGAGAGCAACTGTCCCGAAGAGAGTACAAGTAGCTAAGCCTGGCAGTCTGAAGCCATGGCAGAGCAGCATACAGGTCTGGAGAGCTCTGGACTGGCCACAGGCATCTCCTTGCAGCACACAGGTAAGTACCTATTGGAAACAGCCTAGAGGGAGATGCTGTCTTGATAGGAAACTGATTAGCTTAAAGAGAGCTATGAAGACAGCAGCAGGGCTGATCAGGTGTTCTGTGGCTGTGCTGCTCAGTGGGAAGCTGCAGGTCCTGTCTGGCCGCTCTAGGAGCCTGTGTGGTAGCTGCGGTGGCCGTCCCCGATCAGCTGCGTCTTCTCGGTCACGCCGGTCGGCTGAAGCACGATAGGAGCTTCTCCATCTGCGTTGGGGAGGACAAAAAAGGCTTTAGGAATCCTTTGCTTGCCACCAAAGTCACATTTCTTGTTAGCACCACAACATTTCATCATGCCCACAAAACTACAAATGCTCTTACTTCTTGTCATGGAATCAAAGAGTGGTTTGAGCTGGAAGGGACCTTCAATATCAGCCAGTTCCAACCCCCTGCCGTGGGCAGGGACACCTCCACCAGCCCAGACTGCTCAAGGCCTCATCCAGCCTGGCCTTGGACACCTCCAGGGAGGGGACATCCACAACCTCCCTGAGTAACCTATTCCAGTGTCTCACCACCCTCACTGTCAAGAATTTCTTCCTAATCTCCAGCCTCAATCTCCTCTCTTGCAGCTCAGAGCCATTGCCTCTCCTCCTATCACTACAAAGTTCTCTTATCAC
This sequence comes from Picus viridis, assembly GCA_033816785.1. Classification (NCBI taxonomy): domain Eukaryota; kingdom Metazoa; phylum Chordata; class Aves; order Piciformes; family Picidae; genus Picus; species Picus viridis. The sequence goes on from CM066571.1 coordinate 4,064,433, forward strand.
TGCAGAGAGCCTTTCTGCTTTGAGCTTTCTCATTCCTTGCAGTCCTGGGTTTGGTTTCCCAATAAATCTGTAAAAAATGGGTCTGCTGTGGAGTGGAAGAAAGCTAAGTCCTTCCAGAGCTCCCTGATGCCTGTTGTGTTTCCTCTGACAATGAACAAGGTTTGGCTGCCCTTCTCCTGGGCCCCTTTCCAACTCACTTTTAGAGGTTCAGCTACCTCAGGGAGGTATTTTCGGCTGAAAATTTTGACTGTCTCTGTCTCGATGCTGGCACAGCTGTAACGGGATGCAAATGACGACTTCAGTTGCCAAATGACCCAATGTTCAGACAAGCACCTCATCTGACACTTCCTCCTGTTCACATGACAGGTGATGGGATGAATCATGGGCAGAAGATGGAAGGTACAGGAGTAACTTAACCCAGAGCAGGAATCTAAGCGCACGCCATACGGCTGCCCCTCGGTCGGGGCAGGACAAGGTTGGCTCTGCCAAGGTGAAAGGCAAGAATGATTCAATGCCAAGCAGCATCCCTGTATGGGCAATTCCCTATTTAGACACAAGGTCAGAGGCAGGCAGGTTTCATAACTTCTCCAAGGATCTGAGTAATGAATGCTGAGAGCTGAGCTGAGCTCAGCCAGTGCAGGCTGGAGGAGCTGTGTGTTCTCTGGCTCGTGGAGCAGCACTCCCTCCTACCCTCTCCTGCCTCCAAGTTGTTCATTTAGGGAGGTGTTCAGATGGTTGATGGAGGGCAGAGACTTGCAGTTCATTTTTCATTTCATCTCCAGTATCAAACATGAATCACTTTATCATTGGGTACTCTTTCCTGAGCTCCAAGCCATTGGTGAGCGTCAGGGAATCCCAGAAGGGCTCAGGTTGGAAGGGACCTCAGAGATCATCCGCTCCAACCTCTTGCCATGGGCATGGGCACCTCTCAGCTAGACTCAGCTGCTCAGGGCCTCATCCAGCCTGGCCTTGAACAGCCCCAGGGAGGAGGCAGCCACAGCCTCCCTGGGCAGCCTGTGCCAGTCTCACCACCCTCCTACCGAAGAACTTCCTCAGCTCCAGTCTAACCCTGCTCTGCCTCAGTTTCAAACCATTCCCCTTGCCCTGTTGCTAAGCCATTCTATGATTCTATGAAATGTGAGGCATTGGAGTCATCTCCCAGGGGCAGCAGTTTTCAGACTCAGCTTGTCAGGCTACTGGGCCAGCTCATTTCAGCTACACCATCCCCTAGAATGGTTGGAGCAGAGGATCCTTGGGGTCCCTTCCAGCCTGGCATGCTGTCATGCCCAGATGCTCTACAAGAGAATCAGCCCCCTGCAAAGCTGGTGTGTGCTTCCAGCTGATCTCCAGGTGCTTCTGAGGTGACACCCTCACCATGCCATTTTGCTTCTAAGGTTTCTGCTAGTTTTGCTGAGAGCAGGGCCCCAAGGGTTTAACCAACTGGACCAATGCAGCCTGCTCATGGAGAGAGAGCTGCAGCAGAATTCACAGATGAATCTGCTCTCTATAGATAGCTCCTGCTCACTCTTCGCCTACATGGGGATCATATGGAGTGTGGAGGAGACAATGAAGTGCTGAACACTTCTTGCTTCTCAGCTGGGAATGGATTTTGTTATTCAAATTAATTTTTTTTCTTTTTTTACCTTTTTTTTTTTTTTTCACTTTCCCAGATTTCATGTTCTGTAGAATGGGAGCTGGTCTGGAAATGTTTTGCTTTGTTCTTACGATGACAACCACCAAACAGGAGAGGACAACAAACCTGCCTGGGTGCATCCTGACAGCCTGAAGCACCGAAGCAATCCAGATTCCAACAGCACCTCCTCTGGGACCACTAAAGTCCCGGAGGTGCTGGAGCCCTGGAGCAGGCTGCCCAGGGAGGCTGTGGATTCTCCTTCTCCACAGCTTCCAACCCCACCTGGCCATGGTGCTCCTGGGCAAGCTGCTGTGGGTGCCCTGCTTTAGCAGAGAGGTTGGACTGGATGAGCTCCAGAGGCCCCTTCCAACCCCCATGGAAGTCTGTGCTGTGAAACAAATCTCTCAGGGAGATGTTCAACTGACTGAGCACTAGAACTAGTCAAATATAGTTGAATAAAACTTTCTTCTGAAGGACTATGCCATGGCAACAGAACTGAAGCCTTTGCCACGGGATCTCAGAATCATTTTGGTTGGAAGAGACCTTTCAGATCATGAAGTCCAACCCTTAACCCAGCACTGCCAGGGCATCACCAAGCCATGTCCCTCAGAACCACATCTACACAGCTTTGAAACCCCTCCAAGGGGACTCCACCACTGCCAGCCTGGGCCAGGGCTTGACAAGCCTTTGGGGGAAGAAATTGTTCCTCATGTCCAACCTAAACCTCCCCTGGTGCAACCTAAGTCCATTTCTTCTTGTCCTGTCACTTTTTCCTTGGGAGAGTAACACGCAAGGTCAAACCTTCTGGGGAAGAAAACATGGCTGTGTTGATTCCTGGGACACCTCACTTTGCTTTTTACATTTCAGGGAGGGGAGCTCTGAATTTTTGGACTCAGATTTATTTTTTGTACTTCCCCCCCCCCACTAATAATTCTGTTTGGCAGTAGATTAATCTGAGAAATGAGATCAGCTCTGCAACACCTTCACAGCATCCCAGCATGGTGGGGGTTGGAAGAGACCTCTGGAGATCATCCAGTTCAACCTCAAACCTTAACTCTGTTAAGGAGAAATGTGAGTGACTCTGGGGATGATTCCTGCTGTGCCAATCCAAAGATGAAGCCTCAGTCTCAGCTCCCAGTAGACAGCCAGTGCCTCTTTGTGGAGCACAAGCAGCTCCAAGATGCTCTCAGAGGTTCTTAGGGTCAGGAGTGGTGATGTTTCATTGATGTTTGTCATCCTCAGGAAGGCAACGACTGCCTACAGAATATTTGGCTGCATTCAAGTCTGGCCACAGCTTGAGAAGCTACGTCTTGACCTTAGCAGAATAAAGTTCTGGTGAGCTACAGCAGAGGCCCTGGAGACAGCAGGAAGCAAATGAATTAATTACCAGCTAGAATGCTCAGGCTGTGGGCAGAGGGCATGTGAAGAATTTGGATCCTTATAGGATTTCCTCTTCCAAAATGAACTCTGCTGCAGGAATGATTACAGTTTGCTTCTGAACTACCTACAGGAGCATCTCCATTCTCTCCATACAGGAGGACATGAATATTTCATTTCTGTTTGTAAATGGCTGGTGGAAAAGCCCAGATTGTGCCACTCTCAACTAACTGCATCTCTGTGGCCTTAAATCTGGGGAGCAGGAGGAGGAGGCGGAGAAGTGCAGTTTGAGCTGGTTAGCACTGATTTTTCTCAAGGCAGTGTCTGTTTTCCTTTCAGCTGCAGAAAGAGACACAAATGTTACCCCCTGGCAGGAAGGTTTCCCTTTGCTTGCTGCTATGTTGCTCTTTTTTCCCCCCATCTAATTTCAAGGCAGAGAATTCTACTGGGGCAAGCTTCTTTTCACGGGTGGGGAAAGGCAGCAAGACTGAAGAGAAGGGTGGGAAAGGTCCAAACTTCCACCTATAGATTTGTCTTCAAAGCACTTAAACCACACAATTCCACTTCCTGCTGCTTTTGCAAGCTGGCACCTTGCTAAACATTTGACATTCTTGTAAACCCATTGCTGTCTCAGTGAGACCTGGGGGGAGGAAAATGGTGAGAAGGTGACCTAAAATTCTTGAATACCAATAAAAAACATCAGTGTGGGAGGAGGGAGACTTTTTCCCCCCTGCCACCGGGGAATTTTGTGCTGGATTTTGACTAAATGTCTGCAAAGTTACCAAAAAACCCACCAAAAACCCCACCCAAAACCCCCAAGAGGCAGAATTAAAGAATTCTTAGTGTTCAAAGTTCCACCTTCAGATTTCAAACTTGCCTTTGGTGTCACAGATCTATAAATCACAGAAACAGAATCATAAAACCAGAGAACTGCTTGAGTTGGAAAAGCTCTCCAAGGTGACCCAGCCCAACCTTCAACCCAGCACCACCATGGCCACTAAACCCTGTCCCCAGGTGCCATGGCCACACAGCTCTTGAACACCTCCAGGACTCCACCACCTCCCTGGGCCGCCTCTTCCAGCCCCTGACCACTCTTGCAGCAAAGAAATTGTTCCTCCTCTCCAACCTAACCCTCCCCTGGCACAATTTCAGGCCACTTCCTCTCCTTCTGTCATCTGATCCTGGGGAGAAGAGACAAACCCCACCTCACTGCAACCTCCTTTCAGGGAGTTGTAGAGAGCAGTGAGGTCTCCCCTCACCTCCTTTCTTCCAGACTAAGCACCCCCCAGCTCCCTCAGCTGCTCCTCACAGGACCTGTTCTCCAGACCCCTCCCCAGCTCTGTTGCCCTTCTCAAGCAGACCCAGTTCAGATTTGTATTTTCAGGTGCCTGACATCATGGACTTCACCACGCTGGTTTCAGAGAGTGCTGAGGAAGTTTTCACTCCCAGCTCCTGTTGCCTTTGCAGAGACTGCTCCAGTGCCATCAGTTTCCAAGCTGACTGTGTTTACCTTGCTAGATCTCCAGGCAAAAGCCATTTAAAAACACCACCACAAGCTGACATATCAGTTCTATAAATAGCATCTGGTTCAGCTACTACAAATCTTTTCTTACATATTTATGGAAGGGTAAATTTGTGTGAAAAGTTGGGGGGAGGGAATTTTTTCTTCCTGGTAAGGGAACATGACTTCTGCAATCTGGCAGAGCTAATTTCAGCATAATAAACCCAAGGATATAACAGCCTGAGAGCTTCCATAACAATGGGAGAGAAAAAGAGTGAGCTGACTGCTGAGGTCCTTCCTCACACACACTAAAAGCATCCTCCTGGTCATACTTGAGATGGATTTACCACTCAAAAGGGTCTTCTCCTGATAGCTTGGCCTCAGTGCTGGAGCAAGGTCATTGCTTCTCTCAGCCTGTCCTGCAAGTATCCAAATGTTGTGCCAGGGGAGGTTTAGGATGGACATGAGGAACAATTTCTTCATGGAAAGGTGGTCAAGGCCTGGCCCAGGCAGCCCAGGGCAGTGGTGGAGTCCCCATCTCTGGAGATGTGGTGCTGAGGGCCATAGTTCGGTGGTGACCCGGCAGTGCTGGGTTAAGGGTTGGACTCCATGATCTGCAAGGTCTCTTCCAACCAAAACAGTTCTGTGATTCTAAGCACCAGATCAGGCAGAGCCTGGTGTGTAAGCACAGGGTCTAAGATACGAAACACGGGCATGAGGGCCAGGCAGTGAACACCTGCTCCTCACTGGAGCCCTGAGACTTCTGGTGCTGAAGTGACTCCTAAGAGATACAGGGGATACTTCATTGTTAGTGCCACGAGTTTAGCTTTTATTAACACACACCTTGGTAGTTCTCAGGGCATGGTGTTAGCTGGAGTGAGCTGGCTTGCTTCCACTGAGGTCTGGAAGCAGCCTCAGCATCCTGAGCAGAACATCTGCCCTTCAGGCTGGAGAGATTGTTTTGAACAGCTTTGCCACACAGTCAGCCCCTAGAATACACACCTCTTTCCATGTCATTCTTAATCTGCTCTTCCAAGTCTTCTGGAGACACACAGAACTCCTGCTCTTCCCCTTGGGGTGCTTGGGGTTTGCACTTTCCACAGCAGCAGTTGAAGCAGCAGCAGAAGCAGCAGCAGAGGTAGCAGCCAGTCAGCAGCCCACAGACTGCAAACAGACCCTGGGGTAAACACAGCAGGAGGAAAGTCCTGTGAGCAATCACCTTCCCCAGACTGGTGGCAGCTGAAGGGAGACCCTCAAAGGAACTCAGGTTGCCAAGTGCTCAGCTCTCAGAAGAGTCCAGCTGCAGGCCAAGTGCCTAAACAAGGGCCAGATCTTCCAAAGCCCTCACCCATGAGCTCCTGCTTGCCACTCAGGACCAGGCCACAAAGAAGATACCAACCAACAGGCCCCCACATGCTCAACTTTGAAAAGTCTATCTTCAGCTGATGGCCCTCAGAAAAAGCTTCCAGGAGGTATGCACAACCCCACCCACCCTACCATGACTCATTTCCATCTCCAAAATGACTCACTTGCCCAAGCTCCTTCCTGCAAACACTTATTTACTGGCAGGCTCTTGTCAATAACACAGCTGAGAGAAAAAGCAGCAAAGGCCCAGATGCATCCCACATAACTTCAGGCACTGAACAAAGGCATCCAAATCAGGCCACTGTGGCACCCATGGGCTCCCATCATAGTCAATGAGAAGTTGAAAGCCCTTCCAGAGGGTGATTCAGTCCCTCTGTCTGTCCCCATTGGCTGGTCCAGGACCACACAGGAGACAACTCCTAAATTAGACTCCTTGGGCTGTGGTTGCTTGATCTGGGGACTCAGATGGGCAAGAAGTTCCTCTCTGCTCCCTCCTGTCCCTGTGACACAAAGCATGGAGGCTTCAGCAGAGCCACCGCAACTGCCTGGGGCTGAGACTGGAAGTCTCAGCCAATCATAGCTGGTAAATGTAGAATCAGTTTGTTGATGTGATCAATAAACTCTCCATGGTAGAGGGAGAATTGCTTTCTGCTAAGATGAACAGCCCCTTTGCCTGCCAGTGGAGAAGCAGCTGAAGGCCCCAGCGCCCATGGCAGCTGCCTGCTAAGGAGTCTGGTGCTCCGGAAAATAAAGGAGTCCTTCTCACTTTGCATTTCTGCTTTCCTTTGAGTTTTCTGACTTCTAGTGACACAGCTCCTGACCACGGACTGTGCCAGGGAAGGGCAGGAATGGCTGTGGCAGAAGAGGAAGATGAGAAGCAAAAGCTGTGGTCCCTACCAGAACAGAGGACATTAGGGCTCCAGAGGTCATCTGCAGCTGATGCCTCAGCCCCAGACAGTGTTGTGATGGCCAACAGAGAAACCTGACACAGCCCCAGCAGGAGTTAAAATGAGATGAGAAACAGTGAGCTCAGCCTGCAGAAAACCCAAACCACTTGGTGGCTTGCTCATGCTTTGGAGGTGGCAGGAATTTGGGTGAGGGGAGGGATGGAAAGACCATCTGTGAGGATCCTCACAGGAGCCTCTGTGTGTATTTTGAAGGCTGTTGTACAGAACTCCGACAAGCACAGCAGCAGTGCTTACTTCTGCTGGGATATTCACTGTATCTCATCACACCTCCACGACACAGCTCCCCTGGGACCATCCACACAGCCCTCCTTTAGCTGCTAGGGACTTGCTGGCTTCTCTCTGTACTCTCCCCTGCTCTCATTCAAAACCATGGTGTGGTTATTTCTGTTCCTGACTTTCTAATCAGAGAGAACTTAACACTTCATAAAATCCCTACTAAAGACCAGTAAGCAGAAGAGGAAATAAAAGCTAAAAAGGCAGCACACAGTAAAGAAAACCTTGTTTAGCGTTAGTGGAGGCCACACTGCTGCTCTCTCTGCTCTAAGTCAATGGCCCTGGCACCTGAACTGTGACAAAGAGGTCAAAGAAGAGGGTGGACAGCAAAGAAAAGAGGGAATGATCCAGCAGGAGAAGACAGCAGCTGTGGTGGGGAGTCCAGGCTGCTTCTGAAGGTGCAGCTGTCCTTTGACAAGTGTCACTTCAACACCATTAGCTTCACTCTCAGTTCTGCATTTAAGCAGTTTCTGTCTCCTCCTGATTCAGCAGACAAATTGTGGCTTCTCAGAGCCACAGAGAGCTCAAGTGACCTCCCAGTTTGAAAGGGGACTGCAGGGCAGTGAGGCGATGATCTGATCTGTGCTGCCACAGGAATCCTTGTTGCACGGGAGCTGGCCCCAGCACTGGAGGTGTGCAAAGCCAGGCTGGAAGAGGCAACCTGGGCTAGTGGGAGGTGTCCCTGCCCATGGTGGAGTGCTGGAACTGGATGATCTTTAAGGTCCTTTCCAACCCAAAGCATTCTAGGATTCTATGATTCTCTGAGACTGGTTCTCAGCTCAGAGCTGTCCTAGTGAGCTTGCTTCACACCATGCAGATCCTTCTCCTCTCTCTTTCAGCATCCCTTGCTCTCCTCTGCTTCTCTGGCTGGGATTGGCTGGAGGCCCCATGGATTTTGCACGTGTGCAGCTCTGTCAGTTAGTTGCTTTTTGGCAACCTTTCAATATTTGCAGGGGCCCTGGGATTTGACAGGCAAACATCAGGGGACACCGTGCCCTGAGAGCACAACCCCTTCACGGCTAGAGCAGCCCATGCTGGCTTCTGCCTTGAGCAGCGTGCCGGGTTCTGGAGGTTTCATGCTCTTCATTTCCTGCTCTCTTCCTCCACTCCACCCTTCTCACCTTTTTCTTCCACTTCCTTTCCCTGTCCCCTCAGCAGGCCCCAGCTAGGACACCACAGTCCCAGAGTTACGGATTGCTGCTGCTCACTTAGGTTGTGTGCTATACATAGCAAAGAGCAGGGCTAAATCCGGGCTGTGATAACCGGTTAGCTGTTGTCACAGCAGTGGGACTGCTGGGGTTTGGACAATGAGTCATTTTTGTTTAGTCATTACTGAAAAGAAAGTCAAAATTAACCTGGAGCACTGGATTCAGATCTAATCAGTGTCAGGAGGTGTTACAAAACCGTGCACTGCTGTGCCACTGCTCACCCAGGCACAAAGCAAGCATTCCATTCTAGCACCACCCTGCACTCCTCTTCCTCCCTGCCACTGTCCCTTTCCCAGATGATGTTGGGCTGTTATTAAGCTCTTAGGAGCTGTTTGGCTTCAGATGCTTCTGTTAGTTAAGCCTGCAGAAAGCTCATGTTTTCCAGGTAGTTTCTTTGTGTATCTTCATGGTCTCTCTAAGCTTTGATTTCACAGAATACAAGAACCCCAGCATGGGGGGGGGTTGGAAGGGACCTCTGGGGACTACCCAGTCCACCCCCTTGCCAAAGCAGGGCACCCACAGCAGCCTGCCCAGGAGCACAATGGCCAGGGGGGTTGGAAGCCTGGCCCCATCCTCTTGCCCCTCACCCTTTAATCTCATGCTGAGCATTGCTCAGATCCTCTGTGGGGCTGCTCTTCTCCAGGCTCAATAGCCCTAGGGCTCTCAGCCTTTGCTCCTCACAGAGATGCCCCAGGCCTCTCAGCAGCATTGCAGCCTCTGCTGGACTCTCTCCAGCAGTTCCCTGTCTCTTGATCTGGGGAGCCCAGAACTGGACCCAGTACTCGAGATATGGCCTCACTGAGTACAGGGTGGGGGAGAACCTCCCTCAGCCTGCTGGTCACACTCCTTTTATGCACCCCAGGAGACCTTTGGCCACCTTGTCAAGTTTCCAAGAGAACCCAGCAGCTTACCTTTGCCCACCAGCTTGAGAGCATGAAGTAGGTGTTAACATTTTCCTCCCCAAACTGCTCTGCCACGTAGAGCCCTAAGGATCCATATTTGTCGTAGATGTTTCTCTTGGATGTGTCAGTCAGGGTTGCATGAGCATTGTTGATCTCTTTAAACCTCTCTGCAGCCTCTGGATTGTCTGGATTCTTGTCAGGATGGTATTTCAGAGCCAGTTTCCTTCAACATGAAACAAAACCCAACAACAAACACAGAAGGGAAATAAGTCATCTGCATGTGTGCATGTATAGACACTCACAAACATCCCAGAGTGCTTCAGTGCAGAGAAAATAATTCCAAACTGTGTGTCCAGCCTGCTGCTTTCCAGCTCTGACCTGCTCAGTGAAAGAAAAGTGACACAAAGGGGCTGAACAGGGAAGTTTTGGTAAAAGGCTGCAGTGATAAAGAAATGCACAAAGGAGATGCTATAGAAAGGAAGCGTCTTTGGGAAGCACAAGGTGGGAGAGCATCCTGTCCCAGGCTGCCCAGAGAGGTGGGAGATGTCCCATCCCTGGAACCACTGCAGATCAGGTTGTTTGGGGCTCTGAGCAACCTGCTCTAGTTGCAGATGCCCCTGCTCCGTGCAGGGGGTGGGCTAGATGAGCTTTGAAGGTCTTTGCCAACCCAAACCAGTCTGTGATTCTCTGCTCATTCCCCACTGCCACACTGCTCAGACAGCCCTGTAGGCACTGGAAGCTGATTGTCAGTCGGTTTGGGCTGGTGGGAAACCTTTGCTAGGACAGGGTTTGGTGCTGCTTTTTCCCCCTGCTCTGGCATCTAAGGACCAGCACAGCTTGAAAAGAGCAGCATGGGACTGCTGGCTCACGGGCAGCCCTGAGGAAAACCAGTGGAGAGAAGAAAGAGTTTGCTTCCGACCTTCTTGATGCACAGTCAGCATGAGCTCTCAAGTCCTTCCCAAGCACAAACACAAGTGTCTCTCTCCCCACATCCCCGCTCCCTTTGGAGCAGAGGCCGGGAGAGTTTCCCGGGACATTTATTCAATGACTGGTGGTGACCTCTAGTGGCATCAGAACCGAGGCAGCGGAGGCTTGAATCCTGCATTCCCACCTCAGCGCTGCCTTCTGTAAAGACATTCTGACAGTAGAGAGTGGTGAGGTCTCCCCTCAGCCTCCTCCTCTGATGGCTAAACAGCCCCAGTCCCCTCAGCTGGTCCTCACAAGCCCTGTGGGGAAGGCTGTGGAAGATCTCCTCGAGCATGTCGCTAACGGTCACGTATAAAATATTGGGCATGTGGGACCTTAAAGGGAACTGTTCAGTCCTATTTCACATGTGGTGCCTTAAACATGGGGGAAGATGAAAGAGGAGCACTGGAAGAACAAGCTGAGTCTTGCATGACTGATGACATCATGTGCCAGCCAAGGATTTAAGGAGCTTTTGCAAGCTATCCCTTTTCTGAGCCGAAAACAAACTCCAGCAACTAGAGCTGAGAACATAAAAGGAGAGGGATTGCTTTCCAAACCCACGTGTGGTCCAACTCCAGCCTTTCCTCCTTTCTTCCACAGACCCAAAGTCATCTTCTGACCTCTCCCTGTCCCCAGTAATCTCATTAAAAAAAAAAAAAGTATGAATTTGAAGAAAATGGAGTTTTGAAAAGAAAAGCAAAGAAAAAGAAAAGGAAGCTGAAAAATGGGGAGGGAGCTGAACACAGGAGTTTGTTGGCTGCTTTCCATAACAAACACATGGACTGAGAGTGGATCTTAGGAAGAAGTTTGCAGTACAAGGGTGGTGAGACTTTGGAACAGGCTGCCCTAGAGGTGCTCAAGGCCAGGCTGGAATGGGGCCTTGAGCAATCAAGAGTGGTTGAGAGGTGTCCCTGCCTGTGGCAGTGGGGCTGGAACTAGATGATGTCTAAGATCCCTTCCAACCCAAACCACTCCTTGGTTCTATGATTCTATGATTTATGTCCATTCATACTCTTCTTCTGGTGAGTGGTCTTCTCGTGTACCACCTTGGAATCACTCAGCCCTGCAGGCCTTCACAGCAGCAGGCAACGTGAGGGGTGACAGCACCAAAGCCACAGCCACCCCATCAGGTGGAACCACTGAACGTGAAGTCAGAGAGGCACACTCCGCACCTCGGTCAGCGGGTGAGGGGGGCAGATGGCCTCAGGCCAGGCTGTGCTGCAGAGGGCCGCAGGATGAGGGAACCTCGAGGTGTTAGGAAGAACAACGTTTGTTATGTGGGGTGAGATATGGCCATGCTATGAGCATCTATGGCTCTCACATCCAACTTTAGCGCCCTGTCAACAGCTCAGCTGGCAGAGTTTTCTCAGGCCCTGCTGGAATGGAGACCTGAGAGCAGGCCGTGTGTGAGCGTGTGCTGGGCGAGGCCGCGGGCAGGGCCCCACGGCTCCTTCGATAGCTCAGCTGGCAGAGCGGAGGACTGTAGGCTCCCTGCGCGGCCATCCTTAGGTCGCTGGTTCAACTCCGGCTCGAAGGAATCTCCTTTTGGCTCGGCCAGGGACACCTCTGCCTTTTGGCCCTGCTTGGGTGGCTGCTCTTCAAGGGGGTGGAGCCCTGAGCTCTTGCCAGCATGGAGACGACAAGCAGCCAAGGCAGTTTTGGGTGAACCCTGTACAGGGCACGGTGGTCCTGAGCACTGGGGGAGAGGGACTGGTTGAGTTGATGATGGAGCGAGAGTGAAGGCAGTTGGATGCAAAGAGCTTGTGTGCAGGGCATGGTGGGTGAGGGGTGGGTGCCTGGGAGGGGAGAGGCCCCAAGGCAGAGGCCAAGGGTGGGGAATTAGCTCAAGTGGTAGAGCGCTCGCTTAGCATGCGAGAGGCAGCGGGATCGATGCCCGCATTCTCCAATGCTTTTCATGCCCTTGCCTGCCATCCAGGCCCTTTGCTGGGTCCCTGTTTCTTCAGGGATAGTGGCACCATCATGTTGTGCCCAGGCTTTACAGAAGAGGGATGATAGCAAGAGCTGTGTTATGAGCAGAGTGCGCAGTTTCACAGAGGAATTGGTTTCCTTCTCTTCCTGACAGCCATCAAATCTCATCCTCAATTCTGTGTTCAGGTTGGAGAAAGAGAAGATCAGCAGGTTCACCATGATCTTCAGCTTGTGGGAAGAGATCACTGAGCAGAGGAAGGGCTGTGCATTTGTCTGGTGCTGGAGCAGCACAAAGAAAGTGCCTCAAAAGAAGCTGCAGGAGATGTCTGAGGTCTTTTTGTCCCTGCAGAGAGTCCACCTGTAGAAGACACCACCCAAGGAGGTGATGGAGTTGTTCTGTTTGTGGCTCTTTTCAACCTGAGGGCCTAAAGGTTGATGAAGGCAGTGTGGATGTGGGAGCTGAGGCTGTTTGATGCTGGATGGTTGACTGGAGCCCTGAGAGCAGGCCGTGTGTGAGTGTGTGCTGGGCGAGGCCGCGGGCAGGGCCCCACGGCTCCTTCGATAGCTCAGCTGGCAGAGCGGAGGACTGTAGGCTCCCTGCGCGGCCATCCTTAGGTCGCTGGTTCAACTCCGGCTCGAAGGAATCTCCTTTTGGCTCGGCCAGGGACACCTCTGCCTTTTGGCCCTGCTTGGGTGGCTGCTCTTCAAGGGGGGTGGAGCCCTGAGCTCTTGCCAGCATGGAGACGACAAGCAGCCAAGGCAGTTTTGGGTGAACCCTGTACAGGGCACGGTGGTCCTGAGCACTGGGGGAGAGGGACTGGTTGAGTTGATGATGGAGCGAGAGTGAAGGCAGTTGGATGCAAAGGGCTTGTGTGCAGGGCATGGTGGGTGGGGGTGGGTGCCTGGGAGGGGAGAGGCCCCAAGGCAGAGGCCAAGGGTGGGGAATTAGCTCAAGTGGTAGAGCGCTCGCTTAGCATGCGAGAGGCAGCGGGATCGATGCCCGCATTCTCCAATGCTTTTCATGCCCTTGCCTGCCATCCAGCCCTTTGCTGGGGACGGTGTCCAGTGTAGGCCATGGGGGCCTGCCGCACACCTGGTCTGCAGGGCAGCTAGCAGACTCCAAGGCTGGACCAGGAGCGGAATGGGCACTTTCACAGAGAACCTTATTTTCCCCCTCTTGGCTTGACAGTTGTCAGTATCATCCCAAGTCCTGTGTCCAGTGGAACGACATCAATGAAATGGTGAAACTTCAGTGTGTGGTCACCAGAAAGCAGAAAACAGGAAGGAAGACATTCTGCTGTGTGAAAGGGCTGAGGACAGTGGGCATGTTCGGTTTGGAGAGATCAGCAGGCTCACCATGATCTTCAGCTTGTGGGAAGAGATCACTGAGCAGAGGAAGGGCTGTGCATTTGTCTGGTGCTGGAGCAGCACAAAGAAAGTGCCTCAAAAGAAGCTGCAGGAGATGTCTGAGGTCTTTTTGTCCCTGCAGAGAGTCCACCTGTAGAAGACACCACCCAAGGAGGTGATGGAGTTGTTCTGTTTGTGGCTCTTTTCAACCTGAGGGCCTAAAGGTTGATGAAGGCAGTGTGGATGTGGGAGCTGAGGCTGTTTGATGCTGGATGGTTGACTGGAGCCCTGAGAGCAGGCCGTGTGTGAGTGTGTGCTGGGCGAGGCCGCGGGCAGGGCCCCACGGCTCCTTCGATAGCTCAGCTGGCAGAGCGGAGGACTGTAGGCTCCCTGCGCGGCCATCCTTAGGTCGCTGGTTCAACTCCGGCTCGAAGGAATCTCCTTTTGGCTCGGCCAGGGACACCTCTGCCTTTTGGCCCTGCTTGGGTGGCTGCTCTTCAAGGGGGTGGAGCCCTGAGCTCTTGCCAGCATGGAGACGACAAGCAGCCAAGGCAGTTTTGGGTGAACCCTGTACAGGGCACGGTGGTCCTGAGCACTGGGGGAGAGGGACTGGTTGAGTTGATGATGGAGCGAGAGTGAAGGCAGTTGGATGCAAAGGGCTTGTGTGCAGGGCATGGTGGGTGGGGGTGGGTGCCTGGGAGGGGAGAGGCCCCAAGGCAGAGGCCAAGGGTGGGGAATTAGCTCAAGTGGTAGAGCGCTCGCTTAGCATGCGAGAGGCAGCGGGATCGATGCCCGCATTCTCCAATGCTTTTCATGCCCTTGCCTGCCATCCAGCCCTTTGCTGGGGACGGTGTCCAGTGTAGGCCATGGGGGCCTGCCGCACACCTGGTCTGCAGGGCAGCTAGCAGACTCCAAGGCTGGACCAGGAGCGGAATGGGCACTTTCACAGAGAACCTTATTTTCCCCCTCTTGGCTTGACAGTTGTCAGTATCATCCCAAGTCCTGTGTCCAGTGGAACGACATCAATGAAATGGTGAAACTTCAGTGTGTGGTCACCAGAAAGCAGAAAACAGGAAGGAAGACATTCTGCTGTGTGAAAGGGCTGAGGACAGTGGGCATGTTCGGTTTGGAGAGATCAGCAGGCTCACCATGATCTTCAGCTTGTGGGAAGAGATCACTGAGCAGAGGAAGGGCTGTGCATTTGTCTGGTGCTGGAGCAGCACAAAGAAAGTGCCTCAAAAGAAGCTGCAGGAGATGTCTGAGGTCTTTTTGTCCCTGCAGAGAGTCCACCTGTAGAAGACACCACCCAAGGAGGTGATGGAGTTGTTCTGTTTGTGGCTCTTTTCAACCTGAGGGCCTAAAGGTTGATGAAGGCAGTGTGGATGTGGGAGCTGAGGCTGTTTGATGCTGGATGGTTGACTGGAGCCCTGAGAGCAGGCCGTGTGTGAGTGTGTGCTGGGCGAGGCCGCGGGCAGGGCCCCACGGCTCCTTCGATAGCTCAGCTGGCAGAGCGGAGGACTGTAGGCTCCCTGCGCGGCCATCCTTAGGTCGCTGGTTCAACTCCGGCTCGAAGGAATCTCCTTTTGGCTCGGCCAGGGACACCTCTGCCTTTTGGCCCTGCTTGGGTGGCTGCTCTTCAAGGGGGTGGAGCCCTGAGCTCTTGCCAGCATGGAGACGACAAGCAGCCAAGGCAGTTTTGGGTGAACCCTGTACAGGGCACGGTGGTCCTGAGCACTGGGGGAGAGGGACTGGTTGAGTTGATGATGGAGCGAGAGTGAAGGCAGTTGGATGCAAAGGGCTTGTGTGCAGGGCATGGTGGGTGGGGGGTGGGTGCCTGGGAGGGGAGAGGCCCCAAGGCAGAGGCCAAGGGTGGGGAATTAGCTCAAGTGGTAGAGCGCTCGCTTAGCATGCGAGAGGCAGCGGGATCGATGCCCGCATTCTCCAATGCTTTTCATGCCCTTGCCTACCCTCAAGGCCCTCTCTTGGGTCCCTGCGTGATGCCTGTGGTGTTGGTAGGGAAGTGCACCCAGAGCTGTGGCAGGTGTGGCACAGGCCATTGGCACAGGCATAGGGAAGCTATTACCCCTCTTTTTTTGGCAGTCATTTAATGAATTTCCGAGTCCTGCACCCACTGGGTACCCAAGTTCTAAACCGCCCCTATGTGCTCTCTCCCAGAGGTGTCCGGGCACTTATCCTTTTCTAAATCATCTACCAAACCTCATCTTTCCAATCTTCTGAAGAAAACAGGAGAACTATGGTGTCTCTCTCCACGTTTCCTCACTCTCAGAGTGGCAAGCAGGAGGCAAAGTACAGTTTATTATGTGCAGAAAAGTTTCTCTTTTTTCCTTCGTGTAGGGTATTGAAATTCTGCTGATGAGAAGCCTGTTAGCTTTCCTCCTTCAGAAATCAACTTGTGCCAAACTCTCAATAAAGCCCAGAGAGCTACCTCTGTCATGTTTATTAACAAGGAAATTTTGCCATGGGCTGTGGTAGTGTGATTAATACTGACTTAATTAATAATGGCAGGAAACTCAGAATCAGGTAGTGCTGGTTTGATACCTTTGTGCTGAAGAATACCACTTCTGCAGCAGATTTTTGGATTAGCATAAATTAGGAGATAATTAAAGCAAATCTAAGAGACTGACTCATCATTTTATCTTGCAAACATTTACAGCTCCTCCATTAAAAGTGAATCCCTCTGACATTTCCACTTTAGGCAGAAGCAGCCTCTTTTTTTGGGCTGTAATTACTAATAAAGATGGATCAAGCACCACTGTCACTTTTACCATAGATCACTCTGGAAATTATCCCTCTTGGTGTGCAGCATTAAAGTTAATGGCATTCTGCATTCTTCCATGACAACTCTCTCCTTTGGGGGTTAAAATAAGGCCTCCTTGCCAGAGAATTTAATGGAAAAGCAACAAGGATAACATGAGGTTTGATAGGTCTGCAGCCAGGCTGTACTACAGGGACACAGAAGGTGCAAGTTGTGAGAGAATTTGATACTGTAGTAAGTTTATCCCCCAGCAGTAGAGTTATGCAAGACAAGAGACCCATGAGATATTGACAGTTTGCCTTCCACTGCGTGAAGAGTTTGGACATTCACTGCTTCTCCTGCCTCCCCTGGACACATGCCTTGAGGAACAGAAGCTGGGAGAGGTGCAGCTTGTTGAAAAGGAGAGAGGACAGAGCCCCAGCAAAGTTCAAGCTAAACAATGACAGGAGCAGATCTATTTCACAGCCACTTTTTCAGCTCCAAGGTGTTCTTACAAGCTGCGTTGAAATCTGACTGCTATTACAGTGTGTGACCAGCACCACCCAGCAGGATGCTGCAATAAACTTTTTACTGTATTTATTAAACCTACAAGTACATGTTTGGCCTTCCCTTGTCAAGAACATCTATTTCATGGATGACATTTAAAGTCCTTTCTTTTTCACTAGTAGCAGAACAGATTTATGAGTGAAATGACCCATAAAACCTACTCTTGATCCTAGGTCTGGTTACAATTCAACAATAAAAATCCTTTGCCCTGTTTTGATAACTTGTGTTTGGGCAAGACTTCTCTTTTCAGCAGAGAACCTGTCACTTCCTGGGCCAGAATATTTCAGTCCCTGGTTACCTCACTGTTAAAACCATGGGCCACTTCTTCAGCTCAAACTGGTTGTGGTGATGCCTGCCTTCAGAATCCCAGAATCCCAGCAGGGTGTGGTTGGAAATGACCTCTGGAGATCACCCAGTCCAATCCCCCTGCTAAAGCAGGGCACCCACAGCAGCTTGCCCAGGAGCACAACAGCCAGGTGAGGTTGGAATCTCTCCAGAGGAGACTCCACAACCTCTCTGGGCAGCCTGCTCCAGGGCTCCAGCGTCCTCACACCAAAGAAATTTCTCCTCCTGTTCAGGTGGAAGCTCCTGGGTTCCAGTTTGTGCCCATTGCTCCTTGTCCTGTCCCTGGGCATCACTGACAAGAGTCTGGTTCCAGCCCCTTGCCCCTCACCCTTTGTCTCTTGCTGAGCATTGATCAAATTCCCTCTTGGGCTGCTCTTCTCCAAGCTCAAGAGCCCCAGGGCTCTCAGCCTTTGCTCCTCACAGAGATGCTGCAAGCTCCTCAGCATCTTTGTAGCCTCCCCAGACTCCCTCCAGCAGTTCTCTGTCTCTCTTGAGTCGAGGAGCCCAGAACTGGGCCTCACTAGGGCAGAGAGAAGAGAGGGAGAACCTCCATCGAAAGTGCAGGATGTTCTCACACCCAGCATTTGTGGACTTGCTGATCTTAAAGGTCTCTTTCAACCAAAATAATTTACAATGATTCTGTGGGAGATACTCCACCCCATAATCAGGCAATCTATAGGTCACCTTCTTCATGCCAAGATAAACTGACTGAACTACTGATGCCTCTTGCTGTAGTTCTTGCACTGTTATTATGGTTGGACTTGATGATTTTAAAGGCCTTTTCCAACTGAAATGATTTGACGGTTTTAAGATTTTAGCACTTTTCTGCTTTGGCATTTCCAAGACACCTCAGGAGAAGAGGTTAGCATGACAAGTGGCTGCAGTATTCAGCCTGCCCTTCTCATGCCTAACCTGTGTTATTTTACCCTAACGCTTTGGCCTCTCATTCAGCAAGATTAAAACCTTTTAGAGGGCACAGACAGAATGGTTGTGGGGGTAAAATAAATCGATTCACACTGCATCACCTCAGATTCTTTTCAGGCTCATGGTGCAAAAAGTATTACAACAATGAATGTCTACAGTGCAGGCATTTCAGAAGGCTTGGCAGACACACCAGGGCTCTTAGACACACGGCAAAGCAGATGTTACCTACCTGTAGGATTTCTTAATCTCATCATATGTTGCTCCTTTCTCTACAGCCAGGATTTCATACAAGGCTTGCCCTGATGTGGACAAAGCACGTTGCCTCTGCTCAGCCATCTCAGCAGTGCATCACTAAAGCTGCCAAGGTAGAACAGGGTTTAGAACAGCAGGGACTGAAGTGTGCATGGAGAGTACTTCTTGTTCATTTTAATGAGGGAGTAAAAGGTTAAAAAGACATGAAAGTGGAACTTTCTGTACCCTTTTAAATTCTTCTCCATCCCTTAAGGTATTTTACAGTTGTTTGAGGAAACAGAAAAGCAAAAGCCAAAGGACTGAAGCTCTTGTGTCACCTGCAGCACTTGGTGTGTCAGTGGCTAAGGGAGCTGGGGTTGTTCAGCCTGGGGAAAAGGAGCCTGGGGGAAATCTTCTGGCTCTCTACAACTCCCTGAAAGGAGGCCAGGGTTGGTCCCTTCTCCTTAGTAACAAGTCACAGCACATGAGGAAACAGCTTCAAGTTGGCCCAGGGGAGGTTTAGGTTGGATATCGGAAGAAACTTCTTCACCCAAAAGGTGACTGGCACAGGCTGCCCAGGCAGGTGGTTGAATCCCCATCCCTGGAGGCGTTTCAAAGGCACAGAGATGTGGTACTGAGGGACATGGTTTAGCTCCAGACCTGGTAGTTAGATAATGGCTGAACAACATGATCTTAAAGGTCTTTTCCCACTGAAACATCTGTATGATTCTGTGACTCTATGATTTAGTCCACTTCAGGCTCATTGGTCATTCCTCCTTTCATCACAGAAGCAGAGCAGACCAACAAGTGACTCTCCACTGAGCAGCTCTGCTACCCCCTTGCAGTTCACAGGTGATGACATGAAGAAACTCCTGCAAACCACCACTTAAAGCAGCAGCAGAGATACCTATCACTCCTAAGAGAAAGCTGCAGCTCTTTGATGGGAGACTTGCCACAACAAAACTCTCACCACAACCTCTTTATTTCTTTGTGTATTGCAGCCTTCTCCAAATGTTGAGACACGAACAGAGGAAGAGCCTGAAGCTGAGCTGTAACCACAGCCATAAGAAACGTTTCTGAGGAGGTCCTCTGTTAGATGAGACTCCACACGCTGCTCTTTCACCCTTCTCATTGCTGAGCTAGAAACACTATCTCAGATCCAGGCATATATTATTTACCAGGTCACATTTTGGGTCAGAACCTGCCAGGCAACACTTCTAAGCTCTTTCGTACCAAAAAGCAAATCAAACACCATTAAGCACATGCAGAAATAGAATGCACTGAGCAAGTCTGGCACACAGCATCTGAAAGACCTAAACTGATTCATATTTATCTTGCTTTATTTTTCTAACACAAGGTTTAGGGTCTTGTGATCTTGCTGAACAAAAGATTGCCTTTTCCTCTTGAGTAAGCACCAAGTAAACTGACTGACGCTCTGTTTTCAAATGAACAATGAAGAATAAACTCA
Source organism: Picus viridis (assembly GCA_033816785.1). Taxonomy (NCBI): domain Eukaryota; kingdom Metazoa; phylum Chordata; class Aves; order Piciformes; family Picidae; genus Picus; species Picus viridis. The sequence goes on from CM066571.1 coordinate 4,084,192, forward strand.
CACCTGAGCATCCTGAGAGCACCTGCAGTAGCTGCAATGGTATTTGTTAAGAAAGTGCATATTGAACATCATTTTGGGATCTATCCTGATCACACTGGGATGATGCAAGGCACAGCAAGCCTGTTGATGCACAAGATAATGGTGGGCAACCTCTAATACACCAGATAAGGGTGGACAACCACGTGAAGTCACAGACATACAGTGTTGGTCAGGTGGGAGTAGGTTCCCCAGGGAGGTGGTGGAGTCCCTATCCCTGGAGCTGTTCAAGAAATGTGCAGCCCTGGCACCTGGGGACAGGGTTTGATGGCCATGGTGGGGTTGGGCTGATGGTTGGACTGGATGATCTTTTCCACCCCAAATAATTCTGTGAATCTATGATAATTTCAAACTTCTGTTATCTAATGCTGGTGAGCCACATGGCAACCCTGAAGCATGAAGTCAGCTGACAGGATTTCATTCTGCAGAACTAGAAAGGCTGTAATTTACCCTCTCTCATAAAATCATTTTAATAACATAGTCAGCTGTGGGAATTACAACTCATCAGCCTTCTAGTGGTTAATCACCTTGGTGGTCTAGCTACTCAGAATCATTTCTTCCTTATTTAAAGCAGCCCAATAAAATACTAAAAGCACAGTGAGATGATACTTTCCTAGCAAAAGCTGGGTTTTAAGCTCTGTATTTTTGTTCCAGTAGAACAGCGACAGGAAAATATTGTTTCCTTCCTCGAGAGACCATAAAATACAACAAGAGGCAATCCAAATTCTGCCAACAACTCCTGAGAGGATGCCTCCAGTGAAGCTGCTTCTGCACAGCTTTTCTGCTCTCCAGGATGAACTATTTAATACAGAGGGTTAATAGTTTGCCCTTTTTCCCCCTGCACTACCCATGACTCATTTGGATTTGTGCTGAAAAGCAAGACCAAATGATTCCAGTAACATACCTGCTTCATGGGATGGAGCACAGCCTGGCACCTGTAGACTCACAACATCCTCAGCTCAGTATCTTGAGGTCTTTATGCCAATAGGGTCCCAAAGGAAAGGAGCCAGAGCTGCCAGAAGCCCTGTTCCACAGAAAGCTGCTGCTGCTGCTGCTTTTCATCCTTCACAATCAAGGGCAAACAGGTCAGTGGAGTCTGATTACTCCTTTTGTTTGCTTGTCCAGTATCCAATTGGTTATCTCACAGGAAGATCTATGAAAGAAGGAATAAAACATTCATAAGCCTAAAAGCTGATATGTGACACCAAAAAAAAAAAAAAGATGGGACAACTCTAGTTTGTTGGTTGCTCTTCTCTGCTTCACTCTTGATGTGATCTAGAGTTTTCTTTTCCCCTCCTCAAATGTATTCAATATGCTTATGGACACAACTGTCTTGCTCCAGAGTTCACCTCTTTGAGGCCAGCTGTGGCTTAGGCTTATTCTCTTCCACAACAGGATTAGTTGAGGAAGTTCCTTCAGGACTCCTCCTGACCCTTTAGCCCTTTGAATGATGCAAAAACACAAACAGAAAAACTCCAAAAGCAGCTTGGACATCAGCTTCTACTGCTAGACTCTCCTCAGGACCAAAAAGAGCTTACCCATCTCCCACTGCCACTCCCCTTGATTCTCTTTCACTCTGCTGTCTCTTGCCCTCTGCTCTAGCACCAGACAAATGGACAACCTCCTCCTACCAGTTGGAAGGTCATGCCAAAGCCTTCTGATCCTTACTTTCTCCAAGCTGAACAAGCCCAGTGTCTTCAGACCATCCTCAGAGAGAAACCCCTCTGTTCCCTGAGCTTTTTGGTGGTTCTGCACTGAGCTTGCTCCATTTCATCGATATCTTTCCTGTGTGGTGGAGCTCAAAGCTGGACACAGTACTGAGGGTGACCTTTGACAACTGACAAGCAAAGAAGGAGAAAACCAATACTGATATTGATGAGCACTGAGAAGATCCCCTCTCAGTCTGCTCTTCTCCAGGCTAAACAGCCCCAGGCCTCTCAGCATCTCCTTGTCAGAGACATCAGTCACCTCAGCATCTCCATAGTCCCCTCAGCATCTTCAGTGTACTGTGCACACATTGAAGCAGATCATTCAATGAGCTTGCTTGATCCAAGTCTTTGAAATTTATTCTTGCAAAACAAAGCCAAACCCTTCTGAATAGTAAGAAGAAATCAAGGGGGAGAGTGTGGGGAAATATAAAAGGAAGAAAAGAAAACCGCTTGGAGGCGACTCAGCTCTGCTGTGAGGGGAAACCTGCCCGCCGTGCAGTGCTGACACACAGCCAGCCCTGCCGTTCCATGGGCGCACAGCTCCCTCTCGTGTGGTGAGGAAACACTGCTCTGGGTCCCGTGCTGCTTCTCCTACAAGCACTTTTCTGTTGTTTGAAGGAAACTATCCCAGTCTCTGCAAACCCAGCTGCTAGGCTTTTTCCCTTTGGGGATTCATATGAATAAATCCTGAAAAGACTCCAGCTTGAATGAATTGTCACAGTCGCCCAGCAGATCAGCTCTGTCACCTGGAGGAATAGACTCTTCCATTCAATACCTGGTCACTCAGCTTTTGTGTTGTCACACCTCATGCTGCACCACACCACCACCACTGTGGCAGGCAGCACAAAGCCTGAAGGCAGCACTGGTTCTGAAGGACCTTAAGCCCCTAAAGTCTTACCGACACTTCACATTTTGTGTACATGCTGCACACATTTCCAGCCAGACAAATCAGAACATGTCTGGAAATGCAGAGCTGCCTATCAGCCTATAAAAACTTTGAAACATGGCCCAGGGAGAGCAGGAGGTCTGGAGCTGTTGCTTCAGAAGCCTCCAGAGCTAAGGGTTGAAGAACTCTGAGTCACTTCTGTCCTTCCTTTTCCTGGCTCACAGCAAGTTCAGGAACTAAAAGCCTGGAGCTGAAAGACACACATGCATGAAAGGACTGGCATCTCTGCTCAACAGAGCTGTCCATTTCCAGCTTCCAAGGCAAGGAAAGACAATTTTTGAAGGACAATTTCTATGAGACAAATTGTTTGCTTTATGTGTTGCATTTGGCAGTGTTAACCCTGACAGCAGCAAACCATGGAGGAGATACACGTGGTTGGACCTCCTTGGAGAACCTGCAGCTTCTGACTCCTTCTTCCAAGGAAAGAAAATATCTCTGATTTTCCTGAGAGGAATCTGGGGACTGAAATAAATGATCTTGCTGATGTGTAAAGCATACAGGCTAAGGAAGGTCATCCTGACCCTCTACCCAGCAGTGGAGAGGCCATGGGCATAAATTGAAGCACAGGAGGTTCCCTCTAGCCATCAGGAAAAACTTTTTCACTGTGAAGGTGACTGAGCACTGGCACAGGTTGCTCAGGGAGGTTGTGGAGTTGCCATCTTGGAGATCTTCAAAAGCCACCTGGACCTGGTCCTGGGCAACCGGCTCTGGGTGGCCCTGATTCCTTTCCCCAACCCTTCCCTAGAGTAATTACAGCTCTCACTAATTCCTATGCCTTGTCCTGCCCAAAAGCTGGTAAGAACATTGACAAGGATGTTGGAATCAAAGGGCAGAAGACTGAGCAAGTGGAAAAGGATGCTTCTGCCAAGATGTGCTGGGGCTCTGGCTCAGGCATGGGGACTGAGGTTTGTTAAGAAGCAGTGAGTACTTCTGGGGCAGCTACATCCCAAAATGTTCCTCCTGCCATTTCTTTTTGCCAGTTCTGCTTCCCATGCTCCTGGATGTCTAGGGTCCTGTCTGTTAGATTCCCACACAATCTCCTAAAGAAGGGAGTACTGGTTTGAGGTCCTTTCCTCAGAGCCTTTTGAGATCTCAAACCCAACAATACCAAAGCAAGAACTCACATCACCACATTTCTCTGTTAGAGAAGAGTTACTGCCACTATGGCTTCAAAAAGTAATAACAGAATTGATTTAAATAATGTGATTGCATTGCATCCCTTTTTAAAGACATGCAAGTGCATTGGAAGGAAGGTTAGCCCATCTGGGAACCCATCTGCAACTCCATCTCTACAAGACGTAGAGCATTCATAAGAGAACATCCAGAGATTGGGATTCTCTGAACATATTGTGACCTTTGGTTGCTGTTCACATAGGATCCCCCCACAGAAATAGGTGTTGGGGTTTTAAATATCCTTCAGCAGCTGCAGTGTTGGGGAAAAGTAGCAAACTCAAAAGTCTGGACCTCAAAGGAGCAGTCAGTCCCACATCCAAATTGCTCCTGCCTTTATGTGGGCAGTGTGACACAGAGAGGCAATCCAGAACTATAAACACCTGCCTTGCTCCAGACCACCCAGTTCAAAGGCTATTACCTAAGTCACTTGATATAATTTTTTTTCCCCCTAGAAATTAAATTAGAGGGTTAAAAAATATGTTTTAAGTAATAAAGCTGAACTGTTTCAACAAGGTACTCAGTGGAACACAGGCAATTCTGTTTTCAGCTGTGGTTTACAAGAAAGCTCTGTCCACCCTCCCCAGCTCAAAGTGACTCATGGAGGCAACCAGGAGGAAGACATAAATTCCACAGTCCCAGCAGGGTGGGGTTGGAAGGGACCTCTGGAGCTCATCCAGTCCAACCCCCCTGCTAAAGCAGGGCACCCACAGCAGCTTGCCCAGGAGCACAATGGCTTTGGAAGCTCTCCAGAGAAGGAGACTTCACAACCTCTCTGGGCAGCCTGCTCCAGAGCTCCAGCACCCTCACCCCAAACTTTGTCAGGTTAATGTAGTTCCAGAAGGATGACTGCTACAGGACCAGAGAGAATGGATCAAAGCTTGAGGAGGGGAGACAGAGATTGGAGATGGGAAAGAAATTCTTTAGAGTGAGGGTGGGGAGACACTGAAACAGGTTGTCCAGGGAGTTGTGGATGCCCCCTCCCTGAAGGTGTTCAAGGCCAGGTTAGATGAGATCTTGTGCAACCTGGGCTAGTGGGAGGTGTCCCTGCCCAGGGCAGGGGTTTGAACTGGATGATTTCTGAGGCCCCTTGCAACTCAAACCATTCTGTGAATCTCTGAACAGGCAGGGGGTGCCCACACAGCTCTAAGCCTGTGTAGTTCCAGCCCTGTGTGCTGCTCTGCAGCCCAGATAAAAGCAGCCAGGCGGCATCAAAGCCTCACAAAGCGCTCTGCTAATTTGACAAAGAACCTCATCGTGTGCCCACACCTGCTGCAGATCAAATTTGTACTGCTGGGTGATGTGGCATGGCCCAGAGCCAGCGGTGATGATTGTGGAACCACAGCGCCCGGCTCCGGCTCCTCCCGCCGAGGAATTGGCCGTGTGGGAGACGCTGGATGCGGAGCGTGGCCCAGCGCTGGGGAAACTTCCCGAGCAGCCCGCCCACAACATGCCCTGATCTGCACCACGCAGATGGAGCCAAACCACCGTTCCTCTGCCCTGGGAGGGAGGCTGCTGGGCTAGCCCTTGACTAAGAGGGGAGGTGAAAAAAAAGAGAAGGAAATGACATGTCTGAGGTTTTTCTTTCGGGCAAGTCTCTTATAAAAATAAAGGAGTGTACAAACCTCTTTGTTTCCCTGCCAACTTTTATAAGAACTAATTAAGACAGAGGAGAGCTTCATTTTCCTGTTTATTTCACACAGAGAACAGCTAATGAATTTAACCTATTGATGATTCTGCAGCTGCCTGCTTTAATTTGCTTATGATTGAGAAACAAAAAAGTTCAGTGGAACGGCAACGAGGTGCCAAAGCCACCCAGCGGTCATGGGTGCGGGATCCAGCTGTGGGATCCAGCTGCAGCTGGGACAACAACTTCAGGGCAAGGGATCCTGGCCTGGATCAGCACTAGTGCGGCCAGCAGGCACAGGGAAATGATTGTGCCCCTGTTCTTGGCACTGGTGAGGACCTCATTGTGGCCTTTCAGTGCTTAAAGAGGCCAATTAGAAAGCTGGGGACAGACTTTTGAGCAGGACCTATTGTGACAGGACAAGGGGTGATGGTTTGAAACTGAAAGAGGGAGATTCAGACTGGAGAGAAGGAAGAAATGTTTGATACTGAGGGTGCTGAGACCCTACCTCAGGATGCCCAGAGAGGTGGTAGAAGCCCCATCCCTGGAACCACTGCAGGTCAGGTTGTCTGGGGCTCTGAGCTAGCTGCTCGAGTTGGGGGTGTCCCCGCTCAGTGCAGGGGAGTGCAGTAGATGACTTTAAAGCTCCCTTCCCACCCAAATCAGTCTGGGACTCTGTGATCCTGAAGTGCTCTGCTGTCTGGGAGCACAGCTCCGTGCTGCAGGTTGCTTCCCATGCCTTGCAATCAAGCAGTCATTTGCAAGGCAAATTGTATCGACCTGCACTGCATTGGTATTGCCTCTGCCTTTAACAAATTAAATACAACTGATCCAAATGATCTGGGAATTGATTATCTTGGCTACAGATATAATGACGTGCAGTTTGCCCACAGATCATCCAGGATCAGCACTAATACAACCAATTTTTCCCCCAAATTCAGTTGTTTAAGCCTCTTGGTTCTCAAATCTTTGCACCCCACAGTACCAGGGTCTTGTGCTAGAAGCTTTGCACTCTTTTTGTCTTTGTAGATAAATTAGAGGCACTGCAAAATGTTGGGGTTTTTCTATTTCTGTGGTGTAATCACGACTTGAGTGTACAAATAAAACCTCCTGCATGCCACTGAGCAGATGTCATGGTTTTCCCTGCTTTTAGCTGTTCTATAAAATCCACTGTCTTGCTGGTTTGGTGCAATTTCCAAAGGAATGCATTTATCAGAGAATTGTCTGGGTTGGAAAAATCCTCTAAGATCACCCAGTCCAAACATCAACCCAACTCCACCGTGGCCATCAAACCCTGTCCCCAAGTGCCATGGCCACTGGTTTCTGGAACACCTCCAGGGATGGGGACTCCACCACCTCCCTGGGCAGTCTGTTCCAACCCCTGACCACTCCTGCAGCAAAGAATTTTTCCTCATCTCCAACCTAACCCTCCCCTGGCACTATTTCAGGCCATTCCTCTCCTTCTGTCACCTGAGACTAGGGAGAAGAGACCAACTCCCACCTCACAGCAGCCTCCTTTCAGGGAGCTGTAGAGAGCAGTGGTCTCCCCTCAGCCTTCCCTTAAGATTTTAAACATTTTAGAATGAAATTGCTTAGCAAATAATTAGAACATTCAGGGGCCAAGGTGAGATTAAACATCAGAGCAGTTGCTTATTTTGTGAGGCTTCTGCTGGCAAAAAGTAGTCTGCAAACTTCTAGCTGTGTAATTTAATCTGGAGAAATGCTGACACGGTATTGATCTATGTAGATCGAACTGATGCTCTGACACAGGACCAGAGGCTCTTCTCCACAATCCCAACACAGCAAAGCATGTAAGAACCTGCAGGAAATCAAGTGTAGACTTTGTGCCACTAATATTTTGGGCCAAGGAGTCCATATTTTTGGTGCAAATTCTGCCATGCCTGTTTTGTGTCATAAACATGTGACAGGTACATTCCATATTCCATACACATGTTCTGTATTCCATATCTATGCTACTTACACCTCATATCTGTTATACAGGAGCCAGCAGTGTGCTCAGACCAACTGCATCCTGGCTTGGGTCAGGGATAGTGTGACAAGCAGGACCAGGGAAGTGATTCTGCCCCTGGACCTGGCACTACCAAGGCCACACCTCAAACCCTGGGTCCAGTTTTGGGCCGCTCACTACTAGAAGGACATTGAGGAGCTGGAGCAGGTCCAGAGAAGGGCAACAAAGGTGGGGAAGGGTCTGGAGAACAGGGCTGGTGAGGAGCAGCTGGAGAAAAGGAGGCTGAGAGAAAACCTCATTGCTCTCTACAACTCTCTTGAAGCAGATTGAGAGGAAATGGCCTCAAGTTGCAGCAGGGCAGGTTTAGGTTGGACATTAGAAGAAACTTCTTCCCCAAAAGGGTTCTCAACTACTGGCACAAGCTGCCCAGGGAGGTGGTTGAATCCCCATCCCTGGAGATGTTGGAAAGAGGTAGAGATGTGGTGCTGACAGGCATGGTTAGCATCAGACTTGCTAGTTAGATAATGGTTAGACTTGATGATCTTCAAGATCTCTTCTTCCCTCTGATTGTACATTTCACTGTCACACATATATTCCAAAGAACACCTTCCTGGGAGGTTTTCAAAGGAGACTGTCTAAGATGAGCTGCTTTTTGGATGGTGTGCTACCTGATTTAATCCTGATTCACACCACATAGGTGAGCTTTCATGGTACAGACAACGTGGGCTGACTCCAAAAGGGACACTCCCCTCCACAGTTACATACCTACACCTTGTCCCAGCTGTGCTCTTTGGCTGGTCCCAGGGTTGTTTTTTTGGGGGGGGGGGAGGGCATAAGGTTCTTTTTCTACCACTTTAACTCCCTAAAATCTCTTGGCTTAACCTAGAGCTGAGCATTGATGCTGGTGGGAGCAAGCAGCCTGAAGGAGCGAGATGAAGGTACAGCAGCATCTGGCTCAGCACACATGTACTTTAAACTCACAGTGGTATTTTAACCCCATAGATGTATTTTAACCCCACAGCTGTATTTTAACCCCATATTTCCAGTGCCTTCCACACCACTAAGAGGCTCAGCACCCCCCAGCTTATAAATGAGAGACTCATCAGTAATTAAATGCAAAGCTGCTTTTAAGGAATTGATCAGAAATGTTCTCCTGGCTTTCATCTGAACATAAACGTCAGTTTATCAGAGCTAATCCTTTTAGTATGCACTTGTCTTACAAGAATCATTTTCTTTCATTGGGTCAAGACAAAGGAATTCAGGAATTTCTGTAAACTAACCCTCCCATCACTGTGGTGCCTTTTTGTTGACATATTGGCAGCATTCCTCCCAGTTTTAATTGGATGAAGCACACAGCACTGTAGTGAGTTGTTAACGCAGACAGGATTCCAGCCACCTTCTTGCTGTTGTTAAAAACAAAAGGGTCTAGCAAAGAGTAAACCTCAGCAGAGGCAATCTCTTGAAAGGAATGAAAGCTCCTGGCTGCCTTTGCTGAGGTAGTCACTGGGGAAATTGGCAGAATGACAGAGGTTTCTCCAGGCTTTCCAGGAGATGTCATGCTAATGCTAATGCTAACCCTGACACAGGCTTCCTTCACAAAGAGGATGCTACAGGGTGGAAAAACACGAGTTCCTACACACATTTCATCCTCTCCTATCAATGTGAGTTGCTGCAAACAATCCTCTCACTCCTGTTTATCTAAATGGGATGACCTAAGAATCATAAAGTCATAGAAAGGTTGGAAGGGACCTTTAAAAGTCACCTAGTCCAACCCCTCATCTAGCCCAATCTTCTACTGTTCTAGGTCTCAATGGAAGAGCAGTCCCACCACTAGCTAAAAAAATGAGATGCCTGATTAATGTTTGATGCAAGCTCAAAGGCTTGCTTCAGGCTGAGCAAGCTAGGGCTGTTCAGCCTGAAGAAAAAGCTCCAGGGTGACCTCAGTGCAGCCTTCCAGTACCTGAAGGAGGCCTACAAGAAAGCTGGGTAGCTTTCACAAGGGCTTATAGTGATAGGATGAGAGGGAATGGATTGAAGCTTGAGGAAGGTAGATTCAGACTGGATATTAGGAAGACATTTTTTACAGTGAGAGTGGTGAGACATTGGAACAGGTTGCCCAGGGAGGTTGTGGATGCTCCCTCCCTGCAGGTGTTCAAGGCCAGGGGAACCTTGAGCAACCTGCTCTAGCAGAAGGTGTCCCTGCCCATGGCTGGGCAGTTGGAACTGAATGATCTTCAAGGTCCCTTCTAACCTACAGCAGCCTATGGTTTTCTGATCCCATGAAATGTAGTGGAGGAACTGAAGCATACTGAGTGCCTTTTGAAGAGGCAGAAAAAAGAACTGCGTGGAATATAGGGAGTCATTTCATTTGCATACTAACTGGCATGCATTTTAACTACTGATGTGATCCTCTGGGTGCAATTGTTAATTCTAACCATAGTTAATATTTATTTCAACTGAACTCTTTTTGTGAGGGAATAATTGCACAAAATGGCACCTTGACAGAAATAAAACTGAAGAGGAAAAAAGCCAAAGTGCAGGAGGGAGGGAGGTGTAAGAGAGAGGCTGAGAGGGTCCTGGAGTCATCCAAACTATCAGATGTGCAAATGCTGCAAGTCACTCTGGTTCCCATTCCTGATTTGCTTCATCCACCAAAGAGTGACTGTTGTTAAGGTGCCCTTTTTGTTGCCAGAAATTTTCCAGTGCTTTTAGCATACAGAAAAAAAGCAACTATTCCACATTCTCAGACAAACAAGCTTCTGCAAGGCAGCAGGCTCATCTTTAATGTAACCAGAGATACATTAAAAGTTTCTTTGTCTGGAAAGTTCTATCCTAGTCTTACTAAGAAATGTCTCATTTTTGAGCTTTAAACAACGAACTGCTTTCCTTTAGTTGCTGGTGTCCTTTAGGTGCTGGCTCATCTCATTTCAATTACACCATCACCGAGAAAGGTTGGATCAGATGATCCCTGAGGTCCCTTCCAACCTGGGATTCTGGGATTTAGTTGCTGACAGAGAATCACAGAATGCTAGGGGTTGGAAGAGGGCTGGAAAGATCATCAAGCCCAACCCCTGTCCCAGAGCAGGACCACCTATGGCAGGTCACACAGGAATGCATCCAGGTGGGTTTTGAGTGTCTCCAGTGAAGGGAACTGCACACCTCTCTCAGCAGCCTGTTCCAGGGCACTGCCAATCCAGTGAGACTAACAAGACAATGTTGCTTCAGCCTGGTTGGTAAGCAGGAACTGTAGCTCATTATTTCACCTCTAAAAGGATTTGATAGTCTCTGAGTATTTCAAGACAGCTTTACAATATGTCAATAGGCCTGCCAAGAATCAGATGGGACACCAAGAATCTGTTGCACCTGAATACAACTCCCAAATACAAACCTAACTCTCAGCCCCTGCTTATTTAATTCTTTTTAAAATACAGGTCCAGATTGCTTTCAAAATTTGCTTTTAAAATGGTTAAGATCATGCTGAAATTCCACCTTCATGGAAAGAAATGTAGAAAGGACGTGCAGTTTTAAGGAGGTGTTGGTGTAAAACAGAAAACACAAAACAAAGTTACAAATTCAAACAGGAGAATGGATTCTGACCCTTTACTCTGCCCTGGTGAGACCCCACCTCCAATACTGCCTCCAGTTCTGGTGTCCCCAGAATAAGAAGGACACAGAGCTGTTGGAGAGAGTCCAGAGGAGGCCACAAAGATGATGCAAGGGCTGGAGCATCTCTGGTGTGGGGACAGGCTGAGGGAGATGGGGGTGTTCAGCCTGGAGAAGACTCCAGAGGGACCTTAGAGCTGCCTTCCAATAGCTGAAGGGATTGTGCAGGAAGGCTGCAGAGGAACTTTTCCTGAGGGTGTCTAGAGACAGGACAAGGGGGAATGGTTTGAAGCTGAGGGAGAGCAGGATTAAACTGGAGCTGAGGAAGTTCTTCAGTATGAGAGTGGTGAGACTCTGGAATAGGCTGCCCAGGGAGGCTGTGGATGCCTCCTCCCTGGGGGTGTTCAAGGCCAGGCTGAATGAGGCCTTGAGCAACTGAGTGTAGTTGAGAGGCGTCCCTGCCCAAGACAGGAAGGTTGGAGCAGCTGATTTCTAAGGTCCCTTCCAACCTAAACAATTCTATGATCTTCTGACGACAGAAGGGCTAATTGATGCTCTCCAGCTTATCATGAAGGCTACCAGGTACTGTAAGTGGAGAAGAGATTCAGCTGGTGACCGTGCAAAGTGTTCGTTCCATCTGCTCACAGGGGTCCAAACTCCCTTCAATTCCCGAGACTAAAAGCTGTGAATTTTCAGCTTCTAAAAACACCATTAAACTTGTGAGCTGCACCTCTGAAACTGCACCTGGGGTTCTGATATCCTCCCACTCTGATATTAAAAATATTCAGTGCATCAGCTGGTATTATGCATGTAAAAATGACACAAAGAGATGCTTGCTCCACAGGCTCATGCTGACACCAACGCCCTTAGTCATTTTAGCACTACTGGAACATGAGTTGTGTTTTTTTCCCCCCAGAAAACTCTGAATCCCTGAGAAAACCAGAACTTTAATGGCTGAGACCATGTAGGTTTTGTGCACTCCAGCAAGTTTTCTACAAATGCATGTAAGGAAGAATGAGAGCGTGAAAAAAACGCAAACCTCACCATTTGCCGCTGCTGTTCCCAATAACCTCTTCAGCGCAGGTACAGAAAGCTGTCTTTGAGATGGTGTGAAACCGTCCACAGACTGCAGCTGTGCTCAGAACTCGGTTTTGTTATCCTGTTTCCACTCACTCCTTGTTTCTTGGAGGCTTTGACTTGTCAGTGAAACTCCAGCCTGCAATGAAGCATAGAGAGGCATTCTCAGGGCTGGAAGCAAAGTGAGGCTGGAGTCCTCTGGGATCATTGTTTAACTTGTCTGCTCCAGCTTGCTAGGGTTTGGCACGGCATTGGTATGTGCCCATTAGCCAAGGTTAGTTTAGTGAAATTGAATATTGAGGATATTCTAACTCTTTTTCAATATAATATTCAAAATAGCAGGAATGGAAGGAGCAGCAAACAAGCAGTCTGCCCAAGCAAGTCAAACCCGACTTCATCTGCCTCTGCAGCAGAGACAAAGCCTGGAGCTCACGGGAACACGGTCCATGTGACACAGCTTGTCCCTGCTGACAGTCCTTCTCCATGGTCCACCCTGACACCACCATAAACAAAATTGTGATTCCCACTCCAAGTATCAGATTTAGGAGAAGGGCTGTGCAGTGGTCCTTCTTTGCAGTGAAAAGAAAGGTAACTTCAAAGAGTAACCCCAGTGGTCTGCTGTCTTTCCCTTGATTATTGAGTATGAAACTAGCCCCAGCCAACTGCTCTCTAGGTTGAGCCTCTCAAGTTAGGAAAGAGAAACCTGGGCCACAGAGCAGACAAAGCTACAGCAAGGTGGCTGCAAAAATGCTTTGGAACCCTTCTCAGAGGCAGGATGGACCAAATACCATTATTCCAGATTTTGGACTGATTCGTGCACTGCATTTTCACTGCTGGCTGATTAAATTTACCATGAGGGTAGTGGAACACCGCAGCAGGTTGCCCAGAAAGGTAGGTGAGGCTCCATCCTGGAGACATTCAAGGTCAGGCTGGACAAGGCTCTGAGCAAGCTGCTCTAGTGGACGATGTCCCTGCTGACTGTAATGGGGCTGGACTGGATGACCTTTGGAGGTCCTTTCCAACACAAACCCTTCTATGATTCTCTGACACACCAAATGGGGACAGCAACAACTGTTTCTGTCCAACTGGACCTCAGCTGGAAATCCTATGGAAATACATGGTATTGACTCAGACAATAACTCTGGGTAGAACAAAAGGATGTATCCAAGCATGTGGCAAAGAAATGCCACATGTCCATAGCAATGTCTTACAAAGCAGTTACTGAGGAGATCACAAATGACATCTTTCCCCTGTCTATAGAAATAACCCTGCCCTTATACCATGCAGTTTCTTCAGGTAAGAAGAGGAGCTAAAACCTCTTCTACCCGAGTATAGAAAATTAATTTGTTAGTAGTAGGAAAGGATCAAATTTAATTCTGAAAGGCAAATTGGGGAGGGATATTCTGAGTCCAGTGAAGCTGGTGGAGTTCCATCAGCAACTTAAGTGCAGAGTTGAGTTAGTGTCAGAAGGCCAAGTATGAGTAAATTAGAAAAGAATGTGAAAAAAACCCTGACATACCTTAATTATGAAAAGAAAGGCTGAGATGTTATTTTACTCTGAATTAATGATGTGCTCATTATCTTTGGAGTTTTTGCATGTGTTCATTATAAAATCATCCTGTGAATGCCTCTGACAGTTTTATACCAAGGAATGGGAGAAAAGCAGCCGAAGAAAGCTCTGAAGGCAAGGCAGTTCATACAGTGTCCTCTCTCACGTGTCCTTGTGGCTATCCCTGAGACAATGGAAAATTGCAGATCTGCAAAAGAGAAAAGTGTGTCTGTTACCTTCTGGAGTAAAATGGCCAGCAGTCCACAAACAGACAACTTCTTGCTTCTACAACTAGCTCAGAGATAAAAATCCTCCATGCAAACCACCTATTCATTCCAAATCCTAGAATGGTTTGAGTTGGAAGAGACATCCAATCTAAAGCTGCTCTGCTCCCATTTCAAACCATCGCCCCAAGTCCTGTCACTGCAGGCCTTTGCAAACAGTCCCTCTGCAGCCTTCTTGTAGTCCACTCCATGTACTGCAAGGCTGCTCTGAGGTCTCCCTAGAGCCTTCTCTTCTCCAGGCTGAACAATCCCATCTCTCTCAGCCTGTCCTCATAGCAGAGGTGTTTCAGCCTCCTGATCATTTTCATGACCCTCCTCTGGACCTGCTCCATCAGGTCCATGTCCTTCCTGTGCTAAGGGCTCCAGAGCTAGACACAAAAGCTGTCTTATTGCCCATAAATAACCATGATCATGTGGAATGGAAACCTTCCTGCCATAAGCTAGCACTTACAAGAACAATGCATTATGCAAAATGAAATCATATGAATCACTTTGCAAACTCTGATTTTTAAGTAGGTACAGGCACTTCAGAAGTTATTCAAAGAACAGAAATGTTCCCTTACCTATCAGGCTATATTTAGTTTTGTGGTTTTTTGGGTTGTGGATTTTTTTGGTGTGTTTTTTTTTTTTTTTTTTTTTTTTTTAATGGGGAAATAAAAGAGATGAAAGGATGAGGGAAAAAAGAAGCTTCAGGGAGAGACAAAGGGAGGCTTAGTCCTAAAAAGCAGTTTAGTTCTAAGCATCCCAGCTAATGCAATGTACATAGCTATGGACCAGATCACCCCATGAATTATTCTATTACTTCCTTAAATCCAGTTCCTGGAATTGTGTGGTTTGCCAGAAATCTTCAAGGCTTTTTTTTCACCTTAACAAAAATTACATGGATGGTTTCACCTCTTCATCTTGGAAAAAAACCCCAAAACCAAACCTCCCCTCCACACTCGAAAAGAAATGAACAGTGAGGATTCAAATGCAAATATGAACTCCTCTGTGTGCACCTTTAGGAGAGAACACACTTGAAACAGAAGTGCCTTTCCAGGTTTGACTTTGAAGTAGGTCCACAAGTGGGGCAGCCAAGGCCAGGCTGTAACTGCTGCCTTTTCCCCTGCTCAAGCAGCTAGAGAACCTGGACCCTGACTTGGGGAGACCCCAGCCCGTTCAGCAAGGCTCCCCCAGTCTGCAGGGCACAGTCCACAGGGAGCAAAAGGGCTGAGGGAAAATGGGGGCACTGAGTGAAGCTGCTCCACAAGTGCCTTTCACCGCCCAGGACTCCAGCCCTAACCTCAGCCCGGCTCTCTCAGGCCTTGCTGCCACAGCACAGGACAGGGAAGGAGGGAGGGAGAGAAGGGAGGGGAAAGGGAATGGGAAAGGGAAAGTGAATGGGAAAGGGGAAAGTGAATGGCAAAGGGAAAGTGAATGGCAAAGGGGAAAGTGAATGGCAAAGGGGAAAGGAGGGAAAAGGGGGAAAGCAAAGAAGGAAGGAATCACAGAATGGAGTCACAGGGTCCTAGAAGTTGAAAAAGACCTCCAAGGTCGTCGAGTCCAACTGTCAACCCAGGACTGTCAGGTGGGGTGGGAAGGGCCCAGGTCGCGGGGCGTGGTGGGGCGTGGTGGGGCGTGGCGTGGCGCACCCCACCCTCCCACACACTCCACCCGCCACCCGCCGGCCTCGTCCCCGCCGTCACTTGCGGCCTCCTCGCCCGCGGCCGCCCCGAAGGCGCGAACTGCAGGGCGCATGCGCGGGGGCCGCCGGCGCCGCCGGCGCCGCCGAGCCACCCTGCCGCGCGCGGGCGGACGGGGAGAGTGGGTCGTGACGTGATGACGCGCTGCGTGTCGCCAGGCGCGCGACCCACGCACGGACCGTCGGGCTCGTGCTCTCCGCCTGGGCCAGTGCGCTCGGGGCTGTTCCCAGTGGGAACGGGCGGGGCGAAGGCTTCCTCCCTCCTCCTCCTGTCCTCCCATCCCTCCTCCTCCTCCCCCTCCTCCCCCTCCCCGGGTCCCCTCTCCTAGGGCCCGGCCCCTTCCCCCTCGGTGGAGCGGGGCCGTGCGGCAGCAGCGCCTCCTCCTCCTCCGCCTCCTACTTCTCCTCCTTCCCCTCCTTCTCCTCCTCCTTCTCCCGGCCGTGCCGGACAATAGGGGCGAGCGCAGCGTGTGTCTCACCCAAAGCGGCCCCCCCAGGCCGGCCTCGCCTCCATGCGCGGCGCCGGGCAGCGGTGCTGACAGCGGCTCCCGCCGGCAGCAGCGAGGCTGAGGAAGCGGCGGCGGCCCCGGGCTCCGGGCCGGCACTCGCTGCCTCGGGCGCTGACAGAGGCGTCCCGCTTCGCCGCCTCCCCCTCGCTCCCGGCGGCGGTTCCCGCCAGGCTTTGGCGGCGGAGGACAAAGGCCCGGGGCCCGGCGCGGCCCGGCCCGACCCCCGGGGGCTGTGGGGGCGGTGAGGAGGCGCCGGGCCCCGCGGGGGTTTTGCCGCGGGTTTCCCCCGCCGCCCCGCTGCGGCGAGCCCTGCGCGGGCAGGTGCGGCGGCGGGTGAGGCCGCTGCCCTGCGGCGGGTCGGCGCACGGAGGCTTCTTCAATGGAAGTATGTTACCAGCTGCCGGTTCTGCCGCTGGACAGGCCGGTGCCGCAGCACGTCCTCAGCCGCAGAGGGGCCATCAGCTTCAGCTCCAGCTCCGCGCTCTTCGGCTGCCCCAACCCCCGGCAGCTCTCGCAGGTAGGAATCGTCATCGGGCCCGCCGGAGGGCTCTGCGCCGGGCTCGGCGTCCCCCACGGTCCCCGCCCGGGCAGGTGTCTCCGGCCAGCCCTCGCCGTGCCGCTGCCGGGTACCGGGGTCTGCTTTCGGTGTCGGCGGGGAGCCGGTGGAACCGGGGCGGTGCGGCGGGGGTGGGCTGGCGGTAGAGCAGCCCCGGGGGCGAGCGGCCTGGCTGCTTCTCCGGCCGAGCATTCCCTGCCTGCTAGCAGGTACCAGTGGCGGTGACGAGAAAATACCACGGTTTATGGCTTTATGGCTAGTTATCATCGAGGTTATCTTTTTAGCATCGGTTGTAATGCGAGTGGTGAACACCTTGGGGTTTATTTCCAGAGCCGGTGAATTATTTCTTCTGTGATCGTGAAACTGGGGCTGTTTTCCAGCTTTTTAGCTCGGGCTTTCTTCGAAGGGTCTAAGTTTCCTACAGGGTTGCCAAAAGCTGCAGTGACTTTACTGAAATAACGAACATGCATTGCAGTGTTTTATTTGGGATGCTAAGCTGGTTCTCCCTCCAACTATTAAGACTTGGCAATCCCTCTAGAAAGAGACAAAGATCCTTGGCTTTCCCCATTTCCACGGTATTGTTCCCTGTCCACATTACATCAGTCACAAGATGAGCTACTCTGTATTTTGTTTCATCTGGTCGTGGTGGAAATACTACCGAAAAAAAAAAAGGTCATTAGAACTATTGGGACAAAAGGGAGGTTTTTCTTCTGAAGGCTGCCCTGAATTTCTGAGCGTGGCTCAGAGTGGTTTACCAGCAAACAGGGATGAAATTATTTTCTGGCTTGGAGAGAATTTGGAATTGTGGTGGGAAGGATGTGTTGCGGTGGGAAATCAGCCCGTTTGGGCTTCTAGGGATTTTCTATAGCCTCAGGATTGAGATGTCTGAGTGCTCTGAAGTGTGCTGTCCTCAGAAGGTGTACTCTTTACATGTGTAATGGTCACTTTTTATTGTGTGCATTTATTTGGGTATCTTATGAAGCTGTTTGGCTTTTTCATGGGGACAGGCTGAGAAATTTGGGCTTCTTCAGCCTGGAAGAGAGAAGGCTCAGGGAAGACCTTAGAGCAGCCTGCCAGTATTCGAAGGTGGCTACAGGGAAGCTGGAGAGGGGCTTTTGACAAAGGCATGGAGTGACAGGATGAGAGGGAGTGGCTTCAAATTGGAAGAAGCTCGATACAGATGAAACATTAGGAGGAAATTCTTCCCCATGAGGGTGATGAGGCACTGGAACAGGTTGTCCAGAGAAGTTGTGGAGGCTCCAGCCTTGGAGGTGTTCAGAGGCAGATTGGATGGTGACTTGAGCAACCTGGTCTAGTGGGAGGTGTCCCTGATGATCCTTAAGGTCCCTTCCAAGCCATTGTGTGATTCATGACTTGCTTTGCTTCGTATGTAGAACATGCAGAGCTGTGAGTCTCTTTTGGCTCCGTCCCTGGTTTGGTAGCAGTGAAGCTCAGTGTGTGTGCATTAGCTGTGTATGTTTGGGAAGGAAGAATCAACACAGTACAGTGTTAATTACCAGGAATTTTAATGTGTATGGAAATAATCATTAGCCAGCAAATGAAGATGAACATATGTTGGCAACCCTCCCTTCCCTGGCTATGACTAAGAATTGACAAAAACTTTGGTTTTGTGACAAATCTGTTTGCCACGGAGCGACCGGGACAGGACATTTTCCCTCTGTCCTGCTCGATCCCAGCTGCCCTTGGTGATGGTGAATTTTCCATAGGTAGAAAGCTTCTGAAGAGTCCACCCTGATTTAGCACATTTTGTCCCATGCAAGTAAGAGAAGAGTCTGGCTGGAAGCATTCTTGGCCTTCTGGCAGCAGGAGCGGGCAGAGTGGTCAAGGTGATCGGTGGTGTTTGTTCCTTCCCCGCGTGGGCTCTGGAGCAGGTGACGCATGAAGCGTATGCAAGCTTATCAAATGCAAGACAGGGTTGACATTTAAGTGTGGGGTTTTGTGGTTGGTTTTTTTTGCTCCAACTTTCAAGCTCCTCAATAGATTCCTTGTTTTCTGACCAATGAGGTGCAGGTGTATTGGAATGAATCACAGGGAGAGGTGCTTGAATTCTTGGGGGAAAAAAGTGAAAACTCCTAAGTGTGCTTGAGCAAGTGTTGTGTGGCCACTGAGTTCAATCACAGAAGCATTAAGGTAGGAAAAGACCTTCAAGATTATCAAGTTCAACCCTTACCCCAGCACTGCCAGGTCACAACTAAACTGTGTTCCTCAGCACCGCATTTACAAGGCTTTTAAATCCCTCCAAGGATGGGGGGCTGTGCCACTGCCCTGGGCAGCCTGGCCCTGGGCTTAACCACTGTTCAGTGAATAAATTGTTCCTTGTGTCCTAAACCTACCCTGATGCAACTTGAGGCCGTTTCTTCTTGTCCTATTAAGTGTTCTTTGGGAGAAGATATCAACCTTTGTTTGCCTCCAACCTCCTCTCAGGGAGCTGTAGAGAGCCAGAAGGTCTCCCTTCAGCCTCCTTTTCTCCAGCCTGAGCAACCCCAGTTCCCTCAGCTGCTCCTCGCAACACTTGTGCCCTGGACTCCCCACCAGCTTCATTGCCCTGCTCCAGCCACTCAATGTCCGTCTTGGAGTGAAGGACCGAATGAAATTAATGCCTTAATAAAAGCTAATTGGGATATTTAAGTGAGGAAGTCATTGCTAATACCAGCCAGCAGATTAGAGTGCTTTGCTGTCTTCACTTTTTTCTTTTTCCTTGAAGTCTCCTGCAGACAAAAGGAGCAAAGCTGGAGATGGGTGTTACCAAACTCAAGAAGCTGCTCTGTTCAGCCAGTGGTTTGCAGTTAATATACATCTGGCAGATTTTTCTTCTCTTAGGTCCCTTCCAACCCAAACCATTCTGTGATGGTGAAAGTATTTTACATGAGTAACTCAAATGAGACACTGCATGCTACATTAGACAGCATTTAACTGTGGCAGTGCTAAGCAGGCAAATAGTTCTCTCTCTGTTAAGAGAGATGTTATGTTGATGGTTCAATCTAATGTTTTGCTGAAGTTCCACTGAATGGGTACTACAAGCACTGTGTGTTGCTTTTTAAACCTTAAATGAAGGGGTGCTGAAAATGACCTGGAGAGTTCTGGTCTGCTCCTCTCGGCACCGGGAAGGATAAATTGTACTTAGACAGTTGTTAGGGGGATGTGTGTCTAATCTGTTTGCTTAATTAAGATCCATCCTTACAAGATGCATCGAGCTGACATAACTCTGTTGAAGGTTAAAGTCCTGACATTGGGCTTTCGTTGTTGTCATTTCCTTTGTGCCATCTTTGGTGGTTTGCTGATTCAGTTCACCAAACCCGCAGAGGTGTAACTCAAGCAGGGAACTGGGGAGCTGCCTGCAGTGTCTTCGGATGGAACAGGCTGAGGGAAGTTTGTTGGAACTGGTTTAAAAGCAAAGCTGCTGCCACTCGGCTTTTGCAACCCACAAAAACCTCACATAATAGAAATTCCACAGTCTCAGAGGACAGAAGTTCTTAATAGTGCTTAACTCTGCTTGTCAGGAGAGAGTTCCTTCCTGATACTGAATTGAGATCTTGCTTGTGGTGATTTACACCTGCTCCTAACCTCACTAAACGGAGAGAAAAGCTTATTGCTGTTCTCTCTGCAGTTTTGTGTGTGAATGCTTTCCCTGTAGTCTCTTTCCTTCAATTTCAAAGCGTTAGCAACAAGAATAAGCAAAGTGACATCTGTTACCTGGAGGTAATTTGTGATATTTATTGTTCGGGTCCAGCCAAGTGAAAAGCTGCTATTGTACAGGTTTGTACAATTGGTGGAGTTAATAATTGTCTTGGAACATGAAATAATTTTGAAATGCTGGTGTTAAAAGCTGTTTTTAAGGGCACTTGAAGGGGTAACTGCTGAAATGACTGGGACGTTTCCTGCTGGTGGGATTGCATTTGGGTTCACCGTGAGATCAAGTGGATGCTAAGTAGTACCTTGGATCCTACCTTGAGGGTGCTCGTTCCAAATGTTGCAAAACAATGGTTTGCAAATGAAAGCTGAGCTTTCAGAGGACAGTTTTGGGATTCTTGGCCTCATCGACTTTTCTTCCACTGTTAACAGTAATAAAAGTTTCTAAACCTGTGCTTCAGTGTGCAAATTTTAGTCTGATTAAGGGTTTGTAATGAAAACCACTTTACGAACATGGCTGCAAGCACTTCTAGATTGTGCCCTGCATTACACTTCTCCCCCAGAGTGAACTGACAGGAACACATCACAGAGAGTAAGATTGTGTGCATGGAGTCCTAGACTTGAGTTAAAGAGGCTGCAGTGGGGAAACAGTCACTGAGAGCAGCTGGGAGAGCCTCAGGTTGGATTCCTCAGGTACACACTGCCTCTGAAAACTTGAATCCCCAGCATGCCCCCAGTGCTTTGGCCCCTTCTTGCTGGGTGCTCCTCTTTTCAGTCATTCTCACCTGGTGTCACCCAAACAAGTGTGGCTCTGTGTGTAGCAGTACCAGACTTAGTCGGTGAGGTGTGTTTGTGTGGTCTGAGGGTAGACACATGTCTGTAATCCCACAGTTGCACCTCTTTGCTAGGAGAAGTGTTGGCCTGACCTATTTTTCCTTTGCAGCTGCTTGTTTCTGCTTCTGCATTTTCTTCTTAGTTGTGTCAACTTCTGTTTCTTTTTGCTCAGGTTATTTTTCAGCCCTGGCTGACTCACAGCACAGTTTCGCTGTCAGTTAGGGGGAAGCTGTGCAGCACGGTGCTAGACCAGGAGGAACAAGCAGTGGAGGGAGAGAAGGAATGCCTTAGGTTGGCCCTGCTATTGTGGAGCCTCCTAAACCCCTTCCTCTCCTTATCCACTGGGCTTCCTAACTTGTCTTCACCTTTCTAATCCTCTTCATCTCAGGTGCTCGCTCTTTTATTAGCTTTCTCCTGCTGTTTCCCGTATCTCTGCTGCATGAATAATTAACAAGTTAAAATAATGAAATAATTTTCCTGCTGTGATTCCTAGCCTCTGGAATTAATTCTGTGTGTTGTTGCTATGCTTGCCATTCCCTTCATCTTGTGTTTATTGTGTCTGGTTGCTGAGATTGCATCTATTCAGATGAGAGGCAGAGCCTGACTCTGCACACAGCACGGACAAGTTCTGGTCGGGGCTCTCGAGCGCTGCAGTAATTTTCTGTGTCAGTTCATTTTGCAAATGCTCTCTGACTTTTATGACCAATTAACTTTCTCATGTCTCGTAGTGTAAAGCACCATTGGTACTTTCATTCTGCAGAAAGTCACAGCAGCTTATTTCATGCCCTGTAATTGCCTGTGTAAGATCTAAGCAGAATAATAGTTCAGAGTCCTCATTAATTTGTCTTAACTCGCCAGAAATCAATTCTTCTTTGTCCTGATTGTGGAAGAGTATGTTTTGTGCTTGCTATGAACTTCAATTTTCTGATGCTATCTTTAGAGAGAAATAGGTTTGAAAAGGCAAATTGTACCAATGGGGAGGCCCCTCCAGTAAGGAAGGTGCTGGCAAGCCTGCACTCTTATGTAGGAACTTGTCCCTAGCAGTGAGTGTCCCCAAAACAGTTTTGTTTCCTTGGCCACATGATGTGCCAGGTCTTCTTCCAGAGGCGGCCAAAAAGATGGTCAGAGGGCTGGAGCTGGGGGAAACGTTCAGTTCTGCAGGAGGAGCAGCAAACACAAGCACATGCTTGGTGTGTTCATGCACACGAGTCATAGGACCAGGAACTGAACCTAGACCTCTCCAATTGCTGTTGAGTGTTGTGCAGAGAAGTCCTCACAGGCTGACTGTGAGGATTGTGCTCGGGTAGATGCGAATCTCTCCTCAGTTTGTTCTGATTATGTCATTAGCAAGTCGCTGCGGTGTAAATAAGCGCCCTGTGGAATCCAGGCAGGCAGCCTGCCAGGGACCAAGGGTTTCGTTACAAACATGCAGTTCTGGATTGAAGAGTTAGTTGGGGAATTGTTTATTTGTGTGCTTGCATCCTAGATGTAATGTAAAGGAATTTGCAGCCAAATATTTTGTGTTCTTTCTGGTTGGATGTAAATCTGTGGCTGTTACCTCACCTTCCCTGCCCTCCTCCCTTCCAGACCCTGAGAATTTTTCACTCCTGTAACATCAGCCTGACTCCTGTTTCCCTCCCACTTTGCCTAGCTTTGTACACCTGTGATACAGCCACCTGATTTATTATCTTCCTGACCACACTCCCACAATAATTAAAGCTAAAGAGATTCCTGGAGCCTGCTTCTCATCTTGAGGTAGAGGGCAAATTCTTTTCTCATCTTCTTGCTGGAAGCGTGGAGCAGCCAAAATTTGCAGCAGTCCCTTCTCTGCCTGCCCCATCATCTTTGTGCTGCAGTGAGAGTCATGGAGAGAGCTCTTTATTAGCAGAAAATGTTGCTGTTTCTCCCACTCCTTGCTGCCAGATGATATGTGGAGAGAAGAAGGCTTTTGCCTCTCCCGGTGATTGTTTTTTATTGCTAATATTTTTCCCCTAGCAAGCATAGCTGGAGGCTCCTCTCACTGGTAAGACTGCATATTTCATACATATGAAACACAGCCTGTTGCCCACTTCAGGGCAAGGGGTCAACTCTACCCCAAGGTGGGGAAAAAAGCATCAAAGGAAGAGATAACAGATACAGAGACCTGTTCCAAGGCTGTGAGGCAAAAGCTTGAGACTTCAGCAGGAGGATCAGCCCTGGAGCGGGGAGGTTTAGTGCTCTCTTACCTGGTGGTTCGTAGTTGGCTTAGAAATTGAGGTAGGTGTGAGGGTGGGATGCTAGCAAGTAGGTGATTTCCATCTGGATCAGAAAGGGTTAACACACAAAGTATTCTGGGCTTAATAGCATTGCCTGGTAGTGGAGGGGCTGTGGTTGTGGTGGCCTGTGGTGGTTCGTGATTTGTGTTTCAAAAAAGGAGACTGATTCTCTTCTGAATAGCTTCAGATGTATCTTTGTCACTTAAGATCTGCATCAAAAGCAGTGTGGCCAGCAGGTCAAGAGAGGTGATGCTGCCACTTTGCTCTGCTCAGACCTCACCTGCAGTACTGCCTGATTCTGTGATTTCGTTTGCAGCCTACCATAAATGAAGGCCAGAAGTTAAATGTAGTCCTAAAATGCTTAGGCTTTTCCTCCAGAGAATGTATTTGGCTTCTCTCTGGGATCTGTACTGAGTTTCAGGCTCTTCTAAAGGAGAAAGGCTTCATCCAGGAGTGCCCAGTGGTTGAAGCTAAGGTTACCTTGGGGTTTTGCTTTTTTGTGGGATGTTATGGCTGCTGAAGCTGAGGCAGAGAGATGTTTCCAGTCTTAAACTTGGTTAAAGTTCTTCGCCAAAGAAACTTTTGGTAGACTAGACTGTGAGGGCAGTAATCTGCTGTGCGCTCCAAGGCTAATCCATGTTCACGAGCTTTAGGGGAAAGATGATTTGGGAGGATTAGGGGAGAAGTTATTCCTCATGATTGGTTGACTAGGTAGGAAAGACTATTATGACTAAGTTGTTTTTTTCTATACCCTTAATATTGTTGTGTTCATATGGGAGTGGAGGAAAGAGAATCATAGAATGGGTTGGGTTGGAAAGGACCTCCAAAGGTCATCCAGTCCAACCCCCTGCAGTCAGCAGGGACATCCTCCACTAGATCAGGTTGTTCAGAGCCTTGTCCAGCCTGACCTTGAATATCTCCAGGGATGGAGCCTCATCACCTTCCTGGGCAACCTGTTGCACTTGTTGCAGTGTTCCAGCATCCTCATGTGCAGAACTTGTTCCTAACATCCAATGTGAATCTGCTCTGCTCTCATTTCAAACCATTTTCCCTTGTTCTATCACTGCAGGCCTTTGGAAACAGTCCATTTGCAGCCTTCTGGTAGACCTCCTTCATATATTGGAAGGCTGCTCTAAGGTCTTGAATTAGATTAATTCAGAAAAAAAAATAAAATAAAGCCACTGACGCTTGATAAGCGGGATGATTAATTAAAAAAAAAGGAATTAATTTATTAATAACAAAATTTCCACGTCAAACGTTAATAAACTTATTTACAATTTGTTTAGGTTCGGGTATCCGGTGGGGAATCACTTACACAAAATGTTGGTAATATTAATGATATAAACACTTTAGTTGGAGGAAGGATTTGATCTAGAGGAACTACGCTCTTGATATCAAGCTCAAAGTTGAAGGGAAAGCGATGAGCCGCAATTCCTGATCCAGTAACAAAGTGGGTTTCCTTTGCTCCCTGGTGGAGCAAAGGCAGAGGGTGAGAAGGAAATTAATGTCCAATATGCCTTATGAAATCGATAATCGGAATCACTTACGAAGCACTATTCAGTCCAGAGATTCTGAATCAGTCCAAGACGTGGTGTTGTGAGCAGCGGTCAGGAAAGTTTGTAATCCAGAACTCTGTTCTCGGTGTAATTTGTAAAGCCAAAGAAAGGGAAAAGGTAGGATCCAAGCACGTTGCCCAGCGCTCAAAGTGAAACTGAAGTACACGTGGTGGATGCTGGTGGAGGGGGATGGGCGAGTAGCACACACACCTCACCGGCTGGCGAGGAGCCGGAATCAAGGAAGAAAAGGGGCCGGGTCACTGAAGAACCCCTCTAGTTAACTGTTTTTTTGAAACAAAACTGACCACTGGCAGAAAAATTATTTGTAACTTAGCCAGTCACCTTCTGGGCATCAGCACAGTGGTGAGTGGTCAGGATACCTGCCAAACAGGTTTGGCTGGCTTTTTACTGATACATGTTTTCTTTTGTCTGTCTCCCTAACTTCTTAGGGCTCTTACTGAAGCCTGTTTTGGGCCTAGTCATGCCCAACCAGGACATTCCACCCCGTTGCCCGTGGGCAGTTTTGTATCTATATCAACAATAATTATCCTTGTGATTGAGGATTCTCTCTCTCCCTTCATAAACAGAACAACCTACATTAAACACATAAAAGTCGCTTTCAAACATTCTATGAACAATATTATAAACCATATAACTAGGAATAATGTCAATTTGAGTCCAGTCAATCCTTATTTGGGTCATTCTCCGTCGGCTTTCTCCAGCTGTCCACCCCGTTGATATGCTTATGTCTCTGCAGGAGAAATCCTTGCTCATCAGGTGTAGGATGCTTTATTGGAGCTGGTTCTTGTCCTGTAGAGAAACAAATCTGCCCATGGTGTATAAAACTGGGCCTGTCAGTCAATTGTTAGTCTCCAGCGTCCATCGGGTTTGCGTACTGGCCGAACTGGTGAGTTGTATGGCGAATGCACCCTAGTGATAATTTGTCTTTTCTCCAGATCTGCAATTACTTCAGTAATGCCTTGCCTGGCTGCCACAGGTAGTGGGTATTGTGCAACACATGTGACACTCAACTGAGGTAGGGCTGGAGCAGTTTGTAGGGTGTAGACTCGAACAGTCTTAGTTCTGCCCAGTTCTACCCCATATGAGCCAAAGCTCCACAGCGAACCATTAGGGAGATGCCATCCTTTACCAGCCAGGACATCAAACCCCAAAATATTCCCTGGATAAGGGCTTAGCGCCACTTCCGCTATGGTAGTACATTTGTCTCCTGGGAGCCATAGCCTGGTTTTGGCCAGATGACAAGTGTCAGGTGTTCCTGTGACACCACATATTTTAATCTTCCTTCGTGACGGTAAAATCCCCAGGCGCTTGGCTTCTTGTATGTTTAAAACACTAATTTGCGCCCCTGTGTCAATAAGAAATTTAATAGCAGTTCGTGTTGGTCCTACTGGGATTAAAACAAAGGGTTCCTTATTCTCAGACCATTGTAAAGCATGTAGGAAGCGGTGAGGGAGGCCTGGATCGATCGCCGCCGTGTTTAGTTTTTTGTTTTTTTTTTTTTTTTTTTTTTTAATTGTCCTGGGGACTCTGGGGTTGAGGCACAAAAGGATTGGTTCCCTTGTTTGGTGAAACTACTTTGGGGGGCTTTTGCTGCGGTGCTCTCTCCTCTGGTCACCTTTTCTTGTCATGATGATCACTATATCTTTGATTTGCTGGGCTGACAGCTGCTTCAAACGGTACTCAGCAACTCCTAAAGCGAGTGCTTGCTGGTACCAGCTTCCAGGCGGTGAATAGGATCCTTTAAATTCGTTGGGAAAACTGTTCCTTCTGTAGTAGTCCTGTCGTCCTCGGTTGTAGCGTCGATTCTGCTCTGGGCTGCTGCGGGGGCTTACTTGGGGGAATGCTTTAGCTGGGCGAACCTCACGTGTTCTGCTGTTTGGTGGTGTCACATCATTGCGTCTGCCTGTGCCATACTGGCGTGTCCCCTCGTTTGACTTAGCTGCGGGCATATGGTCTGTGTATCCAAGGTCCTTGCCATTATAGGAAAGGTCCACTAAAAGCTCCTGCCAGGTCATTATGTGCTCTGGGGTGTTTCTTGTATCAAGATTTCGCTCAAGTGTTTGTTCAATCTGTCCTTTTAACACATTGGTATGTGTCTTTAAGGCTGCAGACATGCCCCTAATAAGAATCTTAAGTAGCATAGGTTCGATCGGGGCATCCAGGGGAGAGTCAAAAAGTGATCTGTGGTGCATCGCTTGCACGCAGGCAAGCTTCCTAATTGCCGTATACAGTTCAGCTGCACTGTTTACTTTCACTTCATCTGGTTCCCCCTGTCTATTCTAAAGAGACCGCCAGCCCAGTAGACAATTCGCGCGGTTAAAGAAAGGTTCCACTCTGGCCCTGGGCACAGGAAGACCTCATGCCCCCAGTTGCCCCTCGCTTCCTTGTCACTCAAAAAAATTTCATCACCTCCTGTGTTTGAGACTCTAAATAAAAAGTCGGTAACAGATTCTTCTGGTTCCCGGGTAAATTTTTCCCGTATCTCACTCAGTTTCGAAGCGGAGTAAGGACGAATCCGTGTGGTGGTTGTGGCGCCACGGCGACCTTTGTGATCTCTTGCTTGATTACGGGGCGGACGCTGCGTTCTCTTGCGGTGTCCTCGTCTGAGCTAGTCTCCCCGGAGCTGCGATCCGAAGGGGGTTGTGTCGATCGGGCAGTCGTAGTTTTTTTCTTTCGGGGTTTGCCTGCGTCGGGATGCACTGTTGTGTTTACCAGATGAGCCGTGGGTGGTCCGGGCTGTAGGCTTGCCGGCTGGGGAGCGGAGGAGTTCGAGTCGGGCTGCGGGATCGTTGGGTAAGCGGCAGGCAGATTGGGATGGTTTTGCGGCGAGGCTCGCGCCTGCCACACGGCTGTAGAGCAAGCGGTAAAAGGTCCCGGCTGGTACGGGGTTGTCGGAGCTGAGTAGGGAACGGCCCGCTGCGGCGAGACGCATGGTTCTTCTCCCGGCGTATATAGTGCGGAGAAGTTCGCCATTATCGTGGCCGCCGTTGTCGGCAGACCGGGTCCTGCTACGCAGTTAGCGTCCGCTGCTTGCGGCTCGGGCAGCCAGTAGGTAGGAGAAGTTGGTGAATGGGGTCCGGCAGCTAACACCCGTTCCTCCCTTTGGTTCCCGCCAAGATAATAAAGTTCGGGGCTTGGCTCGCTTTGCGTTCTTACAGCTACCCTTGCCTCTTTCATTTCTTTAATTTGCATGGCTGATAAATCATGGAGAATCTGGTTCTGTGCCCTTTCCTCCATTAATTTTCTATCTAGATCATCATTGATTTCCTTCAAATAATGAATCTTTTCCTCATAACATTTAAATTCTCTCTGCAATTGACTTATGCAGGAGCCCAGCACCACAGCATATCTTTCGACTGTGGGTTCGCAACATAGGTCAGTCGCGCTCTCGGCCAATTTTTTAATGATTGCATTCGGATTTTTGCAATTATATCTAGCCCATTCTAAATCAGAATGCTTAATAGCGTACCCCATTTTATGTAAGTATTCCAGCATTGGATACCCTGCTCGCTGCGCCATCTGAATTAGATTAATTCAGAAAAAAAAATAAAATAAAGCCACTGACGCTTGATAAGCGGGATGATTAATTAAAAAAAAAGGAATTAATTTATTAATAACAAAATTTCCACGTCAAACGTTAATAAACTTATTTACAATTTGTTTAGGTTCGGGTATCCGGTGGGGAATCACTTACACAAAATGTTGGTAATATTAATGATATAAACACTTTAGTTGGAGGAAGGATTTGATCTAGAGGAACTACGCTCTTGATATCAAGCTCAAAGTTGAAGGGAAAGCGATGAGCCGCAATTCCTGATCCAGTAACAAAGTGGGTTTCCTTTGCTCCCTGGTGGAGCAAAGGCAGAGGGTGAGAAGGAAATTAATGTCCAATATGCCTTATGAAATCGATAATCGGAATCACTTACGAAGCACTATTCAGTCCAGAGATTCTGAATCAGTCCAAGACGTGGTGTTGTGAGCAGCGGTCAGGAAAGTTTGTAATCCAGAACTCTGTTCTCGGTGTAATTTGTAAAGCCAAAGAAAGGGAAAAGGTAGGATCCAAGCACGTTGCCCAGCGCTCAAAGTGAAACTGAAGTACACGTGGTGGATGCTGGTGGAGGGGGATGGGCGAGTAGCACACACACCTCACCGGCTGGCGAGGAGCCGGAATCAAGGAAGAAAAGGGGCCGGGTCACTGAAGAACCCCTCTAGTTAACTGTTTTTTTTGAAACAAAACTGACCACTGGCAGAAAAATTATTTGTAACTTAGCCAGTCACCTTCTGGGCATCAGCACAGTGGTGAGTGGTCAGGATACCTGCCAAACAGGTTTGGCTGGCTTTTTACTGATACATGTTTTCTTTTGTCTGTCTCCCCTAACTTCTTAGGGCTCTTACTGAAGCCTGTTTTGGGCCTAGTCATGCCCAACCAGGACAGGTCTCCCTGGAGCCTTCTCTTCTCCAGGCTGAACACTCCCAGCTCCCTCAGCCTGTCCTCATAGCAGAGCTGCTCCAGCCCCATGATCATTTTTGTGGCCTCCTCTGTCTATCATTTGTTGAGGATACTCCAGAGGTGATTGTCTTGAAACCACTGTGGGGGCCAAGAGGTCAATATTTTGTCTTATGCTGAATGTGGCAAAGGATCTGATTAGCACAGAAGGAGGCAGAAATTGATAAACTGAGGGATGCATCTTAAGCTTATTTCTCAATGTAACAACACAACTGACAGAAGGTCTTTAACACTCCTCAAATTAAGGTTGCTCAAGTTATGCTTTTTCTGTTTTAATGTTTTCAAGTTGTGGGTGGGGTTTTTTTTTCTGTTTTAATATTTCCTGGAAAATAGGAAGCCAATTCCTTTCATTCTGCCTTGTGTGACACTGCTGCACTCTGTGCTTGGGGGGCACAGTGGTTGATGAGCATCACTAGCTGGAGCTGCAGTTTTTATTGTTAATGTTCATTTAAACAGAAATTCTTCTTTTCCCAGGTGTTTTATTCAATGTCTGCAGCCACAGTGCCAAGGCATTTTTGGTGTTAAATGTAAGCAGGGTTGTTTGCATTGTAATCACTTTTAGCTGCCTATCTTCTCCTCTTGTGCTGACATTTGCACTCCTGTGACCCTGCAGAAATCCCTTTCCTTTTTGGAGCAGTAGTTTCCTGCTGATTTGGCTCTCCCTGGCTTTCTTGTGGGATCTGAGGAACCTTGGTGCAAGGGAAGGAGCAGGCAGCACCATGTGTGGCAGCACTGACTCAAGTTGTTTCCTCTGCAGTTGGAGGACTGTCCAGAACAGCTGACAACTGTGTGGAATTGTTTCGCTTTCTCCCCAAACAAGAGTGGGCTGAATAATTCCCTGGTGTTCCTCAAATTCACCCATACACTGGA
This sequence comes from Picus viridis, assembly GCA_033816785.1. Classification (NCBI taxonomy): domain Eukaryota; kingdom Metazoa; phylum Chordata; class Aves; order Piciformes; family Picidae; genus Picus; species Picus viridis. Next base: position 4,114,602 of record CM066571.1, read on the forward strand.
TTCTGCTCTTCATTTGTGAACCAGCCTTGTGCCCCCCTCCCTAACCTCCCAGTGTCTTCATACATCAGTAGTCCCAGGACTTCAAAATCTGTAATTTCATCTTTATTTGATGAGTCCACACTTCCAGACTTGTCAGATGTTGGACAGATTTAACTTGGTAGGCTCTGCAGAGGGATCTGCCCTGGCTGGATGAATAGGATGAGTTCCAACAAGGCCAAGTGCCAGGTCCTCCACTTGGGTCAGAACCCTGTGAATGTTCCAGGCTTGGGGCAGAGTATCTGGAAACTGCCCAATGGAAGAGGACCTGGAGGTGTTGATTGATATGAACCAGCGGCGTGCACAGGTGGCCAAGAAGGCCACCATCATCCTGGCTTGCATCAGAAAGTTTGTGGCCAGCAGGACTGTGGCGGGGATTGAAATCCTGTACTGGACACTGGTGAAGCCACACTGTGAATCCTGTGTTCAGTTTTGGGCCCCTAACTACAAGCAGGACATTGAGAGGCTGGAGTGGGTCCAGAGCAGGGCAGTGAAGCTGGGGAAGGGTCTGGAGAGCAGGGCTGGTGAGGAGCAGATGAAGGAGCTGGGGGTGTTTAGTGTGAAGAGGAAGCTGAGGGGAGACTTCATTCTCTGCAACAACCTGAAAAGAGGTGGGAGTCAGGTGGGGAATGGTCTCTTGTCCCATGGAACAAGTGACAGGACGAGGAAACAGCCTCAAGTTGTGCCAGGGGAGGTTTAAGTTGGACCTGAGGAACAATTTACTCACTGAAAGAGTGGTGAAGCCCTGGGCCATGTTGCCCAGGGCAGTGGTTGAGTCCCCATCCCTGGAAGTGTAGCTGTGGTGCTGAGGGACAGGATTTAGTGGTGACTTTTCAGCTGTGGGTTAAGGGTTGGACTCTGTCTCTCTGGTAAAAAGAACAAGGGTGGTTGTTAACCACTGAACAGAGGCTTGCGGGGGTTCGTGCAGGCCAAGGAATCTCTGGTTCTCCCTCCTTTCTTAACTGCAAGCCATCCAGTTTGGAAATCTGGGTTAAGAGAGATCTCCTAACTATGAATTCTTTTTTTTTTTTTTTCCCCTTTTTCCTCTCATGTGTATGAACAGAACACTTAGAAATGACCTACAAATGAAAGGCGGTTTTCAGGTGGCACTGGAAGCCGCTTTCCTTCCTGTGTTTGCCGCTGCGAGCAGCTCGGCTTGCTGCAGCTGAGCCGTGAAATGTCAGAACCTCAGCATCAATCCTGTCTTTTGTCTTTGGAGAATTGCTCAGGCTTGCTTGAGTGTGTGGAGGTGTGTGTACAGAGGGAGAGATGAGAATAAATGTATAGATAGCTCTGAAAGTGTGGTAGCTGAGTGAGGGCATGGTGGGTGCTGCGTAGAATCAGACAACAGTGTTCTGCCCCTTGACTCTGCTCAGACCCCATCCGCCTCCAGTTCTGGTGTCCCCAGCATAAGGACACAGAGCTGTTGGAGTGAGTTCAGAGGAGGCCACAAAGACGATGCAAGGGCTGGAGCATCTCTGCTGTGAGGACAGGTTGGGGGAGCTGGGGGTGTTCAGCCTGGAGAAGAGAAGACTCCTGGGGGACCTTAGAGCTGCTTTCCAGTGCCTGAAGGGATACTGCAGGATGGCTTCAGAGGGACTTTCCATAAGGGTGTCCAGAGACGGGGCAAGAGGGAATGGTTTGGAGTTGAGGCAGAGCAGGGTTAGACTGGATCTGAGGAAGAAGCTCTTCAGTATGAGGGTGGTGAGACTCTGGAATAGGTTGCCCAGGGAGCTTGTGGCTGCCTCCTCTCTGGGGGTGTTCAAGGCCCGGCTGGATGAGGCCTTGGCTGGCAGAGAGCTTGGAGTAGAGGATCTGAGGTCCCTTCCAACCTGAACCACTCTGGGATTCTATTCATTGCACCATTTGCTACCATGCTGTCCTGCAAGTCTCAGGACCCAATCATGTCCAGAAGTGCATATATTTAGGATAATTTGTTGCTTTCACTTATCTTGTTAATCAAGAAGTTGGTAGTGATTAGATCTCTGACCTTCAGTGTCCAGCAAGGTTTTAGAAGCACTTGGTCAGAAGGAACAGTAGGTAAGGACATTTCAGCCTTCCCCCGGGGTTAAGTGCCTCGGGATGATGTCAGGTAACTGTTGGGATTGTTCTTTATAGCCTTTTTTCCCCCTCCTTTGTCCAGATTCCTGGTTGTTAGCTATCTCCTCCAAAGTGCAGAGCTTGCCCTGCAGCACATCTCAGGCCCAGGACAGCCACCCCCTAGCTCTGTGGAGCTGCCAAGCCCAGGCTGCTTGCATTGCCCAAATCCATGTGTGCACAGCTGGTCATTGCCTGGCTCTGTGGAGTTCAGTAGAGCACACAGCATGCTGAGCATCTTGTCTGCCTGAACTCTTCTGGATCCCAGCCTGAAGTGCAGCCAGTTCTGTGCAGAGGTGTTCATGGGTGGGTTAGTTAGGTGGGGGCTGGGTGGACCTCAACCCCTCTCCCTGGAGAAGTGCCTGGAGGGAATTTGGATGCCAGATACCGGTCTGCCCAGTGCAGCACCATGAGAACATTCCTGGGAGCCTTCAACATGCAGCAGTAAAGATAGGTGCTGCTGATAGGTTTCCTGCATTGTGACAGAGGAGAAGCTGCAGCAGCAAATGTATTGGTCTCCATTTCAGCATGCTGGCAGCTGGGAGGAGAGGTGGTGGGTAGCAGATGATCGTTCTGCAGATGAAGTGAAACTTAGGATGGGACGAGTGATGCATGCACAAGGTGCTGTGTGAAAGTCTGACCTGAAGCTTGCTTTGTAGTATTTGTGAGAGCAAGCAGGGACTGACTGGAATCATGGAGTCAGAATCGTTTTGGTTGGAAAAGACCTTTTAAGATCATCCAGTCCAACCCTTCTGGCAAATGTGGTGCTAAGCCATGGCCCTCAGCCCCGCATCCCGGCAGCTTTGGAGCACCTCCAGGATGGGGATTCAGCCACCTCCCTGTGCCAGCTTTGAGAACCCTTTCAGTCAAGTTTCTTCTAATGTCCAACCTAAACTCCCCTGCTGCAACTTGAGGCCGTTTCCTCTTGTCTTGTCACTTGTTCCTGAGACTAAAAGCGGTCAGAGTTGTGACATCAGTGTCTTCTGGGGCCTGTCCCCCCTGGGAGAAGGTGCTGATCAGATAACCTCTGTCAAGTGCTTGATGGCAGAATATTGCCTCTTCCTTTTGTTTTGGGAGCAGTGTGGGGTTGTTGAATGCACACATTGATCCCCATCTCTCCCACCTGCTACAGCCTGGTTTGTGGCATGGCTTTCTTCACGTTCCTGCATGGTGGCCCAGGCCCAGATACAGCCTCTTGAACTCTCTCTGGAAGTTTCAAGAGTCTTTATGGAGCCTGGTACTTCACTTGACTCAAAGGGCTAATGACAAAGAGTTTGAAGGTGGAGCTAATGCAGGGATTGGGTATTGAGGTTGAAGCAGATCTCTACTTTTTATGAATTTCCTCTATTTCATTGCCTCGGGAGAAAGAAGGCAGCTGCTCTGGCCAGGAGGAGAAAGCTGTGGGCACCTAGGCTTGTGTGTGTGTTGTCACACAGTGGTACTTCCATGCAGAGACATTCTTTGGCTGTGGGCTGTGCTGCTGATTCTCTGCAGGGGATGAAAAAAGATCGTGCTGCAGGGAGTATGACAGTGCCTACACAATACAGAGCAGCCTCCAGTGAGGCAATAGTTGCTGAGTTACGGTTTCCAACATCGAGCTGGCTTCTCAGCCACTTCTGCAGTGGCTCTGTATCAATTTTCACACCCTTGTTGAAACCATGGAGTGGCCTCTAGTGCTGCCAGAGCAGGGAGACAGCTCTCACTCTTTTGTTGCAGGAGGTCTTTTAAACCTCTCCTGGGGCCTCACAAGTCTGTGAAGTGCTTTGTATCCATCTGCTCAGTGGTGCTGTCTTGGAGATGATGGAATGATCTGTGCTTCCAGACTGGGGCTTCCCGTGCTGCTGGTTTGCCTTGGAGCTCCAGCAGATGCACCAGCAGCTGCATGGCCCTGCCTCTGGATTGTGAGCTGCTTCTCTGGACTTCTCAGCACAGGGGAGAGGTGGACCTGCTGGAGCAGGACCAGAGGGGGCCACGACAATGATGGGAAGCTTGGAAGCTCTCTGCTGTGAGACCAGGCTGAGAGAGCTGGGATTGTTCAGCCTGGAGGGAAGAAGGCTCCAGGGAGAGTACCTAAAGAGGGCTTCCAGGAAGCTGTAGAGGGACTTTTACAAGGGCCTGTAGTGATAGGATGAGAGGGAATGGTTTGAAGTTTGTGGAGGGCAGATTGAAGCTGGAGATTACGAAGAAATTCTTTAGAGTGAGGGTGGTGAGACACTGGCACAGGTTGCCCAGAGAGATTGTGGATGCCCTCTCCATGGAAGCATTCAAGGCTGGACAGGTTTTTGAGCAACCTGGTTGGGCTGAAGATGTCCCTGCTGACTACAGAAGGGTTGGAACTGGGTGTTCTTTAAGGCCTCTTCCAACCCAAACCATTCTATGTTTCTGTGGTAAACAGTAACAGGGGAAGGCAGGCAACTGTTGAAGTGGCTTTGAAGTGTTCAGGTGAAGGTAGCAGGAAGGCAGGGTGAAAGGCGTAGCAGAACCTGTAATTTAAAAGGAAAAAAACCAGAGTGTGGTGTTCTTGTGTAGATTTTTCAAATGCTTGGGATAGGAGTTCCTCTGTGGTGGTATTTGAAGCTATGCCTGCTTGGGGTTTGTCCTTGAATTCCTCGTGAGGGTACAACAAGTGGCCCAGGTGCAGCTGTGGGCTGGTGTCTGTTGCCAGTGGTAAAGGCCCAGACAAGGTGGATCAATCCATCAGGTGTGCACACACTGGCACAAGAAATAATGGTGTTTAAAAATGGTTTGTGTGGATGGACAAGCTTTGGAATTAGGGATTTTCCAGGTACACTGCTTTAAATTGCCCTGCACAGCCAAAATGATGGCCAGAGGAGGTCTTGAAGGTATTGAGGAGTTCCAAGTGCTCTGAGAGCGACCCTTGAGGTCCCAGGGCACAAGTGAATTCTAATTAACCCACGATGGTACGTGTCATTGAGGTTGTCAGGACTTTGGATTCCACAAGGCAGATAGCCCAGTGTGTCTCTCAGGATGCCTTGCCATGTTCCAGTCCACACACCACCACCTGGAGGGTTGTTCTTCGGGCTGCCAGCCTGCTCTGTGATGTGTATCTCTGAAGGCAGCTGACACCTCCGAGCATGTGAACATCTGCAGGGACCACATTACATCAATGTGCTGGTGCCAGGGTGGGTTCCTCCCACACCCTCAGATGAAGCTGGTGTGGCTGCACTCTATCTTCTTCATCAGCTTTGTCTGGTCATCCTGAGGTCTGGAGAAGAGGAGGCTGAGGGGAAGCCTTATCACTCTCTACAGCTACCTGAAGGGAGGTTGGAGCAAGGAGGGGTCAGCCTCTACTCCTTAGTGGCAACCAGTAGGACAAGAGGAAATGGTTTCAAGCTGTACCAGGGGAGATTCAGGCTGGATATTTCCTCACTGAAAGGGTTCTCAACCATTGGAACAGACTGCTCAGGGCAGTGCTGAAGTCCCCATCCCTGGAGGTGTTCAAGCAGCCTGTGGGTATGGTGCTTAGGGATATGGTTTAGTGATGCTGTGATTTGTCTTTGGAATTGCTATCAGTTAATTAAGAGTCTGTGGTGAGGAAAGTGTGGCTGTAAGAAACTGAACAGGAAGAAGGGAAGCTGAAGCAGCTGTTGATTAAGTTCCTTTCTGGAAGATGAGACCTACAGAATGTTTTTCAGTATTGGGTCTTTTCCTGCAAACTGGTTTGTCAGGGTATGCAGATGAAGTGAAAGATGAATGTCATTTTCTTCTGAAGTGAGCTTGCAGCCTGGTTTTGGTGCATCTGTGTTGTCCTTTGTAAGTGGTTTTATAGGTAATCCCAACTGCCTTGGTGTTGCCTGGAAGGCAGGCATGGCTGTGCACTGGAAGCTGCCAGAGCAGCTCTCCGGGAGCTGTGTTTATCTGTACCTGCAAATGGGAACAACCCCAGTTACAACTTCAATAGTTTTTGCTATCTCAAGAGTTTCCAGATTCACAGAAGCTGAAGAAGGAATGTTTTGAAAGTGAGCTTCCTTCCAAGTTCACCCTTCCAGCAGCATGATCCATCCATGAGGGATAGTATTGACTTAAAGGATTTGATTTAGAAAATGTCTCCTGGCAAATCCAAATTATTTTGTGTTCTCTTGCTTTCATTCAAGCCCAGCAGGTGAAGCAGAATAATGAGAGCTGGTGGAATCCACAAAGGTTTTTATCCCCAGGCTTTTGTTCATATTTGTGGAGGGCTTTAAAGCTAAGAGAACAATCTCTTGTTAGTTTGTTGTTTGGGTTTTGTTTTTTTTAATCCAGCCCCTCTTTTTTCAGCTTTCCTCTAAAGCTTGCCTGTTTTCATTAACTCTGAAGGTTTCATTCCAATTCTCAGTATTTCTGTGACAATAACTTTGCTGAGGCCACATCTGCAATATTGTGTCCGGTTCTGGGCTCCTCACTTCAAGAAGAACCTCAGGGAACTGCTTGAAAGAGTCCAGCACAGAGCCACCACGATGCTGAAGGCAGTGGAACATCTCCCTGTGAGGACAGGCTGAGGGAGCTGGGGCTCTGCAGCTTGGAGCAGAGGAGCTAGAGAATAGAATAGACCAGGTTGGAAGAGACCTTCAAGAGCATCACATCCAACCTATCAACTAATCCAACACTACCTAATCAACTAAACCATGGCACCAAGCACCCTATCAAGTCTCCTATCAACACCTCCAATGATGGTGACTCCACCACCTCCCTGGGCAGCCCATTCCCATGGGCAATCACTCTCTCTGTGTAGAACTTCTTCCTCACCTCCAGCCTAAACCTCCCTGGCGCAGCCTGAGACTGTGCCTTCTTGTCCTGGTGCTGGTTGCCTGGCAGAAGAGACCAACCTCTGCCTGTCTACAACCTCCCTTCAGGTAGTTGTAGAGAGCAATAAGCTCTCCCCTGAGTCTCCTCATACCTGTTGATAAAGACATGTAGGGCAGTGTGGGAAGGACAGAGCCAGGCTCTGCTCAGGGATGTCCAAGTACAGGACAAGGGGCAATAGAGACAAGCTGGAGCAGAGGAGGTACCACGGAACAGGAGGAGAAACTTCTTTTTCTGTGAGAGTGCTGGAGCCCTGGAGCAGGCTGCCCCAGAGAGGTTGTGGAGTCTCCTTCTCTGAAGACATTCCAAAGCCACCTGGATGCATTCCTGGGTGATCCTTCTCTGGCAGGGGGTTGGACCGGATGATCTTTTGCGGTCTCCTCCAGCCCCTATCATTCTGTGATTCTGTGATGTTTTTCTGTTGGTGGAAAAAGCAGAAGTGAAAGTCTTCTAGTGCCTTGGAGTGACAAACATTGCTGGAGGTTGCACTGTAAAACTGGTCACTGATCACTACATTTTCAGGAGGTTTTAGCTTTCTGTACCAGGTTTTTATCTCTGTGTTCTAACCAAGTATGTTATTCTGATAGTGCTCTGGCATGGGTCGGTGCTGCTCCTGAAAGCAGCCTCTTGTTAGGGATTTCTAAGAGAGTTTGAGGATCTGCTGTTTTGGGGATGGCTGGGGGGCAGAAGGAGCCTCACCACTGAGTGCCTGACTGCCTTTCTTCTCTGCTGTTAGGAGCAACTTGTGTGGATTAATGAGTTTTGGTTCCACTAACAGACAGACTGTTCTTTTGCCAGCACAATAGAGAACCTCATGTAAAGTCAGCAGCACACAGCTCCACAATCTGCCATCCTTTCTCTTAGAGAGCTGCCTTGTGACACATGAATTAAGTTGAGAGTTGTTGAAATGCTGTAGAAATCTAGACAGAGGGGCAAGGAACAAAAACATTGGTCGCATGCCTGAGGAGTGTTTTGTGGCTTTAGAAAGCACCTAAATCAGGATACTGCAGATAGCTTTATCAGGAAACTGAAGATGGCTTTGTCCAAGATACTAAAGGCAGCTTTATCAAGATACCAACAAGAGCTTTGTCAATTGTGTTAAAGATTAAACTGCCTTTAGATGTTGTGAATTAGCCTTTTATATCAACAGATATAATGGGCCTGTTACTTGATTGATGATAAAGAGAACTCCTAAGCCATGGCTGTTCAGTGGGCTGTGTAATGCTTGACATCATCTCTGGTTTCTAGCTACTCTTTTCTGTTCTCTCCTCACCTTTCTGTGCTGGACACTCTTTGGTAGCTCTCCTGTCGGTGTTGACCAGAGGTGTAAAACCCCATGTCACTTTAGGAGGCCAGCTTAGCTCCCTCCTCATCAGCTCCTTCTCTTCCCCCTAACAGTTTTTTGTCAGGCATGTGGATTGACACCAGATCTACCAAATGATTATGAGCAGGACTCCTCTCACTGCAATCTCACTGGTGTGAGACTGATTTGGTCTGATGGAGTTTGACAATACCTGCAGTTAAAAAAGGAAAAGCAAGAAAAAACCAGTCTCTTACCTGCACTGAAATGCTGCATGAAGGAAATGAGTCACCTCATATTCTCCCTTGGAGAAGGTGGTTAGGAGTCTGAGGAGCCCTCTGCACACGTGTGGCAGGCTTTGACATGCAGAGGTTTGGCGCACACATGTAGGCTGTTCCCATATTCATAACCATGCTGACTCTCCTAGGCTCTATCACACCAAATGATCTGGGTGCCCAGCACGTGCTGATTTGCTGGGCACGATACCACGTTGCTCTCTGAAGGATTTCCAGCTATCTGCCAGGCCAGGTTGATAAATGCAGGGAAATTGGATAGGTTACTTTTGAAGAACTCTGTCCAAACTGGTGCAGCTCATGCATGTGCTTTTGCATCTGCGTGCCAAAGCAGGAGCTGTCAGGCTGGGAGGAAAAACGGGCTCCTTATGCTTGCTGAGGGAGGCAAGAAGATGTCTGGCTTCCCTGAGAACCACAGGACTGTTTCATTTGGAAAAGCCCTTTAAGATCATGGAGTCCAACCATGTCCCTCAGCACCACATCTCTGCAGCTCTGAAAACACCTCTGAGGATGAGGATTCAACCATCTCCTGAGCAGTCTGTTCTACTCTTTGAGAACCCTTTCAGAGAAGAATTTTCTTCTAGTATTCAACCTAAACCTCCCTTGGTGCACCTTGAGGCCATTTCCTCTCAACCTATCACTTGTTACTAGGGAGAAGAAACTGACACCCACCTTCCCTGCTCTCCTATGCTAATATTTCATGGGATATGATGGAAAAGAGGGGACGGAAGGATGAGAATAGGGTCTTTAATTGCACCTGGAAAATTCTGGTTAGAGGCATGAGGAGCACCTTGTAATTGTGTAGGAAGCAGTAAAGAAAGGGATTGGTTAATTGTGGCGTGGGTAGGCTGATGTAGGGCATGGGAAGGAAGGCTGTGCTGTGTATGTCACAGGTTGGCACCTCTTGTTCCCTCCCCAAAGCAGCCTGTGGTTCAGGATCCCTGGGGGTGCATTTCTCTTCAGGCATTGGCACAGGCTGCCCAGGGAGGTGGTGGGGTCCCCATCCCTGGAGGTGTTCAAGAAACTTGTGGCCATGACACCTGGGGATGTGGTTTAGTGGCCATGGTGGTGTTGGGTTGATGTTTGGACTGGATGATCTTGTAGGTCTTTTCCAACCCAAAGAATTCTCTGCTCTCTCTCCTTTTCCTCCTATAATCCTTTGTGGGTAGGCTCAGTGCTTCCAGCGCTGCTCCCTTCAGAGGCAGTGACATCCATACCCAGGAACTGTTTTAAAGCAAGAAGCTTTTCAGTGTTTCCTATTAATCTTTTGTTCTGATCTTCAGTTGGACGTGCTCATCTCTATTTCCACAAGGCTTCAAATTCCTACATAAGATGAGAAAGGCTTTAATTATATTGAGGCTTGTGTCTGTCTTCCATCATATGTGGAGAAGTAAGTGACAGCAGATCCTCCTTTCCCTCAGAGAATGGGACGAGCAGTGCTCTATGCCTTTTGATCTGGAAACTCCCAGCTCTGACAGAGCCTTGAGGAGCCTGGAATTATGCTACAGTCATGCAAGTTATTCCTCTTTCTCATCCCTCATTTTCCCAAATGCCTTTCTTGAGGTTGCTTATGTAGCTGAATTGTTTCATCATTCTGCTTTCCAAAATCCCTCTGTGAAATTAGATCACAGCATCCATGAAGAGATGGAGCCAGCACCACAGACTTTAGCCTTAGTGCCTAAGTCAGACAAGAAGAATGGAATTTGTTGTGTCCTGGTATTCATAGATTGATAGAAAGGTTTGAGTTGGAAGAAGCCTTTAAGATCAAGTCCAACCTTCAACCTAACACCACCATGGCTGTTAAACCCTGTCCCCAAATGCCATGGCCACAGGTTTCCTGAACACCTCCAGGGATGGGGACTCCACCACCTCCCTGGGCAGCCTGTGCCAGGCCCTGACCACTCTTGCAGCAAAGAAATTTTTCCTCATCTCCAACCTAACCGTGCCCTGGTGCAATTTTCAGGCTATTTCTTCACTTTCTATCTCTTATTGTTAGTATTCTCTGTGCACCAAAGCTAAGTCAATCCTGTACCAAGCTGAAATTCAGACTCTTCCCAGAATGAGACCCCACATTTGAAGACAAAAGTGGGATCTGGTACCACAGAATCGGTTGGGTTGGAGAAGGCCTCCCAAGATCACTGAGGCCAAACCGTCGTGCCAGGAAGCGGTCTGATTCCTAAACACCTGAAATATTCACTGCAAAGCTCAACACCATTCGAAGTTTGGGGTTAAAAATGAGAGGTTTTGTGTGCAAACAGAAGACTGCAAGTGAATTAAACCCAAGGCTTCAAATAATAAATTCACCCCAAGCCGTTAACTGTTGCCTTAATTAGAGCTTCAAAGCGTATGCGAAGATTTTTCCACTCCAGCTTTTCATCACTTCCCCAAGTTCAGCATGCCCTATACAGATGCTTAATTTGTATGCTGGGCCCTGTGATAAAGCTATTTCTGTCGATGAGATTCCAAAATTATAGGCACTGATGTCAATGCAGATGAGGTTAGCCTAATTTGGTCAAGAGAGGGCTACGCCATGCAAAATCTTCTTTACATGGGCACATCAAGGCCAGTGCCAAGACTGACAGGTGTCCAGTGGGTGGCAAGGAGCTTCAGAGAGAAACATTCTTGTTGGTACTGCTACAATTCTTGCTTCTTGAAGAAAACAATATAATAATTGTGTGGCTTTCTTTCAGCATCCCTGCAGGATCGCTGGAGTGCCGTGGAACTCGCTTTCGCAGCTGTAAAGCTTTCCGATCCTCTCGCAGGAGCTTTATTTCCATGCGAGGTTCTCCAGCTCGCTGAAAGGAGCATCTTCTTGCCTTCCACACTGGAACATTAAATTCAGAGGGTTGCTGCTGTGAAATCCCTGCAAGAAGAAGTATTTCAAAGTGGGTTTTAATTGTAGGAGGCCTTGAAATGTTCTAAATGCCATAAAATGCAGACTGGAGTTGAATGATGAGAGGCCTGTATGAAAATCTTGTGCGTTTGAGAAGGCTGTGGAAGCACTTTAGTTGCAGTTGAAGACATCCCTAAACTTTTATTAGCTTTCCACCTTCTTTTTCTCTCAGTTGTGAAGTGCATAAGAAATATATTAATCTATTAATAGAACAATTCCTTTGTATGCCTGTTGCCATCCTTCCTTCCATGCCTCCCCCTAACAGGGGACTGCAGTCATTGGGTTTTTTTTTCCTATTAGTTTTGAGCTTTTAATTCCTCTGTTCCTTTGTCAGCTGCCTCTTAGCACTGATGTATTTAAAACAAACTAAAAGCTCTTCCTCTGTGCTCAAAAGAAAGAAACTTCTTGTGCTGACGTCTCTGTAATGGGGGGCTGAACCTTTTCAGTGTATTTTGGTCTCAAGCACAGTAGCCTTTTTCAGTTCAACACCTGCAGACTGAAGCCACAACACCGCTGAATAGCTCTGGCTGTTACTGGGTCAGCTTTAGCTAGAGTGGGCGAGATGCTGAATTGAATAGCTGAGGGCTTTGATGAGAAGTCTTTAGATTCAGGGGTTGCTTGCACCCAGTGTTAGTGGAAGGCAGTTGCTTCATGCTTTACAAATGTGTAAATGTCTTGAAAAACTCGGGTGTGCATGAAAATACCTTTGCTGGCAAGGAGAGGAGGTCTTGCAAGGGCTGGCTTTCTGCTCACCAGCTCTTTAGAGCCAGGGTTTACCAGTTCAGCTGAAATTGGTCTGCTTAACCAGTTTTGCTGAAGCTGGGCAGCTTAACCTCAACTGGTGCAGATTTCATGAGGTGCTGGGGAAATGCGTGGAAGGCTCCAAGGGGTTTTTGGCTATGGTGCACAAGCAAGTGCTGAAAGAAGAGTTTAGTGCAGGTGAGTCTCCAGGTGGATTTTCTCTGGAGAGGACATTGTAGCAGAAACTGCCTCTGCTAATGCTGGGGTTTTCTTTTGTTTGGTGTTGGGTTTTTGAGCTTGCAATGATTTTTGAAGTGGTAGATGGCCAACATAACTTCTCTTCAGCTTTTTTGTATCCCAGACGCTTCGTGCTGCTGCTTGGTTTTGTGCTTTGCTCTTCTGTGAAGCGCTTGGCCATGGGGTATGCGATCCTGCTCTGGATCTCTTTATGAACTCCGTGCTGACTGTTGAAGTTAATTCTTATCTTCATTCATAAATACAATCCTCTATTGATTTGTGAGTTGGATAGCACACAGTGGGACCGGCTTCAGTGTTGGTCCTGTGTAGTCCTTCAGTTCATTTAATGGCAGTGATCACAGGAGATGAAATAAAAACCCTTAGGTGATTTATTTCAGATGTTCTTTTGCCATCTCTGCTTAATTTATTAATGAGACTTCCAGCTTTCCCCTGGAAATGTAATCTTTTTTGACAACAGAATAGTTCAGTGTAATGGCTAGCGAGGAACCGGAAACAAAGATTATTTTGTTCCGGTCTTTTTAACACGTTGCATTGTTTTTCTGAGCTGTAGCATAGACCCCTCTGCCCAGGGACATGCTGAAATGGCTTTCAGCGTGCTGGACTAAGGAGCATTTGCTAGTCCAGAACCAGGCAGGTGGGTGTTTCTTAGGCTTAGAGGGAGGTGAGCGCTCATCTGTGGGAGATCACCCACAGGCCAGACAAAAGCTTTTAGTTTGGTTTTGTTCAATCTCTTCAGCTGATTAGCCCACAAAGAGCTATACAGATGATGTCTTGTGTCAGAGATCCTCCAGTCTCCTCCTCATCTTTGTAGCCTCTATGGGAGTCCCTCCAGTAATTCCTTGCTTCTCTTGAACTGGACACTGTACTGATCCTGGCAGTTATGAACCAGTTCTGCACCACGAGGCTGCTGGAACACTGCAAGAGGTTGCCCAGGGAGGGAGTTGAGGCTCCATCCCTGGAGATCTTCAAGGCTCTGAGCAACCTGCCCTAGTGGAGGATGTCCCTGCTGACTGCTGGGGGTTGGACTGGATGACCTTAGGAGGTCCCTTCAAACCTGTGTTACAGTTGAGGCATGTAGGTTGTTGGCTTCCTTCACAGAGACCAGATCCTTCCTTTTCTAAGGAAAATTCTTCTCCTATCTTACTGAAGACTGAACTGGAAGATCTCTCAAACTGAACAGTGATCTTTCAGGGAATTGCTAAATTCGTCTCTCTGCATCTATAGCCTTCCTTGGCTTTGGGAGTCCCTGTTTCGGAGGTTCGTAGATTCATAGAATGGTTTAGGTTGGAAGGGACCTTGAAGATTGAGTTCCAGCCCCCATGCCATGGGCAGGGACACCTCCTACTAGAGCAGGTTGCTCAAGGCCTCATCCAACCTGGCCTTGGAGTTGTAAGTTCTTGGTTTAAGATCAGCCAGCCTTTGGAGTTCAGTTGCAATAAGCAGTAATGATGACTTCTGTGTAGTAAAGGAGGTGAATTTTGTAACTGCCTTTAATTTTCATTGCCTATTGCTTACTAGCTGATGTGTAGCTCGATTACTAAGCAGCTAGAATAGTTGGAATTGATTTTTCCCTGGAGTGCAGCATTCAGTGGCTGGGTTGGGCTGCAGTAATAGCAGCCCACAGTTGTTACAAGAATCCTTCTCACAGATTACCATTTAATTATTCTTTGTTAGTGAAGTCTGCTGGAGAGAGAGATCACACATGATAGATAATGAGGGAGAGAAGCGATGAAAGGATGGAAATGAGTCGAGAGCTGTGGGGTTTGTCACTCCATGCTGATGAGCTGGTAAATGATGGGTTTATTCCTCTGCTGTCTTTACATTTCTAACTTCCCTGGCTGGTCCATAACAAGTCAGAAGTGTAGCCTAGAAATCAGTGTGCCACAAGCTGCCTGTTCTGTGCCATTTGAAGGGCAAAGGAGACTCCACGGAGATCTCATTTCTGGGCCAGGTGTACAAGTGTGTGAAATCAGGTCAGTCTGCAAAGGCAGGGAGATTAGCAGCGGGCCTTGAACTTCTCCATCACCACAGGAGGCTTCATGCAGATCTGAGAAGCCCTGCTGCACTTCAACAGGAGCATCATGATGTCTGAAATACGGTGCTGCCGCCTCAGCTCTGCCTTTCCTGTAGGTGTTAATGAAATGGTTTTCGTGGGGGGGAGCATTTAAAGCCTCTTCAGTAGCTATAGTAGCTACTGGGGTTTGTAAGGCAACACTGAGTCATTCTTCAGGACTGCTGGAACGGATTTAAAAGAGAAAGAGAAAAGGATGGGAACAGATGGGGATTTAGAGATCCACCAGTAAAACTGGGACCTTGCACTTGCTGCCTCAGAGACCAGAGTACGCTGATAGAGGGGAGTGGGCTTCCATGTGCAGCCTTGCAGATGGCTGGGAGCATCCATGGAAAGAATGGAAATCATGGGATCCTTGCAAATGATATGTGAATGGAAAGCTGCTTTGAGTCCATAGGAGCTGGGCCCATGAGATGCCAATCTCACGATGGTGTCTTCAGCAGATTCCTTAGTGGAACCTGGGTAAGAACTCTGTGAGCCCCCAGATGCTTTCTGCTGATCAGATAACGAATTCTGGCCTTGGAAGGAATTGCACAGGAAGGTTTGCTCAGCAAACACGAGAAAGGTAGCAAAACCTGCATTTTGCTGCTCAGATGCATCCCCACTGTCATGTATCATTACATTTGCATTGAAGTCGTTGGGAGATTGCTGTTTGGAAATGGAAAGAGACAGCGATTGCACTTGGATCTTGGAGCTGATAGCAAGGCCAGAGGAACTAGAGAATGACTTGTGTGCTAGCTTTTGAGTGTTAAGGCAAGATTTCCAGTCCCCATCAAACATGAGATCTCTGCATGCACTGGGAAAATGAGTTCTAGAAAAGCTGAAAAAGAACCTGCTAAAAATCAGAGAGGAAAAACAGAAGGGAGAAAGTGAAGCAGCCTGAGGAAGGTCTCTGATTTTTCAGCCTAAACATGCAGCTTGTGATAGCTGTTCATGGTGTGGGGAGGTTCTCCAGCCCTCTGATCATCTTTGTGGCCTCTGAACCTGCTCCAGCAGCTCCGTGTCCCTCTGGATGTAGTGCCGCAGGTGGGTTCTCAGCAGAGCAGAGGGGCAGAATCCCTTCCCTGTCCTGCTCCTCTCCTTGCTTTGGATGCTTGTAAACCATCATTTACTTCCCTTTAGCTTTGCTGCTGTTAGTAATCCTGCTCATCATGAATGTTGTTCAAAGCAGTGCTTTCCCCAGAAGCAGCACTTCAGCTTCCTTGTTGAGTTCCCCTACTTCTCACACTTTTGGTCTTCCTTTGTCCCCAAATTTGGAATCCTATTTCCAAAAGTCTTTCCCTTTCCAAGCCACAGTTAAAGCAAACGGTGCTGGAGTGGTGCTCAACAGATGGGCAAGGGGTTTTATTTCTGTCTTCTGGTATGAAACTGCTGCATGAGACAATGGGTTTGAGAAAAGCTTCCAGTAAGAGGAGGCTCCTGAATTACATCACTTACTACGGGAAGACAAAGGAGGAAAGGGTGGTTCCTTGGTGCCACTGGGTTTGCTAGGATAATGTTGTGTTTCCCTATCAGTGGAGAAAAGGCTTGCTCCATGCAAGACCATCCCCACACTCCACAAACACCTCCGTGTGTTTTTGAGACATGAAAAGAGAGAAGACTGCTCAGGGATTGAAAATAGTGGTGACAGAGAGAAATACTTGACCTTTCAAAGTGTTTAAGGCTATTTGTGTGAGAGTTTTATTTGGAGGAGAGCTCAGGCTCCGAGCAAATCACCTCATTGTCCCTGTTTATCATCTCCAGGGTTTTTTTTCCAGAGTGCTTTCAGTATCTGCTAACTAGGCTCCTTTCAACAGAAGCTGAGCCATGCCATGTCTTGTGCGTACCAAATGCACTCTAATCCTTGGTAGAGTCCCAGGGGTTGACTGATTCTGGGTCCTTTTTGGCAGCTTTGCACCTCCTGTAGGCTCCTGTTCAGGAAGTTTGAATTAATGTGGCCTGCAAAAAACCTCTGCTGGTCTTTATACAATATAGGTGTAAAGACCTTGGCAGCAGGTGGTTTATCTTCCAACCCATTCTATCAATCTGTGGGATGTTTTGAAGTCCAGTTCACAGTGGTTCTCCAGATGGCAGAGATAAAAGCAACTTGTGGATGTCAGCCCTGGAGAGATCCGCTGGAAACAGGCACTTCATAGCCTGCTGCCCTGAATTGGCTCTGGTGGTTTGAGTGCTGGTCATAGATTCATAGAATGATTTGAGTTGGAAGGAGCCTTGAAGATCATCCAGTTCCAACCCCCTGCCATGGGCAGGGACGCCTCCCACCAACCCAGGCTGCTCAAGGCCTTATCCAGCCTGGTCTTGGACACTTCCAGGGAGGGGTAGCCACAACCTGTTCCAGAGTCTCACCAGAGTTTTGCTGTATTAAAATCTGTTTCAGGAGCACCTGATGATGACTTCCATTTCCTTTAGCATTTCTGTGGGGCTTGCTCAGGCTTTACTCCTGCCTGTGCCCTCTGGTTGTAAGAGCTTGGCGTTGAGCGTGGAGCTGGCAGTGGGACGCTGGGCAGCGCCGCTCACGTGGAGCACATTGCTTGGCCGTCAGCTGACAGCAGCTGCTGGGTGCAGGCAGCCCCTGCCTGCTGCCTTCTGCTCCTCAGCCCTCACACTGCTTCCAGCACGGGCTGGGATCGGGGAGGAGATTATGCCTCGGGTCTGTGGTGAGATCCAATGGGAATTGCATTGATCTGGTGCTTAGCTCTGAGCCTTATCAAATGGATTACTGCTAAGGTAGGCCAGGTTGTTACTCTGCTTTGACTAACTGGGGCTTTTAAGTAGCCTGGGAGAAAACAAGTCATTAAGAACTTTAGAAGTACCTGCTTTTGCTTTTTCTTTGGCAACACACTATTAGTCATTAAAGATTGTTTGTTAAGTGTTCATACATGATTTTGTGGCTCTCAACTTCTGCCTTGCCTTGAAGTGTGTTTGTAGCAGTGCCAGTGAGGGGGAGACGGGGAGCAGGGAGCTGAAATGGCTTCTGAATGGCAGGGCTTTGCTAACAAGAGCTGCAGCTTTCTAGGGCTTTAAAGGCTTCGTGGAAAGAAGGAAGAACAACTTAAAACTTAGTGAGAATAGTAGAAATCAGTGCATTTTGCTTCCTGGACAGGATATCCTTTTTGTGTTGTTGATTTCAGGGTTACAGGAGTGGAAATACCAGTTCTGTTTGCCTGGGTGAAGTGTTGGCTGCTTCACTTTGTAACCTTCCCATCTGAGATGCCTCTGTTTGCAAAATGTGTGCTGGTGTCAGAGTTAGCAATTCCTGTTCTCATTCTAAGGAACAGAACTGTCCCCATAATAAGGGGTTCATATTTTATCTCCATTTATAAAGGGTTGCCCCCATAATAAGGGTGTCAAAGACTGTGTTCAGGTGGGAAAAAGGAGGGATTCCAGGTAGCTGCCACAGTGCATTAAGCATTAATGCCTCTGCTCTTGGTGGCTGTGTTTTTAAATGGGCTGATGCCTGATGTTTCTCTTAAAGAATTCCTTTGGTGCTCATCCATTCCTCCTATTTCCTGCTGCTTTTGAGTCCTCCTGCTATTCTGATTGAGTTCTAAAGCTCTAAATTCAAGTAAACCAAGCTCTCCCCCCTTCTTCCCCCCGGCATCACTTTCTTTTCTGATCAGTTTTCTGGCTTTTGTCTGTTTTTGTTGAATCTTGAAGTTTTTGTGTTGATAAACCTTTGGGTGAATCTTAAGCAGCCACATCATACGCATTCACAGGTTGCATTGGGTTGGAAGAGACCCTCAAGGGTCATCATGTCCAGCCTCCCCGCAGTCAGAAGTGACATCTCCAGCTAGATCAGGCTGCCCAGGTCCACGTTGAGACTTGAATGTCCCCAGGAATGGAGCTTCAACCACATCCCTGGGCAACCTGTTCCAGTGTTTCACCACTCTCATTGTGCAGAACTTCCTCCTGATGTCCAACCTCAATCTGCCCTGCTCTGGTTTCAAACCATTGCTCCTCATCCTATCCCCACAGGCCCTTCTGAACAGCCCCTCCCCAACCTTCCTGTAGGTCCCTTTCAGATATTGAAATGCAGCTCTAAGGTCTCCTTGGAGCATTTCTTCCCCAGGCTGAACCCAAGTCTCTCAACCTGTCCTCATAGAAGAGGTACTCCAGCCTCTGATCATCTTTGTGGCCTCCTCTGGACTCTCTCCATCAGGTCTGTGTCCTTCCTGTGTTTGGGGCTCCAGAGCTGGACACAGCCCTGTGAGTGAGGTCTCAGCAGAGCAGAGGGGCAGAATCAGCTCTCTTGACCTGCTGGGGTGTCTAAGAGAAAATGCCCTACAGCTGCTGTTAAGGTGTCACTGGTGTTGGTAACTATCACTCAAAGTAGCTGAATTTATGGCTGAGTGCCTTGGGAGATGCTCATGGGAAACAGCTTTATGTGGGGGAAAATACAAACCTGCCACACTCAGGTATTTGCAGGGGATCTCTGATGCCTCCAGCTGGTTAGTGTCACCTTCCTGACAGGAACTTTGTCTGGGTACTGGTTTGATGAACTCTCAGAACACTGAACTCCAGTGAAAGATACAGAAAATAACAGCAGGGCTGGTGTTCTGCAGTGCCTTCCCCAAGTTCAACCACAGTTTAAGTGGTTTAAAAGACCGTTTCCCAGTGTTTTCAGTGAGTAAAAGCTTGTCTTGTGGAGTAGGTAAATGCCTTGTGGGAAAATCTGGATCAGACCTTAGTGTGGAACTTGGAATCACTTGAAATAATTCTGAGAACTGTGCTAAAGGCCAGGCTTGCTTTGGAGTCAGTGATGGCCGGAGAAATCTGGGCTGATTGGTTTGTCATTCTGGGGACTTGGAGTTGATCAACTGTCTTAGAATCTTAAATGGTTTCAAAGTTTGGCCTTGAGCAGCCTCGTCTAGTGGAAGGTGTACCTGCCCATGGCAGGGGGCTGGAACTAGATGATCTTTAAAGTCCCTTCCAACCCAAACCATTCTAGGGTTCTATGGGGGAAAAAAGAAGTCTCCTGGAAGTGGCACAACCAGAACTGCATGAGAGAGAGCTCCAAACATCTTCTTTTCTTCCTGAAACCAATCCTCTGCTTGTTGGGCAAATCGCTTGGGCAGTAAAGCCCCCAGAAGGTAAAACCACCTGCCTGGGTGTGTTGCTGCCCTCTGGCTTCTGAACAACCTCCTGAGGTGCAGAGTGAGTGCTGTGTACTCCCCCAGAGAGCAGAGATGGTTCTTCCTGGATGGCGATGCTGAGCCTCAAAGGCCACCAGCTCAGCAGCCTTCCCTCAGCTGTTAGAGCATGCGACCAGCAGTTGTTCCTCTTGACAGCCCAAAAGCCGGCGAGTCGGTGCTTGCTCAGCCCAAGTGCCCATCAGTGCTGCTGGTGCTGTGCTCTGAACTGGATTGGGAACGCTGTGAGCTAAAACTGATACATGAGTGGAAACATCTCTGTTTGGCACAAACAGCAGCAGGTGCTCCGTTTCCAAGCGTACCAGGCTGTGCTCCCCAGCATCACTGAAGCGGTTTCCCTTTGAAGATCTCCTCTCTCTGTGCTATTTTGGCACCTCACCCCCTTGTGTGGCCTTTAGTAACTTCCTGTCCTCTTGGGAAAAGATTTTAAGGCAGAGCTTCCTGAAAAACCTCCTCTTTGGGTAGATGTTTCCTTCACCTGTTTGCAGGGAGTCCCTGTGGTGGTGTTCTGGAAGGATTAATGATCTTCCGCTGCAGTTTGAACTTCTTCCACTCTTTTTCCTTAAACATGTGCTAAAAAAGAGGAGAAATAAAAGCTTCTCTTGCTGTTCTGCCTGTTGGAAGGGTAAATGACACTCTGGTGTGAAACTGAAATTGAAGGTGAGCTTTTCAAAGTGGCAGCCCTCTATAAACAATCCTGCCCAGATCTCTCTCTGGCTTCAGTGCTGAAGCAAACCAGCCCACCCTGTTCAGATGACTGTGCTCATGCCTGGAAGGAGTGTGGTGGTTATGAACCTCACCTAATGATCTAAGGAATTTGTTCATGGAATCACAGAATGGTGGAGGTTGGAAGGGACCTGCAGAGACTGAGTTCAATCCCCTTGCCAGAGCAGGATCACCCGGGGCAGGTCACACGGGAACACATCCAGATGGGTTGGAATCTCTCCAGAGAAAGAGACTCCACAACCTCTCTGGGCAGCCTGCTCCAGGGCTCTTGCTAAGTTGCAAGTGGACAAGTGATAGTTTATTTCATCTCAAATTGCAAACAACTCAGCTCTGACCTGCCTAAACCATAACTTTGTTTCCTTTTTTTTGGCAGAGACGTGGAGCAATTTCCTATGACAGCTCCGACCAGACTGCGCTCTACATTCGTATGCTAGGTAAGCACAGCAGCCTCTGTACTGCGGAGTTCTGAGGCTTGGGATGGATTTCCAAGGATGGGTTGACAGCTGACTCTTGTGTCAACTTCTCATTCCCTTTGTGCTGGTTAGATTGTTTAGAAGGGTTTGGGTTGTGGTGACTTTTCTCTTGTTGTTCCTACATTAACCTTTGTGCCAGATGTTTTACATTAAATGAAATGAAGAGTTCTTACCAGATGTTTTACTCCTATATTAAAGAAAATGTAAAGTTCTTCTAATGAATCTGATGTCTTTGGTAGAAGTGAAGTTTTCCAGGTGACTCATGAGTGATTTTTATTTCCACAATGGAATTTCTCTCACCTCTGTCTGGTACTCTTCTGCTTAAAGCTGTAGTGCAGAGAGCATTTGTGTGAAGCTTACCACAGACTTTTAAAACCTTCAAAAGTAAGACTCAGAAATGCTCAAGGTGTTCTGAAAACAATATTTTGATATGTTGCTTGTATGGCTAAAATAATTGTTGGTTTGAAACAATGCACCTAGGTCAGGGCAATCCTAGGTACCAGTCCAGGCTGGGGGGTGAGGAGATCGAGAGCAACCCTGCAGAAAAGGACTTGGGGGTGCTGGTGGGTGAGAAACTGGCCATGAGCTAACAGTGTATGCCTGCAGCAGTGGTAGGGTGAGAGGCAATGGTTTGAAATGAGGACAGAGCAGGTTTAGATTGGATGTGAGGAACAAGTCCTGCACCACGAGGCTGCTGGAACAGGTTGCCCAGGGAGGTGATTGAGGCCCCATCCCTGGAGACATTCAAGGTTAGGCTCAACAAGGCTCTAAGCAACCTGCTGTAGCTGGAGGATGTCCCTGCTGACTTCAGGGAGGTTGGACTGGATGACCTTTGGAGGTTCCTTCCAACCCAAACCATTCTGTGGTTCTTAAGCTCCCCAAAAACTCCTCACTGCCTTGCCTGTGAGTTTCCAGTTGTGAGCTCTCTCTCCGTGTCCACCTGTGTTTGTATGAACATCTATTCGTAGCCCTGGTGTGGAGGCATCTCTGTGCCTGTGCACCTAGAAATCCAATTGATCCTCTCAATTACTTTGATTTCTTTTTTATTTGAAGCTTGAAATTGTTAATAGCACAGCGCTGCCTGCTGAAGGATTTCTGCTAGGAGACTGTCCTGAATTGCTTTGGAGGGTTAAAGAGGTGGAGGACAGAAGATGTTGGGCATCTAAATGTTCCCTGGAAAAGCTGCTGCTTGTAGCTGCTGCTTGTAGCTGCTGCTTGTAGCTGCTGCTTGTAGCTGCTGCTTGTAGCTGCTGCTTGTAGCTGCTGCTTGTAGCTGCTGCTTGTAGCTGCTGCTTGTAGCTGCTGCTTGTAGCTGCTGCTTGTAGCTGCTGCTTGTAGCTGCTGCTGGTGGGAATTGGAGTAATTTTAAAAAGTTAAAACAACCTTTTAATCCTCCTTCTGGTAGGATGAACACTAGAATACTTGAAAATGTGATTTATTTTTTCCCCTGCCCTAACCAGAAGAAAAAGGAAGTCAGCTCAGGCCTGAGGGGGTTTTGTTGTCTTAAGTTTGTGAGAGTTTTTAAAACTCAATTTATTTTGTGCTGCAATTTGAAGAGTTGGGTTTCTGCTTCAAAATCTTACAGATTGAGTACTTAGAATTCCCAAGCAGTGAAAATCTGTAATGATTTACTTCCACTGCACTTGATTCAAGCATATGCTTGAATTAAAGGTGCTGGAAGTATGTCTGGTTTATTTTTTAAACTTGATCTGCTAGGGATAGAAACTCAGCTTGTGAGAGAGTAATCTTTCCTTTCTGGTTTCTGTTGCTGCTTTGGAAGCTGAACAGTCCCATGAAGTAGTTAACCCATCCTTTCTGCAGGAGGCTTTGTGCTAATGCCTGAGTAAATCCAGAGGAGAGCAAAGCACTGTAGGAGAAGTCTTGGTCTGTTCTCCTGGGCAGAACTGGAATGTATCCAGAATGTGAAGGAAGCGAAATTTTCCCTCGTTCTCTCCTTGCAATTAATGATCAGAGGATGTGCTGGGTGCTTGGTGTGGATGGCTTGCTGGCAGCTGTTGCTGTTCAGAGGCAGTGAGGCTTTGGAAGGATTTCTCACTTGTGGGTGATCACTTGATTTCCCCTGGTGTTCCCTCTGCTCTCCTGCAGGAATTAGCAGCTATTTACAGATTTATTACTGTTTGATTCATAAAGGGACTGTAACAAAGAGCAGCCTGAAAGCTGAGCAGTTGGACACAGCAGTCTGTAGACGCACGCAGGTCAGAGTGGATTCAGGAGTGAATGTAGTCACATTTCTTGCAGGAAGACTGAAGTGTTGCATTTCCCCTGCAGAATTGTGAGAGCTTTGGTTTAGTTTTTCATATTTGTCTTAATGCACTTCAGCAGAGTAAGCTGTAAGGAGTCCTCAGGTGTAATATAGCTGCAAGTTAGGCACAGTCACAAGAGGTTTTGCCTTTTACTTGCTTGGTTATTATCCCAAACAGAGTGTAGCTACTAATAAAATGGACCTCAACAGGGTGTTTATTTTAGCAGACCAAAAATATAAAGCTGAGTATCTAGGACACCTCCTCTGCCTCTCTCCAGTTGTGCAGACTGGAGAGTTGCTTCCTTTCACGTTTTCAGGCTGTTCCAATGGGAGTCCATTGGCACCAAGGGTTCAGAAAGCCCTGTGGTGTGGCAGCCTTTCCAGGGGCCCTTTGAAAGAGCCAGTTTTAAGGGCACACCAACCAAACAAGGAACTTAACTGTCCCCATCAGCAGGGATATAAACAAATGGCGTTGGCTCTGACTCATCTGTCATGCCCCATTCCCAAAATACTCCCCAGGCCACTCCCCAGTGCCTTATTTACTATTTTAAAATACAGATACAGATGCAGCATTGTAGAATTTTTCTTTTAAGCCCTTGGAGCTGCTTCCCCTCAGCCAGCTTTTGCTCTCAGCACCTAGGAGGGATTCTCAACAGCTCCTGTAAGTGCTTCTGTGTCCTCTTGCTGCTTTCTTCATTTTGCTCTTCTTTGCTCTTCTGATTTCTGTTTGTTTGGGTTTTATATTGCCTGAAAGTTTTGCTGCTGTGCATGGGGTAGGAGTGGGGCAGTGACTGCTTGTGCCGGTGAGGTGTACCTCAGCTCGCACTGGAGTGTTTCAACCTCCTTCAGAGGTCCCGAGTACTTCAGATAGAGAACAGTGGAGGCAAAGCTGCTGTGGAGCACAGGTTCACACTCCTCTCTGGTAGCAGTTGTGGTGCTGTATTCCTTTTGCTTCACTTCTGCCACATTCAGTTGACCTGTCCTCTGTTTCTCCAACAAATTTCCTAGGAGCTTTAAGCTGTGAAGCTAATGATTCCTGCTGGAAATCCTGCTCTTCACAGCTCTGCCTTGGGTGCTTTCCCTTGAGGTGTCTGTCATAATTTCTTCTCCCAGCAGTCCTTCTCCATACTTGATGATTTCTGCCTCATCTCCCCAGGCAGCTGCTGCATTGTTACTGTGCCATGCTGGGATGTTAGGGTAGCACCAGGCATGTGCTGTGTAACCCTAACAGGCAGGGATGACAGCTGTGGCCTTTCAGCTGCCCCCTGAGTATCAGAGCTGTCCTTGCTGTGTGAGCAACAAGCTGAGAGGAGGGGCAGGAGCTGAGAGCTCTGTCTCAAGGTAAGTTTTTGTTACAGCCCTGATGCCTTCTCAGCTGGAGCTGCAAAACTCCTTCTTGCATTCCTCCTTCTGCTATTTATTCAGTCTTCAAGCCTTTGTCTTAAAAATACACTCCTGGTGATGTAGGGAAAAAATGCAGCTGACTGCTTGGAGAACAGCTATTTTGTCATGTTTGTGACTCAGTGGCTATGCCCTGAAGGATGATGTCTAGCAAATAACACATTCCTCTGTGCCACGCAGTTTGCAGACCTGTGATCTCAGGGCTGCAGCAGCATTACAGTCTTGGCTCTCACATGGTTGAATTTTGGGGTTCAGCATTAGATCTAAAATTAAACCCACATCTGGCAACTAGAGCTGGCTGTGGTCCTTGTCAGGATCTGAATCTCTTGATCAGGCAGCACTGTAACTGTCAGGATTAACATCACCTGGAGCATTCTAGCTGAGGTGGTCTGGGGCTCTGAGCAACCTGCTCTAGTTGAAGATGTCCCTGCTCACTGCAGCGGGGGTTGGACTGGATGACCCTTAAAGGTCCCTTCCAACCCCAAACCATCCCATGACTGAGTGTCCTCATTGACAAGGATTTGAGCAGCCTGCAAAATGCTCTAGTGGAGGATGTCCCTACTGACTGCAGGGGGAGTTGGACTGGATGAGCTTTGGAGGTCCCTTCCAGCCCAACCCATTCTAGGATTCTGCTGTTCATGGCACGTTCAGGTGAATTGTTCACCCACACCTCCTCCTGCGCTGAGGCTGTTTGCTAATTCACATCGTGGTGGGTAAAACGTGGAGGCTAAGGCTGCTTGCAGACCACACACTTCACAAAAGCTGCATCATCTCCTCTGTAAAAAACACCAACAAACACTTAACTAAAAACCTTTTCTGCTGTAATTCAGTCTGTGAGCTCATTCACCCTGCTGCAGCTAGCACTCTTTGCCCAGATAACTGAGTGAAAGGTAATGAGAGTTGCATTCTCCTCCCTCTGAACTTCTCTTTCCTTACACAGCCACTAATGCACTCACCTCCTCTTCCAGAATTTCCTCCCTTTTTCCTTTGTGTCGATTTATTCTGGGTGCCTGACAGAAGAGTTCTACAATTTGCTGCCTCTGTATTGCCTCTTGCCCTCTGCTCAGGTGAATGCTTGAAACCTCCTTAAGCAATATATTGTCAGTGGGCTGAAAAATAATAGCCACAGGTAGAAATTGGATTATTTCCCCTTGCAGCTCTCAAGGTTTTCTATTTCAAAACCCCCAAAGGAGTTAGAAGTGTGTTTGGTGTGGTTTTACTGCTACATAAACTTCAGACTAGTTCTCTGGGGAACTCTTGGCCTCTTTAGGGTTTGTGGGCTTTCCAGCCTGCCTCATGAGATAACATTCATGTGAAGTCTGTCACCACAGATATGGCAGTGTGCAGAGAGATGGATCTCTAGGAAGGCACCTCTGAAGTGTTAGAAGTCTGTTACTGAAGTTTCACTCAATGGCTTTAACTATTTTCTGATCAATTGCCTGCTTCAGCGTTACAGATGAGCAGGATGGAGAGGAAAGGGGAAAACTGCTCTCAAGAAGTTAGCAATTGCTGGAAATTGAATAGCTGTATTTTATCTTGTGCTTCTGTTGGGGTTCCTGTGAAACAGGTGTTAAACTTTGGGGCTCATAGGAAGCAGGTAATCAAACTCTGGCTTCATAGGAAGCTGATGTCAAACCTTGGGTTCATATCAAAGTGTGCCTGAGGAGAGCAGAAAGTATTTTCACGACTAGACACCAGAACGTTTTCCCATCTTAAATGCTACCACTTGGTTAGGATTTGAGAAGTGAACCCCTGCTGCATTTGAGCCTCAAAGGGTTGTCCAGTTTGTGGCTGCCAGAGATTTGAAGTGCAAGCCTTTAATCGGGAGAATGTGTGCAGATAGCTAACCAGAGAATACTGATCAGCTTTCAGCTGGTCCAGTGCCTGAGCAGAAGTCAGCTGGCACGCTGCAGGGTTCAGGCTGAAGCTGATTGCAGTGCAAAGGGCTTTGATAACATTTTAATACTGAGTTTTGGTGTTTTACTAGGCTCTTGTGTAATATTCAAACAGCTGAGCACAAGTAAGTAAATGCTAGTGGGAAAATACTCTCCTGTGTAATCTAACCCCATCTCGTCCCCAGCTTCTTTGTCCCAGGCTGCCATTTCTAGACCTGAATCCGTTTTTATTTTGGTATGATACAAAATGTTATTGTTTCGTGTGTGTGACTGAGGAGCCAGCCCAGCCTTTAATGTTCTCGTTTCCTGTCCTATGAAGGTGTGTTTTGCCCATACTGGTGTAGCAAGCTGTCCCTAATTCCATCTGAATGCTTCTCACGTGCTTCTGGCAAGCTGTGCTCAGGCAGGGGCGAGTGTGAGGAGCAAGCACGCAGATTGCATGTGAACCAAGTCTTCAAACTTTGAATTTCACCTTTCAAGCAGCGAACATTGAAGTCGGCCTATTGTTTGAATAACCCTCCTCCAGTTGAGTTCGTGAATCTTTCCCCCTCCAGGCTATGTTCATTTGCATTTTATCTCTGCCACTCTTCCACACTTTTATTTCACTCTTGACCCTGTTTCTAGGAGATGTGCGAGTAAGAAGTCGGGCAGGATTTGAAACAGAGAGAAGAGGCTCTCATCCATACATTGATTTCCGTATTTTTCACTGTAAGTATTTAAAAGCAGCTCAATGACAAAGTAATAAACAAAGGCTTCCATTAGTTTTTGAACTCCTGAGCCTCTTAAAATCAAAGCCAGCAGCTTATACAGCAAGGCTGATTTTCTATGTTTCTTAGGAAGAATCTTTAGTGCTACTTCATCAGCAAAGATAAGAGGAAAAGCTTCACTGCCTGCTCTAGTTGGAGGTGGCCCTGCTGTGACTGCAGGGGGGTTGAACAGGATGACCTTGGAGGGTCCCTTCCAACCCAGTGCAGCCTGGGAACCTGTAGACTTCTATCTTTAAAAATAGAGTTTAAGCTCACTGACTCCTGAATTCCTCTGGAAATGAAGACTCTGAGTGCTGAGTTCTTCCTTGGCACACACAGCCAGGTGAGAAGAACATTTTCCTGCCTGTCCCAGGATGATGTTTGAAGACGATTAGATGGCAATGTTCTTGACCTCAGCAGCAGCAATTAACATTACATTCACTCAAGCATGAAGCCAGGACTTCAGCTTTTGGACAATGACAAATCTTGGATAAATCTTGAAGTGTTCTAAGAAAACAGCAGATTAAAGAATTAATTAATTGTGTTTAAGGAAACTTTCTTTTTTTCCTCAAAAGCTTTTGATTTTTTTTTCCCCTCAAACTTTTGTTATCAGAAGAATAATTTCGGATTTCACTCCCCCTTCCCCATCTCTGTTTCTTTAGCTAAATCTGTCAGCAGTTGTTGTAGTAGAAAAGCTTTTGATAACCAACGTGCAGCAAAAGTGCAGGGGAGTTAAGCCTTAATTAAGTGCTGCCAATGGTAGTGAATGTATTCAATCTCATCAGGTATCCCTACCAAGACTGGATCAGGGCGCTCCAAGCATTCTGCTTCAGTAACTCTTCCCTCCTGGTAACAAGTGTGGTGGCTGTAATTACTTTGTGAATAACAATGAGTGAGACAAGCTGGTCCAATTAATATTCTGATCTCCGAGTTCCTCTTGAAAAGCAGATCACTGCTTCAAAACTCTCAAACTCTGAGCTTCATTGAAAAGTTAGTGGCACAAAATAGGTGAGAAAACAAAGTTTGAAGAGTCTGCTGTGGGGTTTGTGTGGGTTTGTGTTTGGTTGGTTTTTTTCAATAGGGGTGAGAATTCTGTTTCAGGTCCTGATAATTGTATTGAGTGCTATAAAAATCCTCCGTGGCAGCAGCATGTGAGTTAGGAACTGCCTAACTCCGTCGTCCTGTGGGTATTTCCGTGGCCTTTCCAGCTGACAGTTGCTAGCAGAGTTCTCTGCTCCGAGGCCGCCCTGGTCGGTGGCTGTGCTGCTGCGGCGCTCCCGGTGTCTTTCCCGATGGCTGTGCACGGGGCAGCCCATGACTAATCAGGAAAAGGCTTTTCACACCCTTTCTTCGTGTTCCTGCTTGTCCAGGCGCAGGCACCAACTTTGAGCAACATCAACTGTGGTGTCTGATGACAGCAAAGAATGTTGCTAGGAGGCCCAAAAAATTCTTTGGCTGTAACTTCCCTCTGGAGTCAGCTGCTGGGGCAGCTCTGGGACTTGCTGTGGTAGAGTCAGGTTTTCTTTTGCAGTTCAGGACTGCTGCTTGACTTCAGACTCTTGCTCCCTGGTTGGACTTGATGATCTTAAAGGTCTTTTCCAGCCTAAATGTTTCTGTGACTCCATATGCTGTGGACTTTGTCAGTCAGTAAGGAATTCTAGTGGGAGGTATCTCTGCCTGTGGCAGGGGGTTGGAACTAGATGGTCTTTCAGGTCCCTTCCAACCTGAAGGGATGGATTCAGCCCAGTCTCTCACTGAATCATGAGATTATCTATTACAGAGTTGGTTTTATCAGCAAAATGTTGGCTTTTAGTTGAGTCCAGGTCAGTAATTCTTTAAGTAAAAGAGTTTTAGTATCCTCCTTCCAGACTGCAGGTGGAGAGCCAGGTTTGACCTCACTTCCAGGCTATTCTCCCTGCCCTCCAGAAGGATTTTCCCTCACAGAGCTACATGGCTAAGAAATGTTGGCCCATCTGAGCAGTGGCCAGCATGAGAGAGGAGCAAGTTTGGGCAAAAATTGATCCCAAAGGGTCTTATCTGCAGCTAAAGTAGACTAAACCACATCAAGTGTTGGCTTCCCTCCCCTCTACCCCAGCAGTAGTGCATGGATACACTTCATGGTCCTTGTCAAGCTTCACTGTAACTTTTCCTCTCCACTAATTCCACCCCTGGTTCTCAGTACTTTGCAGTGGCCATTGCCTGCCTGTTCTGCTGGGGGCTTCTGTCCTGGCTGTGGCTCACAGTGTTGAAGTCTTATTGCAAGTTTGTGTTTTGTTTGGCTAACCTCTGGTGTCCAGTGTCCTTTTTGGTGTCAGTCATGTCTCGTGAAGAAGCTGAATGTCTTTCAGGAAGTCCAGCTCACAATCTGCTGACCACTTCTCTTTTCCCACCAGTTTAACCCAGTTCTTTGTTGGTAGGTTTGAAGAGGACTGAATTTTGAATGCATTATCTTCAGGAAGCTGCTGGGTTTGTGGCCTTGGGGGTATTTATTTACTTTTTAATCACCTCTGTTTCCTGGAGTGCATCTTCAGCTAGTCTTAACAAAGTAAAGTTTGTAGAGCAGATTGAGATTGGATGTGAGGAACAAGTTCTGCACCATGAAGGTGCCGAATCACTGCTACAGATTGTCCAGGGAGGGATTTGAGGCCCCATCCCTGGAGCTATTCAAGGATCTGAGCAGGATGCCCTAGTGGAGGATGTCCCTGCTGAGTGCACTGGGGTTGGACTAATGACCTTTAGAGGCCCCTTCCAACCCAACCCCTTCTGTGATTCTGTGGCACTATTTCAGCCTGAAAGACTCTTCAGGAAAGGAATTCTCTGGTGATTTCTTGCAGGGCATCACCTCCATAAGAGCAACTCCTGGAGCCTCCTTCAGACCCACCTGGCCCTTGTGATCCTGGGCAAGCTGCCGTGGCTGACCCTGCTTCAGCAGGGGGTGGACTGGATGATCTCCAGAGGTCCCTTCCAGTCTCCCCCGTCCTGTGATCAAGGAGAATCCACAGTAGTTTTTCTTAGTTGTGGTACTGGTAGAGCTTCTCAAAGGTGAAGTGGTTTGGATTCCTCTCAGTCAGGAGGCACATTGCTTGCTAAGATGAGGTTTTCGTTTCCATCTCTGGCATTTCTGAATGGCTTGATGGGAACACAGCTGCCGCTGGAATGCTTCTGGGTCCCTCTAGTGGTGTGAGGTGCTGGGGAATGCCTTCAGTTTGGGCAGAAAGAGCTCTTTATTGAGAAATGTGGGGAGAGCTGGCATGTGAAAATGAGCATTTCTGCCCAGTGTATGCGTGTCCAGGTGCTGGGGACTGCCAGCAGCTTTGGTGGGAGTATCTGCTGTGTAAAAATGATCAGCTGGGTTGAATCTGGGCAAAAGGTCAGGGCTGAATTCTCTGGGAGAAGGAGATTCCCTTGAATTTCAAGGGAAAAGCCCTTCTCTGGTGAACCCCCACACAGAAAACCTCAGCATTAACCCTCACACAACATCCATCCTCTCCTATATGTCTTTTAATTCCTTTTTCTGCTAGTGGCAGCCCTCTTGGTAATCCCAAAGTTCAGTGGGTTTTAGCATGGATCATTTCCTGGGCTGTAGCAGGGAAGGACTGGAGGCAGAGTTGTCTTGCCTTGTCTTAAGCAGGAGCCCAGCAGAGGCATTATCACTGTATTAAAAGCAAATTGAAGCTTTTTTTGGGGGTTGAAGGTTTCCATGAATAAAAAATTAAACCAAAGCATGAAGGAGTTGTCCCTCTTGCCCTCGGGGCCTGTCCTTACTCCCCAAAAGAGGCAGAGTTGCTGTGTGTCATCAGTAGGTTATGATTCTGTGGTTGTCAGCTGTCTTTGCTCTACTTATTTTGGATTTCTATTTCAGCATGAGGAAGAAGTAGTCTTTAATATCCCTGTAAAATGTGAGAACATTATTTTCTTTTTGCCCCCAGGTTTTCACAAAGAACAACACACTTCAGATTGGGAGTGGGAAGAGAGATTAAAATAAGTGTCTTGGAAAACATAAAATCTGTTGCACGAAGACAACTTGAATTAGGTTTTTTTCCTTGCTGTCTTTGCAGAACATCAGCAAAATAAAGGACCAATTCTGTTCCCCACTCCCAGTTATTTCAGACAGAGGCACTTTTTAGCGCACCAGCAGCTCAGTTGGGATGCTTAGAAACAAGAATAGCATCATTTAATTAATAAATGAAAGCCAACCACTTGGAAGTGAAAGATACTTTGGGTGCTGTTTAAGTAGGGGACGAAGAGGTAAAGGAGAAGGAGGGGACCCGGGAGCGGTCCCAGGGGGAGCTGCTGGGGATGGGGGGAGCTGCAGGGGACCCGGGAGCGGTCCCGGGGGGGAGCTGCTGGGGATGGGGGGAGCTGCAGGGGACCCGGGAGCGGTCCCGGGGGAGCTGCTGGGGATGGGGGGAGCTGCAGGGGACCCGGGGGCGGCCCCGGGGGGAGCTGCTGGGGATGGGGGAGCTGCAGGGGACCCGGGAGCGGTCCCAGGGGGAGCTGCTGGGGATGGGGGGGGAGCTGCAGGGGACCCGGGAGCGGCCCCGGGGGAGCTGCTGGGGATGGGGGGAGCTGCAGGGGACCCGGGAGCGGTCCCGGGGGAGCTGCAGTTCCAATCCTCTGGTTCCTTGCATGGAAGATGCTTCTGAGGGCTGTGGCTTCGTTCCCATGCCAGCCTCCTGCCCTGGCTTTCATGCTGTTTCAGGTCTCCAGACTTTCCAGGTCCTGCACGTTTATGTAGTGTCTAATTTGTCCTTTAAACTGCCCTTACCTCCTGATCAAATGGTCATGGTTGAATCCTGCAGGGGTGTTTGGCACACTGAAGGCTCCAAATGACACAGGGCATGTTTTGCAGCCTGCCTGTTCTTGGGCAGCTGTAACCTCCTCTGCACCTCCTCCTTCCCATGATGAGCTTGTTACTGAACCTGGCTTTGGCAGGGGCTCTGAAATGAGCATTTGGTGACTCAGGATGGCAGAGGGCAGGCTGGCACTCCCTAATTAATCATGCTTGTAAAGAGGAGCTTTCTGCCTGTGCCAGGAGGGAAACACCAACTTCCCACTGCACAACGGAGTCGTTCCCTGGAGCAGCCCATGCCATGAGCTTTGGTCTGCCAGGGCTGGGATGTGGTTGCTTTTTGTCTCCTTTATAGCAAGTTATCTGGGAGGAAAAGGAAACTGCAGCCATGGATGCTGTCAGTGTTCCTGCAGCTGAGGAACCTCTCTCTCTGCTGCTCCCTTCCCCCTCTTTCCTTGAAAGCCACCCATTTTCTTTTGAAATTAATCAGCTGTCAAACCTCCACAGCTGACTCACCTGTTCTGAATTGTCTTGTTGGCAAATGCTTAGCTGTTACACAGAGCAATTTGCTTTTGGGACTGGTGTAGTCCCCCTGAATTTGGTGTTCTGGAGCTGCAGAAAGCTGGTAGGGCTCAAAATCTTTTCTCATGGGCAGCTTGTTCCTGTCATTGCAGATTAAATGAGAGGGGCTTTGGTCAAGCCATGGTTGCTTAACTTGTTCCATTGCTCCCTGCTCTGTGTTCTGCAGGCTGGCACTGCTCAGGCAGTCTCCTCACTGTAACCAGAGTGCTTAGGAAGGCTGGGAGAGGGGCAGAATGTGACAATGTCCTTACTGCCCTGTGTGTGAGTGGATGTGGCTGTGTAAGCAGTTTTATCAGCTGCTTCCAGAGCTGGGCCATGGGGTCTGTGGGAGATCAACCCTTGGCCTGAATGTGATGAAGATGACTTTTCCTGTGAAGTTACTCTGTGTGAGCCCTAGGGAGCTGGTGGGAGCTCCAGCCCCTTGCTCCAGTGTTTCATGGACTCCTGTCAGTTGCATCTCTGCTAGCACAGGCTGGGGAGGGGGTGTGTGTGTGAAATGCTGCTGCCTTTCCTTAGATGCTGTCCTGTTGTGCATTGCCAGGCCTGTCCAGAGGGTTTGCTTAGTGCAGGTTGGAAATGAATGGATTAATGAGCTGATGGAGAACATAAAGTGCATTGGGACATCTGCAGGGGGAAGAATTAATGTGGATAAAGACTTAGGGAGAATGAAACTGCTTCTGCTAGAAGGCAGGGGTTGAACTGAGGTGGTTATAATGCCAAACCTCCCTTCTTTCCCTTTTCCCTTCCCCTTCTCCCCTCCTTTTCCCTTCTCCAAGTCATTTTGGGTAGCATGAGGGAATTGACCGTTTATGCAAAACTGTTTCTGAACCACTTCAGGCATCTCAGGTGGGATCAAGCTTAAGCCAGCATCACTTGTTAGAACTAACCACTTAAAGCAAAGCAAAGCCTTTGGATCAGGAAGTGGTTGAAAGATTCACTGTGCTGGGAAAGGGAATTGGAGCTACTGTGAGTCGATGTGGTCCTTGTTTGGCAGAGGAGAGATTGGAGCAGAGTTGTCTGCAAAAGCACCCAAATCCCTTGACTCTGGTTAAAACTTGGCCAGCAAAGGGAATTTCTGAGCTCTGAAATCTGTGTCAGAGCTCCTGGATCAGCAGGCAGTGGCTGGCACTGCGGTGTGAGAGCAGAGGAGCTTTGCTGGGGACGTGGCTTGCCGTGAGGTCGTCAGGCAGCTGTCTGCAGTGCTGGGTGTTCGTACACAACTCCCCTAACATTTCTGACCTTTCAGTGCCAGAGGTCCTCAGACAGCTCAGTTTCAGCTCTTTCAATGCTTGTTTCTCCTCACAGGGTGCTCACACAGAACACTTCCATCTCTCTGAGCTCTGCACTCAACGAAAGCTCTGTTACTTGTGGCTGGCACTGACACACGCCCCCGCTGCGCCGCCCTGCGCACCAGCAGCAGGCTGAACTCAAGCCCATCCCAGCAGGCAGCCGCCCTGCCCTGCCCTGCCCTGCCCTCTCTTTGGTGCAGGCTCTTTGGAGAGTGTTTGATTGTCTTGGTTTCCTTTGTAGCAAATTCTGAGATCGAGGTGTCTGTGTCTGCGAGAAATGTGAGGCGCTTGC
Source organism: Picus viridis (assembly GCA_033816785.1). Lineage (NCBI taxonomy): Eukaryota > Metazoa > Chordata > Aves > Piciformes > Picidae > Picus > Picus viridis. The sequence goes on from CM066571.1 coordinate 4,148,703, forward strand.
TTAGCTTCCAGAGGTACCTGCGATCTTCCCGCTTTTTCCGCGGCAGCACTGTCCCCAACTCCTCAAACATTTTAGATGACGATTATAACGGACAAGCAAAGGTTGGTTGCTTGAGTTTTTGGTCATCTTTGTCTTGTTTTGTTTTATTCCCTGTAAAATACTTCTGGCTGTTTGCTGGCCTGGAGCCGCTGCTCGCAGCAGCCCGCTGTGGGGTTTGACCTTTCCTTTGTGTCTGCAACTCCCAGAATGCCCTCTCCAGGGAGGGTGGGGAGGCACTGCCGCAGGCTGCCCGGGGAGGCTGTGGCTGCCCCCTCCCTGCAGGTGTTCGAGGTCAGGCTGGATGAGGCCTCGAGCAGCCTGGGCTGGTGGGAAGTGTCCCTGCCCAGGGCGGGGGTTGGAACTGGATGATCCTCAGGGTCCCTTCCAGCTCAACCCATTCTGTGTATCTCTGGACTATGATTCTTCACCAGCAGTGAGGTGCTGGGTCAGTTGGCTGGGCAGTCCAAAGTCAGCTTCTCAATGAGATGAGGAGCTTGGCTCCTATGTCTGCTGGAAGAGCCAGGTGTTACTTCTCTCAGCAACAAGAACAAGACAAATCAACCAAGGGGAAAGACTGCAGCAAGCTGAATGCACTGGCTCACTGCAGATGCTGAGCTGGAAGAGGCTGAAGGCAGAGTTGTCCTGTTGTAACCTCAGTCTTGGAAACTGATTTCCTTTAGGACGCTGGCTGAAGGGTGAGGGACAATCTGCAGTCCGTCTGGCAGGGCACTGCTTGCGTTTTAATCTGCAACAGGGAGCTGAGAGGGTTTCAGTTCTCAGGCTTCATTCTGCTCTTAGTGCCATTTATTATGTATGTGGAAGTGCACAAACCTGCCTCTGTCTCTGAAAACTGAAACACTCTCCCGGGCTGTGGGAAGAGGAATCCTGAGGGGGAATTGACAGCTTTGTGTTTTCTTTCAGTGCATGCTGGAGAAGGTTGGAAATTGGAATTTTGATATTTTTCTTTTTGATAGACTGACAAATGGTGAGTTTGCTTTTGCTATTTCATTTGTGCTTTGTGTCTTAGCATGAAATACTTCTGCTCTTAGGGTGCAGTATGTGATTGCTTGGCTCACACCCCCCCATCCCCACCCCCCTGTTTCATCAGGCAGCACTTTGTGATTTAATGGTTTTGAATCTAAATCCTAACCTGCCTGGTCACTCTTCAAATCCTGCTGAAATCCTGTCAGTGTCTGAGTCACCTGCAGGGCTGGGTCCAGCTCTGGAGACCCCATCACAGGAAGCACATGGACCTGTTGGAGCAGGTCCAGAGGAGGCCACAAAGATGATCATGGGGCTGGAGCAGCTCTGCTACAAGGACAGGCTGAGGGGGCTGGGGCTGTTCAGCCTGCAGAAGAGAAGGCTCCAGGCAGACCTTAGAGCAGCCTTCCAGTCCCTGAAGGGGCTTCAAGAAGGCTGCAGAGGGACTGTTCCCAAAGGCCTGCAGGGACAGGACCAGGGGCACTGGTTTGAAATGAGAGCAGAGCAGATTTGGATTGGATGTGAGCAACAATTTCTGCACCAGGAGGCTGCTGGAACACCGCAACAGGTTGCACATGGAGGTGGTTGAGGCTCCATCCCTGCAGATATTCAGGGTGAGGCTGGACAGGGCTCTGAGCAGCCTGATCTAGTGGAGGATGTCCCTGCTGACTGCAGGGGGGTTGGACTGCATGAGCTTTGGAGGTCCCTTCCAACCCAGAGCATTTTATGCTTGTCTCTAATAAGCCACAACTGAGTGATCTGTCTGCAGTCAGTAGCAGGCCCATGAAGCAAGCAGACCTCTTCAGGCTGTCTCTCTTGTCTCTTAGAGCTTGACCACTGCAGGTGACTAGGGCATTTCTAGCTGGGAGCAGGGGAAGGATGTTGGAAGCTTCTCCTAGTGCACATTTCCTGCAGGAACTGGAAATGTCCTGGGTGAAACAGGGAGCAGTTGGGCCAAGCAGCTGATGAAGTGACAGCTGGCCCAGGCCCGGTGCACACTGAGCCGTAGCAGTGGCAGTTTGCTCTTCACCTCAGCATCTTGTTACTCAGTTTGAAGCTGCAGGGCTGCCTGTGAGGTCTTGCACCATGCTGTGGATGAGGCTGAATCCCACTGTGAGCAGTTTGCCCATTGAAACTGTTGCTTTCTCTGCCCAGTCACATTCTCCTCCTCCCAGCTGAGTGCTGCATATCTCCTGCTGATGCCTTGCTGGAAGAGAGAGCTCCTGGAGCCTTCTTGTGCCCTGGGATGTCAGCATTGCCCCTGGCCATTTGCTTGTGCAATGTGTGTGAGCACTGTGCTTGGAATAATGCACCTGGGAGTCACTGATGTCCTGGCTGCCAATGAATTGAGTGTTTGCATCTTGTTTGCAGGCAACAGTCTTGTCAGCTTAACCTTTCACCTGTTCAATCTTCATGGACTGATTGAACACTTCCAGCTGGACACCATGAAACTCCGGAGATTTTTGGGTAAGTGCAGCTTCTGATGACTGATTCCTGCTGCTCTTCCCCTGCTCCTTGCAGCCCTTCTCTTCTCACTGCTGGTCCTAGCTGAGCAATGAGCAATGATGCACTCCAGGTGGTGATTTAAATGATGCTGCTTGAGACACTTTCAGAGTCTGCAGGAGTGTGGAAATCTCTGTGTTGAATCCAAGCACTGGCCCCGTCCCGGCCGCAGGGGCTCGGATGCAGGGGTTTGACTTGCCATGAGCCACAGCTCCTCACAAAGGCCGTGGCAGCAGTGCTCTGGCACTGCACTCTCAGTTCCATGGAGGGCTTGTAAATGGAGCAGCTAAGGGGGGAAAGGGAAGAGCTGCATGGGACAGGAGAGCAGCCCCTGGTCCCTCTGAGCCTGTCTGGTTTTCAGGCGTGATAGGAAGTCATCCCGAGGCTTTGTACACAGCATCACCTTCCTGCTGTGCTCAGGTCCCTCAGGCAGGCTGGAGGATGGGATGAGAGGGAATGGATTGAAGCTTGAGGAGGGCAGATTTAGGCTGGAGATAAGGAAGAAATTCTTTTCAGTGAGGGTGGGGAGACACTGGCACAGGCTGCCCAGGGAGGCTGTGGATTCCCCCTCCCTGGAGGTGTTCAAAGCCAGGCTGGGTGAGGTCTTGAGCAAGCTGAGCTGGTGGGAGGTGTCCCTGCCCATTGGCAGGGGGTTGGAACTGGATGATCTTGAAGGTCCCTTCCAAGTCAACCCATTCTGTGAATCTATGATCAGAGAGAGCCTTTCCAGGCAAGTTCTCCAAGCCAAAATAGCTCAGATCCTGTTGGTTTCAAGTTGTTTAATCTTTGCTCACCTCACCTCTCCTTGATTTCCTTTAGAAAAGGCTGTTTCTGCCCATAAAAACCTTTTGCCCCTGCCTGATGCTTCAGTTATTGACTTGGACACCTCTGTGGGGATGTTCCTGTGCCTAGCAAGGACACATCCAACGCTGCTGTGTTACTGAAGTGTGATATTTGTTGTTCCCTTGCAGTTATGGTTCAAGAAGATTATCACAGTCAGAACCCCTATCACAATGCAGTCCATGCTGCTGATGTGACTCAGGCCATGCACTGTTACTTAAAAGAGCCCAAGGTAAGGGGATGTTTTCACCTCCTCCCCGGGGGGGGGTGTGCAGCTGCTTTCTGTGCATGTTCTTACTGCAGGCTTTGTTACAACCAACCCAACCCCCAGCAGGGCCCCCTCTGGAGCACACGAGGGCAGGGAGGTCCCCTGCATGTTGCTGAGGCCCTGGGTTCCCACCTAGTGGCTGATGGTGGACTTGTCCACCAGGAAACATCTGTCCTGCAACAGTGGTCAGGCACTGGAAGAGGCTTCCTCTGGAGGTGTGGAGTCTCCATCCCTGGAGGTGTTCAGGAAATGTGTGGGCATGGCACTGGGGACATGGTGGTGTTGGGTTGATGGTTGGACTGGATGATCTTAGAGGTCTTTTTCCAACCCAGACAGTTCTCTGATCCTGTGTCCTGGGTGCAGATCATCCCCAGTGTGGCATTCCCTGAGGGGCGCAGCTCTGCATTCTGCTCTGAGATGAAGGCAAAGAAGTTCTGGCTCCTTGGGTGCTTTCCAAGCTCTGGTTGGGAAATGGGGAGCTCATGACTAGCCAGGAAGTGGCATTTTGTGTGCCAGCACCTTCTGAGGCCAAACATTCCCACTCAGAAAGAACAAGCCCCAAAGCACTCTGGAAATTCTGTAGCTTTTGTGGGGGAAGCACTCTCAGAAGTCAGTGGAACATTGGTTTGAAATGATTAGAAGTGCCTCTGAGTTGCTGGTGGCTGTTAACCACTGGCAGAGCCACCCAGCCCTTCTTTGAGGGCACTCTGGCATGGCTAACAGGATGTCTGCTGTTCTCTTCCAGCTTTCCAGATCTTTAACCCCATGGGATGTCCTGCTCAGTTTAATAGCAGCTGCCACACATGATTTGGATCACCCAGGTGTTAACCAACCCTTCCTAATTAAAACAAACCATTACTTAGCAACTTTATATAAGGTAAAGCCAAAAGGGGATTGGTGGTTCTGTGAAAGGCAGGTTGGGAGAATACCTGAGCAGCAGGGAAAAGGGGGTTGGGTTGTGGGGTGTTTAGCCTGGGGGAGGTTTGGATCCAGGCGTTGTTTCCATGTCACTGGGGTAACAAAAGCCTGTGAGCTAACAAAGTGTTCAGGGGCTGGGAAAGGAAATTAGGCAAGCAGCATCCCCAGGCCCCAGTGAATGTCTGGTGCTGCTCTGGCTCCTTGCCTGCTGCCTCTAACCCCCTTTTCTTTGGCAGAATACCTCAGTACTGGAGAACCATCACTGGAGATCAGCAGTGGGCTTGCTGAGAGAGTCTGGTTTATTTGCACACATGTCCTTAGAGAACAGGTATGGCTCCAGGGGTGAGCAGGCTGGGCTGAGGCAGCCTCACACAGCCAGCAGCTCTGACTCCAAGCTGCAGATCCTGATCTTTTTTAAGGGTTCCTGGATGCCAGGGTGTTGGAGTGGAGGCAGTTCATGGGGCAGTGTGATATGTGGAAAGGAACCTTTACTGCAGCTCCATCCATCCAGTCAGGCTCCTGCTCAGGTCAACCTTGGCAGCTGGTTCCTCTTCTGCCACCACAGCTGCAGGTTAAAACAGAGCTTCCTCAGCTCCTGCAGCAAGAAATAAGCTTTAAACAGTTTTAAATGTGGGGGGGTGTGAGGGGGGAGGGGAAGGGAAAAAGAAAAAGGAAAGCTAAAAACTGTTCCTGTCATCCAGAGAGCTGCCAGTGAGGCATCCTCGGGAGCCCCCCCCCCCGAGCTGGGCACCCTCAGAGCCCAGTGCAAACACAGACTGTCATGAGTCTGAGCAGTGTGGGGCTGGCTGCTGGTGTGGTTTGTTCTGCCTTCTGAGAGTGTGCTGCCCCTGACTGCAGGCAGCTGATGGAAAGCCAGATAGGAGACCTGATTCTTGCCACTGACATCAGCCAGCAGAATGAGTACCTGGCCATGTTCCGATCCCACCTGGACAGAGGAGACCTATGCCTGGAGAATGCCAACCACCGACACTTCATCCTCCAGGTGACCTGGGTGAAAGCAGCACTTGAGAGTCCCAAGCCCCTCCCTGGCAGTGCTGGGCACTCCTGCCAGCCCCCAGCTGGCTCTGCTGGGGACACAGCTGCTCTGACACTGCTGTTGCCTTCCTAGATGGCTCTGAAGTGTGCTGATATCTGCAACCCCTGCCGGACGTGGGAGCTGAGCAAGCAGTGGAGTGAGAAAGTAACAGAGGAGTTCTTCCATCAAGGCAAGTGAGAGGAGCAGGACCTGGTGGTACCTCCTGTGTTGGGGGTAGAGAGACCTTGACTCACTGCTGGGCTTTGTCTTTTGGCCTGACAGATTTACAGTGCCCTTGGGCCTTTTTCCTTTTAACCTTAATAGCTTCTACTTGGAAAAGTTGGTGCAGCTAAACCCCAGTCAAGAGTCTGCTTAGAATCAGGACCTGGATGGGCTGGTTCAGGAGAGCCTTCAGCCTGAAAGGTGCTTCAGGTGCACACTTGTGCTCACTCAGCATTTATGGAGTGGTTTCAGTGAATCATGAGACCTCTTGTTGAAGCAGCTGGGAGGGCTGTTGGTGAAGGGCAGAGGGGGTTTGGTTTGGTTACCATGCAGTTAAGGCTGCTGCTGTGAGCAGTCCATAAAGCTTCTACGTGACACAGAGAAGACACTAATCCAGGATTAGTAAATTGGTTTAATAATGAACCAAAATGTGCTGCTCCACACCCAAGGCTGGTCCAGCTGACCTGGGACCTGCTCCTTTGGTGCCACCAGTGGGGAGCAGGCTCCTTTCTTTGGTGCTGACCCTGTGAGGGTGCTTCTGAGGTCAAATACTGGAGGTGCTGGAACAGGTTGCCCAGGGAGGTGATGGAGGCTCCATCCATGAAGACATTCAAGGTCAAACTTGATGGGGGTCTGAGCAACCTGCTGCAGTTGGAGATGTCCCTGCTGAGTGCAGGGGGGTTGGACAAGATGCCCTTGGAGGGTCTCTTCCACCCAGATGCACTCTGTGAATCTGTGACGAAGGTGATGGGGAAGCAGCAGCCAAGTGGCTGTGGAGAGGAAGGTCTGAAGGCCAAGCTCTCCCCTTCCACATTGCTCAGGGGCATTTTGTCATTGCTGCAGCAGCCTGGGAAGGGTTAATCCTTCAGGGCCCTGGGATTTGAGGGCTTTTTCTTTCATTATTATCTAAAGAACAATGCAAAGCCCTGCTTGGGGGCTCGGGGAGATGAGTCAAAGCATTCAGCCAGCTGCAAGGGACCACCCAGGTGAAGCAGCCTGCCCATCTCCCCTCTGTTGGTGTCTGATGGCCCCCTTAGGGCTGGACTGGCTGAGCTAACAGCTGCCAACTCTTTGTTTCCTCAGGAGACATCGAAAAGAAATACCACTTGGGTGTGAGTCCCCTCTGCGACCGGCAGACAGAAACCATCGCCAACATCCAGATCGGTAATGCCCTGGGGCTCTGCCACCAGCTGGCGTGTGGGCAGGCTGCACGGGGAGCTGCTGGGGTCCCGTCCCTGGGGGTGCTCCAGAAACCCTGGCCATGGCCCCTGGGGACACGGTCTGATGGCCATGGTGGTGTGGGGCTGGTGGTTGCACTGGATGATCTTGGAGGGCTTTGCCAACCCGAGCAATTCTGATCCCCTGAAATCCGCAGTGGGTTTCTCCCCAGTCAGAGCTCCGCTGCCTTGGGTTATAGTTTTGCTGCTGCTTTTTACCTCAAAGACTCCCTTTGAGTAGCCTGGGGCTGTGCTGCCCTGGGCCGGGGGGGGCCCGGGGCTGTGCTCTCACCGGGCTGTGTCTGTGCCCCCTGCTGCAGGCTTCATGACGTACCTGGTGGAGCCTCTCTTCGGGGAGTGGGCACGCTTCTCCAACACGAGGCTCTCGCAGACCATGCTGGGCCACCTGGGACTCAACAAGGCCAGCTGGAAGGGGGTGCAGCGGGAGCAGGCTGCTGGTGCTGGTGATGATGTGGACCCTGCCTTCGAGGAGATGGACTCAGACTTATTACCTCAGGAACCTCGATTGTCCTGACCTCAACCTTCATGACAAACTGCCTCTTCCCTTGGTATCTGCAGGGTTGGACGACAGGAGCCGCTCCCCAGCCCCAGGTTTTGGTCCGAAGTGATGCCAGCATTATTTATTTCCAGCTTTCCTTTTGACTCAGCCCATCTGCCCCCTGCCAGGCCAGAACCCAGAGCAATACCCGGCTGGATTGCGTTCGGAACCTCCAATATGCAAAGCACAGCAGGGACCGAGCCGTGGAGGAGCAGTGCCGGAGCCTCACCCTGCCTTGTGGCTTCCTTCTTTTCCCTTGGTTTCATTCGGAGGAGAGACAAAGCAAAACGAAACGAAGGGTCTTCAGAATCCAAGGTTGGGATGGTTCCACTTCCTTGGGAGACCCGGTGACAGCAGACCCCTTCCTCCCAGCCCCTCTTTTCATACGGAAATGTGAAGTGCCCATCCTCTGCTGCCTCTGGCAAGACTTGATGTTTACAAGAGACCTCTGAACCTCTCGGTTCTAGACTCCAAACCTTTGCGCATGGCTGTGAAGGAACCACTGAGGAAAAAAACCAGACAACAGAACTTTTGGGGTCGTTGGGTTGGGGTTGTTATTTGGGGTTTTTTTTTTTGGGGGGGGGTTTCTTTTGTTTGGGGGTTTTGTTGCCCCTTTTTTTTTTTTTAAGGAAAAAAAAAAAAAGAAAAAAAAAAAAAGATACAAAAGATCAAATTGGAGACTGCAGCTCTTTGGAGGCCAGGAACAAACCTCCCCTGTCCGCCATAGCTCTGTCTGAGCCCTGGGGACTGAGCCCAGCTTCGCCCCGGTGCTCCCTGGGAATGCAGCTTTTCTGTTGGTGGAAAGAAAACCAAACCAGTTTGGGAATCTGGGAAGGGGGAAAAGGATTTGAAACAAATGAAATAAAAAATCAGGGGGGAACAAAACCAAACAAACTGTGGGGAGGGGGTCGGGAGGTTGGGGTGTAGGGGCGGGGGAAGCGTCCGGCCTGCATCGCGAGGGCAGTGGGAGCACCGCATGCTGCTTCCACTCCTGCACACTTGAACTGCACCTGCAAGAGAAGAGCAAGGACCCAGCCCGGGGGAACGCTGACAACACAACCAACAGACTCCACAATCAGCTCAGGGTATCGGCCAGGCGCAAGCCGGTGGGGTGGGAAGAGGCCCTACAGAAGCAGGGGACGGAGGCCCCTGGCGCCGCGTGGCCCTGCGGGTGCGGAGCGTGGCTGCGGGGGGAGGGTGGTGGGGAGGGGGCGAGGGGCGGCGGGTCCCTGTTTGGGCTCGGTTGGGGTTGGGGGGGGTTGCCTTGTTCTGTGTTGTCTCTTTGTTTGCCTTTTGTTGTGTTGGTTGGGTTTTCCCCTTCTTTGTGTTCTTCCTCCTCTTTTGTTTTGCTTTTGTTCCTTTTTTTCTTCCTTGGTGTTTTGTTCCCTTCCTTTTCTGTTTCTTTTCCTTTTTCTGATGAGTGGTTTTCCTTTTTTTCTGCATTCTTCCTTTTTTTGTTTTTCCTTTTCTTTCCTTTTTGTGTTTTTTTTTGGTATTTTTTCTTGTGGTTTTTTTTTCCTTCCTTTTTGTCTCTTTCACTTTGTGTTTATTGTCCTTTTTTGTGTGTTTTTTCCTCCTTCCTATGCTGTTGTTTTTTCCCTTTTTCTTTGTATGTTCTCTCTCCATTTTTGTGACTCTTCCTTTTTGTTTTCCTTTTTGTGCCTTTTTTTCCCCCCCCCTTTTTTTTTTTTTTTTTTGGTGCTTTTCCCTTTTTTCTTTCTCTGCCACCAGTTTTCTTCTTCTAATTTATTTTTCCACCCTGATGATTTTCACCAACAGCCACACTGGGGGTGGGGAGGAAACTGTAACAAATTGCTACAGCTGCCTTAAACTATGCACAAAGCTAAGTGACCAAATTTGTGGTGTTTTGGGGTTTGGGTGTGTTTTGGGTTTGGATTTGAGCAGAAAATGCTGACAGTAAACAATAAAACCCCCACAGCCAGACACAAAAGGAGAAGTGCATTGTTTACCTGCTCCTCCCTTGGAGACATCACCCACTGGACAGGGGTTTGGATGGGGAAGAAAACAACAAAAAACAAACAAACCAAAAGGAGACAGTGGGGGTTTTTTAGGACAAAAAGGACTAATTCTCAACTGCAAACATTCCATTGCTGTGGTTGGTTTGAGGTGGGTTGGAGCTGAGCAAGCACAGCCGGAAGCGAGGTGGAGCTCCTGTCCTGGTGCTTTCGTTCCATCGGTTGCTTGCCGCTTGTTCTCGTACCAGACTGTTCCTTACTTCTGTTTACAGCCATGGGGGGAAGAGAGCTGCAGCCTGAAGCCATCTGCAGAGGCTTTGCCATCCCTGTTGGAAACGTGCCTGCTGCTGTAACCTTTCCGTGAACAAACAAAACTCTTCTCACCCGACGCTCCTGGACCGTCACCTTCCCACCTTGCCCGGCGCACGGAGGGTAGCCCACGGCTGCAGCCAACTTTTGGATCTGGAAACACTTTCATTAGTCCTGACCTGCCCAAATGGATCACCCCTCGGAGCTTGGCCTTTCTGGAAAGCAAATCCTGACTTCACCTGGTTCTTTCCCTTCCGAAACGAAGTCGCTGAGGTGGTTTCCCTTCCCAAACGAAGGTGTCGAGGTTGTTTCCCTTCCAAGCTGAAGCTGTTGCTGGTTCTTTCCTGTTCCCTGAAGTAGTTGCCCTGAATCTCAAAGTGGCCATGTTGAAAGAAATAAATTTCTACTGAAACCATCCTCTGGAACCTGCCTTGAGCTTCCTTCCTTTGCTCTTGTCTGCCTTCACCCCAGAAAGGAGCGAGGGGCTGAGGAGCTTTGGCTGTCACAGCAGAGTCTGGTTTGGAGCGGGTTGGCTCTGAAGGGGCCATGGGCACCAGTGCTGGCCGCAGCTGCCAGGACAGAGGTGGTTCACTGGTTGTGTGTTGTTGGAAGGGACCCTTCAAGGTCATCTTGTCCAACCCCCTGCAGCCAGCAGGGACACCTCCAACTGGATCAGGCTGCCCAGGGCCACATCCAGTCTGCTCTTGAATGTCTCCAGGCACATCCCCAGGCAGCCTGCTCCAGTGCTCACTTCCCTCACTGTGATGCTCATGTCAGTAACCTGCCCCAGAGAGCTGCAGCTGAGCTTCTCTGCAGAGGTAAGTGTGGGAAAGCACCAATTCCTCTTTGCCTTTGAGAGAGGCCAGGCCTGCAGCCACCTCCCCAAGAGCCTCTCACGGCAGGAGCTGCTGGGAGCTTGGCTCGAGTATGAGGCCTCAGCAGTGCTTTATTTCTGTTACAGGCTCTGGGGTGCTGGCTCCCTGCCCCAAGCAGCAGCTCAGGCAGTCTGGTGTGGGGTTTGCAGGGGCTTTAGCCCAGTTGAGCAGTGGCATGGGGCAAGTGGAGGCTGAATTTTACAGGCTAACAGCATCAGAGAATCAACAGCAGCAGCTCAACCACTCTGAAGAGAGGCTTTGTCTCCAAAAGCTCCAGCAGAGACCTTAGGGGAGAAGGTTTGTGCCTCACAGGGGCCTGTTGGGGAGCAGGGGCTGGAGAGGCCCTGGTTGGACAAAGACCTTCCTTTTGTGTCTGTGGGCAAGGCACACAAACTTCTCCCTGGCTACTGCTGGTCTTTATCTGCCTGTAACTGAATCACCAGCACTGTCCTGTGACTCTCTGCCAGGCAAGGGGTCCAGTCCTGAAGGAGATGGAAACAAGCTGTCACCACCACTGATTTACAGCCACACCACAACAGGCTGGAACCTGGTGGCATGCAGAGTGTTTATTGTAACTGCTTTTAATTTCAGCCAGTGGCAACAGAGCATTAAATACAAAACTCGAAACCAACATTTATCTCTCTCAAAAAAAAAGCTTTTTAAAGGCATTTAAAAGAACAGAAGGACCCCATGGCCCCTCAGTGACAGCGATGGCAGGGAAGGAAGGGACTCGGGGGTTTCATACCAGAAAACATCCTCCTGGGCTGTACAATCTCCAGTTAAAAGCAGCAAAGCTTCAGCCATGGTCAGTAGCCTGGTTAGATCCTTGGGCCGTGGGCAGCAGCCCCCTCAGGGCCCTTGGGCCGTGGGCAGCAGCCCCCTTCAGCTGCCTTTACCTAAGCTGCTTTTTCTCTTTCCCTAGAAACCAGAAGCTCCCAGAGGCATCTCGTGCTTGTGCCAGCAGTCCCTCAGACCTCTGAAAGACCCAGCCCCAGCTTCTGTCAGAGCAAGGCTTGGCTGCAGCTCAGTGTGCAGCTGAGCTGTCACACTGCTTCCTAAACTGCTTCTCTTGTTAACCTCATTTTTAGCTTCAGTCCTTCCTACATCTGTGGCTGGAGACAGCAGCTTGGGTGGCTGCTTAAGGAGCTAGCTCTGGACACCAGCTTGCAGCACCTCCTCTCTGCAGCCAGGACCAGGGCTTGTGCAGTGCCTAGCTGCTGGAACACCTTTCCAGGGCCTTTCCAGCAGCTGGGCACTGCACAAGCCCAAGCCAGCAGGGGATAAAAAGGTGTCCCTGAGCAGCACAGAGCAGAGCAATGAACTGGACATGGAAACTCCAGTACCCAACCAAAGAGTGTAGTGCTAGTCAGAGCTCCAGGAACTGCTCTGAGCTGAAGGGGGTGGTGTCACTGTGAGCATGGTCACACGCTTCAGGGGGTCAGTTATGCACAGAATGTTGCTCTCTCTACCTTAGTGTTAATAAAGTAAAGCCACCACACAAGGCTGAGTAGGAAAGCCAGGCCTGGATACAGAATGAAGAGCTGAGTGCAGCAGTGAGTCACAAACCAGCCTGCTGAGGGCCTCCATCCTCCAGCTCCCACTGGGGTTTCCCTCTGCTGGCTGAGGCCACTCGGTGCTCTTGGCAGCAGGAAAGGTTCCATCCAGGCACACCAGCTCAGCACAGTCCTGCACAGGGGGTCTTCAGGGGTTAAGATTTTTCAATTAAAGTCTTCATTTTTCCTGTAGACTTCAGCATGTGAGGCCCAAACTGGGGAGGAAAGCAGAGACCCCTTCAGCTGGCTGCCCCCAGACACCTGCTGCAGCTCCCACCCACCCAAGCTGGGAGCAGAATTGGGCCAGAGGTCATTCCTTCATCAACTTGCTCCTCTATGTGGGGGTCCCACCCGCCTCAGAGCTGCTGCTGGCCTCTTCTCCCACATAACTAAGGACAGGACAAGAGGAAATGGCCTCAAGCTGTACCAGGGGAGGTTCAGGCTGGACAGCAGGAAAACTTCTTTACTCCAAGAGTGGTCAGGGATCGGAACAGGCTGCCCAGGGAGGTGGTGGAGTCACCATCCCTGGAGGTGTTCAAGAAAGAAGTAGATGTGGCACTGTGGGAGATGGTGTGGTGGTTTTGCTCACAAATGCCCACACTTCCAGTGAGTTCTGAAGGGATTTTTTCACCTGAGCAGAGGCTGCTGCCTCTTGCCACCCACCCTTCAGATGACTGCAACCATTAAAGAATGGTTCAGGTCGGTCCTAACAGGTAACCTGAGGTCAGCTTTGGTTCTGAGCCCTTAGGGTTCCAGTTCCTGGGGTATCACATTCTGATAGCAACAGAAAAGATTAAAACCCCAAGAAAATGACCCCAACCCTCCTGAACTTTTCTGCTTGACTTCCAAACTCTGTGGCTGACCCAAGCCCAGCATTGAGTCCAACCACAGAAGCAAGCTCCTGGGCACGTGCAGGGCTTGGCTTCACAGCAGCTGCAGCTCAGCCCGAGGCTGGGCTCACAAGCCCCCTACTCACCAGCACCACCTCAGGCTGTGTCTTTGTCTCAGGCTTTGGGGTCACCTTCTCTGGCTCACTTTGGCTGTCACGCCGGTAGCGGTAGGCAAATTTCTTCTTGAGTGCTTCTGCTATGAGTGCTGCTGGGTCTGCAGGGTCAGCCTTGGATTTGGTACCTTCTGAGGACCTAGAGAGGAAAAGGAGAAGCATCAACCACACAGAAGAAAGCTTTAGAAGCTGTGAAGGCTTTTGCTTGTCTGTCAGCATCTGCCTCACCCGGCAGCAGCTCAGGGTCACTAACCCACAGCAGCACCCAGGGGTCCCTGCCGGTTACCTTTTGACGGCGCGCAGCTTCACGCTGCTCATGTCCTTGAGGACCTCCAGCATGTTTGGCAGCTCAGCCTTCTTTGGCCCATTCTCTGCCAGCTGCTGGCCAGAGCTGTTCTTTCTGTTTTTCCTTTCTTTAATGAGGTCAATTGCAGACATGCTCTGCTGTCGGCCCGGCGCTGGGAGCGGCGGCGGCGGCGGAGGTGGAGGTGCAACAGGAACAGCAGCTGGAGCAACTGGACTGGACCCAACTGCAAGGAAAAGATGCACTGCACCTCAGCTCACTTGCAGAGCCTCTGCACACCTCTCAAATGCTCAGGTAGGCATCACAGAATGGGTTGGAAGGCACCTCCATAGGTCATCCAGTCCAACCCCCGGCAGTCAGCAGGGACATCCTCCACTAGAGCAGCTTGCTCAGAGCCTTGTCCAGCCTGACCTTGAAGATCTCCAGGGATGGAGCCTCAACTTCCTCCCTAAGCAACCTGTTCCAGCACCCTCATGGTGCAGCTGTCTTCTGAGGCAGCTGGATACCACAGTGTCTCATGTCAGCAGGGTTTCTTCCTGCTTGCCTCACTCAGAAGGAGTTACAACACAAGTCTTTAAAAATCTCAGAGCTCAAAGAGTGCTTAAATTGAAGCTTGACCCAGCTCTGAGAGGAGAATCAGATCTGACTCTGCCTCCTTAGAGAGCTGGAATAAAGCTTTTCAGGCCAGTTAATCATCTGCCTGAAGACAAAGCTTCTCCTGACAGTCTTGATGTCAGGTTCCCTGCACTCTGTAGGTAAAAGTTGATGTTAGAAATATAACAGCAGTCAGAACCTGGCAAAGAAAAGAAGCCTCTGCTGGAATGAACCTTCAAAGAAGCGAGCAAAACCAGATCAAAGTAGCAGGAGGCTGCTCCTTGCGCAGGCAGCCGGCGTGTCAGTGCCAGCTGCCACCAGCAGAGGGAGCTAGAGATGGGGAAATCAGCTCAGCGCTGGCACTGCACGGAAGGTGCCAGGAGGGTCACGGCTCCGGGCTGAGACCCTCTGATCCTCAGAGCGGTGTCACAGCTCTGACCATCAACAGTAAAGCAGGACTAAAGGAACTGCTGTCAGCTCACAGATGAAAACAAGAGCAGCTGAGGAGGCATTTGCTGAGTGGAATCAGAGTTGTTTGGATTGGAAAAGCTCTGTAAAATCAGAGTCCAACCATTAACCCAGCACCACCATGGCCCCTTCCCCCAGCCCAGGTTGCTCAAGGCCCTCATCCAGCCTGGTCTTGCACAGTTCCTGGCAGGTGTCTTGTGCTCAAGCCCTCTCCTGCAGCCCTTGGTTAGCATGTTGCAGCTGTCTACCAGCATGGAGGTGTGTGCAGTGTCCCAGCACCTCCCAAAACCAAACCAGCACAGCAGTGAAAACAAAGAGGCACATTCATGAAGTTTTGCTAATCCCAGCAACTGCCATACCTGCTGTCAGGTTCTGTTGCTCCTGCATGGTCACAATTTTGGCTATTTGTGCTCTCAGGGTGGCCAGTTCATTTTCCAGAGCACTGATCTTCTGCAGAGCTTCATCATTGGCCAACACTGGGCTCCTCAGCACTGGCTCTTCTTCCAGTGGGCTGTGTAAGGACATCGGTCTGTAGAGAGGCTTTCTAGAATGATGTAGCTCACCTGAGAGAGGAGGCTGGGCTGCTTTTGCCCAAGCTTCTGACCTGTAACAAAAGTACCCCAAGATTCCTTTTTAAAGGCCTTGTGCTGGGTAAAACTGAATGTCACACACAGAGCAGCAGCAGGGGCTGAAGAACTGACACAAATCACTTCCACCAAGACATCACAGCTTCAAGTAAAGAGCTTCTCATCCTCTGTTTGCATCACCAGCTTTATTTCTTCTCCTCCCTAACCAGCTTTTTGTGGACTCCTCACTTTCAGGAGGAAAATCAAGCCATTTCCTCTCACCCCTACTTATTTCTCTGCCTCACACCTTTTGTATTTCTAGTGATTTTGCTGTCTGGATTTGCCCACATGCTACCATTTTCCTCTTGGGGGCTGCAAAGAGGCACTTGTAGTTGATTCTTTTGAAGGAGTTTGAGCTCCACAGCACATTACTGTACTTCAGGGACTTCCTGAGGGGACAATCCTCCATCCTAGCAGTGCTGGGAGTGCCTGCAACAGCTGAGTGACACCAAGGCTGCTCACCAGTAAATGGAAAAGGGGCTTGGATCTCCTTTCCTAACACAGTAAGGGAAGAGAACTTCACACAGTTCCATTAAAACTGAGTTTCCTCCCCAGCAAGCAGGCCTTACAAAGGGGAGCTCCCAGCCAAGTGCTGATTTCTGCGGCTGCTCTCAGGGTTTGTTACAAGTGGCAGTACCAGAACATTTGTTGCCATGTTGGGAGGCACCGAGGTCACCCCTAACCTCCTCCATGCTTTCGAAGTAAGAAAGGTCTCCTGAAGGCAAGTTTGTGTCTCTCTCTGGAAGGTTACTTTGTTTAGAAGGAAAACTTCCTCTGCACTGCAGAGCTGCACCTTCGTTTCTGGCCGGTCAGAGCAGCCGTTTGGGCAGGCAGGGCCAGAGAGCTTCGTCAAGGCAGCCTTCACTCCTGATCCTCTTAGCATCACCTCTGCTACTTCTTTCCCAGACCCTACCTGTCCCATCACTCTTCCCTCTCTCTCCTCCCAGCTTTCCAGTGCTCTCTTAATTGCAGTGCCTGGCAAATTCTCCCTGGAGAGAAGCTAAGTTTTTTCCTTTCCGTTCTTAAGTCCCAAGGGAAGACGTGAGGAACATACCTGAGCCTTGTAGAGACTTCACCTTCCTCTTGAGCCACCCATCCCACGTCTGCAAAGGAGGCCACTGCATCTTCTCTAAGCTGTCCTTCTGTGGCATGAGAAGTAAGCTACATTTTAAAGACAAGATTGAAGGGTTTAGAGTCACTCTTCCCAGCCCAGGTCCCATTTACTTCCCCCAAGAGCCACAGGTAACGATGAGCACACGTGCACAGAACAGCTGTGGGCTTCACATGCTTATTTCCAGCCTGGCTCTGGTCCAGAACCACATCACTGACTTCAAACTGTTCCCTCCAGCCTGCTGGACACCCTGCAGAGGCTCACAGCTAACTGGAGCTGCTGTCCCCTGGCACCACTGAACACACAGAATCCAGGGCAAGCTGTTCCCTTAAAGACAAGCACCCATCAGCATTCTCCAGTACTTTGCTCTACTAACCCATATCATATCTTCTAACATTCTGTTCCTGCCCAGCAGTTAAAGACATGAAGGGCCTGCTGTTCTTTCAGCATCTCTCATCCATTTATCACCAGGAGAATGAAGGCCTGTGGGAAGTCTGTTAGAAACACTGATGCTAAACATGCAGCCCCAGGTGAGGCAAGTGAGGTTGGCTTTGGTTTTGAAATAAAGTGACTTACAGCAAGGTTCAGTGCATGGTCCTTTCATAACATAGCTAAAGCTGGCAAGAGAGAGAGAGAGAGAGGAAGAGACAGCTATAGGAAAGTGTCAGTTGAAACAGCTTAAAAATGACTGAAAGCATTGGTAAGCTTCACCAGAGAATCTTAAAGACACAAAAAATCAGATGTCAGCATCACACTTAGGAATGTTCAGCAGTTGAGGTAGTAATACAGAGCCTGCATAAACCACATCAGTGGCAGTGTTTCAACACTCAAATCATGAAACTCACATTTGAACCAATCAATTCCCACTACTGTATTTCTCTTTTTAAGATCCTTTCATACTTGCATTGTTCAGGAAGTCTGCACTGGGGTTGTTCAGCCTGCAGAATGCTCTGGGAAGACCTAATAGCAGCCTTCCAGTACCTGAATGGGGTTACAAGGCAGCAGAGGGACCTCCAAAGGTCATCCAGCCCAACACCCCCTGCAGGCAGCAGGTAGATCTCTACTGGATCAGGTTGCTCAGAGCCTTGTCCAGCCTGACCTTGAATATCTCCAGGGATGGAGCCTCAACTCCCTCCCTGGGCAACCTGTTGTGGTGTTCCAGCATCCTCCTGGTGCAGAACTTGTTCCTCACATGCAATTTAAATCTGCTCTGCTCTCATCTCAGACCATTGCCCCTCTCCCTGCCCCCAGCTTTGCCGCTCTGACT
Source organism: Picus viridis (assembly GCA_033816785.1). NCBI lineage: Eukaryota > Metazoa > Chordata > Aves > Piciformes > Picidae > Picus > Picus viridis. The sequence goes on from CM066571.1 coordinate 4,166,372, forward strand.
TCACTCTGACTCTTGCCCATGCGTTTTATAGGGGATGAAGGAACTGCACAGTGCGAAACGCAGCTGTGTGGAGCTGACCCTCTCGGACCGTGGGAGATGATTCAGCTTTATGTTCCCCAGCCTAAGCAGCATCCCTCCCTCATCCTGAGCTCCCAGCACTGATTGTCTCTAGTTCCATCCCCACACACAGTGTAACAGCTTCCATTTCCCCATCTGTTCCTGAAAGACTTGCTATAAAAAGCAAGGGTTTCTTTCCTCAAGCTTTACCCTCACTCTTTACCCTCCTACTAGATGCCGTTAAAAGCAAACAAGTCAGGAAGCTGCAGAGGGTTGATGTTCCCTTTCCGGTGCTGGTATTTAAAACAAAAACTGGGTTCTCAGCTACCTGGTTACTCACTTTTTATTGTCTGATAGTTATTTTTTTCCACAACACTTTCAAGTAGCACTGCTCATCTTTCCATGCTTAAGCCTAGCTTATAATTCCTCTTCACAGAAAGAAGTTGCAAGTGTTTTTCTCTTATATCTACTTTTTTTCCCCAGTGAGAATTTGACTCCTGTGCTGCTCCAGTCTAGAAGTTCCAGTTTCCTTAGGAAAAAGTGCTTCAGGTTTCCTGATGTGTGGAACAGCAGCAGTGAGTCAGGTTTTAGGCAGTACAGAAGCTGAAGAATCTGTGCTTGGGAAAAAACCTGAGCTGGAGGTGGGAAGAATGGAAGCAAACTAATCCTCAGCTGTGCCTGGTTTATACTGTGCTGTTACAAACCTTCCAGGCACCACATGGACTCCATCTTGGCTGAACATCTCTGGATGCAAGAGCAGATCTCTTCCTCAGCAGAATGAGACACAGATTCTGAGGTGTTGAGAGCACCTACCTGAAAGTGAACTCTTGGACACTGGATCAGGGAGAGGTTGGTGCCAATCTTTCTCACAATACTCCGAGAGGAACCGTAAGGCTTGCTTGACCACAGCACCTGGGGGGCAGGGAGAAGCAGGCAGCTGTGAGGTGATTCCTGTATCCCATTGGAACAGCTTTTCCTTACCCTTCCATACTGTGCTTGTGCCAAAGGTATGCCGAGTTACTCCTTTCTTGCCAGAATGTGTTTGTTGGGCTCAAAGAAACAAACTTATACACATCCCCCTAGAAAAAGCCGCCCCAGCACCCCACCACCTCTGGCTTCCTCACAGCTGCTGCTGCTACGCTTCAGCTTTCTGGTTACAGCAGGGACTGAATTCGCTCCCCCTTCCTGTACCTTGTGACAGGAATGTTTGCTCTGCTGTTTGCCATACTCACATGAAAAACAAACTTAGAAGCAAAAACAAACCCAGAGAGGAGGAGGAAAGATTTCAGCATAGGGAAAGGCAACAACAATCAATGTGAAGAGGAAAAAGAATAATGGGAAGAGGATGTTGTTAGTAAACAATTAGAGCATTGTATGGTAATTAACAAACCCTGGCCACTGTTTACTTAGAGAGACATGAATTTACTACTCAGAGCTTAGGTTTAGAGGCTCATAGCTCCAAGCAAACAAAACATCCTGACAGAAGGCTGCCCAAGGAAATCTTAGATAAAATCTTCTCTGGAGAGCTTCCAACCCTGCCTGGCTGTTGTGATCCTGGGCAGGCTGCTCCGGGTGCCCTGCTTCAGCAAGGGGTTGGACTGGATGATCTCCGGCGGTTCCTTCCACCCCCACCCTGCTGGGGGTCTGTGAGAATCCAGGCTGTTAAGATTGGCCTGGCAGCACTGCCCCTGTGATTAGAGCATGTGGCTGTGGCTGTTTCACAACACTGCTGAGTTACCTCTTGATAGACTGAGCAACGATCACTGCTCTCAGATGCTGAAGCTTCTATTCAGAACAATTCTGCTCCACAGCATCAATCCTCTGATTGTCTTACCTCAGAAACTTCACAAACATTGTGTCTGCTTCTAGAACAACAATTTCCTTCCTCTGGGCTTTACTGGAAGGCATTGATTGTGACAGCATGAAATGTGCACTGCCCAAACCCTCACACCACAGCTGCAGCTTCACCAGGGTGCCCAGGGAGGGTGTGGATGTCCCCTCCCTGGAGGTGTTCAAGGCTAGGCTTGATGAGGCCTTAAGCAATCTGGGGTAGTGGGAGGTGTCCCTGTCCAATCCAAACCATTCTGTGATTCTCTGAATCCATTCTGAACCACCTTCACTTGCATTCTCTTGTTTAAAATGCAAAGGTTTTGAATGCAGAGCACTCTTGATCCTGCATTTTGGGTGCCTCAAGGACCTGCCCTTTGTGACTACCTCCTTCCTGTTTGTGTGTGAGCAAAGAGCAGGTGCATCAGTAGCCTTCAAGAAAAGCTTCCTGACAAACAGCACCACAGAAATGCAGCCTCACTGATTTCACAAACAAGCTCTTGGTGACAACCTCCAAGTGAGGTTGCATTGGAGAAAATACTACTCAAGGGAGGGATTAATTAATCAGAGAAGCACTTCCACAGCAGCAGCAGAGCCCAGACCACAGGCTGTGTCACCAGCTCAAGTGCAGAGCCTTTTAAATAGGTGGTAAAACTCGTTTAGAGAGTGCTCAGACCACAGACGAGATGAAGCACCCAGAGCCTCAGAAGCATTTCATGCCCAGACACCCCTGGGGCTGTTCAGCAACAGTTTGTTTGGTGCACCAAAAACTTGTAATGACTCAGTTTTGGTAATTCCAGACAGTATGTTCAGCAATGTGTGGGAGCTGTGCCACAAGGTGTGCACACACAGCCAGCCACTGCTCAGCAGAGCTAGCAGAGCCTCAGCACTGCTCTGCCCAAGTTCCCACAGCTCCTTGCTGGCTGGAAGCACTGGCAGAGCAAGTCTGCCAAATGTTACACAGCCACAGCCTCCTATTGCATCAGGGTGGGGGTGTCCAGGGCAGCAGACTCTTGGGCAGTGTAACTGCACCACCACAGGCTTGATACAAACAGGGAATGAGGAGGAAGAGATGAGAAACTTGTTTCACAGAAGGGCCTGGTTGGGAAAGCCCTCAAGATCATTGAGTCCAACCGTACCCTAACCCAGGTGCTGAGTACACTTACTCTGCTGGCAAGCACAAGCTACACCACCCCAAGAGCTTGCTACAGCTGGAGTACACAAAGCCCATTTCACACTTACTGATTCCATGTTCAATCCAACTTGTTCCAAAGCCATCCTAAGGAAGTGCCTAAGCCAGCAAATCATCTGGGATGGGAAAAGCCTTTCCACAGGTGGAGTTAAGCCTTCCAAACCTACAGGGCTCCAGAGGTTCCATAGTACTTCTGAAATGAGAAAGAAGACAAATTTAGATACATGTTAAGGAGCATGTACAGACCTGCTCCCTGGAGTCCTGGAAAGCAGACTTCAGAAAGAGCTCCTGGAAACAAGACATGCTGGGGACAGGAGCTCCCTGTGCTGCAAAGCAGAGGCAGGCAGAAGGCATTTACTGATGACAAGTGACCAAGGCTTTGCAGCAATGTCATTTGGAAGAAATCAAAGCTGCTGCAAAGTTAATGATTAAAAAGATGGGGAAATGATTGATGACTTCATCTTGGGCAGGTGAGGGAGTTCAACAGCTCTAAGTTAGCTCCCAGCTCTACACAATGCCTGCAGCTGAGGACTAGGACGAAGATTGAAGGGCTGTGCTCCTATCTAAACCTCCTTTCTATCCCAGAATCCCAGCGTGGCGGGGCTTGGAAGGGACCTCTGGAGACCATCCAGTCCAACTCACTGCTAAAGTAGGGCACCCACAGCCAGGTTGTCCAGGATCACAAAGGCCAGGTGGGTTTGGAATCTCTGCAGAAAAGGAGACTCCACAACCCCTCTGGGCAGCCTGCTCCCGCTGGCTTTCTAGGCCCAAACAGCACATCGCAGGCTCATGGTCAGCTTGTCCACCAGGACACTGGGATCCTTCTCTGTGGAGCTGCTTTCTAGCAGGTCAACCATATGCAGGAACCCACCACAGAAAGCTGATCCCCTCTCTTCATTCACATTGACAGGTAGCTTGGGTTTTCCCCTCCTTTTTCCCCCCACAACTGAAAAGTGGAAAATGACTAAAGCAAGAGCAGGACAGGAAATAGCCCAGATGTGGGACCTGAAAATCCTCATGTGGTTTATAAAGTTGGACAGGTTTCAGATTCCATCTATTTATAGGTACTACCATCCAGTGAGAACAAGATGTTTGTTGCTCCTCTCAAGAAAACAGTGCAGCTTCTTTGTGCTCTGCACCACCACTTGGACACTGCTGAGCAGTGTGTGCCACTAAAACTAAGGAAGCTTTAGATTGAGGTTTATGTTTGGTTTGTGTATCAAGCTGGAAACCACACTGATGAACCACCCTAAGTAATCTATGTGCAGGATGAAGCCACTCTGCATATTATACACATACAGAGAGGGATGACTAAAGCAATGAAGCAGCAAGGAACTGGTTACTGGGGAACTCTGAAAGGCAGGAGATGGAAAAGTGATGCTGTTTGGAAGTGCCCACGAGCACCACAGTTAAACCATCACTGCTTCCATTACAGAGAGCTTACAGCTCCTTAGTAATAACCTGCTGCTTCTGGACACTTGGCAGGAACTCTGCAACTCCACAGCTACTTGTCAAAAAAGAGTTGATACTAGTTTCTCATCACCCTGGAAAACAAAGGCATTTCCTAACAGGGTTAGAATAAACCATCAGCTATAGGAGGACTCATGAAAATGTGAGATCAAGTTATGAAGTGACAAACCCACCACGAGGTAAGAATGGGAAGTACAGTTGTTACAAGGAAAAGAAGGAAGAGTAACAGACTACCTGCCAAAGGGCCATGAATGCAAGCTACACTTACATAACAATAAGTCATGGCCTTCTTCATGGAGACCTGGAAAAGCCTCAGGGAAGCAGGACCATCTACTTATCTACTCTTCCTTTAGGCATTCTTCTCTTGGACAAGGTACAGCTCTACGCTCACATTGCCCCTGCTGTGTTTTCAAACCAGGGGCAGATCAAGTCGTTCTAGATGCCCCATACTAGCCTGGGCAGCAGGCCTGGGGCTGCAGGCATGCAGTGACATAGGAGATAGGAATGCTCCTTTGAAAGGGGAAACCTGTTCCAAAAATGTGAGCCATGTGCTGCACTCCAGCTCGTTCCAAAGTGCAGCCTTGCTGTGCATCTACTGTGGAAATCCAAGGGAAGAAATCCAGAAGCTGTGCCAAGACATTCAAGCTAAACCACTTCTGCAGGTGTCACTCAATACTCTCCTATCACATCTCAGTCACAAAGCTGAAAAAGCTAGTAGCACTCAGAAATTACAAAGTGTTCATTAAACAAACATAAAGGCTCTGGAGGATGTACACAAGGCCACACACACCCAGTAAATATGACATGGAGCCCTTGGCCAGGCTTCCTCTTGAGTCCTACGCATGAAAGATTGAGTGGAAGACAAATCAGCTTTCAAATGCAAATTCCTCTGTGGGTATTCCTCATGTAGTATTTGTCCAAGTCCCTTTCCCTCATGCACAGCAGACCAACACAAAAACAAAAGAGAATGCCTTAATGTGCTTAATGCAGCAGCTCAGCCTGAACAACGAATAAATGACTCCAGGAAATCTGAAGAATGAAAGGTGTAGCATCTGAACTGCAAGGCTATGTGTAACAAAAAGCAGCCCAGCATTTTCACAGCAGCCTGGCTTCAAAGGGATACCAGCCACAGCACAAACCACAGGCAAAAAGAGCAGGTTCCTCCTCATTTTAGCAGGGAACTAGGGCACACATATCTTCACAGCCTTCAAAACCAACACATGACCCAAGCTCATCTCATGAAATTACAGCCACATGGAAACACAGCAAAGAAGTAATCAAGAAAGACAAAGCCAACAAAAAAAGATCACAGCAACAGCAAACCAAACAGGCAGGGAGAATCTGCTGATGGAGATCACACAGAGGCAAGTGCAGAAGTCTGGTGTTTGGTGTGCAAGCCACAATGAAGTGCCCTGCTACTTCAGAAACATGTTTGGCAAGATATGCAGAGAGATAACAGTCAGTGAATGCTGCAGAGAGACAATCAAGGGCTTATCTAAGCTGCTATCAGCATGGAATCTAAAGCAAGAACTAAGGACATTCTTGCTATAGAAGCTGCTAATGCTTTCTTACAAGTCCAGCCTGGTCATGAGTGCAAACCTCACACACACACCTCAGAGTGCAAACCCACAGCCCTCACATCTTACCTGTGCTCCCAGCAGTGTTTCAGCACTACTTTGATCAAAAGCCTTTGCTCAGTGGAGATGATACCTACCCAGTGCAATGTGACACCGTGGAGAGGTCAGTGAAATCCTTCAGCAGCTCTAGAGCACAGGGGTTATATCACACACACACGCAGCTACACTTTCCTGCCACACACAGAGCTCCCTGCTCCTTGCTGTGATCATCACTCCTGTTACAGCTCTGAGCAACAACAGCATGCAAATTTCATCAACAAAACGATGGATTTGGCTGAAGAAGCACTTCAAGTGTTCGGTTTGCTCCCTCCTCTCTTCATAACAACCTTGAGTCCCCACACAGTGATCTTATTTCAGCTCTATGAAGACTTTTAATCCAGTGTCAGTTAACTGGAACTTTTAGAGCTGATGTGCAGAAAACACAACTCCCTTCTCCTTTCACTATCACCTAGGTAAAAATAGTGGCTTATCAGAAGACAATCATTTCCTTTTCATTCAGTCTTTGTTAGCCTTGCCTTCACAAGAGTGAAAGAGCTACAGCTATTAAGTATTGTTAAGCCCTGCTGACGCTGTCAGGCAGATCAATGTGCTATGGCTGATGTCAAGCTCTCCAGCTCACACTCAGTATGGGGAATTTCGACAGCTTGTTATGCAACATGAATTCAGATGTTTACTTATTTATGACAGCAGCAGGAGAACCTGAGCACAGCAACACAATCGCTAAATGCCTGCTAACTGCCTGCAGCCCACGGCTGCCTCGGGATCCCGTCCCAGCCAAACTAGAATATCTCCTTAAAAGAACTCTCCTCCAACTTCTTCCAGATGATCTGTCATTTACATGATTTCCCGTGCCCTGTCACTCCCATCACAGCAGCGTCAGAGGGTTTTAGTTTCGGGCAGTTTGCCTGGGACCGCTTCGACCTCAACAACCCGAACCGCTTCCACGCCGCTCTGCTCCTCCGGAGAGGCAGCGCAAGCACAACACCTTCGCAAGGCCACTGCCCGCCCGGCACTTGCCCTGCCCAGGATCGGCCCGCGGCGCTGCCACGTTCACAACGGGAGGCGACGGCTCCATCCCGCCGCCCTGCCCGGGGACACCAGCCATGAACGGAGCGGCCTTGAGCGGCCTCAACCCGCTTCTAGTCCCCTCAGCGCCGACTGGGGAGCTCCTCAGGGTAGATCGCACAGGAAAACACCCCCAAACACCCACAGGCCTCCCGGTCTGAGAGCACCGGGGCTTAGCGGAGCCCCCGCGCCCGGGTCGCGCTTCCCCGCAGGCATCGCCACCCGCCAAGAGGGACAGTCCAGGAAGAGGGAAAGAGCCTGGACGGAGAAGAAACCCACGGGGAAGTGGCCGCCACGCCGGCCTCGCCTCACCCACCGTCCGCGGCCGCCGCGCTCTCTCACCCGCTTCTTCCACTGCCGCCCGCTACCCCCCTCCGCGCAGCCAATCCGCGCCCGCCCCGGCGTCACCTCGACCAATGGGTACCGCGCCCGCGGAGGCGGGACCTCGAATGCCCTCCGCCGGGCTGCGGCGCGGTGACCTACCCGGCAGCCACTGCGCCTATGCCGGTCACAGGATCGGACACTGCCAATAGAAAAAGCTTCCCGGTGTAGCCGTCAACAGTTGCTAGGCGGCGGTGGGGAAGGCTCCGGCGCATTTTATGACTCTAAACTTAATTGTTAGGGTCTCATGGGGTGAGGAGTGCCTGTCTCGGGTTTCAGCACAGGGACAGGCATCGTGTCTCCATGCAGGGTGAGGAGTGTTTTACACTACATGGGTTTACAGCACGCTTTAGACCTTGCTTGAGCGGTAAATTCGAATCACGCCGGTGACAATCCATGGAGAGAAGTAATTAAAAAGACAACAAAGCGATCAAAGGAACCCTGCTTCCCCTGCGGCCCTGTCCGCACTGCAGCTCCCGGCATGCACGGCGGCAGCCCTCGGTAGCCAATCACGCCTCGTCAGGAACAAAGAGCCCCACGAGTGGCAGAGGGACGTGGGCCAATCGCGTTGCGGGACGGTGGGAGGTGTGGGGGTCAGAGCGGGCCCCGGCGGGCGCTGCGTGAGTGGCGGGTTCTGCCTCCGGCCTTCTCCTGTTGTCTTCCGCAGGCTGTGTCGCCCCCGTGGGCCATGGGGTCCCGAGGCTGAGCTGCTGGGTCGGGGACGTGTTTGATGACGGTACGAAGCTGGGGAGGGGAACAGGCCGCGCCGGTGGGCGGGGGGGTGTGGGATGGTGAGGAAGGGCTGGATGGTCATGAAAGAGGGGTGGTGAGGGCCTCCCGCTCTCCCTAAGCGGCTCCCGGAGCTCCTGTCAATCGGTCGCTGGAGGGTTGTGCTTTCGCCGGATAAAGGTCCCCGGAGCTGAGCCCCGGGGCCTCGTCGCAGCTGGGCTGTCAGCTCCGCCGTTTAGAGAAGGCTCAGCCTGACAGCGGAGGTGTGAAGCTGTGACGCTTCCTCTCCTGGGCCTCCCCGGTGAGAGCACAGAGCAGAGAGATCGACAGAGAGGGCTGCAGTGCCTTTCTTTAGCTTTGTTCTCAGAGCTACAGGGAGGAGAAAAGATCTGGTATCTGGCTAACTTCTTTGCTAGGCCTACAAATTCAAGATAACATCTTGAATCTTTTTAGCCGGTTTAGTTGGTTTTAGCATTTAAAAATGCTTGTGCTCCTAGTTCATGAAATTGGTTGTTGTAGCTGATTGAGAAAGTGAAGACTTCAGTTGTTCAGCTGAGGAGAGCAGAAGAGTCTGGGGTGGGCATGAGTGTGGCTCACTGGTGTAGGAGGGAGGTGAAATTTGGCTTTGTGGTTTTCAGGAGATTTGAAGGAAACGAGGAAAAGGTGATCAGGATGGGAGAGAGTTGTGGGAATGATCTAGTGCTTGGGACACAGAAGTGAGGTCAGAGGTGGGGTAGCATCAGCTCCACAACTGACTGAATACAAGTTTTGAATAAGTTCTTTTGTGAACTCTGGGAAGTAATTGATAATGCTTGGCAGAAGTTTTTTAATGATCTGCTTGTGAAATAGAAATTATTGTTAATTGGTTGAGCTGCTGTGTCCCCCAACTGAGCTCTTGGACTTGTAGCCAAGAGAAACACCTTGGAGACACCTCACTTTTCACGTTACCACTTTCCTGGACCGACTTGGAGGTCCACAACGTTTTTCCTTCTCTGAAAATGTCAGGAATTATCATAACCAAAATGCACGTTTGTGGCTGCTTGGGTTTGAGGAGTCTGATTGGTTTGTGTTGCTGAAAGGCCTCAGTAAGGAAACAATGCAGTGTTTGTACAACAGTGTGTGCTTGGGAAATGATGTTGGAAGGATGTGACCACTTAGAAACCTAATTTGTGTTATTTTTATGCAGAGGAAAAAGAAGAGAACACAAATTAACTGCAATTTACTCACACTTCTGTGCCTTGGGAAAGGTTACTTGGCACCAGCTGGCACAGCAGGGCCAGAGTGAGCATCGAGTAGTCATTTCAGGGACCCATAATAAGTCTTCTGAAGGAAAGTAGTTGTTTGCACCATGGGGTAGCATTTTCTCTGCATCAGCTTGTGCTTTTGTTGCCTGTGAAGTGGTTGCTCCTCATCAAACAGCTCTGCAATCTGATACTCACAAGCTGACACGTGTCTCCTTTGAAACTGATATGCTGGCTTGGACTTCAGCTGCAGCACGATGTGACCTGCTTGCTTTTTATTCAGAGGGTATTAGTGAAAAAGAAGAAACCTAAATCCACTTTCTAGGCCCTTTTTGCCTTTGAGCGTGGCAGTTATGTAGTCTGTAGATCCAGATCCAAGCAGTGTTTGCTGCTCTTGGCACAGTGTTAGCCTTTTGCTGGCTTTTCTGCATTGTTTTTGTGTAGAACTTGGTTGTTGCTGAAGGTCCTCTGGAACTGCTGTTGTGGATTTTTACAGGTGTAGGTGCAGATGGGTGTTTACAGGCTTCTAGGGTGCCTTGTTGTGAGAGAAGTGGATTTCTCAGGGCTGCCCAGGGAGGTGGTGGAGTCACCATCCCTGGAGGCGGTCAAGAGGGGATTGGACATGGCTCTTGGTGCCATGGTTTAGTCATGAGGCCTGTGGTGACAGGTTGGACTCGGTGATCTTTGAGGTCTCTTCCAACCTCGGTGATTCTGTGACTGACACAGACACACTCCTGTAAAGGCTCACTGCTCTGAAGGAGCTGTAGGAAACAAGTCAAGGTGTTATTAGCCAAACCTACCGGTTCTCTGCAGCAGTTGAGATTTCCAGTTTACAGATATCAAGATCCTCCCCCTCCTCAGCTCCATCCACATGCCATGAATTCTAGTCCTTTTTTCCCCATATTTTTATGCTTATAACCACTCAGTACCTTTGGGCCTTGGTTTTACCTGTGCTTGACTTGATAACAGACAAGGTGATGGTACTCACTGCAAGTGGTAATTCCATCCCCTTCTGCTTCGAGTTTAGATATGCTGGCTGTAGTCTGATTCTACCTTAGGGGTTTGTTTGTCTTCTTTAACAAATGGAACTTTGGGGGCTTTCAAATGCTGAGGCAAAGGTAGCCTGAAAAATCATAGGACACATGATTCACACCTTGAATACTGAGTCTAGTTTTGGGTCTTCATTCCAAGAAGGACATTTAGGTGCTGGAGCCTGTCCAGAGAAGGGCAACAAAGCTGGGGAAGGGCCTGGAGAACAGGGCTGGTGAGGAGCAGCTAAGGGACCTGGGGGTGTTTAGTGTAGAGAAGAGGAGGCTGAGGGGAGACCTTATTGCTCTCTACAGCTCCCTGAAAGGAGGTTGGAGCCAGGTGGAGGTTGGCTTCTTCTGCCAAGGAACAAGTGATAGGACAAGAGGAAATGGCCTGAAACGGTGCTTGAGGAGGTCTAGGTTGGACATGGGAAGAAACTTCTTCCCTGAAAAGGTTCTCAGAGGCTGGCACAGGCTGCTCAGGGAGGTGGCTGAATCCCCATCCCTGGTGGTGTGTCACAGAGGCAGAGATGTGGTGCTGGGGGCCAGGGTTTAGCCCCAGCCTTGGCAGAGTTTGAGGATAACCATTCTCTACCTATCATCAGCATGATTTCAGCCATTATTAAGATCCTAATGGCTCAATGACCTTAAAGGTCTTTTCCAGCCAAAACAGTTCTGATTCTCTAGATGTTGTGCTATTAGTGATGATTTCTTTTGTTTTCCAGCAGGTTTTGTTCTATGCATGGTGCAGACGAAATGAATTCCACTATGAGTGAGGAGCCTGATGCCCTCTCTGTGGTTAACCAACTGCGAGACCTAGCAGCTGACCCCCTGAACAGAAGGGCCATTGTGCAGGATCAAGGATGCCTGCCAGGACTTATTCTCTTTTTGGACCATCCCAACCCTCAGGTTGTTCATTCAGCTTTACTAGTAAGTGTTCTCATCTTTCTTTGGCACTTAGATGCTTTCTGACTTTGTCAGTATGCTCTTAAAGAGGTAAGGGTGTAAAAGAGCAAACCCTGGGCTTATGTCCTGCTGGTATTCCTGGTGTGTGCTTTGAAAACCAAGGCTTCAAAAACTGTCCAGCAGTGACACATTGTTCCAGGGGGTTTGGAAAAGTCTTTTTAGTTTGGTTTTCTAGGCCTCTCACTGGTCAGAAAGGTGCTTCCATTTGAAAGGGGTTGCTGAGTGTACTGGTTTTCAGCTATAAGAAACTTCAAGTCTGCAATTCCTATGGCTGAAATGATAAATAATCTGAATAGAATGACTCCAAATGTCCAGAGGAGTCCACAAAGATACTTGCTGGGGCTGGAGCACCTCCATTATGGGGACAGGCTGGGAGTGGTGGCTGTTCAGTCTAGAGAAGGCTCCAGGGGGACCTTAGAGCAGCCTTCCAGTACTTGAAGGTGGCTGCAGGAAAACTGGGGAGGGACTTTTCACAAGGGCCTGGAGTGACAGGATGGGGGCAATGGCTTTGAGCAGGAAGAGGGGAGATTGAGACTGAAGATTAGGAAGAAATTCTTGACAGTGAGGGTGGGGAGACACTGCAGCAGGTTGCCCAGGGAGGCTGTGGATTCCCCCTCCCTGGGGGTGTACGAGGCCAGGCTGGATGAGGCCTTGAGCAGCCTGGGCTGGTGGGAGTTGTTCCTGACCACGGCAGGGGGTTGGAGCTGGGTGATCTTTAAGGTCCCTTCCAACCTAAACCGTTCTCTGGATGAATCCATGAATAACAATTCTCTGTTTAACTTGTTGATACTTTGTAGAATCTTTCAGGCTGTTCTCCTCCCCATGTGCAGTTTCAGCTCAGCTCTTCTCTCTGATCAAGAACTGCTAGATTTTGGGTTTTTCCTGCTTTCCTTTGGGTTTGATTTCAGGACTTCTTTACAGTACACTTCAAAGGCTGAAAGTTGTCAATGTTTTAAGTAAATTAAATCAGTAATAGCCCAGACAATGCTACTTTCTTTCTTTCCCCCCTCTTAAATTTGGATGAAATTTTAAATAAGAGGACTGTGAAGGAGCTGTGTGACCATTTCATTGATAACACATCAAAGGTGTCTCTTGCTGTTAAGATTGATGGTATATTTTTATGTTCCTGGCTGGAGATATTCCTGTTGATGATGATGATGAAATCTCTTGGGAGCTTAAAGTGAAGGTAGGTGTTTAGCCGAGCAGAGGCTGAGCCAAAGTCCGGAGTAGTCCTCCTCCTGCCCTCAGGAGACTTCAATGGAGTCAGTGCAAATCACCTCACTTCTCTGAAGGGACAGAACTTTGTATCCCCTCATGGGAAGCAGAGGGAATAGGACCTCCTAGGGCAGGTCACTTTGGTTGTTCTGATAACTTTGATTTTGGCATTTCTTTGGTGGAGATTAGGTTTGTGTGTGAAGGGGGGTACAGTTGGCAAAGGGACTGCTCGCATTTTGGCTTAGCTGTTCAGAGAGGTTTTCCCCTGTGTCCAGCAACATAACATCCTCATTAAAGTGCCTGAACACAGACTAGTGAAAATTGAGAAGCTTTTTCCACCAGTGAGGATCCATTTCTTAATCTGGAAGCTAGGTATTCAGAGCTGCCATTCAGGTCTTTCTCCCCAGCTGAAAGAAAAGCAGTGCATGCACAACATCTATAAACTGCACTCCCTGGTGCTGAGCCATGTCAGGAGCAGCAAAAAAAAAAGACATTTGGGGTTTTGGTCATGCCAGAGAGCAGCCAGACTTTCTCAGAAGGCCTTGAATTTTACCTGCTGTGTGCTGCAGCTGATGGAGGACACCCCCAGCTCATCAGCTCTCTCCCTGAAGGCATCTGGGGAGAGTTCTTTTTAAAGCAGCTGTTGAGCAGCAGAGCTATTACCTGGCTATATTTAAAGGATTTGTGCTCTTCTGAACCTTGCTGTCAGAACCCCCTTTATAAACCATTGCATTTGTGTATTTGCAGGAGTTTGCAAGTGCAGTTGTTGCATCTGATTAAAGCACAATGCACAGCACACCTTTGGAGGTTCCTTCTGAGGCCCTGGGAGATGTCTCATGGAGGTTTTAGCTCCATCTTAGGAAGATGAAGCAGATACAGAGTTGCTGGCTGGGCCTGTGCAAAGAGTCTACCTTGAAAGACAGATAAACAAAACCTTGGGCAACAAATGAGTGTCACACTGTGGTTTAGATAGCAATAACCTAAGTAACTTGCTGCTGCTTTTGTTCTTATTCCTGCATGGAGTCTTCAGGTGCTTATAAATATTTTAGGCCTCTTTCCTGTGGACAATAAAGACTTGGTGCTGCTGCTGAGTTTGCTGCTGCTGGGGGAGCCCATAGCTTGATGGAAATCATACCAGATGCATAGTGTATGAAAATACATAGAATCAGAAGAATATTGCTGGAAAGAGACCTTTAAGATCAGAGAATCACAGAATGGTAGGGGTTGGAACAGACCTCCAGGATCATCAAGTCCAACCCTTGAGCCAGCACTGCCAGGTCACCACTAAACCATGTCCCTCAGCACCACATCTGCACAGCTCTGAAACCCCTCCAGGCATGGGGCCAGTTACTTTAGTTCTCCAATCACATAAATGTTTGCTGGAAGGGACTTCTGGAAGTCATTCACTTCAGCTTCCTGCTTGAATTGGGACTGTCACCAGCACTCCATCAGGTCAGTGGCAGCTTTGTCTCGTTGATCCTGCAGTCCCACTAGATTCCAGTGTAGAAGGACCTAGTGAAGACACTGTACTAGCTAACTGGAACTCCCCAAGCTGCAGTTTGTGGCTAGCTCTCTGTGTTCATTGCCTCTGTAGAGGAAAGCTTGGCTTCGGCCCCTCCACAGAGGCTTTTTGAGTAGCCATAGGCAGCTGTTAGATTGTCCTTTAGACTTCTTTAACAGGTTAACCAAACCCAAGCTCTCCCCTTTTGCTTCTAGATTAGATACTCTGCTTCCTGTGCACTTAGGAGACTAAAGCAGTTCTTAAATGTTCCTAGTAGGTGATGATGCTCTTTCTCTTCTTCCTACAAGTGTGTTGTGACTTTTGCAGTCAGCTGTAAGCTCCCCCAACTGAGTGACCCTGTGCTGGGCGTGCTGCTGATCTGCTGTGCTCCTCTTCCAGGCTCTCCGCTACTTGGCCGAGTGCCGTGCCAACAGAGAGAAGATGAAAAGTGAACTGGGGATGATGCTCAGCTTACAGAATGTAATCCAAAAGTAAGTTGACAAGGGGTTGTTGGATCCCAAGACACTGTAAACACAATGCTCTGATGCAAAATGAAACCTTGACTGGGAGTTCATAGAGCAAATATTTGACGCTGTGTTCTTCCTTGTTGGTGCTGTGTGGCTGCAAGCAGCTCATGGCTCTCATTTTGCACTGCACCAGAGGAATTGTAGTGATAGGATGAGAGGGAATGGGCTGAAGCTTGAGGAGGGCAGATCTAGACTGAAGATGAAGAAGAAATTCTTTACCACTGTAAAGGGTGGGGAGACACTGGAACAGGTTGCCCAGGGAGGTTATGCCTTGAACACCTTCCTGGAGGTGTTCAAGGCAAGGCTGGGTGAGGCCTTGAGCAACCTGGGCTGCTGGGAGGTTGGAACTGGGTGATCAGGAGGCTGGAGCACCTCTGCTATGAGGGCAGGCTGAGGGAGGTGGGATTGTTCAGCCTGGAGAAGAGAAGGCTCCAGGGAGACCTAATAGAGCCCTTTGAGTACCTGAAGGGGGCTCCAAGAAGGCTGCAGAGGGACTGTTTGCAGAGGCCTGCAGGGACAGGACACGAGGCAATGGTTTGAAATGAGAGCAGAGCAGATTTGGATTGGGTGTGAGGAACAAGTTCTGCACCATGGGGGTGGTGGAACACTGCAACAGGTTGCTCAGGGAGGTGGTTAAGGCCCTGTGGCTGGAGGTCTTCAGGGTCAGGCTGGACAGGGCTATGAGCAGCCTGCTCTAGTGGAGGATGTCCCTGCTGACTGCAGGGGGATTGGATTAGATGGCCTTTGGAGGTCCCTCTGCTGCCTTCTTGTAGCCCCATTCAGGTACTGGAAGGCTGCTATTAGGTCTTCCCACAGTCTTCTCCAGGCTGAACAACCCCAGCTGCCCTAGCTTGTCCTTGTAGCAGAGTTGCTCCAGCCCCCTCATTATCTTTGTGGCCCTTCCCTGGACCCACTCCAGCAAGTCCATGTCCTTCAGCTCTGCAGCTAACAAACATCACTCAGGCAGCAGCACTCAGCCTTTGGTTTGAAGGATTTTATGGCAGTCTCTTCAACATTTTTTTTTCCCCCTGCCTCTCAATTTCAAGGCTTGAAAGAGTGCAAGGTTCAGAGAGGAGTCAGTAAAAACTGGAAATCCTGTAGGTGTCTTCTAGAAAGCTCTCTGGCAAGAGTAAGAACATGGGTTTGATTTGTATGCTTGTAACATTTGGAGAGTGTGAGATCATGAAATTTTCAGTACATAGCATCTTCAACACAAGACTTTGTCATGGGCTTGTCAGGATTTGAGCCTTTCATGTTGACAAGAAATGCTGAAGCTGAGCTTTGTGTTGCCTGCAGAAATAGGGAGAAAGATGGTGGGAAAGTGCTGAGAAGGGAGCTGTAGAATTATTTCTGTCACAAAACCCAACTGGTTTGGGGTTGTGGTTTTGTGTTAGAAGGTTTGTAGGGGAGGAAACAGGGTCTCAACCTCCTGCACATTCTGGCTCTTTGTGAGATTTCAGTTTACCAGAAGTGCTTTGAACTGAATCTCAGCAAGAAATTGGTCTGAAGGACTTCAGGCTGTGTCTTCCACTGTGCCTGTCTAGCTCATCACTTTAACATCTTGTTTATGTCCACAGTTTAGTTTGGGGGTTAGATCATTTTCTGGGTGATGTTATACAAATCTGAGGAAGAGATAAGAACTTCTGTCAGTGTTCTGATTTGTTCCCAGTTCTTTCAGATGAAACTGAACCCAGCGTCTTCTAGCCCGGGAGCTGTGGCCAATGCTGCTTTGCTCTTGGCAAGTGAAGCACATCCTGGGGGCTGAATCTTTGCCTTTCATCAGCAGTTTTGTAACTTTCACTGTTCCCTTGCACTCCTCTCACTTAATAATATCCAGTGGCTTTCCTTGTTCAGTGCTGAATGGTGACAAACTGTTTCTGCCACTGATAAAGCTGTGCTTGTCTCTTCAAGCAGGGCAGTGCAGCTCCTGAGTACAGAGAGAAGTCACAAGCTGAATATTTGTCGTATTTCAGGGTCAGGTTGATGTTCAGCAGCACTGAGCTGATGCTGTGCTGGGCAAGTCAAGAGTCTGTTTAGAATTCCAGGGCTCCCTTGCCACCAACTGGATAATAGTTGGAGCTGGTTTGCTGCTTCTGGTTTCTTGTGGTAGTACATGGGAGCCCCAGAAATAGGCCAGAATCCTTTTGTTGCAAGGATTTCACAACTCCGGGACAAAGATGATGATGATGATGTCTGAACTCTTTATCCTGAAGGTGAAGTCCTGTTTCTTTCATTAACTGCTGAGGGTGGGAGCTGCACTGGAGTGCCACCTGTTCATCCACTGCTAAGCAGGAAATCATCCTCTGCTTTGCTACTGTCCCAAGGACAGTAACAAAGGTGCCCAGGTGCTCCAGGTGACCAAGCACCGGTGTGTGTACAGGTGTTGTGTAGGGAGGTAAGGAGGAGAGGACAAGGAGGTTGGGATGAGTTGGGGATTGGTCTCTTCTCCATAGTATCAGGTGATAGGAGAGGAATTGGCCTGAAATTGCCCCAGGGGAGGTTTAGGTTGGAGATTAGGAAAATTTTCCCTGCTGCAAGAGTGGTCAGGGATTGACACAGGCTGCCCAGGGAGGTGGTGGAGTCCCCAAGCCTGCAGGTGTTCAAGAAACCTTTGGCCATGGCACTTGGGGCCAGGGTTTGATGGCCATGGTGGTGAGTTGATGGTTGGGTTTGATGATCTCAGAGGCCTTCTCCAATCCAACTAAACCAGTTATCTGATTCTGTAAGTTGAGGCTGGTAGAAGTGCTGGTGTAGGGAGGTAAGAAGGAGAGGAGAAGCTGAGGCTGGGTGGAGAGTGGTGCTTTGTTGTGTTCCAGCAGTGATTTAATCTTGGAAACTGGTCTAGTTGCTGGCTTCATGAATTGTGTGGAGGGCTTAATGTGTCCTTATGGACTTGATAAAGAGTCATTAGCAGCTTCTGGAATTAAAATTAATTAGGATTTCCAGCCTACAAGGAAATATGCTAATTTGTGCTCAGAGTGAGAGTGACTTTTGATGGACAGCAGAGGTCCAAGTTCATGGTTGGGTTGTTGATTTTTTGGGGGTGATGTTGATGAGAGCTCAGTGCTGCTGCTGAAATCTAACCTGGCTTAAAAACACCAACGGCTGAAGAGTCAATATCCTACAGAGCTGCTCATGGAGAGTCAAATCCCAATTACTCAGCTAAAAGAGCCTTTCAAGACAGCCTTCCTTTGCCAGGCTGTCAGCTCTAACAAGCTGAACTAAATCCAGGGCATTAATCAGCTCTTCCAATTTATTACTTGCCTGAGAAGATTAGGGCAATTAATATGTGGTTAATTAGAGTCCCTTGCAGATCTGGTAAAATACATCCAGTCTCTTAACTGCCCACTTCTTCCTCAGTTTTAATTTTTGATGATCTTAATTACCAGGACTTTTGGAAAAATTAATTATTTGTTGGAAAGCAGCAAAGTTTTATGGTCTGACCCAAAAAGCCATCGAGTATCTCAGGTGGTGGCTGCTGCAGTGCAGTAGCAGGGATGTACTCTCAGTGGGGCTGTGGGAAATTCTTCTGGCTCTCCTTTATGGGAAGGGAGGAAATGACTGGGGGAAGGCAGGGCAAAAGCCATGTGTTAATGGAATTAATGCAAGGGATGTCTGAGGAGGAGGAGGTTGCCACATCCTAACTGGCTTTGTGATAACACTAAAATATCCTGTAAACCTCTCCTGTTTCCTGCATTTATCCAGTTCTGCTGCTGATGGATTGGAACACTTGAATGCTGGTCTGCAAAGGGCAAGGAAATCATAGAACTGGAAAAGAGCTGCAAGGTCATTAGGGTCACCAGCAAACCATGGCCCTCAGCACCACATCTCCACAGCTTTGACACCCCTCCAGGGCTGGGGACTCCACCACTGCCCTGGGCAGCCTGGGCCAGGCCTTTGAGGAAGAATTTATTCCTCATGTCCAAGCTAAACTTTCTCTGGTGAAACTTGAGGCTTTTTCCTGTGTCCTCCAGAGCTTCCCTACAAGGAAGCTGGGGACAGTCTTGCAGGGCTTGTTGTGACAGGCCAAGGGGTGATGGTTTGAACTAAAAGAGGGAGATGCAGACTGGAGAGAAGGAAGAAATGTTTGCACTGTGGGTGGTGAGAGCCTGGCCCAGGTTCCCCAGGGAGGTGGGAGGTGCCCCATGGCTGGCACCATTGCAGGTCAGGTTGTTCGGGGCTCTGAGCAACCTGCTGTAGTTGCAGACCTCCCTGCTGAGTGCAGGGGTTGGACTAGATGAGTTTGAAAGGTCCCTTCCCACCCAAACCAGCCTGTGATCCTATCATGCCATTAGCATGCTGATAATACAGGAAGTGGTGCTTGGCTTCCTTCAAGATGTTCCTAGAATGCTTCAGCACAGCTTCATTCCTCCCTGCTCCCAGGGAGAGCTGCCTTTTTGATGCCAGTGTTTGATTTCTTCCACTAGGAAGGGACAGCGAGAGTCGTTAGCCCGAAGATGCTACTTTTAACCCTGATGCAATTTGTTGAAGCCAGATAACAGAGATGATTTCTGCCCTCTACATCCATGGAGTGCTCACTGTTCATTAGCAGGCAGGATGCTGGTCCTGTGAAATTCAACATGGAGCTGGTGTCTGTTGTGCAGACTCTTGTCTAACAAATGTTTCCTCTGAAGCCAGTTGAGTTGAGTAGCAGGCCTTGGTTTATTACATTGATTTATTTATTTTGAAATGGAGAATATGTCCATATGGTAGATATCAAGCTGTGGAAGATCAAGAGTTGATCTTCCACTTAGCATATAAATAGCAGGAGTTGAACCAAATGAGCTGAAGAGCTGGGTTAGACATATGGCTCCTGTTCAAATCTGTTAGCCCAGTCTTGAGAGTGGCTTCTCCTCTGCTGGTCAGAGGACAGTGGAATGGCTCAGGGAGGTGTTCTGAGCTGGGTAATTGCTCAGCTCAGTGTCTCAGATGGTATCACAGGCACTGGTTTTGCAGCAGTTGAAGGGGCTGGGCTGTGATTTTACTCACATTTACAGCTCACAGCTGATGCTGAGCCTTTTGTTTGTTTTCAGCAGTCTTCAGACCATCCATCTTGCTCTCAACCACAGAATCGTGGAATGGGGGCAGTCACACAGCACAGCTGCACTGGGGCTGTGTGTAGGGTCGTGGAGCAGTCCAGCTGCTTGGGAACTGGATTTGGAGATCTAGAGTGCTCCAGCAGCTTCAGACTTGCTCAGTCTTACAGGTTCTGTTGTTGTTCCTGTTCTACACCTCTGAGTGGTTTTTCCTCTTGTTAACCCATTGCTAGGGCTGGGGCTACAGAGATGCTTAGGGGCCTGGAGCACCTCTGTGAGGAGGAAAGGCTGAGAACCCTGGGGCTGTTGAGTCTGGAGAAGAGCAGCCCCAGAGGGGATCTGAGCAATGCTCTGCAAGAGATAAGGGACCTGTGGGAGGAGCAAGAGGCTGGAGTCAGACTCTCCTCAGTGGTGCCCAGGGACAGGACAAGGGGCAGTGGGCACAAACTGGAACCCAGGAGGTTCCACCCAAACAGGAGGAGAAAGTTCTTTGCTGTGAGGGTGCTGGAGCCCTGAGGCAGGCTGCCCAGAGAGGTTGTGGAGTCTTCTCTGCAGAGCTTCCAACCCCCCTGTCCATTGTGCTGCGGGGCAAGCTGCTGTGGGTGCCCTGCTTTAGCAGGGGGATTGGAGTGGATGATCTCCAGAGGTCCCTTTCCAGCCCCACTGTGCTGGGGTTGTGGGATGTGTTGTTGGCCAGCATAAGGATAGTGCTGTTATATTGTTGAGGTTCTTGACTCTCAACAAGGCAGGTGCTGATCCTTTTTGTCAGCTGCTGTTATCTGGTTTTGCTGGGCTGGAGGTGTGCTCTGACTGGTAGCATGGTGCTAACACCACCCTGGGAGTGTGAGGAGCTGTGCACTGAGGTAATGCTCTTTTCCAGGTCGTTTTCAAAGGACTTGCTTGCTGCCTGGAATGAGTCAGGAGAGAGCCATATGCTTGGGAGCCCACCCTATCATGGCATGCCCTAAAAGCTCACAAGAAAGAGCAGCATTCTCAGAGATAAGGAGGAGTCTTGCCCTGGCACTGGAGCAGAACAGCCAGAAAAAACCCAGCCAGATCAGATAACTGTCTGGAAGCAGATTGCTTTTTCTCTAATACCCTGCTCTTTCTTTAGGCTTGTCATTCATGCTCAAAGTTTTCATCAAATCCGTGTCAATCACTCTGTGTCTCTCTTCTAGAATCAGGGATTAGTGATTTCCCACCCCCCCTCCTCGCAGCATGCAGCAATTCTGTGCAGCTTTACTGCTCCCTTCACTTGGAGACAAATTCTCTCCTTACATTTAGGATGAAAGGGCTCTGAAAGAAGTTGGTCACCTGGAAACAAATCCAGCAGTGGCCTTCAGGCATGGTGGATATGGATATCCATTTGTTAGCTCTTTTTTTAACTACAATTCAATCAAATGATCAATCTCTGCCAAGTGTGTTCGAAGGTTTCTAATCCACCTGCATTTAGCCAGAGCTGGTGCCAAGCCATTACATTCTGCTTGCACTTTTAGTGTCCTGCACCTTTAGTGCAGCTGCTACATTTAGGTTCATAATGGAAGGAAAATGATGGTTGGAAACATCACTAGTTGGGATCCTAGGGAAACAGGATCAGTGCGAGCAGTCCCAGCTCTATCAGCCTCTCATCAGTCCCTTAATCATCTTCTTAGCTGGACTCTCCAACCTGCTCGTATCTCTTGTGTTCAGGGCAGCCCTGACCTGGACATAGTACTCAAGGTGTTGCCTCAGTAGTGCTAAGTAGAGGGGCAGGGTTCATAGAATGGTTTGGGTTGAAAGGGACCTTCAAGATCATCCGGTTCCACCCCCTGCCATGGGCAGGAACACCTTCCACTAGAACAGGGTGCTCAAGGCCCCATCCAACCTGGCCTTGAACACCTCCAGGGAGGGAGAATCAGCTCACTCAAGCTGTTGGCTGCACTCTACTACTACAGCCCAGGACACATTGTCCTTCTTTGGCATATGGTGAGTTCAGCTTCAACCTGGTGTCCACCAGCACCCTCAGGTTCTTCTCTGCCAAGCTGGTCAACCTCCAGCCCGTGCTGGTGCCTAGCATTATTCCTCCCATGGGCTGAGCTCTGCTCATGTCTTGTGGTGCTAATAAAACCTCTGCAGGAGTTGGAGCCTGTTTACAAAGTTACTATGAAGAGTGAAGAAGATGGGAACTAGTTCTTGTGTCTTCTGACAGATACAGCACATGGCACTTGGATTCTGTGCTCATTGCTTATACAGCCAGCCTTGGGTGAAGATGATGGAAGGACAGGCAGCAATCTAGGATGACAGGAATTCAAGAAGACAGTGAAAATTAAAGGTTTGGGTTTCTGACAGCCATCTTCTGAATCCTGCTGAAGTGATGGAAAGATGTTACTGCCTCTGACAGAGTTGGTAACCAGCTTTACCAACTGTTACTCTGCTCTAACTAGGGACAACCAATGCCCTGGCAGGGGAGCAGAGCACTGTAGAGCATGCAGGGCATGGAACTGTAGAGCAGCCCAGGTTGGAAAGGACCTTGAAAGATCCTCTGGTCCAACCTTTCCTGGGAAAGGGAACCTCAATGATGCTGCCTAGTGCCCTGTCCAAGGTATCACCTCAGCCTCCTTTGCTCTAGACTAAACCACCCCAGTTCCCTCAGCTGCTAACACAGTGGTGCTGCAGGTGGGATGGAGCCATTTCAAGGTCTGTTTAGTTCACTCCAGTTCAGCTTGCCCCTCAAAATGTCCTTTGCTGTGCATCACTTGATGTGGGCAGGATTTTGGTGGTGGTGGCAAAGGGCTTTGCCAAAGCAGATGGGTCAGTTTCTTAGTGTCTCAAAAAGCTGTCACTTCTTGTGGTAGTTTTAGGCTGTGCCTAGAAAGTCTCCCCCAGACCTTGAACAGAAAGTGACAGAATGTGAATGGATTGCCATTGGATGCAAAAGGAAAACAATGATAAGGTCTGAAACAATCCCTTTGGGCTGATATCCAACAGGGGGGTTGGACTGGGTGACCTTTGGAGCTCTCTTCCAACCCCAATCGTTCTAGGATGATTCCATTCCCAAACCTTGATCCCTTTCTCTTGTCTCTCTCTTCTTTCAGGACCACTACACCAGGGGAGACTAAACTTTTAGCTTCTGAAGTGTATGATATCCTTCAGTCTTCCAACCTGTCAGACACGGACAGTGTGAACGAGCTGAACTACCGGCGGCGGAAAGCGCAGTTCTTCCTGGGCAGCACCAACAAGCGCGCCAAGACCGTGGTGCTGCACATCGACGGCCTGGACGACTCGGTGAGGAGGCCCCCAGCTCCTCTGCCACCGCAAACGGATCGCAGA
This sequence comes from Picus viridis, assembly GCA_033816785.1. Classification (NCBI taxonomy): domain Eukaryota; kingdom Metazoa; phylum Chordata; class Aves; order Piciformes; family Picidae; genus Picus; species Picus viridis. The sequence continues at coordinate 4,189,553 of CM066571.1, forward strand.
GTGCACTGGGCTGGAAAGGAGCCTCACAGGTCGTCTAGCCCAACTCCCCTGCATTCACCAGGGACACCTCCACCTAGAGCAGGCTGCTCAGGGCCTCATCAAGTCCATCTTGAATGTTTCCAGGGATGGGGCCTCAGCTGCCTCCCTGGGCAACCTGCTCCAGTGTCTCACCACCCTCACTGTGCAGAACTTCCTCCTGACATCCAGCCTAGAGCTGCCCTGCTCCAGTTGTGGATGCTCCCTCCCTGGAGGTGTTCGAGGTCAGGTTGGATGAGGCCTTGAGCACCCTGGTCCAGTGGGAGGCATCCTTGCCCACGGCAGGGGGTTGGAACTGGCTGATCTTTGAGGTCCCTTTCCAGACCGTTCTGTGAAGTAACCCCAAGCTCTTCCTGTCTCTGGGTGACTCTGGCCTCTGCTGGGGGTTTTCCTCGCTCTCCATCTCCAAATGCTCGGTTTTCTCTGAGCTGGCTTGGCTACATCTTTTCATTGTCTGGGAAATCTTTTCTACTGTAGTGACCAGAATGGCATTTGAGTTAATGAGGTCTCACTGAGGCTTTCTGTAATGTCAGGATAACTTGCCTGGGTTTATCTGCCCTGCCCCTGCAGATCACAGCCCAGGGCCATGTTTGCCTCTTCCCGGCTGCCAAGCTGCGCCTCGACTCTTTCAGCGCCTCAGCCACAAGCGCCCTCCGGACTCTGTCTTCAGTTTTCTGCCCATTTTTAACTGATCAAACCTGATCCTCTGCTTTGTTGCTTCCCATTTTGCCAAGTAAGCCTGTCCAGAGGCTCCACTTTATCAGCAGCACTCTTTGCAGGAGACCAGGCTTAATTCCTGTAGCAATAAGAAGCTGCTCCAGCTCACTCCATACAAAGGAAATGGTTTTGGTTGCACTTTTTGTCCTTCCAGCACTTGCTCTGTGTAGAAAAGGCAGTGCTATGGTGACACCAGGGGTGGTGTTGCTCCTCTTAAGTTGTTTTAGTCAGTTGTCTGCTGCCAAGTTGGGGTTGTTTGTTAAGCTTGTAGTTGATTTGTTTGTTCACAGGTATTATTGAACCGTAGAATTGTTTGGGTTGGAAAAGACTTCCAAGGTCTCTGAGTCCAACCATCAACCCAACCCCACCATGGACATTAAACCATGTCCCCAGTGCCATGGCCACAGGTTTCTTGAACACCTCCAGAGATAGGGGCTCCACCACCTCCCTGGGCAGCCTGTTCTAATCCCTGACTGCTCTTGCAGTGAAGAAATATTTCCTAATCTCCAGCCTAACCCTCCCCTGGCACAACTTCAGGCCTTTTCCAGCCTAAATGATTCTATGGTATTTCAATACTCCAGAGAGCAGAGCTGAGGTTCTGTAGCTGCCTGGAGCTCTCCACTAAGTTTTCTTTGCTGGTTATTGAAGAATATGAAAATCTGCCTGGGGGTGGCTGCTGTCCATAGCTCTGTATTTCATCAGATGATGAAAGAAGTGTTGGTGATTCTCCAGGTGCCCACCCAGCAGTGTAATGCTGCTTGAGGTGCCACAATAAGTTGGGAGTGGGAGGATGATGAAGGAGGTGAACAATAAAAGCAGCTTTGTTTCATTCAGGAATTTATTCCCTGCTTATCAAGCAAAGAATATTTGGATGACACTGAGGGGTCTGAAGGGGTGCAATAAGCAAACAGAGCTGTCCACATTCACCATTTGGATTTGAAACAGGAAGCTGCTGGTGGGGATGGTTGCAGATCCCCCAAATGCCTGTGGATTTTGAAACCTCACCAGTAGCTATCGATTGCCTCAGGGCAGCAGGAGAAAGGTTGTTTGTTGTTCAGGGTGGGATTGTGTGAGTTTAGCTTCGTGGAATCCCAGAATTTGGTTGGAGAGCCCTTTCAGATCATCAATTCCAGCCCTTAGCCCAGCACTGCCAGGTCACCACTAAACCATGGCCCTCAGCACCACATCTCCACAGCTTTGAAACCCCTCCAGGGTCTGATGGAAGGTGTCCCTGCCCATGGCAGGGGGCTTGGAACTGGATGGTCTTGAAGGTCCCTTCCAACCCAAGCCATTCTGTGACTCTGTGAACGTTGTAAGCTAATGCAGAGCAGATGCAAGGAGCACAGGTCAGGGATGTTGGAGCACAGCAGGAGATGTCACTTGCTGTAACCACAGCGCTCTGCGGGTTATCAGCCAGAGATTTTCCCTGGCTGAAATGAGAGTTCAGCGATGTCTGCGAGCTGCCAGGGGTGAGGCAGCTGAAGGGCAGAGCAGCTGCTTTGATGCATTCAGTCAGGATGGAGGCAAGGTGTCTGATAAATAGCAACTTACACACTAACTACTCATCAATGAGCACTTGAGTCACTCACAGCCTAACCAGAGGGGACTGTTTAGCTGATCAGACGGAGAAAAACATTCTTTGCTTTTCAGCACTTTCCTCTCATTACTTACAGTTGATTCCATCCTTCTTCCACTTCTAAAGTGTAAGCACTTTTGCTTTTTCTGTGGCAAGACAGTCTAATACCTCTGCACTAAAATGTAAATCTCAGTTTTGCCTTTACAAAACCCCAGCTGAGTCACCAGCTGCCCTCAGACATCCATGCTGCTGGGCACCCTGTGGTGAGCGTTCTCCCGTGGTGCACTCTGGAAGCACTTCACTGGGAAGCTTTCTGTTTGCTTTGCAGTCTCGAAGGAACCTCTGTGAAGAAGCCTTGCTGAAGATCAAAGGTGTTATCAGTTTTACCTTTCAAATGGCTGTCCAGAGGTGTGTGGTGCGACTCGCTCAGACCTAAAGGCAGAGGTGAGTGCCCCAGAGCCCCTCCAGCCCCTGGCGCTGCTGCCTGCTGCCGTGCTGAGCTCTTGGCTTTGTCTGCTTGCAGGCCCTGGCCACGGCCATAGCATCCACCAAAGTCATGAAGGCTCAGCAAGTGGTGAAGAGTGAGAGTGGTGAGGAGGTAAGATGTGGATCTCGCTAAGGACTGATTGTGTACCCTTGGCTGTGTCTTTAATGCCAGTGCCTTTGTGCCCCTAATCTTTGTTGCCCTTCTCTGGCTGCTCCAGCCCCTCACTTCTTGTAGTGAGGAGCCCAGAAGTGACCCCAGTATTCCAGGTATGGGTGTGCACTTCAACCAAGTGCTTCCATCAGGTTGCGAACTGACAGCACTGGCCATAACTTGACCCTGTTGTGTTTGATCAGATGCTGGTCCCGTTCCAAGACACCCCTGTGGAAGTGGAGCAGAACACAGACCTCCCGGAGTACCTACCTGAAGATGAAAGCCCCACGAAGGAGCAGGACAAAGCAGTGTCCCGTGTTGGGTCACACCCAGAGGGTGCAGCCAGCTGGCTCAGCACAGCAGCAAACTTCCTATCAAGATCTTTCTACTGGTGACTTGGGTTTGGTGTTCAGAGACTGTGTGGCTGAACCGAGAGGGGGCCAGTTTGCCATGGCTGTGGTGGAACTGCCAAGTGCAATTTGCAATAACCCATCCCAGGAGTTTTAGATTAAGCAAAAGTATGCTGCAGTTTGACCTTTTATTGGACATATAGCCTGATGGGACAGGGGTCAGAGGACAGAGGCCTCCAAGCAAATCTCTTTCAGTTGTTGTTCCTGTAAGGTTTTATTGCTTCACTTCTCAAAACTGGGTCCACTCTTCCATACCAAATGTCCAGAGAGCTTTAAGTTTGGCTTCACGTGGAGCACCCCTGAGGGAGAGGCTGCTTAGCTCAACTCTCAGGGCCTGTATGGAAGAAAACTCTGGAGAGCTCTAGTTGTGTATTAAACAAAATCCCCTTTTATTTCCACATCCCTTTGGGACTAACCTTATTTTGTTTCATTTTATAGACTTTGACTCCAGATTAAAAATGCAGTCTGCCTCTTTTTGCTTTTATTTCCTTTAGTTTTTGCTCACTACCTTTCCCTCTTTGCTATTCAACTCAAATCACTACAGACTTGAACCTTAGAACCCTTCTCTCTGTACTGAATTGTTTTCCAGCCTACCCTTAACCATTGGAGTGCTTAAGATTAAGGAGTAAGGGATTGCCTGGGCACAGCTGTGTGTACAGATGTTGTACAGTGAATAAAGCAGCACGTGTTTGTAAGGATGGGTGTGAGTGACTGCTAGATGTGTAACTAACCAATACCACTGACTGCTCTCCTGCTAGCTGGGGAGACTGGAGCTGAAAAGCTGTGGTGCTGACGACCCAGTGCAGCTCTGTCTGCGGAAGAGAGAGGGGTGGAGGCTGTGTTTGGGTAAGAAATGGTGCTTGCTGTTAGCAGATGGTTAATGGTAACTGAAACTTGAAGAAGGAAGCAGGGCTGAATGCCTCTATTGCCACAGTGCCACACAGAGATTGTGACTGTAACCCCTTCTACTTTCTTTGATTTTTCCCTAACAAATCTGACCTCTTAATTACTGTTCCTGATGAGACTCCTGATGAGACTTCAAAACACCTGCAAACCAGTGGCTTTACCTTTACAGCCTAGGTGTGAAGATTTCTTTGGTGATTTCTGTGAGCAGAAAGTGATAATGAAAGCAAAACTTTTGTTGGTAGAGAATAACAAACATCTGTGAGCTGCTGGTGAGCACTGGCTGTGTGCCTGAGAGCATTCAGCACACAGGGCTTGAAAGCTGCAGTGCCACTGCTCAGCTGCACCAGAGGAACGCAGCTGAGAGCTCTACATGGTGTCAGCCTCGAAGTAATGTTGTTAGCAACCTCTAAATAATGGTATCCAGCTCATCATACCATGCTTTTGTGTGGTGCTTGTGATAGTGTTCATCCTTGTTTACCACTTGGAGACTCAGAAAATGCATCACAGTTTATTCCTCCCTGCCCTTGCATGAGGAATAACAACTAAAAAGCACAGAGTAGTGCTGAGGAGGTGATGTCAAAGAATAATGCTGGCCAGAGCTCACCCCACCCCCAGGTGTCATTTTAGGATCAAAACAGGAACAAAAGCTTGCTGGCAGAAGAGCTGTCTCCTGGTTTTCCCTCTCTGGTTTCTTTTTGATCCAGGTTTACACGCACAGATTGCAAATACAGGCTTCCCGGGGCATGTATTGCTTTAGATGTGTGCTGCTGCTCATCCTGCTGTCTCCAGTGTACCAAATGTGTGTTGAGAAGTCCTCTGGATGCAGAGCTTCCTTGGTCTGCAGTCACAGTGTTTGCATTTGCATTGCTGCACATGGATTTAGGGCAAGACTGCAGCCTGTGGGTGTCAGTGGTTGGATCCCAGTAGGTGTGGCAGCCTGTCTGTGCATTCGGTCCCTAGCTGTGCTTCTCTGACAGTATTGCAGCTCTTGTAGAACAGTTTAAGGCATCTGTACAAGTTTTTGAAATATATTGTAAAATAATAAAGGATAATATAACTGAGCCAAGCCTGCCTGCTGCCTTCTTGCTGCCTTGTTGGCTGTTCTGGGATTGGCATCCCCGAATTGCTTAGGTGGGGAAAGATCTTTATGCTCATCAGGTCTAATTGGTAACCCAGCACTGCCAGCTCACGCTAAGCCAGGTCCCTTGGCACCACATCTCACAGTGAGATGCTTTGGGCTGGAAGGGACCCTCAAAGGTCATCTTGTCCAACCCCCTGCACCTCCAACTACATCAGGCTGCTCAGGGCCACATCAAGTCTGATCTTGAATGTCTCCAGGGACAGGACCTCAACCCCATCCCTGGGCAGCCTGTTCCAGTGTCTCACCACTCTCACTGTGAAGAACTTCTGCTGTCCCACTTAAATCTACCCTGCTGCAGTTCCAAACCATTGCCCCTTGTCCTATCTTCCCCAAGCCCTTCTGAACAGTCTCTCCTCAGCCTTCTTGTAGGTCTCCTTCAGGTGCTGAAATGCTTCTTTCAGCCTGTCCCCAGAGCAGAGGTGATCCAGCCTCTGATGGTCTTTGTGGCCTCTTCTGGACTCGCTCCCAACAGCTCTGTGTCCTTTATGCTGGGGACCCCAGAACTGGATGCAGTATTGGAGGTGGGGGTCTCAGCAGAGCAGAGTCAAGGGGCAGAATCCCTTCTTGCCCTGCAAGATCCCTTTTCTTCATTCCTGGATAAAAACTGAGACAGCCACACCAGCTTTGTGATTATGAGCCCTGCGCTGCCGGTGTGGAAATCCCACTTTTAATTCTGACAAACCTCCAGAGCTGTCCTCAGGTTTCATGGTTTTACTCCTTTGCTCCCACCAGCACCCCCTGTAAGGCGTGAAGCAAGCCCCAGGATGGCTTAGCGCCTGTAACTCAGCGGGAGGCAGCAAATGGCAGGGTTTAAGGAGTCTATTTCTTTGCATATAAAATACCTCTAAAGCTTTCCTGGAGGTGAAGAGCGGCTACTACTTAGCTCTCAATTGTTGGCTGCTTTGCTGAGCCAATGAAGATCTATCACCCCCTGTAATAGGGGAATAGCAGCCATTTAACACCGCTGAGCATTAACGCTGGCATTTAGGCTGCTGGAGCAATCTTCTTATTGCAGTCGATGTAGCTGGGCTGCTTTCTCCATATGTGTGGCTGTTCTGCTGTGTAAACCCCATTGCTGGTAGGACCAGTAAATCACAGGTGCTCCGAGGCTGCTCTCACTGTTTAAATGAAGTTATGGCTGGACCCCTCGGCAGAACAAGCAAAGAGAAAGTAAATAATAGCTCTGTTTGCAGCTCTTTCTCACTGTGGTGGTTTCAACACTGAGAATGCTCCCTGCCAGCCTGAAAAATGTTCTCGGGTCGGGGGAGATGCAGTGCTTCTGTGTATAAACCTGTGCTGGAAAACAGCTTCCTGAAACACAACTTAGCAGTTGCTAGGACAGAGCTCTGGGCCAGCCATGGCCTGCAGGCCATCAGCTGCTCAGAGTCAGCCAGGGCAGATGAGCTGAGTTGACTCCAGGTGAATCTTATCCCTCAGCAGAAAGGGAGAGGGTGGAGCATTTTTATGTGGACTCCTCTTGACTCTGCTCCTCTTCCTTCTGCTCCCAAGGACTCCCTTCCAGTTCAGTGTGACCACTGCATACTCCCTGGGTGAGTTTAGCTTTATCTGCTTTATGCTGGCTTTGGGCTGAGCTTGGTTGTTTCATCCAACCCATTTTCAACCCAACCCAGGGGTCTTCTTTACCTGCTCCCCTTCTCTGCTGGGCAGGGGTCATGGGGTGATGGAGCAACTGCTGTAGGTTAGACCTGGGCTAAATGCAGAAGTGCCTGTTCCCCATTTCAAAGCTAGGACCCTGCAAATGAAAGCTGCTGGGGGCTGGTTTTTCACCTGACATATCTCAAAAGCCTACTCTTGAAGACCCTGACTATAAAAGCTCCCTGCAACATTTAAATTAAATGGAGTTAGAAAGAAAGTAATAAAAATAAATAAAAAAAGAGGCATGTGCTTAAATGCCACCAGTGAAGATTGTGTTTGTTTCCCTGGGGATGGGAACACCCAAAGCCAAGCAGCCTGCTGAATCCTGAGCCTGTGAAGGCTTCCTTGGGAAGCAGCCCCCAAAAGGAGCAGCAGCAAAAGAGTAGCTAAAGCAGTCCTGGGGTTTATAGCCCAGATGTGATGCTCTGGGGGTCAGGTAAATGGCCAAGAAGGGGTACCCAGCAAACTCTCCGTCCATGGCCCTGGTGCCTACAGCCCATCTCGAGTACCCACCTACTCCTAGACTGAAACGGCAGCTGGCAGCAGCTCCTCAACCAATCCAATTTACTTTCAATCACACCATTACTACAACCTCCCTCCTCCATCTGTGTAAACATATGTCTTTGTTAAACACCACCATTTGTACAGGATAAAAATTGTCAATGCTGACAAAAATGCCCCCACATAATGCTGTTGTGATTGCAATGTTGTCCCTGAGCTGATTTGGAAGAAGTCTGCAAGCTGATCAACATCTTCCACTGCTTTTCAGAGGGAAACTTTCTTGGACAGAAATAAATCTTGCCCAAAAGGGGTTACTTTGTCCATGGGTAAGGTGGTCTTCCTTTCTTAACACTCAGTTCTCATGACCCATATAGTAATTGTTAGGAGAAGTTTACCCTGTGAGCCCTCAACGCAGGAAGGACCTGGAGCTGATGGAGCAGGTCTAGCGAGGGCCATGAAAATGATCAGGGGGCTGGAGAGCCTCTGCTGTGGGGACAGGCTGAGGGTGTTCAGCCTGGAGAAGACTTGGGGAGACCTTAGAGCAGCCTTCCAGTTCCTGAAGGAGCTCCAAGAAGGCTGCTCTGTCCTCCTTTCTCAAACGGTGTGGTTTAGAACTGTTTCAATGTTATGAAGCATCTAAGAAGTTATTTCTTTATTTTTTTTTAATGGACTTCATCCTGCAATTGTGATGAAAAGGGAGAAGTCCCTCGGGCTGTGAGCTCACATATCCAGCTTTCCACCCACCAGTACCCCCAAAATCCTCTGCAGGGCTGCTCTCCCTCCTTTCACGCCCCCAGCCTGCTCTGGTTGCTGGTGCTCAGCCGGGAGGAGGAGAGGCGGAGGGCAGGTTCTCTGGCTCTCTGCAGATCCCTGCAAGGAGGCTGGAGGGAGGTAGGGGCTCATGTTCTCTGCCTCTTCCCCCGAGGAGCAAGTGGTGGCACAAGAGGAAGTAGTCTCAGGTTGCACGAGGGAAGGTTTAGGTTGGACATGAAGAATATTTTATTGCCTGGAAGGGTTGTCAAGGCCTGGCCCAGGCTGCCAGGAGCAGTAGTGGAGTCCCCATCCCTAGAAGGGTTTCAAAAGCCCTGGAGATGTGGTGCTGAGGGCACATGGTTGAGCAGTGCCCTGGCAGCGCTGAGGTAAGGGTTGGAATTGGTGGCCTAAAAGATTTCTTCCAACCCAAACAATTCTCTGCCGGGGACCCCGCCCTCGGCCTTAGGGCACCTCAGGAGACTCAGGCGCAGTGGCGGCGCCCGGCCGCTAGATGGCAGCAGGCGCGTGCGTTGGGCGGCAAACGGCGGCGGCGGGGGGGGGCAGACACGGCCGAGGCAGACCCCGAGGTGGCCGCCAGGCTAGGGGCAAAGTGAGAGGGGACCCGCTCGTGGACCCCCTCCTCTTTAGCTCCTGGGCTTGGTTTTGGTTTATTGTTAATAGGCATTCTTTCACTTCTCCGCTGGATTTTGCGCTCTCGTCTGCATTTTACTTTCTTTGTTCTCAGGTGCAGCTCCGGTGGGGTTGCTTTATTTTGGGGGTAGGTTTTTTGCCGTTTGCCTGGGTTCTGCTGGTTTGCTTTCGCAGAGGCAAACCGCCTGTGGCAGTCCCGGCTTTTGGCACCCCCTAAAGAGCGCTGTTTGGTTTTTCCCCAACGAGTGCATCCCCGTCCAGTGCTGCAGGTCAGAGAAGCACAGAAGTGACTCGGTTGGAAAAGAAGAGAATTGGAAAATGCTGCTCCAGGAGGAGGATGTTATGACCCCTGAGGTGGAATTGGTGGTGGGGATTTGTCCTGGTCTGGCTGGGATGCGACCCTGGGCCGGGCACGGGCTGCAGCTTGTTAGTAGATTGGCATCAGCTGAGCTGAATTGGCTGCAGGTGAATCCCATCCCATAATCATCAGCCTCAGTATAAAGGAGGAAGTTTTCTGAGGATGAGGCTCCTCTTGATCCTGCTGGAGCTTCTCCTGGCCCTGCTCCTCTTCTTCCTCCTGCTCCCAAGGGCTTCCTTTGTGTTCAGGGTGACCACTGCACACTCCTGGGTGAGTTTAGCTTGATCTGCTTTATACTGGCATTAATGGACAGCCCAAACCGACACCAAATCCATTTTCATTACAACCTGGGAGGTCTCCTCGCCTTTTCCTGGTCTTCTCTGCTGGGGAGGGGTCACAGGGTGATGAGAAATTGCTGCAGTTAGCCCCAGATCTGGGCTGCATGTCCCCAGGATTACATCTTGCCCTCCAAAGCTTTGCTCTGTGTACCCCCTGAGTGCCAGGAGCCAGGGCTGGCCTACCTGACAGCAGGGCAAGCACAAGTGTCCTGCTCTGGGCGGCAGTGAAGCGAGGTCTCCTCCTAGCAGCCCCTGCAGTGCTGCCTTTGGGGGTTCGGATGGGAATGATGTCGATGAGACGCCGAAGGTTCGGTTGTGGCTGAGCAGTCCTCACGCTGGGTCGAGGACTTTTCAGCTGCTGCTTCTCACTCTCTTGGGCCTAGCCTGCAAAAAATAGAGGAATTAATTGTGACATTAGAGGAAGCTAATCCCAGTGTTAAGGAGATGATCAATGGAGGTCTGGAGGTAATCAGTGGAGGTCCCAAAAGACATTCTATTTTCGAGCCCAGAGGAGATGCTCTTTCACAGCGCCCTGTGTTATACATCTGTTGTGGCACTTTCACAGTGCCCTGGGTGCATCTTGCTCCCAAAGACAGCAAGCAGAAGCAGAGGCCTTCTCCTGGTATAGACCCATTTCAAGTGGTTTGCTGGGAGATCAGTTGGCTCTGGTGGATGTGGATGCATTAATGATGATGGGTTGATGGTTGGACTCAATGACCTTAAAGGTTTTTCCAACTAAGATGATTCTATGATGTGTGTAGGAGAGGGAAATGCTGTGGGCATGAGTTCCAAACGTTCTTGTTGCTTAGAGATGTGTGTAAACTTCCCCTGCTCCTCTCCAGGGCACACTCAGCCACCACATCCCCTGCAGCCCATATCCAAGTTAAATGGCACCAAATCCCTGCAGCAGGGCACGCTTGAATGCTCTAGCAGCACGCTGCACACGGGAGCATGGGTGCTTTCATTTCACTCGTGGGGCCTTTCCAGCACAAGTCAGCTCGGTGTGTGGGCAGCTGCTGACCAGGAAGACCAACCTGCAGTAATTTCAGGAATGCTTTGGTCTTATGTGGCTTCATGTCAGGCAGGGATCCTGCCTCTGGTCTAAGGACATTGAACTGCTGCAGCAGGTCCAGAGGAAGGCCCTGAAGATGATCAGAGGGCTGGAGGACCTCCCCTGTGGGGACAGGCTGAGAGAGTTGGAACTGTTCAGCCTGGAGACGAAAAGGCTCCAGGGAGACCTTAGAGCAGCCTTGCAGTACCTGAAGGGGGCTGCAGGAGAGCTGGACAGGGACTTTTCACAAGGGCTGGGAGTGGTAGGATGAGAGGGAATGGATTGAAGCTTGAGGAGGGGAGATTCAGACTGGAGATTAGGAAGAAATTCTTTCCAGTGAGGATGGTGAGATGCTGGTACAGGTTGCCCAGGGAGGCTGTGGCTGCCTCCTCCCTGGAGGTGTTCCAGGCCAGGTTGGATGAGACCTTGAGCAGCTTGGGCTGGTGAGAGGTGTCCCTGCCCATGGCAGGTTGCTGGAACTGAATGATCTTTAAGGTCCCTTTCAACCCAAGCCAGTCTATGAATCTATGTTGGTGTAAGATCTACTGATGCTTGCAGTGGGATTAAATTTCCTTCTCATGCCTCTAGACCCTTCCCTAGAAAGGGTTTGGTGTGCCTGGCTAGACTGGACTACTCAGAATTAGGAATCCCATCAGAGAAATAAAAACCAGGGATAAAATAATGCCATGAAAAAGTGGATGACGACAGCAATATTCCATAGAGAGAGAAGTGCTAAATGAAAGTTGTGGGTGTTACTGACTCTGCTACCAAATATTTTGATACCAATTAAAGTGTAGTGCCACTAGAGATGTTTTCATCACAATATGAGACAGAAGTACAAATACTGACTCAGAGAATGACAGTGGGGAGATGAGCTTGTGCCACAACAGATGTATAACAGCAGAGAGGCATGTATAGCAGAGTGATTCACAAAACACAGCCACAGCACTGCCTGCTATGGAGATGACAGAAGCTGAGGTTTCTCTGGTGGGGACAGGAAAATGATCTTCTCCTGGCAGTCAGGCAGATGAGAGAATTCAGCCAAAGCCTTCAGGGATGTCCCGAGTGGCAAGGACTGAGGGCAAACCGAAATGGTAGCAATCAAGTGACACCGGATGGCTCTCACAGTGCAGTGACTGGTTAGGGGCTCTTGTAGCAAGTCAGAAATAGCCTGAACTGAAGAAATCCTCTTGGGTGTGGTGTTCAAAAGATGTGCAACCTGCAGCTCAAGGCTTGGAAAGGCTCCTGTGACTTATGTCCATATTGTGTGGATATCATCAAAGGGAGATTTAAGCGGTCACACCTGCAGTATTGTGTTGAGTTCTGAGCTCCCCAGTTCAAGAGACAAAGGCAATTACTGGAGAGAGTCCAGGGAGGCTGCAAAGATGCTGAGGAGCCTGGAGCATCTCTGTGAGGAGCAAAGGCTGAGAGCCTGGAGAAGAGCAGCCCCAGAGGGGATCTCCTCAGTGCTCAGCAAGAGCTAAAGGAGCTGTGGGGAGCAAGAGGCTGGGGCCAGACTCGAGGCTGGGGCCAGACTCTTGTCTGGTGCCCAGGGACAGGACAGGGGGCAGAGGGTGCAAACTGGAACCAGGGAGGCTCCATCTGAACAGGAGGAGAAACTTCTTTGGTGTGAGGGTGCTGGAGCCCTGGAGCAGGCTGCCCAGAGAGGTTGTGGAGTCTCCTTCTCTGGAGAGATTCCAACCCCCCTGGGCATTGTGCTGCTGGGCAAGCTGCTGTGGGTGCCCTGCTGGAGCAGGGGGTTTGGGCTGGATGATCTCCAGAGCTCCCTTCCACCCCAGCCATGCTGGGACTCTGTGCATCCAAATGGGTGAGTTTCCAGGGGACGCTCCAGGGACATCAGCCTCTCTGTTGTACTCCTCATGGTACACATCTGAGAGGCCAATGCACAAAGACTCTTAGTTCTTGCTTTATGCCTGTTGCTAGTGAGATGAAGCAGCAACTGTGGGACCTGAAAATGAGAACAAACTACTGAGCACAGGCATTCAGTGACTCCAGAAGCAAAATGAGCATTTTTCATTAATAATTTAGCAAAACTGGATTCTCTCCCCAAATAAACCCACACTATAAAATAGCCCAGATTGAACATCTGCTGGTTCTTCATTAGTTTAAGTGTTATGGTTCCATTTAATGAAGTTTTATCAGCACCATTGCAGTAAAGAGTGTGTTTTATCTGCAAATCTCAACACCTTTGTGCTTTGGTAGCTTGGACTTGTTTGCTGAGGGTCTCTGTGGTACAACTTTGGGATTAACTCTTGCTACTACTTCTCTCTCCAGGTGGGGAAGTTCAGTCATTTTTGCTTGGTGATCCCTGGGCTCTGCTCCTTGCTGTGCCTGAGTGACTTGGGGAAGACATCAAACCTTTCATGCTTCAGCTCTCACCTGGGCAAATGAGACATTGTGTTGTCCTCCTGGATGCATGGAAGCTCAAACCCTGTTGGAGATGTGGGAGCTGGATGGCTTGGTGGATCCTGTGCTGGGTGAACTGCTGCCTGCACACCCAACAGCAAAACATTGGGAGGAGGACAAATGAGGCTTGATTGAAGCTTAATCTACAACTTTTCTTTGGTTTCCTCCTCAAATCCCCTCTAATTGGATCAGACCAGCCTTAATCTTCTTTCCAACTGACTCAAGATGATTAGAGGCACCAGAGACTTCCAGAGACTGCAACACCAGAGATGTCTTCACTAGCAAATATCCCTTCGCTTATTACCCAGAATCACACTGAGTGCCTAATGGGGACATGCAAGTGGTGATCCTCACACCTTTATCAAGGTGAATTTGGGCATCCCTCAGGCTCCTCTGCTCCAAGCTCAAGAGCTCCAGCTCCCTCAGCCTTTCCTAGGCAGGGAGATGTTCCCCTGCCTTCAGCAGCTTTATGGCTCTGCACTGGACTCTCTCAAGCACTTACCTGATGCCCTTCCTGAACTGAGGGGCCCAGAACTGGACAGAACGTTCCAGATGTGACCTTGCCAGCACAGAGCAGAAGAGGAGGAGAGCCTCTCTCACCCTGCTCACTGCAGCTCTTCTGATACACCTCAGGATCACATGGCTCTGCAGGTCAGTCAGATATGTCTCAGCCTCTTTTATCACTGCTGTTGTCCTAGTATCACAAGTTCTAAATTTGGAGTTTTTTTAAGGAAGTTTTATGAGTTTTGGAGAGATGAGACTGAACAAATGTGTCATGGGAGGCTGGGGAGAGAAGGGGGAAAGTAACTACCACTGGGCTGCTGAAGGTGGCAAAGTCTGTGGCTGAGGATACCTCAAATAATGCTGAAAAGGAGAGGAGAAGGTGGCTTCTGCCAAACTGCAGCTCGAGGATGTTCAGGAAGGTTTGGTTGTTTCTCCAGGGGCTGCTCTAACTTGGAGAGATGGAGGCCACTGGGCACAGGTGCTTTCTCTAGGCACTCTTGAGTGCAGGAGCAACTCTTTCTGATGTGGTTTTCTCTTAGAGGAAACCCTGTGTGGTTCAAGGGTGCTACCCATGTGTGGTGGTTTGGGCTGGGTGTCCTTATGCTGCATGGCGCACTTCCTGTGTCCCGAAGTCCAGGAGCATCAAAGTAAATCCATGGGGAAGAACATCAAATGTTGCCAGAAAAAGGGACAGGATGTTGACCTTGATTGAGCTGTGCAGCAGCAGAGTGTAAAGGAAAGTCAGGAAGATGATAGAATGGTCTGGTCCAGTTCCAACCCCCCTGCCATGGACAGGGATGCTTTCCACTAGCCCAGGTTGCTCAAGGCCTCATCCAGCCTGGCCTTGAACACCTCCGGGGAGGACATCCACAGCCTCCCCAGGCAACCTGTGCCAGTGTCTCCCCACCCTCACTGTCAAGAATTTCTTTCTAATGCCCAGTCTGAATCTGCCCTCCTCAAGTTTCAATCCATTCCCTCATGTCCTATCACAACAAGCCCTTGTACAGAGATGGTGTTCAGTGCATTTCTGTCCTGTGCACCACAATCTGCAGCCACCAAACCACACAAACACCTTCAAACAACACTGAATGAAAAGACAGTGGTGCCAACCCTGGCACCAGGGAGATGAGGAGGAGGCTGAAAGGGAGGAGGGCATAGCACCATACAACTGTGACTCCTTTTGCTGACTTTGTGCCTGGATGGAATGAATTCCCAGGGTGTCGTTAACCATTTCCTGACAAGCTGTCTGACTACTGGCTTCTCATTCTGCTGGGAGAGTTTGGTTTTCCCTGTGCCTGACAGGAAATGCTGAGGGGGTGAGCTTACTATGTTGTTATCAGTGCACCACTGGGGCATGCATACCTTTCCCCCCACCCCCAATTCTTTTTCCTTCCAGAGCCCTGACAAAGGCTGCTGTGCGCAGGCAGAGATCCCAGGATCGGAGCTCCTGGGCTCACACAGGGGCAGGATTGAAACAGTGGCTAGAGGAAGCAGCACTGGGCTGTCAGTAGGTGGTGTTGCCAGCATGACGTTGAGTAAGGCAGAACACGGGAGTGAAGCCCTTTAGGTAACTACAGAGCAAAGGCAACCCTGCCGAGGAGGCTGCAGCAACTCTCTGCTACCACTTGCAAAGCAGAGGTAAAATTAAGGTGCTGGTTGACAGCTGCCTGAAGATGAGCCAGCAGTGTGCCCCGGTGGCCAAGAAGGCCACCGGCATCCTGGTCTGGATCAGCTCTGTTGTGGCCAGCAGGAAGTGATCATGCCCCTGTGCTGGGCACTGGTGCTGGCCACACCTTGAATTCTGGGGTCACTTTGGGGCCCCTCACTACTAGAAGAACATTGAGGAGCTGGAGCAGGTCCAGAGGAGGACAACAGAGCTGGGAAAGGGTCTGGAGAACAGGGCTGGTGAAGAGCAGCTGAGGAACCTGGAGCTGTTTAGTGTGGAGGAAAGGAGGCTGAGGGGAGACCTTATTGCTCTCTGCAACAACCTGAAAGGAGGTTGGAGTGAAGTTGATCTCAGAGTTGGACTCTTGTCCCTAGTCTCAGGTGACAGCAGGAGAGGAAATGGCCTGAAATTGTACCAGGGGAGGGTTAGGTTGGAGAGGAGGAAATATTTCTTTGCTGCAAGAGTGGTCAGGGACTGGCACAGGCTGCCCGGGGAGGTGGTGGAGTCCCCATGCCTGGAGGTGTTCAAGAAACCTTTGGCCATGTTACCTGGGGCCATGGTTTGATGGCCACGGTGGTATTGGGTTGGTGGTTGGACTGGATGATCTCAGAGGTCTCTTCCAACCCAAACAACGACCCTGTGGCTCTGTGTTGATGAGGTAGCCCGTGCAGAACGTTGTGTGCTGGTGTGGTTTCTAGAGTAGTAACCCAGGCCTGAGCTGCACACTGAAGGCATTCCCGCAGTGCCCATGGGGCTCACAGGCATGTCTCAAACAGGTAGGGTGCTGGGCCACTTGGTGGAAGAGTCCTGTGCATGTGTCACAATCACATAAGTTAAATTCAGCTTGCTGCTTGTGGAGCTGTCAGCCTGAATGCTCTCAAAATTAAGCTTTCACAGTTTGCCATCTGGGTCCTGCATGAAGGCAAAAATGTTTCCCATCTCTAGTACCATGTATTAAGAGACAAAAATTGAAGCTTTCTATACACCTGCCAAACCCACATTTTGGTACCAATTAGGGTTTGAGAGTTTCCTTAGAAAAACATCCCTAGAACAAAATGAAGCTTTCTGATGGAGGATTGGAGATGTCCAGGTTAGAACCTTTGAGGGCTGCATGGCTGGGATTGCACACTTGCCCTCATGACCAGGGTTAAAGGTGTTCATCTCTTTACTCAGCTCTTGTTCAGGTGAGAATCCTGCTCACCTAAGTGGCCTGGAGGGCTCCTGTCTTTCCAGTGAGGGTGGGGAGGCTCTGGAACAGGTTGCCCAGGGAGGCTGGGTTGGAAAGGACCTTAAAGATCACCCAGTTTCAAGCCCCCACCATGGGCAGGGACACCTCCCACCAGCCCAGGTTGCTCAGGGCCTCATCCAACCTGGCCTTGAACATCTCCAGGTGTTGAAGATGACTGAATGGCTAAAGATACTGGCAACATGGCAGTTGTTGGGGTGCTGCACACCTTGTGGTTGTGTGCAGGAGATAGTTTGATCATTCTGGAGGGGACCTCTCTGTCTGTTGGGGTGTTTTTGTTTACTAAGGCTCAGTGTTGCCTCCCTGAACTGCAGCCCTGATCACTGCTCCTCTCGGCAAGCGCTGCATCATGAGAAGAGCTGCAGCTCTAGAGGTCTCCAACACCGCAGTGACGGCCCTCACAGATATATTTGTATCTGGTGGGGGCTACAGAAGTGTTCAGTTGCATCTTTGTGTCTTTGGTGACAGCATTTTAGTGAGAGCTTGTCCATTCATTAGCAGAATCCTGTTTGAATTCCAAAGGAGAGAAAAAGCTTCTGTGCTTGGGCTGCAGCAGCAAAGCAACAGAGTCTCGGAGAGGGGAATCAGCCTGTGAATGACTCCTTAATTTAAACCAGGCAACATGGTTACATAATTCTATTTTGAATTATTTGGCTAATTATTGACTAATTGGCTCTACCATGTGAAGGCAGCGCTAACGAATCGTGGCTTTGGGAGGTGTTTGCTTGCAGGATCAGCACAACATGCAGCCACAGAGAGGGGTGCCAGGCTGGAGCATCTCGAGTGCTGTAAAGCTGGGTGATATGGGTGAAAACAGGAGGAGGATCCCAGCGTGGTGGGGATGGGAAGAGACCTCTGGAGATCATCCAGCCCAACCCCCCTGCTAAAGCAGGGCACCCACAGCAGCTTGCCCAGGGGCACAATGGCCAGGGGAGTTGGGAATCTCCCCAGAGAAGGAGACTCCACATCCTCTCTGGGCAGCCTGCTCCAGGGCTCCAGCAGCCTCACACCAAAGAAGTTTCTCCTCCTGGCTTCCAGTTTGTGCCATTGCCTCTTGTCCTGTCCCTGGGCACCACTGATGAGAGTCTGACCCCAGCCTCTTCCCCCCACCAGGTCCTTTAGCTCTTTATAAGCTTCCTTCTCAGCTGCTCTCCAGGCTCAACAGCCCCAGGTCTCTCAGCCTTTTCTCCTCACAGAGGTACTCCAGGCCCAGGACCAGCACTTGCTGTTTGCCACAGTCCTTGCTCAGTTGTTCAGGAGCAGCCCCCAGGGACTGGTGAAATCCCTTCCTCATCTTGGAGTAAAAATTGATTTACCCTTTCATCTATCAGCAAGGAAATTGCTCCCTTTGGCTGTGATGAACCAACCTTCTGACACCACGTTAGGGATTGATTGCTGAAGGCCAGAAGGGTCTGCTCTGACCATCTAATCTGCCTTCTTGCATAACACAGACCTTTGGATGCTCACTAAATAACTCACACTTGAAGGCCAGCGTATCCCCAAGGAGAGCAGCCCCTCCTGACTTCATTGCTAGTGCTCTCAGCACATCTGCACTGGGGCAATCTGTTAGCTACCTTATGGTCTTTTCCATGGCTGCTGTTAATGCTTTAGGGTTTGATTTGAATTTTTGAGCGAAGAGCTTCCTGATGAGGAGGAGACACTCTCAGTATAATCTGCTTTGTGGTCCAGGAGACTTCATATTCAGGATGTGGTTTAATGGCCATGGTGGTGTTAGGTTGATGGTTGGACTTGATGCTCTTGGAGAGAGGTCTTTCCCGACTCACATAACTCTGTGATATTTTCTGTTGGAATTGATGAGGAGCTCTGAGTGATAGAAACCATGAGCCAGACCTCTTCTGAACAGCACAGGCAAGGTCCCTGTTTGTTCTCTGGTGCTATCAGTCTGGTACACAAGCAAGGAGCCATAATTTTCTATCAGCTGGAGGTAGGCAGCTCCATGTTCAAGAGATCCAGAGGACCAAGGGGAGAACAAGATTTGATGAGTCAAAGCAGATTCTCCATGGGCCAGCTAGGAAGCCTTTGCTCATGGGTGAGCAGCTTGAGCCAACAGGCTGGCACCAGGCACTTGGGTTTCAGGGGCTGCAACCCTTCATGCTAAGTGCCTGTAGTGGACAGAATACAGTTCATGTCTCCATGGTCTCCAGTGGTGCTGGATTAATTAAACTATTATGGGGTGTCTGTTAGTGCAAGATGGCTCTGAGGCACAGAGGGAACAGCCTCATGTTGTGCCAGGGGACATTTAGGTCGGGTATGAAGGAAAAAAATTGGCACTGAAAGGGTTGTCAAGGCCTGGCTGAGGCTGCCCAGGGCAGCGGTGGAGTCCCCATCCCTGGAAGGGTTTCAAAGCTGTGGAGATGTGGTGCTGGGGACATGGGTTAGTGCTGACCCGGCAGTGCTGGGTTAACAATGGTTAGGCTTGAAGATCTCTCCCAACCAAAACAGTTCTGTGGGGGCAGATGAAGGGAATCACAAGTGTGGGGAAGCAGGGGGATGCAACAGCTACGGCTCCTTGCAGCCAGGTTGGCCGCTGCAGCTCTCTTCACACAGCTGAGTCACTGTTCTCTCAGAGCTTCTGCTTACCTACAAGCCTCAGCCATGGTATTTATTGGTGAGGACCATCTCTGCCCACACTCCAGAGTCAGCTGTATTTGCTGCAACAAAGATTAATAAGCTCCTGGGTGCTGAGTAAATATTTAGCAATATTTTTCTTTGCTTTGCTTTGCAAATAGATTTATTTTCCATGTAGAGGATTGGTTTCTTCCTGGGTCTGGCAGCTTCCTGGAGTCTTTCACTTTTGACTTTTAGCAGATATGTTCATCTGCTGCATCAGAGAGGATGCTGAGGCAATCTTTATGTTCTGCAGAGAGCAAACATTATGTTTCATCCCCCTTTGAGAAAATCCCTTTGGGAGGTTTAAATTAAATGTGTCTCATCTTCATATTCAGTATGGCTCTACTTATGCTGCAGCTTCCAAATTATTCTAACCCTTGTGTGCCTTTTTTTAGTAGGATTTTCCAAGGATTTTTGAGCTCTTTTCATAGTAAGGGCTTACTGCTAGGGATTGAAACAATGGCACTTCCACCTTAATCGGTCCTCCTTGTGCTGTACTCCACTAAATATGTTACATGGCTGAAATCCTCCTTCTAGGGCTGGGCTGGGCCACCAGATGAGTGCCAAAAGCTCTGCATGAACCCCTCTGTCTTCCCAAAAGGAAGAGAGACTGGTGGGGCGGGAAAGAAACTAACCCAGCTGGGATGGAAAAAAGAACAATGCCATGGAATAGAGACACAGAGACACAAAGCAATGTGGAACCCAAGCCCTGATGGCAATGAGGGCACCATTGGCACCACTGCTGCAGGGGGCAGGCGCTGGGCAAGCCCCAGACTGGACTCCATGGTAGATGGGAATTGGATTCAGGAGCACAGGGATCAGGATGAAAGGCAGAAGGGACAGAGTCCTCCTGGGACATCAGCCAGAGAAGAAGAGGCTTGGCCCTGGTGATCCCTCAGCTCTCTCCTCAAGATGCCCTCTGTGGGCTGCAATCCCTTGGTGGGCACTTGAGGGTCACCTGTCCTGGCTGCTCCTCCCCACAGCTGCCACCTCTGCCTTGCTGCCCCCAAGGTGTGGCACAAGCTGTGGCAGTGCCCTTGGTGTGCCCAGGAGCAAGTCTCAGGCAGAGGCTCTGTGCAGCCCAGCCCTTGGCAGGAGCTGTCCCCACCAGCTTCTGCCTGCCAGCAGCAGCCCCTGGCTGAGCAGAGCTGCCCTGAACTTCATAGAGTGCCTCAGTGAGCAGAGGCTGAGCTGGGGAGGGACAGCAGTGAGCAGAAGTAGGGCTGGGCTGGCTCCCAGCAGGGCACAGGGCTACAAAATGATCCTTGTAAATGTGACTGTTTGAAGTGCTCATGGGGGGATGTGTTCTTTCACCACATTTGTCACAAGTTTTGTTTGATCAAGATGTACACTTCCACTTGGTCACTTGTTGGGAGCTGGGTTTAATTTAATTGCACACTTGTCAGTCTGGAAGGATGCTGTCCAGCCATGCTGGGGCTAGTTTCTGGTGACCTCAGCTTTCATGACCAATCTTTATGCAGTCAGTGTTTTCCTCCTCTGTATCTTTGGCTTTCTTGGGCATTTTTGTTTTCAAGTGGAACAAAGCAGACTGATTGGTGCTTCAGATCTCTTGGAAAGCCAGCAAAATAATGCAGGGAACTTCTTTGCACTAAAGAAGGAGGAGAACAAAGCCTTTGAACAAAAGACTTGAATTCCATCTGTCATTTCCACCCACTACTAAATCTACCAAAGACCAAACATTTCTCCCACTGAGCTGGACGAGCTGATATCTAACCATGGTGCTATTGATCACCACAGAGCAGAGGCCTGGCTTCTTAGCTTTTAGCAACTGTTAACATAGATTTAAGTGCAGCAGAGGAGGCATGAAGCCATGAATGTTTTATTGGAGTGCTCCAGATCATCTCTCAGCAGGTGAGCTTGGTGCTGTTGCTTAAAAGATTAACCTCCTATCCCTCCACCAGCAATTACCACAGGCACTGCCTGATTAGGTAAGGTGGAGCAGATAAATTGGAACTCTAACTCTATTGATAAATTCATTCAGTGAAGTTGACCTCATGGATCCCAGGCAGCACGGGAAAATCTCTACTCTTTGTTCTCTGGTGCACAGGAATCAGCAGGCTAATGAAGAATTAGTGACTTAAGGAGCGTGTTAGGAAGGTGTCTGTTCTGCAGATGTCTGAGCTTTCTGTGTCCCCACACAGTGTTTGGGGTCTCACTTGGACAGTCAGGCTCAGTGTCCCTTCCCTTTCTTGGCAGGAATTTGCTGATCCTTCCTCTGAGGCAGCCTCTTCTGAGAGTCTTCCACAGGAGGGTGAGGAAGCTGGTGAAGGGTCTAGAGCACAAATCTTGTTGATGAACAGCAGAGGGAACTGGGGTTGGTCAGTCTGGAGGAAAGGAGGCTCAGGGGAGACCTGTGGCTCTCTACAACTCCTTGGGAGGAGGCTGGAGCCAGGTGGGCTCCAAGTCTCTTCTCCCAAGTACATAAGTGGCAGGACAAGAGGAAACAGCCTCAAGTTGTGGGTGGTTTAGGTTGGACAGGAGAAACAACTTCTTCCCCAAAAGGGCTGTCAAGCCCTGGAACAGGCTGCCCAGGGCGGTGGTGGAGTCATTCATCATGGCTTTAGTGCTCTGTGTTACTACAGAATCCTCTTACTGCTTTCATTTATGGTTACCAAATGCCACCACCCCAGCTTGAGAGGGAAGCATTTGAGGTACACAGTGTTTAAATGACTTGCTTGAGGCCAAGCGTGAAACTTGTGCTTAGGTTCTAAAGTTCCACTGAACCTGGTGGCACAGGGCACCTGAATGTTCCTGTGGATATAGCCCAGGGAACGGGGAATGCAAACCAGACCCAATGCTACCTGACAGGAGCTTCTGCTGTGACTGTGCTGCTCTCACTGGAGTAATCCTGGCCACCTCTTTAGCACCTGGAAATTGTTGGTGACCAAAATACAGAGACCTAAGCTCTGCGTGTAACAGCAGAAGCGTTTGGAGGACCTTCACAGATGCTCCTCCTCTCTGGACACACCACCTAGGTCTCTGCTTTGGGGGTTGAAGCTGTCCTCCTGGTGACTTCCTGGGTTTGTGGTAGCACAAGTGCCTCTTCCAGGGCAGCAAACTGAAAAACCAGAGACACAGCAACCTGCAGAGCAGGCAAGCACTCAGCTTCTCCCTGCAATTAATGTGTGAGGTGTGAGAATTGCTGTTGGTGTGACAGCCTCCATGCCCCACGTGTCTGGCCAAGCTTGGCCATGGTTGGTTTGTCTGCTTATCGGAACATCTGAAAGTTTTTCTTGCTGCACAATCCCATTTCATGAATGTATCTCTCTGCCTCATCGATTCTATCTCCTTTCAACCTCATCTTAAATCCCATCTTTTCTCCTTCGCCTATGTCTCTTAATTTCTCTTTCCTTTGCTCGTTGGCCTTAGGGCTGAACGGTTGAATTTATTCCCGTGCAATATCTTTATGATGCTGTTTTCCACCATTTGTATCAGATCCAAGGCAGTGGGCAGTGTATTTCATCCCATAAAGGGCTTGTACAAAAGACACTGAGGAAATACAGTCTGCAGAAGACTTCTTCATGCAGAAGGTTGCATTAAAATCCATGGTGCTGCTTCCCAGCTGGACCCTCATGTTTTCTGCCCAAGTGTCCACAGTTGATTGTCATCAGAAAGCTTCCTGGGAAGTTAACTTTTCTGACAGACTGCTGACTTGCAGCATTCTGTAAGCCTAGGAAGGTCCTATTTTATGAGCCTGTTGGAAGATATTTACTCCAGCCAGCTTCAGGTGCTCTGGAAAGGTGCAGAGGTTGGAGGCTGCTCACTCTAGAGCCAGCTGAGGCAAGCCAGAGCACAGACATTTGAAGCCTGCTTTCCCCCATGCACTTCATAGAGAGATCCCCCTGCTGTCTGGTCATAGAGGTCTTCTCCATCCTAAATGATCCTAAAATGAAGTCCAACCATTAACCTGAATTATTATCTATTTTTTTCTTGCTTGCCTTAAAATAGGGAGATCTGGGGACAGGTCAGTTATGGAATGGATTACTTGATGCCACCCCCAAAAGCTGGATCACAAGGTCTCTGGCTCACTGGCCAGGGAAATGGGAAGCCTGTGCGGTGCCTGAGCTGCTAAATTTTTCTTCCCACCTCTCCAGCCCTGAACCCATGGAGCACAGTGATGGATTTGGGCTAGCACCATCAGTGTGGTTAAGAAGATGCCCTGAGATAGTGGAAGTCACCTGTGAGACAACAGAGACATGAAAGCAAGGGTCAGGACAATTACCTGCTTTAGGGCTTGGATGGAGCTGCTCCTCCATCATGCAGCAGAGTGACAAATCAGGTGTCTGCTTTAGGACAAGGGAAACACTAAGAAAAGGAAAGGGGGGGCGGGGAGAGGGGGAGGAAAAATGCACCTGATGAATTTCCTTTTTCCCTCTGCTTTCCTACCCCCTCACCCCACCAGAGAGAGAAAGAATGGCAAGAGCTGGTGCTGGCAGTGAATCAGGGCCCAGCCTCCAGAATCCAATTGGAAATCATCCTGCCATTTCCCATCTAATAGATATCAAAGTTTCTGTAGGAGACAAAGCACCTGAAGTTGGATCACATCATCACTTTTGTACTGATGAGACATTGGATGAGTTTTCTATTACATATCCAAAGAGTGAACATCTGTCTTAGCAGAAAGCTTATTCAGGCTCAGCCAAAAGCTTTCATTTTCAGGGATACATGTCATAATTTGAGACTAGTGAAGTGCAGATATTCTGGGGGAGGAAACATGCCAGCAGGGGATATTTGAACACAGCTGAGCTTGGGCTAATGTGGGAAGGACACTCAGAGAAAAACCCAGAGTCTTGGGGGTCTTTATTCCTCTTTCATTCTAAGTTAATTCCTCTTCCCCCTCTAATTCCAGTCTGTTGAATAGGCACTGGATACCTAAAGCCACTCTGCAAACCAAGATTTATCTAATCTTAAACGAAAGCACCAGAAGTATTCATAGATTCAGAGAATAGTTTGGGCTGGAAGGGACCTTAAAGATCTTTCAGTTACAAACCCCCTGCCATGGGCAGCAGCACCTCCCACCAGTCCAGGTTGCTCAAGGCTTTGTCCAGCCTGGCCTTTAACACCTCCAGGGAGAGGGCATCCATGGCCTTCCTGGGCAACCTGTTCCAGTGTCCCAACAACCTCCCTGTTGAGAATTTCATCCTAATAGCCGGGCTGAATCTGCCCTCCTCAAGCTTCAGTCCATTCCCTCTCATATGAAAAGCATTGGTGCTAAAATAAATCCAACTCTTGTGGCTTTTATTGTGATGAGGTAACAGGAGAACCCTTCCAAGCTAAGGCAGAGCTGCTTGAGACTTGGTGAGCCTCCAGAAAACAGCTGCTTGTGGCCAGCAAAGAGAGCACTCCAAGAAAAACACTGAGGTGCTGGAGCAGGTCCAGGGCAGTGAAGCTGGTGAAGGGTCTGGAGAACAGGGCTGGTAAGGAGCAGCTGAGGGACCTGGTGCTATTCAGTCTGGAGAAGAGGAGGCTGAAGGCAGAACTCATTCTCTACCACCCCCTGAAAGGAGGCTGTGGTGAGCTGGGGGTCGATTTCTTCTCCCTAGTAACAAGTGATAGGATGAAAGGAGGTGGCCTCAAGTTGCCCCAGGGCAAGTTTGGGTGGATGTTAGAAGAAACTTCTTATCTGAAAGGGTTCTCGAAGACCGTAATGGGCTCCCCAGGGAGGTGGTTGAATCCCCATCCCTGGAGGGGTTACAAAGAGACAGAGATGCGGTGCTGAGGGATGTGGTTTAGCACCCGGCTTGGTAGAGCTAGAGAACGGTTGGACTTGATCTTAAAGGTCTATCCTAGCTGAAGCTATTCAGTGATTGTAACTACCCAGCTCCTTGTAAAAGAGTGCTCCTAAGACCAATAGACCAGATGTTCCCTCTACCATTTGATCACCCTGCCATTCCGAGGAGAAAAGCAAAGTAGAGGAGAACAAAAGGGTGGGAGTGACAGGGAGAAGAAAAGAGGGTTGCTGCTGCAATCAGCACTTCGCTGTGATGTGAATTTTAGCAGGTTCTGAGGTGGTTGTTTTGCCCACTAGGTACCTGTACAAGGTAATGATGATGGCTGGCAGAACACTGCAGTGCAGCAGAGTTCTCATGGACCTTGCAAACGGCTCTCTTGTCCAATATGCTTCAGCCTCTATGATTGCAGCTTAGTCATCTTGCCACCTTGTTTTTGATGCTACATTTGATTTTATGGATAAGCTGGTTCCTAAATGGCTAACCAGTGGGCTGATGAGCTGCACAGACACCATTCAACCCAGCTGCTCAAGCAAAGCAGAGCTGTTAGCAGTGCCCCTGCCATGTCTGCCTAACTGGCATTGATGCAGCCTGCTCTTGAGGTGATTAAAGTCCTTCAGAAGTCGTTAAAAGTGTGGTCATTTGTCAGCAAAACCAACCACTGGTTTTAGTTTTGTGTAATTAGTAGATGCTATCCCGTAACTGGAACTGCTGTCTGGTGAGGAAGGGCTGAGAGCCCTGGGGCTGTTCAGCCTCCAGCAGAGGAAGCTGAGAGGAGAGCTGATCAGTGTCTCTAAATATCTAAGGGGTGGGTGTCAAGAAGAAGGGGCCAGGCTCTTTTTAGTGGTGTTCTGTGATAGGACATGGGGTGATGGATGCAAACTGGAACCCAGGAAGTTCCACCTCAACATGAAGAGAAACTTCTTTGCTAGAAGGGTGCTGGAGCCCTGGAGCAGGCTGCTCACAGAGGCAGTGGAGTCTCCTTCTCTGGAGACTTTCCAGACCCATCTGGATTTGTTCCTGTGTGGCCTGCCCTGGGTGATCCTGCTCTGGCAAGGGGGTTGGACTTGATCTCTGGAGATCCTTTCCAAGCCCCCCATCCTGTGATTCTGTGCCTTAATGGCTGGCTGAATTTCAGTGCAAAATGTGGCAGGCTGTGAAGGACAGGAATGGATCAAACCATCTCTTGTGCTTTCTCTTGCAAATATCCACTCTTGCTTCCCTGAGAAATCAAGGGTATATTTTTTTCCAAGGATTTATTTTCTAGTCCCCCAGAAGTTCTTATTTTAGTGTTTGTGGGGTACAATCTGAAACCAGAGGACTCAGCTTGCATTCCAAATGAGCTACTGGAACAAAAGTAGATGCTGATTTTAATGGAGATCTACAATTTGTTCCATCCAAGCAAGCATCATGACCGGCACTCATGCCTGTGAAGGGAAAGCAGATCAGCTGATGATGAGCTGGAATAGTTGCAGCTGGTGAAGTGGGTCCTGTCACCCCCAGTTCCTGAGCAGAGAGACACAAAGCACACTGCATTGTGCACTGGGGGTGTGGGGAAAGCCCAGGAAGACAGCGATGATGAGCAGGTGCTGACACTGCCCAGCCTGGCTGCCTGTGATGGGAATTACTTACAGTTAATGAAAAGAGAGAGAAGCTCCTCGGAGGACCGCCCAGGGTTAGCCCTGTGAAGCCTGGTAGAATAAACACTCTCTGTTCTCATACTCTGCTGGCAGATTGTTCAGAGCTTAGGGTTAAGGGACATTGGAACAAGACGCAGGAGCTGAGCAGAAGCACCAATAAGTGCTACAGGCTGCTCAGGGTGGAGGATGGTTTGGAACTAAAAGAGGGGGATTCTGTGTGGAGAGAAGGAGGAAGTGTTTGACACTGGGGGTGGTGAGACGCTGGCCCAGGTTGCCCAGAGAGTGGGAGATGCCCTATCCCTGGAACCATTCCAGGCCACGTTGTTTGGGCCTCTGAGAAACCTGCTCTAGTCGTAGATGTCCCTGCTGAGTGCAGGAGGTTTGGACTGGATGTCATAGAAAGGTCTCTTCCAACACAAACCAGATATTGAAATGAAATTATCTACAGCGAGGGCAGTGAGACACTGGAACAGGTTGCCCAGGGAGGTTATGGATGCTCCCTTCCTGGAGGTGTTCAAGGCCAGGTGGGATGAGGCCTTGAGCAATATGGTCTAGCGGGAGGTGTCCTTGTCCATGGCAAGGTGGTTGGAACTGGATGATCTTCAAGGTCCCTTCCAACCTAAACCATTCCATGATTCTGCATTGGGCAGCTGCTCTCCATCACAGGATGTGGAGTGTGTTTTGAACCAGCAAGAGTTAATGTGAAGAGCATCCCTCCCCTACCCCTGTGTTAGATCTGTGCCTACCAGCTATTGCACTTCTCCCTTTCTCAGCTGTACCTCTGGTCTTGCTAGCTCAAGGTCAGAGTCCTGTCAGCACGTGGTAGGAACCACTGAGAGCTAGCTGGTGCGGGGGGGTTTGCAGCCGATGGTTAACCGGGGCTCTTTTGCCTGCTTATGGCCACAGCTTTTGGACCTGTTTTCTGCGGTTACCTGAGTTATTTTCCATCTGTTTCCTCACGTCGCTTTCAACTGCCTTAATCCTGCTGCTTGCTTGTGGCACCTTCCAGGACGCAGCTTAATTAACCACAGGCAACTATTCAACATATTAGAGATGAAGGCACCGTAGCGTGGGGGGTTGCCGGTTCGTTGGGTTTTTTCTGCTGGCTTTGTGACATGTGGAGGCCAAAAGAACAGCTTTGCTCTCTCCAAAGCTCCTCTCCCATGCTTTGGTGTCTGAGCAGAATGTTTTTAGGTGGCCTTGCAGGTACAGAGATGCACCTAGGACGCCTTGTGCTAATATTGCTTTGGCCCCCCATAACCAGCTTCTCCACGCTGGAAAGAGGGGAATGTTGGCAACTGGTTCATATGTAGCAGAAGAAATTAAATGCCTCTGACAGTAATTGCCTGAAGAAAATTCAGAAGATGAGATAGCAACAACAGAGCAGACACAAAATAACTGGATTAAGAGCACAATAGCCATATGTCGACATTAGAGGAGGAAAACAGGGCTTCAAATGGGGAGGTCAGAACCTTTGCCAAGAGCCTGACGTGTGGTTGCCAAACTGGTTGGGCTGGAGAAAGTGGGGTATGGCAAAGGGGCACAAACCCAGCCCCCCCGCACACCCCCAGGTCGGAATCTCGGTGTGGCCAACGGAGCTTGGTGTCTGCGGTCGATGAGGGGAAGTGATGGGGGAGGGAGATGCTAAAAATGAAAAACAATTCCTTCTCCATTTCTCAGTCTACTTAGAACTAAATGATGCCAATAAAGCCAGCCATACTTGGCTAACAAAGTCATTTTTTCCCCATGTAAATCTCCATTCTTAAAAGGCTTGTATGGCATTACGATTCCACACAACCCCTCTTTCTAACTAACCTGAGTGATAAACTGGCAGCTTGCTTTGAAAATGCAGCTTGGGTTTGGGTTTCTGACAGGACTGATATCTAAGGAGGGGGTTTAGTTTCAGGCCTCCTTATGTTCCAGTTAAACATAATGAATGCATAGATTCATGGAATAGTTTGAATTGGAAGGGACCTTAAAGTTCATCCAGTTCTAATCCCCTGCCATAGGCAGGGACACCTCCCACCAGCCCAGGTTGCTCAAGGTCTCATCTAACCTGGCCTTGAACACCTCCAGGGAGGGGGCATCCACAGCCTCCCTGGGCAACCTGTGCCAGTGTCTCACCACCTTCACTGTCAAGAATTTCTTCATCTCTAGTCTGAATCTCCTCTCTACTCCATATCTCTAGGATCTGGATACAGAGAGCACCACCAGAACACCATTTTCAGAACAGAGACATAGACTCTTGTTATTGGTACCACAGGGTGTTTGTTACATTTACCTACCTGTGAACTTCTTCTGGTTTATCAGGACATTTTATGGAAGATCTGCACCCAGCAAGAAATTTTCAGTGAGGCTGGTGAGATACTGGAACAGGTTGCCCAGGTTGTAGATGGGGGTTTGGAACTGGATGATCTCTAAGGCCAACCAAAACTGTTCTGGGATTCTCTTATTCTTCCTGTGAAAGTTCAGTCTGGAGATGAGGAAATGCTTTGTCACTGTGAGGGTGACCAAGCACTGGCACTTGTTGCTCAGGGAAGGGAGGTTGTGGAGTGATCTGGTTGGAGGTGTCCCTGCTCAGTGCTGGGAGGTTGGACAAGATGAGTCCCTTCCAACCCAGTGCACTCTGTGAATCTGTGAGTCTCCATCCTTGGAAATATTCAAAAGCCATCTGGACAACCAGTTTGGGGTGGTCCTGCTTGACCAGATCACCTCCAGAGATCCCTTCCAGCCTCAGCTGCTCTGATGCTGTAATGAAATGAGAGATGCAAAGGGGGCCTGATAATGCTCCTCTTTCTTTCTGGACAGCCCTGGTCCATGCCCAGCCTTCCACATCATCTGCATTATTTTGCTCAGAGCAGACAAACAGGCAGCCTGCTGTAAGGTGCCATGGCTGTGTAGTTCAGCCTGTTTATTCTAGCTGAAAACCAAGGGGGGAAAAAAACCCTCTCAGAGAGTATAAAGTATCTGGGCAGAGATTTAACCAGATCTACTTTAGGTCTTCTAAAGGTAAAACTGTCAGCAAAATCTCACACCCCAAAGTGACAGAGTTCCACCGGCGTGAATCTCCCTATGTAGGCCAGCTCTTGCTGCCCTCTGTGTAGAGCGAGGCACCGGCGGCAGTCCAAGGCCCTGAACAAAGAAGTAACTGGCAGCAGCCTCTGCTGCCACACTTGGCAGAGCAGGAGCTGCGCGGGCGGCCAGGCTGCTTCACTCGCGGTTTCAGAGGCACTGCCTCACAGCAGGGTTACCCTGGGCCAGGGGGCAGCCTCGGGAAGCTGGCTCTGCTGTTGCTCTTTCTGTCATAGAGTCGAGTCTTGGAATGCTGTAGTTTGGAAGGGACCATTAAAGGTCACCCAGTCCAACCCCGCTGCAGTCAGCAGGGACATCTGCAGCTGGAGCAGCTTGCTCAGAGCACCACAAAACCTGCCCTGCAGTGGTCCCAGGGCATCTCCCACCTCTCTGGGCAACCTGGGCCAGGGTCTCACCACACTCAGTGTAAAGAATTTCTTCTCTTTAGACTAAATCTCCCTCTTTCGGTTTCAAACCATCACTCCTTGTCCTGCCACAGCAGGGCCTGCTCAAGTCTGTCCCTAGCTTTCTTCTTGGTCCCTTGAAGCACTGAAAGGTCACCAGAAGGTCTCCCTGGAGCTGCCTTCTCTCCAAGCTGAGCAGCTCCAACTCTCAGCTTGGCCTCATAGCAGAGGTTTTCCATCCCTTGGATCATTGCTCTGGCCTCCTCTGGCTCTACTCCACTAGGTCCCTGTCTGTGCTGAGGACTCCAGAGGTGGCCCAGCTGTAGGATCTGTAGGATCTCAGCAGAGCAGAGGGGCAGTCTCCTCCAACCCTCACTGTGCTGGGATGCTGGGACTCTGGGATTTAAGTCATTGGTGAAGCTATCACTCAGTTTTATCAGTTTTATTAATGCTAGGTGGGAGCAGCCTGTTGCTTAATGAAGATCCCTCCCCACGAATATGTTGTGTGGATTCCATGCTTCTTTTTTGGGGGGTGTTAAATGTGAGCTGCAGGAAGTGAAAGACAAGCAGAAAATAAATTATCAGAACTGGAGATATCAGCTGCTGTCTTCAGATGCTGCTGGGTGCTGTGCTGTTGTAGTGCAATCTTGAATTGGCTTAGATTGACAAAGTTTTGCTTTGTGTGCAGCCCTGCAAGGGGAACTACTCCCTTGCTGGGTAAAAATGGGAGTGGGTGTAATGTTTAGTGGTGGCTGGGGCTTTCTTGCCTTTGAAACACATAGGAGGCTGCTTGCTTCAATAGACTCCCTGTAATTAGTATTAAAGACTTATAAGGAGCCAGAGCGTTCAGATTGAAGCCGTGCTAAGGCTTCCTCCTGTTTCAAACCCATCCATTAGATTAGGTGGAAGGGTCGGAAAGCATTCTGTGAATTCAGGCACTGATGTATCACTCTTGAAGGGTGTTAATTTGGTTCTGCAGTCCTGATTTGTTTGGGAGAACATATTAATTGCTTGTTAGACAGAATTCAACCATTTTGTGCTAAAAGGAAAAAAAAAGGGGGAGGGGGCTGGGGGAGGAGGCAAAAGCTAAAGCAGAATTGCTGGGAATAAAAAGCTTTGCAGAAGGTTTTTCTTCTGATTCCAGCAGCTTGTTTTGCAAAAGGCAGAACAGGCTGATTCTGTCTTTTTGGGTCTTTGAACAGCTCTGAGAAACAAAGGCTGATGCTGCTGAGAAAGGAGAAGCAGAGATGATTTCATTCCCTGCCAGAAAAAAAAAAAAAGAAGAGGAAAGTATTCTTAAGGTCATAGCAGTAGGTGCCCTGCCTCAGCACCCCTCCTGGCACACCACTCCAGCACTCAGGAAAGTGACTGCAACAAAACCGTTTCACTTGACAGCAGAAATGCTCAGCCCTGTCGCAGCTGGCTGTACCTGGGGCCTGATCCTGTGTTTCCTGAGCCAGGAGAGAGCCTGGTTAAAGTTAATGGAGCTGAACTTGGGTTGGGAACTGGGGCTGTTTAGTCTGGAGAAAGGGAGGCTGAGGGCAGAGCTCACTGCTCTCTACAGCTCCCTGAAAGGAGGTTGGAGTGAGGTGGGAGTTGGTCTCTTCTCCCAAGGAACAGGACCAGAGGAAACGGCCTGGAGTTGCAGCAGGGCAGGTTTAGGTTGGACATGAGGTCCCTTCCACTCTGGCATTCTGGGGACTTTTTGCAGTGGTTTTTCTGTACCCTTTGTATTTTTTGCAGTGGTCCTTCTGTACCTTGTCTCTCTGCTCCCACTGCCTCAGTCCCGGTGTCTGCAGCCAAGATTTAGCTTTGGTGCCTCAGGAACATCAGCGGCAGACTTCCTTTGTGTCATTTCCTTTTATATGCCTTACAACTGGTGACCCAAACCTTGGGCTTTGTTGCTAGCCAGGGTGTGTTTTGCTCTTTCCTCCTTAACTCTTTCAGAGCCTCCCAGCCCCCCTTGTTTCGCCTCCCCGCTGAATTTCTGCCTCATCCTCACCCCTGAGCTCTGTGAGCCAGGAGCTGTCACCTACACTTGACATTGTCACTGCCAGTCATTCAATCTTGGCTCTGAGCCCTTGCAAGCTACTGAATGCAAACAGCCCCCAGCCCCCAACCCCACAAATCTCCTTTATTGGGCCTGATCTTGCCCTTAGGTAAATCGGTGCCGAGTTGCTGGTTTTTCTGGGGTGGGGATTTTTAAAGGCAGTTGAGATCTCCGTGCTTAAGGAATGATGTGCATGGGCCACCAGGGCTGGCTGCTGACTTCCATCACCAGGTCTAAATTCAAGTGGTTGGCTCCAGCACAAATTGTAGAGTTTCTCCACCGAAGGAAATCAAAGAACTTTTGGCTTTTTGTGCATTCCTGTAACTTTGTTTGTGAGATAAAGGTCATCCAATTTTTCAGATTCACTCATCTAAACTTGTTTTGTCCATCTGTTTTTGTCCTGGCATGCACACCAGTAAATCCTTCAGCTAAGTGCTGTTTCATTGTTCTTCCAGAACAGTGAGGATGAACACTGAGGGATATTATTGGTCTCTAAATAAAACAGAATTATTCATTGTCTCTAAATATCCCTTAGCAAGAGAGGCAGGGCTGTGAAACCCAAACTAAATGGTACTGTATTTGTGAGTAATCAAGCTAAAATATGGCTTCATTTTTAAAATGATACCTAAGATGCAGTGGAACAGCAGAGATTTAAATAATTCAAGAGATGTTACCATTCCTCTCTGTTCTTATTAGCTCTTTTTGTCTTTTTGGGGGTCTTTTTTTCTAATTCCTGAGGGACTCATTCATAGCCATCTTCAGATTTGGCCACAGTTTGGTGGGCAGATATTTCAGCACTTTGCTGTGATGCAAACTGGCTTTAGCTGTTTATAAAACAGCCAAGATTGTAGAGGTTGTGTACTTGTGCACCCTAAAAACCCAATAGTCCTTGCTCTTGTCACCCCAGTGGGGAGGTGGAAATTAGCCTGGCATTTATAAAGGGTCTGCTGGTTCAAGGTGTTGGAGTCAGGTTCTTGTATTTAGATCTGGGGAATTACAGAAGAGCTTCTGTGTGCCTTGGGGTGTCTCAGAGAGAACTGAGAACAGGGATGTCTCAAATTGCAGCCCAGAAGGCCCGTGGCAGCCTGGGCTGCAGCAAAGGCAGTGTGGCCAGCAGATGGAGAGAGTTGAATCTGCCCCCTGCTCTGCTCTGGTGAGACCTCACCCGCAGTGCTGTGTCCAGCTCTGGAGCCCCAACCACAGGAAGGACATAGACCTGCTGGAGAAGGTCCAGAGGAGGCCACAAAAATAATTAGAGAGCTGGAGAACCTCTGCTATGGCACAAGCTGAGGGAGCTGGGGCTGTTCAGCCTGGAGAAGGCTCCACAGAGACCTTAGAGCTGCATTTCAGTATCTGAGGGGGACCTACAGGCAGGCTGGGGAGGGGCTGTTTAGAAGGGCCTGTGGGGCTAGGACGAGAGGCAATGGTTTGAAACTGGAGCAGGCAGATTCAGACTGGACATCAGGAGAAGCGCTTCACAATGAGCATGGTGAGAGACTGCAACAGGTTGCCCAGGGATGTGGTTGAAGTTGACATTCAAGGTCAGGCTTGATGGGACATTGAGCATCCTGATCTCTGTGAATTGTTCTCTGGAGAGTGGTCAGCTGAGAACCAAAAGGAGAGGTAAAAACCCAGAGTGTTGGAGAGAGGCTGAGGCAAAGAGAAGTGAATGCAGCCAAATTCTTTGTGTAATGCAGCAGCAACAATTTTACATAATTTCCACAGGAGGAAGCCTGCCCTGTGAATGTTGCTTTTCCATGTCAATTGGCTTTCCTCATGCTTCACCAAATGCCTGTAGCAGCACCTAGAATTAGTGTGGTAATGGAAGCTTAACGTGGCAAGGGGCAAAGGAGCTCAGTCAGGGCCAGAATAATGAAACAGACCCTTCCCACTGCAAGGGAGAGCCCTCCCCCCCACTTCTCTGACTCCTGGGCTGTGGCACACACGTGTTTGTGTCACCTCCTGATGCAGCACAGTGCTTGTCTGGGGTGGTAGATAGGTGTTTTAGAAACACAGAATCATTAGGTTGGAAAACACCTTCAAGATCACTGAGTGCAACCATTAACCCTACTCTACCAAGCCCACCACTAAGCTCTATCCCCAAACACCACATCTCTGGCTTTTAACCACCTCCAGGGATGGGGACTCGACCACCTCCCTGGGCAGCCTGTCCCAGTGCATGACAACCCTTTCACAGGAGATAAATAATCCCTTATGTCCAGCCTAAAGTTCTCCTGGTGCAGCTTGGGGCTGTTCCCCCTTGTTCTATCACCAGTTATTTGGGAGAAGAGACCAACACTCACCTCATGTCAGCCTCCCTTCAGGTGGTCAGGCCAAGCTTACAGGCTGCACTGGCCTGAGGAAATTGTTCTGCAGTCAGACCAAGCTAAACTGCTCTGGATTCTCGACTCTGTGGACATCACTACTGCATATATCCAGTTTCCCTCACTATTTCTTGTTTTCTCACCTGCTTGGTAGGCATATAGCACTTTGCCATCTGTTTGGTGGTGTGGGTTGGCACCAGTCAAGCCACCGAGCCTGAGCAGGCTGTGTGCGCCCTGGATGTTGGCTGGGCATGGCCAGCTGAACTCCAAAGGTGCAGTGAGCCTCAAGTGCCAGGCATGCCTGTGTCTGCACAGCAGGTTGAATGCAGTCCATATGCATCACGTCTCTCCTACCTGTGTGACACAAGAATCAGGAGGAGAATCATGGCAGTCATGGAAGCACAGAATCCCAGACTGGTTTTGGTTGGAAGAGAACCTTAAAGCTCGTCAAGTCCAACCCCCCTGCACTCAGCAGGGACATCTTCAACTAGAGCAGGCTCTTCAGAGCCCCAAACAACCTGACCTGGAATGGTTCCAGGGATGGGGCATCTCCCACCTCTCTGGGCAACCTGGGACAGGCTCCAACCGCCTTAGGTGTCAAATATTTCTCCCTTCTCCCTAGTCTGAATGTCCTTGTTTTAAACTATCACCCCTTGCCCTGTCACAACAGGCTCTGCTCAGAAGTCTGTCCCCAGCTTTCTGACCAGCCCCTTTAAGTACCACCACAAGGTCTCCCTGGAGCCTGCTCCTTTCCAGGCTGAACAACCCCAACTCTCTCAGCCTGGCCTCAGAGCAGAGGGTTTCCAGCCCTTGGGTCATTGCTGTGGCCTCCTCTGGACCTGCTCTCATTTCAACTCTACCATCACCTAGAAAGGTTGGAGCAGAAGATCCTTGGGCTCTCTTCCAACCTGGCATTCTGGGATTCTCTCTCTGAGGTGGTGGCTTAGTAAGAGCAGAGCAGCATCTACCCCTGCCTTAGGCAGCAAGCAAGAGTGTGACCACACCTTGTGTATGGGAAGCAAACATCCTGAGAGCTGCTCCCAGGCTTTGTTGGAGCATGTCTAGCTCCCTGCAGCACAAACATCAACAAAGGGGCTCATTTTACACCTGCCAAACGTGCACCCAGGTGTGGGGTTGTCTGGGGAAGGTCACAAATGTCATTGCCCTGCACTCACCTGCATCTTGGGACCCTTCTCTTAGCTCAGCTGATAAATGAGAACTGGAGTCACTTCCCTGGGCAGAAAAGAGCCTCAGTGAGCAGGGACTGAGCTGGGAAGGGACAGCACTGAGCAGAACTAGGGCTGGGCTGGCTCACAGCAGGACAAAATCTTTCCTCTTAATTCCATTAAACTCTAGTACGAGACGGTAGCAGTGCTCTGCACAAGGAAGGATGATTAAAAATTACTCAAACAGAAGGGGGAAGAAAAGCTCAGTTTGTCCTTCCCCAGCTTTCTTTCCAAGCCTGAGAGCACTTATTTGTGTAGTTTAATTTAATTTATGTACCTAGCTGTGATCTCATGGAGTCATCTGAATGAATCCTGTGGGCAAAATTAAAAGGCTTTATTTCCATTCTTCTTTTTCCTAATCAGAAAATTATCTCCAATAAAAAAGAAACAAGATTTTAAATATTTAGGAGCTGAGTTTAGGCTGGCAATAGACACAAGGTTTATAGGCCAAAGCTGGCAAATATTCTGCCTAATTTTACATTCCAGATTTGCCTCTTCCATTGAAAAGCCACTACACCTTTGGGTGTTACTGGGAAGTTCAGGCACTTACTGGTTTAAAGTGAAACCATGTGCAAATATCAGGTCCAAACAGACAACCATAGAATTGTTTAGGCTGGAAAAGACCCTTAAGGTCATCAGGTCCAATCATTAATCCAGTGGTGCTAAAGTGTGTCCCTCAACACCACATCTACCTGGCTTTTGAATAATTCCAGAGATGAAGAGAGGGATGTGAACTGGAGATGAGGAAGAAATTCTTTCCAGTGAGGGAGGTGAGACACTGGCACAGGTTGCCCAGGGAGGTTGTGGGTGGCTCTCTCCCTGGAGGTGTTCAAGGCCAGGCTGGATGAGGCCTTGAGCAACCCGGGCTGGTGGGAGGTGCCCCTGCCCATGGCAGGGGGCTGAAATTGGTTGCAGTGCAGAGGCAGAAACTGCTCTGAGTGCGTCCTTCACCTTTTAGCATGATAAAAATAAAAGATGCAACAAATTACAGGAGGGCAAGGGGGAAGGAGGAAGGTTTTGCATGAGTTACAATGAGGAATGAATTAATGGCCTCAGCTCCAACATGACAGCAATGAACTGTGGAATTCCTACCTGGAATTTAAGGATATGGCTTTGGACAGGTTGCTGAGAGCCAGGTTTTCACAAATTCCTCCAGGTTTCCCACTTCATTACTGCTGAAACAGTTAGATGCCTAAATGCACCTATAAGCTGAGGAGGTAAATGCTGACACCACCAGATCTGGAACCTGCAGCATTGCACTGCAGCTAATTGTTGGGCTTCAGGTGGAAGTTGTGTGCTGTCCTTTGTAAAGAATCTGTCACCCTGGATTTCTTAAACCTCAAAAGGCTGTGTCTGGACACATGCTAATGTTAATGAAGAGCTCCTGTGGTGCTTTTAGTGCTAATTCGTTGGACCACCACTAGAAATGTGGTTCTGATGTTCTAAATGAGAACATTCAGTGTTCCACAAAGGGCTTGGCTCAAACTCAACTCAAATTTGGCTCTAACTCCAACTCTCTACACGTAAATAAGCCAAGGTGTTACTAAGGCATCATTATTATGTAGTAAACAAGAAATAACTGCAGGACTCAAACCATGTGCTAAAGAACTTAGGAAAGAGAAGAAATCTGTTGCAGGCCAGATCACTTTGGTGGGTGGTGCTAAATTTGGCCCAAGATGATTCTGATAATTCTGGGACTGACTGGAGATGTTACAGGATCTAGAGCAGCACACCACATGCATGGACTGGCAGACCCACAGAATGGTTTGGGTTGGAAGGCGCCTGTAAAAGTCACCTAGTGAGTAGGGACATCTGCAGCTAGCAGGTTGCTTAGACCCTTGTCCAACCTGACCTGGAATGGTTCTACCATTTCTCTGGGCAAACTGGGTCAGGGTCTCACCATCCTTGGCATAAAACATTTCTTGCATCCAGTCTGAATCTCCTTCTTTTAGTTTGAACCCATCACCCCTTGTCCTGTTACAACAGGCCTCCCAGTCAGTCTCTTTGAGCTCTGAGTGCTTCTCTTACAAGCCAAAGAGAGACTGAAAAGGTTCATGAGCTACGTGACAGCATCTGCCAGCTTGTTGAGTGTGGAGTGGATTTAGCTCCTCCTTCAAGTCAATAGCAATCAAAGATTTCCACAGCCGTGAGGACCAGGCTTGATCCTGCTAAGCCTTGCTTAAAGAGGAATCTTCATTCACTCACTTCCTGGTGACTTTGATGGAACTGCTCACACGTGGAAGAGTCTGCAGGATCAGCCACCCCTCACTAACAGGGGACTCACGTAAAGCTGAATGGCAGCTGTAAATAAACACAACACTACAGACCCTGGTGTGCTGCTCTGCTCCTTTTTGGACACTCTATCCTTATCTTTGCCGAGGCAAAGTCTTCCCTGCTCTCTTTGCATCACACAGATGGGATCAAAAAAAGCTGCAGAGCTGCTTCTTGCTGACGGGAGTCCATCACAGGAGCACTGCTATTAGTCTTTGCTAGCCATCAATGTCTGGAAATTTCACAGTCAAGTTGCTAGCGATTGTATTGAAAGGGTTTGTGTGTGGGTGGTGGAAAATATGGTGCTTGGCCTCTGGTGCCAAACTCTCAGGCAATATCAGATGTCTTTCCACAAGTGATGAGGCAGAATATGTTACTTGAAGTTTAATATTCAGAACTTTGTCTGCCTTGCTGTCAAGAAAAAAAAATAAGCTTTACATGTGGAGGGGAATGATGCCTGCAGGAAGGGCAGGATCCAGTCCCTCGGCACAGGAGCAGACGTGGTGTTGCTTTGATGGGGAAAGGTGCTGGGAAGTGGTTCTTGCATTGTTTACATCTCAAGTAGTCTCCTCAAATGTGTTTTTTTCCCCTTTACCTAATATAGCAGTGATTTGTTGTTCTCCTTAATTTTAGACTCTCTGTATGTGTGGTTGACTTTTCTGTACGTAAGTGCACAGAGAGAGTCAGATGCTTGACTTTCCCCTCCCTGCTCTGTAGACACTTCCCTGTTTGTTTCGTGCTCGTGGCATTACTTTGCATCACTGAAAACATGGGAGAATTGAAACTGCTGAATCCCATCCCTGTTTCTGCTGGTCTTTCTTGGGGTTTTCATTGTGAAATCAAGCCACTTAGAGCTTAAATGTTGAGGGGGGAAAGGGAACCAAGGGAGAAAGGAAATCCTGAAAGGGAAAAAAGGGTGAAAAAGGCCTTGGAATCCAATGAGTGTAGCAGAAATAGAGGCTAAGGATGGTAGTGTGGTGTGATGTGTGTGCAAGCTGAGGAGCACTGGTCATGGTAGCAGTGAATATCGAGGAGAGATGGGGAGCTGAGGGAGGAAGTGTTGGGTATTTTGCCAACCATTACCTTTGCATCAATGTGCACCTTTAATGATGTGTGTTTTGTTAGCTGCTTTTCTTCTTTAATGTCCTGGAAGCTGGCAATCTCCTCCAAGGGTCATTCAGCACGTGGCTGAAGTCACACTTAGTCATGGATGTGGGGATGAGATAAAGCCGTGCCTGGTGGTGCTTCCTCCAGGAAGGGCTTGTGGTGTATTCCCATCTGTGAAAAGAAGCTCCAGCCCTGGAAACGCTCCAGGTCAGGTTGGATGGGGCTCTGAGCAGCCTGATCTAGTTGTAGATGTTGTTCAGCATGGAGTACAGAAGGCCCCGGGAGGACCTTAGATGAAGGGGCCAATAGGAGAGCTGGGGAGGGACTTTTGACAAAGGCATGGAGTGACAGGATGAGAGGGAATAGGCTTCAAGCTGGAAGTAACTCAGCGGAGATTAAGCATTAGGAAGAAACTCTGCCCCGTGAGGGTGGTGAGGCACTGGAACAGGTTGCCCAGAGAAGCTGTGCAGGGTGGAAGCCTGGCAGTGTTCAAAGCCAGGTTGGATGGAGCCTTGAGCAACCTGATCTAGTAGGAGGTGTCCCTTCTTACGCGGGGAGGGTGGGGGGACTGGAACTCGAAGGTCTCTCCCAACCCAAAGCACTGGGTGGTTCTATGATCTGTGTATTTAAAGACAAAGTGTTGTGTATTTCTCTCTGCAGCAAACCATATTGCTGATTAACCACTGCTTTCATAAACTACAAGTGGGCCATTGAAGCTGTTTCACTGCTGGTTAATGTTCTGTATGGTGCTCTCTCTTTTCTCCAGCACCTACCTAGTGTTTTGTTTTTATTAGAAATTCACCTATCCTTGTCTGCCGAGGAGAAAAGAAATTGCCCTACAGAGCCCTGCAGGCCATAAAGCGGCAGAGATTCCTAAATAAGACTGGCCCCGCACCGAAACCTCTTGTCTGCCTGCGCCGTAATGAAATGCATGACTACAGGAGATAATAATAATTGCAGCAATAGCTCGTTACAGCTCCCAGATGATTTGGTGCTGTCAGGAGTGCACTGTCCTCTGACATCCCAAGAGGCGAGCAGCACCACTGACTGCAGGCCCTGATTGGTGTGGTGAAATATTGCTGGCAAAAATTAAAAGGTCTGGGTGTCAAAATAATTCATGATCTGCATACCTTCCCTTCTGATGAGCCGGCTGATAGCCGCATTAGCCAGATAATAAAACCGATCGGGCTCCAGTTAAACAATTGGAGCTGGAGAGCTGTTCGTTTTGTAGGTGTCACTTGTCAGATCGAGGGGTCAGGGCGGGATGAAAAGCTCTCCCCGGTAACCTTCCGGCCGACTCGGGTCTGGAATGTTCCTCACGATTTGGCCGAGGTTCTCATCACGCCGCTGCCGGGCGGCATTACCGCGGCAGGCTGCGTTCTGACATTCAAATCCCGGGAATGACAGGTTATTAGGAGAAGAGGACTGGCTGTACATACATTAAGCCCCCATATCTTTGACCTGTAATTTGAACTGATAGTGATATTGTAATTGAGTGAGTAAAAAAAGGGATTTTTTATTAAAACACAGGAAGATGAAGCCAACGTCTCCCTGCAGGAGATTTACGGCTTCAGAAAAGCAGCCTCCCTTTTGCTTGCCTTCCCCCCTTTTATTTTAGTTTTTATGAGGATTTATTTGATGGCTCTGGAAATGCTGAGCTCTGTGCTTACTATTTATTTTATGGAACAGTTCTTTAAAATAAAGCAGCTTCCCTATATATATATATATATTTCCCCCCTGCCCCCCCAGCCTGGTTTTCAGTGCAGAGAGAGCCCTTTGGTATGGGAGTTCCTGGGTTTGAGTGGTTCAAGGATTATCCCAATAACAGGGACCTAGGAAAATATTGCACCCAGTTAATGCCCATTGCTTCAGAGACCCCTAATGTCCTTTCCTGACACCTTATTGCAGGCTATTAGTACACAATGGCTCTTCAGTCATATGGTTATAGGGAGTGGGGCAGAGCTGGGCTATCAGGGTAATTGCCTCCCCTGCGCTGCCGTGTTACACACTTGAGTAACTAATTTAATGGAATGTGTTTTCCTCCTCTCCCGCACAGCCCTGCCCTGGCAGAATTCCCCTCTGGGGCCCCCAGCAGTGTGGGATGGGTGAAGAGTGGCACAAGGGCTCTTGATTTTGCAGAGAAGGAGGCTCAAACAGAGCCGACTCCCTGCCAGCAAAACAACCTCTGAACCCAGCAAGTTAATTCGGGTTACAAAGGATTAGCTGCTCCTGATGAAACCAGACCTCCAATGCTTGTATGGCAATTTGTTGTTACTGATTATCATGGTTTGCCACTTTTTTTTGTGTGAAACGGGAGAGTCTGGCATAGACACAGCACCTAGATGGCCCCAGTACCTGAAGGGGGGCTGCAGGAAAGCTGGGGAGGGACTTTAAACAAGGGCTTGTGGTGGTAAGACCAGAGGGAATGGATTGGAGATTGAGGAGGGCAGATTTAGCCTGGGTCAAGTACAACAGAATTGTGTGGGCTTTCTCTGATTGGTAAAGTTCAGTAAGTGAACATCTATTATCTGGCCTAAACCTAGAGAGTGTCCCCAGTGGGGTCTCTCTGGACCCCAGTGGATGACAGAATGGTCTTTAGCCATCAACCTTTGTGTAGTTTTGGAAGGACACCAAGTTTCGACCTTGGAAGTAGTTTTCACTTAGCTCTGTGCCATTAAGATAAATGCCCAGTTTGCTTTTGTGATGTTTGCCCTCATTTCATTAGTGCTGCATCAAGCTGACCATCCCAATTCAATTAAGTTCCAATTAATGGTTATTTTGGTGCTTTGGAAAGTCAGCTGTATCTTCTGGGGTGTCACTTTCTCCATGCAGTAAGCCTGCTCATCATCTGGACTGAAGCAGCATGTGCTTGAGGACCGCTTTTCACAGACTCATATTCACAGGGTGGTTTGGGTGGGAAGGGACCTTGAAGATCAAGTTCCAACACTCTGACTGTTTGCTGGGCTGCCAGGTGTAGCTTTTTTCTCTTTTTTTAATCAGTAAGTTTGAAAATGAGCTCTGGTGGAAATGAATGAAGAGTCTGGTTATCTGTCATGTCAACCAGAAGAGTTAGGAAGATCATTTAGGAAGGTCTTTCAAGAAGCTCAGGAGCAATTTCACCTCCTCCTTCCCTCAGGTACAGGTGGCCATAACTGGTAGGTCATCAGTGGTAGGCCACTTCTGTGGGAGGTTGTGGTGAATGTCTTTCTAATTGTGATGTAAAAGCAGTATCAGCTTTTCTTCTTCCATTTTTCTCCCCGATAAGAATCGGGACACAAAGAGCTCAGCTGTTTTGTGTAACTGCAGCTTTGTTTTCAAATACCTAGCATGCCATGGTGGGATTTGGTGGTGGTTGGGTTTTTCCCCCTGTCACAGGGCAAGCCTGGTGGCTTTCCAGAACTTTGAGAGGAAAAGCTGTTGAGAGTCACCCAACCTGCACAGCCCTCAGTGGACTATTTTCCCTCTAAGTTTCTCACAAATTTATACAGAAGCTCAAGTCCAGCCCTGGTGGAGCTGGAGGGAGAGGCCAGGACTTTGTAGTGTGTCCATTTTAAGATGCAGTGCGAGCTGCTTTTCACCTCTTAGGTTCCAATTAAATCCAAAGTGCTCCATTTCAATAAGCACAATTTCTTCCTAATGCACAGGAT
The DNA here is from genome assembly GCA_033816785.1 of Picus viridis. Taxonomy (NCBI): domain Eukaryota; kingdom Metazoa; phylum Chordata; class Aves; order Piciformes; family Picidae; genus Picus; species Picus viridis. The sequence goes on from CM066571.1 coordinate 4,232,249, forward strand.
ATGAATAGGTATCAACCTGCTTTGGAAAACAGTCCATGCTCAGTGAATTTTAGCTGCAATAAATATTGGTGGGGAATAGTTGCTCACATTTGATTCTGCTTTGATATGCAATTCAGCCAGCTTGGAGTGGGGGCAGATCATTTGGTTCTGCCCTTCCATTGCCACAGCCATAGGGGCTGCACATACCAGCCCTAAAGGTACAAGAAGCTATGACAAACAGGGGAGGTGAGTTGATTAGTGAGGTAAAACACCAGGAGTTTATGGTTTTCACCTCAGCTGTGCATTTTTGGGGGTACCTAGGAAATGACTCAGTAGCTCAGCTGATTCCCTCACAGGTTTTATAGCTTTACCCCATTTTAATTTTTTCATTAGAATATAATAATGGCCACAGGGGAAAAGGAAAGAAAAAAAAAAAAAAGGGTTTGGTCTGTGATCTATTTCATTCTGCTCTCATCACGAGGGGAGACTCTGAAGCGGGAGAGCATCACTAATTTTTCGGCGCAGTAATTTATTCCGCAGTATTTAAATGCTGTAATTTTCACACCGAGGCACATGCTGCCACATCTATCGTCCCCTGGACCAGTCTCTGTCTTGCTCTTTCCTTTTCATCTGTTTTGTTTTTGCATTTTTCCTCATAAATTCGACAGATGGCCTCTTGATGAATCCTTGATAATACTGTCATGTAAAGCAGCTAAGACTAGAAATCATCTCACAACAATTTTTCATTGCAAAGAGAAAATTGAAGGCAGACAAACGGCGCTAAGTCCGTAACGACAGCGACAAAATACCCACTCCATGTAAATAAAGAGGACAAGCTTCCCTCCTAATGCTCAGACACTAATGCCAGGATCCTTTAAAGCCTCTGGATTTTTTTTTCACCCCCCTTTTATGCTACATTTAATTCATCTCTTTTTTGAGCCTTGGGTTTGTTCAGTGTTTTGTTGGTTTCATATTCGGCGACGTTTTTCCCGGCTCTTAATGTTCTCTCCCTCCTCCTCCTCAGTCCCCCTCCTTTTAGGTCTTTATAATTGTGGATCAGGTGAAGTTTGCTTCCCCTCATTTCAAGGTCATGCACCACTAGGACCATTTTCCTGACTCAGAGGGCACGTAATTTCACAGCCGTGTACTCCTCATTAATCCACCCTGAGTGGGTGCTCAGGAAGTTCCAGATCACAGATTTGTTTTTGTCTTGTTCTCTGACTCAGTGCTTCACAAAAGGATTAGATTAACCCCTTTGGATTGTATTTATATCTTACTGCACCGGCATGGAAACAAAGTGATTTCTTCTTCTCCCCACGTAACCTGCCCGCCCCTTCCACCTCTGCGCTGAGGACCCACAGGGTTTCTTCTCCAGCAGGCTTCAGTTAGTTAAAGTGGAGCTTGTGGCAGAGAGGGGGAATTGTTTTCTCTTTCCTCTCTTAATGCAGCTTTAATGCATGAGTCTCTTTCTCCCCATTTGCAGAGACTCATTTATTAACTTTGAACGATTTCTGTTTAACTGGAAACTGCTGCAGCCCACTGGCTCTGAACCCGAGCTCATCTGGACCTGAATTCTCCTGGATCCAAGCAAAGAGCAAAACAAAACAAGACAGCATAGTGGCTACTGGAGGGGATCCATCCTTTCCCCCTGGGAGAGTGCCCCAGACCCCTCCACCCAGGAGCTCTCTTCTGTCTCCCTTTGTTGGCCACTGTCTTTGTTTGCTGGTGGAAGGGATCCTCGGCTCACTGCTCCAGGTGGGGTCTGTGGTCATGGTTGTACCCTGAGGTGTGGGCAACTTGGCCTCCTGGAGGGCTCTGAAGCATCTTCCATCAAAGGGTCACAAAAGCATTTATGTTGGAAAAGACCTTCAAAACCCTTAAGCCCAACCCCAGCACTGCCAGGTCAGCACTAACCCGTGTGCCTCAGCACCACATCTCCATGGCTTTGAAACTCTCCAGGGATGGGGACCCCAGCACTGCCCTGAGCAGCCTGGGCCAGGGCTTGACAACCCTTTTGGGGAATTATTTTTTCCTAATATCCAACTTAAATCTCCCCTGGTGCACCTTGAGGCCATTTCTTCTTGTCCTATCACTTCAGTCTCTCTCAAAACTGGTCCTGCAGGATGATGTTCTAAGGAAGCAGAGCGGAGTTTGTCCCTGTGAGCTGCGGCAAAAAGTGGCTTCACTCCTGGAGGCTCAAGCACCAGCTGGGCTGTACCCCCAGATGCTGCAAGCTGTTCTACACAGAGAGCACACAAGAAGCTTTATCTGGGTACAAAGCTGTGGGAAACCCAGGATATTTTTGGATGGCTTCTCTGGGCTTTGCTGAGGGAGTAGGGAAAGTCTCAGATGACACAGGAAGTAAGTCTTGCTCCCAGCTGGGACCTGTATCATGCTGAGTACCATTCCCTGTGGTACAGATGGCTGTTGACTTCTTTCCACGAGGCAGGATAATTTTGGACTACCTGTGGGTTATGCAAGCTTAGAAAATAATCAGCAACATGGAGTGACTTGTTCTGCATGAGAGGGGACACCACACTGCAGTTCCTCTGCAGCTGAGCTGACTGCAGCACAGGCAGATCCATCCCAGGTCCGTTTAAACCACCTCGCCTGGATGCTCCTGCTGGCAGAAAGGAGGGAAAGCTCCATGCAGGCTGCAAAGCCATTCAGAGGAGCTCAGCAGGTGCTGGGGCACTTTCTATGCCACAAGAGCCATTGTGTCCCCTGGACCCACCCAGTGAATACAGTTCTCTCTGCCCAAACTGCTACAAACCTAGTACAGGAGCACCCTAAAATACTCTCTTTGAAAATGCCACCTGGCAGGGTGCCCTTTGCTGTAAGAAGGATTTTTTACTGTCCATCCAGATCAGAAGCCCTAGCTTCTTGCTTTGGAATCAGAGAGAGAAAAAGCCCTGGCAAGAACAGGTCCAGCATCTAAATGATGCAGTGGAGACAGGAGAGGAGCAGAGCTGTGGGAAGCAACCAGCCTTCTCCCTCCCAGCTCAACAAAATGATACTGAAGGTGCATGAGGAGAGTCCTTGAGTCCATGGAAAAGCTGTCTTGGTTTGACTTCATTCCAGAGAGCTCAGCAGAGGGTGATGTGGGTTGGCAGAACACAGCCTGCTTGGAGGAAGGGAGATGAGACTAGCTTGTGTCTCAGCCTGCTGATCCTGGTGGCTTTAGGCTTCTGTCTTGTGATGCACCGAAGAGCTGTGAGTAGCCTGAGACAACATCAGCTCTGGCTTATCACCTCTTGTACAAGGCCTCAATAAGGATGAGAGATAAGAGTGCAGTGTCCTGAAATGTCATAGAATCAAAGAACCATTCTGGTTGGAAGAGACCTTTAAGCTCAGCGAGTCCAAACCTTAATGCAGCACTGCTAGGTCACCACCAGCCCATGTCCCTCAGCACCACATCTCCATGGCTTTGAAACCCCTCCAGAGATGGTGACTTGGGAACTCCGTTACTGCCCTGGGCAGCCTGGGCCAGGCTGTGACACCTCTTTCAGGCAATAAATTATTCTTAATGTCCAACCTCAACCTTTCCTGGTGCAGCTTGAGGCCATTTCCTCTTGTTCTCTCCCTTGTTACTTGGGAAAAGAGACCAACCCCTACCTGGCTCCATCCTCTTTCAGGAGGTCATTTCTGGTATTGATTTTCATGGCAACCCTCCTGCATAGAGAAAGCTGCAGTTAGTTTCTTCTCATGGTCCTTTCCAGTCTCCTGCTCTATTTGTTCATGCAGACACATTCTTCATAGGACATTTGCTCCCAGGCTTCTGTGCCACAAACAGGAAGGGAAAGGCATTGCCAGGGGCATCAGCTGCACTCTGGGTGTGTGTGGGGAAAGTTAGTTCTGGGAAAATCCTTTCTCCCTGCTGAACAACATCCAAGTAGGTAGCATTGCTTGGAGCAGTCTGGGAGGTGGAGTGGCTTTTGGCTTTGCAGGCTCTCCGGGGGTCACACTCTTTCTGCTGAGGGAACGAACGAGCTGCAGGCGTTGCTGCAGCGCAGAGCTCAGCCCATGCTTGGATCTAGGGCTTCTTCCCCGCGCTCAAACAGGGCACACACAGAGCCAGCGCCCTCCCACACCTTGCTCGGTGGTCTGCCCACCCAAGGGGCGATGCAGCTGCCTTCTGGGACCCTGAACATTTCTCTGTCTTCCTCTTTTTTAATTTCAGTTTTACTCTTTCCCGAGCGCTCCAGCCCAACTGCTAATGGAATGTCAGGATTTTAAATAATTTACACTTCCATCTGCTTTGAAAAACACCAGGTGGAGATTGCAGATTAGGCTGAGTCTAAGTGGAAGGAAATGTTTGTTTAAAATATTAAAGCTAAAAACAAACATTTATGTGAACCACATTTTTGCTGTCCGCCGCGCCGCGCTCTCCTAGCTTCTCTACCACCACTTCCAATCTGCAGGCAGAGTGTTGCTTTGGATTGGGTGCTCTCCACCTGTTGCTCATCTTTATGATCAGGGGGAGCGGGGTACAGGAGGTGAGCAGAGCCCACCCTGAAGGGTGGAGGAATCAGGGGTTGAAGGTTTTCTTCAGCGAGACCTTTTGCTCCTCCCATGTGTTCCTTTCTGCTGTCCCCCAGCCCTTGCTAACTTGCTTACTTGGAGGTGGAAATAGATTTGAAGCTTGGTTACAGACGGGTGGTTTGAAGGGAAAACAGCTCCCAAAGACTGCTGAGAGTTGTGTTAGGGTAAGGAGCGAAGGTTTGCTGGTGCACAGTCCAAACCACCCACAGGGACCAGAACTTTCCTTCTCTCCCACTTGCCAGCTGGCAAGCTTTGATTTAAATTGAGAGGTTGTAAACTGTGGTTTGTAAGACTGCTTCTGATGCTTGATCCTTGGCTGCTGGGCCTATGATGCACTTTCCCAAGCACAGCATTCAAACAAGACCTCCTCACACTCAGGAGCTCTTCTCACAGCACTCCTCCCAAAGCTGCTCTTCCAGCTTTCTCTCGGTACTTTCGCATAGGGCAAGTTCACAAACACCCGGCCAAGTGAAAATCAAAGGCTTCAGCAACATTTCCCCCCTCGCCCCTTTAAACCAACAGCTTCATAGAATCTTCAGATGGCTTGGATTGGAAGGGACCTTAAAGATCACCCAGTTCCAACCCTGTGCTATGGGCAGGGACACCTCCCACCAGCCCAGGTTGCTCAAGGCCTCATCGAGCCTGGCCTTGAACACCTCTAGGCAGCACACATCCACAGCCTCCCTGGGCAAACCTGTTCCAGTGTCTCCCCAAGACAAAGGTGCTGTTCGTTTTCCTCCCACACCCATTATTGTTATCAACAGCTTTTCCCATCCTGCATTGACAGCAGTCCCCTGCACGGGCTCTGCAGTGGAGGCAGAGCTGAGAGCTCTTCATCTGCACACATGACAGAACCTGCCTTTGCTCTATTTGCATCTTGAGCCGCGCCGGTATTGCGGTGCACAAGGAGGTGACTTTAAATGACTTTCTTTCTGTTTCCATCCCCACTAGGGGGAGGGGGAAAAAAAAAGTAAATCTCCCCAGATAGTCTCTAAACAATATCATTAAAGGTAAGTAAACTAATAACACATAGATTTCAGTGTTTGCTGGTTTGTGTCAGCCTCTGCTAATACAATGAATAATTCATCTCAAACTAGGAGAATGTAACATTTACATAAAATAATACTTTGCAAATTTATGGTAAGTACTAATTACTTGCCTTATTTGCCATGACTATGATATTAAATATTCATAAAAATGTGATTATTTCTTTGATTTGGCAGGCATTTAGATTTCTCTACAGCTTTTCACACTGCTAATTTTAATCCAGTAAATTATCTGGAAGAAAACAGTGTGCAGCCTCAAAACTGCTCAAAATTCACTCCAACATTGAGCACATTATGGACGTAATGATCCATCACCACCAAACTTCAAGAAGGTCTTGCAAGAAAACTGAGAATTAAACAAAGAAATATGGAGGCTATCACCATTATTTATCAGATATATTTATTAATAGGTTGAAATTTTAGATAGGCTGAGGAACTTTCCAAGTAATTAAAGAGCTGATTTTAGGTGGTTTGTTTGGGGGAAGTTTGCTTCAATTCCTTCCCTCTTCAATCTGTTTCTTCTCTTTATTTGTGGTGTGTGGATGCTTTATCCAGTTAAAGGATCTGAATTCTGTCTTTTGCATACTGTGTGTGCTGATTTGTGACTGGCACTTCAAAGGCATCACTTGGGGTCGTGTGATACACAGAATTAGTACCACTTTGCACTTAAGAGTAAATACAAATGCATACATTGTGTCTAGAGCTGTATATGTTGATTCAAAGGCTTCAAAGCTGCTCACACAGTTACATCTTCAGACCTTCCTGTGAATATTCACTACCTGGTCCTGCCTCTCTAGCTGTCTAATGGCATTTTAGTTCATAAGGGTCAAATGTCTAACAATAAAGAGTAAGAATATCTAAGAATAAGAACAGAATATCCAACCATAAAGAGTAAGAACAAAATGTCTAAGAGTGAAGAATAAGAACAAAATAGTTAAGACTGAGACTAAAATGCCTAAGAATAAAGAAAAGTAATATCAAAGTATCTAAGAATAAAAATAAGAAGATAATAGCTAATACTAAGGCTAAAATATGTAAGATTATCTACTAAGATTATCCACATTTTATATGAGAGGAGGAACAACAGGCATCAGAAATGTTGGGGGTTAGCCCCCCCATGGATAGCTGCCTGGAGTATCTCTGTGAGGAGCAAAGGCTGAGAGCCCTGGGGCTGTTGAGCCTGCAGGAGAGCAGCCCCAGAGGGGATGTGAGCAATGCTCAGCAAGAGCTAAAGGATGGGGGGCAAGAGGCTGGGGCCAGACTCTGCTCAGTGGTGCCCAGGGACAGGACAAGGGGCACTGGACACTAACTGGAACCCAGGAGGTTCCACCTGAGCAGGAGGAGAAGGTTGTTTGTGGTGAGGGTGTGTGAATTCAAAGACACAGGAGCCTTTCAAACCCTCTGATTCAAAGTGGAGCTGAGGAGTGGTTAAGTTGCAAACAGCACCATAACCATATGTAAAAATACAGAGCTCCTGTAGCACCGCTTAAAATAAACAGTTGGGAAAGGTTTGGCAATATCAATCTGCTGCTTTGCTCCACAAACACAAAATGTGAAATGAAAGGGAACTTCACCATGTCTAAACACATGAAAACACATTTTTTGCCTTTGGTTGCAGGATGTGCTTCAGGGTTGCAGCAAGCCTTGCAGGTTTCTGGAGCACAATTTGGGTTCCAGAGCTGCGTCTCCTATCGCATCCTGCTCAGTGGTGCCCTGGGCGTAGGGTATGTCCCTGCAGCACTCCACTGGTGAAATATTTTGTGGTGTTTTTCCCCGCAGCAGAAGGTTGGGCAGAGCTGGGGAGTATGTACTGATGCCACAATGAGATACATTGCTCTTGATTCTGGCTGTACTGAGGCCATGGCTCCATCACCCTCCTGGAACAGCTCCCTTCTGTATTTCCATGGTTACAAGTTGTCTATTTCTCTACAAGAGGATTTTAAAGGGCAGAGGCATCTGATGAAATTTCTGCTCGGCAGACCACTTGGTTTGGAGTCATGTTGTGTGAAGATGACTTTACTCCCTTGCTAAATCAGTCAAATGTCAGATAGACAACATGAGTCTTAAAACACAGAGACCAAAGCCCAAAACTCTGCTGCTAGGAGGGGAGAATGTGCAGCTCAAGGGACACCTTCTGCATTTATTTTGCTGCCAGTTCAGCCAGTCCAGGGTCTTATGTGCTTGTCTCAGTGGGATTTTATAGATTCATAGCTTGGATTGGATTGGATTGGATTGGATTGGATTGGATTGGATTGGATTGGATTGGATTGGAAGGTACCTGAAATATCAGTTCCAAACCCCTGCCATGTGCAGGGACACCTCCCACCGTCCCAGGCTGCTCAAGGCCTCATCCAGCCTGCCCTTGAACACTTTCAGGCAGGGAGAATCCACAGCCTCCCTGGGCAACCTGTTCCAGCGTCTCACCATCTTCACTGTCTAGAATTTCTTCCTAATCTCCAGCCTAAATCTCCTCCACTCAAGCTTCAATCCATTCCTTCTAGTCCTATCACTACAAGCCCTTGCAGTTATATCTCTGTGAGAGATAGCAGCCCTAATTTTCCTGTGTTGGAGTCAAAATCCTTCTGCAAGTTTCTCAGGTAGCTTTTACAGATACAGATGCTAGCACCTCGTCACCTGTGAACACACCATGTAATTAAAGTCCTTCTGAAGCCAGACACAGTGAAATGGCTTTGTAGGTGAAATGAAACCCTTTGTTTTTATGTGTTTTGACACTGTGAGATGGGGACAAGTGAAGCAGAGTCTTCAAATCCCCAAGTGCAGCTCTAATGGAGCCTGTACTGGTTGCTCCGTGCCCATCTCAGGGAGGAAAGGAGAGTTGATTTCAGAAGAGACATTTCCTGTGTGTTGGGATGAGCAACTCTTGATCTGCATTTTTATGCTCTGTGAAAAACACCACTGATCACTTGAAATGGGCAAAGAACCCCTGTGCTGTGATCCTGTGAGCTGTGTGAATGAGGCCACAGGCTGAAAGTCAAAGGGAAGCCAAGGAAAATGGCACAAGGAGGTCAAAGCAGTTCACATGGCTCACCGGCAGCTGTTGGCACCATATGACATATCTGAAGGCAGCTCTGGAGCTGTCTGCACAATATGTGGAGCTTAGCAGAGACAGAGAAGCTGCTGCTGGAATGTCAGCTCCCAGAAAAAAGTTGGTAAAGTTTGCACTGTGTTTGCTGGGCTGCAGGGCCAATGATACCACTCAGTCCTGATCTTAATCCCAACAAAGAGACCCCAGGAAGAAGTGGAGCTGGGTGGCGTTGGTCTCCTTTCCCTGGCATCAAGTGACAGAACGTGAGGAAATGGCCTGAAATTGTGCCAGGGCAGGTTCAGGTTGGAGATTAGGAAGAATTTCTTTGCTGCAAGAGTGGTCAGGGATTGGCACAGGCTGCCCAGGGAGGTGGTGGAGTCCCCATCGCTGGAGGTGTTCAAGAAAACTGTGGCCATGGCACCTGGGGCCAGGGTTTGATGGCCATGGTGGGGTTAGGCTGCTGGTTGGACTGGATGGTCTCGGAGGGCTTTGCCAACTGAAACAGTTCTATGAATCTTTGCTTCTTATAAGCAGAACCACCCAAGTTCTTCAGGTTGGTGTGTTCTTGGTACCTGAGGTCCTGACTTGCATCACCTCCCTCGCCTGACTGTGCAGGCTGATACTTGCATGCATGGTTTGTGAGGTGGAGAGCTCCTGCAATTCTGAGATGGAATGCTCTCTCTGAATAGTTAATTTATTTCAATGTGCGTCTCAAGATGCACACCAGAGCCCATCTTGTGCTGTCCTGCTGGAAAGACAATCTGCCACAAGTCTGGACTTTCAGGGATGGTTTTGAGAAGTGTTGGAATTGCTGTGTGCAGAAATAGATGTGTTGCAAACTTCAATCACTGTAGGAAACCTGCTGGAAAATGTGGCTGCTCAGTTAATGAGTCTGGAGAGTCAGATGGGCATCTTGAAGGGAGATTGGAGTCCACAGAAGCTGCATTTCCACCTGAGGAGCTCAGCATGATGTCTGCCAGGGCTCAGGAAACATTCTTTGTATGTCTAGTTTTTCACTTTGGCCCCCATCTCTTCACTTGAGACATCTTCTCCAGCAAGAGAGGCAGGGTGACATCCAGGCAGCACAGTGCTGGTCCCTTCCTGATGATGCTTCTCTAAGCAAAGATGGAAGGTGCAGGAACTTCTGTCCCAGAAATCATTCCTTAGAGCCATTATTATTCCTCTGGGATGAGGGGCCAGAGGATGGAGCCAGACTGGCCAGTGGTGCCCAGTGACAGCACAAGGGGCACTGGTCACAAGTTGGAACCCAGGAGGTTCCATCTGAGCAGGAGGACAAAATTCTTTGGGGTGAGGGTGCTGGAGCCCTGGAGCAGGCTGCCCAGAGAGGTTGTGGAGTCTGCTCTGTTCCAAAGCCACATGGTCATTGTGCTGCTGGGCAAACTGCTGTGGGTGCCCTGCTTTAGCAGGAGGGTTGCAGTGGATGATGTCTAGAGGTCCCTTCCAACCCCACCATGCTGGGACTCTGGGACATGTTTAAATGAAGGGGTTTGGATAGAGGTTCAGTGCCTCTGCTCAGAGGCTTGCATGGGGAAGTGCTGCACAGCAGCTGCAGTTGCTCCTCTTTGCAGTTGCTGCTGGAAGCTCCAGTTCCCTCCTTTTCCTTTTTCTCTGTGTGTCCTGAGGTGTGTGGCAAAGACATTTCTGATGTAAAGCGTTCGAGCGGCTGGAGGACTCTGCTGATAAAGACGTAGAGCACATATTCTGCTGCAGAGGCCTTTCTGCTGTGGAATTGATGGCTGATTACAAAGCAGCCTGAAGATCTAATTACAATTGGCAACCAGGAGATGAGGGAAGACTGCAGACAATTTTCCTCTATTTTTATACCCAGTCCTTGTGGCATTCACACTGCCTTCAATAAGCTGCTTCTGGCCAGGGCTGTCAATGATGGTAATCGTCTGGATGAGTGGCTTGGGGGAGGCTGGGAGCCTGACCTTTGCTGTTGTCATCCTCCCATCAGCATGGGGATGCACAGCACCCCAAAGCCAGAACAAGTGCTGTAATGAGGTGCTAATTGCAGATTGTTAATGATGATGCTATTGATGATGTGGTTTTGTTTATGTTGATTGAAAATAGGTTATGCTGGGCTTTATCTCTAGCTTCTCTCTGTTTCATGCTGAAAGGAAGGGGAAATATTTGGATGTGTCCCTTCAGCAACATGTCATGTGGCCTATTCTATCTCTATCCAACCTGGTACAGAGAATTGGAGAAACATTTAGGCTGGAAAAGACCTTTAAGATCAAGATTTTTAGCCCAGATGTTAGCCCTGGAGAGTTTCCTGACTGGTTCATAGATTCATAGAATGGTTTGGGTTGGAAGGGACCTTAAAGACCATCTAGTTCCAATCCCCTGCCGTGGGCAGGGACACCTCCCACCAGTCCAGGTTGCTCAAGGCCTCATCCAGCCTGGCCTTGAACATCTCCAAGGAGGGGGCATCCATAACCTCCCTGGGCAACCTGTGCCAGTGTCTCCCCACCCTCACTGTCAAGAATTTTCTCCTAATCTCCATTCTAAATCTGCCCTCTTCCAGCTTCAATCCATTCCCTCTTGTCCTATCACTACAAGCCCTTGTAAAAAGCCTCTCCCCGGCTTTCTTGTAGGCTGCTTCTCTTTGCAGTGCTTTGGACTATTCAGCCAAGCCCTCAGTGTCCCTTCCTCTGGGTCTTTGGGAAGAGAAGCTCTTCACAAGCAGCTGTTCGCAGCCTTGCCTCCAAGCTCCTTCCCTGCTCTTCCAGCCCTGGAATTCAGGGTTACCAATAATTTATGGATGTATAGCATCACAAATGTCAAAAAGAAACCCTTTAAAAACCGGAACCTGCCCTCCAAAGGTTTAAATATTTCAAAATAGCACTGAAATGAGTTTCTGTTGCCCTGAATTCCTTTGTATTTTGCCAAAGTGCAGGTTTCCTCAACAAGCATGGGAAAAACAGGCAGGCAGCTGAGCTGTGCTGGGAGTAAAGAAGGCATTTGTTAGCAACATAAAACACACACCACCCCCACCCCCCAATTCCCATTAAAAAAATCAGCAAAATAGAATATTTAAACCCAAACAACAGCAGAGGATCCCCAGCCAAACAATAAACTGCTCTGAGGGGTGATGGCAGTTAAAACCCTGTGCTAATGTATTGCCTAACACAATTAGGTGGGAAGAGCACACAGGTCATAGATTGATAGAAAGGTTTGAGTTGGAGGGGGCCTTAAAAATCATCCAGTTAGCCCAGGTTGCTCAAGGTCTCATCCAGCCCGGGCTGGAACCCCTCCAGGGAGGAGGCAATCGGAGGGTTCAGTTCTGTCTTTAGATGATATCAGTCCTGGACTTATCTAATAACTCCTTTTGAATGTGGCTGCTTGGTTGTCTTCTGCTGGGTGTTTTGCTGGGCATTAGAAGGGGACAGAAGAAAGAGGATGCACTGCTCTGCATTCCAAGTTTGGCCAATTTTGGGATGGAAGCTTTTAGCCTTTTTTTGTTGCTTTGTTCATTGAAAGGTCATCATCTGGCTGTAAAAACATTTGCTCAGCAATGTTCAGCAAATCTACAGTGGGTTGCATATGAAAAACCCCTTTGAAATCACTCACAGCTGTGTCATGTCCCTCTGTGGCCAAGAAAGCCAATGGTCACCTGGGGTGAATTAAGAAGTGTGAGCAGCAGGTTCTCCACCCCCTTTACTTAATCCAGTGCTGGGCTCCCCAGTCCAAGAGAGACAAAGAACTACTGGAAAGAGTCCAGTGGAGGCTGCAAAGATGCTGAGGCGCCTGGAGCAGCGTTGTGAGGAGCAAAGTGCTGAGAGCCTGGAGAAGAGTAGCCCCAGAGGGGATCTGATCAATGCTCAGCAAGGGATAAAGGGAGGAAGGTAAGGAGATGGAGACAGACTCTTATCAGTGGTGCCTAGGAACAGGACAAGGGGCAGAGGGCACAAACTGGAACCCAGGAGGTTCCACCTGAACAGGAGGAGAAATTTCTTTGGTGTGAGGGTGCTGGAGCCCTGGAGCAGGCTGCCCAGAGAGGTTGTGGAGTCTCCTCTGGAGAGATTCCAACTCCCTGTGGCTATTGTGATGCTGGAGAAGCTGCTGTGGGTGCCCTGCTTTAGCACAGGGGCTGGACTGAATGATCCCCAGAGGTCCCTTCCAGCCCCCACTATGCTGGGATTTAGTGGATTCAGTAGTGCAGCAGTCTCTCTACTGCCAGGGCCTGGGACAGCCATCTCTGGTGTTACCACAGTCTTGTATTGTTGTTTGAAGTGTGCTCAGCATCCTCTCATTTTGGGCTGGGGAAACCGTGAGCCCTGCCCAGCTGGGCAGGAAGGCAGAGGGTGGCAGTGGCTATTGGGCAGCCTGGCAATGCTGTCCTGGGATGCTGCCCAGGTCTGCTCCATCAGCAGGAGACCTTGATCCTCTGGTCCCACTGGGCTGTGGCATCACCTGGGATGCCAAGTTCACCATCTGGCAGGACCCATAAAATATCTGCCTGATTTTCTTCAATAAACACAAGCTAGAGGTTAATAACGCAGGGATGTTTGAGTCCCTGCTGCTTTAGATGATTTCATGGGGAACCTAACGTGAGAGGACACCAGTTAGAGAGGCTATTGCCCTCATCAAACCACAGCACTTCTTTCCTTTCATTTCCTACCAGTTTCTCAGCCTTACACCCTCCTTTCCCTACACAAGCTGCAAATCAGTCTCCAAAAGGAGCCTCTGCAGTGGAGGCAGAAAATGTTGTGTCTAAGTGGGTGTCAGTGTTCCTGGGGGTGTCAGTGTCCTCTCGAGGGCTGGAGGATGCTGACATCTGCAAGCTCCAAAAGCTTGGCCAGCAATCCCTCACCTTGTGACCCCTTTTAGGGTGTCTAAGCAAGTGAGGATGGTCCACCACATCCCCTGGACAAGCAACCCTCTTGCCTTACATCTTTCCTCCTACAGAATTGTGAGGATTAGCACTGATGTTTCTAAGTCAGTCAGATGTATTTTGGGTTTATTTTTCCAGCCAGCTCAAGAGGGCACTGCACAGGTAGCAGCTGAAACGTGTGGGTGTTCACCAAAAACCCCAGGTGCTTTTGGAAGATGATTTCCACATCTCTTTGCTCCTTTCTGTTGTGTATTTATGAAGCTTGCAGCTGAAGAGCACGGGGTCTGTGTGATCTGAGCCTGAAATCCGGTCACAATCCATAGAATCATGGCTTGGATTGGAACAGATCTTAAAGATCATCCAGTTCCAATCCCCTGCCATGGGCAGGGACACCTCCCACTAGCCCAGGCTGCTCAAGGCCTCATCCAGCCTGGCCTTGAACACCCCCAGGAATGGGGGACCCACAGCCTCCCTGGGCAACCTGTGCCAGTGTCTCCGCACCCTCACTGTCAAGAATCTCTTCCTAATCTCCAGTCTCAATCTGCCCTCTGCCAGCTCAAAGTCCTCCTCCTAATCCATGGAATTTGTTGTTCAAGCTGGAGCAGGGCAGGTAGAAGTGGGGCCAATAAAAACCACCATTCCCAAGTGATATCAGTGGCAGCAAAGAGGGTGAAACAACCCCATAACCTTCTGCCTAAAGGCACTTGTGGACCAAATGCCTCCTGTGTTCAGCAGCAGCTCCCCGAGACAGTTTGAAGTGGCACATGGGGGTAAAGGCAGCAAGTCAGGCTTGCACTTGTTCTCCAGCTCCTCATCACCTCTGAACCAGATTTGAGAATGCATTCTGAGATTTGAGCTAATAATGTGAATGACATTCAGAGAGATTGCCAAATGCTGGTAATTTACTTTCATTTTCACATTAATGTGGGCCCACCTGTGATGAATTGGAAACTAAATAAGCACATCAGTTTTAATTAGGTATTTCAGTGGCTGGATCAGGTTAAACAGCAGCATTCATTCTTATCTATTAAACAGTCAGAGAGACTTCTGTCTTCACACTAAGTTCTCTCTCCTTCCAGCTCACCTTCTTTGCATTGCTCTCCTCTCTTTCCTGCTGGAACATTTGAAAGGGAGATGATCTGAGCTGGTGGCATCCCAGGGAGTTAATAACAGTTATCACAGAATGGACTGATTGAGATGGTTCTCCAATTTGTGCAGAGATTGAGACAGCTCTCAGTGTTGTTTTAGTCTGAAAAGCAAACTCAGACCCAGGCAGCTGGAATGAGTTCACAGTTCAGGCTTCACAAATTGGAAATGGCTTTTTATTGACAGCCATGGACTTGTACCACTGCAGCTTTGGGGTCTGGTCCCAGGTAACTGGTGACAATAAGGGGTGACGTGAACAAACTGGAACCCAGGAGGTTCCATCTGAGCAGGAGGGCAAAATTCTTTGGTGTGAGGGTGCTGGAGCCCTGGAGCAGGCTGCCCAGAGAGGTTGTGGAGTCTCCTTGTCTGGAGAGATTCCAACTCCCCCTGGCCGTTGTTCTCCTGGGCAAGCTGCTGTGGGTGCCCTGCTTTGGATTTGGGGTTTCTGATTCGGGTACCAGCTGAAACAACTTCCACTTCTGGAGGGGCAGGGAGCAGCCAGGGGCGTGGAAGGATTCCATGTTGTGTTGGAAGGATCCAGGCCAATAGCCTGGGGAAGGCTCTTTTTGATTCCTGGCATGGGCACTGACAGCAAAGCCTGCCTGGTGCCTCAGTTTTCCCTCTGGGGAGTCACTGGGAAGGCTGAAAGGAAGCTTCAGCCCACTGAACACTCACTGTTTCTGTTGAGGCTACCAGCAAGCAGTTGTTGTTGTTTTGTGCTTCAGTTGACAGTCATCCGCTCAAACGCTTTCAGCTTTCAGTCTTGACGATTTTGATGCTCAGATGAAGGTAGAGAAGAATTTGGTCTTGATTCTTCTTTTCCTCCCAAGGTTTTGCAGTCTGACCCTTTTTCTCAAGGCAGTTTTCAACAGAGTACTGAGTCTGAGCTATGCTAAGCATCTTTCAAGCCATGTAGATGTGGTGCTGAGGGCCATGGCTCAGTGGTGACCTGGCAGTGCTGGGTTAAGGGTTGGACTTCATGATCATAAAGGTCTCTTCCAACCCAAATCACTCCATGCTTCAAAGCAGCCTTGCAAGAAATAGGGGAGCAGGCTGAATCTTCTTCTATTTTTTTGTGAGTCTGTAACTTCTTGATAGATTGAATGACAGATTCCAAAGATTGGGAAGAAATCTGTGCAGTTACTTCTCTCTGTGAATAATATTAATTGAGGGATCTATTTCTAGAGACACTCATTAGCAGACATGGCTGATGGAGATGTAACTGAGCAGGAATGGGTTTGGAACAAGAGCCTTCTTACCTTTAACTTCCTACTTGCCAGGGGAGAGCCTTGGTATAGCCTCTAGAAGGACAGCTGATGTTGGTAAAGCTTCAAGTTGCAGCTGGCTTTGTGTCTTTACTGCCCCTGACTCAGTCTTGCAGGTTGGTGTTTCTGGGTGAAATGGTTCCTAAATACAGAGGCTGTGCTAGTGGAAAACAGCTCTTCAGGAGCCTGCATCTCCATCACAGAATTGTTTTGGTTGAAAGAGATCTCTAATGTCAAATCCAACCTTCAGTCCAAGTCCACCATGGCCATTAAACCATGTCCCCAAGTGCCATGGCCACAGGTTTCTCGGACACCTCCAGGGATGGGGACTCCAGCACCTCCCTGGGCAGCCTCTGCCAATCCCTCTTGCAGCAAAGAAATTTTTCCTGATATGCAACCTAGCCCTCCCCTGGCACAATTTCAGACCATTTCCTCTCCTTCTATCCCCTGATGCTAGGGAGAAGAGGCCAACTCCCACCTAGCTCCAACCTCCTTGCAGAGAGTTGTAGAGAGCAATAAGGTCTCCCTTCAGCCTCCTCTTGTCCATGTCCTTCTCAGAGTGAGGGCCCAAAACTGAACCAAATATTAGAGGTGTGACCTCACCACAATGCTTAGCTGCCTGAGAGAGGAAAAACATCTAAAGCTAACTCTAGAAAGCACCTTGAGTTTTGTGCAGAGCTGCTTCATGGTGTAAGACACCTGGCCTTGAACACCTCCATGCAGGGCAAGTTGTGGATTCCCCTCCCTGGAGGTGTTCAAGGCCAGGCTGGAAGCAACCTGGGCTGGTGGGAAGCGTCTCTGCCCATGGCAGAGGGTTGGAACTGGATGATCTTTGAGGTCCCTTCCAACCCAACCCATTGTGTGAACCTGTGTGCAAGTGCTGTGTAAAACCCAAGGCATCAAAGGGGGGCAGTGCTGCTCAGAAAGGCACTGCCAGGGCAGGACTCGTTCGAAACGTCTGAGCCACCAATGGGTTAAGTTCTCCAGGCAGATATTGACTCATCATATCATAACAAAACCTGCTCGAGCTGGTTAATGATGTGTCTGATACTTCAGCAAGTGACATAATGTTGAAATTTGGAATCAAAGCTGTCAGGAAACTGCTCCCTGCTCAAGCACGAGAGATTCGTGATGAAAACCTGTTGTAGGCTCCCGCTCCTGAGCTGCTGTGCTGAAGGGGCAGG
The DNA here is from genome assembly GCA_033816785.1 of Picus viridis. Taxonomy (NCBI): domain Eukaryota; kingdom Metazoa; phylum Chordata; class Aves; order Piciformes; family Picidae; genus Picus; species Picus viridis. The sequence continues at coordinate 4,249,315 of CM066571.1, forward strand.
AGGGGCTGGTGCCTGCTGACATTTCTGCCTGAGCCTTCTTGAAGTGCCACAGCTTCTCAGGAGGTTCTAGGGCTGCTCTCCTCCCGTGCCTGCTAATAGGGTACAGCAGAAAGCGGAGGGCTGCCGGCTGCGGAGGGCTGCAGCTCTGGGGCTTATTTATGCAATCAGCAAACAGGATTTATTCCACCCCCTCCAAGATAAAGAGCTCACCATGCAAGGAGTAAACTCAAAGGCACAGTCCTGCCTGCACGGCACCCTTGTTTGTCCCTCTTCAGGTAGCAGCCATGCTCCCTGAAGCTGTGGTTCCCCCAGCTTGCTGCAGGGGGTAAAGTGCCAGGAAAGACCCAGTTCTGGGCTGTCCCTTCCAAAGGCTACCGTTGCACTTGGTAAGCATCCATCCCAACTGCAGTTCCATTCTGGGTCATGAAGATTCATAGACTCATAGAATGGTTTGGGTTAGAAGGGACCTTAAAGATCATCCAGTTCCAGCCCCACTGCAAGCAAGATTTAGAACTAATGACCTGACCAGGCTCATCTTGTCAAGCTTTGGACCAGGTTGTCAAGCCTGGAACAGGCTGCCCAGAGAAGCGGTTGAATCATCATAGATTCAGAGAATTATAGAATGGGTTGGGTTGGAAGGGATCCTCAAGATCATCCAGTTCCAACCCCCTGCCATGGACAGGGACACCTCCCACCAGAGCAGGTTGCTCAAGGCCCCATCCAGCCTGGACAAGTTCTCAGTATCAGTGCTTGGTCAGCTCTACCAATGAACCCCTAAAAGGGGTTAAGCTACACAATGGAGATGGCCAGAGTCCTTATGTTGCCATTCCCTGCTTGCTGCTTTCTCCAGCTGTTTGCACACTCCATTCCCATGGCACTGGGGCTGCATCTCACCTGGCTATGACCACTGTGAGCTGAGACCAAGCTCTGCCTGCCCTGGGTGTTCTCACTGGTGCCAGCAGCATCAGGGCTGTGTTTGAAATATCTTCCTCTCTGAGTCCAGCTCCACATGTCTCTAACCCATGCATTTATCATGAAAATTAATACTGGTTTGGAAGAAGAAAGCAGTCCTGTGTCTGCAGCAGTTATTTATAGGAGTTGCCAAATGGTACATGGGGGATTCTCCGTTTATAAAATCAGCTAACAAGGGAGCAAATCCTCTATCAAAACTGTGAAACAGCTTCATGGGTCTTCCATAAACACTGTGGTGGCACTACCACTCTTGCTTTACTCCCAACTTGCTTTACTCTTCCAATGCCAGCCCCGGTTTTGCTTTTGATGCTGGTGTGCATTGCAGGAGAAGATTCCTGACTGTATTCTTTACTTTGGGGGTGGTGAGACACTGGAACAGGTTGCCCAGGGAAGTCATGGATGCCCCATCCCTGGAGGTGTTCAAGGTCAGGTTGTTTGGGGCTTTGAGCAGCCTGCTCCAGTTGCTGATGTCCTTGCTCACTGCAAGGGGGTTGGAACTGGATGATCTTTAAGGTCCTTTCCAACCCAAACCATTCTGTGAGTCTATGACATCTTTTTAAGAGAGGATCTGCTTTCAGCCTGGCATTTGCTGGCCCCCTCCTGGGGGCTTGTTCCTGGGACTGCTGCCTCTGTGAGCCCCTCTGTGCTGGTGTTTGCCTGCTCCACCTAAGTTGTTAGCTATGGGTTGCTGCTGAGGGGGCTTTTGTTCTCCTTTCCCCCCACAACATGTTACCTGGTGGATCAGTTTGCTGAAGGGACTTCCCCCACTGCCACAGGGTTTCTAGATCTGATGCAGAGCTGGGAGAAGGGAGGACAAAATGAGGCAGGGAGAAGTGTCCAGGCAGGACTGTCCCTGTCAGAGGTGACCTGCCTTTGTCCCTGATGAAATGACAATGCCAAACTGTCCCCTGTGGCATTCAATTTCCTCTCCTTGCAGTCTAGGGATTCAGATGGAAGACTCTCAGTCCTACATCTGTGCTCATGGTGGGACAGATGGCTTGGCTGTGCCACAGCTGCTGAGCCACCCCTGGCATCTCAGGGAAGCCTGATGCCAGGGCTGGTTTTCCTTGATACACCCTGGTTCAGCAGCTGCTCTGGGAGCAGCCCAACCTTCTGCTTAGCAGCAATGGGGCAGGCAGTGGTGGCTGGTAAGCCCTGCAGCTGCTCCAGAGTCCTGCCTGCTGGGGGTGTGTGTGAGCTGTGGGTCCCCAGGGTGCAGCCCTGTGGCTCTGGGGACCAGCATCCTCTCACCTGTGCCTCCCAGCTTACGGATTCAATGGGAGGTCTTCTGGTAGGGAAGATGCTGCTCTACCAGTGTGCTGCTCCCCTAGCCACTTGTGGATGCTGGGAGGAGCATGTTGTATCCACAGGAAAAGATTAGGGGGTTACTTAATTCAATGAATGCCTTGCTGAGATCCTCAACAGCTGAGAATCTCCAAAGCTCCTTCAGTGAGTTTGTACCCTGAATAAATGTGGTGTGGTTAGTCCAGGAGGGAGAAGCTGCTGTGGGACAGCATGGTGCAGGGAGAGTTAGACTGATCTTCAGCACCACCAGAGAGAGCACCCTGGGTTTTGTTCATGCTGGGTATCTCCAGGTTGCTCTGTCTGCGGGTGAAAGCTCCTCTGAAGGAGCTGGACATGATTTTTTCCTGGCCATCCTAAATGTCAGAATGAATTCCAGTTTGAAGTGTTCCCCATCACCAGTGCCTGTGCCTGTTCTGCTAGCAGGAGTATATCATCTTTTAGTGTCCCTTGCTCCCTGGTTTTCAATTAGAACTTTGAATCACATTCCTGATTAGTAACAAGCAATCAATCATAATTAATTAGTTAAAATGTTCAACCGTTAAAATCATTACCATTAATTAAAATAATTATCTCTATTTTGGCTGCACTTCATTGCCAGTTCAGGGAAATGTGTTGCTTAACTCTGCCTTTTGCGCTCGGTGTGGGATGGTGGTGACTAAAAGCTGTGAGGGGTGGGAGCACAGCTCCCAGAGAGCTGTCGTAGGGAGGCTGGGTTTGCTCGGTTTCAGCTGGGAGATTAGGAACCATTTCTTTGCTGCAAGAGGGTCAGGCACTGGAGCAGGCTGCCCAGGGAGGTGGTGGAGTCCCCATCCCTGGAGGTGTCCAAGAAACGTGGCCATGGCACTCTGGGAAGTGGTTTAATGGGTGTGGTGGTGTTGGGTTGATGGTTGGAGTGGATGATCTTAGAGGGCTTTTCCAACCCAAACAGTTCTCTGATGATATGAAGAGTCCCCTTTGAAAGATGTTTTTGCTCTGTGGCAGGTGGATGCTGCCTACTGCAGACGTGAATTAGAATAAGGACACCTGAGCTCTGCTCTCGGTCACAAACTTTTTGTATGACCTGAGATGTCTCATTAGTGACTGACCAAAAGTCTGCTGGGAGTCTTTGCATTTCCCTTAATGAGCTTTGAATTAGGTGCTTCACTCTCTCAGGCTCTCTGACCAGCTTATAGAGAGGAGATGGGGATTGTTTGCCTGTCTGCTTGGGCTGTCACAGTGCGGCGTGTGCTGCTACAAAGGATTTGGGCATCACCAACCCAAAGCATTCCATGGCTCTCTCTTTGGTCCAGCTTCCTGTAATGGTGGTTTCGGGCTTCAGACTGGAGAATAGGGACCAAGAAGGTTGTGGCATGTGGTTGTTTCCAGTCCAGAGCAGGATTTGCACTCCACTAGAGCAGGTTGCTCAGAGCCTTGCTGAGCCTGACCTTGAACATCTCCAGGGACGTGGCCTCAATTACCTCCCTGGGCAAGCTGTTGCAGTGTTCCAGCACCCTCCTGGTGCAGAACTTTTTCCTCCCATCCACTCTAAATCTGCTCTGCTCTAATTTCAAACCATTGCCTCTCATCCTCTCACTGAAGTCCCCCTGCAGCCTTCTTGTAGCCCCTTCAGGGACTGGAAGACCTCTATTAGGTCTGCCTGGAGCCTGAACAACCCCAGCTCCCTTAGCCTGTCCTGGTAGCAGAGGTGCTCCAGCCCCTGATCATCTTTGTGGCCTCCTCTGGACCCTCCCCATCAGGTCCATGTCCTTCTTGTGTTGAGGGCTCCAGAGCTGGACACAGAAGTGCAGGTGAGGTCTCAGCAGAGCAGATGGGTAGAATCAGCTCTCTCCGTCTGCTGGCCATGCTGCTTTTGATGCAGCCCAGGCTGCCGTTGGCCTTCTGGGCTGCAAGTGCACACTGTCATTGGCAGTAAGTTCATTAAGCTCAGTATCATTGTACCAGTAATGATATCAATCTCATAATGCAGCATTCAGTGTCTTATTACCAGTACCCTTCGTACCAGCTTTACAAATGATGTCATTGCCAAAAAAGCTTCATGGCTCCATAATCTTGCTTGAAGGACTCACTGTGTTGGCAATGATGAAGAAAACTACTTGAAGAATGCAAGAACTTGCTAATCAGGTTGTTAATTGAGTACAGGGGGTTCACATCACAAAGGCAAACTGTGGAGGTGACAATGACAGCCAGACTTCATCTGTTGAGCCGGAATTAATGATGAGCAAAATCAAGATCCCTTTGTGGTTTATTCTTGTCCAGCTGCAGCCAACTATAAAAGACCCATCAAAGAAATCAACTCATTAGCTGGCAGTTCTGTAGCACTTCAAAAAGGAATTCTTAACCCCTCGCCAGGCTCCCTCTGACAGTCCCTTAAAAGCTGCCCCCAAACAAAACAACAAAACAAACCGCGATGGGCTTCATCCGCTCAGAGGAATGGCCTGAAGGAACACGCCGTAAACTGCAGCTTTTAAAAGCAGACCCAGCCCTAGGTGGAACAGCCAAAGCACAAATATATTGTGACATGCAGCATCTCCCCCAGTCACCCATGTCACCCAGTGTCAATAGCCTGTCTGCTCCGCAGGAAAACCACCCCCAGATTTACAGCGTTCTGGTACTGTAACAAAGAGTGACAAAAAGCAGTGACCGCAGAGCCCGGGCTGCCAGCCCCTCCTGCCTGCGCTGCCACCGCCCCTGGCGCTCTCCCCACTGGGGGAAGTTGCCCAGCCAAGGGTGAACTGAGGATCAGGTCTGTGTGAAGTTGGGAAAGGATGTGTTTGGAGGGCAAGGCTTCAGAGGATGGGAACGGTCCCTTGTGTTGTCTCATCCCCACCGTGGCGATTCATATATCTCAGAGGGGCTGTCAGGAAGGAGGTTTGCAGGCTGAATGTTCCCTTTAGACTCCTAAGGCTTAGTTCTGTTTGATAGTGATGACCTGGGGCTGTAAAGCCTGGAGAAGAGCAGGCGGAGGGCATCTTCTCAGTGATCAATAACTAAAGGGTGAGGGGCAAGAAACTGGGGCCAGACTCTTGTCTGTGGTGCCCAGGGACAGGACAAGGGACAGAGGAAACAAACTGGAACCCAGGAGATTCCATCTGAACAGGAGGAGAAACTTCTTTGGTGTGAGGGTGCTGGAGCCCTGGAGCAAGCTGCCCAGAGAGGTTGTGGAGTCTCCTTGTCTGGAGAGCTTCCAGACCCCTGTGGCTACTGTGCTCCTGGGCAAGCTGTTGTGGGTGCCCTGCTTTAGCAGGGGTTGGACTGGATGACTTCCAGAGGTCCCTTCCAGAGCTGCTCCTTTCCTAGCACTCTGACATCAGAGAGCTGGTGGGGAGCTGAATGTGATGCTTTCATCTGCAGGACCTTTTCTCCACCAGACTAACTCTGGTTCCTTGGCAAAGACAGAGGAGAAGAGGCAATATTGAGAGACAAATGGGAGGAAAGTAGGTGGGTGGGTGCATGTTGGTGTGAGGGGAACATTTTGTACCACAATGTGTTCCTTCCTGCTGCGTTCGCAGTCCGCGGGCGAGTCTCCTATAATTAACACATTGCTATAATCAATAAATGCTGCATAGTGGGACTGGAGAGAATTGGCAAAGCCACAGCTTGCTCAAAGGCCTCCCCAGTCCAAACTGCCTCCCACCATGCTCAGGAGCTGGTGGGAGCGGAGGGAAAAGACACCAGGAGCTGGTGCTGCGGGTGTGAGCCGTTGCCTCCCGCAGCCCTGCCGCCACTCGGGCTGGCTCCTGTTCAAGCCATGTTGGCATGAGCTGTCTCTTAGCAACTGCCGGCATGATGCTCCTGGATGGACCCTGGGGATGTGATCAGCCACCTGCCCATGGTGGTGGAACCTGGCCTGGCCTAGCCACCCCAGCTCTTGGAAATTTCCTGTTGGGAATGACCTCTGTTTTCCAGGAAACAGAGTTTGTTAGCTTGGAGTAACGACCTGGAGTTGCTCTTGGCAGCAGACACACCTTGGCCTTGGCCAGAAAGGTGTAGCTCTGAAGATCACAGAATCCCAGCATGGTTGGGGTTGGAAGGGACCTCTGCAGGTCATCCAGTCCAACCCCCTGCTAAATGAGGGGCAGCCACAGCAGCTTGCCCAGGATCACAGTGGCCAAGTGGGGTTGGGATCCCTCCAGAGACTCCCCAACCTCTGCACAGCCTGGTCCAGTAGCCTCTGCTGCACTTTCTGCAGTATTTCCCTGCCTCTTGAACTGGGGAGCCCAGAACTGGACCAAATGTTCCAGATGTGGCCTCACCAGGGCAGAGAAGAGAGGGAGGAGACCCTCCCTTGTTGAAGATGACCCATCAGGGTGAGCTGCTCTCACTTGAGGAAGAGCCTCCCCGAGGATCACAGAGCTCAGTGTGTCAGGGAGTGTGTGCCCGGGGCAGTGTTTGCAGATGTCAAAGGAGAACATCCCTAAGTGTTGTGAGACAGTAGTTACAGAAGTGTTTTGCTTTTCATCCTGGTTAACTGTTTGAGCTTTTTGTTTGGTTGTAGTTTTCAGGACAGATTTTTGGGTTTGTTGTTTGTTTGTTTGGGTTTCTTTGGCCTTCTGTTCTGCTTTGAGCTGAGGCAGAACTTGCCCCACCAGGGTTTTCTCTCTCTGCAGTTACTGATGCTTTATGAGCTTCATTTTTTTCCATCTCTTACTTCCCTCACCAGCCCTTAATGTTTAAATGTTGGGCTCAGCTTCACAGCTCCTCATGAAAGCTGCTGGGCTGCATCTCAGAGCAGAGGTCTCAAAAAGGTGGGTGAGGTTGTTTCCTCTTACTGGGCTTCATCCTCACCATGCTGGTGAGTCTCAAGCATCCAAAATGAGTATCTTCATGCTTCTGGAAATGCTTTGCTCTGCAATTTAACCTGCCAGTCCTGAGCTGGGCTTTTATCCTTGCAGTGATGGAGGGATCTGGGTATCTCCTGTTTTGCTATGCAATGTCTCAGAGATTCCTGGCATGCTGTTGCACACAGCATGCTAAATGCCATTGGAGTAGTGAAACCATGGAGAAAAACCACATTTTTCCCTCTAGAAAGTGCAGGTCCATGGGGAAATAAATGTCTTTGCACCACGCTGTGGCTCTGTGCTAACAAAAATATATCTGGAAAGTCTCTTTGACTGCCCCCAAGCATCTGTTTTGCTCTACAATGTCTTTATTATTTCAAGTACCTGAACAGGGAGAAATGCCGATTGAGATCGTTGTGAGGAAGTGAAATTGACTCTTTGGGTTGTGCTTCCCCTAAGTCAAGCTTATTTCCACAAAGCCTTCCTGAATGCCCCAACAAGAATATTTTCTGGCATCAGTCAACAAAAATCTCATTTCTGCTCCCCTTGGACCTCTTTACATTTTGATGCAGAAGCTGAAAAGGCTCCCAAAAGCTCTCAGGCTCTTTCGTGCCTATTGGTGGAAGCTAAATCACTTAACTTGCTGTTAACCGTTCTGGAAGTGGATCAGGGATTTTTCTTCTCTAATTTCCTTCTTGCAGGTGGGGAGTGTCTAACGGCACTCGCCACGGCAAGCAGAGTGGAGATACGTGCAAGCTGGACACAGGAGGCAGGGCTTCAGACCAAGGAGGGCAGGGCGGGGGGGGGAACCCCAAAAGCAGGTAATAGATGAAGCCCTCGGTGAGTCACCAAGGTTTTCCTTCATGGGCAGGAGAAAGAGAACAGCTGCTCTACCACATTCCATTTGCCTGAGTCAACAGGCCCATCCTAACGGCTTGTTGATTACCTTCCATTGTGTCAATATTGTGGGATGCTCGCAGTGTTTGTTTGGTTATCACCCAGGCTGAGAGTGTGTTACTGTGCGAGGGCTGATGAGGTAGAAGAGAAGCAGGCTTTCTCCCGCGCTGCCGCGGTTCGCAGATCGGGTTGCAGCCCTGCTCTGGAGAGTTAATGATTTGATTTAGGGTTTTATCTTTTTCTTTATGCTTCTCCCCTGTGGCCCCCAAGCAAAGTGCTGATTTTCGTGGCAGTCAGCAATTGCAGCCACTGTCCCTATCACACATGGTTGGCCCTTCTTAGGAGGCAAACCACATCACCTCTCTCCTTTTGAGAGAGCTCCTAGAGACTATGCTTGCCCCTTGTCTTGAGCATCGAGAAGCTTTCCTTTCAGGCTGCTCTCCTCCAGGCTCAGCGGCCCCAGGGCTCTCAACCTTTCCTCCTCAGAGATGCTCCAGGACCCTCAGCAGCTTTGTAGCCTCCACTGGTCTCTCTCCAGTAACTCCTTGTTTCTCTTGGGAGAAACTTCCAGGGATGCCAGAGGTGGACCTTCCTTGACCTGCTGGCCATGCTCTTCTTAATGTCCCCCCAGGACCCCATTGGCCTTGGCCACAAGGGCACGTTGCTGCCTCATGGTGAACTTGTCCACCAGCACTCCCAGGTCCTTCTCCATGGAGCTGCTTTCCAGCAGGTAACCCCTCACCTGTAGTGGTGCAGGAGGTTATTCCTCCCCAGGTGCAGGACTTTACACTTGCCCTGGTTGAATTTCATGAAGCTCTTCCACACTCAACCCTCCAGCTTGTCCGGGTCAGTGGACACAGTGCAGCATTAATGTTGTCATTCTTGGCCAGTTAGGACCTCTCTGAAGTGTGTTGGTAGCTGGTCCATTTAGCTGCTAAGGGAATATGAAGTACTTAATGATGAGCTGTGGAAGACCAGCTATTAATTACCTGGTATTAATGAACAGATTGCACTGCACAAAGATGCAAGGAGACAGGAGATGCAGGGATCGCCTCCCACTGTTTGGATCTGGGCTTTTATTGCCACCTATAGAAATTCAAACTCTGCTATGGAGGTCAATTTTACAGTGTCCTTGAATAATTAGTAAGATTCTGGCTCTGAACCCTTCCTAGCTTCTACATTCAGCCCTAACTTGCTTCATTCTATTGGAAGCATATGAAACAATTCCAAACAGAAGTGGCACATCCCTAATAAATAAATGATGATGCTGGGAGCAGCAAGAATATTTCTGTTTCCATCCCTGCAAGTGTTTGCAATTTTCACAACAGTTCTGAATTCCCATCCCCATCTGTGGTGATTTCCCTCAGACACCCAGAAACCCACTTTCTGAGATGTCTTATGTATTTTTAACTCTGCTAGTAGGGGGAAAAATCCCACCCAACAAACAAGAAACAAACCCAAACCTCCATTCATTTGGTGTGCAGGAAGCACACTACATCCTCAAACCATTCTTTAACCTTCAGTGGTTGAGTGCAAGCAGTGTTAATAACAGTCATGGACCCTGCCCTGCCAGTTCAAACTGCCCACTTTATTTAGCTGAGGTGTTCCAGTGCCTTCCATCCCTCTAATCATCAGCAAATTTATGTTACTTTCCTACCTTTTCATGCTTGCCAGGGCAAAAGATGCAATAATAGTCAGTAATTAAATCTTCCGCATCTTACTTTATCACTGGGTGACTTCTCTCTGCATTTTCTTCTCTCCACTGTCCATCAGATGATGGAGCTGACAGGAAAGAAAGATACTGCTTGAGCTGCACAAATACCTACATGCAAATTAATCTGAAATTAATCTAGGGGAAAACAACCCTCAACAAACAACCCCACACATTGAATTAACATTTGATGGAGCTCTCAAGTTTTAGGATGGTTAAACTTTGGGCTGAGTTTTGAACAAAGAACAAAGCTGGGGTGTTTGCTGCAAAGGGGCAGCTTGAGAAGGGTTTGGGAGAAGTGAGCACTTGGTTCACCTTCTCTGGCATGGGAGAGAGGTGTAGGGAGAGAAAAGACTTAAAAGGGTCAATGGGGGCACCATGTGGCTAAATTGGTAGCACATAAGACTCTTACTGGGAAGGTCGTGAGTTCAAGCCTGCAGTGGGCAGGAGAGTTCTCTCTGGGCAGCAATGCCCTCCCTCCTCAAGAGGGGATTGGACTTGGTGCCATGGTCTAGTCATGGGGTCTGTGGTGACAGGTTGGACTGAGTGTGGCCAGTAGGTCAAGGACAACCTCCACTCCTTGGTTGGAGGTTCTAACACCTTCTTTGCCTCCTTCTACTCTACAGCCAGAGAGCTGCATGAGGCCACATCTGGAGGACCGGATGGGATCCATCCTAGGGTGCCAGTTCTGGGCATCCAGCAGTTCAAGAAGGAGAGTGCCCAGTGGAGCCAGGGAATGAGTGTGATGGAAGGGATTGGAACATCTGTCTGGTGAGGAAAGTGTTGAGAGCCCTGGATGTGGCTGTTTAGCCTGGAGACTCCTGGAGAAGGCTTGAGCACACTGCGTTGGGGGATCTTATGAATGTCACTAGTGGTGTGCCCCAGGGATCAGTACTATGCTCTTCAACATCTGAGGATGAGGGGTCAGATGAAGGTGGTGGTCTTTTTTTGGGTCCAATGGTGCCCAGGCATAGGACAAGGAACAATGGGTACAACTGGTTGCACCTTGAGTATCCACTGTTTGAAGAGTGTGGCCAAAGTAGGTTTGGAACACAAGCCCTATGAGGAAAGGCTGAGGGAGCTGGGGTTCTCCTGGAGAAGAGGAGACTGACCCTTCTACAACTACCTGAAGGAGGTTGTAGCCAGGCAGAGGTGAGGCATCCAGGAACAAGAGGACACAAGATTCCATTGGTTCTGGGCTTCCAGGAGGTGTTCAGGAGAAGACAGTTCTAGTTGTTGGGTGGGTTGGAGATGGGTTGGGAGAGATCTTGCCCAACATGAGGATTGGAACATCTGTCTGAACATCTGTCTGGTGAGGAAAGGTTGAGAGCCCTGGGGCTGTTTAGCCTGGAGAGGAGAAGGCTGAGAGGGGATCTTATGAATGTCTCTAAGTATCTGAGGGGTGGGGTCAGATGAAGGTGGTGGTCTCTTTTTGGTGGTGCCCAGGCATAGGACAAGGAACAATGGGTACAAACTGGAACCCAGGAAGTTCCACCTCAACATGAGGAGAAAGAGGGTGACAGAGCCCTTGAGCAGGCTGCCCAGAGAGGTTGGGGAGTCTCCTTCTCTGCCCTAGGTGATCCTGCTTTGGCAGGGGGGACCTGGTGGTTCCTTCCAACCCTTACAAGTCTATGAAAATATAAAGGTTGAGTCAACAGTGTGGTAAGGAAGAGGTAGCTGGAAAGCCGAGTGAGATGCATAGAGCTAGGGTGGGGTTTTAACCTCTTCCACTGCAAATGAAGATGATGATGATGATGATGTATCTGTGACAGCAAGGTCTGCACTAACTGCCTGGGCTCTGTCCCTGTCCTGTTTCATGATCTGGGTGTTGATTTTCCTCCTTTTAAGTATTGATTTATGACTGGAAAATAAGTGTAGTGCTGCAGGTACAAGAGGGCAGAGTGGCAAACTGACTGGGAACAACCTCTTCATAACAAGGATGCCAAACCCAGAAGTCCTAACAGGGGCAAGTACCCAAAAAAAAGGGCAAAATTCAGGGAAATCTATAGGATTTTAAGCCAGTTTGCAGCTCCCAGGGCTGTTTGCAGCACAGAACTAAGTGGAGGTGTGTTTGAGGACCATTGAACAGAGTTCCTATCCCCAATGAATCACAATTAGAGCAACACCTGGATTAATAAATTTGTGCTGATTCACTGGGGAAATTCACCTTGTTTAATAGCCCTCACATTTCCAAATGAAGTTGTTTATCTGTGGCAGGATGAACTACTTTGTCCCAGGCTGGGCTGCAGAGCTTGGAGAAAGACTTCAAGACCATTTGAAGGACTTTTCCAGTCAAGCTCTGAAGTACCAGGCTGGCCTTTCACAGGCTGCTGCTGTCAGGCTGGCTGAATTGCCCTGGTTTGTGTCTCTTTGCCAAGGCTTTGGAAGCTTCTCTTGGTGTTTGTCAGTGCTAACACGGATGTGGTTTCCTCATTTTACATCCTTAGAAGCTTGGAGGTAGCTTTTCATTGCTTGTACTTGAAGGGCAAGGAAGCTGGTGAGGGATCTGGAGCATGTCTTGTGAGGAGCAGATGAAGGAGGAAAGGAGGCTGAAGGGAGACCTTCTGGCTCTCCACAACTCCCTGCAAGGAAGTTGGAGCCAGGTGGGGGTCAGGCTCTTCTCCCAAGGAATAAGGGTGTGTAGCAGGAGGAAACTTCCTCAAGTTGTGCCTGGGGAGGTTTAGGTTGGACATGAGCAATTTTTCCCCCCAAAGGGTTGTCAAGGCCTGCTCCAGGCAGTCCAGGGCAGATTCCCCATCCCACGAGGGTTTTCAGATCCACAGAGATGTGGTACTGAGGGACATGGTTTAGTGGTGACCTGTCAGTGCTGGGTTAATGGTTGGACTCTGATCTCAGAGGTCTCCTCCAACCCAAACCATTCTGTGATTTGGATGATTCCTGCTGAGTTCCCACTGTGCCACCTCTCCCTTCTGGCAGCTCTGAGCAGGTTCAGACCTCCTGTATTTGGGTTTAAATGCTGCCCACCCAGAGTTATTTATGCAGCAAATTCCCTGCTTATTCTGCACGAATAAGACATGTCAGGAACAAACAGGCTCTGTGCCGGTGACAAATGGCCCTCCCCAGGATCTGGGAGCATGTATCACTGGGGCTTGTTGATTATTCAGGTGACATACGGTGGGGAGAGTGATTAACGCCGGACTGCTCAAATTCATCAGCGAATAAAAGCCTTGCATTGCCCTGCTGCACACTGCAGCAAGCCACTAAATCAGCCTCCTCCAAGACAGCAAACATTCTCTTTTCTTAAGGACTAAATAAACCTTGCATCTTTAGCTCAGAGGAAATTGGACAGATGAGGAATTCCAGGCCAGGCTATCTCCTAGTTGTGAAAGTTTTAATGGAAGATCCCTGGGACCGAGTTCTGCTGTTAGCACAGGGAAGGGAGGATTCATAGACTCATGCAATGGGTTGGGTTGGAAGTGACCTTAAAGATCTTCTAGTTCCAACCTCCTGCCGTGGGCAGGGATACCTCCCGCTAGATCAGGTTGCTCGAGGCCTCATCCGACCTGGCCTTGAATGTCTATAAAGGTCTGAGGGATGGGTGTCAAGATGAAGGTGCCAGGCTCCTTGTGGTGGTGCCCGGTGATAGGACAAGGAACAACAGGTACAAGTGAAAGGCAGGAGGTTCCAGAGGCTCCCCAGAGAGGTTGTGGAGTCTCCTTCTCCAGAGATTTTCAAGACCCATCTGGATGTGTTCCTGTGTAGCCTGTCCTAGGTGATCCTGCTTTGGCAGTCGAGTTGGACTCGCTGATCTCTGGAGGTCCCTTCCACCCCCATGCTCTGTGATTCTGTGATCTGAACAGTCCCAAGTGAGCCAAGGGTCTTGCTCTGTGTTTTCAGAAAGGCAGGAACTCTGCTTTCCAAAGGGAAAGGTCCTGGGCACAGGTTGCTTTGGAAGAGCTCAGGAGAGCAACAGTCACATTTCTGATGTTTCAGAGGAGACATCTGAGACCATTCCAGAAATTTCCTCTGCCTAGGAAACGTGAGAAGCTGACACATTGTACAGGCCTGCACGTGTGCTCTGCTAATGAAAAGCTTCAGAGCTAATGAAATCCTTCAGAACCAACTTTTCTGTGGCATCTTGACATGCACTGAATGCAAGGCAATGATGCTATGAAACTTTCATTGGCTCGCGTTTGGGCTGACCTACATAGACTCCTGAGGCCTTTCTTGCAGGCAAAACCAGCATCCTAAGGAAACAATCACAGAATTGTTTGGGTTGGAAAAGACCTCCAGGATCATCCAGGGCAGCCATGGCAAATAATCCACATGAGCTAATCAGCATGGTAGAAACTACCAAGATCTGATTAGAGCCTTGGCTTACAAAGGCTGAAGAAGGAATCCCTTCCCAAAAGCTTAGCTGATGCTTGTTGGCTTCTATTTTTTTTCCCTACCTCAGAACAAACTTTAAAGATCTACATCACTTAGAGCTCCGAACTTACCTCAGCAGCTAGGAACACAGGAGCGGTCTTCATCTTGATTTGAAAGACTGAGGAGAAATCTAAGAATCTTCAGGCTGTTCTACAGCTGAGCTTCAGGCTGGGGAGTGAAGAAATATTTTGAATAAGAGGAATGGAGAAGCAGGGGACAGCATATGGGACACAAACCAATGTGGAACCCAACCCCTGATAGCAATGAGGGCACCATTGGCACCACTGCTGCTGGGGCAGGCGCTGGGCAAGTCCCAGACTGGACTCCATGGCAGATGGGAGCTGTATTGTGGGGCTGGATTCAGGAACACAGGGATCAGGATGGAAGGCAGAAGGGACAGAGTCCTCCTGGGACATCAGCCAGGGAAGAAGAGGCTTGGCCCTGGTCATCCCTCAGCTCTCTCCTGAAGCTGCCCTCCGTGGGCTGCAACCCCTTGGTGGGCACTTGAGGGTCACCTGTCCTGGCTGCTCCTCCCCACAGCTGCCTCCTCTGCCTTGCTGCCCCGCAAGGTGTGGCACAAGCTGTGGCAGTGTCCTCGGTGTGCAGAGGAGCAAGTCTCAGGCAGAGGCTCTGTGCAGCCCAGCCCTTGGCAGGAGCTGTCCGCATCAGCTTCTGCCTGCTAGCAGCAGCCCCTGGCTGAGCAAAACTGCCCTGAACTTCATAGAGTGCCTCAGTGAGCAGAGGCTGAGCTGGGGAGGGACAGCACTGAGCAGACTCAGTTCTGGTCTGGCTCACAGCAGGACGCTGCTGCAGGAGGCTGAGCAGAGGCTGAGCTGGGGAGGGACAGCACTGAGCAGACTCAGTTCTGGTCTGGCTCACAGCAGGACGCTGCTGCAGGAGGCTGAGCAGAGCTGAGGCTTCCGCGCAACCTGAGTCCCTCCTGCAGCTGCTCTGTGCTGTACGCAGGAGCAAATTCCTTGCTGTTGCTCAGCCTGAAAGTTTTCAAGGCACTTCCCCCCACTTCTTCTTCTTTTCTTTTTTTCCTCCTTTCGTGCCAGCCTGGAGAGCTCCTTGGTGCTGTAATGAAAGGCAGGCTGCGTTCCCTGTCATGTCAAGAAGGCTGCCGCGGGAAAGTCGACATGATTTCATGGCTAATGATTCACTCGCTAATATCAGTGTGGGCTGCAGTGAGGATAACCAAGTTGAGCTGTCTTAGATCAAATGATTCAATTAGGCCAGCTGTCCCTATTTGTCATGGCTCAACTCGCTTTCAAATTACCTTTCCAAAGTGTGTACGTGCCTTAGCATAGAGCTTAACAGCTCAACTGCTCCACAAAGAGGGGATGTTTAGCCCTGGTGATAAGGGGGAAGAAAGAGGTCTCTGTTCAGCTGCACTGAATGTGTTTCCTGAGCAGTCACAGGGTAGATTTGCCAGGCTGAACTTTAAACACCACAGTGGAGAGTGAATCACTCAGCTCTCCTCATGGCACTGCTCTCTGGATTAGCTTTCGGCAGGTTAATGGAAATAGAAAAGAAACTCTAGTGGAGTGCACGTGTGCGCAGCACAGCTGAGAGAGGAGGAAATGGCTCAGACCAACCTCAAATCCATGCCTAGCCCTCCAGAGGTGTCCTTCAGGCTTAAACTGAGCTGAGTTCAACAGTGGTAAATAGTTGTTCACATCTGTCTTGCTGTGAGCCAGACCAGAAGTGATTCTGCTCAGTGCTGTCACTTCTCAGCTCAGGCTCTGCTCACTGAGGCACTTTCTGAAGTTCAGGGCTGGTGTCAGGACTCTGTCCCATTTGCCTTCCATCCTGATCCCTGTGTTCCTGAACCCAGTTCCAGAATCCAGCTCCTCAATTCAGTTCCTATCTGCTGGTGAGTCCAGTCTGGGGCTTGCCCAGTGCCTGCCCCCAGCAGCAGTGGTGCCAATGGTGCCCTCATTGCCATCGGGGCTTGGTTTTATGTCTCTGTGTCTCTATTCCATGGCATTGCTCTTTTTCCCATCCCAGCTGGGTTAATTTCTTTCCCACCCCATCAGTCTCTCTTCCTTCTTCCCTTTCTCTTCCCTTTGGGAAGGCAGAGGGGTTTCCGGAGAGCTTCTGGCACTCATTTAGTGGCTGTCTCAGCCCTAACTCTTGACAACACGTCTAGCAAAGAGCTTTCCTGCAGTGTGTTGGTTTTCTTGGTTGAGCTGCTTATTTCTTGAGGCATCACTCTCAGGAGCACCATCTTGCTGTCCTCAGCAGCATCCCTCAGTGCCACAGCAGTGAGAGCTCTGCAGAGCCAGACCAGAGCTGGCGGCTGCAGCATCGGCACACAGACCTGGGGCTGAGCAGCCGTGGAAATTCAATTACCCTTGGTGCTGGTCCCTGCAGTGCTGGGCTGGGAACCTCCTCCTGCTGAGGCTGGAAGAGAGAAGAGACAACAGCTCTGCTTACAGAGCTTCACCCATGGGCATTGATTGACTTTTTACTATTGCAGAGCTGTCTTGAGGGGAGAACAACCTGGATGCACATGAAACAGATGAAGGTTATTCCAAACATACAATCCCAGCTGTTAGTGAGCCTCAGATAGTTCCTGTAGCTGGATTTGGCTGATAATTTGGATTTTCTCACTTTAAATATTTTAATAAGATTCCAGTGGTGTCTGAAAACCTCTCCCCTGCTGCCTGTATGGCTTATTTTGCGCTAGATATATTTATTTTGCCTAAGCTCTCCCTGGCACTCAAACCGAGTTGGAAAATAGCAGTAGTAGTTACCAGCAAAATCAGACAGTTCCTCCCTGCTCTGCCCTGAGTATCTTGTCGTTTTATGATCACTCTGTCAAGCAAAATATCCTGTTGGGTTTGAGAAATGCTCTGCTAGGGAAGTATTTTCCATCTATCTAAGAGGATTGGTTAAAACTGGAACTGACTGAGCTTTGGTTCTGAACATTTGCAAAGCTTTGTGGTTTCCTTGTCCACGTCTCGCCCTGAAGATAGAAGCATCCAGTGACGGTGTGACTGAAATGCTGAGAAGCAGAAGGGTCTGAGGAGCTCTGCTCAGGGTTTATTCATCTGCTGGCAGATTATGTGGATCAGTGGTCTTGTGAAGTCCTTTGGGTTGGTCAGTGGGAGATGCTGGGCATGCAATGGCTATGCAAATTGGATGGGAATAGAGAGAGGTGCCATAAATCCTCATTTGCGCTTAGAGCCCAGAACAGCTCTTTGGACCCTGTTGTTCAGGGTCACGACTGGGGTTGTGGACACTGAGTTGCACACAGGAGCCTGCAAAGTCTCCAGTCATGGTAGTTAAAGTTTCTTCTGAAAATGAAGATATATGGATCCAAAATGAAGATATATGAACCCAAAACTTTCTTACACTAAGTTTTCTATTTATTTGATTTGATTTTCTCGTTGCAAAAACTGGGGAAATTTGCCAGCTTGAAACTGATCTGACTCAGGAGGACTAGGAGAGAGTAGGTGGAGTACTGCTCTCCCTCCTGCCCTAGCACAGACCTACTGCTGCTTTTTGCTCAAGCTCTAACACTTCTCTGGTGCACCCTCACAAACTTTCTCCTCCTCATCCTCCTTGTTTGGTTTCAGTGGGAACAGCTTGTCCTCTGCAACCAGGACTATTTCTGGCTTTTTGAATTGAAGCCTTTACACAATCAGCAGCACTTCACAAGGAGATCTTGGCAGACTAAACCCCTTATCCTGGGCTCTCATCTCCATGCAGTGAGGATACTCATGTGAGTTAATGTTGGGAGGGAAACTTCAACCCACCACATAGTTTCAGTCTCTTTGCTTCCTGTCTCCCGTTTCAGTTGCACAAGACTTTGCCCAGTGACAGCAGAGAGGTCAGTGCCTTGTATTTGTCTCCTCTTCATTTTAAGGAGAATTTAAGTTCCCACTATGGGCTAAAAAGGTACAGAATCCTTTAGGAGCTCTGCTCCTTGAGCCTCTGTGTGCAGAAAATCCATGCCTCTCCATGCCCAAGGCAATTCTCCTGCAGCCTCAGAGCTGAACTTGGAAAGTTCATGACACACTAAGGGTTAGAAACACCCAAATTTGCCTTCTGCCTCCTGCTGCTGCCAGATCTGTCCATGAGTGGGTGTAAAAGTACACACATTGCCTGGCTAGGAGAGTATTTTCAGCCTGTGGTCTCTTCTCCCTGGTCTCAGGTGGTAGAAGAAGAGGAAATGGCCTGAAATTACGCCAGGGGAGGGTTAGGCTGGAGATGAGGAACAATTTCTTTGCTGCGAGAGTGGCCAGGGATTGGAACAGGCTGCCCAGGGAGGAAGTGTTCAAGAAATGTGTGCCCATGGCACTTAGGGACATGATTTGATGGCCATGGTGGTGTTGGTTTGATGGTTGGACTGGATGATCTTAGAGGTCTTTTACAACTCAGTTCTGAGATTCTATGATACCCAGAACTAAAGAAAGTCCAAGCATGCCATATAATGGAATCTTAAACAGTAGAATGGAGTTTTCCTGCTAAGTTAACAAACACAGGTAAATAGATTTCCCAGCCTTGTGCCTGGTATTTATATCTGTTAATTCATGCAGCTAATCAAAACCCAATGCACTTTGCAGCTTAGAGTCTCCAGTCTTGGCTACAAAGATGTAGCTGTGGATGGGAAGGCTGCAGAGCTGAAGGGGAAGGAAAGATTCAGTGTGGATTTTAGTGAAAAAGCTTTTCAAAGGTCAGAATAAATGGATGTGTGTGGCCAGAAAATGGAGCTTGACCAAAGTGGTGCTTTGGGGTTTGCATTCATTGCTGTCTTCCGTGCTTTCATCTCCCTTATTCCTCATGAACAAACCTTGGCAAGGAGGCAAGAGTCTAAGAAAAATGATCTCTTCCTTCCAGGGTTTAAAATGCAAAGAATCTGCTAAATGGACTTGTGGCTACTTGTAGAGTTGGGTAATGGTTGGGACTCCATGATCTTAAAGGACTTCTCCAGCCCCCCCAAATCCATAGTCCTATGATTCTGTGACTGTATTCAACAATTCCCTTGAGCTTTGCCTGGAAAAAACACCTTTCAGTGCTCACATTTCAGCTTCCTTCCATTTTCTCTTCCATTTGGCCATTGCTCGGGGGGACCATTTCCGGTCTACAGTCTCTGCTCACTTGGAATAATGTTTGTTTGCATGAGTAAACCAGCTCAAGTGGCTATCACTGGAGTCAGGACCAGGAGATGAAACCAGTTGGGACTATTCCCATGTGAAGTGAGTCAGGTTGCTGAATCAGGCCTCTGTGTGTGTGTGAATTTTGTGTCCCAGAGGTATTTTTCTCATCTCGTTAGAATAAAAAGAAAAGTTCTTCTGGAGCAGCAGGGCACCAAACCCCAGGGAATGCAGAGCACAGGGTGGGAGGCATAATATCATCTTAGCTTCTCCTCTCGCCTCGCCTTCATTTTTCCTTCCTCTGCAGCATGACTAAAAAGGAAACTCTCTGGTGAATTTCCTAATTCCAGGCTTTTATCAGCTCAGTGTTTTCATTCCATTCTCCCCCAAATATCCGGCACATGTGCTTTGGTTTTTCCCCCTCGTGCCTACTTCAAGGCAACGCAGAATCACGAGGTCTTCCTGGTGTTCATGGTGCAGTATGCAGCTCAGCTTCCCCTTCCACACCAAAGCAGAGCTGGGGAGTGTAAAAACAGAAGAAATATGAAAGCTGTAAAGACATCTAATGTGTAAAAAGGACCAACTAATGTGTGTCAGCTCTGCCAGATGCCCAAGGCTAAGTCTCTTGATGTGAGATGGTGATTCAGCTGTCAAGGTGCCTGAGTAGCCTTGTGATCATCACAATGATTGGCTATGGAAATCTTCTTTGTGTTTTGTTGGGGTTTTTTTTTTGTGTGTGTGTGTGTGTTTAGTTTTGTCTCTTTTTTCCTTTTCTTTCTTTGTTTCTTTTTAGAAAGGCAATAAACAGGAAAAGGTCAAAGTTATTCAGATGAACCCCAGCCCCTCTCGTGGAAGTGCAGCAGGGCTCGTTAACTCAATTCACATCTTTTGTGTCACTTTTCTAACATACCATACAGCTGGAAAAATGTAGTGATTGGTAAAAGACAGAACGTGCCTCTTCCCCCCCCAAAGGTTTTGTTTACAGTGGGCAATAAAATAGGAGGCAGCTTTCCATGGAGATGGGAGCTGAGAATTTGTTTAGATATAATGTGAAAGTATCAGTCTGTGAAATGAACAAGAGGAGGCAATGAGGAGAGCAAATGCTCAAGATGTGGCAGCTAACAAAATGGCAACTTCCAAAACACTCAGTCAAGTGAAAAGCAAAGGCTTCAGCAACAATTTTTCCCCCCTTCAAATCAACGTCTTCATAGATTCATAGAATGGTTTAGGTTGGAAGGGACCTTAAAGATCTTCCAGTTCCAACCCCCTACCATAGGCAGGGACACCTCCCACCAGCCCAGGCTGCTCGAGGCCTCATCCAATCTGGTTTTGAACACCTGCAGGGAGAGGGCAACTGCAACCTCCTGGGCAGCCTGGTCCAGAACCCTCATTGCAAAGAATTTCTTCTAACACCCAATCTAAATCTGCTCTTCTCTCATTGCAAGCCATTGCTCCAGCTTTTTTGTGTAGCCCTTGACTTTGCCTTCCTATTTGTTGCAGCCCAGCTGAGTAGCCACGAAGTGAGTGCTGGTAGCCTTTAGCTGTGGCACAGGGAGCAGAAGTTTGTGCTTCAGCCCCCACTCTTCCCTCTCGCCTGCGCAGGTGCTCTCAGGCTTTGCGAGCATGTGTTTGCAGACTGTCAGGAAGCAAATGACATTTGTGAAAAGCAGCTTTTTCTTTTCTGCTCACAAACTGGAGGCAAATGTGTTTAGGAAGTGGTCAGAGCTATGATTTGTGCCTTGTCTGTGTCAAGATGCTCCACAGGGTATGCATGTAAAGACAGCCCCAGAAAGCCAATCTCGCTCGGGGCTGATCTGATTTCAAACCAAAGTAAGAAGCAGCTTTGCTCTTCCTGACTGCTGCTCCTTGCAGCAAAGTGCTTCACCTTGCAGTGAGCTTCTCAGGCATGCTGGCCACTTCAGAGTCCTCCAAGACTCAGGAAAGCTCAGGAGTCCTGTAAGGAGCAGCTGAGGGCACTGGGGTTGTTCAGTCTGGAGAAAAGGAGGCTGAGGAGAGACCTTCTGGCTCTCTACAGCTCCCTAAAAGGAGGTTGGAGCTGGGTGGGATCCATCTCTTGTTCCAAATAACAAGACAAGAGGTAACAGTTGAACCAGGCGAGGTTTAGGTTGGACATGAGGAAAAATTTCTTCCCCAAAAGGGTTGCCAAGGCTTGGAACATGCTGCCTGGGGCAGTTGTGAAGTTCCCATCAGCCTGTCCTCATAGGAGAGGTGCTCCAGCCCTCTGATCATCTTTATGGACCAGCTTCAGCAGGTCCAGGTCCTCCTTGTGTTGGAGGGCCCTAGTCAGAAGTGTAAGAAGGCTGAAAGCATAAACCATTTTCTGCCTGCTTTAGCAGGGGGATTTGTGTCATTGATCTCTGCAGGTCCCTCCCAACCTCCACCGTTGTAGGATCCTGTGGCCGACTTCAACTGCAGCGTTCCAGGCTTTGGGGAGCTCAGGGCAGCCCAGGCAGCGCCTGTGAGGGGTTAACAGACAATTTATGTAAAGTCTTAGTGTTCTGCAAAATGAAATGTGCATGTGAAATGGCAAAAAAAAAGCAGAGGAAAAGCTTGTATTCGTCAGCTGTGCTGCCATATGTTGCTCTGGCGGAAGCACAGCAAGATGGTGACAATTTCTATTTTATTGACTCGGGGTCTGGGTTGATTTCCATTATCTGGGAGAGGAGCTGGGCTAATGGAGGTGTCTGCATGAGCACATACAACTGTGCTCACCAGCAACCTAAAATATCCATGGCTACAGGGTGGCCTGGGATTGCAGCCTCCTTGAAAAAGCAGCTATCAGAGGATGGGTTCAATCCATCTGCATATTTTAATGGATTTAGCCTTGGAGGGCATGGGGGAATAGCCTTGTGAAAGGAGAAGTGGCAGCTCCAGGAAATGCAGACAAATCTGAAGCTCTTTAAAACCAGAGGAGAAACTTATCTCATCAGCCTGATTAAAACAAGTGTGTGGAAAGGCTTTGGTGGTTGTGGACTCCTTGCAGCCATCTGGTCACGCTGGGAGGCAGGGCTTCATGGTTTGGGAGCAGAGCTGCACAAACACAGCTCAGCTTCTCCTGGCTGTAGGCTCAGCTCTGCCCCGTCAGATGGGCTGGCTCCTTGGGGTGCTGCAGGGTGAGGAGGATCTGGGGGTGTTAAGAAAAGTGTCCAGCAGGTCTAGGGAGGTTCTTCTCCCCCTCACTCTACCCTGCTAAGACCACATCTGGAACACTGAGTCCATTTTGGGGCTCCCCGGTTCCAGAGAGAGATCTGCTGGAGAGAGTCCAACAGAGAGCTGGGAGGATGATGAAGGGCCTCGAACATCTCTTCTGTGAAGAAAGACCGAGAGACCTGGGGCTGTTGAGTCTGGAGAGGAGAAGGCTGAGGGGGCTCTTATTAATGGCTGTAAATGTCAGGGCAGTGGGGGTCAGGATGAAGGGGCCAGGCTCTTTTTGGTAGTGCCCAGGGATAGGACAAGGAACAATGGGTACAAACTGGAACCCAGGAAGTTCCACCTCAACATGAGGAGAAACTTCTTTGGTGTGAGGGTGACAGAATCCTTGAGCAGGTTGTCCAGAGAGGTTGTGGAGTCTCCTTCTCTGGAGACTTTCAAGACCCCTGTGGTTGTGTTCTTGTATGACCTGCCCTGGGTGATCCTGCTTTGACAGCGGGGTTGGATTGGATGATCTCTGGAGGTCCCTTCCAGCCCCCAAAATGCTGTGCTTCTGTGATCTGGGCTGTTCCCTGTGCCCTGCTACAGAGATGGCCTAGAAGATGCTGCTTTTGTTATTCTAGGATCACAGCTTTTTCTCAAGATTTTCTTCTCAGCTTGCCAGGACCTCAAGATGTGAGCTGGGTGCTAAATGCTGCCAAGCATCCGGGGCTCTGGGTGCTCCATGTGCTCCATGGGGACACAGTGTCTCTCTGGGCCATATGTTGAATGCAAGGCACAAGAAAACATTTCCACAGGGCACTGGGAATGATGCTCACTTGCTTTCTGGACAGCAGAAGTGGAGCTTTTGTTGCCTTTCCTGCTTCCCTTGAGTGTTGTCTCCTTCCAGTGACCACCAAATGCCCTGTGGTGTCACATGTCTTACAAGGAGTGGCTGAGGGAACCGGGCTTGTTCAGCTAGACAAAAGGAGGCCGAGGGGGAGACTTACTGGCTCTCTACAGCTCCCGGAGATGAAGTTGGAGCCAGGTGGGGGTTCTTCTCCCAAGGAACAAGCAACAAGACAAGAGGAAACAGGGGAGGATGTGAGGAAAGGCATGGTGCTTGCTTTAGCTACAAGAAAGCGTCTCAACTTCCATAGGTTAAGCTTTTTTCCCCCTCTTAAATGAAATTATTTAGTCCTGGGGACTCTATTTAGCACTTTTCTAACCTGTTTCTCCTTCATTTTAAATAATCAAATAAGTTCTCATCCCAGCAAGGCCACACCTCGCTGCATGTCCTTTAAATTGCCTTTCTTAGGACACATTTGATCTCTGCTGTTGCTTCTTAATATTGTGGGCTTGGAAGAGACTAAATGAGGACAAATCACCTACTGCTACAGGGAATGAGATTTTCCCAGGGTTTCTGTCCTAGTTTCTTTTCCAGTCTTGGTATTTGCTTTCTGAATGCTTTGGTACCTCCAAGTGAGAAGTCTGTGTGATGCTCAAGTTTTGGATATGGAACCTGCTTTGTCCTGGGAGGGAAGCATCATCAAATCCTTCCATTTAGGAGCTGGAAAGATGGCTTAGGTTTGAGAATTCTCTTTGATCTGGAGGCTAGAGAAGAGGAGGGTGAGGGAACACCTCATTGCTATCTTAACTCCCTGGAAGAAGGCTGCAGCAAGGTGGGGTTTGGTCTCTTCTCACTACTACCAGGTGATAGAATGAGAGGAAATGGCCTGAAATTGTGCCAGGGCAGGTTCAGCTTGGAGATTAGGAAACATTTGTTTGCTGCAAGAGTGGTCAGGGGTTGGAACAGGCTGCAAGAAGGCTGCAAAGGGACAGTTGGCAGGGGCCTGGAGTGACAGGACAAGGGACAATGGTTTGAAATGAGAGGAGACTTAGGAGGCTGGATGTTAGGAACAAGTTCTGCACCATGAGAGTGCTGGAACGCTGCAACAGGCTGTCCATGGAGAGAGTTGAGGCCCCATCCCTGGAGATGTTTGAGATCAGGCTGGCCAAGGCTCTGAGCAAGCTGCTGTAGTGGAGGATGTCCCTGCTGCCTTCAGGGGCTTGATTCTGTGATTCTAAGGACAGTAGATTCTCTTGCCTGGAAGGACATTCTAACTCCAGCTCCTCAAGCCTCGTTGTTACAGATCAGTCCCTTTGAAATGCAAGTTGGTGCTGGTATTTTCACCAGGGCTCTTTGAAATAATTGCCTTTAAGGAGTGGAGATGTGGATTATTAATTTTCTGCATTGTTAATTGAGTTTTGATGTCCACCCAGAAGCAGCCTGGCACTGATGTGAGTAAAGGCAGAGTCTAGTAAATAAGAAAGAGGTTTTAACAGAGTGTTTGATGATAAAATCAACCAGGGAGGTACATGTACATTAAACAATGGGATTGCTTTCACCACCAGCAGCTCATTGTTCTCAAAATAAATCCTTTTTGTTACTTCCTAAGTGCTGCTTCAGAGTTCACTTATTTGCAGTTGTAGTCACCAAATGGTGGAGAAACGTTTTCCAATAGAAGGAAATTTAAGAGGCAGCTCCTGTTAGGGTTTCCTTATCCTGTGTGGAGGTGAGTTCCTGACTGTCTGTGGCACAAGGAATAATCTGTGGCACTAGTGAGGGAAGTACCTGGTCCCCTCTTCCTGTGTCACCCCTGCTTGAGCACTCAAGAGAAGACTTCATTGTGCTCATGGTGGCGTTAGGTGAGCTGGAGCACTGCACAGGGGCTGGATGATGTAAACCCTTCGTGGGATCCATTTGGCATCCAGGCTGGAAGCACATCATGGCATTTCCTTCAGATTATTTTGGGGGTGGTGGTGCTTGGAAGCATCCCAAAAGTATTCCCCCTGGCTTAAAAGGATTTTATTAACATTGCAAAGCAGAATTGTGAATGTCAGAAGTAAAGCTGTCTGGCAAGCTGTGGCACCTTGGAGGGCTGGCACTGATGTGCCATCTTTTATTATAGGAATGGCTTTTTCCCCTCGGGCTTCTTCCATTGCCTAGGTCAGGTCCTTCTTCAGTGCTGTGGCAGGATCTGGAGAGTAGGGGCTGTGGGGTTTTGAGTAGCATGGTGATATTTGGATGAACCAAGCAATCAAGTCTAGAATAACCTGAGGAGAGTTAGGAAATATACTGATTTTTTCCTCAGGGTTGATAACTGTGAAGTCATCTGCAAAGAAGAAGAAATGCACTTTACAATCCAGCCTCAAACTCCAAGGGGTGAATGGAAATGTCTCTCTGCTGTGTGAGATGTTGGTACTCCTACAGCAGCAGGAAGTGGTGGCACAGAAAAAAAACTCTAAGAGGGGGAGGGGGGGGAGAGAGGGAAACATTTTCAAACCACATTGATATCACTTGGTGGCTTATCATAAAGGTAGTGGAGAAACCTGATTATGAAAGAAATCCCAGAGACAAATAGAAGATCTTGGGATAAATGAGGAATAGGGGTTTAGGGGTTGACCTGGTGGAAAGCAGCTCCATGAAGAAGGGGTTTGGAGTCCTGGTGGACAATAAGTTAACCATGGGACACTGATGTGCCCTCATGGCCAAGAATGCCAATGGTATCTTGAGGTGCATTAAGAAAAGCATGGCCAGTAGGTCAAGGGAGGTTCTTCTTCCCTCTGCTCTGCCCTGGTGAGACCACATCTGGAGTATTGTGTCCAGTTCTGAGCTCCCCAGTTAACGAGGGACTGGAATGCATTGGAGGGAGTCCAATGGAAGCTACAAGGATGAGTGGAACATCCGTCTGATGAGGAAAGGCTGGGAGATCTGGGGCTGTTTAGTCTGGAGAAGAAAAGGCTGAGAGGGAATCTTATTGATGTTTGTGAGTATCTGAAGGGTGGGTGTCAGGAAGGGGCCAGGCTGTTTTTAATGGTGTCCTTCTTTCATAATCACTAGAAGAGATATTGAAGTGAGCATTAAGACACTAAGTGCATATTAAGATGTTTCACTGAAGAGTGATGCATTGAAATGTGGCACAAGGAGCTTCTCTGCATCACTCTCAGCTGCTCCATGTGCAGGATGTTGATGAATGGAAGAATTCAGGGGTTTAGATGGTTCATATTACATGACCTCGAGGTTGCATGGCCTCAAACTGTTAGGATGGAGATTAGGTAGAATTTCTTTGCTGCAGGAGTGGCTGGGGATTGGCACAGGCTGCCCAGGGAGGTGCTGGAGTCCCCATCCCTGGAGGTGTTCAAGAAGCCTGTGGCCATGGTGCTTGGGGCATGGGTTAATGGCCATGGTGGTGTGGGTTGATGGTTGGACTTGGTAATATTAGAAGGCTTTTCCAACCTTTCTGTTTCCATGATTTCATGAGTCTGTGATTCTCTGAGTCCATGTTTCTCTGATTCCCTGATTAGCTTAGCTAAGGAGAAGGAGAGTTTTTTGCTGCAGTTATTTTGGGAAGCTTTTGCCTAGCATGTATGGAGTCTTTCCTTCTGTTCTAACATGTGTATCCAGTTCAAGCCTTGTTTGTGTAATTCCCTGTACATATTTAGCCTGTAGTGTTTTATGTTAGACTTCAGAATAAACTTGTTTTGTCATTTTCCACTCACCTTCTGTCTGCTATTTATAACTCTGTGCAACAGTAATTAAGGAAGGAACGAAGCGGCCCAATGTGCTCGCCCTTGAAATAGTGCTTGGTGATGTAGGGAGG
The DNA here is from genome assembly GCA_033816785.1 of Picus viridis. NCBI lineage: Eukaryota > Metazoa > Chordata > Aves > Piciformes > Picidae > Picus > Picus viridis. Next base: position 4,276,286 of record CM066571.1, read on the forward strand.
AATGAAGGAACTCATTCAGCACAGGGGCAAAAAATAAACCATCATGTTTTCCTGCCTCTCGATTCATGGTCTGGAGTTCTTCGTTATTCCTTTGAAATGTAGGGGGAAAGGGGTGGAGCCCTTTGGATGGATGATGAGGGGACTGCAACTTCATTCTTATGAGGACAGGCTGACAGAATTGGGTCTTTTTAGTCTGGAAAAGTGTGTCCAGCTCAGTTGAAGTGTGGGTGTCCACTTTCAGGCTCCACACTACAAGAGAGACAGGGAAGTGCTGGAGATAATCCAGTGGAGCCTACAAAGATGCTGAGGGGTTCTGGAGCATCTCTGTAAGGAGGAAAGGCTGAGAGCCCTGGGGCTGCTGAGCCTGGAGAAGGCCTCTCAAGGGAGACTTCTCAGTGCTGATCAATAGCTGAAGGGCAGGTGTCAGGAGGATGGGACCAGTCAGGCAACACTGAGAGAAAATCCTGTCTGAGCTCCTCAAAATGGACCTCTTCCAAGTCCCAGGAGGACACAGAATCATAGGATGGTTTGGGTTGGAAGGCACCTCTAAAAGTCATCCAGTCCACCCCTCCCTGCAGTCAGCATGGACATCCTCAACTAGAGCAAGTTGCTCAGAGCCCCATCAGGCCTGGCCTTCAATATGTCCAGGGCTGGGGCTGCATTTTTACTGCAGCAAAGCAGCTCCCTGCTCTGTGCTGCTCATCTTTTGAGGTGTTTGGGTAATGCCCACCCTCCTGAGGTGATCAGGATATGGTGGAGCTGATTGCTGCATAAAAATCTGTGGTTATGGAGTATGATAGAAGCAAGTCAAATGTCTTTCAAAGCCATTGTGCTCTCTTCAGGTTCTTTACCACACCCAGTGCCACAGAACCTGAGCTTTCCCCTGGAGCACTGAAAACATGAACAGAGTCTGTCACATGTGGTTTGCTCTCCTGGTATGAATGCAAGGTTAGGTCAAAACCTTCTTCAGCTTTTGTTGTTAGACATGCTCCATAAAGATGAGCTGATACACACATGTCATCTTCTGGATTCTTGGACCTTTTCCTTTGCATCCATCTCCTCTCAAAGGTGTTTTTGTTGTTGTTGCTGTTGTTTTTTTCCCCCCACTTTTGTGTATTCAATGAGTTGTTTTGAATCACAATATTGGATCTAATCCATGTGTGACCTGGACAATCAAATCCTCCAAAGTCAGGACAAATCCAGAACTACTCTTTTCTGCCTCAAAGCATTGCAAACAGAGCCTTGTTGAGCCATTCAAGCTTCAGCTTGGATATTAACACCTCTGGCTGTGAGGGCAGGCTGGGGTTCTTCAGCCTGGAGAAGAGAAGGCTCCAGGCAGACCTTAGAGCAGCCTTCCAGTAGCTGAAGGGGGCTACGATGAGGCTGCAGAGGGACTGTTTGCAAAGGCCTGCAGGGACAGGACAGGAGGCAATAGACTGAAATGAGAGAAGAGCAAATTTAATTTGGATGTGAGGCACAAGTTCTGCACCATGAAGGTGGTGGAACAGTGCAACAGGTTGCCCAGGGAGGTAGTTGAGGTCCCATCCCTGGAGATCTTCAAGGTCAGGCTGGACAAGGCTCTGAGCAAGCTGCTCTAGTGGAGGATGTCCCTGCTGACTGCAGGGGGGCAGGACTGGATGACCTGTGGAGGTCCCTTTCAACCCAAACCATTCTGTGCTTCTGTGCTTTCTGGAGCAAGGGGAGGTTTTGTGGAGATGATGTGTGTGGCATTCTGGCTTGTGAATTACAACACATGGAAAAGGAGAAATTAAGACTTAAACCAAGTAAGACTTAGTCCACTCCTGTTCAGCTATGACCTCCAAGAGTGCTCCAAGTCTGAGGACAAGTCACCTGTGAGGGCAGGCAGCAGGCAGGCATGGCTGAGCTGCTCAGTTTGGTGGTTTCTCCTCAGGGTGTGCTACTCGTGGCTGGCATTTGGAAATCACAAATTCATGAGTGTCAGGGGCTCCTCCACGTCAGCTGTCATTACTGGCTAATGATAATAGCTGATAATCCTCTTGGAATCTTGTAGATTATGGCAGTCTCTGACTGTTGGCTTTGTTATGGCAACACAAGGACTGCTCCAGCCAACCGACGTGCGAACGTGCCCAGCAACTTCGCACTTCATCCTTCGCTCGAGTTCAGGCTCCGTCTCCTCCTACTAACAGAGCAAGAGTTTTGATGGCACGCTGAGCTCTCTGCAACTGTGATACTTTATATTCTGAGAGACTCCCAGATTGCTAACTGCCTCATCAGATTCCTCAAGAAGAGATTTTGAGCGCTCTGCTGTAGGCAGTTCCACCACTTCCTTTCATCTTAGAGCTTTCAACAGATCGCTGGTGCCAGTGGAGTTGATGCTTTCCTTGCCCTGTCTACTTCTGGGGATTGTATTAGGAGGAAAGCTTGGGTTTTGCTTCAAGTACTGGGAGGTCAATCTCCATTCTGCCTGTGCCTGGAAGGATGGCAATGCATTTAGCTCCAGTAGCTATTTTGAAATCTACTTTGACTGGTTATTTCCATTTTCACAAAGCCAATCTGTTAGAGAATCTTGCTTTGATCAACAGACCCAACAAAGACCTCTGTTTTGGTATCAACATCATCCGAGCCTTGCCTTGTTGTGGTGCACTCATGAATATGTTTCCTTTTTATGTGTCTTTGCAACTTGTGCTGAGATTGACACACTTTGGCAAAATTTTATTGGAGATAGGAGACAGCCCCCTTACTCTGCATGCTTTTGTGTCTTGTTGTGATTGCCTCCATATGGTGAACAAAGAACTTGAAACTCAGCCCAGTAATGTATAGTACTGGCTACCTAAATGTGTTCAGCCTAGTTAGATCAAAACTTATGGAGACTCAGTGATGCTATAGCTTTGGAGGTTATTTTAGTCAAGCTAGGAGGTAGTGTGCAAGAGAGAGCTGCTGAGATCTCAGGCAATGGTTTGACAGCTCAGCCATCAGGTTCTTTTGCATTCAATGCCATTGGGTGGTATCTCTTCAGAACATGATTGTTCCTGGAGGGTTAAATAAGTGGGAAAATGCCAGGAATCCAAGGAGTTATGTGGATAGAGAATGGTTTGGTAAAAGAACAGGAGACCTTAGGTTGGGTCTTCGTGGTTGGTTTGATGTGAGCTGCACAGAGTGTTAAGTCTGCCATGATCAGTAGTTGCTACCCACCACTGAATGGATTTATGCTTCTGGTTGGGGCTGAGCAGAAGAAAGAGTTTGTGAAGTCTTCTCCTCTGCTGTTTGCTGAATCTTGAGCCTTTTCCTATTGATGTAGCTGCAACTGAACGCAGACATGAGCTCACTCACAATTAAGTATTTTGTCCACAGCTGAAGTTTGGTGAAAAACTTCACAAAACTCTCTAATTATTTTTGATGGAAAGGACAAACACAAATTACAAGGAGTTTGGATTGCAAATGTTACAGCAGTTTGCTTGGGCCAGAGGGCACAGTCACAAAATTAACAGGAAAATAGCTGAAAAGGAAAGTGAAGTTGCTTAATTAGATTTCATTGCACAACAGAAGTTCGAAGTTGTAACTTCTAGCATAAGCTAAAGGATGTGTCTGACCTGTTGTGTGGGATGGGGAGACCAAGCCAAATGAGAAGCCTTAGACCTTTTCTGACACGGTGAAAGCCGTGGGAGGGAATAATCCTGTTGCAGGCAGCATGTGCAGGGAGGAACAACAGGTACCCACTGACTGCCAAGGGAAAGGGAAGGGGATTGCTTTGTTCTGAGTGCTGACAATAGAACTGTCCCTGCCTGCTCACTCAGCTCAGCTAAATGTACTGAGAAAACCTTTTTTTGTTGTTGTTTTTAATCATATAATCTAAGTTTTTTTTCAGTCGGAAAAGCCCTTTAAGCTCATTGAGTTCAGCCATGCTCTAGCTCTGAACCATGCCCCTCAGCACCACATCTCAGAGTCACAGAATTGTTTTGGTTGGGCAGCCTGATCTAGTTGGAGATGTCCCTGCTGATTGCAGGGGCATTGGACAAGATGACCTTTGAGGGTCCCTTCCAACCCAATGCAATCTGAGAATCATCCAGACCAACCATCCACCTAACACCACCCTGTCCCCAAGTGCCATGGCCACAGGTTTCTTGAACACCTCCAGGGATGGGGACTCCAGCACCTCCCTGGGCAGCCTGTGCCAATCCCTGACCACTCTTGCAGCAAAGAAATTTTTCCTAATCTCCAACCTAACCCTCCCCTGGTGCAATTCCAGGTTGTTCTTCTCTACATCTTTTGACCATCTTTGGGGAGCAGGATTCAGTCAGCTCCCTGTGGAGCCTGTTCCAGTGTTTGAAAATCCTTTCAAGGGAAGAAATTTCTCCTTAGTGGAAGTCCTACATTAGAAGAGAAGCTGCATCCTGTCCTCTCCAGCAAAGCTCAGCTGAACACTGTCTGTAGGATTCTCTCTCACTGAAGGCCATCTGTGCATCCAAACAGAGTCATTCCAGACTTGCCTGCTGGAATGGGGTTGGTTTTCCTATGGATTATTGATGCATTGCAAGGAAATAAAGGAGATATTGAGAGAGATTTATTTAATTATTTTTTCCGCAGTGGCTTAGTGCTGAGGAAAATTCCTTCTGCTGCATGAGAGCTGTGTAAGTAACATTCCCATGGCAGCCTCTCGGTATAGACAGGCACGGACACTGCTGGTGGTGGAATGCATGATGCACACCCAGTGAAACTGTGCTACCAACCTCTCCCATCAGGAAGCAAACAAGGCAGTGTGTGTTTGTTAGAAAGAAACAGCAAATTGTTCCCTCTGTCCCCATGTGTGTGGCATTCACCCTGCCCTCTGTGCCTTTTGCTTCTCACATGCAGACGTGGAGTGGATTTCTCTGCGTCTGGCCAACGCTCCATCCGCAGGGAGAGGTTTTTAATGGGATTCATTGTGATGAGGAGCTGTGGAATCGCCCCATAGTCATAGCAAGGCTGGGATGCCACAACTACTTGATAGGAGACGTTTCAATCTGTCATCATCTTGTGTGCCCTGACCCTGATAATGCACCACGCTCAACCTGAGGCACAAACAGAAGTGGTGAGGTAGGGCTGCTTTATTTATTTATCCTCTTTTAGCTTTTATGGGCTCCTGAGAGAGGAAAAAGCAGTCAGATGTTTATTTATTTATTTATTTATCAAGCCTCCTCTTCTCTTCATCCGTTCTCCAACCATTCCAAAAGACATTTTGGTTCCCAAAATACAATCCAAAGGTGGTTTTGGTTCCTTAAATGCAATCAAAAGATAGACAGTAATGCAAAAAAAGAGTGTTTCCCAAAATGCCATAAAGAGAGATTTTGGTTCCCAAAATGCAATGAAAAGGTAGGCAGTAAAAGATTACATTTTGGTTCCCAAAATGCAGTGAAACATATTTTGCTTCCCAAAAATACAATGAAAAGATAGACAATTAAAAAAAAAAAAAAGAGTATATTTTGTTTCCCACAATGGAATAGAAAAGATAGGCAATGAAAAGATGTTTTGGTTCTCAAAATACAATGAAAAGATATCCTGGTTCCCAAAATGTAATAAAACGATATCCTGCTTCCCCAAATGCAATAAATGTTCCCTGTGAGGGTGCTGGAGCCCTGGAGCAGGCTGCCCAGAGGGGTTGTGGAGTCTCCTCCTCCTCTGAAGACATTCAAACCCCACCTGGATGCAGTCCTGTGTGACCTGCCCTGGGTGATGCTGCTCTGGCAGGAGGGTTGGACTGGAGGATCTTTCAAGGTCCCTTCCAACCTCTGCCATTCTGTGGAAACAAAGGCAAAAAACCAACCAAACAAAAAACAACACAAAAAAAGAGGGAGAAAAAAAAAAAGGAAGGGGGGGGAGAGAAAATAAATAATTAACAAACTCAATTCCTTCCTTAGGTAACCTCAGAACAGAAGAACTTTGTGCATTATGCAGCTCAGGCCATGCCAAAATGCAATTTGGAGGGTGTCCAGCACTTCATTGGAAAGTAATGGTTTTCACTGAACTGAGTTATGACCAGCTGTTTACAGACAGTCTGTGACATACTGATAGAGCAGAACACCGTATGTTGCTTTCCAAATCAAATGATACAAGAAGTGTGACAGAGTGGAGAAACATCTGTCATTAGCAATTTTCAGCACGCTTCACTAATTCTGGACAAAATACGAGTAATGAACTTACCGCAGGAAACTTCAAATGCTAGCGCTGCTGAAACAAGGAGAGGAACAGGCAGTGCTCCTAATGGCCTCTAATTTAATTCATTTGCAGGAAGAAACAAACAAAGTGGCTTATTTGTTTTTGATCATGGGGTAGGAAATAGTGATGCTGATCACAAACCTTCGCCGGAATCAAAGGGAAAGGCGTCCCGCCACCGCGCGTCCCTCAAGTTCGCACAGGAGGTGGCTGTCAGGTGCCTGGTCCGGTGGTTGTTTAATCTTAGAGTTTTAATGTCAGCACGATGGCAGCGTTTCAGTTGGAAAAGGCCTCTAAGATCGAGTCCAACCATCAGCCCAACACCACAATGGCCATTAAACCTCAAGCCCTCTGTCCACATGGCTCTTGAACACCTCCAGGGATGGGGACTTCACCACCTCCCTGGGCAGCCTGTTCCAGGCCCTGACCACTCTTGCAGTAAAGAATTTTTTTCTAATCTCCAACCTAACTCTCTCCTGGCACAATTTCAGGCCATTGCCTCTGCTTCTGTCATTCTGTCACCTGATACTAAGGAGTAGAGAACAACCCCACCTCACTCCAACCTCCTTTCAGGGAGTTGTAGAGAAAGAACCTGGGCACAGCAATTCAGGACAGAGTTTGCTGGTCTTGGTGGTCTTGGGTTGATAGTTGCACCTGATGATCTCAGGGGTCTTTTCCAACTGAAACACTTCTATGATCAAGTCCAACCATTATCTAACTCTACCAGGGTCACTACTACACCATATTCACGAGCAAAATCTCCTCCCATCACATCCTGCTCCTCAGTCTTCAGAGAGCAAACCTGAGTCTTCTGCACAGCATCACTCACCAGTGGGCACAGAGACAATGGTGAAAGATTGGACCCGATGATCTCAAAGGTCTTTTCCAACCTGGTCCGGTCCGGTCCGGTCCATTCCATTCCATTCCATTCCATTCCATTCCAGCCCAGTGCTGGGTTTCACCCCATTTTCCTGCATTGTGGCTCTGCTGATGCTTGAAAGCTGATAGTTTCAGCTGCTCTTTGATAAAAGCTGCACTTCAATGTCTGAGTGGCCCCAAAATTGAACCCACTTCAGTGTTTTGGTTTTTCTTTTTTGCTTGATTTCACTATTTTCATCCTATCCACTGTAAGTTTGGTGGTGGTTTTCACTTTATGCCTTTGAAATCGATGGAGTCATTGTGCCGCTGACATTCAGGGGGTTGACTTCCCTCACCACTGATAACGCAGCAAAAGTGTTAGGATTAAGTGACAGTCCCCAGGGGAAAGGGAGGGAAATGAAAGGACAGGTTGTTACTCTTTATATGAACTTTCAACTAATGTTCACACAAAGCTATAATAGGAAATGCAGAGGATAGATTTAGTCCAATCCATTGGTGTCCCACCTAGGGGACTTCCCTTGGAATGGATCCCAGACCAAGAGAGTGAAAGCCATTCCGAACTGATGACTGTAAAATGAGTGTAGGAGGCCTTGGAGTAGCTGTGTAATTGCAAAATTATTCATGATAAAAAAGCACTAATCTGGAATTCCCAGTTTCTTGCAGAATTTCCTGAGGTGCAGCAGGAGAATTGTGAAACTACTTAGCACCCAGGGATGAACCAGCCTGGTCCATGAGCAATATGTTGAGGAGGAAGAGAAAAAGGATGGATTTTCTTTTTTATTTTTTTTAAATGGTGGGAGTTGGTAGAAATATTTTCTCCTGTTTTAAGGCAGAGAAGGAAAACTACTCAACAAAAAGCAGTGTAAAAACCATCAGTGTGAACAAATGGCCTGAAATTGTGCCAGGGGAGGGTTAGCTTGGAGATTAGGAACAATTTCTTTGCTGCAAGAGTGGCCAGGGATTGGAACAGGCTGCCCAGGGAGGTGGCCGTGGTTTGATGGCCATGGTGGTGTTGGATTGATGGTTGGACTCAGTGATCTCAGAGGTCTTTTCCAACCAAAACAACTCTAGAATTCTATGGTGTGGGTTTTTTTGTTGCTTCTATGATTCTCTGGTTTAATGGCCAAGGTGCTCTTAGGTTAATGGCTGGACTCAATGATATTAAATCCCATCAAAACAATTCTGCAGTTGTACGGTTTAGTGGCCATGGTAGTGTTGGGCTGATAGTTGGACTTGATGGTCTTAGAGGTCTTTTCCAACCAAAACATTTCTGTGATTCTATGGTTTAATGGCCATGGTGATCTTAAGTTGACAGTTGGACTTGATGATCTTAAAGCTCTCTTCTAACCAAAACAATCCTATGATTCTCTGGCCTAATGGTCATGGTGATCTTGGGCTGGCAGTTGGACCTGATGATCATAGAGGTCTTTTTCAATCCAAACATTTCTAGTATTCTCTGGCCTAATGGCCATGGTGGTCTTGGGTTGGTGATGGAACTCAACAATCTTAGAGCTCTCTCCCAACCAAACCGCTGCTGCGCTCCTGCTCTCGTTTTCATTGCCGTCAGGAGAGGAGAGCCGGGCAGAGGGGAAGCAGAGGTGGCAGCGCCACAGCGGTTCGGTCTGTGAGGGAGACCCCGCAGGAAGCAGCGCCCAGCGCCTCGCTCGCACGAAGGCAACTCTTTACATAAACAGTAAATGTTTAGATTTTCCTGTTCACTGACTAACAGCACACATATCATAAACACTAAGCTGTTAGAGTACGTTTCGTGTGTTGATTCACTTTAACAGTTGTTAGTGTGAAGACAGGAAAAGAAAAGTGGGTGTAATGAGACCATGTGCAGTATGCTGTGAAAACAGAGGCCCTTATTTGGCATAATGGGTTGCACCATAAGGGCCATAAAATTGTGCATGTGTTAGTATCATTTTAATTATTACGGGTGCCACATGTTAAGCAGAATAGCGGAACTACTAAACCAGCTTCGGAGCCCTCGCTGCCGAGCGCTGCATTTAATTACAAATAGGAACATTTGGAGATAGGTCACCATAAAACCCTTCTGTTGTCGAATAGGCTCGGGTCTGATTTTTGTAATTATGCTTTTATACCACGGATCCTGTTGGCTAACTGTAGGGAATAAAATGTTAATAAGTATTGATTGAATGCAGGTACAGCTTGCTGCCGGAGAATATTTATGAGCCTTCCTCGCCGCTGACGTCAGGGCACCGTCACTGCTGCTGCTCTGCCCGGTGGTGCTTGTTCCACCTTAATGCAAAGAAGCTGAATCATTTTGTTTTATTGGTGCTGTTGGGTTTTGTTGTGGTTTGGGTTGGGCTTTTTTGTCAGCAAACCATGAATACCCTGGGTTTCGGTGATTCATCCTGCACAGGGAGGTGATGGAGGCGCCGTGCCTGCAGGTGTTCAAGAAATGTGTGGCCATGGCACTTGGGGACGTGGTTTAGTGGCCATGGCGGTGTTGGATTTTGCTCTGCAACCGCAAGGATGCAGATCTCTTAGTTATAAGAGGATGAAGGATTGGATGTGGCACTTGGTGCCATGGTCTAGCAGTCATGAGGTCTTGGGTGACAGGTCAGAGTTGATGATCTTTGAGGTCTTTTCCAACCTTATTGATTCTATGATAAAGTGACACCAATATAGACAGTGGATGGTAGAGAACGGTCAAGCTGATCTTAGGTGGTTTTTTCAGAGCAGACATCTATCACTTTGTACTTTGTTCCTGGGTTTGGATGGTAATTTCTGTCTCATGCAGAGATTTTCCATCCTTCCAAGTCAACTCATGCCCTAAGAAAAACAATCACTGCTCTTCCATGAAATATTGCTGCTTAGCATGCAGAAGTGTTGCCTGTGTTGTCTTATGTGGAACCTTTCTGCTCCCACAGCAGCTTGCCCAGGATCACAGTGGCCAGGTGGGGTTGGAAGCTCTCCACAGGAGACTCCAACCTCTCTGGGCAGCCTGCTCCAGGGCTCCAGCACCCTCACACCAACAAATTTTCTCTTCCTGTTCAGATGATACCTCCTGGGTTCCAGCTGGTGCCTGTTGCCCCTTGGCCTGCCGCTGTGCACCACTGGAAAGGGTCTGGTCTAGACACCTTCCATCTGGATGTCTCTAAGCACTTCTGTGTAGAGCTGAAAAGATGGAGCAACAGTAGGAATAGGTAAGCAGTGAGATGCCATTTCTGCTGAAGCAGCTGAAAATGGGATAACCCAAGAGGATAATTCATGTAGACAAAGCAGAGCAGATGTCACAAGAGACAGCTTGTCTGGTTTGTTTGGATGATGATTCTCTAGCATGTATTGACGGAGCAGGATTGTCAGACAGGCTGCTTGTGAAGCTCAGTGTTTCCTGCCTTCAGCCTCCTTTATGGGGAGGTGACACTTTGTTGCAGGCAACTGGAGAGGCAAATGTCTGTGAATTGCATCAAGTGAACCCAAACTGTCCTGCCTACCAAATGATGTTCTTTGGAGGCACCCTCATTGTACCTATCTACCTGCAGAGACCTAGTTGTTCTCTGCAACTCCCTGAAAGGAGGCTGGAGTGAAGTGGGGTTGGTCTCTTCAGGTAGTAGAAGGAGATGGCCTGAAGTTGTGCCAGGGGAGGGCTAGGTTGGAGATTAGGAAAAACTTCTTTGCTGCAAGAGTGGTCAGGGATTGGAAGAGGCTGCCCAGGGAGGTGCTGGAGTCACCATGCCTGGAGGTACTTAAAAATCATGTGGACATAACACTTGCTGTTCAGCAAGCTCTGCTTATCCTTTACCTATCTTCCCTCTTGAAAAGGATGCAGGCAAAGAGGCATTGCCTGCCTTCTCCTTTTTGTCTCCAAAAATGATCAGTTGGTGTTGACAGCAAGGTTTGCACTTGCACCATATGAAGGCCTTCAGCTGAAAGATCTTGAGGTCAAGGCCTTCGTTGTGTTATGTCCTTGCTAGGTGTGAGAAGATGCTTCCTTGACTGTGCAAGTAATGGCAGCAGAGTGGATGAAAAGGCCTTCAGAGGTTAAGCAATGGTAGGAGGAAAGCTGTGCAAACACAGGTGTTTAACCACCGGTGTTTGTGTGCCAGCCATGACATCTGGAGCAGACACCAAGGTCTGAGGACTGTTGCTAGAGCTCATCAGCATCACCTCAGATTCTGAGCACTGCAATCTAATTTGCTAATACAGTTCCAATTGGTGCCTGCAAGCTTGTGCTTCAATAGATGCTGAAGCAGCCAGGGACTTTTAAGAGATGGCATCTTTTTATTTGCACTTAATTTTGCACTTCCCAGAACCTTTCTGTCTTTTCCTATTGCCTTCTGCTGTGTTGCTTGACTCCTGTTCTCCAGAAGTGTGAAAAGTCAGGAGGAGAGTTCACAGCAGGTTGATGGCCTGGAGATTAAAAGTCTGTCTAAGGACATTTCAAAGTTGTAAAGGTATTATTCTCACATGTGCTTACTTCTTGGTGGGTGTGAACAACAGCTCCTCACCAAGCTGCTGTAGTGTGAAATAGTTGCCTGAGAAATGATGTGCAGACATATGCAGAGAGCCACACGGACAGCCTCAGCCCTGGCTCAGGAGCAGGGAGCTTCTCACTGCTAACGGACTGGGGAATGACCAGTGGGGCACCAAGGTTTTAATTACCCACACAACTGTGGGTTTTCCACATTTATCAGGCTAAAAGGATGATCCCATCCTGATGCTTTGAGATTAACACACTGGAGATGACCTTGACTGCTCAGCAGTGTTTCACTGCCACGAGGACAGCTGCAGAGTGGAAATTTCTTGTGGCCATGGTTATTCCTTGTTGTGTGGCAGATATTTTGCATCATGAGGACACTCAGACACTGGAATCCTCTCCCAAGGGAAGCAGTGAATTCTCCTACGCTGGACAGTTTTAAGACAGCATGGCAGGGTGCTGGGCCAGCTCATTTCAACCACACCATCACCCAGGAAGGTTGGACCAGATGATCCTTGGGGTTCTGGGATTCTCTGTACTTCCCTTTCTTTGTCAATGTCTGGGATCAATTTTTCCCATGTCCCATAATAGAGTTTTATTCCCCTCCATGGAGGTTTTCAGGGCAGATTGGATGGGACCTTGAGCAATCTGATCTAGTGGCAGGTGTCCCTGCCAGGGGGTTTGGAACTAAATGATCTTTACCCTTCCTTCCAAGCCAAACCATTCTATGAGTGTGATTCTGCCAAGTGCTAGAAGTGAAGTCCCCAGCAGGGACAGCCTTCACTAGTGCAGCTTGCTCAGAGCCCTGTGGAGCCTGACCTTGGTTATCTCCAGGGATGGGGCCTCAACTACTTCCCTGGGCAACCTGTTCCAGTGTCCTAGCACCCTCATGGTGCAGAACTTCTTCCTCACATCCAACCTAAATTTGCTCTTCTCTCGTTTCAAACCATTGCATCTCATCCTGTCCTTGCAGGCCTTTGGGAACAGTCCCTCTGTCAGCTAAATTAAACCAAAGAAAGTTGAACCCTGGGAGCAATTTTCCCAAGCTGGATGACAATTTGCTGTCTGCCTGTTTGGTCTCTGGCTATAATTGCTTGATCTCTGGGGTGACCACAGAACAGAGGAGAACAACCACTGCTAATCATCTGCTTTTATTTTTTAAGGCAGGGAGCAGGACACTGGAGCGAGTGGATCCAAGGCTTTGGACAAAGCCTCCTCAATCACAGTGTGCCTGGGACTGGCATGGGGGTGTGGGGGATGACGCTTTTTCAACATGCAAGCAGTGAGCTCCTACTGCTGTACACCAGCACAGCCACACCTTTCTGGTGGGCCAAAAATGAGTGTGACACATGCCAGAAATGACAATAAGACATGAAAAGGCCATATGGAGCCAGCACTGCCTGCCAGTCACTGCAGTAGGTGGCAACTGGGACAGGAGATGTATTGGAGAGGGCTTCACGCATTAGGGGATGGAGAGAGTAAAGCAAAACCTGGAGAGGATTCCTGGCCAAACTCAGATGATTGCCATTTTTCTGTGGTTTGCTCACTTGTAACCTATTTATTATGCTAATAACCCCAGATTAGGGACAGAGCTCTGCTCAGTGCTCAGGTTTGGTACCACTGCTAGGATGACAGCTCTCTTGGAGAAGGGTTTGGTGGAGATTTACTAACATGCAGATGCTTCAGTCAGCTGGGAGTGAGGCATTTCACCTCAGATTGTGTGGTCCCCTCTGAAGGCACTGAAAAGAGCTAGGTGACCCCAGGAGGACAATCCTCCTGTCCTAACAAAACCAGGCAGGATAAGTCATATTTCAGTGAGGTTCACCTCAAGTGTCCCAGAATGCCAGGTTGGAAGGGACCCCAAGGATCCTCTGCCTCAACCTTTCTAGGTGATGGTGAAGTTGAAATGAGCTGGCCTGGAACCCTGGCAAGCTGAGTCTTAGACCTGCCCCATGTAGGGGACTCCACTGCTTCCCTTGGGAGATGATTCCAATCTCTGACTGTTCTCATGGGGAAACATTTTCTTCTGGAGTCCAGCAAGAATCTCCCCAGCAGTAGCTTGTCCCCATGACCACTGTGTAACCTAGCTTAAAGACATGGAAAACCCAAAGAGAGAAGACCGAAGTTCTGATGTGACATTAGAGTCATGGAATTGTTGTGGTTGGAAGAGACCTTCCGGATCGTGGAGTCCAACCCTTAACCTAACACTGCCAGGCCACCACCAAACCGTGGCCCTCAGCACCACATCTCCACAGCTTTGACACCCCTCCAGGGATGGGGACTCCACCACTGCCCTGGGCAGCCTGGGCCAGGGCATGATTCCACATGTAAGGGAAGGGGAATTGCCTGTTCCCTCTGGAGCAGTTGCAGTACTCACACAGCTGTAAACCAGGAGGAACATTTTCACGTCAGATTGAGTTTCTACCAGAGCTCAGGGGCAACCCGAAAGATTCAGACTCATTTGTGACCAGTGAAAAGTTCAGAGGCAGGTTCCTTCAGAAATGCAGGGACACTTTTCCTCAGGAGCAGCCCCTTCCTGCCCTGGTTGTGGTGTTCAGCCATGTGCTGGGCTGTGTCAACACAGATTGACGAAGCCGTAGAATTTTATTGGGCCATGTGAAAACTCATTTGCAGGTTTTATTGCAGTCCATCATGGCAGGCACTCACAGTCCAGAGGCCTTCCATTGCTGTGAATAACAACTGAGAGCAATTGCTGGCCCTGGTCAGTGTGGAGGTTGCAGGCTTCCACAGACAGGTGTTCTTCCCTAATTGCTTCCATTAGTTTCTCTTTATTGCAGGGCTTCATCGCCCGATGAACGCAGTGCTTCAGCAAGCACCAGAGCAGATCCATCAGCTCCAGCGTGTGCCACGAGAATCAATGCACACTCCTTGAGCTCAGCCTTAGCAAAAAGGCTCTAATCAGAGCTTCAGCACTCCCAGTTGCTGTCCCAAAGGCAGTATTTCAACTGGACACAGCTCTTGGTGCAGAGTTTGTGACAAATGCAAGCGCTCGCTAGCGTCTGCGTCAGCAAAAGCGTGGCCAGCAGTGCCAGGGCAGGGACTGTCCCCCTGTGCTCAGCACTGCTGAGACCACACCTCAAACACTGGGCTCAGTTTTGGACCTCTTGCTCCAACAAGGACATCGAGGGGCTGCAGCCTGCCCAGAAAAAGGCAAGGAAGCTGGGGAAGGGTCTGCAGAACCGGGCTGGGGAGGAGCAGCTGAGGGAGCTGGGGGTGTTCAGGATGCTGAGGGGAGGCCTTTTCTACAACTCCCTGAAAGAAGGTTGGAGTGAGGTGGGGGTTGGTCTGTTCTCACAGGGAACATGTGACCGGACAAGAGGAAACCTCCTCAGATTGCCCCAGGGGAGGTTTAAGTTGCACATGAGGAACAAGTTCTAACTCAAAAGGGTTGTCAAGCCCTGGCCCAGCCTGCTCAGGGCAGTGGTGGAGTCCCCATCCCTGGAGGGGTTTCAAAGCTGTGGAGATGTGGTGCTGAGGGACTTGGGTTAGTGGTGACCTGGCAGTGCGGGCTAGCAGTTGGACTTGATGATCTTAAAGGTTTCTTCCAAGCCAAACAGTTCTGTGGTTCTGTGGTTTGTAAATATGCTGACAGGAGCAGATGTGATTCCCATGGGAAGTAAAGAAACTTCTGACTGTGCAGTCTCACTGCACCATAAATCCTGATTGAATTTTAAACCAAGAACCATCTTCTTCATCAAATCTTTGCCTGCTTTGAATCAGGATCAGAGGTGCTGTAGCAAAAGGAACAAGGGGTTTTGATTGCTCCTGCTTTCCACCCTGGCTGGAGCATTGGCACAACTGGCAGAGCACACTGGGGGTTTGCTTGCAGCTTGCATTCTGCATTAGCTGAAGATCAGATTTGTTTGCTCTTCATGGTGATGCTCAGCCCAAGAAGAATACCACTTCATCTTGTCTCAACTCTGAGGTTTACCTTTGCAGAAATTCCTTTTACAGATATCAACAAGTGCCCTGTACCATCTTAGTCAGGAGCTGAAGAAATTCAGCTGAGAATTCTTGAAGCCAAAACCCCAGAAAACCATCAGCTGCATTTTTAGCCTCCTTCCCCAGAGCAGAAGTGTGGTTTGGCCCAACCCACAATTGCATAACTCCGTAGCTGCAAGGAAATTCGTCAGAAGCCTCTTTCTTCTGTGGCATCACTTCAAAAGTGTTCTTCAGTGCCAATTTCCCTTGAGTTAAAGACCTTCCCTGGGTGATCCCACTGTGGATGTCTCTCAAAGCACTGACTTTTTGCTTCTGAAAGACACTGTTCTCTGCCATTGTCCTTTTGCATCTGTTCTCTCCTCATCTCTTTTTCTCCATGGTAACACAGAAGTTGATAATCATCTATGACACCAGCAGAAGGATTCAGAAGGGAGAAGTGTGAAGTGCAAGAAAGGGAGAAACCCATGCCCAGAGCTGCTCACTGCCTTTCTAACTTCTCCAGCTGTAACCGTTTTGTGTGTGTTCTGGTCACTTTGGGCTCATTCTCCAAACCCTGGGGTCTCCTTAGGTTTGTTTCCTTCACCCTTCTCTTCCCTTTAGTGCTTCCTCAAAGGGCAAAGCAACCTGCACTCAAAAGCCAACATCACTGGAGGCTTGCAAGTGGAAATGGAACCAGGCAGCAGCAAGCAGCAGCCAGTCTCTGCTCTGCACACTTGTTTTGTTTAGGGCACCCCCAAATGTCTCTGATCTGGTTCCTCTGGGCCATGCATCGTCTTCCTGGCAAGCTCCCAGCTGACCATCCATGGGTGTCTCTTGTGCCTGGACCAAACTGTTGCCCCCAGAATAACCACAAATTAACTTTTAAAAGTGATGTTCTTTTGTCTGTTTGCTGCAGAGGATGAAAGCCCTTTTGGATCCCTCACTTGTTTCACCTACAGTACTTAGAGGTGCCCCGAAGTCCTTCTTGGCTGATGCCATTCCTTACTACCTGATGCCTCATGCTGCTACTGCTTCACCTATTCGTGGCTGCCCTTGGTGCTTGTGCCTCAGCATCTCACAGCTGTGTTGGCCAAACACTTAACCAAGAGAAAGACCAAACTGCTCTAGAGGACTCAGAAAACAGCATCCACGACTCCTAACTGCAGTGCATTCCAAGAATCCCAGGGTTCTGTTGGTCTCCTAGGAAGAATGCAAATACCAGCATGCAGATAAGACTTTGTAACATTTCTCACACACATGCACAGACTTTCTCCTTGTTTTTGGGCAGGCATCCAACAGAACAATATGTGTCACTGAAGTTTAGAGCCATTTGCTTAATCCTACCTTCTGGCACCCTGACCTGTGAGTCACATCCATGGTTCTGGTGGGATCGATGGATCCTCCAGAGTGCAGCCCCTGCTTCACACTGGCTCTCCCTTACACTAGCTGCCAGAGACAAGGGGATTCTGGCCAAAAGAGCTTAGGTGCTGAAATATCATTGGAAAAATGAGGGGTTTGGATGCATTTCTGAGGATGGCTTTGGTAAAATGTTGCAGTGTGAAATGTGTTCAGTCCAGAGAATTGCTATTTTTGGTACCAAAAGCTGCTTTTCAAACCCCCCAATCTTCCTATCTGCTAGGGAAATTAATTATTCATAGGCTTTTATTGCACAGTGAGATTGCCTAGCTGTGTTTGGGACCAGTGCTTGTGAGCTCATCTGCTTCTGCTCTCACATCTCACTTTTTGCCGATTCTATTTCCCCAGATCTGTGGTCCTTAGAAGGAGCAGCTTATGAGAACAAAGAGGGATTTGCTGCAAAGGGTTAAAACAGCAAACAAAGCCAGCCTGGGATGTGGCATCACACAGCCTGCCCTGGGGCAAAAGGAAGGGAGTGTCACAGGGAGGGTCCCTCTGCAGGAGCTGCTGCCTTGCAGGGGTGTAGAGCAGTGTCCTGTTGTGAGCCGGACCAGAACTGAGTCTGCTCAGTGCTGTCCCTCCCCAGCTCAGCCTCTGCTCACTGAGGCACTCTATGAAGTTCAGGGCAGCTCTGCTCAGCCAGGGGCTGCTGCTGGCAGGCAGAAGCTGATGGGGACAGCTCTTGCCAAGGGCTGGGCTGCACAAAGCCTCTGCCTGAGCCTTGCTCCTGGGCACACCGAGGGCACTGCCACAGCTTGTGCCACAGGTTGGGGGCAGCTGTGCAGAGGAGGCAGCTGTGGGGAGGAGCAGCCAGGACAGGAGACCCTCAAGTGCCCAGCAAGGGATTGCAGCCCATGGATGGCATCTTGAGGAGAGAGCTGAGGGATGACCAGGGTCAAGCCTCTTCTTCCCTGGCTGATGTCCCAGGAGGACTCTGTCCCTTCTGCCTTTCATCCTGATGCCTGTGCTCCTGAATCCAGCTCCTGAAGGGTTTATGAAGAGCCTTTGGCACTCATTTGATGACCCAGCCCAGCCCTGACCCCTGATACCTGCACCCTGTGTTTTTAACCTGACTGCCGAGGCTTTGCAGTGAACAGAACCACCAGCCCTGTTGGGCCTTTTCTTTCCAACTGTAGAATTAAGGAGTTAAATCCATGGAGCAGCTCCATGGTTCCAGTCAAAGGACTGGTACTGAATGCTGAGGGCTTTGGTGTCCATATTCTGTACCTACCAGGAGGAGATGGCCTCTCCTGCCCCCGTGCTGCTCTGGGGACTTGCCTGTCTCTGCCTCACCAGCTTCGTGCTGCTTTCAGGGAGCTTTGTGCGGCTGGTTGTGTCTGCAGCCACCAGCTTTTGTTTGAGCCTCTTGGACCAGAAAGAAAGGGGAGGGGGGATCCAAACCCAAGCACACAGAACCCCTTCTCCTGCTCTGACCCTGGGCTCCAGCCATATTGAAGCAGGAAGGGTTGTTGGCCTGCAGTGCCAACATACTCCACCTTCACGGGGAGGCCGTGCCCCTCACGCTCCAGCAATGCCAGACGGTGCTGGGATGAGGCGGGCAGGGTCTGGCAGGTGGTGGCACAGGAGGTAGTAAGTGAGAGCAGCGCAGCAGAGCTGGCTGGAGCGTGGCAGCCCATAATATCCTCCCGTCCCCAGCACTGTGGGAGTGATTTTGACTTTGGCTGCTTCCAATACCTAACAAAGATGAGATCAGGGCTTCTGGCGCAGCAAGGGCGGGTCGGAGCCGTGCCGATGAGATTGGCAGCGGTGGGAGGAGGTGGCACCCACCCTGTCCCAACAGGTAGTCCATTGACTAATTTAGTGGTTGGGCTCAATGGTCTTAAAGGTCTTTTCCAACCAAAACAATTGTGTGATTCTGTGACTTCAGACCAGCATCAATCCTCCTCTGGTAACTGCCCCAAAGCACTTTATAGTCACCTGCTTGTCACAGGTCAGGTCAGGGCTGGGATGCCAGAGGAGTGCTAAAAGCTCTCCAGGAACCCCTCTGCCTTCCCAAGGGGAAGAGAAAGGGAAGAAGAGAGAGAGACTGATGGGGTGGGAAAGAAACTAACCTAGCTGGGGTGGAAAGAAGAACAATTCCATGGAATAGAGACATAGGGACACAGAGACACAAACCAATGTGGAACCCAACCCCTGATGGCACTGATGGTACCATTGGCACCACTGCTGCTGAGGCAGGCACTGGGCAAGTGCCAGACAGGACTCCATGGCAGATGGGAACTGGATTGAGGAGCTGGATTCTGGAACTGGATTCAGGAGCACAGGGATCAGGATGGAAGGCAGAAGGGACAGAGTCCTCCTGGGACACCAGCCAGGCTTGACCCTGGTGATCCCTCAGCTTTTTCCTGAAGATGCCATCCACGGGCTGCAATCCCTTGGTGGGCACTTGAGGGTCTCCTGTCCTGGCTGCTCCTCCCCACAGCTGCCACCTCTGCCTTGCTGCCCCCCAACCTGTGGCACAAGCTGTGGCAGTGCCCTTGGTGTGAAAGTCTCAGGCAGAGGCTCTGTGCAGCCCAGCCCTTAGCAGGAGCTGTCCCCATCAGCTTCTGCCTGCCAGCAGCAGCCCCTCGCTGAGCAGAGCTGCCCCGAACATCATAGAGTGCCTCAGTGAGCAGAGGCTGAGCTGGGGAGGGACAGCACTGAGCAGGACCAGGGCTGGGCTGGCTCACAGCAGGACAGGAGGCATGGCTGGGCCGGCGCGGGGTGGCAGCTGGTGACGTTATGGTATGCAGCCTGTACAACTGTGGCCAGGCAGATTGGCTGGCCCCAGCAGAGCCTCTTCTGCTGAGGTTCTCCACCAGCAGCTCACTGAAGTGAGGACCTGTGGGCTGGGCCCACTCCTCCGTGCCCCCCATCGCTCGCCGCCGTGGCCACGCTCCAGATGGACACCGCGTTCCGCAGGCTGGAGCTGAGGCTTTGTTCCCGCTGTCACTTGTCTGCAGCCCATTTTTCTGAGGAAGCAGCTTTCAGATATTTGGGGGTGTGCCAGGTCCTGATAATCCAGGAAATGCTGCATTTCAGCATTTTCCTTAAAAAAGCAGCATTCTTTGGACACTTCTGTCCCAGGCTGCAAGCGCAGCCCTAGGAGAGCGGCCGCTTTGTGGCCACTTGGATTGGCAGAGGCTTCTGCTGCTTCACTTGTGGCTTTTGTTTTAAAGTATATTCATTTATTATAATGTGAAATCATCTGCCTGGGGGTGTGGGATGTGGTTGGACTACAACCAAGCATTGGCTTGTAGCCTTCTAAAGCAGGGTGCTGAGAAAGAAATCCTAAATAGAAATGGATGGACGCTTTCTGTTACAAGTGTAGTCAGCAGACTTCACCCTCCTTTTCCAAGGGTTTTCCTCAGAGCAGTTGAAGTTTCCTTGAGTAGGTTTTTTTTCAGCCTGTGAAATGCTCTGTGCTGATTCTGCAAACAGCAACAGTTGTTGTCTTCAGTGCAAATTGTTTGAGAGGTCTTTTTGCTGTCTGTGGGGTTCTGTTGCCTTCTAATTGCATTACATTAATCCTTCTCTTTGATTAGGTGAGGGGGAAAAATCGCTGACAAAAGAGACACTAACTTTCATGAGTTTCCTTTAGGTCTTTTCTTAAAACCTTCATAGTTTTCAATTTTCTCCTTCCAGTGATGGTTTAACAAGGCAATGTCCTGAGTGAGGTGATGGTGACCTGGCAGTGCTGGCTTAAGAGTTGGGCTTGATGATCTTGGAGATCTCTTCCAACCAAAATGATTCTGGGGTTCTATATTTATAGCCACAGAAGCACCTTAGTTTTGACTGGAAGCTCTCAGAAGACATTCAAACTTTAGAGGCTGGAAGGACAATCAGAGAGGATTGGGTGGAAAGAGCCGATACTGTCTCTAGAAGGTTTCAGCAAATGCCATCTCTACCCTCCTCTTAGCAGCACTCTTTCTGCTTGGGAGAAGCTCCTGTCTCAATCCAGAGAGCTGCGTTGCCACGCTCCTGCAGTTTCATCTTTACAATTAGCGTTCAGCAGGAGAATGCCAGTTGACAATGGCTAGGCAGAGGGAGAGGAGTCTATTTTTCACATGGCAAAGCAGTTTTATTTTCCTATTTCCTCACTTACCCCACATTATTTGTCTCTTTCCATCATCTGTGTTGTCTCTTCAGCAAGCCAGGCTGGGAGCTGTCAGCGGCAGGAGCCCATTTGTCATTATCTGTGCAGGTACATGCTCAAGTAGAAATAAACAATGCATCAGGAAAAGCCTTTGTCACTCCTCAGACAACAAATCAGTTAGTCTGAGTGGTGAGAACATCACTTGGGTCTGAACATGTTACATTGAGGTTCCAGCTATGGATTCATAGAATGGGTTGTGGTGGAAGGGTCCTCAAAGATCATCAACATGTGGCCATAGCACTTGGGGATGTGATTTAGTGGCCATGGTGGTGTTGGACTGGATGATCTTAAGGGTCTTTTCCAACCCAAACAATTCAATGATTCTAGGGTCTCTCGAGATGTTACAAGAGGGCACTAAATCCATATAATTAACTGATTAAAGAAGTAAAGTAGACAATGATGTAAGAAAGCTCAGCTCCAACAGGCTTCTGGGGGATTTGACAGATTAGAGGCTGCTGACACTGGCATCATCACTGCTCAAGTCTCTGTAATCTCATTACCAGCAAAGAACTGGAACCAAACTGAAGAAAACTGAACAATCATTACAAAAAGACAAGAAATATTTTATTCTACTCTCCAGGATGGCTATGAAATGAAAAGGGAGTGAAAGACAGCAGGAACATTTCAGAAGAGGGTGGTGAGATGAAAGGTGTGTTGAAATATCTCCTCTCTTCCTTTGCAGCTCTTACAAGTAAAGATTCCAGCCAGAGCGATGCATCCAGTTCTGGTGCATAAAAGGGACATGGAGCTGCTGGAGAGGGTCCAGAGGAGGCCATGAAGATGATCAGAGGGCTGGAGAACCTCCCCTATGGGGACAGGATGAGAGAGTTGGGGCTGTGCAGCCTGAAGAAGAGAAGGCTCCAGGCAGACCTTAGAGAAACCTTCCAGTACCTGAAGCAGACTACAACAAAGGTAGGGAGGGACTTTTTACCAGAGCTTGTAGTGATAGGATGAGGGGGAATGGATTGACACTTGAGGAGGGCAGATTCAGACTGGAGATTAGGTAAAAATTCATTACTGTGAGGGTGGGGAGACACTGGAACAGGTTGCCCGGGAGGCTGTGGATGATCCCACCCTGGAGGTGTTCAAGACCAGGTTGGATGAGGCCTTGAGCAACCCGGGCTGGTGGGAGGTGTCCCTGCCCATGGCAGGGCAACTGGAATTAGATGATCTTTAAGGTCCTTTCCAACCCAAACCATTCTGTAAATATATGAATCATAGAATTGTTTTGGTTGGACAAGACCTCTAAGACCATCAAGTCCAACCATTTGCTCCAAGCTAAGGTTTGTTAAGTCATGGGGGATGTTTATCCATATGATGCATAAGTGATAATGAAATCAGAGAGGAGAGAATGGTGGAGCTCCTAACTGTCTCTGTTGCTGAAAATCCTGCCTCTGTTCAATGCTTTTTCCACCAGATGAAGTTGTATTTTCTTGTTGGTTATGTCCCACAAGGTTAGAAGCACAACATCAGAGGTTTTGTGCCTAGATGTTCATCCAGGGTGAGCTTAGCTGGACTGAAAACCTCAAGTATTGTTGTTCTAGCAGAGAGAATCGTAAGCTTTGTGCTGGAAAGAGCATCTTCAGGTGGTTTTATGCCTTTGGGTTTTTTTCATTGGATATGGCTCTGAGCAACCTGTTCTAGTTGAACCAGCACCAGAACAAGAGGACACAGTCTCAAGCTGTGCCAGGGGAGGTTCAGGCTGGATGTTGGGAAGAAATTCTTCATAGAAAAAGAGATTGGCCATTGGAATGTGCTGCCCAGGGAGGTGGTGGAGTCACCATCACTGGAGGTGTTTAAAAAGAGTCTGGATGAGGCACTCAGTGCCATGGTTTAGTTGATGAGATGGTGTTGGGTGACAGGTTGGACTCAGTGATCTCAAAGGTCTTTTCCAACCTGGTTTATTCTGTAAGATGTCCCTGCTCACTGCAGGGAGGTTGGACTAGATAACCTTTAAAGGTCCCTTCCCACCCAAACCATTCCATGATTCTATGATCCTATGATTCTATGACAAGGACAGGCAGATGGGCAGGATCAACAGCAGCTCTTTGAAAACAATTAAGAAGCATTTCTGAGCAGAGGCCAGTGTGCCCAGCATCATGACAAAGTAGCTGCTCTGCCTTGGGTACCATTCCTGTGAGTCTGATTCAAAGAGAGAGAGAGAGAGAAAGGAAAAATAGCATTAAAAACCTCATTTGTGACCAAACCAGATCCAGATTCTGACGTTTTGAAAGCCAAAAAAAGAGAAGAGATTTTGAAGAGGGAGAAGTGGGCACTGCTCTGGCAGTGCTCCACCATTTTGACACACCATGTGGGCTCCAGTGTTAGAAAAAAATAAGATATAAAATGCAGGGGGGAAAAAATAACCAAAACAAACAAAAGGGCAAAGAACTAATGCATATGTGTGGTAATAATCTGCACATGAGTGGTCTCTGTAATGTGCACGGCTGCACTGCCAGCAGGGAGGTGAGTGATGGCCTCTCGCCTGCACAATGGACGTTGGCTTGGCCTCCCCTTGGCCTTCCAGCAGGAGAACGAAGAGCGGGCCAGGGGGAAATAGGGGACTGCCTGACCCCACTGCCTCCCAGCCCTTCAGCCTTGTTGAGTACTCCAGAGGAAGTTTGGTTGCTTTGCTTTTGGGGGTTTTTAATGGCTTTAGAAATACTTTGGGTTGGGCTTCTGAGCGCAAGGACTGCGCCGAGCGAGAGGGGAAGGCGCCCAGCCGCCCCCTGCATGCCCAGAGCCGCCCCCGCATGCCCAGCCGCCCCCGCATGCCCAGCCGCCCCCCCGCATGCCCAGCCGCCCCCACGCCCAGCCGCCCCCCACGCCCAGCCGCCCCCCGCATGCCCAGCCGCCCCCGCATGCCCAGCCGCCCCCGCATGCCCAGCCGCCCCCACGCCCAGCCGCCCCCGCATGCCCAGCCGCCCCCGCATGCCCAGCCGCCCCCGCATGCCCATCCGCCCCCGCGCCCATCCGCCCCCTGCATGCCCAGCCACCCCCTGCATGCCCAGCCACCCCCTGCATGCCCAGCCGCCCCCGCATGCCCAGCCGCCCCCGCATGCCCATCCGCCCCCGCGCCCATCCGCCCCCTGCATGCCCAGCCACCCCCTGCATGCCCAGCCACCCCCTGCATGCCCAGCCGCCCCCCGCATGCCCAGCCGCCCCCACGCCCAGCCGCCCCCTGCATGCCCAGCCGCCCCCGCATGCCCAGCCGCCCCCTGCATGCCCAGCCACCCCCCTGCATGCCCAGCCGCCCCCTGCATGCCCAGCCACCCCCTGCATGCCCAGCCACCCCCTGCATGCCCAGCCGCCCCCTGCATGCCCAGCCACCCCCTGCATGCCCAGCCACCCCCTGCATGCCCAGCCACCCCCTGCATGCCCAGCCACCCCCGCATGCCCAGCCGCCCCCACGCCCAGCCGCCCCCTGCATGCCCAGCCGCCCCCACGCCCAGCTCGGGGCCTCCCGGCCCAGGCGCCAGCCCAGCCGCGCTCCTTGGGAAAGTTTTGCCTTGTCCTGCTCCTCTGGCGGCTCCCCCCAGCTGTCTGCTGTTCAGAGGAGTGTGTCAGGAGCAGCAGCGCGGTGCTTGCGCTCTTGCTCGGGCCTGCTGACATTGATTTGTGAGCAGAGCGCTTGACTCCGGGATGTGTGACAGATAAATTTTATCAAAATTAAGGCACAATTAAACATTTCATCTTCCTAATTACTGGCTGTAGATTCAGCCTGATGACCATGTGCTGTAAGAAATCAGCGACCATTACACATTTTAATGGAGCACAGCTGTCTTACAGCTTGGTAATATTTGCACAGTGCCACAGAACTGTAATTTATGATAAAAAGAAAAAATGTGTATTGGCTCTTTTTTGCCAAAATAGATTAAGGATTCATATACTTTAATGAGATTTGGACCTAGCCTTGGATTATCCTTATAAATGATTTATGTGCACGTTGGTGGACTCCTGTAGTTTTGAGTTGATTTGTGTTTTGGTCGACCAATATGTAATTCAGTCTCTCCTCCTCTGCCAGTGCTTGCAGCCTTTCCCCTCTCTCCATTTCACTTCTGGTTTTCCACCAGGACTCAGCCAGAAGGGCAAGTGGGAAGGTTAAGGAAGCTTCCAGCTGTGTTTTCCAGGAGCCTCCTTCAAGGCAAAACCTGCTCCTGAAGTCCCTCTCCTGCTCCCTTGCTCTGCACCCTGAGCACAGAGAGGACAGGAGGGGGATGGCACTCAGTTGGGCCAGGGTCACTCCTACAGCCTGGAAAGCAAGCAGGGCGCCAGGGAACAGACACTCCCTGAACCCTTTCTCAAGCAGAGACCTGCTTGAACATTGCCCTATCTCAAGGCAGAGTAGCAAACACCATTCCTCCCCTCCCCCTCCCTCCTCCCTCCCCCTCCCTCCCCCTCCCTCCCCCTCCCTCCCCCTCCCTCCCCCTCCCTCCCCCTCCCTCCCCCTCCCTCCCCCTCCCTCCCCCTCCCTCCCCCTCCCTCTCCCCCCCTCCCCCTCCCTCCCTCTGCCCTCTTTAAAGCATGACCTACAGAAGAGTGTTTGCTCCCCCACCTGGCATTTCCCCTGCCCCAGTCAGTTTTTCCAGAGGAAATGCTGCTCCTCCAAAACAAGAAAAAACCAAACAAGATTCACCCAGGTTAGGATTTTCAGAGCCACCTTTCTTCTCCATTCTTTTCTTTCCACTAAGTTTCTTTCATGGATTATTTAGGGAGCCTGTGGAACAAGGGGGATGATGAAGACAAAATTAGGTGTTTTATATATACTTGTATCTACACAGAGAATCACAGAATGGAGTTGGAAGAGACCTCTGGAGATCATTCAGTTCAATCCCCTGTTATAGCAGGGCAGCCACAGCAGCTTGCCCAGGAGCACAATGGCCAGGGGGGTTGGAGTCCCTCCAGAGAAGGAGACTCCACAACCTCTCTGGGCAGCCTGCTCCAGGGCTCCAGCAGCCTCACAGCAAAGAAGTTTCTCCTCCTGTTCAGGTGGAGCCTCCTGGGTTCCAGTTTGTGCTCATTGCCCCTTGTCCTGTCCCTGGGCATCACTGACAAGAGCCTGGCCCCAGCCTCTTGCCCCCCTCCCTTCATCTCCTCCTGAGCATTGCTCAGATCCCCTCTTGGGCTGCTCTTCTCCAGGCTCAACAGCCCCAGGGCTCTCAGCCTTTGCTCCTCACAGAGCTGCTCCAGGCCCCTCAGCATCTTTGTGGCCTCCTCTGGTGTCCCTCCAGCAGTTCTCTGTCTCTCTGCAACTGGGCAAACAAAAAAATTAGATGTATAAATACACCTGATGGCTACACCTACATGGCAGGACACCCAGCATGGCTGGGTTTGAGTTCGTGCACGTTCCCTTTTCACCTGAAACTTCACAAGCCAGATTCACACTCCTGTTTCTCTACCTGGATTTCCAGGAAGCCACACTTCGGTCCACAATTTGGGCCCAATATGTTGCCAAACCTTGAAATCCATCTGTGCAGAAGTAAAGAGAAGCTGAATTCAGAGCTTCATGCTGCAAAGAAAAAGAAAAGGAAAAAAGCAGGAGAGTGCACCAGTCCTGCCCAGGCTGGATTTCCTTCAGCGTTCATATGCTGGAATGTTTCATACTGTACCAGGTTGCATATGCTTGCACACTAATTCTCAATTGCCGTATGCAGTTTGTGACAACCATCTGCTAAGACCTCCCTGAGAGTTCTTTCTCCCACTCAGCCCAGCTGAAATCAAAATATGGACAGAAACAACTTCTGCAGGGAGATGGGAAAGTTTAACAGGGGACTTACAGCCCAGAAGGCCAACGAGATCCTGGGCTGCGTCAATCCTGGTGCCACCAGCAGGACAAGGGAGAGGATTCTGCCCCTCCACTCTGCTTTCCTGAGGCCTCAGCTGGAGTACTGTGTCCAGTTCTGGTGCCCCTAACACAAGAAGGACAAGGAACTGCTGGAGAGTGCCCTGAGGAGGCCACAAATCCTGGAACTCCTCTGCTACAAGGACAAGCTGAAGGAGCTGGGGTTGTTCAGCCTGGAGAAGAGGAGGCTCCAGCAAGACCTTAGAGCAGCCTTCTAGTAGCTGAAGGGAGCTATAAGAAGGCTGAAGAGCAGTTGTTTGCAAAGGCCTGCAGGGACAGGACAAGGAACAATGGTTTGAAATGAGAGAAGTGTAGATTTAGATTGGATGTGAGGAACAGTTTCTGCACCATGAGGTTCTGGAGGGTCTGGAGCAGAAGTTTTGTGAGGAGCAGCTGAGGGAACTGGGGTTGTTTAACCTGGGGAGAAAGGAGGGAGGAAAGGGACCTCATTGCTCCCTGCAACTCCCTGAAAGGAGGTTGGAGTGAGGTGGGGTTGATCTCTTCTCCATAGGAACAAATGATAGAACAGGAGGAAATGGCCTCCAGAGAGGTTTAGGCTGAACGTTAGGAAGAATTTTGTTGCTATAAGAGTGGTCAGGCATTGGCACAGGCTGCCCAGGGAGGTGGTGGAATCTCCATCCCTGGAGGTGTTCAAGAAACCTGTGGCCATGGCACTGGGGACAGGGTTTGATGGCCATGGGTGGGGTTGGGTTGATGGTTGGACTGGATTCCATGAGTCTATATAAACCCTTTTAAAGCAGCACATTGCCAGCCATAGCTCCCTGGGCTGCTTTATTCTCCCATCATCATATCTGTGGCCTTCAGGGTTACTGCTGATGAACCTTCTTTCAAGACCCAGCTACTCAATCAAGCTGACAGCATCCTTTTTGTTTTTGAACCCTAGAGGCCTTGGAAAAGTTTAATGCAGCTTCCAGGTAAAGTTCAATCCACATGGCTGAGTCCCCTCAAGTATTTTCTGCAGAGAGCTCTCCTCCCCCCTCCATTTTCACAGACCCAGTGTCCTTCATATTGGAGTTAAGCATGAGCTAAGCTGCAAGGTAGTATTGCAAGACAAATGTGTGCTTTATGGAGCTCTGCTGCCCACTGAGAAGTCAGAATCAAGACCTAGAGCTGACCTCACCACTTGAAAGAAGCAGTTAGGACCTTTGCCAACAATAATGATCTTTTCCCCCTCATAGTAACCTACTGCTAGATGCATGTTTGTGAGCCTTTATAGCCTAGAAGGTGAAGAGGAACGTTTTTGGAGGCAAGGAAGACATGTGTTAATATTTGATGGGGGCAGCCACAGTCCATAAAGAAACATCCTGATGCTGATCTCAGTTACTTGGTGCCTGCACTGTGATAGATGTAAGCGCCAAATGGGCACAGAATGACAGAGTCCCAGCAGGGTGGGGGTTGGAAGGGACCTCTGGTGATCATCCAGTCCAACCCCCCTGCCAAAGCAGGGCACCCACAGCAGTTTGCCATGCGGAAGCTGGAAGCTCTGCAGAGGAGACTCCACAACCTCTCTGGGCAGCCTGCTCCAGGGCTCCAGCACCCTCACACCCAAAGAAGATTCTCCTCCTGTTCAGATGGAACCTCCTTGGTTCCAGTTTGTGTCCTCTGCCCCTTGTCCTGTCCCTGGGCACGATGCTTGCAGGATTACTTGAGAAAAACCCTGGAAACCTCTTTGCTTTCCCCAGTTATAGCATCTGACCTCAGAGAAGATCTTCTCTAGGTGAATCTGCCTTGGCAGGGTGATTGGAGTTGATTGCCAGAGGTCCCTTCCAAAACCTACCATTCTGTGGTTAGATGTAAAATAAGCAAACCCTAGCCACATCATGGTATGAATGCCCTTCAGAAGGGAACCTTCCAGAATCCTAATGGCTGCATTTTCTTTGTCTCTTTGAGTTTCACCCTTTCCATGCAGGATGACTAAATCTAATCATTATCCAGCATAAACAAATAAGGAGGAATTACAGCAGAAGCCAGTTCACTGATGGCTGAGCTGAAATGTTGAGTCTCAGACATGTCAAAGTGAGCTGGAGAAGACCAAAGATCCAAACAATGAGACAAAATCACATTAGCAAACATGAAAACCATGAATGCTGCTCATTAGGTTTGAACTTTGCTCTTAGGGTAGTTGACGTGGAGAAGGGGAGGACATTTCACAGAATCACAGAATGGTAGAGGTTGGAAGGGGCCTCAAAAGATCAAGTCCAACCCCCCTGCCAGAGCAGGTCACACAGGAACACATCCAGGCAGGTTTTCAGTGTCTCCAGAGGTAGAGATTCCACCACCTTTCTGGGCAGCTTGTTCCAGTGTTCCATCACCCTTAAAGAAGTTCTTCCTCCTGTTTAGATGAAGCTTCTGATGTTCCAGTTCATGTCTGTCACCCCTTGTCCTGTCTCCAGGCATCACTGAACAAAGCCTGGTCCCGTTTTCTGACACTCACCCATGGGGTATTTATCGGCATTGATGAAATCCCCCCTCAGCCTTCTCTTTTCCAGACTAGAAAGCCCCAGTTCTCTCCAGTCTTTCCTCAGAAGGGACATGTTCCAGTCCCCTCAGGATATTTGTCGTCCTGTGCTGATCCCCCTCCAGCAAGTCCCTGTCCTTCTTGAGCATGAGAGGCCAGAGCTGGACACAATATTCCAGAGGTGTCCATTCCTAACACTGCAAGCATGCAGCAGTGTTCCTTATTGACCATAGAATGGTTTGGGTTGGAAGGGAGCTTAAAGATCATCCAGTTGCAACTCTCTGCCATGGGCAGGGATACCTCCCACTAGCCCAGGTTGCTCATGGCCTTGAACACCTCCTTGGAGGGGGCATCCACAATCTCCCTGGGCAACCTGATCCACTGTCTCCCCTCCCTCACTGTGAGGATACAAATATCTTTGCTAATATTCCTCACATCCCTATTATATTTTTAGCCACCTCATTTCTTACTGATTTTATTCCCAGCTCAGTAGAGAGAGCAGGAGCATTGCCCATCAGAACACAACTCCTTCAACACAAGGATTCCTTCCTTCCTAGCCCTTTACTTTAGCTGCTCTCCAGCCCTGGTGCAGCAGGTCCTACCTGGCATAAATTGCACACGTTGCATGAAATGGAGTTGCCCTGTGAGGGGTTTCTGCAGCGGCTGGGGCTGGGCAGGCTGCAGGCTGCTGCAGCGTGGGGTTCGGTTTGTTGTCGAGAGGAGATGTAATGGCTTTTCAGCGCACCATAAGCACAGTTGTGACCACAGGCTCACTAGTGTCATTTTGTGTGCAGTAATGAAGCCTGACGAGTGGTCTCCTGCTTGCAGATAGCCGGCTGTTGTCCTAAAAATGCAAACCATTGCCTGAGGCCATGGAATCAGGAACAGGCAGAGGACAGTGGCACAGGCACGGCTCCCCACCGCTCGCCCTCCCCTCAGCACACTGTACTTGGCCGCAGCAGAACCGTCTTTACCCTTGTACATAAGGACACAATGAGGGGGAAGCGATAAAAGCACCAAGGCCATGCTGGAAATCAGCTTTTGTGAAGCTGCTGGGCTGAAAAGAAAAATCTAAGCCGTGGCCACTGCCTTTTCCTGCCTGCATGGTGAGTCCTGTGGGAGAAAATGCTGTGATTTCACCATCCTCTCCCCCTCTGCTCTGCTCTGATGAGACCCCACCTGGGGCACTCTGTCCAGTTCTGGTGCCCCCAGCACAAGAGGGACCTGGAACTGTTGGAGAGGGTACAGAGGAGGCCATGATCAGAGGGCTGGAGAACCTCCCCTCTGGGGATAGGCTGGGAGAGTTGGGACTGTTCAGCCTGGAGAAGAAGGCTCCAGGGAGACCTTAGAGCAGCCTTGCAGTAGCAGATGGGGGTTATAGGAGAGCTGGGGAGGGACTTTGGACAAGGGTTTGGTGTGTCAGGATGAGAGGGAATGGATTGAAGCATGAGGGCAGCGGATTTAAACTGGGTATAAGGTCTCCTCTCAGCCCCCTCCAGACTGAACAGTCTCAGTTCCTCAGCTGCTCCTCACCAGCCCTGTTCTCCAGACCCTTCACCAGCTTCACTGCCCTGCTCTGGACCTGCTCCAGCAGCTCAATGTCCTTCCTGAACTGAGGGGCCCAGAACTGGGCACAGTACTCCAGATACAGGCTCACCAGGGCAGAGTAGACCTGATTTGTAGGCTCTGCTCATCAGCTGCACTCTTGCCTTAGAAGTGATACCTTGGCTTATAGTAACATGTTCTATTTGTCCTTATTTCTTCACCCTGTAGCTTAATATTGATGTTTGTGCCATGTTAAATATAAATCAGAAAACAAACTGAACTCTCAGCGTTGCTGTGGGAACCTCCACTTTCTCTTCTTGGGTTTTCCTTTCCCCTTTTCCCCTTTTCCCCTTTTCCCCTTTTCCCCTTTTCCCCTTTTCCCCTTTTCCCCTTTTCCCCTTTTCCCCTTTTTCCCTTTTCATTTGGGTATTTTGTTTCTCCATTTGTGAGATTTTATGGCAGAAACTCTGCAAAGTTAAGGCAGCTTTAACCCAGGCTTTGGGTATATATAATGCAAAATGCTTGAACTTCTGGGCCAGCAGCTATTTCTATGGATACAGTATGTTGAACAGACATGGAACAAAGAAAACCAAAACAGTTGGTTCTCTGCTGTCAAGGAAACAAGCTGCTCTTTCTGCTTAAATATCTCTTACCAAAACCAGGAGAGGGGGGAGCAAAAAAAATTCAGTAAAATCCTCTAAAACTCCAGAAACCTGACTTGGAGGCACTGGAATGAATCCTCTGAGTCAGGGATCTTGTTCTGTCTGCTACAGGTAAATCAACAAATCTTCCTGCAGGCTCCTAAGGTTAAAGTTATGTTTACAGAGAAACATTAAATGGTTTTCTTGAGCACAGAAGGAAAGTGAGAAGACATTCTGCAGCGTTCTGGGGTTTGTGCTGCAGGCAGATTACTTACTGAAATTCAATTCTGTTCGGTTTTTGTTCCTGCAACTCAAACTCCTTCATTTTTAACCCTGATTCAAGCCATCAGCTGCTTTGTGGCTCAAAGTAACAGAAGCTAAAGCTCATATTTCATAGACTTGCAGAATTGGTTTGGATGGAAAAGACCTCTAAGGTCACAGAGTCCAACCAATAACCTAAGACCACCATGGACATTAAACCATGTCCCCATGTGCCATGGCCACAGGTTTCTGGTAGCCTTCAATTAGTTTTGAGAGTGGTTTTCTTGAGGAAAGGCTGAGAAGCAATGTAAAAGGGGTAATGTGCAGCAACTTGAACTTAACAAGTTCATGAGGAGGAACTTCTTTCCTTGAAGGGTGGGGCAGGCTGCCCAGAGTGGTGGTGGAGTCTCCATCTCTGGATGTGTTCCTGGATGTGACCCTGCTGTGTCAGGGGGGTTAGGCTAGATGATCTCCAGAAGCCCCTTCCAACCCCTACCATTCGACGTGATTTTGTTGAAACCACAGCCTGCAGGAGCAAGGAGCCGATAGATTCCAAAGGCATGCTCTGAAACTGACTCATGGAATGGTTTGGGTTAGAAGGGACCTTAAAGATCACCCAGTTCCAACCCCTCTGCCACGGGCAGGGATGCCTCCTGCTAGACCAGGTTGCTCAAAGCCTCATGCAGCCTGGCTCTGAACACTTCAAGGCTTGGAGCCTCCACAACTTCTCTGGGCAACCTGTTTGAGTTCCTCACCAGCCTCATGAGGAAGAACATTAAAGATGCAACACAAAAGTCCCCTAACCCAAGAATGATTTCTGGGGACCATAATGAACTTCACAAGGTCCTCTTCAGCAGTGCAAGGCTGCTAGCATTCTGTGCAGTAGCCTCCTTCTCTTTGAATTTCCTGCCTGCTCTTACTTTGTATGGCAGCAGAAAAGAGGGGTGGGTTTGGGGAGGGGAGAGCTAGTTTGCACACTTCTGAATGTCTGAGTTGTGTTTAGCTGCTCTGGTGTGTGAAATCCTTTATTAACAAAGAGAGAGAAAAAAAGAGAGAAGAAAATAAATCAGTTTATCTGTTCCTCCCTGCTCTTTAGTACAGCACAGCTTGGTAGCACTAGGTACTTCTTGTTGAAAGTATGTCCATAAATATGTCCCTTGCAGCACAGAACAGCTTGTTGACTTGGCAATCATCAGCAATTTGCTTTGAAAAGTTTGCCTCACTTTTGATAGTCCAAATGTAGGGCAAAAAAAAACCTCCCAGGAACTTTTTAGCTAATTTTACCAATTGACACTTTCCTCTCGGTTTTAACTGCCTGCTCGCTCGCGCTGGGGCTGGCAGCTCCCTTCCCTCCTCCTTCAACAGGCTCTTTTCTTGCCTTTTTTTCAAGTTTTTTTCATTTCTCATGGGCTGGGAGCAGTGGTTTTCTCCTTTCCTAATGGACAACTGAAAACAAAGATTCTGTTATCACAGGATCATAGAATAGGAGATTCATAGATTCATAGGATGGGTTGGGTTGGAAGGGACCTTAAAGATCATCCAGCTCCAGCCCCCATGCCATGGGCAGGGACACCTCCCCCCAGCCCAGGCTGCTCAAGGCCTCATCTAACCTGGTCTTGAACATCTCCATGGAGGGGGCATCTACAACCTCCCTGGGCAACCTGTGCCAGTGTCTCCCCACCCCCTCTGTAAGGAATTTCTTCCTAATCTCCAGTCTGAATCTGTCCTCTTCCACTTTGAAACCATTAAATCCTTTACCTTGAGAAAATATTCTGTCGTCTTAACCATGCTGAAGAGAAGGTCGTCAACCATTCATATTCTTCTTTGATAGCAGCAAAACCAGATACTGAAGTGAGTATTGAGATATGAAGGGAGTTTTAAGATGTTTCACTGAAAAGTGATGCTTGAAATGTGGCTCAAGGCACTTCTCTGCAGCACTCACGGCTGCTCCAAGTGCAGGATATTGGTGAGTGGAAGAATTCTGGGGTTTAGATGGCTCATGCTACATGGTTATGGTGTTTAGTGGTGACCTGGCAGTGCTGGGTTAATGCTTGGACTCAATGATCTGAAAGGTCTCTTCCATGATTCCATGTAGAAACCTAGAGCCATGTTGGGGATGATATTCCTAAGGATTTGCAGGGTTTCCCAGCTAGAGAGAAGCACAACAGGGGCTGAGTGCTATCTGTCCCTGTGTCACGAGCAGGAGAAATGGGGCACTGAGAGGACAAGCACAGAGAGCAGTGCCCAAAGGCTACAGAGGATCAGCAGCCTTGAGAAAGGAGCAGATGTTTGCATGCCCGGTGCTGTCGAACGTTCCTTCCCTCCCTTCTCATTCTAGCAACACTCTCAGCTAGCTCCGGATTTCCTTTGTGCTGGGGGAATGGTGGCATGTCTGTGTTATTTCTGTACCAGATACATTATGTGGGCTTCTGGGAGAAACCCTGGAGTGCAGACTCTTGATGGGAGAAACCCTGGAGTGCAAACTCTGGAGTCTATGTTCTAATTTAACCATGCACGGACTGGGACTGGAGATACTTCCAAGTGGGTTAGGATGGTTAACTAAGTGAAAGATAATATCCCTTTGCCATGGCTGGCCAGGAGGTCATCCCCTGGGCTTGTTCCTTTGAATAAATTAAAAGGAGCCACCAGGAACCATTTTGCTTTGGGGTTTTATTATTATTATTTTTTAACGATTGCCAAAAGCCATTTGCTGGAGCAGTACAGAATGTTTACAGATGCCTGAGGAAGAGAACAGCAGAATGTGGAACTAATTGTGTTTATTCAAGATAATTATGGCACACAAATGACCATTACTTACAACAAGTCCCCTGACAGACAGAGTTTGACTCGTGGGGCCAGGATCAAACACAGTCAAGAAAGGCCTTGGTGTCAAGTTGTGTTGTCCATGTGGACACCACGTAGCAGCCACCTACGGCAGTCACTCCTCGCTCCTCAGAGCTCCTGTACCCAACTCATACTCAGTCCAGAGTCCCAGCATGGTGGGGGTTGGAAGGGACCGCTGGAGATCATCCAGTCCAAGCCCTTTGCTGAAACAGGGTCACCCCCAGCAGGTTGCCCAGGATCACAATGTCCAGGTGGGTTTGGAATCTCCCCTTAGCTCGTGCTGAGTATGGCCGGAAGAAATTGGACCAAGATCTCAAATTAAATCTCCAGCATTTTGCAGATGGTTGAGCAGCCCTCCTGTGGCTCTTCAATTTCCAAGGTAAGGGACAGCAGCTTCACTCAGACCCAGTAATGAGCCCCTCCTTGGCATTGCTTTTCCTTGTCCTTTTCCTTTCTTCTGAAGGTGCCATCAAGGCTGCAGCCTCTTGCTGGTACCCTCAGGGATGCACTGATGTCAGGCAGGAGCAGCCCAATATGGGCAAGGAGTCAGTTCCCTGCAGGGAGAAAAAGGTTTCTGGAATCACAGAATCACTTTGGTTGGAAGAGACCTTTCAGACCATCAAGTCCAGCCTTAAACCCAGCACTGCCAGGGCACCACTAAACCACATCCCTTAGGACTGCATCTACAAGGCTTTGAAACCGCTCTAGGGATGGGAACTCCACCACTGCCCTGGGACCATTGGCTAGGGTTTGGCAAGGAAAGAACTGGGAATATTGTGGGAGCTGCAAAATAATAACAATGAAAACATTTAAAGAGCAAAAAGCCCAAACAAACAGAAAAAACAAGAACCAAGTAAAAAACCCAAAACAAGCCAACAACAAAAGAAACAAACAAACAAAACACCCCAAAAATACCCCAAAGTTGTCCAAATCTTCCTTGCAGCACAGGATCTCTTAGCAAAGCAAAACCACAGCTGATGAGCCCACACCTGAGTGAACTGTCTTCCCAGACAGCATTTAGTGATGCCAGATGTGGAGATAGAGAACCTTCCTGGATGGTCATACCCCATCAGGGTTAACAAACTGCCCATCGTTAACCACCCTGCTCTCCTCTCAGTCACCAGCTGATCCCCCTACCAAGCCACTGAGGTGAGAGTTCACTGGCAGAGGTGGATGAGGTTAAGGATAATAAGAGTCTGGAGATCCATAGGGAGTTCAGCTCCTGCACAAGGTCATAATGAAGCAGCCATTGCCATTGTCCGGGTGGGATGGGATGGCTGCGAGCAGGGGCAGAAAACATCTGCAGAGAGAGGCTTAAGAGCAAGGCTGGGCAATGTCTGACTTTCTCCAGTGGGGTTTTCATAGAATCAGATTTGCTTGGGTTGCAAAAGCCCTCTAAGATCATCCAGTCCAACTATCGACCTAACACCGCTATGGCCATTAAACCACGTCCCAGAGTGCCATGGCCACACATTTCCTGAACATCTCCAGGGGTGGGGACTCCACCACCTCCCTGGGCAGCCTGAGCCAATCCCTGACCACTCTTGCAGCAAAGACATTTTTCCTCATCTCCAACCTCTCCCTCCCCTGGCACAATTTCAGGCCATTTCCTCTTGTCCTATCCCCTGATAGTAGGAAGAAGAAACCAGCCCCCACCCCTTGGCTGTCAAATGAGGATGGTTTGGTGCTTGAAGTAGAAACCTGTTAAATGCATCACCTTGTGGCAAGCAGTTCAGATTCTTTTAGCAGCTCTGCTCTTTCAACAGGTATCGATTCAAGCATCCCATGATGTTTATCAGACACGTTTTTGAGGCACAGAAAATGCCACCAAGCGTTTAAAAGCCTGGGAAGGCTGCACAGAGGCAGGGTTTGTAATGCACCACGTGCTGCTTTCACAAGCTGGACAGACCTTGTAGGTTATGGGCCAAATGGTGCCCTTGGATGAGCACTGCCTGATTCCCACTGCTGTCAATGTGGCTGTCATGGAAATCTGTGGGAGATTGGCTTCTGCATCCAAAGAGGAATCTGGCTTTGAGTCTATTGTGCTCCTGTGCCTTGGTACTTAGACGTTTCCTGTGACTGCCTGACGCAGTCTCTTCTTTGTTGAGGTAAAATAAACACATCTAAAGATCTCCTCAGCAAAAGTGAAAAAGGATAAAAGAGCTCTTGTGCAGAGCTTTAGTGCTACAATGTTTTGTTTGTGTGTGACTGTAATTGCTGCCTGTTCTTTGCCCTTGAGAAACCACAAGAGAAATGGCTCTATAGACATCCAGTGTTTCTGCAGCCTTTGACTTTTGGCCAAGCCTGGCTGATATTCCTTATAAAATGAGCAAATACAGTCATTTCACCTCAAGTTCTGCTCTGTTAACCCTTAGTGGCCCACCAGTGCTGCCCTTCCCAGAGAAAATCTCTGAGAAGAGCTGTTCAGGAGGCATTCTGCTGCCTCTGTGGTGCAGAAACACCTCCCCTGTCGCTCAGGTGTCTTCTCTGGGAGTAAAGAATGGTCTGGAGGAACTAATTTGTGAATGTAGAGCACCAGGAAAAGCCAGTTTGGGGGTGGAGGAGCCCCCAAAAACCTCAGACTGAACACTCCTTATGCATCCCCCGTGGGCACTATGCTGGGGACCGTGGAGCTGAGCCCCGTGGATAAAGGCAAAAGGGACAGCACTAAGGACCAGCTCCTCTGGAGCTATTCCCAGTGGCTCCTCTGAACGTCTCCCAGTGCCCTGGGAGAGCTGGAGAGCAGACTCAAGGTTTACTTCTCTCTGCACAGTTGCTTTGAATTTATTTTGTTCCTAGGCAGCTAGGCAGAGTGGTGAATTTCTGCATGCATCCAGCATTGTCATAGTCAGAGCTTGCCTGGGGGCATATTGATCCTTGTTACCATATTGACTTGATGCTTTTACATCTGCCAGCAATAGGTCTACACAGTTGGTTGTTGGTGTTTTTTCCCCCACAAACATTGCACATTTTCTTCTCCTTGTCCCAAATCTCCTTCCACACAGTCTCTTTTTATTAAGGTAAAACACCACTTCTTTTTTTTCTCCTTTCTCCTCCCTTCTTTTTAGTGCAGCTTTTGCTGTGTGCCTGTGCTCACCCAGGTAAAGGTTGAGCAATGATTTCTGAGGCTGGTGAAAAGAAAGGGTAGAGCAGACAGTAGGAAACTAATTGGCAGCAGAACTTTCTTCCTAAATTATAAATACACCCAAGGCATCATTTGCATTTGCTGTTCCAGAGTGCAGGAAGCAAAGCAAAAAGGGGAAGTTACCTGCTCCTGGATAATGAAATCAGTGAAGAGCAGGGGAGCAGCAGCAGCAGCAGCAGCAGCAACTTGCTCCAGAACTGCCACCAGGAGTGATTTCTTAGTTCATGTTCTCCATAAAGTTTTAACTCTAAAGGTCACTAATCAAAAGCAGATGCTAAACTAGGTCCAAACTAGGAGTTTTCTTGCTTAACTTTGAGCATTTACTTAACTGATTACTAGTTACAAATCTGACACACAGCAGACACAACAGTGCTCTCAAGGAGATTAAAGGATTAGTCACTCATGGGCTTAATCAGATTAATCAGAGATTTTGAACACAATCTATAGTTCTAGCCACAGAGGAGAGAGAGGAGAGCCACATGCTAGCCTAATTGGGCAAGGGAGAGCAGGGGTGGACAGAGCAAGACAAAAGAGGGCAGGAAAAAACGGCTGGGAAAGAAATAGCAGGGAAAAACCCCAGGGAGTTGTAGAGACCACTCTGAGAGCTTGCATTTTGGAATCACAAATTCACACAACAGAACCCCAATATCAGCCTGCACAAGATTGTAAGACATGGGGGAGTTAGGTAATGGTTGGACTTGAGGGTCTTGAAGGTCTTCTCCAAGGAAAATGATTCCATGATGCTGTAAGACGAGGATGAACAGAATCCCAGAACCACAGGATCCCAGACTGGTTTGGTCTGGAAGGGACCTTTAAAGGTTGTTTAGTGCAACCCCCTGCATTCAGCAGGGACATCTGCAACTAGAGCAGGTTGCTCAGAGCCCCAAACAACCTGAGCTGCTGTGATTCCAAGGATGGGACATCTCCCACCTCTCTGGGCAACCTGGACCAGGGTCTCACAACCTTCATGATAAAAAAAATCTCCCTTCTCTCAACTCTAAATCTCCCTCTATTAGTTTCAAACCATCACCCCTTGTCTTGTCACAACAGGTGCTGCTCAAAAGTCTGTCCCCAGCTTTCTGATCAGTCCCTTTAAGCACTTGAAGGCCACCAGAAAGTCTCCCTGGAGCCTTCTCTTCTGCAGGCTGAACAATGCCAACTCTCTCAGCCTGGCCTCACAGCAAAGGGCTTCCAGCCCTCTGATCACTTTTGTGACCTCCTCTGGCCCTGCTCCAACAGGTCCATAATGTCCTGCTGTATCTTGTGGCATTGGCATGGAGCAAACACACCAGTGTTCCTTCTGGATCTGTGCCCCTTAGCTAATTTCGTATTGAAAAGCTTGGATTTGGTTTGTGGGGAGCTGCCGATCCCTCCACTGCTGCTAAGCTGAACCACGTCCCCCAGCCCCACGTCCACGTAGCTTCTAAACACCTCTGGGGATGGTGACTCCACCACCCCCTGGGCAGCCCCTCCCAATGCCTGGGAAAAAGGAGGAGGAAGAAACAGGGCAAGGAAAAATCGACAGAATTGTTGCTCTCTTAGTGGTGTCTTAATCTATCACCTTCCTCTTGACCAACCCCCAGAGCCTTCTCTTCTTTCTTAGTGCATTTTGATCTGTTTTCCTGGGGTTTTTCCCTTGTTTTGGGGATAGAGACCTTAAGAAATTCCCTCAGCACTTCAGCAGGTGTCGGTCTGGTGTCTGACTCAGATATCCCTGACATCCCTTCTTCAGAAAAGAAGCATTTTTAAGCAAGAAACAAACAAATTAATCTCCATGTGCTTAGGGAGAGACACTGTGCTTGGCTGAGGGCCAGGTTTTCACTCTGAAGGATGCTCTGTGCTTGGCAAAGCCCGGAAATGTGTCTGCCATGGCTCTTCTGCTGTGCTTTTGAGACTTAATAATCAGAGTTCTTTAAAGGAGGAAGTGCAGCTTAGAGGGGACATAATGGCCAGGAAGGAAAATCCACTCTACTGGAGCTTGGCTGTTTGCTGTGCTGCAACTGCACCCAAAAAACCCCAACTTTGGGAGAGAGGTTCTGAGGCTGTGCCCTCTGGCAGCCCATAGGCAAGGTCACGCGTGTGGTACGCGTCTCAAACAGGTCAAGGTGAGCATCTGTGCTACATGCAGGTTCCCAAAGCTCCCCTCTCCCCTGGCTAAGAGTGACTTCTGGCCAAGAGGATTCCACCAACCTGTTTAGGGTGGTCTTCAAGATGCTTCACAAGAGATTCACCAAGATTTCTTGCCAGTGAGAGTAGTGGGGCCCTGGAACAGGTTGCCCAGAGGTGTGCTGGAGGCCCCATCCCTGGAAACATTCAAAGTCCAGCTTGATGGTACCCTGAGCAA
Organism: Picus viridis; assembly: GCA_033816785.1. Taxonomy (NCBI): domain Eukaryota; kingdom Metazoa; phylum Chordata; class Aves; order Piciformes; family Picidae; genus Picus; species Picus viridis. The sequence goes on from CM066571.1 coordinate 4,316,398, forward strand.
CCTGACCTACCGTGCACCTTCAAAGGTGCAGCACCCTTCCTACCTCCCCATAGCCGCTCTGGGCCGAGAAAATGCCGAGAAGACCGAAGCTGAGGTTAGTTTTAAAGGGGCTTTTCTAGATGTTGAGGTTTGGATTGGACATTAGGAATAAGTTCTTTACTTGAGGGGGGTGGAACACTGGGTGAGGTTGCCCAGAGATGCAGTGTAGACTCCATCTCTCCAGACATTCAAAATCAAACTTGATGGGGTCCTGAGTAACCAGATCTAGTTGGAAGTATCCCTGATCCTTGGGGGTTGGACAAGACCACCTTTGACGGTCTCTTCCAACTTGATGCATTCTGTGGTTCTATGGTTTTATGGTTTTGTGCATGTATTAGTCCATGGCTCTGGGATTTTATGGTTCTATGGATTTATGGTTCTGTGACTCCAGGATTTTATGATTATTGGAGTTTATGATTTTATGATTCTGTGATTTCATTGTTCTAGGATTTTATAATTCTATGAGTTTATGATTCCAGGGTTTTATGCTGTTTATGATTCTAGGATTTTATGAATTCAGGATTCTAGGATTTTATGATTGTAGGATTTCATGATTCTGGGATTTTATGATTCCACGCCTCTATGATTCTGCGCTCAGCTCTTGCCTCTCCCAACCCACCCCAGCACACACTTTGCCTCCCCATGGCTGGTTCCTCTACCCCCAGCCCCAGCAGCCAGATTTCAGCCACGCAACCCATAGCAACCAGCATCCCATCAGCCAGGAGAAACACAGACACAAAACTGCCTTTGGAGAGACAGCGCACGGCCCCAGCCCAAGGGCCGCGATGGCGCTGGGGCTGCGCTGGAGGGGAGGAAGGCTCCGGGGGAGCCAAGAGCGAGCGGGATGGCAGGGCTGGATCTGCACAAAGAGGCCTCTCCTAACGGCACGTGGAAGTGGCTTTTGGAGAACAAACTTGTTTCCACCTAGCGCTGACAGCCGCGGGAGCTCGAGCAGGGAGGAGGAGGAGGCAGGGGGGCTGGCTCTGTGGCAGGCGCTGTGGCAGGCGCTGTGGCAGGCTCTGTGGCAGGCGCTGTGGCAGGCGCTGTGGCAGGCTCTGTCCGTCTCCTGCCCCCACGCTGATGGAATTATTGTTTATTTTTTTAATTTTCAGAGGTAGGGTTGATGACAGCTGAAGAAGACTGTATTTGCTGAAGAGCAGCATGATGGTAGAGAGGAGCAGAGCTCCTGAGGGAGATCTAATGGTGCCTCTCCTTCCTGCACAGAGATAAAGACTTATAATAAGCGTGTATGTTCACCATCTGGCTCTGTGCATGTGGTCCTTATGGAGGCGAAAGCAGCACAATCTGTAAATGATCAGGAGCCATCGCGCTCTCTCCAGAGAATCCACGATGCAATCAAGGTGACAGATGGCATGGCCGCTGCTGTGGCCTCATGGAGAAGATCAAAATCACCTTCAATAAACTCTGACTGAAATGGGCATGAGCACCTCAAAAAAGTCAGTTTGTCAGTCAAACTGCGACAGCAAGCTGCAGCGGGGAAGCATCGCGGCCAGCTCGCCGCTTTCAATCGTTTCCGTCTGACTGAGCCTGAACTATGATCTTCCTCAAATTGTCCTTTCTGTTTAGCTGGAGCAGGCCAGCAAATTGCCAGATTCATAGCTTTATTGAAGGAAATTGAAAACATGATGTCCTCAATTCAAGGGACAAACAGCTGGCAGGTGCTTGGACACCCAAGCACATAAAGCGGACCCCGAGTCTTTCCGGAGAAGTTTGCCCAACTTTGGGGGAAATAAAAGAGAGGTGGATGATAAAAGGGAGGAAATAAAAGTGCCACCGCAGGCAGGGTTGGTCAGGCATTAGCTGACAGCAGTGGTGGGGCTGCAAATGAACCTCGAGCTGAGTGCTAAATGCTGGGGTTTCCCATTTAGGCTAAAAATTCCGCACCCACTGCTCATTATAGAGACTTCGCTGCCCCGGCCCTGTTCTTGGAGGAATTACCTTAGGCTGGTCTTTTTCCCACTGCTGCCAGGCCCTGATCCTGCAAGGTTCCCAATGCCCTTGACAATGCACCTCACAAGATCAGCCTGTCCAGGTCAGACCCTCCAAAGAACTATTTTGGTTGGAAGAGACCTTTCAGACCATTGGGTCCAGCCCTTAACCCAGCACTGCCAGGTCACCGCCAAACCATGGCCCTTAGCACCACACCTACACAGCTTTGAAACCCCTCCAGGGATGGAGACTCCACCACTGCCCTGGGCAGCCTGGGCCAGGGCTTGACAACCCTTCTGGAGAACAAAATTGTTCCTCACGTCCAACCTGAACCTCTTCTGGTGCAACTTGAGGCCATTTCCTTTTGTGCTATCAGAGAACTCATCTGCTCCAAATGGCAGTGTGGCCTCTGCACCACTATCCCCAGCGCCAGCAACCCCCAATGCTGTGTTTCCACCTTTGGGTAGGTGAGAATGTGCCTACCAGGTGTTTTCTGCTATTTGTGCAAGAGTGTGAGCAGCCAAGGGACTAGGTGAGCTTCCCTTAACGAGGTGCTGAAGAAGCATCTCCATTCACTTCCCCACCCTCATTCTTTTTACTTTCTGTTGTTATTTTTCTCTGTCCTTGACTTGATCAGCTCCTCTTTACTAGGGGAAGCTAATGTGCTTGTCAGTGCTTTCAAGCCTGCACATGAGGGCTTCCAGGTTGAAGCCCTATCTCCAGACTGCAGCAAGAAGGACAACCTGTGAGGTGACAGAGGAGGAGGAGGGCAGCCTTCCTCCTGCCCTGAGGATCATGCCCCGAGACCTTCCTGGGGTGTGCTGAGCAGCCGCGGATGGACGGCTGCGTCCCCGCTCCGCCTGGCAGATGGTCACTGTCTGTCTCAGTTTGCTTGCTTGCATCTTTGGTTCTCTACCACCACATTTAAAACCTCCCTGTCGCCCTCAGCCTTTCCAGTTCCTCAGTTTTACCTTCCTTGCTTGTGAAATATTCCAGCAAGTCCTTTGGCCTGGTTCAGGTCCTGTTGACGGCAGTGAGTCTCCTCGGCAGCTGCACCGGCGTAGGTGCAGAGGGCTGGAGCAGTTCTCCTGTGAGGACAGCCTGAAGGAGCTGGGGCTGTTCAGCCTGGGGAAGGCTCCAGGGAGACCTTAGAGCTGCATTTCAATATCTGAAGAGGACCTACAGGAAGGCTGGGGAGGGACTGTTCAGAAGGGCCTGTGGGGATAGGATGAGGAGCAATGGTTTGAACCTGGAGCAGGGCAGATTTAGGTTGGACCTCAGGAGGAAGTTCTGCACAGCGAGGCTGGGGAGACTCTGGAACAGGTTGCCCAGGTGTGTGCTTGAGGCCCCATCCCTGGAGACATTCAAGATCAGACTGGATGTGGCCCTGGGCAGCCTGATCTAATTGGAGGTGTCCCTGCTGGCTGCAGGGGGGCTGCACAAGATGACCTTTAAGGGTCCCTTCCAACCTGCTGCAAACCATGAATCTGTGAGTAAGTCCTTGGCTCTTCTTTCAAAGTGTTATCAGAGGAACTTCATTGGATGTCTGGGTTGGGTGTGCAGCATGGGACAGGTTCCTCTACCATCTGACTGATTTTGCACTGACCATCCTGGGCTGAGTATTTTCTGTCTGCAAAACAAATGAACAGGTTGCCTTTGGATTGGCTGCTCCTCTTCCCCTCCACCAACATGACTTTTGCACCCTCTCACCAGTACAAAGACACCAAGAGACTGGGGCAGAGATGGCCCAGTGTAGGGAAGGAGAACGGATGTCATCACCAGGGAAGGAGAATGGACATCAGCATCATCATCATCACCATCTACTGTGGGTTTTTCCTTTTGTATTTGGCACTCCAGCACTCTGGAGCTGGCCAAAAAGGCAGTTGGAAAACCTTGAGCTAACAAACCAAGAGGTGCTGCTAGGAGAACAAGAAGGGAGTTCCAGAGCTAAGCTCCTGAGGGTTTCTGCTCTCTGTTGAGAAGTTTGATTTGGGATGACAAGGTCTTGCACTGCTCTGCCCTCTGATGTGGTGCCAGGGAGCACAGCAGATCAGGTATATGAGCAATTTCTCCCAGAGCTGAACCTTTTCACAGCTGACTGTGCTGCTGGCACCCAGGTCATCCTCAGGGAAACATCTGAGGACTGCATGGACACTTCCCACGGTGCTGCTTCCAGGACAGAGCTAATTTAACAGTGTAAAAATGCTAAATATAATACCAGGAGCTTGAGCTTCTGGTGGACCTTGTCAAAACACCTCAACATCTGACATCTTTATCATGGCAACCAACCTGTGTGCTGAGGCACTAAGACATCTGGACACTGAGATTTGAAAACTGAAGTGTTTTGAAGAATCAGCTGATGGAGAGAGAGGACAACTGATGGCAAAGGGAAAGTGTTTTGTTTTCTGGGTGGAAAAAAAAACACAACAGGATTTGGAGCCTGGCAGCATTGCCTGGGGAATGCTTAGTAATATTGCCAGGGAAATGAAGTTCCCAGCTATGGTTGGAAACCTGGGATCACTCCTAACCCTCCTCTTGGTTGTTTGCTCCAAAGCAGACCCTCGTTCTAGTTTGAAAAACATTCAGTCTTTGTTAGAATGCATTTAAAGGGGAAGGAAATCAGGAGAAGGGGAATATCAGCACAGAGCAACTCACCCTCAGGAGTGGAGTCTCTTCCATTGGCAGTTCAAGGCAATTTCCATTCCAGTTCCCTGGGCAGCTTTACTAGGAAATGGGATGTTCTACTTCCATGGTTATCACCACAGCAAAGGCAATGAAATGCCCCCTGAAGAGGAGGTCAGCAGAGTCCAGTACAGAGAACAGGAGGCTTCAGTGGAGAAGAGAGGAGAGCATTGAAATAAAGGATTTGGAACAACAATGCTGCTGCTTCATACCTGTGACTGTCTTCCATCTAATGAATGTACTTCACAGAGGAGAAAAAACCAATCATAAACACAGCAGATGTCTTGGCTGTGGGAATTAAGATGAATCTCTGACTGTCAGCTACCACCAGGAAAGGAGAATGGACATCATTGTGCTCTACTGTGGAGTTTTGTATTCTATGGCTCCTGGGACATTTTATACAGCAATATCAACTGAAAGAGAGATGAAATCATAGCTTCATAGAATTGCTTGGGTTGGAAAAAACCTCTAAGATCATCAGCCCAACCCCACCATGGTCACTGACCCATGCCCCAAAGTGCCACGGCCACAGGTTTCTTGAACACCTGCATGGATGGGGACTCCACCACCTCCCTGGGCAGCCTGTGCCAATCCCTGACCACTTTTGCAGCAAAGAAATTCTCCCACTCTCCCACCTAACCCTCCCCTGGCACAATTTCAGGCCATTTCATCTTCTATCACCTGATACTAGGGAGAAGAGACTCCCACCGTGCTGCAACCTTCTCTCAGGGAGCTGCAGAGAGCAATGAGGTCTCCCTCAGCCTCCTCTTCTCCAGGCTGAACACCCTCAGGTCCCTCAGCTGCTCCTCACCAGCCCTGTTCTCCAGACCCTCCACCAGCTTTGTTACCCTGTCCTGGAGTGGCCATTTGGGAGCGTTTGGCTGTGGGAGTTGATATGGGCAGAGAGAGGATGTTTTGCCTGCAGCTGTGTTCTCTCATGCACGTGGATGTGGCCTTCCCCTCACAAGCAGGAGGTAGATACATCTGAGGGTGGTATTAAACAGCTACAACCCCATAGCCTTGTGGAGAGAGGTCCAGGGTGGTCTCTGGTTTCTGGTCGGTTTTGTACTGTCATTTGAACATGAACTCCTGTCACGGTGGGAGCAAACCAGTGAGCTGAGAGTGGTCTGCCTCAGATCAGAAACCCGGAGATAAAAATACCCAGCGTGACTGAGCTGCATGTCGTGCTCTGAGCTCAGCACAGAGCCCCCAGCCCCTCGTGCCCTATTGTAGCAGCAGCTGCCGCATCTGGGTGGGACGTAGGGTCCTCTCCTACCTTCCTGCAGCCCCAGGATGGAGATGTGAGGAGGGGAGAGGCAATGCTTTGTGTGATGCAAGGTACTTTCTTTGTCTGGCAAAGCACTCCTTTTGTATGCACATCAACCAGATGGCCATTTCAGTTTGTCTCCGGCTGTGAATCAGACAATATGGCAGAATTAAGGGAAAAGCAAAACCTTCCCCTCCAACCCCTCCTCTCTCCACATAAAATTAGAAATCAACAACCTTTAGGGAGATTTGATTGCAGTGCTTCATTCCTTTGGTAACTTGGGGACTTTTGACTTGCTCAGGCAGTGACCTTGCGCCGCTCCCTTTATGGTGTGCTAGGAAATGCTTACGGATCATAAAAAGAGAGAGTGAGAGATGAAATAACAAAGGAGGTGTGAGAAGCACTGGATATTCATTTTTAAAAAGGAGTGATTTGGGTGCTTTGATTTGATGCAAAGTGCCTTTAACATGGTGAGATTCCTGATGGCATCCCATAGGCGCTGCAGCTCTCATCCACGGCCTGCCAGGATGTCTGGGGGCTCGTTGTAGGATTAGACACGGGCATGTATTCATAGAATGGGCTGGGTTGGAAGGAGCCTTAAGGATCGCCCAGTTCTGCACCATGAGGGTGCTGGAACACTGCAACAAGTTGCCCAGGGAGCTGGTTGAGGCCCCAGCCCTGGAGGTCTTCAAGGTCAGGATCAAGAAGGCTCTGAGCAAGCTGCCCGAGTAGAGGACGTCCCTGCTGACAGCAGGGGGATCGGACTGGATGCCCTTGGGAGGTCCCTTCCAGCCCAGCCCATGCTGTGATTCTGTGCAAATGTTAGTGAGGCAGCTGTAAATCTCAGCCCATTTATTTTCAGCAGATGATCTGCAATCATAGACTAAAGTCACTTCAGACCTATGGAAGAAAGTCCCAGAGGTCAACAGAACAAAGGTCATTTTTCTTCCTGGAACTGGCATGCAATTTTTAGGCTAAATAAAATTGATGCCCCTCTATAAACACATTGCTCAAAGTCAGCGTCTCCCTACCTTCATCCACTTAGCTCCTCCTGGTTTTAAACAGTCAGAAGCCATAACTTATGGCATGTGAAGACCTGAGTGCGTTCTATGTTGTTAACAGTTCTGAAAGTGGCTTCCCCAGCTGTGAGTACAGCATGTGAAGGGTCTGGAGAACAGGGCTGGGGAGGAGCAGCTGAGGGAACTGGGGGTGTTCAGCCTGGAGGAGACTGAGGGGAGACCTTTTCTCCAACTCCCTGAAAGGAGGTTGGAGTGAGGTGGGTGTTGGTCTCTTCTCACTAGTGCCAGGTGACAGGAGAGAGGAGATGGCCTGAAATTGTGCCAGGGGAGGGTTGGGTTGGAGATGAGGATTTGTGGTGAGTGAGGATTCTTTAAGGCTTGCTTGAATCAGTCTGATTCCCTTCCATTGTGTGTGGCCTGTTCTTGTGCCTCTGTTTCCAAGGAAACAGTTGTAAAATGGAATTTGATATGATGTGTTATCAGGTTCCTTGTCAGCAAGTTTCGAGTGATAGTTATGAACTTGACAAATTAAGTTACAAAAAATTATGAGTATTAAGATGGAGCTACATGCACAGCATTTGTGGCCCTGTGAATTATGTTGTAATGCCTCAGTTTGTCTGGGGGACAAAGAGGAACTCTTCTGAGGATGGCAGGCGGGTCGAGGGAGGCTCTCCTCCCCCTCTACTCTGCCCTGGTGAGGCCACATCTGGAATACTGTGTCCAGCTCTGGGATCTCCAGTTCAAGAAGGTCAGGGACTTGCTGCAGAGGGTACACAAAAGGGATGCAAAGATTCTGAGTGGACTGGAAAATCTCTGTGCTGAGGAAAGGCTGAGAGAATTGGGGCTGGTTAGTCTGGAAAAGAGAGGATTGAGAGGGATCTCTTCAGTGCTGACCAATACTTCAAGGGAGGATGGGACCAGGCTTTGTTCAGTGGTGCCCAGTGACAGGACAAGGGGTAATGAGCACAAACTCGAAGTTACATCAAATGATGCACATTCATTACAACAGCTTTCCACACTCTAGGGGGAACAACTCCTGGTGTAAGTATGTTTATGTTCCTGAGGATCAAAGAGATGCTCTCATCCCTGAAGGAAATGTTGGTGACAAAGGTGATTTAAATGAAATGGGCTGAAATGGAATTTCACTGCCCAGACATTTCAAATTTCCATTGCAGTTCATTTAAGTTGTTCAGTGAAATTCTCCATCAAGCAGGGAGCATTCTCCACTGCTTGCCCACGAGCACACATGGACACCCCCACAGGCTGGGCACTTGTTGCTTTGTGGGTTTGCTTCAGGTGTGAAGCCTACGACGGTTTGTATTTTTGCATTAACAGTTTAAATAAGCTGATTTAACTCCTTCACAGGAGCTGGGGGTGGTGAGGTAAGGGTGCAGTGCCCACTCTCAGCTGCAAGGTGTGTCATTTCATCAACACCACGACCCTGGTTCTGTTTGTCTTAGCCTTTCCCCCTTTAGTAGCAGTTTAAAAGAAGGGGGAAAGAAAACCAATTCCTCTTGAAGACAATCAGAGCTGACACAGAGGACTGCAAGAGCCTGAAAGATGCTGGAGTGTGCAAATGCATATTTCAGTGATCTGTGCATTGTGCATCATGTACTCAAGGAGTAGCTGTGGTCTGCTGGCCAAATTGTTAATGCACCATCAGGCCAGGGCCTGCCACGGGGATGCTGCGTTGCTGCTACCAAGATGCACATTGAAGGAGCAGCACCAAAGAAAGAAACTCTTGCCACTGATGGAGCGTTCCCAGAGGAGTTGGTTTGGTGCTGTTAGGGGTCGGGAGGAGTCGCATTTTGAGACAGTGAGAACTTTCATGATTCCCTTCCCTAAACCACAGGAGACTGTCGAGTCCAGCTTCACCTAGAGAAGGTCACACAGGAACACACCCAGGTGGGTCTTGAATGTCTCCAGGAATGGAGACTCCACCACTTTTCTGGGCAGCCTGCTCCAGTGCTTCCTCACCTTTAAATGGAAGAAGTTCCTCCTCGTGTTCAGAGGGGAAATGCAAACTGCAGCCCCAGCTGCCGTGTTGCTAGCTCTTGTCTGTCTCTTCTTCTAATTCCATCTTTTGATGTCATTTCAAAACGGCTAAGGCAGTGTTTTGAAGGGAAACATTCCCATTTCATTTCAAAATGGCTAAGGCAGTGTTTTGAAGGGAAACATTCCCATTTCCTTTCTTCTAAGGCAAAAAAAAAACCCCAACCCCAACCAACTGCTCTCATTTCCAAGAGAAGCCTCAGGAATCAGCTTGGGCAAGTTATTGCGAGTCCTTTTAGGAGCTGGGAGCACACAGGCTCTAAGAGCTCTATTTAAAGCAGAAAATCTCCTCTGTCTCTGTGTGTGTGTGTGTGTGAGTGAGTGAGTGAGTGTGTGCAGGCAAACATGGCATTCAGGAGAGTGAAATGAAATGAGCCAGAAACTTCTCACATTTTCCTGGCATCTGTGGCGTGTCGCCATATGAGAACCATATGACTGCTGGCAGATTGGCATGTCAGCTCAAGCATGTACAACTTGACCTCTCTGAGCTCTGTGTTTATCAGTTTATAACAGGAATATTGATACAATTTTAGCTGCAGCCTTTCTGTGCAAGGACACTTCATCCTTTCACAGCCCTAGCTCTCCTTTGCTCGAATGACGGCAGCACCTTGGGCTTTGAAGTTGCTTTTCCACTTGGGGGAGGAAAAAAAACCTCAAAACCAACAAAAAGAATTCAAAATAAAATAAGCAAAGGCAGCAGCAGACAGCAGAAAGCTGCTCTGTGTGCCAGGGTGATGTTTCATTCATTGCTTTGTTAACTGGGAAGTCCTTAGTGGAGTTTGTCATGGGAGTGCCTGGCTGCCTCGTGCTGTCTTTGTGGTTGAAAACCACAGCAGTATTAAAAGCAGAAGTGGAGATGGAAATCTGGGTTGTGGTTAAAGGCAAAGCTGAGGCTGAGCTGCACAGAGCAAACTGTTAGCTTGGCACTCAGGAGAAGGATAATGGGATAACAAACAAAAGTGTGAAAGGGCAGGGTTTCACCTTAAGCTGGTTCTGGGTGTCCTGATCTCCAAATGAGTGGAACTCCAGGATATTTGGAGTTGCTACAACTCATTTATGTGCCATTAAATATGATTTATATGCAGCTGAATATCAGAGGGGTGATACAAAATCTGAGGCAAGCAGCTCTCCATCCAGAATGAGAAACTAGAGACAAATGTGTCCCTAAATCTGAGTCTGCTTCACAGAAATCAGGCATCACACAAACTTGTCTGGCTGGGGGAGGGTTGATAAGGGTGAACTGGCCATGCAAGGTCATTTAAACCACCCTCAGCACCAGGATTTCCTTCCAGGGTGAGAGCATCTCTTTGATCCTCAAGCACTTCAACACACACACTAGGAGCTGCTCCAGCCAGGAGTGTGAAAAGATGTTGTAATGGATATGCAGCATTTCACATCAGCTTCTGCTGCTGTGCTCACACTGTCTGTCAGAAACAAGGCTGTTTGGATCCGTCCTGGTGGTGCTGGGACACAGCCCTAGGCCAGCCATGGGCTTCAGGTCATTAACAGTTCGCAGTCAGCCAGGGCAGCTGAGCTGAGTTGGCTCCAGCTGAATCCCATCCCATAAACATCACCCTCAGTATAAAGGGGGAGTTTGATAAGAGAGGGGCTCCTCCTCCTCGGGCTTTTGCTGACCCTGCTCTTCCTTATCCTGCTCCCAGAGGCTGCCTTCCCGTGCTGTGTGACCACTGCACACTCACTGGGTGAGTTTAACTTTACCTGCTTTATGCTGACATTAATGAAAAGCCCAAATTAACACGCATCTGTTTTCATTACAACCTGGGGGTCTCCTCTCCTTTCTCTGATCCTCTCTGCTGGGGAGGGCTCATAGGGTGATGGAGCAACTGCTGTTGGTTAGCCCCTGATGTGGGCTGAATGGAGGCAAGATAACCTCGTGTGTCCTTGAAAGCTAATCCTTAAGCTCTAAGGCCTCTAAGGTTGAGTCTAGCCGGCAACCTAACACCACCATGGCCACTAAGCCATGTCCCTAGTGCCATGGCCACACTGTTCTTGAACACTTCCAGGGATGGTGTCTCCATTACCTCCCTGGGCAGCCTGTGCCAATGGACTAGATGACCTTTGAAGGTCCCTTCCAACCCAAGCTATCTTACGATTCCAATGCCTGACCACTCTTTCTATAAAGGAGTTTTTCCTAATATCCAACCTAAACCTCCCCTGGCTCAACCTGAGGCCATTTCCTCTGGTTTCATCACCTGATACTGGAGAGAAGAGACCAACCCTCACCTCAGTCCAGCTTCCTTTCTGGAAGCAGAAGCCAGGCAGGGTTAAACAGATACCTGGGTCTAATTACCCCATGGAAGACAGAGTGAGGCTGGGTGTTTGATATACTCTAGAAAGCCCTAAACCCCAGTCTATGATGGGGCTAAAGCACCTGCTCCTCATGAAGGTGCCATTTATCAGCATCTGGGGAGCCTAGTCAGGTGAAGAGTTGAACCAACATGAGCTGAAGTGTGATGTTTATCAGCTGTCCTGTGTAACTCAAAATGAAGTGCAGGGAGATGGCTCTTCAAGGTGAGCTGACCATCAATCACTGCCCATTACCTCTATAGCCCTATGGAAACAACACACAGGAGGTGTGATGCTGGGGGTCACCCTACCAGGCCGTGGAGACAGGCTGGATCCCCACACCTTGGGCAGGAACAGATGAGCACTCTGTCATTTTAATAACACCCTGATTGCAGAAAGTTTCACCACTTACAGCCATGATGCTTAATTGCTCTCATTTATCTCCCTAATAAATGATGTCATTGACTTAGAGCTGTGGTACCAACACAACTGGTGAGTAAAGGAAACCTGCTGCCTGCACCCAGTGATGAGAGCAGGCAATAAATGGGAGTAAGTAATGCAGCAAAGGCTTTAATGTGGATGGATGGCACTTAGGACAGCAAAACATTGATATCTTTTGGGCTTCTCTATTTGTCTGAGACCATCTAAATTCACTGAGCAGGGATAAACTAAATATACAGAGAAATCCCCAGGGCTCTGAGTGCAGCAAGAAGCCCATTTGGTAATGGTGGCTTGAGAGACTGAGGAGGGACAGACACTTGCATCTTCAGTCCTGCTGCATCTTCACATTGGCGGGGATGGAAGGCTGGGCAGAGGATCCCTCCCTCTGCTCAGAGAAAGAGTGGTTTCACAGAATCCCAGCTTGGTGGCATTGGGAGGGACTCCTGGAGCTCACCCAGTCCAACCCCTGCTCCAGCAGGGCACCCACAGCAACTTGCCCAGGAGCTCCATCGCCGGGGGGGGGTTGGAATCCCTCCAGAGAAGGAGACTCCACAACCTCTCTGGGCAGCCTGCTCCAGGGCTCCAGCAGCCTCACACCAAAGAAGATTCTCCTCCTGTTCAGATGGAACCTCCTGGGTTCCTGTTTGTGCCCACTGCCCCTTGTCCTGTCTCTGGGCACCACTGAGCAGAATCTGGCCCCAGCCTCTTCCCCTGCCTTATCTCTTGCTGAGCATTGCTCAGATCCCCTCTGGGTCTGCTCTTCTCCAGGCTTGACAGCCCCAGGGCTCTCAGCCTTTGCTTCTCAGAGATGCTTCGGGCCCCTCAGCATCTTTGTAGCCTCCACTGAACTCTCCCCAGCAGTTTCCTGTCTCTCTGGGGAGCCCAGAGCTGGACCCAGTGCTCCGAATGTGACCTCACTAGGGCAGAGTAGAGGAGGAGAACCTCTTTTGACCCGCTGCTTGCACTCTTCCTAATGCACCCCAGGATCCCATTGGCTTTCTTGGCCATGAGGGCACATTGCTGGTTGATGGTGACCTTGTCCACCAGCACTGCCAGTTCTTCCTTTATGGAGCTGCTTTCCAGCAGGGCAGCTCACCTGGTGCACCTACAGCTCCATCTCCTCTTTTGTAGAGAGGATTTATTCTTGCCTGAGGTAGAAAAGGCAATAAAGTGAAGAAAAGTGAAACAAAGCAAGCCCCAGATGGCTTTCCTGAAGCTGAATGGAGAGAACCCAGCCCCAAAGCGTGCTTAGCAGGGACTCATCTCCACAGGGTACAAATCTCTGCCACTTCCAGCCCTTTATCTCCCTCGCGGAGGTGACCACCCGCTGCAATTCCCGCAGGTGTGGATGGTGCAGCCCTGGCCTGGCTGGGGGCTGTCAGAGCTGCTGTGCCCATGCAGGATGATCTGTGAGCACGCAGGAGATGTGCCCGTGGTGGCTGCTTGCTTATTTGTTTGTTCTCCTGGCTTTCACGGGGAGGAAGCTACCCGACAAAGGAATCTGTTCTGACAGAGCTCAGCTCCTGGAGCCAGCCTGGACATCTCAGCTCTGCCCCTTAATGGGGAGAAACATCAGAGGTCTGTTTGTGACCTTCTCCCTCAAAATCCTCCTTTCTCGGGCTCAGGGATTAAATGGTTGGAGTTTGGTAATTAAGCAAAGTTGCCTCATCTCTGTTAACCTTTATGCCTACAAGGGCAGAACGCGGCAGGACTCTGCCAGTCTGAGCATGTTAAAAGTGGTCATGCAAGATGATGGGAGTCTGGGGGTGTCCTGTGCTGCTTCATGCAGGAAATTAGGTGATTATTGGAAATCAGCTTTCTGGGAATTGAGAGGTTCCTCAACACAGGATGAAAAATAAAAGCTCCTTTAAGGAAAGCATAAAGGGAGTGAGGGAGGCAGAGAGTGAGCAGGGAAAAGCCAAGGGGGTTCTGCAGAGCCAGAAGGTGGTAATCATCTATGTGAGCAAGAGGTAGAGTAGGGGAGGATCAATGACCCTGCTGGGCTCCTCAGGCTGCCCCTTTCTCAGAGTCATTTTGCCTGGAAGAGGCCTTTAAGATGAAGTCCAACTGTGAGTTCAGCACTGCCAGGCCACCACTAAACCATGACCCTCAGCACCACATCTCCACAGCCTTGAAACTCCTCCAGGTATGGGGACTCCCCCACTGCCCTGGGCAGGCTGATCCAGACCAGGGAAGAAATTGTTCCTTGTGCCAAACCTAAACCTCCCCTGGTGCAGCTTTAGGCCATTTCCTCTTGTCCCGTCTCCTGTTCCTTGAGAAGAGACCAACCCCCAATTGGCTCCAACCTCCTTCCAGGGAGTTGTAGAGAGCAATGAGGCCTCCCCTCAGCCTCCTTCCCTCCAGGCTGACCAAGCTCAGTCCCCTCAGCTGCTCCTCACCAGACCTGTGCTCTAATTATCTTGCTTGGAAGAGACGAAGAGACCTTTAGAATCACCAAGTCCAACCATTCACCCAGCACTGCCGAGAAGCAGAACAGCTTTGCTCTCTCGATTATTTCTTTGCATTCTGAGGTAGGAAGAAGGTGGGGTGGTTTTTCAGTTTTTCAGAGGTGCTGCGTGTTTGTGGCATGGCTTCAGCTGATGTTTTTAGTTAAGGTCTTGCACCTCTCTGGAGCTCTGCAAGTGCCAGTGGGCAGATAACCTGCCGCCACAGCACCGCCAGACTTCCTCAGCAGGGTTCGCAACTGCGGCTCGCAGTTTGGGTGGCTCTACTAAAAATACATTACACCTGGAGAGACTTGATGACTCCTTTCCCAGAGCTGATGAAAATTGCTGTTACTTTCTCGAAGGGAATTTTCAGGAAGTGTTAAGAAAACCGCTCCAGTAAGAGGAGTTGGCTTTCGAGGCAGCATTCACCATGGCCTTCAGCTGGTTGGTAAATCCACTTTGCTTCCTACAGTATCCCCACATTGCTTTATGGAAATCACTTCACACAGTTGGAATCTGTGAGAAAGAAGGTGCTGCAGGTCACAAAAATGATACCAGATTTTAATTCCTAGTGTATGAGGCTCATAACTTGCGGGAGCTCAAACAGCAGCTCCCACGTGGGACTGTTGTCTTAATATAGGCTCTACCAAACCCTCTCCTGATCAGACATTGGCTTCTGGGTGGCAGCACAGAAGGGCAGTGCTGTGTGGGGAACTTCAAGGCACCCAGATCACAGGGTGTAAAAATAAGGAGAGAAATGATCATTTTCCTATCCGCCCCCCCCCCCCCCCCCCCAAGATTTTAAAAGGATTCTAAAGGTTTCAGGCCATTTAAAAATGGGTTTGAGGTATTGGTAGCAAGCTAAGCTACCAAAACAGTTTATGGAAGGGAAGCTTTGGGGCTTTGAAATGGCTTTCACTGGTGCTCAAGGAAATTGTAATGAGTTCATCTGAGGTTATAAATCAAGAGGTCTGTGCAGGGCCCTTGGGATTTGGTGGGACCAGAAGACTGCAGTAAAAGTAAAGAGGAGAGACAGGAAAGCCAAACTCCTGCCCAAGTCGGAATAGTGGCCAATGGAGGCAGCAAACCAAGTCAATAGCATAAAGCTCAACAGCTGAGATGAAGGGTCTAGAGCATGAGTCTTGTGCTCAAGGTGTCTCATGCCTGTGCCTAGAAGTGACGCTAACTGCACCAGCCATGGACCACTTCTGTGGGGCACAAATGGTGCAAACTCTTCCTCTTCTCCTTTTTGTGTCCTACAAGAACATTTTCCACTAAAGCAAAGTTTGAACACGATTTACAGAGAAAGAAGGTTGGGTTTTCCCTGATGCAAGTGCAGATAAGAGAGAAATAATGGAATTAGTTTTTAATAGCCTGATAACTGAAGGTAGTTTTGTGATACATGAGTTATCCAAGGATACTTTTGAACCAAGAGAGTCCAGTCCTGATCTTTTGGAGAAAAAGGTTTCATAGCTGGGCTTCAGCCTGCAGAACCTCCAAGTGGCTAATATTAACAGGAGCAGGGAGGCTCTTTATTATTTGATGGGGGTGGGGGGAAGAGAGATCCCTACTAAATGATATCATGCAAATAGAGCTGCTTTGGGTGTTATCAGGGTAATGATGTTGTAAAACATTTATTCCTGAGTGGTAACTTTCTCTTTCACACCCTTTGAGGTCTCTAAAATGCCATATTAAGAGTTTTCAAAATGTCTTTCCACTTCCCAAAGTGAGATGCTTCTCATCAGAGCATAAATTCAGCACAAATGAAGACAACCCAAGACCCCTTTCCTTTGCAGAACTGAGCACCCTGTGCAGCACTGGCAGAAAAGGATTTACATATTTCAGGCTAAAGATCTTTTGTCAGTGTTTAGTTGCCACATTCAAACCTTTCAACACTTCCCCCTGAAATCACATTATCCTCAGGAAGCTACAAAGAGAAGTCAAAGAAGGCAAATGTAAAAAGCTCCACTCGGTTTCACAGCCTCGGGATGCCTGAGCTGACAGCATCCAGGCAGCTCCACCTTATGGCTGGCAGCCTGTCCTGAGCTCAAGCTGTGTGAAAAAAGCCAAGGCACCAAGGTGTGGGAGCTCAGCTCCAAGCTTGAACCCCCTGCCCAGCCCTCCTTTGCTACTTGAATCGCAATCAGAGTTGTTTTGGTTGGAAAAGCTTTTTAAGCTCACCCAGTCCGACCATTCTCTATCAAGGCTGCTGCTGAGCCCTGTCCCTCAGCACCACATCTCTGTTGCTTTTCAACACCTCCAGGGATTCAACCACCTTCTTGGGCAACCTGTGCCACTCTTCAAGAACCCTTTTAGTGAAGAAGGTTTGCCTCACATCTGACCTAAACCCCCTGTAACCTGAGACCATTTCCTCTCTCAGGGCTCCAGCACCCTCACACCAAAGAAATTTCTCCTCCAGTTCTGATGGAACCTTCAGGGTTCCATGTTGTGACTGTTGTCACTGCACCACTGACCAGAGTCTGGCCCCAGCCTCTTGCCCTCCACCCTTTAGCTCTTGCTGAGCATTGCTCAGCTCCCCCTCTGGGGTTGCTCTTCTCCAGCCTTGACAGCCCCAGGGCTCTCGGCCTTTCCTCCTCATCTGACCTGACCTTACTGTTCAGAAGCAGCAGACAAGCGCTGCTCAGATACTGCCCAGCGCTGACTTCCACCAGACTGAGCCTCGTCGATGTCCACTGCTGCCTGTGGGACAGCAGATCTGGGATGCCCTAGCTGGGCAACCTTCTTGCCCATCTCTGAGAACATCTCCTCAAGGAACCTGAGCTCACACAACTGCTGGAAGGTGCTTGTAGCAGAATAAGAAGTTAACAAAGAATGCAAACAAAACCCCAAAAGACCTCAACCACCCCCCACGAGGGGAGGTATTTAAAAGAATTAGACCATCTGAGATAAAAAGGTGGAAAGAAGCTGACAGTCTGTCAGTAGAAGTCTGAGCTGATAGAGCCAGAGGTTTGCTACTGAAGTGCTGGGAGAGGAAGCAGCCACCCATGCAAACCAAAAAAGGGGTGGGAATAAAAAAGTGAATGAACGTTTTAATTAACTCATGTGCAATTTTAATTAAAAACATAATGTGTCAGGAAAATGAATAATGCCTTGGGGCAGTAACAGAGCTCCATTCTCTGTTCACTCTTCTGCTTCAGATCTTTTATGGAAGTAGGATGTTATTGTTCGAGGGGGTGGGGGGAGGGAAGCAGCCCCCCTCCACCACCTCTCCACACCCCTTCAACCGAGAGCAGGTAGTGCAACAGAAGTCAGAGGTGTGGGCAAAAGGAGCAGGGTTAAAACAGGATGATGGAGAAGAGGAGGCTGAGGGAAGAGCTGCTCATGCTCTACAACTACCGGTAAGGAGGTTGCAGTGAGGTGGGCATTGGCCTTTTTTCCCTATTATCCAGGGTAGGACATGGTGCTGTGGGATGTGGTTTCACGGCCGTGGTGGTGTTGGATCAATGGTTGGACTCGATCACAGAGAGATTTTCTGAGCAGAGTGGATTTATGTTGGACATTAGGAAGAAGTTCTGTACTATGGGAGTGGTGAGGCACTGGGATATGTTGCCCAGAGAAGCTGTGGATTCCTCATCCTGGAAGTGTTTACGACCAGGCTGGATGAGGCTGAGCAACCTGGTTGAGTGGGAGGTGCCCTTGCCCATGGTAGGAGGGTTTGGGACTGGATGGTCTTTAAGGTTCCTTCCAACCCAAAGCATCCCATGATTTTCGGTGTTGTGTCACAACATCTCTGGCTTTTAGCACCTCCAGCTTGAGTGTTTTGGTCTCAATCTGCTCAGAAAATGTGGGTGCCCCGTTTCTGAGAGAAGACTTTAAGTTGCCAGGCCTTGATGAAGAAGTGGTGGTCTCCACCCTTTAGAGAGGGCATTTCTGAGACCCCAGGAATCACCCAGCTTTTGAAACAAGAAGAAGAAAATAAACCCAAAGCTTCCCAATGTTAGAAAGGAAAAGGAATCAAATAAAGCAGGAGGAATGAAAGCTGAGGAAAGTTAACTTCTCCCCAAATGGAAGACATGGAATGTCCAAACCAATTTGCTTTTCTTTGCCCAGATCCCACTCAAGCCTCACTGAAAGAGATTTGAAATTCTAGCAGCTATAGCATAGCCTGGGGCCAAGGCAGGGTCACAGGCACCACCATGTAACACGTTTTAAAGGCTGTCAGAGATGTTTCTTCAGCCTCTGTGTCCTCAGCAGTCCCAGAGTGGTTGGCTTTGCCGCAGGGACTTGCTACCTGGTCATACCTTTGCCGTGGCTCGCATCATTTTGACCGTGAATCACATCCAGGCTGTGAGAAGGCTCTTGCCCTCCACGTGCTCTGAAAGCAGGGGGAAGCTTTGTGTGCAAACAGTCCTGGGCCACAGCCAGGCTCCTGCACGTTTTGCAGAGGTCTGGTCCCCATGGGTAGCTCTGACACCCAGGATCTCCTCCCAGTTGCCCCTGTCTGTGTTTAGGACCCTAAACTTAAGCTTCTAACTTCTGTGATGAGCAAAGGCTGAGAGTCCTGGGGCTGTTGAGCCTGGAGAAAAGCAGCCCCAGGGGGGATCTGAGCAATGCTCGGTGACAGGACAAAGGGCAATGGGCACAAACTGGAACCCAGAAGGTTCCACCTGAACAGGAGGAGAAAATTCTTTGGTGTGAGGGTGCTAGGTTGACATTATGATAGCTCAGAGCTCCTGGAGGTGTCACACTTACTACTAGTCTGCAGCACAATGGGGAATAGTGATCATGCAGGTTCATAAGTTCACAGAATGGTTTGGGCTGGAAGGGACCTTAGAGATCATCTGCTTCCAAGCCCCTGCCATGGGCAGGGACACCTCCCACCAGCCCAGCTTGCTCAAGGTCTCATCCAACCTGGCTTTGAACGCCTCCATGGAGAGGGCATCCACAACCTCCCTGGGCAACCTGTGCCAGTGTCTCACCACCCTCACTGCAAAGAATTTCTTCCTCATCTCCAGTCTCAATCTCTCCTCCTCAAGCTTCAGTCCATTCCCTCTCGTCCTATTGCTCCAAGCCCTTGTAAACCATCCCTCCCCAGCCCCTCTCAGGTACTGCTCTGAGGTCTCTCTGGAGCCTTCTCTTCCAGCCCCAAGCTCTGATCATCCCTCTTCAATTTCCCTGCAGAGCAAGGAAAACAAAGCAAACAAACAAAAAAGCCCTTCTCAAACATTGAGGAGTGAGGTTTGCACCCACATCAGCTCTCTCTGTCGCAGATGGAAAGATAATTAAGGTAATCTAACACATCTTGAGGTAAACTGATGTGCCCACAGATATAAACACCAATTTCCATCTCTTAAAGAGCACAAATCTGGTGCTTATCAGAACAGTTCATAATCATTCCCAGTTTAAGTTCTGCATGAGAATATGCTGTAATGAGGAATTGAAAATCTTCTAATTAGACATGATTTCATAAAACAGACAGATAATTGAAGTGCTGAGGGTTACATGGCAGAGGATGAGAAAACACAGGCAGGAAGGACAGGGGTAGGGGGAAAAAAGGCACAAATAAACACAAAGCATCCCCATGTGTGGAATTGATCCCACAAAATCAGAGGGCTGCTGCGGTCTGAGATGCCACAGTGCAGAAAGCGACCATCTGCCATTGCTTGTAAGGTCGTAACAGCAGGGGTGGAATCACAGGGTGGCAGGGGTTGGAAGGGACCTGTGGAGGCTGAGTCCAAGTGCCCTGGCAAAGCAGGGTCACCTAGAGAAGGTCCCACAGGAACACAGCCGGGTGGGTTTTGAGTATATCCAGAGATGGAGATTCCACCACCTCTCTGGGCAGCCTGCTCCAGTGCTCCATCACCCTTAAAGGAGTTCCTCCTCATGTTTAGATGGAACTTGGGAGTGAGACTCTAACAGAGAGACTTTTAGTTCTGCGTTAGCACTGAACCAGCTGATTCTTCCCAGGGTTTGAGCAAGCAAGCTGGGGAAAGGGCTTTTGATAAGGGCTTGTTGTGACAGGATGAGAGGGAACAGATTGAAGCTTGAGGAGGGGAGACAGAGTGAAGGTTAGGAAGAAATTCTTTAGTGTGAGTTTGGTGAGGCACTGGTTGCCCAGGGAGGTTGTGGGTGCCCCCTCCCTGCAAGTGTTCAAGGTCAGGTTGGATGAGGCCCTGAGCAAGCTGGGCTGGTGGGAGGTGTCCCTGCCCATGGCAGGGGTTTGGAACTGGAAGATCTTTAAAGTCCCTTTCAGCCCAAACCATTCCGTGAATGGATGAGTTCCCAGACTCTAACTGGGGATGCCACAGGATGGTTATTTCCCCAGCCAGCTCCTATCCAAGGAGCTGCTGCATTCCCAAATGCTCCTCATAGCAGTGGGAGAAATTCAAGGAGGTGCATCTGCTGCTTCTCGTCTCCACAATGTTTTGGGTGTGACTGACTAGACTCATATGTTCTGGTATTTCACCAGCAGACACGTGTTGGACTGGCAAACAATTCCCCACTCTCAGTATGAGAGTGATGGGGGAAGCCAAGATTGCTGTCACTGAAGCTCTTGCCAACTACCCTTGATCAATAGCTGAAGGTCAGCTCACTCCAACACAGAGATCTATTTCTGATCACCCAGTTCTAGCTTCAGAGCTGGGGAAGTTGTTTATCAGTTAGGAGCTAATCTGCATATATTAAAAGAGCAATGTTCCTCTTTACTGATAAATATCCATCAGTGTTGCAAGTGATAATGTTGATTTTGTGAGGGATTAGTCAGTCTTGAACAAATGATGAGTGACAGCCAAGAGGAGGCAGTTCAAAACCCATCCGAAAATGAACTCCTTGAGTCCAAGGGTCGTGGTGCTCCGCAGGAGGTGCCCGCTGTGTCGCAGCAGATCAATCTGCCTCGCCGCGGCCCCTTGCGAGGGAAGCTGAAGAATGCATTTTAGAAATCACGTTGGGAGAAGTCTGGAAGTTGACTGAAAAGACAAAAATAGCTAAACCAGAACCTTCTGAGAGAAGCCAAAAGGACAGTGGGGAAAGGCTCCTCTCCAGATCAGCAGGAGAGACGTTTGGCAATAAGTTGATTTTACTGTTGACGGGGGTCTGGGCTTTCAGGAAGCAAAACCACGACCAAGGCCATTCCCCGTCTGCAAGCTGTACTGACTGCAATTGTCTCTTCTCTCCTCACCCGAACGCTCTGATGGGGTCTCTGTCTCGTGGCACTTTCATCCTAAGCTTCCTAGGAAGGATATTCCTGTATGGATCTTCTGCTGATACTGGCTAAAGTGGAAGGAGTGGGGAAGTTTTCTGTGGGTTCATTGGGCCCTTCACTCCAAGAAGGACATTGAGGTGTTGGAGCATATCTGGGGAAGGGCAACAAAGCTGGGGAAGGGTCTGGAGAATAGGGCTGGTGAGGAGCAGCTGAGGGACCTGGGGGTGTTTAGTGTGGAGAAGTGGAAGCTCATTGCTCTCTACAGCTCCCTGAGAGGAGGCCGCAGTGAGGTGGGAGTTGGTCTCTTCTCTCTAGTCTCAGGTGGTAGGAGGAGAGGAAATAGCCTGAAATTGTGCCAGAGGAGGGTTAGGTTGGAGATGAAACATTTGTTTGCTGCAGGAGTGGTCAGGGATTGGCACAGGCTGCCCAGGGAGGTGGTGGAGTCCCCATGCCTGGAGGTGTTCAAGAAACCTGTGGCCATGGCACTTGGGATGTGGTTTAGCAGCCATGGAGGTGTTAGGTCAGCTGTTGGAGTGGATGATCTCAGAGGGCTTTTCCACCCAAAACAGTTCTATGAAGAGGGAAATTAAAGATCAAACATCCCCTGATAGGAAAGATTCTGAAGCAGAGATTGCTGAGGGTTATCTACAAAAGGGGAATGTTTAGTCTTGGATATTGAAAGTCATAATTTCACACTGTAACCACAAAGGGCTCTGCTGTTAGCAGAGCTGAGAAGCTGCTGTAGTCCCCAGCCAGAGAGGTGTGAAATGTTTACTTAGGAGGTGCAATTTCTCACAAATGACAAAGCAAAAACATTCACACCTAGCAGAGACCCCCATCTCCACAGCGTGTGACTCTCTCCAAACCTCCTGGATTGTATCCTGCTGCAGGAAAAAATATTTCCTGGGCCAACCTCTTTCCTTGCCTGTCACTGGGGACTTTGCCCCAAAGAGCTGCTGGGCCTCTGCAGCATGGTGTGGCCATTCTCCCTCCCCAGTGCCATCTACTTTGGGGTCATGCTGACTTTTTTTCTCTAGCCTGCTTCAAAGATGTTTTCACACAGGCAAAGAAGTTATAAAGGCTTGTTCAGGTTTCACTGAGACCCCTGTCCTGCCCATCTGTTTGCCTGGGGGCTTTGAGAGCCTGGCCCTGGATTATGAATTCACAGCAACAGAATTACAGGACGGTGGGGGCTGGAAGGGACCTCTGGAGATCGAGTCCAACCCCCTGCCACGGCAGTTTCACCTGGGGCAGATCACACAGGAACACATCCAGGTGGATTCTGAATGTCTCTGGAGATGGAGGCTCCACAACATCTCTGAGCAGCCTGCTCCAGGGGTCCATGACCCCTAAATTAAACAAGTTCCTCTTCATGTTTAGATGGAACCTCTGGTGTTCCAGTTTGTGCCTGTCACCCCTTGTCCTGGCAGCTTTTCCCCTCATGATAATAATGTCTGTGGTAGGATCTTAAAGGTCTTTTCCAGCCTTAATGATCCCGTGATAATTGAGTTAAGCCACCAGTCATTCCTAGAGCCAGAAAGCAGGAGTGGGATGATAAGGGGAGAGTGATGGATGGTCCCTTGGTATCTGAAAGGTGTAGCATTCCATTTACCAAATCATATTCCTCTAGATTGGAAAACATCATCAACACCCTGGAACCCCCTTGGCCGAGACCTATCAACCACATGTGTTTGGTTCCCCCCGACCCCCATTTTAATTCAGCTCTCTGTTCTGGATTACATAAATAATAACAATATTAATAAAATTAAAAAAAAAAAAAAAGAAAAGAGAGAGAGATGAATTCTCTCTTTTTTCTCTCCAAAATAAATCACTTGTGCTAGGTGGGAATTACTGATTAGGGAAAGCTGCATCTCGAGCAGCCTCGACGCCTCTTCTCAATGAGAACCAAGCAGTTTGCAGTGACCTTCATGTTGAGCAGTGGGGGTCAGCGGTGGCATTAAATCATTTTGATTCACAGATGAGATCAACATATTCATATTTGTTTGCCAAATGTGTATTTTAATTTAAGCTGCCCCTGATTGATGCCTGTAATTTATGCTGCTTTAGAACTAAGGCGTCGGATTCCGCTTCTGCTGCTTTTTTCCCCCTAACTAACCGGGGAGACTTTTCTTGAAACAGATAAAGGGAAGGGTCCAGTAATTTGTAGCAATGTGACTACAGCCACACATGTTCTAGAATTAATGTTCTTCATTAGGCTGAGGAGTATCAGCTGTATATATACATCAGGATTTTAATTAACTTGCTCCCCACAACAGGACACGCGAGTCAAACCGGTTCGCCTTTATTCCTTATTAGACAAACAACAACACAAACAACAAACCCCAAACCGCCACGAGGGGAAGCCAGAAAAACAACCACCCCCACCCTCCAGCCTCAGCCACATGCAACAACAAGAAACAAAACTGAAGAGCTGCAGTCAAGGTCAAGAATATTTCCGTAAGTCATTATTAATCACCAGGAGCAGCTTGGCACTGGCTGCTCCCAGAGCTGCGCTCTGACGGAGCGGTTCACAGCCCCAGCTCCCCTGCAGAGCTGGCAGGAGGGTGCTGACTCTTTCATGGGGTACTTTCCCCTGGTTTTTTCTTTTCCACATCTTTTTTGGATGAGACTTTGAGCAACCTGGGCTGGTGGGAGGTGTCCCTGCCCACGGCAGGGGGGTTGGAACTGCGTGAGCTCTAAGGTCCCTCCCAACCCAAACCTTTCTATGATTTTATGATTCATTTACAAGCAACCCATGGTCTCTCAGCCTTTCCTCCTCAGATGTATGTTCCAGTCCCTTCCTCATCCTCACCCCCTCAACTGGGCATATCCCTGTCCCTCTTCAACTGGGGAGCCCAGAGCTGGACCCAGCACTCCAGATGTGATCTCACCAGGGCAGTGTAGAGGGCGAAAAGAACCTTCTTCATCCTAGTGGCCACACTCTTCTTACTGCACCCTGGGAGACCATTGACCTTCTTGGCCACAAGGGCACACTGCTGTCCTGTAAAGGTACTGTGCATCTAGACTTGTATGCCTGGGAGCAGATCTGGCAGCCAAGCTCCAGGTTGCAGCCCTTCTTTGTTTATGAAAACCACGAGCTGACCTCTGATCCAAGCCCTTCATCAAGGGATGATTTCCATACTGGTGATTCTTGCCCTACTCCAGCCACCCCGAAGGGGGAAATGCTGTCAAATGCTCCCCAGGAAGCAGGGCTGAGGCTGTCTGTGCAGGTTGCAGGGGTGAGCTCTCCCTCCTCCATTGCAGAGCTGACGACTTTCCAACAACTTGATTTCACAAATGGAAAAGCAGCATCTGTTTTCCTGCAGCTCCACATATGGCTCTGGCTGGGGCTGCGCCGAGCAGGAGCAGGTAGCCCCCGCGAGCACATCCCTCTGGAGCCCCACGGTCCCCTGGGAGCACCCAGCCCCGCTTGCACGCCCAGGACACCAGCTCCCCAGGCGCTTGGAAGCCTGTGTTGTATCAGCAGACGCAAAGCATCCCTCCTGACCTCAGCCTGGGGGAAAAGCATTTATTTAGGGCTCCCGAGCTTGTCTTTTTGGTGGGGTGAAGTCAGTGTATCTGCTCCAAGGCAGGATTGCTCAAGGGCTTCAGGAAATGCCTTGCTGTCAGCAACAGAGCATGAGGGGACCTCAGATAATTCAGAGGCAGAGTGGTGTGTGTGCATCTGAAGGAAAGAAATGGAGCATCTAAGCAAGAATTAAGCTCAAAAGGCTTTTTTTTCTTCCCTCCATGGCACGGGAATATTTTTGGCACTCTGATGCATGCGGTTCAGCAGCTCTGGCTGGGCCATTTGGAGGAGTTTGAAGCTAAAGTCAGATTACAATATCTGAGTATTTGTTTATTTCTTCTCTCTGTGTTTTGGTAAGTGTGTGTGCTCATGAAGGTCAAGGGACTGGCAGCCTCAGGAGCTGAATTTCTGCGTGCTTCTGCAGCCCAGGTACACCTCAGACAGATGCTCTGGTTCTGAGGCTGCCCTGCCAATGACCTTAACCCCCATTTGGAAGGACAACTCAATCTACTCTAAAGAGGAGAGGTGATTTAGTCTCCAGCCATGCTGACAGAGTCTCGGACTTCTCTGAACATGCTTTGTCATTTGTGCTGAAACCTCAGACCATTTGGTCAGGTGAAGCATCTCCCACTGGTGATGAAAATGAGACTCATCACTGACCCTTAACTTTAAAATCTGGCTCAGAATAATCCCAGTGCTGAAACATTCTCTGCTTTGGTGAAACACTCTGTTTCTCCCAAGTGCCATGGCCACAGGTTTCTTGAACATCTCCAAGGATGGAGACTCCACCACCTCCCTGGGCAGCCTCTGCCACTTCCCAAACCACTCTTGCAGCAAAGAAATTTTTCCACATCTCCAACCTAACCCTGCCCCGGCACAATTTCAGGCCCTTTCCTCTCCTCCTTTCTATCACCTGAGACTGGGGAGAAGAGACTAACCCCCACCTCACTGCAGCCTCCTCTCAGGGAGCTGTAGAGAGCAATGAGGTTTCCTCTCAGCCTCCTCTTCTCCACACTAAAGACCCCCAGCTCCCTCAGCTGCTCCTCCCCAGACCCTTCCCCAGCTCTGTTGCCCTTCTCTGGACCCGCTCCAGCAACTCAATGTCTTTAATATACAACTAAAATACAGCTGCTTGCAGGAGAAAGACTGGAAGGATGGAAAGCCAGGCATGGTGGCATATTAGCAAGATCTGAGCCCCCTGTTCACACCAAGGGCTGTGTTTCTGTGTTGGAGCAGGCTTCCATGCAGTGCTCCATTTCACTCAGTGAAATGCCACGGATGCGTTGGAACCGAGGAGCAAAATTCCTCCCTCACAGAGCAGTAAATTTTCCAAGTGTTTGTGGTTTGTTCTTTTCAGATGGCTGAAAAAAGGAGGGGACCCACCTCAGAAATTATTAGAATACTGTCATAGTATCATTCATCTTGGCAAAAGTTGACTGAGCAGATGATGAAGATCCACTTAACTTGGATTCAATCAAAGGTTTTGCTATTTTCATTTCACAGGCCAGATGTAGCTCATCACCAGTTGGAGCTGATTTCAGAAGAGGTGTTAGAGTTTGCTGGTCCAAGAGAGGAGCTGATCCAGGCATCAAAGGGAGCCATGAGAGAAGTGTCTGCTCTCCCCCCTGCTCACAGTTGTCGGCTGCTCACTTCTGACAACCCCACACCACCAACCTGGAGCACGGGATGTGCTCCTCCCTCAGCTCTTCTCACCTCACCCCACCCCATGCCACCGTCCTGCTGGCAGGCAGCTAAACAGCACTCCCTGTGCAAAAAGTGCTGATAAATGAGAGGGAAATGAGGAGCCAGCTCCCTGCTGTGTCTGTGCTTGACTCATCCATGCCCATGCACTGAGCAAGGAGGTTGCCATCCCATCACTACTTCTCCTCCATGGCTCTTCAGCTTTGTCGCTGTGTCGCGGGGAGCACGTTCCAAGTTCCCTCTGCAGCATCTGCTGCCTGGTCTCCGTGACCCACGCGAGGAGCTTCGTTAGTCTAAACTGACTGAAGTGGTTCACTGGTGATGCTCACAGCACTCAAAATGCAAAAGGTTCAGCTCTACCCCAGCAGGATGCAAAAAGGGTGTGAAAATCCTTCTTGCCCCATTTGATGCCCTTTAAAAAACACAGTGTGGCTGAAACTTTGCTGCCACCTGTTCTGCCCTCCTCCTGTCGCTGATTCTCCTCAGAGCTGAGCACAGCTCTGGGAAATGCAAGCCCTGGAACGAGGCAGTGGCAGTTATTGTGGTTTTCTTGCAGCACAGGCTGTGATTCAGCATTGTACAGAAGGTCTGTCTGAGACCTAGGCATGGCATTAGGAACTTCAGAACTTAACTGGATTTGTTTCTTGGGCTTTAGCCCTGCTGCTGCTTCACTTTTCTTTATCTTGAAGGTTTTCTGGGAATGGCTCATGGGATTCTCCAACATCTTTATAAAGCTCTGTCGGTGTTAGCAATGTGGAATCATGGAATTGTTTTGGTTGGAAAGGACTCCTAATATCCTCAAGCCAACTGTTAGCCCAGCACTGCCAGGCCACCACTAACCCATGTCCCTCAGCACCATGTCTCCACAGCTTTGAAACCCCTCCAGGGATGGGGAATCCACCACAGCCCTGGGCAGCCTGGGCCAGGGCTTGACAACTCCTTCAGTGAAGAAACTGTTCCTTGTGTCCAGCCTAAACCTCCCCTAGCCCAGCTTAAACTTTTCTTTCTGACTAGCCAGCAGAGCTGGTGGAACACGTGGAGTCAGATTGTTTGGGTTGGAAAAGATCTTTCAGACCATCGAGTCCAACTGTCGACCCAGCACCACCATGGCCCTGAAACCACATCCTGAAGTGAAGTCATAAGCATGTTGCAATCACACAAGCTTGTGAAGGAGTTGTTTGGGTTTTCCAGCAGATTTCCTGCACAGATCTACAGTGAGGGCAAAGACTGGAGTCCAGTTACAGACTTGACCAGGTCAGATCTCTGCCTGGTCAGGAAAACAGACTGAGTGTTGGGTGCTTGGAATGTTCTGTTCTAACCAGACAATCACAGAATGCCAGGTTGGAAGAGACCCTGAGGATCGCCTGGTCCAACCTTTCTAGGTGATGGTGTGGTTGAAAGGGCTGGCCCAGCACCCTGGCAAGCTGAGCCTTAAACCTGTCCAGTGTAGGGGACTCCACTGCTTCCCTTGGGAGATGATTCCAATGTCTGACTGTGCTCACGGGGAAACATTTTCTTCTGGAGCCCAATGGGAATCTCCCCCAGCAGTAACTTGTCCCCATCACACCTTGTCTTTTCCATGGGACTCATAAAAGGGAATCTCCATTCTCTTGGTAGCCACTGTCCAAGACTCTTCAAGTCCACCTTCTCCAAGTGTGCAAAAGGATGGACCAGCTGAGATTCCTTTTGTACTGATACCTCCCAGGCTGTGAAGTAGTAACTACATCTATCAACAAAAAGATTGGCTGTCAGGTTTGGGCTTCTCCTTTCCCATTGCTTCATTTTCTTCCTTACTACCACTAAGCCATTTATGAAGAGAGGCCCCCACCCACCATTGCCCCAGCACGCCCTGGCTGGGCCATTTCCATCCATGCTCTTTTCCAGATGTGTCCTACTCAATGCAACAGCTGCCTGAAATCCTCCACACCTCAAGGTATTTCCCTTGCAGGTCCCTCCTGGATGTGTGTTCACATCCCAGCCCATCTCCATAAGTTCCCTCCTGCCCTCCCAGCAGCACAAGTTACTGATGCCACTCAGCAGGGCCCTGGCTGCTTCCAGGGGAGCAGTAATCATGTCAGAGGTGCGTGTGGTTGGCATGAGGATGATTGAGCTGCACCTCTTCTCAGAGAGAGTTTCAGGGATGAATCATCCCTTGCATAGCATACAGCAAGGGACAGACTCTCCATGTTGCTCCAATAGCTCATCCCATCACCTTTAATTGTGCCCCAGACAATCACCAGCCCCTGCCTTGGCTTCCCCACCGTGATTTGTGTGCAAGCTGTGGTAGATGTGTGCTGATGGCAGACTCCAGGAGCCAGACTCATGGCTGGCACTGAGGTGGATTGCAGCAACTGGAGGACAGCAAAACACCTTTCTGGAGGTGATTCTTTTGCTGACTTCTTGATGTGAGCTAATTGGAACTCCTCCCTCCAGCATCAATCCCTCCATGGCGACCAATGAAAGGGGGAAATTCCTAACAATGAAAGGTCACTGTGCTGTAAATCAAAGGATCTTATTAGACACTTTCCATAGCCTCATGGATATGAGTGGATACATATCCATGGATGTGCATCAAACTGCTGCTGAGGAGAGACATGAAGATGATCAGAGGGCTGGAGAACCTCCCCTGTGAGGACAGGCTGAGGGAGCAAGGGCTGTTCAGCCTGGAGAAGAGAAGGATCCAGGGAGACCTTTGAGCAGCCTTCCAGTACCTGATGTGGGCTGCAACAAATGTAGGGAGGGAATTTTTACAAGGGCTTGTAGTGACAGGATGAGGGGGAATAGAGATGGAGGAGGGCAGATTTAGGCTGGAGATCAGGAAGAAATTCTTTCCAGTGAGGGTGGTGAGACACTGGCACAGGTTGCCCAGGGAGGTTGTAGATGCCCCCTTCCTGGAGGCATTCAAGGCCAGGCTGGATGAGACCTTGAGCAGCCTGGGCTGGTGGGAGGTGTCCCTGCCCATGGCAGGGGGCTCAGGAGCAGATGATCTTTAAGGTCCCTCCCAACCCAAACCATTCTGTGATTGTGTGAGTCCCAAGTCTGCCAAAGTAATTTAAAAGCAATAGTTTGCTACTCAGTAGTTTTTATTCAGTGGCTCCAAAGCTGGAAAGGCAGCTTTGGCCTTCCTCAGTCAAACATTTTTCCAGCAGAAGACTGTAGACCTGGCAGATACTGGACTCAGGGGGACCTTCTGGTATCTTCTCAAAGAAGCCACCCCTGTCACCTCCCTATACCAAAACCTTGCCATGCAGACTCAACACACCCTCAAAATCCCCAAATTATTGTTGTTAAGAGCTTACCAGAGGCAAAAATCCTTCAGTTATATGGCTTTTTTTTTTAAATGAAGGCTGCAACTCCGAAGCACAAGGTGGAGTGTTATTGAACTGTTGGGTTTTTCTGCCAGAGATTTGCCTCTGACAGCCCAGGGCTGGGTAGTTAACTGCTTTTAATCATATTATTCTCACAACTTGTGTCAGCATTGCCTAGAGCTACAGAAATCTGCTCAGTGATGTAGAGACTGAGCTCCCAGTAAACAAAAATCAGGGTAAAAATGTGAGCAAAGCTGCAGCAGTGAGGGCTTAGACAAAAGGAGGTGGGCAAGGGCAAATTCTGCTTGCCCGCTCCCCCAGATCTGTGCAAAAGAGGGGAAAAGGATGCAGCAGGGGCAGGAGTGGGTATGATTTACAGAAGCAAAGGTGGTGGAGGGGGGAAGATGAGGAAGCCAGAGCCCAGCTGCTGTGTAACCATGGGCAACTGGAGGGACTCGCAGGGAATTGCAAAGGTGCCAGCACAACTGTCTTTGGGGTCTGCCAAAGAGCCAGATGCTGGTGCAGAGTGAATATTTCAGACTGTCTGCCATCCTGTGTTCAGAATTCTACCTGATCAGCTTCCCATCTCCTTTGGAAAACTCAGGGCTGTGTTAATTACCAACTTCATAAGGCAGAAGAAAAACATCCAGGGTGAGCTTGGTGAGGTTACAGAGCTTCTGCTGAAATGCAGGACAAATGAAAGCACTTTGGACAGCCAGGATGTTGCAGTTCACAGGCAGTGCACCACAGCCATCGGCTCTTTGATGACCAATGCACTTCCTTCATCCTGTAACACCCAGGGGTTGGCACTAAGCAAAAGGAAGGTCTTGAATGCAGCTCCTAAACCAGCTGCTGGTGTTTCTACTGATAGAGCTATGCAGCCTGGGTGGTCTTGTTCTCTATCTTCTCATTCCTGGTGAGGTAACAGAATCCCAGCATGGTGGGAACTGGAAGGGACCTCTGCTAAAGCAGGGCACCCACAGCAGCTTGCCCAGGATCACAATGCCCAGGGGGGTTGGAAGCTCTCCAGAGGAGACTCCACAACCACTCTGGGCAGCCTGCTCCAGGGCTCTGCCACAAAAGAAGTTTCTCCTCCTGTTCAGATGGAACCTTCTGGGCTCCAGTTTGTGCCCTCTGCCCCTTGTTCTGTCACTGAGCACTGCTGACAAGAATCTGGCCCCATTCTCTTGCCCCTCACCCTTTATCTCTTGCTGAGCATTGGTCAGATCCCCTCTGGGGCTGCTCTTCTCCAAGCTAAGCAGCCCTGGGTCTCTCAGCATTTCCTCTTCACAGCGATGCTCCAGGCCCCTCGGCATCTTTGTAGTGGACTCTCTCCAGCACTTCTCTGTCTCTCTGGAACTGGGGAGCTCAGAACTGGACACAATGCTCCAGGTGTGGCTTCACTAGGGCAGAGTATAGGGGGAGGAGAACCTCCCATGACCTGCTGGCCACACTCTTGGTGCAGCCACCCATGGTCTGCTTTCTGAAACCCCTCTGAGCACTGGAGAACTGTCAGTGTCCTGGTGAAGTTGTTCTGGTGGGAAGGGAGAGGGTGCAGGTCTGTTGTCAGTAGGTGCCTGTCTGATGATTAGATGGAACTGTGTTTTTCACTTCCATCTCTTCCAGATTAGAGGATATAAAAGCAGTCACCTGTCAGCCCAATCCAGCCATGAAATCCAGCAGCCTATTGTCCCAATCGCTGCTTTCAATCACTCTAAACGGTCTCCAGAGACCATCATTATTATAGGACGTGTTCCTAAGAGTAGATAAATGGAGCTCAACCTGCCAGCCTGCATGGGGAAAGATGGACAGTCTTGGCCAAAAATATGAAAGGGCCTGGAGCTTTATTGACATTTACATCAAAAATAGTTAGCAATGAAAGCAGCTGTTGTGGAGAGCCTGCTCCACGACGTGTTTGGAATGCGCTGCGAATTGAAATACAGACCTCCTGACAAGCAATTTACCTTCTGTCATTCTCCATGTGCTTGCAGCATTACTGGGGCCTTGCTGTGCTAGCCCACTCCGAGCTGCACATGTGTACCAGTTTGGAGGAAAGATTAACTGCAATCTGAGGCGGGAAGGCAGGGGCTGGGGAGCGCCGCTCGTGCCGGGCGGCGCTGTCACCGGCGGGGTGACACCGCGGCGAGGAGGTGACGAGCTCGGAGATGCAGATGTCATTCATCCTAATGAAGAGCTGCCTCCAGTTCTAATAAGCAGAGTGTGAGACAGCCCAGGATGATCAGCATTAATCTGCCTTGTTTGTTGGCATTAAGGTGATGGCTAAAATGCCATTATGCAGGAAACTCTTTCAAAAGCCATTAAAAAGGGGCAATCTTCACAGGAGTAAACCAGCCCCGGACAGAAGATGTGCCAGGAGTTCATTTCCATCTTCCCGCTCCTCATTTTCCTCCGTTTTCTGATGTGCCAGGAGTCCATTTCCATCTTCACTCTCCTCATTTTCCTCCCTTTTCTATTTTTTTTCCCTCCCCCTCTCTAAACAACTTCCCTGGCACAAGAGTTTTTGCTGTTTCATGCTGATGTTACTGTGGTTGCAGCTGAGGCACAGCCCTCATCCTGCTTTCTCCCAACACACAGTGCACTGCTGAGACCCGTCTCAAATCCTGGGTTCAGTTTTGAGTCACTCACTCCAAGAAGGATATTGAGGGGCTGGAGTGGGTCCAGAGAAGGGCAACAAAGTTGGGCAAGGGTCTGGAGAGCAGGGATGGGGAGGAGCAGCTCAGGGACCTGGGCGTGTTCAGCCTGGAGAAGAGGAGGCTGAGGGGAGACCTCATTGCTCTCTACAGCTCCCTGAAAGGAGTTTGCAGTGAGGTAGAGGTTGGTCTCTTCTCACATGCAACAAGTGACAGGACAAGAGGGAACAGCTTCAAGTTGTGCCAGGGGAGGTTCAAGCTGGATATTAGGAAAAATCTCTTCCCAGAAAGGGCTCTCAGGCTTTGGAGGAGGAGGCTGACCAGGGAGGTGGTGGAGTCCCCATCCCCGGGGGGGTTTAAAAGCTGTGTGGATGTGGTGCTGAGGGACAGGGTTTGATTGCTGTGGTGGTCTTAGGTTGAGGGTTGGACTCAATAACACAGAGGTCTTTTCCAACCCAAACGCTTCTCTGATTCTACAAAACACAAATCCCTGACCCCTCGGTGCTGAGGACAGGTTCCATTCAGCTGCAATATCACCACAGTCAGTGTTTGGTATTTTATGAGAATAAGCCCCAGTTGCACTGAGCACCCTCAAAGCCAGCCTGATGACCATACTTAATGCCAATAATTGACCTAATCTGTAGGTGGATTGGATTTCCTTTCCAGCCACACACACCAGCCCTGCTCAGGCTGCTGTGCTGCTCCTGACTGTGGGGGTCAATGGAGAGCTGCCAAGGCTGATTTTTCCAAAGACATCCAGCCTCTTGCAAGTCATTAGCCACTGGAATTGAAATAAAGCTGTGTGTAAACCTCTGTTTAAAGAGGGCTAGAAGGAGGATATTAAGGATTTGGATCTTTATCCCTGCAGAAGTGGATGACATATATAAAAATGGATTTGGGGGCCTGTCTTTGCCACTAAGCTTGGGAATCATCTGCTCTCAGTGGAAAAAACCCAGCAAAACAGTTTCACTACCAACATCCAGACAGCACTTTAGTGCAGTCAGTTATGGGATCAAAGATGCTCTTCCAAGATGCTCTGAAGAGACTCAGGGGACAGGTTTTAAAGGACAGTAAAGAGATGAAAGTGACTCCAGAGGAGGCCACAAAGGTGATCCAAGGGCTGGAGCAGCTCTGCTGTGAGCACAGGCTGAGGGAGCTCAGGCTGGAGAGAAGACTCCAGGGGGACCTTGGAACTGCCTTCCAATAGCTGAAGGGATCCTGCAGGAAGGCTGCAGAGAGACTTTTCGTGAGGGTGTCTAGAGACAGGACAAGGGAGAATGGTTTGAAGCTGAGGGAGAGCAGGGTTAGAGTGGAGTTCTTCAGTACAAGGGTGGTGAGACTCTGGCACAGGCTGCCCAGAGTGGTTGTGGATATTCTCTTCCTGGAGGTGTTTAAGCCCAGGTTGGACAAAGCCTTGGGCAACCATGGCAGCGGGGTTGGAGTAGGTGATCTCTGAGGTCCCTTCCAACCTGGGCCATTCTGGGATTCTCTGCACTTGTAGATGCTTCAGCACCTTTTTTGCCCCCTATGCCTGCAAGAGTGGTCAGGCACTGGAAGAGGCTGCCCAGGGAGGTGGTGGAATCACCATCCTTGAAGGTGTTCAGAAGATGTGTGGACACAGCACTTTAGGACATGGTTTGATGGCCATGCTGGTGTTAGGTTGATGGTTGGTGTGTTTTGTCCAGCCTCTGCACACAGGTGGCCTGTCTGAGGAGAAAAAGATGCTCTGAGATGGCAAAAGGAGAAGATAAAGCCCAGACAGAGCCACTTGGAAACTGGCCACGTGTCAGAGGTGGGGCTGAGCCCAAACCAGCTCTCAGGGTCTGCCTACATCACTCCATGCACAGCAGTCCCAGTCCAAACCCAAGAGGATCTTAGTTCAGTGGGAACAGTGTCCATGGATTCAAAAGCTGCTTCTGGGAATATTTTGAGGAAGCACATGTTGGAACTTGGGTTGGTTTGGGTTTGACTTTGTTTATCAGAGGATTGGAACCAAAAAGCCTTTCGGAGTGGATGTGTACTCATGCTTGTTTGTTTGTGCTTCCAAGGAACTAAATGAAGAATTCCAGCCCTCCCAAACTAGCTGAGATGTGGGATGGAATGGTTCTTTGCTGGGAAGAGCTTTTGCTTCTCTCTTATTTCTCTTCCTAGCTGTTGAGATATGTCCACAAGCTCTAAGTCTATAGGGACTGGAGCCTGCAGGAACAAAGTTCTCAGCAGGCTTTTCAATCTGAGAACAAACCCCTCCCTGGTTCATTAGGCAGTGCCAGGAATGGGAGCTAATTATGTGCAACCAACTGCAGGTTTGGAGGGGGCAAAACCATCCCACAGATCAGCCTGCAGAGGTGACTGAAGTCTTACTTATCAATTGCTTTCCCTGTTTAGCAGTGGAACATTTCTGGGAGGCAAAGGGAAGTAGGAAAGTGCTCAGTGCAAGCACGAGGAGAATTTGCAGGAGAAATTAAAATAAAAACCCTGAGGGGGAGATATTTTATTTTTTTTAGAGATAAAAGTAGCTTCCCCCCACCCCACCCCCCAAAGTATTTTTAACTAAGAGTTTCAGCTGTTTGGAATTAATTTGCAGAACAAATCGTTGCCTTTCCTAAGCAGATTCTGATGTGCAGTTTTCACCAGGGCTTGGCAACGTTTCCAGCAGCTCACTTGTGGCTTTAATTAGAGCTGGTGCTGGGAAGAAGCTGACTGGGACTCTAGGGGTCAAGATGGAGCACCTTGTTTTGAAGGGAGAGTAATTGTGGGTCGTTGGACTGCTCAGTAGATGCTCAGGAAGCAGGAGGCTTTGCCTGTGAAGTTTGCATTTGGATCTAGGACTATATCAGAAAAAATTCCATAAGTCTGGCTGGAAAATCATAGAATCAGAGGTTGGGTTGGAAGGGACCTCGAAGATCACCCACTTCCAATGCCCTCACCAAGGGCTGCAACACCTTCCACTAGACCATCCAAACTTGTTGCAGGGTACAGGGAGGTAGCTGAGAGAAGTCCTCTTGGTGACCAGACCGATCTGACAGGAGTGCTGCAAGAGCTTTCAGCCTGTGCTTGGATTTGTTCACAGCAGAGAAAAGTATTTTCCTCAGCAATGGAAAAAAAAACTGTTCAGGTGCTGCTGGGACAGGGCCTGGGCCAGCCACGAGCTGCAGGCTCTTAGCAGATTGGAGTCAGCTGAGCTGAGTTAGCTCCAGGTGAATCCCATCCCATAATCATCAGCCTCGGTGTAAAAGGGAGAAGTTTGCTGAGCAAGGGGCTGCTCCTGCTTGGGCTTTTGCTCTCATCTGGGTTCCTCCTGGCCCTGGTCCTTTTCCTTCTGCTCCCAGGAGCTGCCTTCCCATTCTGTGGGAGCACTGCACACTCTCTGGGTGAGTTGACTTTGTACTTTTTATACTGGCTCAATTTTGCATTGACATAGTGAGGGTTAGTTTGGTTGTTTCGTTCAGTCCCTTCCCATTCCAACCTGTGAGTCTTCTCTCTTTTTCCTCATTACTTTCTCTGCTGGGCAGGGGTCAGTGGCTGGCAAAGTAGCTGCTGTGGGTTAGCCTCAAATATGAGTTCAATGTAGATAAAAAAAAACAAAGACCAAAGGTTTTAAAATTGTTTATTTCCCCACAAGTATGAGGAGAAGCAGCCAAGTGAATCCACTGGGATTTTCCTCTCTTTTCAGGCTGCATTAACTTTCAGCCAGAGCTGTGTAGGCTCATTTCTAGCTCAGAAGCTGGACCTCCTTTTGCCTCTTCTAACATTGCCATTAAACAGTAACACCCTCTGGCAGCAGCAAACAGCAGAGAGTTAAGTCTAAGATTATCCATCAGCACACACAGCTGAGAGCATTCAAAACCAGCTGGCAAATGTTTGGAGTTACTCCAGGTTCTCACAGTTGTCGTCCTTCGTGCAGGCAAAGGTATCGGGTAGGTCAGAGGGGCTGAAGGTCCCTGGTTTGCTCCCACCCCGTGCTGTAGCCACTGACGAGATTGTGGGGTCCCTGTGCCAGCAGGGATGCACTGGGGCTTTTTTCTCACCTTAAATGTTTTGAGTTTGCTTGAGTTACATCAAGTGGTAGAACTAAGTTGAAAAGAACCACATCCCTTAGGAGGTATGAGGGGGGTGAGACACTGGAATGGGGTGTCCAGAGAAGATGTGGGTGCCTCATCCCTGGAGGTCTGGATGAGGATTTGAGCAACCTGCTCTTGTGGGAGGTGTCCCTGCCTGTGGCAGGGGGCTGGAACTAGAGGATCTTTAAGGTCCCTTCCAACTGAAGCCATTCTATGACCCTATGACTATGAGCACAGCAGGTGAGAGGGAGTATTTTCCCCACAGATCATATCAGAACCTTGCAGACTGGTTCTGTTGTGTGTGAATTTTAACTCCACTCAAAGGACCACAGAAAATTGCTCCTCCAGAACCTGAAGTCTTGCCTTATTGCCATCAGAAAATAATAAATAAGTCCAGACTCAGAAAATAAGTCCTTAAGCAAAGGACTTGTCTGTTTGGTACAGCTCTTGCAGGAGAAGGAAAGATTTCAGACAGGCATTGCCTGGCATTAAAACCTGCTTGTCTGCCTGGTGGTAAATCTGTGCTTGATACACAGCTAGGGATGTCCCTGTGCTCTCCTTCCACTTGAGACTCTTCATTGCTCGTAGCTGAAATCCAAGCCAGCAAGTAGAATAAAAGCTTGATTGCCCCGAACACACCAGGCACAGGCTCCAGTCCCCATTGCTGGCAGCAGTAGGTTGCTCTGTGTGATACTGGTGAAAGGAAAATTGAGTGTTGTGTTATGTGCTTTTTACTGGCTCTGAGCTGTGTCCTCGGAGGGGAAGCAGCTTCTGGCCTCAACCACAGCTGCTTCTGTCTCCTCAGCCCTGTCAAGTTCCTCCTACAGACTTGAGAGCTGCAGGAATCAAATCCCCTGTGAAACACTTAGTGGGCACTGAGAGCCAGACAATGCCCTTCTTGTGGAGTAGCTACAAAAGGACACAGCCTCAGGTTGTACCAGGAGAGGTTTAGGTTGAACGTGAGGAACAGGTCTCCAGGTGTAAATGAGTGAAGGCAGCAAAATGGGAGGTGTGGCAGGATCTGGGTTTCAAGAGCTAAAGCAAAGCTCTGAGATAAGGGAAGTTGTGGTCACTTGAGCAAACAAACCTTGGACCAGCAAGGAAAGTGCTGGGGATAACAAATGAATGAATCAACAAGCAGCTGAAGTGCCCGTGTGGAGCTCCCAATGGAGGCAGCTGCTCCATGACAACAGGAAGCCTTGAAAACAGAGGAGAAAGAGGCAACTCTCCTGTGTGTGCAGGCATCCTCAACGAGATGGAGAGCAGTGGCTGGACTCCGGCTGTTTTCATTTCCACTCCTGGTGCACTTCTGCTCCACCAAGGAGCAGCTCTGGAGAGAAGGACTTGGGGGTGCTGGTGGACGAGGCTTGTGACAGGAGCTGGTGACGTGTGCTGGCAGCCTGAGAAGCCAGCTGCGTCCTGGGCTGCATCAAAAGCAGTGTGGCCAGCAAGATTCCAGAGGTGATTCTGCCCCTCTGCCCTGCTGAGCTCCCACCTGGAGTCCTGTGTCCAGCTCAAAAGAGCTCTGAGAGCTCAGTCTGCAGGGGCATGAGAAAGGAGAGGCAGCAGACTTCATCTCCTTTAGCATGTCACAGTCTGGTTCTAGTTCATTGTTTCCCCCTTTCTCCTCCATGCAACAGAAAAATTCCTCACATGAAGATATTTCCAAGATCTTCTTGGTGCAGATTTGATACAGAGACGCTTCTATGCCATTTCTGGCACAAAGTGACATCTGTCTTTGCTCATGTATTCACAAAACCAGCAAATCAAGCTCAAAACTGACGTTTACCACATAAAGGTCATAGAATTGTGGCATGGGGGAGTTTGGGAGGGACCTCTGAGGTCAGCCACTCCAAGCCCCCTACCAGAGCAGGAGCACCTCAGGCAGGCTGCACAGGATCACATCCAGAGTGGTCTTGAAAGCCTGCAGGGAAGAAGACCCCACAGCCTCCCTGGGCAGCCTGCCTCAGTGCTCCTTCACCCCCCAAAGGAGCTCTTTAACCAGCACTCCCAAGTGCTTCCCTGGGAAGGAAAGTTTATGAAGAGAGGTTTAAATATTTATGGCTTGTTAAAAGCCAGGCATTAATTGGCCAACAACTTAATTAAAATGCTTTCTCCAGTAATTAGGAGCAAATACTTCTCCCCTCTGCTTTGCATGCCACTTGCCTGGCTGGCTGGCTGGCAGAGCCTGCCTGTCACTCAAACTTTGCTGCAGGTAATTTTGTTGGTTTATTTTATTTATTTATTTATTAAATTTTTTTTAGCTCTGTAGGGAAAAATCTTCCAAAATTGCACCTGAAATTTCAAATGTTTGGAGTCTCTTAGTTTTCTTTTGTGTCTAACAGATACTCCTCACCTCCCCCACTGCATCTTCTATCCATTCCCAGTGAAGCAGCATCCTGGGGATTTTAGGGCCTGAAGATGAAAAATTCTGCATCAAGGCATCGCTGAGCTCCCCCAAACGCTCTCCTGAGAGCAAAGGGAATCAATCTAGAATCAACAATCAGGGTGGTTAATTAATGAGCACACCATAAGGGAGCTCTTCTAAACAATGTTGACTGCTGCTGCCTCAGGACCAATAGCACCAGAAGTTACTGCTGGTTTCAAAGAAGTGATTCTTAGGGTTCCCCCAAGGCACCTTTTGCTTACATTAGCTATTTGCTACAACTTCTCCTCTTATCTGCACCCCGGGGATGCTGCACTTATTTGCTAAATTACTTTTTAAGTGAGGCTTCTTCCTGCCAGTAGCCTGAGGTACAGCAGGGAAGATGCTGCAGCCTAAACAACAGCAGAACCCGAGCTGCTCTGCAGCAGAGGGGAGGGAACGCTTGGAGATGGACACCACCCAGGCAGTGCTTCCAAGCCAAGATGAACCTGGGAGCACCAGGGACCCGCTGCGGACTCAGATGGCTGCATGCTGAGCGTGTGTGGAGGGCTGGAAGCCCGCTGCTGTGAGGCCAGGCTGGGAGAGTTGGGGCTGTTCAGCCTGCAGAAGGGAAGGCTCCAGGGACACCTTCTGGTGGTCATTCAGTGCTTAAAGGTGGTGATCAGAAAGCTGGGGACAGACTTCTTAGCAGGGCTTGTTGTGACAGTAAAATGGGTGATGGTTTGAAATTGAAAGAGGGAGATGAGTCTAGAGAGAAGATAAGGTGGTGAGGTGGGTTCTTGGTTTGTGGGTTGGGTTTTGTGCTGGAGGTGGTGAGATCCTGGCCCAGGCTGCCCATAGAGGTGGGAGATGCCCCACCCTGGAACCATTGCGAGTCAGGTTGTTCGGGGCTGTGAACAGCTTGCCCTAGTTGATGTCACCTAGGGGTTGAGCAAGATGAGCTGTAAAGGTCCCTTCCAACCCCAACCAGTCTGGGATTCTCCACTGCTGGTGGACACAGCCCCACAGAAGGGTGGCTGCCCAGAGGGAGCAGCCCTGCAGATCACTTTGGAGAATGGAATGGGATAGCTGATTGCAAAAGCCTCAGATTTCCAGTCACTGACTCGGGGAAGCTGAATTGGGGATTTTTTTTGAGGTCAGTGGTGCACAATGGGGTTATTTTTCTTGCACAACTTTGGGAATTGCC
The DNA here is from genome assembly GCA_033816785.1 of Picus viridis. Classification (NCBI taxonomy): domain Eukaryota; kingdom Metazoa; phylum Chordata; class Aves; order Piciformes; family Picidae; genus Picus; species Picus viridis. Next base: position 4,356,586 of record CM066571.1, read on the forward strand.
CTTCTGAGCCACTCTGTAGGGGAGGAAAAGTGATCTGGCGTGGGAGGCTGTTTACCAAACACCCTGCAGAAGATAAGCAGGGCAGAGCATCACGCTCTTGCAGAATGCTGTTTGCTTATTACAGCTCCATGATAAGAGCTTAAACTTAGTGTTGGGTTGGGTCAGGCTATCCCTGGCTGGAGGTGAAGCTCTATTTGTTGGCAATAAATTTCAGATCATGGAATTGTTTGGGTTGGAAAAGACCTCTAAAGATCACAGACTCCAACAGGTGAACTGACACCACCGTGGCCATTAACCCATGCCCCCATGTGCCATGTCCAGCCATTTATTGAACTCCTCCAGGGACGGGGACTCCACCACCTCCCTGGGCAGCCTGTGCCAATCCCTGGCCACTCTTGCAGCAAAAAAATTGTTCCTAATCTCCAACCTAAGCCTCCCTGGCTCTATTTCAGGCCATTGCCTCTCCTTCTATCACCTAATACTTGGGAGAGGAGACCAACCCCCACCTCACTGCAGTCCCCTTTCAGGGAGCATCACCTCTCAGCTTGTGGAAGGGGGGCACTGCAGAGCTGTATTGGTTGGGCTTGATGGAGAAGTCCCCACAGAGCTGGGACAACGAAGATCCCAGCAGAGGTTGGGACTGCCACATAGTCCTGGGCTAGATCCACTTGGCAGGAAGAGTTTGGATGGTGCTCTCACTGCTTAACCATGCCTGCTTGAGGGTTTTTTTCCTTCCCCTTGCACACCATCAGAATGCTGAAGCCTTCTAGCTGCAAGAGTCTGAAATGCTGTTTGCAAGTCAAACTGTTTCAAAGCAGCCCTGAGGGGATGGAAAACAAATATTCCCTTAACCTTCACTCTAATTATATCAGTCATTAAAATACAAGGAACAGTGTTTATTAAAATTCCCTTCTGCTGGTGGCTCCTCTCTGCAGTGTGGTTCGTACCAGCAGATGTTTAGTGAAAGCACTTCTGTGGAAGGGAAGAACACTTAGGAATTAAGATCAATTAACCAATTTATTTGAAATACTCAGATGTGGAAGGTGCAAGGAACTCTGTAGGCAGAGGAGTTATTGTGAGGTGCATGTCCAGGAGAGTTATCTCTGTGACTGTCCCACTTCCACAGACTCCATCAGGCTGGAAGGGACCCTCCAAGGTCTTGTCCAGCCCACTGCAGTCAATGAGGACATCTCCAACTCGATCAGGCTGGGCTCTGCACAAACCTGGTGGCATGACAGTGTCTGGGAGCTGCTGACCATGATCCAAGGCTGCTCTTCAGGTAAGCAGCCAAATGGCTGTTTCCCACTGAGGACATTCCCTTTGCTATGAGAACTTTTGATTCCTTACCTATCACTGAGGATACTTTGGGGATTATTAGTCCAACTGCCACCTATTTCCAGCAACGAATCCATCTGCTTTATAGAGGCATGTTGGAGAGGTAGATTTCTGCTCTACACTGTTTACCTTCTGTGGAGTCCTCCTCCTGTGCTGCAAGTTTCAGAGTGGACTTCAGAGCAGGTGCCAGTCTCCTGAGTTTGTGACCAAGGTGACTGTTGCACCAGATTCAAAGTACTTGGGAAGATTGATCTGGGGCTGTCTGGTGATCCACAGAGCCAGCCAGACCAGGAATATTCTGCTTTCTAGTGATCCTTCTTTGCAAATTAAGTGGCTTTTCATGAGGATGCCTGGAACAGGCTGTGGATCTCAATTCAAGTCAGATCTGGAACCCTGCTCTTCTGCTTTCACAACCCACAGGGATGAAAATTGGCTCTCATCAGGCTTTAGAAAAACCCTTCACTATTTTAAAGCAGGGAGCACACACCTGGCAAAATAGAAGCTTGGTGTGGTGTAGGCTTCTGCCTGTAGCCTGGTACAGATAGTAACAGTTCCTTTCCCTTTCTTGGTGTTCATGCCACCAGGGCCTCCCACTGGCTCACAGGATGATGCTGGTACAAGCAGAACACAGCAGTCAGCATGGGACCAAGGGGCTCCAGCTCCCAAGGGTGCTGTTGCACATCTCTACTGCACAGCACTTGTCTACCTTTGTAGGGAAATACATGTTGCTCTTGATGAGCATGCTGGTGATGGTGTGTGCTCCTGATGTCATCCTCCCAAGGTGGGGAATTCTTGCATGTAAAGCAGGTGGCTGAGGCTCGTGTGAAATTCAGGTCACACCTGACACCAGAAAGACAAAGGAGATGGCTTCTGGGAAGCTGCATATCCCAGCAGTAAAAGAGAGAGCAAGCACGAGCTCCTTAAGTTGAGTTCTCAAAGCTCCATGGCATCCAAGTGTCAGCTGGGATCCTGAACTCTGTCATGTTCTGTGGCTGTGAGTGTGAAGACCATTGAGAGTGAAAAGAGCTCGACAAGAGCACCGAGCATGGGGCTGGTGGTATGAAAGCAAACTGCTCGGGGAGCAGGTGGGAAGCAATGGGGGCCAAGCACCTTAACCCCACTCCGAGCATGTCTACTGCTCTGGCAGCAGAAGACAGCTGTAAGCAGGGTGGGACCTGAGGCAGCTGAGAGCTGCTGTGGTGACATCTAGGTCCCTCCTCGCTGGAGTGCAGGCTGGAACTGACAAAGCATTTCTGTAGTGTTTAAAACTCCTCCTCCATTCAAGAGGCAGAGGAAATTGTTTAGTCTGCGGTGGCTATGATAGAAAAACAGCTAAGGAATGGGCTGCCACAGCAGCCAAATTCTGCTGAGCTACCTGTGTGCAGGGATACTGAGACAGACGTGGTCAGGAACTAGCTTCAGCACCTCGGCTTCAGGTCGTCTTCAGTCAATTTATCTCATTTAAGAGGAGAATGTTGATTGTTGCTCTCTGCAGCTCCCTGAGAGGAGGCTGCAGTGAGGTGGGGGTTGTCTCTTCTCCCTAGTCTGAGGTGATAGAGAGGAAATGGCCTGAAAGTGTGCCAGGGGAGGGTTAGGCTGGAGATGAGGAACAATTCCTTTGCTGCAAGAGTGGTCAGGGATTGGCACAGGCTGCCCAGGGAGGTGGTGGAGTCCCCATCCCTGGAGGTGTCCGAGAAACCTGTGACCATGGTGGTGTTGGCTCAGTGGCTGGACTCAACCCTGGAGGTCTTTTCCAACCCAAACAATTCCATGACTCTATGATTTATGCTCTCTGGGATAGCAGAGCCACTCTCAGCTTCGCTCTGCTTGGAGCCTGCTGTACAAAAACTACTTCAGCTTTAGAGGAAAAAACCCAAACCTGACAGAAAGAATTGAAATGATGCAGTGCTGAATGTAGTTGTGGAAATGGATATGGCCTAATTTAAGATGTGAGTGTGGAGGTAAAAAAGCACCAGTTGCACTCGGTAATTGCCAGCAGTCGATGTTATTGCAGGCAGAAAATTGACTGGAACACCCAGGATGAATTATTGATGCTCTCATATTGACTTCTCCCTGACTTTGATGGCTGGAAACTGTGACACCCTTGTAATATGCATATTGTATTAATAACAGAACTAATCAAAGCTAATTTTTAACAAACTATGACACGAGGCCTTGAATTATGGATGGGGAACAGTTTAGAGCTGGTTAGTGCATTAGTTGAATGTGTTCATTTCACTGACCATTTGGTCTGCTCCCATCTGCCACCAGTTGGCTTCCTCCTCTCCCTAGTCCCCGTTCAGGTGCATTTGGAGCAGCTGGGATATTGGTTCTCCACAGAGAAATAAGAGAGCACCGCCCTTGCCAATGCTCCCTGCAGCTCCACGCTCCCCAGCAGCCTCTTCAACAATAGGACAAGGCCCTTCTCAGTTCCAGGTCTAATCATTTAATCTCATAAAACAATGCAACTCAGTCCCTGGGAGAGCTTCGGCTGATGAATAAAAAATGTGGCCGTGCGCTGAGCGTCGTTCCAGGGACGCTGCTCCTGGTGCTGCTTTGCTTTCACTCCCTCCAAAGCCGCTGGAAAACCCCTAATGAAGAGACTTACTGGAGAAAATGTCTCCTTAAGCTAAAACTAGCTGCTTGACCTACTTGGTCTAGGGTTATGTGGTGGTTTGGGCTGGGTGCCCTCTGCTGCATGGCACACTTCCTGTGTCCAGGAGTCCAGCCCAGTGGGTGGACACAGGAAAACCGTGTATCTCCTACCACAATCCCCTGCACCGCTATAAGACCTTGCGTGGGGTCCGCCTCTTCTCTTTCTTCCTCGCCGCCGCCCGGTAACTGGGGAGACGTCTCCGGCCTTGGGCCTGGCTAGGCCCAAGGCCAGGGGGATGGGCGGTCTCAGGCCTGGCCAGCTGAGACTAGCCTAGCAGGGGGGGAAGAACGAGCCCTGGGGGTCTTGGGCCCACCCTCAGGTGGGGATGGGGTTCATCCGGGTGTGTGTTGGGGTTATTTCTGTCACTGTTTCTGGTTTCTTTTGTGCACCTTCACTTCTTCTATTTAAACTTTTCCATCACTTTTGCAATCCGTTTGTCGGAGTCGTCATTTTGCCCGTGGTGGGGAGGGTGGCTATCTCAACCCACTACAGGTTAGAGAGACCCCCTGACTTGATCGTCAAGGTCTTTCCCAACCAGAACAATTCTGTGGTGTGAAACAGTTCTGTGAGAATAGGGGGCGGGAGAGAGGGCAGAGATGGGGAAGGTGCTGCATGGAGGGAGAGCTTGCTTTAAGTCTTCAGCTTGGCAATGACAGGGAAAGAGTATGGATTGCAACCCCAGACATGATCACTGTGCATCCATCCTAAAAATCAAGGAGTCATCTTTGCAATTAACCAGTGAGTCTGGACAGCAGGAAGAAGCTCTTTAGAATGAGGATAGGGGAACGGAACATGGAACAGGTTGCACAGGGACATCCTCAGAGGCCACATTGCTGGAGACATCCCTGGAGAGGTTTCAAAGCTGTGGAGACGTGGTGCTGAGGGCCATGGCTTAGTGGTGACCTGGCAGTGCTGGGTTAAGGGTTGGACTTGGTGTGAAAGCTCTCTTCCAACCAAGACCATTCCACAGTTCATCAGATCTGGTTTATTTGCTAATCACAGAACCACAGAAGGGTTTGGGTTGAAAGGGACCTCTAAAGGTCATCCAGTCCCACCCCCTGCAGTCAGCTCTGAGAGCAGGTTTCTCAGAGCCCCATCAGGCCTGACCTTGGATGTCTCCAAAGTTGGGGCATCCACTGCCTCCCTGGGCAGTCTTTTCCAGTGTTTCATCAGCCTCATGGTACAGAACTTCTTCCTAACGTCCACTCTAAACCTCAACATCTAGCCAAGTCCCCTCTGAAGCTAAGCTCAACTTTGTTTTTCTCAGCATTTTATCAGTGGCTAGAGGAGGTGGGAAGGGAGCTGTGGTCTCGGAGGTGCCCTGGCCCATGCTTTGCTGCTTCTGGCTCCAGCAGGGATGCAACACCTCACACCAAGGTGCCAGCTGGACATATGACCTGGATCTTTAACACCAGGGGACAGTGTCCTCTTTCTTCTAAGTTAATAAATGTGGTGTTTTCTTCCTTTCCTTTCTTTTCTTCCTTTTTTCTTTCTTTCTTTTTTTCTTCCTTTTCTTCCTTTCTTCATCTACTGTCTCAAAAGCATTTGAAAATAGGGCAGAGTTCTTCCTTGGTCAGTTTTTGGTCAGGAGAGGTGCAAATTCAAGGCAGACAAGATATTTTCTGGCTGCTCACTTGACTCACAGAGCAAGGTTGTGCTTTAGCTGTGGAGCATTTGTCTTGAGGAAGGGTTTGTGCTGCATCCCGAGATGGACGGGAACAAGATGATGCCCGGAGTTACTGCAATCTCCAATTACTCATTTGTTTTAATGACATTCAACTCCTCCCAAGGCTGCCCCAGAACTGGATGATCATTTGAAGCGCTGATGCTTGCTCTGGGACCTTTACATTAGCAAATAAATCTGGGGAAGTAAATGTCCCCGTTCATTGCCTCGCAGGTCTGCTCCCGAGGAGCAGCCGCACACTGCTCTGTTTCGTCGGGGTGGGTTGGGCTTAAGCAGCTCGGCTTTCCTCTCAGCCGTGCTGCAGGCCAGGAAGGCTCCGGTGCAGTGCTAGAAAAGTGGGGCGTCAGCTTCACCATGGAAGCTGTAAGGCTACACAGTGCAGCTCTACTTGCAGTAGGATGGACTGTAAGAGAACGTCACCGAGCCAATCTTCTTTGCAGCTTCACTTCTGAGTTCCACCCCTGAAAGCATCTCAGGGGATCAAGGTGGGGATCAAGCCAGCTGCAAAATTCGAGTTTCCCAGAAATAATGAACATGGGTGATCTGCTTCAGCAGAGGGAGTGGATTAGGTGGTCCCTAGAGGTCACAGAATCCCTTGGTAAGGTTGGAAGGGACCTCTGCAGATCATCCAGTCCAACCCACCTGCCATAGCAGGGCACCCACAGCAGCTTGCCCTGGAGCACGATGCCTGGGGGTTGGAATCTTTCCACAGAAGGAGACTCCACAACCTCTCTGGGCAGCCTGCTCCAGGGCTCCAGCACCCTCACACTAAAGAAGCTTTTCCTATTGTTCAGGTGGAACCTCCTGGGTTCCAGTTTGTGTCCCTCACTGCTTGTCCTGTCCCTGGGCACCACTAAGCAGAGTCTGGCCCCAGCCTCTTGCCCCCCACCCTTTTATCTCTTGCTGAGCATTGCCCAGATCCCCTCTGGGGCTGCTCTCCTGCGGACTCCAGCCCCAGGGCTCTCAGCCTTTCCTCCTGCCAGAGATGCTCCTGTCCCAGCATCATCCTTTCCAACCTCCACCACGCTGGGGTTCTGGGATATAAAGATTAATTTCTCACTTAGTGTCTAACTGCCCTTGCTGCTCATAGGAGACATTCCTGGGTATTGAGAGCAGAACATCCCCCAGGTTCAAGTACCTGAATTATTTTTGCTTTGCATGGAGGTATGATTGGTTGTAATGAGAATTCAGGATTCAATGAAGGTGAGGTGGCTTAATGGTGAGGATTTAGTGCACTTTTACATTCTGATTACCTTAAAATGTCTCAACTTATAGCTTTTTCAAGCAGGCATAATGGACCTCATTCAATAAGTTTGCTTAATCAGCTGTTACTTGTGGAGAAATATTGCCCTTGTGCTAAAAATAAAGGATTGTGTGTCTGTTACTGTTGGGCTTTTTCCTGTTCTCCCTAGGAAAGGGATTTCTGATACGGCCCTGAAAGTCTCCTGTTAAGGTCTCTTTATTTCACTGAAATCGAAGTAAGCTGCAGCAGGGACTCCTCTCTGCTTAGGTTTTCATATTTACCTTAGGAGTGTAAGAACTCAGAGCTGCTGGAGTGAGCAACAGAGGAGGCCACAAAGATGACCCAAGGGCTGGAGCAGCTCTGCTGTGAGCACAGGCTGAGGGAGCTGGGGGTGCTCAGCCTGGAAAAGATACAAGTTCTGGGAGGGACCTTAGAGCTGCCTTCCAGTAGCTGAAATGAACCTACAGGAGGGCTGCAGAGGGACTTCGCACGAGGGTGTCTAGAGACAGGACAAGAGGGAATGTTTTGAAGCTGAGGGAGATCAGGGTTAGACTGGAGCTGAGGAAGAAGTTCTTCAGTAGGAGGGTGGTGAGACTGTGGAGCAGGCAGGCTGGGGAGGCAATGGATGCCTCCTTCCTGGAGGTGTTCAAGGCCAGGCTGGATGAAGCCGTGAGTAGCTGAGTCTAGCTGAGAGGTGTCCCTGCCCATGGTGAGGAGCTTGGAGGAGATGATCTCTGAGGTTCCTTCCACCCTGAGCCATTCCATGATATTCAGGGTACTGTTATGTTCCCTTTGAAGCCTCCTGTAGCTTGTGAACAGCCAGACACGGTCAGAGCAAGGTCACTGCACGCTCCCTGTGCCAGACAGACGTACAGACACCGATGTGCTTCTGCAAAGCAGAGCTCGCAGCGATTGGCTCAGCTAGCACCATCCTTAACAAGCTTGTTTTAGTCTATTACTTCAAATTAATATTTGAAGACTAGAGCATTGGAGACCACGTCTGCAGGGGCTGCAGTTGGAAAGACAAGTCTGAGGGCTAGCCTGGGAAACAAAAACAGCACAGAAGGGAAGAAAACTGCCTAAAGGAAACATCCTGCTGGGGAGGAGCAGGAGAGAGCTGGGAGGCAACCAGTTGAAATAACTCTTGTTAGGGAAAAAACCAACAACAACCACCCAACAAATAAACACATCTGGGAAAAAGGTCCAGCTCCTCTTCACTGCCCCATGCTCCAGCTGGGGCTCTGCCAGTTCTTGCCTGTCCTACTCATTTTTTTTTTCTTTTCACAGAGGAGTTGGAAAAAGAGCTCAGAAAGTTCTGGAGCTGCCTCTTTAAGCCCTCCTCTGTTTGATGCATCCCATAGGGCGTGTGGCAGGGCAGTGCCCTTTCTGGGTACTGCTTTGTGCACCCATTGAACTTTGCCAGACAAATCCTGAGGGCCCCCCCTTTCCAACAGGAGAGAAGATGTATTTCTAAGATGGGAAAAGAAGAATGAAGGAGGTGTGACAGCCAGGAAACTGCCATGGGTGCTCTGAAAGTGTGGGGGCTGCACTCTTCACTTTTTCATTTTCCTTATCTCCTTTCCCCCCTTTTTTCCCTTTCCCCCTATTTTCCCCCATTCTCCCTCCTCCCCTTTTTTCCTCCCTTTTCCCCCCCTCCCTCCCCCTTTTTTCCTCCCTTCTCCCCTTTCTCTCCCCCTTTTTTCCCCCTTTCTCCCCCCTTCCCCTCCTTTCTCCCCCTCTTCCCCTCCTTTTATTCCCCCTTTCTCCTTTCCTTTTTCCCTTCCCTCCTTAAAACCACTCATTCAGACCGCACCACAGCCGAGCAGCCCCTCCCAAGCACCTCTCTCTCGGTGCAACTGGCTCACAAATTGCAAACAAAATCAGACACCACCGCCCCGAGCAGAAGCTGCTCACCTTCCTGCTTTACTCCTTACCCTCCTACCAAACCAGCACCTGGGAGGCTGCACTCACCCTCATCCTTTGTGAGCGAGCCAGAGGCACTCCATGGCAGCTCAGGGTAGTATCTGCATGTATGGAGAGCTGCTTCAAGTGTAGGCTGCTCTCTTCCCCCACAGCCAAATGGGGTTAAACTGAAGAGTTTGCTGTGGCCTTCACCTTTAACCCCTCTACCAACCAACTGTGATTAAACCAGGACAGAAACAGTTGTTTTTTTTTTTTCCTAGGGTGGTTTATGAAGGGAAAAAAACCCCACACTGCAAATGCTGGCTCCATCCATTTTTTAATGATGTTTAACAACATAACTGCTGCTGAACCTCCTCTCCCTCCCCCAGAAAAAAATCAAACATTAAAAGGCACCAAAGAAGAACATTTGAGAATCCAAAATGTCACTGAAACGCTGAGGGGGAGGGGGAAAAAAAGGGAAGAAATATTTCCAACCGCTCTGCTGCTAAGCACTGCATGGCTATAGCAAAGCCACACAGTAGTGAGTTGGAATCATATCATCCTGAGCATCTGCACTACTCCTCCTTGGAGAGTGCATCCTAATCATCTCTCTTCATGGTCAGTAACCACATAAGGACAACACCAGACGATGCCAGTGGTTTTGGTCCTGTAGCATTTATGTGCTTCCCCGCAAAGAGAGCCATGCCAGACAATATTCGTCAACCTTGTCGTTGGTTCTTCTCTCTTGATTGAGGCAGATGTTTATTTTCCATCTGCACTATATGTCAGAGCCACTGCAGCCTTCAGCTGGCAAAGGGTGCCGGTGATATTACGAGGCCGTCGCATAAGCTGCTGGAAGGATTCCTCTGGTGAATCAAATCAGTTTATGGCTGAAAACATTTATTCTTCATTTTGATAAGCCTCTAACAAATGAAAATTTGCTTCCTTCCACACCCTTTATTTTCCTCCCCCTTGCCAAGCCCAGGCCCGTGTTTATTCCGAGCTATATGGGTCACGGAGGATTCCCAGCTGTTCGCTGGAGTCAGTTGTGCATTGCTGCACTCCGCAACATCTGCTTCACAAAAGCAGGATCCAGCTTTTAGCGCTCAAATGGAGGTTACACCATATGCCAGCAGACCACTTAGTTTTTACCTTGGGAACCGACTTTACACTAGTCAAGGTAACAGAGGAAGTACTGAGTATTTAAATGCTACCAGGCTTCAGCCACATCTTCATGTGCTCTTGTCATTTCCAACTCTACATAGTAAAGCTGGTTCCAAGCACACGCCGCAAGCTGTTCCTCTCGTTAATTATTAACTGGGAGAAAGTTTTGTTTGCAAAACAGTTCAAATGTTTTTTGTGATGGGCTCTGATGTTGAGAGCGCTGCCATAAGATGCTCCTGCAAATACAGAGCCTTGTTAAAATGTCAAATAATATCAGCTATCAACAGAGGCAGAGCAGGTTGAGTGCCCTTTAGCTGCTGAGCCAGGATGCTCCAAAGCCGCTCGTCGGAGCCTCGCAAAGCGTCCTCCGTGCCTGGTGGTGTCACAGCTCCAGGATGGTTGGCATTGTGATTTATGTTGTTCTACCAACTGTCTTCTTCCCTCTCCTTTGCTTTTAATCACCTGATGGCTCTCTAGAAATGAAGTTTTAAAAATACCTGCCTTTGACATGAAAGGAAATGGCTCTGAGGGGTGAATGATCCTCTAAGGACAACAGTGAGGGTGTGGAGGTGGTGAAGCAGGTCTAGAGAAGGGCAAGAGAGCTGGGGAAGGACCTGGAGAACGGGGCTGGGGAGGAGCAGCTGAGGGAACTGGGGATGTTCAGCCTGGAGAAGAGGAGGCTGAGAGGAGACCTCATTGCTCTCCACAACTCCCTGAAAGGAGGCTGGATAGAATGAGAGGAAATGGCCTGAAATGGTGCCAGGGGAGGGTTAGGTTGGAGATGAGGAACAATTTCTTTGCTGCAAAGAAAAGGTTTCTTGAACACCTCCAGGGATGGGGACCCCACCACTTCCCTGGGCAGCCTGTTCCAATCCCTGACCACTCCTGGAGCAAAGAAATTGTTCTTAATCTCCAACCTAATCCTCCCCACCACCATTTCAGGCCATTTCCTCTCCTATTGCCTGATACTAGGGAGAAGAGACCAACTCCCACCTCACTCCAGCCTCCTTTCAGGGAGTTGTAGAGGGCTGCCATGTCTTATACCATGGAATTTTTGGGCTGTTTGTCATCCAGACTCTCAATTCTGTTTTAATGCTGCTGCTTCATGTCCCTCTCCCCATTTAACTCTCTCCACTGGCTTTATTTAAGCTCTTCCTACACCTCCAAGTTTTTCTGAGCTGAGTTCAGAGCTTTTCTGAACAAAACAGACTCCAAACCCAAGCTGGTTTTCCAGGTGGGTTTTCCCAAGCTCTCACAGCTCTCATTAGAGCAAAGTTTTTACAGTTACATCTGTGCAAGCAGTGATCACAAATACAGCCTGATGGCAGGGAGCTGAAGGAAGTTAAGTGCACCTCTCCACCTGCCAAAGCCCAGATGCAGGGAATAGCACAGGCACAAAGACCCCAGCTAGCAGGACACAACAAAATCATTGCTGCAGGAGGCTTTGGTACTATGTCAGTTTAATTTCTTGAAGTATAATGTTTTCTGCAACCATTGTTTCCCCAAGCAGCTTGACAGCAAGAGGTGAGATTCCCAATGCCACCACAACCAGAAGTGAGCAAAATGTTTGCCTGTGATGAAGAATGTCCACCATAAAGAGTGACCACAAAGAGAATAAGAGAGGGGAGAAATGCAGTGGAAATGATTCTGATTGCAGCTTAGAGTAGGACATGCTGCCTGCTGGAGTTTGGATGTGTAAAGGTCCTGCCAACCCAAACCCTTCTGTGGGTGACTCTGAAATTCTGTGAGTCTGTGGTTAAAAGAGCAAAGGACAACCTGGAGTGTGCTCCAGAAGAGCTACAAGAGTCACATCATAGTGGAGTCTACCAAACCATTTAGTTGGACATTAGGAAACAAAAATTCTTCCCTGAGAGCCTTGGACATGATGAGCTTAGAGATCTCCAACCAAAACCATTCTATCATGCCATGATTCTAAGACCCTCAAGTCACCTTCCCCTCACACCCCAGGTCATCTGGGTCTAGTTGTTGGGTGGGTTGGATTGTTTGATGGGTTGGACGCGATGATCTTGAAGGTCTCTTCCAACCTGGTGTATTGTATTGTATTGTATTGTATCTCTTTCTACATCTTGTTCCTCATATAGGAAAGCTCCTGTGCAGGAAGCTGCGTGGCCTCCTCTGGAGCAGCAATCAACACAGAGCTCACCCAGCTTGTCTGCTGTGGCTTTATGATCTCTGTCTCTTCTTCTCACACATGGGCAATTTCTTAGCCCTCTAAAGCTGTTTCACTCAATTTCCACTTTGAGATATATATATAAACATTCTTCTTATTCTTATGCTTTTTATTACTTGTGCTGCTATCAAATGATTTATCAGTATTCTCTTTTGCCTTCTTCATCAGTGTTGAGGCCTTGAGCAAGCTGGGCTAGTGTGAGGTGTCCCTGCCCATGCAGGGGGGATGGAACTGGAGGATCTTTGAGGTCCCTTCCAACCCAAAGCATTCTCTGAATCTATGATATGATAAAAATCTGTTCCCTTACCTCCAGCTCCCTGATTTGAATACAGCCTGAGAGTGCTCAGGGTCTAACAGCTGTTCACTGACCTATGTGACATGCTCTGAGTCTTCAGATTTTAGTTTCACAAGCTCCTAAAAATAACCTTTCTTTTTGCCATCCACCTGCTCCTCTGCCCCTGCCTGTGTGCTCAGGGTGTTTGCTCATCCATGTCAAACCTGCTTTTTTTTTGGTCCCTCCTTGAAAGCAAGCTCTTCAGGTAATTATTCTGCCAAATGCCAGAGTGAGGGGATGAATACAGATGTGCCTGGTCCTGATGGCAGACTCTGTTCTCCAGAGCTACCACCAACCAGCACAGCACCTTCAGGAGACAGGGGGCTTCCTAAATACAGACCTGCACCCCAGTCCTCCACTGCCTTGCCCTGGTTTTTTCAATGCTTTGTCCTGATTTGGAAAATAATTCATGATTTAACCCCCAGTTGCATCAAATTTGCATCTCTGAATGCTGCTGACAGCTGAGCTCTTTGGAGACCGCAGTGACCAAAAAGCTAAGAGCGAGGCTGGGGACGCAGCGGTCTCTGTTCAGGGCATCTGGCTAAGGAACAACAGCCCAGAGGAAAGTAGCTTTAGGAAAGGCTGCAAAAGACAGGAGACAGCCTTTCAGCCCCAGGAATTACCCTGCCCAGTTTGAGCACCTTTCTCTTGCTCCATCTCAAATTCTTACCTCAGAAAGGCACACCCCAGCAGAGTTCTGGCCGTAAATGTGCTGGAGGTTCCCTGAAGCCCTTTGTGCTCTTTGCTGTTGCAGATGCTTCACACAGAGCCAGGGCTTCAGGCAGGGCTGGAAAAACCTGAGATGGACAGAGGAAATGTTGTTGTGCTGGTGAAGCAGTGCAGAGGAGGGGTGACCAGCTCCACGGAGAAGTACCTGGGAGTGCTGGCAGACAACAAATTCATCATGAGACAGAGGTTGTGGCCAAGAAAGCAAATGGTCTCCTGGGGTGCGTTAGAAAGAGTGACCAGCAGGTCAGTGGAAGTTCTCCTCCCCTTCTACCCTGCTATAGTCAGGCCACATGTGTCCAGTTCTGGGCTCCTCCGCTCAAGACACACAGAGTGCTGGAGCAGGGGGTTAGACTGGATGAACTCCAGAGGTCCCTTCCAACTTTACCATGCTGGGACTCTGTGCTTCCCAGGACTCCAGCCACTGAGTGGGCAGGTGGTGCATTTTCATGAGGACCTGTAGGTTGAAGCAGAGCTGAGTGAAGGAGGAGGCAAGGTGCCAGACAAGTTGGTCAGCTATTCATTTTTCCTAGTGCCAAGCAACATGCCAGCCCCTGGTGCTTCCTGCTGTTTGGGGAAGCCAGCAGCCTCCTTGCCTGCTGAAGAGGTTTACATTATCCTCTGCTCAGTTTCCAGGGGATGCTCCCATGTGCCTGGCAGGACTGGAAGCCAGGAAAAGGATTAAAAATGCAACTTTCCTTAAAAGATTCATGCAAAATCTGTATCTACCTCATTGAATGCCTAAATGACTTTGACTGTGGGAGGATTATATAACTCTGCATTTTCCACACACAACACTTTGTGCAGAGCCCAGCAGACAGAAGGGTTAATTTATTAAGAGCATCTGCTGGCATCACTTGGAAACAAAGTTTTAGGGAGTTATTCAGTGGAGCAACACCAGACAAGTTAGGAACTGCTTGAAGTATCATTTTGAAGCGCTTGGCTTGTGGAAGTGTTTGTAACACGATGACAGAGTCATTACATTCAGCCTAGAGAAGAGAAGGCTCCAGGGAGCTTGCAGCCTTCCAGTACCTGAAAGGGCTACAAGAAGGCTGCAGAGGGACTGTTTGCAAAGGCCTGCAGGGACAGGACCAGGGGCAATGGGTTGAAATGAGAGCAGAACAGACTGAGATTGGATGTGAGGAACAAGTTCTGCACCAGGAGGCTGCTGGAACGCTGCAACAGGTTGTCCAGGGAGCTTGCGGATGTCCCCCGTCCCCCCCAGAGGTGTTCAAGGCCCTGGGCAACCTGGGCTGGTGGGAGGGTCCCTGCCCATGGTAGGAGGGTTGGAACTGGAAGATCTTTAAGGTCCCTTCCAACCCAAACCATTCTGTGGATCTATGACTCCCACAGAGCAGAGGCAGGGAGGAGGTGGCTGGTGCGACAAAACCGTTCCCAACCATACCCTCACAATAACAACTGTGCTGTTCATCAGGCATTCCAGCCAGTAGCTCCTGCTCTGTCCCATTGCACCACACACCCCCACCCCACTGGTAACCACTCGTTCTTTGAATTGCAATTAACCTATTTAAGACCAATTAAGAAACAGATCTTGAATGGGCCTGCAGTATTACAGCTCAGTACTCACAGAAGATGACAATGATGTTTTAATTAAATATGGGAGCAAAAGGTCTCAAACTGAAGCTTACAGCTAACTAAGCAGCAGTCATTTGGTTAGTGAACAGGCAAGGAGCTTTATGGGCTCCTTCCACATGGTTCATCCTCCATAGCTCTCAAGTTTGCTTAAGGCTAAATCGCTTTTCCTAATCTATTATTGCACAGAAGAAGAGCCTCCCGCCCCCCGTTTTCCAGCGAGCTCTGTGGTGGGTTTGAACCAACTGCCCTAGTCCCTTGGCTTTTGCAGGGCAAAGACTCTTGCTGATAAAGTGGTTTCATTTAGGCAAATTAACTCAGTTAGTTACATGAAAGATTGAACACTGTTATCTTACGCCGGTGTGTGCAGAGTCTCCGAAGTGCAAAAGGCACATCCAGGGCCAATTCCACGTGAAAAGAGCTCTGATGGTGGAAGAGCTGCCTAATATTTCTGAACTATGAAGTCTGACACCATAATCATGCTTTTTTTCCTTTTTTTTTTGGGGGGGAGGAGGTTGTTGAGGCTGTTGGTAGCAGATGTTTAATGCACAGCAGAAGGGGGTGGGGGAAGAGGCAGTGCTTGAAGGAAGGGCAATTTTGGAAAATGAAGAAACTGCTTGGGGTAATTTAAAGCAGAAAACCAGATGCTGGGACTTGGAGCTGCTTTAGTCTCAATGAAGTGGAAGCCTTCCCTTAGAAACTTGACCATCAGCTGCGTTCATGGCTGGCTGGCTGGCTGGGCTGGCCACCAGACGAGTGTCAGAGGCTGTCGCTCAGCCACTCTGCCTTCCCAAGGGGAAGAGAAAGGGAAGATGGAAGAGATACTGATGGGTCCTGGTGTTGCTGGGACAGAGCCTGGGGCAGCCAGGGGCTGCAGGCTGTTGGCAGTTTGGAGTCAGCCAGGGCAGCTGAGCTGAGTTGGCTCCAGGTGAATCCCATCCCATTAGCATCAGCCTCAGTGTAAAGGGGGAAGTTTGCTGAGGCTGGGGCTGCTCTTCCTTGGACTCCTCTCAATCCTGCTCTTCTCCCCAAGGACTGCTTTCCCATTTAGTGTGGCTGCTGCACACTCACTGGGTGAGTTTGACTTTATTTACTTTATATTTAGGTCAATTGGGTTGTGTCATTCAATCCATTTTCACTCCAACCTGGGGCTCTCCTCTCTTTCCCTTCTCTCCTGGGCAGGGCTCACGGGCTGGCAGACCACCTGCTGCAGGTCAGCTCTAATCATGCTAAATGATTATACATTTATTTTAGATATAGAGCTGATAAAATGCCTGGATATGGTCAGTGAGTTGCACACTAAAGACCAACTTCATATGGAAGCCCCAGAGACTAACGAGTGCTGATCAGTATTTTGGGACTACTGAGTGTAATAATCAAATCACCCTTCCCTTCTCCTTGCTGCTGCTCCTGGCACCAGATGCTTAAAGCACTGTAAAAAGACACCTTAATGTTCTCTGCAATTAATAGCTGAAAGCACAGAAGTAGGTCCAGGCGGCTTGTGTTTCTATCAAGATGTTGTCACAGGATTTATGAGGGAAAGCAGATGTTCCTTGAAACAATCTTCCCTTGGTGTGGCTGGAATTCCCCTGGAGAAATGAGAAGCTGTGGGAATTTTCTGTGACAGAAAGGGCTGAATTTCAGGCTTCAGAATTAATGGTTATCACCCCCAAAGTGAGCACAGCCAGAGAACGGGGCACAGCAAGAGGCATTCCACTGGGATGAAACACCATCTTGTGTGTTGAGAGAGGTCCAGATCTTGGGCAAGGACCTCACAGAACTCAGCTGAAGGAGAGAGTTTGACACCAAGTCAAGAAAGGCATTGAGATGCTCAAGGAGAGCAGGGCGCCAAGGCTGGGGAGGGGTCTGGAGCACAGCCCTGTGAGGAGAGGCTGAGGGAGCTGGGGCTGCTTAGCCTGGAGAGAAGGCTCAGAGGAGACCTTGTTGCCCTCTACAACTACCTGAAAGGAGGTTGTAGCCAGGTGGGGGTCAGTCTCTCCTCCCAGGCAACCAGTGACTGAAGGAGAGGACACAGTCCCAAGCTGTGCCAGGGGAGGTTTAGGCTGGATGTGAGGAAGAAATTCTTCCCAGAAAGAGAGCTTGGCCTTTGGGATGGGCTGCCCAGGGTGCCCAGGTGGAGTCACTGTCCCTGGAAATGTTTACAAACAGTCTGGATGAGGCACTTGGTGCCATGGTTTAGTTGATTAGATGATGTTGGGTGATAGGTTGGACTTGATGATCTCGAAGGTCTTCTCCAACCTGGTTAATTCTGTGATACTGTTTACCTACAGGAGAAGCTTCAGTCTCTCCTCAGCTCTATTTAAAGTGTTGGGTTTGGGCTTTGTCTCTCTTTGGGTTTGGGTTTCTGTGGGGGTGTTCTTTCTTTTTGAAAGTCACTGCTTCTCTTTGCCTCAAGTAAGCTCTGTCAGATCCACTCTGACAGCCATCTGAACACAACTGCTATTGTGACCACCTTCAGTGGCTCTGGGTTTCAGAGAGCAGCTGCAGAGAGCTTTTTATAATGATTAGAGCTTGTTTAAGGTGCCACAACTGAACCACCCAAAAGAGAGCTCCCAGATATTCCTTAGCCCAAGCAGATTTTGTGTCATTAACTTATGAGGCAGGAAATGACAGTTTCAAAGCACCCAGCGAGTAGTTTTTAGCACAACAGCCTTCATAAGAGAGGAAATCATTTTCCACCTGTGGAAAAGTGTGGCAGGAACGGAAGAATACAGTGAGAAGCTACACAGGTAGAACCCAGGCTCAAATTGGAATTCAGAGCTCCAACACTGCATCAAATTCTTGCAGCTTTGCTCTTTACCTCACATCAGCTGAAGAGCAAGAGCCAGCTGTGAATGCAAGCTTGGTTCATGGCAAAAGAAAGGTTAATTTGCCTACATCAATCTGTGGTGGAAGAGGTGTCAGGGCTTCTCTTACTCTCCTGAGTTCCACACATCTGAATGTAAAGCTTTGGTCTTCAGCCAGCTTCTCCCACGTCTGCAGCCCAAGCACACAGCCCAGGACCTGCCTGGATAATCAATACAGAAGCCATATTGACCTAAACCTTCTGGAGGTAAATACCTACTGTCAGGACCAGTCCTCTTGCAGGGAGAGAGCCAAACCCACCTGACTTTAAACAGACTTTTAAACCCCACATCTCTCATGAAATCCCTTGGGAGCAGGAGTTCTTTCACTCTCCCAGGGCATAGCAATGTTCCCCCTCTTCAGGTTTCACCTTGAGGGATTTCCATGATTTGGAGGTTTCATGACTAGCTGCTCAGTGTGCTTGCTGGAATGTTCTGCAGTGGGAGAGGTCTTGTCTCCATTGGCTTGTCTCCTGGTCAGTGGTTTCCTAGGATCTGGTTGGGCTGGAAAACACCTCTAAGATCATCAGCCTAGCACCACCATGGCCCAGAATGCCACATCCACACATTCCTGGACACCTCCAGTCTCCCTGAGCTTCAGGCAGGTGTGGCCAAAGGCTGCTGCTCCGTGGCCCGGGCGGATGGGCAGAGCAGAGGACACCAGGCACTGCTTCCTCGGCACTGCCTTCCCCAAGGTCCAGGATCAGCTCCTGGTCTCATTATCTCATTTCAGATGAAAGCAAGCTTCCCTCATCTGTCACTGCACAATCTGCTAATACTGTTGGAAGACAGATGTGCAGCAGGCAGCTGTTTTGTTTAACAACCAACTGAGAGAAGCAGGCTCCTGCATGGGGTAAACAAACAGATGAGATCTTGGACTCGGAACTGCTTCTCCCAGAAACACCAGCCTGAAAGAACTGGGATGGAGGCACAGCTACCTGTGTCCCTTCCGCTCAGCAATTCACATTCCCTGTCTGGGAAACAGGACAGCTTTGGCCAGTGGCAGGACAAGGGGCAATAGGCATAAACTGGAACCCAGGATGTTCCACCTGAACATGAGCAAGCTGCTCAGGAGAGGTGGTGGAATCTCCTTCTCTGGAGAGATTCCAGGCCCCCCCGGACATTGTGATCCTGGGCAAGCTGCTGTGGGTCACCCTGCCCTGACCTTCAAAAAGTGCCTCAGTGAGCAGGGAGTGAGCTGGGAAGGAACAGCAGTGAGCAGGACTAGGGCTGGGCTGGCTCCCAGCAGGACAAATTCCTCTATCTCATGATAAGCTCCATGCAAATCAATAGGTTATGATAGAAACCTCACTGAGGGCAAAGGGTCACTAAACCCTCCCTTCTCCTGGTGCTGGGAGAAGGACTCCAGTGGAACAGGAGTGCTCTGTGCAGCTTCCCTCAGCCCAGATGTACTTTTCAAGGATGCAGATGACTCTGATGCTAAGCCAGCCTGGCTCTCCAGAGCATTTTGTTCATCCCCCAAAAGATCTGCTGCTCGAGGACTTGGTGTCAAGACAACTTACCTTGTTTTGCTTGCTATGCCCTGGGAGAGTGAAAGAACTCCTGCTCCCAAGAGATTTCATAAGATATGTGGTTTTTAAAAGTCTGTTTAAAGTCAGGTGGGTTTGGCTCTCTCCCTGCAAGAGGACTGGTCCTGACAGTAGGTATTTACCTCCAGAAGGTTTAGGTCAGTATGCCTCCTGTATTGATTATCCAGGCAGGTCCTGGGCTGTGTGCTTGGGCTGCAGACATGGGAGAAGCTGGCTGAAGACCAAAGCTTTACATTCAGATGTGTGGAACTCAGGAGGATAAGAAATTCTTTGCTTATATAGAAAAGCCAAAGCATGGAATTTTCATACTGTCAACAGCAAGGGCAGCCTGATCTAGCTGGAGGTGTCCCTGCTCATTGCAGGGGGGTTGGACAAGATGACCTTTGAGGGTCCCTTCGACCCAGCTCTATGATTTTCTTCTACTTGTTATTCCTCATCTGCAGCAGTGCCTGTGAGAATAAGGGAACGAGCCACATTCAGAAGCTGCTGATAAACAGAGAGGATGGTCCTCATGGTTCTTCATTAGTGAAGAATACATCACATTTGCAGATAGCCCTTGTGCTGAACATCCTAGGCCATCTGCTCATGAGGCATTTGGGTTCATTTCAGAACACCACTGGCTTCAGCCCATCTCTAGCTGTCAATAAAAGAAAGTTTCTAAATCAGAAACAACAACAACAACAAAATCCAACCCAAAAGCTGAACTGCCATCCCAAACCCCAAAGCACTTCTTGCAAATGTTGTGATGAAGTTTCCAAGCCATGCAGCCTGGGTTTCCATATGTGCCAACCTCTGTGGGCTGCTGAGGAGAGAGACATTCCCAGGGCAGCTCTCTGAGGCCCTGTATGCTCTCATTTGACTAGAGCAGTGTGAAAGCCAATAGCAATTCTCCTGTTTGCTTTGTCACTAACTGAAAAGAACTTGTCTTCTGTCAAAGGATTCCGGTTTAGCAGTTGCTTTTCTGTCTCACAGCAGAATGTGTGTGTCAGGGATCCTAAGAATGAGGCAAAAAGGTCAAATAGTTCCTGTTGGTTGGAAGGTTTTCTAGAGCAGTCTCTTGACTGGTACAGGACTGACATCATCTCAAGGCTGGGTGTGACTGCTTCCAGAGCTGGATTCTGGGTTCTGCAGCTGGATGTAGGGACACAGGGATCAGGATGGAGAGCAGAAGGGACAGAGTCCTCTTAAGATGCCATCCATGGGCTGCAATCCCTTGGTGAGCACTTGAGGGTCACCTGTCCTGGCTGCTCCTCCCCACAGCTGCCTCCTCTGCCTTGCTGCCCCCCAAGGTGTGGCACAAGCTGTGGCAGTGCCCTTGGTGTGCCCAGGAGCAAGTCTCAGGCAGAGGCTCTGTGCAGCCCAGCCCTTGACAGGAGCTGTCCCCACCAGCTTCTGCCTGCCAGCAGCAGCCCCTGGCTGAGCAGAGCTGCCCTGAACTTCATGGAGTGCCTCAGTGAGCAGAGGCTGAGCTGGGGAGGGACAGCAGTGAGCAGGACCAGGGCTGGGCTGGCTCCCAGCAGGAGAAAAACATAAATGTAATGACAAATGTAACTTAAAGCTTTGTAGAATGAAATGATTGGTAGCAACACTTAGCAAATCACCTGATATAAACCAGATTCTTTAAGCAACCTATTCTTTGTCCTCTAAACTCTGAGCACTTGGTTAGAAGTCTAAATGCAAACAGAAGTGAACATTCAGTTTGGAAGACTCTCCAAATTTAGCAGGAATTTGGTGCTTTGTATTTCTCCTGAGATAGAAGTTAGGTAGAAATACCAAACACTTGGGTATTTGAGGCTGGACGTCAGGAAACATTTCTGCACCGAAAGAGTTCTTAAACACTGGAATGGTCTGCCCAGGGCAGTGCTGGAGCCACCATCCCTGGAGGGGTTTGCACTTAGGGATGTGGTTTGGTGGTGACCTTGCAGTAATGTGTCTCAGCTTGGACTGGGTGATCTTGAAGGCCTCTTCCAATCAAAGACATGATTCTGTGATTCTTCTGTCCAAGTTAATAGCAATTTACTTAGGTGAAAGCATGGATTTGTAGGGATAATTCCTGTATTCTATCACAGAAATGCAATTAAGTGCAAGAGAAATGGCTACAGACTTGAGGAGGGAAGGATCAAGCTGTCATTATGGTTTTCCACCAGCCTATGCCATGGAATATTAAATTGTGTCTGAGGTGATAGAGAATTCCACAAGTTCTCACCAACAGCCATCAAAGCCTCGGTTTTCAATTGCGTGGGACCTGTTCCAAAGGGAGGGAGGAAATGTGATCATTTCTATTCTGGATCTATGCAAGTTTGCAATGCACAGGAGCCTGTTAAATACAGATACCAGCATTTAGTGCTTGTGAGTGTAAAGCAGGAGCATAATGGCTGTCGGGCTGACGTAGCTCTGAAGGTGATGCAACTGGTTACTGACCTTCACAGGTTCCCCTCCTACAGCTGTAGGAGCAGTGATGCCTCTAGCTGGAGTCAGGGGTAGGAAATGAAGCCACAGCCCAAAACACAGCTCACCAAGAAAGGGAAACTGGGGAAAGTGGGCAGGAGAATAGCTTCAGGTGGGAACACCTCTGTGCTTCTGGAAGCAGAAGCCACCTGTGATCTGCAAAAGAGAAGCAGGAGGAAATATCAAGCAGAAAGGGAAGCTGTGAAACAGTGGAGCTTGCTGAAGGAGAAAGGAAAGGCCAGAGGAAGGAAAATGGGAATATGAACAAAGGGACACCATGTCCCCTCCCCACCCTTTTCCCCAACTGTAGTCTGAGCTGGAAATCGGACCTTTGCTCTCTGCAGAGAGTGAGTTGTGTCAGGCCAATGTCTGATCCCACTCACCACCAATTTCTCCTCCTGCCAGGAAAAAACTCCACAGGATGATGGATGCCTTTGAAGGTAAAGAATGATTTTTGGCTTTCAATGCATCTTTCCTGGCTGAGGAGGTTTTGGATGTGCTCTCACCTGCTTGCATTTGCAGGGGTCATTTTATTTTTGGTGTTTGTGAGCTCCCCAGAATGGTTTTGGTTGGAAAAGCCCTTGAAGATCATCCAGTCCAACCATTCTCTCACTCTACCAAGGCTGCTGCTGAACCATGTCCCTCAGCACCACATCTCTGCATCTTTTAAACCCTTCCAGGGATGGGTTTTCAGCCACCTCTCTGGGCAGCCTGTTCCAGTCTTTAAGAACCCTTCTAGTCAAAAAGTTTCTTCTAACATCCAACTTAAAACTCCCCTGGGGAAACCTGAGGCCATTTCCTCTCCATCACTGCACCCTGTCTCCATCCTGGCACACTCATGTGCTATGAGCAGGACGCTTTATTGCTCTGGTTAAACCTCTGACACCTACATCTGAGAACAGATTCTCGGGGCTCCTCCAGCATTTGCAGAGTGTGACTCAAACTAGGAAGGAATCATCTGCACTAGGACATGAACAAGTCCACAAAGCCAAGTCCGTTCCACCACAGATCTGTGGCACTAATGCATTGATTAACTGCAGCCCAGAAGTGGTGAGTAAGGAAGAAGAAGTGATTGTGCAAGAGCATAGTCAGCACCGTGGGAACCACTCTCAGCTCCAGCCTGAGCCACCAGGATTTAGAAATCCTGGGGCTGAGTCATGTTACTCAAGTCACATTTCAGGTCTCCATGAGCTTTTTCTCCTTGAAACCACATTTGTTCTCTGCCTCCCGTCTCCATGCCAATGTGAACAGCCAAGGATGTGTTTGGAACTTGGGTGTATCTCCACTGCTTGACATAAAATCTGATTTCAGTTGATGATTACCCTGTGGGTTCTTGCTAATTAACTTCCTGTATGCAGCGACTCTGTGTTGCTCTTCAGAAGTTTTCTTCTGTGCTTGGACCTCTTCAGCACTGCCTCACCTTGTCCACCTTTTCTCTGAAGCTGCTGAGTGGATTCACTTTCAGTTTAGGGAATCTAATTCAGTGTATTTTGGCCTAGTCTCCTTTTGAGCCATTTTCCTCTCTCCTTAGTGCATCTGCAATACGTTTGCCCCATTTTGCAATGGTCAGCATTCATGACATGAATTCTTCATCATTGTAGGATGATCCCCCAGCCAGGGATTTTCTCTTGTTTGTCATCATCTATTTCCTGCATTTCCTTCTGTGGAAATGTCTGTGGGCAGATTCCCAGTGGCATTGTGGTCAGCAGCATTATCATCTTTGTTGACAAATCCATCTGGGTTTTGCTGTCTCCTTTTCCTCTGCTTCTGAAGACTGAGGGCTGAATTTTTTGTTTCCATCCTTCTCTCCTTCTCCTCCTTTCCCTCCCCCCACTTCCTTCCTTTCCTTCTCCTTCTTTCCCCCCTCTTCCCTCCTTCCTTCCTCCCACCTCTTTCCCCCCTCTTCCTTCCCTCCTTCCTTCCTCCCACCTCTTCTCCCCCCTCGTCCTTCCCTCCTTCCTTCTTTCCTCCCACCTCTTTCCCCCCTCGTCCTTCCCTCCTTCCTTTCCTCCCTCCTTCCTTTCCTTCCTTCCTCCTCCCACCTCTCCCCCCCTTCCTTCCCTCCTTCCTTCCTTCCTTCCTCTCTCTTTCCCCCCTCTTTCCCCCCTTCCTTCCTCTCACCTCCTTCCTTCCTTCCTTCCTTCCCCCCTCCCCCCCCTTCCCCCCCCTTCCCCCCTTCCCCCCCTTCTTCCCCCCCTTCCCCCCTTCCCCCTTCCCCCCCTTCCCCCCTTCCCCCTTCCCCCCCTTCCCCCCCTTCCCCCTTCCCCCCCTTCCCCCCTTCCCCCTTCCTTCCTTTCCTTCCCCCCTTCTTTCCTCCCTTCCTTCCCTCCCTCTCTTCCCCCCTTCTTTCCTTCCTTCCCTCTTTTCCTTCCTTCCCTCTCTTCCAGTTCGTGCTGCAGCTGTTCTGTGCTCCAGAGAAAGGCAAGCTCTCCAGATGTTGTTTACACACGTACACCTGCCACTTAATGAGTTAATGCATGATATTTGTTTTCATAGGAGGATAAACACGCTTGGGCTGCCCCAAATATTTGTTGCTAGCAAAGACTGTGCTATTCCCAAGGCTAATAACACTGAATTATAGCAACAAAAAAAAGAAACCCTGCATGTTGAGGGTTACAAAGTCAGCTGTCAGAAAGCAACTCCATAGATGAGAGTTCTTAAATGAAGGGGAATGTGATGCAGTCCCATTTATTTCATCATAACATTCCCAAGTTGTGTGCATGCAGTCCTCTGCAGCGAACAGGGAATTCTTCAGGACCTTGTTCAGGGCATGGAGCTGAGTTCCTTGCAGCATTGTCAAAGCAGGGCCAAGCTCTCAAGTTGAGCCTGCAGAAAATGAAAGGCTATTGGATAACTACTGTACAGTTTCAGATGGAAAACACCTTTAAGATCCTTCTTAATCTCTATACTGAGGTCAGACCTGTCACACTCCTCCTCAAAGTCTTTCCTATTCTTACTGCCCTCCTTTGATTCTCACCTTTCAGCTTGCTCATTCATCCCCAGTTTCCACTCATCTGTTCCTAATCCTCTTTTCCACCTCTCACCCTGGCTCCCATTCACAATCTCTTTGGCTAGTCAGTTTCCCACCTCCACCAGCCAACCCCACTGCCCTTATCTCTCCACACCACTCTGTGTTTTGTTTCCCTGCCAGGACCTGAGTCCATGTGCTGGTGCATGTACCAGGCATGCATGTGGCATGGCAGTGGGAAGATGCCAGTCTCTTTTCAATGGTGTCCTGTGACAGGACAAGAGGCAATGGATGCAATCAAGAAGTTCCACCTCAACATGAGGAAAAACTTCTTTGGTGTGAGGGTGCTGGAGCCCTGGAGCAGGCTGCCCAGAGAGGTTGTGGAGTCCCCTTCTCTGGAGACTTTCAAGACCCATCTGGATGTGTTCCTGTGTGACCTGCCCTGGGTGATGCTGCTTTGGCAGAGGAATTGGATTCGGTGACCTTCAAAGGTCCCTTCCAACCCCTGATATTCTGTGAGTCTGTGTTCTGAAGTCCAGGGGCAGATGTTTGGGACTTCTTCCCCCTCTGATCATGGGCTCTCATTCAGAGCTCAGGCTGATCAGCCCTGATTGACAGAGGAGGTCACAGGAGAGAGGCTGCATTCCAAAAGCATTCAATGCAGATCGATCTGTTCCCAAAGCAGAGAACACAACGTGGGAATCAAATGTCCTAGTCTTAAATCCAGAGATTGGAGAGGTTTGGAGCCTTTCTGTCCTATGCTTAAATCACTGCACTTCCCTTTGCCTGGATTCCAGCAGGAAGGGAGACAGGGGGCAGGGAACAAAAAGGCTTTTAGTTTCCTTGCCCTGAATTCAGCCTGATCTCTATTAGCTCAGAGCTTCACTTGCAGAGAAAACAGCTGCTGAGCTGAGAGCTGGAAGCAGACCCAGTTCCAGTGGCATCTTCAGGGAATTAAGCTCCAAAGGTCCAGCAGGTCAGCAGAGTATACAAAACCTCTCTTCTCTGTGGGGCTTATAACCTAAATAAATGTGGATAGATTATCTTTGACACAAAGGTTAATTCATTGACCCCTTTTCAAAGTCTGATGCCACTGCTGTTTCTCAAAAGCCACTAAAAAGGTTAGCAGGGAAGTTTTTCCTTCCTGCTGCTCACACAAACCCACAGATTGCTTCTGCTGAAATACTTTGAAGGCAAGAATGGACTTGCAGTGATGCAGCTGCAATGGTTACAGCAGAGCACAGCTAGATGTGGTTGAAAACAGCCTTAGAACAGTGCTGGGCAGCCAGGAAAATTAAGGCTTGGGCTTGCTGTTGCTTATAACACATCTCACTGGTGTTTCAGTGCTGGAGAATCTGCTCTTGTCTCAGCCTGGGAGCTGAAATCCTTGTGCACATGAATCCTCCTCAGGAGAACAGGCATTTGTCCATGTGCTGCATATAGCAAACGCAGGCTGTGATGTGTAACATAAGAGTACAGATTGCAGTATATACTGCTCAGAGTTTATTTTGAGCCTTCTTGCATTTTCATAAGACCAAAAAAAAAAAAAAAGAAGAGAGATCTATATCATCTTACAACATTGGCAGTAGGAACCATACACACAGTATGCATTTTGAACTGTAGCATATGTACAGAATGTTCAGAATTTAAACAGGAGGAATGGAGCTCAGCATCCATCCATCTATCCAAGCTTGCTCCCAGCCTATTAGGAACCTCTCAGGAATCTTTGGGGGCTTCCAGTTGAAAAGCACTCCAAGATTATCTTAGAAATTCTCCATCTTTCCTCCCAATCCCATATATCCACATGGCTGTAAATTCCTTCCCCTCTCTCCAGCCTGCAGTTGTTTCTAAGCATAGAAACTGCACTTGAAGAAATCTGCCAAGGACCCAATTCTGCCTTCATGGGGCAATTGCAGCCACACCCCACAAGCAAGGAAAGCAACTGCACTCTGCCCTAGTGAGGCCATATCTGGAGTATTGTGTCCAGTTCTGGGCTTCCCAGTTGAAGAGAGACCGGGAACTGCTGGAGAGAGATCAGTGGAGGCTACAAAGATGCTGAGGGGCCTGCAGGCTGCCCAGAGAGGCTATGGAATCTCCGTGTCTGAGGAGATTCCGGCTCCCCTGGCCATTGTGCTCCTGGGCAAGCTGCCGTGGGTGCCCTGCTTTAGCAGGGGGCTGGACTGGATGATCTCCAGCGGTCCCTTCTAGCCACACCATACTGGGATTCTGAGATTCTGTGGACACAGTTGTACCCAGCTGCAGAGTAACATTAACCCTCTTCCATGTAGAACAACATTGGCATTGTATTCCTCCTCCTCATTTATGACCACCCTGCAGTGAGAGCTGCATAAAGACCTCTTCAACAGCTTGAAACTGAAAATCTCTAAGTCTCACAACAGTTATTTTTCAACATGAAAAGATAGCACTGGAAGACCTTGGACTTCCTGAAGATAAAATGTCCTCTTTTCTGCAACGGTTATGCTAAAGGAGGCCATTCAGCCTCGCCTTCTGTCCCAGGTCAGCTGAAATGTCAGTATGTATGGACTCTTGAACAGTTTTGTGTCCATCATGTGGAAACACCATCCAGCTGCATCTGAATGGAGGCTGTTCCTATGATCCATAAGACACCAAAGTTCAGCAGGTTTGGGCTGCTAACTCCCTGAGATCCCTTTACTAGGTGAGGAGAAATTAATCCATCCTCTTGGGCTTGTGAAAGGAGTGACTGAGAAGAGCAGGCAGCACTCTGAGGGTGCTTAGGACCTGTGTTTTAAACCAGCTCTTGCTCAGGGTGGGTTTCAGGGGGTGCTGCTGTGGTTTTCCATCTGCAATTGATCTGATGCAGTAAAATACAAACAGGGTAAACACAAATAGTGTAACTCTCTTCATGCCCTCTGCCGAAACTGCAGTGGTCCCCTCGAGGTTTAGATATTTCCAGATGGGGTAAAGGGTTGTTCTAGCTGCCAGAGCTATTGAGTTGCATGTGAGCACTTATTATGCTGAAGTGAAACACTGCATTTCCACAGCAGAGGTCACTTGTGAAATGAGTAATCTCTTACACCGTGCAGTGCCTTACAGCACAAAGCTTTTCAGCTCTAAATTGCTATTTTTCCAGGAATCAACAGCATTAGTAGCCAAGAAACCCCTCGGGATTCCCAACCTGGGGATTTCAAATAGAGTTCCCGGCAAAAAGCCCTACAAAGCTGGGAGGAAAACCTTCGTTTCTCTTAGTTTCCCTCCGTTGTATTGCACAGTAAGGGTGCCTGAGTTTTTGATCTCAGGAGGGGGCAGCTGATGGTTTAAAGCAGAAGTGGCCAGCTTCTGAGACACCTCAGTGTGCTACACATTGTTTTCTCTGATGAATCTGATGGCATTTGGGAGTATTTGGGATGTTTGAGGAAGGAGGCACACAGCCCTGCCAACTTCAAACCCTCAGATGTGAGTCAGACCTCAAAAAGATGATGAGACTGCTAAAGTCAGGAAGGGGCTTTTTGTTTTCTAGCTAACTGTGTGGTTTGACTTCTAAGCTAGATTTGGGTCTCTACAATTCAGAGAAAACTTACAACAGGGCAGCTCAGAGAAATGAGTGTTGTACAACCTGTTCCCAAGATGAAAGGAAGATATAAACCACCAAATATTGTGAAACACCTGATTCAAAACACTGCAAACAGCCAAGAATGAGTAAGGTGTGTGAGCATCTGTCTAAGAGCATTCAAGCAACCTGCAAATCCAGGAAATGGAGCCTTTTATTCTAGCTTTCAGTGTGAACTGGCATTAAATGATGTTTCTGAGGGTACCTTGTAACAAAGGGTGGCAGGGCTGTAAAGCATCAGTGTGGCTGCCTTCCAAATTTGGTTCTTTTTGCCTCAGGACCTCTGCCCTGCTACACCCCATCCTGCTCCTTCAAGCTGGGGATCTTTCTATGCCCTGTTTTTGGTTTCTCACCGTCTTCTCTCTTGTCCCGCTCTGAGCCATAGGAATTGACGAGGTGGGAGGACTGGTCCTGGCTTCATCTGGTGCCAACCTCCACTACTCTTAAGTGTGGTGTATTTTTTGAGGGGCAAGAGTCTAGTCTTGCTTTTTAAGCAGGGGACACCCATGGGGTGTTTGTAGCAGAGCTAAAGGGCATCACTGTCCCGGCTCAGCATCGTTTACACCGAACGGGGCCAGGCTGTCCCCCCGGGGCCACCGAACCCCAGGACCTCCCCTCCCCACAACCCCGATCTCCCTTCTGGGACCTTTCCTCGGGACCGGAGCCTTTTTCCCGCAAGCCCGAGGCCGGGGCTTCCCCTCCGCCGGTGGGGGCGGGCGGGCGCGACCCTCCCCACGCCGGGCGCTCCCCGGGGAGGAGCCGGCCGGGTCGCACCAGGCCCGCTCGCCAAGTCCAGCTCCGAGCAGCCAAACCCAGCCCCCTGGGCTCGGGGGTGGGCGGGGAGGACCGGTCGGTCGGCCGGCCGGGCTCTTCTCCTGCGGCGGAGCGGGAGGGACGTGCGAAACTTTGCCGCGGCGGCCGCGGAGGCGAGAGCCGGCGGCATGGGCCCCGACACGCTGCAGCTCGGCACCTACGGCGGGGCGGCCGCTGCCGCCCTGCTCCTCTGGGCCGTCTGCCTGCTCTGCAGGAGGAAAAGGTAGGGGGGTGGCGGCGATGGATGGGGTCGGCGGGGGCGGCCGCCGCATTCCTTCACGGCCGCGCCGGGAGAAGCCGCGGCTGCGAGACGGCAGCTACGCATTGGGCCGCGCTTCCCTCCGCCCAGCCCCTCCGCGCCGGGAAGCCCTATCAGCGACCGCCGGGCCGGGGGCGATGGCGGCCGCGGGGCCCCGGGCGAGAGAGGGGGTGGCGGGGCCCGGCGCCGCGGGGCTGCGGAGGCGCCGCTTCCTCCAGTCTCCCTCCTCCCCTCTCCAGGTGCTGGGAGCACCCCCGGAGCCCGATCCCTTTCCTTCCGTGGCTACGTGCGTGGAAGCCTGTCCTTCAAAGCAAGGGGTGCACGAAGCACTTGGCGTGCCCCCCGGCAGCTCAGCCTGGGAATTTGTCACCCTTAGCGTGGCTAATTTTATTATTTTTTTATTATTTTGCGCCTCATGTAGCGGGAAAAAAAAAAAAAGAGCCTGTTTTGACTTGACAACCTCGCTGCGGAGTCTAAAGTGCGCCGACCTGACCCATCAAGGCGAGGGCGACAAATGCTGCTGCTGCTGCTGCTGCTGGGTTGCAACACCGACCCTCCCGGGCTAGGTTTCTGTGTGATGAGCAGATTTAGCAGCCCCTGGAACTGGAGTCGTGACCGTTTCAGTGACTTTTGTTAGTGTCTTACATGGTGTTACCTTTAGTTTCTTTCAATTAGATCATCTCAAGCTTCGCAGAAGATGCTTTGTATTTTTGGGATGCTTTCAGTAGCAGTTGTAGGGTTTTTGGGGGGCAATAGGCAGTGTTCTGTTCTGAACAGTGCGAGTTTCTCTATGTGTTGATGTTTCCCAGGTTATTTTTCACTTGTGTTGCCAAAACTTGATGCTTTTCAGTGTCTGTTCCACAGCTGATGCCTTGGTGGAGGAGTGATGAAGTGCAGGGATCAATATCCTCTGTTACTGTTTGCTTGGTTTCATAATTTGCATAATGAAATGCATAGCAAATAGTACATTTAATTCTAAACAGTAATTAGTTACTTTTCCTAATCATTAAAAGTTAGTTTTGGAAGGTATAGATGTACAAATGTTTCAGCAGGGCTTGGGCTCAGTGGTCTCCAGAAGTCCCTTCCACCCCCTAACCATTCTGTGACATGCAAAAACCCCGAAGTTGCAGTAATAGCTTCTAAAGCAAAAAGTCTGGTTGAGTTTAGACCAACAACCCTAACTTTGGGACTATCTATCCAATCAATCAATCAAATAGCAGAGAAGAACAGTAAACATTTGATTCCAGAAGGCATCTGGACACTGATTGTAAACAGAGATGGCATATTTCCAGGAGGTCTGGTTTGGAACCATTGTTAATGTGATTTTCCGTTGGAGAGCCCAGTCCAGCCCTTCAGTGGAAGATGTCTGTCCTGGTGTTGGAGCTGGGACATCCCAGAAGACAAATTGCTTGACAGAGTAGCTTAGGATGTGGCTTCATGGTTTCAACTGGTCACTCCTTTTCGCTCACCCTGTTGGTTATCTGACCCCCATGAGGTGGTTCTAAGAGTTAAACGATTTCTTTTGAAAGATAAGCTTATTTTCTTGCAAGTTTAGCTCCTTACAGGAGATCAGCACAGAAAACAAAAGCAAAGCAGTGAGGCCGTGGTCAGGCCGAATGGGATTTGGTGTCAGTTTAGAGCTGGAAGCTGTTCTGCTGGCTCAGGCAGGCTATCAAAGTGTGCCTGTCATTTGCAGAACATGCAGTGGAGGTGTAAAAGGCTGAATTGTTTGAAAATGGAAATGCTTGTAAAGTTTTCACCCAGATATGAGTCAGGAGAAAGGATCAAAGAGCCCATTTGGAGTTATTTTCATAACCCTCATGGCTGTACAGTTTTTTAAGTCAGCTCTTTACAGGCCAGAGCAAATTTGTTTGGACATCTGTGCCACAACAGAGTGATATTATGCAGGAGAGCACAGCAAGAAGGCTGTCTTGCCGCCCCCCAAAACCCCAAACTACTGTGTGATTAATAAACTGCTGCTTTAAATCCTGTGCTGTTCCACTGAGAGGTGTACAAAGCACCAGTGTGCAAGCCACTGGAAGGAAAAAGTGGAAAATCACATCAGCCTCTGTGGAGCAGAGTGCTCAGCATGAGCTGCTGGTGTTGAAGGGTTCTCCTGCTCCAGTAAAATGTGCAGTAAATGTTTGTTGGTTTGGGGTGGTTTTTAGCATAAAGGAAGAGAAGAAATTGTAGCTGCTCTTGAGAGATGCCTGGCAGCAGCCTGGCTGCCTTCAGCAGCTGCTTGCATAGAATCATAAAATCATAGAATTGTTTTGGTTGGAAAAGGCCTTTAAGGTCATCAAGTTCAGCCATCAATCCAGCACCACCATGGCCGTCAAACCATGTCCCCAGGTGCCTTGCCCATAGGTTTCTGGAACACCTCCAGGGATGGGGACTCCACCACCTCCCTGGGCAGCCTGTTCCAATCCCTGACCACTCTTGCAGCAAAGAAACTGTTCCTAATCTCCAACTTAACCGCCCCCAACACAATTCCAGGCCATTTCAGTTTTGAATCTGCAGCAGGGGAAGGTGGACAAAGGGTG
Source organism: Picus viridis (assembly GCA_033816785.1). NCBI lineage: Eukaryota > Metazoa > Chordata > Aves > Piciformes > Picidae > Picus > Picus viridis. The sequence goes on from CM066571.1 coordinate 4,388,448, forward strand.
CAGTGGACTGAAAAATGGACATAAAGCTTAGCTGATGCTCCTCAGATAAGGTGCAAGTATGTGAGCTCCCCTGGTTTATCTGACTCTTATCTGTTTATTCACCCACATGTGTCCTCCACACAGCACATTCCCTTTCTTCTCTTTGAAACCAATCAGCCCAGCAGTAGGTGAGGTTACTGGCCTTGGGAATCCACAAAAACCATTTGGCAACCTGTTGACACAGGGCCAGCTGGCAAATCACTGAGTCAATAAATGCCAAAGTCAAGGCTGCGACTCATCCCTCACTTGGCCAAAACTAGGGACAGCTGTGGTTTTGGAGAACTCACCTGTGCTAGGAAGGACTTTGCTACTTCATCTGTGCGTGGACAGCAATGAAAGTGTTGTCCTAATGTTTGGTTGCTTGCACCAGCGTGCAAATGCTGTGTAAGGGGATTGTTGTCTTTAAGGTACCACAATCAACTTGGCCGCAATAATCAAACTGAACATCTTAACCACAGCCCCGTGTGGGTTCCACCAGGGCAGCAGCAGCAGTCAGATGTGTGTATAAATGAAGAGTTTAAATAAATAAATACTTGCTACTGTGTGTTAACTCACACTCCAGAGCTGGATAGGTTTGTTTTACCGGGTGATGCCTCTGTCCTCCTCGACTGGGGCAAAGCACAGCCACCTCCATGGTTCTGAAAGCACCACATCCAGGAGTGCACTGGGGGTTTGTATGTCCCAGAGGAGAAAATTCCCCAAATCCAGCCCTGATGTTCCTTAAACAGATCACAGACTCACAGAATGGTTTGCGTTGGAAGGGGCTTTTAAATCCCATCTGGTCCAAACCCCTGCAGTCAGTAGGGGCATCTGCAACCAGAGCAGGATGCTCAGAGCCCCGACAACCTAACCTGGAATGATTCCAGAGCTGGGGCATCTCCCACCTCTCTGGGTCACCTGGGCCATCGTCTCACTACCCTCACACTGCAGATTTCTTCCTTCTGTCTAACTCAAATCGCCCTCTTTTACTTTAAACCATCACCCCTTGTCCTGTCACAACAGGCCCTGCTAAGAAGTCTGTCCCCAGCTTTCTGATCATCCTCTTTAAGCACTGAAAGGCCACCAGAGGGTCTTCGTGGAGCCTTCTCATCTGCAGGCTGAACAGCCCCAACTCTCATCCTGTCCTTACCGCAGGGGGCTTCCAGCCTTCCGACCACTTTTGTGGCCTCTTCTGGCTCCACTCTAACAGGTCCCTGTCCTTCTTATGCTGAAGTCTCCAGAGCTGGATGGGGCAGGATTTCTCTTTTTCTTGCTGTGAGGAGCTTTGCTTCTTTTCAGGCTGAGTGCTCCTTGCTGGAGAAAAGACTTTGTCAGGGTGGTGGATGGGTTTTTGCCATAGCTCTGTTGGTGTGATCTAGTGTTTATGAGGTTTCAGGGTGAGTTCGGCGCAGGGTTTTCTTATGAAAGTATTTAGATTTATTCTTTGGAGGCAGCAAAGAGAGGAAAAGGAATTTCCTTTAGTATAAATGTTTATCATTTGAGTGCTGGTGGCAGTAATAACACAAAGGAAACTAATTGGAGGCTTTGCCAGGTTTTGTATCACAGATGGTGAAGAAACAGAAGTAGAACAAAAGTTTCCTTAATCACAGGCAAATTTTGAGTCAAACTTCAGTGTCAAATGAGGCTTGGTGCCTTCTGCATGCCACAGAAAGATCTTGCTGGTTAATGAAGAAAAGCCTGTCTGGGCTGTTTGCTGGGGAATGTGTTTTCTCCAGAGAGAGCTTCCTTTGTTCCTCCTCACAAAAGTATTTCTCCTATGGCATAGCCTGATGGCTTCCCAGCCTGGAGATTGTGCAGATTATTCTCTTTTGTCTCCATAAAATGCCTCAGTCAGTCCCAGCTTTATGGCTTTTTTTGTTGTTTTCAAACTGTTTTCCCTCTAGCTGTGCACAGTCTCAGGGAGTGGGAGATGTCAGGCAAAGCCAGCTCCTGCTCAACTTCCAGCAGAGATTCTGCCCAAGTTAGGGAAGGGCCCTCCAGATCAACAGGGGTTGGCTCCTAGTGATGTGTGTTCCACCTTTGCTTGCTCAAATTGGTGCTTAGCTTTGGGTTCTGGTGTTTATTGCATGTCCATGGCTGAAGGTAATCACCAATTGCAGGCAACAGTTTGTGGTCAAGGCTGGGATCCTCTGGGCCTCAGACCCTGAAAAAGAGGAAGAGGTTCAAGCTGACCACAAATTAAAGCCACCAGCTTTGAGGGTGGGGACAGGGGAGGGAAGCAGAACAAAGATTGTTGTGTCCATATTTATCCAGCTGAACTGCATGTCCTGAGGTTTGCATTGCAGAGTTTGGCAGATAAAGACACAGACCCAGCCTGGAAAGAGTTGAGCCATGGTTGGTTGATACAAGCAACAGAGGTTTATGTCTGCTTGGAAGGTTACTCCATGTCCTACATGAGCTACAGCAAAGAAGGGATTGGTTAAAATTAGTCCTTCTGCAGCTCTTCAGGTTGGGGATTTAGTTGCTATGAGTGGGCTTCACAGCCAAGGTTGCTTGTGAAGAAGTGATAGGATGAGAGGGAATGGACTGAAGCTTAGGGAGGACAGGTTCTGACTGGAGGTGAGGAAGGAATTCTTTAGACTGAGGATGGTGAGACAGTGGAACAGATTGCCCAGGGATGTTGTGGATGTCCCCTCCCTGGAGGGTTTCAAGGTGAGGTTGTGGCCTTGAGCAGCCTGGGAGGTGTCCCTGGCAATTCTGGGGGTTGGACCTAGATGATCTTCAAGGTTCCTTCCTACCCAAACCATTCTATGAATCCATGTCATAATATCTATTTTTCTGAGCAGTTTCTAATGCATCAGAAGATGATATTAACCCCCTTAAACAGAGTAATTGTAGGTTAGAGTCAGCATCAGAACAACTACTTGTTAAATATCTCAGGAAAGGTTTTGGTCTGGCCTGAGTTACGGATGTAAAGCCTCCTTGAAGCAGTGTCTTTCAAATCTTTCTCTTTTGTTGCAGCCTCTAAAATACCTCCAATCTCTACAGTTGCATTCATCTCAGAGACTTTGCCAAAAATTGGCTCTCTTGAACCCAGATAGATATTGTTGAAAAGGATATAGATTTCATCTTTGCCTTCAAGAACATCTTATCCTTCTCTGTGACAAGCTGTGAGCTTGCTAACAGCTCTCTTACCAAGCGAATTGTAGTTCACAAGATGTCATCAGCCTGTCTTTTTTACCACTTCTGCTAATTTAGGCAATATGTTAAGGTAGTTTTCTGTTGGAGGGAACATCAGGAAGGACAGATAGAAGGATACCAGAAAAATTTAGCCTCTCCCTTCTTACCTTGGCTTTCTGCAGGGGCCTTTTTCTCCACCATTTTGCTTGCAGTTGTAGGGAGTGGATGCATTTTCATGACCTCCTTTTGTTTAAGGTCATTGTCCACTCTTACTGTACTCTGAAAAGATTAGGGCTGAAGACTGGAACTGTTTAAGGCAGAAAACTGACAGTTCTGTTCCTTGAGTAGCCTTAACAAACCTTTCTCACCATCACACTTGGGGTTTCTGTCAACTCTTCACTGCTGTGCCAAGTTGTGGTGGAAGCTTTATTTCTCTTCTTGCTTCTACTGGTAAGAGCTTAGTGAAGGTCCAAGAGAGGAAGATGGACAAGAGGCAGTTCAAGATGGATAGGACTTGATTTACTGACTTTAGGTTCTGGAGAGCAGTGAGGGTGTGGGTCCTGCACCACTGAATGTCTCAGGACAGGTTTTCCTTGTTGGTTTTAAGTGCTGCTTCGCAACCTCCTGATCTGTAGTCTGAACACGATGTACATCTTGGGTTCTGCTTCCTACCAAGGCTTTGAAGATGACACTGAGGGTGACACCTCTTTGAGCAGATGAAGAACTTTCCCAATAATCTATGATTTACAGTGTTCTTTGCTTAAGGTACACTGCCACCTAGCAACAGTTTCCCTTCCCTCCCAGTTTTCTTGACCTACTTTGTCAGGGGTTGTTCAGCTTTAGTTTGGAGCTGGTCTGGTCTTGATTAGCATCCAGAGCCCATCACTAGATGCCACCCTGGTAAATGTGTGTGTGTGTGGTGCTGGGGGTTGGAGATATTTTTAGTGGCAGTAAGAACTGCTAGCTTCAGGTTTCTCACTCAAATACAATGGGTTTTACTTTCACTGGGTTTTTTCCCTTCCGGTGTTTTTGTGCTGTAATCCTTCTATTTGATTTTATTTTTCTTTGAAGTGCTTGGTTTTGCTTTCTTCTCTTCGTTGTTCTTTGGTCTTCTCTTCATTATGCTCTGGAGGTATTAAAATTAAAGGACAAGAATCAAAGGGAATTGCTTTCAGCTCTTCTTCTTATTCCTGTGCAATATGAAGCATGGAGCATCCATCTAGAGCACAGTACACAACTAGACAGAGTCCTGAGAGATTAACCCTGCTGCTTCTCCTCCAAGCTGAGAGTCCTAAAGGTAGGAGTGAGGAAAACCCAAGCAAAAAATCCTGCTTCAAAACTGAGTTTTGTGTTTGCTGCTCTGCTTAGGGGAGGAGAAGATGCTGGTTGTCAGATCTTAGCTGGAACCTTGCTCAGAAGAGCTGGTGTGAAGAAAAACACAAAGGCATGACCTTAGCCCTGGTGTCCTCTTACATCATCAACCATTACAAAACATCAGGTGACAAATGTCATGATCGTGGTTAAAGGAGGAGCAGTTAATGCCTCCTGTAACTATGGAGCCACATCATCAGGTGAGCACAGGACAGGCTGGACTCCTGACCCACACAGCTGCCTGGGCCTCCAACCCCCTGAGTGAGGAGAGACTTCAGTGGGATACAGGCCCTTGGTTGCTTCCCTAATCTCACAGTCCTGCCTGTGGACTCCACCTCAGTTCCCCCTCTGTAAATTGGATTTTACCTTGTCTTACAGATAATAAATTTAGACTGGAGATTAGGAAGTAATTCTTGACAGTGAGGGTGGGGAGACAGTGGAACAGGTTGCCCAGGGAGGTTGTGGATGCCTCCTCCCTGGAGGTGTTCAAGGTAGGTTGTGACCCTGAGCAAGCTGGGCTGGCGGGAGGTGCCCCTGCCCATGGCAGGGGGTTGGAGCTGGATGATCTTTAAGGTCCCTTCCAACCCAAATCATTCTGTGAATCTATAATGCAGCTGAATGCCTCACATGGCACTTTGATAGTTGCCAGAGAAGATGGAACAAACTCTTCCACGGTCTAACCACTCAACATGTGCTGAGGAGCTGTTGCCTGCCCATTCCTTTTCTCCTGCCTGCTGAAGTACGAGCTCTAGTTCCTGTCTGGAGCCAGAAATGCCACATTTGATGGCAATATTCAGCTAAGCTGTTGGATCACGTCAGCTGCCTCAGTGTTTTGCTCAGCTCTGAGAATTACCAGTCCCATATCCAAGGGGTTGGGAGGTTTTCCAGTCGAGTATTTTGATTAAGAAGTTGGGCAGAGCTTGTTTTGGTGAAGCAGTAGAACTGTTCTCCACACTCCTCCTAGTCACATTTCACTTAGTGCAGAGTAATGCCAGGGAGTGGGGGAAAGAGGGAAGCTAAAAGAAACAGCATAAGTGCAATGTTAATACACTCTCTGAAGTGAAGGCAAATCTCACAGTGGAGCTGGCAGCCTCCTTCTCTTTTATCCAAGTTTTGTAGAGCTCCTTGGTCGTGGAGCCAGGGTTGGAACTCGTTCTCCTGACTTCTAGTTTAGTGCTTTAACTTGCTGCCTTTCCTTTCCAGCACGCTTACCAGAGATGACATTACAACTGTCTGGTAAACTTCAGCTCTTTGTTGTTTTTCTTGTCCAACCACGAGGCAGATTTTGGATTCTGATTTGAAACTTCAGCAAGGTTCCTTTTCTTCCCCCCTCACCATGTACTGATCCTTCCACAAGCCTGGGTGTAGGGTTTGAGGCTAATATCCATTTGCACGCCGTCTGGGAGGATTTTGGCTGACTGAGAGTCCCATAAAACAAAAGTTTCCTCTTTACAAACCACATGGAGCTTGGCTGTAGATATTCAGTTCCTTTCTCCACAAACTGTTTTTAATGCTGCCAGATTCTTCTGTTTCTTCTCCTTGTTTGGCACATGTCAGGGGAGGGAAAAAAAAAAAGGGGGGGAAAAAAAAAAAGAGAGCTCTTGGCTCTGGTATAGAACATATCTTGTTTCCTCCTAACTGCTCCTACTTTCTATTCCTAATTCAAATCAGCAGAAAAAATGCTGTGGCTGTGCTTCTCAGCATTTCATCTTGTGGTTTCCTAAGCAATATTCTAATGTTCTTCAGAAAAATCAAAATCTAAATCATGCTCTCTCATCCTGTAGGCATAGTGGCTTTGAAGAGGTTCAGGCTGACCTTCTTGTGGCCTTCCAGTATCTGAAGGGGGCTACAAGAAGGCTGGGGAGGGACTTTTAGGGTGTCAGGTAATGATAGAACTAGGGGGAATGGAGCAAAACTAGAAATGGGTAGACTCAGATTGGATGTGAGGAAGAAGTTCTTCCCCAGGAGGGTGGTGAGAGACTGGCACAGGTTGCCCAGGGAGGTGGTGGAAGCCTCATCCCTGGAGGTTTTTGCAGCCAGGCTGGATGTGGCTGTGAGCAGCCTGCTGTGGTGTGAGGTGTCCCTGCCCATGGCAGGGGGGTTGGAACTGGCTGATCCTTGGGGTCTCTTCCAACCCTGACAGTTCTGTGATTGCAAATGAATGCTTCCCTCTTCCTTTAGGAAATGGCCTCAAGTTGCATGAGAAGAGGTTTAGGTTGGACATGAAGAACAATTTCTTCCCTGAAAGGGTTGTCAAGGCCTGGCCCAGGCTGCCCAAGGTAGTGATGGAATCCCCAGCCCTAGGGGGGGGTTCAAAGCCATGTAGAGGCAGTGCTGAAGGGATTGGTGGCGTGGCAGTGCTGGGTTAATGGACTTGACTTTCAAGTTCTGTTCCATCCAAAGCCAGTCTATGATCCTGCCATTCTGACTCTCTCCAGCTGGTGTTTCAGCATGAGAAGCTTTGGGAATCGCATTTGGGAAGCTGCTCTAAAACCTACTCCAAGAGTAGACTGATGACAAGGTATCATTTTTCCTTCAGTTGTTGAGGAACTGATCTGTGATATTTACTCATCTCAGGCTTGCACTTCATTAAGAGGCAGCAGAAGCCTCCCTGGAAGATTTATTTTGATTCAGTAGGTAGCAGTATCAGCAGCACATTGCCAGTGGACTTTGTGTTTCTTCCGTATTCCTTCCTAAACATTTTGTTGCTCTGCTGGATGGGATTTATTTTTTATCTCAGGTTTTCTAGCAATTTTCAGATGTTTGGGTTCATCTTCAGTGCAATAACTCTTTTGCTTATGTAGCAAATTTCCAAGCCCTACAGCTGAGGGTGAGGCAAGTTGCCAGAGCACGCCCTGCAACGCTCTCATGTGTGATTCCTATTGAAAAAGGAGCAGCTGCAGGAGAAGTGAAAATGTCTCTCAGTTCAGGAGTCATCCAACAACCAACTGCAAGACACAAAAAACTCACAGAATTGATATTAAGAGAGGAAAAATGAAAGTACTGAGAGGAAAGCCTTGTAGGTGGTGCTCTTTTAAACCCCAAACACACAGAGCCACAAAATTGTTTAGGATCATGGAATCATAGAATTGTTTGGGTTGGAGAAGGCCAAACATGGCCATGGAGTCCAGCCATCAACCCAACACCACCATGGCCATTAAGCTATGGCCCCAAGTGCCATGACCACAGGTTTCTTGAACACCCTGATCCAGTTAAATGTAGCAGCAGCTGTTGAGCCTGGAGAAGAGCAGCCCCAGAAGGCATTTGATCAATGCTCAGCAAGAGCTAAAAGGTGGGGGGCAAGAGGCTGGGGCCAGACTCTTGTCAATGGTGGCCAGTAACAGGACAAGGGGCAGTGGACACAAACTGGAACCCAGGAGGTTTCACCTGAGCAGGAGGAGGAATTTCTTTGGTGTGAGGGTGCTGGAGCCCTGGAGCAGGCTGCCCAGAGAGGTTGTGGAGTCTCCTCTGCAGAAATTCCAGCCCCACCTGGGCATTGTGCTGCTGGGCAAGCTGCTGTGGGTGCCCTGCTTTAGCAGGGGGCTTGGACTGGATGATCCCCAGAGGTCCTTTCCAACCCCACCATGCTGGTGTTGGGTTAATAGTTGGACTCAATGATCTTAGAGGTCTTTTCCAACCAAAACAATTCCATGGTTTTAAGAGCAGTTTGAAAGCCTCTTGCCTTTCCTGCCACACCTGCCTTCTGCAGGACTGCTTCCCTCAGCCAGGGAGGGGTTAGAGCCGTCGCTGTTCCCTTCATTTCTGTAACTCTGTCTTTGCCCTGGCACCAGCCTTATCTTCTTGATGGCTGAGCAAACTGATTTTCAACAGAGTAAAAAATTAGTGCATTTAAATCTTAGTTTTTCTGGCAGTTTCTCTCTCATTCAGCCCAACCTTTTCCTTCTTTATCTTAAGTCCCTTTTGTGTTTTTGTGTTTTGTTTTGGTCTGTGGGGTTTGTTTTTTTTGCTTCTCTGCTTATCTTCCTCCCTATTAAATACCTACCACAGCTGGTGGTTTGTGACCTTTGGGTCTCTAATTCTCCTAATCTCATGTTAAAGCAGCTAAGGAGTGATAACAGAGCCTTATCAGCCTTTGTGTTATCATGCTGTTTGACATGACTTTTTGGCCTGCCTTCAGACATTTGAGGTTTTTCCACTCATTTCAGCAAGGCCAGGATTTTACTTCAGGTATTTGCCTGCGTTAAGCTCCTGTGGTGGCTGCAGCTTTGTCACACAGCCAGATGAAATGATGTCTTCTCCAAGTGGTGGATGGAAATGTAGCTTTTGGTTTGGTTTTGTGGTTCAGAGCACATCAGTAAGGACTGAAATACTTTTGCAGGAAGGAAAACTTGTTCAAAATCACAGCAGGCTGATTAGTCAGAGAGTTCAGACTGGAGTTGGGATCCACACTTGGGATTCCTGGTCTGGGTCATCTCCTGTATTTCTCTGCTTTGCATGTGAAAGCATTTGGCATGGGCCTCTCCTCAGAAAGATGAGCCAGTGCCTCACCCTCAGAGTAGTGCCAGGAGTGCTGCAAGGATCTAGCCTGGGTGTTATGTCCTGACCTCACTCAGGTCTCCCATTTCCAGCAGAGATTCAGATGATGTGCAGGATATCTGTCTCCTTGCTCACCAAGGAGCATCCTGTTATATAAGGAAGCTCTGTCCATTATTTTTTTCCCTCAGTAATTCTGAAGTTTCCTGGGCAGAACTCATGGACAGTTCTGTAGCATCATTTGGATTTTCTCATGGGTGAGGAGCAAAGGCCCTCTTGTCACCAGGTGTCCTGGTTTAGGTGGGACAGAACCTCAGGCCAGCTGCAAACCCTTAGCAGATTGGAGTCAGCACAGCTGAATTGGCTCCAGTTGAATCCCATCCCATAATCATCACTCTCAGTATAAAGGGAGGAGTTTGCCAAGCATGTGGTTTCTTTTCCTTGGGCTCCTGCTCTTGTTTGAGCTTCTCCTGACCCTGCTCTCTCTGCTCCCAAGGGCTCCTCTCCTGTTCCACGTGGCCACTGCACGCTCGCTGGGTGAGTTTAACTTGTTCTATTTCATGTTGGCATTGGGCTGAGTTTGGTTGGTTCATTCAGTCCATTCTCATTCCAGCCTGTGGGTTTCCTCTCCTTTTCTTGCTCCTCTGCTGGGAAAGAGTCATGGAGCCGATGGAGCTGCTGCTCTGTCAGCCCAGATGTGGACCAAATACAGACCCTAGCAGTAACAGAGGATGGCTGATGTAGAATTAAGAACAGAGCTGAATTCTTGGCTTATTGAAAGTGATGACTGCAATAATTAATACACTTTTCAAGTCAGGAAGAACACAGAACAAAGGCATCCAGGCAACTTGTTTGTGCTTCCCCTAAACATCCTCTGCCTCACCAGAGCCCCGACCAAGCAGAGCCCCACACTATGAGAAGTTGCTGAGTTTTGTAGACTTTTAGTGGGTGGTTGTTGTTGTGTTTTGCTGCACAGAGATCAGAGCAGTTGGTGCTGGGGTCTTGGTGCTTGGTTGGGTTTTTTTCCCCAACCTGCTGCTTCTGCCAGATTTGTAACGTTGGGAACATGATGTGGTGTAAAAGGCATCTGTAACCTCAAGGCTCTCAGGAAGAGCTGCTTTCTGCATCATACTCTGGTTTCATTTGATGGATACCTTCTAGGAAATGTCTTTGGGGGTTGTTCTCTTTCATTTTTTGTACATACAGTTATCCTTTTCCCAGTGTAGAGAGAGTGCTTCGACGTGTTCTGTGCTGAAATGTCAGCCTTGTGCTGTTGTGTAGGTGGCAGTTTGTATTCTTACACAGTTTTCCAAACCTGAATAATCAGTGATGTGCATGGCTTTGCCAGGGAAAACAAATGGCTGTGTCATTTGGATTTTGTTATAGCAAGAAAATGTAACCTATAAAAGCTAATTAGCATTCTTCCAGAAGGGGCTTCTTCAGCTGTAATGTCTTTGTTTCTGTCTTTTCAGCTTTGTCAGAAGTTGGAGGAGGGGAGTGGGCCCACAGAAGGGCCATGAGAATGAGCAGGGGGCTGGAGCCACCTCTGCTATAAGGACAGACTGAGAGAGCTGGGGTGGTTCAGCCTGCAGAGGAGAAGACTCTGGGGGGGCCTTAGAGCTGCCTTCCAGTACCTGAAGGGATCCTCCAGGAAGGCTGCAGAGGGACTTCTAACGAGGGCAAGGGGAATGGTTTGAAGCTGAGGGAGAGCAGGGTTAGACTGGAGCTGAGGAAGAAGCTCCTCAGTGTGAGGGTGGTGAGACTCTGGCACAGGCTGCCCAGGGAGGCTGTGGCTGCCTCCTCCCTAGGGGTGTTCAAGGCCAGGCTGGATGAGGCCTCGAGCAGCTGAGTCTGGTTGAGAGATGTCCCTGCCCCTGGCAGGGGAGGTTGGAGGAGATGAGCTCTGAGGTCCCTTCCACACTGAGCCGTTCTGTGGTGCATCCAGCCCAAGCTGTCTTCGTGGGGCTGCATTTCTCTTGGTCTGAAATGATTGTGCTTCGCTTGTGTAGTTGTTCTGTGTTTCGGTGTGAGCACAAAGCCCACAGCTTCCCCAGCCAGCCCCTGCTGTAATGAGCCTTACAGAAATGTGCAATAGTGGCTTTTCTACTTCTATAGAAGTGTAACATTTATTTTTATCTACCTATATATATATATATAATATTTAAAACTAGTCCTTTCTCTCTTGTCAGTGTGCTGTGCCATATGGTGCCGAGCAACATGCCAGATGATAAAAATATTCCTAGAACATATGATATCATCAGTCAATTCAAGAGGGGTGAAACTTCTTGACCAAAGCCTTTGTGGCTTTGCTACATTTGCCTAGGTGTAAAGAAAGTGGATTTTTTGAGTTGAAGTGTGGCCAAGAGGTCTTCTTCCTTGTGTATTACTCGGCAGTAACCAGCTCGCAGCACTCTGCTTGCTGAAATGAAAAGTGGTTTGAAGCTGAAGAGATTTCAGTTTGAACAAAGGAATTCATGGCAAAGCAGCAGTTCTTTTCATGGCAAGAAATGATTCAGCTTCCTCCTTTCAATATAGATTGCTGATAGCTGCTCTGGTGTTGGAACCATGCCACGAGGAATGGCATCCCTCCATCTCTCTTCTCCACTTGCAACGAAGACAGAATTGTTGTGCTTGGTCAGAGGATGTTTGTGTGCAGTGCAGGCAACTATCTGTAGATGCTTGGGAAAAGACCCTGTGTGGCCAGAGTGGGGGAGAAGCCAATATGAAGTGTTCTGGTTAGCAGCAGAGGAATTTCAGTTGCACTGAGTTTCCCTCATTTTGTTTGGAGGTTGTTACTTGCTTCTCTTGGTACCAAATACCAAGGAAAAACCTCCAGCTGAAGTGTTTTCTGTTGAGAGGGTGACTTGTGGTCAAGTGGCCTACTCTGTTCTTCTGAAAATCTCACCAGGATGCTGCAAAGCAAAGGGAGGTGCTGTGAGCTGGAGGGACGAGGCTGCAGGAGAAGTGGCCTTTGCAGTGGGGTTAGCAATAGGCACTGTAAATAGCAAACCTGCACACAAGAAGTGCCTACAAAGATCCAGCCTGAGCTGGCTGGAGGTGTCCCTGCTGACTGCAGGGAGGTTGGACAAGATGACCTTTGAGAGTCCCTTTCAACCTGATGCAATCTATGAAAGCTGATGTCTGTAGCTGCTGCCAGTTCTCTGTTCATTTGTGTCTGTGTCATGGGAGGAGAAGAGCCTCAGCCTCTGGCGAGTGTTCAGTAATAAACTGCAGAGCACAGGTTAGCATTCCCTATTTAATCATTGTCTGGTGGCTTTTGGCAGCACCTAACTCTTCCCTAGGATCTCCACTCACCAACCCAAGTGTTTCCTCACTGTGCAAGACTCTTGTCTTGGTGTGAAGGTGAGAAGGGACATCATCTTCCTGCTGTCTGTAGGAGAGTGCTCTCTGCTGCTCTGGACAGGGCTCCTCCAGCTCTTGCTCTCTCTCTGCTGCTCTGGACAGGGCTCCTTCAGCTCTTGCTCTCTCTCTCTGCTGCTCTGGACAAGGGCTCCTCCAGCTCTTGCTCGCTCTCTTTCTCTCTGCTGCTCTGGACAGGGCTCCTCCAGCTCTTGCTCTCTCTCTCTGCTGCTCTGGACAGGGCTCCTCCAGCTCTTGCTCTCTCTCTCTGCTGCTCTGGACAGGGCTCCTCCAGCTCTTGCTCGCTCTCTCTGCTGCTCTGGACAGGGCTCCTCCAGCTCTTGCTCGCTCTCTCTGCTGCTCTGGACAGGGCTCCTCCAGCTCTTGCTCGCTCTCTCTGCTGCTCTGGACAGGGCTCCTCCAGCTCTTGCTCGCTCTCTCTGCTGCTCTGGACAGGGCTCCTCCAGCTCTTGCTCGCTCTCTCTGCTGCTCTGGACAGGGCTCCTCCAGCTCTTGCTCTCTCTCTCTGCTGCTCTGGACAGGGCTCCTCCAGCTCTTGCTCGCTCTCTCTGCTGCTCTGGACAGGGCTCCTCCAGCTCTTGCTCTCTCTCTCTGCTGCTCTGGACAGGGCTCCTCCAGCTCTTGCTCTCTCTCTCTGCTGCTCTGGACAGGGCTCCTCCAGCTCTTGCTCGCTCTCTCTGCTGCTCTGGACAGGGCTCCTCCAGCTCTTGCTCGCTCTCTCTGCTGCTCTGGACAGGGCTCCTCCAGCTCTTGCTCGCTCTCTCTGCTGCTCTGGACAGGGCTCCTCCAGCTCTTGCTCGCTCTCTCTGCTGCTCTGGACAGGGCTCCTCCAGCTCTTGCTCTCTCTCTCTGCTGCTCTGGACAGGGCTCCTCCAGCTCTTGCTCGCTCTCTCTGCTGCTCTGGACAGGGCTCCTCCAGCTCTTGCTCGCTCTCTCTGCTGCTCTGGACAGGGCTCCTCCAGCTCTTGCTCGCTCTCTCTGCTGCTCTGGACAGGGCTCCTCCAGCTCTTGCTCGCTCTCTCTGCTGCTCCGGACAGGGCTCCAAGCAACCTCCTGCCTATCCATGGCTCTCTGAATTAGGGGAACCTCAAAAATGTACTTCAGTCCTACTGTGAAAATCAACAGCCTGGTTTTAAATTAGTAGGAAGAGTAATTTCCTCTTGCAGTACCAATATTTCCTTCAAGTGAGAGGACAAGGTTTAAATATAGCATAAACCTTCCACTAGTGTGTGGTGGTTCTTGGAGGGCTGTGTTTGCTGTGTTTATTTGCCTCAGGGGTAACACTTTTTTTCTGTACATTGTGAGGCTCAATAGTCTGGCAGCAGCAGCACTCAGAGCTGCTTGTCTTGATACTGTGCATCTGTCTCTGTTGTGATGGTATCTCTAGCAAAGTTGAGAGGAGGGAAGGAGATAGTGAAGTTGTCTCTGGGTGCTGTTTTGTCACTGTTGCTGTAGTTGGACTTTCCAAAAGGTCATGCTTAACTTCGCTCTAAGGTAGAACCTTTTTTCCCTCTGGCTATTCTTAAGGAAAGAGTGATGAGGAAAAAAAAAAATAGCTAGAGGCAATATAGCTGGGAGTACTGGGAGGGCCCAGGTCCCTCAGCTGCTCCTCACCAGCCCTCTTCTCTAAACTCTTCACCAGCCTTGTTGCCCTTGTCTGGATGTGTTTCAGCCCCTCAATGCCCTTGGAGTGAGGGGCCCAAAATTGACCCCAGGATTTGAGGTGTGACTTCCCCAGTGGCAAGCACAGGCAAGCGGTCAAGTTTAGAGTAGGAAGAAGCATTTCAGACCTCTCATGAGTCTCAAGCTTCCAACAACATTCTCCTTCACTCCTGCTGTGCTCTCCCCACCCCTACAGCAAGTGCTGTGTGCTGCTCATCCCCAGGCTCCAAGGGTAAAATCTCCACTGAGCTCAACTCTTGCTCCTTGTGCTTTGAAGCAGCTTGTGTCCTTGGATTTGCTGGAAGAGGAACATTTCCTTTGTCCCTTTGATTCCTTAGCATGGGTTATGTTTGCTTGTGCTGATAATATTGGTGCAGGCCACCTCCCTGAAGGTCCCTTTGACTGCATGCACGCTTTGGGGCACCTCCAAAGCATGGCTCATCTTCTTTTCAGTGAGGCTAAACCAGGTCAGACAGACTGCAACTCGAAAGGAGCTGTGTCCTCATGTGTCTCAGGTGCAGCTAGCCAAGACTTCGGGTTGTTTGGGGTTTTTTTTCTCTTGTTTCTCTTAAAAGCTGATCATTCTGGTGGCACATGTGCAGAGTGATTCCAAAGTGTGTTACAAGCAGCCTGGGAATTTGGTAGCCAGTGGGTTTTGCACACACTTTGCTATTTTCCTCAGCTCTCCTGAGGATAAAACTCATTCTGTGTGACTGTCCAAAGTACAATTGCTTCTTGATTTGTAACAGCTGCTGCAAAAAAGGAGCCTCTGCCATTAACTATTCTGGGCAGGCTGTTGGATTTTTTTTTTGACTCTGGGTTACTCCATTCTCTCCCTGGTGTTCTCAGGAGACCAGGACATTTAAACCAAACAGCCCAGAACATCTGAACAAACAAAAACCACCCAGCCACTCAACAAAACACCAAAACCACCAAGAAGTTTTGGATAGGTGTCACCTGTTGAGCAAAGTGACAGGCTTTGAGCCTGCAACAAGTAGGTGAAGGCTGGAAATGATGTTTGGGGATGTGGTGAGTGCCATGGGTCAGGGAAGAAGTGGCATCTCCTGAAGATGCCCTCCATGGGCTGCAATCCCTTGCTGGGCACTTGAGGGTCACCTGTCCTGGCTGCTCCTCCCCACAGCTGCCACCTCTGCCTTGCTGGCCCCCAGGGTGTGGCACAAGCTGTGGCAGTGCCCTTGGTGTGCCCAGGAGCAAGGCTCAGGCAGAGGCTCTGTGCAGCCCAGCCCTTGGCAGGAGCTGTCCCCATCAGCTTCTGCCTGCCAGCAGCAGCCCCTGGCTGAGCAGAGCTGCCCTGAACGTCATAGAGTGCCTCAGTGAGCAGAGGCTGAGCTGGGGAGGGACAGCAGTGAGCAGGACCAGGGCTGGGCTGGCTCACAGCAGGACTCTGGGAAAGTTCAAATGAGGAAAGACACTAAATGGAAGTGCTGGTGCAAATATTGCTTGAAAAAGACTTTCTTAGCTGGTCAGTAGAGGGCAGGCAGATTTTATTTCTGAAGAACCTTTGCCCGTGACTGTGTGGGGAGTGTTTGCTCTCTCCTGGGCTCTGAGGAGTGCAAGTCTACTTTGGTCATATTACAGGGAATATAAATCAGCAGTAATAATTTAAAAAGACATTGTCAACCCCTTTGAGGAGCTAAATGTCCATTTGAAAGCAATTGGAAGGTATGAGTTATGACTACAGGCATTTAATTTCTGTGTTTGGATTGTAAAAACCACGGCATAAACGCCCTGAAATATTGCTGCAGCCGAGCGCCGGAGAGGAATCATTCCGGTGCTGGATGCTGGGGGAACGCTGCACTTCTCTCTGATGTGAGCTGCTCGATCACTAATGGGGTGGAAACGCTCTGGAAAGTCAGGATTGTTTAAATCAGCAGCTCCCTAACAGAGATTCCTCTTGAAGATCTGAGCAGCCAAGCGGCGTTAAAGCTAAAGGAGCAATGCCTCTTTTAATTCCTACCTGCCTTCCCCTGTAATTGAAACACTGTTTGTATTTCAGCTGGACAGAATACCTAACAGCTTCTGAATACAGGAGAAAATCAGTGTCATATCTCATTAGCTCCACAGGGGGAAAAGAAATGGAAGTGGCTTTAAAGGAGCGTTTCTTCTGCATGAGCCTCCTCTTCTCCCAGTAAATTTCAGCCCGGAAACAGGATGGAGCTGGAATCTTTCTGGGACATCCAGCAGTAGAAACACAGCTCCCAAACTGTGAGAGAAAAAGGCGTGTTATGAGCTGGGCTCTTAGAGCACCCACGTGGATGTTCTGATCATTCCCTCTGTAAGACTGGAAGTTCTTGTGGACACATCTGTGAGCCCTTATTTGCCTGCAGGATCAAATGCCTGAGATTCATGGAATGGTTTGGGTTGGAAGGGACCTTAAAGATTCCAGCCCCTCCTGCCATGGACAGGGCCACCTCCCACCAGCCCAAGTTGCTCAAGGCCTCATCTCACCTGGCCTTGAGCACCTCCAGGGAGGGGGCATCCACAGCCTCCCGGGCAACCTGTGCCACTGTCTCCCCATCCTCACTGTAAAGAATTTCTTCCTAATCTCCAGTCTGAATCTGCCCCCTCAAGCTTCAATCCATTCCCTCTCATCCTGCCACCACAACAAGCCCTTGTAAAAAGTCCCCTTCCTAGTTTTTCTGTAGCCCCTTCAGTACCTTCAGGCACTGGAAGGCCACACACAAGCAGCAGTAACACCAGACAAGGCTTATGTCATCTCCCAGTTCTTTCCATGCTTTGACAGTTCCTTTTTTCCCCCTGATGAGGCTGATGTTCACATGGACACCTTTAATTAGGATCAAAAGAGTTCAGAGATTTGTCCCAAAATATGCAGTTTATGTTCTCTTTGTCATCTCTGGATCCATCAAGAGAAAGTCTTCATTACCTTTCATTACTCTCCCAGCTTGAAGTGAATGATGGCTTGATCTGAAAGGTCTTTTCCAGCTGAAGTTATCCTATGAATGCTCAGATGTTGACCATCAACTCAAGGCCAGGTTGGATGAGGTCTTCAGCAGCCTGGTCTAGTGGAGGGTGTCCCTGCCCATGGAAGGGGTTGGAACTGGATGACCTTCAAGGTGCCTTCCATCCCCAACCCTTCTGTGAATCTTAACTCTAACCTCATAGGCTTTGGACTTCTTAGTTTGGGTTCCACATTGCCTTCACTACAAGCGTGGCTTAGACATGGGCGAGGTGCAGAGGTCCTCAAATCAGGCTTACAGCTAAAAATGAAGGCAATTTTGTGTGATTTCTGTCATTCTTGTTCAACTGATGTGGCCTCACGGGCAAGGAGCTGCATTTCCATACCACTCCTGCCTTCCAGATGGTCTCTGGGATTAGTTTCAATTGATTTATTTTTATTGTGGTAGAAATTGCTGGACCTCCATACTTTGGTTCAATCCAGCTAGATACCAAGATGATGAATCTCTGTAAGAAATGAAAGCTGATTGAAGAGATGCAAATGTTAGAACCTCCAAATGATTTCAATCAAAATTGGACTTGCTATCCTGTGGGTACATGTTACTAAATTAACTGCAGTTTCATCTACTTGGATCTCTGGTGTAGTCATCGAGGCAGATGGAGGGACTGGCCATATGTAGCCTGTATCATACACACAACTTACAGGATATGCTTTAGTCTAATCTTGCACTTAACCCCTGAATGATCTGGGATTTATGATGTTTTCCATGAAATACTGAGGATAAAAACTTGTCAAGGGTCAGGGCTGGGCTGGCCAGCAGGTGAGTGCCAGCGGCTCTCCATGAACCCCTCTGCATTCTCAAGAGGAAGAAGGGAGAGAGATGGATGGGTGGGAAAGAAGCTAACCCAGCTGGGATGGACAGAAGAACAGTGCCATGGAATAGAGACACAAACCAATAAGGAACCCAACTTCTGATGGCAATGAGGGCACCATTGGCACCACTGCTGCAGGGGGCAGGCACTGGGCCAGCCCCAGACTGGACTCCATGGCAGATGGGAACTGGATTCAGGAACATAGGGATCAGGATGGAAGGCAGAAGGGACAGAGTCCTCCTGGGACGTCAGCCAGGGAAGAGGCTTGGCCCTGGTCATCCCTCAGCTCTCTCCTCAAGATGCCCTCCGTGGGCTGCAATCCCTTGCTGGGCACTTGAGGGTCACCTGTCCTGGCTGCTCCTCCCCACAGCTGCCACCTCTGCCTTGCTGCCCCCCAAGGTGTGGCACAAGCTGTGGCACTGCCCTTGGTGTGCCCAGGAGCAAGGCTCAGGCAGAGGCTCTGTGCAGCCCAGCCCTTGGCAGGAGCTGTCCCCACCAGCTTCTGCCTGCTAGCAGCAGCCCCTGGCTGAGCAGAGCTGCCCTGAACTTCATTGAGTGCCTCAGTGAGCAGAGGCTGAGCTGGGGAGGGACAGCAGTGAGCAGGACCAGGGCTGCGTTGGCTCCCAGCAGGACCAAACTGGACTTGCTGCTTTTAATGCTTTAGGGTGAGTGAATTTCAGAGCTCTGAGAGGGGACAGAAGAATCAAAGCCTTTATTGTGTGGTGTTCTGTTACAATGATGACTCTGCAGCAGAATATTTGTGGCTGTGCAGGTCATAAAAGAGATTTCTGTTGAGAATGCAAAAACTTTTGTCAAGCCAACAAATAACTTTGAGTTGTAATGCAGAAACATTCCAAAAGGAGTTTCTGCCTTGCAGATCTCTGCCTTTGAGTGGAGCTGGTGAAACTGCTGCAGTGTCAGTGTCAGGATTACTTGCACTGACAGCATCAGCTCCAGCCCAGCTCATTTCATAAAAAAGAGCCAGTGCTTTGTGGGGAAATGTCTCTGTTTTGATGGTCTCTTGCCAGTTTCAGTAACTTTGCTGCTATATTTTCATCCTTAATGGCTTCTCTCTCTGCAGGGCTGTCAGGAAAGCAGGGGAAAGCCCAGTTGTGGAACAGGCTGTAAACAATATGATCATAGAACCATCAACCTAACACCACCATGGGCATTAAACCAACTTCTGTGGTTTTTCTCACCCAAATTCTCTTTTCACCCATTGGAGCATCAAATTCTGATATTGGCATCACTTATGAACGCAGACCTGGCTCTTATCAGAGAATCCCAATATGGTCAGGGGTGGAAGGGGCCTCTGGAGATCATCTGGTCCAACCCCCTGCTAAAGCAGGGCACCCACAGCAGCTTGCCCAGGAGCACAGTGTCCAGGCAGGTTTAGAGTCTCTCTAGTGAAAGAGACTCCACAACCTCTTTGTGGTGCTTAATCTTCTCCACCTTGTCTTCAGAGCTGCTGAAATGGCTCTTTCCCTGGGCCACCTTGTGCTCTTTCATTTTGTTCTGTAATGTCCTTGAGGCAAAGTTGTAGGAAACATGAATGGAGGTTGAGTTGAGGTGACCCAGATGCAACTGCAAGACAATGGCCAACACTTAGTTCAGTACCTGTGTGGTATGGAACTAAGAAATAGTTCCTGTTCAGTAGGGCACAAAGGATGAGAGCTGGGTCTGGGGAGGCCAATGAATGTGTTGGAGACTGAGGTGGGTGAAGAAGAGAAGCAAGGGGGAAGCCTGAGAAGAAGGGAGAGAAAGGAGGAGTAATGCCTTTAGGCACTGGCACAGGCTGCCCAGGGCAGTGGTGGAGTCACCATTCCTGGAGGTGTTTAAAAGACCTTTGGATGTGGAGCTTAGGGACAGGGTCCTGGAGTTGTGTCCAGGGAGATGTCACGTTGTAGTTGGATTCAGTGATCCTAAGATCTTTTCCAACCAGGCTGTGTGTGTTTGTCTCACACAAAACTTGTGCCTGAGGAAGAGCTCACTTGAAACACAAGCAAAATAAGAGGAAGGCTGACCAGGGAAACATTAAGCCCTTCCCTTTGTCTTAGTTGCACTTTTTGGCAACAGAATGCTCCCAGATTGCAGCTTTTTAAAATTATTATTATTATTCTGGCTAACAATCTTCTGATTTCCTAATTTCTTGTTCTGTAAACTGAGATTTGAGACTTTCCCACCATAGTTGTTGTTGTTTTGTTGTTGCACTACCAGTCAAAATGTCAAATGAGGTCAGGAGCTTTCTGGGTGAGAGGCTATGAAAACAAAGATGATAAATTCTCTGTCCTCAAGCCTGGTTCAAAGGCTGTTGCAAGCAGCATGAAGTGTCCCATTCTTGCAAATCAGTGGGTAGCATTGAAAATGTGCTGGAGGACAAAGTATGGATCTCCATACTGCAATACCATCTGAGGAGAAACTGGAAATCTAACTGAGGTGATTCATCTCAAGGTTCAAGCCCAAAGTCCTGGCCTCACTGGAGAGGTTGGGAGTAAGATTTTTGGCCCTGAAGCTTGAGACAGGAATTAGCTCAATGGTTCTTGTGGTGGAGTGATGTGGTGTGTAGCTATGGTGGTTAAGTACAAGATGATCCTACCCCAGGAGGTGGCCAGGTGCTCTGGGTTTGACAGTGCTTAACTACAAGATGATCTGCTCTAGGAGGCGGCCAGGTTTTGCTGGTCTGATCTTAAAGCATGAGCTAAACCAGAAGCAGCCTGGCAGGGCTTGAAGAGTCAGGTTTAGGACTTGTCATTAATTCCCTGGGTACTCCTTTTCTCTTTTGCTTTAACCTCTTTTCCACTTGCCAAATTCAGTTTGGTCCTGGTGTGATCCCCATGAGAGATGTTAGAGCAATTCATAAGCACCTAGATAATAATCAGGTGATAAAAAAACCAGCCAGCATGGATTTGTCAAGGCCAAACTGTCAAACCAATCTCATTTCCTCTTCTGACAAGGTAACTGGCCTTGTGGATAACAGAGAAGTAGGAGATGTGATGTATCTTGACTTCAGTGAGGTTTTTGACACTGTCCAACATGACATTCTTAGAAGCAAGCTTGAAAAATATGGCCTAGATGAAATTGCCATAAGTGGCTGCAAAGCACTGGGGGGAGGAAAAAGTCTTCTCAAAGAGGAGTTCTTGGTGGTCCTCTTCCCAGCTGCAGCAGGGGCAGCTCACCTCTGTCACTCTCTGGCCTCTTCCATGGCAAGTTTTTGCTCTCTAATCCATCGTTTCAAATGCTCATGGGAAAATCAAGACTCTCTTTGACGGGGACAGTGGCTTGGGGAGGAGGTTTGCAATACTTTGGAGGAATGGATCAATTCAGGAGCAGCTGACTTAAGAGTGGAACAGTGATCCCTAAATAAATACTGAGTTAGGGAATTCATACAATTCCTGATGTCATTTTACCTCATAGTGATGACAACCAAAGGACTGATGTGGCTGTCAATGCCAAATGATGTGGCTGTCAATGCCAAATGGCATCAGCATCCTTTGGAAAACTCTCCTTGGAGATCCAGCAGACTTCATCCCTTCCAGCACTGCCAGAACTGCAGCTATTGCTCTCGAGGAAAATAAGTACCTGGGTCTGATTCCCCAGTATAAGAAGGACATGGAACTGTTGGAGTGAGTCCAGAGGAGGGTCACAAAGATGATCCAAAGACTGGAGCTGCTCTGCTGTGAGGATAGGCTGAGGGTGCTGGGGTGGTTCAGCCTGGAGAAGACAAGGCTCCAGGGGACCTTGTAGCTGCCTTCCAACACTTGAATAGAACCTGCAGGAAGATTGGAGAAGAACTTTTCATGAGGGTGTCTAAAGACAGGACAAGGGGAAATGTTTTGAAGCTGAGGGAGAGCAGGGTTAGAGTGGAGCTGGGGAAGAAGTTCTTCAGTGCAAGAGTGGTGAGACTGGAATGGGTTGCCCAGGGAGGCTGTGGCTGCCTCCCCTCTGGGGATGTCGAAGGCCAGGTTAGATGAGGTCTCGATCAACCAAGTCTAGCTGAGAGGTGTCCCTGCCCACGGCAGTGGGGTTGGAGTGGATGATCTCTAAGGTCCCTTCCAACCTTGAACCATTCTGTGATCTACACCAAAAAATAAAAAATCAGGTGAGATTCAGTTAGGAAGTGCCAGAGAGAGCCCTGGGCAGAGATCTGCTAAAGACAAAAGGCAGAAGTAATTGGAAGACAGGAAGGTGCCTGGGGTTTCAGGAGCTCACAGGCGAGGCAGAGCTCACAAAGGACATGCTCCTGCAAATAAAGCACCTCTTTTTGCAGGATTCTTTAACAGCAGTGTCATGTGTAAGACATGGGAAGTAATTATTTTGCACCATATGGTGCTGGTGAGGCCTCAGCTGGAGGATTGAATCCAGTTTTGGGGACTGCACATAAAGAAAGATGTAGATAAATTGGAGAGTTTCCAAAAGAAATCATGAGGAAATGAAGAATTTGAAAAGCATGATGCAAAAGGAAAGGTTGATGGAGTTAGGTTTGCCTGGAATATTTATTCCCCTTCTCCCTCGTATGCAGCAGGAGGGTCTAGACAGTCTCCTGAGGTCTCAGTCCTTTCTCTTTTCTGTAGTCCTGACTGGAATATTGGCTGAGTGACAATCTTCATCTCAGTCACTGTTAATTGATGTCATAGCAGAGGTGTCTTTAGAGATGTCTTAGCAGAGGCATTGGAAAAGCTCTGAAAGAGGAAGCAGGTCCTTGGGGTGGCTTCGGAGGGTGCAGGTACAGCAGGGAAACAGAGAACCCAGTGCCCCAAACTGGTGGTGTTAGTAGTGTGTGGGGAAACTGTTTTATAGATGAGTGGGTTTTGTGTGTGTGGTCACAGGGATCTAAGTATCATCACTTGACAGCCTTCAGCACTCAGAGGTTTCCTTCTGTAAACCTGAAACCTGTTTCCTCCTCAGGTCTGTTCAGTGGAGCTCTCAAATTTGGGTAGAATCATAAAATCCTGGAGTGGGTTGGGTTGGAAGGGACCTTAAAGATCGTCCAGTTCCAACCCCCTGCCATGGGCAAGGACACCTCCTACCAGACCAGGTTGCTTAAAGCCTCATCCAGCCTGGCCTGGAGCACTTTTGTCCTGAATTGAAAAGCAACAGAATGAGAATAAGAAGGAAGGGGGAGGCGGGGAGGGGGAAGAAGTATGGAAAAGGAGGAAGATGAGGGAGGGAAGGAGGAAGGAAGGAGGGAGGAAAGTAGGAGGAGAAAAAAATAGGAAGGAAGAAAGAAAGTGGGATGGAAAGGAGGAAGGAAGGAGGTGGCAAAGGAAGAAAGGGAGGGGGGACAAGGAGGAATGAAGAGAGGGGAAAACTCACACCCCCTTACCCCTAAACACAGAAAAGGTAGGACCTGGTTTAATGTCCAGCAGCAGCCCCCAGCAGCTCCAAGTTAAACTTCCCATTCCATTGCTGGTGTCTGGGTGCTGCAGGGTGAGTTGCCCACTGCCTCTCATTTCCATGGCCATGTGGCTGCCCCCAGAAGGGCTTAAGAGTGAAGCCTCTCCCTTCAGCACCTGCACCTCGATGTGCTGCAGCACCGAGGGAAGTCGGTTGGGGGGGGAGGGGAGCTGCACGTGGCTGGGAATTAATGGAGTTTTTAAATGTATTTTCAATTTTTCCTCTCCTAGCAGTGCTCCATTATCAGCTAGCTGATAAAATGTCTTGAATAGTTGACTCTGGGGCTTTCACTCAACTGCCCATGAATGCTGGAACCATCTGTTTTTCTGGACGTTTGTCAGGGTGAGTGTGGCAGAGGCAGCTGTTTGCAAAGGGACGCTGTGGATGATGAACCAGCCCCATTGTCTCCCTGGCATTCACAGCCTCTACCCAAGCGTGCTAGGGAGCAATCCAAATCAAACCATTGTTGGGCCCAATCAGATGGCTCTGAAAAGGTGGTGGTGGGATTGACTGTGCTGGAGATGCAAATAGTTGTTTTGAGCATCTGTATGTTGGCCAGGAGCTTACCCCAGTAGGAAACCCTCATGGAAGCTGGAGAGCTCCTGCACCCTACTGGGGAGAGGGAAAAGATGATGCCAGGTTGAACCTCCAGCCCACAGCAAAAAAGGGGAAGGCTCTGGACTGGTGGTAGTGCAAGTCATTTGCTTTTTACACCAGTGGTTGATGTTAACCCTGTGGTGCCTTAGTAATTAGTTCTTTGTATTGGGTTTGTGGTGGGGTGGGTGGGCTGGGTGGGGTTTTCTGTTCTCTAGGAGCTCCTTGCAAAGAGTTTAGCAAGAAGAACGGATTTAATCCAGGATTTTAAAGGTCCCAACTCAAAACATTCCAGGATTCTGTGATTCTCTGCTCTGTGATTTTTATCAAGGAATAAAATTTAAATGTAGCAAATATAAAAACCACCAAAAAGTACATAAGAGTCGCTCCTCACTCGCTCCTCACTCGCTCCTCACTCGCTCCTCACTCGCTCCTCACTCCTCACTCACTCGCTCCTCACTCGCTCCTCACTCGCTCCTCACTCGCTCCTCACTCGCTCCTCACTCGCTCCTCACTCGCTCCTCACTCGCTCCTCACTCGCTCCTCACTCGCTCCTCACTCGCTCCTCACTCGCTCCTCACTCGCTCCTCACTCGCTCCTCACTCGCTCCTCCTCACTTGCTAGGATTCTATGAAGATAATTAGCTGAAGCTGCTGCACTGAAATCCAGAATTGCTGAGATGTCAACTGTCCATTTTCTTTTCCTCTTCTGCAAAGAAAAATCAACTAATTGTTGTTGTGCTGCTGTTGTTTTCTGTGGAGCCATCCATGTACTGTGCATGAAGTTTTCATCACTTATTTATGCTGCTGAAAATCTAGCAGCATATTGTGGAGAGCTGGTCCCTGTGTTAAATATAGCTGCCTTATCTCGGCAGAAAGCAGGGAGTGGGGGGAAAGGGGGTGGGGAAAAAGAGGCTCTTTAGTGCATGTAATGAAGATTAGAGCTTTTTAGTTGAGACTAACTGGGGAAGCTGCACTTCATCCATTAACATTTGAGGCTTTTTAGTTGTCCTTGTCACTTCATTGCATGCATGCTAATATCTTCTCATATAAAATTTAATCTGTCGAACTAAATGAAGGAATTAGTATCTGAAAGACATCTTTCATTAGGCAATTAACGAATCTTCCTAACAAATCTACAAAAGCATATGTGTTTATATTTAATAAGTATTTGTATGAGCAGCCAATTACAACACAATATCTTTCCCCTTCCTTTTTTTCCCCCCTCGTTGTTGTTATTTGTTTTGCCCCATTAGAAAAATCTCGACTTGCCATTAAGTTGTAATTACCCTGTAGCAAATGTCTTGTAATTGGCAGCAGCTGGGCTTAGGGGGCTGCTGTCATGGAGTCAGAATGGTCTTGGTTGGAAAAGACCTCTAAGGTCACTGAGTCCAACCATCAACCCAACACCACCGTGGCCACAAACCCTGTCCCCAGGTGCCATGGCCACGCATTTCTTGCACACCTCCAGGGATGGGGACTCCACCCCCTCCCTGGGCAGCCTCTGCCAACCCCTGACCACTCCTGCAGGAAAGACTTTTTCCTAATAATACCCTGCAGAAACTTCTGAGTGTGTGCAGGTCCATGGCAAGGAAACTCCAGGGAGAACAACTGGAGATGAGCAGGAGGAATAAAACTCCCAAGTCCTTATCTGGAACTCTCTCCCTGGGCATGAGAGTGAGCCTGAGGGATGAGGTGTGAGTCAGGTCAGTGAATGAATTCCAGGGATGACCTAGAAGTGAGTTTGGCCAGTAGGAAAGACTTGTCTTTCTGTCCAGACAGACCAGGTGACATTCAGTGTGGCATGCCTGCTTTGACTCATTTGCTCATCTCTTTCATTAGCAGTTTGCTACCTGACTGTCTCAGAGCCATTTCTCCAAGTGTTAAAATAACTCCCCAGCTTGACAGCTATCAGCTCTGTCTGGCAGCATTAACAAAGTGCAGTCCCTGCCTTAAAGCTGGAGGGAAAAAAAGTATCAGACACCTACTCGCTGCTTGCCAGAGGACCAAACCTCTGAGCAGGGGAGAGACAGAGGGCGGTGCTGCACCAGCAGTGGCGTTCAGGGATGATGGAGAGCCAAGACACCTACTGTTGTCACCCCCTGGGAAGGTGGGGTGGAGGAATCCTGGGCATCGTTGTCCCCTTGCAAGTGCTTCTGTGTGGCTTCTGTGAAAGTCTGCCCAAAGATTCATCCTTTGCTTCAGGCTCACGATTGTGTTTGGCTGCTCTTGTGTTGTGGTGGAGGCCAAAGTCATCTGCTCAGGGATGATTTCAACTGTCACAAAGTGCTGGTGAGACCCGTTCCCATCCTGAGAGAGCATGGAGCCCTGGAGCAGGCTGCCCAGAGAGGTTGTGGAGTCTTCTGTGGAGAGATTCCAACCCCACCTGGCCATAGTGCTCCTGGGCAGGCTGCTGTGGGTGCCCTGCTTTAGCAGGGGGTTGGACTGGGTGATCTCCAGGAGTCCCTTTCAACCCCCACCACAGTAGGATTCTGTGAACTGTGTTCTTCTCTCTGCTGTGCATTTCTTGATGGGATCAGGGATTGTAAAAGAGGGAAAGAAACAACAGTGTGGAATCCTTAGTGCTGGGCATCTGTGTATTAACTTTATTTAGATAGATGTTATTGGAGGGGGGGAAAGGGAGAGGTTGTTTTCTTTTAGAGTGCTGGAAGACTCAGATCTTCAAATCCTAGTGGTGACAGGGACATGATAAATGTTTCTTTGGAGTGGCAAACAGGAATAAACCCTGTTTTGTTTTACTTCCCTCTAATATTTGAGTTATCTTGATGGGGGGGGGAAGAAAAAAGAAAAGAATCCAATCCACCTTCTTGCTTTCTGTGGTTTTTCTTGGGGTAGAATGCCCCCAAAAAGATTAATTTACTTTTTGTTGTTGATGTCTCTTTTTCCTGGTGAACATTTCTTCCCAACAACGAAGCTTTTTCTTTTGACAATGCTACTGACTTCACATCCTTTCACAAGGTGAATAATATGTGAAGCAAAAACGTAGTAGAGTTTAGAGAATTTGGCACAAAATTGGAAGGAGGACAAAATGTTGTCAGAGTTGGGTGCTGGAAGCCATATGTTTGTGTTTTGAAGGTGGGTCACGTTTTTAGCTGTCAGATTGCTGCAAGTCCTCCCTGTCACCCGTGGACTTCAGGCAGAGACAGGTTTTTCACTGGTAGCCTGCCTGCTGTCCTCCCCCCTCCCTCTGGCACATGGGTTTCAGACTTGTATGACAAGGCATCTAATTATCAAGCCTAATTTGTGACGTTGGCAGCACTTTTCTCCCAGAGATTTGATTTCCAGCCTTCCTGTGGCAAAGTGTCATCTCTTTCCCCGTGTCACAAAATGGGTGAGATTTGGGTG
Source organism: Picus viridis (assembly GCA_033816785.1). NCBI lineage: Eukaryota > Metazoa > Chordata > Aves > Piciformes > Picidae > Picus > Picus viridis. The sequence continues at coordinate 4,415,678 of CM066571.1, forward strand.
GCTGCTTTGTGGCTTCCTCTGAAGAATTCAACTGGAATTAGAATTTCATCTTGTAGAAGAACACAAACAAGGGTTTGATTGGGGTTTGTTTGGGTTTTTTTTTTTTTTTCCCAGACTTCTTTATGTTCTTATATGTATATAAAAATGTGGCCCCAAGCATCATCATGATGCAATCAGCAGGACATCTAGAGTGGGTCACTCAGAGCCCCAGACAACCTGATCTGGAATGGTTCCAAGGATGAGATGTCTCCCACCTCTCTGAGCAACCTCTTACCATCCTCTGTGTAAAAACTTCTTCCTTCTCTCCCCCTCTTAGTTTCAAGCCATCCCCCTTTGTCCTGTCTCAGCAGCCCCTGCTAAAATAGTCTGACCCCAGCGTTCTTCTTGACCCTTTTAAGCACTGGAAGGCAACAAGGAGGTCTCCCTAGAGCCTTCTCTTCTGCAAGCTGAGCAGCCCCATCTCTCTCAGCCTGCCTTCACAGCAGAGGGCTTCCAGCCCTTGGATTGCTGTTGTGACCCTCTTCCTATACCTGAAATTGTGCCAGGGGAGGGGTAGGTTGGAGATAAGGAAAAATGTCTTTGCTGCAAGAGTGGTCAGGGATTGGCACAGGCCGCCCAGGGCGGGAAGTGTTCAAGAAAGGTGTGGCCATGGCCCTCGGGGACATGGTTTGATGGCCATGGTGGTGTTGGGTTGATAGTGGGACTCAAACTTAGAGGTCATTTCCAGCCTTCATCATTCTGTGATTCCACACCTGCAGGCCACTCATCTCCGTGCCTTCAGGGGGCTTTATTCCAGCTCTGTGTTCTCTCACTCTCTGTTTGAGTTGCTGTAACCTCAGCTGAGGTTATTTTCTGACAGCACTTTGAGAAAATATGTTCTTAGAAGTGTTGGCCTGCTTGGGAGCTAAAAGCAAATTAACAATACTTCTTTTTTTTCTTCCTTTTTTTCCCCCCCCTCCCCTCTCTTTATTTTTTTCCCCTCAGTAAAAGCTGTTTTCCAATATGTCTCTTGTAAACTTGCAGCTTTCAAAGTTTCTCTCTCAGAATGTGAATTGGTTTGTGGGACTGGATGGATCACATCCCATTAGCTCCTTGGAGGAAACAGCCCTTCACCTATAGATATCTATTAAAAATATGTATATGTATTTGGTTTAAGCTTGCTTCCATCAGTGTTTTCAAAACCAAGGAGCAAAAAAAGTTAGAATATTTTAATCTTGAGTTAATGTTTTCAAAGCTGAGGAGCAAGAGGAAAAAAGTCATCCATTTAGATTTGCTGTTGAAGCCCAGTGGCTCATGGCTCATGAATGTATGGTTTATTAATCCAATGTATGTAGCTGAAAGAAGCCAACCACAATTCACTGACAATTGGGATCTTTTCTTTTTTTTTTTACCCTATTTTAACGTTATTTTAATGAGCTACAGATTTGAATGTGGGCTTTGTTCATCTGTTGCTTCCACTCAATTGCAGTTTCACCCTAAGAAGACACAAGACAGATTGATCAGGCTTCCAGTCATTGTGAGACTTAAATGAAGTGAACAGGGCCTTATGTTTCAAAACCAAATGAGAGGATTAAAGCAACAAGGAAGAGGGGAGGGGGAGGGAGGGGGGGGGGGGAGAGAAAAAAATTCTCCTATGTTATCTGTCTGCTGTTCTTAAATTTGATTAAGCCACTTGCCACTGAGCACTTTTGGTTTTACTGTAAATACAGCCTAGAAATAAATTTTCATGGCCGCAGGCACCAATCAGCAAGTGATACCATGAATAATTAGCACTTGGAAACACTCAGTCCTTGGTAGAATATTTCTTTTGATTGCCACTTCCAAAAAAACAAGCTGGGATAATAGGACAGTGCATCTCTTGAAGGTCTAATTGGGAGAGAGCTCGGTGCCAGCAGTTGCAACAGGAGTGAAAACAAAGTTTAATGAATATTTTTGTCTGGTGTGAGTAGCACGAGCTTGGGGGGGTGGGGGTGGGGGGGGGCGGGGAGGGTGGAGAAGAAAGAACAGTCTGGAGTTGAAAGTGGAATAATTGGATGTATTCGTGGGTTAGGGCTTTTAAAGCACAAGGTTGACTCTGGGGGCAGAGTGGCACTTTCGAACCTGAATGTTGTGTTCGGTTTTGGGTTCCTCGCTCTGAAGGATGTTGAGTTGCTGGAGTGGGCCCAGAGGAGGGCAACGAAGCTGGGGAAGGGTCTGGAGAGCAGCAGGGCTGGTGAGGAGCAGCTGAGGGAACTAGGGGTGTTGAGTGTGGAGAAGAGGAGAGACCTCATTGCTGCCTACAACTCCCTGAAAGGAGGTTGCAGTGAGGTGAGGTTGGTCTCTTCTCCCTGATATCAGGTAAGAGAAGAGGAGGAAATAGCCTGAAGTTGTGCCAGGGGAGGGTTAGGTTGTAGATGATGGGGATGGATGGATGGATGGATGGATGGATGGATGGAGCAGCCATGTAGAAGCAGAGCTCAGGTTTATGGAATTTTGCTGTGGTTTTTGTGTTTAACCTTTGGCATCAGTGTGTTTGAAACTGTGAAGTCCATCAAGTAATAGTGGGAAATACTTACAATGCTGTCACTGGGCACCACTGTGAGAAAGCCTGGTGCCATCCTCCTGACACCCACCCTTTCAGTGTTTATAAGCATGGATGAGATCCTGTGATGAGTTGAAATTGCCCACCAAAATAAAACTGCCACAGATTCTGCCCCCCCCCCCCTCCCCCAGTGTTCTGTTTTCCAGACTAAAAAGTCTCTGTTCCCTGTCTTCCCTCATAAGAGTAGTTCCAGTCCCCTCAACATCTTGGTAGCCTTTTGATGTTATCTGTGATGTCAGGATGAAATCTGATTGAGGTTTTCCTCTCTAGCTCTGCACTGCACCATCACCATTCAGTGTCCTAAAGACCAATCCAGTGCAGGGTTGTGCTCCGACTGGGGAGTCCCTGCCTCCCACACGTCCATGGCATTCTCCTGAGCGTTCAGACTCTCCTTGTCTTGCCTAAGTGTTAGACTAATGTCTATCAGCCTCAGGAATTCAATGTGTGAGAATGAACACATTGATAAGAGGGAGAAAAAAACCACAACAACAAAACCTACCAAAACACTAATTTATAATCAAGGCTGAGGCTTTCTGCAAGGGTTTGGAATAATGCAGGTCTGAAATCTGTCTGATTCCCACACGTTGTTTGTTGGTTCAGCAATGTGCCGCATGAAGCACATGGGGTTTTTTTTGCCTTCTAGGGAGATGGTGGTTAACAGACCTTGGTGTTTTTCTCAGCCTTTGTGTGGCCATATGTAAACCTGCGGAACCCAGCTGTGCTGGGGGCACCTAGACTGCATTGTTGGGGTTTTTTCTCACCCCTACCCCCCAAAAAATACCAGTGCTGTAGCACAAACGCTTCTTTGCCTTGGGGTTTTCATGCTGCTTGTCTAAGGAAAGCCTGAAGGAAATATTTTGAGTTGAAGTAGTTTCAGGACAACACAGCTCTGCAAATCACTCATTTGTGAGGCTTCCTGAGGAGTACTCTTGACAGCATTTGCAGAACAAGAAATGAGAGAGAAATTCTTTCCAGTGAGGTGGGGAGACACTGGCACAGGTTGCCCAGGGAGGCTGTGGATGCCCCCTCCCCGGAGGTGTTCAAGGCCAGGCTGGATGAGACCTTGAGCAGCCTGAGCTGGTGGGAGGTATCTCTGCCCCTGGCAGGGAGGCTGGAGCTGGGTGAGCTTTAAGGTCCTTTCCCACCCGAACCATTCTATGAATCCATGGCTCTACTTCCATGGTTTTTTACTAGCTGGATGACTGTTTTGCAGAAGTCTCTCTCAAGATGGGAGTGGGGACATTCTGTGCAGCCTTTGAGGCTGGTGCTTTCTGCAGCACCGGGGGTTTGGTGGCACAGTCAGGGAATGTTTCTGCGCAGCTCCGTAGCGTTCAACAAATTCCTCTTGACATTCAGTGTATGTAAGTAACTGAGAATATAGTTCATTTCATTTAGTGTTCAGTCATCTAAAATCAAAGCATTTGGGATATTATTACTTAAGCTTTGATATAAACGAGCAATCTACCATGTCTTCAGCTTGCTCTGTTTAAAGGGAGGCTTCCAGCTAGCGCAGGTTACCATCTGTATTTTTTCATGTTATTATTGCCCTCGTAATAAGTTCAAGGTGAGATTTTCAGGCAGTAAGCTGCAAGTCACTTCTCATATAAACACTTTGGAAAAGCTAGCCTGACATCAGCAGCTCGGGCAGCCTCCCATCCAGAGTGGAGAGGACTACACCTGCTTTAGGTTTCTTTATTTCTTCATTATTTGCTGGCAGCTCATTTAAAAACGTTTAAAGCATTTAAAGAAGAAAAGGTCTCTGCAAATACGTGTGAAAGGAGGTGATTGTGCTGGGAGGAAAGGCCAGCGAAACGCACAAAAGGGGCCACAGCCAGACGATCAACAGAAAGGTCCGGGAGGTATTATGATGAGGTTCACAGATACTGTGTTCCAATCAAGCTCAATAAGCTCTGAATTCCTATTATGGTTCTCAAGCCCCCACCCCCCCCGAGAAAAGAAAAAGACATGGGAAGAAACCAGAAGTTTTAAGTCAAATAAAAAAACACTTAAGGCAAGAGCACATGAATGTAGAGCTGGGTAATGGAGCTTTCATCTCTGAACCAGAAAAAAAACCCCGACCACTTCAATTCAGTTGGAAGTGAAGTTTCTTCCCCTTTTGAAAAAGTTTATTTTAATGAGTTGCTGTTTTCTGCTCGGGCTGCTCTTTAATCGATGCTGCTCCATTGAAGTTCTCCCCGATGAAGACACAAGACAGATTGTCCAAGCTCCAGGCTATTGTTGGGAGCTGATGAAGTGTGTGGGCCCTTATGGTTGATAACAGAAGTAGATGGTCAGAGCCAATAAATAAAAGTTTAACTCTGATTGTTGGGTGCTTTCTGCTGAAAAGCTCTCCATTAGCATGAATCTTTGGTTTTGAAGGACTTGTGAACCCAAAGGCAGCTCATAGCTCTGTCACACAGACTAAGTCGCTCAGACAAGCAGCAATCTGTCCGAGCTGATAAACCCAGCTTTGTCTTTTGAATTGGAGCCTTCTCTTCAGGAATCAACGCTGTTAATATCTTGACACTGCCATTAACTTCATCGTGCGGGGATCTGCTGCCCCCTTGATTTACCATTTAAAAACAAAGAGAGTGAGGTTATAGTGGTGCTGCCCTTCAACGGGGCTTGGGGTTTTTTTCTGCAGAGCAAGTATCAGTAAGAAGATCTTGAACAGCTGGAACCCTATGCTAATGTTTAAGGAAATCAGTCAAATGTTTGTGTGTGCCTGTGACAGCTCTGAGAGTCTAAAGTGCAAGAGAAGCATCAGAAGATTCAGATTCAGTGTGGCTGAGAAATCTGGGGGGGTTGAGTTTGTTTTCAAGGAGAAATGAGATTTGTTTTGCAGATGGAGCGGTCCTAGAGCCAGGTCTGCTTGTTGCTTGGTCCAGAGAGAGCAGTGGCCAGAAGGACAAAGACAAATGAGAATGTTCTGGGGATCTGCTGGGGAAATGTCATTGAGGTTTGGATTTTATCTTATTTTTTAAGGAGAAAATCTGTGAAATGTTTGTGTTCTGACTGGCTCTGGCTGAGCAGCAGTATTTGGAGCGTGTCAGCAAGTGGCTGCCTCGCTTCAGAGGTGTCACACAGGCAGTGGAAGATGTTTGGCCTTAGGGATGCATTATGTATCCTGGAGTCTCCTGATTCTTGGGGCAAAAGGGAAAGAGAAGGGAGGTGCAAGAACCTTGAGCAGCTGGGGACATGCAGGTGTGGGTACCCTTGAGATGGGTGGCAGGAAGGGAGCAGGTGAAGTGGGGAAACAGGAGAGATTTCTCTGGGAATGTTTGTTGCCTCTTGCATGAAGGTCACTGGAATCTGTCCCTTTGGGGGTTTGGAGGCTCTTACTTTTCTTCAACCTAGATTCGTAGAATGGTTTTGTTTAGAAGGGGTCTCGAAGTTCATCCAGTTCCTCCTGTTGTGGGCAAGGACACCTTCCACCAGCCCAGGCTGCTCAAAGCCACGTTGTTAGCTGTCTGCCCATGGAATACTGTGTTCTGGGAAGAGGTGGAAGCAGGACCTGCTGTTAAAGCAGAGATCTTGTACTTCCCCAAACCAGATTCTCACTGGCTCCTGCCTCTTTCACAACCTTCTCGGAGCTTGAACAGGAGCAGTGGTGCGATGCTCTGGGTATTGGGGTGTGTGTTCTGCTGAGTGGCTGTGTGCAAGTAAATCTCCTTGCTGGGGAATATCTTGTGTGAGTTCTTGCAGGTCATTCCCTTGCCAGTGCCAATGCTTGTGCAGAATCCTCCCTGACAGCTCTCTCTGAGAGGTCTTGTGTTTGTCCAAGCATCCTTAGCAGCAGCAGGCTGTACAGCCCAAGGAGTCCGGTGGGAGAGGGGGAGGCACAACCAGCAAAGTAACTCAGGGACTCCCTTTGCCATTCCCTGTCAGCATGAAGGGAATTCTCTGGGAGGATTCAGGTTTCCAAGCAGGGAGGGGGATGTTCCTTCCTAAGGCATCTAATTATGACTCTGTTCCTGCTCTGACCTGGCAGAGGGAGGTGTGCTTGCCTTTTCCTCAGGAGATGAAATTCTTCCTCTCCCTCTGATGCCACCTGGAAGGATTCCTTTCTTTTTGCATTTAAATGGGTTTGTAGCAAGCTTCTATCACCTGCTAATACACCTCGGGTTATAGAGTTCCCTTAATTCCTCTAGTAATGGAGTTAGAGAATCATGCTTAGAGCTTAGGCTCCATCCAGGAGCTGCACAAGTGCTCAGTGATGGGCTCTGACTTTTCTGGTTGCAATTACTGGCTCAGGATCTGGAAACCCGTGTTGCATTAAGCGAGATGATAGCTTGTCTCATCTCGGAATCCCAGCGTGGTGGAGTTAGAAAGGACCTCTGGAGATCATCCAGTCCAACCCTAAAGCAGGGCACCCACAGCAGCTTGCCCAGGAGCACAATGGCCAGGTGGAGTTGGAAGCTCTCCAGAGAAGGAGGCTCCATAACCTCACTGGGCAGCCTGCCTCGGGGCTCAGTACCCTCACACCAAAGAAGTTTCTCCTCCTGTTTGGATGGAACCTCCTGGGTTCCAGCTGGTGCCTGTTACCCCTTTTCCTGTTGCTGGGCACCACTGAGAACGGTCTGGCCCCATCCTCTTGACTCTAATCCCTTTGATAATGATAAGCATTGAGAAAACTCCCCTCTGGGGCTGCTCTTCTCCAGGCTCAGCAGCCCCAGGTCTCAGCCTTTCCTTCTCCCAGGCCCCTCAGCATCTTTGTAGCCTCTCCTGGACTCTCCCCAAACCCTTATAACACTAAACCAAAAACCTGAAACAGCAACTCCAATCCTCCCCAAGCCCCTCCAACACTAATAAAACCTCCTCTTTTTGGTGTTGTTTTTTGCCCAGCGCTGGCATTTTCAACCACTCTTTGTTAGCAGATATACACTGGGGCTCCCTGGAAAGGAAATAGAGACTTGCTTGGCACCATGGGGGAAGTTAAGTTTCTGCCTGTGTAAATAGAAACCACCAAATCCTGCATTTGTGGTGTGATCTGAGAAATGAAGTCAACCTTGCATGATTCATGATGAATTCATTTGCTGAACTATATTTATTTATTTCATTTCCCCTATGGGCACACACACTGAGCCCTGAAAAGGAAATGATTCCTTGGCACTGGGGCTGTTTCAAAAGGAAAACTCAGCAGGACCCACTCCTGTCACCAAACAATGTTCACATCTGTGTAGACCAGAGCATGGCTGGGGAGGTTAAATAGAAGCCAGAGGTAGGAAAGAAGCAAGGCTGGAAGATTGGGGTGGTTTTTTTCCACCCCTTGCAGTCAACAAGGGAGTGTTCCAGCTGACATATGCAGCCTCTGCTTGCCCTTTGTCATGTCTGTGTTTCACCTCAAAAACTGTCAGTGACTTGTCAGAATCAATCAGAAAAGCTGAGGCAGTTCTGCAGTGATGTACAAGTTTGGACAGCATGACATCAAATTTCTGGTACCGTGTGTCAAGTACCATATGAAAACAGATGTCCTCATTACTCCACTGCTTTGGTACAAAAGAGGACATCTTACCTTTTTGACCTGTATCTGGCAATGGGGGGATTATCATGAAGGACAGCATAGTGCTGCAGCTTCTAGCTGGGGCTTGGATTGGAGAAAATCAGTTTTAATGCTCCTGATCTTCTGGCAAAAGCAGGTGGTGGCATGACCTCTTAGGCAAGCAGAGGTCAGACGTGTCCACGAAGCCGATCAGCTTCCTGCTGGATGCTGCTTTGTGTTCCAAAGAAGTCTTTTAGGTTCTTTCCGAAGACTTTCCAGTGAGGGTGGGGAGACACTGGCACAGGTTGCCCAGGGAGGCTGTGGATGCCTCCTGCCTGGAGGTGTTCAAGGCCAGGCTGGATGAGACCTAGAGCAACCTGTGCTGGTGGGAGGTGTCCCTGCCCATGGCAGGGGTTGGAACTGGATGAGCTTTAAGGTCTCTTCTAATCTGAACCATTTTATGAATCTCTCTGAATCTGCAGCCAGACTCTCAGTGCTCTGATGATATTTTGTGCTTGTAGGAAATAACTAATTGTACCATGAGGTTCTCTTCCCCTGCTCTGTCCTAGTGAGGCCAAAACTGGAGTGCTAGGCCCAGTTCTGGGCTCCCCAGTTCGAGAGACAGGAAACTACTGGAGAGAGTCCTACAAAGATGCTGAGGGGCCTGGAACATCTCTGAGGAGCAAAAGCTGAGAGCCCTGGGGCTGTTGAGCCTGTTGAAGAGCAGCCCCAGTGGGAATCTTCTCAGTGCTAAAGGATGGAAGTAAGAAGATGGGGACGGCTTCTTGTAAGCGGTGTCCAGTGGCAGGACAAAGGACAATAGGCACAAACTGGAACCCAGGAGGTTCCATCTGAGCATGAGCAGAAACTTCTTTGCTGTGAGGATGCCTGGAGCAACCTGCCCAGAGAGGTTGTGGAGGTTACTGCCCATGCCTCGTCCTGCCATTGGAAGTGGCTCTATAGATGCTGGAGAGTGATAAATTTAACTGGCAGACAACCAGCCCTGCTCGGGATGCTGCATCTCAGAGACAGGTTATGGCTGTAAAATGCTTTCTGAGCACAAAGCTCAGAACTGCTCTGTGCCTTAAGGCACTTCACTGCTTGAGCCATTCCTACCTAAGACACCGAAATGTACTTTGTGACAGTCTAGATCAGGTAGTCTTTCTGTGCTGGTCACTCCTTGCTTTAAAGGCTGGTGGCACTGGTTTCAGTTCCTTTTAATGAAAGATCAGGACTGTGATGAACTGAGAAACTGTTAGCTTTATCCTCTATGAATATTAGGAGAGCAACTCTTTGCCTGGCCAGGTTTCCCTTCATGCCTGTTATCTGTGTGGCTGAGCTCGGAACCAAAGGAACTGTAAAAGCAAATATGTAAAGAAAAGGTCAAAAAGATAAGGACAGCTGCAGGTACCCAACCTCTGAGGAGGTAAAAATAACTGCAGTTGGTTGTCTTCAAGCTACAATTCTCTCAGGGTCTGTGGTGGATGGAAACCTGACATCTTTAAAGGCTTGGGGAGGGGGATTGTTCTGGGAATTATGGGAAAGTCTTTCACTAGAGCAGGTTGACTCCAATCTATAGAGCCTTGAACACCTCCAGGGAGGGGGCATCCACTGCCTGTTCCAGTGTCTTACCACCTGTGCTGGGAAGAATTTCTCCCTAATCTCTGCCTTCCTCAAGCTTCAATCCATTCCCTTTCATCCTGTTACAAGCCCTTGTCGAAAGCCCCTCCCTAGGTCTCCTCTAGCCCTATTCAGGTGCTGGAAGGCTGCTCTAAGGTCTCCCGGGAGCCTTCTCTTCCCTATGCAAAACAGCCCCAACTCTCCCAGCCTGTCCCCATGGCAGAGGTTCTCCAGCCCTCTGATCATCTTCGTGGCCTCCTCTGGCCCCTCTCCAGCAGCTCCGTGTCCCTCTTATGCTGGGAATAGCAGACCTGGGCACCGGGAGAATCCCCTCCCTCAGCTCACACTGGGAGGGACACAGCCCAGCACACCGCGAACAATGAAGGACAGCAGCGATTTAAGCTGAGTTTCTGTTCTAATTCTCTGGCAGCTTACTGTCTGGGAGGAAAGGGGGAAAAAAGAAAGGAAAATATTTATCTTCCTCTGTGTCTCTGTTTGGTGGTGCTTTGTTACTCTGTATCCCTGAAGGAAATGGGCAGAATGAGTCCAAAGGCAGCGGAGCGTTGGTTTGACGTTCGTTTGCCTTTGCCTCAGAAGGCTGGGTGGAGGGCGGTGCTTTCAACAGAATACACACATCTGATTGCTAAAGCCCTGCAACTGGGAGGTTGGCTTGGGGGCAGGACTGGCCCCTGAAGCTGCTTTTAATGGACTGAATTTAAAGTTGATTCCTTTTTAAACAACCTCACGGTTAACAAAGGAAACTCCCAAATCCATTCATTGATGGTTGGGGCTTTATTTTGGTCTCATTTGACTTCAAATTGATACTCCAGACTTTGACCCGGGATTGCTGGAGTAGTCACCTAGGAAATGAGTCCTTCCTTGTACACAGATTCGACTTCTGACTCCAAAAATAGTGGCCTCTATGCCAGAGGCAAATTGTAATCTGGCAGGCACACAAGGTTCTAAAGACCTGCAAGGAGCTGAGCAGAATGGCCTTGTGGCTCTCATTTGAAAGCTGCCTTCAGTTGCTTTGAGTCCTGTGAGGATCTGCATGCGGGGAAGATCTGCCTCTTGAGATATCAGCTGGGGAAGAAAGATCAGCCAGGCGATGTATTCCTGCCCTCATTTCTTCCTTTATCAGAAGGACCTCAGCAACATGCTGTTGGATATGATAAAGAGGGAGGTTTCCCTACAGCAGGGTGATGTTGTTGATCTTCAGTGTGTCACCAGAATTTTGAGCTGCAAGTGATGAAATCTGGGGAGGGTTTTCATGGTAGGGGAATAAAAAGAGAGGCTGCAAAGCTTTGAAACTTCCTATATGTGCTGTAAGAAATTCTTTGTTGAAAAGAGACCAAGTGAGGCTGAAGGGCTTGGAGCATCTCTGTGAGGAGGAAAGGCTGAGAGCTCTGGGGCTGTTGAGCCTGGAGAAGAGCAACCCCAGAGGGGATGATCTTGATGCTCAGCAAGAGCTAAAGGGTGGGGGGCAAGAGGATGGGGCCAGGCTCTTGCCCAAGGGGCAATGTGCACGAACTGGAACCTAGGAGGTTCCATCTGAGCATGAGGAGAAACTTCTTTGGTGTGAGGGTGCTGGAGCCCTAGAGCAGGCTGCCCAGAGAGGTGGTGGAGCCTCCTTCTCTGGAGAGATTCTGAACCCACCTGGACACCCTCATGGGGCAGAATTTCTTCCCCATCTCCCCTCTTCCAGGTTCAGTTTGTTCCCTCTCATCCTGCCACAGCAAGCCCTTGTACGAAGTCCTGTTTCTTAACTAATGCCTCTCTGGGGGCAGATAACACAAGGCAGAGGCTTTTGCTTGTGCTTGAGGTTGGCTTTTCAGCTAACAGCTCGGGGATCCAGCAGCTCTCAGGGTGACTGGGTAATGGCTAGTGGCTCTGACTAAAGATCCTTCCTGTGGTGGTGGGGAGTTTATTATTATTTTTATTTACTTCATAGCCACACTTCACAAAATATCATAGGCTGGCATCTCTACAGTAGCTTGGAGCTGCTCTTTTAAATGTCCTTGACTTTAAATAAGTACAGAGCCAGAATAGGCATATTCTTGGCTTCAATGTAATTTGCCTTAGTCCACTCTCTGACAAGGCTGTTTAGGAGGGAGGATGCCAGTGGTTTCCAGCAGGAAAATGTATGCCTGGGGGAAAATTCAGTGGTTGACAGTAACACAATAGGATGTGAGAGGCAGGTATGCAGGCACCTACGACCAGGGATTCCAAACTTTAGTTGGACTTCTGTTTGTTTTCTGCAGTGCTGACAGTTGGAGAGTGTATTAATAATTGAATCAAACCAGTAGAATCCTTCTGGCATCATTAGGCTTGGGGAAAGCTGCTGATGTGCTGCATCACTTGTACAAATAAAGTCATCTCTGCTGCTTGGGAGGAGCCTGGGTTTGGTGGATGGGGACATCAAAGGATGGCAGACTCCTCCTCTGCTGTGTTCCCTTGGGGTTTTCACATGTTGGTGTTGGGGGCAGAGAAAAATATTCTTTCTTACAGAAGCAGAATATCCTAACTCCAGGAATCCCTTCCCAGTGAGGATACAGAGCACATTTCTGTAGCTCTCCAGCAGGTCCAATCTCCTTCCTGTGCTGAGGGCTCCAGGGCTGGATGCAGTACCCCAGGTTAGGTCTCACCAGAGCAGAGTGACAGAATCACCTCTCTTAGCAGCCCAAATGCTGCCGATCCCCTGGATCCTGGGTGATTAATTTGCAATACAATGGGTTAAGGACTTGTAGCAGAAAGCAGGGATGGGGATGAGGGAACCAGTGTCAGAGCAGAGCAACAGCATGAGCCAGAAAATACTGCACCTACCTCTTGCCTTTTGTGTAACCAATTTTCCAGTCTGTTGTCTTCTGTCAAATGCAATGTTCTGGGGCATTTAAATAAAATAAATACTGCTGCTGAGTTATATTTAGAGCCATGTGAAATTTCCCCTGTGAAGCTCCTAGCCAGGCAAAACATGCCTGGTGCTCAGGGTTCTGTAGCACTTGAAGCTTCTCTGGCTTCATAGAAGAGGTTGCTCGTGGGATCTGTTGGCAAACAGCTGGTGTTTGCTGAAGGAGGCTGGTAGAGGGTCTGCCCAGTGCCTTGGATACTGCCAAAGAGGTCCTCCAGCTGCTGCTGGGCAAAGCAGGGCTGGGCTTAGGTGCACCTTGGAAAAGACTTGAGAGATGCAAGGTCAAAAAAGGCAAATGATGAGCTGCTGATGAAGATTGAGATGGAGGTTTGCATAAACCTCCAAGCCCTGCTCACTGCAGCCACCAAGACTGCACATTTACCTCTCTGTGTGTCTCTGAACGAGGAAGGGTGTTGGTGTGGTGAGGTCTGGTCAAGGTGAGCATAGGTCTATGGAAATATCTCTGGAAGTGAGGGGGAGCCTATTGGGGTGTAGCAGAGTGGACATCCCCTGGCTTGGGCTGGACACCACCTTCCTCTCTGCTCCTCTCAGCAGGTCACCCTCACCTCAGAGTGTCCCCAGGAGTGTGTCCAAAGAAAAGCAATGAAGCTGAGGAAGGGTCTGGAGAACAGGGCTGGTGAGGGGCAGCTGAGGGAACTGGGGGTGTTCAGCCTAGAGAAAAAGAGGCTGAGGAGAGACCTTCTGGAGCCCAGTAGGGGTTGGTCTCTTCTTATTAACCAATGGCAGGACAAGAGGAAACAACCTCAAGCTGCACCAGGGCAGGTTTAGGTTGGATGTGAGGAACTATTTCTTTCCCAAAAGGGTTGTCAAGGTCTGGCCCAAGCTGCCCAGGGCAGTGGTGGAGGTCCTGTCCCTGCAGGGGTTTCAGAGCCATGGAGATGTGGTGCTGAGAGGCATGGGTTAGTGGTGCCCTGGGTTCATCTCAGTAATCCTGAAGGTCTTTTCCAACCACAACGATTCTGTGACTTCTCTAGAGCCTTTAAACCAGTGTCCTTCCTCCTCATAGAGTCCCAAAATAAATCCCAAATATCCATGTTTAAATCCATATCAGTGAGAATCCTTCACCCTGGTGGTGTTCTAGCTGTGAAGGTTGCCTGATAAACCAGAACAAGAAGACACCACCCAACAGCCACCACTCAAGAAACCGAAACACAGTGTCTGAAACCATTTTTTTCCTTCTTAGTTTTGAACCACGGGGGCCTTCTTTTGTTCCTGCAGTGGTTAACCTCATGTGATAACACACCAGGAAAGGGGCAGGGAAAAACCTTTCTTCTTCTTCCAAGGGGGTTGAATTCTTTTGTGAGCTGTGACAGACAAAGCTGGCGTCCCTTGCAGGAGATCTGTACAGCCCTGTCTCCAGCCATGGTGACATTGCTCCAGACAGAGTTTGTCATCCATAAATTTACAGCTTATTTCAGTCTATTCATAAATTGGCTGATTTGATTTTTATATATATTTTTTTTTTTCTTTCTTCCTTCCTTGAAGGGAGGGGGAGGGACATAAAATATCAGTCTCTAGGTGTATTAAAAAAACCGCCCCACCCCCCACCCCCAGTTACAGGTTGTGTTCTATTTAGCCCTTGATTGAAACGTATTGCTCCTCAGTATCTTTTAGCTATGAAAATTATAATATGGAACAGAGATTAGAATGAAATTATCATGGCCGGGAGGCATTTACTCAGTGGTGGCAGCCACATAAACCTGAGCCCCGAGAATGATGATGATAATGCCTCGGAGGTTCTGCATGCCCGGTGTTATTGCTGCACGTTATGGATGTTTCACCGAGGCTGCTCGGCGCGGCCCCGGCGCCGCTGACAGAGAGGTAATTACTGCCCGCGCCGATGAGCACTTATCAGCCCCGGCGCCGCCGCTCCTGCCGGCGATGGAGAGCGCTTGTCAGTCAAGGTCACTTGGGTGGGTGTCCTTTCTTCTTCGTTCTTTCACACTCGGCGAACTTTGCCAGGTGAGCTCATAGAACGGCTCAGGTTGGGAGGGACCTCAGAGATCATCTGCTCCGACCTCCCCGCCGTGGGCAGGGACACCTCTCAGCTATAGGCTTGGTTGCTCAAGGACTCATCTAACCTGGCCTTGAACGCTCCCGGGGGAGGCATCCACAACTTCTCTGGGCAGCCTGTTCCAGAGTCTCACCACCCTCGTACTGAAGAACTACTTCCTCAGCTCCAGTCTAACCCTGCTCTCCCTCAGCTTCAAACCATTCGCCCTTGTCCTGTCTCTAGACACCCTCATGAGAAGTCCCCCTGCAGCCTTCCTGCAGGATCCCTTCAGCTATTGGAAAGCAGCTCTAAGGTCCCCCAGAGTCTTCTCTCCAGGCTGGACACCCCCAGCTCCCTCAGCCTGTGCTCACAGCAGAGCTGCTCCAGCCCTTGGGTCACCTTTGTGCCCTCCTCTGGACTCATCCAGTAGCTCTGTGTCCTTCTTCTGCTGGGGACGCCACAACTGGAGGCAGGATTGGAGGTGAGGTCTCAGCAGATCAGAGCCCAGGGGCAGAATCCCCTCTCTTGCCCTGCTGCCCACACTCCTCTGGCTGCAGCTTGGCACACAGCTGCCTGCTGGGCTGCATGAGGGCACTGCTGGCTCCTGGGGAGCTGCTCAGCAGTCAGGGTGATTTGCTCCCTGTTGTGGTAACACCGCTTGGGTTTTAGCCTTTCGACTAACACAACTGCAGGAGGGATGGAGCATGCTATTTTTCACTGGTTAGCTAGTGGCTGTGCATGGGTGATCTCAAGAGCAGTTTAGCAGAGCCCCTCAGAGCCTGTTGTAGGTTTTTGTGCTGGTAAGCTGATGGTTGCTCATCGGTGACCTCAAGAGCAGCGTTTTGCAGAACTCCCTGGAGCTTTTGGGGTGCCACCAGCATGAGCTGTAGGACTCTGTGGTGATGGAGAGAAACCTGGGTTGAATAGCTCAGGCTGCTGCTTGGGCCTTTGGGCTGAATAGTTGCTGTTTCAGAGCAGGGCTCTTCTTGTTTGCACCCTCAGGACATGCAGCCCTAGACCAAGCCACTCTGCCTTCCCATCAGGGTTTCCTTTTCGGCTGGAAGCCTCTCAGAGGCTCTGCCTTATTGCGTAAAATAGCTGAGCCAGGCTCTGCTGTGGCTCTAAAATGAAAGTGTTTGCTGCTCTTCAAAGTAGCAGTGTCCAAGGCACTGTGGCAAGCCCAGGATTTCTTGGGTTTCACAGAAAAGAATCACAAGATTTTCCCTTTCTTTTTCTCTCCCCCCCCCCCCCCCCCCCCCGCTTATTTTTCCCTCTTGTCCCCTCTCTCTCTTTTTTTTTCTTCCTTTCTCTCTTTTTTCCTCTTCTTTTCCTCATTTCTCCTCATTCCCCCTTCCCTTCTTTACCCCTTTTCTTCTCTTTTTTTCCCCTCCTTCTTTCTTCCCCTGACTTTGTTTTTTCCCCAATTTCCTCCCCCCCTTACTTCTTCCCTTCCTTTTTTGCTTCTCTCCTCCTTCCCTGTTTGCTGCTGAAGCTTTGTTAGAGCAGGAAACCCAGGCCAACCTCCCGGCTCCAGCAGCTCCCCCAGTAGATACCAGTGGCTCCTTCCTTAAGCCCAGCCTCAGCCCAGGTCCATGTGTGCTCAGATTCCCCCCTGCACCACAGCCCTCCCCAAGGATTTGGGGGTGGGGGGTGGGTGTGTGCCTGGACGTCCTCTGTGTGCTCCCAGCTCCTGCTCCCCGGTCCCTCCTCGCTCCTTTGAGCAGAGGGCACTATTTTGAAGGGGAGACTGCACGTTCAATTAAATGCAAATTGTATTCAGGCATTAAAGCAGGATCCCATTCATTCATTAAACTCCAAGGATGCTTTTATTTAGGAGAATCTCCCAGCACATGGTAGCACCACATGCTGCTTAGAAAGGACTCTGGTGGTCCTCTTGTGCAAAAGGAAATCATTGCATTATTAGAGGATTTAAACTCCTTACAAGGTGCACGGTGTCCATGGATGTTTCACTTAATTTGATTACATCCATAGAAAAAGCATTTCCCTTCCATGGCAGGCAGAGGCTCTCTCCTCTCTTGCCCTGTGGTATAATCCCAGCCTCCCACTGGAAGGTGCCAACCTGGCTGGACATTTTGGGGTTAGAAACGCAGGTTTGAGCAGTTTGGTTCGTTCCTGAAGCTTGCCAGCCAAGCTTCTGCATTTTCAAGCCACTTCCCTTCCTTAGTTCTTAGTTACCAGAGTGTTACAAAGAAAGGGTTTTGATCTCATGTAGATAGCATAGCATTAATTACCCTGACACTAATTAAACTGCATCAAACAAATACCACCGTGTTCCTCAGGGGGACAACAGAAGGCAGTTTAAAATAATTACTGGAGCTTCATGCATGTGTGAAGTTTTCATTACTCTTAGGACACCAGCAAAAGAGATTTGATATCATTAAAATCCCCCCTTCAGTGTTTGCAGGGGGGGGGGGGAAAAAAAAGGGGGGGGAGCCAAAACTAAAAAAGCCTAAAATTTCCTCAGAGCATATTGATGTCTAAATAGTGCTGATTGCAGTCCTTGCAAATAGTAACTTTTTCTTTAGGAGCTGTAAGCCTGTGAAGCAGGAACAGGTGTTCCAGTCCACATTCTGGTATGATTATGTATTAGCTTATGTTTGTCAGACCATTTCATTAACCACCCACTGCTAGCACACATACATATACTTTGTTCTTCCTGAACCATGAAATGAAATGCATATATCTTCACTAATGCCTGGCTATCAATGGAAATGAGCAAAGGAGGCTTATTACCAATTGCTGCTGCTGCTGGGGAGCACACACCTCCGGACACTTACAGGTAATAAACAGCTTTTTGTAAGTAGGAAGCAAGATCTATGGAGAGGCATGCGAAGCCCACCTGCCTGCCACCCCTCTCCAGTGCTAATAGATGCCAGTTCCCAGCCACATGCACACGTGCAGCATAGAAGCAGGGAGCTGCTTCAGTTAGAAAAGGCCTCTAAGATCAAGTACCCCACCGTGGCCATCGAGCCATGTCCCCAGGTGCCATGGCCACAGGCTGCTTGAATGCCTCCCAGTGATGGGGACTCCGCCACCTCCCTGGGCAGCCTGTTCCAATTCTTGGCCACTCTTGCAGTAAAGAAATTCTTCCTAATATCCCAACCTAAACCTCCCTTGGTGCAATTTGAGGCCATTTCCTCTCCTTCTCTTGCCTGATAGTAGGGAGAGGAGACCAACCCCCAACTTACTACAGCGGAAGGTCCCCTGTCCTGGCTGCTCCTCCCCACAGCTGCCACCTCTGCCTTGCTGCCCCCCAAGGTGTGGCACAAGCTGGGGCAGTGCCCTTGGTGTGCCCAGGAGCAAGGCTCAGGCAGAGGCTTTGTGCAGCCCAGCCCTTGGCAGGAGCTGTCCCCATCAGCTTCTGCCTGCTAGCAGCAGCCCCTGGCTGAGCAAAGCTGAACTTCAGCAAGTGCCTCAGTGACAGAAAATGCTTCTCGATCTGCATTAGTCATAGGGTTCCGAGCTGTGGTTCTCCCTCAGAGTGTGCTTGTATAGAATTTGGATGCCTATGGTCACACATCACAGCCCACTTCTTCATCTCCTTTGAGGAACTACTAAAAAGCTCTACCTCTAATGGAAGGTCCAGTGGCAGTGGTGATGCTTCAGATCACAGCATGTTATGGGTTGGAAGGGACTTCTGGAGATCTTCAAGTCCAAACCCCCTGCCAGAGCAGGACCATAGAATCCAGCACAGGTCACACAGGAACACATCCAGACAGGTCTTGAAAGTTTCCAGAGAAGGAGACTCCACAACCTCTCCAGGGAGTCTGCTCCAGTGCTCCCTCACCATTATAGTAAAGAAGTAGCTCTTCATGTTGAGGTGGAACTTCCTGTGCTGCAGTTTCCATCCATTGCTGCTTGTCCTATCCCAGCTCACAACTGAGCAGAGGCTGTCCCTGTCCCTTCCTTTCTGACCTCCACCCCTCATATATTTATATGTATTGATCAGATCTCCTCTCAGTCTTCTCCTCTCCAGATTGAACAGCCCCAGGACTCTCAGCCTTCTCACATCAGGCAGTGCTCCAGTCCCTTCAGCATCCTTGTAGATCCCTGTCACAGGATGTTAGGGTTGGAAGGGACCTCAAGGATCATGTAGTTATCATCAAGTCTAACACTCTTGCCAGACCAGGACCATAGGATCCAGCACAGGTGGCACAGGAGCACATCCAGACCAGGCTTGAAAGTCTCCAGAGCAGGACCCTAACCACCTTCTTTCTGCCTTTTGTTTTCAATTGAAGCAATTCCTCCCTATTCCCAAATCTGCTGCCCGCAGCAGAACTTTGGGTTGGGCTCATGCAAAAGGCAAGACCTTAAGCAGAGCCTCTCAGGAGCAACTGGAGAGGACAGCACAGAACTGGTCCAGTTGCAGGGCTCCTGCGAAGCCGCCCGGCGCCGGCGCGCTGCGAGCCCTCCGCAGCCAGATGGTTCGTCCTATTTTTAAGCTGATAGATTTCTTCATGCATTTCTTTTTGGATGCCATTGGTTTTAACTGCCAGACAGTAGCTACTGTTAGAAGTTTTTTTGGTTGGGGATGTTTTTTGTTGTTGTTGGGGTGTTTTTTGTTCTTCCCCCCCCCCCCCCCCTTATCCCTGGATTATTTCAAGAGTATTTTTGGCACATTCCAACGCTCGCACCGCACACCAAGTTAATTTTTCCTTACACTTAGCTCATACGTGAGGAAAGTGTTTATATAATGAAAGAAGGGAGGGAAAAAAAAAACCCCACACCACCCAACCACCCAAACCCTTCTGAAATGAACAGTTCTGGGTTTGTTGGTTGGTTTGTTTTTGTTGGTGGGTTTGGTTTGGGTTTTTTTCCTCCTTCTTCTTGCTTTTGACATGATGTTGACAGAAGTCGCTTTGATGTAGTTTAGAGTCATGAATTTTCTATCTGTTCTGTTTTTCCTGGGGCTCCATCTATTCAGACATCCTGATCTGTCATTTTGCAACACTTTGTGAAGTGCTTGACAGATAGTGGTTTTGACAAGTGCTGGACATCAGCAGCAATTCCGAATAAGCAGAGTATATTTCTCCAGGTAAAGTGACAAAACGTCCAAAAGCGTCAGGAGGACTGGAGCCTCTTCAATCACATTTAATGTTACAAAGCAAGACTTTTTTTTCTCCCCTTCCCCCTCTCCCCTCCCTGCTCTCTCCGTTTGTTCTCCTTGCCTGCTGTGGCTCAGCCGTTGGGGTCCTGCTGGGATTTTTTTGTTGTTGGATGGAGAACTTTCTGGGTCGGCTTTTGGTTCGGGGGTTTGTGGTGGTATTTTGGAATTCATGGCCGATTTCCTCAGCCTGGTTTAAAGATGGGAGGACTCGCGGAGAGGGAGAGCTGGCAATGTGGGTCTCAGCTAATATCTGTAACTGTAGAAGGGATTTCCAGGGTCTCCCAGCATTTGACATAAGCAATGTGTGCCCGAGTGATGATCCCTGCTTGGAATTTGGGTTTGGAATGCCACTGGATTTCTACAGTAGGGTGGAGAAATCCTCTATGATAGTCACCTGAATTATTATTGATTAGCCCCATTCCATTCCCTATTCCACTTCACTTAGGTTATTATTAAATCATTCCCTAAGCTGTAGAAATACTTTAGGATAGTCACTTAGGTTATTATTGAATAGCCATTCCACTTCCCAAATACATCCCTGGGTGTAGAAATACTTTAGGATAGTCAAATATTATTGATTAGCCATTCCATTCCCTATTCCACTTCCCAAATCCTTCCCTGTCTGTGGGAATAACATTTAGGATACTCACCTAAATTTTTATTGATTAGCCACTCCACTTCCCAAATCCTTCTCTGGCTGTAGAAGTAAT
Source organism: Picus viridis (assembly GCA_033816785.1). Taxonomy (NCBI): domain Eukaryota; kingdom Metazoa; phylum Chordata; class Aves; order Piciformes; family Picidae; genus Picus; species Picus viridis. Next base: position 4,436,121 of record CM066571.1, read on the forward strand.
TTAGGATAGTCACTTAGGTTATTCTCAAATAGCCATTCCATGCCCTATTCCCCTTCCCAAGTAGTTCCCTGGCTGTAGAAATAATTTGGGGTAGTCACATTATTATGGAATAGCCATTCCATTCCCTATTCCCCTTCCCAATTCCTTCCTTGGCTGTAGGAATAACATTTAGGATAGTCACTTAAATTATTATTGATTAGCCATTCTGCTTCCCAGATAGTTCCCTGGCTGTAGAAATAATTCAGGGTATTCACCTGCACTTTAATTCTGTTGTTGCCTAACCATTCCAGTCTGTGTTCCCCTTCCCAAATCCTTCCCTGACTGTAGAAATGATTGAGGACAGTCCCTTAAGTTATTATGGAATAACCATCCTATTCCCCTTCCTGAATCCTCCCCTGCCAGGGTCTCATCCCCCATCACCCCTGGGTGCTCCCTGAGCCAATCAGCATCTTTAGATTCCCTAGGATATTGCAAGAAAAAAAGCCATTTACCAAAACCCCATTTCCTATAATTATTTTGCATCTGCATTCGCTCAAGAAACAGCTGTTGGAAGTTGAGGGGGATGCAAAATGGCACAGCCTGAAGATGTTCTTGTTCATTCAGCTCACTCCCTTTTGATGTGATACCTACTGGCAGGGTTGTGTGGTGAATTCAACTTCTTTGACAGCCGTCAGCCTTTACTGACCAGTAGTTTCGTTTTTCAGTACTTAGGGGAAAGATGGAGAGGTGGAGGGGGGGGGGAGAAAAAAAGAAACAAAATGCAAGCTCCTCTATGTCCATAATTTAGCTCTTTTTTTTTTCAGCTGCTGGATCGAAAGCCCCTGCCAACAGCTATCTAAATCAACACCGTGCCAACATGTTCTGCACTCCGAAGGTCACTCAAACATCTGGCCCCACAGCCTTGTTCTTTAAGGTTTGTCACTGGGCAGCATCTGTTTATAGATTCCTTCTCAAGCTCTCTTTGATCACTTTGACAGCAAAAAGAAGCTTCCATCACCCTTGATGTGTTAGGATAAAAATCCCGGGGAGCCTGGGCCCGCCGCAGCGTTCTCTCGGCGCGGGCTGGGACGCGGGGCTCCGGCCGCGCTGCCGGCTGCGGGGTGTAGCGATTTTGGCTCGGCTGAGTTTGAGGGAGTTATGGAGCACTGGTTGCTGTGGAGATGGAAAAAAATATATTGTCAGAGCTGATCTGTTCAGTGGGAATGTGAAAATGGCTACACTAAGCAGGTCTGGCCCAGCTGAGCTGGGTCAGCAGTTAAAAAACCCAAGTTTGGGGAGCGAGCAGAGCAGGCACATTTAGCTCTGCTCTCCTCTGAGCAGCTTGCTAGATAACCTCCAGAATTCCTCTCCTGTGGGTCCTGCAAAGAGTGACCTTCTTCATACAGGTTGGGATGTGCACCTCTGACTTCAGATATGCCTCATGGCAGGGGGAAAGATAGAGCTCATGGGGGGAAAACGGGACTACCATTGCTTCCCTTTTTCCTTCACTAACTTTGAGTTAGCTTTGAGATCTGTCATCTTGAAACAGTGCAGAGCTGCTTGCTTTATTCTAGACAAGTATCAGGGGGGAGAGAACAAGAGGAAGTAGCCTGAAATTGTGCCAGGGGAGGGTTAAGGTGGACATGAGGAAAACTTTCTTTGCTGCCAGAGTGGTCAGAGATTGGAACAGGCTGCCCAGGGATGTGATGGAGTCACCATCCCTGGAGGTGCTCAAGAAACTTGGGGACAGGGTTTAGTGGCTGTGGTGGCATTGGGTTGGTGGTTGGACTGGATGATCTTAGAGGGTTTTCCAACCAAAACGATTTTGTTACTCTATTCTAAGATTAGTTTGGACCATGATGGAAAAGACCTCAGGTGATGTTGTGTGAAGCCTTCTGGTCCCCTCCTCACTTTGAAGATGTATAAAGCAGGGAAGGACGCATAAAGCAATCTGTAATGTACATGAAATTATCACAAAATGCTGACACTTCTTTAGGTTCAACAGAGCCAAGAGTCAGGTCCTGTGCTTGGGGCACAACCCCATGAAGGCTCCAGACATGGGGCAGAGTGGCTGGAAACTGCCCAGTAGAAAAGCACCTGGGAGTGATGGCTGACAGCCAGGCAGACATGAGCCAGTGTGTGCCCAGGTGGCCAAGAAAGCCACCAGCATCCTGGCTGGGAAAGCTCGTTGCTGTCTACAGCTCTCTGAGAGGAGGTTGAAGCCAGGTAGGGGTCAGTTTCTTTTTCCAAATCATGAGAGGAAACAGCCTCAAGTTGTGCCAGGGAACGCTGAGCCTGGACATGAGGAACAGTTGATGCACTGAGAGAGAGGTGAAGCCCTGGAAACATTCGGAACCACACTGATGTGGTGCTGAGGGCCGTGGGGCAGTGGCATATAGGTATTTTTTTGCATTCCTATTCGAGGTTGTAAAGAAAGCCAAAGAGCAGCTGGGACCTCCTTGCCCACCAAAACACCACACCTGTGAGGTGCACTTCATCCTCACTGAACCCTGCCCATCCTGCCCCTCAAACCACCTTGCTTTGCTGGGCAGGAGGAGATGGACACTCAGTGAGATTCCTAGTTGCATGGAAGAGGGGAAAGGTCAACCTTCAGAGATATTCTCAGGAAGAAGCGGTGACATCCTGTGCCAATCTCCTATGCAAAGAAGGCCAAGCTGGAGACTGTAGATCTGAAATACACAGAGGGTAGGCGCTTCCATAGTAACTGTGAAGGAGATGTAGGCTTTGAATTTCAATTCCAGCTAGCACCCTGAATGCTGTCTGAACTGCTCAGGAGAGATTACTTCAGAGTAGCTCTGCCCAGAACCTTGCTTTTTATCAGGACAAAGTGGTGTGGAAATGGGTTGGTTGCAGGATCCCACATCTGCTCTGCTCTCCTGCCTCTTACTTGGAGGTGTGATGTTTGCTTTTGATACTTGTTTGGTTAATATTTCAAACTTGTAGTTTCTGCAGAATCCCAAGATGGTAGGGTAGGGACCTCTGGAGGTCATCCAGAACTGGGGCAGCCACAGCAGCTTGCCCAGGATCACAATGGCCAGGTGGGTTTGGAATCTCTACAGAGAAGGAGACTTCACAACCTCTCTGGGCAGCCTGCTCCAGGGCTCCAAGCAGCCTCACACCAAACAAGTTTCTCCTCATCTTCAGATGGAACCTCCTGGGTTCCAGTTTGTTCCCCTTGTCCTGTCACTGACAAGAGTCTGGCCCCATTCCTTTGTCCCCCACCCTTTATCTCTTGCTGAGCATTGCTCAGATCCCCTCTGGGGCTGCTCTTCTCCAGGCTTTCATCCCCAGGGCTCTCAGCCTTTGCTCCTCAGAGAGATGCTCCAGGCCCCTCAGCATCTTCATGACCTCCCTGGACTCTCTCCAGCAGTTCCCTGTCTCTCATGAGCTGGTCCCAGAACTGGACACTGTGGAATTGTCAGCTCCATTTTTGAGTCAAGAGGGTCTTCTAGTTAAGAACCTGGTCCTTGAGTGTGTCAGTGATGTCTTTGAAAGGAGATGCTTGCTCTGTGTTGACTGGGAGCACAACTGGTTTAAAGCCCCTGGGAAGCCATTCCTGGCTCACTGGCTGCACGGCAGAGCTGAACTGTTGGCTGATGCTTGTCTGCTGTGGTGAAACCTCCTGCAGGTGACACTGAAGGCTGAGGAAGCCTTTCCAAGGCAGGCCAGGATATGCAAACATGAAAGTGGACTGAGTGCTGTCCAAGCCAGCATTTTACAGGGGCTGTGAGCATTGTGGGGGTTGAACTTCAGAGGTGCCTTCCAACCCCTACAGTTCTGTGATTATTCTGCCACGTTTCTTGTGCAAACAAGCAGGCTCAGAACCATTTGTGCCACCTGTAATTAAAACTGAGATAATCCCAGCAATTTGAGGAAGTCTTAGCTGATTAATGCCATTTCTGAGTTGCTTGCTGCAGTGAAAGATAATTAATTGTAAAGACACTTTCAGAAACAATGCAATAATCTTCTCTAACCAAAAGCAAATGTTTTAAAAAGTAAGGAAATTGATAATGCCATTAATTATGAGGATATTGCAATAATCTAACCTCCTTGGTGGGAAGTTGGTGCCTAGGGACAGTATTAAGCCAGACATTAAACTGCAATGAACATGAAGATTCTCTTCATCCTTGCAGCCTGGCAAATGGCAGATGTCAGAGAGCTGTGGAGCTGCTGAGGTTGGGATTTCAGAGCAGAGCTGGAAGGTGCAGAGCTGTGTTCATCAGTGGATCTTCACAAGGTCTCTTGCTATAGATCATAAAAGAGTACCTTAAGAAGATTGTGGCCAGCATGTTGAGGGAGGTTCTTGTGCCTCTCTATACTGCCCTAATGAGGCCACATCTGGAGTATTGCATCCAGTTCTGGGCTTTCCAGTTCAAGAGAGACAGGAAACTACTGGAGAGAATCCAGTGGAGGCTATGAAGATGATGGGAGGGGTGGGGGTGGGACTGGAGCACTCCACTAAACCATATTTGTGTATTTGACTAAATCACATGAAAACAAAACTGAACCAAACTGCTCCTCCCCACAGCTGCCACCTCTGCCTTGCTGCCCCCAGGGTGTGGCACAAGCTGTGGCAATACCCTTGGTGTGCCCAGGAGCAAGGCTCAGGCAGAGGCTTTGTACAGCCCAGCCCTTGGCAGGAGCTGTCCCCACCAGCTTCTGCCTGCCAGCAGCAGCCCCTGGCTGAGCAGAGCTGCCCTGAACTTCATAGAGTGCCTCAGTGAGCAGAGGCTGAGCTGGGAAGGGACAGCACTGACACAGAAGTAGGGCTGGCTTCCAGCAGGACACAGTGGAGCAGCTTTCCAGAGCAGCACCCATCTTCAAGCACCCAAATGTCTGACCCATGACCCACTGTGGTGGCTGTTTGACAGAAGAGCTCCATTTTGATACCCTTTTCCCCTTTGGCTGGGCTTGGGATTACAGGGGGCGGGTTGGGAAGGTAATAGCTATCAGGACAATTGTTATTTTCCAAATGAAACAATGCCCCCTGGTGCTCCAGGATTCCAGAGGTCTGCTTTTGCAGGCAGAATGAAAAATAAAACCAAATAAGGGAAAAAAAATCATCTCTTCAGACAGATCCCTCTTGTCCCTAAAGCTGCCAGCTACCACTCCAAATGCTGTCACTGTCACTCAGAGGGACCAGGGAACAGCACTGTCAGTGCTGAGCAACAAAGAGAAGTCACAAGGAGAGGCAGAGGGAATAAAAGCAGAGTGGAAAAGGGACACATTGGTTGGGCAGGGTAAAAGGACATCACAGAAGAGGGGAAAAATGAAGGAGAGAATGAGGGAATAAAATGGGAGAGAAATAAAAAGAGAGGAAAGCAACAGTCAGTCAAATTAAAGCTGTCTGCCTGATGGAATGTAGAATCTGGAGAGAGATGGAGAAGGAGCAATAACAGTAACAAATGGGAGTCCTTTTTTCCTAACAAAAAATGGGTTTAATAAAGGTGTTAGAGAGGAAAAGGATAAAGTGGGGGAGGCATGAGAAATATGCAATCAAGAGCATCAAATTAAAACAGCGAATCTAGAAAGGAAGGGAATACAGGAGGTAGAAATGAAGTGCTGGAAGGTATTTACAAAGTGCATGGAAGCTGCAGAAATGAGAAGGATCAATGGAGTTTGATCTTGCTCTGTGCACTAACAAAACAGATTATTGATGCAGAAATTTAAACCAGAGTCCCTCCAGAGGAACATTTGAAGGCAAGGTGATAAGCAGTGGAAGGGAAGCAGTTGATCTCACTTCAGTTTAGCCTGTTGGTAGTGTTTGAGCCCTTTAATAATGAAGATGCTGAAGCACAAAGTGATTCCTGCTGGGCACAGCACAGGTGTGAACCATGAGGGCATTGCTTGTCCTCTCTGCAGACAGCAGGCTCCAAGCAGGGATGGTTTGAAACCAAGAGAGGGAGACTTACACTGGATAGAAGGAAGAAACCTTTACACTGAACATGGTGAGGCCTTGGCCCAGGTTGTCCAGATTGGTGGTAGGTGCTCCATCCCTGGAACCATTCCAGGTCAGGTTGTTTGGGGCTCTGAGCTCCCTGCTCTAGTTGCAGATGTGCCTGCTGAGTGCAGGGAGGTTGGACTGGATGAGCTTTCCATTTGGTGGTTCTGTGATGATAAGGATGATGAAAAGTACCCCAAAGCATGGCCAAAGGGTGCGCTGGCTGTGCTGAGATCTGCTGTGAGGGTAAGCAGGAGTACTGAGGAGCAGGTTTGCCCTGAGTACAGCTCTGCTTTGGTTACAAACTTAAGCCTTTGCAGAAGGATGACCTCTGCAGGTCCTTTCTGACCCAACCCTTTCTATGACTCCATGAATCTATGCCTTCTTGCATCCATAGAGCAGAATCACCATCTCTGATGGAGCAGGAGGCTATGGCTGCTCCCAGAGCTGTCTGCAGAGCCAGGGCAGAGCAAACCAAGGCAGAGAGAGGCACAGGAAAGCACCCCAGTGCTGCAGCTGCCAGACGTGCAAACAGCCCTTGCTCTTGGGGCCTTTTTCCAGTCACAGGCAAGGATAAAATAGCACAGCTCAGGAGCAGGGATGTCTGCAAATGGCTGGGAGGGAGCTTTATGTTCCCACAGTCCTGGAGCAGCAATGAGTCAGTCGAGCCCCTCACTGTAAGCTGGAATGGCCTGAAGGCTGCTCTAAATCATGCTGGTTGCCAGTGACCCTGCAACAGCAGAGAGGGGTTGCTGGGGCATAGCAACGTCTTGGCTGTCCCTCCCTTGGCCATGTTCTCCAGCCTGGCTAGAGGAGCTGTTGGGAGGGGGTGAGGGGGAACTGGGGGAGAGAAAGGGAAGAGAAAGCAGAGAAACAGCCATGATGCCTCTTCTGCTGCAAGACCTCTGCTCCTGCTGGGGCTGGCAGGGATGCAGCAGCTGACTCTGGTGGGAGCTGATCCCAGCATGGGCAAGAGACACTCTGTGGCTGGACAGTGGCCAGGTGTAATGGGAGAGCCTGGGTTTAGTAATCTGCTTTTCAGGGACATTTGGGGGGGGCTCTTCAGGTGGTGTAGATTCCTCTTTCCCTGGGATCTCCTTGTGTTGGGCTGTAGGTCCTACACATTGGCAGGTGGCCACATTGTTGGACCGGCTTGGTTGGTTGTGTCAGTGCAGTGATGTGAGACACCAGGGGGTGTCTCTTAACCGGCATCGTTTGGCCCTGGAATGCTGAAGTGTAGTGGTGCTCTGGGGATTTACACCACTGAGTCTAGCTCTTGGTTTCATTGGGTTTCTGTTTTCCAGACTGGGAGGAAAAGATGTGATTGGCTTTTGTCCTTTCTTGTTTTCTTTGAAGTTCCCAAGTGCCACATCCACACCTTTCTTGAACACCTCCAGGGATGGCGACTCCTCCGTCACCCTGGACAGCCTGTTCCGATGCCTGACCATTCCGGCAGGATCAAGACACTTTGTTCCAACCTAACCGTCCCCTGGCACAATTTCATGCCATTTCCTTTCCTCCTACCACCTGAGACTAGGGAGATCAACCACCACCTCACTGGCAACCTCCTTTTAGGGAGTTGTAGAGAGCAATGAGGTCTCCCCTCAGCCTCCTTTTCTCCAGCTTTGTCTTGAAAATATCAGTTCTCCATGGTGAGATCACAAACCAGAGGAACATTTGTGGTAGTGTGGAGGAGTGGTGAAAAGTGGAGTAGATGCTCTCTGCCCTCCCAGTAAACACATCAGGCAGGGCTGGAGAATACTTCCTGCTGTGTTCCTTTGCAGGGGAGAGCCCACTGAGGGGGTGTCTCTGAGCAGCAGGATGGAGCTGACATCACGTCCTGACAGACATGAAAGCACCTTGGATTATTTACCAGCTCCATTTCTCCTTGAGGATTGATGGCTCAGTCTGGCATTTTATTTGTTGGAGGTATTTTATGATCTGATGATTTCTCCTCACATATTTGAGTCAGGCATGTTATGGAGCAGCATTGCTTGATGTTTTTCTTCTTGCTGGGAGTTTATTTCTTCACACAGTATCTTCATTAATTATAGAATACAGACATAGAATCATAGAACTGTCAGGACTGGGAGGGACCTCAAGGATCATCCAGTTCCAACCCCCCTGCCACAGGCAGGGACACCTCACACCACAGCAGGTAGCTCACAGCCACATCCAGCCTGGCTGCAAACACTTCCAGGGATGAGGCTTCCACCACCTCCCTGGGCAACCTGTGCCAGTCTCTCACCACCCTCATGGGGAAGAACTTCTTCCTAACAGTCAATCTCAATCTCCCCATTTCTGGTTTTGCTCCATTCCCCCTAGTTCTATCCCTACCTGACACCTTAAAAAGTCCCTTCCCAGCTTTCTTGTAGCCCCCTTCAGATAGTGGAAGGCCACAATAAGGTCTTCTGGGAGCCTTCTCTTCTCCAGACTGAACAGCCCCAACTCTCTCAGTGGCTTTTTTCTGTTGGTTTGTTGTTTTTTTTTCCCATGAAAAGGAAGAATCTGCTTTAGTTTAACCATCCTGTGTTGTGCTTTCTTGGGTTATCTCCCAGTTAAAATGCCCAAGGGTTGGTTGGTTGTTGGGGGGGGGGGGTAGGGAAGGTGTTGGGTTTGTTGTTTGGGGTTTTTTGTTGTTTAGCATGACAACAGTCAAATTCACTGCTTCCACTGCAACAAAAGCACTCAGATGCCAGTTCATAGATTGACATAATCAGCTTTGTCTCTTAATTAGAGAAGGAGAATAAAGCTGTTTAGGGGTGTCAATAAAATGACAGATGTATCATTAACAGAAGGCTACATTGGACCAGAATGGTGCAAATGCTTTGCAATTGAGCTAGAAGCAGAGAATCATTAAGGTGGGGAGAGGGTTTGGGTTTTTTTTACTGATAACCTTTTATTTCTCATTTTCTTAGAATTTTTATCTAATTTCAAAATAGCAAAGCTAAAGGTGCATAACACAGCATATGAGTGGAACAGTTGTTGGTGATGCAGAGCTTGCATTCCTTCTGCAAGGACTCAAGGGGCCTATGGGAAAGCTGGGAAGGGACTTGTTACAAGGGGTTGTGGTGGTGGGATGAGAGGGACCAGGTTGAAGCTTGAGGAGAGGAGATTTAGACTGGAGGTTAGGAAGAAATTCTGTACAACAAGGGTGGGGAGACACTGGAACAGGTTGCCCAGGGAGGCTGTGGATGCCCCTTCCCTGGAGGTCTTCAGGGCCAGGCTGGCTGAGGCCTTGAGTAACCTGGGCTGGTGGGAGGTGTCCCTGCCCATGGCAGGAGGTTAGAACTGGATGATCTTCAAGGTCCCTTTCAAACCATACTGTGAATCCATGAATCTGTGAATCAGATTCTGACCAAAGCAGAGCTGTAGTTTGGACAAATCTGTTCCTCAGGATTGCTGCTTACCCTCAGAGCAGATCTCAGCATGGCCACTGCATCTCTGGCCATGCTTTGATGTACTCTTCATCATCCCTAGGATCACAGAATCATGGAAAGCTTTAGGTTGGAAGAGAGCTTTAAAGCTCATCCAGTCCAACCCCCTGCAGTCTGCAGGGACACCTGCAACTAGAGCAGCTTGCTCAGAGCCCCAGACAACAGGGATGGGACATCTCCCATCAGTCTGGGCAAGCCGGGCCGGGGTCTCGCCACCCTCGCTGTACTCCACGCTTCACAGCAGAGGAATTTAAAATGTTCAGACCTACAGTGTCCCAGCTGCTGTTCCACCTTGTGAGCTTCACTTAATAATTTTCCACTTTTTGTGACTGCAGAATGTAAATATATTCCTTGATTTGCCTAAAACTGGGATCACTGAGGTTCCCTAAACCCCACAAGGTTGTTGCCCCTTCACACAAGTGCAAGGCCAGGAGCTTCATTTAGGCCTAACCCTTCTGCCCTTCAGCACAATAGAGTTTACATAAATATTTAAGACCAATTAAAGGAATCTATTTCCCCAGCAGCAAAGCATTGTTTTCAGGCAGTGCACTGAAGCTCTTAAATTAATACATATTAAATCTGTTATGGGCTCAGTGGAGTTTTAAGTTCAGGAGAGGGAAAAGGAGATGAGAGCATCTCGGGTGGAGGCCAGGATTTGGGCTGCCTGTGAGATGCACAATCCACTCAAGGGAGGAGATGCCACAAACCATCCTTCTGATTCCTTCTTCCAGCATCCCAGGAAAAGCTGTGGGCACACTGAGAAGGCAGCAACTGTCTTCATCCTGCTATTTGCTAAATAAAATCAAGGAGCAGCTGTTTTGTGGGAAATATCTTCAATTATTGCTTTTTCTTTTTACTCTTTAAAAAGAATTCCCCCATAATGAGAGGTTTGGTTTCAGAAGTGCTCAGCAAAAGTCTACACTTTGTAGAACCATGGAATGGGTTTGAATGGTGGTTGAGAAGTTGGGGATGAGACCCAGGTGAGTCTTGTGAGGAGCAGCTGAGGAAAATGGAGAAAAGGAGATTGAGGGGAGACCACCTCACTCTCTACAACTCCCTGAAAGCAGGTTGGAGCCAGGTAGGGATGTCCCTTCTCCCAAGGAACAAGTGATAGGACAAGAGGGAACAGCCTCAAGTTGCACCAAGAGAGGTTTAGGTTGGACACTAGGAACAATTTCTTTGTGGAAAGGGTTGTCAAGCCCTGGAACAGGCTGTGCAGGACAATGGTAGAGTCTCCATCCCTGGAGGGGCTTCAAAGCTGTGTAGGTGTGGTGCTGGGGGCCATGATTTAATGGTGACCTGGCAGTGCTGGGTTCCTGGTTGGGATGAAGATCTGAAAGGTCTCTTCCAGGCAAAATGGTTCTATGAAATTACTTGGAAGAGAGAAAAAAGAAGAGGGTCCTATGATGAATGGATAACAAACCAAGTTAGAGACCTTAGCAACATGAAGCTTGTGTACTGTTACAGAGGAAGATAGGTATGGGGGGGTGATTAAGACCCCAGAAGTTTTGGACATGAAGAGCTTTTCCCAAAAGGTTTGCATTTTTCTGTGAGAGAAGGAAAGGAGCGGGGAAAAAAAAAGGCTGTAACAAAGCCCTGGTTGGTTTGTTTGCATCAGCAGTTCTCCCAGTTTGTCTCACGTTCCCACCAGAGTCTGGCTTTGCTGTACTGCTCTTTTTGGGAGATAGATTCTTCTCTCCTTGGTGTGCTCAGAATTGTGTTTCTGCTGTTTTCCTGAGACTTCTTCCTTTCTCTTATCCAACGGAAAAAGAGGAGGTTGTCAGTGCTGCAGCGTGAAATCTCTTTACCTTGGCAAAATACAGGCAGCCGCAGCGTGAGGCTTTTTCCATCCCAGGGCTCTTCCCTGAGTCAATCCATGTCTGCATCTGGCAAGACATAGAATCAGAGAATTAAGCCCTCACCTAGAGCTCACAATCCCACCACCACTGCTATGCCACTGCCACTCAGGCTGGTCGAGGCAGGGACCCTTCCCACCAGCCCCAGTTGCACAAGGCCTCGATCATCCTGGTCTTGAACGCCTCTAGGGAGGAGGCAGCCACAGCCTCCCTGGGCAGCCTGTTCCAGTGTCTCCCCAGCCTCACTGGAAAGAATTTCTTCCTAATCTCCTGTCTCAATCTCCCCTCTTCCAGCTTCAATCCATTTGACCTGATGCATCCATTTACATAAGCCTCCAAGTAGGAGCAGCATCAGGTCCTTGGGCCCATAGGAGGGATGCAAACTGAGAATCTGAAGGTGGAACACTGGATGTTGCTAGAAGTCTCCTCTGCTGCTGCTGCTTTTTTATACCACGTGGATTCAACTTGGAAAATGCAGAGTTCCTGGTGGTCACTGAGGCATACAGTCTAGGTGGGGTATTTAAGGCCTGTCAAAAGCAGCAGCAGATGAGTGTTTGGAAGATGATGTGGGTCTTTTTTCTGTCCCCACAGACAGAAAGCATGCAATGCTGTGAGCAGAGGAAAACTAGAGCTGCTAAAGTGAAAAGAGGGTAGACTTCCTGGCTTCCTCCTGTCCTGAGTTACCTGTCTTCTCTTGCTCATAATCCAAGCAGACACTCCAGACATCACATTTCTGGGGATTACCTTTCTTGGGACTGAAGCCTTTGGCCTCATTCTTTTCCTCACAGTTAAGAGCATTCAGAAGCCCTTGGAAAAGACACTGTCTGTCATGTCTTGTTGCTTAAATATCGTGATGGAGCCTGTGAATAATCTCAAACTGCTCTGACATCTTCAGCATAGCTTTTGTTCTGCTTCTGCACCATCCATCTTCAGGCCTCAAAGTCCCCTCAGCACCGTGTGTTCCAGCTTGGCCGTGGGCCAGGATGGTTTGACCGGTGATGCTACAGGGAAACCAGACCCATAGCTTGGATTTGGAACCAGGTGGATGGAAGGAAGGTGAAAATGACCATAAATGGTGGTGTGAGTCCTGGTAGGTTTTTTCCCCCTGGTTTATGTTGGGTTTTTTTTCCCCTTTGGTGAAAGTTGGTGAGGAGAGAATGATCTGTGTGAGGGAGCTAAGTGTACCTTCAGTAGGTTTGCAGATGGCATTCAGTTGGGTGGGAGTGCTGATTTGATTTGCTGGAGGGTAGGAAGGCTCTGCAAAGAGATCTGGCCAGGCTGGACTGATGGGCTTAGGTCAGTTGTCAGAGCAGGGCAGTGATTGTGCCCTGTACTGGGCAGTGATGGGACCACACCTCAAATCCTGCATTCAGTTTTGGGACCCTCACTCCAAGAAGGACATTGAGGGGCTGGAGAGTGTCCAGGGAGGGACAATGAAAGTTGTGAAGGGTCTGGAGAGCAGGGCTGGTGAGGAGGAGCAGCTGAGGGACCTGAGGGTATTCAGTCTGGTGAAGAGGAGGCTGAAGGGAGATCTCACTGCTCTCTGCAACTCCCTGAAATAAGGATGGAGTGAGGGGAGGTTGGTCTCTTCTCCCTATTTCAGGTGGTAGAATGAGAGGAAATGACCTGGAACTGCACCAGGGGAGGGTTAGGTTGGAGATGAGGAAAAATTTCTTTGCTGTAAGAGTGGTCAGGGATTGGAAGAGGCTGCCCAGGAAGGTGGTGGAATCACCATCCCTGGAGGTGTTCAAGAAACCTGGGGCCACGGTTTAGTGGCCATGGTGATGTTGGGTTGGTGGTTGGGCTGGATTGTAGAATCCTAGAATGGTTTGGGTTAGAAGGGGACCTCCAAAGGTCATCCAGTCCAGCCCCCTCTGCAGTCAGCAGGAACATTCTCAGCCAGATCAGGTTGGCCAGAGCCCTGTCGAGCCCCACCCTGAATATCTCCAGGGCTGGATGATCCTAGAGGTCTTCCCAAGCCAAACAATCCAATGGTTGTCTGAAGCAGTCAGCTGAGTGAGGCTGCCATGCAGGGCAGCTTCTGCCTACCCACCAGATGCCAATCATAGCTCAGCAGTGGATTTGCAAGATTATAGGACGGGGAGGGGGAGAGAGAAAGAAAAGCAAAAGATGAAGGTTAAGCACAGGGCACAATAGAGATTACTTATGGTAATGAATTGTATAATTTTTCTAGACAGAGCTGGATTAATGTTTATCCCAGGCAGGAGATTAGGGGATGTCTGATTCGAGTTGTAAACAGCCATTATTAAACAGAAGGTTTATGTTCATGAAATGAGACTATGGGTGTTAAAGCACTTATGATTTATTATGTGCAAAGAGAAAAATTAACCTGTTCATCTGCTGCACTACAAGATGTGCTGGGGAGTGGTTGGTTGGTTGCTGGTTTGGTGGTTGTGGGTTTTTTTCCCTTTTGCATAATTTGGAAGGCATCTGCTCCTTTGGAATAGGAAATAAAGCAGCCCAAGGAGGAGGATTCTTCTCTGCTTTATGCTGATCCCGTTGCCCTGTGCTGCAGCCCTGGCAAAATGGTGGAACCAGATGAAAAATAGCCTGGTGTGCTCTTAGATAGCAATAACATCTCTAGGAGAGATAACATTGGCAAAGGCTGTTTGCTTGGGAATTTTTAGGGCATTTTCTTGATGGTTAAAGGAAAAGTTAATATCCAGAGAGCTTAACAAATGACCTGAGTTGGGTTCCCCCAGATAATTCCCTTTCACTAAGGGAATTGAAATGGAAACCTAATTGAAAGCATAATGTTTGGAGACCTTCAGTTTCAAGCCCAAATATTTTTGGAATTGAATTTTCACCTAGTTCTTGCTGCAGCCTGTTTTGCTCCTGCTTTATTCCGTCACTGCTGCTTAAAGTAAGCAATGATTCATAGAGTCTTAGATTGGAATGGACCTTACAGATCATTTGCTCCAACCTCCCCATTATAGGCAGGGACACCTCTCAACTGGACTTGGCTGCTCAAGGCCTCATCCAGCCTGGTCTTGAATACCCCTTGGGAGGAGGCATCCACAACCTCCCTGTGCAGCCTGTCCCAGAGTCTCACCAATCTTGTATTGAAGAACTTCTTCCTAAGCTCCAGTCTAACCCTGCTTTCCTTCAGCTTCCAACCATTCCCTCTTATCCTATTGCTGGACACCCTTAGGAAAAGTCCCTCTGTAGCCTTCTTGTATGTTCCCTTCAGGTACTGGAAGGCAGCTACAAGGTCATCATCTAGCCCTGCTAAAGCAGGATCACCCAAAGCAGGTTGCACAGGGTTGTATTCAAGTGGGTTTGGGATCTCTCCAGAGGAGGTCTGAGTTGAAGTACATAAATTAATTCACCAGTAAAAGTTTCTGTGGGTTTTGTGAATGGGGCAGTGCAGCATCTGGGACCACTGAGAACTTCTGGAGGTAGCCAAGATGCAGTTGGGAGTCCTTCTGGAATCCAGAGTCAGCAGCACCAGGCTGCTTCAGAGTCGTTGGAGGTGCTCAAGGCCAGGTTGGATGAGGCCTTGAGCAACCTGTTCTAGTGGAAGGTGTCCCTGCTTGTGACAGAGGGGCTGGAACTAGATGATCTTCAAGGTCCCTTCCAACCTAAACCGTTCTGTGCCTCTCTGCAGCGTGGTGTTTTGGGAGGCACTCAAATCCCCACGATGCTCTTTCCTCTGCTGCAGGCAGGCGTTGATAAGTCACAGAGCTGACCTCCAGCCTCTAAGGAGGGGGAAAGCTGGGAATGAAGACACATTTCTGTCCTCAGTCTGCCGTGGGTCAGGAGTTGAGCTGGTGTTATCTTTGCCTGGGAGAGCCGCCTGGCCCTGCCACGGTGGTTAACAGTGTTAAGCTTATTGCTGCTGAGCTAAACATGTCTGAAGCCAGCGATGACCCTCACATCTTCACAACAGCAAAATGTCTCCCTGATGTCATCCTGCAGACTTGGAGCATTAAGTTAATTTTCCCCTGGATTTCTGAGCTGCCTTCTTTTTCTACCCAGCAGAGAGCTCGTGAAGAATACAGCTTCTGACCGGATGACAGGACGGGGAGGGTGAAATTAGGTGCATTCAATTAGAAGATGACAAAAAAGCCTGTCTAAATATTTGTCAGGATGCTACTTCCAGGGCGTAGTGTCCAGCCTGGGAAGTGAAAGGCAGCTGCTCTCCAGACTTCAGCATCTGATGGGGGTGAAAAATGGGAAAGGAAATCACCCAGATTCTTTACAGGCTTGGAGGGGATAATTGAGGGTATCGGGTGGGCTGTCCTGCTTCCGGGGCCGGTGATCCCTCTTGTGTAATCTCAGATTAGTTCTTTCCTTGTCTTCACTTAATTCACTGAATTAACCATTATAAGGTTTCCTGGACCACTTGAGGAAATGGTGGTGTTGGTTGTCTGCTGGAGGATGGATATTGTCATGGTTTATGGGAGGGGTGGGGAAAAAAGAATAAAGAGGCTCCACCTTCTCCACAATAAAAATCCCCACAGCAAATCAAACAAACAAAGACCTGAAACCCCAAAACCCGAAGAGATGACAAATTCAGGACAAGCTGTTGGGTTTGGACCAGGAGGTTTACTGCTTTTACCAGAGGGCTTTCTGGTTTTCCAGAGGGTTTTGGCCCCAAAACCCAAAGAAACAAACCAAACCAGGGCAGATGCATTGGCTGTCGAGCTGTTGGGATTGGAGCTGGAGGTTTACTGGTCTTCCAGAGGGTGGAGGGGGAGGATGCTTTTCATGGAATCAGAGAATCTTGAAAACTACTGTTCAGAATGAGGAGTCAGTTAAAGAGAACGTGGTGCTGTGGGACCTGGTTTAAGGGGGGACTTGGTAGTGTTTGGTTGATTGGACTCGATGATCTTAAAGGACTTTTCCAGCCCAAATGAGTTGGTGATTGTGTCTGCCACATCTGTACATTGAATTCATAGCAGCTTTTTTAAAGGAAAAGAGCAAATCTCTGGCTTGGAATTTCCTGCTTAGAAAGTTTGAATTGGGGATATAGGAGCTGCAAATAGAGCAGATCACGTTTCCCTTCTCTATATCTGCTACGGCAGTTCAAAGGGAGCCTGGGACTCTGAGAGGGTTAATCCAGCTCCATAAAAATCCGTGCTGTGTATGATAGTAGTAAAGCTTGTGATCCCTTGATCTTTGATTAGATCCCAGCTAGTAAATACCTTGTATTTAATCAGAATGGAGTTGTTCTGCATGGAGTGTAAGTCACCTTCACAGATGGGATGGAGCAGCGGAGTTGGTGGCGAATGTTTGTTTTAATCCGTGGCGGAGCAAGCACGCTTTGTGTTTCTTTGTTGTAAAGCAGATTCAAGCAACTAAAGAGCAGCAGGAAGGAAAGAGCTTTACTTGCAGTCAGGAAGAGGACAGTGTGGGAAGCCTTCCCCTCCAACCCAAGGGAAAATGTAACTTAGTTGATTGTTAAAAGGTGTTTTCTACTCTTCCAGCAGCACAGCTAGCACACCGTGGCTGGCTTTAGGCTGGGGTGCAAACAGCATTACGTAGAATTTCATCTTCATTGTGCTTCTGTGGGTTCCTAGCTGAGAAATATACAGAAGCTGAGATTTACTGTGTTTGTCAGTGTTTATCCTCTGTTGTTGTTCTGGATTTTAAGGCTATTTGGGTGGAATTGTTCGCTGTTAACGTTCTGTATTTTGAGATATGGAGCTGGAATCGTTCCCTGCTACCGTTCTGTATTTTAAGGATATTAGTTTGAATCATTCTCTGTTGCCAGTCTGTATTTTAGGGATGTTTGATTAGTTTCATCCCCTCTTACCGTTCTGTATTTTAGGGATATTTAGTTTGAATCATCCCCTGTTACCATTCTCTACTCTAAGCATATTTGATTAGAGTGATCCCCTGCAACCATTCTGCATTGTAAGGCTATTTAGTTAGTTTCATCTCTTGTTACCATTCTATATTTTAAGATATTTTAGTTAGTTTCATCCCCTGTTACCATTCTGCATTTTAAGGATGTTTAGTTAGTTTCATCCCTTGTTACCATTCTGCATTTTAAGGATATTTAGTTAGTTTCATCCTTTGTTACCATTCTGCATTTTAAGGATACTTAGAATCATAGCTGGGCTGGATGCTGCCAAACCAAACTCTTCCCAGGTTCTCTGGGAGCCTCAGTTGTTTTGTGTGGTCTGTCAGCGTCCTATTTACCTAAATCTGTCATCATTGCCTTCTGATCCATCATCTTCTGACACACCAAATATTGAGAGCAAGAGGACTCTGTGCTGGGAGCTTTCCTCCCCGGCGCTGATTCTCTGTCCGTGTAACTCGGTGGCAGGAACTGGGCGACCTGTGGTTAAAAACCCCTCAATTTCTCTCCCTGATTTTGTGGTTTTATTTCCTCCCCCTTTTTCCTAGTAGTCACCCAGAGCCTTCCTGTGCCCAGAGGTGTGATTGGATTTAACCTGCTGGAGAGCTTTCTGTACAACAGATTATACACAGGCAAGAACAATCTGTGTAGGTGGTGGAGGGGGACTAAGAATGATGCAGAATTAGAGGGAAAGGTGAAGTGGCTCTCGTGGCAAAGTGCATCCCTGATGATTTGTTTTATGTTGTGGTTTTGGTTTTTTGTGTGTCTGTTTTTAACAGGAAAACTGGAGAGCCCCCACTAATAAATGGCTGGATTCCTTACCTTGGGAAGGCTTTGATTTTTAGGAAGGATGCTTACAAATTCTTACTGGATCAGCAAAAGAAACTGGGAGATATTTTCACTGTACACATTGCTGGTGAGAAATATTTCACTACTTCTCTTGGGGTTGTGGTGTTTGGTGGTGGTGTTTGGGTTTTTTTTTCCCCCCCATCAGTGAAGTTCAGTAGGAATCAAAATGTTTAGTTTAAAATCTTCCATAAGGAAAAAACTTTTTTTTTTTTTTTTTTCTGTGTAATCAAAATGGCTTCAATTCACTTCTGGTGTGCAGAATAAATCTCCCAAACCTTCGCTAAGTGGAATAAAATTTACTTGGATTCACTTGTGTGCAGAGTAAATATCCCAAACCTTTGTTTATTTTTTAGTGGAATAAAAATGACTTCAATTCACTTCTAGTGTGCAGAATAAAAACCCCCAAACCTAGCATACTAAAAATTATTTAATTTCACTTGTGGTGTGCAGAAGAAATACCCCAAACCTTTTTAAAGCCTAATAAAAATTACTTAAAATCACCTGTGTGCAGAAGAAAAACCCCAAACCCTTTTTTTTTTTGGGGGGTGTGTGTGTGTGTAATAAAAATTACTTAAAATTCACTTTTGTGCAGAATAAATAACCCAAGCCCTTTTTGGTTTGTTTTGGGTTGGGTGTTTTTTTTTTTAGTGTAATAAAAATTACTTAAATTCACTTCTGGGGTGCAGAATAAATATCCAAACCCTTTCTTTTTTCTTAGTGTAATAAAAATGACTTAACTTCACTTGTGTGCAGGATAAATACCCCAAACCACCTTTTAGTGTAGTAAAACATGACTTAACTTCACTTGTGTGCAGGATAAATACCCCAAACCACCTTTTAGTGTAGTAAAACATGACTTAACTTCACTTGTGTGCAGACTAGATCTCCAAAGCCCTCTTTTGTGTGTGTCGAACAGGGTAGTGAAGTCACTTAAATCCACGTGTTGTGTGCAGAATACATCTCCACCGGGTGTGGATTTATCTCCAGGTCTGTGTGGACATGGAGAGAATTTGGAGGAAGGTAATGCCAGGAGCAGAGATTTTTGCCAGCACATTTAATTGTGTATTATTGTGTATTGTGGCTTCCCCCTCCCCTCTTAAAGAAGGCAGAACTAACATCATCTTGACACTGCACAGAAAAATATCAGCTTAAATTTAGAAAACACTTCAGAGGGAAGGGGGGAAAGTGCTGAATATGTTCTCACACATTTTTTACAACTGGTTGACAGGAACACAAGGGAATGAATGACACATTGACTCAGTGATACAATCAGGACTGGAACACAGAAACTTCCCCTTGCCAGCCTCTCTCTCTCTGCTCATGCTGGCTGAAAATAACAATATAATAAAGCCTGAGCTAACCTTGCTGCTTGCTGTATTTAGAGCTGCATTACTACTACACCAGCTCCAACACAAACATGGGAGTGAGTTCACATCCACACTTCACTGGAGAAGAGGGGGGAAAGAAGCCAACCCACCAACCCACAGAATGAAACTGGATTCTTGAATGAAACTTCAGTCTACCAATTTATACTTCCCTGTAGTGGGTTTATGTAGTGGGTTTATCATTATGCTGCCAGCTCCAAACCACAGCATTCCCTGTAGGTACATTTTATTTTGGCTGGAATCAAATTTAAAATTCAATATCACCTATAAATTAATGTGGAAAATGAAGATTTGTGCATCAAAATTGGTGATCCTGCTCTGGCAGGAGAGTTGGACTGGCTGATCTTTCCAATCCCTAGCGTGCTGTGATTTTGCTCTGCTCAGAGAACGGCAAACTGTGAAGCTGGTGGATCTTTCACCCCTTTACGTGCTGATAGCCTTGTTCAAATCACCCACTTCAGCCTGCCTCGTTTTCAGCTAGCTCTGGATTTTTAGGGAGCTGCCAATGGAAACAGGAGTTTTGCTGTGTAATTCCATGGCAGCAGCATTAGCTGCCAGTGAAAATAACAAAGTTTTGCAGTTTAATTCCACGGCAGGAGCATTGGCTTCCAGTAAAAATACAGAGTTTGCTGTGTAGCTCCGTGGCATTAGGGTTAGCTTCCAGTAAAAACACAAAGTTTGCTGTGTGATTCCCTGGCAGCAGCATCACCTGCCAATAAATACATAAAACTTGCTGTGTAATTCCACGGCATCAGTATCGGCTGCCAATAAAAACAGGAAGTTTTGCTGTGTAATTCCATGGCTTTAATAGTAGCTGCCAATAAATGCACAAAACTTGCTGTGTAACTCCATGGCAGCAGCCTTAGCTTTTTATTTCCACCTAACTAACATTTTGCAATTAAATTACATTACAAGCAGGATGTTTAATTAATAAAAACTTCCTTTCTCTTACCACTTATTTTTTTTCCCCCTTTGGAAGAGCATTTTTGCTGCTATTAAATGTGTGAATTTTTTACTCTGTTTTTTTAACTCCATTCTGGATTCTTTTCCTTTGGGAATTGGTGTGCTCAGGGTTTGGGGTTTTTTTTCCATCTTGAAAGGGAATTTGAAACATCAGAAACCAAATTTTTGTTGAAATAATCTTCTTTTTGTTATTGTTGTTTAAGGTGCATTCACACTATATCTGACTGTGGTTTCTTACAAATGCAGTTGGGTAATTAGAATTCAGAGGCTGCCTGATAGAAGCAGAGAGTTTCCCTTGGAGTGGTTAATCAAATATTTATTCCTCTCTCTTATGTTTAGAGATTTGGGTGGTTAAGCAATCTAGGGCTGGGGTTGGGTTGCACAAAATTCTGTTTGTATGCTAAACAAAATTCTGTTCCAGTTTCATCTCCCCTTGTGTTTGGGGGTTTTGAGGAAGCTTTCTGCTCTAGAGGGAGGGATGTGGGGTGAGTTCTGGGTATGATTTCAGCCTTCTGCTGGGAAACCTTTGATTTTGTGGTGTTCATCAGAACAGAGGGATCACTGCTCTTGTTTTGGGGTTTTGTGAGTGTGTGTTTTTGTGGGGTTTGCGTTGTTTTGGGGGGTTTTAGTGGCTTTTGTTCAGGGTTGGGGTATTTTTGTTATAAAATACTGATTGTTAAGATTCCTCTGAGGAGAAACAGTCTGTCATCCCCAAGTCAAGGGAGATGCTGAAGCTAGTTAGTCCTTCCTCATGTCCTGCACGAAGACCCTCCAGGATTTCTCTGTCTCTTAGGGATTTGACAAATGATGTTTGTATGTGCAGCAGGCGGAGTGTAGCCCGCTCTGCGTGGACTATCATTACTTTACCCCCCTGGTTGGAGTCTAAAGGGCCTGTCAAAAAATTCTATCAATATATATTGCTCTAATTATTGGTTCTCAAACTAGTTCATTTGGAAAATGCAGAACGATGCTCGGGAGTTTCCGGCGCTGCCCCGTACCGGCAGCGCGATTTCGCTGATTGTACTTTCCCAGCTGATGAGCGAATGATTGTCATCCTTAAAAGTCCCAAGGGACGTGGATGTCATCTTAATAAAGAAATTAAAAAGCACATCTTTCCATGAGAAACAATGTAAATTCCTGACCTGTCGCAGAAAATAGTTCTCTAATTGGTTTTGTGTGGTGGTGCAGCAGAATCGTTTTCCCCGGACGTCAGGCCGGCGCAGCACCACTGTACATCATTGTCAGCAGTTCAGCAGAATCTCCCTAATAAGAGGAGGATTACATAAAGGCAGGAGTCCTGGAAAAAAAAAAAAAAGGGAAAAAAAGGAGAGAGGAATAAGGAGGGGAAAGAGAGGGAGAGTCTGCAGCACTGCGATGCTCATACTGCCCAAGCCAACCTCCCCGCCTGGGCAGGTGGCTAAGGAAGAAGCTAAGGAGCTCAGGATGGTTTTGTTGTCGCTTTTTGGGGATTAGAGATTGTCTCCTTTTCCTGACAAGCTGTTAGGAATGACACAGAACCTTAACAACACTCTCTGAGACTTAACTCAGCTTCTACTGCCAGCGTCTCAGGGTTCGTTGCCGAGCACACTTTACAACTGCTGCTCAGTCATCCTCTTCTTTTAGACACATTCTGTTCTCCTCTCGTAGGCAAAAGGTAATTGTCATAGAATCACAGAATGTTGAGGCTGGAAGAGACTTTTGAGATCATCAAGTCCAACCACTCACCTAGAGCCCACGATCCCACCATCAGTCGTAAACTACTGCCACTAAACCACATCCCTCAGGACCACATCTACTCACCTTTTAAATCCCTCCAGGAATGATGACTCCACCACCTCCCTGGGCAGCCTGTTCTGGTGCCTGAGAACCCTTTCTGGGAAGAAATTTATCCTCATATCCAACCTGAACCTCCTTCAGCACAAGTTTAGCCTGTCACTTGTCTTTCAGTTCCTTACCAAGCCAAAGCCAGCGTTACCCAAATGGCATCCGTCATTAGACGCCATCTGAAATGCTTGTCCTGTGTCATTAGCATTAAAGAGCTCCGGAGTTCTTTAGCAGAGTAGTTTCTTAATTCTCATACAAATAATGCCTTCTCTGCTGGGATTTACCAAAGCTGACAATTTTCATATTTTCCACATCAATCTTCTCTTGAGAGGAGAAACTAAATGGAGATAACCGGGCTCTTTGCAGCACAGATGTAATGCAGGCTGAAGAAGGGGATGGGGGAGTATCAACTCTCTGTAACCGTCATTTGAAGACAAAGTCCAAGGGCTTGGTACAGAAACAGGAAGAAACTCTTTCCTTTGGCTTGTTTCCACACTGCTAAGTCAAGCAACTCAGTGACTTCAACCATTGGGATTTGGAGTGTGACATTTCCACATGGACATGTCCACTTGATTTTGTGTGTGGAAACACTTTACACAATCTATCAAGGAAAAAACTTGGTCCCCAGTGGTTCCTATAGAAGTAGCTTCACTACTTAAAGCTTCCTGATGTGTGGGGCGTGTGGTAAGCCTCCTGTTTGGGCTGATGTTTACCAGCAGGCTGGTGGAAGCTCAGGAGCATCAAGGCTAGTCCATGGTACTAGCTGCAGTGGAAAGGCATGGGAGGGGGCAACCTGCTTTTTAAAATAGCAAATAACACCCGGAAGCTTTAGGAAGCCACTTCAGTGTCTTCAGCTGTTGGCATCTGGAGTGTGACATTTCTGCATGGACTTCATTTTTTTGTGTGTGAGGAATTTTTGCAATCTAACTAGAGAAACACTTGGTCCCCAGTGGTTTCTGTATAAATATCTTTATTATTTAAGGCTACCTGGTGTGTGGGGCATGTGATGTGCCCTGAAACACCAACTAATAACTGGAAGCTCTAGGAAAGATTTCCACTCGTTGCTCTCTAACCCCAGTAGGGACCCTGAGTGGGAAGAGCAGGGCTCAAAAGGCAAAAAATTCAGGAGCATGTTGAACAGGCAGCGGTCTGCAAATCCCAACTTGAGGTGAGAAAGTTTGTTCCAGTTTGGATGTTTGCTGCTCAAGGGGAGAGGAGGTGTCGGGGCATGGTTTTGTAATTAGCAATCTGTTCTTGTGTGGCAGGGACTGGGCTGAACCGGTGTGGCAGCGCAGTGCATCTGCGGATGGCTGTAATTGCTGCAGCCTCCTGTCCCCACCCTCCCAACAACAACTTCACTAACTGCACTTAATTAGAGCTTCATTTTAGGGCTTTTTTTTTTTTTTTTTTCCCCT
Organism: Picus viridis; assembly: GCA_033816785.1. Taxonomy (NCBI): domain Eukaryota; kingdom Metazoa; phylum Chordata; class Aves; order Piciformes; family Picidae; genus Picus; species Picus viridis. Next base: position 4,459,618 of record CM066571.1, read on the forward strand.
CTCCTCTTTCCTAATTAAAAGACCTAAAATTAGATGCTGGGTGAGGTATATAAACAAGCTGCCTTTGTTCAAGAGGGCTTCCACCTTCCTGCCTCTACCAACCTGTGCTGAACGTGGCAACAAAAGTCTTTCTGCTTTGGGTGTTCCTCTAGCAATTGTTGACTTGCAGGGATGTGCAGCCTGGAATGGCTTCTGCAAAATGAATTCTGTTTGAGTACACACTTACTTTTTGCTACTAGAGACCTGATGAGAATAATAAAAAACGAGGGTCTATGACAGTCATGTTTCTCAGAGGTGTTTTGGGTTTGGGGTTTTTTTTTCCCCTCCCTCCCTCTCCCCAGATTAAGAATTTTTATTTCAAATGATTGCTGAAATTGTCTGAAAATTGGTTTGCTGGAAATCATTTCCTGACTTAAAAAAAAGAAACCCAACCCCAAACCCTAAGAATTAGTGTGTCTGAATTTGCTAAATGTCTGATTGAAGATCACAAAGAAACTCACATCTTTTTTTAGGTGGTTGGGGGTTTTTTGGGTTGGTTTTTGTAGGGTTTTTATTTTTTTTTTGCATCAGAAATAAGCAGATGGTGGACAGATGGTTTAAATTAATATTAATTAAAAAATCTTGACTTAAATTGTTTACCCTGTATAAAGGCAAAGTTAGGAAGCCAGCTTTCATCTTTAGGGTTAATAACACTCCAAATCTAGTTATTAAAAATTGCTCCAATGGGGCATTCTTTCCAAGCTTTGATCCCAAAGATGGTGGCCTTGATAAAGAGCATGGCAGTGGGGGAAAGATGGGGAAAGAGAGGAAATCTGGAGGAGGGCAGATTGGGACTGGAGATTAGGAAGAAATTCTTGACAGTGAGGGTGGGGAGGCACTGGAACAGGTTGCCCAGGGAGATCGTGGATGCCTCCTCCCTGGAGGTGCTCACAGACAGGTTGGAAGAGGCCTTGAGCAACCTGGGCTGGTGGGAGGTGCCCTTGCCCAGGGCAGGGGGCTTGGAACTGGATGGTCTTTAAGGTTCCCTCCAACCCAAACCATTCCAGGAATCTGTGAATTCCAGGACTCCTAACAAAGATTCTATGGAAATTGAGACTGAAAACTGAGAGGTGTCCCTGCCCATGGCAGGGAGGGTGGATCAGAGGATCTCTAAGGTCTCTTCTAGCCTAAGCAATTCTATGAAATTCCTGGCAGCCTCATAGAATCATAGAACTGTTGAAGCTGGAAGAGGCTTTTGAGATCATTCAGTCCAACTACTAGCCCAGAGTTCACATTCCCACCACTTCTGCATTACTATCACTTGGTGGTGTGGGAAAGAAGTGCTTGGAAAAGAGGACTGGGAATTCAGGATCTCTTTTACCACCTGGTTTCTTGATCTATTCGGTCCTGAAATATTAATTGACATCAGTAGTTGATTATGTTACAGTGAAGCTAACTCTGCAGTACTTTCGAAACACTGTTGACAAAAATGGGGGTCCGTTGTCTTTCCTGACTGGTTCATGGATTCAGAGATTCACAGAATGGTTTGAGTTGGAAGGGATCTTCAAGATCATCCAGTTCCAAACCCCCTGCCATGGGCAGGGACACCTCCTACCAGCCCAGGTTGCTCAAGGCTTTATTCAGCCTGGCCTTGAACACCTCCAGGGAGGGAACATCCACAACCTTCCTGGACAATCTGCTTCACTGAGATGGCAGTGGTAGTAACTGGGGGGAATGACAGCAGCTGTGAATTGCAGAGGAGGTTCAGAGTGCCCCCAGCTTTACCCACGGAGCCCTGTGCAGATGCACAAGTCAGAGTGTGGTGTAAGGATGATAATTCAACTGTCACTGTGTGGTAACCATGGATACTTGTTGACATTTTTAGTGCTAGTGACTCCTTCATCTCAGGACATCTGTCACAGAGCCAAATTTGGACCTTGGTTAAGCTGTGGCGTTCCTGCTGAAATCAAAGGAGATGTGTCCCTTCAGTGAGACAGAATTAGACTGGAGGTGCTGGAAGCTTTGCTGTTCTCCTGAGTGGGAAGGGCGAGGTGCTGGCCCAGGCTGCCCAGAGAGGTGGGAGATGTCCCATCCCTGGAACCTTTCCAGGTCAGGTTGTTTGGAGCTCTGAGCAGCCTGCTCCAGTTGCAAATCACAGAACTACACAAAATGCACTGGGTTGGAAGAAACTCTTGAAGGTCATCTTGTCCCACACCCTTGCAGTGAGAAGGGACATCTACAACTACATCAGGTTGCTCAGGGCCCCATCAAGTTTGAACTTGGATGTCTCAACGATGATGTCCCTGCTCACTGCAGAAGGACTGGACTTAGATGAGCTTTAAATGCCCCTTCCAACTCAAACCAGCCTGTGATTCTGGATGTGTAATGGACTTCTGCATCTAAGTTAAGAATCGGGACCCCCAAATTAAGACTTAGCATGGGAATCACCTATAAAGAGTGAAGATGTCTTAGGATGGATTCAATGTTCTTGGAGGTCTTTTCCGACCAAAACACTTGTATGATTCTCTGGTTTAATGGCCGTGGTGGTCTGAGGCTGAAGGTTGGACTGAGTGATCTTGAAGGTCTTTTCCAACCAAAACATGTCTATGACTCAATGATTCTGCTTTTTAGATTTCTTTGAGATCTTTTGGGGGTTTTCCACATGGTTCTTTTTCCCAGACGTTGGCTTCTTTTCCGTGACTCCTCCTGAAAGTGTCACCAGATTATAAAAGCATGTCTGTGTCTCTTGCTTTATTTTGCTGTCTTCTATTCAGGTAGATACATCACCTTCATCATGGACCCGTTCCAGTATGTCTATGTCATCCGAAACAGCAAGCAGCTGGAGTTCCATGAGTTTGCAGATAAAATGGCTTCCAAAACGTTTGACTACCCGGCCTTGTCGAACGGAAACTTCCCGGATCTGAAGGAAAACCTGCACAGAATCTACCAGTATCTACAAGGCAAGCCTTTGGATATCATCTCTGACCACATGATGACAAATCTCCAGGATATATTTGAATGGAAGTGCTCAAAAGCAACAGATTGGGAAACAGAAAAAATGTACAAATTCTGCTGCTCTGTAATGTTTGAAGCCAGTTTTGTAACACTGTATGGAAGAGTTCCTGCTGCAGATGGCCACAAAGTTATTAGTGAAATCAGAGACAAATTTATCAAGTTTGATGCCAGCTTTCCCTATTTAGCTGCAAACATACCAATCGAGTTGCTAGGAGCTACCAAGAAGGTTCGGAAGGAGCTTATACATCATTTTTTCCTTCAGAACATGACAAAGTGGCTGGGAGGGTCAAAAGTGGTCCAAGCCAGACAAGATATATTTGAGAAATACGAGCTGCTGGGAGATTATGACAAAGCAGGTAGGAAACTTGTGAATGATTGCTTCTCTCAAATAAAATAATTTACTGGAGACCTTTGAAATAAAAAGGCAAAAATGGCGACCTTGAAATTTTTTTATGTTCTTTCTAATTGGCTAATGATAAAATGTTTTACTCTGAAACAACCTCTCTATGATAATTTTTTTTTTTTTTTTTTTTTGTGCTGAGGTGGTAAAACAAGATACTTAATGGTGATAATGAGAAAGATTATAACTGAGCTGCATTTCCTCCCCTTCTCCCCCCTTCCAACCTCCTCCCCCCCCCCCCTCGACATTACATTTCAAACTATTCTCATTAAGCAGAAAATTAGACTTCAGAAGCCTATTGGTCCTCATTAGCATTCACTGATCCTTGGCTGGGTCTGTGTCCTAACATCTTTTAATTAGCACACTGCAAATCTAATCAGTGTAATAAACGCTATTAATCTTCCTTTTCACTTATTTTCTCCCAGCACATCATTTTGCCTTCCTGTGGGCCTCTGTGGGAAACACAATTCCAGCTACATTCTGGGCCATGTATTACCTTCTGAGGCACCCAGAAGCTCTGGCAGCGGTGCGTGACGAGATTGACCATTTGCTGCAGTCAACAGGTCAGAAGAGAGGCCCCACGGATCACATCCACCTCACCAGAGAGCAATTGGACAACCTGGTCTACCTGGGTAATTTGTTTTTGATCTGCTAGGGAAGAGGGAGAAGAGGAGCCTCTCCCCGGCAAACCGGGTTTATCACTCATTTCTGTTTACTGAGAAGGTGGAGGACACAGCTGCCTAATTGACATAATAACACCCATTTACATCAATTATAAATTATGTAGTTTAGAGCTGGAGGTACTCTCGTTGCATGTAAACATTAAAGCCTAGGTAATTAACTCTGCAAGGTATGCGAGGGGCTGCGCCCGAGCCACGCCGTGATTTGACCAAAGGAAAAGTTGATGCCTATTAAGTTGTTTGATTCTGAGCATCTGCCCAAGTGGTGATGCATTTTAAATACTTCTGGACAGCGCTGCCAAGAAAGACCCTGTCCTGAAATTAAAGTGGGATAATGTGGTTAAACTGCAAATGTTGGGTTGGTTTTGACTTTCTCTCTCACAAAGAGAGTTCTGAAGCAAGCTGCTGTTGAGTGATGCCTCCAAAGGTAAAGCTTCACACAGCAGAGTCGTGAAGTCATTGAATGGTTTGGTTTGGGAGGGACTTTTCAAGGTCATCCTGTCCAACCCCCCTGCAGTCAGCAAGGACAGCTGCAACTGGAGCCCTGGGCAACCTGACCTGGGATGCTTCTGAGAAAGGGGCATCTCCCACCTTTCTAGGCAACCCAGGCCAGGGTGCGGAATTTCTGCCTTCTCTCTGTTCTAAATCTCCCTCTTTTATTTTCAAACCGTCGCACCTTGTCCTGTCACGACAGGCCCTGCTGAAAAGACTCTCTCCATCTTTCTGATAGGTCCCCTTTAAGCTGCAAAGTAATCTCACGTGACTTTTGGTTTAACATCAGGTGCCTTACTCATAGGTTTTTGGATATTTTGTTTGACTGTAGTTTGGATTCTGTACCACTTAGCATCCCACAGAACAGCCTGACATGGAATGGTTCCAGGGATGGGGCAAAAGGAAAGGGGGTGGGGGTGGAAATCAAGGAAGGAACAAAAAAATGAAAGAAAAATAGGAAGGAAAAAAAAGAAAAGGAAAAGAAGAAAGGGAAAAGAAAGTGGGGGGGAAGAAAGGAAAAAGATGAAAGGAGAAAATGAAAGGGAAAAAGAAAATAAAGGACAAAAGAAGGGGGGAAAGTAAAAGAAAATTAAAGAAAAATGAGAGGGAAACATTAGGGGGAAAAAAAAAGAAAAAATGAAAGGGAAAAGAAAGAAAGGGAAAAAGATTAAAAGAAAAAATGGAAGACAATGAAAAAGAAAGGGAAAATGAAGGGAAAAAAAAAGGTGAAAAAATTAAAATAGAGGGGAAAAAAAGAAGAATAGAAAGGAAAAAAGTTAAAGGGAAAGAAATGAAAGGAAAAAAAAAAAAAGGAGGGAGGAGAAAGAATTTTAAAAATGAGAGGGGAGGGAAAAAGATAAAAAAAAAAGGCCCCCGGAAGTGTAGGAATAAGGAGAATCAAAGCTTGTGCTTGACTAGAACCGTGCCAAATGGCATGAAGAGTTTCAAACATGAACTGTGTCATTCCTCTGCTGCTCCTTGAAGTCCTGCAGTACCTTGGTAACGTTTGATTTATGTGCTGAGGGGAAGGGGCCACGTCCTGCTTGCTAGTAGCCTTGTAACGCTTCTGTTAGGTTTTATAACCGCGTTAAGCGTAATGGGCTAGGAAGAGAAGCTGGGTTTCAATTCTTCTGGCACTTAAGTCATAAAGGGCTGGATACTGTCCCATAAAATAATAATATAGAAAAGAAATCTGTACCTTAAGAGAATTGAAGTCATGCTTCAGTGGCAAGGGATGTTTTGTTAATCACTGTGTAGAAGGGACAAAGGTCCCCGCTGATGGCTGCCCACCAGCCATCCCCACGTCGCAGGAAGGCTGTGGGCCAGCACTGCCCTTGACCCCAGCCTCCAAGATGGAGCTTTTCTTATTCCAGCCCAAAGCGTAGGAACCCAGGATTTGCCTCCCTGCTCTCGAGTGGAGCAGACCAGGTGGGATCCTCATACATTCATCACCTTGTCATCTCCTTCTCCTGTTTTAAGCGCTCCGATTCTCCGTCCTCTTTTTGGCCTACTCTTAACAAGAGCCTTTTTTGGCTCCCTCATGTTATGGAGAACAAGCAAGGATTGCTGAAAAGCCTTTCTCAGAAACATTGTTCTTATGGTCAGACTCTTTGGCTTTAGGGAACAGCATGGCCTGATTTACTTCTAAATTCAAAGTACAGACTCTGGAGGCTTTCGAGGCTGGCCTGGATGTGTTCCTGTGCGATCTGCTTTAGGTGATCCTGCTCTGGCAGGGGGCTTGGACTTGATCGTCTTCCAACCCCTACCATTCTGTGATTCTGTAGGTGATTTTTCTCTTAAATATTTGGCAAGAAAGCTTTTAACCCACAGCAAATTTAAGCCCTGGTTGTTGCTTTGTTGTTTTTTTTTCTCCTGGCATTTCTGGGGCATCACACTTGGGTTTGTCTAGGTAAGACACACCCCCCATGTTTGTGTGTTAGTGCAGAGGGACATCCATTATTAGTCCTTCTGGCTCACAGCAGAGCTCTGATATGATCTGTGATGGTTAGAATGCAAATGCAAAGGGTAAAGCAGAGATCCCCTCAGTGCATGTTTAGTCAGTTCATTTGTTTAATATTAGTCCATCCGTTTATCTCATAAAATATTCTTGCCCCAGGTCATTGCTGAATCCTGGATATTTCCTGTGAAAAGAGCACAGCTTGAAAAACGCTTTTGCACACAAGAAACCCGAAACCAGCTCGTGGAGAGCACATGGTCATAACCCAAATGCTAGGCATTAAAATCCTTGGTTGGGTTGAGAGAAAGGAAAATGTTTTGCTTTTTATGAGGGCTCCCTGTGATAGGATGAAAGGGAATGGATTTAAGCTGGAAAAGGAGAGATTTAGGCTGGAGAGTAGGAAGAAAGTCTTTACAGTGAGGGTGGGGAAGCACTGGAACAGGTTGCCCGGGGAGGTTGGGGCTGCCTTCTCCCTGGAGGTGTTCAAAGCCATGTTGGATGAGACCTCGAGTAACCTGGGCTGGTGGGAGGTATCCCTGCCCATGGCAGGGGTTTGGAACTGGATTACCTTTAAGATCCCCTTCCAACCAAAAGCATTCTAGGATTCTATGGTTGCTGGAATGGGCTGGGCAGCTGCGTTTAGTTCTGAGCACAAATGTGCTTGTGTCAGAGGACGGTTTTTGTTGGCACACCGTGATGCCCATGGGTGATTGCCTCCCCCTTCTCCTTTAAATATTTGCATACTCAATAGCTGCTTTCCTACAATGCACTCTAATGATTGCAGGACCCTATTACCTGCTCTGCATTACTGTAAAATTAACAACCCATTATGCACAATAAGTTTTATAAAACATTTCCAGATAAGAGATCATGTTTAATTAAAATTAACTTGCCCACGGAAGCCAAAATGCACTTGTGATTCACAATGACCTTTTATTACCTGCAGTCCCTTGTTTTGGCTGGATGATTGACAGCTTGCTGTTTGGCTACCATGTTGTATTTCAGCTGACAAGACTTTTCATTTTAACTCAATTTGCCTGCCTATCACAAGCTGGTGGCAGGCCAGGCTCAAGTCACCCAGCTTTGCCTCAGCAGCTTGCTCTATTTCTCATTAGTACGCATTTATTCAGTGGAAATTGGAAGACAAATGCTTGAAGGCATGTGAACTAAGTATAGCAAATTAGGGTTTAAAGACTGAATATTTATAAGTATATTGAAACAGTTTTAAGGAGACCAAGGGAGGAGGGGGGGGGGGGGGGGGAAATTAAAATCTAGAATGAATTGGAAAGCTGAGTGCTAGCTTTAGTGGAAGAGAAACAGAGAGAGCAGTGGGAGGATTCTAAGAATAACAATACTATGAGAGATATCTCCCCCCTCTCTCTCTCTCTCTCTCTCTTTTTTTCCTCTTTTTTACCCCCTCCCTTCTCTCTCTACAAGAGATGCAAAATCTCTCTGACAACACCTTATCAAACAACAGCCTGGCTTCTTGATGGAGCCGCTCGCGCAGTGAAGTTTAGCATCTCGTGTGTGTAAGGAGAAGGGGGGATGGGAATAAAAAAATATATAAAAACAACTAAAAAATGAGGGTCATGTTCGTTTGCTGCTTGGTTATCCCTTGGTATGCTTCAAATTGCCTTGTTTGTTCGGCACAAGCACAGAAACAGATGTTGCTCTCCCGCGCTGGATAATTTACTGGACCTCGCGGTGCAGCATGGAAGGTCTCCCAAGCTCCCCAGCTGGTCTGTCAGCGAGCAGGGCTGGTGTCTGCTGAACTATGACAACTGCGAGGAGAGGCTCAGCTTTTTATTGTGCAGTTGTCATTCCTCTCCACGCAGAACTCCGAGCGGTTGAGGAAAGCCAACTGTAATGTTTTTGTGGTGGTGGTGGTGGTTGTTGTGAGCTGCTAATGCCAGCCTGCAAGAGCCATCAGAGCTCCATTCTCCTTTGTTGGTCATAATGTGACTCATTACTTTTGTCATCTAATGATTATCGGCATGAGCGCTCAGAGCGAGAGCCAAGCTCGCCTTCCACCCAGAGCTGGTACTGGAAGGGAAAACAGATTTGTCATTTACGATCTGACCACTTTGTGCTCCATTATTGTGATTAACTTCTGCCCAAGATGTGCTGCCCAATTGTCATGTGGGATCCGGCGGCAGGCCGGGAATGCCACGCTGCCCGGGAGGATGGCTGCCGACGCGACGCGACCCGCGTCGCCTGGGTGCTTAAGCATCAACCTGCTCTTTCACACCGCTGCTTTGCTAATTATTTCTCTTCTTTACTAATTATTTCACAGAATGCCAGGTTGGAAGGGACCCCAAGGATTGTCTGGTCCAACCTTTCTAGGTGACAGAGTAACTGAAATGAGCTGGCCCAGCACCCTGTCAAGCTGAGTCTTAAAACTGCCCAGTGGAGGGGAATCCACTGCTGCCCTTGGGAGATGATTTGACTCGATGATCTTCGAGGTCTCTTCCAACCTTAGTGATGCTGTGATGATTCCAACGTCTGACTGTTCTCATTGTGCTACTAATTGTCTCAGTGTGCTACTAGTTGCATCTCGTGTTACTGGCTGTGTCTCATTGTGTAGCTAGTTGCGTCGCCTGATGTTGCTAGTTGCGTCGCCTGATGTTGATGTTGCTAGTTCCGTCGCCTGATGTTGCTAGTTCCGTCGCCTGATGTTGCTAGTTCCGTCGCCTGATGTTGCTAGTTCCGTCGCCTGATGTTGCTAGTTGCGTCGCCTGATGTTGCTAGTTCCGTCGCCTGATGTTGCTAGTTGCGTCGCCTGATGTTGCTAGTTCCGTCGCCTGATGTTGCTAGTTGCGTCGCCTGATGTTGCTAGTTGCGTCGCCTGATGTTGCTAGTTGCGTCGCCTGATGTTGCTAGTTGCGTCGCCTGATGTTGCTAGTTGCGTCGCCTGATGTTGCTAGTTCCGTCGCCTGATGTTGCTAGTTCCGTCGCCTGATGTTGCTAGTTGCGTCGCCTGATGTTGCTAGTTGCGTCGCCTGACATTACTATTTCTCATCTTTACTAATTGTTTCTCTTTGGGTTTACCTCCTCCTCTTCCCTTTTCCTCATTTTCTCTCCATGCATGTCCTGCTTTAAGAGCTGAACCCATGGCAGTGTCTCACCACCATCTCCAGCTGGAGCTACCAGCTCCATTGGCTTCGGTCTAGGAGCGGGAGCTTGGACCCATCCTTTGTAGCGTGGAAAGTTTGGTTGCCAGAGCGCTGCCAGTTGAAATCTATCGTGTCAGGTGCCTTGTGGCTATCCGCAGGAGAGGCCATCTTCTGGAACCAGGGCTCTTTGCTGGCTTCGTCACCAACAAGCCGATTTGACTCTGCCTGATTATAGTAACGAAGGCAGTCCAAAAGAATATGCACAGCCTCACTGTACGTCACATTGAATCACCGCGCCGGCCACACAGCGCTGACCGCAGCCTCATTTCTTTAGACAAATGCATGCTTAAGGAAAAACCTCCTGCAAGAAAGCATCCAGGGCCACTTTATTTGCTATGCATGCTGCACCAGATTTAATTTTTAGTGAAAGACCGTTTGTTATTATCTTTATTCTTTCTTTATTTATTTATTTATGTGGGCTTGGGGTTTTTTTCAGAGCCGTCCATGCTGGGTAGCTCCTTGCCTCTAATGGATGGACCTTGTGGGTCTCCGCAGTGACCACTTAGAGGAGGTTTATTTGGTATCGCAGAGCAGAATTGCAGAGACAAATGGATGGTTAGGTGCAAATGAAACCCTGTTTCAGGCCGTTTTTCACACCGATGATTAGGAGGACTCCGGTCGCATCTAACGGCGCCCATCCAGGCTGGTGGAAAAAGAGTCAGTTTTGATTACAAAGTGAGAGATGCAGCCCTAGACAGGAGCTACATGCTGATATACATGCTATCAGAATGATTTATGCAAATTATGCATATTATTCCCAAAGGAATTCCTCCTCAAACTGCCAGGATAAATTGCCGGAAATTAGCCATAAAATCAGTCGTGCTAGGAGCAAAAGGTGAAGGCCACTGGGGAAGCAAGGACATTCAGCTTCTGGAGCCTTCCAGGGTCTGATGGTGGAAGCAGAAATCTTGCTTTCACAGCTTGAAAGGATTAGGTTTGTTTTCTCGTGGTCAGTTAGGAGTGGCTTTCACTCTTCAAATTGGCAGGCAAGCAAGGCAATGCTTTCATTGCCTTTGACCACAGCAGACACTATCACTTGGCTGCCTAGAGCATCCAAAGGGAAAGAAACGCATTTAAAATTCCTCAGGATGACCACAGAATTCCCACGTGAGCTGATTTTCCTAATCTCTACTCCTGCCATTACTGCCAACAGCTTTCAGGAGGCAAGTGAAACCGGCTCCGTGGATGCTTTCGCTGGTATTTACTTGCAGCCTCCAAAAATAGATGTAAATGCGTAAAGCATCCGGATCTCTCCGTCGCCTCCCTTGCAGCCTGGTGCCTGAATAATGACTTCCCACCCAAAACTCAGGGCTGCCTCCAGCCGACAGGATTTCTCAGCCCCATCAGTGAGGATCACATCGGGAGGTTCAGCGTGGTGCCTCCCCCTCCACACACACACCCCGCGGGGTTATTTATTGCCTCCTCCTGGTCTCTGCTTTACGTTTGCTTTGGTTTGTGGCTTGTTGGTTGTTGTGGCGTGGGGTTTTTGTTTTCCTTGTGGTGTTTTTTGTTGTGTGTTTGGGTTTTTTCCTCCCTTTAGCCTGCCCTACTAAACCTGTCGAGACTCAGCAGCTGGAGCCATGTATAACTTCCAGTCATCTCCCATATTTCTGATGCTTTCCCCCTCCCTCCCCTCCCCTTTTGTTTCATCGCAGAGAGCGCCTTAAACGAGAGTTTACGGATGTGCTCATCCTCCATGAACATCCGCATCAGCCAGGAGGATTTTGTGCTCAAGCTGGAAGGGAATCAAGGAGTTGGCTTGAGGAAAGGCGATTGGATAGCCCTTTACCCACAGATTTTGCACATGGACCCTGAGGTCTATGAAGATCCAAAGGTAAACACCCAGCTGGTGCTACCCTTCCTACTCCAGGCACGTGGCAGCAGCCCAGCCTTCTGTGGTCTGTGGGCTTGGTTGGTTCCTTGTGGGATTTTTGGTGGTTTAGGTTGGGTTTTTTTAATGCTGTTCCTTCTTGTGGAACAAATCTTCCTACTTTCAGATGTATTTTCCAGCACCCCATAGGTCAGAGGATTCATGGCCTGAAGAGAGAAATATGGTGATGAGACTGACTGCTGCTGCTTTGAAAGGAATTGACAATTGTGCGTTGACCATCATAAACTTGAGGCTAAATGTGGGTTTTGTTTGGCAGTGGATCATTTGATACCCAAGGAGGGCTGAATAATAGAAGGTGGTTTAAATAGCAAATAATGTGGGCCATTGAGCTAAGTGCCCCCAAAGCATCATTGACTCCCTGAAGCCCTCTAATAGCAGTGTCTTCCCTCAGCCTTATGCTTTTTCACCTCCCTTCCTAGGGATTCACCCCTTCTTGATCAATTAGTTGAGTGCTGTGAACTTGAGGCTGTAAAGCTGTTGCTCCAGCGGGGCTGGCAGGGTAATTGTGTCATCTCCTTGTATTTTTTTCTGATGCTGGAGTTAATGAATATCAAAGACTCTAAATTAATCCAGCCCTGCCTCAGCCTTGATGCAGCTTCACAAGTTCACCACCTGCATGCAAATTGAACAGGCCTCATCTTGGCAGAGCTGCTGCCCCACAGTTGCTGGCCCCAGCCCAGGGTGCCATGGAGGAAGGGTGTGGGTGATGCTGAGGCTGCTAAATGCCTCCTCTGCCTGAGAGGCAAGGGCTCTGATCATCCCTTCCTCATCTCCTACCTGATCCCTTCCTCATCTCTTCTCACATGCAACAAGTGACAGAACAAGAGAAAAGGGCCTCAGGTTGTGCCAGGGCAAGTTCAGGTTGGACATTAGGAAGAATTTTCTCACAGAAAGGGTTCTCAGTCATTGGAAGGGGATGTCCAGAGAGATGATGGAATCACCATCCCTGGAGGAGTCTAAGAGCCGTGTGGATGTGGTGCTGAGGGCTATGGTTTGGTGGCAGGTGCTTAGCAGTGGTGGTGGGATTGTGAGCTCTAGGTGAGCCGTTGGACTTGATGATCTCAAAGGTCTCTTCCAACCTCAACAGCTCTGTGATTCTATGATCCTATGATCTTTGTGATCCTGATTCCACGATTGATGATCTCCAAGGTCCCTTCCAGCATCAACAGCTCTATGGTGCTATGATTGATGGTCTTAAAGGCCTTTTCCAACTGAAACGATTCTGTCATTCTGAACAGTCGATTAATATTTCTGTCCTTGAAAAGTAACAACCAACAAATAAAGCCTTTTCTCATCTTACTCTTAACACTTTATTTTGGAGGACATTATTGATTTGTCAAAAGTCCATCTGTTTAAGTCCTAGACCAAAAAGCATCAGTGTAGAAACGGATCCCCTCCCTCACCCAATGATTACCATATTTCCATTGCTCAACTGTATCTGCTGAGGATCAGCTCTGCTCAGCTTTCACAGTACAGCTTCAGTTCATCTCTTCCCTCTCCTGGGTAGTGAATGAGCAATCTACACATTGCAGTGCATCCATTGCAGCACATGGGCCCTCTCGAGAAGTGGGGAAATCACTGTGCTGTTTGGTTCTTAAAATATGCAGCGTGCCTTCAACAATGACTACTGAGGGATCAGATAGAGATGGAGGATGGATTTTTTGAAAGGTGCAGTCTTGAGCTTGTCATGTATTTAGGGAAAACTTTCCTGGGAAAACAGGCAGCTTGACGAGATAATTCTGTAGCAGTGCTTTTTCTCCTGGATACATACATTTCAGCTCCAGCTATCTTCTGTGCTGGCACCCTGTTGTGTAAGTGGAAGCCTTGCATGGCTGACCTCTTTCTCTACTCATCAAAGCTTAAATCACTGAGGCAGATCTTTCCATCAAGTGGGTAAGTGAACCCCTAAACTTGGCCAATTCTGAGGAGCAGCTGAGGGGACTGGGATTGTTCAGCCTGGAGAAGAGGAGGCTGAGGGGAGACCTCATTGCTCTGTGCAACTCCCTGCAAGGAGGTTGGAGTGAAGTGGGTGTTCTTCTCCCGCATAACAAGCAATAGGATGAGAGGAAATGGCTTCAAGTTGCACCAGAGGAGGGTTAGGTTGGAGATGAGGAAAGTTTTATTTGCTGCAAGAGTGGTCAGGGGTTGCAACAGACTGCCCTGGGAGGTGGTGGAGTCCCCATCCCTGGAGGTGTTCAAGAAACCTGTGGCCATGGCACATGGGGACATGTACTTTTTCATTCAAAGCAGTTAGAACTCTCAGGTGACTCTTAAGATGGCAAAGGAAGTATAAAGGTTGACCCAGTGTGTCTATATGTTCCATACCACAGTTCTTAAGGGGCTCATCTTGTAGAAGTGTTGCAACAAGGTGAAGAGCTCCAGGTTGGGTTGGCTTGGGTGGGTTTTTTAAGCTATTGCAGTTCTTATTTAGCTGTGGATTTTTAGACCAGCAGCATTTACATTTCAGGAAGTGAAGTGAATCTTTTTTAAGGAAGGGGTGGTATTCTGGGCTTTCATTTGTTATTCTGCTGCTTCAGATGGAGCAATAACTTCCCAGGGGGAAAAAACCCTGCTGCTTCCTTCTGGCTAGGTTGTTCAAAGAGAAAGAAAAGAGGTCCTTGTTAGTGGAAACACAGGTTATCACTTTTGTGGAATCAGAGTCATTTTGGTTAGAAGACCTTTCAGATCACCAGGTTCAAACATTAACCCAGCCTTGCCCACCAAACCAAACCCACCAAACCATGGCCCTCAGCACCACATCTCCAGGGCTTTGAAACTCCTCCAGTGATGATGATTCCACCACTGCCCTGGGCAGCCTGGGCCAGGGCTCAATAACCCTTTTGGGGAGGAAATTGTTCCTCATGTGCAATCTAAACCTCCCCTGGCAGAACTTGAGGCTGCATCCTCTCATCCTATCCCTTGTTACCTGGGAGAACAGACTGACCACCTCCAGGCTGAATACCCCCAGCTCCCTCAGCTGCTCCTCCCCAGCCCTGTCCTCGACCCTTCCCCAGCTTTGTTACCCTTCTCTGAACACGCTCCAGCCCCTCAGTGTCCTTGGGAGTGAGGGGCCAGGCCTCTGCCATCTAGAGAAGCAAGCTCTTGTTCTTTACCAGCCAAGGCTACCTCCCCTCCAGTGCACCTCATTTCCTTTCTCACTGACTGCCTCCCCTGCCCCCATTTCTTCTCCAGTGGGTGGGTTTCAGATGCATCCCTCGGATGGGCAGATCAGTGTCAGTGCATTTTTCACTCTGCTGTGGGGTTTTTTTAATCAGTTGAGGTTGGTTTCTGTCTGACTGACTTGTTCCCAGCCAGCTCCAAATGGCTGCTGCTATAGCAGATGTATGCAAAGCAGGACAAAATGCTAATGAGTGACCATAAGCAAGAAGTGTCTGTCATTTTTATTCAAAGCATGCAGGAGGATTTTGTAAGTGGTTAATTTGCTGTTGACTGAGTGAGGATGCCAGATCTCCTTCATTCAAAAACACAAATTATCTCTAAACAGGGATCCTGCTACTGGAAACCAGTCTAGAAGATGTTCACTTTATGGGACTTGGGTTTTGGGTGCCAACCTCAAGCCTGGCTTGACAGCACCCTTTTGTGATGGTGGTTGTCCCTGCTTTGCTCACAGCTTCTGGAGCAAAGCATTTGAAGGTCAGATGTGGCAAATTAAGCAGCAACCATCTCCAACCAAAGGGAAAATTGCCTGCAAAGCATCAGGTCTGGCTTTCAAATAATCTGCACCAGTGGGTGCAGAAGAAGGATGGGCTTTGCTCTTAGCTGGGGAGAGCAGGGCGGGTGCGAGGCATTAATTTATGCAGGATCGGGCAGATCATCCTTATTCATGCTGTGCACAGCACGCCGAGCAGGGGTGATGCTGCTTCACCAGGAAATTGTCCTTCCACTGAGCTTCATTGTCCCTGCTCCCAAGCGCTCAAAACCTCATTACCATCAGTACCAGCCCCACCGCTCCGTGGGGCCGACGGGGAAGTTCCAAGGGGCTCGATGGGGAAGGGCCGAGCTACGGAGGTGGGTTTAAGGAGTGTGTGCTTCACAGACTATGGCAGTTAATGAAACTGGAGCCAGCTGAAGAGGAGAAGCTGTTGGCTCCTGGTCTTCCTCTTTCTCTTGTTCTCTGGGTGTCGGAAGCGCTGCTGCGGCACGGGCGAAGGGAGCTGTGTCAGTGCCTGCTTGGATCTCTCACTGCCTCTCCCTCTCTCTCCCCCTCTCTCTCTCCTCTCCAGGAGTACAAGTTTGATCGATACATTGAGAATGGCAAGAAGAAAACCACCTTCTACAAGGCAGGAAGGAAACTGAAGTACTTCCTCATGCCCTTTGGCTCTGGAATCAGCATGTGCCCAGGGAGGTTCCTGGCAATGAATGAGATGAAGATGTTCCTTTTCTTGCTGTTGGCTCATTTCGATGTGGAACTCGCAGAGAACAAAGCTGTCAGACTTGATAACAGTCGGATGGGCCTCGGTATCCTCCTGCCAGACGTTGATATTGCCTTTCGCTACAAGCTGAGGTCCTGAAGGAAGTGAGTGGCTGCCTCTATGCCTTCTACTAATCTCCACCTTCACGTTTTGTCACTCAGTTTTGTGGTTTGGGACATGTTTCCTTCTCCCTCTCTGCTCTTACCTCCTTCTTTTTTGTGTCTAAGGAGAGAAGCCCTCAGGCTGGAGGTAGACATCAGATGTTGGAGACATGCAGCTTCCGTTTGTCCTGCTTTGAGTAGTGAGGTGTGATGAGAAGAGTCTGACCAATAACCCAGCATCCCTTCAAGATGGACCCTCATACTCTTGGCCATGAGCTGAGCAGGAGCTGGTTTGGACTCCAGAAGAAAATTCTTCACCATGAGCACAGTCAGACATTGGAATCATCTCCCAGGGGCAGCGGTGGAGTCCCCTCCATTGGACAGGTTTAAGGTTCAGCTTGCCAGAGTGCTGGGCCAGCTCATTTCAACCACACCATCACCTGCAAGGTTGGAGCAGATGATCCCTGGGGTCCCTTCCAACCTGGCATTCTGGGATTCTGTGATGCCATTCAGGCCATTTAGGTGGTAAACAAGTTCCCCCTTGTTAGATTGGGAGGTCCCAGCCACCCACCATCTGGAGACATCTCAGCATCTGCTCATAGCTATGTAACAGCAATCAAGGAGGAACTGATTTCTTGGGGGGAAGGGAGGGTGAAAGACTCTTCAGTGATGATTATTATTCTGGCTTTAAATTACTGTGTTCCCTTTGTGGTCTCAAGTGTCTCAGCCTTCATTTGGGAGATGTGGTGGAAGCTGTGTGGGGTGGTGGGGGATGATCTGCAAGAATGTCTTGCTGGCAACACATTTCTGACTTCATTTTTATGTACTGAGGGCGAAGGCTTCTTTTTTATTTTTTGGTGCAATGCAAGGAAATGAAAATCTGTGATTTTGGTTCCCCCCCCTCCCCAGCCCCCCTTGCACTCATTGAGAGTCAGAAGGGAGGTTCTGTTGATTTTAATAGGCTCTGCATCAAGCCTAAATTATCTCTTTTGGCTTTTGAGCCAAAAAAAAAAAGAGATAAGAAGTATATTCTTCAGGGAGGAAATAGATAAGCCTGTCTGAAATGATTCTGTCAACTCAAAAATTACCTTCTGCTTTGTCAGGAACACATCCTTGGGTTCATTATTCCTCGGGTTTGGTCATTTCTCCAAAAGGCAAAAGAAGAAGAGGGCTTCAAGGGCAAGTGTGGGCCTAAAACTGTCTTTCAATGGTGGTGAGCTGTGCTGAAGTTATGCACAGGCAGAGTGGTGTTTGGAAGCAGCCTTGTCTGTCCACAAGTCACAAGAACAGGCACTTCCCTGGGGCCAAAATCTGAGCAAGTGCAAAGCCTGGGCAGCCACAGAAGTTCTCTGTGTTCTGGCTGCCCAACCTGCTTCTGCAGGTGACCAGCTCTTGATTCAGATGTGAATTGCCCAGTGTGTAGGATGTGAGGTTTTTCAAACCCTGTCTCTCTTCCCAGCCATCACTTCAGGGACTGGTGAGGATTCTTGTGGCTGTCCAGTCTCCATTGCCAGGATGATAATTGTGATGGGACAGCAGCCATGTCTGTGGGCCTTGCCTTGTGTTCCCAAAAAACATCTCTCTGTGGGGTGTGCCAGCATGAAATCAGAAATGTGCCATGGTGAAATCAGGAGTTTTGCTCTGCTCTGAAGTCCTTGGTGGCTATGGATGAAAAGTGTGACAAACATAGCAAGGATTGAAGTTATTTGTTGTTACTTGACTGGATCATCTCTGTGAGGAGGAAAGGCTGAGAGCCCTGGGGCTGTTGAGCCTGGAGAAGAGCAGCCCCAGTGGGGTTCTAGGTGGAAGGCAAGAGGCTGGGGCCAGACTCTTGTCAGTGGTGCCCAGGAACAGGACAAGGGGCAGTGGGCACAAACTGGAACCCAGGAGATTCTATCTGAACAGGAGAAAGTTCTTTGGTGTGAGGGTGCTGGAGCCCTGGAGCAGACTATTCAGGTTGTGGAGTCTTCTGTGGAGAGCTTCCAACCCCCTTGGCCATTGTAATCCTGGGCAAGCTGCTGTGGGTGCCCTGCTTTAGCAGGGAGGTTGGCCTGGATGATCCCCAGGGGTCCCTTCCAGCCCTCACCGTGCTGGGATCCTGGGATTCATGTCCAAGCCCCTGCATGTAAAGCACACACCCCTGATAAGCATCAGCAGAAAGGCTTTCAGAGATTAGCTCTGAGCAGAAAATTGTGGTTTTGTCAGGTCTATTGGATAAACATTTTCTCTTCATATATAATATCAATAATGCCTGAGTGTTGGAGTGCCCTGACATTAAATAGGCTGTGCAGTTGATTAAATGCTTTAACTTTGCTTCAGCATTTAATCAACAGCAAAAGCTGATTATTGCTTTGTGCCATGGAATAAAATGTGGTGTTTTATGGAGGGATTCTTGTACTCAAGTTACTTACTGCTGCAGTTACTCTGCAGGAGCTATTCCAGACTCAGCCATAGCTCACAGCCCAGCTTGGACATTAGAGCTTGCTTTATTGAGAGAGGAGATGTCAAGCTCATCACACTGTTGAGTGTATTTATTCCATTATTGTTTCAGTGGAAGCTGTGAAACGTCTCCTGCCCCAGTTGTGATCCATCTTCCTTTGGCATCCAACTTTTGAAACCAACCTGAGGCAATTGCAAACATAACAGTGGATTGTTTAAAACTGAAGACTTTGTTGTTGTTGTCGTGATAATTGTATTCTATTCTTAGGTTTTTGATTTAAAAGCATCCCAGGCTGCTGCATAATTTGGTAGGACATCGTAGGGCTGTGCCAACTCATTAGTAATTTCAGATTAATTGCTGACCAGATCGTGTAGTGTCTGTTTGGAAAGTCCTAGGGACAGATTGTCTGGAAAGTCAAAGCCTTATGGAATGGTTTGGGTTGGAAGGGACCTTAGAGATCATCTGCTCCAACCTCTCCACCACGGGCAGGGAAGTCTCTTAGCTGGACTTGGTTGCTCAAGGCCTCATCCAGCCTGGCCTTGAACACCTCCAAGGAGGGGCCATCCACAACTGCCCTGGGTAGCCTGTTCCAGTGTCTCAGCACCTTCACTGTGAAGAATTTCTACCTAATGTCCAGTCTAAATCTGCCCTTTCCCAGTCTAACTAGTGAATTAAATTTGTAGGATATGCTTCCATTTAAAAAAAAATAAGAGAGAATCAAGATCTTTGCCAGGAAAGCTCCATGGAGGTACTCAGGGGCCTTCCTCAGGATTGGGGAGCACTCATTGCACTGCCCTTGGGCTGCATAAGCTGTCACTGCCTCTGGCTATATTCATAATAGCATAGAATCAGAATCATTTCAGTTGGAAAAGTCTGTTAAGATCATCAGGTCCAACCATTCTCTAACTCTACCAAGTCTGGTGCTAAATCATGTCCCTGAACAGCACATCTCCACAGCTTTGAAACCTTGCCGGGGATGGGGACTCCACCACTGCCCTGGGCGGCCTGTTGCAGGCCGTGACAACCCTTTTGGTGAAGAAATTGTTCCTCATGTCCAACCTAAACCTCCCCTGATGCAACTTGGTGCTGTTCCCTCTTGTCCTGTCACACGTTCTGTGGGAGTGGAGACCAGTCCCACTCGGCTCTAACCTCTTTGCAGGCAGTTGTAGGGAACCAGAAGGTCTCCCCTCAGCCTCCTTTTCTCCAGACTAAACGAAATGCCTCTCACAGAAAATAGATTTGGCCCTTTAGAGCAGCCAGGAGGAGAAGTGGCATCATCAACTCATCTGGATACCAAAACGTGATTTATTTTTTTGCCTTTATTATTACTCTAATTTTAACCTACAGAGGTCGCATGTTCTCCACTTCCATGGTGTCCCTCAGCCCTGCTAGGAGCTTTTGCCCCCCATTACATGACTCAGAAGCCCAGGTTGGTCTTTGTGTACCTGATGCCAATCAAACTCCCCCATCTCTTCCAGAAGATGCCTGTTGGAAGCTGTTCTTTACTTGGTGCTTTTCAGCTGATTGTTGGCATCGTCCTGGGGAATTCCTGCTCTGTGACCTTCTCTTGCAGAATTTTAAATGATCTTTTCTTTTGCAGTTCTTGGACAGCCTGGCAGTCAGAAGGTGGTGAATGGCCCTTCATTGTAGAAACTGACGTTCTGTGTGTAGCTGAATGAGGGTTAAGTTCTGCTGTAATTGTTAATTTCCATCGTTAAAGCTCTTAAAGGAGGAAATTCCCGAGCAAGAAAATGGAATCTTCATTATTTTACTCCTCTAACTCTTTATGTGAATTTTGTATTTCAAGCACACAATAAAAAATATCTCTATTTTAATACTGAATGCCTGGCTATGGTAGCTTAGTTTTTTTTCCCAGCTTGCTGATGCACTTTCCTCACAGATCCACAGCGATCCCTTTCCAGTTTATGCTGTTTGTTCAGCAATTGTTTTTCTGTTGATCTCAAAAGGTGTTTTTACAAGGGGAGGTGGGAGGGGTGGGCAAGCCTTTAATCCAGCACTGAGGTGGAACAGTTCCTTTGAACGGAGGAAATGATCGAGTCTGGAAATGATCAAGTGGCAGCAAATTTTTATCAGATGAGGAAAAAGGCGGGAAGGGGGAGGCATTGCTGACATCTTTAGGACATGATTCAAATTAGTCTAAAGGTCTGCAGTTCCCAAACACAGCTCCTGGGCTTTTCCCTCAATCCACTCACGATTCCCAAACGCAGCTCCTGGGCTTTTTTCCTTCTGCAGCTCCGGGGCTTTTCCTTCTGCAGACCTTTGTGTGGTACGAGAATGCACCACCCCATGTGAAATAATCTGTCCTCTCCAATCAGTCATTTTAAAAGGGAAAGGGAGTGAAAAAAATCATTGCAATACCCAGCCCTGTGCCCACAAAGCACAGCTCTGCTTTGCCAGGTACTGCTGTAGCCACCCTAAATCCTACAAGCAGGAGTTTGTCCTGGAGGTTGTACCCGAAATCCTGCAAGCAGGTGTTTAAAATGAAGGTTCTACCCTAACCCATCAGCATTTCTTCATCTCTTCACGCCAAAATGCTTGTCAGGGATGGCTGAGGGGTGGCTGAAGACCCATCCTGGAAAAGACAGACCTGCAGCATTGTTCTGGGGCTGAGGAATGTGTTTCGTAGCCCTGCAACTCATTGTGCCCCAGATTGGATTAGAAGTTACTGAAGTTTATTAAGAAAAAGTAGCATTTGTGAGGGGTTTGGGGGTAGGTTTCCTAAGTGAGCTTCCTGCGAGGGTCTGAAAAATCACTTGGAGAAGGGAGACGTTAATAGACCTCTTAACACTGTGTTTTATCTAACATTGAGTTTGACCCTGGGTGTTTTCTTCACTGCATTCTAAAATCATTCCAGGCATCAACTTCTGCCTGACAAACGCTTCATTCCTATGAACAGAGTTACTTTAGCTGTCAAACCACGAGAAGTCAAATACTTGCCTGCTTGCCACCTAAACCAGCCCATGCAGCCTGGCTGCTTGTGTCATGAAACCCACAACAGAGCTGAAAAAAAAAATCATCTGAGGACAAAAGCACCTCCTGAAAACTCTGCTTTGATAAAGTGTTGTGACCCTCAAGTCATTTGCTGTGTTTGTAGGTAATAACAGAACTGAAGAAACGGTTTATGCAGAAGCCTCTAAGTAGAAAATGA
Source organism: Picus viridis (assembly GCA_033816785.1). NCBI lineage: Eukaryota > Metazoa > Chordata > Aves > Piciformes > Picidae > Picus > Picus viridis. The sequence continues at coordinate 4,481,348 of CM066571.1, forward strand.
TTGGTTTGGGTGGTTGTTTTTTTTTCTCATTTGAAAGCAAAGAATTAAACTCTAGTTGGAGTTGTTTATTATTTGCTGCTGTATGGCTGTAGCCTGCCCTGTGCATCAGGCTGGAGCCCAGGTGCTGAGGTTGTGTGGCTACATCACTTTAAAAGGCAGGAATCTGCTTTCCTTCCTAGCTCTTTACACCGAGTAGCCAAAGGAAGACTGAGCTCTAGCCATCCCTGCCAGGAGGTGAGCAGGTCCTGTCCTGCAAGATTTTAACCCCATTTTGACACTGGCATGTTGGGTTGTGTTTCACCTTTCCTCCCCCAAAAAAAAAAAAAAGCTCCAGCAGCTCTGAGTGAAAAAAAGCTGAATGGAAGTCTCCGTTCTGGCTACAGGGAAAGTAAATAGCAAACGCCCTGCCGTGAGCTGTGGCAGTGACTTCTTCCCGAGCACTTCATTTTCCCAACTACTTCTTTCTTCCAGGGAGTTTAGCTGCTACCCTTCTCCAGGAAGCAAGTCTTTCCCTCTCTCCTGGGCTCTTCCCAGCTCATTTTTTTTTTCAATTGCTTCCTCAAAAATTAACCAAAAAAAAAAAAAAAAAAAAAAAAAAAAGGGGGGGGGGATGTGAAAGGAAAACCTTTACCGCAGCCTCTTGCAAAAGCAGCATCGCAGGTGGCTGCAGCCGAAAGTGCCTCCTCGCTGCAGGTTTGAAGCCGAGAAGCCACCCGGAGTTAGTTGAGCTGGGGGTGGAGGAAAGGGATGGAAGCACCGGGAAGGAATGCAGCCGTTCCGGGATGGCTCCAGGATGCTCTTCGGGATGCCCCGGCCGGCGGCGGGGAGGGACCTGATACCCTCCCGCTCCCTTCAACTCCCCCGATCTCCTCCAAAAGGAAAACGGGAAGGGCTGGGATGGGGTGAAGAGAGATTCCTGCCGCTCCTTCCTAAAAGCAACCTGCTCTTGCAGGGATGCTGGGGTGGGAAAAGCGGGAGAACCCCCGAGAAGCTTCTAAGGGATGCGGTCTGGGAGAGTTTGGAAAGCTTCGGCTGGGGAGAGGAGCTTTTTCCTCCCGAAAAAGGCGATTGTTTGCCCCTAAGCCTCAATTATGAGGGTTTAAAAAAATAGTATTAGAGGGGCAATCTGTTCGGCAGCTCCTCGGAAGAAAGAATTGTTGCTTTAGGGAAGCGCCGGTCCCCTCCGTGCTGGATGGAGACGGGAATTTTAGGGCTGTCTCGCACTTTATGGCTGGCAGGAGAATTTTCAGCTTTGTCTCCCTTCAAAAATCTCTCTTTATTGTTTCCTTTTAATCCGCGACAATTAGGGAAGGAAACGGTTCTATTTAATCTAAAAGACATCATTTTCCTGCAGCATCTCGGCTCGTTCCCAGAGCAGAGTTTCTTAGATGCGCATATCTATGAATTTAAAAATACAGCAGTAAAGTGCTTGAAACAGCCCATAAATTTGCTTCCTATTTTATTGCACCTCTCTGAATCAGGTGGAAGAGGACAAGGGCAACTAGGGGCTTGGGGAAGGATTTAACCCTTCCCTGGGATGAAGGACCAGCCAAACCAGAGCAAACCCACCCGGTGGGATGGGAAGGAAGTGGCGGGGGGGGGGGGCTGGGTGACACCGAGTTTCGGAGTGACCGCGGCGGAATGGGACTGGCTGCAGCTTTTTGCTCATTTAGCAGATGTCCTTTTTGCTGCTACAGAGCCCCTGGGGCTGGGGACCAGACCGGGAACCAGTGTGGGCTCCCTGGATCGGAATGGCAGCGGGGCGCTGGGCAGCAGCCGGTTAACCCCTTCCTAAACCGAGCTCCACACTTCACAGGGAACCAACATTAAGGCTCCGAAAAGCTCCGGCAGCGCCTAGAGTATCCCCCTTACCCCAGCCAGCGATACCAGCCCCTGGGTGGGGGGCAGCGCGGAACCCAACGCCACTTCCCCAAGTTTTGTCCCACTCCAACAAATTAAATCCTTGTTAAATCCTCGGGATCCCTCTGGCCTGCTGGCAGCGGCTGCAAGCAGAGTTACAAATTATGCTGGAGAGAGGCGCCGAGTCCTGAGCTCGTTTGTTTTAATCCCCCACCAGCACCACCACCCAAAAATCAAGTGTTTAATTGCTGTAAAGTTTCCGAGCATGTGGATAATTTACTTTGACTGCTGCGTTTTAATTAAAAGCAAACTTATTTATGTTTCTGCTGTTTATATCGAGCCTTTTAATTACGTTTAGAGGCAGCGTCGAGCTTGCTTTTTTTTTCCCTCTTCCCCCCCCCCCCTTTACCCCTAAATCACATTTTCATTAAAGGTTTTAATAAGAAAACTCACTTGACCACTATTCATTACCGAGTCCCCTTCCATGCACACAAGTTCACTTACCCATTCATTTATTCACTTACTCATTCCAGCAGATCCTGCTAGCAGGGATGTGAACACTCATAATTATTTGTCAAAGTCTGGGAAGTGCATTATCCCTTCTTCTCCCGGTAATTAGTTACCATAGCATCTAATACGTAAATGTGCCCAGAGCACACCATTAACAGTTAAGCGGAGGATTCAATTTAACACATGATTATATCTTTCATAAGTCATTACATTAGGAAAGCCAATGTCACTCATGCTGGGACGATTTCAGGGGGGAAAAGGAGTGATGGGGACACACGCACAGAAGGAGCCGTCGGGGCAGAGTTGGGAATGGGGCAGCAGGTCTTTTGGAGGGGGACATGTTCACTTCTGGGTGACAGCGATCTAGCAAGCGTTAAGAGGGGCGGGGAGCCTCTCTCCACACCCTCTGCCCAGGGACTGCCTTCGTGTGGCTTCCCTGGTGCAGAAGGGACAGGAGCTATGGGCCGGCAGGGATAGCATCGGCAGCAGCCCCTCTCCTCCCGCTCCGAATCAAGCCAGAAGGGGAGCAGAGGAGCCCAAAACGGGGCGGTGGAGGGATTTCAAGCGTTTCCATTCCACTCCTCATCGCTCGAAGTGGCGGAGAACGGAGCCAGCGCCCGATGCTTCACAGACGGCAGCAGCCGCCCGGGCTCCGCAGACTCGGGGAGGGACTAGCCCTGGCCCCGCACCCCGGGAGGCAGAGTATGGGCCCCCTACATCCCTTTACCTCCCCCTAACCCAGATCCTGACTTCTCCAAGAGTTTGCTGGGACCTCGTCGGCTTTTTCCTGCCCTGTCCCACAGCCGGGCGGAGCCGAGCATCACCCACTCCTTCCAACTCCTCTTTCCCGGGAAAACTGCTCTGGAAGCAGGGATATTAAGCGGTAAATCTTGCAGCAAATGTGTCCTGCGATGCTGTGTGGCACTGTCACACACACACACACCACGCCAAGCTGGTGGCGGTGCTTAATTCCTAATCAGAATGATGGACAGCAGAGACAGAACAATACAAACTAATGGCTGTGGTGCTGATCACTTTACCCCTTGATTAAAGACACCCAATTATGGCGCAGAACAGTGTCGTAATTATGTTCCTTAATCACATCCAGGAGGTTTAATTGCCTTAACGATGTGTTTCATTAAATGAATTTAGGTATTATAGTCGACAGTTTTCATACACAGTTGTTTTCAAATTAACATAATATTAGACATCGTCATGGAAATTGTTTTAATAATCATAATTAGACGCACCCAGTCTTTGTCTAGGAAATGCTGAGAGACGCTTCTCCCTCTGCCTGGGGGCTGCTGAGCCCACCCTCTCCGGGCTGCCTTCCCACAGCTCCCTGGCACTTTACAGTTATGTTTCCTGAAAAGTTACAGGTTCTGATTAATCTTTTTTGATGGGAAGTGGAGCAGAAAATATTTATCCCCTTCCCCCCGCATCCTCTCCTACCCCCGCCTCTGGAGCTGCCGTTGGGAGAGGCGACTTCTCGCCTACCCTAGAAGGGAGGGGGACACTCGATGGGACTCCCCACATCTAGGGACCAGTGCTGGGGAGCTACTTGCCCCTCCTGCCCGCAGGTTTGGCGAGGAGTCCATGAGAGGATGTGTGGCTCCCAAACTTGGGAGGAGGTAGGGAGGAGGTTCCACGGAGTCCTCCCGGAGAAAGGCACAGTGGGGGACAAACCGTCCCTTTCCTTGGGACACCCTGAGCTGGGAAGGGGGTGCTGGGGTGGGGGGAGGGGTGTGTGTGTGTGCATTCAGAGCAAGGAAAGGAAAAGATTCCCCCTCCCATCCACCTCCTTGAGTGCGGAGCTGGAGACTTCACAAAGCGCAGAGTAATCCAAGCGTTTGTTCAAAATATTTTAATAAAGATTCTTTCCGACATAGATACACATAGAAACGATCGTACAGTGCTGTCATCGGCTGATTGACCTATTTAATATATATCACTCTTTACACATCCGTGACCTGCCAACAGATCCATCATGGCTCCTATTTTGCCATCCAACCTGACAGTCCGAATTTGTATTATCTGCAAGTAGTGGAAAATAGCAGGACTCAGGGTTGAAAAGGGAGGCGGGGGAAGGGGGGAATGAAAAGAAACTCGGGGAGGAGGCAACAGAAAGAAAAGAAAGGGGGGGGAAAAGAAAGAATAAGGGGAGAAAAAATATTAAAGGGGAGGGAAAAATATTAAAGGGGAAGGAAAAATATTATTAAAGGGGAAGGAAACATATTAAAGGGGAAGGGAAAAAAGGGGTAAAAAAAGAACGAAAAAGGGGGGAGAAGAAAGAAATGGTAGAAAAAAGAAAGAAGGGGGGGGAGGTAGGAGGGGGGAAGAAAGGGGGAAAAATAAAAAAGGATAAATCTTGATTTACGAGTGGCAGAGACAGCCACCCAGCCATGCAAACTCAAACCGAAAGCTCGCTTTGGGTAAATAGCTACTTCTTGCTTTTCATCTCTCGGTTTGTTTTTCATTATTTCTTCTTTGCTTCCAAAACAAACCCACCCCCCACCCCCCGCCACACCCCCGCACCCCTCCCCAGAGGAAAATAATGATAACAGATCAAACAGAAAAGAGAAGAAATCCACGCGTTCCGTAAACCAGCCTAAAGTATTTTAAAGTCTTTCAACTTCACAGAACCGTCCACAGCCAGAGGAATTTACACACGCGTTACGAGCGGCTTAAGCGATACCTCTAAAGAAACAACGCCTGGGAAAACATTGGCTTGGCAAAGTCTTCCTCCAGCAGCTATTGCTCCTGATGGTGCCTTGGAAAAGTTAATAGCTATTCCCTGTCCTCTTAGAGCAAGAAAGAAAACCAAAAAAACAAGATGCCCTCTCCAAAAAAAATCGGTTGGTTGAGCAGTTAAGAATACACCTTTCCTGTTCATTTTTGGACTGAAGCAATTTATTAAAGCTCAATTTAAATACAGGGATGATGCAACTTTAAAAAAATAATAATAATAATAATAAGTTTTTTTAAAATTAAAAATAGAGGGGAGAAAAATAAAAAGGATCCAGGTGACCTTTCATCAACCCAAGCAGCTCGGATACAGCAACAGTTCCGCTTATTTGTTGGCAGAGAAACGTTTTCAAAACCACTTGGCACACAGGTTTAGGCTAATCCATCAACAAGAGTTTGAGAAGCATTTTAAAGTCACCGCACAGAAGCCCCCCTTCCCCCCTCCCCTCCCCTCCCCCTCCCCCCCCGCCGTGACCTTAACGCAGGATTAAATATTGTTGGCGTGGAAGGGTCAAGTGAAAGAAGAAGAACAAATAAATAGCGTGTCTCGTTTACACATCATTGCGAAGTGGGAAGAAACAAGGTGCACAGAAATAGTTCTCTTCCCCCTCCCCCCTTTTTTTTTCCCTTTTTTTTTTCCCCTTTCCTTTTTTTTTTTTTTTTAATATTTTAAATTTTTTTTACTATAAATGCGATACTTTCAGCCACACAGAAGAGGGAGGAAGGGGGTCGATCATCGCTTATTTCTTATTTTCTTTTAATTTTTTTTTAATCTTTTTCCTTTTTTTAACTCTCTCGATTTTTCTTTTTTAATTTTTTTTTTTTTTTTTTTTTTTTTTTTTACCTCACTCTCACCGAACTTTGCGCATTTGCACGGGATCAAAGTTTGGAGACGATTAAAAAATACAAAGTCTTCTCATAGCAATGGTCCGAGTCTCTTTTGTTTCTGCGAGTCGCTTTAAATAATAAGTTTACAATTCAAGTTTGCTTTTGTTTCCTGGCTCAGAATAATAATAATAATAATAATACTGCTAATAATAATTTTAAAAAAAAATCATCTATGCTCAAGTGCCCTCTCTGATTTGTCCCATCCACCTCCACCCCCGGCCCCATTCCCTCACCGGGAGACAGACCGGAGCTGGGGAGCTGCTCTGCGTCCCTCTCCCCATCCTAACCCCGGCTCCCAGCCCATCCCCGGCCTCTCTTTTGTCCGGACGAGCAGAGGGCGGCCGGTAAGAGCAGCCCCCCCAGCACTCCTGGGGCCGAGGAGTCTTCCCCACGGTCCCCCCGCCCCCCATCCCCGGTGCCGCCCGCGCTCTGTCTGCCATCGCGGTCCCGAGGAAATGAAGAAGGAAGCGAGGCGAGGCCGGAAGGAGGGAAACGGGGTCGGGGCAGCTCTCAGTCCCTCCGCTACTCCCGGTCCGGATCCCGGCCGCCAGTTGTCGCCGCTCCCCGGGGTCGCGGCGGCTGCGGGCAGCGAGGGGGACAACGGCAGCAGCATCACTTAAGGCTTCTCCGTGCACTGTTTGCAGAGGCTGGAGGAGACACTGTTGAAAATGGCACATTTCTCGGGGCAGGAGGTGGCGGGAGGCAGCCCGGCGCTGAAGGGGTACCCGGCCGCCTGCTCGTAGGCTCCGAGGGCGGGATGAAGAGCGGCCGCCGCCGCCGCTGCCGCCGCCGCCGAGCTGGGTAAAGAAGCCGCTGAGATAGCTTGACCTTGATTGAGATAAGCCACCAACCTCCTCATCTCCTCCAGGGCCTGAGCCTGCATCAGGATGTAGTTCTTGGCCAGGAGGAGCGTGGCGATCTTGGAGAGCTTCCTGACCGAGGGGCTGTGGGCGTAGGGGATGACGGCCCGCAGCTCGTCCAGAGCGTCGTTCAGGTCGTGCATCCGTCGCCGCTCCCGCGCGTTGATGTTCAGCCGCAGAGCTTTCTGCTCCTTCGACTTCTTGCTGCCGCCGTGCCCGTGGCTGTTGGAGCAGCCGCCCTCGCTCGCCTTCAGCCCCCTCCTCCTCCTCCGCCGCCGCCGCCCCCCCCACCTCCGCCACCGCCACCGCCCGCCGCCGGCGAAGCCACTCGCGGGTCCCCCCGGCTCCTCTCAGCACCAACTCGCAGCGACCGTCGCTGTCGTCGTCGGGGCTCTGCTCGCCGCCGCTGCTCTCGGCCACCGAGCTGCGGCTGGTGCTTTCGCCGTACTTGAGACACACGGAGCCCGGCGGCAGAGCCAGCGGGTCCCCGCCGACACCGGCTGCCAGCAGCCCCTCGGGCTCCGCCGCTTCGTAGCAAGCGAGAGGCGAAGGTTGCCGGTCGCGGGGGTGGGAGAGGTCGAGCCCCGGGGGTGAGCGGAAGGCGGATTCCATGCGCTTGGCCGAGGCGGCGAGGCTCTTGTGGAAGAGGTCTTCTTCTGCGGGCAGCCCCAACGCCCGCTCCATCGGTGCCCCGCTCGCCGCCGCCTCCTCCTTCTCCTCCTCTTCCTCCTCCTCCTCCGCCCCCTCAGCTCCCGGCCCGCTCCTCCAAGGCTCCTCTCCTCGGCGGGCGGCTCCCGGGGAGTCCCCGCTGCTCACAAATCGCTTCCCGCTTGCTCCCGGTACCCGGCGGTGCGGATGCTCCTGCTCCGGTAGTGGCTCCGGTGGATAGCTCCGGTGGTGACTGGAGCTCTGTTTGCGGCTCCGGTTGCAGCTCCGGCTCCGGCTCGCCCTCAGCAGGCTCCTCGCTGGGGCATTGTGCGTTGCCAGCCCAACCGCTTCTACCGTTTATCTTGCTTGGATTCACCTTCAAGAGATTTCCGGAGCCATCAAGCAGCAGCAGCAGCGGCAGCGGCGGCGGCGGCGGCGGAGGACGGGGGAGTCTTTTACATCATTATCTCGGAGAGTAGGTTATTATGAGGAAGAGTCGCCTGTTGGGACAGAGCTTTCTACCCAATCAGGTTAACGTTTTAATTAATAGGATTAAAACGGTAACAAACAATCCCAGGCGCTATCTGGCCCTGAGTCTGAATAGTTTCATTTCCCAGGTCTGGAGACAGGCAGCAGCTAGAGCTTTATAAGAGGCGCCTGCTCCATTCTTCTCCCTGCCATCTGTATACACAGCTTAACGCATATGTTTGCAAGACGTTGTGTCCTGTTAGTAACCCAACAACTGCCTTTAGCTTGACATGTGTGGCGACTTTCACTCATCAATGAGCACACTAAAAGCCCTGCTTAGATCGAAGGATGTTCTTTGCCTCCTTCAGCAAATTACAGCCCTGCGCTGCGGGGAGAGGGGGAAAAAAAAAGAGGGAGAAAAAAAAAGAAAACCAACAAAAAACCCAACCCCACACAACCCACCCGCTGCCAGCACTTCCCCTGCCCAGCGCTGCCAGCAGACTTCTGCTAACTTAGCCGTGGAGTCAGGAGTGACACCCCCCACCCCAGCCCACCCACCCCTTGCATTTACATTAACTTGAAGCCCCCTCCCACCAGCCTTGGCGAAAAGCATAGCCTGGGAAGTAATAATAATAAATTAATAAACCCCAAACCAACCACGAACGGTCCCCAGCCTCCCCCCGCCATCCTCCCCCCGCTACCAAAGGGACCCCAAACTACAGGGAGGTTCCCCCTCTCCTCTTCTCCTTCTCCCTTTTCCTTGAGATTTGCCTCTTTCAGAGATCATCTGCCTCAAATGCAAACCTGAAACAAACAACAAAAAAGCAAACCACAAAGCTCCATCTTATGAATGACCTGGTCTGGGGAGGAGGGAGGGCGGGGGGAGAAAGGGCAAACCCCCCCCCCCCCCCCCCCCTTTTATTTATTAACATTGACCACTTCTTTGCAGTTTCACCCCAACATCCTCCCATCCCTCCGGCGAGTCCGGGAACATCCTGCTCCGCTCGTCAGCACCGGGATGCCACTGTCTGTGGACGAGAACAGACTCAGTTCCCCCAGCTCTTCTGATTCTCTACTCTCCTCCCCAGGGACTTCTCCTCGGGCACACGCTCTCCTGAGCTCTCCCAGGAGCTTGAATTGGCATCACCCCGAGGGCTGGCATGAATTTTGTCCCACTGCTCCTCTGATACTGGAGACGAGCATCTTGTTCTGGCTCTACTGTCAGCGCTCCGAATATTTAGTGGTGGGTTTCCCCTCTTCTCACACCAGTAAAAACAATATTTCCCAACACTCCCAGTAAATCCTTCTCATGTGGCAGAATTACCGAAGGCTATGAAATTTGGGGTTTGGGGGTGGTTTCTCTGGTTTCATGGTTTCATTAAAACCCTTTTAATTGTGGCTTTCGGAGTTGGCCCCAGGTGTTGGGCTCTTTTCATTACATTTTGCTCTAATGTGATGAAATTCTAATTCTCTCCTTACCATATGGTTAAATTTCCCCACTGAGAATTAGTTGAAAAAGGAGAAATAATCTATTAATCTCTGTAATAGATTCACAAATGAGGTTCGCCACAGAACCTGGGTTTGAATGGCAATATCCGAACAGTTGGGTGCCTTGTTTCGGGAAAGAAAGGAATCGGGCGACAACAGAAAACGTTTGAATTTTTCACCTGGAAAAAGAATGAAAAGGAGCCAAGCAGCAGACTCCTGAGTCATTGCCTGATATTTCAGCTAGCGAGGGGACAAGTACAGCACAGCCCCTTCCTCACCTCGTGTCTCCCCAGCAGAGGAGGACAACACAAGCCGAGCCCTCCAAAAAAGACGGGGGTGGGGGGTCCTCACCTCCTCCCACCCCTTTCGCCCTCCCCTTTGGCTGCTGCGCTTGTCCCTGGTCGCCGTCCAAGCGCAGTGTCACCGAGCTCCGAGCTCTCCTCCCCCTTTCCCAGGGTTGCCACCGTTAACCTCCATCATTATTAATCCGAAGGCATTTCAGCTGTATTGTTTGCCAATTAGCAACTTCATTATTGTATTTTTTTCCCCCTCGGATCACGGACAAAGAGCTTTACCATCGCACCAGGGCTTTAAGAGTGATCTTTGCTTTATTTATTCTTATTATTTAATCCATTTAATATCCAGTTTGTGAAACTCCCGTGGTGATGGATACTTGCATCATCCGGTGTTTAAAGGGGACACCTCACCCCTCGCACTTTTATTCCTTCTCCGGCTCCACCTCCCCGCCGAGCTGGGGGTTCAGGAGTGTTACTCTTCCTCCCATCTTCTTCTTTCTCTCTGCAGTTTTGGGAGGACGAGAGGTCCTGGCCGCCTCCTCTTCTCCTTTGCTCGCTCAGATTTGATCTCTGTGCCTGAATTTTCTCTCTCCTGGTCTAAGCTTTCTGCTCATCCCTGTCCACCCGTCAGTCTGCCTGCTGCCGAGCTCTCTGTGGACCTGTCCTTGCTTCTGCCCGTCCGTTCATCCCCCTCACTTTTGCTTTTATTTCTCCCGTTCCTTCTGAGTCTTCCTTCTTCCCTTTCTCTGTGGGTCTTCATCCCTTCTTTCCCCCTTATTTATAGGTCTTAATCTTTCCCTTTTCTTTCACGATCTTCATCCTTTCCCTTTCTGGCTCTCTTCTTTCCCTCTGTGTCTTCACCCTTTCCCTTCTTTCCCTTTCCCTTTTCCTCTGCCTCATGTCTTCATTCCCTTCTTTCCCTTTCCTCCTGGGTATTCCCCCTTCCCTTTCCCTTTCTTTCCTGGTCTCCCTGGATCTTCTGGTGCTTGAGACGTGGACACATCCCACTCATCTCACCAGTGTGTTCATCGGTGACTGCAGCGCTTTAGCGATGCCAACTTTCTTTCAAACTTTCTCTTGGAGGGGAGAAGGAGGGAGAGGAAAGTGGAGGAGGCTCCCCAGGACCCGTTCGTAGTGATTTGTCTCTTTTGCCCCTACTTCCCAAAGAAGTGGCTGTTTAGCAGTCCACGGGAACTTGGGTTTAGAAGCAGGCAGAATTTATAGAAGCTTTAAATGCGGGGCTTATAAAAATACCGAGGAATGGTCTTTGAGGTTTATGCACTCGTAAACTTCTGCTGATTGCTCCTGGGAAGTTGTCAGGCATTTAACACCGCGTTTATCTTACAGAGCAATCAAAACACATCTGCCCAGCGTCTCGTTACCTGCTTTAATTGGACCGCAGCCCTCTACCACTAGCTCCACTACACTTGGGTCGTTTTTTTCGGGAAAGAAGAAGTCCAAGGGCAGAGCTGGGATGCTCCAGAGCAACCCCCACCTTCCCCCGGGAGAGGCCAGGCACAGACCAGCCCTGGGGAGGAAGTAGGCTCGAGGATCCCCGGATACACCCAGTTTTCTGTGGTGTCTTTCACAAGATCTACTCGAGAGTCATTTTGTCTTTCTCCCCATCCTGGAGGGAAGTTAATCCCCCTTTCCCTCTCCCCGGGGCCGGGCTGTAAAGCCTCCTGGTAGGACGCTCTCCAGATTTTCTCTAACGGTGCCCAGGAGCTGAGCGGCTGGAGAGGTAGATCTAAGTGGGATGAAGGCTGAGGGCTTGAGATCACCCCAGAAACCCCCAGCCCTCCTCAGCCCCGAGTCCCTCCTGCCTGCAGCACAGGAAAGAACAGAGCCACAGGAGATTCCCGGCTTTCCCAGTGCTGAATCAAACCGCCGTGAGAGCGGTTTTGTGTTTTTTTGGCTGCAGCTGCTCCTGTGTTTACTTCAGTCTTGGACAAACTTTATTGAAGTTCAAGATGAAGAAAAGACCTAAAAAAGAAAGATAACGACACTCTCATGACATTCGTTCCTAATCCAAACCGCCTCAGGAATTCCTGGTGAATTCCCAGTCTGGGAAGTGTTCCCAGCAGGAGACAGGAGCCTGACAAACCATCGGGATCTCGGGGCTGCTTGTAAACCTGAGACCTTCCCGACCACCCGGTGCCAGCCCCATTCCCGGTCTCTCCCGATCCAAAATCCACAGCACCATCTCCTGGGCAGCAGCAGAACTGCAGGGCCCTCGGAGGAGGAGATGCTGGGGCTGGAGAGTTGGACAGTTACACGGAAATGCAAGAAAAAGACCCTAACGACACGGAAATGAAACAAATGAGCTCAAGAGAGAGTTCCTCCAGGCCATCAGAGAATGGTTTGGTTGGAAGGAACATTAAAGATCATCCAGTTCCAACACTCCTGCCATGGGCAGGGACACCTTCCACTAAGACCAGGTTGCTCGAGCCCCCTGGTCTTCAAGACTTTCTGGGCACAACTTCTCTGGGCAACCTGCTCAGGTCCACAGGCTGGTCAGGATCAAGCTGACCTCAGTGTAGTCTAAGATAATCTCTGGAGGTCCCTTCTAGCCCCTACCTCTTCTTTCCTGTGGTAACTTGGTCTGATGCTACACATCAGTAAGTGCAGGACCAGGGTTGTGAAAAGGCTGCTTTGGTCCTTTCCCTGTCAGTGCCTCACAGTGCCCTAGATGCCACCTCAGACACACCTTAGCCTTGCCTCAAGGCACCCTGTTTGCTTCCATGCCCATTTAAACTCAAATAAATCAACCTGCTGTCCAAGTGGATGGTCAAGGAAAGAAATGGGGCAGTGATGAAGAAAATCAGACTGAAATATGTTCAGCTCTCCGTGCAAAGTTGTCTCTTTGGAGATGATTGTCAGCTTGGTGGATTCAGCCTCCAGGTGCATGCTGCCCCTTGCTTCCAGCAGCCCTCTCTGGGAATAATCAAATAACTCTGCAAAGGAACCATCAGTAAGTCTCTGTGACAGTCCCAGACAGGACTAAGGATGCTAAAAGCTTCTGTCAGCCCTCAAGCATTCCCTGGTCACTTGGTCTCAACCTCAGGAAGGAAGTTGTGTGTGAGCTTTGTGCTACCTGGACTGCTCTTGGCAACAAAGGTTGTGCTGCAAAACATTCTGAAAGCCAAAGTTCCTCACCAAAGTGAGAGGGAAGGGAAGGGAAGGGAAGGGAAGGGAAGGGAAGGGAAGGGAAGGGAAGGGAAGGGAAGGGAAGGGAAGGGAAGGGAAGGGAAGGGAAGGGAAGGAAGGGAAGGGAAGGGAAGGGAAGGGAAGGGAAGGGAAGGGAAGGGAAGGGAAGGGAAGGGAAGGGAAGGGAAGGGAAGGAAGGGAAGGGAAGGGAAGGGAAGGGAAGGGAAGGGAAGGGAAGGGAAGGGAAGGGGGAAGGAACCAGACTGCAGGCAGTCTTTCTCATACTTCAGTGAAGGAAAATACAAATAATACCCAGTAGGAAAAAAAAAGTGTTCTAAAAGAGGGAAAAGTTCTCCTGCCCTGCCTGCTGTGCTGTTGCAGGCCCTGTAGGAGTGAAACACGAGCTGCTCTCCCTGCTCTGCCAACGCTGTGATGTTTTAGAGGGTGTTTTAGGGGATGCTACTCTCCAACTTGGGGGCATAAAGAGCAAACCTAATTCTGCAAGAAAGCACCTTACCACCCCTGATTACCATAACCAGGAGCACACACCTTTAAATCAAAAGTGGGTTGAGTTGGAAAAGGTTTAAGTTTTTTCAATAAATTACTTTTTATAATGACTATAAAAGTTATGGAGCACGCAGAGACTTGCTGGAGGTAGATGCTTTACTGTCCCCTGAATTGCTGGGAATACTTCCTGAGACATAAAGCTGACAATCAGCCATCAGAGTGTGCTGGGGGAAAAAACCCAACCACAACCACCAGCATCATCCAGCAAAAGATTAAAGTATGAATTTAGCAAAGGGAGCCAGGAAGGAAATCCTTTGTTCTTTCTGGTTCTGGCTCGTGGCAGCCAAAGGGATGCGGTGGGAAGTGGCTTTGTGCTTTAATGGCAAAACAGGTGAAATACAGAAAGAATCAGAAGAAAATTATTCTTCCCCCCCCGGTTAAATATGTGGATTTTGACTCCTGCTGAGCTGCGTTTCAGCACATTCTTGCATTTGGTGCCAATGAGAAGTTATTAAACATATAAAATGGCCTTATTTATAGAGCAGCATCACAGCACTGCGGTGCTGGTGCCTCCATTTCCCAGCGCAGCAACTACTGAGATGTGCACAGATTCCAGATGATCTTTTAATTATGAGGGGAGGGAGGGAATTGATGGGAATAAAAGGGGTTCGTGCCCCTACAAAGAAGAGAACAAAAGGAGCACGGGTTCTCAATTAGCAAAAGAAAAACAAAGCACAATGAGGACAATCAGCGTGGTGGTTGGAGTCGATGGGAGAAGGTTGCGAGGAAGGTTGGAGGGGAGAAAATGAAGGTCGTGGAGCTGAGCATCTCCCTGTGATGTGTGGCATGGGTTGCAAGGGGAATTAGCTAATGAACTTATCCAAACCGCTGGCAATTATTGTCAAGTGTTGTGGAGAATGAGTGAGCTCCAAGAGGCCTGGAAAGAAAGGGGAGCAGTGTTACTGGCCTTTAAAAATGGCAGGGGAGGAGGAAGAGAAGGAGTGAACCTGTCACCTACCATCTGCTAAGCCCAGCCTCAGAGTGGATAAAAATATTAAAAGCCAAAAATCCAAAGCACTTAGGGGAGCACAGATCCCCAGCAGATGAAGAAGGGAAGGAAGAGACACACAGAGGCAGCCTTTTCTGCCTGTAATTGCAACGTGGTGGCTGAAGGGAACAGAGCAGGTGTAATCTATGTGCCTCCTAACCTATAGATTTGGATATATGGGCTTCAGTAAATTAACCAGAGGCTAGCAGTGTGCCCCAAAAGAAACTAAAATAAAAATCCAATGTAATTTGGGGGCTTTTAACCCAGAGGCATCGTGTCATGTACCCAGGAGGTGATAGATGTCTCTCTCAGAACAGGATACTGATGAGAAAGCAGCTCAGCTGCTGCTTGCAGATTTAAGGATGTTCAGTACCAATAAAGGTGAACTGGAGAGAGTTCAAGAAGCATGGAAGGAAAAGGGAAGGCCTACAGAAACTGTCTGGGGATGAAATATGAATGGAGCCTGACCAAATAACAGTGGGAAGAATAAGTTCAGTTCTGCTTTCTTGGCAGTGGAAAGTCTCCACTATAACCAAAATAAGGTCAACTGTGAGAATGAAACCAGGCAGGGGGAAAGTTCATGGTACATGGCCAGAGCTCTGCCCCCTGATCCTGCTGAGACCCATCCAGACACTCAGCTGAGGGACCTGGGCTGTTCAGCCTGGAGAAGAGCAGACCCAGAGGGGATCTGAGCAATGCTCAGCAAGATCTAAAGGACCTGTGCAGGGCAAGAGGCTGGGGACAGACTCTTGTCAGTGGTGCCCAGGAACGGGACAATGGGGAAGTGGACACAAACTGGAACCCAGGAGGTTCCATCTGACCAGGAGGAGAAAGGTCTTTGGTGTGAGGCTGCTGGAGCCCTGGAGCAGGCTGCCCAGAGAGGCTGTGGAGGTGCTTAGGGACATGGTCTAGGTTGTGTGTACAGGGAGATGTTTGGTTACAGTTGGACTCAATGACCTTAAGGTAATTTCCAACCACTCTTTTCCCCTTCTGCTTCTCTGTGAGATGAATCTGGAGCCAATGACAAGATTTGTGCAGCTGTGTTTTAGCTATGGCTTCAGCATTACACTGGAAGTGTGAGACCAGGCACAGGGAGAAGCACGGAGCCTGCAACACATCCTTCCCATGTTCATGCCGCTGATTCTGATTCTCTGATAAAGTTAATTGACTGAGTCAGGGCAAATTTGCTCCACACCTGCTCTGGACAGAGCAAGCTCAACCTGCTCTAATCAATCACTCCCACCAGGAGACTGGCACAAATGGTTCTTGTTCAGCTGGTGCCAGTGCCTGGTCTTGGTGGCACTGGTGCAAGCCCAGGATAAGGCTCTTGGATGTGTGAGTCACCCTGAGGGAACCACAGCAGGCTCTGTCCCAAAGCCACTTGAGTTTTCATTCTTCAAACAGTTCCTTGAGCCTTTCCAATGAGCTTTGCTGCTCTCAGTGACACCAAGTTGGTGTTCTGGCAGAATTTCCTTCAGAAAAAGTCTATTTGGTGCATTTGTGACCTGTCCATTAGCAAACTGGTGCTAGGGAAGGCCAAAGGAGGATCTTTTGCTCTCATGCCCACATTCAAACTCCTCAACCAAGGGCTTTCAGCAAGGAAGGATGGCTGTGGATCAGGGGTCTGTGAGACTGCATGGCCAGCAGGACAAGGGAGGGGATTCTGCCCCTCTGCTCTGCCCTGCTGAGACACCCCTCCCCCGCCACCTTGCAGTGCTGAGTCCAACTCCGGAGTCCTCAGCACAGGGGACACATAGACTGTTGGAATGGGACTGGAGGAGGCCACAGCAATGATGGGAGGGTGGGAAGCCCCCTGCTTCGAGGCCAGGTGGAGAGAGTTGAGGTTGATTAGCCTGGAGAAGAGAAGGTTCCAGGGAGACCACCTGGTGACCTTTCAGTGCTTAAAGGGGCGGAGAAGAAAGCTAGGGACAGAGTTTTGAGCAGAGCTTGTTGTGACAGGACAAGGGGGGATGGTTTGAACTCAAAGAAAGAGATCTGGACTAGAAAAAAGGAAGACATTTTTTATGCTGAGGGCAGTGAAACACTGGACTGGGTTGCTCAGAGAAGTTGTGGTCGCTCCATCATTGGACACGTTTGAGGTCAGGTTGGATGAAGCTTTGGGCAACATGATGTAGTGAAAGATGTTTCTGTCTGCACCAGATACACCAGCTGTGAGCCCCAGATGCACCCCAGATCATCCTGCTGCCCCCAGCTTCACTTGACTGACAGGTGGAGCCCACAGTTTTGGACTCGGGTAGCAGCCGCAAGCAGCGACTACTGTGGCACAGGTAACGCCCAGTGTGACGTGGAAGGGTGGGGGATAAGGGGTGGAATCCTCTCCAGGTGTTGCTGGGACACAATTCTGGGCCAGCCATGGGCTGCAGGCTCGTGGAAGGGTGGGGGAAAAGGGGTGGAATCCTCTCCAGGTGTTGCTGGGACACAATTCTGGGCCAGCCATGGGCTGCAGGGTGTTAGCAGATTGGAGTCAGCTGAGCTGAATCGGCTCCAGGTGACTCCCATTCTGCAATCACGCTCAGTATAAAGCGGGAAGGTTGCTGAGGGTGGGGCTCACTTCACCTGGGGGGGTCTGCCGCTGCCTGAGCGTCTCCTGGCCCTGCTCCCCCTCCTGCTCCCCGAGGCTGCCTTCCCCTTCAGCGTGGCCACTGCACACTCTCTGGGTGAGTTGAGCTTTATTTCCTTTATATTGCTGCTGTGCTTAGTTTGGTTGTTCTGTTAAATCCGTTTTTGTTCCAACTGCTGAACTTTCTTTCCTCTCGTCCCCCCTCTGCTGGGAGGGGCCCTCAGGTGACAGAGTGACTGCTGCAGGTCAGCCCTAGATAAGGGCCAAACAGAGGCAGTGAATTTTTTCTACCTTAGCAGTTAATGGTAAAGGTATTTATGGCAAGGAATGGGTCATGGGCTGCTCACTGCCACCACTGAGGAGGCTCTGGCAGCTTCTGCTGGGGGATTGGAGGCATTTTCCTTTCAGCTCCGAGTCGGGGACGCTGCGGATTGAATGCAATGAGGTTGGGGAGCTGGTAGCAGAGTCCAGTGCTAGCTTGTGTCTATGTTGTGCTGTGAGGAGAACAAAAATCCATCCAGTTTCCAAGGAAAGGTGGGCGACAGCTGCCAGAGCTGCTGCTGGAATGAAACCCTGGAAGAAAGAAACCCTGAAGGGTGTTTGTGTAGGGTAGGTAGGGCAGCTTCCTTCCAGAAATGGCTGTTAGCTGAAGGAAGGGCCCAGGACAGGCGGCACTTGGTTTCACAGCATTTATCTCACAATTCCCAGGGCTGGGTTTCAGCCTGCACTGTGACTTTAAAGCAGCTGTAGAAAAAGGTTTGTCCAGAAAACGCCAAAATCAAAAGGGGGAAGGGGAAAGGAAGAGAGGAGGGAAAAAGGGGAAGGGAATAATCTGTGAACTGGGAAATTCAAGAGAAATATAAAAGGGATTTTGATGATGGCTGTGAAGAAACTGAGTGTTCAGGGAGTGTTAAGGACTATGGTCATTTACACGGGATGCAGAGATTAAAGCCAAGGGATGTAAAGACCAACCAGCCCTCTAGGTGACACAGCTGGTGCAGGGAGGATTGATCCCTTCAGATCACTGAAATGTGAGAAACCTCCCTGACCAGAAACCTCCCTGGCAAGCCTGTTCCCATATCTTTGGGACAGCCTTGTCACAGCTAAACAGGAGATCTGGGGGGGTTTGAGGTAAGTTCTGTTGCTCTGTCTGAAGGCAAAAGGTAGATCTGTGCAGCCTCAGCTGTGTGGGGTTAGGAGAAGTAGAGGTTTAGGTGACCACCCTTTAGCTCTCATTTTCTTCACTTTATTTGTTGGAAGCTCTCACTGAAATAATAACATATTGGGGGGGGGGAAGGGGGAAAGTTGCAAAGCCTTTTATTACAGAATGGTGCCAGTGAAAGAGGGTTGATGTGACCTTAGATGTTGTTTGGAGAGCAGCATGAAAAATCTGTTCTAAACCAAGAGAGATTGATACTTGCAAAAATAAGAGGGGAGATAAGGCAGGAGCAGAAGGCCCTGGGAGCTGCCACCACTTGATAGGAACAGTCTGCCTGAGGTTGTCATGAGAGGTGGTCATAGGAGGTTGCAACTCCAGATGGACACGAGCTCTGCCAAGAGGAGAGCAGACAAGAGGCATTAAGTCAATTGTTTTGCACAAGACATTTCCAGGCAACAACCAGCAGGTAGAGTCGACTCAGTCCCAGAATGTGGCACAGTCGGGAGAAAGGCTGTGTCAGGGTAGACCCAGAGGTCTGAATGACAAATGTGCAGCTCTCATTCAGCGCCGGCTCTCTTCATTAAGTTAATTGTTGCTGGGTATTTGCAAGTCTTTGCTGTGTTAGCCGTAGGAGAGTGGTGGTGGTGGTGCTGTGTGCCTGCTGGGGGATGGTGTGGGGAAGCTTGTTGAGCTGGTGCTGGGGCTTGGCTTTTGGAAAGGGCTCTTGGGTTGCGCTCCTGCCGTGCTGTACCCATCCGCTCATGGAACAGAGCTCTGCTGGGCTCCTTGGCTCTTCCTGAGCCTAAACAGCAGCTGTTCTCCCCTTTCTTGGGCCAAAGTCAAATGCTGAAGCACAAAACATGTGGGCTACAGTGCCGTGGAGGGAGTGTGCCATTCATCTTCCTCTAGCTGTTGCAGGCGTGTGCACATGATAGCCTAGAGGAGGGTGGCAGAGTCGCTAAGTACAGATTCCAACTGAAAAAAAACCCGAAGAACCTCTTGGAGCATCCATTTGGGCTTCCTGTGCAATGTAGAGGTCTGCATTGAGTTAAACTAGATCATGTGGAGGTAGTTGAGGCCCCACCCCTGGAGATATTTAAGGTCGGGCTCGACAGGGCTCTGAGCAACCTGCTCCAGGGGAGGATGTCCCTGCTGTGACTGCAGGGGGGTTGGACTTTGGAGGTCCCTTCCAACCCAAACCATTCTGTGTCTGCAGAAAGAGGCTTAAGTATTTCATTTTCTTGTGCACTGTGACCCTAGAGAAATGTTTGCAGTGTTGGTGGCTCTCACTGCTTCAAACCAGCAGGAAGTTGCATATCTTACTGTGACGGGGCTCAGCTCCTTGGCATTGTGTGCTTAGACCTCTCCTGGTTACACTGCTGCTTCTTATGCCCTGGTGT
The DNA here is from genome assembly GCA_033816785.1 of Picus viridis. Taxonomy (NCBI): domain Eukaryota; kingdom Metazoa; phylum Chordata; class Aves; order Piciformes; family Picidae; genus Picus; species Picus viridis. Next base: position 4,500,953 of record CM066571.1, read on the forward strand.
GAGCCAGGTGGCTGCTCAGCTCCAGAGAGATCAGGAACTTCTGGAGTGCGTTCAGTGAAGTGGTACAGAGCTGTTGAGGGGCCTGGAGCATCTCTGAGGAGGAAAGGCTGAGAGCCTTGGGGCTGAAGTCTGCAGAAGGGCAGCCCCGGAGGGGATTTGATCAATGTTCAGTAAGAGATAAAGGGTGAGGGGCAGGAAGCTGGAGTCAGACTCTTGTCAGTGGTGCCCAAGGACAGGACAAGGGGCAGTGGGCACAAACTGGAACCCAGGAGGTTCCATCTGAACAGGAGGAGAAAGTTCTTTGGTGTGAGGCTGCTGGAGCCCTGGAGCAGGCTGCCCAGAGAGGTTTGTGTGAAGGGGCCACCTCACTTTGGATGAAGATGTGAAGTTCACAAGTCTCCAGCTGGAGAACTGGAACTTGTGAACTGGAGATTTGTGCTCTCTACCCTGTGCTTGGCTTATTTATCAAGTCAGTGTCAGGATACCTGCACTGCAAAGTTCTGTGCTGTGGGTACTGCATGAATGAACAACGTTTCTCTCTTAAAAATCAGGAAATCTCACACTTAACAGGCAGTCAAATTATCTTGGTTGTAAATTATTTGTATTTATGGGGGGGGGTGGGGAGCAAAATATTCCCAGGAATGCACATTCACAGGAGCAGAGGGTGTTAGGGGTTGCAAGGGACCCCTGGAGATCTTCAAGTCTGGGAGCAGAGGGTGTTAGGGGTTGCAAGGGACCCCTGGAGATCTTCAAGTCCAACCCCCTGCCAGAGCAGGACCATGTTGACCAAGCAGGGCTCATCCCTGAGCTTCAGGGAGCTGAATTTTATAACCCCACGCAAACCAATTCCAAACTGCTCTGTGTGTTAGAGGTAAACACCAAAGAAGTGAAAGGCTCTGTGGAACTGGCTCAAACGAGAGCTAAAGCTGCTGCTGACCACTGCTTTGGGAACGGGAAGGTTGCTGGGGTTTGTAGGCTGAAATTTGTCTCTCTTCTGTCCTTTTTTGGAAGTGAACAGTTGACAGTCTGCTTTACATGCAGCCTGCATAGCACATAAATAGCATTCAAATGAAATTCTACACCAGCTGTACGTACCCCATACATGTGGCTTGTGAATGTTGCTGCCTGCAAATGGTGCATATTTTGATTTTCAGTTGATATCTAAAACTGTGAATTATCTCCTGAATATGTAGTGTTTTGCTTTCAAGCCCTACATTACATTTGTATCGAGCAAAATAAATACAACTGTCTGATAATCACAACCTGCCTGCCTGTAGCTTAGGTGGAGAGGAGCTGCAGACAGAGTGACCCCAGGTCTTGTTGGCTTTGAGCTAGTGGCCCCGTTGCTGGTCCTCAAAGGAAGGCTGAGGTGGAAAGCAGCCACAGAGGAGGAAACTCGGTGTGTCCCTACACTCTGCACCCTGTTGGCATGAAGTATTTTGAGTGTGGGGCTGCTTTTTCCTTCTGCAGAGTCCCCAAGTATCTTGAATACCCCAAGCCCAGCTGCTTCAGGCACGCTCCTGCTGCATGATGTTTCTAGAACGCTGCCTCCCCAAAATCCATTCCAGCGTCCTTTGGGCCCAGTATAAAACCTGGGAGGATTTATTTTTCTTTCTTTTTTTTTTTTTTTTTTTTGGGGGGGGGAGATGTGGCCTGTATCTGGTTCTTCCAATATCCTGGTCAGGAATATAGCAGGGAGCCATCAGAGGGAGGAGAAGTAGCCAGATGGCACCAGCACACTGTTGCTTTGGCATTTTTTCTGGCCAGCTGACTGGTGAGATCTCTCTAAGGAGGATTTTTGTTTGTTTGTTCATTTGTTTTGTATCTTTTCTTTGAGGTAGCCTTGTGGACCTGAGCTCAGCTGACTGGCAGCTTGACCACCTTATGGATTTCCCTTCCCCCTCCCTCCCCCCAACCTTTTTCTTTGTTGTGCATCTTGCTGGAGGAAATTTGCTTTGCTGCACTGAAACCTTGCACTGATTTCATATTCATTTCTCATACAAAAGCCTTGTTGGCTTTAAGGAGAGCCATATGCTTGAAAGACATGCAACACTCATATATGTTGGGTGTGTTTTTTCCTATCAGCTTCTCTATGAACAGTGTAAAAAAAAAAACAATTCAAGAAATTCAAGAGAAACCTCAGAGGGAGACAAGACCCCTAGAGATATTTATCCCCACAAGCATCAAGAGGAGATAAGACCCCTATAGATTTTTTTTTTTTGCCCTCAGAGCTGAGGGACATAAGACCCATAAAGATATTTATCCCCAAAAACATCAAGAGGAGGCAACACCCAAATAGAGATATGCCCAGAAATCTCAAAAGGAGATTATTGATATTTAATCCTCCCATATTGATATTTATGTCCCCAAAAAGGTGTTTATGCCCCCAAGCCTCAAAAGGAGGCTTCACCAGCATCAAGAGGAGATAGGACTTATATGGATAGTTATCCCAGCAAACATCAAAAGGAGGTAAGATCCATATAGATATTTATGCCATCAAAAGGAGATAAGACCTTATCTATGTGTCCACCAAAATAACAGGATGTTAGGGGTTGGAAGTGACCTCAGGAGATCCTTGAGTCCAACCCCTCTGCCAGAGCAGGACCACAGAATGTTGCACAGGAATGCATCCAGACAGGGCTTGAAAGTCTCAAGAGGAGGAGACTCCACAACCTCCCTGGGCAGCCTTCTCCAGTGCTCTGTGACTCTCGCAGTGAAGAAGTTCCTCCTCGTGTTGAGGTGGAACCTCCTGTGCTGCTGTTTATATCCATTGCCCCTTGACTTATCCCAGGGTGCAAAGTGAGCAGAGCCTGTCCCCTCCATAGAACACCCAGCCCTCAGACACTTATAAACCTCAGGAGGAGATAAGACCTCCACATTTATTCCCCACCACCATCAAGAGGAGATAAGAGCCACATGGATATTTATCCCCACAGGAAAGTCTGAGTTTGGCCCCCACCAGCTGCATCTCAGTTGGGATTTCAGAGCAATCTATAGGTGCAACCTCCTGAGGCAGGGCTGTAGCTGTGAGATTTGTCTCCTCATCCTCTCAGCTGGCCAGACACAAGCCAGTTCTGGTCTACAGAGCTGTGTTAGCATTGCACTGTGCTCAAGTCAAGAAGGCCTGGTGACAGGCTGTGTCTATTGCTGCTTTGTGTCTAAACAGCTTTGAAACTAGAGCTGGCTTGGCTCCAGCCATCTGAGAGCACCAGCCAGGCAGCCTGCCTGTATCTGCACCTGTCCACGTGGCTGCATTAGAAGTGGGGATGATGCAAGAGAATTCACTGTTTATAAGTGACATATTGTGACACCCTCACCTTGAAACACCTTCCCCCCCCTCCAGCAAAACCTTTTAGCAATAACCCAACACAGGGATGTGGCAAAGAGAAGTGGAGCATCACTGGGAGGTACCACTTGTCCTTTGTGTTTGAATCCTGTGATCTGCCTAGCTGAGGTTGATCTTGGTCAGTTGTGAGCACCCATGGCTCCTTCTGAGGGCAGCATATGGTGCTGCACTGCAGGTGCTTTGAGCCAGGGAACAGATCCCTCACTGCACCCTTTGATTGTGGGGGTGACACCACTGCAAAGGCAGGCAGCAGGCTGAGAATTCCTCCTGCAGCTCTGAAACCCACCTGCTTCAGATGCTTTGAGTCCCTGACAAGTTAGTTCCAACACCTTAGCATGGTTCACAGACCTCCCAAAGGCACAACACTCCTGGGTCAGCTCTCGGCTTGCACCTCTGGGGCTCTGTAGTCTGGAAAAGAGAAATCTGGGAGGAGATCTTACTAATGCTTAGAAATATCTGAAGAGTGGATGTCAAGAAGTCCAACTGTCAACCTAACCCCACAATGGGCATTAAACCCTGTCCCCAAGCACCATGGCCACACGTTTCTTGAACACCTCCAGGCATGGTGACTCCACCACCTCCCTGGGCAGCCTCTGCCAATCCCTGACCACTCTTGCAGCGAAGACCTTTTTCCTTATCTCAAACCTAACCCTCCCTGGCACGATTTCAGGCCACTTCCTCTCCTATTACCTGATACTAGGGAGAAGAGTCCAACTCCCACCTCACTCCAACCTCCTTTCAGGGAGCTGTAGAGAGCAATGAGGTCTCCTCTCAGCTTCCTTTTCTCCACACTAAACACCCCCGGCTCCCTCAGCTGCTCCTCCCCAGCCCTGTTCTCCAGACCCTTCCCCAGCTTCATTGCCCTGCTCTGGACCTGCTCCAACAACTGAGTATGTGCCTGCTAGATCCTGTCTACTATCTCGCAGCTCTGTCCTGGTGCTGTCCTCTGCAGCTACAAGGTTGTGCCAGGGGAGCTTTAGGTTGGATACTAGCAAAAATGTCTTTACTCAGAGTGGTGAGGTGTTGGAACAGGCTGCCCAGGGAGGTGGTGGAGATGCCATCCCTGGAGGTGATAAAGAAGCTGTAGATGTGGTGCTTCAGCACATAGTTTAGTGGCTGTGGTAGTTGGGTTATGGTTGGACTTGATGATCTTAAAGGTCTTTTCCAGCCTTGATGATTCTAAGGTTTGGCATCACCTTGGAGAGCAGAGGGCAAAAGAGATTCCTTCGATGCCTACAAGGCAGCAAACCCTGTGGCACTGTGATGCTCTGGGAGGAGTGGCCCTGTGAGGCTGGAAACTGCAGCCACTAAAAATAGTGAGGTTAAAAAGGCAAGAGGAGTGGGTAAAGGAGGGGAGGGGGAAGAAAAGGCATTTAATGTGTGATGAAGTAAGAGGTTTCAGAACTGATTTTATTACTTTAAGTTCAAACATGATTTTGGCTCTCCTTTGTCGGGTGCAAATGAAGATGAAAGAAGTTGGACAAGGAGAGATGTGAGCACTGCAGGATGCTCCAGGGCCCACGTCTCTAAGGGTTATTAACCACAATTTGTTTTTGTCAGATTCCAATTTGTCTGCCTCGTAGTGAATCCTAGAAACTGGAGTCCTGACGTTTTGTATATCCCTGTTAATTACTCATTGCAGACAATCTCTACTTGTTTGACCTTAAGGATTACCGCCTGTTGATGCTGAGGAAGACCCAGTTCGAGCTGTCATCCGTTGTCCTTCACAAAAAATAAAAATCAGAGGCTTTCTCCCTGGGCAAATGAGGAAATAAAACAACCTGGGCTGGGTCAATGGTTTTAGTGCCGGTGGGAAACTCTTAACGTGCTGCAGAGGCAGCACCTTGGGAATCTGCTGAGATAGCTGATCAGCAGTTCCAGGTTGAACTTAGGGATACAGGACCATGCTTCATCAATAGTTTGTGGGATGGACTGATCCTTGTGCAAGGTGCAGCCAGAGGACTTGGGTATATCTCACAAAGCATCCTGGGTGGCACTTTGGTGATTCACTTCGTGGCTGCTCCTTGCTGGAGCTCAGTTTTCACTGCTCTGAGTAAAGTTAAAACAATTTCCACTCTGAGACAAACCTCCACTGAACTCATCATGATATCCTGTTCAGCAAACCCACTGACTTCAGCAGTTCATGGGCAGAGCTGGCTGCAGGCTTCCAGTTCAATCAAGGTTTTGCTTGGAAAAATCCTGTCTCCATGAGGCATTTCATGGAAATGTTTTACTTTTGCTGATGCCAGTGAGGTTTGCTCATACTGGAAGCCTGGGATTCCCAGGGCCTGAATATTTGTGGCAGCCTTGCACAAAAATAGTGTGGGTTGGGTTGGTTTGTGTCCTGCTGTGAGCCAGCCTGCTCCTAGTTCTGCTCAGTGCTGTCCCTCCCCAGCTCAGCCTCTGCTCACTGAGGCACTCAATGAAGTTCAGGGCAGCTCTGCTCAGCCAGGGGCTGCTGCTAGCAGGCAGAAGCTGGTGGGGACAGCTCCTGCCAAGGGCTGGGCTGCACAGAGCCTCTGCCTGAGCCTTGCTCCTGGGCACGCCGAGGGCACTGCAACAGCTTGTGTCCCACCAAGGGGCTGCAGCCTGTGGATGGCATCTTCAGGAGAGAGCTGAGGGATCACCAGGGTAAAGCCTCTTCTTCAGAGTACCAGGGGGACTCTGTCCCTTCTGCCTTCCATCTTGATCCCTGTGCTTCTGAATCCAATTCCAGAATCCAGGTCCTCAGTCCAGTTCCCATCTGCTGATGAGTCCAGTCTGGGACTTGCCCAACACCTGCCTCCAGCATGAATGGTGCAATCAGGGGTTGGGTTCCACAGTGATTTGTGTCTCTTTGTCTCTATTCCGTGAGATCATTCTTTCCATCCCAGCTGGGTTAGTTTCTTCCCCACCCCATCAGTGCCTCTCCCTTCTTCCCTTTCTCTTCAGGAAGGTAGAGGAGTTCATGGAAAGCCTCTGCCACTTGCCTGGTGGCCAGCCCAGCCCTAATTCTGTAGAAGTGACTCTTTCATTGAGTCATGGAACTCTTTTAGTTAGAAAAGACCTTGTTTGTAGTACAGGATAACAGAAACTTCAGAGAAGTGCAGCTTAGCCCTTTCCAAGCAAGCCATCGATGAGGTTCTTTGGAGCAAAGTCTTTGGGACTGGCCCTGCCACAGCTGAATTGCAGCTTCAGTCTGAGTGATGTTAACACAACCTGTGCATTTTAATGGGCAGGCCTTGCTTGCAGCAGTTGGAGCATCCAGAAGCAGCACAATTACATCAGCGCAATGAGCACACTCCTAATGGTGTTTGTGTGATATGGATATATGGCTGCTGGCCTCTCTGCTGATGCTTTCATTGCTGCCATATACATGCAATCTACTTATGGTTAAGGTTGCCAGGCAAGTAATTACCAGAATGGAGTGCTAAGCAAGCAGTCCTGGTGTCAAAGAATCTGACCTTGTGAAGATAATGAGACAAGGAGAATTCAGAACAGATGAAAGCCAAGAGCACCTACTTTATCTCCTGACAGCCAGGGAACACCTTCATGCTCAATCAGCTCCTGCTAATGAGACAAGATGGGGCAAGATGGTAAAACAGCAGCAACGGGCAAACTTTTTTTTGTTTCAGCTTAATGATCTATAACTTAGTTAGATAAAATTGTCTTTTAAACCAGGCACTGACATGAGTGTGATGGGAGAAACGCAAAGACTGGATTTAACACCCTTTTTTGGCGGGGGGAGGAGTTTGTTTTGCGTTATAATGGGCAGTGATTAATGGCTGGGGAAATGGACCCCGCGGGGTGGCTGGGGGAAGCTTAATCCATTTAACTCATCCAAAGGAAGGCAAAAGGGCAATGGGATTGCTCTCTGAGCGTCCACATCAGGAGAGGAGCGGGGTAATGGTGGGCTTTACAGCCTGGCTGGCAAGCAGACGCAGCGCACACCACCTGGAAGCTGAAGCCGGGGAAATGCAGGTGAGAAATGGTCAGCTCTTAGAAGAGAGTCATTTATTACTCAGCATCGTGGGGAGGCTCCTTCCTCAGTTTAGGATAATTTATTTGCAGTGAAGACTGGATGCTGTTTGAAAGGGGTGGGTGATTTTCATGTGGTGCAGTCATAGAATCACAGAATCTTAGCATAGTAGGACCTGGAAGGGACCTCTAGGGATCACCTGGTCCAACCCCCCTGCTAAAACTGGTTCACCCAGAGCAGGCTGCTCAGGGGATCACTCTGAAGGGATCTAAGGAAGGTAATGAAGAAGCACAAGTTGGTTGTCAATGGCCCTGGAATCCTCAAGCAGCATCTTCAAACCTAGAGGCAAATTTAAGGGTCTGCAGGTTGTAGAAGGTTGGAAACTAATGGATGAGCTAAATTGGCTCTTGGGCTTGGACCAAGAGTTAATGTAGGGGAATGTTAAAGCCTCTCTTACACGGAGTCCCAGACTAGACAGTCACTCTGCTCTGTTCTCGCTCTGCAGTGTATAAATAGGACTAATATTGTGGAGCCAGAACTTGATGGGGAACTTCTGGCATATGCTGGAGATTACCTGTTCTGCTGCATCTCACCCAGGCAGCCTAGTGAGCTGGTAACAGGGCAACCAACTCATTCTCTGCATTATCACCTTCCACTCTTTTTTTCCCCCTCTGCCATTTTAAAGCTCTGCAGCATAGAATTCTAGAGTGGTTTGAGTGGGAAGGGACCTTTAAAGATCATCTAGTTCCAACCCTGCTGCCATGGGTAGGGACACCTAGACCAGGCCGATCAAGGGCTTGTCTAACCTGACCTCTAGGGAAGAGGCATCCACAACCTCCATGGGTAACCTGTCCCAGTGTCTCACCACCCTCTCTGTGGTGAAACCAAGAAGTCTTGAAGCTGAGGAGCAATTTGCAAAAGCTTTCAAATTCTACCTTCACAAAGCAGAAATGTGTTGAGCAGGATAGATTTGTTGGATGTGAGGAGGAAGTTCTTCACAACGAAGGTAGTGAAACACTGCAATAGGATGCCCAGAGGCACCCTGGGACATGGGATGGGATAGAGGCCCCATCCATGAAGACACTCAAGGTCAAACCAAACTTGATGGGCCCCAAGCAACATGATCTAGTTGCAGATGTCTCTGCTCCCTGGAGGAGGGATGATAAGATGACTTTTGAGGGCCTCTTCCAGCCCAATGCATTCTATGATCTTTAGTCACTCGCTGAAAGTAGCTCTATAGAATGGAATGACTTGGGTTGGAAGGGACTTTAAAAGCTCATCTAGTCCAACCTCCCTGAAGTCAACAGGGATAGCTTCAACCAGAGCAGGTTGCCCAGAGCCTTGTCCCACCTGGCCTGGGAAGTCAGGATGAGGCATCTACCACTTCTCTGGGCAACCTGGGCCAGTGTCCCACCAACAGGATCGCTTTAGGGTTATTGCTGTTGAATATTGAGGAGACAAATCCTAGGGAATAAACTTTAGTGACTGAGTCTTGTATCATCCCCAGCTTGTCATCATCCAGGTGTATGATGCCAGATGTGTGACATTAAGTGGATCTGTTAGCTGCATGGACAAAGCTTTCTCTTTAATTGCCCATTGGGAGTCCTGTGGCACTAGCAGGACTTGTGTGATTGAATTATTCCAGATGCCAGCCTCATAATGAAATGATTATCATGGACTAGAGGCAAGGAGACAGGCTTCAAGCACCTTCTCCTTTTAGCCCCGTTTGCTGTGATTACCCAACCTGTGCTCATCAGGTAGAACACCATTAAACTTAGGGAAGATCACTTAAGGTCTTGATGCAAATGTTGATCCAGGTGCAAGCTTGATGGACTAGACCATAGAGTCCTAGGTTTGGCTTGGAAAAGACCTTAAAGGTCATCCAGTTCCAAACCTCCTGCCATGGGTAGGGACACCTCCTGCTAGACCAGCTTTGCTCAAGGTGCCATCCAACCTGAGCTTCAACACTGCCAGGGTTGGAGTTCCACAGCGTCTCTGGACAACCTGTTCCAGTGCCTCACCACCCTTGAGGGGAAGAATTTCTTCATCTTGTCTAATGTAAATCCAACTTCTTCCAGTTGGAAGCTATTCCCCCTCATCCTGTCACTCCATACCTTTATGCAGAGTCTCTCTCTGGCTTTCCTGCAGCCACCTTCATGTACTGGGAGGCTGCTTTAAGGCCTTGTTGAGGATTTCCCTTCTCTGGGCTCACTCCATCTCACTTGGCTTGTCCCTGTAGAAGAGGTGCTCCAGCCCTCTGGTCCTCTCCATGGTCCCCTGCTATCCCAAAAGCTTTTGTCCAGTGACTGAAACCTTAGAGAATCATTTTTAGCTGGAAGAGACCTTTAAGATCATCATGTCCAACCACCAGCCCAGCACTGCCAAGTCCACCACTAAACCATATAATCCCATGGAAGCACAAGTGTGGCATTAAAAGGTCTAAACTGACCCCCCCAAAAAAAATTACTGTAGAAGTTTCCAATTTCCTAACCATTTTCTTTGTATCATGGGAAAGAAGAGAGATCCATGCCCTGTGGCTGCTTAAAGATGAAAGCCTCCTGATTGAGCTATTAGAAGTCAGTAACAATTCATGGTGAACTCCAATTAAAAGGGAAAAAGCAACCCCCAAACCTGGAGAGGTTCTGCTTTACAAATCCTTCAGAACATGAATTTCACATCCTGTTCTTTAAAACTGTGTTCCCTTTTGTGGGGATAATTATTGAGGCTGTGAGTGAATCAGAGCCTGAATCACTTAGGACCTCCAGATCCATGAATAATGTTCACCAGTGACTATTTCTCCAGCTCTGTGCTTATGCAGTAATTCCAGCAATGAAGTCTTGTTGTGCTTCAAGAAAATAAACATTAAAGTAAACAGCTTGTTCTGTATTGAGATGATTAGAGGAGGCATCCAACAAAGCCTAGACCTCTGTCAGGCCAGTTAGGAGCTGATTATCCAAAGCTGTTGCAATAGCAGTGTGATTTCAGTGGATGCAGGCTGTTGGAGTTTCCTGGGATTTAAAGGTGACTTTGGGTCGTCCATTGCCTTTGCTGGCCCTGGAAATCTGTGGCATTAAGGAGGAGTGGAAAGAGATAAGTGTGCTACATATAGTACCAACGAAGATGCAAGAAATCACTTTCATTCTCTAATTTCCCATTAGAGGCAACTGCTGGAGAAGGTCCAGTGAAGAGCTGTAAAGATGCTGAGGGGTGTGGAGCATCTCTGAGAGGAGCAAAGGCTGAGAGCCCTGGGGCTGTTGAGCCTGGAGAACAGCAGCCCCAGAAGGGTTCTGAGCAATGCTCAGCAAGAGGTAAAGGGTGAGGGGCAAGAGGCTGGGGCCAGGCTCTTGTCAGTGGTGCCCAGGGACAGGACAAGGGGCAGAGGGCACAAACTGGAACCCAGGAGGTTCAGTCTGAACGGGAGGAGAAACTTGTTTGGTGTGAGGCTGCTGGAGCCCTGGAGCAGGCTGCCCAGAGAGGTTGTGGAGTCTCCTTCTCTGGAGAGATTCCAGAACCCCCTGGCCACTGTGCTCCTGGGCAAGCTGCTGTGGGTGCCCCTGCTGGAGAAGAGGGGTTGGACCAGATGATCTCCAGAGGTCCTTTCTGACCTCCACTGTGCTGGGGTTCTATGAGATATGAGGTGGGATAAGCTAAGGTGAGAGGAGACATGAGGAGCTGATGCAGCCAGTCCCCCTGTAGTCATCAGGAGACCCTCTTTGAAAGCAGCTTGAATGCTCAGCTGCCTTCTCTTCTGCTCAGTGTGTACAGACTCTGGCAGATGACAAATTCACTCAACCCTGTGCTTACAATTAAACACCTTTCAACAAACATGAGCAAAGCCACTCTGCCATAGTAACACCTACTCCTACTTCCAGTGAGAAGCTATTGCAGTTCCAGGAAGGGAAAGCATCAGCTGTGTGGGGAGAGAAATGTGTCCTCCTCTGAGCCTAGTTTGCTGTCAGGATGGTTTTGGTGTCTAGCACAAGTGGTTGTGCAGCCTGGCTTTCAGCACAGCTGGGAGCCCTGCTGCCCACCCAGCCCAACTCAGCACAGCCTGACTGACAGCCTCTAAGGCAAATGGAGAGACCTTGCTGTAAAACCTGAGATAGGTTGTGACAGTGATGGGTGTGAGCAGTGAGAAATGTCAGCTCAAGCTGAACAGCTCCTGGTGAAACAGCCTCCTCCAAACATATTCCCCTGATACCATGGCAGACTTGATTTCCTTGACACAGAAGCTGGTAACTGGAGGTCTTAGATGGAGCTTTGGATGTGTTGCTTCCTAACAGTTGCTGGAAAGGCTGCAGGCTGATTTTTCAGGGCATGCTTTCATTCCTAACAGGAAGCAGGTTTGGTTTTGTTCTGCTGGTAATATGGAATATAATAAATATGTATGTGGGCAGCAGGTGGAGGGAGGGGATTCTGCTCCTCTGCTCTGGTGGGACCTAATCTGCAGTGCTGGGGCCAACTCTGGAGTCCTCAGCACAAGAGAGTCATGGACCTGTTGGAGTAGGTCCAGAGGAGGCCACAACGATTATCCTAGCCCAGGGGTGCTGGAACCCTTCTGCTACTCCAGGCTGAGAGAGTTGGGGTTGTTCAGCCTGGAGAAGAGAAGGCTCCAAGGAGACCCTCTGGTGCCCTTTCAGTGCTGAAAGAGGCTGAGCAGAAAGTTCCAGACACTTTTGGGCAGGGCATGTTGTGACAGGACAAGGGGTGATGGTTTGAACTAAAAAAGGGAGATTTAGATTAGGCAGAAGGAAGAATTTTTGTATGCTGAGGGTGGTGAGAACCTGACCCAGGTTGCCCAGAGAGGTGGGAGATGCCCCATCCCTGGAGGCACTGCAGCTCAGGTTGTTTGGGGCTGTGAGCGACCTGCTCTGGGTGCAGATGTCCCTGCTGACTGCAGGGTGGGGTTGGAATAGATGAGCTTTAAAGGTTCCTTCCAACCCAAACCATCAATTAGAGCCTCACAGGGAAGTTTTTCCTAACCTTTAGGTGGAACTAAAGGCTTAAACCATCTCTGGGTTTGGTTGAAGAACACCAGCAGTCTGGCTGCTGTTTTATAAGCAGCAGAAAAATGGGGAGGGGGAAAAAAAACCCAGAAAATGAAATTGAATCTCTCTTCTCAGCAGTTTATGATCAGGCAAAGATGATTTCATCAATTCTGAAACAATCCAATTAGTGTTTGGATTTTGTGCCCCCTGGTCAAGGTATAACTCCCTGTGATTGAAACCCTGGTTTTAATTCTCACTGTGGTGAGCACATGGCTTTCAAAACAGATACTTATCAGATCCTAAACTGGCAGATTTGTCCTTAAATCTCCGTGGGGTTTGCACTGGGTTGCTTTTGAGGCCAGCTAGTGACTGCAGTACTGGATTCTGACCACGGAGTGTCAGACACAGAATAATCTTTTGACATTGTTGAGCCTTTCTCATCTCCTGTCCTCCTGGAGCAGAGTGTGAAAAAGGTCAGACAGATCTTCCTGGCTCTCTTTTAATGATGAAAAGATCTGTTTTAAATTATTTAACAGAGGAAATTGTGTCGTGGAGAGTGCAAGAGAAGGCATTTGAGGGAAATGATAAATAGGGGAGGGGGGAAAATCATAAATAGGAGATGGGGGGGGGATAATAACTGGGGAGGGGAGCACTGTTCAAATCCTGTTCTTGGTGTAGCTGTTATATGTATGGAATCGTGAAACGCCAGGCTGGTTTGGATGGGAAGGGGCCTGTCAGGCTCACCTGTTCCAACCCTCTGCACTCAACAGGGGTGTCCTTGACTAAAGCAGGTTGCTCAGAGCCCCAGACAACCTAACTGGCAGTGGTCTCAGGGATGGGGTATCTCCCACCTTGCTGGGCAGCCTGGGGCTCCAGCACCCTCACAGCAAAGAAGTTGTTCCTCCTGGATTCCAGTTTGTGCCTGTTGCCCCAGGTCTGCAGCCTATGGGACCCCACTGAGCTTTATCTCAAGGGTTTGGTGGCCTGCAAGAGGCAGTGCAGACTTGCATCCAGAGGGTGGCTCACTTAAACCAGTGCTGAGGAAAATGGCCTTCCCCAGCTCCCCCATCCCTGAGACATCTCATCTGGTGAGAAGTTCTGCAGCTCTCTCTGCAAGGTTGTCTGGGTCTGTGTGAGCAGGGATTGCTCTTTGGAGACAGGAATGCAGAGAGTTGAAGGGATGAAGACAAGAAGCTCAAATCAATTAGGAGACTGTTGGTCTCTATGGACTATTTCTAAGAGATCTCCAAGGAGAGCTTAAAAAGGCAGCTTTATTGCCTGGAGGCTTGACAGAAGTTAACACCTCTCCTTGAAAAGCACAACTCGCACAGGATGAAACTGGCTACAGCTAAACCATGGATGAGCGAGTCTGGGGGAGGGATCGCTAGGGAGGAACTTGATGAAGCACTATGCAAGAGGACAAACCTTGAGAGCTTGCTGCTGGCCCTCAAATGCCTATGGAGATGGTTTTTCAGTCTTACAGGAGCTGTGAAAGCCAGGGTGTTGAGTCAGTTAGACCTTTTGCCTTGTGGCATGAGAAGGGCTGTGCAAATCTCTGATTTTTAGCCACTACAGACTGCAAAACCCTCCTTGTGATACCATAAGTTTTATGCCTGATGTCCAGTCTGGAATCAACCCCCAGCTCTGGTTAGCCCTCTTGCACAAGGAGGGAGTTGGGTAGTGGAGCTCCAGTGGCTTTCCTGAGCTTACAAAGGCAGTTAAGGGTCAGGTCAATTAAAAGGTGCTTGGATATCAATTCTTTTAAACTTTCAAATTCATTCATTATGGTGTAAATGAACTCAAACTCCCAAGCCAAGCTGGCTTCAACTTGGGACTACAAGGGTTTGATGCAAAGCCTGCAATGGTCAGACACAGGAACAGCTGCCCAGGGAAGTGGTGGAGTCACTATCCCTGGTGGTGTTTAAAAAATGCAGTTGTGGCACTCTGGGATGTGGTCTAGTGGTCGTGGAGGTGTTGGGTAGAAGGTTGGACTTAATCCTAGAGGTCTTTTCCAACCTCAGTGAATCCATGATTCTGATTGCAGGTCTGTATGTGTGAGGTGACTCCACTTCAGCAGGTATCATCCAGGCTTCTCTGGGTGCGGGAGCAGTTATAGGATGCTGGGTTGCTCCTTGACAAGAGGAAACAGCCTCAAGTTGTGCCAGGGAGGTTTAGGTGGGACATCAGGAAGAACTTCTTCCCTGAGAGGGTTCTCAGGCTGGCACAGGCTGCCCAGGGAGGTGGTTGAATCCCCATCCATGGAGGGGTTTCAGGAGGCAGAGATCACAGAACCACCAAGCTTGGAAGAGACCTCAAAGATCATCAAGTCCAACCTGTTACCACAGACCTCATGACTAAACCATGGCACCAAGTGCCACTTCCAATCCCCTCTTGAACACCTCTAGGGATGGGGACTCCACCTCCCTGGGCAGCACATTCCAATGGCTAACAATTCTCTCAGTGAAGAAATTTCTCCTCACCTCGAGCCTAAACTTTCCCTGCTGCAGCCTGAGACTGTGTCCTCTTGTTCTGGTGCTGTGGTGTTCAGGGATATGGTTTAGCATCAGACTTGGTAGAGTTAGAGAATGGTTGGACTTGATGACCCTGAAGGTATTTTCCATCCAAGACAATTCCCTGATCCTATAAAGATTGAAATCTTAGAGCAGTTTCAAGATTGTAAATCTCAAGGTCAGAAAATGGCTACAAGTAACTCAGGTTCAGTTTTGCTCAATGTTGTTTTACAAACAAAAACTTGGTTGCAACCTCTCAGCTCTCTCTGCTCACAGTTAGCAGCCAGGATTAGGTGTTGAGGTTTGTTCTCCCTCCTTGCTGCTGAACGTGAGGCACAGTGTGGCAAGAAGCTGTGGGCAGATGTGCAGTGTGGCTTATGAGGCTTTTATTAATGTGAGCTTCCTGCTTACCAGGATGACCAAAAGAGAATCCTCCCTTGCAACACTTCCTGGTAGTCCCCATGACTGAGCACAGGTAATGTGCAGAAATGCCCTGAAATCATCCCAACCAGCCAGACAAGCTGGGACAAAACTGGCTTATTGTACAGTCCATTTGAACACACACATGAGAAATAATAACTCCCTGGTTTGGACTGAAATCCAATCAAGTGTTTGAGACAGCTCTGTTTGGAAAGGGCAGCTGATTCTTCACTTTGAATTGCTTCATTTCAAAAATCTCTGCCAAATTCTCTTGCTGGCAAGATGGAGCCACCTGGACTCCTTTTGAATGGCTGCTGGGGGATGTGGATGCAGGCCAAAACATTGCCAGACTGGGGTGATTAGTCTTAAAGAACTTGGCCTGGGTTGTTTCTTCTCTGTGCAATGCCCTTGGCTGCCTCGAGCCAGGCAGATGCCTGCGTGCTTCTCGGGAGGCTTATGGAGCTTTTGAGGTGAGGGAGGATGCTCTTGGATCAGCAGTTTTGGTCACCAGAAGGTTAGATGGCAAATGGTGGTCCCTGGAAGCTCCTGGCTTTTTATCTTCACTTTTCCACTTCAGAAGTACTTTTGTTGGGGTTGTGCATGGCTGCCTTTGTGCTGATAAGGATGCACCTTACAGAATCCCAGCATGGTAGGGATTGGAAGGGACCTCTGGAGATCATCCAGTCCACCCCCCTGCTAAAGCAGGGCACCCACAGCAGCTTGCCAAGGGTCATAATGGCCAGGGGGTTTGGAATGTTTCCACAGAAGGAGACTCCACACCCTCTCTGGGCAGCCTGCTCCAGCACCCTCACAACAAGGAGGATTTTCCTCAAGTTCAGATGGAGCCTTCTGTATTGGCTGGAAGGCTGCTGGAAGGCTGCTGCAAGGTCTCCTTGGAGCCTTCTTTTCTCCAGGCTGAACACCCCCAGCTCCCTCAGCCTGTCTTCACAGGAGAGGTTCTCCAGCCCTATGATAATTTTTGCAGCTCTTGTGTGGATCTGCTCCATCAGGTCCAAGTCCTTCTCTTTTTAAGGGCCCCAGAGCTGGACACCACACTCCTGGTGAGGTCTCAGCAGAGCAGAGTGGCAGATTCACCTCTGCATCTTTTGATGCAGCGCAGGATGTGATTGGCAATAGTCTGTTTGCTAAATGAAGAAGGAACCAGAATCTGCCTTTTTTAGGCTTTCAACCCAAGCCTGCTTTAGACAGCTTGACTGCCATCTCTGACTTCACCTAGAAGATCTGGAGAGAGCTCCAGTTCTTTCCCTGCATGGACCCTTTGCACTCATGGGCAGGACCCATGGTGCATACAAGAGGCTTGGCTCTGCTATTTGTGTTACTAGTGCAAGCTCTTTCCACACTGCTGTGACAAGTGGAACAGCACCATTAGAAAGCAAGGATTTGGGGGAAATATGCCTTTGGAACTTTTTAGGAAGGGAGAGGAGGAGAGGACCATCTGTTTTGCTTGTCACAATTCTTGTTTGTTTAGGATGTGACTTGCCAGAAATGTGGAAAGATTGGGTACAACGACAAGTGATAGAGTAATTTTCACACTGGACTTATGGGAAGCATGTGTTGTCCATCTGTGTGCTTCTCATTTCATGCAAATGCAGGGGAGGGAGATCTTGGGTCCTAATTGTCCAAAGGTAGCTCTGAGCACTCCAAGGGAGGGAAGCTTTCAAGCCATCTCATCAGTGGGGCCTTCAGCTGGCTTCCCACCCTGCTGCTGCCAACCCTCCTTGCTTGGAACTACAAATCCTAACAAACATTTATATTTAGAGGCCAACAAAATCACATTTTGGGGTCTGCAAAGCACTTTAGACCCCCTGTGAGGGATTTCTCTGGAAGTGGAAGAAGGTTCCACAGTGTTCCTGAACCTCCTAAGGTGTTACCAACCCCCCCAGAGCCTTTTGCTGGTCCGTGGTGCTGGAGTGGGATCCAAAAAGAGGTTGGTGTCGATTCTTTGGGCTAAAAAAAAAAAGAATGCCCCTCTGTGTGTGTGTCCTTAAAGCTTCTGCAAGGATATCTGAGCTGCTGGGAGGAAGCTTTGATTTAAGGTTTGGTTTGGGGGTGGAAAGTGTTTGTTTGCTTTCTTTAATAAATCATACTCCAAGGAGGGTGATGGAAGTTCAACCTGGAGCATATTGAAGTTTTCAGAGCTGGTGAAAATGGTATTTCCCATCACCCACCCTCAGCACTTGCAGTGAAGAGCTCTCCACAATACAAACTCTTTCCCCCTCTTTCCCCCTTTTTTCCCCCTTTTTTTAATTTCATGCTTTCTCTACAAGCTGCAAATCACTCTGTTTGGTTTTACTTAGTTTGGCAACTGGAAAGTCTAGTAGAAATAATTCTGAATCCCACTGTGGCCTGCTGGGAGCCAGCCCAGCCCTACTTCTGCTCACTGCTGTCCCTCCCCAGCTCAGCCTCTGCTCACTGAGGCACTCTATGAAGTTCAGGGCAGCTCTGCTCAGCCAGGGGCTGCTGCTGGCAGGCAGAAGCTGGTGGGGACAGCTCCTGCCAAGGGCTGGGCTGCACAAAGCCTCTGCCTGAGCCTTGCTCCTGGGCACACCAAGGGCACTGCCACAGCTTGTGCCACACCTTGGGGGGCAGCAAGGCAGAGGTGGCAGCTGTGGGGAGGAGCAGCCAGGACAGGAGACCCTCAAGTGCCCAGCAAGGGATTGCAGCCCATGGATGGCATCTTGATGAAAGAGCTGAGGGATGACCAGGGCCAAGCCTCTTGAACAGGACGATACAATAAATTTCAGAAACTTTCAGGTGTATGCTGCTGAAATGAGGCAGGAGGAATGGAGTAGCTGAAGGGAGGAGTGGGAGCATCACTGCAGAAGAACATGAGACGTTAAGTGGATCTAGCGGTCACGGAGGTGCTGGGTAGAAGGTCGGACTGGATGATCTTGGAGGTCTTCTCCAACCTTCCTGACTCTATGAACAAACAATGCCTCATCAATCCACTTGGATACCAAAACCTCAGCATCTGAAGGAGGAGGAAGCTGCAGCTGCAGTTCCTCTTCCTCCTCCTTGCAGTTACATAAGGATGTGTTCAGCAGAGCCACTACCAGCTCCAGATTTCCTTTTGCTGCTCTTCTCTTGCATGACTTTATTCATGCCAAGTGAGCAAGGAGAGCAGGAGATTTGAGTAAACAACTTGTAGCTGTCCATGTTTCCTGCTCGTGTGGTTTAATCAAATGATCTCCAGCAAAACGTAGCTGTGTTGCTGCTTTGTCTTTGTCTCCTTGCCTTCAGCAGGATTAATTGTTCCCAAAGCTGCACCAGGCTTGTGCCATGCTGCAGTGTGCTGTAGAGATGTGACCTAAGTGAGTTAGCTGAGGTACAGCTGGTTCAAAATGAGTCAGCAGTATGCCTAGGTGGCCAAGAGGGCCAAAAGCCTCCTGGCTTGGGGCAGCAATAGTGTGGCCAGCAGGATCAGGGCACTGATTGTTCTCCTGTACTTGGCACTGGTGAGGCCACAACCTGAGTACTGGGTTCAGTTTTAGCCTCTCATTCCAAGAAGGACATTGTGGGGCTGGAGCAGGTCCAGAGAAGGGAGACAATGATGATGAAGGGTCTGGGGAACAGGGCTGGTGAGGAGCAGCTGAGGGGAGAGATGCTGGCTCTCTACAGCTCCCTGAAAGGAGGTAGGAGCCAGCTGGGGGTTGGTCCCTCTCCTAGGGAACAAGGGATAGGACAACAGGAAATGGTCTCACAATGCACCAGGGGATGTTTAGGTTGGTCAGGAGGAGCAATTTCTTCCCCAAAAGTATTCTCCACGCTGCCCAGGGAGTGGTGGAGTCCCCATCCCTGGAGGGATTGAAGTTGTGCAGATGTGGTGCTGAGCGACCTGGTTTAGTGGTGACCTGGCTGTGCTGGTTAAGTGATGATGTGAAGGTGTCTTCCAGCCAAAACATTGTAGGCTGAACATGAGCCTGCAGTGTGCCCAGGCAGCCAAGAAGGCAAATGGCATCCTGGCTTGCATCAGGAACAGTGTGGCCAGCAGGAGCAGGGAGGTCATTGTGCCCCTGTACACTGCACTGGTTAGGCCACACCTTGAGTACTGTGTCCAGTTCTGGGCCCCTCAGTTTAGGAAGGATGTTGACTTGCTGGAATGTGTCCAGAGAAGGGCAACAAAGCTGGTGAGGGGTTTGGAACACAAGCCCTATGAGGAAAGGCTGAGGGAGCTGGGGTTGCTTAGCCTGGAGAAGAGGAGACTGAGGGGTGACCTTATTGCTCTCTACAACTACCTGAAGGGAGGTTGTAGCCAGGCTGAGGTTGGCCTCTTCTCCCAGGCATCCAGCACCAGAACAAGAGGACACAGTCTCAGGCTGCGCCAGGGCAGGTTTAGGCTGGATGTTAGGAAGAAGTTCTACACGGAGAGAGTGATTGCCCATTGGAATCGGCTACCCGTGGAGGTGGTGGAGTCACCTTCACTGGAGGTGTTCAGGAGAAGACTTGATGGGGTGCTTGGCTGTATGGTCTAGTTGTTGGGTGGGTTGGATTGTTTGATGGGTTGGACGCGATGATCTTGAAGGTCTCTTCCAACCTGGTGTATTGTATTGTATACAATTCTATGGTTCTATGTATCTCTGTGTCATAAACTGATTTAAGACAGCAGGAAAGCAAAGGTGTACAGCACTCCTCTTCCCCACCCAGAACACTGTGGAATCTGCCTGCACCCATTTCAGAGGCTCCTTGCACGTTGCTGGAGGTGGTTTCAGTTTTCACACCAGAAGCAATTTAATTTCAGCACTTGAAACCCAAAAGCTCCAACATATTGCTAGCATGGAGAAATTCCATGTGTGCTCAAAAACAACAGCATATGGCTGGGTGGGGGGGTGACCAAAATCAACAGAGTTAGTGCTTTGTGAACTTTCTTTCTCGCCAGACTTGAAGAAAGAATTGTGTGGAAGGGCTTGGGGTGGGCACCTAGGATGAGGACCTCCTGGAGTCTGCCTCTTTGAGTGTTGTGTGGTGAACCCAAAGGTTCATCTTGCATCAAGGGTGGCTTAAGATGAGGAGACTTGAACGTGAAGAGTGAACACAAAAGAAAGGTAGGGAGAAGTCAAGGTGGCTCTGGGGGGAATGTGGAGGAGAGTGGAGGGAAACTTCAAGTCTCCTCCTTTGCTGATAGGAAGTAGGTAGCTTGGGGTGATTGATTTGTTTATCATCACAATGGGTTGAAAACCAGAGATTTAATGTCGTTTATAATTGAATGGAACAAGAATTAGTCTTGAATTGGATGGAATGAGATTTTAGGTGGGCTCACTTGAATCATAGAATTGCTTCCGTTGGAGAAGACCTCTAAGATTGAGTCCAAGCATCCACCACATCCCAAAGTGCCATGGTCACACTTTAACACCTTCAGGGATGGAGAGTCCACTGCCTTGGGCAGCCTGCTCCAGAGCTGCACAACCCTTTTGGGGAAGAAATTGCTCCTTATGTCCAACCTAAGCCTCCCATGAGGCAACTTGAGGCTGTTTCCTCTCATTCTATCACTTCTTCCTTGGGAGAAGAGACCAACCTCTACCTGACTCCAACCTCCTTTCAGGGAGCTGTAGAGACTGAGGAGGTCTTCCTAAAGGCTGTTGTTAGTGTGGGCTGCCTGCCTAGTTTGCTTTGCTCCTCTCTGCTTTCTCTGGACGTAAATACATCTGGAGAAGCCAAATCCTTGTTTGCTGGCAGATCACTTGCTGTCCTAGCTGCTGCTCAGCTGTGGAGATGACAGCAGCCCAACTTTGCCAGGCAGCAGCTCTCTGCAGGCTGTTTTACTGTCAGGTTCTTGGCCATCTGCATGAGCAGCACTGCTGTCCTGTGGGCAGCCAGGGAAGGTGTCTTCAGCTCATTCCCGAACTGGATCATCCCACTGCAGATGCTCAACAGCATCACTGGGCCAGGGGAGCTGTACCATGCAAAATGGGCCTTGATCTTCTGTGTCACAAGACTTTCAGGTGGTTAGAAGTGAGAAGCCAGCCTAGTTTGAGTTATTTTTGTGGGTAATTGATGTCCATGAACTCTGTAAGCTCCTCTGGTGTCTAATGCTGATTGTTTTCATACTTGGTGGTGTTCCCCTTGTCTCCTCTAATGAATGCTCACCCTTGAGCAGCCTGAATGATCAGAGCTTGTCCCACTTTTTCTTTCTTTGTGTTCCAAACAACATTTCACATCAAAAGAAGCTCTCCCAGTTTCAAAGCTGAGGACTGCGAGTGACTTGAGATGACTTTGGCAACTTTAGGAGGACTTTGAACGTGGGAGTTCTTCCACGGAGAGGTCATTGCTCACATTGATAAGGTTAGCCAAGAGCAAGCAGCATTTTCAGAACAAACCTCAGGTTACTCTGTGGAACACCGGGGTCTGTCAACACATGCGACAAGGCTTTCATGTCTCCAGGGGAGGATCCAGCTGATGCCACAAAGTGTCAATCAGGAGGGAGAGCTGCAGGAAGTTAACTCATGCGTGCTCCAGGGGTGTCCAGATCAGATGAAGGAAGTGCCAAAAGAGGTTACCCTTCATCACCAGCTGAGAGATGAGCTGTGTGTGAAAGACAGGACAGCTTGAAGGGTCCTGAATGGTGATCTCAGGAGATGTGTCCCTCAAGAGATAGAGATATGCTTCGTGTCCTCATCCAGTCACTTGAGCAACTTGACATGAAAACACTAAATAAAACATGGGGAACCCCCAAGAGGGCATTTCTCCCACGAGCCTGGGTGGGAACTAGCCAGCCTTTGAGCAGGTGTAGAGCCCTGCCTGAGAGTGGCATCATCCGCGTCTCCTGAGCCTTCCCAGTAAGCCAGTAATGGATCTGCAGCTTGCCAGATCCGCTGTCATAGGTTGTCAGCCACGGCTGGGAGGAGGGACAGCAGCCTCCTTTGTTCCCGTGTCAGGCGTGCAGGGAAGGGGCTTCCAAGTAGCTAATTCCAGGGGAAACAGCTGCTGAGTTCTCAGTTCTCTGTGGCTCACTCATTTTGCTGCCTTCTCGCAGGGTATTTGCCTGCTGCTGGGTGGATGCTGCCTGCTGACAGGCAGACAAACAAATGGCTCTGAATGCCCTCAGAGCTGCTGGGGAGTTCTGATGCTTGTGGAAGAGGTAGTCATAGAGTTTTCCTCAATCTGTGGGGCTGTGGATGGGTGACTTGAAACTCCTACAGAAATTCTCATGGGTTGTCCTAGGCACCATCTTTGGAGGCACTGTGTTACAAACTCTCCTGATTCCATGCTTGTGAAGGGGTTTCTTATTTTCCCTGTTGAAGTATCCCAAGTGCCTGCTGGCACTTGAATACCTAACCCCCAAACTTCAAAGCAGCTAAGGGACCTTTAGGGATGCCTTCCCAGCCAGTGCATTTCACCATTTGAGTTGTGGCTGGAAAACTTGAATCCTGCAGGTGTGTAAGTTGATGAACAGACCAAATTGGTCCAGGATCATGGAATGGTTTGGGTTGGAAGGGACCTTCAAAGGTCATCGAGTCCAACCCTGCTTTACAGTGAGGTTGGTGAGACACTGGAGCAGGCTGTCCAGGGAGGTTGTGGGTGTCCCCTCCCTGGAGGTGTTCAAGGCCAGGTTGGATGAGGCTTTGAGCAACCTGGGCTAGGGGGAGGTGTCCCTGCCCTTGGTGTGGAGTTCCGTCTGGATGATCTTCAAGGTCCCTTCCAACCCAAAGCACACTGTGAATCGGCAGCTAGAGCAGGTTGCAGGTGTTTAGAGGATGTTTGGATGAGGAGCTTAGGAATGTGGTCTGAGAGCTGTGTACAGGAAGATGTTAGGTTATGGTTGGACTTGATGATCTTAAGGTCTTTTCCAAACAGGTGGTTTTGTGAGCTCCAGATACCCTAACCTGGGATGGCTCCAGGGCTTGGAGCATCTACCACTTCTCTGGGCAAGCTGGCTGAGGGTCTTACCACCCTCAGTGGAAAAACTTCCTTCTCTCCCATCTAAATCTCCCTCTTTTGCTTTCAAACCATCACCCCTTGTCCTGTCATCCAAAGCCCTGCTAAACAGTCTGTCCCCAGCTCCCTGATGGCTCTGAGTACTGTAAGGTGCCACCTGCTCTGCAGGTCTGTGCTGTGGTGTTCTGTGCCATGTCCGCTCTGTGCCGTGCCCTTTTGGTGCCAGTTGGTGGCATGTAGGACCACGCCGTGCCCAGATGGTGCTGTGGCGGTACTTGCCGTGGCAGGTTGATGCCAGGCCGCGCCATACCGTGGCAGTCTGTGCCGGTCCTTGCCGCTTTCAGCCGTGCGGATCCGTTCCGTCCCGTGCCAGTGGGTGCCTGTCCCAGAATCGGTCACTAGATGGCACCAAGCGACCGGGCTGGGAGCGGCGCTGGCGGCCGCGGCAGGGTAACGAGCAGCCGAGCGTCACAAACTATCAGGGGGATGGCACCAACCTGCCTTGGCCCCCATCCATCGCAGAGGTGAGGGCAGAGAAGCAGAAGGCCTGGGGTTTAAGGGGCAAGGGGAAGGAGGAGAAGGAAGGTTCTGCCCCAAAAGAGGTAAGAACAGAATCTCAGCATGGTAGGGTTGAAAGGGACCCCTGGAGATCATCCAGTCCATCCCCTGCTAAAGCAGGGCACCCACAGCAGCTTGCCCAGGAGCACAATGGCCAGGGGGGGCTGGAAACTCTCTAGAGAAGACGATTCCACAACCTCTTTGGGCAGCCTGCTCCAGGGCTCCAGCAGCCTCACACCAAAGAACTTTTTTCTCCTGCTCAGATGGAACCTCCTGGGTTCCAGTTTGTGCTCATTGCCCCTTGGCCTGTCCCTGGGCACCACTGACAAGAGTCTGGCCCCAGCCTCTTGCCCCCCAGCCTTTCTCTCTTGCTGACCACTGCTCAGATCCCCTCTGGGGCTGCTCTTCTCCAGGCTCAACAGTCCCAGAGATCTTAGCCTTTCTTCCTCACAGAGATGCTCCAGGCCCCACAGCACCTTTCTAGCTCCCACTGGACTCTCTCCAGTAGTTTTCTGGCTGCCTTGAACTGGGAAGCCCAGAACTGGGTGCCACACTCTGACTGTGGCCTCACTCGGGCAGGGTAGCGGTGGAGGAGAACTTCCTTTGCCCTGCTGGTCCCACTCAGTGCACCCCAGGTTGCCGTTGATCTTGTTGGTATGAGGGCACATTGCAGTTTCATGGCTGATGTGGTTAAATACTCAAACTTTTCAAGCGTCTGACTTTTTACTGTAGCTCTCAGACTTTCAGCTGAGGGGCTTTGATGAAATGTCATTCTGGAAACAGGTGAAATTAGGGGAAAAATATATAGTGAGCACTTGCAAGATCAACAATTCATCAGGAACTTTTCAGGACTTACTGTGCTGAAAGTCTGTTTTTTGTAAAGCTTTGAGTTCCTGCCAAGGGCTGGGCTGCACAAAGCCTCTGCCTGAGACTTGTTCCTCTGCACACCAAGGACACTGCCACAGCTTGTGCCACGCCTTGGGGGCAGCAAGGCAGAGGTGGCAGCTGTGGGGAGGAGCAGCCAGGACAGGAGACCTCAAGTGCCCAGCAAGGGATTGCAGCCCGTGGATGGCATCTTCAGGAGAGAGCTGAGGGATCACCAGGGTCAAGCCTCTGCTTCCCTGGCTGGTGTCCCAGGAAGACTCTGTCCCTTCTGCCTTCCATCCTGATCCCTGTGCTCCTGAATCCAGTTCCCATCTGCCATGGAGTCCAGTCTGAGACTTGCCCAGTGCCTGCCCCCAGCAACAGTGGTGCCTATGGTGCCCTCATTGCCATCAGGTCTTAGGTTCCTTATTGGTTTGTGTCTCTGTTCCATGGCATTGTTCTTCTTTCTATCCCAGCTGGGTTAGTTTCTTTCACATCCCATTGGTCTCTCTCCCTTCTTCCCTTTGGGAAGACAAAGAGTCTCTTGGAGCACCTCTGGCACTCATCTAGTGGCCAGCCCAGGCCTGACCCTTGACAAAGGGAAAAGTGGAAATGATCCTCAGCCTGCCACTGTCTGGAGGAGAAAATATCTAGCTCTATATTGGAGAGCATCTGGGATGGTTGAAGATCAGACTGATCTCCTAGACTGGTGGTAGTGATTCTCTTCTTGTGCTGTACTGGCTACGGACTGGACCTCTTCCACAGCCCCTTCTGCTGTATGACTGCTGAAGCACTTGGCCACAGAATGTGCTTTGGGCAGAAAAGGAGGCTAGGTGCTAGAGAGTGGTGTAGGAGCATCTCTGTTCACACCCAGGGAGCTTTCTTTGTCTGAGCCTTGAGGGATGAGAGGACAGCTTGCATAAGCGAGCACCAGTTTGTACCTGGGACACACACAGACGTGTGCACATAGCAGTTGTGACCAGCTCCAGCAGCTATTCACAGTGTGGTTACAAAACTGCAGCAGCCATCTGGAAGCAGAGCTGTGTGCTGCTATGGCTTGTCTGGAAGAGCAGGTCAGGTTTGCCCCGGGTGTGGGGTGCTCAGAGGACGACTCTTCACTGGGAACCTGATGTTCTGCAGTGATGTGCTGTGGAAAAGGCTTTCCATAGCCTTGGCTACTGAAAACAGGGAGCTGTCTTCCACCCCACACGAGGAAAACCTCTTGTCTGTGAGGGTGCTGGAGCCCTGGAGCAGGCTGCCCAGAGAGGTGGTGGGGTCTCCTTCTCTGGAGACTTTCAAGGCCCACCTGGATGTGTTCCTGTGTGACCTGCCCTAGGTGATCCTGCTTTGGCAGGGGGTTGGGCTTCATCTCTCCAGGTGCTTTCCAACTGCTACAGTTCTATGATCCTGTGTTCTGCTTATTTGTGGTCATAGGGGTACAAGCAGAGAGAGACACATGAAAGAACAATGTTGTGAAGACATACTGACTAGAATTGCTTGTTAAGGAGTTTTTATTAATGATATTTCAAATTATTGGGCTGATTCAAGAGATCACTTACCTTTAGGAATGTCCTTAAGTATATGGTTGGGTGCTTCCCTGAACAGAGATGTTTTTCTGAGCTGATTCAGGACCAGGGGAACTGGACTGGAACTAAAGATAAACACCAAAGATGTCCTCAGGCTTTAGGATGTTAAATACAGTGGAAGCACTTGTAGTGAGGTGGAAGAAACAAGAGAAGAAAACATGGAAGGATTTTGGTCTAGTTGAAGATGTTCCTGCTCATGGCAGGGGGCTAGAGGCACGTAATCCCTTCCAAGAGACACAGATCCCTTCCAACCCAAACCAGTCTGGACACTCTCCACTAGAGCAGCTTGCTTAGGGCCTTGTCCAGCCTGACCTTGAAGATCTCCAGGGATGGAGCCTCAACCACCTCGCTGGGCAAGCTGTTGCAGTGTTCCAGCACCCTCATGGTGCAGAACTTGTTCCTCACATCCAGCCTAAATCTGCTCTGCTCTCAGTTCAAACCATTATGCCTCATTCTATCACTGCAGGCCTTTGCAAACAGACCCTCTGCAGCCTTCTTGCAGCCCCTTAAGGTACTGGGAGGCTGCTAGTAGGTGTCCCTGGAGCCTTCTCTTCTCCAGGCTGTACAACCCCAGCTCCCTCACCCTGTGCTTGCAGCAGAGCTGCTCCAGCCCCTGCTAATCTTTGTGGCCTCCTCTGGACCTGCTCCTTCAGGTCCATGTCCTTTCTGTGTTGAGGGCACTGGAGCTGGATGCAGTAATCCAGGTGAGGTCTTACCAGGGCAGAATGAAGTGGCAGAACCACCTCTTTCATTCTGGCCATGCTGCCTTTGATATAGAATGAGAATATAGACTGGGAGTAATCAAGCCCCTAGCCTGCAGGCATGATCCAACCCAAAGGGCTGGGAGCTCCCAGGAAGATTTGGCTGTGTAACAGCACTTCCCAACAGCATGCTTGGCTGAATTTTTCAGGTCTTCCCTCCCTGAATCACTTTCAACAACACAAAGGGAAGAAGGGAAAAAAATCAGAGAGAAGGGGCAAATCACAGGCTACCCAACTTATCCCTGTGCTAAAGTGGTCTGCGTAGTGCTAAGCATTAAAGACCAATTTAATCTACACAGACAGCAGCTAAATTGGGTGAATTCTTCACACTGAGCATCCACATTTTCTCATTATGCACATGCCAGTCCCCAGAGCCTTCCCTAGAAGTTCGTTAGCAGCTCTGATCCCTACAGAGCTCTTAAGCTCCATCTCTGCCCATCTAGAATGTAGACAACGTGTGGCTTTGGGTAATTGCCTGGAGATTAGGCTGTCCTGATTAAGCAGCTTCTGGTGTGCCTGTGTTGCTATAAACAGTTTGCATCACAGAAGTGGAGAGCAACATATCAGCTAGCTCTGGAAAATGTCATGTTTGCAACCTTGCTCCTCTGCCCTGCCCGTGCTTGACCTGAACTCTTGTTTGACATTGAGGGTGGTCAGACCCTGGCCAAGGCTGCCCAGAGAGGTGGGAGGTGTCCCATCCATGGAACCATTGCAGGTCAGGTTGTCTGGAGCTCTGAGCAACCTGCTCTAGTTGCAGATGTCCCTGCTGACTGCAGGGTTTGGACTAGATGACCTTGAAAGGTCACTTCCAAACCAGCGAATGATTCTATGGAATGCTTGGTCCAGTTTCTTCTCAATCACTTTGAATAAGAGAGGTTCTGTCAAAACCAGTGCTGCAGTGGGCACAGCTTTCTTGTGTTAGGAACCCAGAAACTTCAGCTGGAACTTAAATAAGCTCAGTTTGTGCTGCCCAGGAAGCAGGGGACAGATATTTAGCAGGGCCTGTTGTGGCAGGACAAGGGGGTGATGGTTTAAACTAAAAGAGGGAGATTCAGACTGGAGAGAGGGAAGGAAAGTTTTTACCCAAAGGGTAGTGAGGCCCAGGCTGCCCAGAGAGAGGTGGGAGATGTCTCATCCTGGGAACCACTGCAGCTCGGGTTGTTTGGGGCTCTGAGCAACCTATTCTAGTTGCAGCTGTCCCTGCTGACTGCAGGGTTTGGACTAGATGACCTTGAAAGGTCCTCTCCAGCCCAAACCAGTCTGTGATTGCATGATTCTAAACTCCAGCACTGGGATGCAACCTGCTGGAGGGTCATGCAGTGTATAAACACGTCTTCACCCACTGCTCCCAGGGCAGGCAGCTCTCCAGAGCTTTGGGTAGGTAGTTTCTTGAAGCCTTGATTGAACACCAGCACCGAGATGTGGCCTTACCAGCAGGTTAATATCCCTGGAGGTCTCCATGATGAGACCCAGCCTTTAGGTGGCAGATTATAGATGGTATCACAGTATCACAGTATCACCAAGGTTGGAAAAGACCTTGAAGATCATCCAGTCCAACCTGTCACCACAGACCCCATGACTAGACCATGGCACCAAGTCCAATCCCCTCTTGAGGAGGGAGGACATTGCTGCCCAGAGAAAACTCTCCTGCCCACTGCAGGCTTGAACTCACGACCTTCCCAGTAAGAGTCTTACGTGCTACCAACTTAGCCACATGGTCCCCCCCACCATGGTGGTGAATTTGGCTGCCAGCTGTCTGGCTGTTGCTGTGTCTCGGGCTGCTGGTGTGCTTCTGCAGACCTGTGCCATGGTGTGCTCAGACCTGCGCTCACCAGATGTCCTGGGAGCTGTCTGGAGGAAGGGTAGCCAAGCCTATTGCCTTGGATTTGGAGGGGAGAGGGGGAAAAATGGGTAAATAAAGCTCTGAAAATGGTTTTTCCTTGTTTCAGTAGCTGGGCACCCCTGAGACTGTGTACTGAGGTAATAAATGAAGATCCTGGCCACAAAGCCGGGACCTCCTTAGAGATGCAGATTTTTCCCCATAAATGAGGATGCTTTCCAAACCGATATTTATCCTTTCCTGCCTGGGTTCAGCTCCTGCTCTCCTTTATTCATCCTTCTAAATTCCAGGTTTGGAGATACACAGAGTAGAATTTGTCTCTCTTTGTCTTCTGTGTCAGCCCCTTGTATCCCTTTCCTTCTGGACAGTCTTTGGGCTGAAATGTCAGTCCCAGTGCTCAAGGCTTAGCCCTGCTCATCATCCCTTTGGTCCTTCATCCTACTTCATGCAGCTCAAGAAATATGCTGTGCTCAGGAATCTGACAGACCTGCAGCTGTTTCAGTCTGCAGCAGAAAAGGCCTCTTGGAGGCTTTTTAAAATTATTATCCACCAGAGACCTCTCTGTGGTTCTTGCTTGCTGGCCAGAATTATTCTTGCTTTCTGAGAGGATGAGTGCTTGAATAAACTGAACCCAGAGGTGTGTACAGAGAGAATCTGGTGACCTTGGTGCTGGCCCATGAGTTGTCGATGCTTGATAGAAGCCAAGGTGCTTACTCAAATGTCTTAAGCCGAAGACAAAAGGATGCAGGTGTGCAGCTGAAGGAAATAGGCTATAAATGTAAAGGCCATGGGTATGGAATTTTCACAGTTCTCCTGCTCTTTAAACTCTCTTACTTTGTGCTTCTCCATACTGTGGGGTAAATACCTCTGGAGTAACAGAAGTACTTCTCTTTGAACTTTGCGTTGAATCTCAATCCTCAGTTCTCCTCAGGACCAATTGCGTTCTGCCCTTGGGAAGACATTTGGCCTTGGCATTCCCTTGGTGTCCCGGGAGCTCTGGCAGTATCCACGCAGATGAGCTGGTGCAGTCTTTCATCTTTGATCCCTGACACCCTCACATGAGACCTAGAATAGCCTTCACCTTGCAGGCTCACCTGGGAAGGCAGCAGGCTTGGTAGCTGAAGGTGGTAAAATCGGGCAGGTTTGTTTCCTGTTTTCCTGTGGTTTAGGTTTCCTCAAACTGCTGCATCCTTAGGTGACTTTTTTTTCCCAAGGCTTGTTTTACCCCCAGAATTCAGGGGAGGTAAAACCACTTTCATTCTATGAAGCTCTATATAGTTCTGGAGCTTGGTTTTGATGCGGTGTGCTGGTGTGAACTGCTAATTGTTTGAGAATGGATGGATTGACCTTTTCAGCTCTGTGTGTGCCTGCATGCAAACCACCAAGCAGACCAAAAAATATCTGAGCCTTTAATAGTAAAAAAAAAAAAAAGATCCAGAGCCTGCATTTAGCATCTCACAAACCTTGCTAAGCTGCTTTCTGGTTGCCCACAAAGATCTCCTATTTATCTTTGCATTTTCCTTGCTGTTCTGCTTAGCATTAGGATAAATAAACCACAAAAAAAGCTTTTGAGTCCTTTAATTCAGAGAACGTTCAGGAAGAATGAATTTAGAGCAATGTGAACAATGCCACAACACATCCTGATTATTTGAGGGTTGGGTGGGATGGGGGGGTTGGGAGCTCACAGTTTTGTTCACACCTAAACTTTATCTTATTGTGCAAGCTGTGCCAGATGGCTGAAGGAACACTTCAAAGAGGAGCAGAGCAGTTTCTGTAGAGCACAATGTCTGGGGGGTGTGTGTGTGTGTGTGTTTATAAAGTAAGGCAGGGGGAGGAAAATGCAGATTCACTGAATCCACACAGCAAAACATCTTCATAAATCACCCAGGTAAAAAGTACTCTGAATTAATAGATTTAAACCACCTTGCTGCAAAGATTTCCTTTTATTTGAAAAGATTTCCCTTGCTCTGTTGTTGTTCCTCCTCTTTCACTCTTCATCCCTTCTCCTCTTTTCCCCCCCTTTCCTTCTCCTTCCCTTCCTCCCTTTTCTGCTTTCTTTCCCTTTTCTGCTCTTTCTTTCCCCTCCTCCTTCCTCCTCCTCCTTCTTTGCCCCTTTCTTTCCCCTCCTCCTTCCTCCTCCTCCTTCTTTGCCCCTTTCTTTCCCTTCCCCCTTCCTCCTCCTTCTTTGCCCCTTTCTTTCCCTTCCCCCTTCCTCCTCCTTCTTTGCCCCTTTCTTTCCCTTCCCCCTTCCTCCTCCTTCTTTGCCCCTTTCTTTCCCTTCCCCCTTCCTCCTCCTTCTTTGCCCCTTTCTTTCCCTTCCCCCTTCCTCCTCCTTCTTTGCCCCTTTCTTTCCCTTCCCCCTTCCTCCTCCTTCTTTGCCCCTTTCTTTCCCTTCCCCCTTCCTCCTCCTTCTTTGCCCCTTTCTTTCCCTTCCCCCTTCCTCCTCCTTCTTTGCCCCTTTCTTTCCTTCCTCCTTCCTCCTCCTCCTTTGCCCCTTTCTTTCCCCCCCCCTCCCCCTTCCTCCTTCTCCTTTGCCCCTTTCTTCCCCCTCCCCCTTCCTCCTTCTCCTTGCCCCTTTCTTCCCCCTCCCCCTTCCTCCTTCTCCTTTGCCCCTTTCTTTCCCCCTCCCCCTTCCTCCTTCTCCTTTGCCCCTTTCTCCCCCTCCCCCTTCCTCCTTCTCCTTTGCCCCTTTCTTCCCCCTCCCCCTTCCTCCTTCTCCTTTGCCCCTTTCTCCCTTCCCCCTTCCTCCTCCTCTCCTTTCCTTCCTTCTTCTCCCTTCCTCCTTCTCTCCCTCCCCCTCCTCCCCCTTCCTCCTTCTCCTTTCCCCTTTCTTCCCCTCCTTCTCCTTTCCTTCTTCCCTTCCTCCTTCTCCTTCCCCTTCTCCCTTCCTCCTTCTCCTTTGCCCCTTTCTTTCCCCCCTTCCTCCTTCTCCTTTGCCCCTTTCTTCCCCCCTTCCTCCTTCTCCTTTGCCCTTTCTTCCCCCTTCCTCCTTCTCCTTTGCCCCTTTCCCCCCTTCCTCCTTCTCCTTCCCCCTTTCTTCTCCCTTCCTTCCCTTCCTCCTTCTCCTTTCTCCTTCTCCTTCCTCCTTCTCCTTTCCCCTTTCTTCCTCCTTCCTCCTTCTCCTTTGCCCCTTCCTTTCTCCTTCCCCCTTCCTCCTTCTCCTTTGCCCCTTTCTTCCCCCTTCCTCCTCCTTCTCCTTTCTCCTTTCTTCCTTCCCCCTTCCTCCTTCTCCTTTGCCCTTCCTTCTCCCTTCTCCCTTCCTCCTTCTCCTTTCCCCTTTCTTCCCCCCCCCTTCCTCCTTCTCCTTCTCCTTTCTCTTTCCCTCCCTTCCTCCTTCTCCCTTCCCCCTTCCTCCCTTCCTCCTTCTCCTTTGCCCCTTTCTTCCCCCTTCCCTTCCTCCTTCTCCTTTCCCCCTTCTTCTTCTCCCTCCTCCCTTCCTCCTTCTCCTTTCTCCTTTCTTCCCCCTTCCTCCTTCTCCTTTCCCCTTTCTTCCCCCTTCTCCTCCTCCTTCTCCCTTTCTTCCCCCCCTCCTCCTTCTCTCCTTCTCCTTTCCTTTCCTCCTCCTTCTCCTTGCCCCTTCTTCCCCCTTCTTTCCTCCTTCTCCCTTCCCCCTTCTCCCCCTTCCTTTCTCCTTCCCCTTCTCCCTTCTCCCTTCCTCCTTCTCCTTCTCCTTTCCTTCTCCTTCTTCTTCCTCCTTCTCCTTCCTCCTTCTCCTTTCTCCCTTTCTTCCCCCCTTCTCCCTTCCTCCTTCTCCCCTTTTCCCCCCTTCCTCCTTCTCCTTTCTCCCTTTCTCCTTCCTCCTCCTTCTCCTTTCTCCCTTCTCCCTTCCTTCCTCCTTCTCCTTTGCCCCTTTCTTCCCCCTTCCTCCTTCTCCTTTGCTCCCTTCCTTCTCCCCCCTTCCTCCTTCTCCCTTCTTTCTCCCTTCCCCCTTCCTCCTTCTCCTTTCCTTCCCCCTTCTCCCTTCCCCCTTCCTCCCTTCTCCTTCTGCCCTTCTTCCTTCTCCTTCCTCCTTCTCCTTTCTCCTTTCCTTCTCCCTTCTCCCTTCCTCCCTTCTCCCTTCCTCCCTTCTCCCTTCTCCCTTTCCTCTCCCTTCCCCCTTCCTCCTTCTCCTTTGCCCCTTCCTTCCCCTCCCTTCCTCCTTCTCCCTTCCCCCTCCCTTCCCCCTTCCTCCTTCTCCTTTGCCCCTTTCTTCCCCTCCCTCCTCCTTCTCCTTTCTCCTTCTTTCTTCCCCTCCCTTCCTCCTTCTCCTTTCCTTCCTTCTCCTTCTCCCTTCCTCCTTCTCCTTTCTCCCTTTCTCCCTTCCCCTTCCTCCTTCTCCTTTGCCCCTTTCTTCCTTCCCTCCTCCTTCTCCTTTCCCTTCTCTTCCCTTCCCTTCCTCCTTCTCCTTTGCCCCTTTCTTCCCCCCCTTCCTCCTTCTCCTTTGCCCCTTTCTTCCCCCCCTTCCTCCTTCTCCTTTGCCCCTTTCTTCCCCCTTCCTCCTTCTCCTTTGCCCCTTTCTCCCCCCCTTCCTCCTTCTCCCTTTGCCCCTTTCTTCCCCCTTCCTCCTTCTCCTTTGCCCCTTTCTTCCCCCCCCTTCCTCCTTCTCCTTTGCCCCTTTCTTCCCCCCCCTTCCTCCTTCTCCTTTGCCCCCTTCTTCCCCTCCTTCCTCCTTCTCCTTTGCCCCCTTCTTCCCCCCCTTCCTCCTTCTCCCTTGCCCCCTTCTTCCCCCCCTTCCTCCTCCTCCTCCTTTGCCCCCTTCCTTCCCCCTTCCTCCTCCTCCTCCTCCTTTGCCCCCTTCTTCCCCCCTTCCTCCTCCTCCTCCTTTGCCCCCTTCTTCCCCCCCCCCTTCCTCCTCCTCCTCCTTTGCCTTCTTCTTCCCCCCCCTTCCTCCTCCTCCTCCTTTGCCCCCTTCTTCCCCCCTTCCTCCTCCTCCTCCTTTGCCCCCTTCTTCCCCCCCTCCTCCTCCTCCTTCCCCCCTTCCCCCCTTCCTTCTCCTCCTTTGCCCCCTCCTCCTTTCCCCCTTCTTTCCCCCCTTCCTCCTCCCTCCCTTCCCCCTTCTCCCCCCCCCTTCCTCCTCCTCCTCCTTTTCCCCTTCTTCCCCCCTTCCTCCTCCTCCTCCTTTGCCCCCTTCTTCCCCCCTTCCTCCTCCTCCTCCTTTGCCCCCTTCTTCCCCCCCCTTCCTCCTCCTCCTCCTTTGCCCCCTTCTTCCCCCCTTCCTCCTCCTCCTCCTTTGCCCCCTTCTTCCCCCCCTTCCTCCTCCTCCTCCTTTGCCCCCTTCTTCCCCCCCCTTCCTCCTCCTCCTCCTTTGCCCCCTTCTTCCCCCCCTCCCCCTCCTCCTCCTCCTCTTCCTCCTTTGCCCCCTTCTTCCCCCCCCTCCCCCTCCTCCCTCCTCCTCTTCCTCCTTTGCCCCCTTCTCCCCCCCCTCCCCCTCCTCCTCCTCCTCTTCCTCCTTTGCCCCCTTCTTCCCCCCCCCCCTCCTCCTCCTCCTCCTCTTCCTCCTTTGCCCCCTTCTTCCCCCCCCTCCCCCTTCCTCCTCCTCCTCTTCCTCCTTTGCCCCCTTCTTCCCCCCCTCCCCCTTCCTCCTCCTCCTCTTCCTCCTTTGCCCCCTTCTTCCCCCCTCCCCCTTCCTCCTCCTCCTCTTCCTCCTTTGCCCCCTTCTTCCCCCCCTCCCCCTTCCTCCTCCTCCTCTTCCTCCTTTGCCCCCTTCTTCCCCCCCTCCCCCTTCCTCCTCCTCCTCTTCCTCCTTTGCCCCCTTCTTCCCCCCCTCCCCCTTCCTCCTCCTCCTCTTCCTCCTTTGCCCCTTTCTTCCCCCCCTCCCCTTCCTCCTCCTCCTCTTCCTCCTTTGCCCCCCTTCCCCCCCCCCTCCCCCTTCCTCCTCCTCCTCTTCCTCCTTTGACCCTTTCTTCCCCCCCTCCCCCTTCCTCCTCCTCCTCTTCCTCCTTTGACCCTTTCTTCCCCCCCCTCCCCCTTCCTCCTCCTCCTCTTCCTCCTTTGACCCTTTCTTCCCCCCCCTCCCCCTTCCTCCTCCTCCTTTCTTTGCCCCTTTCTTCCCCTGCCCTTGTCTCCCTTTTTCACAACAACCTTTTAATTTAGAGTTGCCCATGATATTGAGCCCATAAACATCAAGTACTTAACTTGCTCCAGACTGAAGTATTCTCTGGATTGTTTGGGGGTTTTCAGTTGTTTTGGTTTTGTTTGTTTGTTTGCTAATATTTCAAGAAGCTAGAAGAAAAGGACCAGAACAATCTTCCTAGCAAAGGAATTCAGTTACTCCTGAGTAAACTCAGTTTCTCCCCACTCAAGTCTCACAAGAAGGCTGCTTATGGAATTTTTTTGCCTCCCTTTTTGCTGAGATCAGGTAGTTGGGATCAGGATAATGCTGATGCTGCTATCCTGTAGCAAAACCACTCCTTTGCCTTTCTTAGTGTTGATTCTTGTCAGGTATTTGCCAAGAGCCATCACACCTCCCTGTCACTTCACTGAGCTGACAAATCAAGTTCTTGAGATCACCTCATGGACTGGAGGTTCTTCACCCTCTTCTCTTGCTTGGCAGCCCTTTGCTTCATCATGTCTGATCAGACCATGCATCATCTTCTCAATGGAGCCTTGCCTGCACCTAGGGCCACACACAAAACAATTTCCTCTAACAGCATCCCCCTGGCTGTTTGTTCCCCCCAGGTGTACATCACACAGCTGGCACACAGATATTACCCAACCAAGTGACACCCCAAATCTTCAGTAAGGCTGGGACAGATGATCCTTGGGGTCCCTTCCAGCCTGGCATTCCTAGGAGTCTGTGATTTTTCTTCTTCCCACTGCTCCAACCATTTGTAGCCCTAATTCATAACATGAAACACTTTCCTTAATCCAGGCTGTGATCTGCCACACTTCATTCTGGGTCTATCATTCCCAACCCTTAAAGTCATTCTGTTCTTTCTTACATAATGTTCCACAAGTCCTACATTCATTCATAGGTCAGGAAAAATGTTTCTGGGCCACCTCTGCTGTTCTTATGCATTTCAGAACGCAGAATTAATGCTCTGGTTTATGCACCTATGGTATTAGGAAGACTTTAGATGTATTTGATTGCGCTAAGCATATAGTCTGAATGTTGGCCTTGATCATACTTGCTGCTCCTGTGAGTAGTATGACCATTCAAATTCAAGTGGATCCAATGGTCCCAAAATCCTCTGCCCCATCCTGGCACTTGGAAGGGCTCTGAGGACATGGAGGTTCTTACCCAGGTATGGCTCTGCAGGGCTTGAGCTCAGCTGGGGACTGCAGGATGTGCTCTGAAGTCAAGACTTCATGTAGGGAAGGATGGACTTCCTTTCCAAATAGAGGTGGGGTCCTTCATAAATCAGTTCTTCATCCAGTGTGTTTAAAGCTTGCTCAGGGTCTTAACAGGGCTGCATCTTGTTTAAAAGCAAATAAAAACCAATCAAGCTTCCTAAGAAGCAGCTTTTGAACATGGAAGAGCAGGAAGATGTCTGAGCAGGCACAGATGGCTGGTATGAAATCCAAACTGCACAACAAAATGAACAGTGATGAAGTGAATTCTTCTTATTATAGGCTAAAACCTCAGGATATCCAAGCCTTAAATATCTGTGACCTGAAACCTAATTTCCTCACTTTGACCAAGGCAGAGAACCTGACAGTTTAACTGCTTTAAAATGAGCAGAAGAAATGCAAAGAAGGAAACCCCTCTGATTTCTCTCCCTATTCTTTGTGGGTTTTGACTCTCAAGGAATGGATTAATTCTGATTGATGATTAGAATCTTTCCAGAAGAGAGATGAGGAGCTAGAAACCTTGAAAATAGGTCGACACCTCACTAATTTTCGCTTTAATCTGTGGCAGCCACATCATTATTTTCTTTCTTTTTCAAGAAACATCCTGATTTTGCTAACTTGGTGGAAGCTGTGCCCTTGATAGAGAGAGAGTATTATTTTCCATGGCCTTTCATCCAGTCAGATTACCTGGGAGTGTCCATGGTAAAAAAAAAAAATTGAAGGTAAAGCTTTGATTATATTTTTTTCCTGTCAGAGCTACTCTCTTCTTCCACAAATATTAGTAGGCTGAATGTATATGTCTGAAAGGGGGGAAAAAAACTAACCAAACAAAACCCAACCCCCCAAAAGTTCTGAATGAGGCTTGCAAAGACAACAGTATATAGGGGAGAGGTTTTTATATGCTCAATGAAGAATGTTCTCTCACTGCTTGCTTCACGCTCTGGATGCAGAGGAGTAAATCACAGAATTGCCAGGGTTGGAAAGGACCTCAAAGATCATCCACTTCCGACCCCCCCCCCTGCTCTGGGCAGGGACACCTCACACTAGATCATGCTCCTCAGAGTCCCATCTAGCCTGGCCTCAAAAGAAACATTAAATGCATCCAAAAAGATCGAGTTGGTGAGATCTGAATTGGTGCATGGTGGGTATTTTAGGTTCAGAAAGCACTGAGCAAGCTGTTTTTTCAGCCAAGTTATACAAAACATCTCGCAGCACTGTGCCACAACCCTCAGCAGCAGGGGAGAGCTCTGTGTGGGTTTGATTTTATTTTTTTTTTCCCATCTCCCAAGCTCTCTAAAGATGTTTTCCAAAGAATTCTGCACTTCCCAGCTGGAATCGCTAAGGAATTAATGCTGTTCCTTGCTTTCCTGGCTGCATTCATCGAGACCAGTTTAACAGGATGTTAGTTGCTGTGAGTAGAATATTTCACTTGTATTACTGAAATACCTGTGTTAGTGATGGAGCCAACCTTAGATTCCACTTTAAATCCTTTTGTACAAGTGTTAAGTGAGCACTTAAGTTAATATTATTTAAGACAACCACCTGTACTACACTGCCTCATAAGCAGAATTTAATAGAGCAGATTAGAAACCACCCTGAGCAGGGAGTTAATTTGGCAGTTTCCTGCTGCTAATCAAATTGTCCTTAAGTTTCCTTTTCAAATATTTATAGTAACAACATTTTGCAGCTCTTCCCTCGTCTCTGATTGCATGGCTTCTCCAGGCAGAGGTTTTTAAAAGACTACTTCAGATAAATATTTAACATTAGAGGTGCTGAACTCTCAACACCCACCATGCTGTTAAATCAGATCCTGAGGGTGAGAATTCAATCACCTTAGGCAGTAAATTACTATCTTCATTATCTCACTCTGTAGTTATTGTGGTGATTTAGCTCTGCTGCTATGGATAAGTAGTGCAGGAAGAAGTTTCTGTGGAGTGTGGCAATGATTCTCATGCTATACCTTGCTGGTTGGCTCATTCAGTCTCCTGCTCTGTGGCAGCTGTGGTTGTGCATCGGGGCTTGGAGTGCCATGCGTGGTGGTGGTTCTCTGCATCTCTTTGTGGAGACATTCAGGAAGATCCTGCTGCTGGGACAGGGTGGAGGCAGCAGGAGAAGGCTTCTTGTGCTGGAAGGCTTGCTTTGCAGATGACCTGACTTACCTGAGCTCAATACCTTTCTTGGCCACCACCTTGAAGGCAGGAAGACAAGTGAAACGGAGTGAAATGTTGGCATTTAATCAACACAATTGATAAGCTAAATTAAAGGTTTAATTTTCAAAGAGAACTGGGCTGGGTCTGTAACTAGTCAATAATTTTAATTTATTTGCTTTCACATTTTTGTGTATCACAGTTGGTATCCTGCAACAGTGAATTTGCAGCAGAATGATAATATCCATTTCCTCTGGGCAAGCAAAGGAAAGATAACTTCACACTTTGTTGCAGATCGGTAGAATCATAGAATGGTTTGGGTTTGAACAGGCCTTTCAAGCTGATTTAGTCCAAGTCCTCCTTTGCAGTCTGCAGAGACATCTCCAACTGCAGCAGGTTGCTCAGTGCCCCAGACAATCTGGCCTGGAATGGTTCTAGAGATAGGCATCTCCCACCTCTCAGGGCAACCTGGGACAGGGTCTCGCCACCCTCGGCATAAAAAAAATTATTCCTTCTCTTCAGTCTAAATCTCCCGCTTTCAGTTTCAAACCATCCCCCCTTGTCCTCTCCCAACAATCCTCGGCGTTGTGAAGCTATTTAACGTGTTTAAGTTATTTTTGAGTCAGAAGATTGCTTGTAAGTTGCTCGGAGCGGGAGCTGCTGGAGTTGTGCTGCGGGAGGAGCTCTCTGTCGGTTTAGGCTGTACTTGCGCGGCGCGGCCGCCAGAGGGAGGCATAACAGCGATAGCGGCGGCCGGGCGCTGGAGGCACGTCCCGGGACTCGCCCGGCATCGCTGTTGTGTCTTCGGGAAAGGGTAATAATAGCAACAACGATAATAATGGTGTTTTGGTGGGCGCCTTTAGGCTCTAAAGACAGAGGGGTTTGACAGGTGGCACTCCCCCTCAGTTCCCCAACAAGGAAACGTTATTGGGTTAGAAGTACAGAATCGTTGGGGCAGGAAGAGACTTTTGAGATCCTCCAGGCCAACCACTCACCTAGAGTTTGCAAGCCTGCCACTAAACCACGTCCTTCAGCACCATCTGCACATGTCTTTTAAATACCTCCAGGAATAGTGACTCCTCCACCTCCCTGGGCAGCCCCTGCCGCTGCTGAGAACCCTTCCTATGAAGAAATTGTTGCTAATATACAACCTGAACAAATATCCAACCTGGCACAACTTAAGGCTGTTCCCTCTTGTCTTCTCATGTGCTGAATGTGAGAAGAGACTGACCCCAACCTCCCTCAAACCTCCTTTGAGGTGGCTGCAGAGGGCATGCAAACCAGACTCCCCCTGCCCAGGACAAAACTCTGAGAGCAGGGTAGATTTCAGAGCAGGAAGGAAAAGAATGAATATTAAATGAGGTTACTCTCAGCTGCCGCCACCAGCAGACTGTCAATACTCCGATGGCAGCAATTTGACACGGAAAGCACGTGGCTCTAGATGGCATGGTCCATCAGCTGGGTCTTCAGACCTTGGTTCCATCCATTTTTTATGTGCTACATCAGCAGCAGCACCGTTATTACCAATACTGCAGTTCAGAAAGCAGGAAGGTTCCCTGTCCCTTTGGAAGCTTTCCAATAGAAAGCTCCATCAATCCCCAGAATTTCCATTTCTTTCCAAGCATTGAGAAATACTCTTCAAGGCTCCATGGAGAGATTGGCAGTGGCAGCTTCACTTACATATTTATGTGCCTTTTGCTATGGAATAATGCTTCTAGTGAAGCGTTAGCATCAAATTCCAAGCAGAGTAAAAAGAAGGGAGTTGTGGTGGACATAATGCTTCTAGTGCAGGGGTGGTCAGCTCAGGGTTCTAATCCTGCAAACTGAGTGCTCCAGGTTGCTCAGAACATGGCATTTAAGAGCCCTCCCCACTCTCTACCTGTGTAAGGGTCAGCCTTGGATACAGCTCGTCCTGGTTCCCACATGAGTAGGTGAAGACTGAGGTTTGTCTCTTCTCTGCGCAGCTTCCCTGAGATCCTGTGAAGCTCTGGGTCTTACAAAGGAAATAGAAGGAAGAAATATGATGAAATTATGATGATGTGAGGCTGCATAGATACTTAGATGTGCATATGCTTGCATAGGTAGATGTGTACATGTGTGGAGGTATCTCAAAGCAAGGAATAAGAACAGCTCTGCGGTATGGCAGGAGCAGGCTAAGCGCTGGGAGCGACTTGACCCCAACTCAGTGAACTGGAGGGACAGGAGTGAGTAGCCTGTGTGCTTCAGCTGTCTGCTGGCTCACACAAAGATGATCACAAGAGGATGGAGAGGCTGGGAAAAGGGCAGGAATTGTTCTCTTTATGCCCTTACAGGGAAGGACAACTGGTCTGATCTGCAGTCTGGTGGAACCCCCACTGCAATCAGTGCTGTTTGCTGCATGCAGGAGGAAAGAGTGCAAAGCCCTTTGCGCACTTATGGTAGTTACCATTATTGTTCTTGGGGTTATTACTGATATTTAGTTGATTTGTCTTTAGTGCTTGAGAACCCTTGCTGGCTGCAGCCGTAGTTTGATGGCAGACAGTGCAGAATTAGGCCGTGGCAGATGGTTGTGGGAGCAGGACAGAGCCTTTGCAGAGCCTGCTTCAACCCCAGCTGCTTCAGACAGGGGCTGGAGGTGGGGATGCTCGGGGAGACCCACCTGGGGCTGCTGCTGGTGCTGCAGCTCAGCCCCTCGCACTGGTGGAAGCAGTGGCCGAGTCCCTCTTCACTACTGCCCTGCTCGCAGCTTCTTGCCCTGTACTCCAACCTCGGTATTTTCTTCCCCGGTACTTCCAGGGTGTGCCTGCCCTCTCAGGGACCACCGCTCCAGGCGGGCCGCGGCGGGAACTCGGTTCCGCCGCCAGCACCAGGGACAGCGCCGGCTCCATTCTCATCCCCGCCCCGCTCCATCCCGCTTCCCGCCGCTCCTTTGTTCCGCCACCGGCGAGGCCCCGCTGAACAAAGGCTTCCGCCGCCTCCGGTGCGGGGGCCCGGCCTTTCCCTTTCCCGCTCACAACACAGCCGTGACCCCGCCGCCACCTCCACCGGAGCCGCATCTCCAGTGCTCCGGCCGCTCATGCTCCTGCTCTGCCCCCGCACCGCCCCTCGCGTCCTACCCTGCTACCGCTCCGCGATCCTAAACCGGCGCCTTGAGCCTCTCCCCGCCGCCTGGCCCCTCACACAAAGCCCGCACATCACTGCCCCCGCACCGGCGCAACCTCCGCACGCTCCTGCGCGCATCCAAGCTGTCTCTCCGCACGTTGCTCTGCTGGA
Source organism: Picus viridis (assembly GCA_033816785.1). NCBI lineage: Eukaryota > Metazoa > Chordata > Aves > Piciformes > Picidae > Picus > Picus viridis. The sequence continues at coordinate 4,542,345 of CM066571.1, forward strand.
GCGTCCTCTCTGCCGCCCCCGAATCCATTCCCCACACCTCCGCTCCAGCCTGCAGCACAGTCTCCGCCGTCACCCGCACATCACTCAGCTGTGCCCTGCTCCTTGTCCCTGCTATCCCCTACACATTGCTCCGCTTTCCTATCCGCCATCCCCTGAACAATTCTTCGCCAGCCCCTGCGCCATAGTTCCCTTGTCTCTTCCACTGTTCCCTACGCAGCGCTCTGCCATCCCTGTGCATCGCTCCACTGTCCCCTTCGTCCTCCCGCTGCATCTTACGCATCTCTCCGCCGCTCCCTGCGCACCGCTCTGCAGTCCCCTTCCCTGTTCCCCTGCGCAGCGCTCTGCCGTTCCCGTGCACCACTCCACTGTTTCTTCTGCCGTCCCTGCGCCTCGCTCCGCTGTCTCTTTCTGTCCCCTGCACACTCTCCGCCGCCCCAGTGCCCGCATTCCTCGGCTTCCAGACGAGCTGCGCAAGAGGAGGAGCCGCTACTCGAGCGCTCTCCTTTGCCACGATGCCCAAAGAACAACCCTCGCGACGCCAATGGGAGGAAAATGCGTTTATTTCCCGTTAATTTACATGGTTTAGCCCAGGAAAATGAGAGAGAAAGTCCCCCCTGCCATAAGAAACCACCACGGCCACCGCACTGTCCGTCGTCCGTCCCAACACCCCCACCCCCCCCCGCCGCCTCCACGGCCCTGTTACCTGCTGCTGGCTGCTGCCCCATCTCCTCTCGGCTGGGATGAGCCTCTCCATCCGCCGTTCTTCTTTAGTCCTGCTTTCCATCGGCGAGCGCAAAGCTGTGGAGCTCTTTATTGCTTTTTCTCTGCTTTTTTTATTGTTATTATCTTTAACTGGTCGCTATCAACTTTATTATTCACGTTATTCCTACGTCACCTTCTTAGCGAGATCTTTCCTGCTGCCTGGAGGATCCGCTCTTGGCATTCACCGCGTGCCTTAATTGTATGACATTAAATCAAGGTCCGCTGTGAACACGGAGAGTCAGAGCCTTGGAGCGCTCCCTCTCTCTCTCCTCTCTGGAAGCAGTGTAGCAACTGATCCCCTCCCCCTAAAAAAAATATGCTATTTTCATTCTTCTCTGGTCTCCTAAAAAAAAAAAAAAAAAGGCAACCTAATTTCTCTCTGTCCTTGTCCTATCCTGGCCTGGGGCTGGATGGAATTCACATTGGAGCTTTCCTGTCAGCCTGTCTGTAGTTTGCAGTGCTCAATGAGCTGTTAAACAAGTATTGAATCGATTTAAAAAAAAAAAAAAAAAAAAAAAAGGTATTAAGTGTGTGCTTTCCACACACTTCTAGGCAACTACTTTAATTTTGCCGGCATCTTCTTGTGGTTTGGAGCACTGGACTTGGCCCTCCCCAAGCTGACAGCCGTGATTTGGCATCCCTGCCTGGGATGGACCACTCCTCTCCGGCTGCCATCGGTCTTCCTGGTCCTGTGGCGTGGCCTGGGGGAGCCCGCACCCCTGCAGAACATCCCTGCTCCTCTGGGCCAGGACAGTGAAAAATGGAAGGGCAAGGATGTGTCACCTTTCTTTGTAAAGTGACCAAAAAAACAACAAAAACCCAAGAAAGAAAGAAAAAGACTCCAGCTCGGTGGCAGCTGCCCCTTTCCCGGGAGGGTCTGGGGAGCCCATCTGGCCTGCCTACACTCAACTGGGAGAGTGAGGGAGGGAGGGGGAAATTCAGGATCATAATGACTGAAAATATTCATTAGAAATTAGCCTAAGCTTGCTGCTGTTATTATTATTATTGCTATGCTCCTTGCTGCCTTTCAGCACTCAGGATGGGGATTGTTCCTTTTCAGCTTGACCCTGGGTACTGGGGGGGGGGGGGGGCTGACCTCGACTGGTGCTTTGGTGCCAGGGCCCGGGAGAGAGAGGAGGCGAAGTGGCTGCCGGTGCTGAGCTGGGCGCTGGTGGTGCTGAGCTGGGCTTCCCGGCGACTTTTCTTGTAGCTTGCTGAGGTATCCAGGGACAAGCTGTGCAGGGGGTCTCTGGTTCCCTATGTCCCCCCTCTTCAGCACAGCAGCTTCTGCTTGTGACCACCTGGAAAAAAAGACAAAGCAAGAGCATTAGAAAGGCAGGAGGGGAGGGATGAGAAGGCAGGAAGGGAGGGATGGAAAGGCAGGAGGAGAAGGATGGCAAGGCAGGCAGGGAGGGAAGGGCTCCGGGAGCCCGCGGTTGCCAATGACAAAAGGGAGAGAGGGGGCAGTCAGAGCAAGAGAAGGGCGGGGAGGGAAGGGGAGGAAGGAAAGGAAGGGGGCCACAGGGATTGATGTGGAGCTGGGGTCGGTCAGAGCTGAGCCTCTGGGGCTGCTGGCTTGGCGGCCAAGGGAGGACAAGGCACAGTGGCCATCACTGCAGTGCCGGGTGAGCAGGCAACTGGGGCTCTGCGGCACGGTGGGAATAGGAAAACCACAGGGAACCAGAAAGAGCAACCTCCTTGCCTGTTGTTGGAAAAAACCCTGGAGAGCAGGGGAGAGCTTAGGATAAAGATTTTAAAAGGAAAAATGAAACAAAATATGATGGAAGGTAAAGGGGGGACAGAAATCCCCCTTCCTTCTCTGCTTGAAGAGCATACGAGAGCAGAGAGCAAAGAGCAAAATCCATAGGGAGATATCCAAACTTCCAAAGAAAAATTAGAATTATGATCCCACTCTGAGTATGAAGAAAAACCCAAAAAAGGTAGTAAAACCAGAAAATAGTCAAACCTGCTGAGGGCTGGCGGCTTTTCCAGGCAGCTGGAGCTGAGAGACACAGGAGAGGAGGAGGAAGAGAAGAGCCCCGCTAGCTGCTTTTGGGGGGCTAGGAAGCGGTCCGGTCTCTCCCCCTCGCTTGCTGCTCCAGAATTAGGGATTAATGCCTCTCCAGCCAAACAAATAAGGCATCTGCCTTCAGTACAAGAGGATTACACAGGGCTGCTGACGTCACCAGCCAGGCAGATGTTGGCTCCCAAAGTCCTGATCATCTCCCGTGTCCTTGAAACCCGGCACAATCCCAGCCCTGCGCCGCCCAGCTCGGGTCCCTGCAAGGTCGAGGGGGTCCTAATTGGTGGGGACCCCACGGAGCTGCTCTCTCTCTCCACAAACATTCTCTTGCATCATTGGGAGTGGAAGGTGTGAAAAGCAGAAAGTTCAACCCTCCCCTTCTTTCTGGGTCCTCTCCCTTCCCTCCCCCCCCCCCCCCTTGCTTTCCTCCCACCTCCCCAACCTCAATGTCACATGAATCTGTATAGTCATAGTGAGGAAGAGGAGGCTGATCCCTGGCTCACCCAGAGGCCACCCTCCCCACACAGCAGCCAACCCCCTCACTGCGGCACTGCATTGCCCCAGCCTCTAGCCTGTCCCACCCTGGAGCCCCAGCACTAAGCTCTGGGAGCAGCAAAGCCAAGCTGGGCCAGGCTAAGAGTACAGAGGTCGCTCCAGGCCTCCTCTCACTTTGGGGGGGTCAGAGAAAGGCGCAGAAACAGGGTGGGTTTTTTTTTCTTGCTAAGAGAGTTTGGAGGGTGCATTTGTGCAAGTCTGAGGTGGAGGCAGAGCAGCTTGGTGGTGTTGGAGTAGAGCTTTGAGTTTGCCAGCGGCTGCTGTGGAGCCGTGGGGTGGGTTGGAAGTGCTGCAAAGTGCATCTGAAAGGGGAGCCTGATTAGAAAGGTGCCCAAAATAAAGACATTTACTCGAGAGCCACGGCTGTTGCCTTTGCTGTGGTGGAAAGTCCATGACTCATCAGCGTTAGTCCTTTTTGCATCAAACAATGGTTTCAATCACCTTGGGTACTGCAGAAAGGCAAAGTAAATGATGTGACATTATGGAGCGGGGTGAAGAAGTGGTGGATGGCCATCACTTAGGCTCCTGTTGGGTGGATGCTGTTGTCTTCGTTGTTCAGAGGAGCTGCTTTATGGATCTGTTCCATATTATCCTTGTCTGTCAAACTGGCATTTAATTTTTTCCAATTGTGGAACTTGGCCACTGATAAAATCAATTTAATTTACGCCACTGTCAGTCAGCCGATCCGAGCGGTAGATTTATTTTTGGCTTGGGGTTGAAAGGGGGGAAAGGAAAGAAAAAGCAGTCTCATGTAGGATGGAAAGGATGGGGAGAGATCCTTTTGCTTCCTCAGAGCGGGGGAGGAGGGGGGCTGAAAGAGCAGAAACCACTAACGTGGTGTTTTAATGGACTTTTGTGCTGGAGAATTATCAATGCCAATACTGAAGCTTTTTGTGCTGAAACTTAAGCAGAGAGGCAAATGGGGAGAACAAGGCAGGCAAAGCAGCCCAGTTCCCTGCTGGTTTTAATGCGGTGGTTAGGCATCGCAGTCACCTCGTTTTTTATCCTGGGGGTAGCCACTAGCCCCCAGCCCGGCCTAGCCCAGCCCAGCCCCGGCCGCTGTCCGTGGTGCTGAGCGGGCGGCCCTGCATGGGCCCTTCCACACCCTCCCCTCTGTTTTCTTATTAGCATTATTAATACTATTTTCTCTAATTCAACGCTTTGAGCTGAGAAGGATTTACTTTTCGTGGGGTTTGTTTGCTGTCTTGCTTGTTTCAAAGCGCTTCTAATCACTGACGCCTGGGCAAACCCACTTTGGGCTGAAAAGTGGTGAATATTGGGCAACGACCTTTAAACCTCTCTAAATGGATCAAAGTGGAAATTCAGGCGGTTGTTTGTTTGTTTTTTTTTTTAGCTAAGTGGCACCTAACAAGTAGCTGACCCGAAAAGAACTGACAGCATCACAAAATGTGCAGGTTGCAACAATGGTTAAATACACCCTGAAGTCTCACTTTGTGTATCTTGGACTTTTTCTGTGCCTATATTTCCTTCTTATTACGTGGCTGCATGCATCACACATGCAGTTCTGCTCCCACATATCTCTATTTAGATATAAGTTTAAATAATGAAGTGGGAAAGTCAGACTGCCGCTCAACAGTGCGTGAGTCTTTCCTCAGATGATTTCTCCTCTGCTACAACTGGTCAATATTGCTCCTTCTTAGCATTTTAAAGCAAGGGCAGCTTGTGGATTGTTGTTCTGTTCCCCCTCATCTCATAACCTGCTCCTCTGAATTGAGCAGCTCCAGTAAGTGTAGCAGCTTGAGCAACGGTGCACCAAAGCCCTTGCAAGGAGAAATGTGTGGGCTCCCCTCAAATGGGAGCTACGACAGCTGGGGAAAAGGCAGAGCTGCAGCCATTCACACTCCGTGGGCTGGGAGGTTTCTTTCAAAAGAGCCCTGAAGTATTTAGGATCTGGGGGGAAACCCTTGTACCGGAAGAAAATGGCCTAAACACAATAGGACTCGCCATTTTCTCCTTCCAAAGCACAAAGCAGCTCCGCGGCTTCAGCACCACACAAAGAAAGCCCAGACCCTCTGAATTCTCTTACATTTCCACACCCCCCTCCCCGATTTCTAAAGCCTTCCCCTCTAACCCATCCGCTTTCCCAGGAGCGCTCGCACAGAAAGAAAGAAAGAAAGGAGGGAGGGGAAGGGGGTGGGAGGGAAGCGGCCAGGCTGAGTAAGAGTGAGACAGGTTTCATCTTAGTTTATTTAAATCAGATCCTGCCAGGGAAAAGTACTGCTATCACATGTGTACTTCAGGAAGGAGAGGGGGGGAAATTCCCCCCCCCCCCGAAAAAAAAACCCTAAACCAGCTGGCAAACTGCTTTGGCTGCCGCATTCCTTCAAGCTGGGAGGACTCAGGTTGCACCAGAGAGACTCCGGCAAGGACCACGCTGTGTGGGGATGGACACTCAGGCACGCACAGCCAAAAAAATCCCACAACCCCCAAACCTTTTCAGCCCAGCAAAGGCGACAAATTGATATGGAAAACATCCCCTGTGCCTCCCTGGCCCCGCCGGCAGCTGGCATTCCTCCGCGCCCGCGGGAGATCCGCACCCTGCCTCTGCGCCACGCTCTGCTCAGCCTCACTCTCTCCTTCCCCTGGAGGGTTTCTTTTCTTATCTGAGTAACTCGGCAGCAAACTGATAAGGAGGGGACGATATGCAAAGCAAAAAAGAGAGAGGGAGCAACAAAGAACCAAACCCAAGCAACCCCAACCCAACCCGCAACAGCTGCTCGCTACCGCTCTGAGACACCACAAGGAATTTTGTACTTACAGCCCGTGCTCAAGTGAATAATCCTCATCCCAGTGTGCTTGAGTTGCTTTGGCTTTCTTTAATTTTGGCTTTTCTCTTTCCCCCCTTTCTTTCTTTTTTCCTCTTCTGCTTTTCTTTCTAAAGAGTTGTTTGTTCCCATTGTCCGTAGCTCGGTGCGGATGCAGGGTAAAGCGGTTGGAATGAAAACCAGAAGTGATTTCATTGTGCAAGTGCAGCAAAAGAGGCAAGATGCTGTGCTTCTCCTGGTACTTTCTGCTTGGGAACCAGCAGCTCTCAGCTCAGGGAAGCAGGACTCTGTGTGAGTCTCCCCCTCCTCTCTGTCTCTCTCTCTCTCTCTCTCTCTCTCTCTGTCTCTCTCTCTCTCTCTCTCTCACATACACATGCATGCGTATGCACACACACACGCACACACTCATACACACTTACTTTTCTTCTTCTTCTTCCTTTTTTTTTTTTCCCTCTCCTTCCCCCCCACCCCTAAAGAGGGCAGGTCGTTCCCTGAATCCCAATGAGTTAAGTCACTCACTTTCCTTTGCATGCATCACAGCCTCCTTAGAGCTGCAGGCACAAAAGAGCATTTAGCTGCCTCCAATTTGTGTAGCAGGCCTGGCCTTAATTTGGTTGGGGTTTTTCTGCTGGGGTTTTTTGGTGTGGGTTTATTTTGTTTTGGTGTGTTGTGGGTGGTTGTTTTTTTTCCCTTTCCAGTTTTAGATTTGTTTGCTTTTATTTCCCTTTTTATTTTTAACCATAATTAAATCATCTATTTCACTCTGTATAAAAATACCACATCCCTTGCTTTGATGACCAAAGCACCAACTGTAGCCTTTCAAACAAACTCCTGCACTTTGCTGGGCTGCAGGGGCTTCACCAGCAATTGATGCTCACTCTTTCTCTTCCCCCCTACCCCAACCCCTCCTTGCACCCTGCTTCCTGCAAAGGTCAGAGCTCTCCAATCCACAATTGCTTCCCAATGAAGTCTTATATCAACAAAATCTCCTTGAAAGGATTACCAGCCTTTTAAAAATCAAGCTTTAATCTTAAATATACATGACAGTATATTCTCCTGTACTCAAATATGAGGGATTGTTTCAGAAAGCAAGTGCAGGCACCGGCGTGTGTGTTGGTGGGGAGGTTAGGGCAGAGAGACACCAAAGCACGGTCATACTCCACGTTTTAGAGGCTGTTTTATATTCCTGCTTTCTTCTAGACAGTGTAAGAACATCCCTGGATGTGCATATTAAATATCTACACCTGTACAGACCTAGATACAAATTTTGTCTCTCTCTCTCTATATATATAAATATACATGACTTGGTGTGTGACTGAGTGTGGCTGGCCACGTCATGACAGACAGAAGCCTGTCATGGAGCAAATAAAGCACCAAAGCAGCCCAGTGTTGATCCTTGCTGATGAGGACCCAGTAAGAATAAAAGCTGGTCCACACTGAGGGCTGCTGGGGGTCAAAGCCACCCACTGCCACCCTGCTCCACGGCCCCAGTGGGGCTGCAAAGGGGTATTAGGTCCACCCTAACATCTCAGTCACCTCGGGAGTCACTGGCACTTTCTTTGCATCCTTGTCATCTCCTAATTCCAGCTGTACTTGCTCAGCTGGGAGGTAATCCGACTCTAGAGGAGATTAAGGGACCAGAGATAGCTGCATTTAGGATTACTGAAAGGAAATGAAGGAGTCTAATCCACTCCCACCCCTCACGTTCCTGGGGTTCGGTAAGACCTTACCCCACCTTTTAGGATTTTAAACAAATGAAACCACTCAGAGAAGGGGACAGGAGGAGAGCAAGAGATGCAGGGTGTGTCTCCCCCCACTGCAGAGGATCAGGTGAATGGCAAAAGCAGCCACGGCCGAGCCGCTGGCTTCTGCATCCCAGTAACCACTGGATTTGAACGGGCCCAGGGCTCACAGCACCCTCAGGGCTCTCCTCAGGACTAGGGCAGGCCACGTATGAGCTGCAAAAATCGATCTAGCACTGGTCTGAGCCGCAGTACAACACCTCCCCCCTTTCTCCTCTGCCACACCTCAAAAAGCCCGTAACAGAATGGGAAGCTGTGTCTTGTTGCCAGTCAAGAAGAATTATCAGCAAATCTTAGAGGGTCCTTTGCTTCAGAGGATTGTTTCTGATCTATTCTGATTGCATAAAGCCGAGAGGAAAATAACTGGGGTTTGCTACAGTGATGAAAATGAAGTCCTCTTGGTCTTCTTTTCCCCCTGCCCTGGTTTCACTTTAAACCAAGCAATCAGAAGATCCTTTTGCTTCCAAACAGTCTACAGAAAGAAGGCTGAGCTGGCCTGGTCCTGAGACCAATTCCTCCTGCTTTGGAAGGCCTGGAACATGAGCACCATGTTGAAATTTTCCACGTTAAAAGCCCTGGGTTTCCCCACGTTAAAATCCTTTTATTTTTTTGTTCTTCTCCCCTCCCCAAACCTCATGAAACCTCAGAGTGTTGCATTTTTGTTATTTCAAATTTAAGCCTTTTTTTTTCCCTCCTCCCCTGATGATTTTAATATTTCAAGTGCCAGAAAACAACAAGAATAGTGAATCATATTTAAGATGAATGTTGGGCTGAGCTTTAATACGAGGGAGAAAAAAAGTGGCTAGTCATCCCTCAGCAGGATTTTGTTGTGTAGAGTGCTTGTCGTAGTCTTTTGGAAGCCTGGAAGCGATGTGAATCAAAAGCCTCGGCAGAAGACCGACGTCGGCAGAGGCTCCATATATATAGCAAGTGCTAATTATTAAAGCTGATTTATTTAGGACTCGATTTTCCCTAGCAAGCCCCTCACCCCGACACAAGGCAGCAGCTCAGGATGTTTGTTCAAAGCTTATGAAAATGTAACCCAACTCATTGCTAGAAAGTTGTTGCTAATTAGTTGATAATAAACTTCTCCGGCCAGGACACAAAAGTCTTTCAGAAGTGCAAGGTGTTCTTTGTGATGGCCTCACAAGGGGAATTAGCATATCAATTCGGAGGGGGAACAATACATCGGGGAGCTTGCTTTCCACCCCCTCTTCCTCTGCTTCCTCCCCCGCTCCTCTCCTTTCTCCCCTTTCTCCTTTCCCTAACGCTTTCACTGGAAGTGAAAGGCTGAGTCCGCTGCGCTCATCGCACTTCTGTGAACTCACAGAATCACTGAAGTGGTTTGGTTGGAGAAGACCTCCGAGATCACCCAGTCCAACCATCAACATAAGAACACCATAGCCATTAAACCATGTCCCAATGTACCGTGTCCACCACTTTCTTAACACCTCCAGGATGACTCCACCATGCCGGGCAGCCTCTTCCAGTCCCTGACCACTCTTGCAGCAAAGAAATTTATCCTCATCTCCAACCTAACCCTCCCCTGGCACAATTTCAGGCCATTTCCTCTTGTTCGATCAGCTGACACTAGGGGGAAAGACGCCAACCCCCACCTCACTCCAACCTCCTTTCAGGGAGTTGTAGAGAGCAGTGAGGTCTCCCTATTGTAGTCGCATCCCGCTTTGGGTTGAAGCCCCCCCCCCCCCCTTGGACCACCGGCAGCCCACCCCTCCGCACTGCTGCCTTTACCACCACCCCTCCTCTGAAGCGCTGACAAATGGAGATAGCTGGGGGTTTGCGAGCCCCCGCCCTACCTCTCCCCCTCCCTTCGCCACCCATGAAAGGGTTTTCAGCCTGAAAAGCTGCTTGCAAATGGATGTTTTACAACGCCCCCGCCCCCGCCAAGGTAATTCTGCTGCCCAATATCCTTAATAAAGACTCTTGTTCCCCCTTCAGTTGGTCCAGGTTTCCCTGACGGGCTGGGCTTTTCTCCCTTCACCTCTGGATTTTTTTTGGACCTCCCCACGCAGGTGGAAGCCACGATCCTGAGAAAAATGTGCAGCCACTTAGGAATTCAAATAGCTGAGGGGGAAGAAATCCCATTCTTAGCGATCTAACAGGAATTTCTCCTATTGATTTCAGCCTCCTCCTGCTCACTTTATTTTTATTAACGCCCAGCAAAAGCCCCCAAAAGACACAAAACAAACACAAGGCACAACCAAACCCCCAAACCTTGGTGGCTCCTTGGTGACATGTCTAAGTGGATGCCGTAGAGGGATGGAAAATCCAGGTTTAGCAGGGCAGGGGAAAGCAATTAAAGCAAACTCTGCGCTGCTGAGGCCTCTGATCCATCTCGCCGTGCTCCTACCCACAGGCTCCACAGCTCCAAGAGTTGTTTGTCCGCATGGTTAGAGAGCAGAGAAATGTCAAAGTGGAGTTTGGGCCCTACAGGTAAAGCACAGCGAGTCTACGGAGTGGGGTTTGCCCTCCGTGGTGGCTGCAGCTCAACTCTTTGTTTGGAGCGTGGGGAAGGGGCCAGGCTTGAGGAGATAAAAGCTGGGCTTGCCTAATCAGGGCAGAAATACACCCAGAGATTTCAATCTTCTGATCCTCTGCTGCCTTTTTTTTTTTTTTTTCCTTCCCCCCCCTCTTTATTTCTTTTCTTGGGGGTGGGAAAGAAGCAGCACTCTCCAGTTGGCTCCCACTCAAAAAGGAGGATGCTTGAATATGGTTATTTTTAGGGACTGCAGCAAGATGGAGTGTGCATTAAAGCGTAGTGATATGCTAAGAAAGAGGGGGAAAAACCCTCCTTTTCTTTATTAGTTTTTTCTTCCTTAAATTGCTAAGGAAGCAGTAACCCAGGACAAATGTGTTGTGTAATTAAAAGGAAAACAAGAAAGGGGGGGGGGGGGGGGAAGGCTGAAAAAATGAAGCAATTCTTAAGAGAAAGTATTTAAGATGTATTTATTAATAGAAATGATTTATTAAAACAGAAGGAGGAAGTATTTGAGAGAAAGGATTTATTAAGAGAAAGTATAAAGAAGGAGGAATTACAATGAGAAAGTATTTAAAAGAAAGTGTGTATAAAGAGAGAGTACTGAAGGAAAAAATGTTAAGAGAAAGTATTCCTTAAGAGAAAGTATAAAGGGAATGTATTGGAATTATTTATTAGGAGAAAATGTTTATTAAGAGAAAATACTAAGAGACTGTTTAGAGAAGGTATAAAGGGGAAGCATTTATTAAGAGAAAGTATTAAGTGAAAATACCTAGAGAAAATATTTATAACAAGGAAGTATTTATTAAGCTAAAGTATTTATTAAGAGCATGAAGAGAAAGTATTTAAGGGCAACTACAAGAGGAAGTATAAAGAGGAAGTATTTCTTAAGAGACTGTATAAAGTATTTAAGAGAGTATTTATTAAGAGAGTTTTTATTAAGAGCAGTATTTATTAAGAGAGTTTTTATTAAGAGCAGTATTTATTAAGAGCAGTATTAAGAGAGTATTTATTAAGAGCAGTATTTATTACGAGCAAGTATTTCTTGAAAGAAATTCTCAAGAGACATTTCTGAAGATAAATTATTGGTAAAGAGAAAATATAAAGAAGAAAGTGTTGATAAGGACGAAATATTAAGATAAAGTATTTGTTAAGATAAAGAATTTCCCAAGAGAAAGCATTTATTAAGAGATAATATTTGTTTTCTAAGGGTTGCATGGTAAGTCTTGAGCGAGGAGAATAAACCCCCAAATCCTAGGAGTGTTTGTGAGACTCAGCTAAGGGGGCCAAAAAAAAGAGGGGGGGGGGGGAAATGAAGGAACCTTCAGGATGGTTGTTCCCCCCAGCGCAAACCATCAGGGAGGAAACTGAAGAGAGCTTTACTTTCTGTGCAAAATCTCCATTGTTGCTGGGCAAACAATGGGAGCTCTGGGCGACTGGGAGGCTGTGAGAATGAATAGGGAATCCGCAGGATGTGTGCGGGTCAGTGCTTGGGGTCTCTGTCCTAAAGCCCCTTTCTCAGCTTGCCACAATGAAGTAGCACAAGGTTTAGTCTTTCCTGGGTCACTGGCCATCCTCTATTATTCAACACTTCACAACAAAAAACACTTATTAATCAGCGCTGACCAGAGGCCCCTTTTGAAACAAGAGAAGGGGAGAAAGAGAGGGGGAGAGGGGGAGAAAAGAAGATTGAGAAACCCTGAGCAGACCCTACCAATACAACAGCAACTTTCTCAACCGGCCAAAGAGGTTTTTATCCCCTTCTTCTTCTTTTTTTTTCTTTTCTGGGTCATAACAAAGTTTCCAATCAGGTCAGAGAGGACTGGACTCTCCCCCTACCCCCACCTCTGGTTTTGCCTCTCACTCTCTTCCCTTCTTGCTCTGAAGATGATGGAGACTTTGTTTTGCAAGTAAGGATGGCTTTAGGTCAAATTGCCAAGGGCTGATCTCAGAGGTGCATCCTGGCTGTGGTGGAAGATGAGGCAGCTCCTCATGCGGGCCCCAGCTCTGGAGATGGCGTAGGACAGAAGAGGTTTGCTTCTGGAGCTCTGCTCTTGTGCTTTAAGAGCTGATGGATGAGGTGTCAGGGGAAGGAGTTGTGTGAGGACCTGGTACAAAATGCTACCAGGAAGAGTCAAAAAGTGCCAAGTGTTGACTCTGCTGAGGGCAGTTGTGGGCTCGTGGCTGCTGATCCCGATTTTCTAGCTGGAGCTATTGCCAAGGGCTAAGCGGGGAGCTGTGGGGTGAAAAGGGGCTGAGGGGTCGAAGAGGAAAACTTTATATTCCTCTGTGCAAAAGACAGGAGTCACAGGCAGTGGTGAAAAGGGATCTTAAAGGACCTAATCAGTGCTGATTTAATTTGCAGGGGGAGGTGGGTGCTTGCTTTCTTATTTATTTATTAATTATTATTTATTTGTTGCCTTCTGATACTGTTTAGGATGTTTAATTCTTCCTCAGTTGGTGTTTCTCTGTAATGAACCAGGCAGAGATTGTCCCACAGCCCACATTACGATGCTTCTTTTAACCCCCCCCCCTACCTACATATCTTGGAGCAGAGAAGTTCAGTTTGTTGGCTAAAGGTATTTTAAAATAATTTATTTATGATATTTTTTTTTCCTCTGAGTGGAGAAAATGGCTGGAAAAATAATAAAATAAAAAGAAAAGAAAAGCTGGAGGTAGCTCAGACTCTGTTAACAGCTGAGAGGTACCTGGGAGAACAAAGCAATTTGTCCTCTTCTTTTATTTAACAAACGCAGAGAGACAGCAAATATTGAATCCCCTGTGGATCACCTGAGAAAATGAAATTGTTCTGTTGAGGGGGAAAGAAATATTTTAGTCCACAAGAAAGGTAAAAAAAACTTCCTTCCTTTATTTATTTCCCCCCCCCCCTTTTTTTTTTGCTGATTAAATGGTGTGTGTTGGGCTGGGGGGAGGTGGGGTGATGGTGATGGGTGGTTGTTGTTGGGCTGAAAGTCGATGTGCACATCTCAAGGTTGGACCCAGATGGTCCTTGGGGGTCCCTTCCAAGCTGGCAATTCTGTGATTTTTAGCTAGGGTGTAGCACTAAATAGTTGGAACCTCGGTGAAAACTGCTCCTTAAGCCCTCCAAACACTGCAATTCGTAGCGTGCAAGCTGTGGGGAGAACTCCTCACTAAGGGGCTGTGGTGGTGGCAGCCAGAATCAAGTGGGGGTTTTATTTTTCAGGGTGTGTGTGTGTTCCCACAGTTTGCATTGCAAACATCAGGCTGCAGTTCAAGTTTTTCTTCATAAACAACGCTTTACTTCAGAATATTTTACTTAATATTCTTAGGTAAACATACTTAATATACTTAATACAACTTAATATACTTGGTATACTTAATAAAACTTAATATGTTTGGTATGAGGCTCTGGTCAGCCTGATCTAGTGCAGGGTGTCCCTGCCCATGGCAGGGAGGGTTGGAACTAGATGATCCTTGTGGTCCCTTCCAACCCTGACTGGTACTATGACACTATGGTATACTTAATAGAATATACTATATTAATAATGTATATATTCATAATATATATAATAATTTAGTATACTTAATATAACAATATACTTGATACAACAATATACTTGATATACCTATTATACTTGATATACTTGATACACTTGATATACTTAATATACTTGGTATACCTATTATACTTAATATACTTGATATACTTGATATTCAATACATAGTAGTGTATTGTCTCCTTCCCCCCCCAAGTACTCTGTTACTCACATTTTGCAGAGCCTGATGTTGCAGCAGTAAGCTGTGAGGAGGGCACCACAGAACTCACTAATTGGTTTTGTTGGTGGCAGCCAGAATAAAAGAGTTAATTTTTGTTTTGGTGGGGGGAAGGGGGGCTCTCCCAGTTTGCAATACAAACACCAGGCTGCAACTCGTGTTTTACTTAATAAATAATGTTTCACTTAGGAATGTTTTACTTAAGTGCTCATAGTAGTGCATTCTCTCTCTCTTCCCCCCACCCCCACCCCCAGTAGTGTTGCTCACAGTTTTGCAGAGCTTGACGTTGCAGCAATGGAGTAATCAAGTGTTACCTAAATTATTTAAAGCCTGGGATTAAAGGGCCTTAGCTCTGAGTGCTGACAAGCTTTCAAACCCAGCCTGGGGAGAGGCGGGGGGGGGAAAGGAAAAAGTTTTTTTGTATCCTTTCCTGTGTGTGTACACTTTGAAAATCGTTTGGAAAAGTACAGTGAATTATCCTCAGAATGTATGCACAGAGAGAATGAATAATTCTTTCACAAGCTGCTCTCCAAAGGCATGAGTGACTACTGAAAAAATCCAGCAGCAATGTGTACACAACAATATTGTGGCACCTGCAACGTTATTTTTAACAGATTTATTCCTTTCATTGCAGCTTGTTTAAAAGAGCTCTTTTATTTTAGGGCTTTGGTTTGGTCTGCAACACAGAGAATGCATCCATTCAACAAATATGACTGGTTTTGAGTGCTGAGTTCCTTTATGTTTTGAGGCCTTCCCCTTCATTTCTGGCTCCTCAGAATCAGAATCCTAGAACGGTTTGGGTTGGAAGGGACCTTAAAGATCATCCAGTTCCATCCCCCTGCCGTGGGCAGGGATACCTCCCACTAGCCCAGCTTGCTCAAGGCCTCATCCAGCCTGGTCTGAAACTCTTCCTCAGGATGCTCAGTGCTTTCACGGTTCTGAAAACTGAGGATGCTGATGTGTGATTGCCTTGAAATGTTGGACAAAAGGCATTTTCAGCTGACAACATTTTATTTCCACCTGTATGTAGATTTGGTGAGCTCTGTGTATGACTATTTGTACTTTCCTCCATCCTAGTTTTGGTTGGGGGGTGGGTGGATGGATGGATTCATAGAATCATAAAATGATTTGGGTTGGAAGGGACCTTAAAGATCATCCTGTCCCAAACTCCCTGGCACTGGCAGGGACACCTCCCACCAGGCCAGGGTGCTTAAGGTCTCATCCAGCCTGGCTTTGAACACCTCCTGGGGGGAGGTATCCTCCCTGGGGCAACCTGTTCCAGTGTTCTCCCACTCTCACTGTAAAGAATTTCTCCCTAACCTCCAGTCTACATCTCCCCTCCTCAAGCTGAATTGATTGTTGTTGTTAAACGGCTGTGAAGAATTTATTCCTGCTTTTGGGTAACGTGCACTTTCTCTACTATAACTTAAGAACAGATGTGCAGCTCTGTTGCGTCCTGAGTTTTCATTCCAACACTGTTCATCCTTTGGACGACATTCTTCAATGTCCTTCACAGGAATTAGGTTTATTTTTGTTGTTGTGTTGTTTTTTTTCTTTCCTTCCCTAGTTTATCCAAAAAAGAGCAGTGGCAGCTACATCTCTGCAAAGGTCTCATCATTAGTGGGTTGTTCTGTGCCATCAGAAGACATCTCTCAGAAATGTTACTCTATAATGTCAGCCTCTCTTCCCACCCCTGCTAATGGCTGATTGTGTGAGTAAGTCCCATTTAAATCAGCAGGACTATTCAAAAGCTAAGCCGCTGCTCTGCATGACAAAGGGAAGGACAAAAATTTGGCCTTGGGATTGTTGGAGTGAAGGAGAGAGGGCTGGGAGTGAGGAAGGTTGCTCAAATCCCTCTTTAATGCCTCATCTTTACACAGGGCTTTAAAAACACTCACACCAGGTTGTAGCTTCAGCCAAGAGAGGCAAACACAAAAACTCTGTGGATAAGGAGACAGGGAACCACTGGAGAGAGTGCAGGGGAGGCTACAAAGCTGCTGAGGGGCTTGGAGCATCTCTGTGAGGAGGAAAGGCTGAGAGCCCTGGGGCTGCTGAGCCTGGAGAAGAGCAGCCCCAGAGGGCAACTGATCAATGCTCGGCAAGAGCTAAAGGGTGGGGGGCAAGACGATGGGGCCAGGCTCTGCTCAGTGGTGCCCAGGGACAGGACAAGGGGCAATGGACACAAACTGGAACCCAGGTGGTTCCACCTGAACAGGAGGCGAAACTTCTTTGGTGTGAAGCTGCTGGAGCCCTGGAGTAGGCTGCCCAGAGAGATTCTCTGGAGAGCTTCCAACCCCCTGGCCATTGTGCTGCTGGGCAAGCTGCTGTAGGTACCCTGCTTTAGCAGGGGGAGTTGGACTGGATGAGCTCCAGAGGTCCTTTCCAACCCCACCCTGCTGGGATTCTGGGATTCTGTGAAAGTGTGGGAAGAGGATGCTGGTGAGAATGAAGTTTGTGGCAGTTGTGCCGAGGCGTGAGGCTGCCCTTTGATGTTCGAGTATCACAGAGGGGCACAGGCATGGAGACAGTAACTCCTTCCAGAGGTAGGAGCATCAGCTGGGGGGAAGGGAAGCTGCTGCACTTGAGGACTGGTTGGTTAAACACATCAGCCCTGATAATCTATGCAGCCAAATTCAGCTTGCTGCAGGCAAGAGCTGTTCCAGCTTGGCTAGAGACACTTGGACTCCATAGAAGGCTGAAATTGCTCAGCTATGTCTTTCATGACTAAAACGTGGGTTGTTGGTTTGTTTTTTGTTTTAATGATAAATGTCATGGTTTGAGGAAATAAAGAACCAGTAGATGGCGTGCAAAAATATTCAGCACTCTTTGGAGGTTCTGTTGGCCAAATGCAAGTTCCTGTTTTTGCAGCTGGGTTCAGGTATGAGGGGATGTGAGATGTGAGTTTAATGAGGAGGTTCCTCATGAGCATGTGAGGCTTAAAAAAACCCACAAAACACAAGAGTGAGATTAATTGAGTCTAGTCTTCATCTGTTTTCACAAACACCTTTTCAACTCCTGCTGCTTCTCTTCTAACCCAGTCAAACCTTAAGCTTTGCAATCAAAATTTCAGCAAGGGATGTTCCCTCTCCAGTCTTCTTTTTGGCCATGGGAATGTGCTGCCCGGGCAGGTGGTGGAGTCACCATCACTGGAGGTATTTAAGAGGAGACTGGATGAGGCACTTGGTGCCATGGTTGAGTTGATTAGATGGTGTTGGGTGATGGGTTAGATTCCATCCATTCCATTCCATTCCATTCCATTCCATTCCATTCCATTCCATTCCATTCCATTCCATTCTCTTTTGTAATTCATGGTGAGACTTTATCTTTGGGAGGAAAGCACAGTAAAAGGAATGGGTGTGAGGTGTTATTATTCATTATCTTCTATGTTTTTGTCCCATTTTATTCAACTAAATAAGCTGTTGTTGGTCCATGAAACAGGGTCTGTTTGGCACTCTCAGTCTCAGCGGTGTTATTACTGCTGCATGTTGATCTGATCAATCTTCTGTAATCATAAGGACAAGCTTCTTCATTTTAAGGGTCTTGGTGCCCTGGAGCAGGTTGCTCAGAGGGGTTGTGGAGTCTCCTTCTTCTAGTGATCCTGGGCAAGCTGCTGTGGGTGACCCTGCTTTAGCAGGGGGATTTGAAGTAGATGATCTCTAGAGGTCCCTTCCACCCTCCACCATGGAACCACTCTGGGATTTTCATTTCATTATGACATTCCAGATTGTCATCTCATCCTAAGATTCCAGCTTGTTATGCTTCCAGGCTGGAAAATAAGAAAGGCTGGATTGTAGCTGGCTTCTGACCTGGCTTTTTGCAGCAGTGCAAGCAGAGTCTCCATGCACTGGAGCCCTTCTCTTCCAGCAGAGTGAGACAGGCAGAATTTTCTCCTGTGGGAACTTTGCAGATTTGTCTATTAACCAAGAGATTTTGGAAAGTTTGGCTGATATTTATAACTCCTCTCTTCTTTCTGTCAGTTCTGCTTGGTATTTGGACAGCTATAAGTGGAAGGACATAAACCCAGGCCTTCTAAATATAAACCTAAATACCCTGTGATGACTTTTTCACTTCTTTTATGTATTTTTTTTTTCCTATTAGGTTTCTATATCCTCTGCCTTGCTCATCTTTCCACAGCATCCTCTCTTCATTAGAGCTCATTTGCAGCAGTCTGCAGAAGTTGCCTACTTCTTCTGACTTTGCCACCGCTTAAACCAAACCCAAGAAACCCTTTTCCCTCACACCATTGGTGGGTTGATAGATTCATAGAGTGGCTTGGGATGGAAGGGACCTTAAAGGTCATCTAGTTCCAAACCCCTGCAATGGGCAGGGACCTTTTCTAACAGAGTTAGTCAAAACCCCTCCGCTCTTGGATTAACAGCTCCATCCGGCACCTCACAAATCAGGCAGCAAATGTGTACAGGGTGTTAATATCTCCACGAGAGGAAACCACTGTAGACCACAAACTCTGTGAGGTAGGTTTCTTCTCTAATTATCTTTTCCCTGAGGTACCTATTATCTTTCATGGTGGAATAAATTGTATTAATAATTTTATTCATTTAAATGGGAAATGGTTTCTCAAAAGGAGGAACTGAAAGGGGCAGGATCAGAAAAAGGAAGCCAAGGCTCCACCTTGATGCTAACAAGGTTGATTTGTGAATGTCCTGCAGTTATGTATCCCCCTGTGATACCTTGGGTGCTTTATTCTGTAGGAGAAGTCACACTGGTCTGCAATGGGAGCTAATTGTCTGAACAGTCCCCACAGTATCTTTAAACATTTTATTTCAAGGAAAGCTTTGGTTATAATTTGTCTTAAACTATTAACATCTCTATGCCAAGTAGTCTTCTGCTCATGGTCTAGGTGAATGCTAATTACTCTGCTCTGAGTAATAACATTTGTGACTTCATTGTAGTCAGACTAACTCAAGCAGAAGATATTGACAAGAGTCTGGCCTCATCCTCTTGCCCCCACCCTTTAGCTCTTTCTGAGCATTGCTCAGATCCCCTCTGCAGCTGCTGTTCTCCAGGACCAACAGTCCCAAGTCTCTCAGCCTTTTCTCCTCAGAGAGATGCTCCAAGCTCCTCAGCATCTTTGTGGCCTCTGCTGGACTTATTTCTTTCACAACTGACATGTGGATTTGGTCTGTGCAAACTTTACCACTCTCTCTTTAAGCTGAAGTCAAAAATAACCATCCTGAGGAGAGGATTATGATTGCATTATTAAAGATGTATGTGATACAGGAGGAATATCAGCTGCATCTTGCTCTGTGACTGCCCAGATTGACCTAAGGGTGGTCATGAAACCTGCTTATCTTCTCCCTCCCTGTGCTTGTGTCACTGTTCTTAGTGATATAAGAAGAGTATTTTAGTCCTAGGAAACTGATGGAAGTGACTTCATTAGAGCAGGTATCTGATACCCCAGTGAAGTTTGGGTGTCTGACCTCCTCTGAGATCCTCATCCCAACTAACTTGTTCAAGGTCACAGGTGCAGTGTGCTGGGGAGGTGAGATTTAAATTCAGTGCCTCTGGCTACTGCTTTTGTCTCCAAGACCTTTTCCTCCCTGGGATGTAGAAAGGTCTAGAGGCTATTAACCTAAGGGCTCTCTAGTTCAGGAAGCAAGGAGGAGCAGCCTACCCAGTTGACCTAGAAGGGTTGTATAAATAGTTGTCAGATTTAAGATAAGCAATGTTGATGTCTCCTTCTCTTTTTCTCTTTCTGAGCCTTTTCTTTCAGGCTTTGGCTGAAATAAGACATCCAAGGATGAATATTTTACTGTCTGGCCAGGGCAGATTGAGGAAGGCTTTGGTGTGTCTGTATCCATGCCAAGGTAGAGCTCCTGAAAGAGCACAGGGCTCATAGGAAGGGGCAGAGGGCAGATTCCTGCTGCTTTTCTCCTCCTTTTCCCTTGCTCTTGGGGCTGAGACCCTGGAGCACACTGGTACAACAGGAAATCTTTTTGGGGGAAGAGATGGGCATTGGAGAAAAGCTGCATTACGAATCATAGAATGGTTTGGGTTGGAAGGGACCCTTCAAGCTTATCTAGCCCAGCCCTCCTGCAGCCAGCAAGGACATCTACAACTAGAGCAAGTTGCTCAGAGCCCCAAACAATCTTCCAGGCAGGAGGCATCTCCCACCTCTCTGGGCAACATGGGCCAGGCTTTTACCACCTTCAGGGTGAAGAATCCCTTCCTCTCTCTAGTCTAAATCTCCCTCTCTTCATTTAAAACCATTGCCCCTTGTCCTGCCACAAAAATCCCTGCTAGTAGGTCTGTCCCCAGCTTTCTTATCAGCCTCTTTTAAGCACTGAGAGGCCTCCAGAAGTTCTCCCTGGAGCCTTCTCTTTTCCAGGCCAAACAACCCCAACTCTCTCAGCCTGGCCTCATGGCAGAGGGGTCCCAGATACTGTAATTATGATATTACAAGGGCATGAAAGATGATGGCAACAAACCCTCATCGTGGAAAAAAAAAACCCAAAGTTTTTTTTTGCAGAAGTTTGTAGAATCATAGGATGGTTTGAGAGGACCTCTAAATCATTGAGTCCAGCTGCCAGCTTAACACCACCATGTCCCTTAAACCATTCAGTGTTTCACTGTGTCACCTGGCAAGTGATGTCCCAGCCAAATGTAAACCAGGAATTGTCCTTGTCTTATGGTGGAGCATGCCAACAAAGCCTGAGGGTCCTTGCACCAAGACATGGGCTCCCAGAGAGGCTTATCTGGAAGCCCAGATGACAAGTGCCTAACACCTAGTGGACAACACATCCATCACCAGGATGTCTTGGTATCAAACTTCATCAAGTCCCTTTGAAACCCTTCTTTATTTCTCTGAGAAGCTGAGAGCCGTGCTAGGGAGTCCCTCTTTGGGAAGGAGATTCCTGGAAGCTTTGTTTGTACCCTTTGGAGAGCATCCTATCTCTTGGTTAGTGGCTTTGGAAAGCACTGAATGATGTCTCTTAAACACAAACCAACAAGCAAAACTTGGCAACTCCTTGTTGCTTTGCTCCTTAAATACACAGAATGTTTTGTTCTGTTTTGTTTTTTAATAGCTGCCTCCAGCAACTCAATGGATTAAGTTGGATTCCTTTTCAAAGGAAGTAACTTGCAGCCACTGTAACTGTGGTTAAGGTTCCTGGAGAGGACCAGGCTCCAGTGTGACATTTGCTTTGTTCTGGCTGCGTGAAGGTTCATGTCTCAGTGGGAAAGACATCCAGAGTGAGGAGGAATTAATTTTGCTTTGGGAGGGCCAGGGAAGGTGGAGGGAGAAGAGGATTAAACCTGAGTTCAGTGGTTGTGCCTTTCACATAAATGGCAAACACTTCAATAGGCTTAACTGGTATCATGATCTCAAGAATCCATCACAGACACTGGGTCTGGTCCCACTGGGCACCACTCTGTGTCTGCTCATCACTTGCTGTGTTGTTGTGTCTGGCAAAGGTTCTTTCTCATCCTGAACTCCCAATAAAGTTGATGAGGGTCTGGTGTGAGTTAAAACTCCATAACTGCCCTGGTGTTGCTGGGACAGAACCTGGGACAGCCATCAGCTGCAGCCCCTTAGCAGTTTGGAGTCAGCTGAGCTGAGTTGGCTCCAGGTGAATCCCATTCCCCTCAGTGTAAAGGAGGGAGTCTGCAGAGGGTGGGATTCCTCTTATTTGGACTTTTGCCGTTGCTTGGGCTCCGTCTGATCCTGCTCCTTTTCCTTTTCCCAGGGGCTGCCTTCCAGTTTATTGTGACTGCTGCACACTCCCTGGGTGAGTTTAGCTTCATCTCTTTTATATTTGGATCGACTTGTCTGTTTCATTCACTCCATTTTCATTCCAACCTGTGGGTCTCTCCTCCTTTTCCTGAGACCTCTTATTTTTTGTTTTGCTGGGGAGGGGTCAACTGATGGTGGCAGAGCAACTGCTGTAGGTTAGCCCTAGATAGGGGCTAAACACAGCCAAATGCTCCAACTTCATGTTTGATTCCTCGTGTTTGATGTTCAGATTTCAAAAGGCTGAATGTTGCAGGTTAGAGTTGTACTTGAAGGCCAAATATTAATAAAATGTGGGTTACCATTCCCTCTGTTAGCCTTGCAAATTCTTCCTCTTAATGAGCTCCTTTAGTTAAGCCTGTTCAAAGGGTTTCTTGAGAAGTAGATGAGGTATAATTAATTAGAAATCCTACCCAATATTATATGGATGAGAAACTGTTGAGCTAAAATTGCTGTGTTCATGAAGAAAGTAAGTTGGTGTTGTCATGTTTCACTGCTTCTCTCGAGCTGGGACAGCTCAAACAGATGCTTAGTAAAAGAGAAAAGATTATTAAACATTGAAATATTGGCAGGAAAAATTATTCTGGAGCTGTTTTAACATTTAGCTTTATGGTAGATGACTAAGTGAATTTGAAAGGGGTCTACAAGAACGCCAGGAAAGGACCTTTCCAAGGGCTTGTAGTGAGAGAATGAGAGGGAAGGGATGGTGCTGGTTTTGGAGGGATGCAGGACACAGGGGAATGAAATGCACTTTTTCAGTCCACCTCCTGGAACTCTCTAGCTTCTGGAGGTCTCTGCTTTATGATTTTTAAAGGCAGCCCAGCCTCAAACTACTACAGGATGAAAAATTCAATCAGTAAATAAATAAAGGAAAATGATATTTCATGGTGTAAGCATCATCTGAGTTTTACAGGAGGCATTGTTAGTGTTAAGAGTTTTGTATCTACCAGAAGTAAATAGATGAGGAAGGATTTCTGTCAGGTACTCTGGTGAGGAGCTTTGGTTTATATCCTTAAGGCAGATGGATAGAAGTAGATTAACAGGCTTCAGTTGTTTCATGGACCCTGTCTGAGAGGAAACACATTTCCATGTGGAGTTTGTGTGTGCTCACAGCCTGAAGTGTATTTGCTGCCTTTTGGTTCATCTGCTTTAACATATTCATTCATTTATAGAATGGTTTGGGTTGGAAGGGACCTTAAAGATCACCTAGTTCCAAGCCTCATGCCATGGGCAGGGACACCTAGACCAGGATGATCAAGGGCTTGTCCAGCCTGGCCTTGAACACCTCCAGGGGAGGGGACATCCACAACGTCCCTGGGCAACCTGTGCCAGTGTCTCCCCACTCTCATTGTAAAGACTTTCTTCCTAATCTCCAGACTGAATCTCCCTTCCTCAAGATTCAATCCATTCACCTTCATCCTATCACCACAAGCCTTTGTTAAAATTCCATTCCCGGATTTCTTGCAGGGTATTGTAGATGCCCTTCAGCTCTCCCTGGAGCCTTCTCTTCTCCAGGCTGAACAGCCCCAACTCTCTCAACCTGTCCTGTTCTAAGTGGAAAGTGTCCCTGCCTGTGGCAGGGGGTTGGAACTGGATGGTCTTTAAGATCCCTTCCAACTCAAACCACGAGGGTGTGAAATGGGCTTTTAAACAGGAGAGAGAGCAGCACCCCCTCAGCCACTACCTGCTACCCCTAGAGCAGCCGCAGGTCAACCCTCTGCTCTCCAGAGAGCACGAGAGGGGGAGGAGGGAGATGCCTTAAAAATGCTGGTGATTGAATTTTTATTTTTGCCCTAGAATGACATTCCTCCTGAGTATTTGTGCAAATGAAGATGAATATGCAGGGCTACATTTGGCTGGTTTCGCGCCAGATGGCCACTCGCAGAGGCTGAACTAAGCTGAACTGATTGATTCTCTTCTGCCATATTGCAGGCTGGCGCTCAGCAGAGTTCACAGCACCCAAAGGCTGTCCTGCTTGGGCCTTGCTCTGGCCACTGATTGATTGATTGATTTCTTTCTTTTTTTTTTTTTTTTTTTTTAAAAGGCAATATATTTTAAGATTTATTTTAAATTTCATTTAGTTAAAAACTTTATTTATTATTAAGTTTTATTTACTTTAAATTTTATTTTAAAAATTTATCTTAAAAGTGTATTTATTTTTCAAATGATTTATAATGTAGTGTCATTTACATTTATTAAGTTTATTATTTTGAAACTTTATTTATCATTTTTCTTTAAATTTATTTTTATTTATTTTAAAATGGTATCTATTTTTCAAGATTATTTTCACTTTAAATTTATTCATTTAAAATGATTTTTAAAATATTTGTAATTTATTTGTATTTAAATTTATTTTAAAATTGCATTTAAAAATTATTTTTAAAATTTATTTTACACTATTTAAAAAAAAATTTGTTTTATTTATTTTGGGTTTAAAATTTTATTTATTAAAAAATATAATTTTTTAAAAAAAATTTATTTTATTTTGGTTTTAATTATTTTTATTTCATTTGGTTTGGTTTTTTTAATTATTTTTATTTCATTTGGTTTGGTTTTAATTATTTTTATTTCATTTGGTTTGGTTTTAATTATTTTTATTTCATTTGGTTTGGTTTTAATTATTTTTATTTCATTTGGTTTGGTTTTAATTATTTTTATTTCATTTGGTTTGGTTTTAATTATTTTTATTTCATTTGGTTTGGTTTTAATTATTTTTATTTCATTTGGCTTGGTTTTAATTATTTTTATTTCATTTGGCTTGGTTTTAATTATTTTTATTTCATTTGGCTTGGTTTTAATTATTTTTATTTCATTTGGCTTGGTTTTAATTATTTTTATTTCATTTGGCTTGGTTTTAATTATTTTTATTTCATTTGGCTTGGTTTTAATTATTTTTATTTCATTTGGCTTGGTTTTTGAAATGTCATTTATTTTGGTTTTTAAAATTATTTTTATTTTATTTATTTTGGTCTTTAATGTTATTTCTTTTTAATGTTATTTTATTTATTTTGTGTTTTTTATTTTTATTTTATTTATTTAAAAAAAAATTATTTACTATTTTATTGGCATTTTTAATTTCATTTTGTTAATTTAATTTATTTCTGCTACTTGCATGGGTATTTTCCCCAGCTGCCAGAGTGGAAAATGGGTAGAAGTGAAGCAGCTCACGCTGAAGTTTGCCAGCCTAGCCTACCCCAAGCACCTCCTGCTGCTTGTGCTCAAAGATGCCTGGCAGGATTGATACAAGCCTGAACTTTTCTCACCAGCTTGTCTCCTGCAACACTTCTGGGAGTCAAAGTGAGCAGTCAGAAACCCCTCTGATGGGATTGAGAAGGATTAAAGAGGGGTGAACCTACAGTACTTTACTGACCTGGGTCCCTCACATTAACCTGATCTGATCCTTTAATTGCTATGAATAGGACGGGGCTTACAGTCCTGCTTAATAACACCCCATGCTTTTTATATTCCATAAAGAGCTTTTTCCCATTCACGTGACCTCCTCTTTTGACATTTACAGATTTGGAGCAAGGAGGAATGCAGGTTGTGGTGTTGTGGTTTTCTTTTTTACCCCCTGACACTCCAGGAGAGAAAACTGCCTACTGTGTACGTGTGGGATACAGCAAAGCGCAACCACAACCCTTCTAAGGTGGTGGGGAGAGGAGAGGAAAAACGGGATTTGAAAATTAGTCCTCATTCAAGTGCTTGGTTATTTGGTAGGAAGAGGTGAAAACAGCAACTCCAAACATAAGACTTGAATTTTAGAAAGGTAGTAGAAGGAATTTAATGTTGGGTTTTGTGATAATCAGGACTGGAATCAAATAGAATGAATAATTTTCCTCCTCCCCATGGACACTTTCCCCTACACAGAGGCTCAGAGAACCAACATGTTGCTGAGATCTAGGCGGGCTGATAGACACCCTTGATCATACATATATATATGTAAGGGTGATATATGATACCATAATTAAT
Organism: Picus viridis; assembly: GCA_033816785.1. Taxonomy (NCBI): domain Eukaryota; kingdom Metazoa; phylum Chordata; class Aves; order Piciformes; family Picidae; genus Picus; species Picus viridis. The sequence goes on from CM066571.1 coordinate 4,568,242, forward strand.
AACTAGTGTTTTCCCTGAATTTGGGAAAGCAGCTGCAGCCCACTGATAAGGGACTCGATGAGAGTAGAAACCCAGGCTGAGCATTAATGATTATAATTTGTTGTGATGGAGAAGGGTGAAACAATGATTTTTACTTCTTGAACTGAAATGTGAGTGGGCTGCTGGGTGAGGAATGAAAAGGGGATACAGGTTGTGATTAAAGAGCTGAAGACACAGCTAAGAGTGGGATAGAAAGTAGGAGCAGTCTCCTTAATTTTTACATGATCATTGTGCTGAGCAGCCTGTGCAGATCCACCCAGGGACCAGGCAGAGGGAGCAATCTGAGCCTGGTTTTGAGTTAAAGATGCAATGAGTGACGGTTGAGACAATGATGAGCTTTAAAGTCTCTTCCAACCCAAACCAATCTATGAATCTGTAAGAGCTGGGGAGTTTTAAACGAGAAGGAAGGGAAAGGGAAATAGAAGGAAGAAACTGACCCAAAATATTGGTGTGGGGAGCTGTTGGGAAGAATCCAACAGAATCTCAGTATGGTTTGGGCTGGAAGGGACCTCTGGAAATCATCCAGTCCAACCCCTCTGATAAAGCAGGGCACCCACAGCAGCTTGCCCAGGAGCACATTGTCTTTGACAGTGAGCATGATATCCAAGAGTAATTTATTTGCATTCTACCCCTTTCTGTTCAAGATCTGTGGAAAATTTTCAAGGCACAGCCTTTTACTACCACAAAACATTTTATTGCAAAGAAATTCTTTCCAGGGAGGGTGGTGAGACACTGGAACAGGTTGCCCCTGGGGAGGATGTGGCTGTATGCTCCCTGGAGGTGTTGAAGGCCAGGTTGGATGAGGTCTTGAGCAACCTGGGCTTGTGGGAAGTGTCCCTGCCCATGACAGGGACTTGGAACTGGATGACCTTTAAGATCATTTCCAACCCAAACCATTCTATGATTCCTTAGCTTGCCCAGGACTGATACAGTCAGGAGCCAGCCTGATATCAGAGACACATTTCTGCTCCTTTCTCCCCCATCCCCTTGAAGACAGAATCTTCTTTACCTTGCTTTTTAAGGAGTAAGGCTTTAAATGGAAGCAAATAGCAAAGCTACCAAAGCATGTTGATTACTGGCAGGCTGTGTGGGAAAGGATGGCTTCAAATTCTATCTTACAGACAGGCAAACAGACCTGTGCCGCCCCTACGTGAGCATTAGACCCTTTCTGCTGCCGCTCTCTAGGGCTGGAACCTCGAAAGCCTATTTATTAAATGAAATATTGGATGTTCCTGTAGCTTCCTTCCGTGATTGTGTTCCTAGAGCCTTGTTGGGCAATTGATTACTCCGTGCACAATCCTGCTGCTTTAGGTATTAATGGTAACCCCCTCCTCCCCCTGCTTTGTCTTCAGGGTTTAGGCCCTTTATCATTATTTATTAATTTAAAGTTCATTATATTTTTGCAAGCCACCTAGTTGGGGGGAGGGAATAATCTGTGAATGGGGAAGATTTTTTCACTCCTCACATCTTCCTGGGGAAGCATGTTTTACCTTTTTAGAATGGAAAAAGCATTTGGGAGCTGTAGGTTGGTTTTGATCTGTGGGGATTAAAAGGAATCACTGCTGCAAATGGATTCACATCAGTGATTTAGTCCTTTTTTTTTTTTTCTTTTTGGGTACCCAATACTTGTTGGGGATGGGAGGGAGAGGAGAGGGGGGAAAATAACAGCTGATTTAATGTAAGAGGGCTGAATTCCCTCTCCTGGTGGGTCTTTCAAACCTCTGGTTTCTGTTCTTGCCATTGCCTTGTGAATATCCCCCTCCCCCATTTTTTATTTTTAATGTTAAAAGGCATTTCCTTTGCAAACCTCCAAAAGCAGCTTTCAACCTGATTAAGCTTCTCCTGTTTAAAAATAAATAAGTACTAGAATAGTCACAAAAATAGGGATACATTTGGGTCAGCATCAGTCCTCTGTCCAGCTGCTTAGGCTGCCAGCTAAGGACACTGCATGTGAATGTGGGAGGCTCCTGAAATCCTTAGAGGCTGCCCAGAATTTCATGTATAAAATTCCAGGGGGCCCTGGTGGCTGTAGCTCCAGACCAAGCCCTCGGGAAAGCCTCGGCATCATGGAATCATAGAATTGTTTTGGTTGGAAAAGACCTCTAAGGTCACTGAGTCCAACCATCAACCCAATACCACCATGGCCTTCAAGTGCCATGGCCACAGGTTTCCTGAACACCTCCAGGGATGGTGACTCCACCACCTCCCTGGGCATCCTGTGCCAGTCTCGGAGCACTCCTGCAGCAAAGAAATTTTTCCTAATCTCCACTAGGCCATTTCCTCTGCTTCTATCACCTGATGCTAGGGAGGAGTGACCAATCCCCACCTCACTCCAACCTCCTTCTGTAGCTTTGATCTCCCTACTGGCAGGTGCCAGTTTTCCAGCCTTACCTGGAGCAAGCTGTTGCCAACTGTCTGCCAAGATACCCATGATTGGTGAAGCCTGAATCTTCTCATTATGTTGAGAAGCAATGTCTCACCCTTCCAGCAATGGGTCCAATTCCAACCATCACTCACTGATTGACCCTCAGTTAAGGCTAATTGTGGCTCACCTTAGTCAGTCTGCCTGCCTGCAAAAGGGGTCCAGAATAACAACAACACAACAAATAATAACATATTCAGGTAGGTACAGAATAATGCAATAAATAATACACTAAAATGGGCTCAGAACAATACAGTGAACAGTAACAGTATAAAATGAGTACAGAATAATAACAGCTGGGTTTTGTGAGGGATGTCCAGCACCTGAGAAGCTTCTCTGGTGTTGGACATCACCACTTGGATCTTTTGCTTCATATATAAATCCATACAATATTTTTCTCTTGGCCTCTGTGTGGGATTTGTGCAAAGGTGCTGTGACAACATGTGGAAAGGTTTTAAGTAACAGGGCTTGAAAATAAGCCTGAGCTGGACCTCTGCTTTGTTTCTGCCCTTGCAAAGGGCTCGTAGCCTTGCTTAATGATTCTGTTCCTTGGCACGCAGCGCTGGTGGGATGCAATCTTTATTGCTACATGAATGAAAGGCTGGTCTTGCTCAGGGCACAGACTCACCCAATCCTCCATGAAACCCAAGGCTTGCTGCTGTTGCAGCTGTCCAGTTGTTTTATTAGCTCTGAACAGTGTTGGGCTACTCCTCAAATTTAATCATCTCTCCAAAGCGCCTTCCCCCCAGCCCCGGTAGCATCTTTGATAACGGAGAGGAGATTCTAACAGCATCAGCAAACCTCACCATAATGCTGTCAAAACCCAGGCAAAATAAAATATCATGAGTGGCCCCTTTGATAATGGAGGGGAAATGCTGGAAAGTACCAGAGAATCAGAAAATGTCATCATAATGCTTTCAAAAACTGGGCAAAAAATAAATGAATGAGGGAAGGAAGGGGCAGGCTGCCGAGAAAGGGAAGAGAAGAGATGCTAAATGTTTAGGTTTTAATCACTTTGTCTATTTATGATTTTAATCTGCTAACAGCAACGTTAAGCACAGCACAGGATTTGGTGATTTCAGCACCAGCTGCACACTCTATTTATCTTTATCTTTTTTTTTTTCCCTGAGGAGAAAGAGAGAATTTCCCCTAAAATAGGACAGATTTTGCTGAGTTTTAGTTGAATTCTAAAAAATAGTGAGATTTTTACTGTTCCTCGATGGCCATTGGCTGTCATCGAGGATATTTAGGTGGGAAATGGGTGTTTTAAAGGCTATAAATTTCCTGTGGATTCCTCTTGTTAACAAAGCATCTTCTGATCTCTGAGGAGCAGAAATGGCCCTTGAGACAAAAGCCCCTTTCCGTGGCTGGCTGTACACATCCCTGTGCGAGCACAAGGCAAAGAGCATCCCAGCCTCAGAGCTGCAGACCAAGCTCCTCTGCTTTCTCACTCCACTGTGGAAAAGCAGGAAATGGGAATTCTCTTCTCAGAACCTTGCTCTTTAAATGGAAGAGAGATATGTATGTTCAATTACACCTACACATATATATTTATTTATTTTAATACCAGTGACTTTTACGTGGAGCAGCAGTCTAGCTGCTTTATGCTTCATATTTAGTTAAGCAGCCATGGTTTCCCTGTTACAATATATAGTATACAATATATAGTATACAATACTATTTATTCCCTGAAACTTTATGTCCAGGTGATAAAGCCCTTGTGTTGGAGCAGGTTCATCTGATAACAGCAGCACAAGTTTGTCTGATTACACCAAAATGATATTGGAGGAAGAAGGAGATTTTATCAACTGACTTAGAATGAAATCCATAACACCTGGAAGCTTTCCTCCCTTCCAAATGGATCAAGAGTTTCATTAGAGAGCAGGAACCTTTCTTTTCCCCCCTCCCCCTTTTTAAGGGATGCATTTAATTCCAAGCCTACAGAACAAATGAGAGCTATTAATTGTCTTTGCCAGAGAGATGTTCTATTATTCTGATTTTTGACCTCTTGATGTAGCATCTTCATGTGCACATTTCAGGCTCCCTGTCCTAAGCAGTTTGAGAGGTAATCTCAGCTCAGAGCATCCCAACATCCAGCCTAATTCCACTGGATGCAATACTTGCAACTATCTTCTTCTATCTGTGTGGGTCAGGAGTCCTTTGTTTCTGCCATTCACATAAGGCTTTCACCTCAGCAGAATCCTCATTCTAGAGGGAATGTGCCCAAGTTTCTTTGCAGCAGCAGCAACAACAAAAATGAGTGGTTTTAGCTCTGTCTCTGTAGAAACAAGGCTTTCATCCTTAGGTTTGTAGGGGCTGCTGTCCACTAGCTCCAGCAGTAACTTCTCTGCCCCTTTGTCTATGTGCAGGGTGATGTTGGCAGAGCTGTGTGTAGTCCTCTGCTTGCCTGATGGTTGCTTTCCGCAGGAGCATTTTGGCTCAGCTTGGATTCTTTCAGATATTGCCAGGGTGAAGATATGCTGGGGACTATCCTTCAGCCTTTCTTCCTTTGGCCCTGCCACATTCCTCCTTCCACCTCCCAGAAAAGAATCCAACTTCCCATCTGGGACCTTTGCAGGAGTTTCCTGTGCCTGGGCTGAGGAGGAACCTGGGTGTTCAGGAAGGCTTTTCCCAGGGCCGCTTCAGTCCGAACTGTTTGCCGTTGTGCACAGTGTGTTTTCCAACCTTGTGATTCTTGTTATAAAACTCTTTATTTCCCCCTCCTTGCCCCCAGTATTTTTGGCACAATGCTTGCTAAATTTTTATCCCAAATGATTGTACTTGAAAAGCAAAGAATAAATGGCCATGACCTGCATATTAAAGGATGCTTTGCTTAAACCAAAACCCTACTCTAAGCTTTTATCACTGTAGAAATTTGACTAGCAGCATTTTGGTCAAAGCCTGTGAACACCTAAAATCCTAACCTGCAGCAAACCAGGAATTTCCCCTGTGAAAGGAGAGCTAAAAGCTCAGCTCCTAAGAGAAAATTAATAAATTAAGGAAACCCATATAAAAAAAACAACCAAACAAAAAACCCAAACAAACAAAATCCAGCCCCAAAACCTTTGGTTTTAGTTTGTGGTGATTACCAATAAGGTGGAAATGTGTTGCTGGGTCTGGTGGAAGTGGTTGTGCTGCTAGAAGAGAACTCTTTAAGTGCTTTATCAGGCATCACAGTGATTTAAATCAGAAATAGTGATCTTAAGAAAACAAATTATCAATATGTGAGACTGGTAGAAGAAACTTGCCAGCCTGGCATTTTAAATCTGGGAGCTGTGTTAATCATTTCCTGAGTCCTGACCTCTCTTAAATGCTGAATTCTCAAACAAATTCACCAAAATACTCAGTTTTTGCAGGGGCCGTGGGAGGGAGAATCTGAATTCTGAGTGCGTGCTGCCAAAGGTGATTTCTGTGAGAGAACTGGATTATTGTGATAAAAATAAACCATTTTCAGCAGCAAAATTGTTGTTGCCCCAAAAAAAGGGGAGGGGGGGATATGTGTTTGCTTGGGCAAAAGTTATTTTCTGTTACATAATGTCATGCCTTCAGTTCTGAGTCTTTCTGGGCTGCTTTGCAAGTATTTTTTGCTCCTTTCTGTTCGATTTAGTGTGGCCGTACAGATTTGCAGCCTTAAATATATATATATAACCCTTGCAGCATGTTCCAGGGCCTTATTCTCAAGCTTCTGAATATGCTTTGTATAAATTAAAGCTGGGAGAAAGCTTTCAAGAAATTTAAATCTGCAAATAAGCTTCCAATGAATTGAATCATCGGCAAATAAATAATCTTCCAATCAGTGGAATCTGGGAATAGGCTTCCAATAAATTCAACCTTCTCAATATACTTCCAGCTATAAATTACATTTCCCCACCTAAGTCAGTCCTGGAATGGGTCTTGTTTAAAAGACAATCAGCCATAAACTACTTGATCTGCCTAGGTATGTTTAGGCACCAGCGAAGCCCCACTATAAACGGGAGCGACCACGGCCATGCTGTACCAGACAAACCTTTATCTGCCTTTTGACACCGGGGAGCTAAGTTTGTCTTTGCTGCTGCAAAGCTGTGCTTGTGGCAGGAGGCAGGGCTGTGGCTCTGGGAGGGTTAAAGCCAGTTTTGCCTTTGAGTTAATCCATATGCTAATCTATTTTAAATACCCCTGCATAACCACCGGTGTATTTTTAGCAGCGCCCCGCTTGTTGTGCCAGTTGCCAGCTATTTTTTGATGACACAACAAAATGGGGCAGGAGAGAGTTTTCAGGTTGAATTTTGGCCTCCAGCTTTCAAAAGGGCAAAAAATTCCACCCCACCTCCCCTTTCTCCACCTTGTCCAAGGGTGTTTTTGATTTGAATGGTCTCTACCTGCCCTCTGCAATCAGCCAATTACTGTAAGCAGTGCGGTGGGCTGGAGGTATTAGCGCTGAGAAGGTTCCTGTTGTCCCTGGGGTTAGGGATTGTTTTGCAATGATCACCCGTCCTGATTTGAAGATTGCATGACAAGACACTATTAAAGGAAGGGCAAGGAATTCAATTTCTTGATGTCATTTTTTTGCCTGGCCTGCTTTTGAAAATAGGTCACTGTGTGCTATCTGGATATGTATATTATAGCAGCACCTTGCTAGCGCTGCTGCAGCGAAGGGTCTGGTCATATCTTCATTATAAACCTCTATTTTCAGGGGTTTATAGACTGTAACTTGGCCGTGGGAAGCAGCTTCTATCTAAATGGTGGCATGCAAGGTCTCTCCTAAGGAGCATGTTTTCCTAGCCTGCACATCTCCACAGATCCATGCTCAGCCATTTCTGCAGGGAAGGGGAGGGGGAAATGAAAATGTATTTCCAGCTGACATTGATAGTAGATTCCTTAAGACAAAGCTACCCTGCTCTGCTTTATCTTTTAATTAAAGCTGATATCTGAGAGAGCTGGGTTCCTCCTGCAAGCCTGCATAAGAATCTAAGTCTAGGTTATAAACATTGACTGAGCATCTATATTTTAATTATGCAAATCCCCAGCCATAACCAGCCTTATCTAAAGGAAGGATTTCCCAGGGTCAAAAACCTGGCTGTCTTAAAAGGTTGGTAAATAAATCATAAGGATTTGAATGTCAACTTTATGTTTATATGCTTGTTTACACCACTTCCTTTCTTTTTCTTTTTGTTGTTTTCCTCTCCCTCGTAACCTGGAATTGAATTGAGTCAGCAGCAGGCAGTGGCCTGATATTTGAAACTGTGGGGAGATTCTGAACCAGCACAGCTGGGCATATGTGTGTGTTTAACACCAGTTAAATGCTTCTACCTAGACATTTAATAGTCCTAATCCAAGCCCCACGCTACTCCTAAGCGAAGGGTTTAGCAGAAGGGCTGTGGAGGAGAGCATTTCATCACCTACCAAAAGCTTCCTGGCACATATATGGTTTTGGTTTTCAGGATGATCAGGAGCAGCCAGGCAGCAACAGAGGGGGGTTACAAGGGAAAAAAGGCAACTTCTTCACCAAAGATAATTAAATAGGTTTCATGTAACATGAAAGGGTTGTCTGAAGAGCTGCTGATGGCAGGGAATTTGGGGTTAATGCTGTGTTACTTCATGTTTTGAAGTCAACCTCATTGAGCTTGTTTGTTGTGGGGGTTTCATTGCACCCAACCATGTGTTGGAGGCTGCTGCAGCCCCTGTGGGCTGAAACCTTCAGATGGTTGAATCTGAAGTTTCCAGGTAGTTTTTGGAAGGGAGAAGGAAAGGAAGGAGGATGGTCCTGGCCAGTGTCACTCTGTGACCACGTTGTCGGGTTCAGTGCAGCAGAGAAGCAAAAGATGGCTAAAAATCCACTGCCACAACCATGTGCTGGAGGCTGCTGCTGCAGCAGCCCATGGGCTGAAACTTTCTGGGGGCTGAATATAAAATTTCCAGGCATTTCTTTGGGAGAGGAAGAGGATGGTCCTGGCCAGCATCGCTCTCTGTGATTTTGTGTGATGTTGTGTGGTTCGGTGCAGCACTAAAGAGAAAAGGCAAATGAAAATGCACTGCCCAGAAGAAAGAGATGGCTAAAACTCCACTGCTTAGGAGTGCCTCTCCTTTTGGCTAGGGAAAAAAAAACCCAACACCTCTAGGAATCTTTACCTCAAAATACCAACCAGTAAACAAAAATCCCCAACACCAACCCTCTGCACAGCCAACACTTTGCTCCTTAAGTAGGCTTGGGCTTAATTTTATTAGAAGTGAAACCTAGATGACAGAGGCAAATTAAAACCATATAATATGGTAATCTTAGTTTAGCCATAATTGTGGCAATAAAACAGTGGAAAGAATAATTGTGGAACATATGTTTGTGAGTGACATTATCTAGGTGTCTTCCCCCTTTTCTTTAATATGGCACGGTGCTGCTGTCCTATTTGTCCCCCCCTTCCCCATCTCCCTCTCTCTCTCCCCTCCCTCCCTTCCTCCCCATGCATTGGAATGACAAACCTGCGAGCCCGGAGTTAATGCTGATTGCGGCAGCTGCTTACACACCGAGTCACCATGGCAACTGGCCACGTTGCCACGCAACCGTATCCTTTTAGGGACAGGGAAAATGCCCAAAGGCTTACTAAAAATACATGGAAGATGGGAGGGGGTGGAAAGGGAAAAAATAAAATAAATAAAGTAGACTTCCATTTTTTTTACTATTTTTAATGGGTTAGGAGGTGTTGTGCTAACGCCTGGGCACAAGAGGGGGGAAAAAACCCAACCCTGACCTTTCCAAAATTGCTTGGAATCTGGAGCTTTATTGACAAAGATGACTTCTGATCGATTGGAAAATTGGTAGCTAAGGTGCAGCAGCTCCCTGGCAAGCCTGCAGGCTGCAGTGCCCAGCCCATTGCTATTCCAGCGGGGTTGAAGGTCGGCCGTGCGCCGTCAATGCCCCATCGATCGGCCCGGCTGAAAAATGCCCCTGCCGAAGCCTCCTCGGGCCCCGGCCTCCGGCCAGTCCTCCGCGGCGTGAGCCATCCTCCCAGCAGAAGTGACATCACTTCGCTCTGCTCAGCTGCTTCTGCTGTTTGGCTATAAATAGTGAGATTGAAAAAAAAAAAAAAATAGAGGGCTGCTTTTGGAGAATTTCAGCAACCAATCTCCTGCTCGGCAGCAGGCGCGACAGGCTGGGGAGGGCTGCTTGGGGTTGGGGCTCTTGCTGTTGCCTTCAGTTATTTTTCATTTATACCCTACCAACATTGCACTGATTTTTTTGTGGTTTTTTTTTTTTTTCCCCCTGCTACTTGGAGCTTGACCCTGAATAACAAAAAAAAAAAATTTGATAGTATGATAGAACTCTCTGGGTTGGAAAAGACCTCTGAGATGGTCAAGTTGAATTGGCCACTGTTGGCCATTAAGCCATCCCTTGAAGCGCCCCAACTGCACTGGTTCTGGATGTCTCCAGGGGTGGTGATGGTGATTTTGCAGGGTATTGGTGGTTTTATTCAGGGTTGTCCTGGGATGGGTGCTCAGTTCCTCGTTCATCACTCCTCTCGCTGTTAGCTGGGAGGGATGGAAGGAGAAGAACAGGCTGGTTGAGCTGGGAGACATGCAGGCCTGGGGTTTTGCTGATGGGGCACACTTGCTAAGCTCAGCAACACTTCTACCTGCTGAACCCTCCCTGTGCCAGGCTCCACAGTGCCCCCTGAGTTAAACACACTGTGCACTCGAGTTCCAGGGCAAAAGTAGACAGAATATTGAAGGAAGCAATTAGAAAAGCAAACAAAAGAGCTGTTAATAAGCACATTTCTTGTTTTTCCTCGATTCCAATTTTGCTGCTCTGTTTCTTAATTAGCCCTCTAAGATAGCTGATGAGAAGAAAACCTCATCTGCCTGCTCTGTAAATAACCTCTTGCTTGACAGTTATCTCCTTCTAGAAACAGGAGCCTTGAAAAGCTGCAAAGCCACAAAACAAAGTACTGAAAGTGTCCAGGTAGAAGTGTGTATCGTGGGGGCTGAAAGGCACCTCTGGAGCTCACCTAGCCTGAGCCCTCTGCAATAGCAGAGTCACCCAGAGCAGGGTGCAAATCTAATGAAGTTTTGGAGAGCACAGCTGTTCTTTGGGGGAAAGGGAGGGGAAAATAAGCTTGTAAATGTGAGATCCAGGTGGAGAGGTGTGTGTCCTCTGCAGCCTCCATCCGCAGGTAGCCATCATTGTGAGTTTCTGCTGCTTTCTGTGCCTGTGTTCTTTGGGTTGCGTTCCCAGCTGGAAATGAGCAAAAGGAAAGTCTCAGAGACTCCATGTTCCTCCCTCTGCTCTCAGGCCTCTCGAGCACAGGCCTGTGCTCAGCATCACGCAGGATCGAGGCACAACAGTCCCCATCGCCACATCCTTGTTGATTTGAACAGGGAGCAGAAACTGCTTGGGAACAGCAAAGATGAAAGCGTTTGGTTTGGTTTTCTTTTCAGTATAGAACTAGAAACAGGAAGCAGACAGCTCCTTGAAGGTGGGGAAGAGGAACCAGCAGGTTCTTCTCACCTGACTGCAGTGCTGGCTGTGGTGCAGTGAGCATGGCAAAGTGAAACTCTATGGCTTGCGTCCTGTGAAGGTTTAGAGGAGAGGACTAAAACAACTTCGTGGTCGCCTCAAAATATGCATCTGTTCCTTAGGCATGGAAGTGTGAGTGAATTGAAGAGTTATTGCTGATGGGGGCTTTAAGATGTTTTTGTTTTCTGCAAATGATCTTGAATGTGAAATTTGGTCTCTGCTCTAGGGATGGAGAGCAACAAGGGATGTGTGCTTGAGTATCTTTTGAGTATCTGGATGCATGAGACTTATGCTATGGGTGAACACTGGTCATTGTCTGCTCTTTGTTTGGGGCAGAGAGGGCAGCTGTCCCAGGGAACAATTTCCCAGAACTCATGTGCAAGACCCTTGGGAACATTGGTGGGCTCTGTGTTATCCTCTCCCTCCCTGGCAGGACAGGCAAATCCATAACCCTGTAAAGGAAAGGTCTGAAAAAGTGTGTCCTAAAACACTGTGAGAGCATTTGGAAGGACAAGAGATTTCTCTGTATCTCCTCTTCTCCTGGACCTTTTCTGTAAAGCATTTATTTTTCAGTGTGGTTTCTTCTTGCCACTCCAGTAACAAAACTTTGTGGATTTTATCTCCTGGCTGAATAGGAACAGGGAGTGCAGAGGCACTCGTGGGGACATAAGCCAACACCATGCTTTGCAAGGCTGTTTAGTAGTGTTTAGTAGTGCAGCTACAACCAGAGCAGCCACGTTACTATTAAATAGCTGTTTAGGATCTTACAAGTGAAATAATCCTTGTCTAAGGCTGAAGTTATTTGGCTTTTTTTGAATGAGGTGAAGCCTATCACAGAATGGCAGGGGCTGGAAGAGATCCCTGAAGATCAAATCCAACCCCTTGCCAGAGCAGAATCACTTAAACCAAATCACATAGGAACCTGTCAAGCAGGCACTGAAAGTCTCCAGGCGTGGGGAATCCACCAGCTCTCTGAGCAGCCTGTTCCAGTGTTTTGCCACCCTCCAAGTAAAGAACTTCCTTCTCATGTTTGAATGGAACTTCCTATGCTCAAGTTAATGCCCATTACCTCTTGTCCTGTCACTGGGGACCACTGAGAAGAGTCTGGTCCCTTCTATGTGGCACCTATCCCTTAGTTGTTATTCTCTTTTATCATTCTTGATCATTGTCTTTATCATTCTATAGCATTATCTTTATCATTCTTTATCACTGTGCTTACCAATCTCTATCATTCCATCATTGTCTAACTTTGTGTCAAAATATCCCAGGGCACAAAGCCCAGAGGAAAGGCAACTTAAAATAGAAAATAAGTCTAAAAAAAAATAAGAAGAAATAAAATGGAGGGCTTTCATGACAGTGAACCATTAAATCTCCTGAGTAATGTAGGGAAGAGCTGGATCATGCATAGATTGCTCTCTACCCAGGATGCAGCCTTGCTTGCAAGGTTCTGAATAGAGAGACACACCTGCTAGCTAGCTGATAACATTCTGGGGTCATCTCATTGAGGAAACTGTCAGCCAGGAGGTATTTAAATAAAGCCACAGCTGAATTCCTGACCTGCACTACTGAGATTTAAAGAGGAGGGGGAAAAAAAAAACCCACCAGAAACAGAGAAAGGAAAAGGTGTTAAAGCCAAGAGAGGCTGCAGATAAATGCACATTCCTTTGTATGGCAACAGAACTTCTCCCTGTAAATCAGTGGGATGGGGGAAGAATGGGTTGCTCTGCGATGGTTCAGCTGCACATCTGGCTGCCAGCCAAGGCAGTCGTGTGCCATGCTTGTTTGCCTACTAGTGCCGCTTAGATTGGCAAATGCCCATGCAGCTTGAAGAGGGCAGGCGCAGCACTGGACAGCTGCCAGCGGAGCGTGCGGGACCGATGCCACTGCTGGACGCCCAGGGCCTGGTAGGAAAGGGGAATACAAAGGCATTCAATAATCTGAATGTCCCTTTGCTTCCAGAGAGTGGTGCCAGGCAGCATTTAATGAGAGATTGCTTTGTTACAAAGTCCTCGACATCAAGTGGGCTGGTGAGCTCATTAACCTGACTGCAGCAAATAAAAAAGGCCCACTCAGAAGCCTCCCATGATAGCCTACTCAATAGTCTGAGAGTCCTTTTGCTTCCTTTATGGTGATCCATTAGCCAGCAGCAGTGTAAACACCATAAAGCAAGCCAGTTTGCTGATTGTTCAACTAAAGTCTGTTTTCCCGTGGGGATTATGCCACCAGTTGATGCAAAGCCCACCCCTCCCCACCCCCCCTTGTTATCTGTTCTGTAATGACCTTCAATGCAAGGAAGGCTTGTGCCATATTTCTGAGGAGTGCAACTGCAGCTCAGGACAGCACTGAGGAGTCTGACAGGTGAAAGGCAATGATGTGGGACATGGCAGACAACAAACCTTGGTGGTGTGAGTGGGAATAGCAAAAACATCCTGATGGTTGTGTCTGTATGATTTCAGCTGGAACTCCAGGAAATGGCATCTGCCTGTTCTGTGCTGCCTTCCATCCAGAGGAGAAGCAATTCCTGTTGCCTGACTTGGTTCTCAGTGCTTTCCATCAGTGATATTTGCCCTCAGTGCCAGGGGTCAGGGCTGGGCTAGCCACCAAATGAGTGTCAGAGGTTCTTCATAAATCCCTCTGCCTTCCCAAAGGGGGCAGGCACTGCACAAGTCCAAGACTGGACTCCATAGCAAATGAGAACTTGATTCAGGAGCACAGGGACCAGGATGGAAGGCAGAAGGAACAGAGCCTACCTGGGACATCAACCAGGGAAGAAGAGGCTTGACCCTGCTCATCCCTCAGCTCTCTCCTAAAGATGTTATCCACTGGCTGCAATCCCTTGCTGGGCACTTGAGGGTCTCCTGTCCTGGCTGCTCCTCTCCACAGCTGCCACCTCTGCCTTGCTGCCCCCAAGGTGTGGCACAAGCTGTGGCAGTGCCCTTGGTGTGCCCAGGAGCAAGTCTCAGGCAGAGGCTTTGTGCAGCCCAGCCCTTGACAGGAGCTGTCCCCACCAGCTTCTGCCTGCTAGCAGCAGCCCCTGGCTGAGCAGAGCTGCCCTGAACTTCATAGAGTGCCTCAGTGAGCAGAGGCTGAGCTGGGGAGGGACAGCAGTGAGCAGAAGTAGGGCTGGGCTGGCTCCCAGCAGGACAGAAACACAACAGGTGAATGGAGAAGAAACTGCAAAGCACCCAACAAACAGCATGAGGAAAATGGCTAAGCCAGGGCACTGGTTCTTAATTTTGTGGGCAGGCAGGTGAGCAGCACGGATCCAGTATGTGCTGGTAGCGATGGGTTTTGGTTGCTCAGTTAAGTTCTTGTTACTCAAGTCTCTATCTGGCACAGAAATAAAACTAGAAATCCCATTGGGCACTAATTAATACCCTTTTCAGAAGAATTATATACCAGTTATAGACCTAAAATGCATTCTGGTCTTGATGATAAGATTGGTTTTAATTCTTTAACGAATTGCAGAATTCTTTAATGATTTTCAAGGTGCTGCCACCAATCAGGTCCCCTTACAGGATCAATTTGAAGTCCCTCAGTGGTAGTTACAGCAGCACTGTTAATGTGTGAAATTGGGGGGGGAAACATAGCAAAGGAAATAATTAGGCTCCTTCTTCCTACCTTGCTATAATAGTCTGAGTTGTATTTTGCTGCAATGCTCAGAGAGAGCTTTGTATTTGCACTTAAAACATCTCTTTTGTCTCTGTTTTCACACGTTGGTTTCCACCCTTGCAGTCGGCAAAATGCAGCTGAACTGGGGCAATAAATCTGCAGTGGGATGTTGCAGTAGATCAGGTCCAGCTTCTTCTTCCAAGCCCTTCAGAAATGGTGAAAGAGAAGCAAGGGAAATGGTCTTGAATGGTTTTTGGAGGGTTTGTGCTCTCAGTGTTCAGGGGGAGGTTGGACATCAGGAAGGAAGTTCTGCATGATGAGAGTGGTGAAATACTGGAGCAGGTCACTCAGGGGTATGGTTGAGGCTTCATCCCTGCAGATATTCAAGATCAGACTTGTTGTGGCCCTGGGCAGCCTGATCTAGTTGGAACTGTCCCTGCTGGCTGCAGGGGGGTTGGACAAGATGACTGTGGAGGGTCCCTTTCAATCTGTGAGGTGGGGTTTGACTTTGTCTCCCTAGTCTCAGGTGATAGAAAGAGAGGAAATGGCCTGAAATTGTGCCAGGAGAGAGTTAGGTTGGAGATGAGGAAAAATTTCTTTGCTTCAAGAGTGGTCAGGGACTGGCACAGGCTGCCCAGAGAGGTGGTGGAGGTGTTCCTGAAACCTGTGGCCATGGCACTTGGGGACATAGTTTAGTGGCCATGGTGGGGTTGGGTTGATGGTTGGGTTGGATGGTCTTGGAGGACTTTTCCAATCCAAACAATTCTCTCATTCTCTGGAAGAAAGCTGGCACCAGGGGGTTGCTTTGTTCCACAAATTACACAGAGCCACAGCTCCAGGAGGATGCTGTGTTCATGGCATTTCCCAGTGAGGTTTGCTCTCCAGCAGCAAGTCCCCGGTGCTCGTGGGAAGGTCGCTGGATGCAGGCAGCGCTTGCACCTCGCCACTGCAGCGCCAAACGCTCTCGTGTGGAGTTTTTGTTTGAATCATGCAACGCCTGATCCTCCAGCAGTCCTTGAACTGCAGCCTCCTGGGGAGAGGACATTGCAGGTGATTTAACCTGACAGTGTGCTAGGATGAAAATCGCTGCCTCTGCAAGCACTCCCAGGCAGGCCTGCAGCACAGTGCTGGAAAAGAACAAAGGATTAGAAACGCTGGGGGCTCAGGGCCACCTTGGTAGTTTCCTTCCATTGTCTTTGCCCAACACCCTGGGTAGGAAACAACATTCCTGCAGATGGGAGCGGGGAGGTTTGGGGAGAAAGTATGACAATGCTTTTCCCCAGAAAGGTTGGACCAAATGATCATAGAATCATAAAATGGCTTGAATAGGAAGGGACCTTAAAGATCATCCAGTTCCAAAGCCCCTACCATGGGCACTCAACCAGGTTGCTCGAAGCCTCATCCAGCCTGGTCTTAAACACTTCCAGAGATGAGGTGTCCACAACTTCTCTGGGCAACTTGTTGCAGTGTCCCACCACCCTCATAGCAAAGAACTTCTTCCTAATGTTCAACATAAATCTGCCCTTATGATCCTTGAGGTCTATTACAACCTGGTGTTTGATGTTTGTTCAGTGGTTCTGTGATTCAAAGCCCGTTGAGATGAGCAAATGCACTGACCCACTGCGTGCTCCCCAAACTGCCAGAATGAACCTGAAGATTCCAAATACCACCCAGCTGTCCCTGGTTGGCCATTTGAATTTCCCGTGTGTCTTGTGGTGAGACACTGGAACAAGGTTGCCCAGGGAGGTCCTGGTTGCCCCCTCCCCAGAGTTCAAAGCCAGGTTGGATGAGACCTTGAACAACCTCGGCTAAGGAGAGGTGTCCCTGCCCGTGGCAGGGGTTGGAACTGGATGATCTTTAAGGTCCCTGCCAACTTAAACCAATCTATGAATCTACCCACACTTGAGCCAACACAAAGGTATCATGGAGGAGGAAAGGAAGGAGTCCATCTTTCCTGCAGGAGACCCTCACTGATAGGGCTACTGAAGCACCCTAGATGGGTAGGGCAGAGGGAGAGGCAAATAGTGACTATAGTCCCTCTCTCTTTTTTTTTTTTTTTTTTTTTTTTTTTTTGAGTAGTCAGTGATATTTTTTATTATTCTCTGATGATTTCAAGGATCAGGTGAGCTGAGAAGTTATTTCATATACACAGCTCCTGTCTTGGTGGTTCATTTCCAGACAGAGGAATTTTAACTCATTTTTTTTTCCCTTTTATCTTATATAAGTTTGCTTCAGATAATTAAGTTTTGGGGTAGTGTAGGACAATATTCTGCTGGAAGAGAGGTTTATTTATTGTATTTCTTTCCCCCCTCTTGCATTTTCCATCCAGCAAGGTGAGCATTAGACATTTCTTTGCACAGGATAAAACTCTATCCACAGGTGTGGCTGGTGGAGGAGCCTGAATGTAGATGAGCAATGTTTGGTCAGTTCTAAGTGGGCACTAGTGGAGAACCTTTCAAAACATGAGCCCAATAGGTGATGTTGATTTTTCTCTTCAACTGTTGTGCTCTGTCTTTAAAAGGGGGGGGGGGAGAAGAATCATAGGATTGTTTTAGTTGGAAAAGGCCTCTCAAGTCATCAAGTCAACATCACCATGGCCATTAAATCACATCCCAAAGTGCCATATCCACACATTTTTCAAACATGAGAAACAGGTCACAGGAGAAGCTTGATTTTGACCTTTTAAATGCCATTTATGGAAGGAAAAGATTAAAACTTCTCATGACCCAGGATAATTTCCTCCCAGGTCTACATGTAGTATGGAGTCAGGAGGGTCACTGAGCAGCAGAAAGCTGCCAACATAACCCTGAAATCTGCATTTTTCTGTCTTCTGTGCCTGTAGAATGGGAAAAAAAGCCCCAGGTCTTCACTGACATGGCCTCAATTTTTGTCTTCCAGCTTTAGCTGGCAAAGAGAAATGGACCTGGTGTGACTGCAGCTTCTTTCAAAGCTTCTGAGAGCAGAGGGGGTGCTGACTACACTGGCATGAGCAGGTACAGTGGGACACTCGAGGGTGACTACCTTGGAGAACCAAGGGATTTTTCATATCTAAGAGAACTGTTTGTCTAATACTAGTTTTGGGATTGCTTTTGGCGTCTCTTAAGCATCATACAAGGTTCTGCAGCCTTTTGAATCTGGCCTGATGGCACTGATGAATGGTTGGAGATGCTGTTTCATCTTCTGTGTTTGGCTGTATGTCTTGTTTGGATGTCACATTCCTCCATGCTGTGAAAACACATTACTGAGAACTGCTGGAAACACCAACTTTCCTCCTCAGATAGGTCATTCTTGGCCTATTTGAATTCCTGTCATCAGCAAGGGCAAGACCAGCTGCCAAAGTGCTCTTTGAAGTCCTAAAGCTTCTTCGTAGCCTTAGAAGTTGTCTCAGAAAGGCCTAGAAAGTGACAATATTCAGATAATTATTTTCCCACATCTGGAGATAAGAGTCAAGGCAGGCAGAGAAGGCAATTTCTGCCTGGAAAATGTTGTTTGCCTCCCTTCTCTCCCCTTCCCTAACATCCTTAGATGACAGCAAGTCAGGTATTGTTCAAACAATCAGGGTCCACACCAATACTGCTAATAGCAGTGACACCGTTGGGTTAAAGAATTCCCATCAAACTTTGCTTCCACATCTAAGTAGCAGCAATGAGGTAACCGTGGCCCTCTTCCTAAATTTTTTTGTGGTGAAGTGAATTTGGATCTGAATTGTCTGTCTTTGTTGTTTGGATAAACCTTCCCTCGCCTGCAATGGTGTGGTGTGTTCAAACCAAGACTAGATAACAAGGTGTGGTCCTCTGCTGTTAACACAGCAGTTAAAAACCCAGAGATTTCTCCAAAGCTGGTGTGCAAAATATCTTTCCCTCTCTCTCCCTTTCCGCTCCCCCTCTTTCCCTCTCTCTCCCTTTCCGCTCCCCCTCTTTCCCTCTCTCTCCCTTTCCGCTCCCCCTCTTTCCCTTCCCACTGGGCCATCACCTCTATCTGCTACAATCACACCTCCTGCTTTGAGCAGGTGGGAAAAGGGATTTTACTGTCCCCAAACTACTCTGCTCCCTGATTGCCACCCGAGTTGGAGGATGCTGGTTGCCTGGGCAACAGAAGGGGGTTGCTGTGGAAACTCAACATCACTGACCACTGGGTTTCCCTGCTGCTGGGCAAGGGAATGGGGACTCTCCACATCCCCCTGTGCTAGTGAGTGACAGGAGGTGGCTTTGCCATCAGTGCGGTCCATGAAGTTGCAAACCAGCACTGATAGCTTTTGGTTTCCTTGTTTAAAGACTCCTCTACTCTTGACTTTTGGAGGCAAAAGAAGTTGGTGGTGAGGTGGAGTTTGGTCTCTTCTTCCTAGTATCAGGTGGTGGAATGAGATGAAATGACCTGAAATTATACCAGGGCAGGATTAGGTTGGAGATTGGGAAAAATTTCTGTGCTGCAAGAGTGTTCAGGGGTTAGAACAGGCTGCCCAGGGAGGTGCTGGAGTCCCCGTCCCTGGAGGTGTTCAAGAAACATGTGGCCATGGCACTTGGGGACATGGTTTATTGGCCATGGTGGTGTTGGGTTGAAGGTTAGAGTTGATGATCTCAGTGGTCTCATATTATCTGGGGGAAATGAACTTGGAAGCCTCCCAAGGTGTCTGATTTCCCATGGCATTAATGAGAGATTTTTGAAGTGAATGTAGCTATTCGTTTTCCTATTGATGCTCCTGTGTGCTCAGTTGGCTTGGTAATGAAAATATGCTGTCAGGAGAAGCAATAGTTGCTTGCAGCATCCATTAGCTTCTTGGTCCTAAGATTCATGCCAAGAAGAAATGGCACTGGGTGTGTTTAACCCCGGTTCTACAGTTGGGGGTGAAAGGGGTTTGGAAACAGCTGCAATAGGATGCTGTAAATTCCTCAGTGGCTTCTGCTGGGTTTGGAAATAGAGGGAGAATAGTGCAAGCAGCTAGTTTTTCTTTCTCCTTTAAATCATAAAGATAAAAAAAAACCACTACTGTCTCTCATAGTGACCTCGAGGAAATAATAATAACCACAGACTCACAGAATGGTTTGGGTTGGAAGGGACCCCAAAGATCATCCTGTTCCAACCCCCACCATGAGCAGGGGCACCTTCCACTAGACCAGATTGCTCAAGGCCTCATCCAACCTGGCCTTGAACATCTCAAGGGAAGGGGCATCCACGATCTTCCTGAGTAACTTGTTCCTTTATCACAGGAAACCTTTCCTTACCTGTAACCAATCCAAAACGGAGAAGCTGTGATAAAATCTAGGGAGCAACATCAGTTCCCACAGGCTGAGAAATCGTGCCCAGCCTCTTCTCAGACAAGCAAAGGCACACAATTCCCTCTTTGCCTCCGCAGAGGCAGATGCTCTACCTCCTTACCTGCTCCATTTGTTTTAATGAGGTGTTCACAGCAAAGCCTAAACGGTCCCATTTAGGCGCGGCGGTGTTTTAAGAGCAGCACTTAAGGAAATTAAATGCGTAATCGGAGTTAATGTGGATGCTGGATGGCTGTTGTCAAATAAAGTTAAAATGGACCAAGGAAAAACTCTCCACACTGCCTCTAACGAAGGTGGGTTGAGAGCTGTGAAAAGGGCTTGCAAGAAAGCTGGGGAGGGACTTTTTACTAAAGGCTTGCTGCGATAGGATGCAGGGGAATTGATGGAAGCTTGAGGAAGGGAAATTTAGTCTGGAGAGTAGGAAGAAATTCTTTACAGCGAGGGTGGTGAGACACTGGAGCAAGTTGCCCAGGTGCATGCTTCCTCCCTTTAGTTATTTAAAGCCAAGTTAGATGAGCCCTTGAGCAACCTGGAGGTTGTAGTGAGGCAGGTGTTGGCCTCTTGCCCCAAGTAAATGATAACAGGACAAGAGGAAATGGTCTCACGCTGCACCAGGGCAGGTTCAGATTGGATGTTAGTAAGAATTTCTTTATTTAAAGAGTGGTCAGGCACTTCCAAGGCAATTCCTGCAGTAACTCAGTGCTGTGCTCTGTGGCCCTGCTTGCCTCATCCTTCCATAGCCCTCAGAGGCAGAAACCAACATCCGCATCCTTCTTGGTGCGCTCCTCTCCTGGTGTCATTCTGTGCTTTGCACCGCTGGGCTTTCCCAATTTGTTTTCAAATGGCTTGTGGATATGGCTTCTCCTTCTCCCCTTGGGATACCATTCCACAACCTAATGGCTCTCCAAATGAGACTTTCCCCTCCACCCCAGGTGTAAGGCTTTGTTCGTAAAGCGCCGGAGTCAGGCAGTGATGTGCACGGTGCGGATGTTTCTCGTGGGGACATGTAGCTGAAGTGCTTCCATTGAAAAAAACAACAACCAGGAGAACCCCCAAAAAAACCCTTCCCCCCCCCCCCCCCCCAAACCCCTCCCCAAACCTTATGAAGGTTGAATTTACAATACAGGATTTTATTTCGCAGTTTCACTGCAACATTAGCAACACGCCCGACTGTAACACTGTGGAAAAAGTAATTACTAAGAGTTGTCTTTTTTTCCCCTTCTTTCGCCCCAAAGCTCAGGATCGCAGCAAATTAATTACAATTCCTTGGACAAAAGAAGGAATTTCACAACAAGTTGTTACAAAATCCGTTTCGACCTTTTTAAATGCGATTTTTGGGTTGGGCTTGTTTTGGGGTTGTTTGTTTTGTTTTGGTGTAGGGGGAGGCTTTATTTCTGCATCTTTAATATTCCAGCAATTGAGATGTATCAAGCCCATGGAATAAATCACTGCGTTTGTTTTCTTAATTCAGGGATTCTTGCGAAAGTAAAGCACTGCCTTTATTCACCTAAAAAAAAACCCCCAACCCACCATATGAAAACAAAAATATATAATATAAAAATTTATACAAACATAAATATATATAAAAGATATAAAATAAATGTAGTAAAAAATATATAACTATATATGAAATAAATATATATTTTCAAATGTAGTAAAATATATTAAAAATGTATAAAATAATTATATATAATTAAATATATTAAAAATAGATTAAAATATATAAATAAATACATTAAAAAATTGTAAAATATGTATAAAATGTATAAAAATAAATATATAGAAAATGAAATATATTAAAAGTATATAAAATAAATATAGTAAAAATATAAATATATATAAAAATAAATATACAAAAATAGTAAAATATATAAAATGTATAAAATTAAATATATAAAAATTTAAATATATTAAAAAGATATAAAGTAAATATAATAAAAATATAAATATATATTAAAATATATAAAAATAGTAAAATACATATAAAGTGTACAAAAATAATTATATATAAAATTAAATATATTAAAAAGATATAGAAATGAATATAGTCCAAAATAGTATAAATAAATATGGAAAAATATACATAAAGAAAGTTTTAAAAAATATAAAAATAAATATACTAAAAAATAAAAATAGCTTTAAATTGAAAACAAATATATAAAAAATATAGGAAATATATAAATAAATGCAAATATAGAAATATTAAAAATAAAGATATATATTAAAAATAAAATAAATGTATTAAAATATATTCAAATAAAAATATATTAACTATGAAAATACATGAATAAAAAAAGATAAATATATAAACCATATAACAAGATAAATCTATGAACTATATAAAAATACCAAAATATAAATAAAAAATGAATAAAAAGCTGAAGATAAAAATCTGAATATATTAAAAAAAGAGGAAAATATAAAATGATATAAAATACATAAAAATCCTAATTGCAACATACATAAAACCTGCCAAAGGTCCAATTTCCAATATTCTAATGAAGATCAGGGGGGGGAAAAAAAGAAAGAAAGGAGGAAAAAAAAAGTCCAGCGTTTCTGACTTTGACAAATTGCAAATGAGGTTTTATTCATTAAGAGGGCCTGCTAATGTTTATTTAAATGCAATTTACTGTTGCATTATTGATTAGCTACTGGGAAGGAAAGGGAAAAAAAATTATCTTGCAAGGAGCACGTGGAGCAAGAAGATTTCAGGGTGAGAAAGGCTTTATCTGGGGAAGGGGCCTGTAGGCTTGATTTTAGGCCCCAGGACATGAGAGTTTTAATTTATCTGGAAAGAAAGGGCCTGGTGGAAGGTTTGCTTTGTTTGCATTTAGACAGTAGATGAAAGGGGGTTTTGATGTTGAGCTGGGAGAAAATGGCTGCCACTCTTGTTATTCACCCAGAGAATTGAGCAGAAGGAAAAATCTATTAGAGGGGGCAAGATAAAAAAAAAAGGAAGAAATTCCATCCCCCAACCCAACACCCCTCCCCCCCCAGCACGTTCAGCGTCAGCCTATATGTGCCTTGTTATTCTCTGAAGGAGAAATAGGGAAGAAAATGTTGCTTGTTATCTAAAATCTCTCCAAAGGACGTAATAATAAATCCATCTTGGGTTTATCACTGAACCTCTCACTTCTTCTTTTGGTGCCATCCAACTCCAGGGAGGTTGCTGTGGCTGACCCCAGGGCACAAATTAAATCTGGGGCTCTATCTTTTAATGAAACCTGAATGTTTTCAGTGTTTCCCCCAACTTAAAGTCTTCCTGGCAATGGCTCATGGGTCTAGCTGGTAACATCTGGAAGTGCCAGAGTG
The DNA here is from genome assembly GCA_033816785.1 of Picus viridis. NCBI lineage: Eukaryota > Metazoa > Chordata > Aves > Piciformes > Picidae > Picus > Picus viridis. The sequence goes on from CM066571.1 coordinate 4,591,385, forward strand.
TGATACGGAGCTTCTCTGGCTTCCAGGCTAAGGAAGGAAGCATCTGTGGAACTTCTTGTTTTAGCACTGCTTTGGTCTGCAAGAATCAATTAGTCATGATGATCAGAGAACCCCAGCATGGTGGGGGTCTAAAAGGACCTCTGGAGATCATCCAGTCAACCCCCTCTGCTAAAGCAGGGCACCCACAGCAGCTTGCCCAGGATCACAATGGCTGTGGGGTTTGGAAGCTCTCCAGAGGAGATTCCACAACCTTTCTGGGCAGTCTGCTTCAGGGGTCCAGCACTCTCACACCAAAGAACTTTCTCCTGTTCAGATGGAACCTCTTGGGTTCCAGTTTGTGCCCCTTATCCTGTCCCTGGGCATCACTGACAAGAGCCTGGCCCCAGCCTCTTGCTCCCCACTGGTGAGCTCTTGCTGAGCACTGCTCAGATCCCCTCTGGGGCTGCTCTTCTCCAGGCTCACCAGCCTCAGGGCTCTCAGCCTTTTCTTCTCACAGAGATGCTCCAGGCCCCTCAGCAGCTTCATTGCCTTCACTGGACTCTCTCCAGTAGTTCTCTGTATCTCTTGATCTCAGGAGCCCTGAACTAGACCCAGTAATCCAGTGTAGGAGAACAATCTCTTGTGACCTGCAGGTCATACTCTTTTTGAGGCACCCCAAGAGACCATCTCAGCCTTCTTTGCCTCAATTATTGGCTCATGGTGAAGTTTTTGTCCACCAGCACTCCCAGGTCCTTCTCTGCAGAGCTGCTTTCCAGCAGGTCAACCCCTCTGCTGTGCTGGTGCAATAGGACTGATTAAATAGGACTCAAGCAAATGCGTATGGGTGATAGAGGTTTTAGAAATGAAGGGTGGTCACCCCATCCACCTAATGAACAGAAGCCTGTGAAGTCAAACAGTGTCACCAGATCAGGTGGAAGCAGGTGAGTGGGCAGCTTCTAATCCTGGAATAAATGACTTGAATTCGCAACTTGGTGAAAATGTGCGAGAGCGAGCGGCGTGCTGCTTCAAAAGGCATAGTTCAAGTACACAGCATCAGGACCTGAATGTCCTTTTCTGGACTCATTACAACCTGACAGGGCTTTTCATTTCAAATGACAATCAGGAAAACTTGGAAGGCTCTCAGCCAATTGCAAGGAGGAAGAGTGATCCTACTGAAATTAAATCTGAAACTCAAATATTACACCGAGACCTTTCAACTTGCTCATTATTCCATTAAAGCAGCTGTAAAGGCTCCATTCTTCCTCTGAAATGAGTTCAGAAAAACTTTCATTGTGTGACTTGGTCCACAAATGAGAGTGACAGGAGCAGAATGATATTTTCCTTTGGGGTTTTATACCTTTAGTGACTCTGATGATGACGAGTAAGTATCAGTTCTGACAAGCTGAAGGTTAATTACTTACTCCGCGTTTCAGGTCTGTCAGGGTAGAATATCAGCATCGATTTATTTACCAAAAGTCAGGAGTATTTGGTATTTACTTTGGGCAGAGAGAACCATTCCTCTAAACACCCCTTGTCTGTCTTCTGCTGGCCTGCCAACGTTTCTCTGCTTCCCATTTCTGTCTCGTTTAAACTTCATAGATTCACAGTTTGAGTTGGAAGGGACCTTGAAGGTCATCTAGTTACAACCCTCCTGCTGGAGGCAGGGACAGCTCCTGCTGTGGGCAGGGACAGCTCCTGCTAGACCAACCCCAAAACACTCCAGGAATCTATGAATCCTTCTCCCACCCTGATGCCTGTGTTTAGTTTGGCTTTATTTGGGTGCAGTTAATGAAGTGTGGGTCTCACTGCAAACATTGGAATTCCACAACCAGTTTCTAGCTGGAGACAAATATGAATCCAGTGTCCCATTTCCTACTCGTGGTCTCTAGTATCTTGTTCTTGTTTTACTCTATTTATTGAGCTGCTCTTTTGTTTCCAAGGGGGAACATCTTTTGCATGCCTTATCTATCCATAAATTCTCTTCTCTGCTGTGTAGAAGCCAACAGCTGCAGCTGGAGTCAAGTTCTGCTAAGATCCCTGATCAAAACATGAGATACTTCAATGGAAACATCACTCCTTGGGAGTTTGCTCTGATGTTGTCTGCGACAAACACTAAGGGATTGTTTTGTTTTCCTTATGTCTGACTTGATCTTAGCATCCAGATTTCCTGTTGGTTACTTATGTATTTAATTTTTATACCTTCTATCCAACTACCAGGTCATCCAAATTTTATTCTTCCCTCTGACCTTCTCAGCATCCCCAGCTTCTAACAGGAGAGTTTTTCTCTTTCAATAAAAGGTTGATGATTGTCCCAGTGCCCGCTCAAGTCCAGGGTTTGAGAACAAACCTCATTTCATAACTCTTTTCCCTCCCTTCCTCCCCGCCCCCCAGCATCTTTGTTCCAAAGACAAAGGAGAACTTCTCTAATGCCATCTTCTGAGGCAAAAGGAGTGTCAAAGAAAACAAAACTCCGTATAAAAGCAAGAAGAACCTTGACATCACTGTAAGACCTTGGGGGAAAAAATGCTACTTGTGCCTGTCGAGCCTCAATGCTTTGTTCTAGTTTGAGTAATTTACCTTGAGGATTTGACACAATAAGCATATTAAAAAAAACCCAAACCCTTGGCAGGAGGAGTATAAATCGAAGGGCTTTGTAGTCTAAAGGTACAGAGAGGTAGGGAAAGTGATTGTACTGGTGGAGCATTGATCCTGTGCATGGAGGACAGCTTAGAGTCAGATCAGATCAATAAGCTGGCACCATCTAATGCAGGATACCTGTGCTAGGCTTGCAGAGGAAAGGTAGAGCGTTAAGACTGTGCTGTCTGTGGTGGGTTGACCTGGGCTGGATGCCTGGTGCCCACCAAAGCTGCTCTACACTCCTCTCTTCATCTGGACAGGGGAGAGAAAATACAGCAAAAGGTTTGTGGGTCAAGATCAGGGCAGGGAGAGATCACCCAGCAATTACCATCCCAGGCAAACAGACTTGGGGAGGATTCCTCACACTCTTCCCCTCTCTACTGTATGCTCCCACCCATGGGAGATGATCCTCCATGAATTTCTCTAATGACTTGTTCCCATGGGCTGCAGTTCTCCCTGGACTGCTCTGTCATGGTTCCCTTCCATGGGGTGTAGTCCCATGTCTGTCTGTAGGGACAGACTGCTCCAGTGTGGGCAGTGACCCTACAGGGTCTTAAGTCCTGCCAGCAGACCTGCTGCTGCTGCTGCAGAGGATCCTCTGTCCAGGGGTTCACAAGTCTTGCCTGAAGCCTGCTCCAGCACAATCTTCCTGTGGGGTCAGAGACTCTTTTGGGAATCTACCTGCTCTGCTGTGGAGGCCTCTGTGAGCTGCAGGTGAATATCTGTTCCACCATGCACCCCATGGGCTGCAGGGTGACAACTTGCCTCAGCATGTTCTTTAGCACAAGCTGCAGAGGAATCTCTACTTCATCTTCTGGAGCACCTCCTCCTCCTCCTGCAGTGCCCTTGGTGCCTACAGGGCTGTTTCTCTCATGTTCTCATTCCACTCTCTGTTTTCTTGCAGTAGGTTTTTCTTCCCCCTTCTTAAATATATTATCCCTGAAGTGCTACCACCATCACTGATGGGCTCGACCTTGGCCAGTGGCTGGTCTTACTTGGAACTGGTTGTCATTGGCTCCATCAGATGTGGGGAAGCTCCTGACATTTTCTCACAGAAGCCACCCCTGTAGCTGCTACCAAAACCTTGCCACACAACCCCAAAACTCCCTCAGGTGCCTGTTCTGGATTTACTCTCAGGAAGTGCAGGGGACCAGAGAAGCTCTGAGGGTAGAGCCATGAACTCTGGCACTCCTTGTTTTCAAAAAGGAGGGGATTGTGTAGACGTTGTGAAGCCTATTAAAAAGGAATTTAAGAGGGATTCAAGTGGCAAACCACTTTTAAAAGGCTTGTGAATAGGGATAGTTTAAGGATAGTGTCATGGATTCAGAGAGAAACATTAACTATCACAACAACTCCTTTCTTCCCCCTCCCAGCCTGACGCGTTTGAGGCAGTAGGAAATTAACAATGAGCCGAAGGACATTATTAAATGTAAGGATTCTGACTTCCAAATGGAAGTTCTGTTTGAGTGAGGAAAATAGAAAAAAAATAAAGAAAAAGGAAAAAGAAAAAAGAGAGAGAAAAGCTTTGGCAAGTAGGTGTTAAACACAATACTGCGAGCCAAAAAGGGTTCTGAAGAGCAGGCTGTTAAAGGTGTAAGAACTAAAAATGAATTCTCTTCAAACACATCAGAGGCAGGACTTGTGAGCTAGTCTGTAGGGCCAATAGATGATGGATATAGCAAAGGAAAGCTCAAAGGCAACAAAGCCATGTAGAGGAGCAAAATGAATTCTCTGCTGCTTTGTTCACTGGGAAAGGAGGGAGGGAGGAAGGGTAGACCAAAAACTTTGTTTACAGGAGAGATGCTGGGGAGGAGGCAACACGACTTTTAAAGAGTAGAGCTCTTTCTCTCTCGCAAATCTGTTCCAGTTTCTCAAAGGAGTCTCTGGATTTGCAGCAAAGCTGATCTGATGGAAAGAGTCTGCATAGAGGTCTCCAAGCGCTTCATCAAAGGCTCCTAAAACCCCCCAGCCTATCCTGCTCTAATGGCCAGATAATCATAGATGAAAGTCCAAAGGTAGGCACATACCTTAGTAATGAGGCACCTGAATAAATCATGGGATCATTTTGGTTGGAAGAGACCTTTAAGGTCTCTTTAAGGAGGTTGCACCTAAACATGAGGAAAAACTTCTTTACTTTGAGAGCGCTGGAGCCCTGGAGCAGGCTCTCCTCCTCTGGAGAGCTTCCAAACCCCTCTGGCTGTTGTGCTCCTGGGCAAGCTGCTGTGGGTGCCCTGCTTTAGGAGGGTGGGGCTGGACTGGATGATCTCCAGAGGTCGCTTCCACCACTCACCATGCTGAGATTCTATGGAATCCTGGCTGGCCTGGCAAAATTCAGCGTGCCAGCAGCTATTCACTGTGCAAGCTGATTTTTCAGCTTCATTTCCCCCTTTTTTCACCTGGAAAAATGCAAGTCTGTAGAACAACATCAAATCAGCTCCTAAAAAAACACCATTTAGTTGGACCTGAAAGCTTTCTCATTTGATAGTGCTGCTGTCATTGTGGAAATAGTCTTAGAGGAAAACAGCATTCAGAGTGGTTGCTGTTTATTCATTGAATCTAGAGGCTGCAGAGCCTGGGTATTTTCAGATCTTAGAAAGAGCTTTTTTTCTCTCAAGCCATTCACACAAGCAGCTATTTGGCTTGAAAAGCTCCCTGCATGCAAACCCTGGCTTTAATGGCCAGGAGTAGCACAGCTTGGCTAAGCTGCTCTGTTTCAAATTCTGCTGTAAATTTGGTGACCTCATTGACATGATCCTGGGGATCACTCCAGGCTCTCCAAGGCAGCAGGCAGTCTAGAAATCTAATGTTATAGCAAACCGAGTTCTGTGTCACAGAGGATCATGTCAGCAAGCTCTCCCTCTTTATGGAGGCTTGGTTTTGCATCTGTGTAGCTCCTGCAAGATTTGTCTGAGCCCACCCACAAAAATAGTGTGGGTTTTGTTGGTTGGTGTCTTGCTGGGAGCCTGCTCAGCCCTACTTCTGCTCACTGCTGTCCCTCCCCAGCTCAGCCTCTGCTCACTGAGGCACTCTATGAAGTTCAGGGCAGCTCTGCTCAGCCAGGGGCTGCTGCTGGCAGGCAGAAGCTGGTGGGGACAGCTCCTGCCAAGGGCTGGGCTGCACAAAGCCTCTGCCTGAGACTTGCTCCTGGGCATACCAAGGGCACTGCCACAGCTTGTGCCACACCTTGGGGGCAGCAAGGCAGAGGTGGCAACTGTGGGGAGGAGCAGCCAGGACAGCAGACCCTCAAGTGCCCAGCAAGGGATTGCAGCCCATGGATGGCATCTTCAGGAGAGAGCTGAGGGATCACCAGGGTCAAGCCTCTTCTTCCCTGGCTGATGTCCCAGGAGGACTCTGTCCCTTCTGCCTCCCATCCTGGTCCCTGTGCTCCTGAATCCAGTTCCCATCTGCCATGGAGTCCAGTCTGGGGCTTGCCCAGTGCCTGCCCCCAGCAGCAGCAAACAGTGCCATCATGGCTTAGGTTCCTTATTGGTTTGTGTCTCTGTCTCTCTATTCCATGGAATTGTTCTTCTTTCCATCCCAGATGGGTTGATTTCTTTCCCACCCCATCAGTCTCTCTTCATTCTTCCTTTTGTCTTCCCTTTGGGAAGGCAAAGGGGTTTCTAGAGAGCCTCTGGCACTCCTCTGGTGGCCAGCCCAGCCCAGCCCTGACCCTTGACAGTAGTGTTTAGGAGAATTTTGCTTGTTGCTTGTTTAAATTTGTTTGGAAATTAAGGAACAAACACAGCTCCAATAGATTTTTGCCACAGTGACTTTGAAGGGAGGGATGAGCTTGGATCTGTCAGGTAGGGCAGCTGCAGCCATGTGCATGTTAAGTGCCACAAAGCTCTTTGACTCTTTAGGACTTTCTAAATACCTGCCTGAAAGATGCTGTTGGGAAAATAAAGGAATCCTGAATGGTAGCTCTAAACTTATTTCCTTGGTTTATATTCTTCTCCCTCTTTTTTTCTCCTCTGTTTCAAGGTGTTAATTTTACATGTCCTGGCTATCTCCTAAAGCAACACAGGGACTGCTGCCAAGGAGCTGAGTGCCTGGTATTTTGCCAGGAAGACCTCTGCCTGCCCCCAGGATTGACACTCTGTCCCTCCTGTCTTTGCAGAACTAATTACTGGGAGAAATTAAATTACAGTAACAACCCAGCACCTCCTTGTGATTGGAATCTGGTCGAAGCAGGCCTTTTTGTGACTCATTGTGGTTGATAATTCCTTTTAAAACGACCTATTGAGGGGATCTCAGTGAGATTCATGCTGGTGGGACAAAGTCTGTGGCACGCTGCCATTTGATTTTAAATTGCTCCAAAGAATGGTTGCTCTGCTTTGAAAGCAGGCTCTGAAAACAGCCCAGAAGGGGGATGATGGCTCAGGTTTTATTGATCCATTCTTGTCATCCTGCTTAAGTGTAAAGATGACTTTTCTACTTGCAAGCCTTGCAGACTCCCCCAAGCAGCTGAAAGTCAAACCTGCTTTCTCTCTTCTACACAGACTGTTCCAAAGCCTGGGTTTGACTCTGCAGCTCCTTTGACTGAGTGTAGCTCTGGTGATAGGGTAGGACTGCAAGGTAACAGCTCCCATGACCTTGCCTGTTTGCCTTGCTCTTTGCCTCTAGGAGATTCTCTTGTCCTACAATTCCATGTACCTATGCAAAACAGTGCCTTGAACAGACACAGGAGCACTGATCCAGGAGGTGCTGGCCTCAGCCAGACATCCATGTGGTTAGAAGGCTCCTCAATGCATTTTGGCTTTGGTTTGATTTTGCACATCCATGGACTCCAAGCTACTTCTGCAAGCTCTTAGCACTGAGCAGGTAAATTGAGAGCTGAGTGCTCACTGCTGATGCCACTTGGATTGGACAATGTCCTAGGACCACTTGAGCAAACCATTTCTAGAGATGCTTAACACTAAGGGTATGACAGCATGGATATAAGGGAATGGATTCAAGCTCAAAGAGGGAAGATGTAGACTAGAAATTAGGAAGAAATTCTTGACAGTGAGGGTGGGGAGACTCTGGAACAGGCCTCCCAGGGAGGCTGTGGATGCCTCCTCCCTGGAGGTGTTCAAGGTCAGGTTGGATGAGACCTTGAGCAACCTGGGCTGGTGGGAGATGTCCCTGTCCATGGCAGGGGATGTGGAACTGGGTGATCTTTGGGGTCCCTTCCAACCCCAGGCATTCTGTGAGTGGGGTGATTGACATTGCTATGACTACATAATATATTGAGATGCTTGAGCAAAGCACCTGCTGACCCACAGGCTTGAGTGCTGCTTTCACTGAACGGTTTGCACACAGCACAGCCTTCAGCACAACAATCACTCTACCCTTGTTGGACCAAACATTTCAGCACGTGCTTCATTTTAAGCTGGACACAGAGAACACTGTGATCCATGGGACCACTGGTGTGCTTGTGCCTGAAGCTAAGCATATGCTTAATGAACTGCTAAAGTCAGAGCCGACCATAAAGAAGGCTGCTGGGATCCTGAAGGTCCATCTGCTCCCTGGTATCTAAACCTTGATGGAAGTGGCTTAAACTGCCATGTTTTACTTCTCAGCTGGAGTGGACTGAGGGCATGCAACGTGGTCAGTTATGGCCAGCCTTGCCATCTGTCTGCATTTTCCTACACAGGCTCTTTTTGTCCAAGTGCCATTTTGGTCTGGAGAGAGGACATTTGCTCTTTGTAAACCCTAGGCAGAGATACGGCAGCAGTGGAATCAGCAGCTCAGCTAAGAAGCCAGGACTTGGTGTCCACAAGCTGTAAGTTACTCTTAAAAAACAACCCACAACTATTTACAAATGGGTTAGAATCTAATATTTAAAAAGCTTGAAATGGTTTTCAGATTGATAGATTCCTGGAGTGGCTTGGGTTGGAAGGGACTTTGAAGATCATCCAGTTCCAACCTCCCTGGCACGGACAGGGACACCTCCCACCAGCCCAGGTTGCTCAAGGTCTCATCCAGTCTGGCCTTGAGCACCTCCAGGGAGGAGGCAGCCACAGCCTGCCTGGGCAACCTCTTCCAGCGTCTCACCACCTCACTGTAAAGAATTTCTTTCTGATACCTCATGTCTTGTCAGAACTGCAACCTCTTTCACTCCATAGAGCCTTAACTGAATCAAACTCAACCGTTTCTAGCTGATGTTGTTTGCAGAGTGTTGCACGACTTGTGTTGTGGTTCCAGTTTCCAGTATTCAGTAGATGAGTGGTATAAAATGCTTATTTTTAATAAAAACCCCCAAACAAAACACCTCTGCTGTGAGGCCAGGCTGAGATTGTTGGGGCTGTTCAGCTTGGAGAAAGGAAGGCTCCAGGGAGACCTCCCGGTGTCCTTTCAGGACTCAGAGGTGTCAAGAAGCAATCTGGTGACAGACTTTTGAGCAGGGCCTGTTGTGACAGGAGAAGGGGTGATGGTTTGAAACTGAGAAAGGAAGATTCAGACTGGAGAGAAGGGAGACATTTTTACCCTGAGGGTGCTGAGCCTCTGTCTCAGGCTGCCCAGAAAGATGGGAGATTCCCCATCCCTGGAACCATTCCAGGTCAGGCTGTTTGGAGCTCTGAGCAACCTGCTCTAGCTTCAGCTGTCCCTGCTGAGTGCAGAGGGATTGGAATAGATGACCTCTAGAGCTCCCTTCCAACCCAGTCTGGGATTCCACGATTCTATGAAAAAACCCAACCCTTCCCTAGATGATTTTTTTTCCTGAGTATCAAGAGGAACACCAGCAGTCAGAAAGCAGCCCTTGAACATCTAATTAGCTGTGCTAAGCAAATCACAAAGGCTTTGCTGCTCTGCCACACAGCACATCTACTAAGTGTTTACACATCCCTAAAGCCAAATTCCTAGAGAAGGGGATCACTTGGAAAAGACAGAGATTATTGCAGTTTCCCTTCTTTGCTTCTCACATCCTGTGGGTAACATGAGGCTGGCACAGGAGGGGGCTGGAGTGAAAGAATTCCCACAAATGTCCATTGGTTTTGTCACAGAATGTTAGGGCCTGGAGGGGACCTCAAAAGATCCTCCAGTGCAACCCCCTGCCAGAGCAGGAGTTTTGTCCCATGTGTACAATATAGGGAATAAAATCTCAGAGATGGAATGAAATGGAAAAAAAGAAGAAGGGGGGGGGGAAGAAATACAGAGAGAGGAAAACTATCAAAAGGAAAGATGATTGAGGGAATGAACAGAGAAGGAAAGTGGATTTGTGTCAAGAGCAGAGATCTGAGAGAAGGGGGGGGGGAGGAAAGCCCTGATTAAAAACTGCCCACAAACCAGTGATGAGAAATACAGCAGAGGAAGCCAAAGCTGAGCTTAAGGGCTAAGCAGGCACAGTTTCTACAATGTGACAGATAACAAGAGAGAGAGAGAGAGAGAAAAAGAAAGGAAAAGTGAAAACCCAAAGGAAATTAAAAATAGAGATATGGTAAGAATGCAAATGAGAAGTTTCCATATGTGTAGGTTAGGAAACGCTCAGCTCTTAGCCAGCATCTGACATTGGTATCAATGGAAAGGATTAGCCGCAGAAGTTGTAAATTCTGAGGGAATCTTCTGCCTTGTTTGATGCTCTAATAATGGAGGGCAGATACTTAAAGGTGATTATGTTGCTAATTAAATGGGATTATTCCCCAGCTAAACTTCAGTTCCTCTTGGTTGGCCCTGTGATACCCTCCTGGCTTTATTCTGGGAGGAATGGCTCACACACCAGCAAGCTCTGCTGCCACTCAGCAGGACCTGCACGGGCAGAGAGAAGTGCTGGGCAGAGAGGAACCTCATGAAGTTCTACAAGAGCAAGTGTAGGGTCCTGCAGCTGGGCAGGAACAACCCTTTGCCCCAGGACAGGTGAGGGGGCACCTGCTGGGAAGCAGCTCTGCAGAGAAGGACCAGGGAGTGCTGGTGGATGAGTTCACCATGAGCCAGCAATGTGCCCTTATGGCCAAGAAGGGTGATGGGATCCCAAGGCGTATGAAGAAGAGTGTGGCCAGCAGGTTGAGGGGGGTTCTTCTCCCCCTGTACTCCTCCCTGGTGAGCCCATATCTGATACTGTGTCCAGTTCTGGGTTCCCCAGCTCAGAGAGATCAGAAACTGCTAGAGAGAGTCCAGTGGAGGTTGTGAAGATGTTGAGGAGGCTGGAGCATCTCTGTGAGGAGCAAAGGCTGAGAGCCCTGGGGCTCTTGAGCCTGGAGAAGAGACTGAGAGGGGATCTGAGCAATGCTCAGCAAGAACTAAAGGGAGAGGGACAAGAGGCTGGGACCAGACTCTTGTCAGTGGTGCCCAGGGACAGGACAAAGGGCAATGGGCACAAACTGGAACCCAGGAGGTTCCATCTGAACAGGAGGAGAAAGTTCTTTAGTGTGAGGGTACTGGAGCCCCGGAGCAGGGCTGCCTGCCAGAGAGCTAAGAGAATTCCCTGCCCAGAATGAGTTCTGGTGTAGCTCACAGCAGGACGCCCCTCTCCAGCAGACACTCACCCTGTGCCCACGGGTGCCCAGCCTGACTGCCATGAGCCATCTCACCTGCTAGCACCAGCCCATCGCCCCCAGTCCCTCCCACTTTGCTGCCTGCCCCCTCCAAACCCGAGGCTCGCAGATGGTGAGCATCTCTCCTTCCCCTCTCCAATCATCATTTGGCCACGCCACAGCGCACATTGTGAGGCCTTTTTAATCTTTCCCCGTAATTAAATGAAAAGCCAATTTAAAAGGAGCCATAATAAAGCCCCTTCTCCCGAAATTAAATATATAAAAATAGTGGCTGCTTGTAAGGGGTGGAAAGTGATTAGCAGGCAACGAGGCTGTTTTCAGGGAGGACTTCAAACCGAAGCGCCCTCATGCAGTGCTGCTGCTGGGGAGGAGGAGATCCCTTCTGCCTGCTGACTTTGGGTTTTCCCCTTCCAGGCCCATTTTTCATACCTGCAAACCAGTTTGTGACGCTCTTCAAAGCAGAGGAAAGTGGGGGGAGGAGGGTTGCTAGGTCTGCATTAGCTCATTAAAACACTCAGCCACCACCCCTACCACCCCCACCCTCTCCCCCTCCCCCTTTCTATTTTACATAATTTAACACTGGCAAACTATTAGGAAGAAGAAGAAAAAAAAAGCCCACAACAAACCACACGCTAAGGTGAAAAACTGCAACCCCTGGGCATGCGTTTAAAACATCCTCATTTAGATGCTAATTTTGATTCCTGGTGTATGGCTGGGCTTAAAAAAAAACCAACAGCCCCAAAAAAAGAGAGGAAAAAAAAAAAGCCATTAACAAAGGGGCAGATTACTTAAAAGGCATTATTAGGCAAATATGTATGAGTTTGCTGATACCAAGTGGCCTTTTTATGACTGAATACAGCTGCTAAGTAGAGTGACATGGAGATATATTTGTTTTAATAGGAAAGAAGGAGGTGGGGGGGGGGGGGGGAAACCAACGACCCAACAATCCACTGAATTGAAAAAAAGAGAAAAAGAAGGGAAAAATAAATAAAATCCAACCCAAATAATTACATAGAGTGTAAATCACACAGGTATTAAGGAGAAAATAGACTTTCAAAGGCAAGCCCTACTTCATTCTTCAAGCATTTAGAGGGGGTGTGATGTGTGCTAGCAGTGGAATCCTGGGAGGTACCTAACGGTTTGTGTACTAGGGAAACAAATGTGCAGATTGTTGTTGTTTGATTCTAATCATAGCTCCTCTTTGGGGTGTGTAGGGGGAAAGAAATAAAATAGCAACGACAGAAAAAACCAGAAAGGGGAGCTGAGGGGGAATAGCAAAGAACAAGGGAGGCAAAGAACAAGGAGGCAAAGAGCCTTCTCTCCAGCTGAGCCTGGACTCGTAACGGGGAGAAATAAGGTTGTAATGATATTAAAATGAAAACTGTTCAGACAGCAGAGATGTAAGTTAAGTGTGTTGTGCTGTATAAATTAAATGAGTAATAGAGGATGGGCAGATGGTTGCTTAACTGCATCACAGTGAAAGAGCAGTGAATGGGTCTTCACTGAGAGCTCTCTTTCTGAACCTGAATAAAATATTCCTCAACAGGGGGAAGGCTGAGGGAATTTCTAACCCTGAGAAGAAGTGAAAGTGAAAAGCAGAGCTAATTTTGACTCTGACTTGGCTGGCAGGGTGTTTGAATAATATTTGTGTTCTCTGTAAATTAGCCAGTTAAGAACTGAGGTGCCTAAGCCAGAAGCAGCTGATGGTTCAAATTAGCACAGCAGCCACAGAAATGTCATTTCTGCTCTGGACACTCCATGGTGCCCTTCACTTGGTAACCACGGGGCAGTTTGGGTTGGTTAAAATGAACATGTTCAGACTACACAATGCAACAGATATTAGAAATGAGAGCAGCTCTGTCCCTCCCTCTCCCAGGTCTCCAGATCTTATCGTTCAGAACAGCCACAGAAAAGCCATTTCTGCTCTGCCTAGTCCATGGTGCTCCTCACCAGCCCTTCTCTTGGCAACCACAGGGCAGTTTGGCTTGGTTAAAATGAACATGTTCAGATTACACAATGCAACAGATATTAGAAATGAGAGCAGCTCTGACCAGCCCTCCCCCAGATCTTCTTGGAGTGAGGGGCCCAAAACTGAACCCAGGATTCAAGGGGTGGCTTCACCAGTGTCCAGTGCAGGGGGATGATCTCTGCCCTAGTCCTGCTGGTCACACCATTGCTGATCCAAGCCAGGATGCTGGTGGCCTTCCTGACCACCTGAGCACATTTCTGGCTCATGTTGAGACAGCTGTCAACCAGCACCCCCAGGCCTTTGTCAGCTGGGCAGTTTCCAGCCACTCTGCCCCAAGCCTGGAACGTTCCTGGAGTAGTTGTGACCAAAGTGCAGCACCCAGCACTCACCATGTGGAAAGTAGAAAAGTTTGGCAATATCCTACACAGCTGAATGCTGGCATGAGGTGGGGCTGGGGTAAAGATGGAAGAGCTGATGTTGCTGGTTGTTAGTGGAGGTGTGCATTAGTTTGCTGCAGCAAGTCAATGAATTGCCAGGTAGCAAGTTGTATGTACAGGTTATTGTGGCTACAGTGTAAGCGACTGTGATTTATTCCTGGAGAAGTTTATAGAAGAAATGTCTATTGTGACTCTCAGGTGTGCTAATTATTTCAAGATAATCAATTAGAGTGCAGAGGGATCCTTAATGAAACAGGGGATATTCTGCTTCAGGTTATTTATTAAACCTGAAAGAGCTGTTTGAGGTGCGCCGCTGTGGAAGTGGCAGGACCGTGTGTTTGGCTACCAGAAGTAGTGAAGGAGTAGCCTGAGTGCATCTCTCCTGGGCAGACCAGGGCTGGGAGAGTGGAAAGTGAAGGCTGGGCAATGAATGTGAACTGTGGAAATCAGAACAGAAGAGAAACACACAGTTTAGAGGAGAAGAAGAACCTTTTCCTTTCCTAACAAATGAATTTGATGTGGTGGTTGCCTGTAGCCTGTGGCTTAGGAGGTGAAATGTGTGTTTTGGGGGTTGCTCTTCGCTTGGTTGGTTGTTTTTCATTGAGGGTTTTTGCTTTGGACTGCTTTTATTCAGCTAAGGTCTCTTTTGTTTCCTGGTTGCTGTGACCTTACCAAAAAAACCCCCAAACATACCCAAACCCAAATCCTCTAGAGCAGGGGCAAAAAAACCCCATAAATATGTTTTCTATGCTTGAGCTTTGAGAGATGAGGGTAAAAGAAGCAACAACTTGGCTGAGACAGTACCAAAAGCGGGAAAAAAAATAGTAATGAATTAAACAGGAGGAGTGCAAACTGAATTTTATCAAAGCTGCCATTTCTGGCAAGTGTTTACTGCACCAATTTGTGGTGAAATATTTAATAATTCTGCTTCCTTTCAGACTGCAGTTTTTATTTCACCTCTCAAATAAGGGGCAAATCCTGGACAGGAGGTCATTAATTTTCCCCTTCAGTCACCACCTCCTTAGAGCCACTAGAGTTAATAGGGCTGCATATTAATCAGGGCCTTGAGTCCTCTTTGTAGGAGAAAGGCAGGAGGGAGGGAGGGGGTCTCTGAATTTGTGCCATTAACTTTAGGTGACAAATAAAGGCTGTTCTTCCTGCTGGGCTGTCACTTAGGATGCTTGGCTACAGCTGCACAGCTGAGATGTGTTTTTTGTGTGGTGGTAAAGATGAAGAAGGGTTAAGGCAGGAGGCACTGCACACAGCGCAGGGATGAGCGCAAGGGATGAGCTCTTCCTCACCTGGAACCAGGCTGAAAATGTCATTTAGCCACATTGTGTCCTCATGCAGGCGTCTCAGAAGGGTAACCAGAAGCACCTCTGTGAGTGAAACAAAGAATGGTTTTCAAGTGTGCAAGGTTTAGGTTTCCAAACCCCTGTAACAGTCACAGAGATTCACCTGCTGTCCTCCTAAGGTCAAAGCATCCTTTAAAACTGTGCCACAAAGGGTTTGGATGGGACCAGGACTGTTCTTGGAGAGGTTATGAGAGGCTTCCCTGCCATGATCACAGAATGATGGAAAGGTTTGGGTTGGAAGGGACCATTAATGGGTATCTCCCCCTGCAGTCAGCAGGGACATCTGCAACTGGAGCTGGTTGCTCAGAGCCCCAGCTTTAGTAGGACACAGAACTGTTGGAGAAAGGCCAGAGGAGGCCACAAAGATGATCCAAGGGCTGGAGCAGCTCTGCTGTGAGGACAGGCTGAGGGAGCTGGGGGTGTTCAGCCTGGAGAGGAGAAGACTCTGGGAGGTATCTTATAGCTGCCTTCCAATAGCTGAAGGGATCCTGCAGGAAGGCTGCAGAGGGAGTTTTCATGAGGGTCTCTAGCAATGAGACAAGGGGGGGGGGGAGGGAGGGAGGACGGTTTGAAGCTGAGACAGAGTAGGTTATGACTGAATCTTAGGAAGAAGTTCTTCAGTACAAGGCAGACAAGACTCTGGCACAGGCTGCCCAGGGAGGTTGTGGATGCCTCCTCCCTGTGGGTATTCAAGACCAGGCTGGATGAAGCCTTGAGCAGCTGAGTCTAGTTGAGAGGTGTCCCTGCCCACAGTGGGGAGGTTGGAGTAGATGACCTCTGAGGTCTCTTCCAACCTGAGCCATTCTGTGATTCTCTGTACTGGGGCTACTCTTACAGGAGAGATGAACTCTTAATTAGAGAGAAAAATTCCCAGTGTCCTCACTGAAGTGCACCACAAAACCCTTTTACATTGCTCATTTGTTTACATGCAATTACTTTTCTCCACCAGCTGCCTGGAGGGGAAGGTGCAGTCCTTTCACTTTGGAAGCTGCAAGCCCTGTTGCTAATATGTTAACAGACCCACGACTAGCAGCCCTGCTAACAACAAACTCAGGAAGGCTATTTCTCGTTTTCTCTTTGCCACAGAATCCCCAGAAATCGCCAAGGTTCCCATTTGCTACCAAAGATCTGATTTTCAAAGCAGAGTTTGGAGCAGAGTTAGGTACCTTAGTTTGTTGGGGATTTTTTTAATGCAGAGTCAGTTAGCTCTGATTTTTCTCTCCCCTCCCTAAAATGGAAGAGAGAGCAGTGCCAGCTTTCAGAGCTGGAGTGGGCTAGAAAGAGCTGATCTTCATCTTCTTTAATAGCTTTTCATGACTGGCTGGCATGTTTTGACTGCACTGGAACGTGGCAACTTCTCTTCGTGCTGTGAAATCTCATTCAGAGGGTTTCACTCTGATTGTTAGAGAGCAGAAGTCTTTATTTTCCTAATGGTTTATTTTCCTGGGATACATTTCATGCCAAAAGGGGGGTGGGGGAGGTGGGTGGGAGGAGAATATTTCATATCAACACAGGTTGTATGGCATAGAAAATCCTGCACTGTTCTTGGATCCTCCTGAGCCTTTCTCTGTGTGTATTTTCATCCACATACATTTGATTTGGTCTGGTCTAAGCAGGTAAGCCCAGAGCTCTGAAACATTGGTGCTTCCTAATTCCAAGCTCCCCAAGGTAACATGAAATCCACTTGACTTAAAGGATGAAGCAAGAGTTATTTATTTAAGTCCAGTGAAACTGCTTCCGTGTGTGTGTCAGTTTGCACTTTGTACCAGGGACTGTTCAAAACCTGTTTAATGGGAGGGTTCTTTCAAGGAAGTTCACACTTGTGGTAATTGCAGGAAGCAATCTTTCATTCCACATAAAAAAATTGGTCCCCATTTGGTTTTCTCTCTGCTTTTAATTTCTTTCCTGGGAATTTTCAACCAAACTATTTGATGAAGAGAATAGGACAAGCTTCATATTGGCCTTGCCTCTCCCTCATCCCTCCTTCAGCCAAGCAAGCAGAGGATGCTAACCTGTTACTAACACCTCCTGGTATTGCTACAAAGGAGAGGCTTAGGAGATGAAAAGGACAAAATGTTGATAATCCTCCAGGGTTTGCAAACGGTGAGAGTGGAGCCAAACCTGGGACTGCCTCTTGTTCATGCTGAGTGTTCCCATATGGTCTCCCATTTTTCACAGGTTCATAGAATGGTTTGGGTTGGAAAGGATCTTGAAGATCATCCAGTTCCAAATCCCTGCCATGGGCAGGGACACCTCCCACCAGCCCAGATTGCTCAAGGTCTCATCCAACCTGGCCTTGAACACCTCTAGGGAGGAGGCAGCCACAACCCCCCTGGGCAACCTGTTCCAGTGTCTCACCACCCTCACTGGAAAGAATTTTTCTCCCTTTCTCTAGTGGCCATCTCCTGACTTAACTCAGCAGGACTTTGGGGATAGAGATATTTTTTACTGAGAAAATAGGAAGGGGTCGGATCAGTGAGTGGGAGTTTGGGGACCACTTTGGTTCAGCTGTGCTGCAATAACGGAGTACAAAGCTTTGACAAAGATTTTCATCCTCAAACCAACCACCACATGAATATTAGCCATTCCAATCCCATCATTTTGCTATTTAGGCAGGCTCCAAATCTGTTTTTATTGAAAAGCTGGAGTTTTTCTCAGCTACATGCTCCCAATTAAAGGGAAGGTCTCTTCCTGCTGGGGGAAATGAAAAAAAAAAAAAGCTTTGAAGCTTTTTCTACTTCTTTTTTGTAGTTAGTTAAATCTGTCAATTCTTTTTGAAGTGATTTCACAAGATGAAGGCTGCGAGTGGCCCTAATGTACCAGGGCAACAGCTAATTCTGCTCTGCTTTAGGAAAGAGGGTAAATGTCTCTGATTTATCAATATTTTCAGGTTGGTTTGGGGTTTTATTTCCTATCTCCTTTTTATGGGGGGGAGAAGCAGAAAGTCAGTGCTTTGAGCTGCTGCAGAGTGCATAACCAGCAGGATGGTCTGAACTGCTCTGTGTTTAGCTGCAGATGGGTTTAGCAAGGATTTCAGAGCTTGAAAAAGCTGAATATTAGCAACAATTTCTTCTCCAAAAAGGTTGCCAAGCCCTGGCCCAGGCTGCCCAGGGCAGTGGTGGAGTCTCCATCCCTGGAGTGGTTTCAACGCTGTGGAGATGTGGTGCTGAGGAACACGGTCTGGTGGTACCCTGGCAGGGGTGGGTTAAGGGTTGGACTTGATGATCTGAAAGGTCTCTTCCAACAAAAACAATTCTGTGGTTCTGTTACAGACAAGATTTCAGGAACAGTCTCTCAGCTATGGCTGCATGAACGTCTGAGAGCTCAATTTATTTATACAGCTTCACAGAACATATAGATCCTGATCCAACAAAACACTTCCCATATGTTTAGCTCTAATGACAGAAGCATTCCCAGCTGCTGTGACTAATGATAGTCTAGGTGGTTGAATTCTTCCCAAAATGTGGAAGATGGTTTGGGGGTTGTCAAGAATATTAATGCTGCAAATGTATCACATTTGTAAAATATGCAACTTTTTTTTTTTTTTTTTTTTTTTTTTTTTGCTGTGAATTGAAAATGTATTTGCATAGAGTCATAGAATGGGTTGGGTTGGAAGGGACCTTCGAGATCATCCAGCTCCATCCCCCTGCCACGGGCAGCAGCACCTCCCACCAGCCCGGGTTGCTCAAGGCTTCACCCAACCTGGCCTTGAACATCTCCGGGGAGGAGGCGGCTACAACCTCCCTGGGCAACCTGTTCCAGTGTCTCCCCAGCCTCACTGGAAAGAATTTCTTCCTCATCTCCAGTCTCAATCTGCCTTCTTCCAGCTCCAGTCCATTTCCTCTCTGGATGTTAGGAAGAAGTTCTATACAGAGAGAGTGATTGCCCATTGGAATCGGCTACCCGTGGAGGTGGTGGAGTCACCTTCACTGGAGGTGTTCAGGAGGAGACTTGATGGGGTGCTTGGTGCCATGCTTTAGTTGATTAGGTGGGTTGGATTGGTTGATGGGTTGGATGGGGTGATCTTGAGGGTCTCTTTCAACCTGGTGTATTGCATTGTATCTCAACAAGCCCTTGTAAAAAGTCCCTTCCTAATACAAAGATTTTTAATTGGCTAAACGAAACCATTTCTGCTTATTTTTGGAGCAAAGTGTTCAACATTTCCTCTCCTCCTGCTTTATTTATTTTTCCCCTGCTCCTTGCCCAGTTTTCTCTCCTTGTTTTCCCACCCAGCATATCCTATAGCAGTTGGGTGATGCTGGTCTGGATCCATACAACGTTCAACTTCAGAATCTTTCCTTGGAAAGATGTTTAAAAAGCAAAGGGTCTAAGTTTCTGTGCTGGTGTTGCTGGGACAGAATCCTGGGCCAGCCTTGCATTGCAGGTCATTAGCAGATTGGAGTCAGCTGAGCTGAGCTGGCTCCAGGTGAATCCCATCCCATTAACACCCCCCTCAGTATAATTGGGAAAGTTTGCTGAGTAGGAGGTTCCTCTTGCTTGATTTTTTGCTCTTGCATGGACTTCATCTGACCTTGCTCCTCTTCCTTTTCCTGCTTCCAGGTGCTGCCTTCCCGTTCAGTGTGACCACTGCACACTCTCTGGGTGAGTTTACCTTCATGTGCTTTACATTTGAATTAGTTTGGTTGTTTAACTCAAACCATTTTGTTCCAGCCTGTGGGGGTCTTCCCCTTTTCCTGCTTCCCTTCTCTGCTGGGGAGGGGTTCAATTTAAGGAATAGAGAGTGTTAAAAAGTGTGGACTGAAGCTAACAAAGGCAGAGTGTCAGGGACGTGGCAACTTCTCTTCAGTGCTTGCTGCCCTGTACCTTTGCACAGAGAGAATATGGAACAAATAATTCATAGCTCGGTTTCAAACGCTCTGGAGAAATCCAAAATGCTTTTTTGGTCCCTTCTTTTGCATTCCTCTGGCTTGCAAGGGCAGAATTTTTACCTGCAGCCAGTCTTTAGAGGTTTAGGAGGGGATGAGAGCTGTAGCAGAGGTGTTTTCAAGACCTTTAGCAAAACCTATTTTGTAAAGATCAAATGGTTCAGTTTTAATGTCCAGGATCATGGATAATAACCCTGGGCTAGGAATGGAGTGCCTTGTAACAGCAGAAAACTGTAAGTCTCTCGTTTTTTAGCCTCAAGGAGTCTCATGGTTCAGGAGATAACGTCCCCTTAAACCCCTTCACAGGCTCAAAGTTATTTGTGCCGAGCTGTGGGACAGTGCAATTGCTGGGCTGCAAGTGTTTGGCAAAACCACATCCCATTTCCACCTGCGCATCTTCAAACCTCCTAAAAGGTTTGGCTGGGACTGAGCAGTCCCAGACAGAGATGGATTAGTGGGCAGAGTGAAGGAGAGGCATGATGGATGGGGGCGCATTAACAGATGCCTGATAAATGCCATTTATCACATGGCTATCACCATCACATCCCTGCTATATAATTTAATATTAAATAATAGTAGGAGATTTGTTCCCAAATGCTAGGGTGAGGGAGAGGGTGATTGAGGGGTTAGAGTTAGGAGTGATGCATTCATTGATAAGAGTGTAAGGGATTATAATTGTGAAGGGGCTACCGGCTAGCGCGGAGTAATCAAATATTGCTCCTCGCATTAAGGTGATTTATTGCTCTTTGCTGAAATTAAAGCTGCTCAAGGCATTTTGTGCTTAGGAACCCATTTTTTGGAAAGGGCTTGATCCAGTTTTGAGGAGGAAAAAAAACCATGCAGGGATGAATAACCCTACTCTGCATAATTGCTCAGACTCCTGTTACTGTCCCACAGCCTCACACGGGGAAGTAATAAAACCACAGGAGAATTTTATTACAGTGCCTGAGCCTTGGCTTAAGTAATCAAACACAGGGACATGGATTTGTGGCATGCTAGTGAAAATCAGTAATGCCTTTTAAAGTTGTTGTTGTTGCTATTTTGATCAGCCTTTTTGCCTGTCTGAGAGGGTTTGTGTTCCGTTGTCTCTTGTGCAACTAGACACAAGTATTTTGGCTTGTTAGAAGAATTATTCAGACTTGGCTTCTTTTGTTCTCATTGTGAGGCTTTCTAGTGGCAGCCAAGGCATAGATTCCTGTTTTGATTAAGAGGTGAATGGTTGCTTCAATGCAGAGTGCAAGCCTGGTGCCATTGTGCTGGGATCTTGAAAGTGTAACAGATAATAACCTTCAGTGGCATTAGAACAGAGTGGTAAAAATGCCCCAATTCACCTTCTCTTTCACTAGGAAAACTTTCTTCTGCAGGGCAAACACCTAGGAGGGGGAATGCCATTAGGGTCAGCTCAAGGTCTGATGGTTATCATCCTCCCTTTAGAGCAGGGCACGAAGCCACTGGCTCTCAACACACTCCTCCTACAGAGTGTCACGCAGGGAGGTGTCACAGCCCGGGGCAGCAACCTCTGTGGCAGCCAGGATGCAGAAGATGAGTGTGGGAGCACAGGGCAGGGCAAGGGATGGGTTTGCTGAAAGGAAATGCTGTCCACAGGCAGCTAGTGCAGGAGGAAGAGAGGTTGGGCCAATTTCATGGCAAGGTTTTTCTTTCCTCCTGGGATTTCTCTGTGGAGGACATCAACACTCTTGGCAGGGAATGATCTGATAGCTCAAAGATTTCCACTGGATGATCTTGACATCTACACAGGAATGCAGACTAGTTTGGAATCCAGGCACTCATTCAGTCCAGCCTCCCTGTTCAAGCAGGGCACCCACAGCAGCTTCCCCAGCAGCACAATGGCCAGGGGGGCTGGAAGCTCTGCAGAGAAGGAGACTCCACAACCTCTCTGGGCAGCCTGCTCCAGGGCTCCAGCACCCTCACACCAAAGAACTTTCTCCTCCTGCTGGGATGGAACCTCCTGGGTTCCAGTTTGCACCCCACACTCCTCACCCCTTGTCCTGTCACTGGGCTCCCGCCTCTTGCCCCCCACTCTTGAGCATTGCTCAGATCCCTTCTGGGACTGCTTTTCTCCAGGCTTAACAGCCCCAGGGCTCTCAGCCTTTCTTCCTCACAGAGATGTTCCAGGCCCCTCAGCATCTTTGTAGCTCTTTGTTGGACTCCAGTAGTTCCCTTCCCTGTCTCTCTTGCACTGGGGAGCCCAGAACTGGACACAATTCTCCAGCTGTGGCCTCATTAGGGCACAGTAAAATGGAAGGAGAACCTCCCTCAACCTTCTGACCACGCTCTTAATGCATCCCAGGATACAGCTGGTCGTCTAGATCACAATTGCTGACTAATTGTGAGCTTGCTGTCCACCAGGACTCCCAGGTCCTGGCCCCCAGAGCAGAGAATGTTGCTTTGCAGTGCAGATAATACTAATTTTTAAAGGGGTTTGCATTCAGTGCTCAGAAACCAGCTCACATTAGCAGCTGAAATAGTTTGCTGCAATGTCTTGTAGCCTTTGAGGAGCTTTGCCACCATTTCCTATGTTAGTGAAGGAGAGGGAAAAAGAATTTCTACTTAAATTCAGAAAATGCTTAAAGAGCCAATCAGAAGCAATCTAGAAATGACCTTTTTGGGCTTTGGTAATGCAGCAAGTTTGAAACGGGAGTTAGTTCTGCGGATTGCTTCAGGAGGTTATAGCTCAGTTGATAGTCCTGGGTGGAAATAAAGCAGCAAATATATTAATATAGCAAAAAAAAAAAGTCCTTTGGAAAGAAAGAAAGAAAATGAGATGATTGCTATTTAATGGCCCAGTGGAAGAGGAGAACCTTCTCATCCACTGCTTACCTGCAAGAATTCTCCCTGTCAGCTCCTGCCACAGCTAAATGCGAGCAAGTTGCAGCCTGTCCTGTTTACCCAGCAAGAAATGTATTTAACAAACAAAATAGCTGGCTTTATTTGGCCCAAACATGAGACAACAGAGTTTGGAAGGCTTGGGGATGAAATTAAAACAAATCATTTAAATAGCTTAATTGACTGCAAGTGTGAATAACAGATTGTCAGTATTTTCAGAGCTCCTGCAAAGGCACCAGAAGAAGGATTTGTTGGTTGGGGGAGGGAGGGAGGTTTCCAAAGCCCTCCAGAATTTGATATTTTCATTCTTGATCTGAAAAAAAAAAAAAAAAAAAAAAGAAAGAAAATTAGTACAGGACTGCACAATCTGTGCTGTGTTCTTGTGTCTTTGGAGGACACAATATGTGTATGGTTCTATTTTCCTAGAACGGAGCCTCTGAAGGTCTGTCTGTGTAGCCAAGTGTGGTTGTGCCTGCAACTGTTGTCATCCACACATCAAACACAGCTAGGAGCAAGCCCTACGCTTCTGCCTTTGACTGGTGACCCTCTGGTTTGGCTCCTGGATGCCATGAGTGTGGCCAGCAGGTCAAGGGGGGATCTCCTCCCCATCGGCTCTGACACAGAGAGGCTACATCTTGAATACTGGGTCCAGTTTTGGGGTCCTCAGTTGTTGAGACAGGGAACTACTGGAGAGAGTCCTGCAGAGGCTACAGAGATGCTGAAGGGCCTGGAGCATCTCTGTGAGGAGCAAAGACTGAGAGCCCTGAGGCTGTTGAGCAGCCCCAGAGGGGATTTGATCAATGCTCCGCAAGAAAAAAATTTGGGGGGGGGGGGGCAAGAGGATGGGGCTAGCAGGACAAGGGGCACTGGGCACAAACTGGAACCCAGGAGGTTCCATCTGGACAGGAGGAGAAACTTCTTTGGTGTGAGGCTGCTGGAGCCCTGGAGCAGGCTGCCCAGAGAGGTGGTGGAGTCTCCTTCTCTGGAGAGCTTCCAACCCCCCTGGCTGTGTTGATGCTGGGGAAGATGCCATGGGTGCCCTGCTTTAGCAGAGAGGGGTTGGACTGGGTGAGCTCCAGTGGTCCCTTCCAGCATTCTTTGATTCAGAGGGCAGAGTTTGGCCCTGGGTCAAAATGCTGATGTGGCCATAACTCACAGAACTCCCTTCTACCTCTGTGGGAGGCAGGGCCAAGCACCATATTTTCACCTCTGACTGCTGGTTGTGAAATCATGCATCATGCCACCAGAGATCTTAGCTCGGATCCAAAGGTTAAATGGAAGGTCTGTCCTTACCTAAACCACAAGAGAGAATTGCTAGTCCTTGCTGAGTACTTAAGGAAGAATGGCTTGTCATAAACACTCAGGTCTCCTTAGCCACAGAATTCCTCAGCTTGCTGTGAAAGGTGGTGATGCAATGAAGAAGTGGTGACAAGTGGCTGGTAAATAAAGCAACCCCTTCTACAGTGCTTTGTCATAGCTTCCATCAGCTGCAGGAGTCTGAATCATTCTGCAACTCTTCAAACTCAACAAATGAGTTTTCCTGGCAACCTTCTGAACTGCACTACAGGCTATAAACTTGACTTTTATCCCAGAATCCCAGCATGGTATCACAGTATCACTAAGGTTGGAAGAGACCTCGAAGATCATCGAGTCCAACCCTCCCTGCTAAAGCAGGGCACCCACAGCAGCTTGCCCAGGAGCACAATGGCCAGGGGGTTTGGAAGCTCTCCAGAGAAGGAGACTCCACAACCTCTCTGGGCAGCCTGCTCCAGGGCTCCAGCAGCCTCACACCAAAGTAGATTCTGCTCCTGTTGGGATGGAACCTCCTGGGTTCCAGTTTGTGCTTGTTGCCCCCTGGCCTACTGCTGGGCAACACTGGCAAAAGTCTGCCCCCATCCTCTTGCCCCCATCCTCTTGCCCCCATCCTCTTGCCCCCATCCTCTTGCCCCCATCCTCTTGCCCCCATCCTCTTGCCCCCATCCTCTTGCCCCCATCCTCTTGCCCCCATCCTCTTGCCCCCAGACTGTAGCTGTTGCTGAGCATTGCTCAGGTCCCCTCTCATTCATGATGCTGGAACATCTCTCTGCTCTTCCTGTTCTGATCATGAAAACCAGCAGCACTTTATTTATATTATCCAGATGCTTTTATTGATGACTTTTATTACAAGCTCTGCATGGAGAACTTTCAGACCTTAAATATCTTGATAGATTTTTATTTAGGCATTCTGGCTGGTGTTCTTCACCTGCAGCGAAGGTCTGCTCTCCTCCACCTTGCGGCTCTAATATCAGTTAAAATAATTCCCTGAACAGCTCTTCTGGGGAAAGGCCTTCCTAGAGAAATAATGCAACGGCACAAAACCAAAACCCCCAAATTAATTGGCAATGCAGCTCAAAAAGAGCAAATCTGGTTAAAGTACAGAGAGACGTGGGCAGAGCATTGAGGAGGCCTCGAAGTGTGTCAGTTGTTCTGAGCCAGGACTCTCTGGCTCTGTGTGAGGCAGAGGGAAAGTGAACCCTGCACTTAAGTGAAAACAGCCAAGCAAATCAATCCTGTTATTTTTCACTTTGAAGCATGGAAATCACAGCTTCAGATGTCACCAGTGCAGCCCAGCACCTGCAGCCCCGGAGAGACAGACTCTTTACACGTCTAATCTGACTCCTGAGATGTTGGACCATCATTACCTATTTTTTTCCCCCCTTTTTTTATTTTATCAGCATGTTCCACTCCAGTTAAATTTAACATCTCATTTATTGGAACCTTAGCTTGTAAAATCTGGCATTTTCCTCCATGGGAACATGCATTTCTTAGCTTCTCTGCTGGGGTAGTAGTTCACTGTCTCGTCTAAAAGCTCAGATTGGAAGGAATGTAAATGTTATGCCTAGGCATTAATAAAAATACTTCCTGCCATGGCCATGCAAAGACCAAATGGATGAACAGGGGAGCTTTCAGCACCTGTAGCATCACCTTGGATGTCTCTACACATGGTTTTGATCTGAGGGAGAGCAGGGTTAGACTGGCTCCTAGGAAGCAGCTCTTCAGCGTGAGGGTGGTGAGACTCTGGAAGAAGCTGCCCAAAGTGGTTGTGGATGCCTCCTCCCTCCCTGAGGGTGTTCAAGGCCAACTTGAATGAGACCTTGAGCAACCAAGTTGAGAAGTATCCCTGCCCATGTCAGGGAGATTGGAGCAGATGATCTCTGAGGTCCCTTCCAACCTGAGCCTTTCTGTGAATCTGTGATGCATAGCTGGAAGCTGCATGGGAAGTCTCTTTCAAAACCTGTTTTTCACCAAGTGTTGGGTTTGTTCCCCTACCATTTTTTCACCTTATCTGAGAGAGGGAGCAATCTAGATCAGAAGCAGTTTTGCCTGTTTCTGGGCCCTCAGCTCAGGAGGAAGCAGGAGCTCAAGGATTCACAGGTCACCAGGGTTTGGCTCTTTGTCTTGTTCACTTCCTACATTCCAGCTGGAAATTTGATTAAAAAGGCAATCCCCTCAGAACAAAAAGCAATAATAGAATAATAAGTGGCTGTTTGTTTATGGGCAGCCATGCTCAGTGGAACACAGCACGAGGAGGGGAGCCAGGAGGAAGCCCTCCCATGCTTAAGTGGTTCCATGTTCCTGATATATTGTTCATGGTGCAGGTGGGAGAGGAGGAATGGACCTCAAGGGATTTATTCATCCTGCAGAATCCAGTGTAATTCCCTTTTAGCATCAGTGGAGCCTGTCATTGCAGAAGGAAGAGTTGACTTCATTTGTAATTAAAAGGTCTGGCTTATTACTGAAATATAAAGGTGGACTGAAAAATAACAAATGTTCCCCAGCTGAAAGAGGGATAGGTCTGGATGTGTGCAATGCACCGTCTGAAGGCGCGTCTGCGCCTCAGCCTTGCTCCTGGGGGTGTGAATGGAGAACAGTCTTCTGAGGAGCAGCTGAGGGCACTGGGGTTGCTCAGTCTGGAGAAAAGGAGGCTGAGGAAAGAGCTCCTGGCTCTCTGCAGCTCCCTGAGAAGAGGCTGGAGCCAGGAGGGGTCTCCGTCTTCTCCCATGAAACAAGCAGTTGGATGGGAGCAAACTGCCTCAAGTTGCGCCGGGAGAGGTTTAGCTTGGCTATTAGGAAAAAATGTCTCCGTGGAAAGGGTTGGTCAGGCATTGACACAGGCTGCCCAGGGAGGTGGTGGACTCACCACCCCTGGAGGTGCTCAGAAACATTTGTGGACATGCTGCCCTGGGGTGTGGTTTGATGGCCATGGTGGTGTTGGGCTGTCGGCCAGACTCAATGGCCTTAAAGGTCTGAAATGGTTTTATGGTTGTGTGTTGAAGATGAAAAGAAGCCTAAACCATCCTGTCAGGGTCCTGTTCTAGTGGCAGAAGAGGTGTTTCCATCATGCATTCATTCATTATTCTCTTCATCCATTCACTCTTCTCTTCATCCATTCACTTGTTCCTCAGAACAGCTCTTTCTGATGTCTTGTTTGCTGTTGGACTTGCAGGCAGAGGCAGCTCTGGGATGAATCATAGACTTGTCAGGGTTGGAAGGGACCCCAAGGATCATCCAGTTCCAACTCCCCTGCCATGGGCAGGGACACCTCACACTAGAATGTTCTCTCAGCCTTTCATTCCCCAGTCATGGAGGCTGACAGTTGACAGGATAAAGACATTTCCCAACTTTTTTCCTTCTTTCCTTTAACTGCTGCTGTGTGTGTGTGCAGGCTCCAGCCCTGGTAGGCTGGAGAAGGAATTATTGTGCGAGGGGAAAACTGTATTTGCAAGTCTTAAGTGGCGCTTGACATCATGGTAAGAACAGTTTATCTTTGACTTCTGCTATGAGAAATGGTCCTTGTTAGGTGAGTGACTCTACAAGCAGCCTAACATGCTTTTACCAAGGTGCTTTTCTCTCTCTCTCCCCCTCCTCCCTTCTCTAGATTGCTGTCTGCTTTTGAAATTATCCATTTAATGAAAGACTGTTAGCAACAAACCCTGACAGTGTGTTTAAGCTTTCACAACTGCCTGGATTTACAGTTTAAATGAAGTGACTGTGTCAGAAGCCCCTTGGTTTAGCAAAGCAGAGGCTTTCAGAAACCACAGTGCTGCTAATGAAATGCCTCTGGTCCGTGAGGTAGGTGTTTAGGCAGAAGAGTAACAGAGATAGTGATTTAAATTGATTATTACTATTTTTCCCCACGATGGATGGATGGCTTCTCTTTAAAGGACAGCAGTGAAATGGCCAACATTGCAGGCAAAAAAAGACAAGAGAAGCAGCCAAACACAACCTTCCCTGCCTTTCTGAAGGATTATCTGCCCAGGTCAAAGCAGAAACAATGCAGGAGCGTGAGGGCTTTGTTATGCATGAGGCCTCTTGGCCATTTCAGACCAGTCCTCTGTGTCACCCAAGCAGAGCTGATGACAGATGGTGAGACTGTCCTTGTGAATTTTTCACCTTAACGTGACAGGCTCTATGGAAATGTCCCCTGGCCGCTGGGGATCCTCCAAATGTCCCTTGGTAATCAGCAGCAATGGGAATCGGTTTTAATTTGGAGCCTGGAGCGGTTTTGTCCTGATGTACAAAGTCTTTCTCCTCTTATTTTGTTTTTTTGGTCCTGATTTATAAAGCCTTTCTGCCATTTTTGTTTTGGTTTTAATCTTCATGTAAACTCCTCCTCCTGTTTTGCACCAAGTACAAAGAGCGGATGAATGCAATGCCTTGGACGTTGCACTTCTAATGCCTAGCTCCTTGTTGTGGAGTGGAGAAAGGCAGCTGATGAGAGCTCCACAGTGGAAGGGAAACTTCAAAGCAATTAATCAAAAAAAGAAAACCTGGAACACTTTGATCTCCAGGCAGGAAGTATATTCCAGGCCCCTTTGGCAACTCAATAAGTTTGGATCAAGCTTTATTTAGATCCTGTTAGTTGCACCCAAAAGGAGGAATTCTTCAGTGTTTCATTGCTTTTCCTTTCTCAGAGAGGAAGCTTCTGTGCATCCAGGGCCAAACACTGCTCTGCTAAACTTTATGCTCAACATCATCAGTAGGAATAGCTGATGTGCAAGACTTGGTCCTTTTACAAGCCTTACTGCTGCTCAGGGCTAAAGCCACCACACCTCAGAGAATGAGGCAGCTCAGCCTCTACCCGGGGCAAGAAAACCAGGAAACCTTTCCACTTCCAGGCAGTCATGGGGGGAAATGACTTCAAACTGGAAGCTAGGTTTAGATTAGACACGAGGGAGAAATTTTTCCCCATCAGGGCAGTGAGGCTCTGGAGCAGGCTGCCCAGAGGAGCTGTGGAGTCTTCAAGCCTGGAGGTGTTCAAAGCCAGGTTGGATGGGGCCTTGGGCAAGCTGGTCTGGTGGAAGGTGTGCCTGCTCGTGGCAGGAAGGTTGGAACTAGAGGATCTTTGAGGTCCATTTCAACCCAAACAATTCATAGATTCACAGAATGGTTGGGGCTGGAAGGGACCTGAAAGTGCACCTAGGTCCAGCCTTCAATTCTGTGGTTTGGGTGGGAAGAGACCTGAAAGTGCATCTAGGTCCAGCCTTCAATTCTGTGGTTTGGGTGGGAAGAGACCTGAAAGTGAATCTAGGTCTAGCCTTCAATTCTATGGTTTGGGTATGAAGGGACCTTAAAGATCCTCTAGTTCTATCTTCCTGTTCTCTGATTCTATTTATTTTAGGGAGGGGGAAAAAAAAAATCAGTCTTGATATTTTTAATGTATTTTCCTCTTCTTAATTTTTCAATCCCAATTTTAATGAGAAAAAGTTTGCTGTCATTTCTTTATGGTCAGCATCAGGTACTGTAATTGGCTCGTGTAATACATTGTGGCCCAAAGGTATCTTTCCAACCTACAGAGTAGTTTCACAGCAGCAGAATCAATAGCTCATTATTTTTTGGGGGACTCAGAATAGTTTTGCATGTGGCTTTAGAGATTTCCTGACATTTGGGAGTTTATTTGCCAATTAAAACAATATTTGGATCAATCAATTAAATTGCCAGTTAAGCTTCTTTAAGTTGCACTTTGTTTTCAGCTCCAATGTCAAAAAGAATACTAATTTTTCAGGGTGGGGGTTTCCTGCCCAGTACAGAGCACAGGGTAGAAGTTTGGACTGGTTATCTAACTGGGTGGTGGTGATGGTGGTGATAGCTTCTGAGAGGTGGTTCTGTTACATCTCTCTCCAAAGTGCCAAGAGCAAAACAGTGGTAGGTACCAAAACTCATCTAAATGTATTGGTCTGACAATTCCAGCACATGGTGCTGCAAGTGGAACTCCTTTGAATCATTTTGCTGCAACTTCTGTTCCACAAGGACTGGGCTTGAATTAGCTTCCTACTCCCCTCCAAAGTCTCTCTTTTTTTCAGGAGGTCTATGAAGCAGAAAAACAGGTTCATACTTTTCACTGAAGGAAGGGATGTGACTCACAGAATGGTGAAGGTTGGAGGGGATTTCTGGAGATCATCCAGTCCAGCCCCCCTGCTCCAGCAGGGCACCCACAGCAGCTTGCCCAGGAGCACAATGGCCAGGGGGCGTTGGAAGCTCTCCAGAGAAGGAGACTCCACCACCTCTCTGGGCAGCCTGCTCCAGGCCTCCAGCACCCTCACACCAAAGAAATTTCTCCTCCTGTTGGGATGGAACCTCCTGGGCTCCAGTTGTGCCTGTTGCCCCTTCTCCTGCTGCTGGCCCCATCCTCTTGGCCCCACACCCCACTCTCTCCAGTAGCTCCCCATCTCTAACCAGGGTGTCCCTGTTCTACCCAGAGTGATCCATTGTGCAGCTCGATCAGGCAGAATTCCCAGCAGCAGGAATATTTGATTTCTGCAGTAAGTAGTCTCTGCAAGAGGTAAAAAACTTCACTTAGAAGCTCCAAGTTTGCTCCCCATGGAAATTCAGGCCAGTGAAGCTTATGGTGATGGATGTTTAAAACAAGAGGGAAATCTGAGCTATAAAAATCTTCCCAGCCCTTGTGCTGTGCTGGATTTCCCCAGCCACTGCCTGAAGTTGCTGTAATAACAAATATGAGCAAGTGTAGCTGTCTGTATTTCCTGGTTTGTGTGTCACCACAGAATCTGCTGACTAATAGTAACCTCCCCAGGAAAAAAACCTAAAATCTCCCTGCTCCCTTCTGTGTGAGGAGAGAAGGATGCAGTCAGAAGCTGTGCTGCCAGGAAGGCTTGGGAAGGTCCTGGGGCATCACACAGGGGAGGCCACAGCAAAATGATGCTAGAGAAAGGACTCAGAGAATGGTGTGAAGGGAAACATCTTCATCAGTGACCTAGGAAGTTTCCAAACCAGCCTGGCCATTGTGATCCTGGGCAAGCTGCTGTGGGTGACCCTGCTTTAGCCAGGGGGCTGGACTGGCTGAGCTCCAGAGGTCCCTTCCAACCCTCACCATGCTGAGGTTCTGTGAATGGCAGATAACCAGCATCATCTGACTGGAAGTTACAGAAAGCTTTTAGCCTGTAGAGGATTGATCCATTGAGTGAAAAATAATGGCCCTAGTGTGTCAGAGTAATGACAAGTAGCAAGTGCAGCAGAAAACATCTCAATAATTCAGGGATTCTTTGACCAGAAGGAAGCTATGTTTGCTTTCTCTTGACTAGACTCTCTTGCCTTGGTTCCACAGGCTTGGCCTTTATGTATCTGAGAATCAGAGAATATTTTGGGTTGGAAGGGACCTTTTAAAGGTTGCCTAGACCAGCCCCCCTCACAGTCAGCAGAGACATCTGCAGCTTGATCAGTTTTACTGGGAGCTGCCAGAGACACAATCGTGGCCGTGAGGGCGTCCATGGCAAAATTTCAGCGAGTGGATTTCCTCCTCCTTGCCCAGCGTGCTCTGCTTGATTCCTCAGAGGTTGTCATGCACTTCAGTTTTGCTACTTGATTATTTTCTCCCAGGATGGTAAGGCTGCTTTCCTTCAAGCCCTGCAACTGCTCAAACGTGCTGCTATGTCCTAGATAACTTCTGACCAGCTCTGTTAGAAATGCAAATCAGCTTTGGTTCAGAAGGCTGCTCAGTCCCGCAAAGGCACTCTGAAGACAGTCTTCTCCCTCTTGATACTGCCCTAATGCAAATAATTATGACATGCAATAACAGAAGGCAGACTTTTGGACAAAAGCTAACATTTTTGTCCTCCAAAGTCTGAGTGACTTGAAAAGATGTCATTGTGCTGCTCTTTGAATGTACCTTCTCGAGTCGGTGTGCTGGGGTCTGTGTTTATTCTGGCTTTATCCCACCAAATTCCCCAGCAGTTGAAAGTGTCACATCCTCTTCAGAAGAGTTTTGCTCTGAAATGATTTCTAACGTATTCAGAGCTGGAAACATCTTTAGATGGGTCTGTGACAAGCCCAGGAGGGGAGCACAAACACAAGATCTGCTGCTGCTGTTGTTTAGTATTTGTGGTGTGGCAGCACCAGTGATTGGCTTCTGCTGGGAGGTGATGTAAACACAGGCATGAAGCATCCCAAAGAACCTCCAACTCCCTCATGTCCCTGCCTAGTATGACTGGGTGAGATGACAGTTAGCAATGGATGGAATCCATTGGGTTGATGGAATTAATACTCAAAACATTGCTTCCCCTAAACTGAAAGCCTGCAGCGTTTCTGGAGCTGTGAAATACCTTAAATGTCTCTCTCTCAGCTGTGAATATGCTCAGTTTTAGGTGGGAAGCTCTCAAAGTTAGGTGCCTAAACCATGAGACTTGACTGCCTTGATTACTAACTCATAGAGGACTAATCCTCTGGACTGTCCTGTGCTTGTGATGTTCTGAAATCCAAGACAAGCATAGGGTCCTGCATCTGGCAAAGGACAGATCCATGGACCAGGGTAGGTTGGGGACTGACCTGGTGGAGTCCAGGATGAATATGAGTCATGTACCCTTATGGCCAGGAGGGTCAATGGCCACATCTGGAATTTTCTGTCCAGCTCTGGGCCACTCAGTCCCAGAAGGACCTCAGGGAACCGCTTGAGAGAGTCCAATGCAGAGCCACAGAGCTGCTGCAGGCAGTGGAACATGTCCCTGTGAGGACAGGCTGAGGGAGCTCTGGGGCTTGGAACTTGGAGCAGAGGAGCCTGAGGGCTGCCCTCATTCATGTTGATAAAGATGTGCAGGGCTGGAGCCAGGCTCTGCTCGGGGATGCCCAGTGAGAGCACAAGGAGCTGGAGCAGAGGAGGCTCCCTGGGAACATGAGGAAAAACTTTTTCACTGTGAGTGTGCTGGAGCCCTGGAGCAGGCTGCCCAGAGAGCTTGTGGAGTCTCCTTCTCCAGAGACATTCAAAACCTGCCTGTGTGACCTGCCATGGGTGACCCTGCTCTGGCAGGGGAGTTGGACTGGGTGATCTGCCCAGGGAGGTGGTGGAGTCACCATCACTGGGGGTGTTTAAGAAGAGCCTGGATGAGGCACTTGGTGCCATGGTTCAGTTGATTAGATGGTGTTGGGTGATAGGTTGGCCTTGATGATCTCCAAGGTCTTCTCCAACCTGGTTAATTCCATTCTATTCTATTCTAAATCTTCCAAGGTCCCTTCCAACCCCTAACATTCTGGGATATGTTGGATTCTGCTCTTCAAAGCTGTTGAAGTATTCAGAGTTGTTAATGCAGAGCTCCAGGTCCTAACTTGGAGGTCATTGTACTTTGCAGACCACACTGGGAGGCCTGAAGAAGTTCACTGGCACCATTCTGTGGCTTTGTCTGCTCAGGTAGATGCAGCAGAGCCAGGGCTGGGGGAGGTTGACAGCCAGAGCACAAGTGTCCATTGTGTTTGGTTGCCAGCACTTGTTCTTGGCACAGTTCAGATTCGCGCCAAAGAGGATTTCCTGAGGCAAAGCCTTGGCATGTTTTGGAGAATACCACAAGTTGGGGGCTGCTGTCACCAGGGAGGTTGGGTTGGACCCTGTTGTTTCGGGGAGGAGGGAAGAGTTTAGCCAGATGGCCATGAGCCATTCTTAGGCCATTTGCCTTTAGGGTTCCCTAGTCTGTTTTGTTTTACCAGGGTAGACATCACCTGGAAAGCCTCATATGTTTGCAGCAGTGGGGTGCCTGTTAGGAGCCAAATCAAAACCATCTTGATTCCTTTGAAGCTTTTAGATGCATTGACCCACATCACTCTTGGATTTTTTTTTCCCAAGGACTTTGTTTAAAAATAAAATAAATGAAAAAAAAAAATCCAACCTATGAATTAAATCAATTTGCTGTCTCATCTCTCAAGTGTTCAGCTGATGGTCTGTCAGCTAATCCTGGTTGCTCTCTTTCCCAGGGCACCTTGGAGACACACAGGAGCTTGCTTCAGGCTAAATTAATTATTCTAGTGACAGTGGCAGCTGCATGACTCCAGCTGCCTTCTCTTCTGGCCACAGGATAGCAGTAGGGCTCCAAGAAAACGGGCCACAGGCTCCATGTATTCATCTAATAGTGGAGACCCACTCCTGAGTGCACTTGGGTTGAGTCAGCAGCTGAACACAGTGCAGTGCATGGGAGGTCCCTGAGCAAGTTCCAGAGAGCACTGGGCCTGTTGCATCTAAATTAGGTCTACTTAGGCTGTACCTGCTGGTATCTGCAGGGCAAGAAGTGGCTCGTTCAGCCACTGACGCTGTGGCATCGCTCTACTGCATGGCCTTGACTGCCATCTAAACGTCCCTTTGTTCCTTTTGAGCTCACTAGCTCAAGCAAATAAGTGACTGAGTGCTGAGTCTTTCAGTCTTCCTTGTGTCACCCGTCTTTTGGACCAAAAAGATGAAGATCTGACCCTGGGAGAGCTGATTCACCAAAGCTCCTTATTTAATACCTGAGCAAGCACCTAATTCCAGACTGATTCTCAGGTATTGCCTAACCCTGTTGGTGTCCTGGGAGCCCTGGTAGGAGACTTCAGCCAGAAAACCGCTGGTGACCATCATTTCTGTATCTTGGCACGATCCCTTTCAAGCAGGCCACCTGAAAAGGCTGAACTTCCTTGCCTAAACCATAGAAAGAAACACAAACCATGACTTTGGTTTTTGTGCTTTTTTTCTTGTCTTTTTTCCGCTGATCTTCTTGGCCAGCCTTGATGTAATAAAATATTTCAGGATGTCTTCAGCAGCTTGGGTCACAAACAAAACCCAACGACCCATCTCAAATGCTCCACAGCCCAATGCATGGAGCATTCATGCATAATGCACAGGCTCCTTTTCTTCTCCTGCTTGCTTTGGCACACAGATTTGAAGCCACTTCTTACCCTTTTAGCAGAGAATAATAGAATTGTCAGGGCTGGAAGGGACCTCAAGGATCATCCAGTTCCAAACCCCTGCCATGGGCAGGGACACCTCACACTGCAGCAGGTTGCTCACAGCCACATCCAGCCTGGCTGCAAAAACCTCCAGGGATGAGGCTTTCACTACCTCCGTGGGTAACCTGTGCCAGTCTCTCATCACCCTCATGGGGAACAACTTCTTCCTAACATCCAGTCTGAATCTCCCCACTTCTAGTTTTGCTCCATTCCACCCAGTCCTATCCCTTCCTGACACCCTAAAAAGTCCCTCCCCAAATTTCTTGTAGCCCCCTTCAGATCCTGGAAGGCCACAATTAGGTCTCCTGGGAGCCTTCTCTTCTCCAGACTGAACAGCCCCAACTCTCTCAGCCTGTCTCCAGGTGCCCTAGCCCAGGCCAAGAATTCATCAGCTATCACACAGCAGCACGCTCCAGGACCAGTCTGTCATTCCTGCTTGGTGAGGCTAAGCTACTTAATACAAAATACTTGAAATACTTTAATATTCAGAGCCTATAGCTTAATGACTGTGGCTGTTGCCTGGCAGGTTTGGTTTCTAATCACTGCCTTAATGAGCAAACCTCTGAGATGTTCAGATAGTGGATGAGGAGAAAGTAGGGTGCACTCAGAGCAGGGTGCATTGTTTAGCCAAGAAAACATTACAGCTTCCTTCAGCTCTGCAGGGAGTGAGTTTTGGACTGGAGAGACCCTTGTCTCTGGGAGGAAATTATCCTTGCAGTGCTGAGATAGCACAGGGAGAGCATTCCACAGAGCCCAAGACAGTGCTGAGCCTCGGTGCTGTCGTAGCCTACAGGAAAGGTCTTCAAGCCGAACTGCAAAGTTGGACTGACATTGGTGCTTTTGGATGATTGCTCCTATTCATCAGGCTTGCAGTCCTTAGTGAGAGCAGGAGGGAGAGGGTTGCATTGTTGAGGATTTTTTTTTTATCTCTCTAGTGGAGGCTAAGGGGAAGAAAATAAATAATCTTGTCCTATCCATTTATTATCAAATCTGATTTGAAAAGCTAAGAGTTACGTCAGCTGAACTCCCCTCTTTGGGCAGCAGCTAGTCCAGATTGTCTTCCATGGGACTCTCCAAATCAATACAGAGAGTGAGAGACAGGAGGGAAGATGTGCCTGAATCCATTAATTTAATCTTCATCAAGTCATTATGCTAAGAAAAAAAAGCCAAGATTCTGACAAATTGGACTTCTTTTCTCCTACTACCCACTTAGAAATCCAGAAGTCATAAAGTTTTGCCTTGTCACAAGCTATAAGTTATGGTGGCACAGCAATATTTTTTTTACTGTCCAGATAAAAAAGGAAATTACTAACTCCCTCCTTGCCTGGTGATGCAGTGAGCTGCCTGAGGTCTCGGTGGTTTCACTTCATTTAACATGAGGAAGTATAAAACTGACATCTAAAAATTCCCTTGAGCAATCATTCATAATTGTAAAGAGAGAGAGAAACAAAACCCAAACAATAAAAAACCCACCCTCAAATAAAATCCCCCCCCCCCCAAAGACCAACCAACCAAACCCCAAAACCCAGCAGCAGCAAAAAATACAAAACCCTGCACCAAAACCAGGACAAAAAACCCCAAACCAATGGAATCCAAAGCCAACAGATACATGGAAAAAATACCCAACCAGCCTAAAAAACCCCAAACAAACCAAAAGCTTCCCCCCAAAAAAAATCGAAGCACCACCGAATAAATCCCAACAAAACCCAGACACCCCCGGGAAAAACCTACAAACCTGGCAACAACAACAACAGGGCCTCCTAAAACCCAACAGTAATAACCCCAGGGCAAGGGAGAATGGTTTGAAGCTGAGGGAGAGCAGGGTTAGACTGGAGCTGAGGAAGAAGTTCTTCAGCAGGAGGGTGGTGAGACTCTGGCACAGGCTGCCCAGGGGGACTGTGGATGCCTCTTCCTTGGGGGTATTCAAAACCAGGCTGGATGTGGCCTTGAGCAGCTGAGTCTAGCTGAGAGGTGTCCCTGCCCATGGCAGGGAGGTTGGAGTGGATGATCTCTAAGGTCCTTTCCAACCTGAGCCATTCTATGATCCACAACCTCCTTGGGCAACCTGTTCCAGTGTCTCACTGTAAAGAATTCCTCCCTCATCTCCAGTCTAATTCTGCCCTCTTCCAGCTTAAAGCCTTTCCTTGTCCTGTGACTGGGTAGGATTTTGGCATTGAAGACTTCCTGAAGAAGCTGTAAATAAAAACAACTCCTCCCCAGAGCTCATCTCCTAAAAGTAAGAAAACCCAGCTGAGGATGATGGCTGCCTTGCTTGTAATGAGGAATTTCATTAGACTGACCAATTAACAATGTTCTCAGAGAAACTGTGGCTGCCCTTTTAATCATCTTGCTCTTGCAGCCCTGTGAAATCATCAAAATCTCAGCTTTCAAGTTGGGGGAAAAAAAAAAAAACAAGCAAGCAACAAGAAAGCTAAAATCTCTTTATGGTTCTGCAGATAAAGCTGGGAAATGGGATCCCAGAAGGCTTAAGATAGAAAAGTTGAGTCATGAAATATTTGGGGGAGAAAAAGAAGAAGTTAAAAATACAATTCCATTGATTTTTATAGCAACCTCTTAGCTCTTTGATGTCTGCCTGAAGAAAATCTATGAACAGTTGTCACGGGGAGACCTTCTGATGGCATCCAGTGCCTCTGAGCTCCTCAATCTGGCAGGGAGAGCCTCTGGATTCAGTGTTATGGCAGCAGGTTAGTTCAGCTCAGCCCTTTCTCTCTGTTCCTGTGGATTCCACAGAGGAAGAGTTGGTCTGCATAGGATCTGAGTTGCATGTGCCACTGTTACCAGTCAGGATGTGACAGCCTGGAGGGCTTTTGATGTTGGTGTGAGACAAAGGAAGCTGCCAGAGATGATTCTACCTGCCTGCACTAGACATTTGACTCAGACTAGGACGAGTGGCTCACCCTTCCTCACTGGCTCTTGCTGGAATGAGGACAACTAGGTTAGTCAAGATGTGCCTTGTTTGGGTGCTTCCTGTCAGGTGAGAGCCCTAATTACAGGTCGTTAAGCTTTATCCGCCAGTGATCAGAGTAGAAAGACATCCCTCCTGTGGCTTCTGTGAAGCTAGACTCCCAACATCATCACCTGACTGCTTCATTCCAAGTCCCTGTGCCAGCTCATGGGCCATTCTGGGTATCAGAGGTAAGTTTTGGTCCAGAAGGACAAAGCTTATGTTGGGGGAGCTGATGGAAGCCCCATCCCTGGAAATTTTTATGGCCAGGCTGGATGGAGCTCCGAGCAGCCTGGTCTAGTGTGATGTGTCCCCGCCCGTGGCAGAGGGGGTTGGAACTGAATGACCTTGGGGTTCCCTTCCAACCCTGACAATTCTATGACTATTCACAGAATCATAGAAATGGTTTGTGTTGGAAGTGACCTTAAAGATCCTCTTGTTCCAACCCCCTCTGCCAATGGCAGGGATGCCTCCTACTGGACCAGGTTGCTCAAGGTCCCATCTAACCTGTCCTTGATCACTTCAGAAAGGATTATTTCTGTTTGAAATCTCCCAGTAAATCCCAGGCTGCAGTGGATACTGATGAGCAAGCTGCCAGGTTGCCCAGAGCCCCCTCCAACCAGACCTGCCCTCTTACCAGGGATGATTGCAATATTGGAGACGGTGTCCCTCCAAACCTCTTCCATGCACCTCTACTCTTCCCCCACGGTAAAGCCTAAGATTTGAGTCCTGATGTATGAAATGAGAAAGCTGTTATTAAATAACTATTATCTACAAAACTGAATTAAAGATAAAATGAGCAGTGGTGAGCCAGGTTTTTCCTGTCA